>CM046664.1:73104276-75778026 GCA_025594165.1 Tamias sibiricus
AGACAAGCTGTCTACAGCGGCTGGAGCCGCGAGGCTCCTTCAAAACCGCCTGGGTGGTGCACAGGCCGTGGGAAACAAAGTCAGTGTGGGGAGACCGCGCTGTGACTGCAACCCCAGCCAAACTCACGGCACACCAGCGTGAAACCGGGGATAAAAACCAGCGATAACAGCCGGCGGAATTGGTGCTGGGGAACAACGGGAGACTGCGGGTCGACAACACTAGTTCAAATCCACACTCCACCGGACGAGACCCTCAGTAGTAGGGCCCCAGACAGAGCACGCAGAGATCAGCGAACAGCAAGCAGGGGCAGAGTGGAGCGGGCAGTCCGAAGCAGCGCTGTCTGCACCACAGTCACAGTTGTGGCTTCCCTGTGCTACTTCGGCAGGGAGACATCCACCCAACGGCTTTGAAATCGATCTGCGAGGATACGGGCGTCTGCGGAGCTGCTGTTGACTGGAAGGAGAGCACCGCCATCTTTGAAAGGTGCAGTGGCTGACCCAGACAAAGGGGAGGAGACGGAGAGCGATGGCTGCATCCACCCAGGGACCCTCCAGCTCTCTGAAGACAACGCACAATTGGGTGAGACTCGGGTGGTCAGCAGGGAAAGGCATTTCTGAGGCCAGCGCAGCGGCCACAAGAAGCGGCAACTGTGGGTGGGCTTGGGGAGGGGGTGCCTTCTGGAGGGTCCCCTTCCCGGTGCCATTCATCTGCTGACACACACAAACACCCTGGGCCACTCCTTCACTGAACCGTACAGCCACTGGCCTAAGATGCAGCCTTGATTTCACTAACAGGATCACAGACTGTCTAGATGTGATCCAATAACAATTGGTTTGAACTGGAAAGGAAAAAAAAGAGGGGGGCTTCCCAGGGCCCGTTTTGTCTGAGACTTGGAGTTCGACTTATTTTTTTTCATTTCTTTTTGTTGGTTTGCTTGTTTTGTTGGATTGCAGGGAGGTTTTTTGTTTGTTTGTTTGTTTGTTTGTTTTTCTTTTTCTTTTTCTTTTTTTGGCTTTGTTTTGTTCTGCTTTTTTTTTCCTTCCGCATTGATTGTTAGTGTGTTTGTTTGCTTCCGCTCCTTTTTTCTTTCCTTCTTTTCTTCCTTCTCACTCTTGTATCTTTTCTTCCTCTTTCATCTTTCATGTTTACATCCTGCCAGTGCATACTAAACAGACGCAAAAACAAGTTATACGCAGAACTTGGGATTTCTAGAACCAGCGCAATTGAACTGGGTAGCAAAGTGGTGTTATATATATAGTTTGCTCTCTATTTCCTGGATTCTCTCTCTCCTCTCTCTTACACAAATTCCTACTCTTTTATCATTTTTTTTTCTTTTTCAACTTACTTTATATATAAATTGGTCTTTCCACCTAATTGTCAACTCCATTCTCTTTCTTCCATCGTCTACTGATACTAAACCACTTCCACTAAACCACTTCAATAGATATCTCTTTTCATACTTTCCAAGAAAGAACAATTCAAGACACTTCCTTCTTCCTAAACATACCACCTCTGTATCCAATACTTGAAGCTATAAAACCCTATCAGAAGCGTACAGAGTAAATTGGAAATAATATCTGGGTTAACAAAATCTGTACATTGTGATCAAACTTGGATTTTCTGAATAGAAAGTGTTAGGTTTTAAAATTGTAAAGGAATTATAAGGTGATCTGATAGCATTGTACTACAGGAACAACATAAGGCTTTAAGGTAAAATCGAAATAGTCAAGGTCCCACAGTGCAGGAAGAATAGACACACAAGCAACATGAAAAAACAAGGAAAGAAAATGACACAAACAAATCAAGATACCTCATCGGTAGATGTCATGGCAAGCACAGTTGGTCAAATGCCAGAGATGGAATTTAGAAATTACATATGCCAAATGTTTATGGAACTTAAGAATGAACTCAAAAATGAGATGAGGGAGCAGGTACAGGAGGCAAAAGATCATTTTGACAAAGAACTCCAAAAACAAATACAGGAAGTAAAAGATTACTTCAATAGGGAAATAGAGGCTCTAAAGAGAATCCAAACAGAAATTCCAGAAATGAAAGAAGCAATAAACCAAAATAAAAGCTCAGTTGAAAACATCTCCAACAGAATAGACCACTTGGAAGAAAGAACCTCAGACAATGAAGACAAAATATATGTCCTAGAGAAGAATCTAGAGCATACAGCAAAACTTGTTAGAAATCAAGAATATAACATCCAAGAATTATGGGACAGCATAAAAAGACCAAACTTAAGAGTGATCGGCGTAGAGGAAGGGGCAGAGTTTCAAGCCAAAGGAATGAGTAATCTATTTAACGAAATAATTACAGAAATTTTCCAAACTTGAGGAATGAATGGGAAAACCAAGTTCAAGAGGCATACCGAACACCAAACAAACAAAATCTCAACAGATCCACACCAAGACACATTATAATGAAAATGCCTAATACACTGAGCAAGGAGAGAATACTAAAAGCCACAAGAGAAAGGAAGCAAATTACATATAGGGGGAAACCAATCAGACTATGTTCAGATTTTTCAACCCAGACCTTAAAAGCAAGAAGATCCTGGAATAGCATATTTCAAGCTCTGAAAGAAAAGGGATGTCAACCAAGAATCTTATATCCAGCAAAATTAAGCTTCAGATTCAAGGATGAAATAAAAACCTTCCACGACAAGCAAAAGTTAAAAGATTTCACAACTCGAAAGCCAGCACTTCAGAGCATCCTGGGCAACATTTTTCATGAAGAAGAAGAGAAAGATGATAACAAAAATCAACAAAGGGAGATATTAAACTAAAGGAAATACCAACCAGAAGAGAAACCAAATCAAGCTAAAGACCATAATTCAAATAAAAATGGATGGGAATAAAAATCACATCTCAATAATAACCCTGAATGTTAATGGCCTAAACTCGCCAATCAAAAGACACAGATTATCAGAATGGATTAAAAGAAATGACCCAACAATTTGCTGTCTCCAAGAAACACACCTCATAGAAAAAGACATCAACAGACTGAAAGTGAAAGGCTGGGAAAAGTCTTATCACTCACATGGCCGGCGGAAGCAAGCAGGGGTTTCCATTCTCATATCAAATAAGGTAGACTTCAAACCAAAACTAATCAAGAGGGACAAAGATGGATATTTCTTATTACTTAAGGGAACCATCCATCAACAGGATATAACAATCATAAATCTGTATGCCCCAAATAATGGAGCACCTACATTCATCAAACAAACGCTTCTTAAGTTCAAGAGTAAAATAGACCACAACACAGTTATTCTAGGGGACTTCAACACACCTCTCTCACCAATGGATAGATCATCCCAAACAAAAGCTAAACTTTAAGAAACTTTAAGCCTCCTCAAAACAATTAACAATTTAGACCTAACGGACATATATAGAATATTTCATCCCTCAGTAAACGAATACACATTTTTCTCAGCAGCACATGGCTCCTTCTCCAAAATAGACCATATGTCACAAGGCAACTCTCAGCAAATATAAAAAAATAGAGATACTACCTTGCATGCTATCGGACCATAAAGGGATGAAATTGGAAATCAACGACAAAACAAGGAATAAGAAAAACTACTCCATCAACTGGAAGCTAAACAACATGCTACTGAATGAACAAGGGGTTGAAGAAGACATCAAAGAGGAGATCAAAAAATTCCTAGAGGTAAATGGGAACACAGATACATCATATAGAAATCTCTGGGACACTATGAAGGCAGTAGTAAGAGGAAAATTCATTGCACTGAGTTCATTCCTTAAGAGGAAAAAAAACCAACAAATAAATGACTTAACATCACACCTCAAAGCATTAGAAAAAGAAGAACAGACCAACACCAAGAGCAGTAGAAGACAGGAAATAATTAAAATCAGAGCAGAAATTAATGAAATCGAGACTAAGGAAACCATTCAAAGAATTGACAAGACTAAAAGTTGGTTCTTTGAAAAAATAAACAAAATTGACAGACCCTTAGCGATGCTAACGAAAAGAAGAAGAGAAAAAACTCAAATTACTAACATTCATGATGAAAAAGGGAATATCACAACAAACACCTCAGATATACAGAATATAATTAGAAATTACTTTGAAAACTTGTACTCTAAAAAAATAGAAAATACTGAATGCATTGACAGATTTCTAGAGTCGTATGATTTGCCTAAACTGGATGTGGAGGCTATACACAATTTAAACAGATCAATTACAAGCGAAGAAATAGAAGATGTGATCAAAAAGCTACCAACAAGGAAAAGTCCAGGACCTGATGGGTTTACAGACGAGTTCTATAAGACTTTCAAAGAAAAACTAATACCAATGCTCTTCAAACTATTTCAAGAAATAGAAAAAGAGGGAGCTCTTCCAGACTCTTTCTATGAGGCCAATATCACATTAATTCCAAAGCCAGGCAAAGACACATCCAAAAAAGAAAACTTCAGGCCCATATCTTTAATGAACATAGATGCAAAAATCCTCAACAAAATCCTGGCAAATCGGATACAAAAACATATCAAAAAGATAGTGCACCACGATCAAGTGGGGTTTATCCCAGGGATGCAAGACTGGTTCAACATTCGGAAATCAATAAACATAATACATCACATCAATAGACTTAAAGACAAAAATCATATGATCATCTCAATTGATGCAGAAAAAGCATTTGACAAAATACAACATCCCTTTATGTTCAAAACACTGGAAAAACTAGGAATATCAGGAACATATCTCAACATTATAAAAGCTATTTATGCAAGGCCCCGAGCTAACATTATCTTAAATGGAGAAAAATTGAAAGCATTCCCTCTAAAAACTGGAACAAGACAGGGATGCCCCCTTTCACCACTGCTATTTAACATAGCACTGGAAACTCTGGCCAGAGCAATTAGACAGACAAAAGAAATTAAAGGGATCAAGATAGGAAAAGAAGAGCTCAAATTAGCACTATTTGCTGATGACATGATAATCTACCTAGAAGACCCAAAAAACTCTACCAGAAAACTTTTACAACTAGTAAACGAATTTGGCAAAGTTGCAGGATACAAAATCAATACACATAAGTCAAAGGCATTTGTGTACATCAGCGACAAAGATTCTGAAAGGGAAATGATGAAAAATACCCCATTTACAATAGCATCAAAAAAAAAAAAATACCTGGGAATCAACCTAACAAAAGAGGTGAAAGACCTCTATAACGAAAATTATAGAACACTAAAGAAAGAAATTATAGATGAACTCAGAAGATGGAAAAACCTACCTTGCTCTTGGATAGGTAGAATTAATATTGTCAAAATGTCCATACTACCAAAAGCATTATACAGATTTAATGCAATTCCAATCAAGATCCCAATGTCATTCTTCAAAGAAATAGAAATAGCAGTCATGAAATTCATCTGGAAAAATAAGAGACCCAGAATAGCCAAAGCAATCCTGAGCAAGAAAAGTGAAGCAGGGGGCATCACCATACCAGACTTTAAATTCTACTATAGAGCAATAGTAACAAAAACAGCATGGTATTGGCACCAAAACAGACTGGTGGACCAATGGTACAGAATTGAGGATTCAGAGACTAATACATATAATTACAGCTATCTTATATTAGACAAAGTGCCAAAAATGTACAGTGGAGAAAGGATAGCCTCTTCAACAAATGGTGCTGGGAAAACTGGAAATCCATATGCAACAAAATGAAATTAAACCTTTATCTCTCACCATGCACAAAACTCAATTCAAAGTGGATCAAGGACCTAGGAATTAGACCAGAGACAATACACCTAATAGAAGAAAAAGTCCAATTTCCAACATGTTGGATTAGGCCCCAAGTTCCTTAATAAGAATCCTGTAGCGCAAGAATTACTACCAAGAATTAATGAATGGGATAGATTTAAACTAAAAAGCTTCTTCTCAGCAAAAGAAACAATCAGTGAGGTGAATAGAGAGCCAACTAATTGGGAACAAATATTTAATACATGCACATCAGATAGAGCACTAATCTCTAGAATATATAAAGAACTCAAAAAACTTTACACTATAAAAACAAATAACCCAATCAATAAATGGGCTAAGGAATTGAGAAGACACCTCTCAGAAGAAGATACACGATTAATCAACAAATACATGAAAAAATGTTCAACATCGCTGGCAATTAGAGAAATGCAAATCAAAACTACTCTAAGATTTCACTTCACTCCAGTCAGAATGGCAGCCATCAAGAACACAAGCAACAATAAATGTTGGAGAGGATGTGGGAAAAAAGGCACACTCATACATTGCTGGTGGGACTGCAAAATGGTGCAACCGTTTTATGGAAAGCAGTATGGAGATTTCTTGGAAAACTGGGAATGGAACCATCCTATGACCCAGCCATCCTACTCCTGGGTCTATTCCCAAAGGACTTAAAAACAGCATATTACAGTGACACAGCTATCTCAATGTTTGTAGCTGCACAATTCACAATAGCTAGGTTGTGGAACCAACCTAGATGTCCCTCAGTAAATGAGTGGATTAAGAAAATGTGGTATATACGCACAATGGAATTTTACTCAGCAATAAAAGAAAACAAATTAATGGCATTTGCAGGTAAATGGATGAAGTTGGAAGACATAATGCTAAGTGAAGTTAGTCAGTCTCAAAAATCCAAGTACCAAATGTTCTCTCTTATATAAAGAGGCTATTTCAAAGTATTGTTGGATGGGGGTACATAGGAGGATTAGAGGAACATTAGAATGGTCAAGGGAAGGGAGGGTAAGGGAGAGAGCAAGAGGGGAGGGAGGGGGAGAAAAGAAAAAAAAAAAGGTGGTTGAATGAGACGGATATCATTTTCCTTAATGCATGATTGAAGACCTGAATTGTACGAATATACTTTGTATACAAACAGTTGTATGTAAAAAGATACTAAATATATGCACTATGAGTTGTACATATTAAAAATTATAAAAATAAAATAAAAAGAAGAAAAAAAAAAACCAAGAAAACAAGCAAAGTAAAAAAAAAAAAGAATTAAAAAGAAATGAACATTTTTCAGTGAAAGAAACTTAAGAGAATTTGTTGCCCACACTAACCCTAAAAGAAAGGTAAACAAACAAAACCCCACAACCCTTGAAACAGAATGCAAATGATAAAAGAAGGAATCTTAGAACTTCAAAAAGAAAGAATTAGCAGCAGAAAGAGCAAAAATCTGGAGAAATACAATAGATTTGCCCATTCCATTTGAATTTGCCAAATTTTGTTTGATGGCTGAAGCAGAGATTACAGTGTAATATTATGTAGTGCTCAAGATATGTGGAGAAAATATTTAAGACATCTTTATTATAAAAGGAGGAAGGTAAAGGAACTTAAAGGGAGATGAAGTTGCTATCCTTCTTTCAAACTGGTAAAATGTCAATGCCAGTGAACTATGTTAAGATATAATACACATATACAATGTAATAGCTAGCACAACTACTAGAAAATCTATACAAAGGGATATACTCAAAAATACAGTAGGTAAGTTACCATGGAGCTCTAAAAGTTGTTCAAGTAACCTACAGGAAGACAGGGAAAAGATCTCATTCTATTTAAGTTTGGGTAGAAATTGCTGATGGCTTAGCCATGCTTTTCACAATATATGTTGTAGGCCAGCTTCAGCCTCCCTCCACTCTGCATATAGATAATACAGGAGTATTATGGACCCCATCAATAGCCATTCTGGTCTTGGACTTGACGTTAATCAAAAGGTTCATTGAAAAAAATCGTACTTAGGGCTGATGTTTGAACAAGAGGCCTGTTTTCCCAGAGAGTCAACATAGCTCTGATTCAAACAAGATCACAAAAGATAAGGTACTTGGGCCAGGTGTGGTGGCGCACTCCTGTAATCCCGGCACTTGGGAGGCTGAGGCAGGAGGATCATGAGTTCAAAGCCAGCCTCAGCAATGGTGAGGCACTTAGCAACTCAGTGAGACCCTGTCTCTAATAAAATACAAAAAAGGGCTGGGGATGTGGTCCAGTGGTCAAATACCCCTGAGTTCAATCCCCAGTACCAATAATAATAATAATAATAATAATAATAATAATAATAAGGTACTTGGACTGCCCTCACTCCCCTCTCCTATCCATATACAGAATATCTTTCATTACATTGCACTTTGGTATAAAGATACAACCACATTAATGTGAAGGCTTATTGAAGAGACCATCATCTTCTAATATTAACAATAATAACACTGATATCATTCATTTATTGGGCACCTGCTACATACCAGACATCTTGTAACAAATTATTATTAATTCTTAATACAAGCTCTGCAAGGCAGATATTATCTCATTTACACCGTATGCCAAAGGTGAGTTTACACCTGTCTGGCTACACCTACTCAGACTGTGTCTATATAGAGAATATTATTGCAAGATATTTTTTCATTAGTATTTCAGTGGGTTTTTTTTTTTTTTTTTTTTGAGTACTATAGTTATACACAGTAGTTGGGTTCATTTCGACAAAAGCATATATGTATGGAATTTGATTCCAGTCCCCGTTCCCCCTACCTTTTCCTCCTCTCCTCCCTTGCCCTATTTTCCTTCCTTTACTCTACTAATCTTCCTTTTACTCATTTACATTATTTTTGATTGGTACTTTCTATATATACATAAAGGTGAAATTCCCTGATATATTATATATGCATATAACATAATTTTGTTCAATTCATTCCATATTTTCTCCCCTTTTCCTGTCCCTTTTCTCTCCCTCTTGATCTTCCACTCCACTTATCTTCCCTATAATTTCATGATATCTGATCCATGCTTCCTCAATCTTTCCCTTATTTCCTCTGGCTTCCACATTCAACCCTTCATTTTCTGAGTCTGGCTTACTTCACTGGCTTTTGCATGATGTTCTCCATTTCCATCCATTTGCTGGAAAATGCCATTAATTTCATTCTTCTTTATGGCCAAGTAAAAATCCATTGTGTATATTTACCACATTTTCTTAATCCATTTATTTATTGACAGTCACCTGGGCTGGTTCCACAACTTGGTTATTATAAATTGTTTTGCTATAAACACTGAAGTGGCTATATCACTGTAGTATTCTGATTTCAGTTATTTTGGATAAATACTAAGCAGTGGGATAACTGGGTCATATGGTGGTTCCATTTCTAGTTTTTTGAGTGATCTCCATAGTGTTGTACTAATTTGCAGTCCTACCAACAATGTATGAGCATACCTTCCCCAACCCCACCCACATGCCTGCCAACATTTATCATTTGTGTTCTTGATCATTGCCATTCTGATTGTAATGAGATGAAATCTTAGCGAAGTTTTGATTTGCATTTCCCTGATTGCTAGAAATGTTGAACTCTTTTTCATGTATTTGTTGGCCATTTGTATTTCTTCTTTTGAGAAATACCTGTTTAGTCATTTCACCCATTTATTGATTGGATTATTTGTTCTTCTGGTGCTAAGACTGAGTTCTTCATTCTGAATATTAATCCCCTGTCAAAGGAATAGCTGGCAAAGTTTTTTTTCCCCCATTCTATACTCCCTCTTCATGCTTTTAATTGTTTCCTTTGCTGTACAGAAGCTTTTTAATTTGATGTCATCCCACTTATTGATTCTTAGTTTTATTTTTTGAGCTTTAAGAGTCTTGTTGAGGAAATTGGTGCCTGCACATATGTGATGGATTGCTAACCCTGTGTTTTCTTCTAGCAGTTGCAAGGTTTATAATCCAATCCCCAAGTCTTTGATTCATTTCAATTTGACTTTTATGCAGGGTGAGGGATAAAGATCTAGTTTCTTTCTTCTACATATGGATATCCAGTTTTCCCAGCACCATTTGTTTAAAAGGCTGACTTTTCTCCAATATATGTTTTTGGCATCTTTGTCAAGTATCAGATGGCTGCAAGAATGTAGGTTTGTCTCTGTGTATTGCATTCTATTCCCTGGTCTTCAAGTCTATTTTGATGCCAATACCATGCTGGTTTTGTTCCTACAGCTCAGTAGTATAATGTGAAATCAGATATTATGATGCCTCCTGCATCACTCTCCTTGCTCAAGATTGCTTTGGTTATTCTGGGGCTCTTATTCTTCCAAATGAATTTCAAGATTTTTTTCTAATTCTACAAATGTTCTTATTAGGGACAGCACAAACCAATTCCCATAATGCAAAATACAACCCCAAGCCCATGTGTCCCCAACCAAGCAAGATCCCAAAGAATAGTGATTTTTTAAAAATATTTATTTATTTGCTTTAGTTGTACACAATGCATTTATTTGTACGTGGTGCTGAGGATTGAACCCGGGCCGCGCATGTGCTAGGCGAGCACTCTACCACTGAGCCACAATCCCAGCCCAAGGATAGTGATTTGACATGTGTGTGAAACAAAATGACTCATCTGCCAGCTCAGCTCTGGATGTCTGAGCTGGGGTGATGCTATGCTTTTAAATCACATTTTTCCTTATGTTAAGTAGAATAATGATATTGGCCTACTTTCTCAAGCAGTGGCTTTAAGAGCCAAATGATATAATATACACATAAGAAATGTCTGCATGCAGAAGCCTTATTGACATCAATGTATATGAGCAGCTCTTCTAGGAATTGGTTGTACATTATTGTATAAACAAAACAGTGATCTTAAAATATAAAATACCTATTTTGTTAAGACTTTTTTTTTAACACTAATTTAATATTTCCTTAAGTTTGTTCCATGGGATGTTAATAGGTGTTTTACAAATAGCAACATGAAATGAAACCCCTTCCAAAACCTTTTTAATCAGTCTAAAAGAACGCTTAGTTAAGCAAAGCTAAACAGGCTTTTTTCTTGCAAAACTTCATAAAGCCTTTAATATGCTAATGTGCAATCCTCCAAGGACACTTCATTATATAGTGATTTCCAAGTTTATTTGGTCATAGAACCATTTTTTTAGGACACATCTCTTGGGTATAACGCCTAGCAAGTATCATTTAGGAAACAGAACTCTAATACTGTTTTCTTGTGTATAAATTGCTGAATGAATCAGAACTTACTCAATGTGTACCCCAGAGCTGGCAAAACACATAGAAGAAGGCAAAGTAGCAAATTCCAACTCTAACTGGGTTACTTTTCTAATAACATTAAAACAAATAAGGCTTTTACACAGCCAATGTTTTACAGATAAAACATCTTGAGTTCTCAGTGTCATGGTTTGGATATAAGGTGTCCCCCAAAGCTCCTTTATAAATGCTATGAATGAGGTGAAGTGATTAGATTGTGAGAGCTGTAATCCAACCAGTCCATCCTAGTTTGAATGAACTGACTGGGTGGTAACTGTACGCAGGTGGGGTGTGGAAGAGCACATCTTCCCTGTGGCTCCTTTCACCCCTTCCCCCTACCCTTGCTTTCTGACCCCACCATGAACTAAGTAACTTTCCTCCACTTGGCCCTTCTACCATGATGTTCTGCCTCATCTTGGGCCCAAACAAATGGAGGCAGCTGTCTATGGACTAAACCTCTGAAACAGTGAGCCCCAAATAAAGTTTTCCTCCTCTAAGTTGTTCTTGCTGGGTATTTTGGTCACAGTGATGAAAAAGGCAGCTTTTCAAGTAAAATCATAGGCAAATAGATATCAGATAGTCTAAATTCACTTATCACATGCATCTCCAGAGCTGTCCTCTCTTCTCACACACCCCACCCATTTTCTAGTAGCCTTTATTTTGCATCTATTTCAAAACATAATGCCCTAAAATTTCCCATGCAAAACTAGGGATCCAAGTGAAAGACAGGAAAACATAGTAAATAAGAACTTACCCACAGCAGACTTCCTGAATTGGAGCCCTAGGCCCATTATCCACAATATATGAGCTGTGTGGCCCCAGGCAAGTTACTTCCCTTCCCTTAGCCTCAGTTTGCTCCAGTATGAAGTAAATATAAAAATACAGGTATCCTCAACATCTAAACTTAGGAGCTGATGGATTTTTAAAAATCCCTTGCTCTCTGACTCCTACTTGCTTTCTAAAAATTAGGAACCAAATTGACTTGAAAGATACGTTATTTTGTCATTTTTTTCAACTTTGTTACCCAAACTCAGTAACTAAATAGATTTGATAGTAAGAATATGTGTGGTACCTATATCTAAAAATTGTTATAGGATTAAATTAGTTAAGTACATATGAGAGTATCTGGCACACAGTGAGTATTTGCTAATACTATCATTCCATTCATGTGGTATAATATTCCATAAGGATTATTAATGATAGACTTCTTCTAGGCAAGAGCATATGCTCTTGGTACTTTAAAATTTTACTGAAGGACTGATCCTCAAATTGTATTTATTTGCTTGTTTTATTCCTGGAGATTTTTTTTTTTTTTTTGAAAGATAAGAACATGAAGCTGTGAAGAGAACTCATTTCTAGCCCTGTCTTTGCAAAGAATTAATTATAACAACATTAGGCAGGAGGATAATATGTTGGAATTTCAGTTCATCCTTCAGAAAAGTGGAACAAAATCCTTCCCTTTATACTTTGTGAGATCAGCAGAGAAAATGAATATGAAAGTGCCCTTCAAATGGTAACCCGTAACACTTGGGAAAGAAGCTGTCTCTCCAATTAGATCACTTCTTATTCTATTTGTGGGACATAACCTCTAAATTACAGATCTAATCCTAAAACTCATATGAAACTCAGATATGATTTTTGCAGAGGAAACCAGAGCATATTTCACAGTGCTCAGTGGACCCATGGTACTATGATACAACATATTAGAAACAATATTCATTGAAGCAACCAACATTTAATGAGCACCTACCAAGCAGTAGGATCTGTTTTTGTGCAGCCTGGCTGAATCATAGAGCAAATGACTTGTTGCCTATACAACTAGATATTAATGTAACTGTAATGTAACTGCCCCCTCTCACCTGCTATGTTGCTGATTCTCATTGAGTCCTTAGAATCTTTGCTTCCTTTTTTTTTTTTTTAATGGTCCTCTGCTCCATGAAAGTAGCACAGCTGTAAGATCCTGTTACTAAAGTCAAACTTGAAAACCAGGGTACTTATCAGCATGTATCAAAGGACTGATTTCCAATGGCAAGGTGTGCTTTGTTGTTCATTCATTTTCTTTCCTCAGAAATTTAATAAATGTTATCTAAAAGGTCACTAGTCCTTCCTGTATAGCAGCACCAAAGGTATTTGTAGAACATTTAATATTTAGCCAACCCTTTACAATCTCCCTGTTTATTTTCTGCTCAATAACCCAAGTAGTTCATTACCATCATCCTCTTTTTTAGAAATGGAGAAGCTGAGGTCCCAATATATACACAATTTCTCAAGTACAACCACAATGTTATCCTCAATTTTTACTCAAACTAGAAGTGAATCATATGTTGAATAAAATTTTAGTTTTTTTTTTTTTAATTTATCCCCTGAGTATAGTGGAGCATACAAAGATTTAATCCCAGAAGGAATAATAATTTTACAAAGACTCAGAACATGTACCCATTGCCATAGAATAAAAATTATTACTGTTATTTAATATGAAAGAAATGCTCCTTCTTCCCTTCAGTATGCTTTTCCTCATCCCAATTATCTGCTAAATTATGCATATATATATGCTGTCAGCTTATCTCATACTAACATGAAACTGCAAGATAAATAGATAACCTGGTAACTAAAAACCTTAGATAGAATACAATGGAAAAAGTCACAAGTGAACTGCAGGTCCATAGCCTCTACTGTAGAACTTCAATAATTCAAAAGCAATTTAATTTTCTGAAGGAAGATCACAGCCGTAGCTGTTCTGAGGATAATCTGAAGTCACACTGTCTGACCTCAACAGGGCCCTTACTGACAGTTATTTTATACCATTGTTGAGTCCATCCCAATCACACAACCGCTGTTTTGAATCCTTTCTGTCTCAGATACCCAATGTTACTTATAGACAAAACCATCTCTGATTTGCAAAGAAAATTAAAGTCAATTCCATCAGTTTTCCTCCTCTCCTCCCAATTTCTCCCTGATCTTGAGAAAGAGCTAATCCACCTTCTTGTTGAAGAAAATACTTCAACTAAAATTCCTCCACTGCTTCACTATGGCTCCTTGACTCACTTCAACTCCTGCAGGCCTTTGGGATCCCTTTTCTGTTATCTCTATTTAGCAAGGTCAAATGGCCTCCACCCTAAACTTTCATTTGCTCTGTTACTACTCAATATATCATCCCCTTTCTTGTCATCAGTTTCTTAAGTTATCAGTATTTAGTTTTCCACAAATTATTCTTCATCCATTCACATCATGAAGCCCTAAAAACCAGCTTTTGCTCTCAATTATCTATTTTCAAATCATATGTCAGGACACATTTATTCATTCCACAAATACTTTTGAAACACATTCCACACTTACTTCTGGGAATGTAGTGTTGATTTGGAGCTTTCAATCTAGTGAGGGAGACAAATGGGACAGACAATGAGCTTAAAAACACTTACAGATATCAAAATATGCTATAAAGGAATTAAACAGATAAAATGATAGACAACATCAAGGGAAGTCCACCTACTTGGGTAGGTTTTTCAGAAATGGTGGCAATAAATAACCAATTGTTCTAAGAATTATGCAGAGTGGCCCTTCAGAACAAAGGAATCTGATCTACAAAGACCTGAGTTGGAAAAGTGTTTGGTACATTTGAAGAATGAGCCTGTTTAATTCACCAGGCAGGACATTAAGGACAAAGGACCCCAGAAAGAGACCTATTGGAGTCAGCCAATGAATGCTCAGACTCTGATGTTATAATTAGCAGAAAATTCAGTAAGGCAAGAAGAAAACATAATCTAGAAGTGGCAGTTTAATTCAAATATTTCCAGGGGAGAGTTCCAACATGGAGGACAGGGATCCCTAACAAAACTGAACATGGAAAACCCCACAGACAGACAAAATTGAGATTCCAACAGGCAAGCATGAGTGAAGCCTAGGAGTAAATAAAAGAGCATCAGGTACTGAGTGCCAGTTCCAAGAAGTTTCTATGAAAGTGAGGATGACAACTTAACAAAAGAGGTGAAAGACCTCTCTGATGAAAACTACAGAATGCTAAAGAAAGAAATTAAAGAAGACCTTAAAAGATGGAAAGATCTACCTTGTTCTTGGACAGGCAGAATTAATATTGTCAAAATGACCAAACTACCAAAAGCATTATACAGATTTAAAGCAATTCCAATCAAAATCCCAATGACATTCCTCATAGAAATAGAAAAAGCAGTCATGAAATTCATCTGGAAAAATAAGAGACCCAAAATAGCTAAAGCAATCCTTAGCAAGAAGAGTGAAGAAGGTGGCATCACTATACCAGACCTTAAACTATACTACAGAGCTATAGTAACAAAAACAGCATGGTATTGGTACCAAAATAGACTTGTAGACCAATTGTAGAGAATAGAGGACACAGAGACAAACCCACATAAATACAGTTATCTTATATTAGACAAAGGTGCCAAAAACGTACATTGGATAAAAGACAGCCTCTTCAACAAATGGTGCTGGGGAAACTGGAAATCCATATGCAACAAAATGAAATTAAACCCCTATCTTGTACCATGCACAAAACTCAACTCAAAGTGAATCAAGAGCCTAGGAATTAAACCAGAGACACTGCGCCTTTTAGAAGAAAAAGTAGGCCCAAATCTCCATCACCATGGATTAGGCCCCGACTTCCTTAATAAGACTCCTGTAGCACAAGAATTAAAATCAAGAATCAATAAATGGGATGGATTCAAAATAAAAAGCTTCTTCTCAGCAAAAGAAACAATCAGTGAGGTGAAGAGAGAGCCTACATTTTGGGAGCAAATTTTTACCACAAGCACATCAGATAGAGCACTAATCTCTAGGATATACAAAGAACTAAAAAATCTTAACACCAAAAAAACCAAATAACCCAATCAATAAATGGGCCAAGGAACTGAACAGACACTTCTCAGAAGAAGATATACAATCAACAAATACATGAAAAAATGTTCAACATCTCTAGCAATTAGAGAAATGCAAACCAAAACTACTCTAAGATTTCATCTCACTCCAGTCAGAATGGCAGCTATTAAGAATACAAACAGCAATAAGTGTTGGTGAGGATGTGGGGGGAAAGGCACACTCATACATTGCTGATGGAACTGCAAATTGGTGCAGCCAGTATGGAAAGCAGTATGGAGATTCCTTGGAAAACTGGGACTGGAACCACCATTTGGCCAGCTATCCCACTCCTCAGTCTATACCCAAAGGACTTAAAAACAGCATACTAAAGTGATGCGGCCACATTAATGTTTATAGCAGCACAATTCACAATAGCTAAACTGTGGAACCAACAGTTTTGAATGGATATATCCGAATGGATAAAGAAAATGTGGTATATATACACAATAAAATACTAATCAGCATTAAAAGAGAATAATAAATTATGGAATTTGCAGGTAAATGGATGGAGTTGGAGAATATAATGCTAAGTGAAGTTAGCCAATCCCCAAAAACCAAATGCCAAATGTTTTCTCTGATTTAAGAATGCTGATTCATAATGGGGTTGGGGAGGGAGGTATGGGAGGATTAGACGAACTCTAGATAGAGAAAAGGTGAGGGAGGGGTAGGGAGTGGATATTGGGGCAGGAAAGACAGTGGAATGAGAGGGACATCATTACCCTAAGTACATGTATGAAGACACAACTGGTGTGACTCTAATCTGTGTACAACCAGAGATATGAAAAATTTTGCTGTATATGTATAATATGAATTCTGATATATTCTGCTGTCATATATAACAAACTAGAATAAAAAATAATAATTAAAAAAAAAGTAAGGATGGAACACTATTTTAAAAGAACCAACTCAGGAGATGAACCTTAGGCACAGGGACCAATATATAGACTTAAACATAATAACTAACTCAGAAATCCATTTACCAAAATTGGTATAACCTGTGGGACTTGAATTCCTGAGTCTGAGCTGTTGAGTTGCAGAAAGTAAATATTAGAAATTTTAGGTTTTTAAAAACTATTTTTTCAAATATTAATTCCAAGGTCTCCTTGTTACCATTTCTCATGGTTGTTTTCAAGGTCCATCATCCACTGTTCCTCGGACACAACACGTCTGACCTTATTTATTCTCTTTTACCCAGTCACTAGAAACCTTTTAGATTAAAATCTGGAAGTCAAATACATCTCCCCCATTTTTACATCCAGCTGGTTGCCAATTCAGTCTCTTCCTCTGTCCCTTTTTATTTTCACTGGTACGACTCAATTTAGTCTATCAGTAAAGTCTAATTCAGAATTCCAGGCAATCTTCTGTACTACCTTTACTCCCTATTCAAAACATCATAACAGACTTTTTCCTTGTTAAGTCCAGCTCAAGTCATAAAATTCTCCTTTCATAACATCAGCATATTAAAAGAAAACCCTTAGACAAATTACAATTGGAAAAATTAAGTTCATGTGAGCAAAGAACAATTCATCAGGCAGTACTCAAAAGCAGAAGTCCAGAGACCTGCAAGTTTTTAAAGAATAAACACCTGAGCAAAGTAGAGAAATCACATGATTGGTCACAGGGAGGCATCTGCCTTATTTGGAAATAGTGTGATGAGGACTCTGCCCCACTTGGGTATGGTGTGATGAGTTATCTGCCTTTGATTGCCTGAAGCTCAGCTATTTGTGATTGGCTGAAATACACTCCTAAATTAGGTTGCAGTTTTAGTTCTAAGTTAGGTTGCAGTTTGTTATATAGGAACTCAAAGCACAGAGACAGCCTTAGGTTAATGTCCTCTTGCTTATTGACTTTAATAAGTAGTACCTTTTGCTGACTAAAACATTTGCCGTGGCAGTTGGGTCTCTCTGTGTTTTAGCCAGGTGGTCCCACTTAGTCTCAGCTCTTACTTCTCTTCTATGCATGCTCCTTACTCAACCAAAGAAATGAAGTGCATTATTTTATTTCCTTTCACTTAATCCATACTTATTGAATTCCTCCTGGGTGCCAGAAACTATGCTAGATATTGATTATTCAGTGATGGACAAAATAGAGCAGCAATGAGGGACTTGATAAAACCAATAACTTGCAAGTAGTTTGTATCAAAAATAATTTGTTCAGAAAAAAATTTCACTCAGAAGTACACTGTGTAAGCCAGGTGTGGTGGTGCATACATGTAAACCCAGCAACTCGAGGACACTGAGGCAGGAGGATTTCAAGTTCAAGATCAGCCTCAGCAACCCAGCGAGGTCCTAAGCAACTTAGTGAGACTCTGTCTCAAAATAAAAAATAAAAAGGGATGGGGATGTGGCTCAGTGGTAAAGCAACTCTAGATTTAATCCCCAAAACAAAAAAATTTAAAATGCACATAAAAACCAAGAGTTCTTCTGAATGACATCTGGAATGGTCTTCTTTTCCTCTCCCCCACAGGATTCTTCAGGGTTTCTGCAAAATACCTTAGGCACCCTTGATTTTCATGTACAGTTGTTCCTCAGTATCCATGGGGGAGTGGTTCTAGGAACCCCCACATCCTGAAACCAAACTCCACAGATGCTCAGGTCCCTCCCTCATAAAGAAGGATACACATTTGCATATAATCTATGTGCAACCTCTAAGTTACTTTTAACACCTAATACAATGTAAATGCTATGTAAATAGTTGTTACACTCTGTGTGTGTGTGTGTGTGTGTGTGTAAGGGAATGACAAGGAAAAAACATCTGTATGTGTTTAGACGGTTTTCAAATATCTTTTATTTGTGGCTGGTTGAACTGGGAATTCAGAACCAGTAGATACAGAAGATCCACCACACTATGCTTTGAAACATACACGTCACTTTTTGTAATAGACCACATATGTCCCCAATTTTTGCCAATATTTGTGCTTCATTCCTCCTCAATCATATGCTCCTTTATGCAAACTTCCCAAATTTTATAGCAGTGGTACACCACTACAGTACTTTTTTCTTTTTAACAAACTCAGGTATGAACTGGGTGAGCTGTGAGTCAGTTTATTCATAGGAATAAACTACAAGGAATCAAATTAAACTTCCTTTAAGACTGGAAGATAGCTTATCTCCAGGCATTCTAGAGACACCAAGTGGGTAACTATTGTAAGTCAGTATTGGCCAGGTCCTGGACCAGGCCAAGTTTATCAGACGATTTTAGAACATCACAGCTGAGCACAGGATGATGAGGGGATGTTACTGGGATGCAGGCTGGGAAGGGTCTGCTGAAGCTGGAGGTGAGGTGGGCTCCAGAGAGAAACTTTGAAGGCTCCGCCACTCCCAGAGCTGACCTTGAGAACAAATTATGTCCCCTCCAACACCCAGTTATAATTTTGCTCTACTCTTTAATCCACAGTAACAGTTCATCCAGATATTACAGAGCTTTTGCACAGGAGTCTTTTCCATGGAGATCGCACAGCCTGTCTTCTGCTACACCATGAAGTTTGCAAGGCCCCCAGTATCTCTCTGGCTGCATCTCCTCTTCCTGCCACAGCTCATGTGACTTCAGCCAGATGGTCTCCCCACTTTGCACATTCTTCCTCAGGGCTCTTGCCCTTGCTCTGCCTGCCTGGCTCTCTCACCTCCCCCATGAAGCCTTCCCTGGGCACTTGATTTAAAATCACAGATGCCCACCACCAATGCTCTACTCACTCTATTTTCCTCCATCCTGTTTACCTCCTGCTAATGCTACATGTGTTTTTTACTAATTTAGTTCATTGTCTACTTCCCTGCACCAGGATGTAAATATCACGAGATCAGGAGTTTTGCTTTGTTTTATTCACTGCTGAATCTTCTGTGCCTATAAAAGTGCCTGCATATGGCATGAATGTCCCAGTTTTTCTTTGAAAGAATGAAATTTTCTTCACCTATACTAATAATATGTCACCAAAGATACTTGAACATCTCTTGGGTGCACACACACACACACACACACACACGTACACACTAGAGGATACATTTAGTATATTAAAAACATTAAGGTTTAAATTCTAAGTTTTCTTGGAATAAAGAAGACATATCCTGAGAAATCTCCCAATTTTCCCTCTATCCTGTCAGCCTACTTTATTAAATATTCACCCTAGGGTACACATATCCTGAATGTTATCATTTCTTATTCCAAGAATAAATATATTAAAAGCAGGAAATAGAGGTCTTCCACTTGTACAGAAAGAATTAAGTGCTATTGCCTTCCCACCCACCAGGCACCAGGCCTCTACCTGGGCACCCATCTGCTGTTCAGCGTTTTTGCAGTCACCACCCAACTTGGCCCAGACTCACCGCCTGCTCCTCACTTCCCCTACATCCTGCTATATAGTCTCCCTCTCCCCAGTCAATATGAGTAAAGGCCAGGAAGAGCTGGCTCCACCAAGACTTTAAATAAAACCACTCCCATATTACCATGACAATAATCACCACTCAGACAACATTCTTTATGCTATCTCTCTGGATCCTCTTTTCCAGGGACAAAGTACCTAGTGAAATTAATCACAAGAGCTTGGATTAACACAAATCAATTCAGACCTAGATATTTCATGAGACTCTCTTGCTTTTATTCCCTACTCTACTGGACTGACAGTTGCCGCGAACATCCAGAAATGTCATGAAGAGGGCAAGGGAGGTGCTACAGCTCCATGGTAGAGTGCTTGCCTGGCATGAGTGGAGCCTTGGATTTGATCCCCAATAACAAAAAAAAAAAAAAAAAAAAAAAAGTCAAGCGGGTTCAGGAAAAGTGGCTTTGGTGCAAGGAAAAAGCTTAAATTGAGAGCTCTGCTGAAATTTTGTACCTTGGGAAGAGGAATTGCAAAACATCACATAGTCAACAAGAAACTTAGGCAAGAAACTTGCCTTTGCAGAAACTTAAGTCAAGAAAAATCAAAATAAGACATACTCTAGTGAAACAAAATTGTAAGCCTGTTCTAGGTGTGAGCATGGAAATGTTCATTGTACAAGAACCTTTTAAAGGACCACAATTAACATAAAAATGGCCATAGGGGCTGGGCATGGTAGCAAGGGACTATAATCCCAGCTCCTCAGGAGGATCACAAGTTTAAGGCCAGCATCCAGCAACTTAGTGAGGCCCTGTCTCAAAATAAAAAGGGCTGGGGATGTAGGTCAGTGGTAGAGCACCCCTGGGTTCAACCCCTAATACAAAAGGAGGAGGAGGAGGAGGAAGAGGACAAGGATGAGGAGGATGAGGAGGAGGAGGAGGAGGAGGAAAGAAAGAAAGCCATAGGCTAGAGATGCCATTTATGTACCTAGCAGACAACAACTCAGAAAGGCTTTATAGTACCTGCCCACAACCCAGCATGCTGGACTCCACCAGGGAAATGATAAGTCCACAAATAAAAAGCATAGATCATTGCAAAACAATTTAACAACAACAAAACAACACAAAATACTTAAAAAAAGATCCTCCCAAGGGAAATCCAACAAGTAAAAACAAATAGATTTGTCTAACACTTCTAATTCAAATCTGTTTAAACTCACTAAAGAAATCTTTAAAAGGAAAGAAGCAATGAAGGTAGAATGCTATAGAAATAAACAGATGGACTGAGAAAGAGCCCAGTATAACTTCTAGAAATGAAAAATAAAACCATGAGAACACACAGAGTAAACCAGACCCAGGCACCAGGTGGTGAAGGTGAGAATGATCCACACACTCTATGAAGTGATTCCCTTTGCATCAGCTAAAAGGGAAACCTGTGATGTCAAAGGGACAATACTCAGCCCTAATTCAAGCAACGAGAAGGCAGGATAGTTCTCTCCAGGGCTCCAGTGCCATTATGCTAACAGATGACCAGCACAGGAGGATCCCCATTCAATTTCGGTTTACACAGTTTCCTGTGTAGCACAGCACTCTGCCTAGTGAGCACACAGGGGCCTTGGAAGAGAAGAGGTGAGGACACAAAGTCTAGCTGCTGGGACAGATGTTGACAATTCAAAGAGGGCCAAAGAAGGGGCCTTCCAGGTCACGCTGTGAAGTGGAAAAAGCACTAATTTCTTCTCCTGTCACATTAAACACTGAATTCAGGCATAGTCCTGAAACTACTTCATTCTTGAATTTTGGCTAACAAGACTCACTGAATGATGCATTTCTGCAGCTCTATCTTTGATACTGACTTGTGGTTGGAAATAAAACATAAAGCTCTTTATATTTATCCAGCACCCCAGACCTTGGGCAATCAGCTAGCATAACTGCCTGGGCACCACTTTTGCATTGGTAACTTCCTTCTTCTATGCTTAATAAATCTTTATGGAGCTGTTGCCTAACCTGAAATGTTCTTGCAAAAGGGAAAATGGTCACAAAATCAGAATCTCAGAAGGTCATGCAAAGCTCCCTCGTAAAAGTTGTCATTTCCTAAAATTGTGTCTTGATCTCCAGTTCCACCAAAACCCATGATGTTTCCAAGTGACAAGATGTCACAGGATGCACTATTGTTTCTGGTACAATACACTTTGAAGATTTGTTTTTTAAGTTTAATCTTTCTTGGATCACATATGCCAAAATAAATACTATTTTACTTCATACATGGTCGCTGGTTTACTCTAGCTAAGAACATGTAGTCAATCAACAAAGGGCAGCAGTTTTGCCAAAAATCCAGTAGCATGTCCTGTTCAAAATGGTTACAGAATTTACACCAATATCCCATAGAAATATACATTTCATTTTTACTTCTAATAGGGATTTTATGGGGAAAAAATCTCCCTTAAAATTCAGACTTTAGTAATCTCAAAACAATTGTTCTTGATCCTTTCATTCATTTTTCCATAGTCCAGTTGTAGGAATCCAAGTGACCCCACCAAGCAAATTTACTCTGGGAAGCTTATGATAAAAGCAGACAAATAATGCTGAAAGGAAAGATACTTACCATGGCAACCATTCACCGCATGGAATAAAGAGAATACAGAACATGAGTGCCAAGTATATTTTTAGGATATCATGCCTAATACATGAGTTTCACATAAATCCTCAGAAATCATAGGTATAGATTTTAAGAACAATTTAAGACATTAGCTACTATGTGCTTTAAGAATTCCTGAACAAATTTCAGTTTGATTTCTTTCTTTGTCCCCTCTTCAGAATGTTACTACTCCTGGGGCTGTGTTGTGGCTCAGTGGTTGGAGCTTGCCTCACACGTGTGAGCCCATGGGTTCCATCCTCAGCACCACATAAAAAATAAGTGAATAAAATAAATATATTGAGTCCATCTACAACTTAAAATTTAAAAAAAAGAAAAAAAAAAAGGAAGTCACTAATCCCAGTTTTCTAAACTAATCTGAGCTGCAAATGATATAGATACATTGAAGACACCTCACATAAAACTCTAAGGAAATATTTTCATTTCAGAATAGTATAAGAGCCTGAGCTGAATCAGTGAAATGATTCTGATGAAACTTTAAGTCATAATTATAATGCCTGATATTCATTTGAAATATTTAAAAAAAATTTTTTTTCCTACCCATAGTTTGTACTTAAAAACCAAAAATCATCTTAGTGCTCATTCTGGCAAATGAAGATCACCTTAGTGTTTCCACATGTAAATCTGTATAATATGTTTATTTCATGCCCTGAATGCAATCAGATATCACTCAACCTCATTAGCAGCCTCAGGAAGTTCACAGAATGGTTTAGCATTTATAGTAATCAGTTGGTAGAATTACTTGTACTTGGACAGCCTTTTATCTGGCAACCCAACCTAAAATGGGAATAATAAAAAACTGGTTTAACTGTAATGAAGATACACTTCTAAAATTGCATCCTAAATATTCACTGAATTGAAAACTGTTTTCCCCCATCATCTAGAGTCTAAAAGCCTATAAATAATAAATAAACGTAATCCTTCCCTGTAAACACAGATTAGGGGGAAAAAATGCCATACAGCGAGCACAGCAAAGCTTAGACTTGAAATGATGACGAGGTCTTAAAGAAATCAGGAAGAAAGTCAGTGTGGCAAGTTTCTTTGTGTTTGCTTTCTGGGCTGACCTATTGCTGAAGACCAGGAGAATAAAGTCATTACAGAATGAGTCATATGGGAAACACAGGCAAAGAAAAGAGTACTGAGAACATAGTACGTGTTATTCTTCAATTGGTACTCAATTTCAAGGCTAAAACATAAAAAAAAGGACAATGAAAAGTATCCCCAAAGGTTCAATTTGTGATTAAAAAAAAAAAAAGTGGCTGTTTCTTCTATTTTAAGTGATATACAAAACATTAAAATTATGCATATTAATGGGGTACCACATGTTTCAATGTATGCATGCATTGTATAACCAGCTTAAACATATCTCCTCAAACATTTATCACTTCTTTCAGGTGCAAACATTCAAAATCCTTTCTTTTAGCTTTTTGACATATGTAGTCCACATTGCTCTCTAAAGCCACCCCACTGTGCATTTATAGTAATCAATTGGTTACTATAAACATTGGAATTTCTTACTCTGATCTATTGCA
The DNA here is from genome assembly GCA_025594165.1 of Tamias sibiricus. NCBI lineage: Eukaryota > Metazoa > Chordata > Mammalia > Rodentia > Sciuridae > Tamias > Tamias sibiricus. The sequence goes on from CM046664.1 coordinate 73,128,663, forward strand.
ATTTCATTAATCATAGATCAACTTTATATCACTTTAAGAATCACAGAAGTTTTTGAAAAACGCAAAGATTGCCCAAACTGATCTTTTTTTTTTTTTTTTTTTATATACCAGGGATTGAACTCAGGGGCACTTGACCACTGGGCCACATCCCCAGCCCTTTTTTGTATTTTATTAGAGACAGGGTCTCACTGAGTTGCTAAGTGCCTCACCATTGCTGAGGCTGGCTTGGAACTCGTGATCCTCCTGCCTCAGCCTCCCAAGGCTGGGATTACAGGCATGCATCACTGCACCCGGCCCAAACTGATTTTTTAAAATCAATTTTTCCTAACTATGCACCTGAATTTAGCCTAAGTATGCACCTGACCACTGAGCTACATCACCCATCGCCAAAACCAATTCTTTCATTTGGGAAATCAATATAACAATCAATTGGCTTAAAATATACACACAAGCACACACACTAAAAGCAAATTTGGAATTACAGTTTGCAGAAAAATTACTATGATCTTCCAAGAAATATACTCAATTTCATGCACAAAAAAACTTGAGATCTTGGAAAATTACTTATTAGGATTTGACAGATAAGCAAAGTATAATAGTACTTTTGTTTTGAGCTTATTTATTTAATAGTAAAGTGTGTTTTCTGCCATGGATTCAAAATATTAAAATTAATAGTTTGGGCTTGTTAAAGAAAACTTTGCCAGATGCATTTGCGCAGCTTGGTAGGCTGAGATAGAAGAACTGCAAGTTCAAGGCCAGACTCAGCAATTTAGTGAGATCCTATCTCAAAATGAAAAACAAAGAGCCGGGGATGTAGCTCAGTGTTAAAAGTGCCTCTGGGTTAAATCCCTATTACCAAAAAAGAAAACTTCATAAGTTTTGAAGTATTATATTACATCATCCATCATATCATGTATTATGTTTACCAAGATAGTGTTGATATATAATGTACTCATTTCCAAATTATGTGGGTATTTATTTACCACTATCTTTTAAAACACCTGCTTTTTCAGCAAATGCTAGATAATAAGACAGAAAATTCTAGTCACAACCAAAGACTAGAATTTTTTTTTTTTGTAGTTGTAGATGGACAGCATGCCTTTATTTTATTTCTTTATTTTAATATGGTGCTAAGAATGGAACCCAGTGCCTCACTTGTGCCAGGCAAGCACTCAGCCACTGGGCTATAGCCTCAGCCCCAACTGTTCATACTGGATAGGAAAATTAAAATATAATAGCTTTTAAAGGAGCAAGGTGAAAAAAATCAGAAGAAAGTTTATAGAACTGAAGTCAAAGTAAAACTGTCTTACAAGGTAGAATCAGGCTTTTCATTAAGTCACTTCCAGGCTTAGGGAGAGATGACAGCTTCTGACAACCTCAGTTTACTCAGTGCTCCACCCTAAGGAGTGTATTTGTCATCTAACAATATTGACTCCAAGATGTGACTCCAACTGCTAAGGACACGTTAGCTTAATGTGTGTGAAATCTTCCTTTCATATATGGCTAAAGTCGTTACTAGACCCAGAGTTAAACAACAAAAGACATCTTTTTCTGGCCTGTTTGACCTCATTAGTAGCATTTCACTTTGATGGGAAGTTCTATTTACAGAGATTATTTCAAATTCAAAAAAAAAAAAAATGATGTTAGTATCTCCTTTATATGTATGTCTTCAAAAAGATTAGAATTCATAGGAAAATCACTCAGCCTCTTTGGACGGTCACACATTTTAAATTACTTCTTATTCCTTTTCTTTTATAAAATGAACCTCCACTAGGATGAAAAGAATTTCAGGCATAGGCCTATATTCAGGGAAAACATAAGACTTCAATAGCTATGAGACTAGGTTTCGTTCAATTAAGTATATAGTATAAATGCCAAATTGTGAGGCTGTGGGATCCTTGAGAATGGTTGAGCAGGGAAGTATGAACACAGAGCAAAAAAATTTAACCTGGGATCTATGAAGCCCATGAAGAGATCCTTGGATTGGGGTTAGTATTTAAGTAAACCCTCTGAATTAATTTAATCATGCATGTACCTATACTTGTGCACTTTCCTGAAAATCAATACACTTCACCAAAACTATATGGTTCAAATCATGAAATTTTTGAGAATAAAAGGCAAACTTCTCAATTATTATACCCAGCAACAGGCTTAAACTGAGGCTGTTCTGGGCAGACTGAGGAATGAAGTCACCTTATACAAGCCCCCAAAGGTAAGATACTACTGCACCCAAGGATTTGGCTTTTCATTATTCCAGCCCAAGCACTAATCACGAATTTGGATTTTAGTGCCTGCAATCTATTGTAATTTAAGGCAATTTTTATACAATCAGATTTATACTCCAACTATCTGGCTACAAGCCTCACCTTCACTTGACACTGGCTGTTGCTTTGTGATTCACAGGTTCTAAGCTTGGACTAAGGGCTGTGGCACACTCTGGATTCTCCCTACTTTTGGTGCTTTGTACGTACCTTTTTTTCTCACCTTTCCAAATGGATGGTTTTTATCCAAGTTTGATACTGAGCTTTCTACTCCACCTTTCCCACAAGAAACACATCTAGCTGCATGATGTTAAATACAACATATCAGTGCCTGGTTCTCAGCTGTTGACCTATTCATGGTCTCAAACTATAGAGAGCCTGGCGCGGTGGCGCACGCCTGTAATCCCAGTACTCTGGGAGGCTGAGGCAGGAGGATCACGAGTTCAAAGCCAGCCTCAGCAATGGTGAGGCACTTAGCAACTCAGTGAGACCCTGTCTCCAAATAAAACACAAAAAAGGGCTAGGGATATGGCCCAGTGGTCGAGTGCCCCTGAGTTCAATCCCTGGTACCACAAAAAAAAAAAAAAAAAAAAAAAAAAAAAAAAAAAAAAACTGTAGAGAGAGGAACATTGGTTCACCTGAGAAGTAAATCTGCTCCTCCTTTGCTTGCCACTGGAAAGAATAGAAAATAAGAAAAGAACTGGGCTGTGATGTAGTTCAGTGGTAGAGTGCCTGCCATTCACAATCTATTGGCACTGGATTCCAACCCCAGAAATACACACACAAATATGTTTTTAAATTAAAAATTCAAAAAAAGAATTGATCAAATTACTTAAAGTATGAAGACATTTGTGTTAAGTTTAATTCTGAAAATATTGGAATAATCTTGATTTGTTTATCATTTACATACTTGTAAAATATGAGGGTTATATTTAATCAAAGAGCATTCTGCTGTCATGTGTAACTGATTAGAATAAATAAAAATTGTTTTTAAACTTAAAACACTGAAAAATTGGACACATTTTTTAAGAAGAGGGTTTATATTTTAGACAATTTGAAGTTAGTTTTGACCTTAAAGATGTTCCTTAAACTCGGATTTTATTTTGAAAAGTATAAAAATAATTGTTTCTGAAGCAATATTAAAGTGATTACTAGAACTTGATTTACTATAAAGCAGTCTTTGTGATATTTAGAAGAGTTGCTAAAATGTTTTGAAAAGTTTTGCTAATTATGTTTGAAAACTGCTCTGTTGTGCAGACGGTTCAAGAGAATTAGATATGCTGGTATTAAAATCATAAATATAGTTTGAAATATTTAAAGGAATTTCATTATGTTTATAAAATTGAATGTAGTTTTTTAATTTATTATTTATTCTCTTGAATTTAGGACATTAAAATGTAATCTAGTAAATTTAGGTGAACTTAATCTATTGAAATCAAGTTAATCTCTAAGAAACAAATGTAGCTTTAAATTTTATACCAACTTACTTATAAACAGAATATATTTTGTAAATTTTAAACTTGCAGATTTAGAAAAAATACCTTTAAAAATTTTTTTTTTTTGTACTGAAGATTTAACTCAGAGTTGTTTAACCACTGAACCACATCCCCAGCCCTTTTTGTTTTTTATTTTGAAACAGAATCTCATTAAGTTCCTTAGGGCTTCACCAAGTTGCTGAGACTGGCCTTGAACTCGCAATCCTCCTGTATCAGCCTCCCAATCTGCTGAGATTACAGGCATGTGTCACTGCACCTGACTAAAATATATATATATATATATATATATATATATATATATGTATGTATATGTATATATTTTTAAAGTTTCATCTTTAATACACTGAGTACCACTTAAAACCCAGGAAGCTGGAAACAGTTGTTTTTGTGCACAAAAACTCTCTTCAGACATTAAGAAGAAAAACTCGAATGGCAACCAATTCTTCCTTGTGTCATCTATTCAGAAATTTAGTCTTGAATTAGATGTTTTTGACCAGTCTCCTTTGAGGCAAATCCCTTGAGTACAAGAACTCATTTGCTCTTCCCTCTCCATAAAACTCATGGGTTTTATAAAGTTAGCATGCATTCACAGGTTTCTTTCATTAATTCCTGAGGTCAGAAGCTAGCTTGATGAGTTGGGCATGGTGGTACCCACCTGTAATCTCAGTAACTCAGGAGGCTGAGGCAGGAGAATGCCAAGTTCTACATCAGCCTCAGCAAATTAGTGGACCCTGCCTCAAGATGAAAAGTTAAAAAGGGCTGAAGGTGTTGCTCACTGGGAAAGGACCTAGGTCAGTCCCTAATACCAATAAATAAATAACAAATTCAGAAGGTAGCTTGATGGATAGAAAGGAACATTGGATTGATTATCAGCAATTATTGAAAAGTTTAGGTCCTCTACTCCCCAGTTTTGTGGCATTGGGCTACTTATTTCTACTCATCTGAGCTTATTTAATTTTTTTAAAGAAAATAGTGAGGTCTGGTGAGGTTGTTAAGACAAGTTAATTTTTCCAAAATTATGTGTTGAAAACTTAAGCCTTGTGAAGTCTATTATCAAAGAGTAATCAAAGATTATGCTTTTATAGTTTGAGACCTCTGTGATCATAATTCAGAGAAGCAAGTGATACATTCTGTACTAATAACTACTAGTTTTGAGTACTTTCTATGTTCTAAGCACTTTATTATATCATCTTGAACAGATCCTATAAAACGTAGACCTTCCTATCCTTACCTGACAAGTTGGATGACCAAAGCAAAGGGATTAAGTAATTTCCCTAGGTTAATAAAACCTTTAATAGTTATAAAACTAGATTTGAATTCAAACCAATCTAAATATACAGGTTGCCCTCTGCCGTACCACACTCTTCCTCTGGAGGGTAAAGTCTAAACTCAGAATAAAATGAGTTAATAAAATAAATTCCCCAGGCAGATAGCTCCCAAGCACCTTTGCAACCCCATTGTCTACAAGCTATGCAGATGGATCTCACTCCAGTTAGGCTGGTCCCTGAAATATCCCACAGAGGTATTTCACAAATTATGCTTCACTGTCTTCACCTGGTAATCTTGCTTTCTACCACCAATTTGAGTGTTCAAGTGGACAGCAATATCTATCTCCTCTGAAAAATACTAACACCTGATGTCTATACCTCTTTTTGTCCCTTAAGGAATACTATTCTGCAAATAATTTTTAGTGCAGTTCTATCTGAATTTCTTAGTCACATTCTAAGTAACCCTGAGGCAGGGATAATATCAAACTTCTTTCTATATGCTTGCTTTCCCCTTTGCATGTCTGACAATCCTCAATTACAATGATCACTATTAAGTGTTTAGCTACCTTAATAACTGACCATATAATTTTTTGAGGGGGCAGGTACCAGGGATTGAATCCAGGGGTCCTTAACCACTGAGCCACATCCCCAGTCCTTTTTTATATTTTGAGACAGGATCTTTCTAAGTTAGCTGGAGCCTCGCTAAGTTGCTGAGATTGGCTTTGAACTTGCCATCCTCCTGCCTCATCCTCCCAAGCCACTGGGATTACAGATGTGCACCACCACACCCAGCCACCTGACAAGATCTTTTTAATCTTTGTATTTTTAATGCCTGTCATGGTATTTGCTACATAGAATTGTTGAGTATGGTGAAGAAATAAATGAATTAGAAAATAAATGAAACTATATAGTCAAATGCCCATTGCATACTGGATACTCAATATCTACTAGTTATTATTAGTGTTCATAATTCATTCAAAAAATAGGAAATTACTTTAGAAATGTTCTTGAATAAAACCCTTTAAAAGTATGATGACACAAATACTTAAAAGTGCAACATCTTAATTATGGCCATTGTTAGAGTCATTGGTGCCAAGCTTAGTTTTACTCACCAGACATTATATATCTAATTATCAAATGCTGCTCAGGAAATCCTACTCCGATATTATAAAAAAAACATGTACCTAGTCATAACAGTTTTACAATATCAGGCAAATCCCAAGGATTACACGAGATCACTATAGAAAGTGACAACATCTAACAACGGACAAGAGAAACACCTTGCCCACCTACCTCAAAGCCACTGTGTAGTTAACTTGCACCATCAACAAAACCCTGGCTGGGCACAGTGGTGCACACCTGTAATCCCAGCTGCTTGGGAGGCTGAGAAGGGAGGATCAAGAGTTCAAAACGAGCCTCTGCAATGGCAAGGCACTAAGCAACTGAGATCTTGTCTCTAAATAAAATAAAACATAGTGCTGGGGATGTGGCTCAGTGGTTGAGTGCCCCTGAGATCAATCCCCAGTACCTCCACCTCTCCCAGAAAAGAACCCTGGTTGTTAAACACGAAGACAGATATGCCAAAGATGCCATGGCCACCATACTGTGTGTAGAATGTCTTCTTCCTCCTTGTTGTACCTGAGTCATTATGACACATACTGGCTTTTCACTAATGAGATTAGGCATGGAGTACAATAGGATAATTATATCATTATAATTAATTCTAACAAGTCAGAAATGTTTTTAATTATCCAGTTTTATGGCTGAATTGTGTCTTCACAAAATTCATACATTGAAATCCTAAGCCCCAGTCCCTCAGAATGTGACTACATAGAGAAAGGGCTTTAAAGGAACTAATAGGTCAGTAGGCTGGGCCCTAATCCAATATCACTGGTGTTCTCATAAGAAAAGGAAATAGGACAGAGACAGGTACAGAGAGGAGATCAGGTGAAGACTGGGAGAAGACAGCCATCCACAAGCTAAGGAGAGAGACCTCAAAAGAAACTCACCCTGCAGACACATTCACCTTGGCCTTCTGGCCTCTAGAACTGTGACAAAATAAAGTTCTGTTGTTTAAGCCTTCTGGGCTGTGATATTTGGTTATGGCAGTCCAAACAGGTCAAGTATATTCTCTTAACTCATTTGATGTTCAGAACAGTCGTGTATATTACCTCTTTTATAGATAGGGACAGTAAAGTTTCAGAGACATTAAATGACACTCTGCTGTTATCCAGTGACCAAGCAGCAGGATGCTCACTGGAACCTGTGGACTCTAAATGCCATTCACTTTCTGCATATGACAGATAGAAGACCCCTGTGCTTTGGTCCCAGCTCTGCCCTAAACTAGTTGTGGGACCTTTGGAAAATTATTTTTGATGTTTTCATTTTTTTCCACCTGCAAAATGAGGGAGTGAATATTCTAAAGACTAAAAATTAGACCAAGGGTCTATATAAGAGCCATTCTAGATTTAAGAGTTTAGCACAAATTACTGCTTTCAAACTCCTAATGAAATTATCTCTGTACACTTGGTTAGAATTGAAAGAAAATTCATCATTTTGAGAATCACATTTAGCCCACAGAATTCATATACTGAGAAAATTGAGGGGAAAAAATACGTGCTTGAAAATGTTTTGAAATATAACGATCCTAACTCATTTCAAAACTTACTTTAGGGCTGGGGTTGTGGCTCAGTGGCAGAGTGCTTGCCTAGCATGTGTGAGGTACTGGGTTCGATTCTTAGCACCGCATATAAATAAATAAAACAAAGGTCCATCGACAACTGAAAAAATAAAAATTTTTTAAAAAGTTGCTTTATCAGATTTGCATCCCATTAGTTAATTTTCTGTTAAAGATTTCTCCATTCTGAGCTTTTAGGGATTACTTATAAATCCATGAAGAAAACACAGGAAGGATTAAAATGTTCTAACAAAAAATTTGAGTTCCATTTGATTGGGCAAACGGGAGGGAGAGGAAGGGAGAGTGCATGAGGGCAGGAAAGATGGTGGAGTGAGATGGACATCATAACCCTAAGTACATGTATGACTGCACATATGGTGTGACACTACATTGTGTACAACCAGAGAAATGAAAAGTTGTGCTCCATTAGTGTACAATGAATCAAAATGCATTCTGCTGTCTTATATACCTAATTAGAATAAATAAATAAATTTTTTAAAAAATATTTAAAGAAAATTTGAGTTCCAGTCTTAAAATCCTCAGTGAGTAATCAAATAATCTTGAGTAAAAATAAATAAAGTCGCAGGCATAGTTTCTAGGTCTGAAAAATGAGACAAGTAGTTTCCTATATGCCTTAGAGGGGAAGTTTGTCATAAATAGAAAAATATCTGTGAAATACCTTTGAATCCACTCTTTGGAGTGAAGTTGCTATATACACTCATCAGTAAGGTAGTTTTTACAAGTTCATAGTGTCAAACGTCTTTTTTCAATAACCTTCTCAGATTTGAAATATTCAATTGGTACTTAATTTGTAATTTTATGCCTGTAGTTAATGTGCCCCTCCGCCCCCCACACACACCCAAGAGGAAGGAACTGTATTGTGGAAAATAATTTGTATGGTAATGGAGTATGGCAAGTTCTATGACTGCAAGGGTTAGAATTGTGAATCATCTCTCTTGGGTTTTTAGTTAAGTAAAGGCAATCTGCCTAAGGTGGAGGAAAAAAAATCTATAAACCACAAACCATCCAATCACACAAAGACAAATCAGCCTTCAGGCAAATCAAATGTCTTCATTAAAGCTTACCTGGATTTGGCACTCTGCCTGTCTTTTCTAAACCTCTTAACAACATACTTTCACAAATAGTTAAAAACATGCATACTGAAAATCATACCTTTTGCAATGTTGTTGTTACAAACAAGAAACTCTTTAACCCAGGGAGGTCAATTGCTTAGGGAAAGGAAAGTTTGCTTCCGAGTTAGCAACATGTAAATGCAAGATTAGTGGGTGGGATTGAGGTGTGCTCGGGTGCATAAATAGAGGCTCTGAACTGAGCTGGCACACTCAGAAGCTTGGACACATCCCAGCTGGTTCACAAGGCAGGTGGGTGGGGAAAACCAGGTAAGGCTCTTGTCAACAGCTTTGGAATGGCTCTTGTTAGAGTGAGCTTTGGCCTCTGATTGCTGTGTAACGTTGCAGACAATCAACAGACAGAGAAATGCAAGTTTCCCAGGGCAATGAAGTGAGGTTTGGAGAGGGAAAAATGGAATTTCCACCCAAGGCTTACTGGGACATTTGACTAGAGCTGTAGTGTTACATTCCTGAGCAGGTTCAAAGTGGTAATTTCTCGGTTAAGAAACAAAAAGATTTAAAAGCAGGTGAATTCTCCGAGTTTTGAAGCTTGAGACAGGGTCCAAGGAAGTCCATCTCAATCACCATCTAATGCTCTGCTTCTCTCCCACTGGCTAAGCAAAGACCCACAAGCTCCTTCACCATGAAAATTTAGCTCAAATTGCCCCCGTGAAATATATTATTACAAATCAGGAAAAGTTTCTTTTCTCTTTTCTTTTCTTTTTTGGTCTGGTGTAAAACATTCTTGTTGTTGTTCCTTTGTTTTCAATCTTCAAAATCATGGGCTAGGCGGTTATAAGAAAGTTAATTACTTTCTTGGATATGATATATAATAACAGGGACTCTGAAACTTCCTGCAACTTCGTTTTTTGTAAAAGATAAGTCTGGGATGGAGTAAGCAGTAAAAAGTGTTGTCACAAAGTGTCAGTGTGTGCTTGTGTTCCTGTGTTTATGTGTTTCCAAATTATCAAACTTTCCAAAGCTAGCATTGTGTTTTGAGGAGCTTATGCAGAAAGTATACAGAGCAGAGTCTCTTTGTGTTATGAAAACTTGGTAGAGTGAATCTGAGAAAGTCACCCAGAGCAGGATGTTTGTACAGCAGGAGTTATATTAGCCTTCCTTCAGTCATCCTGCCATAAAATACATGTAATCTATTGATAGTTCCAACCTGTAATCCGTGGAACTATTGCAAGGGCTCCTGTGAACTATATACAAGAATTGTCAATAGACTGAAGTGCTTTGCCCCCAATTCACTATTATTTTTTCGAATAAACATAGATGCTATTATAAAATTCAAAATCAAATTTTTGTTGATAAATTCAAAGTAGTTTATATTTCTGAACCAATATTTCAAAAGTATAGTGATTCTCACATGGAAATTCTTTTTTTTTTTTTTTTAATTTTAAAAAGTAGTTTTTATATAAAAAGGTCTGGGTATTATTGACTTACAGTATACTTGCGGGGTTTTTTGTAGACCTTTAGAAGACAAAAGTTATTATTGGCATTTCTACATCTTTATGAATATAAAAAATGAAGAAATTAAGTTGGGTATGGTGGTGCATACTTGCAATCCCAGCTACTCAGGAGGCTGAGGCTAGAGAATCACAAGTTCAAGACCAGTCTGGGCAACTTAGCAAAACTCTCTCTCAAAGTAAAAAAGATTGGAAATGTAGCTCAGTAATAGAACTCTTACCTAGCATGCATAAGGTTCTGGGGTTGATCCCCAGCACTCAAAAATAAATTAGTGAAAGAAAAAAATTATATCCCTGCATTTTGCTTGTCTTTTCTAAGATATTATGTGGCTACCTACTAACACTTGGTTAGTTTAAGCAGAAGACATTTCTTGGATTTGGTAACTTAGCAACATTTATTTTTTAATATTTTTTTTTAGTTGTAGGTGGACGCAATACCTTTATTTTATTTGTTTACTTTTTAAATGTGGTTTCAGGGATGAAACCCAGTGCTCATGCATGGTAGGCAAGTGCTCTACCACTGAGCCACAATCCCAGCCCAGCAACAGTCTTTCTAATCATCTAATACTTAGTGAAACATTGCCACTTGAGCTATCAGATTGTTAGAAACTCCCTGCTTACAAACACTAAGCAACAGTGATTCATCCTTCTTCCTTTGCAGAGTCTGAATTAATTCAAAAACTACCCCAGTATTAGGTGCTGTGGTTCCCTATTTCTTTTTAAGAAATATTAGTGTTTGGTTTTACCAGAATCCCAAATCTCCGGCTTTCTATACTCCAGCCCCAAGATAACCTTACTGACTTGTGGTGCCACCACTGTGCTCGCTAGCTCACTTTTTCTCTCAGCACTCATGGAAACTTATTTTGCATTCACATTCCTGTTTCTAGGCATCTAAGTCTGCTTAGCAGAAAGGAAAAAGAAATTTCACAGACACCCCCCGGGTTTATTTCTTCATATTATGAATCTCACAGAATATTTTTGTGCTCTACAGTGTATGCCCACAACGACCCACCTCTAAAGACCCACACAAAGAATGTTTCGCTGGAAGGAACTTGACTTTGATTGTCTCACTCAATTCAAAGCTAATACAGAGTTTGAGTAAACATTACACCAGGGAGAGAGTTGTATGGGTGCGAGTCTTCATTAAGTGAAAAAGCTGGCAGGTTCTAAATGAAATAAGGAATTGATCATTTTATTTGTAGCTCATTTTTCAATGGCTATGTACCCACTTTAACTTAGGTTAAAGAAACCAGTCTGTTTAGGGTAATTGTTTCAGGAAGGAAGATGAAGCCAGCCTCTAAAATGACAAGATCCAGAAGTTTTTGTGCTGGACCCACCTCACAAATGTTCTCATCTCTCTGAACTTTAGAATCTTCACCTATATAATGAGGCATTGGGGAAGTGAAAGAGAAGTAGTAATGCTTAAAATAACTTCTAGTACTATACTCTTTTTCTCCTCTTGGTCCTGGGGATTGAACCCGAGGTGCTTTACCACTGAGCTATATCCTTAGTCCTTTTCATTTTTATTTTGAGACAGGGTCTCCTTAAGTTGCTGAGTTTGGCCCAGAACTTGAGATTCTCCTGTCTCAATCTCCTGAGTTGCTAGGATTACAGGCATGTGCCACTACACCTGACCAGTAATACACTGTTTAAATATAAATTTCCATATTTTTAAGAGTATATACAGACAGGACTGGGCTGTAGCTTAGTGGTAGAGCACATGCCTAGCATGCATGAAGCCCTGGGCTTAATCCCCAGCACTGCACAGGGAGAAGTTTATACATCTAACTAACTATCTCCTTCCTTAAGTTATGTCTATTTCCCTTATGAATCTATATCTATTGATAGATGGGGGAAGAGACAGAGACAGACATACTATGTATTTTTTTTTTTTTTTATTTTTTGTACCAGAGATTGAACTCAGGGGTGCTCAACCACTGAGCCACATCCCCAGCCCTTTTTTAAAATATTTTATTTAGAGGCAGGTACTGACTGAGTTGCTTAGGGCCTCACCAAGTTGCTAAGGCTGGGTTTGAACTTGCAATCCTCCTGCCTCAGCCTTCCAAGCATGCATCACTGTGCCCATCACATACTATATATTCTTATGAAAATCCCATAGAAGGTAGGTTCTACTCCAATCTCACCTGTCCAGTCTCAGAAGAGCCTGTTTCTGTTGTATTCCACCACACACAGAATCTGTGACATAATCTATAGATCTCGAAGAGTACTAATTCCTTCTTGTTTGTTTTCCATACAGATTTGCCATGGAGAAATTTTCAATGTCAGTATTCTTGCTCCTTGTGGCCCTCTCCTACAGTCTGGCCAAAGAGACCACAGTCAAACCTGGAACTAAAAAGGACACAAAGGACTCTCGACCCAAACTGCCACAGACCCTCTCCAGAGGTGGGAGTCAGCTTCTTTTTTGTTTTTTTTTTATTTTTTGGTACCAGGGGTTGAACTCAGGGGCACTCAACCACTGGGCCACATCCCCAGCCCTTTTTGTTAGAGACAGGGTCTCACTAAGTTGCTAAGTGCCTCACCATCGCTGAGGCTGGCTTTAAACTCGCGATCCTCCTGCCTCAGCCTCCCAAGTGCTGGGATTACAGGCTTACGCCACCGCGCCCCACTTGAAGGGAGTCAGTTTCTTGTTGGCTTTCAGCTCCTGCTTCATTGGGAAGGATTTCCTAACTCTTGGTGCTGACGTGCATGCACAGCACATATTTTACTGTGTTTATTCTAGATTTATCCTAGTTTATAAAAACTTCTACTTTCTCAAGGTTTTTTTCTCAAGGTTGTTTTGAGTATATATTTATTCCAGTCTTCACTATTGCTTCTCAGGAGGCTTTGGCCTGATAATATAATGGTTTTAAATATGCTGGTTTATTTTGTTCTAGGTTGGGGTGATCAACTCATCTGGACTCAGACGTATGAAGAAGCTCTATACAAATCCAAGACGAGGTAAAGACAATGGTTACACAGAGCCCTCTCTAGGCTCTCAAGAGCACCATCTAGTGACCCTAGCTCTACATGAAATCCTACCCACCAAAAATTACCCTTTGTCTCTTACAGTAACAAGCCCTTGATGATTATTCATCACTTGGATGAATGCCCACACAGTCAAGGTATTTATTCTTCTAAATATGATTTACTTTATGAGCTTTTAGGTAGAACAAGGGTTTGGATCATCCATCTTTATACCATTAGAAATAAGGGCTGGGGTTGTGGCTTAGTGGTAGAGTGCTTGCCTCACACACGTGAGGCACTGGGTTTGATTCTCAGCACCACATTTAAATAAATGATCAGCACCACGTAAACATAAATGCATTGCATCGTGTACAACTAAAGCAAATAAATAAATATTAAAAAAAAAACAAAGGTCCATCAACAACTAAAACAATAAAAAAAGAAATAAGAGAGGGCTGGAGCTGGGAATATAGCTCAATGTTAGAACACCCGCCTAGCACAAGACTGAGGCCCTGGGTTCAATCCCCAGTACTTCAAAAAAAAAAAAAAAAAAAATATATATATATATATATATGTATGTATATAAAGAAGTATATAGATATATTATGTAGTAAAAACATGTTTTAAAGTAACTTCAAATATTTACTCATTTTGTGTTCATCATTGATGCATATTTTGAACATTAAGCTCTAAGATCCATTTCAACTTCATGATTTCTCTTATGTACCACATTCAAGACATCAGCATATGCTGTTGACTTTACCTTCAAAATATATCCTTCAGCCAGCACTAGCTTCATGGACATGCAACCTGTGCCACTGAACAGGGCTCAGAGTTTAGAAGGCTCCCACACTTGATTTAGTTCTCTGCTACGAATTTCTTAAAATTATGAATAATTCTTGAACAAAGGGTTTTGCATTTCCATTTTGCCCTTGGGATACATTATGTAGCTGGTCCTGACCAAATCCAATCACTTCTCTTTTTTTTTTTTTTTTTTAATATTTTTTTTAGTTGTAGATGGACATGATACCTTTATTTTGTTTATTTTTATGTGGTGCTGAAGATCGAACCCAGGTCTTCACACATGCAAGGTGAGCGTTCTACCACTGAGCCACACCCAGCCCTCCAATCACTTCTTATTGCTTCAAGGCCCAAGTCAAGATCACATCTGCTCTGGAATGCTGTAACAGGCACTAACTCATCATCCTACAGTCAGTTCTCCACAGAGAAACCAGAGTGAGGCTAATGAATACAAAGCAAATCCTGTCACTCTTTAGCTTCTCCTCACAGGCAGAATTAAACCCCAAGTGCTGACCTTGGCCTAGAAGGCACAGTCTGGCCAAAGGCTACCTTTCCTTTCCTACTACTCTCCCTTGCTCTCTACTCTGTCTAGTCTGGAATTTATGCTATTTCTTGAGCCTCTCAGCCCACTCCCACATTGAGGCTATTGCTTTTGTAGCTTCCTCTGCCAGGAGTGACCTGCTCCCAAAATCTTAACTCGCTACCCCCATAATGGACCACCCCATCTTCAATTCCATTTCCTCAGAGAGATCTGCCCTCTCTCTTAAACCCCTTGCCTCTCTTTTTCTTCAAAGTACACATCTCCACCTGAAATTATTAAATACTTGTTTATGTACTTGTTTTTGGTCTGTCACCCACACATGCATCTCTCTGCAGAAAAAGCACGTTTTTCTCTTCACCGAATCTTTCCCAAAACATTAAACTATACCTGCCGCGTAGCAGGCAGTCAGTAAATATGTGTTGAAAAAAAGGTAAATGGGTGAGTGAATGGAAAAAAGCAAAGGGAGACGATGGTTGGGTCTTATTTCACAAACCGTTCACTGAAAGGGCAAGGTATTGTATTTGAAACACAACTGGGGGACTGGAGTGTAGCTCAGTGGTAGAGAACCTTGCCTGGCATGTGCGAGGCCTTGGGTCCATCCCCAGCTTGGCAAAACAAGAAAACACAACTGATTTAAAATACAACAGAAAACAAGAGTTTTAACCCATGCTGACACTCTTTAATGATTTTTCTTTACATTGTAGCTTTAAAGAAAGTGTTTGCCGACAATAAAGATATCCAGAAATTGGCAGAGCAGTTTGTCCTCCTCAATCTAGTTGTAAGTTTGCTTTTCATCATTATCATTTCCCCCCTAGTTCATTATGTGAAAAGGGTGATTCACTTTTCTATACATCTCATACTGCATTAACTGGGATTTCTTCCAAATAGCCCATCTCATAGATTGGAAAGAAAAAAAGAAGATATTTAATCTTATTAATGATCTATCTGGCATGTCTATGTTTTTATTTAGTAATTAATAACCTTAGCTTGTCAAAAACTAACAAAACACCTCTCCTGTGGTGAGGATAATCTCTATTGCTGTAATAATGGAAAGGTATTCATATTTTGCAAATTACTTCCTTTGTCTGTCCCCCAACAGTCCTTCTCAATCCCTGTCCCCTGTCCATCTGAAAAAGCCAGGCTTTCTGAATCTAAATCCTGCCTCTTCGCACTGTAGCTTTATGTATTCCCACCTGACTTTACTATCACCACCCCATCTGATGCTCAAGCTTCCTGTCTTTCCCAGGGGAGACAAAAAGGGCTTTTTGTTTTGTTTTGTTTTGTTTTGTTTTTGTTTTGTACCAGGGATTGAACTCTAGGCTAGTGTTTAACCACTAAGGCACATCCCCAGCCCTTTGTTATTTTGAGACAGGGTCTCACTAAATTGCTTGGGGCCTCACTAAATTGCTGAGGCTGGCTTAGAATTTACTATTGCAATTGCTGGGATTACAGGCATATGCCACCATGCCCAGCTCCACTTTCCTTTTAAAAGTGAACCAACAACAACAAAAAAATTCTACTAAGTGCACGTCCCCTTGAGCCTCTCTTCCTCATCACCATTTGGCTTCTTTAAAAAACAATCCATACCAATGATTCTTATCTCCCTTCCTCTTTCTACTCCTAATGTGAGTGACTCAATCAATCTCTATTTGATAACCCACTTTTTTTTCATGTCTTGTATTCTCTATGGACATCATCAACTATACTTGGATTAAATTGATTCCTATACACTAGTTTCC
The DNA here is from genome assembly GCA_025594165.1 of Tamias sibiricus. Classification (NCBI taxonomy): domain Eukaryota; kingdom Metazoa; phylum Chordata; class Mammalia; order Rodentia; family Sciuridae; genus Tamias; species Tamias sibiricus. The sequence continues at coordinate 73,145,012 of CM046664.1, forward strand.
TGCATCTTACCTAAACATGCAACAACTTCCAACTTGCCTATCCAACCATATTCCAGATAGCTCATAATTAGCTTAAGCTCAACATGCTCCACACTTTGATTCAGGTTTTTCAAATAACTCATTTGTCTTTATTCCCTATTTCACTGAAAGTAGTGCTTTTCTGGATTATACTCTCCTCACCTGTGGTAGTCAAGAAGCTCTCTATTCCTACGTTCTAATATTCCTGCTATCGTTACTCTTTCTAACCCCAGAACCAGGATTGCAGTGTATGAGTTTTTCACCTCACCTAGCTTACTGCAGTGTTACTAAGCATCTCCCTGCCTGCAAGATAAACCCTCCTGACCCCACAGGACTACTAGGGCAATCACTCTAAAGAGTAGTGCCTCTTCAAGCATCCCTTCAGGAGTTCTTAAGTGTTTCTGAACAAATGAAAACTCTGTGGCATGGTGACAGGGCCAGCCAGGAGATGCCCCCAAAAGTAGCTTAAGTGTCTCTCACCACTGCCCTCATGGGTTCCTAATGCTTCACTATGACCAAGCGTTGGTCATACAAGAAAGTGTGATGTTTTCATACCTTTGCACTTACCCGACCCACTTCGTGGGGTGGTCTTTTTTCCCCACACAAGTGATCCCTGTTCACTTTTTAATATTCTTCTTTACCCACTTCAGAAAGTCCCAGGGAACTTTCATCTTGGGATCAATGCCCTGCTCCAGTCATCCAAAAACCTGCACATCCCATCATAACACTTCACCCAGTGGATCCTCAGCCTGCACTTTCCTACCTGGATCTCACAAAAGACTACGCATTCATTAAAAATAAGCATTGCGCCTTGCTAAATCAGTAACATTCTAAATAGAAACCAACAGATGAATGCTCAAGAAAATTCTTTTGGTTTTTATAATTTCTCCAAAAATATCTTCTGCTTTTTTTCTTTAATCCTCATCCTACCTCATCCAAGATTTCTTCCCCCACAACATCACAACTCCTTCCAGATAATCCTTCTTGAATTTCTTTGGCCTTTCTGTATCACATCCTTTCAACTCTTTACCTCATGGTCTGTATCACATTCTGTTATTATTTAATGCACATAACTTATCTCCCCACCTATTTCAAAAACTCTTTGGAGAAGAGATAGTCCTTACAATAGCTTCTGTTTTTAGCCCAGTAACAAACACAATCTCTCTTTTTTTTTTTTTTTTTTTTTTTCCTTGGTATTGGGGATTGAACTCAGGGGAACTCAACCACTGAACCATATTCCCCGCCCTATTTTGTATTTTATTTAGAGTCAAGGTCTCACTGAGTTGCTTAGTGCCTCAATTTTGCTAAGACTAGCTTTGAACTCATGATGTTCCCAAGCCGCTGGGATTATAGGCATGTGCCACTGGGCCAGGCACAATCTTGAGTTAGAAAATTTGAAAATAACTGAAGAGGAAACAAACTAATATTTGCATTTCTTTTTTTAATCTTAGTATGAAACAACAGACAAACATCTTTCTCCTGATGGCCAGTACGTCCCCAGGATTCTGTTTGTGGGTAAGTGACAGTGACAAGATAAAACATGCTCTAAATACTGTGCAAGTGCTGCCACATCCCTTCCTCTCCTCCCCACACTACTCTGCCACTTTGCCACAGTCAAGGTCACTGCTAAACTCTAGCAAGGCATTCCCATGGATGTGGCATTCAAGTTTCACAGCATATTTTCTTTAGAAAGTGTGAGCTTCTATCTATTTACACAGACAACTTCTTTCCTCATCAGCTAATTTTAACTTTTCATTTTCTGCCACGGTACATCTAAGAAGTAAGTACCATGTTTCTCTCAATGGTAGTATGTTCCTCAGACCTCTCTGTATCCTCCTACTTTGCTTTTGGGTGCATCTTATTTTTAAGATATCTTTTCTCATTAACCATTTAACTTCAAGCTACATATAAAACATGACAAAATGAATTTAAATCTAAGAAATATAAATATACATGAAAGACTCAAATCTCTATCTTTAAAATGCAGCTAATTAACAACAAAGTAAAAAATAGTGAGGAACAATTCATGTTTATTTGACCTTGCTGTTCTTAAGGGCTTGCATTCTTTGATTTGCTAAAAAAAAAAAAAAAAGAAAATGAAAACCAGCATTAAATGTGAGTTTCTAATTATCCGGGTTGCTCTTGGTAAAACATGTCAACTACAATGCAATTACTCCAAAAGTTTACAATAATTCTGTAGGAATGGATGCTAATGTTCTGACCAATAAAACATCATCTCCCCACCAAATATATAGAGTCCTGTTTTCAGGTCACTTTAGACAGAACAATAGGTTTCATATCCTTTTGCAAAAACAGCACAGCACAGCTGTCAAATGCTCCCAGCCCGGCACTGACTGCTACCTGCCAAAGGCTGGGCAGCAGAGTGGATGGGATGGAGCGTGATCCAGTAGAACACATGGTGTTCCACAGCCAGGAGTACTTAGGCTCATTGTGAAATAAAAGCTACTTGTAAAGAGCAAAACAAAACAAAATCCCATTCCTTTTATCTCTGCAGACCCATCCCTGACAGTCAGAGCTGACATCACCGGAAGATATTCAAATCGTCTCTATGCTTATGAACCTTCGGACACAGCTTTATGTAAGTGGTACTTCCAACTCGGATGTTTTCAGGTGTAGCACATCTATGTTAGCTGTAGTGGTGGGATGAGAGGGCACAGGTGAGGTGAGAGAGAGCTCTGCTAAATACAGCAGAGAATCAGTTTGACCCTAATGAGGTCAATCACTCTCATTCCAATTCACTTTATTTTATTTTTATCTCAAGTGAAGAAGAACCGTTTAGTTTAGGCATCTTTTTCTCTGGGAAAATTCCATGACCACATTATTTGACCTTCACATTTTCTCTCAGGCACACTAACACACAACCCTTCAGTCACAGAATTGATGCAAGAGTTGCAATAATTTGTATACTTTAATTTTCTTTCCCAAATCACAAACTGAAATAATGTAGTCCAATTTGTTGAAGTCAGGCTTAATTTAAAGATCAATAGGCAAGATGATCCAAAGAGTTGCCATATTGTGAGAGAGAGAAAGAGAGGGAGGGAGGAGGGTGGAGGGGGGAGAGAGAAAGAGAGAGAGAGAGAGAGAGAGAGAGAGAGAGAGATGCACACACTTGAGGCAGATAAGGTACCTAAATGGGAGGATATACCTGGCTGTAACATCTGCTTACTCCTACTGGAAAGAAAACTGGGTTTTATCCTGGGAACCAATACTGATCAATTGTAGTGGCTGCCTAGAACCTCACTACCCATATGTTAGCCATTAGCCACTTGTTGCTATGTAATTTTTTTTTTTCTTTTGCTCTTAAATTTTTAATTAAAATTAAAAACTCAGTTTTTCAGTCACACCAGCCACATTCCAAGTACTCAGTCCACAGAAAGGGATTTTCTACTGGAGGGCACTGGCTTAGAATATTATGCTGGGAAGGAAAGACTGTACCTTGTCCACAGAACACCTCCTCATGGTCCATTAATGTCTCTAGTGGGAGCTGTGCAGTCAAGGAGAAGCACATTCCAAGTCCTGACCATTCTTGAGCTAACAGCATGTATCCTACATAGCTAGCAGCATAGTGCCCTATAGAACAGACACTTAATAAATATTTGTGGAAGGTGTGAATAAGCAGCTGCTCAGTGTTGGTCTCTCATGTGGATATCCTATGTCACCAGATCACAGATCTCATATTCATGAGTTGCTGCTAAAGGGATACAAGTTAGAAGCTTGGGCTCTGATGCAAAGCTCTAGCACTTGTTATAGCTGTGTGACCCCGAACAAACTACGCTTAGCCCCATCTAAGCCTGTTTCACCATCTAAAAATGAAGTGCTAATAGGGGTTTCTTTTGATACTGGGGATTGAGCCCAGGGGTGTTTAACCACTGAACCATATCTCAGGTCCTTTTTTGTATTTTATTTAGAGATGGGGTGTCACTAAGTTGCTTAGGGACTCACTACGTTGCTAAGGCTAACTTTGAACTCCAGATCCTCCTGCTTCAGCCTCCCAAGTCATTGGATTACAGGCGTGCACCACTGCACCCAGCACTATAGAGTGTTCATTTGGATTAATTTATCTGTGTCAGGCACTTGGTTTACTATTATTTGTAATTTATATTCCACCCACTTCTAAAACAATTTGCAGTAGCTGCACACACCTATTTCCTATGAACATGTACTTCTATTAGTCAAAATTGTTTGCTTCCAATATGAAGAGATTCTTTTATAAGAGGAGTTGGAGAAATAAGATCTAAGAAGGAAATGAGCACACTAGAAAACCAGGTGGTCACAAAAGCCATGGCACATAATTTTAGGAAAAAAAATTACAATAAATTACCAACAATTCATCCCATGATTTAAAAGCACCCTGTTAAGCAATTAATACAGTACTGTGTTTGGGGATTTATTAAACCTACGGATATAATTTCTGATCACACTTGATTATCCTAACCTTTTCTCCCTCAGTGCTTGACAACATGAAGAAAGCTCTCAAGTTGTTGAAGACTGAATTGTAGAGAAAAAAGTGAAGTCTTCAAGCTCTTCGCTTTGTGTCAAGACTTGAGACTTGGAACCAGAGACTTCAGAAGACCGGAGAACGCAGAAGCCCAGGTGGACATGCTGATTAGGTTCTGGTTTAATGTTACAGCCTCTATTTTTTTAATGGTTTCAAGTATACATGTATGAAAACAATATTATTATCTACCACAATGAGCCATGATTTTCTAAAAAATAAATCCTTACGGGGGTACCCAAACTGAATTTATCTTTTTTTTTTTTTTCAACTTGGCCTTTCAAAGAAAAGACTACCTGGTTCATCCACCAATAAAACTACTGGACACACACACAAAATAGTGAGGAGGGAATAAGACAAAACTAGTTCAAACAATGAAAACCAAAGACAAAGTTATCATTCTGCCACACACCACATTCTCACTGACTAAAAGCAAGCATGAGCGTAATCAACAGAAACATCAAAGAGCAAACATTTCACTGTGAAAATCCCCGTAAAGCACCCCAAGAAAGCCAGCTTCCTGCTTAGAGACAACTTTCCCCACCCAGGCCACAAACTCCTAGGGATTCATTTTAAGAATTCAATTTTATTCACCAAATGGTCTCAGGAAGTCTCTGGCTAGTAGGTCAATGGAAAGGTCATCCAAAGAACATCTGCACCCCTAAGCACATCCTAAAGAAATCCTGGGAATGGGCTTGCTCTCTCGAGGTCTAGAGCACTGGCCTAGAATAAATTCAGTCTGAATCATCTTCTTTGCCAACATGTGATGGTCTGTGAGAAGAGCAAAGGGCAGTGATAGCGTGTTGATGAGGCAGATTTCAGAGGCCAGTAATGTTTGGGAAAAGGGGTGAGAGGGTGAGGCACCAAGTAGGGAAGCAGCTTTACCTACTTTTAATCCTATATTGTGCTTTTTAAAAAGTCAGAATTGAGCTGTGTATAGTGATGTACACCTGTAGTCCCAGTGACTCAGGAGGCAGGAGGATCACAAGTTTGAAACCAGCCTGAGCATCTTAACAAGACCCGGTCTCAAAAAAACAAAAAAAGGGCTGGTGGTATACTCAGTGGTAGAGCATCCCTGGGTTCAATCCCCAGAACAAAAAAAAAAAAAAAAAAAAAAAAATTCTGTGGTATATTTGCAACCACAGGAAACATGTACATACAAGATTAAAGTGTTAAAGATTTAAACGTTAAAATGGCTTTCATAAACTCATGAAAACAGTAGCAATGCCTGTTCTTTCTATCAAATTCATCCACTGCCATTTCACCATCTTTCCTTTGTGCTTAAATAAATTTCAAGTGAAAGTGAATCTTAACCATTTATCTGCCTACTAATCTGACTATTAAGAAATAGAAGAGTACTACTAGGAGACTAGAGAATGTTATGTCCAGCAGCTACATAAAAATGTTAATACCACAGAGGGAAATGTAAAATGGTGCAGCCACTGTGGAAAACAATATCTTGGTTCCTCAAACTAGCAAACACAGAATTACCATACAACCCAGCAATTCTACTTTTGGGTATAAACTCTAAAGAACTGAAACCAGGGTACAGATATTTATACACCCATGCCCATAGCAGCATTATTCATAATAGCTAAATGATGGAAGCAACCCAAATGTCCATCAATGAATGAATGGATCATCAAAATATAGTATATGTATAAATATGTATATACACACACTACTATTGAATATTATTCAATCTTAAAAAAGGAAACCCTTGAATATGTTACACTATGGATGAACCTTGAAGACATTTCTTATGCTAAGTGAAATAAGTCACAAAAGGACAAATACTATAAAATTACATGACTACCTAGAGTGGTCTTCAAAGATAGACTGGAAAGGTGGTTGTCAGGGCTGGAGGAAAAGAGGAGTCAGGAGCTACTGTTTAATATTTGTGGAGTTTTGGTTTGGGAAGATTAAATGTTTGCGAAATGGATGATGATGAGTTGTATAAAAGTACTTGAAGCTACTGAACTGTACACTTAAAAATAGTTAAAATGACAAATTTACACTATATGTATTTTTGCCACAATAAAAACATTGTTCTGTTTCATCTGAAGTCCCACAGTTTAGGGGGAGCCAGGCGTGGTGGCACACACCTGTAATCCCAGCAGCTCAGGAGGCTGAGGCAGGAGGATTGTGAGTTCAAAGCCAGACTCAGCCAAAGCGAGGCACTAAACAACTCAGCAAGACCCTGTCTCTAAATAAAATACAAAATAGGGCTGGGGATGTGGCTCAGTGAATGAGTGAGTGCCCCTGAGTCCAATCCCCAGTACCCAAAACAAAACAAAACAAAGCATAGTTTAGGGAGAAGGGAAAAAAGAATTAACTTTTTTACAAATATTGGTATCATAAATCATCCATAAAGTCATTAACACATGATCAACAGACTTAACCTATTTTAGAACTACAGTATTCTTCCAAAGGTCACCTATGACTGTCCATATCTATTTTGTTTTGCTATTTTATTGCATTTAGTGATCCTATGTAGCTAAGATCTTCCTATTTAGTGATCACTGATGAAATGGGAACAAGGGGGAACAGAAAAAGCTCTAAGGCACGAATAGAACTTTCTTCAATTCAACGACTTCAAAGTCCAAATCAAGTCAGCCAAACTTATTAAAAGGCCCTTGTCAAGTTGTGACCTCACCTATTTGTAAAAAGCGAGATACTGAAAGTAAGCAAAAGCAGTTTCACTCTTCAAGAGATATCAAAGTCCATTCCTGGACAGATTATTTTAACTCACAGGTAACTCCCACAAACCCTCACTTGGAAATAAACTCCAAAAGCTAGATTTCCTAAGAAGAATAATGAGAAATGGCCTGACATTTGGTAGGGAAGTCTGACTTTTCCTTTTCCCGGATCTCAGGAAATATTTCAATGGCAATTGCCCAGTTGTGAAAAACACCACCATGACAAACCCCGTCCTCTCCCTTCCCCACTCTCTCTGAGGCCTGGGGTGAAAGGCTGCTTGCTCCCTTAAACTTGTTAGAACACATTCACCAACACATATCCTAATACCAGTTAGCATGGATAACTCCATATAAAAATCATCACTAGTCTCAAACACACAACTTCACACAAATCCCCTCACTATCTGGAAATCTAGAAGAGTTAAGTTTTTAACTTTCCTCTCACCTCTAAAAACAAAATTCACATGTGAGTGATCGTGTTTGTACAATAACAATGCATACTTTGCTCCTAAAAATAAAAATACTAAATGTGATTCTTTTTCAGTGCTTTTTCAGGCAAAAAGCAAGAGGTTTGGTGTATTCAGTGCATTTTCAAAAGAATGTACAAACTCAAACAGGGTTAAGCAAATATTTAGAAGAATTCTAGGAGGAGGTTTTGGCTCAAGGAAACTAAGAACTAAATGCCACACTTCTAGTTTCCTTTTCGGATTAGAAAGGGACCATTCAGCAGCATATTATTAAGGTTGGACATGCAGAACTGGTTCTCATACCAAACACATTGTTGCTCAGATAACCGAGTTTCTGAGACAAATTTTAGCCACAATAAGCTCGGACTTTAGAAATTATAGCCAAACCTTTCTTCTTTTGTATTAGCATTATTTTCTCTAGCTAAGATTTCACCTTTAACATCAAGACTGACTGGAGTAAATGTTCTAGGGAACATTCCTGTAAATGGAAAATATAACAGGGAATCAGAAAAAAAATTTTTAAAGTAGTTCCTTCTTAAAGAAATATGATGTTTGGAAGAAAGGAGATGTAAGGTCTTGAATCTACCTTACAGCTGTTTGTTGCAATTCAAGAACAGACCCCGACCTGAAATATGTCCTCCTCTGACATCATGTTTGAGGCTGTGTTTTTGTAAACACAGCAGTGACCCTCCTGTAATCCTGGAATCAGCCTGAGCTGCACTGGGGTTATTCGGGGCCATTCAGGGCCATGAGGGACTCTGAATGGACGTGTTCAGAGGTCTTTCCAGTGGGTGTTATGAGACACTGTAGAACAAGAGCAGTGTCGATACACCCGCACAAACAGATCACAAGAGACATGAATGAAGGAGTTGGTAATCAATCCACCACCATCAGATCTGCCTGAAAGAAGAGAAAGCCAGATTCATTTAACAAGGCTGCCCCAGCGCTTGAAAATGAATACTTCTTGAGTGACTAGTCATCAGTTATTTATTACCCACTCTTATAATCCTATAGTTTAGAAGTTCCAAAGATTCATCCCAGCAGGACAAGGAAGCTTACGCCTATAATCCCAGCAACTCAGAATGCAAAGGATCACAAATTCAAGGCCAGCCTAAGTTACTTAGTGAGACCATGTCTCAATTAAAAAATAAAAAGGACTGGGGATGTAGCTCAGTAGTAAAGAGTCCCTGGGTTCAGTACCCGGTTGGGAAAAAAATTATCCTATCCAGACCCTGATTTTTAAGTGTGTTGACTCAAATAAAGCCCTTGAAATCAGAGCACAAACCAAGGTCTGGGCTGGTTCTTTCCTAGCATTTTCCACATATAATCATTTGTACCAAGAGAAGTATTATATTAGGAGATTCCAGAACTTTATAGAATTTTGAAAACAAACAGGGAAAATACAGAACACCTTAAAGGAAAACAGAACTCAAAAACCTCCCTTTGTGTGTCACTTAGGATATCATCCTTCAGTATATGTGGACACATACGAGGGGTGCCCACAGCTCAAGACGACATTATAGAAATAGCACAGTTCTGTTTTCTTGGAAGATAAGGTAATGTTGAAGTCATGGAAATGGCATACCTATAAAATGCTGCAAAATGCAATAAAATGCCACAGATCAACCATTAACCAACCATCTTTCTTGGTCTAAAACCTATCATGACAATTACCAGTAAGTATCACACGCTACCCAGAATGCAAGACAAGAAAGTAGTGATATTAAGGGACAGGAACTTATGTATTTTTCCCAAATAAATAAAAATGACTTCTCTTTAAAAAAAAAAAAAGGAAGAAAAAAAGAAAAAAGGAAAAAATCTTTCTCAGCATGCAGAAAATATTAACCATTGAAACATTTCAAGAAAAGATTTGGGGGGCTGGGGTTGTAGCTCAGTGGTAGAGTGCTCACCTAGCACGTGCGCAGCCCGGGTTCGATCCTCAGCACCACGTAAACATAAATGCATTGCATTGTGTACAACTAAAGCAAATAAATAAATATTAAAAAAAAAGAAAGAAAAGATTTGGGGATAAGTAGCAACAGACACTAGTGCTCAAAGCTCACTCCTATGGCTTGACTGTGCACTAAAATAGCAATATCCAGCTCTTAAGTTTGCCAAAGAGAACCTGAAACAAAGAATTCTACAAAACTTAATTCATTTATCAATTTTTCCATTACCTTCTTTTAATTTAAACATGCATACACGAAGAAAGGTTTCCATCTTTTAATTTTTAACATAATATACAGGACTACAACACCATTTCAAGTTCAAATTATGGGAAATATCACACTCAAATATGCTTTAATTTGACAAGTTGCTGTTACAATACTGAGAAATTTCATGAAAAAGTTATTTAACAATTTTTAAGATAATCAAATATCTTTTTGCTACATGGGCCAATGCAGTAATAGTAACTTGTTTAAAAACTCAGTCTTTTGGACTTCAAATTATTAAAAAAGAATATCAAGATTATATGTGTTCTGAATTATTCAAACTCATTCCATTTTTGAAAGCTGAAGGTAAACATTCTACATTAAACATTTCATGAGACCACTTCTCCTTTGCACTTACATGTAAAGTCAAAAACTAAAGCACAACTCCCTAAAGACATAGCTATATCTAGAATACATTGGTATAATCATAAAAGACTACTAGAACTAAATTATCACTTTTATATTAACACTTTTCACCACAACACGTCTTTCCTAAAAAGACAAAAAATCTTGGGAATTGAGATTTCCCTTATTGAACTGAACATAAAAGAATCTCTTACATTCTGGCTTTAATAAGCTTCAACTCCTTCCGGTAGGAACTATCTACACAGCACAGTGCTACATACAATTATTCCAGTGAGATGTGTATTTAGTTTCACAATATGATCAACACAGTAGTGCCATACAAATTTTTCTGCAGGTAAAAATGCTAGGAAAGGCCACGGTGGACAGTGCCAGACACTGAGTACAGTAGATTACAGGTACCACTGAGGGCCAGAGGAGACCACAGATTTCAGTCTTTGTTCAGCAATGAAAAAAGAAAAACATCTACAGAAACATAAGAATAAAAATATATAATTCCACTGTTGATAATGTAATTTTCCAGATACTGTTTCTTTTGTTAAATAGGCAAACTAGCTTAACTTCAAATCAGAGAAAGTGAATACAATCAGAATACGAAAGATTTTCTTTGTTTCCTCATCAAAGGAATGCACTAGGGTTAGCGCGAGGATCTTTCTGGTTCCTGTATCTGTAGGTCAGCCAAACCCCCAGGATCTGGAATTAAAAAAAAAAAAAAAAAAAAAGTTATGTTTGCATATATTTGTTCAATTTAGCAATAAAATATCTCTGAAACCTGAATCACTTTGCTTTTTTGTTTGTTCAAAAGAAGAAATTTCTATTTCTTTTTTTCAAATGAAGTAAGTAAACCAAATAAGAAGCCCTAAAACAAATTAAAGTATGAACATTGGGGTAGGCTACATGATTGCTGCCCAAGGACATGCACATCAGGAGCTCTAGAACCTAGGAATATGGTCCTTCACAGGGCACCAGGGACTTCACAGATGTGACTGAATTAGAGAGAATAACCTGGTAAGCTCTATGATGCAATCGCAGGGGTTCTCATAAGAAGGAGGCAGGAAGGACAAAATCAGAAATACAGAGAGAAGGCAGCATGAGAACAAAGCAAGGAAGCAAAAAGATGCTACAGTTCTGGCTTTAAACATAGAATATGAAGTTTCACTTTTTAATAAAAGCAAAATATGAATTTTTCACTCTGGGGGAGAACTAAATTAAAATAAAATTTATAAAAAATACACACATATAATGTATTAACCACATATTATATATATATATATATATATACATATATATATGTGTGTATATATATGTGTATGTGTGTGTGTGTGTGTTATATATACACCACATATGTACAATTGGAATTCATACATTATTTGTACATTTTCCACATACACAAAAGATATCAAAACAAGAAAAACTTTTTTAGGAATAAAAATCAAAGGTCTAAACCATATAGGAAAAGGCAATAGATTTAACTACAATAAAAGTAAAATCTTCTCTAAGAAGAAACAGAAACAAAAAGTTAGGTAAATGCCAAAGGAACTGAAAGCAGAACAAAGCAAAGCAATGCAAAAAAAAAAAAAAAAAAAAAAAAAAAAAAAAAAAAAAAAAAAGTATAAGCTGGAGAGGAATTAATGGAAGGCAAAGAGTGAGAAAGGGAGGTAGGAGTGGTAGGAGTGGTATGACGTGGAGAACAGTGAGGAGGAGCTGGGTTCTCAGCCCACCATGGAAGGCCCAGCCTGTGCTGTGCTTCCCACAAAGATTCTACCCCAAGTTCCCCTCTGTGACTCTGAGAAAAAAAAATCCCCTGTTTTGCATATGCGATTTTGAGTTTGTTACATGCAATTCAAAGAATTTCAACTAAGACAAAAGTAAATAAGCAAGTCACAAAAGAAATATAGTAAAAAAAAGCCATATGGATATATGGTCAAATGCAGTAGCCACTTTTTCAAAAGAATAAATGGAATTGTGATACCTTTTTAAAAAAATTATCAAATTGTCAAAATAAAATTATAATAAAAATACCTAGAGTTAGTGCTTGAACCAAAATTTGATACTCTTCCCAGAAGTCAATTAAAACAATAGTCATCAAAAACCTTTTAAAAACATCCCAATATCAGATTATATTTGATGTCTAGAAATATAATCCAGGGCAAAAGATAGGATACAGAAAAACATTTTGTACAAGATGACTGTAACATTATTTATTATAGTGACATATTAAAGGAAAAATTAAGTGAACTAAATTAAATTCCACCCATACAAAAGACTCAGGATTTTTTCTGATTTTCTTTAGAGATACATGCTCACTCTTACAAACAGCCTACCATATTTCTATAGCTACATATTAAGTCTTAATTAAAAGAATTACTGGGTACACGTTATTCTGTTTAAAACAGGAGTATGACATAGACATCTCACAATGGCAATAATAGGAGTCCCACCATCTTTTTATAATGGGCCATTTTATGCACACATACACACACACACACACACACACACACACACACACATTTTTAAAAGTGAGGGGACAAAAGCACAAAATGCTTAAGTAACTTACCCAAGGCCACACAACTATTAAGCAGCTGAACTAGGTTTCTAACCCAAATAGTGTAGCTCCTGAGTTCATTCCTTAACCATTTGCTCCCAGGTGATAGACCTTAATGTAACCAGCCCATCACTGAGAAACAAAGCTAATCCAAAGGTTCACTGCTACAAATAAATATCCTAGATATTCATTTCGTATGATTATCTCCATAAAATACTAGAAGTGAAATTTATGAGTTAAAAATTTTAAAAAATAATATTTGTGTCAACTCAGAAGTATCAAAAAGTGTGCACAGGTCTAGGGAGATAATTCAGTGGGTAGAGCACTTGCCCAGCATGCACATGTACAAGACCCTGGGTTCAATCTCCAGTACCACAAAAATAAATAAATAAATAAATAAATAAATAAATAAATAAATAAATAAAAGAAAAAGAAAAACTTGTCCACAGAGATTGAGAGTTTAAAAAGAAAAGACACTTAGCATACACCTGTAGTCCCAGTTACTTAGAGGGCTAAGCCATGAGGACTGCGTGGGCCTAGGAGTTCAAGGCTAGGGTGAGCACCATAATGAGACCCCATCCCCAGAAAATAAATTAATTAAGTTAAATTACAAAATGAAAAAAGGGCTGGTGATGTGATTCAGTACTCAGTTACATGAGTAATGTGTAAAACCTTATTCTAGCACCACAAAAAATAAAATAAAATAAAAAAGGAATTATAAATAAATATTTTTAAAAAGACACTGAGGAAATAATATTATTTAAAAATTATCAAATAATACTTTTGTGTTTTTTTTTACAGACATTTGCATTATATAAAATTTATAATTAGCATGGACAATTTTTTTAAATTTTTTTTTTAGTTGTGGATGGATACAATATCTTTTTACTTATTTATGTTTATGTGGTGCTGAGGATCGAACCCAGTGCTTCACACATTCAAGGCAGGCACTCTACCACTGAGCTATAGCCCCAGCCCAACAGTATTAATATAGTACAAACATATATGCATGAGGAATAAATAACAGAGGTCAACTATAGGTTTTGGAAAGCCAGGAACACAGGAGAATGGAGGGTGAAGTTGCAAGGCAATTTTTCAAAGCATACCTTTATATATATATATATATATATATACATTTATACACACACATAATTAATATATATTAAATAATATAAATGTTCAATCTATTCCAAAATTAATTTAAAATTAAAATTTATCATACAAATCTAAAAAAGAAAGATACCCTAGAGATAATTCAGTCTATTCAGACTAATCTTATTTGTCCATTAAATTCTTTTTTTTAAAAAAATATTTATTTATTTGCTTTAGTTGTACACAATGTGTTCATTTTTATGTGGTGCTGAGGATTGAACCCGGGCCACACACGTGCTAGGCGAGCACTCTATCGCTGATCCACAACCCCAGCCCTGTCCATTAAATTCTACATAATGGAAAACAGATCAGACATTTTACACTGTCATAAAGTTAAGGCTAGATGGATGGGATATTCTGATTCCAACCCAGGGGTCCTTTGTTACATTGCAAAAATCAGTTGACCCACGATAAGGTGCAATACCATAGTCTCTTACCATACAAAACAGGACTCCCTGTGACAAAAGGGGAAAATACTGAGGTTTTTGCACATACCTCTGTAAAACTGAAAAAGAGGCCAATGCCACCCACAAATCTCAAAACTTCTCCGGCATATTCTCCTATTATTGGAGCACAAAGCGAGCACTGGTGGCTGCTTTGAAAACAGCTCTGCATCAATTAAAGAAAAGACATGTTATTTCAAACTACATTTACAAAGAGCATATAAAAACTGCACACGCACACTAAATTAGGGTCTGGATACGTTACATCCAATTTGGGGTACTGGTGTTTTAGTGGTATGCAAATTTCTAAGATAGTCTCCTCATGTACGTGCCCTGTACTTGCTTCCACCTATGTCTGGGACTTGAGAACGGGATGGGGGAGACACTCCTCCCACATTTAGGCTGCATTCTATAATAGCACCCCTTAACAGAAGGAAGAGAGAAAAGAGGGTCGTTCTACTTTTCCTCATCTTGAAAGTGTTTAGCAGGCTAAGAACCCCACTTTAATATAGATCATTCTTCTTCTCCTATCGTGATATGCTTCAAAAACCAAATTATTTATATGCCTCCTCTAGATGTCTAAGACTGATCATACAGTGCTTTTTTACAACAAGTTGTAGGAACAGTCAAATGAGAAAGAATTAGGAAGCAACAAACCAAAGCTTGTTTATCTGACTGCCCTGGAATATTCAGCACTCTCAGGATATCTGAGAACAGGCAAATGTATATGAAAAAATATAATCATTATATGTAAAGCAATTTTGAAATACAATTCAGCATCAGTATTGTGGGAGGGGCTCAGACCCAGGAAGTAAGTTCCGGGGCTCAGCAGGTAGAAGAAGATACAAAACGCAGTTAGGATAGTAGACATGCTTTATTCAGAGGGGGCAACAACCTCCCGCCTATAGCTAGTTCCATTTTCCCCCCGTCAGTTCCATTTAGCCCCTGAGTTTTTTTCATAGGCCCTTTTTATATGCAGGCCAAACAAAGAAGGCACACTGCCAACAGGTTACATAAGTGGGAGCATGCTCACAAGCAAAATGTCTATGACCTTGAGTATATACGCTGATTCAGAGGGTTTCTGGCCTTGACTAGACAAGCTCCATCACTTATGATTATTAAAAGCCATTGCCAGTTTCATCCCATACTGAGGTGGCAATAAAAGTCTTTCCCAGCCACATCCAATTGTCCAGGGACATAGACTGGATTCACCAGGGTAGTCTGGCAGCAGAACTCACAGGCACCTCAGTGACCATAACATAGCCAGTTCCCAGGCCTAGCTAACACCAACCGGCCAGAAGCTTCAGTAAGAAAGCCTAACTATAGTCATTTGGGGCTTGCCCCAACAATCAGAAAGTCTATTTCTTTTATGATAATTATTATTCATTAGTATATAATGAACTATATACACACACACACACACACACACACACTTTATATATACTTTAAACTTTGGACTTACAGCCAGACAGGTGTCATTTGGGTTAAAACTTCGGAACCCACAGCAGTTTAAATTTCTCTGGATGTCATTTCGAGCACTTGCTGTATTGTTCCAACCAACCTCCAGAAGCTGACTCTAAGAAATGCATTTAATATACATTAAAATGTGTCATCTCTGCATCAATGTGTAAAGCTAGACCCCACAGTTTTTAGTACTGAGTGTATATAAAATACCCTACGACACCATCAAAACTTTTCAAAGAATTATTCCTGAATCTACAACAAAAACTAAAGCGCTACTTCTACAAATGAAGAAATCTTAATTTTCACATGCAATTTAAAAGAAGCACTTGCTTCAAAGGCATAATTCTGAGTGTAACAAGACAGAGTTTCTGTTGCCTCAAGACAGAAACCCATATTTCTCTACAAATTAGAGACTTTTGAAAAGAGTAGTTGCTAGAAATGAACCACAAATATTTTAGAGCAAATGTTTCTCTACAAAGTGGTAGGTAAAGGCTAGATAAACATTTCTTAGCCATGCCAAATTTTAACCAGTGAGATCTAAGAATACAAAATGCATCAACACCTCCTGGTATCTTCAGCTCTAATTAGTCCCACTCATGCAATCAGGAACAGGACAGTATAGATCTCCAGAGCAAAATAACATTCTGGGCAAGAAGAAATGGTACACACTCCAACTATTTCTCCCCCTTTTTTCAGGCTCAGACTATTATAATAAAATAGCAGGAAAAAGTCTTTGCTTACCTGTTGCTCCTGATTCAGGGCTAAACAAGCACAAGAGACAGAAAACTGAACAATAAATACAAGGAGGAGAATAATCATATACTGAAAGTTAAATGTTAAGGATATTTCTAAATACTCTTAAAATAGCATTAAGCAGGGGTACTGACACACTTTAAAATGCACTGGCAGCAATTCACCCAGAAAATAGAACAAATGGCACTTTGAGAAAGTTCGAAAAGGATATGCAAACAGAAAAATAAAATTGATGATTATATAAATAAAAACACTTCTGGGCTGGGATTGTGGCTCAGCGGTAGAGCGCTCACCTAGCATGTGCGCGGCCCGGGTTCGATCCTCAGCACCACATACAAATAAACACATTGTGTACAACTAAAGCAAATAAATAAATATTTAAAAAAAAAAAACACTTCTATTAGAATTTTATTCAAATTTAAAAAGTTTTAGAAATATGAAACAGGAAACAAGTATAGACAAACATATAATAAGCTTTCTTAATTTTTGTCTAAAATATATACTATTAAATTCTCAAACATTATTATGTTGGAAAAAACCTAGAGGTTCACCAAATCACTTCAATTTAACTAAATTAACAATACATAAGTAAGACTAATGAACTTGCAGAATACTGTCTAAAGTGACAAGGAGTGAGTGGGGACGTGTAAACATACAATAATTTTACCCTCAGATATGTTCCTAAAATCAGTAGAACAAATGTGCATCAAGCTTCCTGGGAGTTGCTTCTGGCAATTAATTCACTAATAATGATATTAAATTAGCTGTAGTCATCAAAATAGTAATCAATAATAAGAATGCAACCCAACTGGTGTGAAAGTCCCAATTTTAAAAAAGGATACAAAAAATAGCAACACCTGATGGTGTTTCACAGCTCCAATCAGCCCCACTAATGCAATCAGAAACAAGAAGATGCCTACTGCAATGACCACGCCAACCACTCGGAGACTGGAAATCAGGCCGAAGCCAATGCCCCAAGCAGCAATTCCAATTAGCAACAGACTAACCAACTGCAAAAAAAAAAAAAAAAAAAAAAAAAAAGAGGGGGGCACAGCAGGGGAGGGGAGGGAGAGAGAGAAAGAAAGAGAGAGAGAGGGAGTCAATTTCTATAATATCAACATTCTTTTCGGTTAATTAGATCTTATTATCTTTCAAATAATTGCTAATATTCAGTACAACTGTCCCTCAGTATCCACAGGAGATTGGTCCCAGGAACCCCCACAGATATCAAAACCTAAGGATGCTCAAGTTTCATATACAATGGTGTGGTAATTTTATAACCTCTGTACATTCTCTGATATACTTTCTATTTTTTTAGAGACTTTTTTTTTTATTTGAAGTTGTTATATATGACAGCAGAATGCATTACAATTCATATTACACATATAGAGCACATTTTTACATATCTCTGGTTGTATACAAAGTGTATTCACACCATTTGTGTCTTCACACATGCACTGAGGGTAATGATATCCATCTCATTCTACCATCTTTTTTTTTCACCCCCTTGTCCCCAAACCACATACTTCAATTTCAGATGTTGATTGACTTTCTGCAATGAAAGATGTGATTATCAGCATTCTCAAAGGGCCACCAATCTTCTGGTGTTCATTTTGCAATTTTGTTACCCTGTTGATTTTTATCTATCCAAGTGTATAGAAAGACATCTGGAATAATGCTTTTTTTTTAAAATTTTTATTTATAGTAGTATGTATTACAGTTCATACTATACATATAGAGCATCTTTCTACACAAAACAGTTTGTATACAAAGTATATTCTCAGCATTCAAGTCTTCAATCATGCATTTAGAATAATGATATCCATCTTATTCAACCACTTTTTCTTTTTCCCCCCCTTTCCCCCTTGTTCCCTCCCTTCCCCTTCCTTCCCTTTGACCATTACAATGTTCCTCTAATCCTCCTATGTACCCCGACCCAACAATAATGTGAACCGGCTTCCTTATCCTCTGATATACTTTCAATAAACTCTAAGTAATACCTATTAAAATATAAATGCTACATAAATAATTGTTATAGTATATTGTTAAAGGAATAATGACAAGAAAAATGTTTGTCCAAGATGCAATTTGTTTCCTGAATATTCCTGATCCACAGCTGGTTGAATATGGAGGGATGACTGTCCTACAAGACATACAAGGGGTCTCAGTGGATATTGTTTTAATAAATTACATTAATCATCAATTATGCTTTAGACTAACAATAATCTATACTATTAACAGGGTGCCTCAGAAGTCACCTGATTTACTAAGCCTAAACACCTGTTACCTAAGTTTGTGAAGTAACAGCATACAAAATACTCCTAGACATCAATATACCTCAGTCCAGCATAATCATTTCTTCACATGGAACTTGCTTATCTTCTCCTTCAAATCCCAACTGGACTATATCCCTCTCCATCCTCCCAGCCCCCAAAAGACTGACTGAATCCCTCTTTCCTCTGGCAAAGTACCTTCCTTGAGTTTGGTTAGACTGTTTCCATTACTGCACTCACATTGTTTCCAAGCATCTCTCCAGGAGACTGGGAGCCACTTTAGAGTAAGGACCCATGTTTACCTCCATGTATTCACAGAACCCATCAAAGGCCTTGGTTCCTGGGGAACACTCAAAAGTTGCTCCTAGAACTGTCACTGAAATGCACTGCTTTAGATGTACATAAGAATTCACAGAGAAAGGCAGAGACTGCTTAAACCTCCAACAGGATGAAAAGCATATAAGAGATTTTAGCTACTTAGAATGCAATGGTATTCTGAGCAAGAAGAAATTATTTTATACTTGAACTGTATTCTTTTTTGTAGTTATAGATGGACAGAACGCCTTTATTTCATTTGTTTTATTTTTATGTGGTGCTGAGGATCAAACCCAATGCCTCATGCATGCTAGGCAAGTGCTCTACCACTGAGCTACAGCCCTAACCCTGAACCATATTATTTATACTTTTCATCAAACACCACCAGGTGAAGAGGTTGAACACATGTCTAATTGATTGGAACCTGTAAAACTCAAAGGTACAGTGATTTCTTTAAAATAACATAAAGACTAATTAACTGATAGAAGAAGTAGCTTAAGCAGGTAACAGGGAAGAGATGGAGAAAGGTTAAGAGCAGGAAAGAGCAAGCACCTTTGATGCACTTGTGGTCAACCATGTCCTGGAGCAATGGTGATGATGTAATACCAAGTTTGGAGGAATCAAAATATTAAAAAACATATTTTCTAGCATTACTTGCAAGCCTAATAGAGTCTGTTTAGAAATATAAAAATTACCACTTAGTCAAATGGATCTTTTTCTGCTTAAATGTAGAATTTTTCATATATAATAGTTTATTAGACAAATTATATATTTACTGGTCTATTTAGCAAAAGTGCTAAATACTGTACATTTATTTGTATTTTTATCCAAAATTGTAATTTTGTATTTTTGCCATACTGGAACAACTTGAGAATAAAAGAAACCATCTGTAACATGATAAAACCAAGATATGGAACTACAGACTTGGTGGTCTCCACTAAAGCAGGCACACACAGAAAGCTTTCATTTTTAGAGGAATGGTGGAGGCAAAAAGCTCTCAGAAACTTTGCCACCCAGAAATTTGTCTAGTGCCTTTCTCAACTGATCCTTATCAGCAGGCCCATTTGCTTCTGTTTCATTTTTATCATCCTCATTCAGTCTTCTCACAACTCTAAACAATTTTGGATGGAGAAAAAGTCCTCCGCCCCTTCACAAGTGAGCTTATTTCTGACTTTGTGATTTCCAAATATATCATATTTCCTTTCACGAGGTGTAAAAGGCAGAAGCCTGAAGGAGGTGTGAAGGAAGAAGGACTGGAGAATGCTGGGACAGGCCTCGATTCCAGGAGGTGACAGGGCTATGCTTAGCATCTTGATACCAAACAAGGAAGAGGTCCACACTTGCACACATTAGAGTAGATAATCAGTTATGGATCTCCAGAAAAACAGAACCAGGAGGAGATATCTACATTTATATCTAATTGTCTATCAAGAGAAAATGAGAAAGGGAGAGACAGAGATAGAGCAATTTTAAAGAACTGGCTTATACAATTGTCAGGATTGGCAAGTCAGCAATTTGTAGAGCAGGCCAGCAGGCTGGAAACTCAGAATTTCTCCTTCCTCAGGAAACCTCAGTGGTTGCTTTTAAGGTTTCCCACCAACTGGATGAGGCCTACCAACATGGCGGAGGGTAATCTGATTGACTTAAAGACCACTGATTGTAAATGTCAGTCATACCTACAAAATGCCTTTAGAGCAATCTCCAGAGTAGGGTTTGACCACAAACAAGTGAGCACCATAGTCTATCTACAAGCTGACACATAAAATTAACCAACCCTGGGCTGGGGCTGCAGATCAGGGGTAAAACTCTTGGCTCGCACATAGGAGGCACTGGGTTCGATCCTCAGCACCTCATAAATAAATAAAGATATTGTGTTCATCTACAACTAAAAAAAAAAATTTTTTTTTAAATTAACCATCCCTCTTGACAATAGAGTCCTGGATGCTTATGTACTAGTTCTATTAAATTCAAAAACTACCAACTCTCTATTTCATAGACCACCACTTTATATTCCATCTTAGTTTTGGAGATATCATCTCAGTCTTAGAGAGAAAAAACATCTGAAATATGAATACTCTGATGTCAAAAAAATGTTCTAATGCCACAGTTTTAAAGAATCCTTTGGAGGATCATATAAAACCCCTACTATATTAGTGAAATTCTTAAACATTGAAAATATTAAAGGTTAAATGTTCTTAAATACTAAATTAAAGGTCAATTATTCATCAACAAATAGTTGATGCCAATTATGTGCTAAACGACAGAGACCAGACATCCCAACTAGAACAGGAGTCAACAGTGTCTCTTCAAATGACCCAAGATTGCTGGGCGCGATGGCGCATGCCTGTAATCCCAGCACTTGGGAGGCTGAGACAGGAGGATCACGAGTTCAAAGCCAGCCTCAGCAATGGTGAGGCACTTAGCAACTCAGTGAGACCCTGTCTCTAATAAAATACAAAAAAGGGCTGGGGATGTGGCCCAGTGGTCAAGTGCCCCTGAGTTCAATCCCTGGTACCAAAAAAAAAGGCCCAAGATTTACTATTTGACTTTGCAGATCATATGGTCCCTGCCATAACTGTTCAATTTTGCTATTGTATGCAAAAGCAGAGATGGACAATACATAAATGAATAAAAAGGGTTATGTCCCAATAACATTCTATTTTTAAACACTGGAAATTGAATCCACACAATTTTCATGTATCACAAGTTTTTTTTTTCTTTTCACCCATTTAAATGTAAAACTATTCTCTGCTAATATGCTATAAAAAAAAAAAAAAAAAAAAAAGTAGGCAGTTGAATAGATTTGGCCCAAAGGTCAGTACTTTGCTGACCTTTACTCTAAGTCAGTAGAAAAGAAAATGAAAAATTGCAATGGGACTAATTGTTACAGAGATTTTTTTTTTAAATGGGTCAGAATATAGGAAAAGGAAAATAATCCCCTCAAAAAAAAAAAAAAATCCAGATAAATGGGTGAAGGACTTCAAGTAAAGAGTGAAAAAGCAGTTAGTAAACTGCAAACAAACAAACAAAAACATTGTGAATATTACCTTATCTAGCAAAAGAACGAATGCTATTTATATGGCAAAAGATGTGACTAAATTAAGGATCTTTAAAGGAAAAGATAATCCTGTATTAGATGGGCTCTCAATGTCATTGAAAGTATCCTTATGAGAAAAGGGCAGAGAATTATGAGTCACACACAAAGGAGATGATGTAAACAAACTAAGGAACAAAAGGCAGAAATTGATGTAGGTGCAAGCCAAAAAAATGCCTACAGTCACCAAAACACAAGGTGTAAGGAGCAAATTCTCCCCCAGGGCCTCCAAAGGCAGCCTCACCCTGCTGGTACCTTGATGTCAAACTTCTGGTTTCCAGAACTATGAGAAAATACATTTCTGGTGTTTTAAGTCATCCAGGTTTGTGATAATTTGCCATAGCAGCGCTGGGAAAGAAATACAGAACAATTTGCACCTTGGAGTTGGACAAGTCAGGAACCTCTGTGATAGAAACTGCCTGATATTTTACTATCAATGTGATCCCAACGATGTAGCCATGTTGAAATACTCAGGTATCTCTCAGTATCCTCCCCATAAACTAAACCTTTGAAACCAATAGCAGCATTTCAGCAAATGAGAAACCTGGTCAATTCTCACTTATCTGCCAACTAACAGGCTCATTAATGAGAATCTACTTCCCTCACCATTTTTTTTTTTTAAGAGTCATGGTTTTGAATGTTGCCCAGGTTGGGCCCAACCTCTTGGACTCCACTTCCTCAAGACCTAAGACTCAGCCCTACAGCATCTTGCTCCGTAAAATTAATTTTACAACCAAGGGGGGTGGGTACTAGTCCAGTTCTCTGATTAGGCATTATACTACTATTAAAATCTCATCTACAACATTCACAAGAATCTCTGCTCTGATTCCCCCCACTCACTGCCCACCATAGAGTAAAGAAGTTGCTCCCTTCTTTAACTGTGTAGGGATTTCTCACCAAGTGATTCTGCTATGTCTTCCACAGGTTTTTAGTATATCCCCATTACTCCTACCAGGCAATCTTTCAAAACTATTTAAGAATTCCTATTGTTGCTTGAATAATTACCACAAGTATAGTGACTTAAAACAACACCAATTTATTCCCTACAGTTCCAGAGGTCAAAAGGTTAACACTGCTATATCAGTCAGGCTGCATTTCTTCTGGAAGTTCCAGGGGAGAATCTGTTTTCCACCCTTTCTAGCTTCTAGAGGTTTCTAGCATTCCTTGGTACACAGTCCCTCATCCCCCTTCAAAGCCAGCAGTGTACCATCTTCAAATCTCAGACTACAATCCACTTCTCTCACTCAGCACATCTCCTTTTCTGACTCTGACCATTCTGCCTACCACTTATGAGAACCTTTGTGATTATATAAGTCTTATTCAGATGATCCAGAATAACCTCCCCATCTCCATGGTCTCAATTCAATCACATCTTCAAAGTCCCCTTTGTTGTCAGGTTCCGAGGATTAGGATACAGACTCCCCTGGAAGCAGTCAGCACTCAGCCTACCACAGAGAGTGAGAACATGGGCAACTGAGTTACCCTAGAATCTTTTCTGCTACAAATATTTCAAAACATTGAAGAAGATTGTAACATTTTATTTAAATATATGCCATGGACATGAAGAAACCATGGGAAGTCCCCAGAGACCAGAAATGAAAAGGAGAACTGAAAGTTCAAGGAGTAGGCAGGCAACTGACCGGGTGGGCCTATGATGGAGTGGGGAAGGAGCTCCTGGATGAGAACAGCCCTGGAAGGAGAAGGACTTTGTTTCAAGCCAAGCAGAACTAGGAAGTGAAACTGAGACCATGCAGCTAGGAACTCCAAGAAGCGATTTTCTCAGTGTAAAATGTTATAGAAAAACAACAACTAAACGTCCAGGAAGACAGCAAAGATTTTTTGAGACTCTTCACAAAATCTACAAGAAAGAGAAACACCACTCTATATTTGGAGTTTAAATGTATGCTACCCCATGCATGGAGAAATCTTCGTGCCAAGTATTTCAGATAAAAGCTGATCACAGATTGTGATGGCATTTTGTGGAAGAAAAACTCATAGAAGCAATTCCAAAATGACTCGAGAGGGACATTTCCAAATGCCAACTCCAACATCATTCCCCAAAATTTTGTTAAAAAAAAAATATATATACACCTATATGTGTGACCATAGCTAACTTCAGCAAAAAACACAAAACATGAGAAAAAATAAACAACTATGAGAGAACACACAGAACAATTAGAATTTCCAAGAACTTGAAAGAAAGAACTGAGACTAAAATTAACACACTTAAGCTAACTAAATAGATAAGAAGAAGAAGAAGAAGAGAGGAAGAGGAGGAGGAGGAGGAAACAACACAATTTGGGGGGTGGGGACATATTTTAAAAATGCACTAAAAAAAAAAAGCCAGGGCTCAGGCTATAGCTTGGTAAAGGGCTTGCCTTGCATGCACAAGGCCCTGGGTTCAATACCCAGCACCACACACACACACACACACACACACACACACACACACAAAAGCCAAAGCCAAACAAAGCACAAAGAAGAAACATAGTAGAAAAGATAAGACATACTTTTAAAAAAAGAAAATAATAATGGCCCTTGAGCACAATTATTTTTAAGAAAAAGAATAAGAGTAAATACCTTAAATTTTCCATAACAGCTATCAAATTTCAAAGCAAAAATCACCTTCAGTGACAAAACATAAATACTTCCTTCAAAACTCAAGAATAAGTTCACCTCTTCTATGCAGCACTGTAGCAAGGTCTCAGGCAACTGAGTAAGAGTGAACAAGAAAAAAGAAATTCATGGAGCACAAGAAACACTGTGGGCATTATTCACAAGTATGTAAAAAGGAAATCCTAAACATTTGCCATCCTAAAATTGATAAGAACCATAAAAATTGCTATAACAGGATCCATATGCAAAATCAACATAAATATTTTCAAAATATGTTCTTAGGATTCAACTTGTAATAGGCCCCCAGAGTATAAGGTACATACGAATAAATCTAACAAAAGCAGCAGCGTAAGACCTTCTGGAGCAAATTCTGAAATGAATTGAAGAACATGATAAAGATCTAAATCAAGAACTATATCATGTTTATACAGGAAGGGACACTCACAATAGGGCACTAACTCATCCCCTTCTAACCCACAAATTCAATGTAATTCTAGTCAAAATAGTCGTGTTTTAATTTATGTGGAGGAAAGCATGACACAGATGAGTTGGGAACACTCTGAACATTAAGGATAAATGCCTGTATTTACTATACTTTTTTCAACCCTATACTGTCACTGGTACTTAAATCCAACTGTCCTGAACTCTGCCTTTGACTTTTCAATCCTATTCTGGAAACCTTAAGCTTGATTCTGCATATTTTGGGAGTGCTTCATTCTTTAAACTTTAGTAAAAATAAGTACATAAATAAAATTAAAAGAACAAAAGAACACTAGGCACGGTGGCACACACCTATAATCTCAGTGACTCCAGAGGCTGGGGCTAGGATGATCACAAGTTAGAGGCCAGTCTCAGCAATTTAACAAGGACCTATGCAACTTAGTGAGACTGGTCTCAAAAAAAAAAAAAAAAAAAAAAAAAGAAAGAAAGAAAGAAAGAAAAGGGAAAGAAAAAAAGAGAGTTGGGGATGTGAATCAGTGGTTAACACCTCTGGGTTCAATCCCTGATACAAAAAAAAAAAAAAATCAAAACTGAAGAAGTTAAAAACCTAACAATCCTAACAAAAGTCAGAACTTACTGTAATGGTTCAGTAATTAAAACCAGGACAGACACAGATCTAAATAAGTCAACAGTGTGGTGTTTGAGAGAGCTGGAATTCTAAATCAGTAGGGGGAGGGCTTTAATTAGCAGCTCTGTGACAATTACTTTCCATTGTGAAAGAGGATAGGATTAGTCCCTACCTCACCTTATCAATTTAACCCTAAATATAAGAAGCTTGAAAGTTAAAAGAAAAAAAAAAGTACAGAAAAATACTGTAATGACTTTGTGGTTAAAGAAATATTTTTTAAACAAGACTCAAAAAAGCATACACTAATATGACATTTGATGTATGAAAAAAGTATTCTAAGTGTTTTACATTTATTTACCAATTTAACCTTTATAACAACCCTAGAAGGTAAGTGGTACTGTGGCTTTCATTTCCTAGATGGAAACAAATTATTCACAGAGATGTTAAGTAATTTACCCAAGGTTAGACAGCAAGTAAGGGGTAGAAGTGCAATATGAATATAGGCTTTCTGGCTGCAAATTCCATACTATTATCTACTATACCATGATACATGTTAATTTTATAATTTTATATTATGAAAGATACGACAAATATAGGATAAGCCTAGGACTACATATCTCCAACCCTTACAAATCAATTCAAAAAGGCAAAAAGCACCCTGAAGAGTCATCAAAGGTAATAAGAGGTCATCCACTGAAGAAGAATCCAACAGGCCAACATGTGAAAGATGTTAACACTCACCGAAAATCAGAAAAACAAAGATTACATCCACATATATGAACTCACACGCACTAGATTATCAAAAATTAGGCCCAAGGACCCCAAGGGCAGGGGGATCCAGAACTCTTACAAACAGAAGTATAAACTGCTGTTGCTACTTTATAGAAAAATTTGGCAGGGAAGCTAAAGATGTATATCCCTTATTAACACTGCAATTCTGTTTCTAGGTTAATCCCCAAGAGAAACATGAATTTCACCAACTAGCTGTACACCAGGATTCCGCTGCAGCCTTGTTTGTAACAGTGAAAAGCTGAAAACAACCTCAAACTCATGATGAGGATTCATAAACTCTGGTGTCATCATTCAACAGTACCCAAAGTGATATTTTAATCTATTCCTATGAAATACTAAACTTTGAAAACATAAATCAGATAAGTTGTACAAATACAGACAAAACATACCATTTGCATATATTTTCAAACACAAAAAGCACTCAATATTCTCTGTGGAAATCAATATGTGAAGTTGTCACAGATGTCATAAACATACAGATGCTGACTTCAGGACAATAAGCCCTGAAGAGGGGGGAACAGGCAGGGGCTGGAGAGGGGGCCTGTGGCCCCACCGCAACACTTCACCTCTTCAAGACGGGCCTGGCAGAGCACCAACACCTGTGAAATCTCACTGGTGGGTTCACAGGATTCTAGCATGTTATTTTCTGTGCATCTGAATTATTTTCTAATTAAAACTAGAAAAATTTTTAAAAAACCGCTTTTTAAAAGAGCACCAAGTCTAAATTCTGCTTTTGGGACTTTAATTGGTCCACTTTTCCCTCATCCAGCCTTAGTTCCTCCCATTTCCCATACCCAGTAATTTGAATGAAGATAATCTTGATTTTCTTTCAAACATTTTGTGTTAATTCCAATCTGAATCATCAAGTATGGCCCACATTGCCTCCTCTAATTTGCTAACTCTTAAAAAAAAAAAAAAAAAAAAAAAAAGAAGCTTTCAAATGGTGGTAGTACATACAGACCTGAAAGCAGCAGGCAATAGTTCATTGAGTATCCACACATGTGTGACAAAAAGTCCATCACACTTGGTCTCAAGTATGAACCAAGACATCACATTTCTCCACACACAAGTCATTTATAAGAGCCATCAAAGGTAGAAAAACACAGATTCAACTGTCTAATCCAAAAACAAATTTTGCATCTATTACTAATTTTGTGTCAACATGAACTTATTTGAGGTCATCAATTTTTTCATTAAACTCCCCAAATATTTTTATTAAAAAATTGAAAATAATGTATTTATGTAAGAGTGATATTTCTAAGATACAAACAAAAATCTCCCAAATGTTCATAACCTTTTTAATTTTAAATTAAAAATAACACTTAAAATTTTTAAATATGCCTCTAAGAATTGATTACTAGTATTTTGTTAACTTTTACTAAAGGAGATCCTTTTAAAGACAATAAATGGAATAATTTATTTCTGAGCAGTGGTAATTACATGTTATCACTGGTTTGCAATTTTGAAGAGGAGGTTAAAGAAGTGTTACAAACTAGTGATCTAAAAATTATTGATTCAAATAAAATTAATTCTAACTGCATAATTAAAAAGTCTAAGCTTGTCACTATAACTTGGTAGACAAAGGAACTGCAAAGAATCCTTTGTTCAATTATAATAACAGTTTCCTTATGAAACCAATTGTAATAGAAAGTAAATTTAGACCCATGACAAATAGTTTCCTTCCTTTGGGAGACAGAATGCCGATAAAAACAGATTATGGATCTGTTAACTCCTTGATAGTGATGTTTTTATGAGCAGGAAGCACCGACCTTTCCTGTTTTCTCTTTAAAACAAAGAAAAGTTGATATATAAAAAGAGCTTTAAGAGAGAGTTAAAAGAGTTGTAATGGAAAAAGCACACCATAGCAAGATACGTGCGTAAAACTGTTACAGCTTCACCACGCAAATCCCAAAGAGGAAGCAGTGGCAAAACTACCAGCTCACCCATGAGTAGATTCTGAAGGTAAATAAATAGGGTCTCATGCAAGGGTGATAGAGATCCTCAGCCATGCTTGCAAGACAGCACAAAACCACAAAACCCCAGGACACAAAGGTACCTGGTCAGTCATCTTAATGTGGCCCCTTCATTTTAGAGGTGAGGGCATCACAATAGCAAGATGACATCCAAATGATGCAGTGATAGAGTTGTAGCAAATTTCCTGTTTGGTGCAGTTTTCCCTCCACATAGGACTACATCATAGTGCCTAGCAATGTACTTAAGGAATACTTAACACAATATCAAAGATGCCATTACAGTGTATAAGAAATTGCAGTTCTTGCTTTGTACCCAGATCAATATGTTTGAATAGCATCTTTTTAATTTACTTCCTATGAGATTTGACTTCACAGTACTGTATAAAAGAACAATAAATCCCTCTTCTCATATGATCTTTCCATTAGTTAACTACCAAATGCTAATTTACCCTTTTTGTGCTTTTCATTGTTCTTTTATCTGAATGAAAAATTCTGCCACATACACCTTCATTCACACACAAACACAAGAGTACACACTGGGTTACCTAGACTGGGGTAGGAAGAAATTCTCCTTAGGATGAAGAGATTTTATCTCTGAGGTCACACTAGTAAAGAGAAATGTTTAAAACTAATCAACTATGTGTTTATACCCTTTTTGGATTGATACTTGAAATGCTACTAAAAGAAAGAAAAAGAAAGAATATGTACACAAGATTCTTTATAATCTAGCATTAAGTGTTAAAAATGTTAAACCATGACACTGTCTTTCAAATAAAGAAACTGAGGGAATATTCTAGAATTAAGGAAAACCAAACAACTGCTGCCCAGAAGAATAATCTTTGTAGTGGACATACGTCGCTTTTGCAACTTAGCACACATATTTCTTATCCTCGTGCTTCACTTTTTACTGAAGTAGAAAAGAGTGATTATTAGAGCCTGGGAAGAGATGGAGTGGGGAAGGGGAAGAGAAATACAGAGATGATTAATGGATCAGGGGTACAATTGGGTAGGACAAATAACTTCTAATGCTTTATAGCACAGTAGGATAGCTATGGTTGACAACAATTAATTGAACATTCTATGATACCTAGTGGATGATTCTGAATATTCCTAGCCCAAATGATATACATCTGAAGTGATGATGTCAATTTCTCTGATCTGAACATCACACATTGTATATATATATGAACTGAAATGTTACACTGTAGCACATTAAATGAAGGAGCCCCAATTAGGGAGATGGCTATTGCGGTCAGCTGGAAGCCATAAGTTCCACCTGATAATAAGTATGTATGTGACGCACCTGTAAATGCATGTGAGGCACCCGCAAAGCTAAAGGTATATAACCGGGTGAAAGCGGTTGGAGTCAGGAGAAGAATGAATTCATTCAGTCAGTCATGCAGTCGCTCGGTCGGAAGAAGAGTTCGGGTCGGAGAAGAAGAAAAGAATCAGAGCGGCCAGAACGTAGGCAGAGCGGTTACAGAAGAGAAACCAGATAGAAGAAGTAATTCCTGGTCAGAGTCAGGCCCAGGCTCCCGAGGAAGAAAGAAGAAAGAAGCTCCAAAAGCTAAGCTCTCTCTCTCTCTCTAAAAAAGAAATCTCTCTCTTTCAAGCTCTCTCTCTTTCTCTCTAAGCTCTAAGAAGATGAAGAAGAAAAAGCTCTATCTTTCTCTCTAAGCTCTAAGAAGAAGAAGAAGAAAAAGCTATCTCTAATCTTTCTCTCTAAGCTCTTTCTAAGAAGAAAAATCTTTCTTTCTCTCTCTAAGCTCTCTCTAAGAAAGTAGAAGTAAAAGTAGTAGTATCTTTACTCTGCCTCCGAGAATTTTCCCGCAGCGTTGCGGCTGGCCATGACAGGCAGCTTACAATTAAATACCTACAATTGCTACATGTCCACTTAAAAACCTTTTTAAAATGTTTATAGAAGACCTTTCTGAAGCTTCTTAATCCAAAGTCAAAACAAGGTGTTAATGAGCCACAGTAACATCCCAGGCCATATTTTTTCTCCAAACACACTCACTTCTTTGACTTATTAACTTTAGCTCCATCCTAAATTTTACTGCTGAATAGGTCAGTGGTTACCTACAGATTTGGAACTGAGGTTGAGAAGAGAGGAATTACAAAAAAGGATGGGGAGACTTCTGTGGGAAATGGATATGTTTGAGGTCTTTAATGTGGTGATGGGGTCACAGATATACACATATACCAAAACATCAAATGCTACACTGTAAGTATGCACGGTCAATAACACCTCAATAAATCTGCCCTGCCCTCCCCCCCAGCAAAAGACAAAATCTCAGACAAAAAAGCAATTTAGAGCATCATCTTTCTTCTGGCATGAACAAATTGTGGTGACTAGAACAAATTCTGCCAAGTAGGACTGGGCAGAAAAACAGATGGAGACTAGGTACATGACAACATGATTGGGTTGTATACCTCGTCTGGGGGTTGCCCACTCCTCACCTATTTCTCAATGGAAACAATGAACTTGACCATTTTAAGCAGTGGTATAGCTGGGCATCTATTTCCTGCAACTGAAATCTTCCTATTGCTGTCTTGAATGTGTCCTCCAAAAATCCGAATGTTAGAAACTGAATCCTCAAGCCCAAATGTTGATGATATCTTATAAGTAGAGCTTTGGGGAGATTATTAGGGTTAGATAAATTCTTGAGGGTGGGGCCTCTAGAAAGAGATTAGAAGCTTTATAAGAAGAGCCAAATATCATGGTTTGGGATGCTGAAGCATGAAGATCTCAAGTTCAAGGCAAACTTCAGGAAGGTTTAATGAGACCCTGTCTTTAAAAAAGACTAGGGACATAGCTCAGTAGAAGACCACCCCTGGGTTCAATCCCCAGTACCAAAAAAAAAAAAAAGGAAACTTTTTAAGAAGAGGGAGGGACCTGAGTTTGTATATATCCACTCTTGCCATGTGATGCCTTCCTCCATATTTTGATGCAGCAAGAAGACCCTCACCAGATGCAGCTCCTCAATCCTGAACTTTCCAAACTTCAGAATTGTGAGAAATAAAATTATTTTCTTTATAAATTACCCAGTCTGTGGTGTTATGTTCTAGCAACAACAAACAAAGACACTAATATGGTGGTCTTTGTCTAAAGCCAATCCAATTAGGTCATTCCCAGGCTGGTCACCCTTTGTTTCTTGTTTTAGGATAAAGTCTACCTAGGCTTTTAAATTCCAGGATGTGAAAGCCCTGGATTACTCCTAGAGGTAATTCATTAGCCACTAATTCCCACCCCCATACTTTGAATTCTTTTAAGGGGCCCTCTACCTGTTAAGTGCCATTCAATCAAGGCACATGTTGATCTTCTATTCCTTGCACCTGGCTATGTGCCTAGTACTGAAGAGGTACTCAAGATACACTGCTGAATGAAAGAGCTCTTGATATTGCTCACTATACTTTAAGGATGGGGCAAATGCTTATTCACCAGCCTATACAATATTTGGGGGTAAGAAATTCAGCCTAATGATGTTCTGGATTATTCTCAGTCTACATAACCTATAAAAGTGATTTTCATTCTTTAATCAAATATCCACATTTCAAGAATAAGATGAAAAAACAGATTTGAATATTTCTTAAACAGATACATTTTTCTGAGCACAAAAATTCTACTAGAGTAAGTAAATTGCTCTGAGGCTAAAAGAACTTAAAATATTTCAAAACACTGGATTAGATGTTGTAATTATTCAAAAATGTTTTGTTAGCAATGAAGCAAGAGAGAGGTTACACTGGTAGTATAAAGCAAGAAAATTTAAATCATTATTAACATACAGAAGAACTATACTACCAAAATGTAATGCAGCATCCACTGACATAGGAAGAAAAGTCCCAGACCACCTTCCTCCATATACTTCACCATTTATGAGGAAACACAGTTGAAAACTAAACTCTTTCCTAAACTATTAAATGTGGAAAGCTAAAAAAAGCAATTCAAAGATCAAGCATGTGTTTCTATGATGCCAAACATCTGGATGGAAATGTGAAAACTCTATAAATAATCCATAAATAGACAGTGTTACAGCCAAAACCTCAGTTCTTCCATTGTTTTTATTCTTCAAATCATACAAAAACCCCAAAGTGCTCTTGCACGTATATTTCTTCCTTATGGTTCTCCATAGTGCCATTGCTTTTATTTTTACTAGGCAGAAAATACAAAGCATATAATATCTCTTGAAAAGAAATTACATAAAGGGAACTGAAAGTGAGGGACCCTGACTTGTCATTTTCCAAGGTTAACTAGCTTGCAATGGCACCCACAGCTGGCAAGAAAGTTCTTATCCGACCCTACCCTTCCTGCTTTGCAGCTGTTAGTTCTAAGTGACAAGAAGTGAAGTTACAGGCAGAACAACCCTGCACTGATTCCTGCATTCGATTAACTAAAT
This sequence comes from Tamias sibiricus, assembly GCA_025594165.1. NCBI lineage: Eukaryota > Metazoa > Chordata > Mammalia > Rodentia > Sciuridae > Tamias > Tamias sibiricus. Next base: position 73,178,174 of record CM046664.1, read on the forward strand.
GCCAACCATATGCCATGGCTATGCTGTACACAAAGGAAAGCGAGAATGATTAGGGCACGGTCCTTAATGTTGACAGGCTTATGGTTATCTCAAGAAAAATAAAAAGGGTACCTGCTCTTTCCAATGACTTCATTGCTAAATTCAAGAATTAAGTCTTCACTTGGGAGGCTGAGGCAGGAGGATCGCAAGTTCAAAGCCAGCCTCAGCTATGGTGAGGCACTTAGCAACTCAGTGAGATCCTCCCTATCTCTAATAAAAATACAAAAAAATGGCTGGGGATGTGGCCCAGTGGTCGAGTGCCCCTGAGTTCAAATTCCGGTACCAAAAAAAAAAAAAAGGAATTAAGTCTTAGTCCTCATCTCAGCAGCAGCACTTGACACACACATTCAATCCCACCTTCTTAACTCAGTTTGCATTTGGTGTCTAGGACACCTAGCCCTACCAGGTTTTCCTCTTACCTGACCAGCTATTCCTTTCTCCACTCCTTTGCAGAATCTGCTTGGTCTCTTAGACCACTTGATAGATGAATGTCACTGCTTCAATCCAAGCCTGCCCTTTTCTATCTAACCTCACTAACTTGTTGATTTAATCCCATCTGAACTCTGTAAATAACATTCTCTATGGTGACAGCCCTCTCACCTAAACACCAATGTTTTTAGTCTGTGCCATCTGACCTCTCCACTTGGGTACCTACTGGCAAAAAATCTAATACTAAACGCCTGATTTTCATCCCAAATCCTGCTTCACCGATAGCCATCACCGTCCCAGTTTATGGTGTACCCATCCTGCCAGCTGCTTAGGTCATAATCATGTATAATCTGTGACTCATCCCTTTCTATCACACCCCATTTCCAATCCATCAGGATATCCTGTTGGCCTCACCCTAAAGAAATATCAAGAATCTATTTCTTTTACTTTCATTGCTACCATACTGGTCCAAGTCTCCATTATCTCAAGCCTAAATTATATCAATATCCTTCTAATTAGTTGTACTGCTTCATCCCAGGCCCTCTAATACAATTCTCAATAGAACAGCAGACAATCTTTTACATAAAAATCATAGCCAGGCACAGTGGCACATGCCTATAATTCCAGTGACTCAAGAGGCTGAGGCAGGAGGATCTCAAGTTCAAAGCCAACCTGGGCAATTTAGTAAGATTATATTTCAAAATAAAAATCATAAAAAACTGAGGATACAGACCAATGATAAAGAACCTCTGAGTTCAATCCCTACTACGAGAGATAGATAGATAGATAGATAGATAGACGGACAGACAGATAGATAGATAGATATCATCAAGCCTCAGGCCAAACTCACCAATGGCTCCCCATTTTGTTTGGTATAAAAGCTCAAGTCCTTATACTACCCTCCAGACCATTTATATTCTAGGTCCCTTAACTTCTCTGAACTCAGTTCTACCACTATACTGCTGGCTAGTGTCCCAGCCACACCTGACTCTCTGTCCCTTACATAAACCATCAGGGTTTTTTCAAAGGCTGGTCCCTCTAACTGAAAAACTTTTTCAAGACATTTATCCTTCATCTCCGTCAAACCTTTCTTCCAATGTGGTCTTCCCAACCAAGCCAATTGTAACCATCATAGATAAAACTGTACCCCTTCTTTTCCATCAACCCCACTGCCCTACCATGTTCATTCCCTACATTCTGCTTCATTTTTCTCCAGGACACGTTTTTATGATGTATAATTTACTTATTTGTTTATTTGCTTGTAATCTGTCTGCCCTATATAATTAAGCTCCATGAAGGGGCATCTTGGTTTGTTTTGTTTTCAGCTATTGTTGCTCAAGTAATATTTATGATTGGAAAGAATAAAAGAAAGAAAACGACTTGGGTTCATCCAGCCAAATACAATTATAGTATAATCTATAATTTTACCAGATTAGATTTGTTCATGTGAAAGGCGACAGAAAACTCCCAGAGGTGTTTAAAAGGTTTTTCAACAATGGAACAAAAAGTACTTCAAGAAAAATTACATTCTACAGTGGATTAAAAAAAAAAAAAAAAAAAGAATTCCTACTTAATATTAACCTACTGCTAACCTTTATGCTTTAAAATATCAGGCCATGGGTTAGAGATGCAGCTCAGCATACAGTGCCTGCCTAGCATGTAGGGAACCCTGGATTTGATAACTCAGAACCACAAAACTAAATAAATAAATAAATAATTGGCTATGTTTCTGGATTTAACACCACCACCACCCTCCCCAGTGCTAGAGACAGACCTCAAGTCTGGCACATGATAGGCAAGAGCTCTACCACAGAGCTACATTCCCAGCCCTGGATTTAACTTTGATCACAATGGGCCAAAAAGAACAAGGTACAGTTTTCCAGAAGTTTTCCTGATGTGAGAAAGAACAGCTGGAAAAGGAGCAAGCAATTCTGTAAAATTTGACTTGCAAAATATTTAGAAAACAAATTCTGTGCTACCCTAAAATAAAAATAACTACAGGCTTGACAATGCAAAAACAGGGAGTATATAGATCACAGAGAAAGCTACGCTTTATGTCAACTAGAAACTAATGGTCTCACTGAGAGGACAGGAACACAACTATCTATAATACACAGCACTGGTAAATCAACAGCAACAACAGAGTAAAACAGAATCTGACAATACCAGTTCTCAGCTCTCACTGTAATCCACAAGCAGCTAAGAAATATGAAAGAGAAAAAATGCATGCCCTTTGTCTCCCCAAATTACTCTGGGTCAGCACTCAAGTATTAAGATAACAGAGAGAAATTTTTTAAATAAAGATTTCTGCAAGGTGTTGTGGTGCATATAATCCCAGAGATTCTGGAAGCTGAGGCAGGAGGATCACAAGTTCAAAGCCAGCCCCAGCAACTTAGCAAGACCCTAAGCAATTTAACAAGACCCTGTCTCAAAAGTAAAACATAAAAAGAGTTGGAGATGTGGCTTAGTCGTAAAACACCCCTGGGTTAAATCCCTGGTACCAAAAATAAATAAATAAAATAAAGATTTCTTCCTGACTGAGCAGGCTTTATTGAATAACTTTCCAAACAGAGAAGAGCCTAGTATTAGCAAAAACAGGTAGGAAAGGGCATAACTGTGTTGGCAATCCAAGCATAAAGCAATGTCCATAGGAGGTCAGAGGGTGTTGAAAAATCTCTAATGGCATGCTAAAGAATTTGTTCTCCTTGGGCTTTCATATATTTTTAAAAGTGGATTTGGATTATTTCTTTTACAGTGTGGTAAAATGGTTTGTATGTGAATTCAGCTGAATATAAGAAGGAATATGGAACAGACCCAACCTACCTTCACCAAAAACTAAAATGTGTTTGAAATGATGACACCCATTATCAGGTCATGGTGACTTGCATATAAATTAGGACAGTATGATGTTCAAATCTCACTTTTAAACTATGGGCTGAAATTTTCTCCAAAGTTAGTTGTTTCTTTCTTTGGAAATGTCTTTAGTAATTTTGTAGTTAAAATTTGTGAATGTCAGTAAGCTCATTTCAAATGAAAAATGGCATGAATAGGATATTTTTGTTACAGTATTTTTTAAATCAAAAGGTAGAAAATGTTAGGAACACATTTGGCACAAAATCAGATTATAAATATCAACATAATAATATCCTCTGAAAATTCCACCTTCTGTAAGTAGTGAATCATTTTTACTTAAAATGCAAGTAAATATTCAGAACTAATTAAATTCATTCAGTAGCTTGAATGACAGAGATAATGCTACAAATCTAATCACATTAAAATATTAAACTAGAATAATTTAAAAAATGGTCAGAATTTTGAAAAATGTCAAATGCAATCATTTGAAAGCAACTGCAATAAGTACATTTTTCCCCCCTTTGGCTGAAGTACTAGTATTTTTTCATTTGAGTTAAGACTGAACAAATACTACAAATTTCCAGCATTCTAGTGACCAGATTAGGACTCAGGAAAAAAAAATGCACAAAACTAAATCTAAAATGTAAACCTTGCTTAAGAGGCTGAGGCAGGAGGATCACGAGTTCAAAGCCAGCCTCAGCAATGGCGAGGCACTTAGCAACTCGGTGAGACCCTGTTTGTAATAAAATACAAAAAAGGGCTGGGGATGTGGCCCAGTGGTCAAGTGCCCCTGAGTTCAATCCCAGGTACCAAAAAAAAAAAAAAAAAAGTAAACCTTGCAATTCCAAATTTATACTTACTACACCTCAATCATTTTTTTTTTTTTTTTTTTTTTTTTTTTTTTAAGAATTGAAAGATTTATTTTATTTTGAGGATGTAAACCTTTTTCTTCCTGGAGTCTGTTGACTTAACTGCAGCCTGGAGGTATTAAAAATCCCACAGGGCTGGGGATATAGCTCAGTTGGTACAGCGCTTGCTTCAAATGCACAAGGCCCTGGGTTCAATCCCCAGCACCACAAAAAAAAGAAAAAAGAAAGAAAAGAAATTTAGATCTTGGGGGTGCACACCTGTAATCCTAGTGACTCTGTAATACCAGTGGCTCAGGAGGCTGAGGCAGGAAGATCATGAGCTCAAAGCCAGCCTCAGCAAAAGTGAGCTAAGCAACTCAGCAAGACCCTGTCTCTAAATAAAATACAAAATAGAGGTGGGGATGTGGCTTGGTGGTTGAGTGCCCCTCAGTTCAATCCCCAGGACCAAAAAAAAAGAATCCCAATAGTTTGAAAATCTTTTTATTGTAGCATGCTGGTTTATAATTCAGAAATTTAAAATAATTCACCTTTTTCACCAGAACCTGCAACAACTCATTTTATTTCTGTAATATATCCAAAGCATTTTTAAACATCTTACTTTGACTACAACTGCAAGAGGGGAGAATAGAAAATATTACCAATTTATAAATAAAGAAACTAAAGGTGAAATAAAATAAATTGTTTGTCTAAGGGGTAGAGTTAGAAAAGTTGAGTTTTCTTCATAAATCTGGTGATTTTCCTACCCATAGTCTTTTTTAAATCTGAAAAACATGACAAATTGTAACTATTATAAAATGCATTCCAATTTCAGAAATGTTAAAATGTAAATCAATATGTCTTAGAATTGATAAAATTTTGGGGGGGAGGATGGGGAGTACTAGGAATTGAACTCAGGGGCACTCAACCACTGAGCTGCATCTCCAGCCCTATTTTGTATTTTATTTAGAGACAGGTTCTCACTGAGTTGCTTAGTGCCTCAATGTTGCTGAGGGTGGCTTTGAACTACGGATCCTCCTGCCTCAGCCTCCCGAGCCACTGGGATTACAGGCTTGTGCCACTGCACCTGGCCTTAAATTAGTATAATTTTTGATGTTACATGAGAATTTTCTTCAAAACGATCAAAGATTTAGGGGGAAAAAGAGACAAACTTGGAGTGATTTTAGAAGAATAAACACACAAAAGATAAACTTCTGAAATTTCCTTTGTGATTTTAAGGTCATAAGTTATTTTTGTTTCTTAGGTTCTTCTTCTTTTGTGGGGGGCAGAACTGGGGATTGAACCTACAGGCACTTTATTACTGAACTAGATCCTCAGTCTTTTCAGTTGTTTTTATTTTGAGACAGGGTCTTGCTAAGCTGCTGGGGCTGGTCTTGAATTTGCCACTCTCCTGACTCAGCTTCCCTGAGCCACTGGGATTACAAATATGTGCCTCTTCAACTGGCTTATTCCTTACAGTCTTAATTAAAAACCACGTATATAAACCATTAATATTTATATATTTTTTCATATGCATTTTACATATAGACTTTTTACATATATATGTGTGTATGTGTGTGTATACGTGAACTGTCAGTTCAACTCTCAAAAGTTTCAACACAGTAAACACATTTTTGATCATACTTTCAATTTGGTTCCATTTAACAAAGTCAGCTACCCAACTACTTTTCTTTCATTTAAAAAAAAAAAAAAAATAGATCTTTATTCTCTGGTTAAGAAGTACAAGGAGTTGTACTATAAAACTTCAAAATACAGGGCTGGGAATGTAGTTCAATGGTAAAGTGTTTGCCTAGCATGTGCAAGGCCCTGGGTTTGATCTCCATCCAGCACCATGAGAAAACAACAACAAAAAACAACCCCCCCCCAAAAAAAAAAACCTTATAATGTTACATATTTTAATACATTTTGTATTTTCTAAAATTACCAATTAGTCACTATGTGTAATTTTTAAAAGTTCTTTTCCACTATTTGTCAAAATATTTTCAATCTAAAATATTCATGTAAAAACATACTATTAAAATAATCATTTTCCCAAACAAGTTTTATTTATATCCTAAATAATCTCAAAGAGATCTACACACTAATTCTACATTTTCCCAATTCAATCACACCTTTATCCCCATCCCACAAAGATCTTCCCCATTCCTAAACTTCATGGCACCTAAACTCAATTTCTGCAACTAGACCCTGTCTTTGCCAAACAAGCATTCGTGTTTGTATATATTTACTTCCCACAGTTTTTAGTACAGTACACACCATAGACAAATGTTTATGAACTGAATACAGTTCTTGACCTCATATGCACAAGAAGTTTGGCCAACCACGGTGGCACATGCCTGTAAGCCCCGTGGCTCCGGAGGCTGAGACAGAAGAATCATAAGTTCAAGGCCAGCTTCAGCAACTTAGAGAAACCCTGTCTCACAATAAAAAAATAAAAGATGAGCTGAGGAGGTAGCTCAGTGGTAAAGCACCTTTGAATTGGATCCCCAGTACCCAACCCCCCCCCTCAAAAAAAAAGAGGCTTCATAAAAACATGTTGATTTTCAAGCCCTAACATAAAAACATAAAAACATGTTTGATTTCCTACTGTATATCTAGTCAGGTATTAAAGCCTGGCATACAGTAGGCACTCAAACAATATTTGTTGAATGAAGAAACTTTAATCATCTTTAAATGCTGGAAGTTTTGAAGCAAGTCACTTTCCCTTGCAACACCATGAAGATGGATTAAGAGACTGTAATTTCCACTTTTTATTCTATACTTACAAATTATTTACATACACCACACTAACTTATGGTTGTTCAGTACCAGGGATCTCCTTTAATTATAAAAAACAAGACATTAAAAAAAAAAAAGCAATAAAAAAAACAACCATTAAATTTCTTCATAGTCATCAAGTATTCACGACAAGTTTGGGGATGTTCCTTCCACCATGCTCTAGCAACATGTTTCTGGGCTAATCATGAATCTAGCACTAATTTCAGTTTCATTTGAAGCCTACCTGAGGATACAGAGTTCAGATGTAGAGTCCTCAGTTCCTCAGAAAAGCGCTTCCACACAAGGAATGATGCCCAGTAGGACACGGTCTTTACACCTGCTACTCCCATGAGCAATCCCAGTTTTACTAATTCTTTTAGAAATGACCCCAAACCTAATCCTGTAGCTTTGAACATATTTTAGAGGCAGAGACCAAGGTAGGATTAGAACCTACAAAAGATCCTTTTGTGTTTTATAAAGAAATGTCTCCCAAGTCCCCAAGCTCAACCCTACATCCATCCACCTAACACTTTTTTCATATTAAAATATTGAGGGAGAGACCAGGCAGATACAGAATCTAAATAATAGCCATGGAGTATCTATTTAAGACCTAGTTTGACTTTGCTTGTCTTTCACCTCCAATTTAAACTGCCAAAGTTATTTTAGCCTATTCCCAAAAGTATAAGAAGTGGCCACTAATTCATTTCAAGAAATGTCCCTTTGTCTATCTAAAAAGTCTAGGGTTTAAAAAGATGAACCATTTTTATATTGCCATGAATTTACAATTAAATTTTTTTGTTACCAGGGCCCAATTACGTTTTACCACATAGCTATTAAAATAAACAGAATATACTTTGAAGGTAAATAATTTAGAATACATATTAATATTAATATGTTCCTTTTTAAAACTTTTATCTCCCTACTGTCCTGATATGCTATAAATACAACTAGAAATGATTATCTTAAAAAGCAATAGAACTTGATTTGAAAATAACTTGCATATATATACATATAACACATTATATAGACTCTTCAGTCAAGTAAGTATGCAATGGAGACATTCTACTGTGTACAAGCAGACACTATAAGATTAAGTATCTGGTAAGCAGGGGAAACATGAAGGGGGAAAAAAACAAGAACACAAAATAGAATGTGAAGTTCTAAGCAGACCATTCATGCTCATAAAAGAAAATACCTTAAGGGTTCATCAGTATTTATTTAGCAAATAATGATAGGCATGCCTCAGGTGAAACAGGTAGATTTTGATCAAAAACTTAACATGTATCCACAATTACAAGCAGCTGCACCACCAGATGTTCTAGTTTTGTTTTGTTTTTTGGTTTTTTTTTTTTTTTTTTTTTTTTTTTCAAGTCAACCAATTAGTACCATGTTGAGGAGATTCCTACTGACTAGCTAGAAAAGCATACTCTATGCCTGGTTTTGCCCTGCCTTCCAAGCTTTGCCATCATGTTCATAGGAGAAAGAAAAAAAAAAAAAAAAAAAACAAAGCAAAAAACAATAATGGTAAAAATGATCCAACCTCTGTGTTGGTAACCACAAGACAGCTTTTCTATTCCAAGGACGTAATCTAAGCTTGCACAGATGCCTGGCTCTCTGCTAATGCAGGGGAGCTGGGTTTGTTTTCAGGGTGGGTGTTGCAAAGCACCAGGTGTATTTATAGAAAGGAGCAAGACTATGATGGAGGGATGATGACAGAAGAGGAAGTTTCACCCAGTAGAGACAGCCTGTAGAAAGATCTGGATTCCACAGCATAGGTCCCTTTCCTACTTACCAGCTATGAAAACTTGTTAAAACGCTTTTTGGTCTGTTACCTTGTGTATAAAATTCAGACAACTCCCCTTACCTCAGATGGTTGTCAGGAAGTCGAACAAATATCGTGTATGAAACCTAGGATATGATAAGCATGCAATAAATGTCAACTTGTCTTCCTCTTGTCCATTCAGAATTGCGCCTCAAAAATCACAAAGATAGCTTGTAGCGTTAAAACTAGGAGGCCTGTGATGGCTGGCAGAGAAAAAACGACTTGGGTGGAGGCTAGCTTATTTACTGGAGGACTTCCCTTAAAATGGAGTTAGGTTATTGATAAACGGGGGAGGGGTGGGCAACACATGGAAAAACCATCAAGTATGAGCAAAACTGGCAATAACATTAACAAAAAGACAACCCTTTATGTAAGCGCCAAACTTCGGAAGCTGCGCATATCCTCAGAACCTAATCGGTGGCCTCAATTCAAATTACAAGAGCACTCAGAGCTAACCTAGAGGCACACCATCTATATGCCCCCAGTCAGTTTCAGACCACGCTATTCAGCAAAACTGTCCTCAAACCCCGGGTGCTCTCCCGCCTCCAAACCCGTTCCATATGGGTTTGGAAGCCAGGAGCGAGCGGCAAAAGGGATCGGGATGAGAAAGTGGGGAGGTCTAGCTAAATGCCTGAAAAACAAGGCGGTGGGTGAGGAGGCGGGGTGGAGCAATGTGGCAGAAACGCGGCCAGCTAGCCTGAAAGACGGCGGCTTCACAATGAGCTAAAGGAAGAGACTGCGACAAGCGCCAGCTCCCGGTCCCGACGAGGGACTGATGGCTAGGCCGGGGGCGCGCAGAGCGTGGGAAGACGGGAAGTGGGGTGGGGGGGTGGCTGGGACGACGCGAACGAGTCTGTGGCCAGGCAGGGAAGACAAGGGGCACCCAAGCAGGTGCAAAGCACCCAGGCTGGCTCGGGACACTTACCGTGTAGAGCAGGTTGAGGGCGCAAAGGCAGTTCTTGGAACACGCGAAGCCCCCGCAAACCATCTTGGAGCCTGGGTTTGCCGGCAGCTTCAGGTAAATGCCACTCTAGCGGGGCTTTCCGAGCAGCCGCTTTGTCCTTGCCTTTAGGGCCTGGCCGAGGCAAGACAGCAGCGCCAACGCGGGTTGGGGGCCAGGGACTGGGGATGCAGCGCCCGGCACGCCTGCGGCTGCACAGACCCGCTCTGGAACCTGCGGCCGCCGCAGCTCCAGCGGGAGCCGGAGCCCCGCCCAGATCCCCCGCCTCGCCCCGCGCTCTGATTGGCTGCCGGCTGGGAACAAAGGTAGAAATATGCAAATAAATGCGCTCTGCCAGCCGGGATCCGGGAGGGGAGGGGCGGTCCTGGGCTAGGAAGAGAGGGGCGGGGGGCCGTTGGGGAGGGAGTCAGAGGCCAAAGCATGTGGCCTCCATGTCATTTCCCCTGGAGCAGGTGAGGAGCAGAGGGTGGGGCTCCAAGAGATCCACGCTGGCAGGGAGAAAATATGACAGCGCCTTTCGATTCTTGGACCCAGCGGATGACGTGGCACCATTTTGAATGAGATTTTAAAATTAAGCACCTGGCCTTGTTTGAATGAAAGAAAGAATGAACGCAAGAATGTGAAAGATTTAAAAGAAGGAATGAAGAGGGGACAAATGGGAGGAAGAAAATAAGTGAAAGAATAGAAAGAAGAAATAAAATCGTTTTCTTTCAGAAAATAGGTGAGGAATGTGGTATGACCAGTGTCAGGTCAGAAAGACTTATTCTATAGGCATTTGCAAAATACTAATAAAGTATGAGTACATGAATGCAAAAGAAAATCAAGAGTGGTTATTTTTATGGTCGTTTCCTGAATTTCAGTAAGTTTTGTATTTGCTTTTGTTTTTTCACAAATAGGAACTGTGAAAACCTTTAAATAAGTCTTCACCCCAGTTAATTATCACTTCGTTACATGTCTGCTTATAGAAATGCATCTTGAATCCTCAATTCCTCACCTGTAATTCAGATATTAAAAGTGTGTCAAGCTGCAAAGTTGGGGGGGACATGCGATTGGTTGTCTTTTTGTTTTTTGTTTGGTTTGGTTTGGTTTGGTTTGGTTTAAGACAACATCTTGCTAAATTGTCCAGGCTGGCCTTGAACTTACTTTTCTCCTTCTTCAACCTCTCAGCCTCCCAGGCCCATGCCACCACAACCAACTAGATCTAACAGTTTTAAACACTGTGTTCCAGGAATTAAGCTAAACCAATGAAAGTTCAGTTATTTCTTAGTACCTTTTGCCAAACAGAGGTTTTTATAAAGAGATTTTTGAATTTATGACACTTATATGGAACCTTCAGTTTTATAGAGAGTAGGTTATATGAAGGCAAATGCTAAATATGCTAAAATATTGATTTATGCCAGGTGGGCATGGAGGTGCACATCTGTAATCCCAGCAACTCAAGAGGCTGAGGCAGGAAGATCACAAGTTCAAAGCTGACCTTAGCAATTTAACCAGAACTTGTCTCAAAATAAAAAGGGCCAAGTTATGGCTAGGTGATTAATCATTCAATCAATGGTTTAAAAAACAAACAAACAAAACAAAAAAAACACATTGATTTAAACAAGTTAATGAAAAATAATTTGTCTTCTTCTAGCCTCCTGTTACCTCCCCTGTCATCGCCACACTCAAGTTCTCATTGATAACTTTACCTTTTGTAATCTTTTATGTATACCCAGAAATATCCCAAAAATTAGTCTGGAAAATAATCCTCAAATCCAAACAGTACATTGAAACTCAGTTTTCCTCTTTAAAAGCCAGAAGTTTACTAAAGAATAAATGTTGGCAGGAAATCTATTCATCCTTTTACTCTCCCTGGTGTCATGTACATTACTACCAATTTCAACTATTATTCAATTAACTATGGCAACCCTCTCTGCCTTCTTTGTAGTACTCTTCACTATCTCCCTGTAGGTTGAATCACTTTCTTTTTCTCAGAGAAGTACCACCTATGGGTCCAGAGCCCACCAGGAAGTAGATGGCACATTCAAATAATTGTTTGGTAAAGGGACTAGTTTCTAAGTGTGGACATGTTAAAGGAAGCCAACAAAGTCTGATGAAGGAGCCCAGGGCCAGTAAGAGTAGAAACTTATAATTACCCCTAAGACTGAGGGATAATTTAAGGAAGCAGTTACAGAAGCCAGACAAGAGCTGTAGTTGTAGAAAGCATCTGAAAGGAGCTGTGGCCTTTGAGGAATTAATACAAATAGAAAAAAAAAAAGAAAAAAAAACTATGATGGGATTTCTCTTTCCACTTTGGGTGTAGGCATTTTTTTTTCCAAAAGAACATTTGCTCCCACTTTAATAACAGCAAGTTAGATAAGCTATAAAAATCATAGTTATTTTTAAAAATCTATCAAAGAACCAAGAAACTAAAGACATCTAAAGGAACTAAAATCCAGGAAGTAATGAGTTATTCTCAGGAAGAAATAAAGCTACTATTGCTTCCATTCCTTGTAGATTGTCTGAGAAAGAAGATAATACCATAGAGAAGGATCTAAAGAAACTAGTGGAACATTTAACCACCTTTTAATGCTCAAATATGTAGACTTATGTATCAAAGAATAATCCAAGGAGCCCTGGCCACAGAGTGAGTATGGCTACTTGCCAGCTCTATCCCAAGAGCCTTCACCTAGAACAGGGGTTACAAGCCCCAAAGGCTGGAGTACTGAGAGACATTCTCCCTCCCCTACTATTTAAGGTACATGGACTTCCCCAGTACAAAATGGTGGCTAAAATCTGGGGTAAGGGTAGGAAGAATTAAAAATCCCAACAAAGCAATCTGGTGTTTACCTAATCCAAGACTAAAATAGTAGCAGAAAAGGAAAACCTCTCTATGCAAGAATTCCCCCAATGGCTGACACAGAACAACAAGGTAGGGAGAGATTCCACAAAGTACTGAAAGCCAAGGGCATGACAAGAGAGCAAAGAAGAGTCTCCAGCAGGTCACTAAGCACAGACAACTCCCAAGGCCAGAAATATATCCTGGTAGCCGGACATAAAGCTCAAAGAGATTGGTTTACCAATCTTTTTCCTATAGAAGTCTTAATCACACCTTCAAAAACATTTGGACCCAACCTACAAAACCCATAACAAATCCTGACCCAGCTCAACTTAAGTGTATGCTGACTGAGGTCACCATACCAGCAGCCTAACAAAATAAGGGGTGTAACACTTTCTGGGGGTAAATATTGATGTCAGTCTCAAGTTATCTTTTATACACACTCTCTGAAACACAATATAAAATTCTGAAAGACTAGGATGATCAAAATATTTTGATTCAGAACTAAAAGGAGAATTTTGAACAATTTAGGAGACAGCTGAATCCTCTCCTCCTCTCCCTACTACCCCTGCTCTCCTCCTTCTTGTTTCATTCTCCTTCTCCCCTATGCCCTTCTTTTTTCCCCTCCTTCTTCCCTTGTTGTTTCCCTCCTCCTCCTTCTTCCTCTTTCAGTATGTTTCTGAGCCAGGACAAAGAGAAAATCCTTGTGCATGAGTCCAGATCTTCTGAGGGCCAGATGCCAAGATGGGGTGAGATGTGTAAGAGATTTATTAGGAGAAATACCTACAAGGGAACACACGGAGAGAGCTACAGGAAGCTGGGCCAGCTGAATGGCCACGATGCAAGTCTGATAACTGTGAAGAAGCAAAAGAAGGAAGGAAAGAAAAGAAAAAAGTGATTTAGAGAGGAAGGAGAAAAAAAAAGAGGGAGAGGAAAAAGGAAGGGTCTCAAATGGCGATGCAGTTTTAAGATTTGGCCAAGGCTGCTCTGGTTTGGATATGGTTAGTGTCACCCCAAGACCTCATGTGTTGAAATTTAATTTCAACTATGAGATATTAAGAGGGTAGAAACTTAGCTAACTGTTTGGTGGTGGCGCCTTTCAGAGGTGATTAATATTAGATAAGCTCACTGTAGTAAAGCCCCCATGATTGAATCCTAGTGGCTTTATAAAAAGAGGGACAGAAAGCCAAGCCAGACATGGTGATGAATGCCTATAGACCCAGTAACTTGGGAAGCTGAGGCAGGAGGTTGGTATATTTGAGGCTATCCTGTGCAACTTAGTAAATAAAACAGGTTGGGGGTGTAGCTCAGTAGTAAATGGCATCTGGAGCCAGTCCCCAGTACCACAAAAAAAAAAAAAAAAAAAAAAAAAAAAAAAGAGGGAAAGAGATCAAGAGACAGGTGCACATGTTCATGTTCAGTCTCTTGACATGTGATACCCTGTGCTTCCTCAGGACTCTGACAACAAGAAGTCTGTGACCAGATACAGCCCCTCCACCTTGCACATCCAGAACCAGGAGCCAAAATAATCCTCTTTTTGCTAAAATGTACCCAGTCTGTGTATAGTGCTATTGACAACAGAAAACAGACTCATGCAAAAGCCAATAAAGAGTCTCTGAGGCAAAGTTGGATGTCATGAAAATCTTGCACGCCTTCCTAGATTGAGCCTGCCTGATCGAGCAGCCATACTCCATTACTGGCAGGAAACATCACCACAAATTCTGTGATGGATTTTACACGACACTGGGGTCATCTTTAGTTATGCTCCCTACAGTAGATTTGAGAAGTACATTTCTTTTGGGGGGTAGGTGAGGTAACTGGAAGTTGAACTCAGGGGCACTCAACCACTAAGCCACATCCCCAGCCCTATTTTGTATTTTATTTAGAGATAGGGTCTCACTGAGTTGCTTAGCACCTCACTGTTGTTGAGGCTGGCTTTGAACTCACGATCCTTCTACCTCAGCCTCCAGAGCTGCTGGGATTACAGACATGCGCCACTGTACCTGGTGAGAAGTACATTTCTTGGAAAAATAATTTGAATTACATTTTTCCTTTATGTCCTACAAATTCTCTAACTTTAGGTAATCCATTTCAGGTTTGAACAATCCTTACTTATCTAGCATGCATGAGGCCCTGTGTAAGATCCCCAGCACCACAAGACAGACAAAACAAAAACTAAAATAATCCTTACTTTAAAACTCTTTCTTCATGGTTTAGGTTTGGCTTGACATTTTGTCAAATTTTTAAAACTCTCATTATTGAAACTTAAGGTCAGCATTTTTTAAAATAATTCAAATTCCATATTTGATTTGCTTAATAAATCCTTGGCAAAATAGCTACTCCTAAATACCTACAGCACTGTTAACTGCTCTACCAAAATACTTTTCCAGACATCTCAGATATATGAACATGAGATTAGCTAAAAGCAAAATTGTTCATACAAAATCTGCTGTCACATAAAACATCAGTGATACAATAAATTTCAAATTGTTTTTCCTCTAATATACCATGCTAAAGCTAAATCTTGTTGCAATATTTCCATAGCTAATAAAATATTGTTACTAGATAAATACCAATTTTTAAAATGTCAGTGGTTTTAAGTGGAATGGAGATTCAATTATTTCTAATAACAAATTGATTCATTTTTTCTTTTTCATTCTGTGTGTGTGTGTGTGTGTGTGTGTGTGTGTGTGTGTGTGTTTGATACCAGGGATTAAACTCAGGGGTACTTAACCACTGAGCCACATCCCCAGCCCTTTTTGTATTTTATTTAGAGACAGGGTCTCACTGAGTTACTTAGCACCTTGCTAAGTTGCTGAGACTGGCTTTGAACTCGCAATCTTCCTGCTTCAGTCTCCCAAGCCACTGGGATTATAGGCATGCACCATCCTGCCTGGCAACACATTGATTTTTTTATTATAATTTTTTTTGTCCATGATTCCTATGTGTCCTAAATAAACAAAGGAGAGAATTGAAAAAAAAAAATGCCCTTTGTAATCATTTGCAATCTTCAGAACTAAATGACGCATGGGCAAGGAGTTTCTCACCCACGGATGAGACAACAAGCTTATCAGCAGTAGACTCTACCCTTCCATATCAACCTCTTGCGCTATTTTCTGTGTGATCCTATTCTTTTTGACGTTTCATCAGACTTCAGCAATTTAATGTAACACATTTGTCACCTCCACAATAATATTCTGTCTCCCTTTTGCCATGCAGGATATTTCACTATGTATGCCAGAGAACTTCAAACCATAACTCAAATTTTAAAAATGTTTTTCTTCCAACCACAAGTTAAACTAGAAGTTTTTTGTTGTTGCTGCTGCTGTTGTTGTTACCAACTTGCTGTCACATGCAAATGCTTCTCCTTTTCTCCCCCTCTGTCTTATGCCAGTGGGACTAAACCACACACATATGTGTAACTCTAGTGCTATGTGATGTTGGCACTAACATCTCAATTCTGAATTTCCATACTGAATATTTTTAGTGGCATATTTAGCTATCACAGCTTACACACAATTTCAGGGACCAATGGGTAAAACTAGCTTGATGAACTGACAATTCCAGCCTGACCATTCTTCACCTCTTTTTGGCGAAGGGAGAAAATCAGCTTTAATTACCTGTTAACACACTTGGTTTTTGCCTCTTTAGTCCTCCACATCCCCCCCCTTCCTGCTCTTTATTCATACAAGTATTGCATCAATGTGATTACTACTTAGAAAGAATTGATGGTATTTTTTTAATACTCTATCACACGTAAGGAATTTTCTGCAACTCTGCCCTATTTGGACTCTGAGGCCTGCATCTGTTTCCAGTATGATTATTGCACATCAATAGCTGTTGTATTTATTTATCCAACAACTATTTCAACAAATGTGTACAAGTTTTTTATCTGAAAGGTAATAACACTGCCTAACACACAGAGTGATAGGTAAAAATGAGTGGGGAAGGTACGATTAAGGTGGCCAGCTGCATTTACTTAAGTATGCTGTCATGCTTGAGGAAATGGAAGTAAACCTGGCATTTATAAGGGTGATTAAGTGTTATTACATTTTATAAAAAAGTATCTTTCTGCCTCTTTTCTAGGAACAGTTTAGGAGTTGTAAAAATTTTTTGCTACAGTGTGATTCAGCTCTTGGTGCATTGGTGATCCTCCAAGCTGGAAACAACTCAAATATCCATCAACAGTAGAAATAGATAACTAAATCATGGTGCATTTACATAATGAAAACCTCCCCAATAAAATATAGCCACCTCAACAATATAGCTGTGTCAGTGGGATGGTAGCATCTACCTGTAATGCCAGCTACTCAGGAGACTGAGTCAGGAGGATCGCAAGTTTGAAGCTAGCCTGGGCAACTTAGCAGGACTGTCAGCAATATAACAAAAATAAAATTTAAAAGGCTGGGGGTGTAACACAGTGGTAGAGGGCCTCTGGGTTCAATACCCACTGCAGGGAAAAAATATCCATAGCTATATTTATATCTATGTCTATATCTGACTGTGTTTTACAGACATGAACATGAGTAAAAGAAATACAAACAAGTATATTGTATGATTCCATTTATATAAAGCTCAAAAACATAAACTTTAATGGCAGTATTTAAAGGTGAATGTTAAAAAGTGACATTATAAATAAAGGTGAGGGATTGATAATCATTAAAGTCAGGGTATTCATGCATGTTGGGAAAGGTAGTATGAAGAGGTGATGGGGAAAGACCAGAGAGGCTTCCTGGCGTGACACTAGTGTACTATCTGGTCACTTTGAGATTAAACTGTAAAAGAATACAGAGGGGGAAGATAAGTACTTTCAGTCTAACGCACCAGCAATCTGAATTTTAGATTATATAAATAATGCTATTATGAGAAAAAATAGTAAAACCATCTTTGTATTTTTTCCAAGCCTAATTTCATAAACAAATTTTCTTTAGAATGTTACTTATTTATTAGGAAAAGTAGTGATAAGGCGACCTTTGTTATTTCACTTCAAAGGCCTTTGTTGGCTGCTACTGCCAAAAGTACTGTCTTCGTGCTATTTCTGGCAAAGTCTACCAGGTACAATCTAGGACAAAGAGTCGTCGTTTTGGGAAATAAAAGTGTGTCAGCATTAGGTTACATCCTGTTTATAACAACTTCAAATATATTGGAACATATTGTTTGATACTTTCCTAAAATAAAGTACATGGTGAAAATTTTAAGACCTTTTGCGCCAATCAGAAAATATTTTTATTCTCCTCTGATTTGGTTGAGAGTTTTTCACAGTATGTTGGATTCTAGGCTGAAAATTATTTCCGGTTAGGAGTCGAAAGGCTTTTCTCTATTATATTTTAGCCTCCAGTGCTGTTGAAAAGTCCAGTCTTCTGATTCCTGATACTCTATAAATGATAATTTGTATTTTTTTCTTCTATTTGGAAATTTGTAGAAAAGTTGTATTTGAACTGTTCTAAAATTTTCCAGAAGCTCTTTAAGAAAAAAAAAGGGGGGGGGGCAGTATCAGAGTACAAAAAATAAAATTAGGTAAAAAAGTAAATATTTTAAATGAAAAACGACAATAATTGTAAATAACTGTATAATACATTTGTCTATTTCTTTGATTGTTTATTCTTTAATATCTTCTTCATATGACAACAATTTTGCAATGTTTTCCACAATAAGAATAGAAAGACAATTCAATCTTTGCTCCAGCATAGTTGATTAAAATTTATTTTGGAGGCTGGGAGTGTAGCTCAGTAGTACCATGCTTTCCTAGTATGTGTGAGGTCCTGATTTCAACCCCTTACACCATGTAGAAAAAAAGAAAGAAGTAAAACAAATAAATAAGTAAAATTCTTAATAATTTGGATTATCTTCTTTTTGCTTTATGATTTAGAATTCTTTATTTGTTTTTGTTTGTTTGTTTGGTGTGTGTGTGTGTGTGTGTGTGTGTGTGTGTGTGTTTGTACTGGGAATTGACCTCAGGGGCACTTGACCACTGGACCACATCCCCAGCCCTTTTTTGTATTTTATTAGAGACAGGGTCTCACTGAGTTGCTAAGTGTCTCGCCATTGCTGAGGCTGGCTTGGAACTCGTGATCCTCCTGCCTCAGCCTCCCAAGGCTGGGATTACAGGCATGTGCCACCATGCCCAGTTTAGAATTCTTTATTTGTAATGCTGCATAAATTTGGGAAAATTTCTTGTGTCTATTATCTATTTCTAGAGAACATATTACCCTAAAATTTAGTAGCTTAAAACAACAACCTTCTCATTATATCAGACAATTTTGTGAGGTCAAGAATTTTGAGTAGGGCCAGGTGCGGTAGCACATACCTGTAATACCAGTGGCTCAGGAGGCTGAGGCAGGAGAATCTTGAGTTCAAAACCAGCCTCAGTAACTTAGTGAGGGCCTAAGCAACTCAATGAGACCCTATCTCAAAATAAAAAAACAAAAAAAGGGTTGGGGATATGGTTTAGTGGTTAAGTGACCCTGAGTTCAATCCCTAGTACCAAAAAAAAAAAAAAAAAAGAAAGAAAGAATTTGAGTAGGGCTTGCCTGGCCAATTCGTCTCCTCATAATGTCTACTAGGTCTCTCAGAGGTATTCAGGTATTCAGGTGACAGCTAGGCTGGGATATATTGGGGTTCATCTGGGATGTTCTCTCTTTCCATGTAGTATCAGGATCTTTCCATGTGGTTGCTGGACTTTCTACAAAGTGGCTCATTGCTCCAATAGAATAGAGCAATGGAAACAACTCATTCGGAAAGATGAGCTCAGCACTGTCACTGTGTCAGCTAGGCTATACTCTGTTGAGCAGAGCAGTCGTAGGCCAGCCCAGGTTCAAAGGGAGTTTGCTGGGAGTTTTAGCAAAAATTTTGTGTCCATGGGGATTCTATTCTAGTTCTCCATTGCTGCTTAATGAACCATCCCCAAAACAGACACGTAAAACGACAACTTGTTATCATCTCTTTAGGTTCAGTGGGTTGCCTGGACTCAGCTCTGCTTTTGCAGTCGGATCCAGCTGGGTTAGAGGCATCTGAAGGCTCTTGTGAGCTGGACATGTAAGATGGCTTCCTTACCACGCTGTGAGCCTCAGCTGGGATGGCTAAAATAGCTGAGAGATGCTGGTCTTCTCCGCAGGGCTTACCTTCGTCCTAGAATGATAACCTTAGTGCAATAGACTTACAATGTCATGCTTTGCCTAGAGTGCATGTCCTAGAAGCTCCAAGACTTCTTAGGACTTAGCTTCAGAGTTTACCCAAGTGCTTTTACCATATTTTTCTGATCAAAACCAAATAACACAGCCAGTGTAGAGTTAAGGGAAGGAGAGTATGCAAAGATATTAATACCAGAAGACATTGGGGACCATCTTTGAGACTGGGCACCACACCCTAAACAAATCTCTTTTTGATCTCTGGCACTACACTTTCATGTTTCATGGGATAGGCTGACATGGTAGAAACACAAGTTCTCCTGGAAGCTCCTCATACACAAGACTAGCAAGAACATAACTGAATTAGGAAAGTGACTGCAAGCTGCATAATTCTATCACACTTAATCCAAACTAAATCCATCCCCCAACTCAATTTGCCTGAACTAAATGCAAATATGTTAATAGCCTCTATAAAACGGGAGAGGTGGGGCTGGGATTGTGGGTAGAGGCACGCCTAGCCTAGCACATTGGATCCTCAGCACCACGTAAAGAATAAAGGCATTGTGTACAACTAAAACAAAATAAATAAATATTAAAAAAAAAAAAAAAAAACTGAAGAGGTGAGTATAAAGATGGCCAGCAGACTTAAATGATTGGGATTAAGATATGTTTGAAAATTCTACAAAAACATTGGACCATGTAAATCATTTCTAAAATCCCTCTCCACGCCTTGGAAGAAGCCTGTTTATGTTCTTCTACTCCGGTTTTGCCCTCTACTTCCTGTCCCTGCCTCATTTCAGGGTAATCTTCTTCAGACTCATAACCATTGCCTCTGTAACTAGTCTCCTTACCTTGGGTTTTAGTTTCTTTGCCTTGAAACAAGAGTCATCGTTCTAAAACATAAATTTGACCTGATTGTCATTGTAGCTCAAAATCTTCAGTGGCTTTTTGCCATCTTTAAAATTCCTTAATATGCTTTACAAGGCTTTTCAAAGTTTGGACCATACATATCTTTCAAACTAATTTTTCTATTGACCTTCAAGCACTCTTTGATCCAGTCATGCTGAACTATTTTTAATTCCCTGACATTCTTTTCAGTCTGGGCCTTCCTAACTCCAAGGTCTAGGTTAGGCACTTTATTAATCATATAATGTAGGCTAAATTTCTTTAATAGAAATTTCGACCCTGAAGTTTCATGGTTACAATAATACAAATGTTTCTTCATGCCCACGCAAAATTTAGAGTCAGAACAACTGTCCACCATGTGGTGACCCAGCAACCCAAGCAGCTTCTATCTTATCAGATCAGGAAGGAGTGAGCCTGATGAATACACATATGCTACTGAAACCTCCACTCAAAAGTGACCTATGAGGAGCTGGACATGTAGCTCAGAGGTAGAGCTGCTAACCTAGTGCTTACAAGGCTCTGGGTTTTGATCCCTGCAATGAAAAAAAAAAAAAAAAAAGGAAAAGGAAAAAAAAGTGCTCACTGTCCCTTGGCCAGAATGAATCAAGTGGTTAGAATAATTTGTGATCACCACTAACCTGGTCAGGTTATCCCTCTAACCTACTACTGTCCTACCTTCTACAACCCTGCCACTATCTTTTTTTTTTTTTTTTTTTCATTAATTAATTGTTTTGGTTACCAGGGATTGAATCTAGGAGCACTTAACTTTGAGCCACATCCTCAACCCTTATTTTTTTTTTATTTATTTATTTATTTATTTATTTTGCTACTGGGGATTGAACTCAGGGGAACTTGACCACTGAGCCACATCCTCAGGCCTATTTTGTATTTTATTCAGAGACAGAGTCTCACTGAGTTGCTTAGTGCCTCACTTTTGCTGACACTGGCTTTAAACTCTCAATTCTCCTGCCTCAGCTTCCTGAGCTGCTGGGATTACAGGTATAGGCCACCAAGCCTGGCTCCAAGCCATCATCTTTTTTTTTTTTTTTTTTTTTTTAATTTTTAGTTGTAGATGGACACAATACCTTTATTTTGTTTTGGTGCTAGGGATCAAGCCCAGTGCCTCACACATGCTAGGTAAGAGCTCCACCACAGAGCCACAATCCCAGCCCCTCATCTTTGTCACACCTATTGCCCAGGTCTTTTCACTATCTCTCTACCCTTAATTATCATAAAGCAATTTCTGTGGGAGGAGGAAATATATTTGTATGGATAAACATTTTGTTCTCTCTTAGCACTTAGCAAATTGCAGGCAGTCAATGAATGTTTACTGAATAAATAAATGAATAAAATATATGAACTATCAAATGTTTATTACAAGACTCAACTACAACTTTCCATAATCACTTGAGGAAATTATGAAACTTGGCTGGGTTTGGTGGCACATGCCTCTAATCCCAATGACTCAGGAGACTGGACAGGAAGATGGCAAGTTCAAGACCAGCCTCAGCGATTTATCAAGGACCTAAGCAATTTGGTGAGACCCTGTCTCAAAATAAAAAGTGAAAAATGCTAGTCCAATCCCTGGTAATAAAAAAAAAGAAAAAAAAAAAAAAAAAAAAAAAGAAAGGAAAGAAAATAAAGAAAGAGGCCAGGTATGGTGGCACCCTCCTGTAATCCCAGTGGCTGGGGAGGCTGAGGCAAGAGGATCTGGAATTCAAAACCAGCCTTGCCCTGGGTTCAATTCCCAGTACCAAAAAAATAAGAAAAGTAAAAAGGAAAGGAAAGAAAGAAACTCACTTATTTTTATTATAATCCCATGAAATTATTATAATTTCTTATGTTATTAACTCTATTTTAAAGACCGTGAAGTTGGCTGGGCACAGTGGTACACACCTGTAATCCCAGCAGCTCTGGAGGCTGAGGCAGGAGAATTGCAAGTTCAAAGCCAGCCTCAGCAAAAACAAGGTGCTAAGCAACTCAGTGAGACCCTGTCTCTAAATGAAATACAAAATAGGGCTGGGGATGTGGCTCAGTGGTTGAGTACCCTGAATTTATCCCAGTACCAAAAAACATGATGTTGAAGTTTAGAAATTACAGAGACTTTCTTACTGGTCATATAACAAAGTTGCTTTGTTCAAATTCCAATCCCATTTTATATCTGGGCAGAAATTGGTTGACATAACAGGCCTGAGTTGCTTAAACCGTACACATTCTAAAGGAAGGTTTGCATTTGGCCACTTCCCAAATAATGGCTCATGAGTCCTTGGAATATTCTACCTGAATTTGTCAAGTGTTTTTGTGTACCTGAAGCCTTGGACCACGCTGTATTCGTGGTGAATGTCTGTTTGCTCTGGTAGGGGCTGGGGAGCAAGGGTTCAAGTCTGATCAGCTGTGGTCAGTCCAACTGGTGCTGCCAGGAGATACAAATGACCTCCAACAACATCTTGGGCATCAAGGCTAGGGTAAACGTTTTTGGTTTATAACCTTTTGTATGAGTTCTCACACACTATTGCTGGGAGAATTATGTTCATCCCATGGAATTTCACTAGGAGGAAAAACCTAGAAATTTTTACCTAGCTATCCCTGCACCTTTCCCTATGTGCCTTTATTTTTCTGCTTTTTATCTGTATCCTTTCACCGTCTCAAATTGAAATGGAGCAGGAGGCTGCTTTTCTGAGTCCTGTGAATCCGTCTAGTGAATCAGCAAACCTGAAAGTGAATTTGTCCCCGCAGCACAAGCTCTAATATGACAAGCTACCTGTCTTGCCAAGTTCTAAAGTATATACATTATAAACTTGGACTTTTAGTTGGAAAATAAAAGCTTTTTATAATTAACCTTCCCCCCCCCCCACCCCCTGTGCTGCTGGTGTTGCCGAAAGCTTGGTCCTTGTCTCTGATGCCAATCCAATAAGAGGACACAGTTTTGAGAAAAAGGAAAAAGATGGTTTATTGCTTTGCTAGCAAAGGAGAAACACAGGAGACTCCTATCCCAAAGGCTGTGATTCTGCCCATCAGCAGGAACAGGGGGATTTTATAGAGGTGATTCAGAGAAAATGAGATTAGGGAGGAAAGATCAGGAAAGAGAAGATCAGGGAAAAAAAGATCAGGGAGGAGAACGATCAGGGAGAAGAACTTTGGGAAAAAGAAAAAAAAACATGTAAGTTTCAAAGCCACAAGGGATATAGTCAAAGCATCAAGTAAACCTCTCTTACACTGGGGATCAAATCTAGGACCTCACACTTGCTAAGCATGTAGTCTAACACTAAGCTACACCTTTAGCTCTTTAACTGCTTTTTTTTTTTTTTTTTGGTACTGGGGATTGAACTCAGGGGCACTCGACCATTGAGCCACATCCCCAAGCTCTATTTTGTATTTTATTTAAAGACAGGGTCTCACCGATTTGCTTAGCACCTCGTTTTTGCTGAAGCTGGCTTTGAACTCGGGATCCTCCTGCCTCAGCCTCCAGAGCTACTGGGATTATAGGCATGTGCCACCACGACCAGTTCCCCTTAACTGTCTTTTTTTTTTTTTTTTTAATATTTATTTATTTGCTTTAGCTGTATACAATGGGTTTATTTGTATGTGGTGCTGAGGATTGAACCAGGGCCACGCACGTGCCAGGCGAGCGCTCTGCCGCTGAGCCACAACCCCAGCCCCGCCTTAACTGTCTTATAATAAAACATTTTCATGCTATTTTCCAGAGATACAAACTGCTAGATGTGGAGTTTGTTAAAAGGTTTAAATCATTCTCATGTTTCTTGGCAAGTACCAAGTAAACATCCAGCTCTGAACAGGCATCTTAGCAAAATGAAGAAAATGGTTTGTGCTATTTTTTCCTTAATTTAAAGAAAATCATAGGAAAAGTGGCTTAATTTTAGCAGGGAGATCTATTGTTTATTCAAAGAAGTAGTTTTGGCTTGGAAAATTGATAAAAATTTAATTTGAAAGTCGATAAATCTCTCCCTTAGCTAAAGATTAGGCCTTGGGTAAATCTGACCCTCAGCTTTCTCATGAATCTCTCTCTAACTCCAATAAGTCAGAGTTAGGAAGAGAAGGAATAAAACATCTGAAAAAATTGGGAAACATTAAAGTCATCTTTGAATACAAAACATTATTGTAAATTCTCAGTTTAGTTGCAATAAAGGTTTATTTTCAATATAGCTTATTTGTGCTCTGAAGAAATTTTGCAATTAGGTGGACTTTTTTTATAGAGAGATGTTTGTAATTTTGTATAACAGTGGTCCACTTTATGCTTTGAATATAACCCATGCTGCTCTGCCACTGCAAGTGATTTTTAAAGAGGACACGTTTCTTTCTCTTCCTCTCTGTCCCCCCTCCCTAATCTCAGGGGAAACAGGATTACCTTTCTTACCCATCTGATGCAGATTGTCCCTGAGTCACACCCACCATAGGAATGAAGTGTCCAGACTTTGGGGATGGCACCAGAAAATGTCATAAATGGCTATCTCCCAAATTAATAAGTGAATTACAACTCCACACAAAGAACATAGAACACATGGACTGTAGCCTTTGAGTCACCTCTTTAAAAGCCCCCTGTTCGTGCTGATGGACAGAATCACAGCCTTTGGGATAGGCATTCCCTGTGTTTCTCCTTTGCTAGCAAAGCAACAAACTGTTTTTTTTGTTTGTTTGTTTTTTGTTTTTTGTTTTTCCTTTTTCTCAGAACCATGTCCTTGTTATTGGATTGGCATAGAGGACAAGGACCGAGTTTTCAGCAACAAATTGACTTACAACCTAGGTGGACCTTTTATACTAGTTATTTGACTAATCAAGAGACTCATACAGGACTACCCCCCACACTCATGTGGGAGCCCAGGCCCAGGTAGGCCTAGGTCCACACTGCCAACATGGAGACCCACACCGACACCCAGACCCTGGCCCAGGACCGCCCCGCCTAACCTGCTAACCTATGCTGGATCCAGACCCAGGCCTAGGACCGCCTCTGCTGACCTGAGCAGGAGCCCAGGCCCAGGGTAGATCCGGGTCTACCCCACTGACTGGCAGATCCATGCCAGAGCTCAGGCCCTGGACCACGACTGCCCCTGCCACCCATGCGGGAGCCCAGGGTAGGCCCGGTTCCATCCCCACCCCCACGCACCTGGGAGCCCAGGCCTAACCCACCCTCATCTTGGGATACTGCAGCCATCATCACCATAGCCCTCCCCATTCAATACCTCCACCTTGCGACAACAGACAGGGCCTGGAGGCAGCTGCATCTAGGAACAGGCACCCCAAAGCTATTGTAAGACCCACCCTTTCAGCCCCATCTCTGAAAGTGGTTGCATCCACCTTGGGACACGCCCACTGCTATCTTGAGTTACCTCCACTATAGCCACTAAAGCTGCTACTTTAGTTGTAGTAGCATACATCACGGGACACCTGCAGGGTCTGGAAGCCCAACACCAAGGTGAGGTACAGATAATCTGCATGGATACTACAAGATTATAGGGTAGAAACTGTAATACCTCAGATTTGCACTGGAAGAAAGGAAATCACATACACAACATGAAAAAAGGGAAGAAAGCACCCCCAAACAAACAAGGATAGTACAATAATAGAATCCATGGATAGCCAGTTGATGAAATGTCAGAGAAGGAGTTCAGAATATACATAACTAAAATGATCTGTGATTTTAAAAATGACTTAAATAAGCAAATACAGGCAAAAATTGATCACTCCAACAAAGAGATAAGGGAGCAAATACAGATAGCAAAAGATTACTTCAAGGAAGAGATAGAGATTCTGAAAAAAAAAAATCATAGCTCCTTGAAATGAAGGAAAAAATAAAACAACTAAAAAACTCGATAGAACTCATCACCAATAAACAAGATCACTTGGAAGACAGAATGTCAGATAATGAAGACAAAGTATACAATCTGGAAAATAAACTTGACCACACAGGGAAGATAGTAAGAAACCATGAACAGTATTAGATATGGCAAATGACAAACCCCAAATGTAATGACACCAGGGAAAAGGGGATTGAGAAGGAAACTATACATTGACAGCATTTATCCTTTCCCAATACATTCTTTCCCCGTGACTAAAAAAAAAAAAAAAAAACTGGGGAAGAGGTGTTCATCAAACGTGGAAAGGCAGTCTCTGGGAAGAGGCCAAAGCATTAATCATTCTGTAAACAAATCATTTCCAGATACCAACTACTGACCCCAGGCCCTCCATCAGGTCCAGTAAGATAAACCCTAGAAACTAACTATTGACCCTAGACAACCTCCCATTTTGTCCCATAAAACAGACCCCAAATTCCTAAGCACTAGACCCCTTCACTGATTGATAGAACAAACTCCAAATTCCTGAATGCCCAAAGAAAATTGATATGCTCACTAGATCACCTCTCAGAATAATCTATATAAGCGCAGGCATTTTCTTTGTTCAAGGGCTCATTTTTCCACCAGGAAATTGGGTCCCACCATGGCATCATTTTGAACCTGCATCCCCTGCTCCTGTGTGAAACTTCATTCCTGATTAAAGTGCTGAGCTGATTTGTGAAGTTCGCGTTCATGCTGGTCTTTATGTGCTAACAAACAGAAGAACATCTAAGAATTATGGGATAGCATCAAAAGACCCAATCTTAGAGTTACGGGATAGAGGAAGGCACAGATATTCAAACCAAAGAAATGCACAACCTCTTCAATGAGATAACATCTCATTCCCAAACTTGAAGAATGAATTGGAAAATCAAATACAAGTGGCTTACAGGATACCAAATGTACAAATTACAACAGATCTACACCAAGGCACATTATAATGAAAATGCCTAGCATACAGAATAAGGATAGGATCTTAAAGGCCACAAGAGAGAGGAATCAGATCATATATGGGGGAGACTAATTCATATCTCAGAAGATTTTTCAACTGAGATCCTCAAAGCCAGGAGATCCTGGAAAAACATATACTAAGCTCTGACAGAAAATAGATGCCAACCAAGAATCTTATATCGAGCAAAATTAAGCTTCAGCTTTGATGATGAAATAAAAATATTTCATGATAAACAAAAATTAATAGAATTTACAGTGAGAAAGCCTGCACTACAGAACATCCTCAGCAAAATCTTCCAGGAAAAGAAAATGAAAAACAACAATGAAAATCAGCAAAGGGAGGAACTACACTAAAGGAAAGGCCAATTAAAGGAGAAACCGAGTCAACTTAAAAACCAAAAATAAACCAACTTGTCTCGAACACAAATTATATTTCAATAAAAACCCTGAATGAGAATGGACTAAACTCATAAATTAAAAGACATAGACTGACAGAATGGATTTTTAAAAAGACCCAACAATATGTTGCCTTCAAGAGACTCATCTCACAGGAAAAGACACCACAGATTGAAGGTAAAAGGGTGGGAAAAAAATGTACCACTCACATGGACCACATAAACAAGCAGGGTTTTCCATCTTCATATCAGATAAAGTAGACTTCAAACCAAAGCTAGTGAAAAGGAATAAATAAGGACATTTCATACTACTTAAGGGATTCATACATCAACAAGACACACAATAATAAATATCTATGTCCCAAACAATGAGGGATCTATGTATGTCAAACAAACCCTTCTAAATACAAGAACCAAATAGACCACCACACAATAATACTGGGTGACTTTAATACACCTCTCTCACCACTGGATTGATCTTATACACAAACTAAACAAAGAATCTATAGAATTCATAATATAATCAATAATTTGGACTTAACAGACATATATAGAATATTCCATCAATCGATGAGAGAATACACTTTCTTCTCAGCAACACATGGATCCTTCTCCTAAATAACTATATGTTTTGCCACAAAGCAAGTCTTAGCAAACACAAAAAAATAGAGATACTACTCTGCTTTCTATCTGACCATAATAGAATGAAATTAGACATTAATGATAAAATTAAAAGAAGAAGCTACTCCAACACCTGGAGACTAAACAACACGCTATTGAATGACACTTAGATGACAAAAGACATCAGTGAGAAGATAAGAAATTCTTAGAGTTAAATGAGAACTTTGATACAACTTATCATAATCTGGGACACTATGAAGGCAGTGCTAAGAGTAAAGTTCATTGCATGAAGTTTATTCATTAAAAGAAGAAAATGTCAACAAATAAAGGACCTAACATTACAGCTCAAAGCCCTAGAAAAAGAAGAACAAACCAACACAAAAAGTAGTAGAAGACAGGAAATAATTAAAATCAGGGAGGAAATCAATGAAATTGAAACAAAAGAAACAATTCAAAAAATTGACAAAACAAAAAGCTGGCTCTTTGAAACAATAAATAAAATTGACAAACCCTGAGCCACCCTAATAAAAAGAAGGAGGGAGGAAACTCAAATTACTAAAATTTGTGATAAAAAAGGAAATATCACAACAGACATTATTGAAATACAGAAGATAATTAGAAACTATTTTGAAAATTTATACTCTAGTAAAATAGAAAACCTCAAAGACACCAACAAATTTCTAGAGGCATATGATCAACCCAAACTGAGTGAAGAAGACATACAAGATTTAAACAGATCAATTTCAAGCAATGAAATAGAAGATGCCATCAAAAGCCTACCAACCAGATGGATTCACCGCTGAGTTCTATAAGACCTACAAAGAAGAATTAATACCAATACTCCTCAAATTATTTCATCAAATAGAAAAGGAAGAAACCTTCCCAAACTCATTCTATGAAGTTAGTATCATCCTGATACCAAACCAGGCAGAGACACATTAAGAAAAGAAAATTTCAGACCAATGTCCTTGATGAACACTGATGCAAAAATTCTCAATAAAATTCTGGCAAAT
The DNA here is from genome assembly GCA_025594165.1 of Tamias sibiricus. Lineage (NCBI taxonomy): Eukaryota > Metazoa > Chordata > Mammalia > Rodentia > Sciuridae > Tamias > Tamias sibiricus. Next base: position 73,207,581 of record CM046664.1, read on the forward strand.
TACATACAAAAACATATTGAAAATATAGTGCACCTTGATCAAGTGGGGTTCATGCTATGGATGCAATGTTGGTTCAACATATAGAAATCAATAAATATAATTCATCACATCAATAGACTAAAAGATAAGAGTCATATGATTATATCAATTGGTGCAGAGAAATCAGTGGACAAAATACAGCACCCTTTCATGTTCAAAACACTACAAAAACTAAGGATAGTATGAACATACCTCAACATTTTAAATGCTATTTATGCTAAACCCAAGGATATCATTCTAAATTTAAAAAAAAATAAAATCATTCCCTCTAAAACCTCGAACAAGACAGGGATGCCCTCTTTTACCACTTCTATTCAACATAGTCCTTGAAGCTTTAGCCAGAGCAATTAGACAGATGAAATAAACTAAAGGGACACAAATAGGAAAAGAATAACTCTAACTATCATTATTTGATGATGACATGATTCTATACTTAGAGGATCCAAAAAACCCCACCAGAAAACTTCTAGAATTAATTAATGAATTCAGCAAAGCAGCAGGATATAAAATCACTACCCATAAATCAAATGCATTTCTGTACATCAGTGATGAATCCTCTGAAAGAGAAATTAGGAAAAAACTATCCCATTCACAATAGCCTCAAAAGAAAACCCTTGGGAATCAACTTAACAAAAAAGTGAAAGACCTTTACAATGAAAACTACCGAATACTAAAGAAATAAATTGAAGAAGACCTTAGAAGATGAAAAGATCTCCCATGCCATAATTAATATTTTCAAAATGGCCATGCTATCCAAAGCATTATACAGATTCAATGTGATTCCAATTAAAATCCAAACATCATTCCTTATAGAAATAGAAAAAACAACCAGAAATTCATTTGGACAAATAAGAGACCCAAAATAACCAAAGAAATCCTTATCAAGAAGAGTGAAGCAGGAGGTATCACAATATTGACCTTAAACTATACTACAAAGCTATAGTAACAAAAATGGCATGGTATTGGCACCAAAATAGACTTGTAGACCAATGGTGCAGAAAAGAAGACACAGAGACAAACCCACATAAATGCAGTTATCTTATACTAGACAAAGCCACCAAAAACATACATTGGAGAAAAGATAGCCTCTTCAACAAATGCTGAGAGGATGAGAAATCCACATACAGCAAAATGAAAATAAACCCCTATCTCTCACCATGCACAAAACTTAACTCAAAGTGGATCAAGGACCTAGGAATTAGTCCAAAGACCCTGCGCATAATAGAGGAAAAAGTAGGCCCCGATCCTCATTATGCAGGATTAGGTCCTGACTTCCTTAACAAGAATCCTAAAACACAAGAAATAAAATCAAGAATTAATAAATGGGCTGGACTCAAACTAAAAAGCTTCTTCTCAGCAAAAGAAACAATCAATGAGGTGAAGAAAGAGCCTACACTTTGGGAGCAAATTTTTGCCACATGCAGGTCAGATAGAGCAATATTCACCAGAATATATAAAGAACTCAAAATACTTAACACCAAAAAAAAAAGCCAAACAACCTACTCAGTAAATGTACTAAGGAGCCGAACAGATACTTCTCAGAAGAAGATATATATTCTATCAATAAATATATGAAAAAATGTTCAACATCTCTAGTACTTAGAGAAATGCAAATCAAAACTACCCTAAGATTTCATCTAAGATTTTATCATAACTCAGAATGGCAGTTATCAAGAGTACGGACAACAATAACTGTTGGTGAGGATGTGGGGGAAAAGGCACACTCATACATTGCTGGTTGGACTGCAAATTGGTGCAACCAATTTGGAAAGCAGTATGGAGATTCCTTAGAAAACTTGGATTGGAACCACCATTTGATCCAGCTATCCCATTCCTCGGTCTTTACCCAAAGGACTTAAAATCAGCATACTATAGTAACACAGCCACATCAATGTTTGTAGCAGCTCAATTCACAACAGCTAAACTGTGGAAGCAACCTAGATGCCCTTCATTAGATGACTAGATAAAGAAACTGTGATATTGATATATATATATACACACACACACAATGGAATATTACTTAGCATTAAAAGAGAATAAAATTATGACATTTGCAGGTAAATGGATGGGGTTGGAGAACATCATGCTAAGTGAAGTAAGCCAATCTCAAACACCAAAGGCTGAATGTTCTCTCTGATAAATGGATGCTGATCCATAATGTGGGGGGATGGGAAAAATGGAGGAACTTTGATTGGGCAAAGGGGAGGGAAAAGTGGGAAGGGGGCATGGAGCAGGAACTATGGTGGAATGAGATGGACATCATTACCCTAGGTACATGTATGACTGTACATATGGTGGGACGCTACACCGTGTGCAACCAGAGAAATGAAAAGTTGTACTGAAATTGTGTACAATGAATCAAAATGCATTCTGCTGTCATATATACTTAGTTAAAATTAATTAATTGATTAATTTTTTAAAAAGAGACTTATACGTGGTACTTAACCACTGAGCCAGCAGCCCATTTTATTTTATTTTTATATTTATTTATTTACTTTAGTTGTACACAATGCGTTTATTTGTACGTGGTGCTGAGGATCGAACCCGGGCCACACACATGCTAGGCGAGCGCTCTACCGCTGAGCCACAACCCCAGCCCCATTTTTTAAAAAATATTTATTTATTTGCTTTAGTTGTACACAATGCAATGCATTTATGTTTATGTGGTGCTGAGAATCGAACCCGGGCTGAGCACGTGCTAGGCAAGCGCTCTACCGCTGAGCCACAACCCCAGCCCCCCATTTTATTTTTTATTTTGAGACACAGTTTCACTAAATTGCTTGGGGCCTCACTAATTTGCTCAGGCTGACTTTAAACTCACAATCTTCAGGCTCCTGAGCTGCTGGGATTAATAAGAGAATTTAGAACAGTCCCCAAATAAATCCAAATATGATATAATACTGTTGTTGTAGAAAGCTCAGTCCTTGTCCCTGATGCCAATCCAAAAATGAGGACACGGTTTTGAGAAAAAGGAAAAAGTTTCGTTGCTTTGCTAGCAAAGGAGAAGCACAGGGGACGCCTTTCCCAAAAGCTGTGATTCTGCAGGAATGGGAAGGGGGGTGGCTTTTAAAGAGGTGACTCAAAGGCTACATTCTACACATTCTCTGTCTGGAGTTGAAATACATTTGTTAATTTGGGAGATAGTCATTTCTGACATCTTCTGGTACCACCCCCAAAGTCTGGATTACTTCTTCTTATGGTAGGTGTGTACTCAAGGACAAATAAATCTGCCTAGGTTGGGTAAGAAAGGTGATCCTGTTTCCCCTGAGATTAGGGAAGAGGACAGATTAGGGAGGAGCAGGGAGAGAGAAGAGAAAGAAATATGTCTATTTTAAAAATCAGTTATAGGGGCTGGGGTTGTGGCTCAGCAGCAGAGCGCTCGCCTCACACATGCGTGGCCTGGCTTCAATCCTCAGCACCACATAAACATAAATGCATTGCATTGTGTACAACTAAAGTAAATAAATAAATATTTTTTTAAAAATCAGTTGTAGTGGCAAAGCAGCATGGGTTATATTCAAAGCACTCAAAGTTACACTGTGGCCAAACTAATTTAACCTCAATAGACTAGAATATGATGTGATATTGTTAACACTGAGATGCCATTGATTAATGAAGGCAAAATTCACTTCTTATTTATGCTGTATTGTCAGGGACGGCAGACCTTACTATGTCCAGGTTGATGGAGGTTATACCATGTAGTGATCTGAATAGTTTTATATAATGTTCTTTTTATTCTTTTCATTTATCTATTTTTTGTACTGGGCATTTAACCCAGGGGCACTCTACCACTGAGCTACATCCCTAGTCCTTTTTACTTCTAATTTTTAAGACAGGATCTCACCGAGTTGCTTTGAGCCTCACTAAGTTGCTGAGGCTGATCTCAAAATTGCAATCCTACTGCTTTGGCCTCCCCAGGCATTGGGATTACAGGCATTCAACACTGTGCCCAGCTCTTCATAAGATTCTTAGGGCCATCATATCATAGGAAGAAGAAGCATGGAAAACTTGTACCTGTTCTACACATCCCGCTCACTCCTCACAGCCATTTTCTGAAGTCATTCTGACCAGGGTCTAGGAAGCCTTCTGAGGACCAAATACAATAAAGCGCTATTCATCTCCACCTCAGATGTGTCACATGCTAATGAGTCACCACTAGAATGAAAGTATGGGAAAACATGCCACACAGGTACAACCTGAGCCTTCCCTTCACCTAACAGAACTAACTTAGGTGTGCTCTGTGATTGTGTGTTGGATGATTTTAACAGACGTAGGTTAACCTACGCTGCACATGATGGCTTAGACACCTGCCATGTGTTCATTTGTTCCCACCACCACATTCTCCCTTGGTAAAAGAAAACATTATTTTCCAAAAGCAGCACTTGGAACTCAGAAGAAGCTGATCCCACTGTGTCTTCAAGGATGAGCTTTAGTGGTCTGTCCTTGGCGACAGGCTTTGATTCAGGGCGAGACAGGTAAACCAAGTAGTCTAATAGAGGTGAGTCTCACTGACCTTGCTTGATGTGTCAGGGCAAGTTTCCTCTCCCAATAGGCAGATGTGAAACAAGGAACATTGAAGGAAGGGTATCACGAGGTGGCCAGCACCTTGCGAGGGTAATTTTTCCTGCACAGGAAGGAATAAGCCACCTGAGAAAATAAAGTCTGAAGTAATTAGTGAAGAAATAAAAGACAAAGTCAGAATTACAGTTTTAAGGGAGTGCCTGATTTTTCAAGTCCTGGTAAGAGCTGGAACAGAACAGTTAAAAAATGGCTCTGGTGGTTTACTTAAGGGGGTATGTTGGGGTTTTTAGCCCCCAACTCCTCTCGACCCACAAGAGAAGGGGGAGCACACCCCAACAAGGACGGATCAGGAAAGGTAAGAGCTGACTGACCGCCCGCACCCAGCTCTCCTTTGGGAGGACAATCAGATATGTCAGGGAGACCAGTCAAAGCAGGAGCTCAGTTTAATGAGGAAGTTGGACAGCCTTTGTAGAAGACATGGGCCAATCAGCAGAAAGGTTATAGGGGAGCATAGGGAGCATGAGCAGATCACATTGGAGGAACAGCCACTAGCCTATCCTAGTGGTGGTTTGATTTTTCGTCTTATGTCAGGGCAACACCCCTGGGCTAGGCCAAGTCCACGTATCAGGAAGTGGGAGACAGCCAGAGAGTTAGGTTTTCATTTCCTTGTCTTAAATTTCTATTCTATCGGCTGACGTGTTCTTAATGTCCCCAACAGGGGTACATCAAAGGCAGGGATAAAGTTTCAGGGGTGGAGTCTTGCTTCATGATGTCAACAGGTTGATTGGCATCCATCTCTGAGAGGCTGTGTGACTACAGCAGGTCACCACATCTCAGGCGCTGTGTGGGACCTGGTAGAGCTGAATAGAAATTCACAAGTATCTGGGTGGTCTTAACCAGAAGGATTGCCACTGGAAGTTCCCAGATACCAGATTTTCCTATTCATTGTCTAAGATGCTGGTTTGGTTCACACATAGTCCATGGATGGCTCTTGACAGAAGGGTACCAAAGGGAACCCAGTCTGAGAAGAATGCAACACAAAGACCTCACAGTGAATGAAGGCAAAGAGAAATAGAATCCCAGCTCTGGAATTGCCAGCCATGAAACCCCTGTCCTTCCTCTAAATATTATTTGTGGCATTATTAAATGAGTCAACATGTTTGCATAAGGCCCTTTCGTCTGGGACTCTCTTACATGCAGCCAAAGACACTTTAGTGGAATAAAGACCTAAATCCTGAAAACACCGGCAGACATGCCACTTGAACAGTAAGTTCAAATGTCTACAATGGGACTTTATTCAAAAGTCAGAATAAAACCAGGTTCACATGGTAGCACATGTGCTTGTGGTCTGAAGTGAGCTAAAACTGATGACTTCACTAGAACACCATTGTGAGCCCCATTAAATGAAACGATCCCTCAAAGTCATCAGCTTTGATGTATTTCTTTTCCTCCTTAGCTTTTGCTATTGACTTCAGAGTATTTCCATCTTATTTCTTTTTTCACATTTGTAAAATACTGTTCTTTGCTCTATTCTCTGTTTGCATAGCAATATCAAGAGTAACATATATTCCTTTATGTATTTAGTTAGTTTTTTGTACTTGTTGCTTTTTGTTTTGTTTTCATTCTGGGTACTGAGGATTAGACCCAGGGGTGCTTTACCACTGAGCTACCTCCTCAGTCTCTTTTCTGTTGTTTTATTTAATTTTTATTTTGAGACAGGGTCTCAGTCTCCTGAGTTGCTGGGATTACAGACATAAACAACTATGCCCAGGTTAGTTAATTTTTATGGAGTGCTGCCTATGTTGCCCATGCTAGTCTCAAACTCAGAGGCTTGAGTGAGCTTTCTGCCTCAGCCTCCTAAGTAGAGGAGACTACAGGCTAGCACCATCATGCCACAAATAATATTTTCTTTTCTTTTTTTGTGTGTGGTACCAGGGATTGAACTCAGGGGCACTCGACCACTGGGCAACATCCCCAGCCCTTTTTTATATTTCATTTAGAGACAGGGTCTCACTGAGTTGCTAAGTGCCTCACCATTGCTGAGGCTGGCTTTGAACTTGCGATCCTCCTGCCTCAGCCTCCCAAAGTGCTGGGATTACAGGCATGCGCCACCGCGCCCGGCCACAAATAATATTTTCAAAGGCAATATCTACCAACTCCTTGGACCCAGTTGTAAATTGGAGCCAGTACACTCAACATATTACTTTTAGTCCATGAAATAGAAAAGACCGGTATAAGCCGGGCACAGTGGCGCACGACTGTAATCCCAGCACTTGGGAGGCTGAGGCAAGAGGATCGCGAGTTCAAAGCCAGCCTCAGTGATGGCGAGGCACTTAGCAACTCAGTGAGACCCTGCCTCTAATAAAATACAAAAAAAAAAAAAAGGGCTGGGGATGTGGCCCAGTGGTCGAGTGCCCCTGAGTTCAATCCCCGGTACCAAAAAAAAAAAAAAAAAAAAAAAAAAAAGACCGGTATAAACATCAGCATAGCATTATCATCAAATAAATTTAATTATACAAGATTTAATGTAAGATTAACTAAAAATGATCATGGGCAAATCAAAATTAAACTAGGAAATAATTAAAGTTAACTGAACATTAAAATGTGGCTACTATATATATCATGGTATAAATTATTGAGGTTGTGATTAAAAACAAAATCTCCTGTCAAATCTCCACAAAGGTAGTAGAAAAAGAGAACATTCTCATTATTGAATAAGCAATAAACCAGAATGTAATACATATCATAATATGCTAAGAGATCACAAAGACAGAAAGAAATCTCATCCCCTTATACAGCTGTATTAGTTCTTTTTTTGTTGCTACAACAAAGTAATTTAGGTTGGATAATATATAAGGAAAAATTTACTTAGTGTATAGATTTGGAGACTGAAAATCCAAGATTGGGCAGCTCCATCACTTTTAACTATATGGAGGGTCTCATGGCCAATGGCATCATGGTGAGAACATGTGCAAGGAAGATTGTATGCAAGAGGGGATCATGTGGTGACAGAAAACCAGAGAAAAATGTGTGGGTAAGTGTAATGTTTAATTTGAACTGTCATCTTGACCAGATTAAGAGATTCTGATGATTAAAAGGCCTCTGAGTGTGTCCATGAGGGTGTGTCTAGGAATGATTGGCATGTGGGATAGAGACCTGAAGTAGAGACCCTCCCTAAGCATGGACAGCACTGTCCAGTAGGAGTGCAGCTTGGATGGAATAAAAGTTGGAAGAACAAGGAAGCAGAAGCAGATGCAAGCTCAATTCTTTTTTTTTTTTCTGTGTGTGTGTGTGGGGGGGGCGGAAACCAGAGATTGAACTCAGGGGCACTCAACCACTGAGCCACATCCCCACTCCTATTTATTTTAGTTAAAGACAGGCTGTCACTGAGTTGCTTAGCACCTTGCCATTGCTGAGGCTGGCATTGTACTTGAGATCCTCCTGTCTCAGCCTCCCGAGCCACTGAGATTAGAGGTGTGCTCCACATACCCAACTTTGATTCTTCGTGAACAGGTTTGTAATTGCTTGAAAATATCAGACTCTCACGTCTTCACTTTTCCAAGATGGATCCTGCCAGTGATTCTCCAGGGAGTTTCCAGAAGCCTCTGTCATGGACTAGGGTAGCACCTTTGATCCCTCTTGTTCTGAGGCTTCAGTCTCGTGGACTGCACTGCGCAGCTACTGGTTCTTCCAGTTCTTCAACTTACAGATGACCATTGTGGACTATCCAGCTTTTGTAACCCAATCTTGTCAAGAGCCATCCATGGACTGTGTATGGACCAAACCAGCATTGTAGCCAGTGAACAGAAAAATCTGGTATCTGGGAACTTCCAGCGGCAATTCTGCTGGTTAAGATCACCCAGATACATGTGAGCTATTATTCAGCTCTGCAAAAAAAGTCCCACACAGCACCAGAGATGGGGTGAGCTGCTGCAGTCACATATCCACACAGCCTCTCAGAGATGGATGTGGCCTGCCAAGATGCCAGTCAACCTGTTGACTGCAAGACACCATGAAGCAAGACTCCACTGCTGAAACCTTATCCTTGCCTTTGATGCTCTTCCTTAAATAAAGAATTGGAGCCATTTTTTAACTGTTCTGTTCCAGCTTCTATCAGGACTGAAGAACCTATCAAATGTTCCCTTAAAACTAATTCTGACTTTGTCTCTTATTTCTTCACTAATTACTTCAGACTTTAATTTTCTCAGGTTGCTGATCCCCTACTGAGCAGGAAGAATTACCTGGTGAAGTGCTGGCTACCTCGAAATAAATCCCCTTTTTATAATTCTATTCTATTTAGAGATTCTATTCCTTTAGAGAACCCTAACACAGTGGGGCTTACTCTTTCATAACAACTCACTCTCAGAGGAACTAATGAGAGTCCCACAAGCCCTACCTTAACCCATTCTGAGGGCAGCACCCTCAATGACCTAACTACTTCTCTAGGGCTCTTCAAGATTTCACCACCTCCACACTAAGTACAAAACTTGCAGCAGGTAAACCCTTAGGAACTAGACTACATACAAACCACAGCAACAGCCAAGCAGATACAGCTCATTAGTCATGTTTTCAAGATAAACAATAATTGGTTCTCAACCAAGAGAAACACATAGATCATCCTAACTTTGCCTGGAAATTGTGGGTGTGGGGACATCTATATTAGGGGCTTGCTTACATGGTCAAGGGCAGGAAAGAAGCAGTCCACAGGCTGCTATTTCCCTAGTCTCAATATCTGCCCAGAAAGGCAGGAAGGAGCCACCCAAGGGGACATTCATTAACAACTGCTTGCTGGGAGGCAGGTGACCCTGACAACAGGTGAGGAGGGGGAAGTGTTCTGGAGGTACTAGCATTTTCCTTTTGAATCAGCACCCATCTTCCTGACCCAATCATTCCTTATCTACACTGACTGTCCTTCCAGCCTGGTCTCACCACTGTTGAAAGGGGAAGGAAATTTCTTCCTGTCTTCAACAGGGAAAATTAAACCTCTTTTTTAGAAAATTGTCTTTGTCCTTATGATCTACATATTTTGATTTCATTTTAAATACCAAGATAACAAAGTTGGTACATTTTTTTTTTTTTCCATTCAGTAAGTACTTCTCGGATTGCCTATTACACATTAAGCATGTGCTTGGCAACTCTAAAATCTTTTATCCTTATTCTATAATAAAAATCTCTGAGAATTAGGCAAATTTTTATAAGTCTAGTGCTGAGACTCTTTTGGGAATAAAACTTGACCTCAAATGACATGAAACTAAGTATAATCTTTATAGTTCACTTATGAGTAACCTTAACACCTTTTTCTGAAAAGTGTTAATGTACTTGAATACATAGTGCCCTAGACTGCTTAGTTAGCTTCAGTTATTACTTAATTTTTTATTTTAAATTTTAAAGTGAAAAACATTAAAATGTGGGGTAGGGGCAGGAGATTAGATTTTATATATATCCCAGTAGCAGATATACCTATGTACAGGGAATTGATCCTGTTGCAGAGCTGGAGCCTTCCAAGAAACTGAGGCAGCATGAAGACCACCCCCTTCAAACCTCCAATTCTTGTGAGCAAGTCAGAAAAATTTCCGAAATGTCCCTCAAAACAATAGGAATGAGTTTAGTGCATAGGAAAAGGGAAAATGGACACTCTCAAGCGAGAGAGTGGGTCCTCTCAGAGAAGAGAGATACAACGTGCATGTGGGGGTCCCAGGGAAGTTTCCAGAGTCCCACCCAGGTTCACCTTTTTGACTTGTGACTGACAGCAAAGCGACATCAGACTTTCAAGTCCCCATTTCTATTACAACTTTGTTACCTTGGCCCAGGCTGACTGGTTCTAATTGGATTTTTTATCATTTTTTCAGGCTCTGTGGTTAGGAGGAATTATCTTTATCTTCCGGAATCTAGTCTGTGAAAAGGGTCATAAATGTCTCTCCCTTCAAAGTAACTTGGGTTCCTCTTATCATTATTTCCTGCCTGCATTTCCTTACAGATAATGGGTAGCTTGCTGAGGAATGTGACATATCCTGTCCACGTAGGCCAGGCAAAGAAAGCATGTGGGGGTCAGCACAGTGGGCTCATTTCATAGAATTATTTTAACCTCATTTCCCACCATCCTCATCTGCATGTACCAGGGACACTTTACCACAGATCTACACTCCTAGCCCTTTTTTTTTTTTTTTTTCCTGTATAATTTTAATTTTGAAACTGAGTCTCAATTGCTGAGACTGACTTAGAACTTGCAATCCTTCTGCCTCAGCCTCCTGAGTCTCTGGGATTACAGGCATGTACCACCACACCTAGGACAAGTGATATTTTAAAAAATAAATGGCACCCATCAATATGTACAACTATAATGCACCAATAAAAAATGTGGGGAAAAAACAAAAATAAAATAAAAATGAACTCCACATTATATCCAGTAATTGAGATTAAAGGAATAAAAAGAAAAAGATGGGAAAAGTACCTACTGAAGAAAAGGGGGAAATGCAAGCATTTTATACATAAATATAGACATACAAAAATTCAGCACAGAAACTAATACAAAGTAGAAGTTGAATAAATATTTATTATGAGAGGTACAGAAATAAGCAGGCAGAGAAAATGGAAAAGATGATCATAGAATAACTACAAAGAAAAAATACAAATAAATTATTTCTAAAACTGAGGAGGAGAAAGGGGAAGGAGAGGCAGGGAGGGAGGGAGGGAAAGAGAACATAGCCTAGAACAAACAGTGAGGAAAAGACCAGGATTATCTGCTTTGCACTTAGACAGCTCTATAGGGATGTGAGAGACTTCAAGAGGCCTATTACCTTTGATTTTTGAAATGCTAATTAACTGATTAAAAATTTTACCCAAGTTATGTATACTTAAATTTTTAGAGATCTTTGAGAAGCCTCCTCCTAACTCACCAAGAGGGAAATTATTCTTTTCTTCAAACCGACAATGAAAGATGAGGTGGTGGGTAAAGTCTACCCAGTCTGAAGCTGTCTATTCTTTCTTTAGAATGAATGAAAGATACCCCAGCATCTGATAGGTTTGCATTTGAAAAGAAAGGCTATACAGCATTGCAGTAACAGTGTTCTTTTTCACATTATTCTTTTTGTTTTGGTAATGTCATCCATAGCCATTCAATCTTTAAGGAGGCCTCTGCATATTAATTATTCAGAAGATAGGAAAGATTCCAATTGATTAATTGATGATGTTTTCTTTTTTGATTTTTTTAAAATATAAATCTTTTTTTGTTTTTCTTTCCCCAGTTCTGGGAATTGAACCTGGAGATGCCTAACTGTTGCAGAAAGCTTGGTCCTTGTCCCCAACGCCAATCCAATAACGAGGACACGGTTTTAAGAACAAGGAAAATGACAGTTCATTGCTTTGCTAGCAAAGGAGAAACACAGGGGACTTCTGTCCTAGAGGCTGTGATTCTGCCCATCTGCAGGAACAGGGGGCTTTTAAAGAGGTGACTCAAAGGCTGTAGTCCACATGTTCTGTGTTCTCTGTGTGGAGTTGTCATTCACTTGTTAATTTGGGAGATAGTCATTTCTGACATCTTCTGATACCATCCCCAAAGTCTGGATTACTTATTTCCCATGGTAGGTGTGTACTCAGGCACAGATAACTCTGCCTAGATGGGTATATGTAGGAGCCCTGTTTGGGGAGATGGCTATGATTGCAGTTGACTTCGGGCCATGGAGTTCTGGACATTGCTGCCTTCCGTAGTCTCACGAGACTTGGCCCGGGATCTCGAGAGACTTGGGCCGAGCGCGGAGCGGGTCGGGGCCATTTTTGGTTGTTAGTTGTTTGCTGGTGTGTGGTACGTGTTAGAGTTGTTAGAGCCAGAGAGAGAAACTGACAGAATAAACATCCTGTTTGTTTCCAGTCTGCCTCTAAACTTATTCCCGCGGCTTTGCTGCTCCAAGCGGCCATCGCTTCAGACGGCTACAGGTATAAAAGGTAATCCTGTTTCCCCTGAGATTAGGGAGGAGGAGAAAGTAGGGAGGTGCAGAGAGAAAAGAAGAAAAAGAAACATGTCCATTTAAAAAATCAGTTGCAGTGGCAGAGCAGCAAGTGCTATATCCAAAGCATAAAGCAGACCATTGTTACATGATTAAATTCCATTCACTCTTTAATTCTCAAGCTGTGATAGTGTGAGAAATAGAAAGTCTGGTGGTCCATTTTCACAATACAGTATTTAGCTTAATTGGGATATAAGATCCAATCATAGCCATTTTGAGATCCAATTGTAGCCATTTAACTATAGTCCTTCCCTTTGCCTGCCCCAATTTTAAAATTAGTCAGTTGCATAGATTGTGACCCCAAATTCCTCCTATCAGAGCAAGGTGCAGTTGCTACAGTTAGGGATAAAAACAGGTGGACTGAGTGGGGTGTGGTGGCACACGCTTATAATGCCAATGGCTTAGCAGGCTGAGGCAGGAGGATTCAAAGTCAGCCTCAGTGATGGTGAGGAGCTAAGGAACTAAGTGAGACCCTGTCTCTAAATAAAATACAAAATAGGGCTGGGAATATGGCTCAATGGTCAAGTGCCCCGAGTTCAATCCCCATTCCCCACCCTACCACACCCCCCCCCCAAACAAAACAAAACAAAAAGGTGGACTGGGGCTGGGGATATAGCTCAGTTGGTAGAGTACTTGCCTTGCATGCACAAGGCCCTGAGTACAATCCCTAGCACCACAACAAACAAACAAGTGGACTGCTCTCGCAAGTGTGTTTGCTTGCCAGACTTTGGTAGCATGCCCTTCTACAGAAGTAAATTTGTCTAGCTCAGAAGTATCTGGGCATGTGTTCTATTCCTTGTGGCACCCCCAATTTTTCTAACAGTTACCCTTATTCTAAATTAGATTCACTTAATAAATATCTTACACTGTGTATTATTTCTCCAAAACATTCCTAACAATTGCAGAAGTTTATGTATTCTTCCTTCTCAGTAGAAAATAAACTCTGTAAGGTCAGAGATCACGTCTATCTTGTTAGTTCTAAATGCCTACTACCTAGCACAATGTAGGTCAAGTAGTAAATATTTGTTAATTATTAAAGTGGGGGCTTCCTCTTCCTTAACTCTGGAAGATTGATGTGCAGTCATGACTTTCAGCCCTACTTACCTCATAGCAAGGAGCTGAGGCTGAGGAAATCGTCAACTCTCAAAGAAGCTTAGATGAGATATTGAAAAGGTATAACACTGAAGATTCCTAGTAAATTATACTACTTTATTCAGGCCATGTTTGTTAGATCATCTTCCCTGATGAAAGCGTCCTTGCTTAGGAGTAGGAGATGATCTCTGTGGCAATGTAATTCTAAAGCATAGATTTGGCATGTAGTGTGTGATGTAGGGCATAAAGCATGAGCAAAGAGGGAGACATGACAATTTAGAGTAGCCTCTGAATCACTCACTGACCCATTAAACCACTTGTTTGGGTTCAGATATGAGGTGTCTCCCTAATAGCCTCTGAGTCACTCACTGATGCATTAAACCACTTGTTATGATTTAGATATGAGGTGTCTCCCTAAAACTCATGTATTATGTAATGTAAGAATTTTTTAGAGGTAAAATGACTGGGTTATGAGAGCCTTAAACTAATCAGTAGATTAATCCACTGATAAGGGTTAAGTGAGTGGTAATTGTAGGAAGGTACGGTATGACTGGAGGTGAAAGGTCACTGGGGTATTTCTATTTTGTCCTTTCTGAGGGAAGCTCTTCCTTTGCTTCCTGTTGCCACATTCTGAGATGCCTTCCTCTGTCATGTCCTTCCATCATGATGTTCTGCCCCATCTTGAGCCCAGAGCAATGGAGTTTCCATCTGTGGACTGGGACCACTGAGACTGTGAACCCCAAATAAAACATTCCCTCCTCTGTGTTGTTCAGGTCCTTTGGTCATAGTGAGATAGAAAAGGATAGGCAGTGGAGAGTAGGGAAGGGACAGTAAAGGTTGACTACAGGGCAAGCCCGAGAATAACCATTTTAACATCCCCATCATGTTATAAAACAGTTCCTGTTTCTCAGAAAGGGCATAAATTTCCTGTCTAAGAAAGTGACTACGTCGTCTGTAATCCAGCCTGTGTCCACTGAGGAACAACTGAAATATCAAAAAGCAATCAAGAGGAGTTTATCAACTTCTTACCTGCTTTTAAAAGGAGGAGTGCTCTAAGTCTTAAATGCACTCTTGCCCCTCCCAGGCACGCTGCACTGGGATCCCCAGTCTTTCTCTCACTTTGCTTCCCCGCCCCTTTTTAAAAATTTGTTTTAATTAGTTGTACATGACGATAGAATGCATTTTTACACATCATACATAAATGGAGTGTAACTTCTCATTCTTCTGCTTTTAATAAAATTCCTGCTCCCTTGCTCACCTCGGCAACATTTGCAGTGTTCATTCTTCAGTTCCATGGAACACAAACCCAGTCTCCGACTTCTGCCCATAATGACAGCAAGGAAGAAACTAAAACATCACTGACCTTCATCCCACCCCCTGGTCCAGCAACATCTTGAACTGAAATAACCTAGCACCATGGTTACTTACTACCACATGGACATTTCTAAAGTTCTTCTAATATTATATATTTAAAGTTTCTATTTAGTTCTACTAGTTCAATCATTTCTGTTACAGAGGATGCTCACAGAAATCCAAAATATTTCTGCCAGTCTTGTTTTGACTCAAGGATATGTGCCAAATATTAAAACCAGCAAAGAGCCATCTGCTCTTTATTATTGTGTGTGTGTGTGTGTGTGTGTTTAATCATCCAATCACCATTCAAAAAACAAAACAATCTATAGGCTGGGGATACAGCTCAGTGGTAGAGACCTTGCCTACCGTGTTGGATACCTAGTGCCACCAAAAAAAAAAAAAAGACAGGAAAAACATCTACTTTTTTTATGGTAATCAGTAAAAAAAATACAAACAAAGGGAGATTATAGCACCCTCAACTCTTGTAACAGAGCATCTCCCTCACCCTCAAACTCTCTTTAATGGAATGACTTTCTCTTCCTCTTCCCAATCTTTCCCCTAATCTCTTAAGGACCCATCCCTTTCACATGGTATTCTAATTCTAAAGAGAAATCTCCGTAATACCCACTCCTTTCTTTAGCTCCTTGAATTGAAGAGCAGAAAAGTAATGTGTCTGTCAGAAAAGAAAATGCAGGCACTGGCCTTAGGAGGTGAGGTATTTTTAGATGTTCTGGAGAGGGACAGAGACACACAGGTATGCACTGTGGAGAGGAAGTCCCTGCCCAGTGTGTGCATTCCTTGCCCATTGTCCCTTTGCACCTTCTTTTTCTCCTACCAAAGCCCTTTGTGCTCCTGGACCCCCATAAAATTGTTTCCTGCCACCAGCTGTGAGTGGCAAGCAGCATGGACATCTGATTCTGGTAATACTATGGAAGAAGACAACACAGACATACTTTTCTATATTCTTGGCTCCCACGTTGGACACTGACATAGCTAAGAAGACTCTGGAAGGAAATTGCCAGCGACTTCTGAAGCAATCATCCCACATAAATTCTCATAAGCCTCATCTTTCTAGGCATTTGATATCATGAGCTTCATCATCTTCATGAGAATCGGCACATTTCAATTAATTTAGCCTTCAAGTTAGCAATCATTGCACAGGAAGCAATCTCAGTGCAGTCAATGAAACAATCACCCATAATTTGGAGAGCAATCACCCATAATTTGGGAGGAGCCCTGGAGAATGAGACTCAGGTCATGAAATGCCTGTAGGCTCCAAATCCAACAATTGTCCAGATACCACAGCTTCCCCTTGGGCCTCATGAGCAATCTGGTCTATTGGCTTAACTTTCTGGGGTATACCTACCGATGAGCAGGTGAAAGTACAAATGCATTCAAACAAAAAAATTATTTAGGTTTTTGTTTTAATTTATTGAATATAGATAAAGGATTATTTCCCCATTTTAATTATCATACTGTTCATGATAAATGATTCATTATTATAACATAAAATCTCATTATTTTTATCATACCTGAGGTGCTTAACCACTAAGCCACATCCCAGTCCTTTTTTTTTTTTAGACAAGTTCTCACTAAGTTGCTTAGGACCTTGCTAAATTGCTGAGGTTGGCTTTTAAGTTGGGATCCTCCTGCGTCAGCCTCCCAAACTGCTGGGATTATAGGCGTGTGCCACTGTCCCCAGTGTGAATTAACTTTCAAATGAAGACTATAACTATATTTTTAAAAGGAGACTTGGAGGATATTTGTGAAACATTAATAATTGTGGCAAAACCCCTGATAAAGAAGAGCAGACGATTTTGTTTCAGTGTAATGGGTGGTGGGGTGGGTACGGCTCAGTGGTAGAACACTTGCCCAGCAGGTTCAAGGTCCTGGGTTCTATTGGCACTGCCAAACAATCAATGTATTTAGTAGGGAAAGACTGATCTTGAGCAGAACATAAGATAACAGACTTCTATATTAACACCAATATTCTATTACATCAGTTATAAGAAATGGCAATGTCTTTGCAAAAACACATGTTAGTTCCATTCTGTTTAATTCTTCAAATTCTAGATGGAAAAGTTTAGTAACAGTATGTTTAAGAACCCCCAAAGCTGGGTACAGGGCACATGCCTCTAATCCCAGCAATTTGGGAGGCTGAGGCAGGAGGATGCCAAGTTTGAGGGCCAGCCTCAGCAACTTAGTAAGACCCTAGGTAACTTAGTAAGACCCCATCTCAAAATAAAAAATAAAAAGGGCTGGAGAAGTGGTGCAGTTGTTAAGTGTCCATGGGTTCAATATGTGGTACCAATAAATAAATAAAATAAATAATAAAGTGGGCTGAAGATGTAGCTCAGTGTTAAAAGGCTTCTGGGTTCAATACCAAAAAAAAAAAAAAAAAAAAAAAAAAAAGAAAAAAGAAAAGAAAAGAAAAGAAAAAAAGAAAGGAAAAACCAAAACCATAAGAAATAAGATGTCCATCAATGTTAAGTTTAAATTTTACCTTTAAGTCTGTACTTAAGAAAAAAAGCCAAAATAATATCTTGATTCTTTTTTTGTTTTTGTTTTTTTCTTTTTTGTGGTGCTGGGGATTGAACCCAGGGCTTTGTGCATGCAAGGCAAGCACTCTACCAACTGAACTATATCCCCAGCCCAAGGTAATATCTTCAAATATATTTGAGTATAATCACATACTTCAAAGGGTTTGTCTAAACATTTAGAGATGGTAAATTCGAGGGATAATTTTCATTTTTAACTTTTTATTAAAACAATGATAGACTTGCAAAACAAACAGAATTTGTATTTGAAAGCTATGCTTTTTTTTTTTTTTTTTTTGAGGGTACTAGAGCATGAACAGAAGTAAAGTATGTATGTCTGGGAGTCAGAATTCTATGACTTGTTACCTGTAAAAATGTCACTCAGTTTTGCTAAGCTGGTTTACCAACTGTAAAGTCAGATTAATAATGGCTTTACTCTGCACAGTTGTTTATAAGATAAAAAGAAATTTGATTGTTTTTTTTTTTGCCCTAGAGAATTAAGTATAATTACTGAAATGACAGTTATATTTGCCTATGCATATTTATAGAAGTTTGTGTATTTATTTGATGGCTATCTATTTAATTTGGAAATGTTTAAATTAGATTTAAGCAGCAAGAGTCCCAATACTGAAGCATTCTTTTTTTTTTTTTTTTTTGGTACCAAGGATTGAATCCATGAGTGCTTAACCACTGGGCAACATCCTCAGCACTCCCACCATCTTTTTTTTTTTTTTTTTTTTTTTTTAATTTTGAGACATGGCCTCCCTAAGTTGCTTAAGGCCTTGCTAAATTGCTGAGACTGTCCTCAAACTTGAGAACTTTCTGCCTCAGCCTCCCCAGTCACTGGGATTAGAGGCATATGCCACTACATCTGGCTTTCTGAAACATTCTTGAGTGTACATTTAAAAGTATTTGCCATATTTATCTGTCTCTAAAAGCAATTTGTGATCAGTTTTAGGATTTTCACAAATTTGATATTTTGTCATAATTATCTCAAATGTTTAAAAAGAAATTTTAATGTAAGCAACCAACAGAGTTTTTTGTGCCCATTACTCAACTTCATAGACACTTCCAGAATTGGTTTTACCTCCTATATGGGAACATAATCAAGAAACCCACAACAGGGTTACTGGTCTGACTCAACTCTTTCCATTCATCAATCCCTATTCACCAGTGGCAAAGAAAGGGGTTCTTTAACAAAGCATTATACATAACACTCCTACCAAACTAACAATAATTTTTTTTGTAGTTAAATGCAGAAAGTCTTTCCACCGCCCCCCCCCACACACCCCAACCCCTAATTGGTTTCTTAGTCAGCTCAGGTAGCTATAACAAAATACCATAGACTGAGTGGCTCAAAAAACAAATGTTTATTTCTCACAGTTCTCACAGATTGGGAAGATCCGAATGCCAGCATGATTGGGTTTCTGGTGAGGGCCCTCTTCTTGGCTTGTTGTGTCCTCACATGTGTGAAAGCAGGCTCTGGTGTTTTATTCTATGATGACACTAACCTCATGACGGGGGCCCAATTTTCATGACCTCATATAAATTTAATTACCTCTCAAAAGCCCCACCTCCAATACCTCACAGTGGTAGTTAGGGATTTCAAAATATAAATTTTGGAGAGACAAAAACATTCATAGTATTTGGCTAGGGCTACTGTGATCAAGTATCACAAACAGGGTGACTTAAATAGCAGAAATTTATTGCACCACATTGATGGGGGCTGGAAGTCTGACATCAATGTGTCAGCAGGGCTGGTTCCTGCTGAGGGCAGAAGGAGAGACTATTCCACGCCACTCCCCAGCTTGTGCTGCCTTGCTGGCCACCTTTGGTGTCCCTAGGATTCTGCTGCTATATCCCCCTCGATCTCTCTCCTCAACATCACCTGTTGCTCTCCCTCTGTGCATGTTTATGTCCACATTGTCCCTTTTTATGAGGACGCCGGTCATATTGAATTAGGAGCCTACTCTATTCCATTGTCACCTCATCTTAAATTATTACATCCATAATTACTCTATTCCCAAACTCACATTCTAAGATATTGGGGTTAAGACATCAACTTGTGAATTTGTAGAGGACATAATTCACCTCACAACACCCAGTTACACTTAGTATCTGTAAAAAATAGATGAGGATATGAAACACGTTATTTAGCTCTCAAGTGTTTATAGATTATATCTTTTTACATTATTATGAACACTTAACATCATGAAGTATTTAATATAGTATGTAGTCTATATCACATTCTGTGAGAAGTATTATTACTATTGGAACAAAATTCTAGGGACCGGGAATGTAGCTCAGTGACAGAACATTTGCCTGCCATGTGCGAGGCCCTGGATTGGATCCGCAGCAGCAGTAGCAACAGCGGCAGTGACAGCATTTTTTTGAACATTGTGTAAGAAACACTCATTTACAAAAAATAAATTGAGTGCAATGTGTGTTCTTTGAGAATATTGCCAGATAAAATTAGCAATTTTCTCAGGGTTCTGGTATGGTGCTTCCAGGTTAAAAAAAAAAAAAAAAAAAAATGGTTTCTAAAGTAGCTGTGAAAAAAGTATTTAATTTTGCATAAAGCAGCTTTCAATACAGAGCCTTAACTAAAAGTCATGACTTAATTATTTATGTACCACTCAGGGTTATCAAAGGATTTAGAGAGAACTAGCAAGTAACCTTTTACATATTTGGACCCGCTAGCATATGGTAACTCAGTAAATTCAAAATCCTATCATGACTTTACTTCTTTGAGTTTGTATCATTAGCCTTAGGGAAGGGTGCTGGACTGCATGGTCTTTGATAAGACCAAAAGTCAAGAGATGTGGGAAGTATTTTGGAATACTCCTTTGAAAGTCTAAAGAAATCTGAAGCTCTCTCCCAGACCTCGACAATATCCATTCTATTTTCTACTCCTGGAGATTTGACTTCTATACACACCTGCTATAAATGAAATCATACTTTTGACTTTTTGTGACTGGCTAATTTCACTTAGCATAGTATTTACTAGGTTCATCCATGACACTCCTAGGTGGCGACATGTGTCACATTTGTTTATCCATTTATCCATGGATGTTTTGTTGGCTGCTACCCCTGGGGTATTGTGAATTATGCTGCTCTGAACTTGGGTGTACAAGTCTCTTCAAAACTGCTTTCAATTCTTTTGGCTATATACCCAGAAGTGGAATTGTTGGTATTTTTAGTTTATTGAGGAACCACCATGTTTTCCATTGCAGTGGCACTATTTTCTATTCCCACAAACAGCACACAAAGTTTCTAGTTTCTCTATGTCAGTGCCAGTACTTGTTATTTTCTAGTTTTTTTGTTTGTTTTGTTTTGAGAGTAGCAGTCCTTATGAATGTGAGACAGTATCTCATTGTGAATGTTATTTCCCTAACGACTAGTGACTGAGCACTTTAAAAAAAATTATTTTTAGTTATCAATGGACCTTTATTTTTAAAATTTATTTATATGCAGTGGCTGAGAATCGAACCCAGCACCTCACACATGCTAGGCAAGTGAGCCACAACCTCAGCCCTGAGAGCACTTTTTGTTTTTTTTAATACACTTGCTTAAATAGTAATTTGGGGTGTGTGTTTTTGGAAGGTGCTAGGGATTGAACCCAGGCACTGCACATGCTAAACGCGCACTCTACTATACTCTGTTCAGAATTTGTATATGTGTATGTGGGGGGATACTGAGGATTGAATTTAGAAGCACTTTACCACTGAATGATACTGCCAGTCCTTTTTATTTTTTATTTTGAAACAGTGTCTCATTAAATTGCTGAGGCTGGTCTAGAATTTGTGTTCCTCCTGCCTCAGCTTCCAGAGCTGCTAGGATCACAGGTGTGCACCACTACACCCAGCTTAAAATATAATTAAAAAAAATTTTTTTTTCAAATGTATAGTTTTGTTTTTGTTTTTGTTTTGTACTGGGGATTGAAGTCAGGGGCACTCAACCACTGGGCCACATCCCCAGCCCTTTTTCTTATTTTATTTAGAGAAAGGGTCGCATTGAGTTGCTAAGTGCCTCACCATTGCTGAGGCTGGCTTTGAACTCGTGATCCTCCTGCCTCAGCCTCCCAAGTGCTGGGATTACAGGCGTGCACCACCGTGTCAGGCTCAAATGTATAGTTTTGAATGATTATAAGAATAGTTTAAGGTTGGGGTTGTGGCTCAGTGGCAGAGAGGCACTGGGTTTGATTTTCAGCACCACATATAAATAAATAAATAAATAAATAAATAAATAAATAAAATGTCCATCAACAACTAAAAAAATATTTTTTTAAAAAAGAATATTTAATTTTTTTTGTTAATTACAAAAATTTTTGAACGTGTGTAAAAAAAGAGATGCCAGGACACCTGGATATACACATGCAGGACACGACCACATGCTACTGAAAGGAGTTGATAGAAGAATCAGAAGACTCATAAAAAACAGTGTGCTGCTGAGAAAGCATTTTATGTTTGTGTTTTACTCACAAAATAAGATTGCAAAACACTGTTTTTTTCTTAAACAATGAATCCTTTTTTTTTTTTTTTTTTTTTTTAATTTTGGCTGAATCAGTTAAGAAAGGATCAATGGATTCATGATCCGTAATGATCAAGGCTGGTGAGGAAATCCAACCTCCTAGGGAAACAAGGTTTACAACTAAAAGGAAACCAATGCAATTCTCTAAAACAAATATTACTTTCCATTAAACAAAGTGTCTTTATGGTCAATAATACTTAAGAGCATAACTAATAAAAGCAAATGTTAAACGTAAATGTAAAAAAATACAAAATAGACAAATTAGCAGGAGACTCCTTTCCCTTTTAGTAATCAGACTAAGATTTAATTTTAGGACAATAGGAAACATAAATAAAGTCTAGATATTTAGCTTTTCCCAATATCTTTCTCTCTGTCTCTTTCTTTCTTAGTACCAAGAATTGAACTCAAGCATGCTCTAACTATTGAGCTGCATCCTCAGCCCATTTTATTTTTTAATTTTTTATTTTGAGACAGAGTCCCACTAAGTTCCTGGGGCTGGCTTTGAACTTGCATTCCTCCTGACTCAGCCTCCCTAGCTGCTGGAATCACAGGTGAGTATCACAGTGTCCATTTCAATCATATCTCCCTAGGCACCTAGTAATGGCTAACATAGCGCTTTACATGCTCACTCAGTGTTTCAGTCCTTTTTATTTTTCCTTTAGAAAACCTTAGTAATTGGGCTGGGGATACAGCTCAGTTGGTAGAGTGCTTGCCTCGAATGGACAAGGCCCTGGGTTCAATCCCCAGGAGCACAAAAAAAAGAAAAAGAAAAGAAAGAAAGCTTTAATATAGTTTTCCCTTTAATTTAATGAAGCCTGAATTAAAGTATCTGGCTTATAATTTTATTTTCTTATTTTGTTATGAATAAAGAAAACTTCCCACGTAATATATAAAATTAAGCCGGGTGCGGTGGCGCACGCCTGTAATCCCAGCACTTGGGAGGCTGAGGCAGGAGGATCGAGAGTTCAAAGCCAGCCTCAACAATGGTGAGGCACTTAGCAACTCAGTGAGACCCTGTCTCTAAATAAAATCCAAAAAAGGGCTGTGGATGTGGCTCAGTGGTCAAATGCCCTAGAGTTCAATCCCTGGTACAAAAAAAAAAAAAAAAAAAAAAAATATATATATATATATATATATATATGTATATATATATACATATATATATTTTTTTATATATATATACACACACACACACATATATATATAAATTATACGTGTATAATATATATAATTTCTTTGTGCTGATAACTGACCCAAAGGTTAGTCCTCTTTCATGCTAAGCATGCATGTGCTCTACCAAATTCTTTATATTCTGATTAGCATTATAACTGTAGTGGCATAATGGCCCCCAACATGTCCTCATCCTAATCTCTGGAACCTGTGGATATGTGATTTTACATGGCAAAAGGGCTTTGCAGGCATGATTTAGTAAGCATTCTGAGATGTGGAGAGTACCCTAGATTGTCTGGGGACCCTGATATTCACACAGGTCCTATGAGAGGGAGAAGCACCCAGCCAGGCTGTGCTGCTGGCTCTGAAGTCAGAGGAAGGGCCAGGAGGAACCAAGGGTCGCAGTGAAAACTGCTGGGCCTTGGACTCTTCCCTAGGGCCTCCAGGAGGAATACAGACAGCTCTGTTGACTTTTTTTTTTTTTTTTTTTAATATTTATTTATTTGCTTTAGTTGTACACAATGTGTTTATTTGTACGTGGTGCTGAGGATCGAACCCGGGCTGCACACGTGCTAGGCGAGCGCTCTACCGCTGAGCCACAACCCTAGCCCTCTGTTGACTTTTGATTTCCAGAATTGTAAAAGAGTAAATTTGTAGCCACTCCATTTGTGATTTGTCACAGTGTTAGCGGGATACTAAGACAACAGTGGTCTGCCGCTGCCCTCACTCACCCATGAGTGAGGGACTCTCATGCTCAGCCCTGGGTGTTGCATTTAGGTGAGAGTCTGTGAGGCCCATGCTGCTCAGGTCCTGGGCTACTGCCCCGAAAGGTAGCTGAGCCTCGGGTGAGTTGCCTGAGCTGAGCTGCCTTGTATTAAAGGTGGGCTCTCTCCTGCATGTGACTGCCCAAGATACAGGTTAGAAGGATCATTCAACCTAACGAACATAGATTTTTTTTTTTTTTTTTTTTTTTTTTTTTTGGTACTGGAGATTGAACTCAGAGGCACTCAACCACTGAGCCACATCCCCAGCCCTATTTTGTGTTTTAATTTAGAAACAGGGTCTCACTGAGATGCTTAGCACCTTTCTTTTTGCTAAGGCTGGCTTTGAACTCAAAATCCTCAGCCTCCCACATCGCTGGGATTTACAGGCGTGGGGCACCATCCCTGGCTCACATTTATTCTAAAGATGACAGTTTAGAGGAACATTCAAAGCAACACCAATCCCTGTATCCAACTAGTGACTAAACAGGATTTTCAGCTCTTCTTCATTACTGTTGGATCTAATTTAGGTTTCCTGGGAATTCAAGTAGAATTAACTAGAATCTTTCTTCTGTGAGATAAGTCTGGAACTATTGCAACAAATTAATATAAAAATGTTTTCCCACCATAATACTTTTATTTTCCCTAATTAAATATTAAACTGTGATACTTTTTCTGACTCTCCTCTCACCCATTTGGTTCAGAGCCAGGTGCCTTTGGCTACTGTTCCATGCACAGTTTAGAATATTGTTTCATCGCCCTTTGTCTGGGCTGACTTCTGTGATTGCTTTCTTTTTCAGTCCCTCACTTCTCTTCTGGGGTAATGTGTGTGTGTGTGTGTGTGTGTGTGTGTGTGTGTGTGTGTGTCCCTCAGCATTTTTTGCTAAAATTCTGCTGAAAGATGGCCTATACAAAAACAAATTTTAAAAGGGCAAAGCATGAAGCTAAATTTGGTTCATTCTGGGTATTAGAATTCTGGAAACTAGCATCACCTCTAACCAGTCCAATCAAGATTGAAAAAATGATCTTTAGCACTAAGTATTTTCCTTTTAAAATTATTTTTCAGTGTGTTGAAAAGGTAAAGTGAGGCATGAAAAACACTTCAAAGTCTTTGAGCAAATAACAATTTATGAACTGGGCAACTATAAATCAGAAGTGGATTAGGAGCTCCACTGAGGGCATGTTGCAGGATGGACAAAGAAGGCAAGAAAATATTTGGTTACAGTTATACAGTTGTCTTATTTGTCTCTCCTCATGGACAGGCCTTACTTATATAATTATAAATTTTTTGGTTACTTTACATTGATTTGCTTGATTTCTATCTTATAAAAATTATTTTATCTTACTTTTTGTACTGGGGATTGAACCCAGAGGCACTTAACTACTGAGCCACATACCCAGCCCTTGTTATGTTTTGTTTAGAGACAGGATCTCCCTAAGTTGCTTAGGGCCTCGCTAAGTTGCTGATCCTTGCTTTAAACTTGTGATTCTGCCTCAGTCCTAAGCTGCAGGGATTACAGGCATGTGCCACCATTCCTGCCTTATTTTTACTTGTGAGACAGGTTCTCACTATGTTCCCCAGGCTGATCTCAAGCTCCTGGATCTCTTGATTTTTCCTCCTCAACCTCCTGACTAGCTGGGACTATAGGTATGCACCACTGTGCCTTCTTAATTTTTTTTTTTAATATAGGCATTTAATGAGCTCAAATTAAATTTTGTTTATGTTTATGAATCAAGCAAGTTAATTAAAGAAGCTTAACTGGTTGTCTCTGCTTTTGGATTCATTAGGCCTGATCTCTTTTTCATTTTTTTCAATTATGGGGCCAAACCCGGGGCCTTGTGCATGCTAGGCAAGCACTCTACTACTGCCCTACACCTCCAGACCTCAGGTCAAATTTACTTTAAGAGTGCTGGCCGGGTGCAGTGGCGCATGTCTGTAATCCCAGCGGCTGGAGAGGCTGAGGCAGGAGTTCAAAGCCAGTCTCAGCAAAAAGTGAGGTGCTAAGCAACTCAATGAGACCCTGTATCTCTAAATAAAATACAAAACAGGAAAACAGGGCTGGAGATGTGGTTCAGTGGTCGAGTGCCCCTGAGTTCAATGCCTGCTTTTCCCCACCCCCATAAAAAGTGTTTATAAAGGGGAGGGAAAACGAGCATCTCCAAAACAGACACCAAGAGACCTCATTCCTATTGTGTTGGACAATTCAAACTAATTACTAATTGATAATTACTAGTTAAATCCCTATATCTCTGTTTATAAAAATGAAAATATAAAATGAGTTACCTAAACTCCATATTTTTTATAGAAAAGGAACCACTGGTATTTTGGAACCCATATCCTGCATTACTCTAGAGCTAATTGCTAAGCAAGTGGCCCTGGAGCTGGCATTTCATTACGTCAAAACCAATTCCTCTTTCTGTCCCTTCAATTGTTTAAATTTGATGTCCTCCTTTCCTCTTTATTTTTCCATTGTGAGAATATGTTGGAAGGAAGGGGAAAAGTCTCCCTGGCTAAAAATGAGATTCCCATAGGGGATTCTGATATTGATAGTAGCACACATATTTCACATGAGAGGTGGCTGTGGGGCTGTGACTAGCTTCTAGAGTCCCCTGTCACTATGGCTTGGCAAGCCCGCACCAGCTGGAGGCTATTTGTTTTTCTTAGATGTGGCATATTCTTTTAAGAGTTCTCTGTGATTTTCCTGAGTGCACACATTTTTAACATATTTTGCAGTTCAGTCTTCAAAGGCATCTACTGTTTTCCCTCAGTTACTCACAAATCGTTCACTGTCAGAATCATCATTTTTAGCATGATTTCAAGAACATTTCCCCCAGAAGTAAATTAATGAAATAATGCACAAATCATAACTGCTTCTGGAGAGTTTGTTTGCTTCTAACTTCATTTCTATTGTATCCAGAAAATAACATCTTTTTTAACTTAAGGTTGGGAAATAGAACAAAACTTAGAACATTAATTAGAAACAACTTTAGGCATAAATGTTTACTTAAATAATTATTTTAAACCATGGCGCGGGAGGGTGGGGAGACCTTATTAATAGCTTCTGTGGTTTTCATCGAGCATTTAAAAAGTATGATTTGTAAAATTAGCAAAACTTCAAATCATTCTAATATAACTGATTTTTAGGGTGCCCTGAGAGCATATCAACAGGATTCAAGGAGGTCAGGAGGCAATTTCAAAGCATCTTGAAGTCTAGGTCTTATTTATGGAAGTATAGACTTACAGACGTAGGTCACTATGTTGAATTCCCCACTCCACTTTTTTTTCCCCTTGGGTGGTGCTGGGGGTTGAGCCCAGGGCCTCTCATATACCAGGCAAGTGCTCTACCACCAAGCTACATCCCCAGCCCTGAATTCTCTTTTTTAAGAGAAGGTACCAAAGTCATATCAAGATAAGAATGAATGGATAAGGGTGTAGCTCCATTGGTAGAGTGCTTGCCTCGAATGCACAAGGCCATGGGTTCAATCCAGCACCACAAAAAAATAAAAATAAAAAAATAATAAAAAAATAAGAATGAAGAACAGAGAGGCCATGATCTCAATGATCTCAGTGGTAGAGTACCTGCCTAGTATGTGTGAAGTTTGATCCCAGCACTGGAAAAAAAAAATTGTTTGCAGATCTATATTACTAGAAATTCTAAAAATAGTGTTTTGTTTTAGAAGAAGGAAATTATATCAGATGGAAACTGATTATTTATGAAGTGGAGCATCAGAAATGATAAATAAATAGGTTAAAGAGTCTGTTTTCTGTTGCTATAATTGAATACATGAGATTAGGTTATTTATAAAGAATAGGGGTTTATTAGAGTCATGGTTCTGGAGGCTGGGAATTCTAAGAGCATGGCAATGGCATCTGCTTAGCATCTGGCAAGGGCCTTCTTGCTGCAACATAATGTGGTAGAGGCATCACATGGGGAAGCACAGCTAGTGTGCCAGCTCAGCTCTCTTCCTCTTCTTATGAAGCTACTAATGCCATCCCAAGCTCCCAGATGATTTCATCCTTCCCTAAATACTTCCAAAGAGCCCAACCTAGAAATGCCACTAACCAAAGAATTTGAAGATTAAGTTTCCAACACCTGAACTTTGTGGGGGGACATGCTTAAAACTTAGCACAGATGTTTCTCAAAGTATTTAAAATATGCACAGAGCTGGGGGGGAGGGGGACATGGCTCAGTGGTAGTGTGTGCTTAAGATGTGCAATTGGGTTCCATCTCCAGCATCCCCCATAAAAATACATAGAATCGCCTAAAACAAAAATTAACAACATTATATTTTGAATTACAGGATTTTAGATTTAATACATATGACAACAACTATATAAAAGATTAGGGAGAAGCCGGGCGCGGTGGTGCACGCCTGTAATCCCAGCACTTTGGGAGGCTGAGGCAGGAGGATCGCGAGTTCAAAGCCAGCCTCAGCAATGGTGAGGCACTTAGCAACTCAGTGAGACCCTGTCTCTAATAAAATCCAAAAAAGGGGCGGGGATGTGGCCCAGTGGTCAAGTGCCCCCCCAAAAAAAGATGAGGGAGAGAGTAAATGGAACCATACAATCACAAGGCATTTATGTCTTACGTAGTGTATTACTATAGCAACTCTACCTAGAATAAAATCTTAGATAGTATATTATAAATCCTAAGAATCACTACAAAGATAATTGAAAGAAGTAGGGGATATAACTAACAGGTAGTAGACTTAAAACAGAATTTTAAAAAATATCTGATGAATTCAAAATGAAGTCAGGAAAGGAGGGACAGAGGAATAAAAGCAAAAAGACAGCAGGGGGAAAAATAAACTGTAAAATTGTAGACTTAAATCCAACCACATGGATAATGGACCAAGCTAGGCAGAGTGCACACCTGTAATCCTAGTGGTTTGG
This sequence comes from Tamias sibiricus, assembly GCA_025594165.1. Lineage (NCBI taxonomy): Eukaryota > Metazoa > Chordata > Mammalia > Rodentia > Sciuridae > Tamias > Tamias sibiricus. The sequence goes on from CM046664.1 coordinate 73,236,481, forward strand.
GAGGCTGAGGCAGGAGGATTGCAGGTTTGAAGCCAGTCCCAGCAATTTAGCAAGGTTGTAAGCAACCTAGTGAGACCCTGTCTCAAAATAAAAAATAAAAAGGGCTGGAGATGTGGCTCAGTGGTTAAGCACTGTTGGGTTTAATCATCCCTGGAAATATAATAATAATAATAATAATAATAATAATGCAATAGACCAAACATAAAATTTTAAAGGCAAAAATTATCCAAACAGATTTTTTTTTTCAGTACTGGGATTCAAACCCAGGGCAGCCAAGTGTTTCACCACTGAACTACATTTCCAGTTTCATGGAATTTTTTTCTTTTAAAAGCAAGACTCTGTAATGTGCTCATACAAGAGCCATACTTTAAGTACAAATACATAGATAGGTTGAAAGTAAATGAATAAAAAAGATATGTCATGCAAACAATATGCTTAAAGGGATGGAGTGTTATGCTAGTGTCAGATAAAGCAGAATTCAAAATAAAGATTATTACCAGAGACAGAGAGATATTTCATAATGAAAAACCAGCCCTAATCATGCAAAAGACATAAGTTTTCATAAATGTGTATGCATCTAATAACAGCGCTTCCAGATGCATGAAATAAAATTGGCTAAGTTAAACAGAGAGATGTACAGTTTTAATCATAGCCAGAGATTTTAATACCCGCTTTTTAATCACTGATATAACTATGCAAATTAAAAAAAAATTAAGGATGCAAGAATTTCTGAACAAAGCTAGCAACCACCAAGAGCTCGTTGATATTTATAGAACACTCCACCCAACAACTGCAGAATACACATTGTTTTTAAGTGCACATGGTACATTCACCAAGATAGACCATATGCTGGGCTATAAAACAAGTCTCAGTAAATTTAAAAGCACTGAAATCATACTGTGTATGTTTTCTGACCACAATGGAATTCAACTAGAAAGCAGTGACTATAATATATTAGAAAAAAACCAAATATCTGGAAATTAAACAAAGTGCTTGTAAATCATCCATGGGCCATCGCCCCTGCTCATAATGTTTAGAAGTCATTTAGCATGTACACATTATGATGTGAAACATGTTTTGATTAGAATAAAAGACTAGAGGCCATATGGGCAAAATGAATAGCTTTTCTAAAATCCATGGGAAAACTTTGAAGTTGGGCCAAAGAGATAAATGATCAAATATTTCATGTTTTGTAGTGCATTAGTGCTGCTTCAGAATTTTTCAATCTTTTGTTGCAAGTTCATTAAGTTGTGTTCTGCTATGTAAATTCCTATATGCAGTTATACATAAAATCCATTCATTTTTCACTCCTCTGCTACCCTTGGGTTCCTCTCTTTTATCCATCAGTTTATTTTGAGGTATGTTATAAATACTCATCTCCTAGATTCCATCATATTTACAAGAGCTGCCTTTTGGTACTGAAAGATGTGTTCTTGTGCCTGTTGATGAGCCTACTGAAAAGAAGGGGAGAAAACTGAATATATTTTTATTTATTTATTATTTAAAAATATTTATTAGTTGTTGATGGACCTGTATTTTACTTATTTATATGTGGCGCTGAGAATTGAACCCAGTGCCTCACATATGCTAGGCAAGCACTCTGCCACTGAGCTACAACCCCAGCCCCTATTTTTATTTCTTTGTTCAATAAGAAAACAGAAAAGTTGAGAAAAGCCAGTTCCCACATACTTGGGAATGAGTTTATATCAGCTGCCAGCTATTTCCATGGCTCCATCTGAGTCATATGGCTACAGGGCGCTGACATGCATCCTCTTACATCAGGTAAAAGCTGCTGAAGGACGCTGTTACCTTGCCTCCAGAAATGTTTTCCAGTCTCTCTGCCTCTCTTTTCAACTTTTCAATCTATAATCAGCCTTCAAAAAAAAAAATTAAATCTTCCATCTCACTAATCCCTTATGTTGTGCCAATGCCTGGTCCTGCCTCTGTTCTAATTACCTGCTGCCCTTAGGTCTCTTTGGAGAGGTATTCCAAGGTGGGTAGGCACCCGAGGTTTAGGTTAGTTAGGTTAGTTGCTTTTCAACCTGAGCATGCATCAGAGCCACCAGGAGGTGTAAAGGGAGGAACCCCCCCCCTACCTTCTGATTTAGCAGGTCTGGGGTGGATGCTTACAATGTGAATTTCCAGCAAGCCCGTGATAATACTGATGATGTTGTGTGCGGGGAATGCACTTAGAAAGTCACTGGCTTTCCTGGTAAAGGGGAAGGAGAATGCTGATAAAGTCTAAGATTTATCCAAAGATTTAGTCTGTTATAGGAAGTTCATGTTTTTCAGGTCAAGGCATTTCCAACCCTTCCATACCTCTTGAGAATATTTTAGGGTTTTAGAGAAGACAGGAATTAGAGAGTTAAGTTAGAAATTATGGAAATTCAATAGCTTTTGAACTGGCCTAACCCAAGGTTTCATTCTTTGGGGTAGGCGTTCTTCAAATTGCCTTTTATTGGAGATTAGGAATCATCCAGCCCAGTAGTTCTCAATCTGGAGTCACTGGATTAGCAGCAGTAGCACCACTTGGGAACTTGTTAGAAAAGCAAATCCTTAAGCCCCACCGCTGTCCAGGGGTCCTGAGTCAGAGTTCCTGAAACTACTGCCAGCCATCTGTAATTACCAAGCCCTCCTGGCAATGTGATGCACATTAAAGCTTGGGAATTGGTGACCTAGCCCAGTGATATTTTACCATTTTAGACCTGCTCTAGGGTGCAAAAGTTAGGCTGAAGAACTCAGCTGGCCAATATTTTTTGGTTAATACCCACAAATGTGTTGGCTGGGTTGTTAACAGAGTCAGGAAAGTTGTTTTTTGGTACCAGGGATAGAATCCAGGGGCACTGTACAATTGAGTTATGTCCCCAGCCTTTTTATTTTTTTAATGTTTTTTATTTTGAGACAGTGTCTTGCTAAATTGCTTAGGGCCTTGCTAAATTGCTGAGGCTGGCCTTGAACTTGCAATCCTCCTGCCTCAAACTCCTGAGTCTCTGGGATTACAGGCACGCACTACCACGCCTGGCTAGAGTTTTTCTTTTTGTTTGGAGATACATAATAAAATGTGAAGATGATTTTATAAATAAATTATGGAAACACATTTTATTGGCTCTGTTTCAGAGAATGACACAATCAATAATGTTGCATTTCTATTTAGTGTATTAACCCAAGTACTCACTAAGAAGCAGAATGCGGTCCCAGTGTTGAATTTTAAAAAGAAAGTATAGAAGCACATAAGGATAAATTTATCATCCACCCTTTTAGAAGGAATTCTTAATGCACATTTGCTCATTTATTCATTCAAACATTCATTGAACACCAACTTCCTGCACGCTATGTGTTGTGCTAAATGGCAATCAAAAACACAGAGTTGAGCAAACTACAATCCATCTCTTTGGCTGAGGACATGATGTACTTTAGAAAGTCAACATAAAAATAGATCTTAGTAACCATTTGTCCCAGCAGTTTTCAAAGTGTTGTCCTGACACAGAAGAATCAGCACTGCCTGGGAACTTGTTAGCAATTCTTAGACCCTGCTGGACAGACGAGTCAGATCCTACAGTGAATAGACTGAGTCAGACCCTGGGGTGGGGGCACAACAATTTTAACCTTTCTTAGGACACTGGTCTAATGGAAATAACAGAGTTTTGCATAATTCCTCCTGAGGTTCACAGTCCCAGTTTAAGGACTAATTGTTGGATTCTAGGCAGAGGCTGCACCTCCCAGGCAGAAGGCCACACCTCCCCAGGTGCCTTGTGAAAAACTACAGCTCCCAGGATCCTCAGCGTGACCAAAATACCTGACCAGCAAGTCCCTTGTCCACTACCACTACCTGCCCCCCCTGACCTCTGCTGGCCTATACGACAAGGACTCACTCCAAGGGGGTTTTATGGCCCCTACTCTATTTAAGCCAGCCCCGGACTGAACTCTGCCCTTGTTCCTGCTCTCTGTTCCTGCCGCTCTCGGTTCCTGCTCATCCCTTCCCAACCCCCCTTCCCTTCCTTTCCCTACCCTTGCCCACGTGGCACCCCAATAAACCCTTTTATTTCACTAACACTGTGTTCCCAGCTAAGTTAACTATGTTTCAGCAGTTTTCTAACACTAATCTTGCCCAGACCCTCATTTTATAATTAAGCAAAATAAACACCAAATGTTAAGTGATTTTCTAATTACTTAAACAGCTAATTAAAGGGCACACTGGTGGTTCCAAGCTCAAGTCAACCAATTCTTGAGTCCATCTCTCCTCTACTTAGCAGCAAAGGTCAAATGTGGTAGGTAAGACATAAAAACTGAAGCCACAGTGATCTATGATTTCTATCACGCCCCTTTAAAATGTGACTACTCTTTCAGAGAAAGCCAAGATAATTTTATTTTTGTAGTGATTAGTAGAGGAAAAGCACGTGATCCAAAATTATCTCCAAAGAACAGAAATGTGCTTAAGAGTTATGCTCTGTGCCAGAAGAGAGCAGTGCAACCCTCTGGTTCATTAAAAACAATGATTTCATGATTCATGCGTTCTTGCTGAAAGAGCTGGGCATTATTGTTGGTAGATCAACCGTGTTTGCTTAATTATTTACCAGAAAGTAACTAAACACAGAGAACAACAGAAAGCAAAACAAAGTTGAGTGAAAGAAGTCATTAACAAAATAATACTAACTTGCATCCACTTCAAACACAGGCAGAAGGAATCTATGCTGTCAGAATTTTCCTTGAGGGTGGAGACTAGGGTTGGCAGGAAGCATGAGGGAGTTCTGTTTGATTTCTTCACTTGCTGATCAAACAGGTGTGTTTTTTTTTCCATTCAAGGTGTAGACTTGGATGTATTTTTCTACATGTAGCGTGTTAATACTAGTTAAAACCAAACAAAACCAAGGTGTAGAAATTTGAAATATGCGAAAACCAGCTCTAAAAATTGTTTTACATAAAAAAAAACATTTTTGCAAGCACCTGTTCCACAAGTAGGGGCCATAGCAGTGCAGGGGCATCTACCAGGAAAGACCTTGAAGTCCAACATTTTTCTAAAGTACAGACAGCAAAGGGAATACTGCCATTAGCTCAGAGAAGGTGAGGTCAGATCACTGAAGAAGCCTGCGCTGGAAGGTGTATTAGTAATTAGTAACGGGACACACCTTGGCTCAAAGCAGTGACCCTGTGACCAGGAAGGACCTGATGTGTCTTATGATGGTTTCTTGGCTTGAAGAAGAAAGATTTTTTACTTTCCTCTACTTCTCCAAAATTTTATAATTTGAAAACTGATGAATTCAGAAAGTCCCATAATTTCCTATGTTTAGAGGTTAACAACAAATTATTTTTTCATTTATTTTGGGGATCCTAGGGATTGAACCCAGTGATGCTTTACTACTGAGCTACATCCCCAGTTCTCTTTATTTTGTATTTTTTTAAAAAAGTACTTTTTAAGATGTTGATGGATCTTTATTTTATTCATTTATTTATATGCAGTGCTGAGAATCAAACCCAGTGCCTCACACATGCTAGGCAAGCACTCTACCACTGAGCCACAAACCCAGCCCATCAATACTTTGTATTTTGAGACACAGTCTCACCAAGTTGTTGAGGATCTTGCTAAGTTGTGGAGACTGACCTCAAACTTGAGATCCTCTGTCTCATTGGGATTATAGGCTTGTGCCACCATGCCTGGTATATTTTTTTTTCACTTCTCACTGAAATAATCATCTCAAAATATGCCCCAAATGGGAATAAGATGTGTTCAAATGTACAAATGCAAATTCAGAGAATGAGATTATGTTATGTTCAAATCTTTTGACCCAAATTCCATTTAATAACCATGAATGAATAATTTATGTAAAGAATATTTTAAATGGCAATTTTTAAAAGTAATGTTATAAAAATACTATATACAGAACAGAATAAAATTGTATCTCATCCATACCAAGAACTATTATTTACTTTTAAAAACCATGTTTTTGAAGAATAGTTACTGTGTTTATAAGATAAAATGTTACAGAATACTATTAAAGAACAGGGTAGAAAACTGGTGTAGATGTTGGCATGGTGGCACATTCCTGCAATCCCAGCTACTAGGGAGGCTGAGACAGGAGGATTGAAAGTTTGAGGCCAGCCTCAGCAACTTAGTGAGGCCCTAAGCAATTTAGTGATACCCTGCCTCAATAAATAAATAATAAAAGAAAAGAAAATAAAAATGGGCTGTGGATGTAGCTCAGTGGTTAAATGCCCTTGGAATACAATCCCTGGTACAAAAAAAAAAAAAAAAAAACAAACCAAAACAACAAAAAAAAAAAAAAAAAAAACTGATATAAAAAGGACTTGAATTTTTGAAAAACAAAGCAAAACCATATTTGTAAAAATATAAGAATATTAGAAATGCTCCTTTCTATGGGTGAATACTTTTCAATGTTTAGTTTCTTCTAAAAGCTTTTTAATGTCTTAAGTATATATTAGGATTTTTAAAATTATGAAGATATTGGATGATCTTTTTAAAAGAAATACAAATAAATGAGTAGAAAAAATTCTTCATCTTTTCTTTCCTACCCCTGCTTGAAATATAGACAAGAAAAACAATTATTCACAATAATTATTAAATATTATCCCTTTTCTATGTACCTATAAGGTATATTATATGTACACACACAGTTCTTACTTTTCTTTTTTCCCCTTGATGCTGGGGATCAAACCCAGGGGCTCATGCATGAAACACAAACTTTACCACTGAACTACACCTTGCCTAGCTTTCTAATGGAGAAAATATTCTTTTGATTAAGTTACATTTTTCCTTTTATAAAAAAATTGTTCATTTTTCCTTGACGATACATTATGAACATAGCTGAGCCTACCCCAATCTCTGAAAAAAATTCATCATAAGCTAATTAGTCCCTTTCTCAGATGTTCTAATTTGCCAGTTTTATTACTAACACAGCCATCATTGCATTAGTACACCTGTGGCATCATTTCTTTTTTTTTGGTACTGGGGATTGAATCCAGGAGCGCATGACCACTGCACCACATCCCCAGTCCAGAAGTGTTCGTTTTAAAAACACATTTGCTTTAAGTGTAGAAAGTTATTCTCAGTTAGAAAATAGACCATAGGTGTGGGTGACTAAAGACGGGGCTTTGAATTCCATCTTGGTTGCTGACTCTAAGCCTTTGGACACCTGTACAGTCCTGGGCCTCAGCTTGGTTACCTTAGAAATGATGGGGCAAAGTCAAATGTGCTGTAAAGTAGGGGCCTTTCCACTTTCTCATGTTCCCCTATATAAAACTAAATGTAAAACATATCAAACAAAAAGTCAACACAGAAATAAATTGCACATACCTTCCAAAATCTTCAATTATATTTGTCAGCATATTTGAGAAGCAGATTGAATTTGTGAAGCACACCTGTTGTGTATTCTGAATGGTAATAGATATTTGTCAAAATTAATTGGCCAATTTTATTTTTAATTAAAACTTTTCACTTTTTAAATCCAAAAAGGCACAGTAACACACACTTTATAGTGGGAACACCATTTAATTTCATAACTCCAAGTTTTAGATGGAAAGATAGGTAAGGGAGATTTGCGGTAGGAACATAAGAACATAAGAATGGAGATTTTCTATAAGAACAAAACATTCTAGAGTTGTCCTTTTGTTTAGTACTGCGTACTTTTCATCCCCAGGGAACTGAACCATAATGGGATGGGTAAATTAAAACTTCTTTTATTAAACAGAATTTGGGCAATTGTGAAGTGGGAGACTGGGAAGGAAAAATTTGCATATGAAAGAGGGATGTTATCCAGTAGGTCAATTTTAGGAAGGGATATATATGTGCATCCAGAGGTGCCATAGAGCTCTTCTGTGACTTTCATCATTCTGGCCACAGTTGTCCTGTCACATTTCCTGTGTAATAAAAATAATATCCTCACACATCGATGATTTAGATGTGTGATAAGTTCACAGGGAAAACATATTTTTTCTTCCTGAAGACAAATAGAAAACTAGGAAACATCTTTTGCTACAGGATGATGAGCTAACAATGATAAAATTTTTCATATTTTTATCTTGGAGAGTATAGTTACCACTATCTCCCTTTTGAATCTTATTTAGATATAATGTTTGCCTTCTTGGAGACTATGATTGCCCTAACAGCAACAAAGCAATATCTTAAAAGTTTTTTTTTTTTTTTGCACCAGGGATTGAACCCAGTAGTGTTTAACCACTGAGCCACATCCCCAGACGTTTTTGTATTTTATTCAGAGACAGGGTCTTGCTGAGTTGCTTTAGGACCTTGCTAAGTTGCTGAGGCTGGCTTTGAATTCCATCCTCCTGCCTCAGCCCCACAAACTGCTGGGATTACAGGTGTGCACCACTACAACTGGGTCATATATCTTAGGTTTTTGATGAGTAATAAAGACTTCTGTAATAAAACTGTAAGATTTCCCAAATGATCATATGTTTCATATTATTATTGAGAACAGGATAATTTTGAGAATTAAATCACCCACTTATAAATAAACATAAATGAACATCAATATGCATATTTGTCTGTTAGTTCCCCTTTAAATAGGTAAGAAATAGAGCTGAGGAAAGCACAAGAAGGATGAAACTATAATTTACATGTTTAATAATTGTAAGCTGCCTGGTACCGTAACCCGGAAGGAAAAACTCTCAGAGGCAGAGTTAAGCTTTTTTTACTTTTACTTCTACTTTCTTAGAGAGCTTAGAGAGGGAAAGAAAGATTTTTCTTCTTAGCTTAGAGAGAAAGAAAGATAGAGCTTAGCTTCTTGTCTTCTTGTCTTCTTAGAGTCTTAGAGAGAGAAAGATAGAGCTTAGCTTAGAGTAGAGCTTAGCTTAGCTTCTTAGCTTAAAGTAGAGTCTTAGTTAGAAAGATAGAAAGATAGAGCTTAGAGCTTAGCTAGAGTAGAGCTTAGCTTAGCTTCTTAGCTTAAAGTAGAAAGATAGAGCTTAGAGCTTAGCTAGAGTAGAGCTTAGCTTAGCTTCTTAGCTTAAAGTAGAGTCTTAGTTAGAAAGATAGAAAGATAGAGCTTAGCTTAGAGAAAGATTAGAGCTTCTTTCTTCTCTCTTCTTTCTTCCTTCTTCTTTCTTCTGTCTTCTGTCTTCCTTGGGAGCCTCGGCCTAACTCTGACCAGTCATTACTTCTTCTATCTGGTTTCTCTTCTGTCTTCTATCTGGTTTCTCTTCTGTAACCGCTCTGCCTACGTTCTGGCCGCTCTGATTCTTCTGACCGACCGAGTGACTGCCCAGCTGACTGAATTCTCCGTTCTCCTAACTCGGACCGCTTTCACCCGGTTATATACCTTCAGGTTTGCGGGTGCCTACAGGTGCGTCACATACATATCAGGTGGAACTTATGGCTTCCAGCTAGCTACAACAGCCCTTCCTAATTAGGGCTCCTTCAAATAATAATTATTAACAACCTCATAGTGTTATTGCCAATATGACTATACGTCTTGGGCTCATTTCTATTTCACTATGGAGATAACTGGAACATACTACTTATGATAATAAAAGGCACACAGTGGTTTTTATGGATAGCAAGAAATGCAATTATTCAACACTGTGGACAAAATGGCAGAAATCCACCTGTGTGAGAAGTCGTGTATAGGAAAGAAATGAAAGCTCTGAGAATATAAGCGCAGATTTTTAAAAAGCCATTTATTTTAAAAAACTGTTTGTCAAATCACATACACGAGCAGATACACAACTACCAAAGTGGCCCTGTAATAGACACCAGTGGGGCATTCACCACACAGTACCTGAAAAATACAGCTAAAAAAAGGAGTCTGCTGAGTATTGAGCTTCAGATTCCTACTAGACTCCTGGTTGAATGGCTTTAAGTTAGCATACAGTGAGTGAGAGGTAGAGTCCCAAGTGTCCTAGCAATGCCTCAGGGCTCCATTTAAAACAAAACAAGAACAGAAACCATTTCCCCTTTGCACAAGGGAAGCCTATCCTATTTTTTTTTTTTTTTCCTTTGTGAAAACTGAAGCCAAGTTTCTTTCCCAAATGCGTCAGGTTCCCAATCAGAAAGTGTGTGTCGTAACCTTGGTATTATGCTCCTCAGGACCTTTAATTTTCTTCACCTTCTGATTCAGATTCTAGGAGAGAAGAAAGAGAAAGGTCAGGTATTTCTGGCCAGATTCCTTTAGATAAGATTGGGGGAGGGGAGGGGGGGGGAACCTAATCACCACTCCTCCAACCTTGTCATCCACCCAGGGCACTTTACCATTTACAGATATCTATCGGGGCTGATGGCAAACTCTTATTCCTTTTTTGCCTTCAAGGGAAATGTTGCCTTTCTGAAAAATGCAACCTGCTCATATGTATCATTGAAGAATATAGACTCTTTCATTCTACAGTTCATCTAAAATGAATTTTTTATTCTTTTTTTTTTTTTGGTACTGGGGATTGAACCTAGGGGCACTTGACCACAGAGCCACATCCCCAGTCCTATTTTTTTTTTCTAATTTAGAGACAGGGTCTCACTGAGTTGCTTAGTGCCTCACCGTTGCTGAGGCTGGCTTTGAACTTGAGATAATCCTGCCTCAGCCTCCCGAGCCACTGGAATTACAGGCCTGCACCACCATGCCCAGCCAACTTTTTATTCTTACTTAGATTCACTCTCATCCATTATTATCTTTCACCTTGTGTTCACATTTTAAATACTGGCTAACTGGTAAAGGTGCGTGATAAAGCCAAATATATTTGTTTTCTTTTACATCTGCTGATTATTTCTTCCTCATTATCTCCTATAAGGATAATTAGTTTCTTTTCTTTTTTTACTTTGTACCATGTAGAGATTTTTACTGCCTTGACTTTAGAAAAGAGCATTAAGATAAAGGCAAAATGTTCGATATGGGAGACATGTCAAGAACTTTGGGCCAGGTGCAGAGGTGTACACCTGTAATCCCAGCACTTGGGAAGCTGGGGTGGGACGATAAGTTGAGCTCAGGGGCTCAAGGCCAGCCTGGATGACACAGGGTAAGACCCTATCTCAAAATGAAAGAAAATTAAAAAGAAAAGAAAAAGAACTTTAGTTTTAAGAAAGCAAGGGGGGAAGCAGTGGAAGAGGTATATAATTTGAAGTATGATAAACTATTTGCCCCATGACCCTCAAAGTTGTTAAATGAAAGCATACCTTCTTCTGCATTTTGTAACCACTCAACAAATTTCTTCATCTGGTCAAGAAAAACACTTTTGCCTTTGGCAACATGTGCTTCTTTATACCACTTCAGTATTGCTTCTTCACTGAGAACATCAGCTGCAATTTCGAATCAAAGATTTTAAAGTTACTACATGAATGTTATGTTTTCTTTTCATTTTTTAACTTATTTTTGTGCTGTTGGGGATTAAAGCCAGGGCCTTGAACATGGTAGGCAAGTACTTTACCCCTGATCCACATCCCCAGACCATTTGTCATATTTCAAAAGAACCTCAGGTCCTATACCTTAGTAGAAAGCAATCTCTTAATAATAAAAGCTCCATTTTAAGAGAAATCCAATCTGAAACTTACCAGAAGATCGAAGCTCATTTCCAATAGCACAGTGCCCTTTTCTAACAGTTTAATAATTTCTTTATTGATTATAATGGCGTCTTATCAGGCATAATATAACACAAGCATATAGCTGGATAATGGCATGTGGAAATCTACAGCATTGGTTTGCTGGTAGAAAGTAGGGTTATTATGTAATTTTGCAAATGAATCAGCAGTTCCAACATTTTAGAATACTCTGTGTCCTGCCAAGTACAACCATATCTTGATTAAAGAACAACCTCAATAAGGGAAATATGTTTAAGGAGATTTTATTTTCTAGGGGAAATTGGCAAAGGGAAAAAAAGTAGACAGGGCACAATATGATGCTAATAACTGGACATAAAGATGAGCTTCTTGGGTATGTGGTCGCATCACTATGTTTATAACCCAAAGTGCTACACTTATGCCATCACTAAATCACTCATCCGGCACAATATATGCTAAATCATACCAGTAATATAATCCTTGTACTGCATTACAAGAAAAAGATACACAGTAGATAAATTTCCTACAGGTTTTTTAACAAATAGTATTAAGTACCTATTACTAAAACTTTAAACTCTGCCATATATCTTCATACCCTCAAGTTACCATTGAGATTATTTAATGTTAAAAAAAAAAGAAAGGCAAATATGGAAATAACAGCCTGATGGTCTGCCAGTGTTCTTATGGATTGTTGTTTGGGATTTGAGTAAGAAATGAGATAGCAAACGCATAATAAGCATTCATTACTGTCCCCACTGGGTACCAAATCCATTACAAATGCTTGTAAATTCATGCAATGGTGACAAATCACTCTAATGACACATCTGCAACTAAAATATAATTCCGATTTATGAAAATAAGGGAAACAATTTAACATTATTTCATTTAAAATAAAACTAACCTTTTCATAAGAAAAAACATTAAGGATTATTTTCTTCCTTTTAAAAAGAAATTGGCTCTTGAAAGAGGCTCGTGAATTGAACTGGAGACTAAACTGACTACAAATGGACATGATCAATTTTAGAAAACAAGTTTTTTTGGTTTACTTTTATCATTAAATGCACCACATATTGGGCAAAGGAAGTCTGGATTTATTCATTCATAAGGCTGGAACCCCAAGAGGTACACTCAGAAGTCCTACAGAATGACTCTTATCTTCCAGTCTTTCAGCTGTTTACATTTTCTGCTCTCCATTATTCACTCAGAGGATAAAAGAAATTTCCACTAGACATCAAAGGTCAGTTTTCACAGGAGATGAGCAGGCAGCTCTGGCCTCAGGAAGTGACAGTAACCGTGGAAGACTGCCTTGCAGAGATTTTTCAAGCACACTAATTAGGGATCGTAAAAAAAGTCCCTTTTATATAATTGGTGAACTATCTTCAGGATGCCTGCAGATCAGTAATTGTGAAACTGTTTTGATCATGCAGCCCTGTCAGGAAGATAATTTTGAGCATATTTTTGAGCTTATATACTACACATATGCAGTGTTAAGCTATTATTATTAATGTTATAAAACAAAAAAATAGAATTAAAAGATGCGACAAAAATGTGAAGGGAGATTCTATTTTCTCTCCATACCTTAGTGAATTGGGGGTGTGAAAAGAACATGTTGGAAAACTGATTTAGTCTACTGTTTAGTGATACTATTTGTCTGAGGTTTCCTTCTGAAAGTTGAGAAAGCATTCCTGTGTTTTATTGCCCCACAGAGGCTGAAAGAGGCCATGCATTTACTAAAATGCTTGTCAGTGACAGTGCTTATTATGAGAAGAACACAAAATGATAAGTAAAGCCTATCAAAAGCACTGTCCACATAAAATCAGATAAGCAGGGCAGAGTTGAGTTCTTAGATATTAAGACCCAATTTAGTAATAAATACTTGCTGGAAGATCAAATTTCTAGTACCAGGGAATTAATAACAAAGAGACCAAAGCAGCACACAGGACAACTTATGAGGAAAAGCCTGAACATCAAAAAGTTTAAGAATAAGCCGGGCGTGGTGGTGCACGCCTGTAATCCCTACACATGGGAGGCTGAGGCAGGAGGATCGCGAGTTCAAAGCCAGCCTCAGCAATGGTGAGGCACTTAGCAACTCAGTGAGACCCTGTCTCTAAATTAAATACAAAAAAAAAGGGCTTGGGGGGATGTGGCTCAGTGGTCGAGTGCCCCTGAGTTCAATCCCTGGTACCAAAAAAAAAAAGGTTTAAGAATAAACTTAACATCTGTTTAGTGAAAAATCTAATCTAAAAAGAAATATTAAGGAATGAAGAGGAGCAGTTTTTTTTTCCTACTAAGAAAAATTGGGGAGAAGGATTAATTAAAATTGGGAAACTAGTAAGTTTTTATTGAGATTTTTCCAAATGTGCCTACTAGCAACATACAACCTCAGTGAAAGTACAGTAAGAAAGGAGACTTTCTACAATTGCACTGAGTTCCCTCAGATTAGAATATATATATTTTGGGCTGGGCTTGTGGCTCAGTGGTAGAGCACTCGCCTAGCACGTGTGCAGCCCGGGTTCGATCCTCAGCACCACGTAAACACAAATGCATTGCATTGTGTACAACTAAAGCAAATAAATAAATAAATATTAAAAAAAAAAGAATATATATATTTTTCCTTCCATCTGGCCATCTTCTTCATTATTTCTGCAGCAATTATTTGCACCCCTTGGGTGCCTTCTCTTTTCCTTCTCCAAATGAGCTTCAACTCAGGTGCCCTCCTCTGCCTTCCTACCATTATTGACACCCTCTGTGGGAGGCTTATTTTAGCAATTGACATGGGGACTGTAATTCTGTTTTCTTCTATATCCTGAAATTCGGGAAGTAGGCAGCTACTTCAGCATATAACGTAAGATCTGAAATGCACTGTACATTTAATATATGTGTAATAGATACATTAACTTGATGAGAAAAATTAATCATTTTTCAATTTGTAGAGTTCTAATTTAAAATTTGGGTATGTATGAGGATCAAAGAGACCATATTATAAAAATGGTTCAAGAAGTGCTAAGCTTTACAAAATGCTAGCTATTTAGGTAGATTAGTCTAAAACTATGTTGCTTGGAACTTAGGAAATTCAGAATTTTTTTTTTTTTTTTTTTTAAAAACCAGGGATTGAACTCAGGGGCACTCGACCACTCACTGGGCCACATCCCCAGCCCTTTTTTGTATTTTATTAGAGACAGGGTCTCACTGAGTGCCTCACCATTGTTGAGGCTGGCTTTGAACTCACGATCCTCCTGCCTCAGCCTCCCAAATGCTGGGATTACAGGTGTGCGCCATTGCACCCAGCCGGAAATTCAGAATTTTAAAAATTAACAATGTCACTTAGGAACACAAAAAAATAATTTCCCCTAATGCTGGGAATATTTGCTAAGAAGGCCATTCTTTTTTTTTTTTTAAAGAACAAGAATAAGACACTCCTTTTAGAAAAATTTGCATGAGGGACAGAATTTAACCTAAGAAATTTCTGCAAATAAGGAAACCCATGAGAGAGATAATAATAGTACCTGAGAAGGCAATTTTATTGATAGACCTACATGCTGAGACTGTGGCATTTACCTTCAGGAGAAAGGAAGGGAGAAATTATTTTGAAAAGGGAATAATGTGATGGTTGAAAGTGGTAGATTTACTATTTATTCCATACTGCCTTCGGAATATAAAAACTCTAGATTTTAATACAGAAAGTGAACCTTTGCTAAATGACTAATCGCCAGTTTCTTTTATAGCTGAAAGGTGTGATTTATAGTTTATTCCCTTTTATTTTGCTATTTCTATTTTAAAAATCTTTGAACAGCATTTAGTTATAGGGATGTGGTTAATCATATCCCTAAATTTCTGTTTCCTCAAGTTCTGGAAATGTTGGGGAAGGAGTGTGTGTGTGTGTGTGTGTGTGTGTGTGTGTGTGTGTAAGAGAGAGAGACAAGAAAATGAAGAAGGAGTGATGGCTTTTATGACATTTTTGAAAACTTCCTTTAAAGCAAAATGTTCCTTAAAGTAGGAAGCTTGTTAAAATGCAACTTCTTGAGCTCAACCCTGGACAAACTGAGCCAGAACCCCTGGGGAATCTGCTTTAACAAGTACTCAGATATCTCTATGCTCACTGGAATTGGAAAAGGAGTGCTTTAAAACTCACTGTTCATCCTGAGCCTCTGGGCATATAGAATACAGAAGGAGGACATGCAGATTCTCACAGAGATAGGTGAAATACATGTCTCCTGGTACACAAGGGTTTGTTGGACACAATAATGTGAAAGTAAACAACTGGTCAAAAGAGACAAGAGAAAAAGAGATGGGAGAGAGAGAGAACAGCACAAGCACATGTGAGATACACACACACACACACACACACACACACACATATATAAGATGCGGTGGTGGGGGAGAAAGAAACACAGTAACACTCATTCTTCAGGGATTCCATATTCAGAAAAACATGTAATTATTTCATATTTAGGAAACTGTATGTATAAAGCTTATGGAATATTATAACATTACCTAGAAAGTTTTAACATCTCAGAATATAATTTAGGTTTCTATTAAAAAAAAGTTTCTGGATTTCATTTCCAAACATAAGCAGAAAAAAATTGATGTTGACACCTTTCTCATGTTCCCTTGGGTCTGCTCAGACTGGCCATAGACCTTACCAACTTAAGGTTATTTAAAAGTGGATTACTTGGTTAATGAATGCCCTAAGGAGGAGCCAATGCCTCACTTCCTGGTGCCTATTTCTGGGTTATTTTATAGTATCAGGTCACTGTCCCTTTTTCATTTAGGACTGAAAAAGAAGAAATAACTCAAAGTAGCCAGTTCCCAGTCAGAAGTTGTTATAAGAAGCATAATGCAGAAAGATGTTGTCAGCAATTGACAAAATGAGAAATTTGAAGGATGTTAATAGTTCAAATGCCATCTAAATGCTATTATTGACAACAAGCAGTTTGTTTTTTGTGTATGTGTGAATTAAGTAGAATAATGAAATGGGGTGCTCAAACAACTGCTCAGTTAGAGAAAGTTATGGGAAGAAACTGGTTGGTTGGATTATCTGTTAAGTGACAAGAAAATAAACTGTGTTCGGGAAACTAGTTTATAAACAGTTTGCTTTTCTGCAGTAGAAAAAAACTGACTATTCTCAAAGCAAATGTGAAACCTGTTCTGTAGGCCTCTCTCTCAATCTTAGAACAGAGCTAGTGTGTGGCTACAGTGAACAGAGTGGTCACTGCCTAGGTGGACCCTCTTCTCATTCATGGCTGCTGGGTATCACATGTGGGTTGGCAATATGACTTGCAGGCTTGGTTCTGATGGGTCACCTTAGGAATCATTCGGTAAACCCTAATTGAGAAGATCTGACTGTGGCCAACTGAATAGAGATTTAGCAGGTATCACATTCTCCTATTGATATAATTGTTGCTGAAAAATTTAGTGGTCTCCAAAAGTAAAATATCACTCAAACACTTGTGAAGAAGATGTGTACATTTGAAGAATGTGAAAGGCCAATTAAAATTCATTGTGAAATGCTATTAAACATTATTAAAATGTTTATATACCAGATTCCAAGGTTATCATTCAAAATAGACAAATTTAAGAATACATCAAAGGGAAATATTTAGTGTTATTACTTTATATTTTGATTTTTCTGATATTATGCCATCTATGTTTACAATAACTTCTCTTTTGGGGGGTACCAGGGATTGAACTCAGGGGCACTCAACCACTGAGCCACATTCCCAGCCCTATTTTATATTTTATTTAGAGACAGAGTCTCATTGAGTTGCTTAGTGCCTCACTTTTGCTTAGGCTAGCTTTGAACTTGTGATCCTCCTGTCTCAGCCTCCCAAGGCACTGGAATTACAGGCATGCTCCACCGCTCTTGGCTGCAATAACCTCTGATAAGAATCTTATGTTTAAAATGTGTTTTAAGTGGTCTCCCTGCTCCCCATAAAACTATGCAAATCTAGATCACAGAATAGTCAAGGATCATTTTTTTATATGCTGTAGGTATAGAGATTGAGACCAGTTAAAACTTTTAACATTCATTTTTAGTGCCAGTTGTCAAGGCAACCTAATCCTTACAAATACAATGAAAAGACACTAGCTGTGAAAATCTAAAAATACTCATTTCCTTGGAAAATAGGAGAATGGCTGGGCCAGATAACTAAAATGCCAAGTGAAAGAAAAGCCTAATTATTTCAGTAATTTTCAAGTCAGCTTTATGGCACCTAAAAAAGGTCTGAACATAATATATATAGCATTTGATAATCATTGTTATTACAGTTAATTGTTACAATTCAAAAGCAGCCTCGATTATCTTATATAATTACATTCTTTCACAACCCCCAAGAAACAACCAGTTCATCCTGTCTTCTTGAAACTTCCACCAGTGAGAAGTGCCCAGGAGTCTCATCAGGACTCAGTTCCTGAGACCATGCATTCATGGCCTGTCTCTCTTCTCCACATGATATGGTTGCCTCACTAAAGCTTTGACAAACTGGCATCTTTGCTGTTCCCCCATTAACAGAGCCTGTGATCTTCTGTGCCTCACCCATGCTCTGCCCTCGAAGGGCTTCAATAAATTCAGAAACACAGTTGTGGAACAACATGGATGGATACCTTTGTAAAAGAGAACCACAATCTTCTGGAAGGCTTTCATGAAGTGGATGTTGTCGTAGCAGTATTCCTGAACCTTCTGGAGGAGGATCAGCTCTGACTGGCCCTGGGAGCTGAACACAGCCAGCAGGGGAGCGTATTGCTAGGACAGAAGCAGAGGGTAGAACTGGTTACTTGTGTGGGAGGTATGGGGCCAACTTTACTGGAATCAGAACAATAATCTGGTGGTATTCACTTGGGGATTACCATCCTTGTCTTATATCCAATCAAAAACTTATTATCCCAGTATTGTATCTGATTTATCTCACTATATCTATGAAAACACACCAAATGTGAGACTCTGCCTGTATTAAAGAAAACTGCTGGGCTTACTATGCGTAATAGGTATTATGAAAATGAATTATGCCCTTGGTACAGTATTTACTGTGTCTGTGGCACGGCTCTGCCTTTAGAAGAATGGGATTCTCCTTTCCAGACATCCCAGAATCTTTACAGGTCACCTGTAAGGCTTTGTTCCTACTATTTCCTTCACCTCCAATGTCCCTGGCTTTCTGTCTCAGATGTTGAGCCACTGTTTTCTCTAAGACCTACTCAACGCTTTTCTCTAAAGAGCCTTCCCTGATCAATGGAGCTGCATAGTGTACTCACTCCTCTGTTCTCATAAACACCAACAGTCATCCTCTATGACTTATATCCTACCTAGTTTACATTCTGACACTTACTCCCCAACTCAAGTGTAAACTGCACATAAAGGCAGGATCTAAACCTTCTACTTGCCTTAATATAGTTTGATAGGGAGAAGCCAATAAAAGTAAAAAACATGTAACTACACTCAAAAATACACAAAACACAATAAGTTGATTTCTTTGACCACTCAGTTACTAATGTCCACTCAGTTACTAATGTCAATTTATTGTTTATTTAACAAAAATATTTGTTATCTCTCTTTTTTCATATAGGACAGATAGAAAGCCAATAGTTACACTATTTCTCTTTAATGTGAAACACTGTATATGATGATTTTTTTTAAATGAATTTTTAATGAATTTTTAAGATACTATTTTTAATAAGAACATACACTAAGACATTTCTTATGTTCTTACATCTGGAACATCTTACATAGTGGGATATTTGAAAAGGAAAAAATTAGGAGGTATATGTTTATCATGATTATGGAATACCACAGTTAGAACCCATTTGTTGTACTGTTAAGAGTTTCAGTTGGTCCAAAGCTGAGATAAATTCCTTGCTAAGATTTTTACCTTCAGGTGCTTAAGAGCTTGCTCTGCAACAAGTTCTTCCTTCTTGTTCCATTCAACAGCATTCATTATACAGGTCCACAGAAGTCCAATCACTGCTGTTTCTGGAAGATCATTCCTCTTCATTTCTTCTTTGACATAAAGTACCACCTACATTTCATGGAAAAAGGGTCAGAAAGCAACAGGTAGATGGAGATTTGCCCTCTCATTGTCTGGGCAGTAAAAGGTTTGTCACAGGTAAGAAATATTCTGTTCAGTTTCTTCTTTCATGGTACATATCTCAGATTACAAGAGGAAGGGAAACAAACCCATTCTCCACAACTTATTAACACTTTTGCTGATCTTCTGACCCACCTCAGTGAAAACTTACTTTTTGAACAAATTGTAAAGTGCAAAGGCAATTTTCTTTATTTGGTACATATCAGCTCATCCATACTAAGCTGTCTATCTCCACCCCCTGAAATATATATAAATGCGTAAACTTATTCTCAACTATAGTATGGACTATAGGTATGTCAAACTTATCGGGAATGCTTTTCCCTTTTGAAATAAAATCACAAAATTGAGATAAGGACTTTAGAAGTGATTAAAAACCATACCACATCAAGTACACTACTTTGTGAATAGTAGTACAACCTATTTCTTCTCTTTCTTTTTTGAGTGAAAAGATATTACTCTCTTTACTTCCAGCCTAGATTGCAGAAATAGCTCCAGTGGGTTGAACGGTGATAGCAGAAGTGGCCAGTTAATCCTAGTTCCCAAGCTGCCTGGGGGGAGCTACAAAAAATGGGAACATGCTGGCCTCTAAAAGTGTCACAGTGCTTTTTGTTTTAACATTTGTTTGTTTGTTTTTAACCATGGAAAATTATGACCTTACTGCCATGGGCTAATATTTATTCTCCAACACATCCCCACCTGCTTGAGAGTATCAGTCTGAAATTTTCCACCTCTCAGCTACATAAGGAGCCCTGTAGGACTTACAGCATGGTGGAGGGTGGTAGGGTCAGGGATTTGGGAGTAAGTGGGAAAAGGAAGAACTCTTCAACATTACGGAGATACACAGCCATTATGAATAAGATCAAACAAGAAACTAGTCCAACTGGTCTTTTCTTTCTTCAAATATAAAGCTTAGGGGTTGGGCTAGAGTTCAGTGGTGGAGCACTTGTCTATCATGTGTGAGGTCCTGGGTTCAATCCATGACACTACTAACTAAATAAATAAACCCTACATATTCATACCCAGTGATACACAAAATACTCTGTATTGATTCTAAACACTAATCAAATGCTTAACCAGGTTAGAAAATCTACCATAAAACAGAAAAAAACATCACATAAAAGGGTATTTGGAGAATGAATAGTCAAAATGATTTGTCAGATGAGATATTTTCATAATTACAGCAGCCTGGCAAAATAAGTCATTTGTGTGGACTAAACATTAACTTTGTATATCCCCTAAAATGTATTAAAACGGAAGATTCCAAATCAATACTTTGAACTCATTTAAACAGCAGGGAGGCAAAGCTTGTGGTACATGACCTACATAATTCCTCTCATTTGTATATATTTTTTGACGGGGTGATGTTGGGGATTGAACTAGAGCTTCACATATGTTCATCAAGCACTTTACCACTGAGTGACATCTCCAGACTTTCATTCATTTATTTTGACCATGACAGTGTCTGCCAATGGTCTCTCACCTCCTTGATTGGGCATTCCTGAGACAGTTTCTCTTGGAGCTCTTTCTGCAGTTCTTTCCTGGTGCCCAGGGACTGCTGGACTCGGAGGAAATCTGAAAGCTCCTTCAGACCCGCATCAGTGAAGTATTTAGCAAAATGATCCACACTCTGTCTGTTTACTGGAAAGAGTTCCTGAAAGAAAAGGAAGAGACTGTTATACAACAAGCTATTTAAATTTCTACATGCATAAAGGACAAAATTTCCATTTAAAAATATTCCTTAAGACATTTCATATTTGGAAGAGAAGAACAATAAGTAGCAAGGAGTAGTTTTCAAAAGAATAAATTTCTTAAGTTGGGCAAGGTGGTACATGCTTGTAATCCCAGTGACTTGAGAGGCTGAGGCAGGAGGATCCCAAATTCAAGGCAAGCCTGGGCAAATTATGTCAAAAAAAAAAAAAAAAAAAAAAAAGACTAGGGTGTAACTCTGCAGCAGAGAGTCCCTGGGTTTAATCCCAGTGCTCCCTCCCCCATCGCCCAAAAAACACAGAATAAATCTCTAGTATATTTATTGAGCTAAGCACTTTCTCAAATGTAGCAATTTTACAAAGAGAATGTTAAGCAACCTTACAAAAAGAATGTTAAGCAACCTAGATAAAAATAGCTTCATTCATTTTGAACCATTAGTTCCTTCTTCTTTTATTTTAATTAATAATAGTTCATGTAAATACAGAACCAAATTTGCTAAACTAAATGCAATTAAGATAATAACTTTGAATAGTATCTGAATTGTGGTAAACAAAGAAAAATATTAAAGTTATTAGATATGTACACTGTTCCCTTAACAGTTACTAGACAAAAGTCAGTTTTAGTAATGCTGTATATAATCATTGGAAATAATATTATAGAAACAACACTGACCATTGTCTTAAGGATCTTTATTTTTGTTTTGAGAAAGTGCTATTATTCTAAAATACTAGCTTGGGACCTATGGAGCATTTTGTCATTATCTACTAAGAATGACAATTCTCAATTAAGTTCACAGTGAGAGCTAATCTAAACCTTCTCCCACTAACTCTCCAGTTTATTACATAATCCTAATAAAATTTCTTTTAAAAAAGAGCAATATACCCATAGCTACTCTCATATTTTCTTGCATTTCATTTTACCCTACAAAGCTTGGCAGGATCTCAGTGACACTTAGTCATGATCTAATCCTATGTGAATTCCAACACCCAACTATGAATTTAAGGCAAATTTCAAAGCTCTCATGTTATTCAAACTGCTGAAAAATAGACCCAAACTTTATATTGGTTATATCTATAACCAAAGGCTATGTGACTCTAATATAAGTCTCAGTGAAGAGATGTGCAATAGGTTTTTCCACCCTGTATAGAAACATAGCCAGAGGGTTTCTATGCCAGGACTTAATTTTTAATATTCCCCATATTTTCACCTTATAATTCCCCTTGAGTCAGATGCTTCAAAATGTCAGAACAAGTTGGTGGGAGCAGCAATCAAACATGCATTCATTCATGTTAAAGCAAACATTTCACACCAGACTGAAATTTTGTCACTATTATTTCAACTATCACTCAAGAGCTTCCAAATTTAGGGGAGGGAAGTATTTAATTTTATGGAGTTTCTTCTGTGGATCAAGATATATTGGCATTTTCCTCATAATCACCGTGTAAAGTAGAAATTTTCCTGCAGGATAAGCTAAGTCTCAAGAAGGTTTAGCAACCTGACCCAATTTCTACAACTAGAAATAATATTTTAGGTCAGAGCAGTTGGCACTAAAGTCAATACTTACTCTGTTACTTGGTGATAGCACGCAATATTCTTAGGGAGAATATGAGCTAAAGTCATGTTCAGAGCAATATGTTATCATATATAACACTAGTGATTTATTTATGAAGCATATCCAGTCATTATAAATTCTATACGATATACTGAAAATTATTATTCAGATTAAACTGAGGTAAAGACAGTCTAAACCACACCATGCTATGGTGTTTTGGTTTGGAACATGGTTTATGATTGTTTAAAAACCCTTCCTTTGTATAAATCTCCACCATTTCATCCCTAGATTTAGGTCTCCCTGCTTCTGCCCTTGCTCTGGAGTCTATTCCCAATGCATCAATCTGAGTGAAAGCAGGAAGAATCAATCACATTGAGCACACAATTCTGTAGGGAATATGCCAACAGCTTCCATCTGACTAGGAATAAAAGCCCAAGTCCCTCAGTAACATGACCTGCTGCTTCTCTAAGCTAATCTATACTCTCACCTTAACCTTCTCCTCTTGCTATCCCTAATGCTCCATGTTTCGAGGCCTATGCATTTTCTGTTCCTTTTTCCCAGAATATTCTTCTTTGCACAATGTCACCTCACCATATTGGTCTCCCCGGGCCACTGAAAATTGTGTCTCAATTGTGTCTTCCTTTAACTTTTCCCTAATTATTTTTCTCCATAGCATTTGTACCCTTTTATTTCAATGTTTTACTTGTTTAGTCTAAATAGGATGTAAGCTCCACAAAGGAAGGTCTATCTGTTTGCCTCCTTTCAATATCTCCAGTTCCTTGAACTGTTTTCTTGTATGTAGTTACTGAGAGTTAAAGAGAGTTTGTTATATGAATTCATGAAACAAACATTTCCCCCTTTAAGATGAAATGGATCCTCTAGGTCCTCATTCATGTGTCGAATCAGCAAATGCCAGGCAGGCACAGTTCTAGTATACTGCCAGATACTCTGTTCTCAACCAGCTTTTTGTGCTGGACATCTGGTAGAAGCCACCACCCATGCTTCTCACTTCCAAAATATGTACAGACATATTTATTTAGTAAGAACAGCTGAATAACGTGTTTTCAAAAAGGAATTTTTTTTTTTTTTTACATGAAGTAACAGTCCTTTTTGACAAGTTGTATTAGATCTTACCTTTGTTTACAATTATCCACCTACTTTTTTCAAGAGTATCAAGAGATTCCCCTCCTTGCTCTCTATCCGCAGGGGTGAAGAAGTAGCCTATCAGTGGACTGGATTTTCCTACTTATTGCCAAGCTTGTAAGTGATTTCCTTTGGCCAATAGAAGGTAAGATTTATGCACTTGAGGGGTCAGTTCGGTCCCTGTGTTATTGACATGAGGACAGAATGAGCTAGAGGGGAACCTTCAGCCTGGGTTCCAGAATGAAAAGACATATGGAGCCCAGCTGGGCCTAGACAAGACATATCTAATCCACAAACAACTCACAGGCTCATGGGTGAGAAATATGCTCCCTCCATATGAACTGCTAGCAACATATTCATTCATCTTTTGATTTTTGCTTCTATTTACAGAGATTTGCCCTAAGTCCAGTAGAAAGTAGGCTCCATGAAGGCAAGGAACTTTTTGATACTATTCTCTACTGGTTCCACAGTTTCTAGGACGATGGGAAGTCTAGCACAAAAGCATTACTCAATAAATATACCTTCTCATTAGCAGAAATGAGTCAGAACCTAAAAATCCTTCATTTTTCTTCTTTACCACAATGCAAAGACTTTAGAGATAGGGCTATTTTAAGGTAAACATCCAGATACAAAAGAATTTTTAAGTGATTGAAAGTATAAGAACTTATATATAAAATCATTTTCAGGTTTTCTTGAGGGAAAAGAGCTTTAGAATTATCCATTGAATAGGTCCCTTGCACAATGAAAATAAATAAATAAATAAATAAAAATAAACAGAAAGGACAAGGGAATAAGGCAGGGGTGTCACAATTTTAGACTTCACCTTAGAATCATAAAAGCAAATTCTACTTGGGAAATCTTTGTATCTGCACAGCTGTTGCTTTTGGCACAAAGAAATTATAGGGAGCAGACAGAAATTTGAAGAATGAAATAATTTTCTTTGAAAAACTTAAAGATAGAGAAATAAAATTATAATCAAACAATTGAGACGAAATTATAATCAAACAATTGAGACGACGGAAACTTCAAATTAACTTGTTTACTTTCTTCAACAGTTTGAGTATTTCCAGAGTTTCCATAAGGTTATTGATTAGAAAAGAAAAGTTTTAATTCTAATGAAATGTTAACACTATGCAACAAAATTTCAAGTCTAAAAGTCTACATCTCTGATCCTTTACACTTATCAGGCTGTTATTTATCCAATAATGATGGAAATGGAATTAGTTTCTATTTGCCAATTATACAGAAATAAAGGAACATGATTCCAATTCAGGTGAGGCTCAAGTGTCTGTGTCCTGTGCTACACTATGGGCACAGCCCTAGCCAACAGCAGCATCATGCGCAGGACCCCTGATGGAAATACTCACAAGCAGCCTCTTGTCTAAGTTGGCTTTTCTCAAGGAAGAGGTAACAGAGTTGGCATCTTTTTCTGCCATCCAGGCTTTGAAAAGCTTGACAGCAAACGAGGCTGCAATGCCTGTTAAAAAAAAAAAACAAAAAAACCCACAAAAAACAAGAGAATTTCATTCTTTGTATAAGTAAAACCACTTGTGATGATGCCTGAAACAACATTTCTTTTTTGGTACTGGGGATTGAACTCAGGGGCACTCGACCACTGGGCCACATCCCCAAGCCCTTTTTCATATTTTATTAGAGACAGCATCTCACTGAGTTGCTAAGTGCCTCGCCATTGCTGAGGCTGGCTTAGAACTCGCAATCCTCCTGCCTCAGCCTCCCAAGTGTTGGGATTACAGGCGTGCACCATGGCACCTGGCTCATGAAGCAACATTTCTTACTCAGTTTCCTGAAATGGGTAAATAACTAAAAGACTTGATTTGGTACCAAGAAAAAAAAATGTATTCATCTGCAGACACAGTTCTCTTTTCATTACAATAAATAGAACATTTTCATATGAAGAAAGAGTTAAAATATTTTTTCAAAGTTGGAAACCCTGATTCCAACCTGGTTTATGTATTTTATTTTTACTTTGGTCAAAAATATATTCAAAGTCAGAATTTTCAGGGGTTTTGCATTTACTTCATTCTATGGTTTCATCAGTATTTCATGTTTATAATATAAATTTATTTATGTATTTACTCATTTACTTATTTATTTTTCTTTTGCAGTGCTAGGGATTGAACCCAAGGCTTTATGAATGATAGACAGGTGTTCTATCACTAAGCTCCATCCCAAGGCACACAACAGTGATCCTGAGGCAAAATAGTAAGCCACTATTGTCAACAGATGACAACTAATTTCCTGATTAGTGTTGCCAGTAAAAGAAAACTAATAGTGACTAATAAAAGTATAGTTATGGATAAGATTGCATCATTTACTTTACATTAGTCTTTGAAAAAAAAGGCATTTAAAAATATTCTTGAGTCACATGCTTGTACTCCCAACAGCTAGGGAGGCTGAGGCAGGAGAATCGCAAGTTCAAAGCCAGCTTCAGCAAAAGCGAGGTGCTAAGCAACTTAGTGAGACCCTGTCTCTAAATAAAATACAAAAATAGGGCTGGAGATGTGGTTCAGTGGTTGAGTGTCCCTGAGTTCAATGCCAGTACCAAAAAAAGAAAAAAAAAAAAAATTGAGTCAGACTATATAAATATCAAAGCTTTTTCAAATTAAGCACTTACATGGATTTTTAAAATTATCAAATTATTTATTTTGATCAGGAAACCATTCAATCACGTACCTACATTTATACTACTTTATTTCCAATTATAAATAATCAGATAACTAGGAGACAGCTCTTCTAAAAACACTTTAAATTTCTAAATTTATGTTGCATTTTTTGAGGAGTTATGATGTAGTTGAAATATTTAACTGATTTTTCCTGAATTGATGTTTTCACCTGTTGTGGTGGCCCAAGCAGCCTCTCTTCTCCTTATCTCCTTTGTAAGAGAATTCTCACTTTGTTCAGGCCAGGTAACTTTGGTTAGTCTAAGTCTTGGCACCACCTCCTTATGCATGAGTAACTTAGTGACCTCAGCCTTAGGTCACCAACCTACACCATCCCCTTGGCAACTGATATTGGGCCCACAATGATCATGTGACCTATATCAGCTAATCAGCTTATGGAAAGATAAATTACTCTGTGTTCAAGAGAAGTGCCCTTCTACTAATCTGAACAAGGAAGCAGGTACCATAATGTACCAGCAGACATCTTACAATGACTATAGGGCAACCATCCCTGGAGTTGATGCAATGCCTGGTAATGAGGGAACCATACTGCTGTTCATTCTAAAGTCTGACCTACATTTATTTTGTATATAAGAAATAAATATCCTAATATACCAATTTGGTGTAGGTCTTCCTGTTACTTGCAGGTAAAAGCATTCAAATGAATTATTATTTATTTATATAGATACCAATCTTTGCTTGATTTTTTTCACTTGAATCAACAGGGACAAAGTAAAAAATTTGGCAATGACAATAAAACATGCATTATAAACTGCTGAATTTAAAGATAAAAATTTACTAATAGGGATTTAAAACTATTAGTTCGTAAAATCAATATAAAATTTATGTAATTAAATAACATTAGCATGAGGCTACAATCTGTCTCATAGGTAAGAAAATGAAGTACACTGGAAGCTAAGAGGCTAAAAATTAGATTTAACCCTTATAGTTTAATTTAGGTTTCTAAAGATGGTAGAATAAAAGGAAAAACCATGTCAAAGTCACTGTTTTCCTTCCATAGCAAACACACTCTCCTCTCAACATTTTATTACAAAAAAATCTCAAAGCTACAGAAAAGTTGAACATATTGAACAATCTACATTCATCCAGACCATCTAGATTCTACAACTGTTAATATTCTAGATGTTTCAAAGGAAGTTACAGACATCACGTAAGTTTTTAATGTTAACTAGAAAGGCATGGGGGCTGGGGTTGTGGCTCAGTGGTAGAGCGCTCGCCTAGCACATGTGCGGCCCGGGCTCGATCCTCAGCACCACGTAAAAATAAAGGCATTGTGTACAACTAAAACAAATAAATAAATTAAAAAAAAAAAAAAAAAAAAAAAAAGAAAGGCATCGGTATGATGGATAGGATAATTTAATTTCATTAATGTTCAAGGTTTAAATTCTACCTTGTTTTTCTGTGTAAAATGGTTAATATGTCCTAACATTAACAATATACTAACAACAATTACAGAATCTGAATTATCATAAATCTGAGCTATTGTAAGCCAAACATTATTGAGTCTTTGAATAATACCATTTGACTTGATTTACCTTTTTCCCCCCCTCCGCTAAAAGAAAACTATAACCTCTTTTACTATGGGCATGAATGGTTCTGAGACTCCATATCTGTAGGAGAAAAACTTTTTAAAATTCTCCAAAGAAACAGATGTTCTCACAAAAGCTCTTTTAATTTATCTTTAAGGAAAAATAACTGTGTTTCGTGTTGCATTAATTTGAATATCATTATCCTCCTACAAGAAAACAGCCCACTTTTGTTTTATTCTATAACTGAATCATTGTACGCATTCCCATCAAATTTTAATGCCTTAAAATTAAGACAAGCCTCTTTCTGGTGGAACAGTCTCAACTTCTTTCTAAAAGTGGTCATTGTCTCTAAGACAATGAATATCTTAAAAATGTGATCAAAATGAACACTTGAAAATGTTTCCCCAGAGCTCAGAGAGGAACTGGTTTAGAAGAGTGGCCCTATTTGGGCAACATTTAAATGCGATGGGCTATTGTTTATAACGTTTATAACGAATGTGAGTAGGTGCTACCAGTTAGCATTTTGTGCCTAAGGTTAAAAAGGGTAGAAGTCCTACAAAGCACAAAATACTGTGGTACAATGAACTATTGTCCCAAAAAAGTGTGCCAGAAGAGTCTTAGTAAAGAAAAATGGTTTGGACCTGATCAATTTCAGGGTCTCTAGATATTTATTCTTTATTTTATTTATTTGCTTTTTAGTTGTACACAATGCCTTTATTTTTATGTGGTGCTGAGAATCAAACCCGGGCTGCGCATGTGCTAGGCGAGCGCTCTTACCGCTGAGCCACAACCCCAGCCCTAGACATTTATTCTTATGCCTAAGAGTTTAGTTTGCAATTAGTCTTTACATGTTTTTGTACAGGTGTGAGTATTTTTTTCTTCTAATTTTCTACAATGAACAAGTGCAACCTTTACACACACACACGTTCTGAGGATAAGCAGCAAAGGACACTAAAAAAGAGGTACTGGTGCTTTTTCTGTCTATAGTTTCCCTTTCCTTTTTACACCTGACTGGTCAGAAAACCTGAGCATAATTACCTTCTTTGACTAAGCTGTCGGTGAACAGACTGGTGAGGATGGTGGCAGGAAGGGTGCCATTGCCCAGCAGGATCCCAGACAGCATTGCCAACTTTGTCTGCTCTGTTTCGGAAAAGGCTTTAAGGAAGAGGAGAAGCTGTGGGTCAAACAAAAGAAATCACGTTTGTAAAGCATAGCAGTAAAGTAGGAGAGTAGCAACTAAAATGTACATCTATGGTGCACAAATAGTATTGTCACATGTAGCACAATGCTGTTATAGCTTGGCAACACACACGCTCAGTTATGAATAGATGCTATGGAAAGCAATGCTATCAGACTAGTTCCTTTCCTCTAAGTTCATCCACACACCTCTGTAAATATTCACAGACAGAAAAAGACACTGGAAGAACAATGTATACAGAAAAATAAATTTACATTTGGTTACAAACATGAAAAAGGGTAAGTATACACAATGAACAGAATGTTTTCTGAAATACATTGACTTTTACATTTTTCACTTCTTTGGGTCATTGCTTCTTCCACCTGTTACATATACCCATTTTCTTTGGGGGAAGAACAGATTTTTTTGTGGGAAAAAAACCAACAGAAGAGAGGTCAAGTTGCAAAGTTTGTTTGGTTTTCTTTTTGCAGTACTGGGGATTGAATTCAGTGGTACTCTATCACTGAGCTACATCCCTTGTCCTTTTAAAAAAATGTTGAGGGGGCTGAGGTTGTGGTTCAGTGGTAGAGCGCTTGCCTAGCATGTGTGAGGCTCTGGGTTTGATCCTCAACACCACATAAAAATAAATAAGTTTAAAAAAAAAAAGATATATCTTTAAAAAAAATATTGAGACAGGATCTTGCTAAGTTGCCCAGGTGGCCTCTAATTTGCAATTCTCCTGTCTCTGTTTCCAGTGTCAATGGAATCACAGGCATGAGCCACCATGCCTGGCTCATGTGAAACATTTGACAGCCAATTTACACTTTTCTGAGCTCACAGCATACAACAGTCTTCAAAGCAAGGCTGTTGAGGGAGAAAATGGCTAAGTTCTTGAGACTCCTCACTACTATCAGCATTACTGAGGAGCTACTTACAGGAGGATAACAGGTAAAAGTTCTAAACAGAACTGACGTGTGCTAGAAAGGGCAATTTGAGGGGGCAAAGATGTCAGGTCCCAGAAGGATCCAAGCTTAAATTCTTTTGCCTTAAGAATAGTGGAACCGAATAAAAGATGACTCCAGAAAGTTTGAATGAAATATAAGAGAGGGGACTATACCCCACTTCCCATTTTGAGTTTTAGGATTTTTTTTCAGCCTGTTGAGAAGCCCTCCTTTTTCCTAATACTTTTCTACTTTGTGTTTTGAATATGCCCCAACATTTTTTTCCATTTCATCACTTCTCAAGCATGGCACTGAGATTCTCCAGGGGCCACTCTCACAGCAGAGATCTTGCTGATTTTCCAACACTTTGCACCAGTGAAAAGTCACTGGCATTAATACACACCAAGTGCACACATGCTAAAGGCTCAGTGTAAGCTGCCTGTCGTGGCCAGCCACGGCGCCACGGGAGAAAAACTCGGAGGCAGAGTAAAGCTATTACTACTTTTACTTCTACTTTCTTAGAGAGAGCTTAGAGAGAGAAAGAAAGATTTTTCTTCTTCTTAGAAAGAGCTTAGAGAGAAAGATTAGAGATAGCCTTTTCTTCTTCTTCTTCTTAGAGCTTAGAGAGAAAGATAGAGCTTTTCTTCTTAGAGCTTAGAGAGAAAGAGAGAGAGCTTGAAAGAGAGAGATTTCTTCTTTAGAGAGAGAGAGAGAGCTTAGCTTTTAGAGCTTCTTTCTTCTCTTCTTCTTTCTTCCTCGGGAGCCTCGGTCTAACTCTGACCAGGAATTACTTCTTCTATCTGGTTTCTCTTCTGTAACCGCTCTGCCTACGTTCTGGCCACTCTGATTCTTTTCTTCTTCTCCGACCCGAACTCTTCTTCCGACCGAGCGACTGCATGACTGACTAAGTGAATTCATTCTTCTCCTGACTCCGACCGCTTTCACCCGGTTATATACCTTTAGCTTTGCGGGTGCCTCACGTGCATTTACAGGTGCGTCACATACATACTTACTATCAGGTGGAACTTATGGCTTCCAGCTGACCGCAATAGCCATCTCCCTAATTGGGGCTCCTTCAGCTCAGTTCTTCCCTGGCTCTATGGCTGACAGAACAACAATAACTGACTTTCCCCAATAGTTGGAGGATTATTATTATATTGCAGGGAGCTATGTAATCATCCAAGTATTTACATTAGAACAGTTCTAGAGTCAAATCAGTTCACTTTATACCCTTTCAATTCTCAACAAATACAAGTCACCATCTAAGTGCCAGGAGAGATGAAATGATAATTTCAAAGATTAAAGCTCCCAAAACACGAGGAAGAGAGTAGTGGGAAAGAGATAACAAAAAATAAATTCATATCAATCCTGCCTTTTCTCATTATAAAAAATGATCAGGAGATAAAATTAAATAATAAAAAAAAAAATCTTCCAAAATAAAACTTTAATGCTACTTCTTTAAGCACATTAACATACTCATATTCATTTAAAATATACTTAATCATATGTCCTTGGAAATAAATAATCACATTGCTTAATTGTGTAGGTCAACATTACAATTACATGCTTTGTAATAGTTGGCTTAAAAACAAATACTATAGGGGCTGGGGTTGTGGCTCAGAGGTAGAGTGCTCACCTAGCATGTGTGAGGCCCTGGGTTCGATCCTCAGCACCACATAAAAATAAATAAATAAATAAAAATAAAGGTATTGTGTCCAACTACAACTAAAAAATAAATATTTAAAAAAATAAAAAAATACTGTAAAAGAGTGCTTATTATTTTCAGAGCAGCTAGAAATGTAGTGGACAATTTTCTTTCTCATTTAATTTTTTTCATATTAAAATTTGATATATGCTTGTTGAACATGATCAAACAATTTAGAATACTATAAAGATGTAAAAATTGCCCACTAACTCTAATCTTAGAATTAACATTATTAACAGGTTGATGTATCCTTCCAGGTATTTTTTTTTTTTTTCAATTTGTTCTTTTCAGTTACACATGACAACAGAGTATTTCAATGCACTTATGTAATCTACATTCTAATTAATAATCACTCATGTACACACACACAATTTCTATAGTATGACATGCTGAAAACAGTTAAAACTCCATGAGTGAACCAGAAACGTTCCTGATGGCTTGACATGTTTCTACACCTCTAACACTGCTAGGGTTTGTACATAGTTTGAGCATTCCCCAAGGACTCAGGTGTTGAAATTTAATTCCCATTGTGAGGTATTAAGAGGGTAGAAACTTAATCCGACTGTGGAGTTTAGGGGAGGTGATTAGGATTAGCCAAGGTCACTAGGGCAGAGCCCCTGTGATTGAATCCTGGTGGCTTTATAAGATGGGGAGAAACCAGGACACACACACACACACACACACACACACACACTCACTCCCCATCTCTTGCCATGTGATGCCCTGTACCACCTGGGAGCCCCTCCAGCAAGAAGACCATCACCAGATGAAGTGCTTGCCCACAGACCTCCAGGACCATGAATAGAAATAAACTTTTCCTTATAAGCCACCCAATTTGTGATATTGTGTTATTGCCAGCAGGAAATGGACTAATACAAATAGTCACTAACCTCAATTACAGAAATGACATCTAAGAAACAAAGAAACTAACTTGGCCAAGGTAAAACTGCTACTAACTGGTTGTTCTCCAACCTAGCCTTTTCACTTAATTTATCATGGATGTTTCCCCTTAATCAATGAATACAGCTATGTCTCAGTCTTTACAAGACTGCATGGTACTCCAATGTGTAGATAAGCCATAACTAGTCTTCACCGATGGACTTCTCAATGTTGTTATGAACATCTTTATACATTTAGCTTTAGATATCCATACTGGAGAATTCTTATAAATGGGCAGGAGGGTAATAGATTATGTTATTTTTTTCACATGATTTTACTGAGAAAGCGTTCATCAATATTACCTATGGGACAACTTTGAACAGGGGTAGAATAAATAGAAAAGAAGTAGATGTTATGGTAACTTTTTTTCATGAGATTACTTTGTTTAGGCAGATATATAAACTTTGAAACAATGACCCAGCAACATACAAAGCTGGAATTTAATACATTGAGCACTGTATATAAGGAGTTACAAATTAGAAGAGGAAACATGTTGCAATTACTGAAAACCCCAACTTTTTTTTTTTTTTTTTTTTTTTTGTACTGGGAAACCCCAACTTTTAAAAAAAAGTGCTACTGTTGATTTGGTGGCTTATTAGAAGCCAATAACTATTTTAATCACCTTATATTATCTCATTTATTTCCACAACACAGGTAAGGAATATCCTCATATTACAGCCATTCAATGAAGAGGAAAAGCACTGAGTTCATACCTTTAAAAAAAGATGTGATTTTATCCCCTTTGCTACGTTGCATTTTCAAAAATTAAAGATTTTTTCTGAGTATTAGCTGCTGTGCTACATTCTTACACAGCCTTAATTAATCACCTTATCTTGAGTCTTGCCTTGATAGTCATATACCACATAAAATTCTGCTTAATAATGAACTGCATATATGACAGTGGTCTCAGGATATTAGCCTAAGTATGTAGCAGGCTGTACCATCTGGGTTTGTGCAAGTACATTTTATGATGTTTGCACAACACAAAATCAGCTAATGATACATTTCTCAGGATAGTTCTTCATTAAGTAACAAATGATTGCATTTATTTTTCTTGCGCATCATTTAAAGCTTTGTGACATAAGAGATCACAATTTGTAAAACAATTCGTATTGAACAAAGCATACTGTTCTACTTTAAATAAATATTAATAAAGAAAGCCTAGGATAATCACATACTGCTTCCTCCAGGTATAAGCTGTCACTGTTTGTTAAAAATCATCATACCCACAGCACTTCAGGGCTATCATGGTATGTGTAAAATTTTTTGTTTGTCTCCATTCCATCACTGTAAATAGATAGGCATTATATTTGATTTGTTACCTTTTTCATTTCATCTTCAAATGCCTTTTCCAAATACTTATATCTCCTGATGAGTTTATTGAAGACCTACACATAAAACAGAACCATTAAATAGTAAACAATTTAAAAAAAAAGTGTAGAAACTCATCAAAACTACCCCACAGACTAATCATCATCATCATCATCAAACAATAGTGGTTAAACATGCTCACGTATGATATGAGAACTACAAAAGCATTATAATGACCTGGGGGAAAATAGGATCAAAATGCACATGACATGCAGGATAAAACAGATCTACTTAAGAGCAGAACAATAGAGAAACCAAAAATAGTGTTGAAAATGAAATGAGTAGGGTTGTGTGTGTGTGTGTGTGTGTGTGTGTGTGTGTGTGTGTGTGTGTGCTTTACTGGGGATTGAACCTGGAGCCTTGTGCATGTTGAGTTATGCACTCTATACCAACTGAGCTGTATTCCCAGCCCACGAGTAGAGTTTTTCATCTTTGGGAGGCAGTGATTGAGAAAGAGCTGAAAGAAGAGGTCAGAGGTTCAACTTTTAGATAATGACATGTTAGGGGAGAAAGCAGAGCCCAGGGCAGATCACTCCCCAGATGGACAACAAACATGTTTGCAGATGAGCAAAAAATGTTATAATTCACTGGCAGTAAAGGATTATTTGTCCCTACAATCCAGTTAGAATTCTGAAATTCATACCTTTATGTGACTATATCAGTTAGATTCTAAACTGTTTTGTTAGTGGAAATGTTTTTATTTAAGGAGGGATCTTGTAAATATTCTTTATTTTTAAAAACTGTGGAAAAGTCTTCTGAATCTATTTCCTTTCTCTTATATCTGCATGGTCTACTCTTACAACTTTTGCTGCAATTATTAATATGCAAAATAAAATCATTAGCAAAAAAGAAACTATCTTCTGTATATACAATGAAGAAGCTAAGCTCATTGTCTTTTTGTGTTTGGGGGAATGGCTGTACAAAATTTTCTTCCAGGCCGTATCTTTCCATTCATTGGACTTAAAATAATGAATAATGCAACTTATATCTGCATTAACTTGAACCTGAAAAAATTTCTATGGAGAACTATAAGAGCCATTTATCATGACTTGGCAGAGCTGAAAACAACTACTAAGTATCAGAGCAGAAATGTGCACTTAGAAACTATGATTCATTGTGAACTACCTCTATTCAGATGAGGAGGACATTTAAAAGAACCAGCTTTTGAATTGAGTATATTTACTACAGGATACACCTTTTCAAGACATTTACAATCGTTACACAGTAGAATCACAGATTTTTAGAGGACAGACTAGAGTCTGACCCACTCAATCCTGTCTGTTCAATTCTTTATTTAAAAAATATTTCCTGTTTTTATTGGTTACACATTTTTTTAAACATAAAAAGTGAAAATATATCTTTGCTAAAATAGAGGTGGTTAAAATAATTTCGTAAAATTTAAATTATTAATGGCCACATACCCCAAATCACTTGGCTTAGCATACCTTTCCCACTTCAATAACTGGAGTAAAGGCATAATCTCTAACATCTGAAGTTTGATCACTTAGCCATGGTTTAACTCCCATGGCTTTTTCCATCTTGTATACTGAAATTATGTAACTAGAGGACTTGTTGCCCCCGGACTTGTCCTAAGAGCTTAGCTGGAATCAACAACTGCCTTTTAAGAAGGATCAGTAATAGAATCCAAAAATAAGTATGCCAGCCTTAAGCCAGACAGTGGTAATGCACATACAGTTAGCTTTACAAGGTAATGTCTAATAGGTTGGTCCTTTTTATAGCCCCACCACTTCCTGACCTTACTAGAACTAATGACTTCTCAATTTTTACCAATCTAATGCATGCAAAAATGATATCTCATGGTTTTAACGAAAACGTCTATGTACCAATGAGTTAACATGCTTTCATATATTTTAGGGGAACTGTGATTCCTTTCCTTTGAAATAACAGTATGTATCTTTTCCCAATTGGTTGCTTATCTTTTCTTACTGGTTTGCAGTTCTTAATCTAGATATGAATCTTTTATTGGTTTTATGTACTACAAGTATCTTCTTACCTCTTTCTAATGGCTATGTAGTATTTTATTAATGTGAATTACTAAATTTTATTTACATAGTCTCCTGTTGACTTTTATGTTGTTTTCATTCTTTGATACTACTATAAGCAATACTATGTGACTGTCACTGTGTCATTTCACACATGTGCAAGCAGAGTCGTAGGATGAAGAACCAGAAGTGAAACTGCTGGGTCAGAGGAAATGTGAAGTTTTAGTTTTGCAAGATAGTCCAAAATGGCTTTCCCCAAAGATAGGACCAATTTTCATTCCCATCAACAATGGCTGTGGGCATCTGGTTTGCCATATCTCTTAAAGGTGAAAGGTAAATAAAATGGTATCTTATTGTACTTTTACTGCCTATTGTGTTATTATGAATGCAATTGGGTATTATTTCATGTTTAAAAGTTATCTAGCATTCCTATTTAAAAAGTGGGCTGTAGAATTTGTTTTCCTCAATGCTGTTCAAATGCTTCTCTTCTAACACAACGACAACTTCTCAAAAGGGCAGGCTCTCTACCTGAGCATAGTTTCGGATGGTTTCGTGATCTTCATTTGCTGAAAACACACAGTGGTTGGTCATCTTAGTCTTGTCACCATCATCTATGCGTGTTCCTCCAGGGGCTGAAAAGAGAAAAGTGATCACAGTTAGGACAATATTCAAATGACAAGAGCACCCGCAGAACATATCAATTCCCGCATATCAAGGAAAACAATGAAAGGAGATATAAAATGTGAGGCACATAAAATTTCATAGATAATGTGCATGTGTAAATATATACATGTTACTATATATTTGTTTCCAATATAATACAAATCAGTTGTTTCATTTCATTTGCCAACCATTATAAATAACATTGTTTCATATCCTTGCATTTATTAGAGCCTATGGCTAAAAATCTGGTTTCCCAAGTATATATTTAGCCATGGAAGCTAAGGAACAACCTTTATTCAGTGATTTTTATTTCAGCATTCTCAACACAACTCCTGATATTTCCCACACTAGGACTCAGTTCTCTTTCCAGGCTTGATGATATTTTTCTGGACACTAGTTCACCCAAGCATGGGACTGACCAGATCTGACTCTTACAGATCTTGTTGGCTTCCACTTGGGTAGGTCTTAAACTTTTCCCTCCTCCACTAATCCAGTCATCCACGCCTGGTTGAACAGAGCATACCCTGATGCCCTGCCATCTCTTTTCCTGGTATACTAAATGCACTAGA
Source organism: Tamias sibiricus (assembly GCA_025594165.1). Taxonomy (NCBI): domain Eukaryota; kingdom Metazoa; phylum Chordata; class Mammalia; order Rodentia; family Sciuridae; genus Tamias; species Tamias sibiricus. The sequence goes on from CM046664.1 coordinate 73,274,072, forward strand.
ACAAAAGGATGCCTTTCTTTTCTATAATTCAACTTCCCATATTCACAGGCTCCTAACTCTTAACTTTTAATGATGGCCATTACAAGCATTGATTGGTTAGGACAAAATGAGAATATTACGTATTTTTGTTTTCTGATTCTCTTTCCTGGTAATTAGAGTAGATAGTATAAATAGGCCAAGTTAGAATGATATCTTTCATATACTAGACAAGTATTTGTAGATACATATACACTTATAATATCAGCTACTGTGCTAGGCACCAACAATACAGTCATGATCAAAGCTGAAAGATCAATGTCATTTACTCATCAGCCACTCCTTTTGTGTGTTTTAGTGCATACCTGCCTTGATTTAACTTGTGATTTCAGATCTTTGGGTGAAAAGGGCCACACATAGAGACCTTTGTTAGAGGACACAGGCAAATAAAAATTAAATGGAGTTACTTTCTTTTGCTTATTGCCTCCTTCATGTGCTTCTGACTCCAGCAAACAGTCTTATAAGTAAATTAGTTTTAGAGGAGTCAGTTCCTTCAGAAGACCATTTTCACTCAATTAATTTAGGAACAATATTTAATTAGCCCTTTTTAATGAACACAACCACCTGGAACAAAATTTTATTAAGATGATAATCTTCTAAACACTCTGGGCTAATTATTCCTGATAAAAATTACATAACTGAAAAGTTTGACTTTAAAACTATAGTCTTCATCTAAAAAAAGGAAAATTTTTAAATTCATTATGTTTCTTTTCAATTTTCTTTGTAGTTATAGATAAACTGCATGCTTTTATTTTATTTATTGTATTTTTATGTGGTGCTGAGGCTGGAACCCAGTGCCTCACATGTGAGAAACAGTGCTCTGCTACTGAGCTACAGCCCCAGCCCCCAAATTCATTATTTTACACAACACTTGTTACACATTAATAATATTGCCACAGCATGCATTTAATTTTTTTTTTCCTGATTTGGAATCAGGTATTAAATTACCATTTTTGAAGTTTTTCAAGGCCTTGCTATTTTTCTCAATGTGGAAGTAAAAGAAAGATTGTAGTCTACAGTCTTGTAGCTATTATGTCAAGGGTAAAACTGAAAGAACAATATGGTTGTTGACTCAAGAATAACAGAGGGTAAATTTTTTTGTGAGTGTGAAGAAAATTCCTATATATGTGATAATTAAATGAGGTGTTTATATTAAAAGCATGCAGATGGCTGACTTCATTAATCATACCATAAATCTGGATTTAGTAGGCATGTGGGATTGTACAGGCTGTGCTAAGTAAGTGGCACCAAACATTTTCCCCCAACCTCCTTCTTGGATGTACGAACATAGGGTAAAGGAGTGAAATCTGGACTTCAGAGATTAATCTGCTGATCATGGCAAATAAAGCCTTGAAATAATTAATGCAAAGTATACAGATAACTTAATGCAAGGGGGGTGGTAACTGGAAGCAGGAGTCATGTAACTACTGATATTCAGAGAGGTTGGAGGGGTCCAGGCAGCCTCAAGAAGTAAATAAAATCAGCTGGGCACAGAGGTGCATGCCTATAATCCCAGTGACTTGGGAGGCTGGTGCAGAAAGATCACAAGTTCGAGGCCAGCCCCAGCAACTTAGCAAGGCCCTGTCTCAAAAACAAAAACAAACAAAAAAAAGGGGCTGGGAATGAGCCTTAGCAGCAAAGCATCTCTGGGTTCAATTCCCAGTGCCAAAACAAAACAAAATAAAAACAACAACAACTAAAAGCAAATCTCAAGAATGACAGAAAGTTCAACAGTGCAGCCTGGAGGTCACACAGAGCTAAAAACATTACATATAGCTTTTATACCCTGACTTGGATTATCTACAGTGGCAATGAGCAATCTGCATAAACAGTAACAACAACAAAATCTATATGATTGATTAATGCAGTCATGTGGAACTTTGGTAAGAACCTGCTGAAGATTAATTTTGCATAGAGTTACCAGTATATCCATAAAATATTTCATAATAAATGCAATAACTAAACCAATAAACGTATTTAAAAATCTTTGATTTTGCTATCAATTGTAAATTTTGAAATATTTGTCATTTAACTGATTGACGAAGATCTAAAAAGGCTGACAACTCTCAGTTATCTAATACTGTTGAAAGTGCATATAAGTAGGTACTTAGATTTTTAACAAAATATTAACTACAGCACTCATTTTGATGGCTAATTTTCTCCCTCACATAGGGAAATACAAATAGATATGGGTATTTCCATGTTTAATCCATTAATCCTTTGCTATGTAAATAAAGATACAATCAGATAATAGCACAAAGATGTGTATACAGACACTGATACCATTGTTGTTTACAATGTTGAAAACTGTAAACAAATATTCTTTAACATCAGTTTGGCTTGTAACACTCATGAGTGTGAAAGGCAATAATATATTGCTGAGTAAATGTAAATTCCCATGTATATCCTCATATTTTGAGTATCACTGCATTCTCAAAAATTTATGAGGTAAAGGGATTCTAGAAGAAAATTAAGCAAAATATAAACAATGGTCATTTCGGGGTATTGGGAGTTGAACACAATGTATACAGGTTTATACTTGAATTTGAATTATCTAAAGTGATAATGAACAATCTATACAAACAGTAAGAACAATAAAACTAATTTAGCATGTGTTGAAAATCAGTAATGCAGGACAATAAGGGCCTGGTAATAAATGAGACCAAGTACCAAAACAAGTATTTGGAATAAGAGCTTAGAATAGGCTCCACCTCAAAATGGGGGAATTTACAAATCTTGTCTTAAAGTCAAAGCATGTTTCTCAAGGAGAGGCCCAGATAGCATTTAGGGCAGGGCAATTTTACATTGTGTTGAAATATCTTTGTATAGCGGAATAAGAAGCATACCTGCCCCCACCCCAACTCTTTAAAAATCAAAATACTTCCATACATTCGCAAATGTCCTCTAAACAATTGAGAATCAATGGCCTAGGAAAACTGACCACTTGTAGTGATTTATGACTACCATACAAACTAATTACAACATCCAAGATCTAAGAATGACCTTGACAGAAAAAAACCAAGTGGTTATAATACCTAAGTAAGCTTTTTGCTCAGCTATTTAACACACAGGATACAAATAGGGTCCTGAAGCCTTTCCCCCCATTTGCTCTGTAAGAAACAGCTTTTAGTGTGTGTGTGTGTGTGTGTGATTTTTTTTTTTTTTTTTTTTTTTTTTTACCAGTTTTTAACAATTTTCAGTGTTCTGGCTTTAACCCTAGCTATGTAGAGTATTTACAATTAAAAGGAAAACTAGGGGGGCTAGGGTTGTGGCTCAGCAGTAGAGCGCTCGCCTAGCACGTGCATGGCCCGGGTTCAATCCTCACCACCACATAAAGATGAGGGCATTGTGTACAACTAAAACAAATAAATAAATATTAAAAAAAAAAATGGAAAACTAGGTAAGCTTAAGGCAGTCATGATTATGCTCAGATGTAATCCTCCCTACTCCGGAGGCTGAGGTATGAGGGTTATAAGTTAAAGCCCAGATTGGGCAATTTAGTGAGACCCTGTCTCGAAATAAATAAGGGCTGTGAATGTAGCTCAGTTGTAGAGCACTTGCCTTGAACATTTGCAAGGCCCTGGGTTCAATCCCCAGTACTGCAAAACAATAAAAAGAAACTGGGCATAAACTGTATTTCTTGAATATTTTACTATTTATGGATGAAATGGCATTAACTAAACCTTAAAAATTGTTTTAAAATTTGTTGACAGTTAACACTTCAATGTACCAAATAAAGAGATGATGTTCAAAAGAAAAGATGCCATATAATAAACATTTGGTCTCTAAGTATACCAAGAAGGATCCAGATGACATACACAAAGCTACACTCTTCCATAGAAATTATCCTTCTCAGGGCCTCTACATGAACACTGAAGGATTAGGGACACATGGGACAGTTGGCTTTTAGTGAAAGCAAAGTAGCTGACAATGTAATGTCAACAGAAAATTTCAGTTCTATGCATTTATTAGTGAGTTATTTCAAAATCCATATTAATATCATTTCAAATTGAAATTAAAAAAAATTTACTCTTATTTGCACTTTAAAAATGAATTCTAATAAATGCAAGCTTATAGGATTTTACAAAGAAATATTAAAATGGAATTAAAACACACATACATATAAGAACATGCTATAACACATGGCTTACCAAGCATACTGCCTGCCACCAGGATATCAAAGAGTGTGTCTGCATAGCGACGATAATCTAATCTTGAGCCTGTAGAATCCAGAAATTTGGCTACAGCTTCAAGGTCATCACCAGCTTCATTAAGCCCCTGGACAAGTGTATCCCTGAAGACTGTGGGTTCGAATTTCTCTTTTTCATCTAAAATTGAAAATTCACAAAATTATTCCTTTATGTATACACGTTATATTCCCCAAGGTGACTGTCCATTTATTCTTTATTTAGTGTGATTATTTAGAAGTTGAAGGGCAATTTAAGTTTATCTATTAGAATTCCATGTTCTTAAACCCCTTGTTTAAACATTTACTCATGCAAATAATGCATTTCTGTTCAAAGGGGCCACAAGAATATTTTAATTATCTAATATATAATAAAATTAATGATTGTTCATTTGTCATTTGTAGGCTAGGCCAATATAATCTATTAACTTTAATCAGAGGAAAAAAATACAGAGTGTAACAATTGCAACTTAAATTGCTATTTCACCTAAGACCAAGAAAGAAAATGATCCAGAGAAACACCAAAGAATTTACAAGAATAAAAATAAAAAGCAAAGATTGAGAAGGAAGAAATGAGTAGGAATGTCTCCTTTACAAGACAAATTATTCTAGGATACTTAACTCTTCATATATGTTACAAGCTGTAATGTATAATATAGCCTCAGAGCAGAGGGTTTAAACTTTCTAGTCTCCTCAACCCTTGACACTCTTAAACAGTACTGAGAATTAAAAAGAGCTTTCTGTTCATGGAGGTTTTATCTGTGGATACTTATTTTACTAGAAATCAAAACAGAAAACTGTAGAATATTTATTAAATGAAAAAAGTAGTGAGAAGAGTGGTATTGTTTTACACTCTTGTGAATCCTTTTAACACCTGATTAATAGTAGATGGACGGATGCTTACACCCACTGTGGTTCAATCCACTGCATTATTATATACCATGTAGACTCTATAAATTCCACTGCAAACTCAGAGACAATGCAAAAGAGTTTAATAATATCTTAGTATTGTCATTAACAGTTTTGATTTGTGGATCTTCTGAAAGGGCTTCAGAAGATTTAAAAGAATATAGATATTGTATTGCTTTTTATTCTTAGCAAACATTGACAAGAAAAATCTAAAAGAACCACAAAGGCATATATTTACAGGCATAAATGAACTGCTGCAGGGAATGAGGTAGGTGAGCACAGAGAACTTGTCAGGAGGGGAAAGAATTGGCAGGAGTTTTGGTCGAGACACTAAAGATACCTCTTGTGGAAGGTGGATTTTAAGTCAGATGTTGGAGGAGGAGACATCCTAGAGGTGGAAGGGGAGGGAATAATACTATAAAATTTCACAAGTAAAAATGCGTTCTTAGAAATAAAAGTGAAAAACTTAATGGAAGAATTGAAAGAGAAAGCTTAGAACATCTGTTAGAAACTGGGGAATGATATTGGCTAAATTATATTTGTATATTGTGTGCACATATGAATATGTAACAATGAATCCCACCATTATGTACAATTATAACGCGCCGATAAAATATAGGGAAAAACGTAAACTACACATATATGACAGAGGCCTAGAAAATAGGAGGAAAATGTTAAGAGCAGATCAGTGAAATATTCACATAAATATGATAAAAAGATAGAATAAAAAATATAAAGGAAATTATTTTAAGAAAGCTTCACAGAATTGAAGAAAGTGAGTTTCTAAATAAAGGGCCTTCTGCGTGCCCAGCACAATGATTGAAAGGGGTACATTCATTATCATGAATTTACAGAATACTGGGAAAAGAGCAACTATCCGGAGTTTCTGGGGAAAACAAAACAACAAAAAGCCACACAGAAAGCAATAAGAAACAGAGTGACAAGAACTACTCAACGGTTCACGACATATCAGAAAGCAGAAGAAACTTCTTCAAAATCCTGAGGAAAAAGAGCTTCCAACCTAGAATTGTAGTGTTCAGCTAAACTACTCATTAAGAGTAAGAGCAAAGTGAATGTATAGTGAAACATTCAAGCTTACAAAACAGAACGACTAAGGAATAAGTTGTGAAAAATAAACAAAAACAAATAGCACTGCTGAGGATAACAGAGAAAGGACATTTCAAACACATCAAGCCGACAGCTGCACAGCTGACCTAGAGTTCATCAATGTGATATGACACACAAATCCCTTCATTCTCCTCTCATTGCTAGAATTTTGAAGTGTCTTGTATGAAGAGATTTACACAACAGCAGAGTGAAGGCTGCCTAATTTTCATTTTCGTTTTTCTTTTGCAGTGTGGGGGATGGAATCCAGGAATTGGAGCATGCTAGGTATATGATATACCACTGAGCTACACCCCCAGTCAAAGGCTGACTAGTTCTAAGGCATTGAAAACTAAGTTGAATAGATCAATTATTAAGTTTATTTAATTCAAGAAAACAAAACAAAAGATGTTAAGAAAAAGTAATCATATAACAGTTCAGCTGTGAACAGCATGCACAAAGTCATAATGCTAGGAATCCTAAACATAAGTCTAACCGAAATTATGATAAAGAGGACTAGGACAAGAGGTATGAGGTGGGTGTGGAGTGAGAAAGCAGAAGCCTCAAATTCTTTAGTAGAAAGTGCATATTTAACACCTCCAACAGAAAAATCAAGAAATAGCTATACAAGAATGCTGTTTGACTACATGAATGTAAATATCAAAAGTAGCAGTTAAAAAGGTTCAAAGAGTTCCTCTGGGAAGGAGCAGGCCCTGCTGGTGTTGTAACTTGTCTTGCAGAACTGTTTTGACTATTTAAATGATGTGCTTGCATAATTTTAATAAAATTAAAACTACATTTAAAAACCAAACTGTCTGGTTTGCATAGACTGACTACGTGTAGTTACTAACAGAAGGATGGGTTGTCAGTGGTTAACACCACTTACATCAGCATCAGAACTGCAGAAGAAAGGCATTCCCAGTACCAGTCGGAGCCACCGGGTGTGAGATGCCATAAAGACATACACGGATGAACAGAACAATATTCATCACACATGAGATAAAAAGTCCTTTTGATGCCATAAGCAAAACATCATGAAGCCAACAACGCAAATGTTGACAGCAGAAAAAAAATTAAATTAGGGTCTTGTGTTGGACAGTGGGGATAGATAAGAGCTCTAGAGAAACATGTAGAACTGGAAGAGAGGAAAACTATATATCTAACAAGAGGAACCCACCAGCAAGCAAAGAAAACTTCACTTCTTATTCAGGATCTAACTAAAGGGTAATTCTCCTTCCTCTTAGGAGAAAGAGGTTTTCTTTCCTATAATATGAGAACACTGGAAGTGAAAAGACCACAAGCTGTTTATTAAGTCTTGTGGCCAGCTTCCAAAATGAATTGAGGCCATCACCACAATGACACAACATGTTTGGATGTTGACTCAGGTGGTATATCAGATTTTGATGGTTTGAAAATTACAAATTGAGGCATTGGGTAATATAAGTTGGTAAATAAGGAAAAACTCAGGCTAGGCCAAGAATCCATGTAGAAGACCTTGTTTTGAATCTAAGAGACAACTTAAAAACTTGTGTTTGTAAAAAGGTCTTCATTGTTCCATCCTAATTTTACAAAAGAATTGCCACGGAAGAAAAATAAAAGGAAGATAATATATCATGGTCAAGGACATTCCAACAGTGAGCAATAATGCATTAAGTCAAAATGATTATTTATAGCTTGTAAACCTTAAAAACTTAGGATGGCATGATGGGACTAATGATTCTTTTGCACACTCAAAAAAATCTCTCACCTGCTAAGATAGTCTCTATGAAGAGAAACAGAAACTCCTATAGAAGAAAATGACAAGAACACTATGGAAGTTTGGGGAAACAAGACAACATTTTACACAAAGATTTCCTTTCATCTGAAACAACAGGATATTGTGTAGTTTGTATTTCATTTGAGAACAAACTAGCAGCAATACTTTAAAAATCCTAACAAAAATACACCATTGCTTCCTTTGGTTTCCATTTGGCAGTTCAACCTCTCCTGAAGTAGGAAGTATATAATTAGGGTCTCAAATTTATACTGTGTTGGTGAATTACAAATGTGACACTGAGGAGTTAGTCAGAATGGCCCTTTCACTGACAGAAAAACAGGCCTATTCCTGATGCTCGAATATGCCTGTAAGTTATCTGACTGCATTGCTTACTGTAAGAGCTAATGGTTAATAAAGCATTTGTCTAACCTGTTAATGAAGTGATCAATAATATAATCTACATCCCTTCCCAAAAGTCACTGAGGCATAGTAAATGAGTAAAAAATATCATGTATTTTCTAATTTATACATATTATATATTTTAAGATTTGCAGGTATACTAAATTAGTTATTAATACACTTATCATAAATCTTTTTTTTTTTTTTTTTTTTTTCAGTGCTGAGGATCAAACCCAGGACCCAACATATGCTAGACAACTGTTCTGCTACTATACTAAACCCCAATCCTGTAAATCTAATAGTGATTGAAACCCAATAGCACAAAGCTAAAGCTAAAACTAAAGCACAAAGCTAAAGCTTGTCTGAGGGAGAAGCCTGAATACACTGTCACTTGGATGCCTGCAATTTATTCCTCGTTTTTTCCCCCCTCTCTCAATTTCACCAATTTTATCCAATCTTCCAGTTCCTACAGGTCATAACAGAAAATATAAATTTGGAGAATATATGATGTATTTCATAAGAGAGGATATAAATGGGTCCTGTGTGATGTGTCCTACCATAAAGTGTATATTTATGTTAGGCAATAAGAAATACTTTTTCCTTTTTTAAAAACCTAACTTGGTATGCAAGAGCATTATCTTTGTTAGGAAAAGTTTCAAAGTAACAATAGACCTTTGGAAGAGAGCCTATCAAATGTCCTTGAGATAGCCCCTGTAGTTTCCCCTGCTCACCCCTATGAAACTACTAACCATTTATATGAAGTCAGTCCCATGACAAAGGCAAAGAAAAGCCAAGGCACAATAAATTGTCGGGAGGCAATTTAGTATGAAGAGCAGAAAATGAGGTTGACACAATTTTATTTTTCCCAGTCAGCAGTTTGGCACAAAATGGCTCAAGTGTTGCTTAAATCCCCAACAGACCTGAGTTATATAAGTCCAGATCAACTGACAAATAATATGTATCTGTCAGTAGCTCTCCCTGAGTGCTCTTGCTGCATAATCTTGACCACCCAATGAATCAGAGGCAAACCTGTTCAGAATTAGAGAAAACCCGGCTGACGGCAAGGGCCAGCTTACTGATGGAGTCAGTTGTGCAATAGTTCTTGGGCTTTCCTGGCTCTGGAGCTCAGTTACAGTGAATCAGCGTCACGCTCATCACGCAGCTTGAGCTGGAGATCCAGGTCTGAGATTAGCAAGTCCCCTCAGCAGGCGGGCAACAGCAAACCTCTCTGGGCCTCGCAGTTGGGCATAGATTAACTCCTGTCACTTTACTGGGCTCCACAAAACCTTCACTGTAAAAAGGTTTCTGAACTATATCGCTCATGACTGTTAAAACTCCTTTTGAAATCATCTGCATCTTTTTCCCTCTCTTTTTTAAAAGACTGCTTTAAATAAGGAGACAATAAATGCATGCTGGTTAGCACCCCAAGTTTGTTATTTGCTTCCAGATTCCAGTGGGGAAATGCAGTGAAGATAAGACATTAGATGAGCAATAAGTGCAGGTGGCATAGCCTATACCTGTACTTATTCAGCTTATGAGATGAGCCAGGAATTAAAATAAAAATAGGAAAAGGAAAGTGGAAAATAGAAATACTGTATGCTGCAGGTACTGCTTACCTCGAACAAACTCAAAGGGCACACAGTGGGTCATCAATGAAATAATCAGCACTCAGAGATCACTGAGTGGGACTATACTTCAAAGTCATTTACCTTTATACAGGATACTTCCTTAAATACTTTTCAGCCATCCCCCTCAATATTAGTTAGCTTAATAATTCACCTAGTGTTTCCTCTTTGAGTTTCAGTTCAACCATTTTTATATTCAAGGACATAATTGCACAAAACTACTAAATGCAAAATATATAACATAACTGTGAAACCCATGTATTTGTGTAAAATATAATTGTAAAATAACAATTCAGGTAATTGTGCAACTGACAATGTAAAATCATGTTAAAATAGTCTTTACACAGGAAGAGCAGTAAGATGCGTAGTATATAAAAAAGAGAAATTTTATCTGTCATTGTGGGTCTATTACTTTTCTACTCAGAAAAAAAGAAATTTGAAAATACTATGAATTTAGGGGAATTTAGGACAGTAGATTTAATTTGACTTCCTAACAGTAGATTTAATTTGACTTCCTAAATTCTGAGAAAGCAAAAATCTCTCAACATCTCTTTCTGTAACTCACTTTTCTCTCAGTATTACCACCTTTGCTATCAATATCTTCTCCAAACAACAAAGCAAACAAAACCCAAATACAAATGCTGATGTTAAAAATAGTAAAGTACATCAATTGCCCTCAAGCTAAATTATTTGTCCAAGAAACATCTGGGAAACTGGTAGTTCTATAGCTTAATTGCAGAACTTCAGATTCTACATCCAGAGCACAAATGAGTGGAATTTGTGAGATTAAGTTGAATTCTCCTCCAATCTGATATTTTGATTAGAACTTTAAACACACACAAACACAACACAGCCTACCCCTTTTCCGAGTTTTGAACCGCTGGCCTGTTAGCACTGGCTTCTGATGCTTATTCATAAAATTTCTGAAAAAGAAAATAAAGGTTATATATTTTAAATAAGCAGTTCATATAAAATATATGGCTAATAAATGTATGTTCAATGTCAATCAACAAATGAACATCCTTTTAAAATAATTGGACTAGAAAAAATTTTTAAAGTTCACCAATACTAAGTGTTCTTAAAGGACACAGGGAAAACAACCAAGTCAACTTTGGCAAAGATTAGACTCAATACCATACTTCTGAGGAGCATACGGTGAGTTATGTATAAATATCACACGTATATAACCTGTAGTCCACCAATTCCTTTCCTAGGAATTTATCCTACAGCTATATCCACACAAGAATGCCAACATATGTGTGTATGTATAAAAGTATTTAGTTGTGGTATTGCTGGATTCAAGGGGTGGGGGGAGACAAATGACCATAAATATGAAGTCTGATTAGACAAGACCTAAGTTAGCCACTGCATGAAACATTAGGCAGCTTTATAGAAGAATGCATTCGATTTCTAGCCCTCGCTGTGTCTCTGATTACATTTGTATGTTGAATCCACATCTCTTCCTATCACTCAGTGAGTTTCAGTCACACTGCCCTACTGTTGACAAGGTCCCATTTCTAAGGCTCTGCACCTGTCTTTCTCAGGAAGCATCTTCCCCAGCTGTCCACATGGCTTACCTACTGCATTCATTCAAACGCCTCATTTTCAGAGAGGCCCACCTGACTATCCTGACAAACATGGCCCCTTGTCACTCTCTCTTTACCTAGCCTTTTCTCCCTTCCTAACCTTTAGCATTATCTGCCATTTTATTATTATCTGTTTGTGGTCTGCTTCCACCATGAAAGGTAACCTCAATGAGCTAGGAGTCATGTAGGTTTTACTCTATAATATAATATATCCTTAACACCTAAAAAGCTAACAAAGTTTAGCTTTTAATAAACACTTCTCAAATAACATTGCTCCACTGATATGGAAGGATGTTCCAGGCATAATGATAGTAGGAAAAAGTAAATAAATAAATAAAAGCACCAATTTAAGAAAAATGGAAGGTATATTTTTATTTGATTAAAAAGGGGATAAACCGAATATGTGCTTTTCGAAACAAGGAAAATTTGAGAAGGATTAAAAAATATGTAAAACTTGCTCCAAAATACTTCTTAACAATTGAGAAAAAGCTTGCTGGTATAAATATTATACATTAATATATCTGGATTGCTTAAATTATGAAAGCCAAACAAGATAATATGTACTATTCAAGCAAATTATCTCATCTTTCAGAATTTTAAAAACATGGAAAAATCATTATTCTCTTTATGAAACAAACCTTCTATTCCAGGGCTGGGGTGTAGCTCAGTGGCAGAGCACTTGCTTACCATGCTGGGGGCCCTGAGTGGATCCTCAGCACCACCAACAAAGTAAAACAAAACAACAATCTGCCATGGAAAAGTTCTAATCAATCATTATTTTAAAAGTGAAATTGATTACAAAAGCAGTAACAATGCAAAAGTCACTTATTTTACCACTTGAATTGAGAGAAATTTGATCATTTCTATAAAGTAAAATGAACTTAACAGAGCATGCTTGGAGATACAAAAGGTGACTAAAGCAGAATTCACACCCTCAAGGAACCTAGTGGGAGAGATAAAATGCAAACTTTCACAAAACAATGCAACCTTTGAAACAGAAGTACACACAAGAACCAGGGTAGAGACAGTGACTGATTGCAGCTCAAATATGGGGCAAGATCTACAGTTACAAGTACTATCAACTTAATTGATAAAATCCCATTTTATTTAAGGATGTTGGAAATAGTTTCTAATACATTATTTATATTCACTGTAAAACTCATTCAGAAAGTTCTCTGTCGGCATTTTCCAATTCACTGTGGATCACCACAAACACTTAACTGGTGCAAAATTGATGTCATTGTAAAAGTAGTTCCCTCCTTGTCTCTGTACCTCCCAAACATAACAAATATTCAGAATGTATTCTGGTTTCATTTTATTTTTTAAAAAGGGCAACAACAAAAATCTGTCAAGAGTTTGGTTCTCATTCAAAAACAAAAATAGGGCCCAAATAGCCTGAAATGTCTTCAGCAGGCAAACATTCAAGGAGCTGCTCTCTGCTGAAGATGTTTTTGTTTCATAATTAATTTTAAAGTAATTTAAGCATGAACCATATCTAAAATTTTTATTTTTAGTCTAGGTTATAAACTCATGGAATTCTCTGTAAGTAACTCTACATTTGTACCTTGTTTCTATCTTTCTCTGTTAATGAAGAATTATCAACCTACTGTGAGAGAATTATTCTATTTTAAAAATCCTTAGCTTTTTTATATCTACTTCAGTTCTAAATAAAAAAGTTTCTCTTCAGAGCCCAGTTATAGGGGCTTACTTTCTATACCCTCAATATAGTTTATACAGAAAATAATATAATAAAATGTAAACACAGATATATATGCAAAAATTTTGACATAAAAACCACCATATAAAACTAACAAAACCCAAAAACTCACCCACTTAGTGAAAGACTAAATGAAGTATTCTCTTCGCCAAGAGTGTCTATGGTTTAGCTGTTACTATTTGGAGCAGAGACACAGCTTTCCTCTATATTTAGCTCCTGCTACAGTGTAATCTGCTCAGTGAGGGTCAGCCTTTATAAGGTCCTTGCTGAGCCCTTATCAGAGAGAGCCCCGGCCTAAGAGAAGCAAGGGCACTTTGAGCAGAAAACTGTGCTAGCTTAAACCTGGGAAAGCAACAAAGAAACAGTAACAAAGATAATTCCATAGCCCAGTATAAAAACTTTACATTTATTACTTTGCATTGTAATTTGAAATCAACTAACTTCTCCCCTTCTAACAAAAATGGAACAGCTCTATGGTTTAATAGTATTAAAACTTGTATGGAGAATGGCAAACAAAATGGATTTAAGCATTTCACAGGACATCTAAGAGACTATCTCTTAGATATTACACAAGATAAAAGAGAACCATAAAATACTCAACTGATTCAATCATTCAAAATTTGGAAACTATTCATTAATGAATTAAACACCCCTCCCCTTTTTTTGCAGGAAAAAAATCCTTTTTAAAGTCTACATTGAAGGGTTTAATGAGAAGGTTTTTAGGTCTGACATGTTCCATATATTTCCCCCGACCCAACTATACTAATCCTCTAATCATCCTAGTGTCCACTGTAGGTTCCAATTCTTTAACTCACACCCTGGGCCCAGGTGTGACAACTGGGCGAGCAGCCTGGGTGGGCCTCATGACACTAATCCTGCTAGTTTTCCCAGCCCACTTGAAGTGGACTGAAAACTTGGATGTTGACTGCTCAGTCTTGCTGGATATTCTTGTTTCTTTAATTCTCTCTGTTTTGGAAAGTAGCTGATTTACCAGAGAAGGACTCAGTCTTCCAGTTGTCCCTACAAGGGAGTGATTGTTCTTACTCTGCAATCCAAAGGTGTGGTCTTATGCTCTATTTTTAACTCTTCTTCTGGTTTAGCTCATCTTTAGACTATTATAAACTGCCTTACATGACATGCTATACTACTAATGTATTGAATATGTGCTATGCACATAATAATCACATTATTTAACCTCAGCCTTATGAATATATATAGTCAAAAGCAGAGGTCACAACATTTTTTTTTTTTTTTTTTTCTGTGAAAGGAAAAAAAGAAAATATTTTAGGCTCTGCGGGCTACATAGTTTCTATTCCAACTACTTGATTCTGCTGGTCTGAAAACAGCCATAGACAATATGCAAACAGACAGTAAGGCTGTATACCAGTAAAATTTTATTAACAAAACAGATAGTGGTCCACATTGGCTCCACAAGTCAGTTTGCAGACCTCCATTCTATAGCAGAGTATCCAATGGAACTGTACTTAATGATGGAATTATTCTGTATTTGCATAGTCTAATATGGTAACCATAAGTCACATTTGGCCATTGAGCACTTGAACTGTGGCTAGTATGACTGAGGAGCTGAATGTTTAATTCTATTTCATTTTATTAGTTGAAACTTAAATAGTCACTGTGGCTAACGGCTACCATGTTGGGTAGTGCACTAATGAAGCTATCCTTTTGCCCCTGATACTTAATCTGATAATAAGGTAGCCCCATGGAGCATTTTAACCTAATATCAAAGTTACATGGGTACAGTGGACAAGGAAAGAAAAGGCATTATGTTTCAGAAAGCCCTGTATACAGTCAATAATGCTTATGACTTTAGGGAAGGAGTCTTTGGAGTCTAAAAACCATAAGGCAAGAATATCACCTCCAACTCCAAAGTAAAAAGAATTTCATAAAGATGGAACACCACCACCCAATAAAACCAAGTTATTCTCCTGAGGTATTTTGTGTTTAGGAACAAGATTCAAGAATTATCTTTTATTCTATATCCTAATGAGTGAGATAACTCACCACACACACACCAAACAAAACAAAAAAAAACATAAAACCCCTAAAAGTTACCCAAAATTATTAAATTGTTAACAATTTGTCTTTTCGTTAAACATCATAAAAAAATCCTTTATAGAACATGTCCAATCCAGAAAATTTTTGGGGTCAATAACATTGTAGCAAAGTTCTCTCAAAAGAAACAAAAATAATTAAACTGGCTCTAAACCTTTAAATTATTTCCACTAAAGCAATCAGCTAAATATGTCTATAATAACACCAGGCAATGTGTTGCCGGGATAACATTAGTTTTGTTTCATATTCCTATTATGACTTTGTAACTAACAGCCTCTTCGTACTCAAAAACCACCCAGCTGGGTTGGAGATGTGGCTCAGTGGCAGAGCGCTCGCCTCGCACGTGCGCGGCCCGGGTTCAATCCTCAGCACCATGTAAAAACATAAATGCATTGCATTGTGTACAACTAAAGTAAATAAATAAATATTTTTTTTAAAAAAATCACCCAGCTGTTGCAAAAACAAATTCTAAGTTGTAGCATTAAAAAAAGAAAGAAAATTTAAAACAGAAGGTAGTATAGCTACAAAAGAAAAAATGTTTCTAAATAAAAAATATTGCTGTTATATTCATGTCCTCTTCATTCTTATACTTATTAATGTAAAAGAGCATTAAACAACCTTGTCAAACATCATAAAACTTAATATTAGTTTCTTCTCAAAAATTTACAAGCATATTTTTCAGTGGGGAACATTAATGGTGGAATCAAATTGTGCTAAGCAACTCCCTTATAAGGAAAGGGTTATTTAAACCCAAGGGCATTGGCTTGTGAAAATAAGAGAAAGAAAACATAAAGGCACCATGGCAAAGTTGGCATTTTCATGTTTCCAGAACTATTTCCTATCTCAAGTTTAATTAGTACTACCTAAGTTCTGAATGCTGATATTTCCTTTGGAATAAAAATAGAAATGTTCCCAAAGCTACATGCTAAGTGTCCATGTACAACCTTTATATAGAAACAAATTAAGGCAATTACATATAATTTATTTTATCTTAATGAACTTCTTCTCAAAAACTTTTAAGAAACACAGTTTATTCCTAAAATACTTTCACTCTACCAATCAACTCCTGCTCTCTACTTCATCTAACCTCCAAGCTCCTTAGGGCATTCATGTTTCTTTCTTTGAGCCCTTACACTTTTTCCAGATGGAAACTCTCCTGAATTCTCAATCCCCTCCCTCCAACTGAATAAGCTCATTCAATCTTCCAAATGCTCTGATTTTGCTGATGCTGTTCTTATTTCTCTCAACACTTGCAAAGACATGGACACATGCACCCTACCAACATTAGAGAATACTTTGGCTTTTAGACAATCTATTCCTTAAGTAAAGGTTTCAGAGTATTTTAATAGCAAAATGGCCTAAAACTTCTATTCTAGATAAGACCCTAAGAACCTCTGTTTACAAGATAACTATTGTAATAACAATTGGATACCTCTAATATTAAAATTTTAAATCCTGAAAATGTTGAAGAAACAGTGGCATAAAACAAGGATATGTCCAATGGCCACAATGTATACATTAATGTATCAAGTATTTGGGGGTGCCTATTACATGTAAGCCATTGTAATAGGACAGTGCTTTCACACAGGATAGTTGATAATTTTGTCTGGAGACATTTTTTTTGGGGGGGGGGGCAGGAGGGGCTGTTACTAACAATTGAACCCAGGGGTGCTTACCCACTGAGCCTGTCTCAAAATTTTTTATTTTGAGACATGGTCTTGAACTTGTGAACTTCCTGCCTCAGCCTCCCAAGTTACTGGGATTATAGTCGTGCGCCACTGTGCCCAGGCTTCTGGAGAGATTTTTTTGATTGTCACAGTCAGAGGATGGGTATAGATGCTACCAGCATCTAACAGCAATGGTGCCAAATATCCTACAAGATACAAGCACAAGAAAGCCCTCCACAACAAAGGATTGTGTGGTCCAAAATTTCAACATTGCTGTGGTTGAAAGACATCACCATAGAAAAGAAATAGTGGTATGTTTAAGAGCTAAAAAATTTGCACACAGGACTAAACACACCACAGTAGCAACTCAACAGATATTTAATTGAATGACTTGTTTACATTTAGCAAACACTGATGTCAAATATTAGAGAAAATAAACTTATCATTGAGTAGACCATTTTATTTTTTTTAATTTAATTAATTTATTTATTTATTTTGGTACCAGGGATTGAACTCAGGGGCACTCAACCACTGGGCAACATCCCCAGCCCTTTTTTGTATTTAATTTAGAGACAGGGTCTCACTGAGTTGCTAAGTGCCTCACCATTGCTGAGGCTGGCGATCCTCCTGCCTCAGCCTCCCAAGTGCTGGAATTACAGGCGTGCGCCACCGTGCCCAGCAAGTAGACCATTTTATATGAAAGCAAAAGCACCATGATGTATGAAATAAATGTTTCCCAGTCTCTGATACTAAGAGATTTATTTCTGCATTGATGATTTTGTATTCTATGATATTCATGGGGAGGGCAAAAGGCTCACAGAATATAATTTTAAAGAATTAGAAAAAAGAAGGTTGAGCACAAGCAGATGAATTTTTCCTACTTTAGAATGTTGCAATAATTTTAAAAAATGACAACAAATTTTAAAATGAAACACACTACTAAAAATGAAATTGTCTAATTTTTTATGACTTGGAGAAAATAATGATATGCTAAGTGGATACAGTAAAATGTAAAATCTTGTATGCATGATGTGAATTTGACTGCAAAATACACCAGTACTCAATGAGCTGTGGGTTCAAGAGGACATTTAATTCCTCTTATCTGTACTTCTCTAGATTTTCTATAATATAAATACAGATGTAGTTTTTTTTAAAAAATGTATATATTTAAGAGAAAAACTTTAACCTCCTCCGAAGTTCCTACCAAATCCAAAGTCACAAGCAACAATATTATTTGTGTATGAAGAAAAATTATATTAGACAGGATTTAAATAATATTCTGTAATATTAGATATCATTCCCTCCTAAAAGAAACCAGGATTCCTTGAATAAATGGTTAATTCCAAGAATATAGAAAGAAAAGATTTACTATGTACCAGAAAATATAAACTGTTTCTTGCACCAGAAAATATAAACTGTTTTAAAAAAATCAGAAAATATTAAAACAACACAGATTTTTTTTTTTTTTTTTTTTTTTTTTTTTAAGATACTGGAGATGGAACTCAAGCCTTGCACATGGTAGGCAAATATTCTATCACTGAATGGTACCCCCAGTTCATTTTTATTTTTTTATTTTGGGATGGAGTCTCACTAAGTTGCCCAAGCTAGTCTTCAACTTGTGATCCTCCTGCCTTCTGAGTTACTGCAATTTCTAGTGCTGTATACTTGGAGCCATGTTCACAGGAACAATTCTGTTAGCTTAGCTTGGAGACAACTTGATTACCAAAATAATTAAAGAACAGCAACGATTAATATGCTGTTAAATAAAATAAGAACCCACAATTTCATACTTATAACTTCATATTCCATTTATTTATTTATACCAAGGATTGAATCCAGGGGGGCACTTAACCACTGAGCCACATCCCTCACCCTATTTATTTATTTATTTATTTTGAGGCAGGGTCTATCTACAATCTTAGGTCCTTACTAAGTTGCTGAGACTGGCTTTGAACTCGGGACCCTCCTGCCTCAGCCTCCAGAGTCCCTAGGATTACAGGTGTGTGTCACTGTACCTGGCTCAGATTCCTTTTAAAGAAAGAACTTAGTATACAATGGAAAGGGAAATAAGTGGAGAAATAGAAAAAAATTTTCTTTTAATAGAACATCAACAAGTAAGTAGAAAAGGAAACACAAGGGCCTGGAGATATAGTAGCTCAGTAGGAGAGTGCTTACCTAACATGCACCAGGCCCTGGTTTTGTTCCCCAGCACCATAAAGCCAACAAATAAAAAAACTAAGTAAAAACAAGAAAAGGAAACATGGGATTAGAAAATTCACCATTTTGCAATCATCACACTAAAAACTGATTCATGCATTGATACATGGGAGATTCCTCCGTGTATGCTAAATCAAAATGAATTTGTGCACTTATATTGTGAAGCCCATGATAACCAACAGGATGATAAGCATAAACATCTTCACACGAATCACAAAAGGAAAAATAGTGACTACACATTGGAGAAACATGGTCAACCAGAGGATTCACACTGAAGAGCATGGGATATTGCTCACATGGTATTACAGACAAAAATGCATGATCTGAATCTAATTGTCAAGAAACAAAAGTATACCAAGGAATACTCTCCAAAATTGATTGGCCTATATTCTTAAAAAATGTCACTGTTTCAACAAAGACTGAAGATTTGTTTTAGATTAAAAGAGAACCAAAAAGACATAACTAATAGTAGTATCTGTGAAATTAACTGAATTTTATTATTGCACTGTGATTCTGTAAGTAAAGTATCCTATTCTTAAGACATACTCAAGTCAGAGAAAAAGGTTAGAGTGTACACAACCTACTTTCAAATCCTTCAGAAATATAAATGATTATGTATACACAGAATAAAGGTAAACACAGAAAGCCATTTATATTTTAGGGAATGAAGTTTGGCAAGGAGAATGATTCAGGGAGCTGAACAAGCCCAGGAAGCTCAGCATCACAGGGATTTTGTATTTTCTGGGACTGGTTAGAAATAAAGCTTGCCACAGAGGGTGGTAGCATCACTTTCCAGATCCCTCAGGATTTGCTCAGCTGTAAAGTAGGAAACAACTCAGCTGTATCAATCGCTCAATCAGGAAAAATCAAGTTAACCCCTGATACAAACATGTTTATAATAAATACATGGTCTAGTAAATATAGCTTGTATTTGTTCTATGCACAATGAAAACTTTTTTTAAAATGTTTTTATTGCTGTGCAGAGGGTTTCTTCACCTTGCTGCACACCAACACTGTATAATAAAATCCTTGGCTTAAGTGAGCCATGAAGTGTTCAGCCACACCTTGTACTACCTCTGTAATTCCTGCTGTGGAAATAGTTTTCCATATTACATTGTCAACTGATCAGCAATTCAGAAATATATAAAATGAAAGTGATTATTAAAGATTGCCATCATGAAAAGAATAAACTCAACAGTGAAAAAATGTGTGTGTGTAAAATAACTCATGGGATTTTTAAAGAAAATAAATTCTGACCTTGGCAAATTCAAAGCAAATACCTTAAAAAAAAAAAAAAAAAAAAAAGACTCCTGAACAAAATTTTTAAAAATTTGTTAAAACACATATTTTTCTATATTAAAAATATTTATCGGGCTGGGGTTGTGGCTCAGCGGTAGAGCGCTCGCCTCGCATGTGCGCAACCATGTGCGCAACCCGGGTTGGATCCTCAGCTCCACGTAAAGACAAATGCATTGTGTACAACTAAAGCAAATAAATAAATATTTAAAAAAAAAAAAAAAAAAGGACTGGGAAGTAGCTCAATGGTAGAGGCACCCTGGGGTTCAATCCTCAGTACTAGGAAAAAAGAGGGGGGAGGATTTCTTTAAAAAATATATATATATATATATTTATCAAAGCAACCCACATGTAAGCACATGATGCTACATAGTAATTTAACTCATTAAAAAGCACATATCTCAGAATTTACACATGGAAAAAAATTTTCCCTCAAAAACAACAAGCAACAACAACAAAAAATCTCACAAAGACTATAAATTAAACTAGTAATGCTACTACTAATCAAGACTCCTTTTAATTAATATATTTCTTAACTCCAACCCCTGCTTTATAAAAGAATTCTCCCTGAGTCTATAAGACATTCTTTTCATTATCTTCAATGATGAAAAATTTCACTGCTTCATGGAGGGGTTAACTTTAGGAAATCAGAGATAATTCAGAATGTAATCTGTTGAAAAGGCATGTGGCCATTTTGAAGCTACCTGGTATGTACATTTCTACATTCAATCATGTCATATCTCCTGATGTACATACTTTTGATGTACTCGAAATAAATATTCAAACAAAAACAAAAACAAAACAAAAAAACAAACAAACGTAGGTAACCACAGGGAGTAATAAGAGTACTTTTAAGTGAAAGTGAAGGGTGACTATAAACAACAAGCCTGATTTTCATATATGGCATTCAAGGCAATAAATACTTTTTTCCAAGAGAAATTTCAAAAATATTATTGATAGTTGAAGTATCAGCACAGTGAATATACAATCTTGCAAGTGGATGATTTGGAAGGTCCATCACATTTGGGTTTATTTTACCCATTATACTTGTTTTTTTCTTAACACATGGCCATATATTTCATATACAATAGCATATGCCACTTCCTTATTTGACAAAGGTATGAAAAAATGCTTGTATAGAGAAAATAATTTCTTTAAAACAACTCTATTATAAAGTTAGCATACCATGCATATTCTAGAAAATTTAGAAAAATATTATGAAAAGTTGTAAATTTAACTTTCTGTAAATGACAATTGGACACATTTAAACAAAATGTAAATGCCTTCTCATCATACAGAGCATATGTGCAGAAAAAAATTAAAATCCAATTCTATCATCTTTTCTAATCTTAAAGTGTAACTTAAAAAAAAATCGCATTAGGACTTAGAGTTAGTAATATGACTTAATTCCATGAAAGTCACCAGCGTCTTTCTTTTAAAAGCATTGTTTTGGGCTGGGGATGTAACTCAGTGGTACAGCACTTGCGTAGCATACATAAGACTCTGGGTTTGATCTCCAGCAAAGAGTGGTGGTGGGGGTTGTGTTTCAGTGCTTCACTTTAGAAAAAGTAGAAACTTTTCTTGGAGCAGAAAATACTCTAGAAATTTTGTTAATCCTATCATAGTTCTAAGCTCAGGAAATAACAAGATTGTTTTTATATTGATAATGTACTTATAGCAAAACAACAACAAATACTAACTATGTATAAAGGGGCATAAAGTAAAAAGTGAAGTCCATTTCTCAATTTTTCACTCTGTTCTCATGTGCAAGTTGCACTCTATGGGAATGATAATAATTTTAACTCTTTAACATTGTCTTACATGACCTTCAGAAAATATGTATGTATGAGATTTCCACCTATATTGAAGAAAAAACAAAGGTAAAAGAAGTCTCCTCATCTCTAATGTTTTCCTCCAGAAAATGTATACCTCTTCAGAAGATTCCTAAATAAATGTTGAACCCTACTTGGTACAGTAGAAAGATGATCTTTACAACAGATTTGCCTTTCACCTAAATGCACATACATCCAAGATGCACATACAACCAAGGCTTTCTTAACTGAGGTAAGAAAATCCAGGCGATTCAAGGAATGCATGTCAAGTGCCAGAGAGCAGTCAGTTTATAAGGGCCTGATGAACACAAATCTCACGGGAATGTTTGTGGC
This sequence comes from Tamias sibiricus, assembly GCA_025594165.1. Taxonomy (NCBI): domain Eukaryota; kingdom Metazoa; phylum Chordata; class Mammalia; order Rodentia; family Sciuridae; genus Tamias; species Tamias sibiricus. Next base: position 73,296,808 of record CM046664.1, read on the forward strand.
TAGTGGGTTAAAATGGAAGCCAGGATTGAAGTTACTACCAGGAGTACTGAAGTGTATCTCTCTCTTCACAGGGTTTTAATCAAGGAGAAAGGAAAACAGAATCTTCTGGGGGGAAAAACAATGTACTAGACTGGTAATAGTGGAAAAATTTTGCATTGTAGCAACTGTTTAAAACATGTGGTAATAGGCTTTCTAGCTTAAAGGTGGTAGTGGGCATGTGTCCAAATATTTGCTCACTTATTAGTTCTCTCAACCAAGAAACTCCTGCCCCATCCTCCCAGAGGGAGACATGCCCAAGCCTGTCTAGCGAGTGAAGCTTTATGTGAAGGGTTTCTCATCTCTCTCTCATTTCCTTTCCCTCCCCAGCCCCTTCTCTCTCCCCTCTCTCTCTCTCTCTCTCTCTCTCTCTCTCACACACACACACACACAACATACACCTATTACACATGGTAAGAACATGAACTAGATAAGACACAGCACACCAATGATATTGGACTATATTCCCTGATACAACTGTATAGAAGTAGACCACACAAATTCAAAATAAAAGAAGGTGGGCTGGGGGATTTAGCTTAGTTGGTAGAGTGCTTGCCTTGAATGCACAAGGCCATGGGTTCAATCCCCAGCACCACAAAAAACAAAACAAAACGAAAAAACAAATTAAAAGGAGGTAGGGAGACCAGTCTAATACTACAAACTCTCTCAATTATACTTTTCAATAAGGTCCAAACACAGAGAATCATTCATTTATTTGTTTGCCAAAATACAACCAGGTCTGGTACTTAGTTGACAGGGAGACAGTATGGACCAGATCAGACAAGTTTCATGATGCTCCCTTTCTAGCAGGCAGGGCTTTGTTCCAAGCACTGACAAAAAAAAAAAAAAAAAAAAAAAAAAAAATCTGGCAGTACAAGGTAGGTACATGCATCAATGATTATACTTTATATCATGCATTTGAGCTGCAGTTGTGTTTATTAATGTTTTAATAACACTTTTTTTTTCTTTTTAATTACAATCAACATCTGTGAGGAATGGAACACTTTGAAAACCATGGCTTTAAACCCAGGTCTCAGCTAACCCTAAGATAAGGTGTGGAGATGCAATGCATACCACTTGGCTGAGGGCATGCATTTCACTTTATATTGACGATACAGTGGCGATGAAAGCAGAAAGAACCTTACTCATCTGGAGCAAGAACCTTGCTCATCTGGAGCTTACACAGACAGAAGAGTAGGGGCCAGAGCCCATCAACTGTCTTTACTCAATGCACTTTCCAAAGAGCCAAAGTTGTGGCAATATCTTGGAAAGTTATTTATAAGATTTCTGAAGGCAGTTTTCTCATCATTTGCCTCATAGATCCTATAGCTTAGAATTAGATAGAGTAGAATGTAAATATTAATTTAGAGTCTAGTTTAGCACTTGAATAAATTGAATTAGCAGATTTTACCTCCAAAATGCCAAATAGCTCTCCATATAGTTCATCATTTTTTCTTTTGGTACCAGGAATTGAACCCAGGGGCACTTAACCACTGAGTCACATCTCTAGCTCTTTTTTTGCTGAGGCTGGCTTTCAACTTGTGATCCTCTTGCTTCAGCCTCCTGAGTGGCTGGAATTACAGGTGTGTGCTACCCACAATTGGCTCAAGTTCTATTAAGAAAAATAACCATTTATATTTAGAGAGGGGATTTAACAAAAATACTGCCTCTTAGGAACATACTAATATTAGGAAATTTATGGCACCATGATTTCTGTAACACTATAGGATCTCATTTCTAAATTGTTTCTGGTAGAAATCAACTCTAGCAAAAAACAATCTTTAGCCTCCCCAACACCAACCCTACATCCTCTTCCTTCAGCCAGCAGTTTCCTCTGTACCATCAACTTAGGGCTCCCTTTCCTGTTTATAACAGTCCCATTCTATTACTTTGTACACTGAGAAAAACATATGTCATGCTCTTTTTTCCCTGAGAAATGACCATACATCTAGAAAACTGTCTAGATGAGTTTGAAAAGCATTAAAGTCCTTTTTGTGAAGACACAAAAAAGATGACAGGAGAATATTAAAATACTGCACACCCCATAGAAGCTTATGATATGTTCTCTATAGTGGCTAAGTCCTAGTACCCTTATTATTTCCTTTTCTTGAGATCCTTAATATTAGTGTGGGACATTATTCTTTCTTACCTATATCATCATATTTTCTTTGTTCTTAGCATACATACGACAAAATCAAAGGAAGCACCTAATGCTAAAATCCAAGAAAGAATAAAGAGAACATTGTCTCTTTGGCATTCAACAAAAGAATGGTTCATTCAGTGAGCTACCTAAACCTTTATTTTCAATGCAGATAGTTTACAAATATGACTATCTGAGCATTTTTGGCACTCTTTATTCAACACATGCCAAATTTGGAACAGGCCAAATCATTCCACTTGGCATCTAACTGCTTAAAGGATACCTGCTGAAGAGATCCATGGCTTTAATACACAGACACCACAGTGAGCTAAGAATGAAAAGCATTCTTGTGCATGAACTACTAATAATAGTAGATTTTATAGTAATTAAATGATCTCTAAAAACACTTCAAACAATGTGTGTGAAGACATGATAAAAATAATATTAAACATATCCAATATATAGAGCAAGAGCAACCCCCCCCCCCCGCCCCTTTTGTGGTACTAGGGATTGAACTCAGGGCCTCAGGCATGCTAGGCAAGTACTCTACCACTGAGCCACAAACCAGGCCCACAAAGATGTTTGGACACCAGGAAACAGAAACTACAAAGTTGTAAGAAGCAGAAAGAAAAACGTCTAAGTCAGTGTTCAGTTAAGCAAACCCTGAGTAAGAAACTAGCAGGCACACCCTGTCCTGTGTCTGACCCTGATTTTTCTATATTAACATACTTATCCTAACAATGCTGATACTGCTCACAACAGTTTTCATACTTCTTTTTTGGGAATACTTTCTGAAGTTGGCTTAGGAGGCACAGAAGAGAATCCATATCTCCGCTTCATTCACATTTCGATTCTTAGCTAAGCTAAATACATTTGCATCCCTTCTGACTTGCCTGCAAATTACTTTGTTGGTTTCCAAAAATGATGGAGATTAACTGCCAGCAAGATACTCATATAAAACTGTGAAACAAGCACTGAGTGATGCCACCTACCTTCTAGTTTTGTCAAGAAGTTTAAAATGTGATGTGATTTGCTTATGGAAATGTATTGTTCACAAGACAGTCCTTTGCAGATTTAAGTGTAACTGTTTTAGCACTTATATGAATAATTGCATGTCAAACTCCAAGCAGAGAGAAATGACATTTGCATTCATATTAGTTCATGTTGTGTGAAAAAAAATAAAATAAAACCAGCAATTTCTTAGGGGCTGTAATACTTCCAAATTTTCCCTTTAAAACTGTCATTACAGAAAATTTCCAAACACATCCACAGAAGAGAGAACAGTATAATGTAGCCACCACCCAGCTTCAACCACTAACAGCGTAGTTAATTTTATCTTATTTATATCCTCACTCAGTCCCTCTCACCTGCCACAGAATTACATTAAAGCAAATCCTAGATGTCATACCATCCTCCCTTAAGTAATTCAGAACATGTCTCTGAAAGATAAGGGAGGTTTTGAAAACATAACTATAACATTATTTCAAGCTGAAAAACAATTAAAATTCCTTAATATCAAACATCAGGTAAGATGCGCTCCCAGTATAAGTCAAAGAAAATGGTTGGTTGACAGCATTCACTTGAATGTCAAGAAGCTTGAGACTCAAAGCATTTAAAGACTTTCTGCCCCTGGTTATGGTTATATGTGCTCAGTTCCACATCACCTCACATTGCCAGGAAGGATTAGTCAAGTAGGGAAACAAATCCACCTAAAATAACTTAGAGATCAAATGAATTTAACTCAGCATTTACTGAGCAAGTTACTGGGTTATATCTTGAGAAAAAAAGATGAGTTTGACCTAGTTAATTTATAGCATAGAAGAGGAAGGAACCAAATAAATTAATATAAGCTATAATAGAATGTGATGACAGTGGTGCAAGCTTTATGTATTTTTATGTGGCTCCATATCCAGAAGCAAAGAAGTTAATTCAGAGAAGGGTAAGCGGGGATGGGCGTGCCTGGGGTCCATAAGAAGAACACCAATGATAGTACTAGCTACTATGATGCTTGTCAATGCCATCTTTGTGCAAAGATTCTCTTTACCCACTTGCTCAGAGACCTGAATAATGTGTTAACAGGGTCTGTACTCCCCTCACTGGATAGGGTGGGAGAAGCAAACAAAAGTTAGAGGAAAACACTTATATTTAAGTCAGGTCTTGAGAGTAGAGCAGCTCATCAGATCTGGGGAGAAGAGACTGGGTGAAGAAGAAAGGGAGGTTATTCCAGGAAGAGAAAAGCAGGAACAAAGGGGTGGAAATTACTGGCAGGTTAGGGAACCAGCAGTGTGGTGACCTCAGGGCAATGTGGGAGGGCCTGGCTGACTGGAAATGCTTGCTGGGACCACAAGATGGAGTCCTGTTCTGTGGCCAGTAGAGAGCCAATAACAGCATGATGGGTGTTCAGTATTTGTTGAACTGGGAGTTCCTTGAATTAGCTGGATCGGTAGAGGTGAGAAAGAAGCAGGCTATTTGTGAATCCACTGTAATAGGCGAGAAGACATCTAAGGCAGTAGCAGTAGAAAAGGAAATGAGAGGACACATAAGAGTATTTCAGACATTTCAGAAATGATTATTTTCAAAAAGGTGGAGTCAGAAATGGAAGAAAGCACCAAATTCCATTAAACAATGGTCTATTGGTATATTCCCAATTCTGGAAAAAGGAAGAAAGAATAGAAAAGAAAGAAAAATAAAAAGTAGTAGAAATATACATATATGTTATATTTCAGAAAAACACATATTCCCTTTGGTTGTAGATAATGGAGAAGGAACAGGGGGTGGGAGAGTGGGAGAGAGATTTTTATACCTTTGCATGCTGAACTACATGCATATATTAACTATTAGGTAGTCAAAAAATGTATAATGTGCCTCTTCTTGCAGGCACATAGAGAATAATGAAAAGAAAAAAGTTTTAGAGACAGATCAACCACTCTGGGTTCCAATTCTGGTTTTGACACTTTCTAACTATGCTCTAACATAAGCAAATGAACTTACCTTAATTTCTGTTCTCTTACTTGCATAAAGGGACAATACTGGCTAATTCCTGGGTTGTTACAACAAGGAAAAAATAATCCTATGCAAAGCATCTGGTAGAATAGCTAGAACAGACTAAATGCTCAATATTGAGTAGCAATTTTATTATCAAAATACTTCTTTGATGTGAAAACATTTTAATATGCTCATTAATTAATCCTATCCCTACACTAAATATTCATATTATATGAAGTTATTAATTTGATGAAGACTCTCATTAGATATCTGTTTCTGGAAATTTAAACTGAACATGTGATTCATCTGCATTTCTAGATGAATGTTAGTTTTTCTTTGTCTTTACATGTCATTGACTCTAAATTGACTGAAGTCATTATTCACAGACTAACCAGGTATCATAGAGCACCAAGAAAATTGATAATAATTTGTATCCTCGAGGAACTGACAACCCCAGCAAGACAAACAGGTGTGACCTTCAAGTAACCATGGCCCAGATTTGGCACAAGAGATGGAAACACTGGCAGGGAAGCACCCAAGCCTATGCATCTGCTGGTAAGATGTTATGTCACATGTTGAGGTTACTCCTCAAGTATTTTTTTAGGTTCCTGGGTTCCTTTGGCATGATACATTATAAATCGATTGTAACTGTGGCAGTAAAGCATTTTCTGAGTGTTATAAAAGACTGGTCTCTCTCAAAAGCTATACTACTTGTTTGAACAGCTACATCATTATTAAAGCATCATCAAACAAAAGTTTCTTTGTTATACATGGAGATGAATAATTTCAAACCATTTTCATGTGAGATATTCTGGCCCAGATCTACCCTCCTCCCCAAAAGCTGAAGACTTGGGGGGATAGGGGGTGGGGTGGAGAGGCGGCTGGAGTTTAGGAAAGATTTTTGTTAAAGGTAAAAAATAATGATGAACATCTTCCCTGGATTTCAAAAGAGTCAGTAAATGCTTTCAGCACAATGAAGACATAAGGCTAGAGGAAAATGCATTTCACTTTATATATGGCACCGTGGGAAGAAAGAGTGGTCCTGGGGATGCTTAACAAAAACCATCTACATAATTATTCAAATATTTCTCTTTGACACAGATGGGTCTTGAGAGAAATATCAATACTAGCCTATAGAGAAACAATAGTAAAACTGCAAACAGTAATTTCTAAAGAAGCTTTCATTGATGCTGTAAATACATTATGGATGTGCACCTTGGAGGAATGACTGACCACATATTTTAGAAAGCAAGTCTTGTTTCTAAGCCACGAGAGAGTGCACGCTTTTATATATCCCCTATTTACCTATGGGGAAGCTCGGACTACATCATCACAGTTGAATGAAGTTTGGATTAAGAGGCTAATCTAAGGCTATATATAGACAGCAACACCAATTTAATCTCCGACCCTCCCTCCTCTCTCTATTTCCATAAATCTCAAAATCTGAGTTACAAAGAGACTGGGAACTCTAGCAGAGTGAAGAGGCCCTTCCTTCCCCTTCCTCCAGGCCGTCTCTCACAAACCTAGTATTAGTGCAAGTGTAAATTGCTTCCAAACATCCTTAATAGGCACCACAGGGCGATCAGGTCCGGTTTTCTCCTACAGCTTCCACAGAGGCCAAAAGGAGATGACAAGTAATGGGGAGGGCGAGGTTTGCCAAAAGAAAACTACCTTCTCCAAGTCCTTTACCAAGAGCTCATCTCGCTCGCAAAGGGGAGCTCCAGACCTTACCTCTAGCCCAGAGCCCCAGTGCCCGCTTCCCCGGGGGTCGCATCTGGCGGTGCCACGCATGAGACCATGTGCACCCGCCACTTTCCACCGCGTGGTCGGCCCCCACCCGCTCGTGCTCACAGGACGGCCAAACGTGGTGAGTCGGGGGTCTTCATCCCAGGGCACTGATACATGATATATATGGCGATGAGGGGGTGGAACCGGGGCTTCTTCACCTAGAGGCAGGAAGCCACCCAGGAGGCACATGCTTCTTCCCCGCCTGCTCTGGCCGGGTGGAAGCCCCGACGCGGTGGCGGTCACGGCTCCCACGATCCTGCTGGGTCTCCCGGTCCCATCTGGGTTTCCTCTTACCTGTCCGAGGAGGTAGCGACGACGCGCGAGGCTGGGGGCTGCGGCGATTCCTGCAGCTGCAGTGGCGGCGGCAGACAATGGAGGAGTGAAGGACAGACACATTGACATAGACACACGGAACCCAGCGAAGCTCCGCCTCCCGCACTGCCCCCGCCTCCGAGCCCGCCCCCCGTCCGGATCGCGCCACTCCCGGGGTTTTCGTGCGTTTGTAGCGAGAGCTGGAGACCTTTGCTCACCCCAGGAAGACAATGTCGGACAGATAATGCAGGACACAGAATTTTAAATATAACTTATTCCCAAATAACTGAACCGGACGTGATGTAGGCGTGGAATGTGCAAGGCGAATTTAATACCCCCCTCTAGTTTTTTCCATTTGATTTTTCCCTCCCAGGCTGCTCCAATTGTACTCTCTTGAAGCTGCCTATTGCAGCTCCTCCTTCTGGCCGGGCCAATGACGCGCGGGGGTGGTGACTGCAGCTGGATCTGCGGAGACCGCCCTCCCGGCTCGCCGGAGCTCGCTCCTAGCCCGCCAGCCCGTAGGGGCCTGAGAAGTGCTTCCGCCGTCGGCAGCTGTGCCCTGGGCTCCAATTGCCTCTTTGCGATTGATGTTCGAAACACAGGCACATCATTTCTTTTTTAACACTTCCTTTTTAAATCTTCAAACTGGCGGGAGCAATGGTTCACATAAAGAAAGGCGAGCTGACCCAGGAGGAAAAGGAGCTGCTGGAAGTTATCGGGAAAGGTATGGGTGTTGGGCTTTGATCCGGGAGCTGCAAACCTGACCGCGGGAAGTGGCTGGGCCCCGGGGTGCCCCTGGTCCGGATTAACCTTTTCTGTGGTTCTGTGAAATTGGTGATCTGGGGTCAGAAGAAAACCGTTTCTCGCTTTGGTCTGGGACCCGTTGCGGGGGTGAAGGTATGGTAAGGCAGAAGCACTGGAATGGAGATCTGCAGAGGACCGTCCTCTAAAATCAGCTTTTGGAAACGTACAGATTTCCACTGTCCACCTCAGACTATAATGAAGCATCCCCAGGGCAAGGGCCCCAGCGTGCATGTTCTTCAAAACTCCTCAGGTGATTTTAACCACAGTTCTAATTGGCGACTGTGACCTGGTAGTTTGAGGTGACTAGCCGGGTATCTCAAGGGCCCTTTCTACTTCCGGAGGCCGAATTATCTGGATCCCTTGCTTGTCCCCGCCCCCGCTTGGCGAGTGGTGGGAGCTCCTAGAGAGCGGGGTTCCTACAAGGGCATGAGAACCTGGTCCTTAATTTGCCTCATTGAGGTCCCCCGCGTTCATGGCCTCCCTGGCTTGCTTTCAGAAGCCCCTGTCGCCGCGGGTTTCTGCAGAGAGACGAGAAAATTGGCAGGATGTCCACATCCACCCCTCTGCCAGTGTTAACACCGCTAGGATCTTCTAATCCCGCTCCTCAGAGCTTTCCCTTCACCCTCCTAAGCGTGCCCCACTTCCGCTGCTCGGGTTTGTAGAAAGGAAGCCACCGGGACGAGCCAGAAGCCATGTTTTGCGCTCAGTCCCAAGAGTGGACGTCCCAGAGGAGTTCTCTGCAGAATCTCGTTACCTGGCAGGTGACCGCATGACCGGTTGCTTCTCCTGCACTGTCACAGCGCTGGGATGAGGATGCGTGGGACCGTCGGCCTGATTAATGTGGTGGTTTTAAATTCAAGAATTAGAAAGCCACGTCTGCCCTCAAAGGCAGGAAAAACCCAGCTTTGCAGCATAAGGCTCCCCAGTTTCCCGTCTTCTAAGTAGCCACCTAAAATCTTAGAGAATAAGGCCAATTTATTCTTCATAACAATAAGGAAAGCCCAGATGTAAAGGAGAAAATAAAAAATGCACTTGAACTCAACAGGTGATGATAGGCTGAGCCCATTTCATTTTATCTCAACATCTCAAAGTCAGTTGCAGCTACATTTATCATGTGTTCTTTGCCAGAATTGTGGAACTTTGGGTTGGGTTGTCATTGTTTGTACTGCACAGTTCTAGATGACCTATTTGGCATTGCAGTCTTTCTGTTCTGTCTCTGAGTAATCTCTCCCTGTCTTTGGTGTCTCAGAGATTCAGCTCACGAAATATGCGAATCCCAGTTGTACACCAGCTGGTTTTTGCTGGGCAAAAGAAGGGACAAAAGACCAACTTGCAGTCCACCAAGGATGAGAATCCTGATTTTGAACAGGCCAGAACTATCATATATTCTGTCAAAAGTGAAAACCAGTGAGCAGTTTTATAAACTAGGTCTCTGAAAGAGGAGGTGGGCATTCCTGGATAAATTCTGAGAGGTCCACCAGTTTTTATTCTGAAGATTAAACAAAACAGAATTCATGTACACTTACTCTCCTTAGTACTGTGATGTTTCTGGATTCACATCATGGATCAAGTTGCATGAGTGCAGGATGCTATGTTTCTTCACTTTTATTGGCTCATATCAATGAGAAAAGAACTGAAGTGAAGTGGATTTAGTAGGTGATACATTGTTCATAAATCAAGGTCTGTGGGTGATCATTGCCCTCTCAAGACGGGTGATGGGAAATACAAGAAGATAACAACTATAGCCAGTATTGATTGAATGTTATTACAAGCAAGGCATAATTCTAAGCACTGTGTATGTATTAATGCATTTAATTTTGATGAACTAGAGATTATTTTGTTCTATTATTATGTTATGAGATTCCTCATGGGGTGGTGGTTAGCCATGTGGTTTGGTTTTGAATCTTATCTCAGTCATTTACTACTGATGTGGTATTGTGAAAGTTATTTTTCCTGAATTTCATGTTTTCCATGTGAATAATGGAAATAATAGTAGTACTTCCCTCACAACATTGTTCTTAGGATGAGTTTGTATAGATAAAGCATTTAAAGCACTGTTATCTGTTGCTATGGTAAATATGGTAATTTCTTCTTTATAGACAAGGAAAATGAAGTAGGAGAACTTTTAGAAACTTCACACAAATCCACTATTTCAAATACATGTGATACTCTATAGAAATATATTTATAGCTTTATATCTGTGATTATATAAAATTATATGTTTAAAAACATATCATTTAAAAATTAAGACACTTTAAATATTTTTATGTAGCTTTCATTTATACATAAACATTATAGCAACTAACAAGCCAAATAGTTTTTTAAATCCTTAACTGGGGAATATATTCCTTCCAATATCCATTTTTGGGGATTCCACTAAAATAATTATTCAGCTATATACATACCTAGTGGCTGAGGGTGCAGCTTAGTGGTAGAGTGAATAGCCAGCTTGTGCAAGGCCCTGGGTTCAGTCCCTAGCACTGCAAAAAAACAAACCCATACATGCCTACATCTCATGATTTCCTGATGGACTGCAGAAAACAGAATGTCACAAGTTTGTTTTTCCCTGTTTGCTTTGGCTGTATCTGATGATCTTCAGTAATGACCTATAGTCTCTATCTGGATATTAGAAATGTAACAATGAATTATATTGTGCTGCTCTGAATATGAAATAAAAAGAACATCTAATATGTAACAAAGGCTTACAGTGTACCCATGTTAGGTCAAATCCTTAGTCCTCTTAAGAATCCTGTGGGATTGATACTACTATCTTTGTTTTGCATATGAGTAAACTGAGGTCATGTTGAATTTCATAGTAGTCCTGAAAGGATAGTGGTGGGGAAGAAGAGAAGATAATAACAGAGAAGTCACTCCTTGCACCATCTTTTCCCTGCTGAAATGCTGGCTTATTCAGATAAATTGATCAGTTTCACCTTAATGAAGCAGGTTGTGTTGTATTATCTTCTTTGGTTTGAGCAACCTAGAAAAGTCCTCAGAAGGAAATAAATTATTAGTATTACTTTCATTAGTTTAGATCTGTTAATATTTTTTAGACACAAAAGTCAGTTTTTATTTAAAATAGCAAGAGAAATTGGATCTGTTAATTTTTTTCTCCAAAGAAGGTAAAATTTGGCTCATATTACATCTCTTCTTTAGTGATGCATCCCTACCTTAAGAGTTTGTTAAATCATATTTAACACATTTCTGTCTTAGACTATAGCAGTTTATCTTTTTTTTAATATTTGTTTTAGATGTTGATGGACCTTTATTTTATTCATATGTGCGGTGCAGAGAATCGAACCCAGTGCCTCACACATGATAGGCAAACGCTGTATCACTGAGCCACAACTCCAGCTCCAGCAGCAGTTTATCTTTTAAACTTCACTGCAAATTATTATTTGAGATGTACTATGGACAGTAAGGAAAGGATACAGTAAAATCCCGACATGTGTTTCACATGTCTATGCTATTCTGGACTGTCTATGGTTTCTTCCTAGTATCACTAAATTAGGAACATCAAATTAAAAGCCATCACAAGTTTTTCTTCATGAGATATTGTTGCTCATCCATTTTCCAAAACCTGTTTTCATTCCATAGAAGCCCACATTGTTTCAGAAATTTTTTTCATCCTGGTCCTTGCATTTCAAAAGGCTAACCATAAACTATTGAGTGTGTGTGTGTGTGTGTGTGTGTGTGTGTGTGCGCGCGCGTGCACACACATTTGTGATAAAAATAAATATGTATTTGCTCTCTGCCTCCAGTTCCTGAAACAATTCCTAAAACCCTCATAAACACCTAAGCAATAGAAGTGGTAGGTACATCTTTTGCTCTAACATTTGGTCTTTGACCCTGGTTCCTGAAAACAGTTGCTAATGCCTTGGAATATCTGTGGACACCGAAGTGTATTTTGTTATAATAAATTGCTTCTTGGTGGTCTCCTAGATAGCTTCAGAATGGGGCTGGTCACTAGAGCCCAAAGCCATAATTAGAATCTTTTAGTTTTGCCCTCTTGCCATCCTCTAGGAAGGGCAGATGGGCTGAAGATTGAGTTAATAATAGATTATGTTTGTGTTGAAGCCTCCATACGTATCCTTGAACTATGAGATTCGGAGAGTATCCAAATTACTGCTAGTTGGAACACCCAAAGAAGGTTGTGTGTCCCTTCCCATATACCTTACTGTCACATCCATAGCCCAGTTGTGCCAGGCCAATGGTAAGGTTGGTAAAAGACCAAAGAAAGTGCCCAGAGATGGTATGGGAGACATAGAACTTACTGGGACAAACTTAGATCAGTGACAGCTCTAAGAACAGTTCTTTGGCAATAGGCTAAAGCACTTCCATCCTTCAAAGTGCTTCACCAAGTAGTGCCTCTATTGATCATGGATTTTGTCCCGTGGTGGCTGGCTAGATGAATGACACATATCCTTACCACTGTGCTCTCAGTTCTGCACTAGTCACCACCGACAGAGGTTTTATGTGTTAAGTTACAGAAGCAGTGACATCAGGATTAGCTTGCTTAGTTTGCTTATGTGACAAGCAGCCCTAGGAGTAACTGTCTTGGCATACATGCAAGAAAATAGCTTTCAGCAGAGAGCACTAACTTGCCCCTAGTGTGCATGAGAAAGCTGGTGTCTTTCAAGATAATATATATCTGGAAATTCTGGCTCAGGCTTGCTCTCACTATACCTTTAATTTGGTAGGTTTTTGGGAACAGAAAGGGGCCATTCAGGGACATGGTGTTCTACTGTCCCTTCTTCTTTTTTTGGAAGATGACAGTACTGGGGATTGAACCCAGGGGCACTTCACCACTGCAGCCCTTTTTAAATTTTTTCCTTTGAGACCATGTCTCACTAGGTTGCTGAGACTGGCTTCAAACTGGGGATCCTTCTTCAGCCTCCCAAGTCCCGTTTTCTTTAACGACAATATGCTTGCCCTGTGTGTCTCTTCCATTGAGCTTTTCAGCTGTATCCTTTGAAATGTCCTTTAAATTTTGTAGGGAAATGTTAGTAAAGTGTTTTCTCTGAGTTCTATGAGCCATCCTACGAAGCCTTCAGACTTGAGGAGGACACCCCATTTGTATCTGCTGGAGAATTGCTTGGTATGTAGGGAAAAAACCTTCACATATTTGGCATTTGGTGTCAGAAGTGAAATATTGAGACAACTGAGTAAGAGTTTAGCAGGAGAGAACAGTTCATTTTTTTTTTGTTTGTTTGTTTTGTTTTTCCCCTTCATTTCCGCTTGCTTTGCTTTGCTTCATTACAGCTTTGCTTTTTTTACATTTAAAAAAAGTATATATATTCCTTGACCAAACAGATTAACTCAGATTGTTGGCTACTGGGCAAACATTTTATAGAATTAGCAGACTGTTTGCTAATGAGAACCAAATGTTTTTGATCGTAATCCCCATCCTCACCTTGACATGTAGCAGGCTTTGACATGCTCACAATCCCTGTAGTGTTCGTACATCTCTTGGCCAGAAAGAAAGCAACTGTAGTTAGTTCTCAGTGGAGAATATGAAAAGGCTTCCTCAAATGAAAATGGGATGCAGGAGTTTTTGTTCAGTTTTTGTAGTCGCCTGAAACAGGGCTCCTACAAGTTTTAATTCTTCTCTAGAGCTGTTTGAGAAAGTCTCTGATGAGAAGCCACAGATATGGATAAGGTTTATGTAGAATTTGCTTATATACTCGAAAGCCATCCCCCCTTTCTTGTTTTAGACATTTAGCTAATGATACCAACTGCCTTCAGTTGGAGTTCAGGGTCAGAAAAATGCACTGTTTACAAAAATAGCTGCTGTCATACTCCAGGGACTTGTAGATCATTCTCTTGACATTTTCCCAACAGAGTCATATCTCTGTATATGAAGGGGACATTTCTGCTCCTCCTCTTTTGGAGTGCAACACTCAGGGGCTTGTCTAAGAGGCAGGTTGGGGAGAAAGAACATGCTAATATTCATTCTGTATTCTACCTTTATTCTGGAAGACTAGCAGAATTTAGCACATTCTCGAACAATAATTCTGAAAAGCAGAGATAACATGGTTGGGGGAATGATCCTATTCTTTAATGTTCTTTTAGAGAAGAGACTCATCTCATCCTTTCTCCCCGAGAACATCAATTTCTTTGTTCGCTTCCCAGTCAAACCAGAAATTATTTGGCAGAACATGTCTTGTATTAATGATGATAATCTCAACATTCTCTCCTGCAGTCACTTGATTCTGCCATTATGCCTCACAGAAGACTGGAAAAAACTGATAATCATGGCCCAATTATAGTTGGTTTCCAAATTCACTGAGGACTGACCTTCAAGTTTAAATTTGATCATTTTCAGCCTGTTGGTTTGAATATTGTATTGACCATAGAACATTTTCACAGGGCATCAGATTTTACAGCTTAGTTTCACCTAAGCATTTTCAAACCAAACATTCCATTATAAACATGCATTAATTCACAAGACCTAGTGTTGACAAATTATATAAATACTGACTGCATTTTGAATTCCAAGTATTACCCTGACTGGAATTCAAACTGTAGATGGTGATTTGGATCAGATGCCCTTTAAGATTTGTTTGAGTATTAAATCTTATGCTTTGTGGTTATTGTATTGTAGCCAAAATGAAAATGTGGCCAATTTAACATAGTTTAAGTCAGTTAAAGTAAAAACAAGATGACCTATTTTAGTTTCTATAAATCTATTCCTCTGGACTTTGTGAATAAATAATATGTGATTGGATGCCTTATTTCCTTGCAACTGAAGGGCTGACTGGTATTAGTTTTACAGATAACCCTTTAAAGTTTGTTAATTTGATATTTTTATATGTTTAATTCTAGTGGTAAATAATATTAGTTTTCAACTTTTTTTCAGGTACTGTCCAAGAAGCTGGAACACTTTTATCCAGTAAAAATGTTCGTGTTAACTGTTTGGATGAGGTAAAATGAAAAATATTAATAAAGTGTTTTATTTCCTGTGTGAATGGATGACACATATAATCTGTCAGTAAAAGTTTTCTAATATTTGTGTTCAAATTAATCTGACAATCTCCAAACCAATGTAAGCAGACAAGTCACAAAAGACATGTACCTGAAACATATATAATCTTGTTAGTAATCAAATAAGTACAAATAATGCCCAAGTCATATTGTTTTTTGGTCAAGTATAAGAAACAAGATCTTTTATATATTAATGAATTATGTGTTATACTATTTTATAAAGGAAATTTTAGCTAATATCAAACAAGTTCACCAAATGCAGTGTGATAGATGAAAAATAAAAACATAACCAAAATAATAAAACATATATCTTGGAATATGTCAACTCTAAATAATTCTTAGCACCAGGCTAGTGGTGGTATGTGTGCCTGAATCCCAGCAACTCGGGAGGCTGAGGCAGGAGGATGGCAAGTTCTAAGCTAGCCTCAGCAACTGAGCGAGACCCTAAGCAACTTAGCAAGACCCTGTCTCAAAATAAAAAATGCTGGGGATGTGGCTCTGGGTTCAATTCCTGGTACAAAAAATAAAACAAGTAAATTAATAATTCATTAATTCTTAGGTTAATGAAGAAGTAGAAATAGAAATTATCTACTCTCTTGAACTAAAAATAAAACATTTATCAAAAGCTGTGTTAGGTGACCAAAGTGATATTTAGAAGAAATAATGTGCATTTATTGTTGCTTGTTTTTTGTTGTTGTTGTTGTTGGTACTAGGCATTGAACATGGGTGCTTTTTACCACTGAGCCACATCCCCAGCCCTTTTATTTTATTTTTTTAAGTTTGAGACATGGCCTCACTAAGTTGCTTAGGGTCTCACTTGATTGCTATGGCTTCTTCCCTTAGCCTCCTGAGATGCTGGAATTACAGGAGTATGCCACCATGCCCAGCTATCATTGTACTTTCAATCTTTGTGGTGTTCTAAGTTTTCAGCTTATGAAATTATATAAAAAGAGTAAAGTATGCACAAAAAGTAAGAGAAATGAATTAGAAAAAAAATAAAATTAAATACAATAAAAAGTTTAAAAAGCAATAAAACCAAACAACAAAAGGAAGTCTAGATAAATTGGAAATCACCAAAATAAAACCTTTTGTGTTTCAAAGCACACCATTAAGAAAATGAAAATAGAGCCTATAGGAGAAAAAATTTACAAAGTACATGTGATGAGGGACTTACATCAAGAATATACATTAAAAACATCTATAAATTAATAATTAAGGTACATATAACTTTATTTAAAAAATCCTTTGCACCACATAAAATAGATCAATGATCAATATACTCATGAAAAAAATGTCCAACATCCTTTGCTACCAGGGAAATGCAAATCAGAGCCACAATGAGAGACTACTTCATATCCATGTGGGATAGTTATAATTTTAAAAGTAGGTAATAATGAGTATCATTGAGAATGTGAAGAAATTGGAGCTCTTACAGAAGTACAACATAGTAGTCTAATATTGATGAATTATTTGATTTAAGAATTATGGAAGATAAATGTCAATCATTTTTAAAGTCATTCTGTTTGAAGAATTGTAAAACCTTATTTTTCATACAATTCAGTTAAATAGATATTTCTGATTTGTCTTTGGGAAAGGACAAGGAGGTAAAAAGTTTCATTCTGGTCTTTCATTGTATCTAAGATGCCATAGATTTAAAAACTCATATAGATTTTAGAGATACTAAAAAAGAGATGTGGAAATATTACAATTTGTGAGATTCCAGTACTCATAAATGGAAATTCAATTTTATAGATGTTAAATATAAAAATGAAATATTTCATAGAATTGTGAATTACATTTAACACTATGATAACATTTTATGAAACTTCATTACTTTTCTAATTTGAGCAGAGACGAACATTCAATCTTTTAATTTTCTTCCTGATACTAAGTTATTCCATATTTATAAATCAGAACATAGCATATTAATTTACCACATTTATTTTAAACATGGGAATATTATTTTTCTTGAAGATGAGCTGTTTTGTTTTGAATTATTCATTTCCTTTTCTTGATATTTACCCTGAAGTAGTATAAAAATACTAGAAAGACTAGAACATTTATAGTATGGTGGCTTTATATCTCTTGGAACATCAAAATTTATTAACATCACTTCTTTTTTTTGTGGCCCATCAAAATATTCCCATAAATGGTAGTAGAACCAAGGTGATACACAGTAACATTGCACTCAAAATTTATAATTTCCTTTATTTTGTTCTAAATGTGTATAATGCATGAGAAAGTATGTGTGCTACCCAATTCTTTGAAAGCTAAAGTTGTTACTTACTGTGAGTTTGGTTTCTAATTGCCAGAAACATTCAGCACACCACTGAAATTGATATGGGGAAAAATATACACTACATTATTGACACAAGAAAACATCAGGTTCAGGGATTGCACAGCAAATGATGTAATTGAGATAACTTTACATTTTTGGAAAGAAGCTCACTTATTGGTTGGCTCTAGAGTACAATTCCTGCTATGGTGATAGCTGGTAAATGAGAAAGAACAAGAAAGAAGAAAAAAGAAAGAAAATTTTAAATTGAGACGAAGGGAGTAATGGGAAATGAAGGGTGGTAAACAGATTGATGGGCAGAACTGGTTGACAGTTAAAGCATAAACAAAAAAATGAGCACCCTTTGGCTGCCCACTCTTCTGGATGAACAGAAAACGTTAAACTCCTTGACTGAAGCCTGAGACCTAAAAATTTGTTAAAGAAATACCTGATTGCTTCTTCGTGGTAGCCCTGATGGTACTAAGTCCTTCAGCCTGCTCTACACACTATCCTTTTATGTACAGGTTACATCATTCATTAGGGCTGTCACCCTATGTTCTTCATCAGCTTTTGCCTTATTCAAAGGTTAATGACCATGCAGTCCATTCCCTCTCCCAAAGCACTCCACTGGCAGCCTGTGTACAATGAGTGCTGTACTAACCCACCCACTCCATTCCTATAAAAACACTCAGTTAAGGCTGTCTTGAGTTATTACCTTCTTATTTTTCCATTCTTATACCCAAGAAACACTGATTACTCCCACTGAGTTTCTTCTTATGCAACCACCTGAAAGATCCTATCCTTCTGTCAGCAACCTTTGTAAGAACAGTATGGCATTATGTTAACAAGATGATAGTTAGAATAATAGTCTGGCCAGGCATGCTGGAACAAGCCTATAATTCTAGCAGCTCAGGAGGATGAGGCAGGAGGATTGCAAGTTCAAGGATAGCCTGGGCAACTTCTTGAGACACTCAAAATTTTTTTAAAAAGGCTAGAGATGTAACTTAGTAGTAGAGTCTCCGGGCTTCAGTCCTCAGTATAGGGGTGAGGAGGCGGGTGGGGATGTCTGAAATCATCAAGAACAAATCAAATTATGTTAGCATTCTAAGATTTATAGCAGTAAAGGAATTGTATAGTTAAGAAGATTTTTCTCCTAAACCACTTTGGCATTCCAGCATATAGAATTTAGTTTGGAGAAAATTCATTTATAGAAAATAGTTCATTAAGCCGGGTGTGGTGGCGCACACCTGTAATCCCAGCACTTGGGAGGCTGAGGCAGGAGGATTGAGAGTTCAAAGCCAGCCTCAGCAATGGCAAGTCACTTAGAAACTCAGTGAGACTCTGTCTCTAAATAAAATACAAAAAAGGGCTGGGGATGTGGCCCAGTGGTCAAGTGCTCCTGAGATCAATCCCCGGTATAAGAAAAAGAGAGAAAATAGGTCATTAATTTATTCATCAAATAATATTAGGAGCACAGTATATATAAAGATGACTGTTTCATTGGGTATGAACAATATATTTGGAGACCGAACAGTATAGTCTAGTGTGAATACTACCAACCATCTCTTTCTCTCTCTCTGTGTGTGTGTGTGTGTGTGTGTGTATAAAACATATATATGATATAATGTTATCAAACTATGTGATTTAGGGGATATTTGTTTTTCAAAATGATATCACTCTAATAAACATTTACTGCACCTTCTTTTTCTCCTTGGCAGTAATTCATTCAAATCTTTCCATTTCAGTAGGTACAGATGAATTCATTTATTTGATAGCTTAATAATATCCACTGGTGCTGGGCGCGGTGGCGCACGCCTGTAATCCCAGCACTTGGGAGGCTGAGGCAGGAGGGTTGGAGGATTGTGAGTTCAAAGCCAGGCTCAGCAATGGCGAGGCACTTAGAAACTCAGTGAGACTCTGTCTCTAAATAAAATACAAAAAAGGGTTGGGGATGTGGCCCAGTGGTCAAGTGCCCCTGAGTTCAATCCCTGGTACCAATCAATCAATCAATCAATAAAAATAATAATATCCACTGTTATGAATATGCTATACTTTATTGAGCTTTCCCTTTGATAGGTATTCTGTTTGCTTCAAGGTTTTTCTTCAGTTTGATATTATGTGTTTATGTTCCCCAGGAGCTAAGTATGTATGGTAGAGATGAGAACATTGGCAAATCTTGTGTTCTTGTCTTTGGCCCACCCATGTACTATTCATGTGAGATCAAACACATCCTTTCCAAATCTGTATGCTGATGTATAAAAAAATCTCAGAAGTTGATGAAGGATTCAGGTGGAGAAATGAATATAAAATATTTTGCATATAACAAATTAGAAAATAATTTAGAAAATAGACTTTAACATGTTTTTATTAATTCATGTTTATTTTATATTCATGTAAATGTAAATATGTAAAATGTAAATATTTACAAAAACGTAAATCTGTAAAATTAATACATTTTTCCTTTTGGTTAAAGAATGGAATGACTCCTCTCATGCATGCAGCATATAAAGGAAAGCTTGACATGTGCAAGTTACTTTTACGACACGGAGCTGATGTGAATTGTCATCAACATGAACATGGATACACGGCCCTCATGTTCGCTGCACTTTCTGGTGAAGTCTGAGCATTTGCTCTATTGCTATTAGATACCTATACAAGTTTGTTTTAAATATATAGGTATTTAAAATTAAATGCATTTTTATTTTAGTAATTTTAAGATCAAGTTTGATGGGATGGATGGTAGGTATTGGTTTCAAAAAGTTATAAAGTATGAAATTAATTATGTGACTAAATTGGTAATGTGTTGCTTTAGAGCCTCAAATCAATTGGTTTTTTATGTTGACAATATAATGTGGTGTAATTGAGGAGCTGGGTTTGTTACGTTAGTTACTTTGATGTTCTATTTCTTGATATTTTGAAGCAAACACTTCTTTGTTCTCTTGATCAAGTAGCTGCTATGATAGGGCAATTTGTCTCACTGCAATTTTAACATGATCACCCATTTAGAAACTTACTCTTATTCATGATGTTTATTATTGCTGAATAAAGACAATTGAAAAAATATGATCTAAATTAAGTGAGGTTATCTGTGATTATTGCAGTTTTTAAAGAAAATACAGATATAATAATTTCAGATTTTAAAAGCAGTAATCTGTATTTTTATAATCTTGGAACACAAAAGCATTTATAAGCCCCAAAAGGACACTATTGTCTAATTTAAATACAAAAAATTTAAACATTGTCATATATACCATGATATATACCATAAATAGAGCTAAAATACAAATGAAAGAGCTGGGGTTGTGGCTCAGAATGCTTGCCTAGCATGTGTGAGGAACTGGGTTCGATCCTCGGCACCACATCAAAAAATAAATAAATAAAATACAAGTGAAAAATGAAGTAAAATATTTATTACATATTTTAAATGGTCATATTGCTATATTTGTATATAAAAAATTCTTATATATCAACTAGGAAAAGGTAAGTACTATATTACCAAAGAACAAAGAAATACAACTGGCTAATCAACATACAAAACATTTTCAGCAATAACCAAATGAATTATAATTTTATACTTACTATATTGGCAAAGGTCAGGAAAGTGATAATGCCCAGGAACGTTTTGCAGTGTTTTGTTAAGTACATTTAGTCCAACCTTCCTAGATGGCAAGCCTGGCAAATACATTTAAAATATGCCTAACCTTCAAACCATCCATATTTTGCAGGAATTGTTCCTCAGGAAATCGTGGTTCAAATTTGGAAAATAATATTCGTTAACTGTAGTTTTTAATGGCAAAGCATCTATAATTATTCCATTAGTGAAAGAATGTGAATAAAACCTAGCTAGGCTGTTTAGACAGAAAAACATCTGGAAATATAGATCCTAAATGGTTAATAGTTATTCCAGAGCCTTTAGTTGTGAGGGTTAGAATGAGTTAGTGGATATTAAAGGAGGATTCCTATTCATTTTTTCTCTTCTGTGGTTTTTTGTTTTAATTTTTTTTGAATTGTCAATGGACCTTTATTTTATTTATTTTTATGTGGTGCTTGAGAATTGAACCCAGTGTCTCACACATGCTAGGTAAAAGCTCTACCACTGAGCCACAACCCCAGTCCCCTGTTGTTTTTCTTTTTCTTTTTTTTTTTGGTATTAGGGATTGAACTCAGGGGCACTCGACCACTGGGTCACATCCCCAGCCCTTTTTTGTATTTTATTAGAGACGGGGTCTCACTGAGTTGCTAAGTGCCTCGCCATTGCTGAGGCTGGTTTCGAACTCACAGTCCTCCTGCCTCAGCCTCCTAAGTGCTGGGATTACAGGTGTGTGCCACCACGCCTGGCTCTGTTGTTGTTTTTGATACTTTTGTATGTTTGTTTTGATTTTATACTGAGGATTCTCCTTAGGAAAACCTATTTCAATTATTTTTAAATGTGGTAGTCGATCCCATGTCATTCCTTTTTTATTGCCTGATTATTTTTCCAGAAAATGTGGTTAATTTTTAAGTAGGTCCCGTAGCATTTTACTTTTTACTATAATTATAATTCATATTTTGAAAAACATAGAAATATTCCCATGATGGAGAGCTAAAAGTAAATGGGGGAGGAAGGAAAGATGCAGATAATTTTGAAGGTGTTTACATTGAGCATTCGTTATATTAACAAATATATTTCCTTTAAAACCAGGTAACAAAGACATCACATGGGTAATGTTGGAGGCTGGTGCAGAGACAGATGTTGTCAATTCTGTAGGAAGAACAGCAGCTCAGATGGCAGCTTTTGTGGGTGAGTTTTGCTAAGTTGTCCATTAGATTATTCTCATAGTTTCCCTTCTGGATAAAAATATCACCTTGCTTCTCAGAGTGCAAATATTGTTACATTATTTTTTAAAAGAAAATGTAGCCTGGTGCAGTGGCGCACACTTGTAATCCCTGCAGCTTTAGAGGCTGAGACAGGAGGATCTCAAGTTCAAAGCCAGCCTCAAGAACGGCTGGGCACTAAGCAACTCAGTGAAACCCTGTCTCTAAATAAAATAACAAAATAGGGCTGGGGATGTGACTCAGTGGTCAAGTGCCCCTGAGTTCAATCCCCAGTACCCCCCCCCCCCCGAAAAAAAAAAAAAAAGAGAGACAAAAAGTTCACAGTCCACTCTCTCTAGCATAATAAAATATCTAATGACACTTTGGAGAAATTATAGAGATATATTGAATTTCCATTTTGTGAGATACAAAGAATGGTAGGGCCATTTTAAATTGTAGTCAAGTGCTTTGAAGTAGTATGTTTTATTTCTCTAAT
The DNA here is from genome assembly GCA_025594165.1 of Tamias sibiricus. NCBI lineage: Eukaryota > Metazoa > Chordata > Mammalia > Rodentia > Sciuridae > Tamias > Tamias sibiricus. Next base: position 73,319,422 of record CM046664.1, read on the forward strand.
GGAAGTAGTCTGACTTAATGTTTAAGAATATGAATTGTGAAGTCAGCAATTCTATATTGAAATTCTGGCCGTGCCATTTAATAACAAGGCACTTAACAATTCTTTCAGTGTCCTCATTGCAAAATGGTTACAGGGTCATTTTAAGGATTATAAGAGATGACAGACTAAAAGGACCTTACATGTAGCACTAAACAAATAATACTAGTTTCTATTAATAATTACAAAAATGATACAATTCTTTTTTAGGAAGGAATGTTTAGTAATAATATTTAGCTGCTTCCTTATCTCTATCAATTACAGATGTTTATTTATTTATTTTTTTTGTCCAGTGATTCTTGGCATGTTAATCTTGTTACCTGATATAATGTGTGGGTTTAGGACAAAATGAGAATGAATGTTTGATCATTGGTATTTTGGCCTCATTGATTGATCTGGTAGTGAAGAGTTCATTGATTTAAAAAAAAAAGCAAAGATAGAAACATCTGATTTATTGGGTATGCTGTAAGTGGCCTCAGGACCAATGATTCACTTAAAAAGTTCCTAATGTTTATAACCTACATGCACAGTATCACTCTTAGGTGGCTCACTTATAGTGGTGAACAAGATAGAGGTTCGTCATGCTTTCATGGCATTTAAAGGCAAATAGCATTGGCAGTGTGAAACTCTACATCATGGAAGAATTTAATTCCATAGAAATACATAGAAGGAGGAGATATTCTTTTTATTCCCAGGGGGTTTTGAGAGAAATTATGTTTGAGTTGAGGTACGTGGGAATTAGTCAGATGTATACAACTGTAACTAAGTATCAAGTTAAATTTTATTATTACATTTTCTTAAAGAAAATAGATACTTTCATTGACTAAATCTGTTACTCAGTTGCTTTGTGACAGCTTTATAAAAAAAAGTATTCCTATTTTATTTTAATTTGATTTCATAAGGATTTGAGAAATGTATGGCCTTGCTGTGCAAGCTTCAGAGAAATATTTTGTCTCCCTGTTGGGGACCCCATGGTTGCTCCCAACTCATCTCTAAGCTAATTTTGAGGGTGTCAGTGCAGTGGGAAAAACTGTTAAACTACCAACATATTTTAGTTCATGTCTTCTGTTATTAGCATCCTGGGCAAATCCTGTCACTTCCATGAGCCTCAGTTTTCTGATCCTATGTGCAGTGAAGCATGGGAATTAGATGGTGTCCAAACTTTTATTTAGACATCTATTTATGTCCATGATGAAACAAAACAGAACTCAGATAAAGGTTAACCTTCCCAAGTTCACAGACCTGGAAGTGGAGGAGCCTTTTCTTTCAGTCATTAACACGTGCTGTTTTTTCTTTACACGACAAAGTTAACAAAAATCTAAAGCAGAAATTGTCCACGGTCACATTCTGAAATAAAAATAGCATTTTAATCTATTTAATAGACTAGTTTCACAGACTGAAAATTTTTCAGTTGGAATAAATTTTCCATATAAAAAGCATTTGCAAGAAAAAGTCAATTCTTGCCAGTACAATGGCACATGCCTGTAATCCCAGCAGTTCAGGAGGCTGAGGCAGGAGGATCACAAGTTCAAAGCCACCTTTAGCAACTTAGTGAGGCCCTAAGCAACTTAGCGAGATCCTGCATCTAAATAAAATATAAAAAGTGCTGGGAAGTGCCTCAGTGGCTTAGAGTCCCTGGTTTCCGTACTCAGTGTCAAAACAAAAAAGTCATTTTCTCCTTTTTGTTTGCTTCAAGTGGATCAGTATGTATACATGTGCAAAATTTTTTAAAATATGATGGAACCATACAGTAAACATCCCTTACAACTTGTTTCCTTCACTTATCAGTACACCATGGGAATTCCTCCCAACTCAGTAGGTATAAACCAGTTCAGTTATTTCAGCTGCTATATAACATTCCTTGATATAGATGTTTCCCAATTCATTTAGCTCTTCCTTGTTGACAGATTTTAGTTTTTTTAACCACTTCCCTAGAAACTATGTAATAATCATCCTAGCTATAATTTTATACAAGTTAGTTCCTTATTATCTATATGATACATTGTCTCAGAAGTAAAATTGCTGAGACAAATGATATACAGCTTTAATTTTAATGTAAGTCTAGATTGTTTTCTAAAAGGATTAGTATCCTTTCACATTAATGTTAACTGGATGTTATCATTCTTTCAGTTTTGCCAATCTGATAGTTGAAATGATGGTATATCATGAATTTACCTTCCTTTTATAAAGGGAAAGTTTTCGTTTAATGAAATTAAACTGCTATTGGTGATCTTGTATTTTCCCTTCTGTGGATGGTCTGTTCATATTCTTTAATTATTTTTCTTTTATGTTGTCTTTTCTTATACCAAGGAGCTTCATCTATTTTATGGTTGTTAACCCCTTCTGTAAGTCCAAATGTATTTAAATTATTTTATGCCAGTATTTTTTTTCCCCTTTGATTCTTATGAGGACCTTTGCCACAGGGAGTCAGGGAGTTTATTTATTTTTAATAGTCTTGTTTATTTTTATAAATTCTATGTTTCTTCTCTTACAGAGATTTTCTTTTCTTTCTTTTTTTTTTTTAATAAATTTTTTAGTTGTAGGTGGACACAATACTTTTTTTGTGTGTGTGTGTGTGTGTGGTACCGGGGATTGAACTCAGGGGCACTCGTCCACTGGGTCACATCCCCAGCCCTTTTTTGTATTTTATTTAGAGACAGTGTCTCACTCAGTTGCTAAGTGCCTTGCCACTGCTGAGGCTGGCTTTGAACTCGCGATCCTCCTGCCTCAGCCTCCCAAAGTGCTGGGATTACAGGCGTGAGCCACCGCGCCCGGCGGACACAATACTTTTATTTTATTTTATTTATGTGGTGCTGAGGATTGAACCCGGGCCGCACACATGCCAGATGAGCGAGCTACCACTGAGCCCCAGCCCCAGCCCCTTGTTAGAGATTTTCTTGATTGGGGGATTATACAAGTATTCTCCTAAATGTCGTTTGGATTTTTTTCCCCTAAGGATTATTTTTGGTACTTCTAGAGTTTATTTATTTATTTATTAACAGTTTGTTTTCTCCCAGGTATATAGCTATGATAATACCATTTCTTAAACCACCCAACTTTTCCCCACTGCACTGAAATACCACCTTGTTTTAAGTTAAATTTCCTTTTATTTAATTGTCACTATGTATATGCAGAGAATAAACATCTGAATGATGTCAGAAATTACTGTCCAATCACTTGGTATGACTTTACATAGTTTTTGGGCAGGACTTGTTTAGTCTCTCAACAATATTTAATGAATTCCTTAATATCAGTCCTTTTTTAAAAGTTCATATCTTCAGTAATTTGGAGTTATTGTCCCTATTACAAGGAGAATTCTTATTACCACCTCAACACTCTGCCACTTCTACTAGCTTGTTATGTATAAAAAGCTATTGATTCCTTTTTTTTTTTTTTCCTTCTTGTCATTTCTATTAGTCTCTTGGAATTTATAGCTATTCAATTTTATTTTATTTTCTGTTTGAATTATTGTCAAATTTCAAACTAAAGAGAAATAATAATAGTGATAACTGGCATGTTCTTTTCCTGGTTTTAGTGAGAATGTTTTTAGTTTTTTCACCTTTTAATATGATATTTTAGTATGTATTGTTATTGCTTTTATCACTTCTAGTTTTGCAAATAAGAATTCAGTTTATTTTCTTTTGTAATCTTTTCATCTCTTATTCTGAAAGAATATTTGATATTTAGTACATCCTTGAAATTAAGCAATTTTACCAGGATATGTCAGTGAGTTTTTGTAGGCTAGAAGACTCAAGTCTAGTCATTGTAATACTAGAGCAAAATACTGACAGTTTCCCCTTATAACATTTATTCTCTACATTGATAATACTCTTTACTTGTGTATTCAGAATTCATAAATTAAAAACCTAAATGTTTTATAATTCTAATTACAAAAATTAAAACATTATCAAATAAAAATTACATTTTACAAAGAAACTTTAAACATACATATCACTGTAACATTAGATTAGTTAAAACAAAATCTTCAATTAAGCATTACCTAAAATTAAAAAGATTGGTCTTGACAAAAAGTAAAGTAATATTATTTTTACTTTTCAAAAGTGTGTAATATTACACCCCTGGTCTTATGACAGTTGTGATTGTTATGTATTTTTATGTACAGCCATGTCCAGTAGCTAACAGCTTTTTCTGACTGTACTAGTTGGGGGACTGATAAGGAGGTACAATTTTAAACTAATTCCATATTTTTCTCTGACCCCTTTATATTCATACCAGGTATAAAAGTATCTGGTTTAATAATTTCAATGAGATATTTTGGAACAACTTTTAAAAAATAGAAACATGTGTTTTATTCAATATGAGTGTAGATTGTGTTTCAAGGAAGCACATGCACTCTGTCTCATCTTCTCTAGTTTCTTCAAGTACAAGTTGTCAATTCACACACACAGATACCTGTACTGCTTCGATGCTGTCATGTCCCCACCACACCTCCCTTAGGAGATAAGCTTCATTGAACATCATTTTTCTCTCTTCTTAAAGATTCTGGAGGTAGACATGATCATTCCCTAGACATCACCTTGGCTTATTACAGATTTTTATTATAGACTGCTGCTGTTTGACTTCTCCTCAAGGTGCAGGCAGTGGAACTTTCTGATATAAGGAAAGGAAGAGAGAGAAAGGAAAGAAAGGGGGAAGGGAAAGGAGAATGAGAGAGAAAGAGAAAAGAAAGAAGACCCTTCTCCCCCACGCAAAGGAAAGAAAAAAAGAAAAGAAAGAAATTAGTTAACTAACTGGTGGTTTGGTATTTAATGCTTTGTTTGGTATTTAATGTTTGGTATTTAATGGAATACCAAAAAATGATGTTGTGATCACTACTAAGTAATTCTCTTTCTAAATCGGTGACATATTCTTCTATCATTTGCTTAAGTCTTTCTCCATTCCTTTTTTTCTCTCTGGGATTTTTCACTATTAGATTTCTTGGATCCCTTAAGCTCCCTTCTCTCTTCTATAATAATTTTTATCATTAAATTGTTCCCTGTCTTGAGATGCTTTGTCTACTTGCTCTGGATTAATGATTTAGTTCTCAATAGTCAATAGGATTACCTCTTTCAGTTTGTGTAATAATCTTTAAAATTGGAATCTCTCTGTGGTTCTTGAAAGTCTTTGTATACTGTAATAGAATCTGCTGAAGGGCTGTTATTTTCCAGCTCTGGTTGTGCTGGTAGTTGTCTTGGTTAATGTTAGTACACTGCCTATCCAAGAAGCCATCTGTCCTAGTACTGCATAGTCTTGGAGTTGTTGGCTCTCCCAGGTTATTTTGCTCTGTGTCTGTTAGGCAGCCCAGTGAAGCTGTGGGCAGCAGTGGAGGAAGTGCGGCAGTCTCTGTCTTTGGGCCCAAGGTTGCCCCTAGCGCAAAGAGGGATTGCTCCATCCCTGTGCATTATCCCAGAATGCTCCGAGAGAAGCAGAGCCCTCTGCCAGCCTCAAGTGCTGGAGGTCCAGTTGGCCCACAGTGCAATCCCCCTGCAGGTCACCTGTTGTCGAAAGGATCAAGCAGATGCTCCCAGGACTGTGCACACATGGGCAGGGGCCTTGCTGGCTGCTCAGGGCAGATCACCCACCGGGAGCTACCTAGTCCCTCCGCCCTCACCAGGTAGAGAGGAGGTAGAGGTTTCTCCTCCAGAGATCCCAGAAGAGCCTTGGATCCCTGGAGTGTGCCCTGCAGGTTCTGCCTGCTTCCCCAGAGTGGTTGCTTCCCAGCTCCAAAGAGGTGGTAGTGGAGAGGGAGCCCTGGAGAGAGAGGTGGCAGGCCACCAACCTCACTAGGAAGGTTTTGCTTCTGTAGAACCATTTCTAAGGTGAGAGATGGCTCAGAGGAGTGGCTTAGAGATTTATGAGAAACCAATCTTGTGGAAGAAAAAAAAAAATGTTTTTCTGTGATTCATTTCACAAAGAGGCCATGCTTTTCTCAAATTGGGGGAGGGGGTAGTTTAATAATCTTAATTATTATTATTATAACAATAAACTTTATATAGCGTGTATTTGAATTATGTGTATTTGAACACAACTTGTAACTAGGGAAGCATGATTATCATTTCGTGTAGGGGTAGAAGAAGAGACATTTAAATTACAACCAATTTTTACAAAAAAACTTTAGGGTCATTTATAACTTGAACACTACTTTTTTGTAATCTATATTATCTTTATATATGTTGTGGATTCTGTATATTTAAAGGATTGTTTCTTTACTTTAGAACGCTTATAATGTTCTCTAAAATAATGTACCTCTACTTTTCCTCCCATACTCTCTTTTCCTGATGCATGGTTACTTCACAAGGAAGCAGCAACATAGTTAAAAAAAAAAAAAAAATCCAGATGATGTCTTATTTTAAATGATAAAAGTGCAACTTTTCTATTTTTCTATTAAAAGGTCAACATGATTGTGTGACTATAATCAACAATTTCTTTCCACGAGAGAGGCTGGATTATTACACTAAACCCCAGGGACTGGATAAAGAGCCAAAACTACCCCCAAAGTTGGCAGGCCCACTGCACAAAATCATCACTACAACAAATCTTCATCCTGTCAAGGTAGTGTGGTGTTGATTGTATTTGCTTTTCATTTCGATATTGCTTCAGAGTTTGAACTGCTCTTAATTATATGGGATCATAATGTTCTGGGTTTGAGTTTTGTAGCTGTGGCGTTTGGAGTGGGACTCCTTTGTTCATTAGATTTCTTGAAGGAGTGCACTCAGTTGAAACCTAAGAGACAGAAGGAGCAGCAGGTTGGAGCAGGAGGAAAGGGCAAGCAAAGAGTGGGGTCCAGATCAAGCCCAGCTTCACCCCATCCTGTTTTGCAGTAAGTGTGGCTCCAGAGTGGTGAGTGAGCCAAGCCTTTGTATTCATTTCTGGAAGGAAGAGACAACCTCCCAGCTACAGGGAAGTGAGGTGGCCCCTACTGAATGAGGACAGGAGGAGGAGGCCACACTAAGCCTTTTGCAGCCAACACTCAGAGTGCCCAGAACCTAATGCACAGGAATGTTAGAAAGGATCTGAGTAGTGCTCAGTTGGTATCTACTATTAATTATCTTTCTAGGACATATTCTGAAATCATAGAACATATTTTAATGCCAGTGACTCTTTGATGACTTTAAGTAATATAGTTCTTTCAGCAGTTAGTCCAATAAAACAGATTGTTCAACTTTTAGACCAACACCTAAGTTCAAATGGCTTACCTGGGAAGCTTCAAGAATCATTCCTCAGTATTTTCTTTGGATTTGTCATTTTAGAAACAACAACAAAAAGCTGCATAAAAAATGAAGAAAATGATACTTAGAATGGACGCTTCTACAGTCATCTTATATTAGACAAAGGTGCCAAAAACATACATTGGAGAAAAGACAGCCTCTTCAACAAATAGTGTTGGAAAAACTGGAAATCCTTATGTAGTAAAATGAAATTGAACCTCTATCTCTCTCCATGCACAAAACTCAACTCAAAGTGGATCAAGGACCTAGGAATTAAACCAGAGACCTTGCACCTAATAGAAGAAAAAGTAGGCCCAAATCTCCAACATGTTGGATTAGGCCCCAACTTCCTCAATAAGACCCTATAGCACAAGAATTAAAACCAAGTATTAATAAATGGGATGGATTCAAACTAAAAAGCTTCTTCTCAGCAAAAGAAACAATCAGTGAGGTGAACAGAGAACCTACAGAATGGGAACAAATTTTTACCACAAACACATCAGACAGAACATTAACTTCAAGGATATATAAAGCTCTCAAAAACCTTTACACCAAAAAAACCAAACAACCTTGGGGCTGGGGCTGTGGCTCAGCGGCAAGCGCTCGCCTCGCACGTGTGTGGCCCGGGTTTGATCCTCAGCAACGTAAAATAAAAAAATACAACTAAAAGTAAATAAATAATATATTAAAAAAAAACAAACAAACAACCCAATCAATAAATGGGCTAAGAACTGAAATAGATACTTCTCAGAAGATGATATACAATTAATCAACAAATATATGAAAAAATGTTCAACATCTCTAGCAATTAGAGAAATGCAAATCAAAACTACTCTAAGATTTCATCTCATGCCAGTCAGAATGGCAGCTATCAAAAACAAAAACAATAATAAATGCTGGCGAGATTGTGGGGAAAGGGGCACACTCATACATTGCTGGTGGGGCTGCAAATTGGTGCAGCCAATCTTGAAAGCAGTATAGAGATTCCTAGGAAAACTTGGAATGGAACCACAATTTGACCCAGCTATCCCACTCCTCAGTCTATACCCAAAACAGCTTAGTACAGGGACACAGCCACATCAATGTTTATAGCAGCACAATTCACAATAGCTAGATTGTGGCAACAACCCCGATGCCCATCAATAGATGAATGGATAGGGAAACTTTGGTATATATACACAATGGAACACTACTTAGCACTAAAAGAGAATAAAATCATGGCATTTGCAGGTAAATGGATGGAGTTGGAGAAAATAATGCTAAGTGAAGTCAGCCGATCCCAAATAACCAAAGGTCGATTGATTCCTTTGCTATGAGGATACTGAATTATAGTGGCAAGGGAGGGGGGATGAGAAGAATGAAGGAATGTTAAATAGAACAAAGGGGAGGGAGGGAAGGAGAGGGAGTAGGGGGATAGGAATAATGGCAGAATGAGTAGGACATCAATATACTAAGTGCACATATAAAAACTCAAATAGTATGAAAATATTTTATGTAAAACCAATGACTTGGAAAGCTGTGCTTTTTATATGTAATATGAACGGAATTGCACTCTGCAAGCATGTATAACAAATTAAATTAAATTTTTAAAAAAGCTGCATCAAAAATGAAGAAAATGATACTTAGAATTTACCTTTAAGAAAAAAAAAAATGTCTCTTTTTTGTTAGTGGCTCTTTCTCTCCCAGTACACATTCAGAAGAGAGAACTCCTGGGAATAGCAGCACCTCTTTGTCTTTGACACTCTGGTTGGCAGGCTGGGCTGGGAAGACAGGCTTTTCATAGGGATACCATATTTTTCACTATAGAGAATGTATGTGGTTTTATTATACCCTTGTTCCCCTTTGGCCTGAATATTACAGGGAATTCTAGTTTAGGTGGATTTGAAGAATTTTCCTGTGTTTTTCTGATTCACCAACTCTTTTTTTTTTTTTTTTTCAGTGCTAGGGATGGAAGCCATGGTCTCGCATGTGCTAGACAAGCAGTCTACCACTGTGTTATATCCCCAGCCCTGGATTCACTGACTTTTATATCTACATCTGTATGCCTTTAGACTTTAAGAAGGTTCTGGAATAATTTTTCGATGTTTACATGGAACCTGGTCTCTCAGGTTTAAAAAATCCTAAGAATTAGGGGCTAGGGTTTTGGCTCAGTGGTAGAGCGCGCCTGCACTAGCACGTGTTTCGATCCTCAGCACCACGTAAAAACACATTGTGTACAACTAAAAGCAATAAATAAATATTAAAAAAAAAATCCTAAGAATTAGTCTACTTTCAGATATCTTTAAATGCATATATATATATATTGAGTAAATTAGATTAAGGGCATATTTATTCAGGTAATAAATTGCAAAGGTATATAATCTAAAATAGTCTATATAATATTTTTGTATCACATGGTCTTATAAAAAGAGACTATTATATAACCATAGTAACATCCTTCAGCTCTGACCTTGCTTTTTGTAGGTATAAACAATCTATTCACTTGAAAATCTTTCTTTTATCCATACTTTGGATATAATAGCTGCCCAGTTGCTTTCATTGTGGCCCATTTCCATTATTTTATTTCTTTTCAAGTTAGCATGGTTCTTCCTAGGGAGTATTATAAAAAAGTAACAGGCAGCCACTGTCTGAAGTCAAACAGCTTTTAAAATAAGCACAGGAATTTCCTCAATATGCAACTCACTTTTGATTCCCTTGCACGTAACATAGCTGCATTTGTGTCTAGGTTAAATGGCTGCTATGGCAATAAGGATGTGTTTGTTTTCAAAAGGGACTTGGGGAGTTATGTTGATACCCAGAAAATCAAGGTTATCTAGAGAAAAATAAATCACAGAAAAGCAGAGCTGAGCAAGGTCTCTAAGTGGAAAGGAGAGCAATATATAGAGCAATCCTGTTTTTGTTTATTAAGATGATTTTCAGGCCCCAAATTGTTGATTTAGCAATTTTAAAAATGCAATTTGCAGCTGTATCTGTAGTGGTAGAGTGTTTGTCTAGTCTGCATGAGGCCCTGGGATTGATCTCCAGCACTGTAAATTAAAAGAGGGGGTGGTGGTGGTTAAAAAATAAATTCAAAATGCTGCTGCATGAACATATTCTCAGGTAGCAGTCTTTTGAGAGTTAAGATTCAAATTGTTTTTAGTGCCAAAAGGCATATATTTTTTTCCTTCATAATTAATTATAAGAATTCATTTCATAATATATTCCTTCAAAATGCTGCAGAGATGAAAGGAAGGAAACTAGCACAAATACTCCTTTGTGTACAGCTCTGTAAATGTTTCAGTAAACGCATGATAATGGTTCATTACACTAAATTCAATCTTAATCTGTGCATACATAAGAAATGTGGGACTCAAAAGAAAATGAAAGGTAAATAAAAAAAGAAATGTGGGCTATCATATTTCTTTGTAAATATTTGCTCTATAAAATAAGGCCTAGCATCTCAAGACAAAAAAAAAAAAAAAAATCATTAATCTCTTTGGGTTCTCTTTGAGATTTTTTAAAAAAGAATTCTCACTTGTAAGTTAAGAGAATTGGATTATAAATGCCATATATATAAATATTGAGCAAATAATTTTAAATGGTTGCAGTAAGCAGATACATAAACAAGTTAATTAATGAGTCTTCTTCATAAATTAATTTTGATATATATTTGGTAGGGGGAGTAATCAATAAATTGATCAATAAGTATTCTGATTATACATACTTAAGTCTAATAATTTATTGTTATTAAGTGTTGGATTTTAAGAAAAATGAAACTAGTAGTATCAAGAATAAGTGAAAATCCTGCTTCAGTTTCTTGTGTCCATTTAATCTGTGTTAGGAACCTAGGTTTTACTTAAACTAACTGATCTTTCTTCATGCCTGAGAGAAGAATGTAACTTATTAAATCTGCTATCTGTTGTTTACTGACATTTACAGTCCCTAGGATAAGTATTTAGCTGGAACATGTAGATTAGCAAGTGCGTACAGTTGTGGCCATGTTCTATACATATTCACCATGGCTCCCCATGCAGGGTCTCATACAGACCCAAATTCAAGTAATCCACCCTGTAACAAAGCCAATAAGAAAAATACTCCTCCTTACAGCAAATTCAAACTTAATCTGTATATTCATAAGATATGAGGTACATAAAAGAAAATAAAAAGGTAAATGAAGAAATGTGGGACTCATAATGTGTAAGATTTGATAATTCTTGACTTTCCACTTTTTTTTTGGTACCAGAGATTGAACTCTGGGGCACTTGACCACTGAGCCACATCTCCAGCCCTATTTTTGTGTGTGTGTGTGTGTGTGTGTGTGTGTGTGTGTGTGTGTGTTTTATTAGAGACAGGGTCTCATTGATTTGCTTAGCACCTCCCCATTGCTGAGGGTGGCATTGAACTGATCCTCCTGCCTCAGCCTCCCGAGCTGCTGGGATTACAGGTATGCACCACTGCGCCCAGCTTGACTTTCCACTTTTAAAGCTATTTATAGTTTCTTTGACCAATTCTCATTAGTGTAGATGACTTGAAGCATATTCAGGAAAATTTCCTCAGAGAAATGTAGTTAATTGGAAAGAAAAACCATTTCATTTTTAGACATTTTTTTAGTAAAAATCTCATTTCTTTATAATTAATAAGAATTAATGAGAATTATGCTTGTAATCATGAAATTATAGAGTTTAGTAATGTTAACTAAAGGGAGTAATTGCTCAGTGATTTGATTTTATACATAAAGATTGTACTATGTGCCGTGATTATTCTAGAGGCAGTAAAACTATGTACCTGGAATAGCATACTAATACCTTGGTTCAGAGAAATTACATATCATATTTTAACTTTGATGTGAAGAGATACCATGATGTTAGGGTTCTTGCGTATTAGTTATTACTTTGGTGGCAATTTGCATTCTAATTTGAACTAGTACACTGACTATATGATCCTGAGAAAAACTTTATGTGGTAATCTCTTGCAGTCAACTAAACTACTCAATTTGTAAGCATCTCATTTGAAAGTATCTCATGGAATTTCTAAATTCTCTGGAATTTCTTTTAGATTGTGATGCTTGTAAATGAGAATCCTCTGCTGGCAGAAGAAGCATCCCTGAACAAGTGCTATAAAGTGATGGATTTGATTTGTGAGAAATGTATGAAACAAAGAGACATGAATGAAGTATTAGCTATGAAAATGCATTATATCAGCTGTATCTTTCAGAAATGCATTAACTTCTTAAAAGATGGAGAGAATAAATTGGATACACTGATCAAAAGGTACTGTTTTTACCATGTCATGTATACAATACAGACAAGTAGATTATGTTTTATTATATAAAAACTAGTTATGAATTTAAAAATTAAGCAATTTAGCAGCATTTGCTATTGTTTGGATCACGTTTAGTCTGCAAGAAATAAGGGGACAATATTATATTTAGATTGGTTATTCAGTTTTGTAGGCTTTGCAGTGATTTTTTTTGTTATCATTGGTTTACACGTGAAGAATCTGAGGTTAAAAAGTATGTATAAGATCAGGCAGCTATAAAATGCCTAAGTCCAAGTGTGTGGTTTAGTGTGTTGGTGCTGGAGATTGCTATTGAGAATTCATAATGGCATTCAGGGTATCTCTGTTGTTGTATCTGGGAGAGCTGAGTGTTATTCTTGTTCTCTGCCCACCAGAGATCAAATTTTCTTGCAGCTTTACTGAGAAAAGGTAACCAAGTCACAAGGGTGTGACTCAATGAGAGTTTTTATTCTTCCTACAAATTACTGACATGGTAATAAGTAACCAGATAATCTGATAACAGTGTTTAGCTTTTTCTGGTGGGTCACCTTTGCCTGTACATCTCAGAACCTGGAAACCTGTAATGTTCAGGTTGAACTGCAGGTTGAATTGAGTCATCTTCATGATTTAAAGAGATGATGAAAATCTTACATAACAAAGAAGAAACTGCTAAAAGCTATTGGGTTCAGCTAGAAGGGAATGCTTAGTGATTCAACTTCATTATGTCCTTAAAAAATATCTTTCAGCTTGTTAAAAGGCCGAGCTTCTGATGGCTTTCCAGTGTATCAAGAAAAGGTCATTAGAGAAAGCATCAGAAAATTCCCATACTGTGAAGCTACACTCCTCCAGCAGCTGGTGCGAAGCATTGCTCCTGTTGAAATTGTAAGGCTGCTCTTAACCAAGTTTACTGTCAGTAAGGCCTAGTTACTATGCATTGTAAAAGATGAATTTTCTTTTAGTATTTATTTTTATTTTTTCATAAAGATTTTAGGAACATAAGTGGGGATAGGTTTGCCTGCTAAACCTGTTCCTATTTGTTCATTTCTCTTGTCATGATCCTCTTCTTGCATTTTTATAGCGCTCAGTTTAATTATCAGTGTTTCCTTATGTAGTAAGGTAGTTGGTTATAATAGACACTTAGATTTTAAATACATCTGTGAAACCTGTGCAGGTATGTATCTACTATGTAATACAGATGAACACATGAACACTTGTAGCTATTAAGAATTACTGGTACAAGGTCTTGCATCATGTACAGATAGATGATAAGGGGTGATAATATCTAGACTGTGGGTATGTAGCTAAATGAGCCATGGGAAGGTTCATTGTGGTTCCTAATCTCAACATATATCCCAGTTTCTTATATTCTACCTTAGTGTCTCTGATTAGGAACTTTCCATACTTAAAAAGAACAAAACAGAACAAACAAAAGAACTGTGTATACTTCCCAGCTATGAGAAGTGAATTTTGTTAACTTTATTGTCTATTTTTAAAATTACTGATTGTCCTTTTGCCATATGTTTAGTTGTATTTCTTAAACCATTCTCTGTCTTCCTTATTTTGACTAGGTTTCTGTCCAGCTTATGCATCCCGTTCATGCTTCATATATTTCAATCAAATCCTTTTTCAGTGTCAGCCATTGTGTCTCAGTCAAGAAACTGATCCTAAAGCAAGTCCCATCCCTCACATGTTCTCTCCTGGCAATTTGGTTTCATTCTGTAGGTTGTTATATCATTCTCAGTGGAGAAAATTGAGGCTAGAAGTGAGTTCCGGGTGCTCCTTTGTACAATAAGAATTACCTACCGTGAATCATGAAAGTTCATGCATTAATTTATTCATGAGAATTCCCCATCTGTTCACACAGAGATTCTTTATTTAAAAAAAAAAAATTGTTATTTTTAGATATACATGACAGTAGAATATATTTTGACACATTATACGTACATGGAGTATAACTTATTCTAATTAGGATCCCACTCTTGTGGTTGCACATGATGTGGAGCACACAGAGATTCTTTGCTCTTCCATTTTAATATACTTTGCTACTTGGTGTTTAAGCCTTTGAAGATAAAAGTTAGCAAATTGTGATGTTGATTTATAATTATAAATATGTTTTGGCTGCACATATCAAATTCCAACTTAAATAGATAAAGGTTTATTTATTCACATATACTCAAATGCCCAAGGTAGGCAGACCATGCCCTGTGCATGGCTCAAAAACACTTTCCACCCAATTTTCTTTAGCTGTGTAGGTCCTGATACTCGTGCTGATGTCCACATGTTCACAAGGCTTTTGACAATTTCTGCAGGCTCACATTCCTATCCCAGGCAGGCAGGAAGACCAAAGGAAGACCAAAGGGGCCTATATCTAGAACATATAAACTCTATGAGACAGCCTCTGTCTGTGTCACATGACCTCAGCTGCACAGGAATCAGAGGAAATGAGTGTTTTTGTCTTACTCTGCTGCTCTAAACAAAATTATGCTTCTGTTAATGAGGAAGCTGGAGAAACTGAGATCAGAAAAGGAACTAGCAGAGCCTGCTGTGGGGGGTGCAGCACTCAAGTGCTGGCTGGCTTTCCACCTTGATGGGAGAAAACAGAAAAGCTTAAACAGCAACCCAGAGGACTTAAAAAAGTCAAAGCAGGTCAGTGTAGGGTTCAACAATTCATCTTAGTCCCACATGATAGAATAATGTGATTAAAGTTTACAGAGTTTAATGATTCATATTTATCCTAACAATCTAAGTCATCAAAACAAGGTTCATAATAAAGTTAAGATAGTACTTAATACAATTTAGAAAGATGTTTCTTTTTAAAATTTTTGTCCTTTAAGAGTTATATAAGAAGCCGGGCGCGGTGGCGCACGCCTGTAATCCCAGCACTTTGGGAGGCTGAGGCAGGAGGATCGCGAGTTCAAAGCCAGCCTCAGCAATGGCAAGGCACTTAGTAACTCAGTGAGACCCTGCTTCTAATAAAATACAAAAAAGGGCTGGATGTGGCCCAGTGGTCAAGTGCCCCTGAGTTCAATCCCCGGTACAAAAAAAAAAAAAAAAAAAAAAAAAGAGTTATATAAGAAGCCGGGCGTGATGGTGCATGCCTGTAATCCCAGCACTTTGGGAGGCTGAGGCAAAGCCTGCGAGTTCAAAGCCAGCCTCAGCAATGGTGAGGCACTTAGCAACTCAGTGAGACCCTGTCTCTAAAAAAAATACAAAAAAAAGGGCTTGGGATGTGGCCCAGTGGTCAAGTGCCTCTGAGTTCAATCCCTGGTACCAAAAAAATAAAAAAAGAGTTATATAATCTACACTCTAGAAAACTTTATTTTGAATGTTTGTAGTTGAGGTAGTTGAGTGTCCCAGATAGCCATTGTTACTGCCTAATAGTTTTTGTTTCAGCACAAGTTCTTAAGCCTATGAAATAATGCTGACTTTTCCCTGTAACACAAGGTTCCTAGGGCTGCTGCCCTGAGGATCACCTGTTGCTTTCTGACTATTCATGCCTAGGTCCACCTGTGCAGGTTTTGATTCCTTCTGCCTGGTTTTGATTCCTGGGACTCTGGCTTCTGCCTGTCACAAAGCTCAGTAGGAAGTGTGGCACATGGCTAAATTTAAGAAATATTACTCCAGCATTGCAGCAGATTATGCTGTTACATGTTTTGCTATATCCATTGATAATGTGTATTTTAACTTTTAAGAGCCTAGCTCCTGTCTCTGATTTTCTAGCATTCATTGAATAAACCTTCCTGTTTATTTCCAGACTGAGTATCTTTTCATAAAAAAAGCATTGGCACCTAAACAAATTCTTATTTAACCAAGTAGATACAAGATTTTGTGTAACAGGAAAGTTCTTATCACACATCAGTCACAAGAAAGATTCTTTCCAGTTACTCATCTGTTCCATCATTAATTTTTCTTTGGAAGAAGTAGTTCACAAGAATAGCCACACTCCTAGTAAAATACACTTTGTTTTTACCTTCAGTTTTATCCATGAGGATGATAGTGTGTCGTATGACTCCCACAAAAGTCCCATTTGGAGGGATATTTTGAATATTTTCAGGCAGTTCTGTGGAGAACTATTTGGATATGAAAATGTAATTGTTGCGATGTCTGTTGGATATATCCTATACTCTTGATTTGTGGACCAGATTGCTATCTAATCTGATACTCTACTTTGGAGGCAAAAGAATTACATAGATTTATTTGCATCCAGTGTTATGTTAAGTATCAGTGAGTCTCAAATTTTTAATATGGCTTAAAATTATCTGGGATGTTGGTAATAATGCAGGAACCTTGACCCCTCCCTAAGAAATTCTAATTTAAATATGGATCAAGGGGATGGATCTGACTTTTTAACAAGTTCTCTGTTGCCTGTCATCATTTGAGCACAATTGTCACCTTCACTTCTGGTGGAATTATTAAGATAAGTATCTGATATCCAAGGGTTCATTTCACCTAACTTTTTCTTACTAGTACATAATATTTATTGCAAAAGAGAATTCTTAACATCTTAACACGAAAAGTTAATATTATTGTCATTATTATTTGTGTTCAGGAGCATGAGAGTTTTAAAAAGAATTCTACTTTAAAAATACTTCTTGAGCCGGGCGCGGTGGCGCACGCCTGTAATCCCAGCACTTTGGGAGGCTGAGACAGGAGGATCGCGAGTTCAAAGCCAGCCTCAGCAATGGCGAGGCACTTAGCAACTCAGTGAGACCCTGTCTCTAAATAAAATACAAAAAAGGGCTGGGGATGTGGCCCAGTGGTCGAGTGCCCCTGAGTTCAATCCCCAGTACCAAAAAAAAAAAAAAAAAAAAAAAAAAATACTTCTTGAATCTTTTAACTATCTTGACTATATAGAGCAGTATAGAACATTGCTCCAGGTGTTATTTTCTAAAGATCCATTATGTACAGTTGTTAAAATAATTGTAAAAACAAGCATTCTTAGGAAGAAACAAAGACTCAAATGAAAATGAAAATTATGAACAATAAGTAAAATATTGGTTCAGAATAAGTAATCCAGAACAAAGAACTATTAGGAATAGGTAAGAAAAATAGATGCTCCATAATTATTTTTGCTTATTCTAGATAGGTTTTTAATAGCATCACCTCAGGTAGCTAAATAATTCCCCTCATAATTTACTTCATAAAAATTTTCATATATCCTCTTTAACAACCCATTCTAATTTTAATAGACCTGCAATAATAATTTCACACTGTTGATTTTTCTTAGTACTTAGTTTAAATGCTTAAATTGCATCAAACTTTTAAGAATTAAGATGGTTAAACATTCATGATGGGCCCTATAACTGTCCCACAATTATATGAATATTGTCTTGATGTCAGTTTTCAAAAATTCTACTCTTGAGTTCCTTGTCCTTTATCTGAAATCACCATGGGCTTACTGAGTAATGTTAATTGAAAAACACTTGTATTCAATAATAGGTCATTTTTTTTTCTCTATAATTTTTGGGATCTGGGACTTATTTCTTGGATGCTTTGTATAGAAAATGTTGTACTCAAAAGATATTTGTCATTTTGTCAAAAAGTCAATGTGAATGATTTGAGTATCTGTTTCTAGAGAACATCGTTCATGGGGTGTTGACTTTAACTACAATCTTAGTATTCTTCTGTGGTGATTTCTGAGTTTTTTTTTTGTTTGTTGTTGTTGTTGTTTTCCTCCTCTTTATACCCACTCTAGGGTTCTGATCCCACTGCATTCTCTGTTCTTACTCAAGCCATCACTGGTCAGGTGGGTTTTGTGGACGTTGAATTTTGCACCACCTGTGGAGAAAAGGGAGCAAGCAAGAGATGTTCAGTGTGCAAAATGGTGAGAATGGAGTTCTTTTAAATTCATTGATGTCTAGTTAATATTGTATCCAAGGTAGCAATTGAGTGTTAATATTCTGTAAATATAACAATTGGTGTTAGTCTTTAATAAGTTGTAATACATGAAAATATTGCATCTTGTATTTTAAAAACCAGTTTTGAAAGAGAATTATAGGATAAATGTAGTTCTGTGTTTTATCTTCTGCCAAATGACTAGTCTGCCTTATTTCTTTGCTGACTACCCTACAGAAAGAAAGGATATGACTGGGTGAATATGAGAAAATAAGAAAAAGGTTAGAGAACAGGAGATTGAAGTTGGAGCACATATGGAAATTTAGATTAAGACAGTTCACAAATGCACACTCTTTAACTCTTTTGATGTTGGCTTTAACTACAATCTTGTCACCAACTCTTTTTAAAACTACAACTTCAATCCCACCTACTGAAACAGGAAGATCCCAAATTTCAGGACAGCCAAAGCAACTTAGGGAGTCCCTGTCCAGAAAGGAAAAAAGGGGCAGGGGGAATGTGTTGGGGATGTAGTGTCAGTGGTAGCGCATCCCTAGGTTCAATCCTCAGTACCACAAAAACAAAACAAGCTATAGATTTTTCTGTCACCAAACTTTAATCCTTAGGGAACACACTGCCCACTTCTGCCAGAATTACCTGTTTAAATGGCATATCTGATTGTGTTCATCTTCTCAGACCTGCAACTGACTCACATGCTTGTGTCCCTACATTCACTTAATCCCATAGGTAACAATCTCCAATTGATTTTAAGGTGAAATTCTTCAACATATTATACAAACCCCATCACAATCTGCCACAGTCTACTTCTCCAGCTTTATCTCCTTTAATTACTTACTTCTCTGAACCTCAGTTTGCTTAGGTGTGAATTGGGGCTAAAGTTGTCAGAGTTCGACTATCTGTGTTGGCTAACTATTGCTGCATATGAAAACACTCTAAAAACATTGCTTATAGCAATAATCACTTCTTTTCTATTTGTCATTGGCCGGCCTCTGTTGGGATGGTTGGGCAGCTGAGCTTGTTCTCATGGCAATGGAAAAGTTCAGTTGGGCAACTAGAGACACACAGGGGCTCTGGCCTTGAAATTGCCAAGCTGTCTCATTCTGTGAGCCAAAACAAGTCAGGTGGCCAAATCGAAAAGTCAGATCTTTCCTCTTACGTGCATGGAACTTTGAAATCATATCTAAAGGGTATGAATGCAGCAATGAGTAAAGAATTGAGCCCAGTAATACTGTCCATAATACCATGCATGCATGCATAAGGGCCTATCACAGGGCTTCATTTCCATCCTCACTTGGAAAAACATAAGCTCATTTATAAAATCTTCTTGCTTGCCCTTATATATGTCATTCCCTGCATTTTTGTTCAAGATATTCCTCCCACCTGGAATGCTTCATTCCTTGTCTCTGCCTTCCCTGACTCCCTCAAATAGAGTGGGTCACTGCTTCCTCTCTGCCTCCTTTGCTCCTGTGTCCTGTAGCTGTTACCAACTGTGTTGTTAGGTGTCAGTGTCCTTCCATTCTACCCCCCACCCTGCTCTTTCTCAGCCCTGGCTTCCTCTATGATGACAACTTCATCTTGTCACTTACTGTTCCAATTGTGTTACATAGCAGGATCTTAATAAGACATTTGTCAGTCTTTTGTAGACTGTTGGTTATATATCATTACTGTTTTAACATGTAAACTAAAAATGGCAAACCTAAATCAATACATAGTCATACAGTACACAACCACACATCAGAGTTTTTAAAAGAAATATGGAAAACTTAACATTTTTTACAGAATGGTTCTTGGTTTAAAGCTATAGTTGGGAAATCATGCATTCCTAACTCTTAAAATGAAAATAAACCTACAATTGCTTTCAGGTGATATATTGTGATCAAACTTGCCAAAAAACACACTGGTTTGCACATAAGAAAATATGTAAGAATCTGAAGGACGTTTATGAGAAGCAACAGTTGGAGGCTGCCAAAGAAAAGAGTCAAGAGGAGAACAGTATGTATATGTAACCACTGAGCTCATTCTGCTTCTTGGTGGTGAAATGAAAGATAGTTGATGTTTACAGTGAGAACATGGGAACTGAATAGTCTCTGGGGACCAAGGAAACTCAAGATGACCAACATAAGGACCACACTTAAAACTGGAATAACACATAGAATATAGTCAGAAGAAATGTCACTGGAAAACAGAGGAACATGATACTGAGGGAATGTGATTTATTCCACATTCTGTGCTAGCTCAGGAGACTGCCCTGAAAATGATGGGACTCTTAATGGATAATCACTTGTGTTCTGCTCATGAAGGATTTTAAGGTTTTTCAAATACAGAAATACTTAAATTTGCCCTAATGGGTACCAGGGGATTTTAAGTTTCTTAGTTAAATTTCAGTACTACAAATGAAATATACAGAGTATATTTGTAAATTACAGATTAAATTGCAGATCTAATGTGCAGATTAAATTCCTTCAAATGTCGGAGTAGTGAGTTCCACATTCTTTCTCTATCCTTCCCTGATAAGTTTACATGACTCATTTTCTGCAGTAACTGAATTGCTTCAGCAATGATTCTCATATTCAAGAGGAGAACCACCCACACCCCTATGCCCCACCCTAGAGAAGCTATCCTGTGTTCTTGGGGAATGTATATAGTTTGAAAAAATTGCTTAAGTGACTTATCCTGGGTATTTCTATCTCCACCTATGATGGGACCGTGTCTTCTTTATCACTTGGTTTGAAAACACCCTTAGTGGGGCTGGGGTTGTAGCTCAGCGGCAGGGCGCTCGCCTTGCACGTGTGCGGCCCGGGTTCGATCCTCAGCACCACATAAACATAAATGCATTGCATTGTGTACAACTAAAGTAAATAAATAAATATTAAAAAAAAAAAGAAAACACCCTTAGTTTGATTGAATAATTTGTATAAAATTAAACTATTTATCATTAAGAGAATAGTCAGGCCTTCTGGCTACCTTGCCCTCTCTTGTTCTCTGGACCAAACTTTTTTATCCTGTGCTGAGGACGCAGAATAGTACCTCTTTATGTACTAACAACCATCATGAGAGGATAGATGTGTCAGTAGAACAAGAATTCCCAGCCATGTGCCAGACACTATTCTAAATGTTACAGATACCTTTTTTTCTTCATAAATGCAGGGTAGGCTTTATTACAAACACTATTTTATAGATAAGAAAAAAAGGAATAGAGGTCATTACCTACCCGAAGACATCAAGCCAATTAAAAGGAAAGCTGTATTTGAATGCTGATTGGGTCAAATCCCAAACTGCAATCCTGGGTTGGAAGATTGGCTTTGGAGCTGAGGGTCTGAGTTCTATGATGATTCTGCTATTTAACTATGAAGCTTGGAACAAGTAACCAAACCTAGGTCTTCTATTTGTAAAGCAATGATGATAATTATAATAGAGATAATAATCTATTTCTTATAGTTATGAGAATTAAATGTCAGTACACATAAAGTATTAATAGACTGTCTGGCACATGGAAGGAACAAAATTTTTTTTTTTTAATCTTTTTATCAGATGGCAAACTCGATGTCAACTCTAATTGTGTTAATGAAGAGCAACCAGAGGCTGAAATGGGCATCATCTCCCAAGAGGATTCCAATCCTAACGATTCTGTGGAAGAGAAGAAAGAGTCTCTTGGAAGTGAGGCTGGGTTGGAAGGTATACAGGATGCCCCTTCAGGTCCGCAGGTATCTGAGGAGTAAAAGCCATAGCAGGTTCCAGCGTGGAGAGGCCTCACCCTAGCAAGTAGCTGGAAAACTCATATGAATGTACCCTCATTGCCTCGTGACCTGCAAGGCACCAGGGCAGGATTGCACATTTCATAGAATAGAAGCTTTAAAGCAAAGCTCTGTTTACCATGCCCCAATTCCCCTTTGATTTCTGTTCCATAATTTAACAGTAATTCATATATATATATATATATATATATATATATATATATATATAGTTTGTTTGTTTGTTTTGTCTTTTCCTTTCAATACAGGAAAAACATTTCTGTCCCCTTTCTGAGGCTGGCTCCCTAGCAATTTTTCTCAAAGGAAAATAAATTCCCTTATAGAAGAAATATAGGCTGTAGGGAACAAAGGGACAAGAAGAACAGATATGTGAGAGAAGAGATTTTCAGGAAAGAAAAATTTTATAGCCACAGAGATGTATAGTTAGGCAAAAATCATATATGTGAATAAATTACCTATAAATAGCACTTACTGTAGTGAAGTTCTACACATTGAGATGTAATGAACTGGAGAAAAGCTGTACGTTAAGAGATCTTTGCCATAGTTCACCTAAGTGTAGTTATATGTAGAAATTATCCTGAGCAGGTCTGAACTTTATACAGTTCCTGTAGTGATGATTTCTCTGTAGTATTTTTACCTTCAGAAATGTCAGATCTCTCAGAAGGAACCAAGGCAGCATGTGCATTAAAAGACACTTTCAGAAATTTTTGACTCAGTACTGGCTAAATACACTGTATACACAATTTTTGTAAAATTAACTCATGTGCCATACACTACCTGAAAGGCTGACTCTTATCTTCCTGCAAGCTTTTCATGGGACTCTCTGCTCAGAAACTGATTTATAACCGTCATTTAGATGATGTGCTGGTCCCCATGTTCAGCATATGTGGTATTTAAACATAGTTTGGGTGTAAGGTCTGAAGATGATTCTGTGTTTCAAAGTTTCTTGTGTTGACTTTAAAATAAATTGTGCCTACTAATGTAAACAGCACATCTTGTTTCATCATTTATTGTTGTCAGGAGGTAGCAAATTCTGGAGAACATGACAAGTAGTAGGAAATGTGGCCAATATTGGAGAACAAATTAAAAGTTGTTTTAATATGTGCAGTCAAGGTCCAAGTGACTAGAATTCTCACTTCTTTGCATATCAAAATCTTCCATCTTGTTGACTCTCACTTCTTTATATTCAATCTCTTTCTCCTCACCTGAGCACATGCATTTTCTTACACACCTTGTGTGCCACACTGCTCCAGGATGACTGCATGCAAGTAAATCCAACACTAAGGTTAGCTGAGTAGGAATTCAGTGGGTGATTTTGTCTGAATTGTCAATTATAATAAGCCTCCCTTGACAAAATAAAAATCAAAGTACCTCATCTATACAGTGATAAGCATTTATTTTTCAGTAGTGAAAGTGTCTTCCTAAGCCTTGCTCTCCCACAAACATGAGTTTCTGGTTAAATTTTAATGGTTTTGCATGTTTGTGTTGCTATCATTCTCCTCGTTTTTCTCTTCCCGTTCTCTGCCAGTCTGGACTCTGGTATAGACTGGCTAGGGACCCTGGGATTTGGGCAATGACACTGATTGGTGAGTCTCCAGTGTGTTCTTTTTGCCTTATATATCCCATGCTTGGAGCTGAAGAAGCCTGCAACATGGAAATTCCAACAACTACAGACTAAACAATTCCATCAAGAGCCTGCCAGTCTGCTAGCCAGCCCTGTGGATTTCAAACTAAAGATTGTATCTTCCAGTCATACCTGAATTGCCAGCCTGCCAGCCTGTCCTGCAAGCTCTGGACCTCCCAGCCCCCACAAGGGCATAAGCCAAATTCTTAAAATAAGTTAGTGTCTTTCTCTCTCTCTCTCTCTCTCCCCCTGTGTCTTTAGGGTTTTTTTCTCTGAAGAACCCTAATACACCCAGTGTCTTCATCAGTTTGAACTGCTATTACAAATTATCATACATCAAATGGCTTAAACAACAAATTTTTATTGCCTGTGGTTCTTGAAGTTGGAAGTCTGAGATCAGGGTATCAGCAAGTTTGGATTCTTGGTGACCAGCTCCTTCCTGGGTTATGAAGGGCCCTCTTGCTGTATCCTCACATAGAAGAAAGAGGGCGAACTAGTTCTGGCCTTTTAATAGGGCACTAAGCCCACTCATGAGGACTCTTAAGGCCTAGTTACCTCTCAAAGGCCACAACTCCAAATGCCATTACATTAGGAATTGGATTTTAACAAATGAATATTGGGCACACACCAACATTCAGCCCATAACCTCAAGAATAGTCCCTAAGGAGCACAGTTGTCCTTGGGATAAGAATAGCAGTAATAGCTAACATACATGGAGTACTTACTTTAAGAAGGCTACTGTAAGCCAGGCGCAGTGGCGCACGCTTGTAATCCCAGGACTTGGGAGGCTGAGGCAGGAGGATTGCAAGTTCAAAGCCAGCCTCGGCAATGGCGAGGCACTTAGCAACTCAGTGAGATCCTGTCTCTAAATAAAATCCAAAAAAGGGCTAGGGATGTGGCTCAGTGGTTGAGTGCCCCTGAGTTCAATCTCTGGTACAAAAAAAAAAAAAAAAAAGAAAGCTACTGTGCCTTGAACTTTATATGTGAATCCTTGAAACTATGAGGTTACTTTTATTTTATTATTTTTAAATAAGAGGAAATTAAAGCCTAGAGAGGTTAATTCACTTTTCTAAGTAAAATAAATGGGTAGGTGGGGAGCTAGAATGTCTGGTTCCAGAGACCCAGCTTTCAGCCACAACCTTCTATACCTTTACAACTGTATATATCAGGATTTTCTGTTTCTTAGTCATGAGACCTCCCAGCGGATGCTGGAATATGCTTTTAATTGAGCCAGCTTGAGTAGATCTCTTATTAAAAGTAAAGAATATAATCTTGCAATAAAAAAAAAAAAATTCCTCCCAATAATGGTGTGTTTCATTTGGGTAGAGTTTTACCTAACTTAAAAAAAAAATCTTCATTTTTGTGTTTTCCCCAAATTTTATTTAATACATGTTTTCTAATCATTACCACTAGCCCTTAGTTATTGAGTAAAATATATTCTGTACAAAAGAATGCACTTTATAGAACATCTTTTTCTTTGAGGCATGATTCCCTAACATGACGAACAAGTAACGTTTGTTAGTTTTTTTGTTTTGTTTTTTGTGTTTTGCAGTGCTGGGTATTGAACCCAGGGCCTCACACATGCTAGGCAAGAGCTGTACCACTGAGCTACATTGTCAGTCCCAGACTCAGTCTTCTTTTAGTGGTTAATATAGAAATTATATCCCAATCTTAATTTCCTGCTGTCTAATTAAAGAATAGTGCTTATGTAACTTATGGACCAGCTTAAACATGATCCCAAATAACACCATTTTCACCATGGATTGCTGCCACCCAGTGTTATTGCTAGATGCTTGGGCTTGTTCTCATGCCATGGTGAGTAGCCTTAGTTAATTACTTGATTAATGGTCAGGCTCTCAGTACTAAGGTGGATTTAGTAGAGTGAATAGTCCTTTGATGCAGGTGGTGTGCCCTTGCTCAAGAACCCTTGGAGACTGTGTTGTGACTCTCCTGTTAGAGTCTGCCAGGAACTCTACAAACCATGGATTAGCCCAGGTTATTGCATTGGGTGTCTGTTGCGGTGTAACAAATTTCCCCCAAAGTTATCGGCTTGAAACATCAATAAGCATTAGCTCATACATTTTCTAAGACCAGAAATCCTGAATCAGCTTAACTGGGTGGATGGTTCTGGTATGGGGTTTCTTGGTTTGAGGATACTGAAAAGCTTTCAGCCAGGGCTGCAGTCATCTATAGGTGTCAGTGGGTATGGAGAATCTGTGTGCATGGTTGTTGGCTGAGAGACTTAATCCTCATTGGCTTTTGGAAGAGAGTCTCAGTTCCTTAGAATATGGACTCATCCAAAGGACTGCTTGGGTGTCATTATAACATGGCAGCTGGTTTCCCCAAAGTAAGTGATTCTGGAGGAGCAGGAGAATGTGTCAATTCCTTCTATCACCTAATATTGGAGATCACATGCACTTGCTTTTGCCTTTATATCAAACACCCTCACATAAATATGCATATCATTGCTTTTTCATTACCCTAACTACAATCTTCTGCCAGGAACCATACCCACATTTTAGACTCTTGTCTGTGCACACAATTCTAAGTGCCCACAAGCAAAAGCATCTGTAGAATCTTGGTGTCAATTCACTACTCCTAAGCTTTCGTCTCTTGCCTATTTTGCCAGTCTTCTTTCTACAGGGTGTGTGTTCCCCAGTATGGACAGGATAGGGAGAAATTCCACTCTGCCTTTTATAATTTTTTTTTGTTTGTTTGTTTAGTTCATTAGTTTGGGGAAAAAAAACCAATGACTTTGAGTTACCTTAAGTGGTTAATTTTGTCACTCAGCAGCAGGCAGTTGCTAAAAGCTTGTCTAGTTTCTTTTTTCCCTAGCAGCAGGCTTCTGGCTAGGCCCAGCCCAGATCTTTATAGCCCACATGTGAAATTGGCAAATGTCTCCAGAGGCAAGGAAAAAACAGTACACTGGGTAAATAAATGGTGTATAGTCAGTTATCTGATGGACTACTATATAGCAGTGAAAATGATAGAACTATTGCTGCAAGCAAAAAGGATGAATCTTACAAGGTTAAGGGAAAGAAGCTAGACACAAACTAGCTATTCATCGGTTGTAGTTCCATTTATATGCCTTTCACAAAACTTAATTACTTTGGAAGGTTGGGCAGTGACTGGTAATAGGAATGAAGGGCTTTTAGAGTGCTGGTAATGTTCTATTTCTTTTATTTTCTTTTTGTTTTGTTTTGTTTTGTTTTTGGTGGTGCGGGGCTTGAACCCAGGGCCTGGTGCATGCAAGGCAAGCCCTCTACCAACTGAGCTATATCACCAGCCCCATGGTAATTTCTATTTCTTAATCAAGGATGCCAGACACTCTTCATTTTTTTTTTGAAAATTTGTTGAGTTGAACCCTTACAATTTGTGTACCCTTCTATGCATGTTTTACTTCAGCAAAATCTTTACATTAAAAAACCTAAATATAGGGGCTGAGGTTGTGGCTCTGCGGTAGAGCACTCACCTAGCACATGTGCGGCCCCGGTTCGATCCTCAGCACCACGTAAAAATAAAGGCATTGTGTACAACTAAAAACAAATAAATAAATATTTTTTAAAAATTTAACTATAGGAATTATTTTTCATTCTTAGTGTTTCTGTTTACATTTAACTCTTTCAAACCATATCAACTTAACATATAATATGCTAAGTCACAGGGAGGTTTAATACACAACTGAGTACCACCAGGATTCCTGGCAATGCCAGGGGTTATCTCAGTGTTATTGTGAGCAGCTGAGGAGGTTCTTTCTCTTCCAGGAATTTTTCCTCTCGGTTGGAACTGAGTCCCAGTTCACAGTGGTCAGAGCCATCACTGATCTCTTCATGGACCTTACAAAAACAGCATCTTCTAGGTTGTCAAACGTAGTTCTACAAGAGTGACAATCAGAAAAAAAAATCAGTTTGATCAAAGTGAATTATTTTTTATTTAAGTGAATAAATGCCCTATATTTCTGTGGTGTTTGAAGTATAGTATTACGAATAATTTGCCAGCTCTGACAAATGATTTTCAGGCTATGTGACACTATTGTTATTGCATATGTTTTAGTTAGAAAATAGAGTATCTGGGTATGTTTAGGGATCTAGTATTATAATTTGAGTCTCACACAGTCAAGCATTTGTGTTTGAAAATAGTATTAGGTGATTAAAATACATTCAGATAGCATATGCATATTAGTATCATAAGTACATTTTATCAGTTATTTTTTTTCTACACTGATGTATTTTTAAAATGTTCCCAATAATATTTTTCAACTACTGAAGCCAAAGAAAAGATTCATAAGTGCAAAAATAAAGAGAATGATTTTTAAATTCATCAATATTTATGAATTTGAAATACCTTCCATATAATTAATGAAGTGTTTGCTTTTTAAAATGTAAATTATAGTGAATGTAAAACGTTAATCTACAGGATAATTGCTCTCATTGAACCTATTTACATGAAGAGTAAACAAAGCCCCTCATTTGGAATAGCTAATGATTTTCAGGTTTTATTTTCTAATGCATCAAATCGCTTTTTCATTTATTTGGGGTTATAATAATCATATTAAAAACCTAAATATGCCAAACATGAATACGTAACTGGAACTCATTACAAAAAGCCATAGCCATTTTCACATTTATTGAAGAGCTAGTCATTTTTTTTATTTCATTAAAATCTATTTTAGGAACTAGAGCAAATTTAGGGAAATAATTGTGAAACAATCTGATCATAAAAAATATTTTTTAAAGACTTACTTGTCTACATTATCCGCAAATGCAAAATCTGAAACAAAAAATTCTAAATTAGTATTTTTCAAATGTTTAATAGCATTGAAAAACAAAGAAACATGCTGTAATAAACTATTAGCTGTTTTCAAATAATCTATCAAAATTGCCTTGATACCTAACCTAAATGGAAACTTTCTCTTCGATATGGTGGGTTTTCCCTTAGTTTGGGGCCAGAGTCTTTAATACAAATTCTCAAAACCCTGATAACAGAATGCTTCATCATTTTAATTAGTAACTGAATCCAAGTGGGAATTTTTATAATTAAGATTTTGAGTCTCAATGCCAAAGTAGATCCTTTTTCTTTTGACAGGCACATGCCCCTGTAAAGGGACAAATAATCCAAATGAGGAGAAATAGTTAGAGCCATTTCACCTATTTAGGTTCTTGGCATTAACTTCAAAGAGAGAGAATAAACAAATCCTAGATCACAAGAGTCTCTATCTTTTCCAGCTTTAGAGCTCAAGGACTAGTCCTCAAAGCCAGGAGTCCTTAGGGTATCTTCCAGACTGTCCTTGCTTTGTTTATTCCTCTCCAGGAGGCCTAGTGCCAGGCTAAAGGCAGAACTTACCAGCACCTGTTGGGCCACTAAAGCACAACGTGAGCTCTTGCCAATCCATGAGCATCAGAGAGCACAGCCGCTGCCTTGGGAGACTCAGGGCACTGCTCCCCTTCGTGATAACTGGCCAAGGTCGCCTGTGCCTTCCTATCTCCCAGTCTCTTTTCTCTTTCCATATTCCCCCCCCCCCACCTCCCAGTGTTATTGAGGTATAATAAAAACTAAGAATTGAGCATTTAAAGTGCACAACTAGATATTTTAATATACATTGCAAAATAAGCTAATTAACATATCCATCACATCACGAAGTTACCATTTTCTTTTTCTCGGGTGTGTGTGGGTGGTGATGAGAACATTTAAGATCTACCCTCTTAGCAGATTATAAGTATCTAATACTGTAATTAAAGTCACTTTACATTCAATCTCCAGAATTTAGTCATCATCCATAATTGAAACTTTGCCCCCTTTGACCACCATCTCCCCATCTCTCCCTCTCCCCAGTCCCCAGCAACCATCATTCTACACTTCTCTGCTCTATGAGTTTGAACATTTAGATTTCATATATATGATATTGTACAGTATTTTTTTTTTTCTGTGTCAGGCTTATTTCACTTGATGCCTCCAGTTTTGTCCATAGTGCTATAAATGACAGGGTCTCTCTAATTATAAAGAGCAAACATATCTCCTATAATGAGATAAACAATTATAAACAATATGAATAATAATAAATATATTCTAAATTATATAAATTTTAAACAATAAGGAAAACTGGGTAAAAGGCAAAATCTCCCTTTCACCTTTCTAATTTTTTTTTTCTTTTTGGTATGGTATTGAACCCAGGAGCACTGAACCATTGAGCCACATCCCCAGCCCTTTATGTATTTTATTTAGAGAAAGGGTCTCGATAAGTTGCTTAGGGCCTTGTTAAATTGCTGAGGCTGGCTTTGAACCCCAGATCCTCCTATCTCAGCCTCCAGAGCCACTGGGATTACAGGCGTGCACCACTACACTGGGCCACCTTTCCAACCTTTCCAATCCTTTTCAGAAGTAACACAGTAAGCCCGGTGTAGTGGTGCACACTTGTACAATCCCAGCGGCTCAGGAGGCAGAGATGGGAGGATCTTGGGTTCAAAGCCAGCCTCAGCAATTTAACAAGGCCCTAAGCAACTTATTGAGACCCTTTCTCTAAAATATATACATATCAAAGGGCTGGGAATGTGGCTTAATAGTTGA
Organism: Tamias sibiricus; assembly: GCA_025594165.1. NCBI lineage: Eukaryota > Metazoa > Chordata > Mammalia > Rodentia > Sciuridae > Tamias > Tamias sibiricus. The sequence continues at coordinate 73,349,715 of CM046664.1, forward strand.
GTGCCTCTGGGTTCAGCCCCCAGAACCAAAAAAAAAAAAAAAAAAGTAACACTGTTAAGCACTGGGTTCCCTAGCTCTATGGTAGAGCACATATATATAGCATGTACAAGTCTCTGGATTCAATTCCCAGCACCAAAAAGAAAGAAAAAGTATCACTATTGAGTTTTGTGTGTATGCGTCCAGCCTGTGTATATACACAGATGTACTCACAAATATACACAGATTTATTTGTTGGCAAAATTTAAATTTTCTTATTATTCTGCAATATGTTTTTAAATTTTATTATATTACTCTGCAATATGTTTTTAAACACCCCAAATATATTCATAGAATAATTCTGTAGTGGAATTTTTTGTATTACATGAATCTGCTGTAGTCTAGTATTCCCCTATAAATGACCATTTAGTGGTCTCTACTATATTTGCTGTTACAAAAAATGTTTCAGTAATCAACCTTAGACATACTTATATGTTTGTTCATGTGTGTTGGAAATTTGGTAGGGGAGATTTTCAAATCAATTGCTGTGTTAAATAGTTTGCTTATTTTATGTGTTGATAGATAGTGCCATGTCGTCTTCCAAGAAAGTTTAGTCAATTTGTATTCTCAATAATATGAATTGTGCTCTTTCTCCTTTCATTTTTATAGTCCTTAAAAATTTTGCCTACTTGTTGGATAAACATGGTGTTTCATTGTTTTGATTTACATTAATTTGGTCATTAGTGAGGATGAGCAGTATTTATATTTCTTTCTATTAAAATTTTATCCATGTTTTTGGGCACTTATCTACTAGAATTCTTCAAATTGACTTGTAAAATTCTTTTAGAAATCTAAGTATGAACTTTTGCCTGTCACTTGTTGTAAATACTTTTTCCAAACTTGTATTTTAAATTTTATTCCCTTTCTGTCTCAGTTTTCATTTTCATGTAGTTAAGGCTGTCAACATTTCTCTTTTATGACTTCTGGGTTTAGTATGAGACTTTGATTGTCCCTCTCTTCAGAATTACAAGAGTTATTTGCTTCCAGTACTTTCCAATTTCATTTACATTTTAGATATTTAGCCTTTTTAGGATCTATTTTTGTGCATGATATCTCCTTTACGAAGTCATCTAGTTTATCTCTTGGCCCAGGGCTATGCAGGGCAGAACTCCAGAGGACCCCAGTCATCCTTTCCTATGTAAATGGTGCCCACTAAGAGTTGTGGAATGTGGTAGCTCTGCTGACTGCTGATATTTGCCTTTACAAGTTCTGACTGCATAACTTTTGCAATTGCACAGTTCCTATGCTAACCAATATCTCCAGGCCTTACATTGACCTCAAGTACCTATGTTAGACTTCAGGCATAAATAGCACCTGGCATTCACTTTTCTGGGTAAATCTGGTGTCATAGCTACCCAGAGTCAGAGTTTTCTTCAAGACTAGAGTTCCTGAGCTTTTGATTCCCCAGCTCATCACTTAATTGTGTTTTCTCTGGATGTTATCCTGTCTTACGTCTGTATTGACCAACTCTGTGGTGAAATGCCATTTGTGGAATGGTCTGGATGATTTTCCTTTTGGGTTTACCCATGTCTCTCTTGCTGAATAGTTGATATCTTAGCTCCCAGGCCCAGTCTCTGTCATGGTATACATCAGCCTGGTCTTCGCGCCTGGAGCTCTGTCGAGCAAATGTAATAGAAATCCAGCTAAATGCATGATTGAAGATCTGAATGGTACTTATATACTTTGTATACAAGAGTTGTATGTAAAAAGATACTATACTTGTGCATGAATGTAATAAAAAAAAAAAAAAAAAAAAAAAAAAAAAAGAAATCCAGCAGTCTCACTTTTGAGTCATTAATATATATTTTAAAGGTGTATAGATATTTTACTATAAATATCCTGAATGTTTTTCCATAATTGTGTAGTTGCAGGGAAATCAGCAAATGTCTCATTTTCCACAAAACCATGTAAAAGGACAAAGTGTTTTGGTTCTGAGAACATTGCTTATCACATAATAAGACACAAAAACACTAACAGAAATAGATACAAGCATTTTAACCATACCCATTAGATAAGGATTGATAGCTGAGATTTGAAGGAAACTTAAAATTGACCTTGCTTCTCAAGCTACTTCGAATGTAATTGGTTTCTTTCTCAATTTAAGATTAAGGATAATAAAATGGAAATGTGGTGTTAATAATTGCTCATAAACAATTTCAAGCATGGATCCTTTGCAAGAAAAGAATGTAGAGCCCTAAATGTGCATGCCACAATAAGATAAAATTTATGTCAAAACAAATATAGAAGCTACAAAACTGTAAGCCATGAGTTTTGAAAACTTACACAATGTGCTTTGTTAGTTTCATTATAAATGTTTAGCTAACTAAAGTAAGCTAAAATAAGTCACATGAGCTAAAAATACTTTTTAGTTGATCTGATGCAGTGTCATTTTTCTGGAAATAAGTAGATTGATAAAGAGTCACATTACTAATTTTTAGATGCCTATTGTCAAAATGTCTGTGAATTAAGAATATGAATTTAGAAAAAATAAGAATATAAATTTAGAAGAAAAAGTTTCAAATGCAATAAAGTACTCTCTCTATTCTTTTTTTCTCTGGTTTTCACTTGGTGGTTAATGAAAAGCAGTAAAAAGAATAATGGGTTTTTTAGCAATCTGGTTATGTAAAAATAATGTAAAGCACCAAAGGTAGAGATCAGTTCTTCCCTCACACCTATGATAATTATAATGCTGAAAACCAGACTGGAATAGTCTGTGTTTCCTGTTCCTGTGTGTATCAGCTTGTTTTAAGAGGAGATTTTGTCTCCATAGATTCCTTTCCTGCCCCAGTACAACTTGCTCTCACGCATCCAATAATATTCAGTTTGGGCCATCACTTCTCACATGAAGCAGAAGAAAACCAAGGAAGTGACTAATAGAAGTATAGTTCAACTTCTGATATGCTTGGCATGTGTCAGATCCAGTGTTAAAATGGTTTGCATGTTAAGCAACAGTCAAAGGAACATAAAATCTTTGTTTTAAAAATCAGAAAGTTGAAGCAAATTTATGTCCCCAACAAATCTTTCCATGATCAGCAGTGCAGGTATGTGAACCTGGGGATTCTGATCCCATGGTTTGGCCTCTTACCTTTGCACTGGTTGTTGTCTGACACCAGGAACCGTGTACATGAACTAAAACCGACATGGAAGCCATTAGGCAGCAAAGTCTGGTATCTGGGAACTCCCAGCAGCAATCCTGCTGGTTTGAGACTGCCCAATACATGTGACTTCCTACCTATCTCTTAAGTTCAGCACAGCACTGGAGATGGGGTAACCCACTGGAACCATACAGCCTCTCAGAGATAGGTATGGCTTGCCAAAGTGCCAATCAACCTGTTTACTGCAAGACCCCTTCGACACCAAGAAGCAAGACTCCTGTTGAAACCTTATCCCTGCCTTTGATGTACTCTCCTTTAAATAAAGAACTGAAGCTACTGTTTGGTTGTTCAGTTCTAGCTCCTATGTAGACTGGAGGACCTATCAGGTGCTCCACTTTCTTTAAATCTAATTTCTGGCTCTGACTCTTGTTCTTTACTATTATTTCAGACTTTCTTTTTCTCAGGTGGCTCACACCCTACGAGTAGGAAACTACCCTGGTGGGGTGCTGGCCGTCCCACCAAAGTTGTCTCATTGAGTGGGCATCATAATCACTGGGAAAGCTACTTAAAACACAGTGTGGGGTCAGGGAGTGCTTGAGTTTCCAGTTTGGTAAATCAGGCAAGAATTTGCATTCATAACAAGTTCCTAAGTGATGCTGATAATGGTAATTTGGGGGCCAGACCCTAAGGCCCATTCCTGCTTTACCTGTTACCCTGCAGACATCACTTCCAGTCTGTGGGAAATATAAGGGATAAAGGAACAAGTTCAAGGACATCCGGAGGAAGCAATTATCAAAACTGATATATTCTATAATATAACTTCTAGGTCATGGGGAAAAAAATTGAGGAATCTATTTTAAATTAAAAGAGAGCAAAGACCCATACAACCAAAGGTAATTGTGAATCTTGACTGGATTCTGGTTTGAAAGAAGTGGCTGCAGAAGGCTTCTTGGGATAATATGGAAAATGGGAAAACTGATTTTATAGTAAATAATTTTTATTTTTCTTATGTCTGATAGTGGCAGATAGTGGCATTGTAGTAATGCAGAGGGGTGCCCTTATTTTTCAACTTGCAGGCCAAATTATTTAAGAGTGAAGTGTTGAATGAGATTCTACTACTGAGACACTTAAGTGGTTCTGCTGCATATTGATGTTTTTCAGTTGACTAGAGATGGGGATGAACAATGAAGTGTAAATAGAAGCTTCTGAGGGGTCCTGTCCTTTCTTCCCTCTTTTTTTACCACACTGGGGATGAAGTGCTCATCCCCTGAGCTACATCCCAGGTCTGAGATCTGTCCTTTGTGAATAAAGAGGCAAACAACGCCTCCTATTTGGAGGCTGGTGAATATGGCAAAATATTAATAATTGTTAATAATAAGCATGGGCATATATAGACATTCATTTTAATATTCCTTCAACTTAGAAAATTTTACGGTAAAAGATTAAGGAAAAAGTCTTCGTTTGGCCCTCATTTCTCTTCCTTTCTTCTTCCCTCTCTTTCTTTCTCACCTGCTTGGTGTTGAATGTAGTTGGTTTGTGGATTATGTGGGCCATTACTTTCTCTCAACATTTCAAGGTATTAGTTCACTGTCTCCCAGCTTCCATAATTGTACTTGGGGAGTTCATTGTAAATCTGTCATTCTTTTGTAGATAATCTGCTTTCGTTTTCCTCTGACTTCTTTAAAGTTGCTTTGCCTTTGGTATAAACAATTTTTTAAAAAATTTTTTGGTTATGTGTCTTTTATGTGTGTGGATTTATTTTGTCATCCAAACCTAAGGATTCCTATAATTTATCAACTTTGGAGAATTCTGAGTCATTATCACTTTAAATATTACCATCTACTTAATTTCTCTCTCTATTTTTTTTTCTTTAAGAATTATTACTAAGCTTTCATTGGATCTTCTCTTTTAAATATCTCCTTTTCTCAACATCTAATTTATATCTCCATCTCTTTCTATGTCACTATCTTCATAATTTATTCAAAATTATTTTCTAGTTTCGTATTTTCCTTTTTGTTTCTATAAAATCCACCTGGTTCTTTTTAAATAAAAATGTGCATTTGGCAAATGCCAAATGATGAAGAAAAAGTTTATATTTTTGCACCATTTTTCGTATCCTCTTTCTTCTTTCTTGAAATGAGGATGTAATGCATGATGGTGTAGCAACCACCTTATAATCATAAAGCACACTAAGAAAAAAATATAGATGTATTCCTCAACACTGATGATATCATAGAACTTTACACTAACTCTGTATACCTATCTCTGCAATCTGCTATGTGAGAAAAATAAATCCTTATTTATTTGGATTTTAGTTACATCTAAGAAATTCCAACTCATGAAATGTCACTGATATATTTGTTATAGTTACATATAATGACTTCATATGTGAGTATAGCCAAAATATTAATGGTGCTTATTTCTGGGAGGCAAAATTGCAAAGGATCTTTATTTCCTCTTAATACGTTTTTAATATTATCAAAAATTGATGAATTTGTCTTGTGTTAATGGTAATAATAATTTTCCACTGTGGTGGATACCAGGGAAGAGACTTTAATGTATTATCTCATTTTATCACATTACCTCATTTAATTTAATATATATGTATGAATGATGGTGAAAATCATATTCAGTCTAATTAGACTAATAACATTATAAAATTAAAAATATGTTAGCAAGTAACTAGAAATTATTTCACTATGTAGGTACTTAGTTTATTTTTACTCACCATTATTATTATAATAAAGTTTTCCAAAAATTAAGGAATTTTAATTTCATTTACACACACACACACACACACACACACACACACACACACACACACCAATTACCTGAAGGTAGTCTCTGGACAGGTTTCTGTTTTAATGGTAATTTTGGGTTCCATGACGCATCTACTTTTCCTCCAAATGCAATTGATTGAATGATATGAGCCTTTTGATGGTTAAAAATTGTAATCATTGATCTTCTTTCTTTTTCTGTAACCTCTGATAAGTGCAAAAATAATGTTATTGCACAGCATTATAAATAGATATGGAGTGATTCAAAAGAGAATGGAACAATTTCAAAAACATATTTAACTGAACTATGTTATTGGGAACATCTTTGTCAAAATAGATTTGTAAAGTGGCTGTCATGGGTACTTCCATAGTCTTACAAGAACTCGATACATACCCCTCATGTCACAAGGTGCAACACAATCCTGCAGTCCACCGCACCCCATATACTTCCTGACATATCACCACCATCAGATGACTAACATAACATGTCTCAACCCTTCCTTCTCTCAAGGCTATCAGAAAACAGATGGAACCAGGAGGTTCTGATAAATCCTCACAAATAGGAGTTACTAATAAATTATTAAAAATTTCAAATCTGTATGTGTAGACTGGTAAGGAAGTAGGTAATATAGCACAAGGGGGTAAGATAGCTTTCAAAATATGTAAAATGTTGTACACTGATGTGGATTGTGTATATGTCGCTTATATAAACCAAACATTCTAGTTTGTCTATAATGCATGAAGATATATTTATAAAGAAGTTAACATTGAATATATCAATTTTAATATATATGAATTTACAAAATTTCAAAGAAAATGAATTTTAGAACTCAGGTCTTCAGAGTTCTAGTTCAACTCCCTCATTTGGGGCGGGGCGGGGGTACCAGGGATTGAAATCAGGAAATCAGGGGCACTTGACCACTGAGCCACATCCCCAGCCCTATTTTGTACTTTTTTTTTTTTTTTTTTTTTTAAGAGACACAGGGTCTCACTGAGTTGCTTAGCACCTCGCTTTTGCTGAGGCTGGCTTTGAACTCGCCATTCTCCTGCCTCAGCCTCCTGAGCTGCTGGGATTACAGGTGTGCACCACCATGCCTGGCCATTCTCTCACTTCTGAGATAAGAAACTAAGGAGCCCGGCGTAAAGTATTTGGCATCCACCATGTCAACGTGAAAAGCAGAACCAGGAGAACCTTTCTCATGCTCAATTAGATGGCTCTTCCAATAAAGTAGAAAAGACATGAATTCCTAAACTAGGGAAAATTTCAGAGAGCAAACATTTAAAAAATAAATACTTAAAAAACTTTCATTTATAAAAACAATTATTCAGTGGTATTGCTTACAAAAACACATTTTCAAAGGTATTCTGCATTTTTCAACACTGAGTGGTGGTAAGGCTGATTTTCAAATATTTCTTTACAAAAGAGAGTTGTCCTTACGATTTCGGTCAAGCAGCTCCACTCCTGGAAGGTGGTAGATTATATATAAACGGTATAGGTTATATTGGCACAAAGGGTTTTGGTATAGACCTACAATAGAAGAGTCCGAAGTAAGATGTCAGATTTCAAAATGAGCTTTGTATGTCATTTTATAAAACATGAAAAATTGCAGGATTCATGTACAACATAAGAACACATAAAGCTGTGCTTTATATCAAGCCAATGATCTCAGTAAACCCTGTTTTATTTAGAGCAGCACTTAATTTTCCTAGATGTTATATTCATTCATTCAATAAATAATTACTGGATACTACCATGTACTAGGAAATGTCCTAGGTGCTGAGGACATTTTATTGACCCAAATATGCCACAGATTAGGAAAAATTTAAATGTCCATAAGTAAATTCCTAAAGGACAAATGAGGTATCAGCTCCGTGGGAGTCTTGAGACTGCTTTTGACTTAAGTATCACTTGGGACTCATTTGCTAGTCTCAAAGGTCACCAGGAGCCAGTGTGAGGATGGGCAGAGATGCAGGGCACTGTTGTAATAGATTTTTCTCCCTCCACTTTACATCATTATGCATCATTCAGAATATGTAAATGCTAGTAGCAGCTTTGGATCTCAGTAGGAGCAGAACCCAGCAGATGTGGATGTTGCATCTTGTATACTTTTGGCCAGACACAGTGGCTCTGAGGGCCTCGTGTGCAGGTGTTCTGATGCAGGTGTTCTAATGCATAATGAACTTGATTCTGCAGTGCAGGGGCTGAAGGAGGGAGGTACGTGGGTGCAGAAGAGCTCCTGGCTCTTCTGCTATCACATTCTTTTAGCAATCAGCATGTAGATGCATTTTTTAAAATCTTCACCTATTTGGGTTTTGTTTTCAAGTAAAGAATTTTCCCTATTTACCACTGGATAATATTAAGCAAGTTTATTACAGTACACTGTGAGACAAAGCATCTATAATTTCAAGTTGGGCATCTTTAGCTTTTTGGATTCTGCTTCCATGCAGTGCTAGAAAATATTTCTGGAAAATACATATAGTGAGGGGAACCACTAGATGGCAGTAACAGAAAGAGCTCCAGCTATTCTACAACTATACCACAAAACGAAGCTCCTTCAATGTCCATGTTAAATTTAAGAATACTGCTGTAGATGATTCACAAAATATAGCAAAGCTTAATAAAGGCGTGATAATGTAAGTATTCGAAACCCAGGACAAACTGATTAACACAAAGGAGATTGTGTGGGGCACGATTAAAAGATAGCAAACTAGTTAGAAACTGAGAAAGAAAAAGAAAAGAAAAATTTGGATGTATTTTCTGCAGGTAATAAAACATTCTGATATTTGTTGTATAAACACAAATTTCTCTGGCTAATAAAATCCTTGTATATAGCTATTCCCTGTGGGGGAAAATGAACTTTATAGGGACATAAAGCAAGCAATAGAAGACACCTGGTGCATAACAAACAAAGTTATGAGTGAGGAAAAGCAGAAAAGAAAACAGACAGGAGCAACAAAGAAACTTAAAAGTAAGAAAATCTGCATGGAAATGAGAGAAAATGAAATGAGAGAGAATGAAAGAAAATTTTCAAAATGTCTTAAGTGACAAAAAATGACGTGAATTTTATTCTTAAAAGAGAAGAAATTTAAAGCGGGAACACATAATTGTAACTACAGGATAGGGAATAGAACGGATGTATATTAAACCAGTAATAAGGACAGATTTTTAAAGCAATCCACAGGGATCATGCATTGTAGTTGGAGCCAGAGAAAGTAAAGAAAAGGACACCCTTCAAGGATATAAAAGCAAAGCACATTTGTTTTTAATGAGAATTTAGGAGGAAGAAAAAGTCACAAATGTTTTAGTGCAGAAGTCTGCCTTGTGGTGGCTGTCTTGGGGAATCACATCTGACACCTCATTACCCTGCATTATATTGTAGCAGCTGGGAGTCAGGTCTGCCTCTGCACAGGATGCTAATGGAAAATGTACCAATGTCTTTAAATGACCTTTACTCTTTTTTGTATGTGTGTGTGGGAGGTTTACTAGGGATTAAACTCAGGGGCACTTGACCACTGAGTCACATCCCCAGCCCTATTTTGTATTTTTTATTTAGAGACTGGGTCTCATTGAATTGCTTAGCACCTCACTTTTGCTGAGGCTGGCTTTGAACTTGCAATCCTCCTGCCTCAGTCTCCCGAGGAACTTTACTCTTGATGCACCTTTCACAGGGTCTTTTTCCTCAAAGAACATAACCATTTTACTACTTTTCTTGCTTTTTTTCCTAATCTCTAGTTAAGTAACTTCTTTATGTAAATTTAAAGCTCTAGTTTCAGTAAAACAAAACACCAAACTTGGATTTACATTACTTTTTTGGGGGAGGGGGTGGTACCAGGGATTGAACTCAGGGGCACTCAACCACTGAGCCACATCCCCAGCCCATTTTTGTATTTTATTTAGAGACAGGGTCTCGCTGAGTTGCTTGGCATCTCACCCTTGCTGAGGCTGGCTTTGAACTCAGGATCCTCTTGTATCAGCCTCCCGCACTGCTTACATTACTTATTAACAAGGTGTCTGGATACTAAAAACTCTGTCCTTAGTAGTGGTTTGCTATTCATCTCACCTTAAAGTAAAATCTGAGTGATAGCAAGTGAGAAAATTGAGTTGCTAGCACAACCTCTGCTCATATAACCTAAAAAAAAAAAAAAAACAAATCGAACTAAATAAGTTGAGAGGCATTTCATCTTTATTATCCTTTACTTTCTCCTGGCTCTTAAATTTTAGAAGGAAGCATTTGCAACTCTTTTTTCTCCCTTTTATACATTTAACTTTTTGGATTTATGAGTTTTGGATGGATGCTACTAAAATTACCATAAATTAAGTTTCCAAGATATGAAGTCAGTTTCCTGTGTCTGAATGTTCTGAAAGCCTTCTGTGATGTATGGGCACATTCCTTTAGAAACTATGAAGCAAAACTGCTTACACTTTCACTTTCAATAGGTTAATACCATTTAATCCACCTTCCCTCTAGGCTACTTATAGAGTACACCTCGGTGGCGCCAGCACTGTCTTGCTTATCTTAATTTGGGATTCAGAGTCTAAGCAATTTACATTTTCCCAATAATATATCAAAATGTCTCTACCACCTTACTGCACAAGCTTGAGTTACATGACTCACATGTGTAAAGCTACTTCTTAATGAAACAGAAAATAAGAAGATTCAGTCATCTAAATAATTGATTTCAGTTAATGTTTCAAACTTTGAAAACAGAATTTAACAAACCCATCATTTAAATGAATCTAAATTAAGGTGCTTTTAGAGAAAATTGATGTAATTAGTAAAATACTTTTTAATAGATGGGGGGAAACGATACAGAGAAGTTTAAAAGCTTATGCATTACCAACAGTCTGTGGAAGAAAGTTTAGCTGCCACCCATTAGACACCTAGATTTTGAGGTTCTGGGGCAAGGTTACATCAATGGGTTAGCATCATTGCTATCTAATTTTAACTTAAATCTGTGGGCCACCACATTACACATGCTTTTACTGAATATGGAAATCATCTTTGATTTTAAAAGACAAACTGTGATAAAGCAGGAGATGAAAAGAGGGGAGGGATCAGAACATTCTCTTTAAAATATCTGTGAAAGACCCAGTTGGTTCTTTTCACTTGGTGGATTGTTTTGTGAGGTCTACCTTGATGAGCATTACAGGTAGAGGGGCTTAAATAAAGAGTACTTGGAGATCACAGTCATACCCTACCTCCCAGTATCTGTCTTCACCCTAACTTTTTGTCTCAGCAAAGAATGGGGGTCACTGCTGTCAGCAAGGTTAGAGAATGTGTAAGAACAGTACCTCTGGAAACATGGAGACCCTCTCTTAAAAGAGCAATCCCTTCTTGCCAGTGGTCACTCCTGAGAGCTGTCCCAGAAAATATGTCTTAACAATTATGAAAGGTAGGAGTCTAAAGATACTTTCCAACAATAAACTTAATGCAACATAGAGAAAATTTAAGAGAAATAAGTAGAATGAAGGTATAGATGCAGGAGAAATGGCTTAAGTGTTGTGTTGCTGGTAGTGTTTTTTTCTCCTAATGCTTAGAAAGAGGGCAGGAAGACTGAAGGCAAGTAATAATCATCATCTATAAAGTGGGTCTTTGGCACAAGCAAATTCTGATTTACAGTTTGGAGGAGGGAAGGGAAGAGGAAAATGGAGCTGGGAAAGGAGGGTGTGAAAAGGTAGACCTCCTGGAGAGAAGAGGTGGGGCCCCTGATTTGCCTGGAAGACAGGAATTCCAGTTACCAGGACCTCACACTCTGTGCCGGTTTCAGGCCTCCCTGAAGCTCCCAGCCATGCGTCTCCTGGGCAATCACTTGGCAGTTTTCTTCACATGCCAGGGGAGGGTGCAATGCTGAAGTGGATTAGAGGTTTACCCTCCAGGCTATTTTCTCACCCTCTGAAGAACTTGTAATTGAAGTGGAATAATAATAACACTTTAGATTTTTATATGGTTTTACAACTTGAAAAGACAAAAATTACAAAAACATTTGAAAATACATGGTTTTCTCATTTTATTTAATGAGCTGAATCTAATCTCTGATTGCAAATGAGGCTCATAGAAACTTAATCTGAGGACATGACTGCACAAATAACGTTAGTAATGGAGTGAATGCAGACATTTCCCCCCCGGTATTATAACTTTAATCAAAATGGGATATGGGATCAAAATATTAGTATTCACTACCAAATATTTTCAGAAAATGATTTTTTTTTTGTAGTTAGACATAGTATTTTTTCCACTTCAAAAAAATGACTCCATGACAAGTTTCTCAGTTGAAACAATTGTAGTTATAACTTGAATCATATCATTACAATTTTAAGTAGAAATCCCTTTAACTGTCATGACAGGTAATGATATGGATATTGTATTACCTGGCTGGCCTTCAAAAAATGATTAGGGCATTTCACACACTCCACCCCCGCCCCCCCCCCCCCCCCCCCGCCCCCCCCCCCCCCCCCCCCCCCCCCCCCCCCCCCCCCCGCCCCCCCCCCCCGTCCCCAACCTGACAATTCCGTGTTCACACACCATTGACAACTAGGGCATGGGCTAGATTTCAGGGTCCACTTAGTTCTGGACCTGGCACCTATTTTAGGGCCTACTTCTGTTTACTGATGTTGGGTCAACCTTGTTTACTACTCTCTGAATGTTGACTTATACCATAAGTTTGCTTAAATTATTGAGTTTTTCCATGTAGCAAATTATATGTTCAAATAGGTTAGCATCAAACCCCTTCTCAACTGTCTAAGACATCTTTAGGCTGTGAGTTATAAAACTGTAAGTCTCATCAAGGTCCAGACTGGGTCTTTTGTACAACTTTGTGTTTTATAATCTAGTATTATAGTGTCATATAGTGAATGGGTGATAAATATTTTTGAAAGAATGAATAAATTATAAATATTTACTGAATGAATGAATGTATAAATGATAAGTGAAACCAGGTATGAATTAAACTTCAACATTCCGTGGTACTCTGGCTAAATCTCAGAACCTTGCACTTCGATCATTGAAGAGGGAATAATTTTAATTATACCATAAGATTGCTGTAAAGGCTTAAATGAGAATATAAGAAAGCATTTTATCAGGCTAGGGTTGTGGCTCAGTGGTAGAATGCTTGCTTAGCATGTGTGAGGCACTGGTTCAGTTCTCAGCACCACATAAAATAAATGAATAAAGGTCCATCAACATCTAAAAAAATATATTTTTAAAATATTTATTTATTTGCTTTAGCTGTACACAATGGGTTTATTTGTACATGGTGCTGAGGATCAAACCCGGGACACGCACATGCCAGGTGAGCGCTCTATTGCTGAGCCACAACCCCAGCCCCCTAAAAAAATATTTTTTAAAAAAGCATTTTATCAACAGGTAAGACTAAACATGCTACTCTAATGATTCTTATTTAAAATATTAGTTTTATTATGCTAAGTTTAATTCCAACTTAGCAGAATTTCTAGACTACATGACACTTCTTCATTTATTATATTATTTACATATTTACATAATACATAATAAAATAATTTTTTATTTTTGTTGTTGCTTCAAAATAGCATTAATGGCAGGAAGTGTTTTACAGAGTTATCTCAATGTTTGAAGCAATCCTGAGAGGTAGACATTAGCCCATTTTATAGAAAAACAAAGATAGGTACTGAGTTCCTGATCTAGTATAACTAGTCTTTTAATCATAGAAGCATTTGTTCAGCAGAGAAGTGCAAAATAAATATGCGAGCCAATCACAAGTTCAAGTCTCTCACAGAATCTTAGAAGGCTGTGAAAACTCCCAACCAATTATTTTGGTGGCCTTATGTCTCCAAAATAATTCTGGAATTGCTATGAGCTTGGTGTGATTTTGTGATTTTAATATTTGGATTTGAAGAATCTACCTGTAAGCACATGAATCATTTCTCCTAAGTAAAGCTGATGTTACTGATAGAAATGAAAATACACAGAGACTTTCCTAACTATGTGTTGACCTGAGCAGAACCTTCACTATCAACACTAGTTTATACATATTCAAAACACTGATGCAGACAATTCTCAAAAATGAATAGAAAACAATAGGAGAAAACATCTATTTCATAACAAGTGAGCATAACATATGAAGAGTTCTTCAAATTTCAGAGTCTGAAAACCTACTCATTGACCTGAGGGTCTGTACCATGGGCCCTTGGAATCCCTTGTCCGTATCGCAGTTGTATACATTTCTATTAACCCTCAAGACCATAAATGCATTGAGAGTAGAAACTGCTTATGATTCATATTTTTAGTCCATTTCCAGACAGACTTCTTCAATATTGAGGCCAATTCCTTGTTGGATGTGATTCAGTAAATGTAAGTGATGTTTGCTGCTCACTCAGCTGAAAACTTAAAAGCTTATTCTTTTTGTTTGCTCTTTATTGCTTTATTAATATACTTCACATACAACACAATTAATCTATTTAAAATATACCATTCATTCATTTTCAGTAGATTACGTGAGCGGTGCAACTTATCACTTTTGGCAATTTAGAACATTTTATTAACCCAAAAGAGACCCCCAACACATACCCCTTACTCTTTAGCCATCATCCCCCAATTCTCTCATTTCCCCAGCCCTAAGAGAACACTAATCTATTTTAAAACAGTTACCTCTCAGTATTGCTGTATTTAGAGATGTGTCTGTCTAGGATATCTCATGTCAAGAGAATCATATAATATATTACTTTTGAGAGAAAAAAACAAAAACACATATTTAAACATGTAAATCATCTTTTGTTATTTTTGCCATTTTTGCTTGACATGGTGTATTGTTACATAGATAATTCTTTTCTGCCTGTTGTTCTTTCAAAAGCATGCCTTGAAAAAAGAATAAGATATAGTCATCTAAGTATTTTAGTCAGAAGCAATCCTCCTATAATGAATTTTAAACTTCAAAAGTGGGAAAATGTCTTGGGCTATTGCCATTTTAATTTGTGACCATATAAAAGTACAAATTGTTACTTAGGGTCTTCAGTTTCAGCATTCCCTTTAATTCCTTCACCGTATCATCAATGTTTGTTAACTCATTATGATGCAGCAGGAGTATATGCAATGAAGGCAAATAGTGCAGGCCTAAAAAAATGAACAAGATTTGCAACATTTTTAAGTTTTTCATTTATTTTTAAATTGACAAATGAAAACAAACATTTAAAAAGTCTAATTAGACATGCAAACTAAACAAAAGGGAATATATTACAGCTGGTACAAGGAGGAATGCCTATTGATGATATCGTGAAACCTACAAACAAAGCATATGAATTCAAATAGTTATTTGAATTGTGATGTGGAAATGTAGTCAATTTCTTCCCACTACTCTTGCTTTACTTAGTTTTCTGTAGCAATGATTTTGCTTGTTTGAATTTGGACGGGTCATTTGCTTTCTTCCCTTTGTTTTTGTAGGGGGTGTGTGTATGCATGTGCATAAATGTTACTTAGATTTATAATGCAAATCAAGGGAATAACTACTCATCCAATTCAATGTCTTCTTCCAAATTGAAAAGTACTTTATGCAATAGAAAAATCACATATCCATAACATTTTCATTGTTCCTAAATTGTACATTTCCCACATTTTTAGACATAAATGCAAGTGAGGTAAGTGTGTATCATAGTCCCATCATAGTTTAATTGACAAGATTTTCTTTCTTAATGGTACATGGAATTATGGTATTAAAAATTTATGACACTTTGATTCCATCATTTATGGTATTAAAGAGAAGTGTTTTGTTCAGTACCTCTTCATATTTCATGATCATGGCACCTCATATACTTTTATGTCTGTCTTGAAATTGTCAGCTTAGAGATTGTTGCACTTATAAAATTAACTTGGAGTGGAAACAGGAATATGGCTGGTAAAAATTATAGCCAATAAAAACTTTTAAGACTATAATGTTTTAATATTTATTAGTGCTCTCAAATATTGTTAAAATTGGTTTACACAATATTTAGTTTGTGTCCAACTGTGCAGTAGAGTGGCAAGTTTCCTATGTTAAAAAGAGACTTTTTAAAAAGGTCAAATAAGACACACGACAATATTAAGTTAGAAAAGCAATCTAACAGCACAATTCTTAAAATGAAATGTACACAAGAACATTTAAAAACTAGATTGTCACATATTTTTAAGATAATTATTAAAACAGATTTGTGCACATCATTAATGGTTACCATAGTTGAAAATTATTACTTAATTGAAAACCTATTCAATCAACAAAGAAAATTTAAGACATACCTACTATCTCAAATATTGCATTATTGTTTAGATATAGTTCAGTCAGACAGTGGTTTCTAGTTAAAAATGCTATCCCATGGAGCTGAAAAATGAAAGAAAATAATACTTTTAAAAATAATTACAGATATGTATTCAAAATCATAATAAGACAATAGAAATTCAACCTTTGCAGCAATTATTATCTGTGGCCCTTTGGACTGGGCTGTGAATTATATCTGGATTGCCATTGAGAATCATGTGATGAAAAGGATAATATTAACTAACTTAAAATCAACTTCTCTTGTCACACTTGATCAAACTCCCTTGCCTGGCTTCTTTTTTTTTTTTTTTAAATATTTATTTATTTACTTTAGTTGTACACAATGCTCTGTGCTGAGGATCGAACCCAGGCCGCGCATGTGGCGCTCTTGAGCCACAACCCCAGCCCCCCTTGCCTGGCTTCTTAAACCTCTGTAATTGGTTTAGTCCTTTTGGTCTGGCAATGTTTCTCTTACTCCTGCTCCACATAGTTTCATGAGATTTGGCTTGATGTATCCACTAATTCACCACCTATTATTATTATGAGCCAAGTGTTCTCTCCTCAGATAATACTGCAAACATTTCTACATCTGTAGGAGGCACAATTTCCCTTTGCTGGCATGTCCTTCTTCCTGGTACATTCTGATTATTTTTAAGGATCAGCACCAGCCCAGCAAGACATACCAAACCTTGCATGAGTGAGTTGCCACAGTACATTTTCACAACTCTGGAGATTTTCTAAAATCATCCTTTGGCCTCCTTGTTTGTCTTTTTGCTGTTTTGACCCACTTTTGTTCTTCTCTAAATTTGTAACTGCTCCAGTACTTGGAGTCCTATCTCTTGAATAATGGTCCAATTCTGACCCCTCTTTGCCCTAGTCTGCAAACCATCTTTTCTTCTCAGTTTCAATGTCCTTCTGGTATGTGGATCTCCTCGGTTTAGCCAAGGACTGTGTAATCTGAGCAGGCACAGGGGGCAACTCTGCCCATCAGGTCTGATACTAACAATGTAGCCAGCCACTGGTCACAACTAGAGGACAAGGCACAATGTAATCCTGTTAGTTCTGTTACTTTGCAGTTCATCATTTCTCACAAGGCCTTTCCTGCCAATTGCTAGGTTCATGAACCTCAATTTTCTTGACCACTTCAACATTTATTTGATTTGTACAATGAATCACTCAATCACTAAAGTTTTGTGTCGTCCTTAAGGAAAGGAACCATATTTCTCCAGTAGCTTCTGCTTTCCATTCCCTGCTCTCCAAACCATATGGTGAAGTTGAATTCTTACTTTTCAGATTTGATTTAAAATTCAGTGTGTATGAGTTAGAAGTAAATGCTCTCTTGAAATAAGTACTCTCTTCAAAATTCCCCAAATGAACCAGGAAGTACTATATACACGATAAAAAATAGTCAATGCTATGAAATACATTTGTATTTCAGAAATCCTTCTGTGAGCCTGCAAGAAGAACCTCATTTTAAAAACATTGACTCTATAATTTCGATAAAATTTTACTTATTTGTTTGAATTAGATGAGACATGGTAAAATCACAGAGGAGGGCAGGTATATTCTAAGAGCAGCAGGTAAGTTAATTATTATGTATTCACGATTTTAAAAAAGATCTAACAGGGAAAAGCTTCTCATGAAATAGTTATTGATCAAGTATTAAGTCCTTTATATATACAGAAATATATGATCTTGACCATAAATTTGTTTTTCTAAAGCTATAGACTGATTATTATTAAATGGAACTGTTTTATCATCTGAGGAGTAGTCAGTTAAATAGATGTCAACCCATGTGACAGTGAGAATTTATTAGAAATTTTATTCATGTCCTTGTCATATTTCAGAAAAAACATTTTAGGTTGTAATCAAAGTTTGAAAACTAGTTTCTTTGATAAATTTTCATTTCTTTTTATATTGGTAACATGCACAAATATATGTAAAAGGCGTGTGTACCGCTCATCTCAGCACTTCAGACTCAACACCACAAAATCAGGTCAGCACTCATTCAGCAGAACCACCAAGGATTTCACCACAGTTTTTAGGGAGGCATGAGAGGACCTATGTTTCTCCAAGGCAGAGCAACTATTCACAGCAGGAGGTGAAGAGTCCCAGGTGGCTTCTAGGGCCTTTCAGCTTTTCCCACTTCCTTTCACCTCTCCCTGTTCTAATCATCACCACACTTGACATCAGTAGGAAAAGAACACCACTGGAAATCATCACCTCTTTTTCTCTCCTTTACTAGTCATCTGCTGACCACACACCAATGGAGCAATACTAGTTAATTGAGACTAATTTCTCTTGCATTTCTCGTTAACACAGAACACTAACAAACGTGACCATTTCATCTTGATTATAAAATTGTAGTTTTCCCATTGACATTCTTGGATCATGACTATTGGAATATTAAGAGTCTACTCTTTGTTAACGTGAGGGGGCTGAGAGGAAGTAGAATGAGAGGAAACAAAGTAAGATCATGAGGACCTTTGGGGACTATTAAAATATTTGGTGCAGAAGAGTAGTCTTGCTCAATTTGACTGAAGCAAAAAATGGTAGGGTAAAAGGTAGGGAAGAGAGACTAGTAGCTACCATGGCAAAAGACAAAAAAAGAAGGTGTTACTCTAATTCAGGAAAGCAGGTGGTGGTGCAAAGTAGAGTAATGGCAGTGGAGGAAATTGAACAACTTAGAGGAAATTGAGAAAAAAATTGTTCTAAGGTAGAATTCAAAGAAATTAATACACATAGAAATTTAGCAAATTAATTAGTCAGAGACAAGAATTAGAAGACACACTAATTGTCCTGATATTCAAGCTATTATTAAAATAAAATGTTGCTATGTTTATCCATTGAGAAAAATATACAAGATTCATTCTAACTATTTCCAAAAAACTTATATTTAATGTAACATTTCATAAGCTATATATCTTAATTCAAAGTTTGGCTGATGGCAAGTGCTCAATAAATGATAGCTATCATTATTTATTATTTAACCATTACTATTATTTTTATATATTATTTTTATCTTGCATTTAATGTGAAGCACTTACAGGAAACCACTGAGGTGTACTACCAAGGAAAAATATATAACAGCAAGAATTGAAAATGAAGGAGGCATAGTTTACAGTGTAGTTCTCAACCTCTCCCATTATGATATTCTGGACCAGAAAATTCTTGGATTTGGGGACATGGGGCTCCCCTGGGCATTGTAGTATGTTCAGCAGCATCTCTAGCCTCCACCCACTAGATGCCAGTAGCACACCCACTCTAGCTGTGACAATCAAAACTTTCTAGACAATATGAAACACCCCTTAGGAAAGGATCATATTATTTATTTTATGCTATTTACTTCATCTCCAGTTTACCTAGGAGGAAACTGAAGTTCAGAGCAGTTAAACAAATTTCTCAAGGTCCATAGATCATAGGTAGCAGAATGAGGATGAAAATCTAAGTCTGACTCTCAAAGAAACAATTGGCATATTTTACATCATAATTCAGCTTCTTTATTTGGGGTGAGGACTTTTATATAAACCATCTATAAGTTATTAATTTGAGAATTAAATTGAGTACTGGAAAATAGTCTATAAATAAATTTATTTCTAGTATTTCAGCAATAATTCCCAAACATGTCTAAATTGCACACAAAAATATTTGACCTGAAATGTAAAGAAAAAGAAGAGAAATATAATAATCTTGTCCTTACACATGCACATATTAGCATATTTAATCTTCACTATAAACACATGAAGTAGGGTACTGTTTATATTTTACTTTAAGATGTTGACACTAAGACACAGAAAAGCTAAATAATTTGCCCAAGATTATACAGTTAGTAATTTGTGGACCTGGGGTTTGACTCAGGCTCTGGAGTCCTTGTTGGAAACCACTACATTTGAGTAACACCTAGGGTAGGAAGCTGAGCTATGCAGACCAGCTCATTCTAGACTAGTTTGAGCCACTGGCTGGACTTGCTCCATCTACCATATCTTAAAACCTCTCAAATTGTATAGGTTCTTTCCAACATTTTCTCTAAACTGGCCACCCAAATTCAGCATAGCTTTGTGTCCTAAGTACTGTTCTATTTTTACCCCGCTCCACAAGAGAGGTTTGTATGTATATTTTCCCAAACTTAGACAGATGATGACTATGATTACCAATAAATCCAAACTAAAAGAACTACCCAACAATAGTGCTAAGCAACATCATATACAAGTAAGGGTACTTACTCTTGGCTTATTCAAACTTTCCTTTTAGCATTTCTTTCTTTTCTTTTTTCTCTAGGTATCATTTTTACCTTGACTCCTGTTATTCCTTTTTCCTTCTCACTTTATTCCCTTTACAACATCCCATTTTTTCTAGAGGTAAATTACTATATTATTCATAAAGATTAAGATATTAGGGGGGCTGGGGTTGTGGCTCAGTGGTAGGGCACTTGCCTAGCATATGTGAGGCCCTGGTTTGATTCTTAGCACCACATATAAATAGGTAAAATAGAGGTCCACTGACAACTAAAAAAATATTTTTCAAAAAAGATGGTAGAATGAGATGGATATCATTGCCCTAAATGCGTGTTTGAAGACATGAATAGTATGAATATACTTTTTTATACAAACACAGTGATATGTAAAAATGTGCTCTATATGTGTATTACGAATTGTAATGCATGCAACTGTTACATATACAACAACTTGGAATAAAAAAATTATGTATCTCGGTATTTCTTTGAAATTAGAGGATTATGATCAATGACTTTCTAATTGTTGACTTTCAAGTCAGGTTAAATAGCCTAAGAAAACTTTTGAGTATCGCTCAATTTGTGCTCCAAAACAACTTCCTAAGATACCAGCCTGTAAAATCAGCTTTGGGAGCTATGTTCATGAAAATCAAGTAGCATCACTGATAAGAAAAATGGCTTCAAAAAGTTTGTGCTACTGTGAAACAAGACCACAGATCTTTAGATTTGTGAGACAATCTCAAAATTGTACATATGATAAAAACTCTTAGTAGTTTAGGTTTGGAAGGAATGTATCTCAACACAATAAAGATAGGACAAACCTATATCTAATGTAATTCCCA
Organism: Tamias sibiricus; assembly: GCA_025594165.1. Classification (NCBI taxonomy): domain Eukaryota; kingdom Metazoa; phylum Chordata; class Mammalia; order Rodentia; family Sciuridae; genus Tamias; species Tamias sibiricus. Next base: position 73,370,956 of record CM046664.1, read on the forward strand.
ATGCTGAAAACTAGAGCTTTTTTTCTAAGATCAGGGTCAAGCAAGAATATTAAAAAAAAAAAAAAAAAAAAAAAAAAAAGAATACTCAATCTCACCATTTCTTTTCAAGAAGATGCTAATGAAAGTCCTAGCCAGTGTAATTAGACAAGAAAAAGAAAGAAAAGGCATTGTAAAAGAAAAGGAAGGAATAAAATTGTCTCTATATGCTAACAATGTGATCTTATACAGAGAAAAATCTGAAGATTACATACATGTGCACAACTTGCTTAAAGATGATAAATGAATTTAGTAAAGTTCTAGGATACAAAATCAGCATACAAAAATTAGTTTTTTATTTCTAAATACTAGTAATGATCTATCCAAAAAGAAAATTAGGGAAAGAATTCCATTTATAATAGTAATAATAACCCAAACTACTTAGGTATAAATTTAGCCAGAGGTAAAGACCTATATACTGAAAATTATGAAACACTGATAAAAATTTTGAAAAAAAATAAATTTATAGAAAGATTGCATGTTCATGACTTAGAAAAGTTAATACTATAAAAATGTCCCTACTACTCAAAGCAATCTACAGATTCAGTGCAATCCTTCAAAATTCCAGTTTCTTTTTATTTATAGCAATAGGAAAAACAATCCTTAAATTTACATGTAACCATAAAAGACCCTGAGTAGACAAAATAATCTTGAGCAAAAAGAACAAAGCTGGGAGCATCATACTTCCAAATTTCAAAACACATTATGTAAAGCAATTGTAATCAACACAGCATGTTACTGGCATAAAAATAGGCATATGGAACAATGGAAGAAGGTAGAGAACCCAGAAACAAAACCCACATATTTATGGTCAATTACTTTTTGACAAAGATGCCAAGAACATACATGAGGAAAGGACAGGCTCTCAAGATGTTAGGAAAACTATGCATGCAGAAAAATGAAATTGCGTCTTTATCTCAGACATATGCAAAAGTTAATTTGAAATGGATCAAAAACTTAAATATAAGACCTGAAACTACTAGAAGAAAACATTGAGGAAAAAATACACAACACTGATTGAGGCAACAACTCTTTGGTTATAACCAAGAAAGCACAGTTAACACAAGTAAAATTAGACAAACAAGATGGAAACTAACTAAAAAGCTTCTGCACAGCAAAAGCAATTATCAACAAAATGAAGAAGCAATCCATTGAATGAGAGACAATGCTTGCAAACCATATATGTGTGTGTGTGTGTGTGTGTGTGTGTATGCAAATTCAAAAAAATCATATAACAAGGAAACAACTTGATTAAAAAAAAATAGACTTGAACAGATGTAACTAAAAAAAAACCACAAATGGTCAACAGGTACATGTAAAAAAACACCCATCATTAATCATTAGGGAACTGCCAATTAAAATCATAATGACATACCATCAGACATATGTCAAAATAACATTTATCAAAAAAATGAAAGATTAGTGTTGATGATGATGTGGAGAAAACAGAAAAGGAAATTTTTATATATTTCTGTTGGAAAAGTAAATTAGTACAGCCATTATGGAAAATGTTATAGATTAACAAACTAAAAATAGAATTACCATACAGATTATTAATCCCACTTGAGTATGTATCCAAAGGAATTGAAATTAGCATGTTAAAGGGATACCTGCACTCCCACCTTTACTGCAGCACTATTCACAATAGCCAATATATGGAATCAACCTAAGTGCTCATCAATGGATGAATGAACAAAAAATAAATGCAGTATATATACACAATGGAACACTCTTCAGTCAAAAAAAGAAGGCACTCTTGCCATTTTCTTTTCTTCTTTTTTCATTTTTATTTTTTAGTTGCAGATGGCACAATACCTTTATTTTATTTATCTTTATGTGGTGCTGAGGATCAAACCCAGGGCCTCACTCATGCAAGACAAGTGCTCTATTGCTGATCCCCAACCCCAGCCCCAGCCACCACCACCCCCCCCCTTTTTTTTTTTTTTTTTTTTTTTTTGGTAGTGGAGATTGAACCCAGGGTTGCTTAACCACTGAGCCATATCCTCAGCCCTTTTTTGAATTTTATTTAGAGACAGGGTCTCACTGAGTTGCTTAGGGCCTAGCCAAGTTGCTGGGGCTGGCTTTGAACATGATTCTCCTGCCTCAGCCTCTCATGCCACTGGGATTACAGGTGAGAGTCACTGTTCCCAGCTTCCTGCCATTTTCAACAGCATGGAGGACATTATGCTAAGTGAAATGAGCGAGGTAAGGACAAACTCCACATGATCTCACTTGTATGTGGAACCCAAAAAAGTTGAGTTTAACAGAAAGTGGTTACCAGAGGATGGGAGGATAGGAAAGAATGGAAAGTTTGTTGATCAAAGGGTACAAAGTTTCAACAGACTGGTGGAATAGGTTTTGAGACCTTTCACACAGCAGGGTGACTATAGTTGATAGTATTACATATTTCCAAAATAAGTAAAAGAGTAATTTAAATCTTTTACCACAAAAATTGGTGAGCAAGGTGATAGAAAGGTTAATTAGCTCAATGTAATTATTCTATATTGTGTACATGTATCAAAACTTTACATGTTTTATTTATTCCATGTGATTATGATTTTCAATTAAAATAATAAAAAATCATACACATGAGATTGTGTAGGTGAGGAAAATGACATTGTTAAAGGTATATATTATACACACATATCTAATTTTGTTTCAACCAAAATGGTATCTAAAATAACAGTAGAGGAATTGTTTAATAAGGACAAAGAAAACAGGAAATGAGACAACAGTAATAAAATGTGGGGAGCTGAAAAGTATATGTCAAGTGGTAACAGAATTATCAGAAATAATAGAATCAAATTCTAAATCAGTAAACAATCTGAAATATACCAAAATGTTTTTAAAACACTCAATAATTGGAAGTAAAAATAAAGAGGAAGGAATTAAATAAGCATTACATCCTTGTCAACACTTAATCTTTTTTGATAATAGCTATCCTAATAAGTATGAACCAACTAAAATATATATCGTATGTTATCTTTTCCTTGTTTCAAGGATAAAATATCCTCTCTAACTTCTTTTCTTTCTCTTTATTTTTAGTTTCAGTTATTGAGTCTTTTTAGAACATTGTGGTGTATTCTCTCTCCTTGTCAAGAACAGCTGTTTAAGAAGAGATTCTATTCCTAGAGAATGTTCTCATTCTACTACTAGACAACTGAGCCTTTCTTACCACATCAGAAGACTGGAGGCTTATTTTATAGATGGAATAGGGCATAGTCCTCAGACAGACACTAGGCAGAGTTGAAGGTAGAGGGTCTGAAAACAGGAGGATTAAGGGAATGCATGAACACGGAAAGCTGAGAACACTCAGCCTTGTGTCCCCAGGTTGGCTTCCTTTATCCTTGGGCAGAGGATTGAAAATGGCTTTTCCGGAGATTTCAAATATCAGGAGAGGAGATCCCAGTTTACTAATACTGCCAGATTTACAAATCTGCCCATTCAGACCACCTTACAATGAATCTTAGAGTTGACAAGCTCCAGCCAAACCTGCTTAATATTTCCCATTGACATTTTAGACATCCATCTTAATTGCAACCAGTTAGTCAAGCACATTTGATGAAAAATTCTGACATTAAAAAGGAGATTAAAAGAAATAAAAGGAAACCAAATTAATTTAGAAAAAATAGATACAATGTAAACAGCAGCAACAACACCATTATCATTATTATGATTGAAAAGATGAGGATATTTTATCCTTGAAACAAGGAAAAAAATAACATAAAATATATTTTTAAATTAGCTTATACTTGTTAGGAGCTGTTATCAAAAAAGATAACTGTTGACAAGATCGTGGAGAAATTGGAACAGTTGCACACTGTTGGTGGGAATGTAAAATGGAAGACATTAGGAAGCTCCTTAAAAATTTAAAAATAGCATTACTACATGACCTAGTAATCCCACTTCTGGATATAAACTCAAAGAAGAGTTGAAATTAGGGTCCCAAGGAGTTATCTGCATCTATGTTAATTTCAGCATTATTCAAAGTAGCCAAGAAGAGGAAATAACCCAAATGTCTATCAAAAGATGAAGGGGATAAAGAAAATCCATTATCTAAATAGAATGGAATGTTATTCAGTCTTTAAAAAGAAGGCAATCCTACAGTTTTGACAAAATGGCTGGACCTGTGGGACATTATGTTAAGTGAAATAAGCCATTCCTTGAGGAACAAATACTATAGGATTCCACTTACGAGGTATCTGAAGCAGTCAAACTGCTAGAAGCAGAGGGTAGAATAGTGGTTGCCAAGGATTACAGGGAGGCAGGGAAGTCTCAGATATACAAGAGGAATGTTTTATTGAAATCTGCTGTAAAATATGGTGCCTATATACTTAACAATGTGGTATGCATTTAAAAATGTATTAAGAATTTGAATCTTATGTTGTGTTCTTACCACAAAAAGAAACAAACAAACAAACAAAAAACCCCAACGTACAAAAGTGATACTGGGAAGATTTTTGAGTGATTGATGTGTTATTACCTTGATTGTAGTGACAGTTTCATGGGTATATGCATATATCCAAACTCATCAAGTTGTATACATTAAACACATGCAATTTTTTTGTGTGTATAATTTGTGCCTCAATAAAATTGTTAAAAATATATTCTTTAATAAAACATAAAATTGCATGAAAGTAATATAAATACATTTTAATATGAAATATCTTATTATACAAACATAATTTTGTTATACTATTATAAGAAAAAAAATATAAAAATAAATACAGAAGCAAGGTATAGTGGCACACACCTGTAATCCCAGCTGCTCTGGAGGCTGAAGCAGAAGAACTGTGTCCTCAAAGTCAGTGTTAGCAACTTAGTGAGACTCTAAGCAACTTAGCAACATAAAATAAAATATAAAAAGGGGCTGGGAGCCGGGTGCAGTGGCGCACCCTTGTAATGCCAGCAGCTCGGGAGGCTGAGGCAGGAGGATTGAGAGTTCAAAGCCAGCCTCAGCAAAAGCGAGGTGCTAAGCAACTCAGTGAGACCCTGTCTCTAAATAAAATACAAAATAGGGCTGGGGATGTGGCTCAGCAGTCAAATGCCCCTGAGTTCAACCCCTGGTACCCACCCCCCAAGAAAAGGAGGCTAGGAAATGGTTAAGTGCCCTTGGTACAAAAATAAATAAACAAACAAACAAACATGCAAACAAATAAAAAAGAGCCCTTGAAAAATGAAAACCTGAGCGGAGATGTTAGGAACATATTACATCCTATTAGGAGAGTTGGAAGAGAAAGTTGAGGAACGCTTCCAGAAAGTAGATGAAAATGACGAAGAAAAAAAAAATTTAAAACCTGAGAAATAAAAGAAAGTATGAGAATGAGTTCAGTGTTTAACATATACATATCGTAGTTCCAGGAACAGAGAACTGTAGGCTTAGAAGAGGAAGAAATCAAAATACCTTAAGCAAATATCCCCAAAGACACGAGTTTCCAGATAGAAATTTTCCAAAATCCAACACAGGGATGATAAACTTGAATCAATGCACATTATTGTGAAATGTCAGAACACTGTGAACAAAGATGAGCATTTGAGCCTTCAAACAGAACACACACACACACACACACACACACACACACACACACACTATTCAAGGATCAGAACTCAGATGGCTTCACATGCCTCAACAGCTACACTGAAAATTAGATAACAATGGAGAGATGTTTTGTTTTCAACCTAGAATTCTATTAGTCAAACAAGCCAAAATATTGGTTCAAATGTGAGAATTTAATAAACACAAGTACAAGCATGCACAATGTTAAAAAATTTATCACCTGCAACTCCTGTACTGCTTTCTCAGGAAGACACTGAAGTGTGTGCTCTAGGAAAAAAAAAAAAAAAAAAAAAAAAAAAAGACGTGCAGTCTAAGAAACAGGAGAAGAGCCAAGGACACTCCTAAATGAAGGGTGATTGCAGCTGTACATAGTCACACAGGGCAAGCAGTCCAAAGCAAGTCAGAAGGTCTGGGAAGACGTCAAGAAAATGAAAGGACAGTTGGGTTTGTGGCTCACGGGTAGAGTGCTTGCCTAGCATGTATGAGGCCCTGGGTGCAATCACCAGCACCAAAAACAAAAAAAAAGAAAAAAAAAAAAAAAAAAAAAAGAGTAATTGAATGTATTAAGTAGATTTGGTCAATTAACAGAGTTTAGATTGGATGAATGGGAATAGCAGTTTAAAAATGTATTTAGTTTTCGAGGGCTGCCATAATAAATATGACAGAACAGTTGGCTCAAACGGCAGGAAAATTTTCCTTACAGTTCTGGAAACTGAAAGTCCCTGATTAATGTATTGAAAGGATTGGGTTTCATTCTGGTGTCTGTCCACTTGGCTTGTAGATGGCAAACTTCTGGTGCCCTCTTGTGATCTTCTCTCTGGGTTGTGCACATGACTAGTATCTCTCTTTCTTTGTTCTAATCTCTTCTTTTTATAGACACTGTCAGATTAGGGCCCATGCTAATTATCCCACTTTAACTTAATTCTTCTCTAAATACACACTCTCCATACATAGTCACATTCTGAGGAACCAGAAATGAGGACTTCAATGTCTGAATTTGGGGGAGGGGAGAACACAATTTAGCCTGTAACGAAAATCAAATAAAAAACAAATCAGACTAATACAAACTCCAGGGAATCCGAAGAAATGCAATAAAGGAAAAATAGAGTATAATACATGGCTTAGTTATGAAAAGCATACTTTGTCATAACAATATAACCAGTGAATATTGATTTAACTATAATTACAGTACAACCACATCAGGAGACTGGGGAACGGAAAGTATGCATGTGTGTGGTAGAAGTGGGGATAAGAAAGAGAAAGGACTAGATCCTCATCCTCCTCAGTGAGAACAAAATAGCTATTGTGTAAAAGAGAAAACTCAAGAAGTAGTAGCAATACTGGCTTGTGATTTAGAGAATGCTGATAGGTAACAAAATATCACTTAAAGGAATTGAAACTTGTTGCATCTGAAGAATGACAAATGGGGGCAAGGTATGTGGAACTATTGCCAACTTGTAGAACTAGCTAATTCTTTAAACTATTGTTATATGCATAAATAGTTGTTGAAAGAAGAACCATTTTTAATATATATATATGTGTGTGTGTATATATGTATGTACACACACACATATATGTGTATATATATATATATATATATATATATATACACACACACACACCCATATATATACATACATACATACACACACACACACACACATATTATGTTTAAGAGCAGGGAAATAGAATCTTAATTTTATTTTATTTTTTTAGTTGTGGATGGACACAATATCTTTATTTGTTTATTTTTATGTGGTGCTGAGGATTGAACCCAGTGCCCCAGACATGCGAGGCAGGTGTTCTACCACTGAGCTACAGCCCCAGCCCAGGTTCTTAATATTCATCTAGTGACTACTGTGTGTGAGTTTCTTGGATTAGTGCTTCACATAGGCCATTTTCATTTCTTTTTCATGACAATCTTTGAAGTAGTCATGAAGAATAAATATGCCATATTACACAAGTGGAAACAGATCTAAGAGAGAGGATGTGATTTGTTAAATACTGTTAGCTGGTTAGTGACAGAATCAGAGCTGTATCTGAACTCTCCATTTATCATCCATTTATTAAATAACTACTCTCATCCAGGTGCTCTGACAGGAACCATTAATGCAAATGTTGGTGCTATTCCTTTCATTTCAATTTCCTAAACATTACTTAACAAAATTTGGGAGACACCTGTCACAAATTTTTGGATGCCTAGTATCTAAACTTCCTCCCCATAATTCAAGACATTCCTCACCCAATGAGTGTTGGTAAGAATCAGAACCTGCTTCCCACTGGACAAGGTATTTGTTTTCCCATTCCAGCAGGTAAAGCATACATAGGGCCTAGGCTAAGTCAATCCAATGCATCCACACGGGAACTTCAAATCAAGAAGTGGTGGGGCTGGAGTTGTGGCTCAGTGGTAAGAGCACTTGCCTAGCATGCGTGAGGTCCTGGGTTCAATTCTCAGCACCACATATAAATAAATGAATAAAATAAAGGTCTATCAATATCTAAAAAAAGGGACTGGGGTTGTGGCTCAGCGGCAGAGTGCTCGCCTCGCACGTGCGCGGCCCAGGTTCGATCCTCAGCACCATGTAAACATAAAATACATTGCATTGTGTACAACTAAAATAAATAAAAATAAATATTTAAAAAATATATATCTAAAAAATATTTTTTTAAAAAAGAAATGGTAAGGCAAAGAGGTTGAGACAATTGGAGTTAATTCTGGTGGTGGCAGGGATGGAGACAATATTTGTCTTCCATAGCATTGGAAATGATGGCAGTGGTGACAATGGGTGTATTCTGTGGCCGGTGCTGGCAACACCAATAGTGCAAGCTGGGGCTTTTCTTGTGGATTGGCAAGTCAATACTGTTTGTGGAAACTGGTTCTATGACATGGTTTTGACCACAGCTCCTTTTGATTCTGAGTGTTTTCAGAACTTGATTCTTAAACTCCCTAATATCTACCCAATATCTTTTCAGTTAATAATTGTTCTGTTTAAAGCAGCAGAAGCATGCTCTGTACAGTGACCTTCTATTACCTGAACTAGTGTCCATGCAAAGAAAAGTTCCTAGCTATGATTCAAATGAACAGAATAACAGTTTCCAATGAACAAAAGTACTGGGCAAACTATTACCAAATTAGTCTCCTCACATTTATAATTGATGTCCAATTACATGCCATTTATGATTCACTGACAAAATGGGATTATTGTGTTCATGAGACAATATCAGGGTTTTAATTTACTCATTCTTCCATTCAACAAACACTGTGGGGCATTTATGTGCAAGTCTCTGCTAAGTTCTGGGGGCATAGCAGTGAATGAAAAAGAAGAAACAATTCCTATCTTTGTTGTAGTAGGGTGAGATTCAATAAACAACACATACAATAAGTAAAATGCATATTGTAAGTTGCTAAGTGCTGTGGGAAGAAATAAAGCCTGGAGATCAGCCTGGGGAGGTAGTGCTGCATTTTAGTGAGGTTGGTCAGGTCTGCCTCCCAGAGGAAGAGCTCTTTGGAAAGACTCATTGAAGAAGGAGTGGGGCCTGTGGATGTCTACAGGAGAAGCAAGCACTAGGGGACAAACCAGGGCCTGGGCCCAGAGACAGGAGGGTTCCCAGGGTGGCTGGACAGAGTGAGCCAGGGACAGAGGATAGGTGATGAAGACAGAGAGATAGCCAGGGTCACACTTGTGTAGGACATTGTAGATTACAGTAAAAAGTAACAGGGAGCCATCCAAGGGTTTGAGCAGAGGGACGGTGTGTTTTCACTTAGGTTTACACAATTACACTTTTTTGTCATATTGGGTGATTCTTGGCAGTGTGTGTGTGTGTGTGTGTGTGTGTGTGTGTGTGTGTGATTTTATCCCCCAGGGAGTTTTTGACAATGTCTGGGAATGTTTTGGGTTGACATTCTGACATTCTGGGGTTGGGGAACTTCCTGGGAAACAATAGGTAGAGGCCAGAGACGGTACTAAACATTCTAAAATGCACAAGATGGTTCCCACCACCTGGAATTACACAGTTCAAGATGTCAGGAGTAACAAGGTTGAAAAATTCTAGAAGGAAAGACCACAGATTAGTGTGGAGAGCCAGTTGTATCCTGCTCTGAGTTACTCTGTTTTATAAAGCAAGTAGTTTGCCATGAGTTACTCCATTTTGAGTAAAAGTATCAAGGTAGAATGACTTTATACCTTGTTTGTACAAATAAGTAACCATCATTTATCCAGCACAACCAAAGAGCACAAATTGATAATTTATTCACTTGAATAAAAACTTATCAAATGCAATCAGGAGCACATGGACACTTGGGCATATCAAATCATATCAGAAACATCAGACATGGGAGCTTATTAATCTCACTAGAGGGAGCCCCCTCACCTAACACCCATAAAAGGAGGAACACCCCAAGACTGGACACAGGTGCCATTGACCCTGTCACTTGGTCACTTATTATAAAACATGCTCAGAAAAATTGCCACAGCACTGAAATTCTTTTTTCTGTCTTTCTTTTTGGTACTGGAGATTTAACCTAGGAGTGCTATGCCACTGAGTTACAGCTCCCTCTAAACTTCTCACTCTGTCCCTAGATTTCTGTTCAGTGAGCTTTCTCCTACCAGTGACAGCCCATGACCCACACTCTAAGTGACACTTCAAATTGCTTTTCAGACCCTGGCCTAGAATCTGTGCAAATTGATTCCTTAAAGTCCTTATATGACCACCTGTAGTGACTGTATTTGCATCTTCCCCTGCCTGTGCTCTTGGCACTGCCTCTTTAAACCCTGTAGGCCACCTTAACACTTCCTTAGCCTTTTTGTAAACTCTATCACTGTGTGAAGCATGATGTGTGAGTGTCATTATACACATCAGTAATTAAGATCACTTTGGAATAAAAGAACTTATTGCCTTGGTCATTATACCAAGTGAACCATAGTATTTTGGTGAATTAAAGCTGATAAAAGCAATGTAACTTGTAGATTTATTTTTCTTCAACAAATTCCGACATTGTGGAAAGACACGGTGTGTCTGGGCTATGTTAATGACAACCAGTGATTAAACAACATGGTGAAATTCTTCAATATTACATTTTTGTGTTAATTGAAAGAGTGCATTATTATTTGGGTATTAATATCTCAACATCTCCTAAATTTATATAAACTTTAAATATGAGTTGGGGAGAATTTTAATAATTGCACTGAATTAAATAGGAGGAAAAAGAAAAAGAAAAAAAATTCAGTGTGCTTTCAGGATTCCTGAGCTCACTTTCATGGTGTTCCTATCCTTTAAATTAAAACAGTACATTCATTTTTTAGTTTAAAATATGTATAGTACTTAAAAATACAATCTGCAGTTTAAAACATTCAGAAATAACTATTTTTATGTAGTACAGACTTTCATTCTCATGTATTTCCCTCTCATTTCCAAGTTACTGAAATTTTTGTATATGTTCTTTCCAAAAATAGATTATATTTCTTGGTTAAATCATAACTAGATATATATCAGACATATCCACACGTTTCAAAACTATCCATGGTAGGCTTATTTTGGTAATATATGTTGAGCTTGCTTTTTTTAGGAGGTTTTAAATATATTTTAAGAACATAATTCTTTCAACAAAACTGACATAGCAATATAATAAATATTTCCCTGAGGTGACAGAAATGTATAAGAGCATAAATTATATGAAATGCATGTAGTTCATTTTGTTCTTTAATAACTCTTATACTCCACCATAGGTTTTGTGTGCTTTTAATCACTTTTTTAAGAGAGGCAAGTTGTGTACAAATGAATAAACAAATATGCACATATAAACTTAATGCACAAGTAAATCTGATTGAGGGAGTAAAAAAAAAATTCTACCATACAAAGCAGTTGTAAAATACCCAGTTAAAAAGTACAGTAGCCAAGCTGGGCGCGGTGGCGCACGCCTGTAATCCCAGCACTTTTGGAGGCTGAGGCAGGAGGATCGCGAGTTCAAAGCCAGCCTCAGCAATGGCGAGGCACTTAGCAACTCAGTGAGACCCTGTCTCTAATAAAAACACAAAAAAGGGCTGGGGATGTGGCCCAGTGGTTGAGTGCCCCTGAGTTCAATCCCTGGTACCACAAAAGAAAAAGTACAGTAGCCTTCCTGAGCCATGTGTGGTTTCACTTCTCTTAGTTTCAGGTACCTACTATCAACCACAGCCTGAAAATATTAAATGTAAAATTCCAGAAATAAACAATTCATAAATTTAAAGTTGCACGCCATTCTGTGAAGCTTGTTGAAATCTTACACCATCCTGTTTCCTCTTGCCAGGGATGTGAATCATCCTCTGTCCAGCAAACCCATGTCATAGGTTCTCACATCCTTCCCCAACCCCCCCCCCCAAAAAAAAAAAGTCAGTAGGCCTTTTGGTTATCAAATAAACTGTCACAGTATCATAGAGCTTATGTTCAAGTAACCTTTATTTTACTTCATAATGGCCCCAAAGTTCAAGAGAAGTGATGCAAGCCATTTGGATATGTCCAAGAGAAGCCATAAGTGTTCCCTTTATATGAAAATGTACAATAAAATGTTTAAGAGCAAGAAAGAGACCACATTCACCTAATTATTATTACAGCACATTGTTATAGCTGTTTTATTATTAATTATTATTGTTAATCTCTTACTGTGTCTAATATATAAATTAAACTTTATCATAGATATGTATGTATAGGAAAAACATACTATATATACAGGGTTTGGTACTATCTATAGTTTCAGGCATCGCTGAGGCAGGGGAGTTTTGATATCTCCCTTTGATAAGAGAGGACTATACTACATTACCATTGAAGACATTCTTTATCAAATGCTTAAAATAACAGATTAAAATAATTATTTCTATTTTCAAATTATGATTTGCTAATTTTATACATAAGTATTTCTTCCTAAAACATAAAATTTTGTGCTATTTTCTAAATTCTCAATATATGAATGTTGGGGAGATAGAATGCAATAATAAATCTTAGCAGAACAGAAGAACAAGGCTAAGAAATTTCCTAAAGCAATCTTATTCTTTTTGTTTATTTGTTTATTCATTCATTTGTTTTTTGGAGACAAATTCTTGCTAGGATGTCCATGCTGGCCTTGAACTTCTGGGCTCAGGCAATCCTCCTGTCTCAGCCTCCCAAGTACCTAGGACTACAGGTGCACACCATCACACCCAGCTAGCAATCTTGTTCTAGCCTGACCATTCTCTGGTCAACTAGTAAAGCAATGTTATTATTATGTTTCAGTTACTCTTTAGATGATGAAAAGGAAGATTTTTTAATTTAAAGTAAATTTGTGAAACTTGTTAAAAGCTGTTAGGTTTTTGTTGCACAACAGAAACCTAGATTCCACTTTGGATAATTGCTTGGTGAGGTGTTATACAGGTTTTCATCAAATGCTAATCCTAACCTGAGACAAAATAAAATATACTAAAGTACTGCTATACTTTCAGAATTAGAAGGATACTAACAAGTGGCATCAATATGAGGAATGTAGAACTTAATATCAGAAGTCCCTAAAAGAAAAATTTTGAAATAATGAGCCAAAATAGGAAGAGATCATATGTATGTGCTATACTAAATGTATAAAATGTGAATCACTTATATCGCCTGTCTGAACCATACCCAACTTTTCATGAGAGATCAGAAAGGATGAGATTGTGGATGTCTAATTTCTTCAGTCAGATATGAATAGAGGATGAGACAAGAAAGGGAGTCTTTAGAAAGCCTCAGTTAATATGCATCTCAGAGCAGTTATCTCCCTAAATATATCAGGCAGGGGACATTAGGAAAACACAGTCCCAAAAGGGAACATACACAGTACTAATAAAAAGCTGTGAAGTATGAGGAGGAAATGAGACCAGCAAAGAACCCAGAGTTGCCAGAGGAGATCTAGTAGGCTGGGACAGTGGAGGTCCTTAGAAACTAACCTGGGTCTACTTCATCATCTATTCCAGGTTCAGACTAGAAGGTCCAGTTCTGACATCCATTAGATAAATGTTTGGAAGAAGTAGGCATCTTTCTAGCATGCTAGGCTCCCAAATTACCAAACTACTTCATTGTCTCCAGTGACTATTGCATTCTCTCACTGTAGGCAGCTTGCAAATGCAATGTCCTCACCAGGAACATAGTCACACCTGTACACTCCTCCTAATTCTGTCACTATGTTGGGGACCATCAAATTGATTCTGTCAGTAGTCTAATGGGATTAAAGAATAAGCAGTATCAATTAGGATGCTTGGATTCCAGGTCTCTTCTAAGATCAATTCAAACCAGCACATAAGACAAGAGCATTTACTTATTATCTCACCTATTAGGAAGTTCAGATGTCATGAGAGCCTCAATCTTGCCTTCTCCATGATTCTCTGGGCCTTTTCTGTATGTTGGATTCATTAAGTTGGTAGGATAGTTCCTGCCTTCACATCCAGGCAAGAAAACAAGCAGAGAGAATAGAGATTTCTCTTCTTGTACTCGCTTTTAGGAATAAAGAAACCTCTCCTAGAAGCCTCCCAGCCAGATGTGCCTTTAAGTCCCCATCCTAATTGGGTTACAAGCCCTTCATTGACTAGCTCAGCCCCTGACAAGGAGGAGGAGATTATCCTTGTTGGTTTATACAGCCCCTGGATCTGAATGGGGCCACCTACCAGAATGAAACGGAGGAAGAGTATGTTCCAAAACCCAAACCCAGATTTTGTTGGATAAGAAAAAGGAGAGAATGGATATTGAGTGGACAACCACTAATGTCTTCATAGACCTCAGTAAATATTGTGGATTGAATAAGTGAATAAACAAATAAAGATGTCTTCACTTCATTTGACTGTGCCTTATTTTTCTAAATAGAGTCTAAGATGTTCATTAATGTAAGAATGATGTTGTTCACAAATTCAGATTGTTCTTCACAAAATGTTATAATTCTAAATATTTATTTTCATAAGTCAAAGTTGTTCAACACAATTTTCCAGACCATTTTACAGTGGCATGATATATTCTAGGTGATCAACCTAGTACAATCTAGGTTTTAAAGAAAACAATAAAAATTTTACATGTGAACTTTGATTTAGGCCATAATATCTAATATGCCTGTTAAGAGTTTGGAAGTATGAATACTGAGGCAATTTAGCACTCAGCCAATTATTGATCAGTAAGAAAATTAACTTTAGCTTATTATCTCAAAATCTGCTTTAGCTATGGTATCTTTTCAGTGTGTCTTAAAATCTGTCCTAAAGAACAATGTGATGATGATTTTAGAAATACAGTTAATTTGTTGTATATATACAATCAAGCACAAGAAGAAAATTCAGTCCCTTCCCTACTCCATCCTCTTCAAAAATGAAAGAATAAAATATTGGTAGAGCACACAATCTTTCCTGTGTGCATAATGCATCTGCAGGTCAACTGTGTGAAAATCCAATGAGTGGCTGGAGGTCAGACAATATCCACTCCCAGAAAGTGAAAAAATATAACTAAACCCTTTATTGTACCTCTCCTTCTGGTCACAATGGCAACATTTGTATATGTTATTTCTTTCAAAACTGAATACCACTGAACACTACAAGGAGCGCACACTAAAAACAAAGATGAGTCATTTTGGCTATGCCTGATGATTCCCATCTTTTTCTAATCAGAGGTCGTATGCTATGACCCAGGATAATTTTCGGCAGAGTGTTTAGAAAAGTTTTGAAATTCTATGCCCTTAGGTGATGTATGCACTTTCCATTTCAGTTAGCTGCCTGGGCCTTGAAGATATTTGTGTTTGTTCTCCTAAAAATTACTTCAAGCTTATGAGACTTATGCTTATAGTTAATACTAGAAACAATTTCATTTTCCATTTTCTGCTCAGTTTGTTTATAAAAAAGATTAGAAAATGCAATGAAGTATTGAAACATTTTCATAAACATGGATGTTTAAAGATTCAGTGCTGTGGATCTGGACTTGGGCATGAAGGCAGATTATTACTGGAAATAATCATTTTTATCAGCTGGTGTTGTGAAGTCTAAATTCAAAATGCTAAGATTGAGTTATCAACATACAATGAACAAATTACAAGCTGTTGGAAAGCCATATTTTTAAAAGTTAAAAACCTCATGACTAGTTAACTGTAATGATTTTCTAGGTTCGAATTTTAGTTGAATTTTGCTCTTTAGCTTAGAAAGAGTTTGGAGTCCCACACTTAGGTCTCTGTGATGAGGGAGAGGGTAAGAGGAAACTTCTTTCTAAACTCTAGCCTCTAAAAGAGATCTCGAGCGCCACACTCTGTGACTTTGAGGTCTCTTCCCTGTAGGTGAATGAATGCATGGTGGGCTGGTGCCTGATTCTTCTCAAGGAAGCTAAACTGGTTTAGGTAGCAACTGGGTACACTCTTGGTCTCTGACTGCAGTCTTTGGTGGTAGATGCAGGACTACTGTAGGAATGCTAACCTGGAACACATAACAAGGGATTCTGTCTAAGGGGGTAGTTTTCTATGGTCTGGAGACTCTCCATTGCCAGTAGCATTGGGATAAAGGTGAGGCCAGGTCAGGAGGCATTAGAGTTAGAGGCCTGGAGGCATTAGAGGCCTAGCAGGTAGGCCACAGAATAATCCATAAAGAGGAGTCAGCTTGAGCATCTGCTGGTACTAGAGGATACAAAGGAAAGAAACTTGCTTCTCCCCTTTCCTCTACCTCCACACCACCCACTCCGTACCAAACCTGGAGAGGGCTAGGGTAGAAGTGATGGGGAGGAAAACTGCAAATCACACCTTCCTATTTATTAAGGGAGGCAGATGGCCATCTGCCATCAGTCCTAGCTAGGGCAGAGTGTGTGTGAGTGTGTGTGTGTGTGTGTGTGTGTGTGTGTGTGTGTGTGGAGAGAGAGAGAGAGAGAGAGAGAGAGAGAGAGAGAGAGAGATTGATTTTGATTTGGGAATGAAAGACAGTTGATTAATGTGTTTCCATTTATGAACTGAAATTATGCTGATGAACAAATAGACTATAAGATTTTGTATTCTACAGAAAAAGAAACATGAGATTATCAAAGTTTTTTGTTGGTGTTGGTGTGGTTGTTTTTTTAAACCAGGATCTAGGAAAGAAACTCTCCATTGAACAGTTTCAACAGGACATGAGAGATAGACATAAAACTGCATTCTGATAGAATCTTACAGATTGCCTTCATTCAATATATCATATATACATATAATGGATATATAGGTCACAGATACATATGGACCAGCTATATATGTTATATATAAAGTCCTTACCTATGTTTAAATTTTAGGTATGAAATATTAAAACTTTCAAAATATTAGCTCTATTAAAACATGAAATTAAGACAATTTAAAGATAAAATATGATACTACCTTATTATGGTGAAGCCATAAGTATTTTAATTTTTTAAACCTAGATAGATCAATGACATCTGTTAGTTCCCTGGAAAGAAAAACAAAATGTGAGTATTAGCAACAATCAATTTGCTCATAGGTAAACCTGGTCAAAGATTTGGGAGTAACCAAAAAGGCCTATCTCTCTTTCAGCCCTTTCAAAATTGTAGGCACACTTGCCTGCTAATTTCTGAAATTCCATCATTATAACTTCATTCATTTGGATAAGATTTGTCAGCTAGTTAAAGCTAATACATACTTAAAGGAGAGCACTTTATAACATTAGCAGAATTTTGCATCTCATTATGACTGAATTTACTGCAACCTCAGTTCAAAACAGGTTTTATTGGGGAGATGGCAGAGAAGAAAAAGAAAGTAAAGATATTGGACTTTCTAGTAAATGTAGAAACATAATTGGCTCCTGCTTCAGTCTTGTCTGCAGGGTTCTCACTTTGGGGTTGGTCCTGATTTTGGCAGACTGCAGACTGGGCTTAGGAGATGAAATTGCAGGATACCAAAGGACAGAAGCTGAGCAGAGTGCTTTATTGTTTATTAATAGTAGGTTCAATATGTTACCTTCCCTTTTTGCACTGTACGGGACTGCAGCTATCCAAGCGGCCCTGGTCTTTCTTGATGATGCAGCTCATTAACAAAGGGGCAGGTGTTGGCCATGCATAGGGAGCTAATAGAAAAAGAGGGCAACGCCTCTGAGGAGCATTGGCCATTTGACTGCTGTGGTCTGGAGTTTTCAATTATTTTTATTTCTCAGAGCAGAAATTATAGGTCAAATTATGTATACATAGATGACTTTTTTTGTTCATCAAACACTTATATAGCACATACTGTTTTATCAAACACTTAAAGAGCATATGAGAGGCAGGCACTTATGAAAAAAACTTTAAAAGTTTACTAATGTTAACTATTATATATTAACTAATGATAAATCCTTTTCTTTTTTAATTTTTTCTTTTTAGTCTATGGATTGAACCCAGGGACTCTCTCACGTGTTAGGCAAGCACTTTACCACTGAGCTACATCACCAACCCAAATCTCACAATTATTTTTAACCTTAGGACTCTGCAAGACTAAAATTTTCCTAACTTTTTTTGGAAAACATATATATTTTTAAAAGCATACAAACAATATTTCTAAAAGAAATAATTTTTTCTTACCAACTTTTTGTATCAAGATTTCAAACTTAAGAAAAGTTGAAGGAATGGTTCAATGAATACTTGTAGGACCTTCATAATTTTTAATACAGTGCCATATTTTTTCTCACTCTACTTATCTAACACACACCCATACTAATGGATGGATAATTTTCTTGGTGAATCATTTGAAAATAAGGTGCAGCCTTATTATTGCAAGCTTCTCATTCCTAAATAGTTTAGTACACATATCCTCAAATCAGGACAGTCTTCTCCAAAATCTCAATATTATTATTACACATAAAAATATTGAGTATAATTCAATAATCTCATCTAATCTCTCATTCATATTCAGATTTCTCCCATGAACTTACATATCTTTTGTTATAAGTTTTGTTTAAATCCAAAAATCTCATCAACATTCATGTCTTGCATTCAGGTGCCTTAACCCGTTAGTCCTTTTAAAATTAGGTTAGTTACCTTCCGTCCTTTTTTGACCTTTTGAAAAGCCTGTCACAGTTGTTTGATAGAACACACCACATTCTTGATTTATCTCGTCATCTCCTAATGATGAAGCTCAAGTTACATCAGAGGTAATTACTACATCACTTCAGGAGACAAATGATGTCAATTTGTCCCTCTCTTGGGAAAGCTAAGTCATTTGGTTAAGGCATTATCTGCTAGTTCTATTTTAAAATTGAAAAGTAATACCAGGACCAAACTATAATTCCACATGTATACCTTGTTCCTCAAGTAACTCTTTACTCAATGGTTTTAGATTAAATTGATGATCCTTACCAGAATCAATAGGGTTTTTTTATTATAAAAATGAAGGTTTTTCTAGTGTTCTCATTGTTCTTACATGTATTAATGGTTTTCTTCTGATAAGAGATTCTCCTACCCCTCCCCTCCACTTTTTTTCAGTGCTAGGGATTGGACCCAGAACCTTGTGCATGTGAGACAGTTGTTCTACTACTCAGCTACATCTCCAGCCCTCCCTCCTGTTTCTATCATTCATTCTCTTCCCCATC
The DNA here is from genome assembly GCA_025594165.1 of Tamias sibiricus. NCBI lineage: Eukaryota > Metazoa > Chordata > Mammalia > Rodentia > Sciuridae > Tamias > Tamias sibiricus. The sequence continues at coordinate 73,390,081 of CM046664.1, forward strand.
CTCTCTGGATTTAAAGAGTTTTTTAAAAAAATTCTTTGTCAGCTTTTTAATAACATTCTCTAGTCACCCAGGCTGAAGATTTTCAAGAAAACTTCTGTGTCTTTTTTTTTTTTTTTTTTTTTGTACTGGGGATTGAACTCAGGGGCACTCGACCACTGGGCCACATCCCCAGCCCTTTTTTGTATTTTATTTAGAGACAGGGTCTCACTGAGTTGCTAAGTGCCTCGCCATTGCTGAGGCTGGCTTTGAACTTGCGATCCTCCTGCCTCAGCCTCCCAAGTGCTGGGATTACAGGTGTGCGCCACCACGCCCGGCTCCCTTCTGTGTCTTTTTGACATGTACTATGATCTTTGAGCATTACCCTGGCATAGCAGAACATCCCACAGCTTCCTCCAAAGCAACTTTCAATGGGAAATTTGCACACTGAAGACATTCTCTTTATGTAGACCTGTAACTAATTTCTGGGAAGGAGCACTTGGACTTCAGTACCTTAACTATCGCTTTGGGCAATAATGATAGTGTGTTAGCTTCACCTCTTTCCATCACAAATAACAAAACAAGCATTACATTGTAGCTTCAAAGGATCTCAAAGCCTATCTTAGGGAATTGACTATAAATTCATTTTAATACATTAATACTTTAAGATATTAACTGTGTCAAGTTATTGTTATTAATTTTTTGTGGTATTGGGTATTGAACTCAAGAGTGCTTTACCACTGGAATATATCCCCAGCCCTTTTTATGTTTTAGTTTGAGAAAGGGTCTTACTAAGTTGCCAAAGCTAGAACTTGCAATCCTACTGCCTCAGCCTCCTGAGTTCCTGGGGTTACAGGTGTCTGCCACCATGGCCAGCTTGCTATTAATTTTCTTGTAGTAGTAATATCAATGTTGAATGTCCAGCTACTATAGGACATAATAAAGTGATTCACTTTTTAAGAGTACTTTAACTCTTTCAAGTTGGAAAGATTTATTCTGCATATAACCTGTGCTAAATCAATAATGCACTGTTACCTTTTAAGGAGATGGCAACAGAAGACAAGAAGAGGTCGTTTTCATGCTAAAATTGGCCATGATTTGTGCTGACAATAACATATCAATCAACATAAGTCACCGTGCATGTTTCTTGTGATTACTCAAGGAGATTTTGATAAGATGTTTTCCATTTTCTATGGGCAAATAATGCAGTTAACCTAGTTTATTGGCCTCTGGATTGTGAAATAATTTTTGTCCCCCAAAGTGGTAATTTAGTATTCTTGGGATATAAAAAGTGCTGCCCTTTGCACAAGAAAACCACATTCAGAGGATCAATAGTTCTTATTTTTCTAGTGTTTTAAAGCTATTCTTTTTATCTACTTACCCTAGAGATCAATAACAAACAGTTGTCAAAATCTTGAAAAGTTAAAGATGCAATCTTTTGACCATGTGAATTATTAATCATTATTGTAAAACTAACTGATCTATAGAAAGCCTCAAAACATGACCTTAAGTATGTCAGAAATCTCTACTATGTCTATCCTGTTCTATAATAGGTATATCTTAAAGATTTCAAATTTGTCATCTCTTTACTCTCTTACTACCAAGAGATTCAGGGCTACTATAAAGATAATTTTCTTCTATACTAATAAATAAAAATAAATATTGAATTAGAAAAAAAGAAATGTTTATTAATAAAGTATTTACTCAAATCACCAGAGATAAATTGACTTAATTCATTGACAAATAAGGTTGTTTTCTTTACCAAAAAAGTGAGTTTCACTTTTGTTTACATATTAGTAAAAATACATGAAGCTTATTTTTAAATAACACATAGAATTTGCAGGCATTAAAGATCACAAAGGGGAGCTGGGTGCAGTGGCATATGCCTAAAATCCCAGTGATTCAGCACATAGAAGGCTAACCTGGGCAACTTAGCTAGACCCTATCACAAAATACAATAATGAAGGGCAGAGGGTGTAGCCCAGTGATAGAGTATGTCTGGGTTCAATCCTCACTACTGGGGGTGGAGGAGGAATGAGGAGTAAGAATAGGAGGTATCTAAATTTAGTTTGTGCTGCTATAACAGAATACCTGACAATACCAAGAACTGAGATTTATTTATTCTGGACACACTGGGAAGTCCAAGGTCAATGGTCCTATATTTGCAAAGACTCTCTTGTTGAATCATAACATGGTGGAATGGTTCACATGGTGAGAGAAAGAGAGGGAGAGAAAGAAAGGGGGAGGAAGCGGAGGGAGAGAGAGAGAAGGCCAAGTACATTCTTTCTTCAGGAACCTACTCCTGAGATAACTAACCCAGCGTGGTGATAATGACATTGATCCATGCTTGAAAGCAGAACATTCATTACCTAATCAATTCTAATGGTCTTACTTCTCAATGGTGTTCCATCAGGGATTAAGTTTCCAACATCTGAACTTTGGCGGACATAGTCAAACCAGCGCAGGGTCATTGCTATTAAATCCAAGCTATGCCTGTGCAGGGTTTCACTTATTGGCCAGTGAAAATGGTGGTGTTGCAGTACAATACTACCCATAACTCTTCTCATACCTAGGTTCTATCTCAGGTACTGTGACTGCCCTATGGAAAAAAACGACTTTGTCATCTACCACCTTGGAGAGAGTTTGTGTGGACTCAATGGTGGTTGTTGATATAAGGAAGGGATTTTCCTATTTGTAGCAAAATCATTGAGCTTGTTAAGAGTTATAGTATTTAATAAGTTTTATTATAATATGGAAGTGTAAAGGGCTGTTATTCCTAATGATGATGATAATAATAACAATACTAATTGGACTAATGATAATTGAGGACCTGGGTACCAGATCTTCTAACTTTTACTAACTCACCTAACCTTCACAACAACCCCATGACTAAGGGAGTATTAGTACTCACAGGGAATAAGGTTGCTAGATAAAATATTGGATATCCAATTACATTTGAATTTCAGAGAGACAAAAAAGTTTCAAATACTGTGTGAAATATATTTTAAAAATTATATCCTTATTTCCCTAAAATTCAAATTTAACAAAATGGTCTATATTTTTATTTGCTAAATCTGACAATCCTAACAGGGAGTTTATGTAATATCCCAAGAACACCCAGCTGGAAGAGAGAGAGCTGGAATTCAAACTGGGCCTTGCTCAATATTCTTTGTTTTGATCTATCTTAGTATCTTGCTTCTCCAATAGAATTGGTGAGACCCAACCAGGGGTAAAGTGATTAGGGTGCAGTTGCCTACCCAGTCCATGACATAGGGGAACTGAATCTATGAAAGATTATAACGTGATACTCTTGTTTTTTATTTTATTTTATTTTTAATATCAAGTACACTTACTTTTGAGAAAGGAACAGCTCAAAGACATCAACATCCCTCTTGTGGCCACACATCTTTAGTTGATCTTCAACTGCCTGATAACATATAATTAATCTGTCAAGCCACATTCCAGTGGGCAAAAGTACCGAGACATTTGCAGTCAATAACAATACGTCTACAAGAAGATCAAAAGGAAGGGAGGTGAGCATCGAGTAACCACTCTAAACTGATAAACTCCAACACTGCAATTACATATTATTTACTCATTTTTGTGGTTGAGTTTCATTATTCTTAATTCTGGGCACAGATGTGCAAATAATCTTTAATCAGAGAGAAAATGTGCATGCATACATATATACCCCAATTGACTTTTTGATTCTGTGTGAGGCAGGATAATTTGGTCTTTAAATAATTATTCTGAAATGTTCCTTTAAACATAAAGTATTAGTATTGTATAGTTTTCTTATAGAAGACATAGTATTGGGTTGGAGGCAGAGGGTTAAGGATATATGTACATCTCTATTGAAGATTCTTCTTTATTGTCTACCACATTATACTTGGCACCCAGGAAGTTCACAGCAAGTGTCAAACAAATGAACAAATGAGTGAACAGATGCCATGATTCATTGAACAAATGAATAAATATATTTCCCCTTGGTTGGCAAGCAAAAGCGTCTTCATTTTTCACGAGTCACTAACACACTCATACTGTGGCAGTTTTGGGTGAAAAAGCAACTTTTATTCCCACAGGTTTTGTTTTGAAAACACAAATCCAGCAACAGTTATAGAAGTGCTTTGCTTCTTCTTTTTAGGAAGAAGAACATTTTGCTAAATTATAAAAGAAATTATAAAATTATATTTAGAAATTATAAAACGAACATTTTGTTAAATTAGAAAAGAACATATGTAGGCTACATGACCTAAAACAATATGGAAAAATTAGAGCCCATCTACAATTTGCCATGGAAGGGTAAAGTTAACAAGACACAAGGAAAGGGAAAGGTATAATTTTTGTGGTTCTGGAACATAACAAACAATGTAATTATCGGAATCAAAACAATCACCAAATTTCATCTAGGATTTGTTGTGGGTGGTAAGGCTATAATGTCAACAGGTGATTTATAAAGTTCTGAGAATGGTTTTGCTCTTTAGTAGAGAACTTTAAATAAAAACAATTAAATTAGTGGGATGAACAAATATTTAAAGAAGTAAGGAAGGTGGGTCTCCTGGAGATGGAGGGCAGCTACATATGTATAGTTACAATCTTCCTTTGATTCCTTGTTAAGCAAGCTGCGTCTAGGGGCTTGTGGAATGTCCAGCTTCAGCCTAGGTATTCCTATCAGGATATTTTGCTATCCTGCAACACAAGCTGAATCTTGGAAAACCTCACTGGATCAGGCTTATTTTCATCTGGGGATTTTAAACATCTAAACTCCCAGTCTCTACTGTATATAGCTAATCACAATTTTCCAAAGTGTTTGGGTGGTGAAGGCTGATAAAAGTAGGGTTTAAACTTTGCTGTTACCTGTTAAAATTATAAATATACTTTTAATTTCATTCAGCCAGCCCATATCTATTACTCAGAAATACACAGGTATGTATACACCAAAATGTGAATATTATTGTTCATCTCTTGTTTACCTTGTCTGTGTTTGTGAAATAGTCTCAATAATTGGAATACAGATTAAAGTGTGACTTCACAGTGGAGAACTGTGCATGCAGAAGATTAAAAATTTAGAAATGTTGTGATGGCTAATCTTATGTGTCAACGTGACTGAACTAAGGGGTGCCCAGATACTTAGCAAAACATCATTTCTGGGTATGTTTGTGAGTATGTTTCCAGAAGAGACTGACATTAAAGAGATTGCCATTTGCATGGGTAGGATGAGTAAAGTAGTTCACTCTCAATAACATGGGTGGGCATCATCCAATCCTTTGAGACCCAAAACAGAAAATCAGTGGAAGGATGAACTCGTTTTCTCTTCTGGAGCTGGGGCCTATATCTTCTTCTGTGGGTAGACAGCAGAACTTCCAGGTTTCAGGCCTTTGAACTTAGACTGGAACCACACCACTGGCTTTTCTGGGCCTCCAGTTTGTGGACATCAGACTATAGGACGTTTTTTTTTTTTGTTTTTTTTTTTTTTTTTTTAATTTGTTCTTTTTAGTTATACATGATAGTAGAGTCAATTTTGACATGTTTATATGAATATGAAGTATATCTTATTCAAATTAGGATCCCAGTTTTGTGGATGTACAAGATGTGGAGATTCACTGTGGTATCATTCATGTATGTACATAGAAAAGTTATGTCAGATTCATTCTTTCCTATAACTATCCTCTCCCTTTCCTTCATTTCCCTTTTCCTAATGCACTGAACATCTATTCGTCCCCTTCCCTGCCCCCTTGTTGTGTGTTAGCATCCACATATCAGAAAGAACATTCAACCTTTGGTTTTTTAGGATTGGCTTATTTCGCTTAGAATGACAGTCTCCAGATTCATCGATTTACTGGCAAATGCCATAATTTTATTCTTCTTTATGGCTGAATAATATTCTATTATGTATACATACCACATTTTCTTTATCCATTCATCTGTTGTAGGGCACATATGTTGGCTTCATAGTTTAGCTATTGTGAATTGAGCTGCAATAAACATCGATGTATCTGTATCACTGTAGTATGCTGATTTTAACTCCTTTGGATATTTACTGAGAAGTGGTATAACCAAGTCAAATGCTGGTTCTATTCCTAGTTTTTTGAGGAATCTCCATACTGCTTTTCACAGTGGTTGCACCAATTTGCAGTCTCACCAGCAATGTATGAGTGTACTCTTTCCCCCATATTCTTGCCAACATTTATTGTTTCTGTATTCTTGATAGTTGCCATTCTGACTGAAGTGAGTTGAAATTTCAGGGTAGTTGTAGTTTGTATTTCTCTAATTGCTAGAGATGTCAAAGATTTTTTCATATTTTTCTTGACTGTTCATATTTCTTATTTTGAGAAGTGTCTGTTTAGTTCCTTAGCCCATTTATTGATTGGGTTATTTGTTTTTTGTTTGTTTGTGTGTTTATTTTTGGTGTTAAGCTTTTTTAGTTCTTTGTATATTTTGGAAATTAATGCCTTATCTGAAGTGTGGGTAGCAAAGATTTTCTCCCATTCTGTAGGCTCTCTCTTCATGCTCTTCTTGATTGTTTCCTTTGCTATGAAGAAGGTTTTTCATTTGATAGCATCCCATTTATTGATTTTTTAATTTTACATCTTGTGCATTAAGACAGACTGCACAACTTCTGACTTCACAATCTAGTTATCTAATCCCTCATACTAAATCATTCTACATATTTGTTTATCTTATTGGTTCTGTTTCTCTGGAGAACCCTAACACAGATAGATATCAAGACATAGAAAGACATAAAAAAATTTTTTAAAGTCATTATAATTTGTATAAGTACAGCAATATTTTTGTTCAAAATAACACTTATGTACACACAAAATGCATACACTCCAAATTGTTAGCAAAAGTCATCACTTGAAAAACATGAGGAAATTTCGCTTTCTTTTTTCTTTTTTGAGATGCAGTCCTCCTACCTCAGTTTCCCAGGTAGCTAGGACTATAGGCACATGCCATCATGCCTCAAGGCAATACATTTTTAAATGTTTAACCATTGTGATAAGCACATATTAATTTGATCATCAGAAAATAATACATATTTTGACAAATTTAGCTGTATAATAAATATTTTAAAGGATTTAAGTCAAATTCAGAATAAGAGGAAACAAAGGGGGAAAATATCAGCAGTATATGTAAATCACTGGCATAATTATTCATGCAACTTTGAATCATGACACATTTCTTTCTGGCCAACAATTTTGTATGAATCTGGTACAAAGTATGAATATGAAAGTGCCAAGAAACCTGAAATTGTACCTAGAAGTTCAGGTTTCAAGTGAATCTGTGGAGAAGCAGTTCTAGTCCCCACCCATACACAGTGACACAGTCACACGTTCCTTCATCTCAAGGAACACAACAAGCACCCTTTCCCTATTTTTAAAAACAGTGGTAAAATGTACCCACCATGGAATTTACCATTTTAAAGTTTGTGGTTGTGTGGCATCAAGTGTATTCCCACACTGCACGCTTGCCTGGCTGAGTGACCATCACTGCCTTCCATTTCACAACTTTTCATCTTCTAAGGCAGGCTCAGCACCCAGAGGCTACTGACTCTTCCTTCACTCCTCCCTCTAGCCCCTAGCGCCTACCATTCTATCTTCTGTCTCTGAGTTTGACTAGGGACTTCCATAAGTGGAATTCTACAGTGTTTGTCCATGTGCAACTGGTTTATTTTCACTTAGCATTATGTCTTCAAGATTCTTTCATGTTGTAGCATGTGTCAGAACTTCTTTTATTTTTATCTACATACCACATTTTCTTTACCCATTAATCTGTCAAAGGACACTTGGTTTGATCTGGATCTACCTTTTGGCAGTTGCAAATATCACTACTGTGAACATGGATGTACAGAGATCTGTGTGAGTCCCTATATTTCAATTATTTGAGTAAGTATACAGTACTGGAATTGCTGGATCACATGGAATTTTATGTATAATTTTTTGAGGGGTTTCCATACTATTTTCTACAGTGACTGCATACCACAAGCATTCTTTAAGATGAACATCCAAGGAGATTCACTCAGCCATTTATTCAATCAAACTACTGAGCACTTACTTAATTCAGGCTGTAACTAGTTTAGTCTGTGACTAGCTGGTAAATGTGGGAATAAATTAGGTAAGATACCTGTTCTTTATGAACAAATCTGTTGGTAGGGGAGGTAAGGAACATAGAATGCTACAAAAGAAGTTGCAAATGTGAAGGGCTGTAAGAAAAGGGAAAACATGCTCTGGCAAATTCAGAGGAAGAAGAAATTCCTGTCAGTCTGGGCACTATGAGAAGATTTCAGGGCAAGATCAACAGGCAGGTTCATAAAGGGTGAGAAGAAAGGAAACAGGATGTTGGTGGAAGAAGAGAGTAAGTGCTTAAAAGAAAGAAACTGTGAGGTGTGCGGGGCTGTGTGGTCTCTGGCTGCAAAGGCGTGTGGAAGGCAGCTGTGCAATAAATTAAGAAAGATGGGCTTGCATTATATTATGGGAGCTAATTTTGAAATTTAGGCTTAGATATGTGTGCTTAACCAGTGCCCAAATAAAACTTTTACAGGCTTGGAGAACTCTCAGTGAAATTTATGTATTTTAAGTAAACTATAATTTTTTTTTTTTTTTTTTTTTTTTTTTTTGGTACCAGGAATTGAACTCAGGGGCACTCAATCACTGGGCCACATCCCCAGCCCTTTTTTCCCTTTTTTGTATTTTATTAGAGACAGGGTCTCACTGAGTTGCCATTGCTGAGGCTGGCTTTGAACTCACAATCCTCCTGCCTCAGCCTCCTAAGTGCTGAGATTACAGGCGTGTGCCACCGTGCCCAGCTCATAATTTTTTTGTTTCTTTTTAGATATACATGACAATATTTTGCATATTATACATACATGAAGTATAACTTATTCTAATTAGGATCCCATTCTTGTGACTGTACATGATGTGGAAGTTTCACTGGTGGTGTATTCATATATGAACATAGGAAAGTTATGTCATAAACTATAATTTTAAATAGACTTAGTGTTATAGGATCTATACACACATACATGAAACACACGCACACATATACATGCACACCAATTAGCTACATGGTAAAATCTAAGAAAGTTCTGGTTTTTCCCATGACAACCACATAATGCTTTCAAACAGTCATCCAACGGGAAGCTATTTCAAAAGTAAGTGCAATCATGGTGAAGTGTCTACTTATAGGGAGAGGAAGAGGGAAACAAGCTAGTTGTGGAGATAGAGGAGGGGTGATTGTAAAGTTAAGGGTGAGAACATAGGGGCAGTGGGACCCCTGAGGAGGGATTTCAAGAAGATAGAACTTAAGTCTGCAGAATTGCACTGGATGAGAGAGTATGTTACTCTCTCTGTGTACATAATTAGGGCAATTTCAGTAGCCTGGTGAGGGGGGAAATCAGATTTCAAATTAATTGGTCAACACAACAAGAAAATAAAACAATCCAACACAGAATTGGGATGAGGACAATTCTAGCGTAGGGAGAAAACAACAGCTTCCTCCATTGCCCAATGCCTTAAATTCTAGATTCAACAGAAAAAGGTTTAAAAACTTCAGGATTATTCAATCCTATAAGAATAGTCTGCATTGGAGGCTATAGAAGCCACTATCCTCTTTGAAGAGTAATTCCTACACCTACATGCAACACACCTCACCAGTTAGCATTTGGCATGAGTGGCTTTCAATACATTACAGAACTCTCATTCTTGTTGATCATAGTAGCTCATAGCCTCTCAGGTCTGAGAGAAGCCTTACTAGCCCCTGTGTTGCATGATTCTGAGATCTCCCACCCCTCAGATATTCCTTAAGCCATCATTTTAATTGCTCTCAATTTTGTTTGTCTTGTATGTCAAAGAATTTGTCCTCTTCAATGTGTTTATTTGTACTTCAGGGGAACAACATTATCAGGGACACATAAGCATGGACGTACACACACACACACACACACAAATATATATGTATGTGACATTTAAGAGTCCAAAATTTCTGGCTTGATAGTCGCCAAATCACCCTAATTATATACACAGCAGATGCTAAGTGGGAAAATGTCACTATGTCTTTTAGTATGGATCTCTGGTAGTTCCCAAACTCTACCCAGGAGATTTTCAACCTCGAGCCCAGGTACAGGGACTGGGTGGTGTTTACAATTGCTTGACCCCCTCCTATCCGGACCCCAGGAGCAGCCCCCAGCTGCCCTGGGACTCCTTCTCTTCTCGGAAGGGAAGCGCTGCTTACCCGAAGGCTCCTCTGTAGCGCAGTTTCGGGGACCGGAGATTTGTTGCAGTACTGGAAGGCGCGGGACATGGTGTTTAGGTTTCAGGTCATCAGGAAAACGGGCGACCAGAGGCACCAGTTGTCCACATGGCTGGCCCTGCGGCTCATTGTTCTGTCACTAAGAGGTTATGCATTCCTGTCGACCTAAAGCCAATCCCAAGGAGAGAAGATGTGAAGCCAAACCCCGACTTTTATGACGTTTATGTGTGTGATACCGCAGCACATCCCTGTGCTAGGATGATGCTGGGGGACGCATGTAGTGAAGGCAGACGGAGCGCGGGTCAGAGGGCCTAAATGGAGCCACCCAGGAATAGTTTCATCGATTTTAAATAAATAATATCAGAAAATTTAGGTTCCTGAAAATTGGATATGTCTCGTCTTCAACTGGGCAATGTTGGCGAGTAAGAGAGTATAGCGCTTCCCCGCGGAGTCATAGCAGAGCTTAATGCAAAAGGATAAAAACATCTACCACTGATTCTGTCTTGTCTTAAAATCTGACATTTTGTTCATCATGGATGTTTTCCGCATACATTTTGATTTTATAATACTACATTAAGATATTTATTTTAAATGTCGAGTTTTTGTTGCCCCCCATCCCCACCCCACGCCTTACTTTTTGCACCAGTGCCTCCCCTTGCCTCATCGTAGACCCAGAACTGGCGAGGGCAGGGGTGGCAGTATTAAGGCTCCCCAAGATTCCAAGTGCACAAAAAAAATGAAACTCTGCTGATTTTATTGGCCAAGAGTGAAAGCATGTTGATTCAGTAGTTGAAACGTCCTTCTTCTGGCAGAAAACAGATTCATTGAGACATTATTTTGCCAGTCCTTCTAACCTTGACAAAAAGGAGCGGGGGGGGGGGGGGGGGGACATTTTGAAATCGTTCTCTATCCAGCTATATTGAAACCTCTGGCAAGACTATTTTATAGTCTTATTTATTTGAGTCTTATTCCCCTTTTGCTTGGGTAACTTTAAGGTAGGATACTGTTTATGACATCCCCGTATTATACTAGAGCCTAACACAATGTTGTTTAAAAAAAATGTTGATTGAATTAAATGAGTTGGTGTCTAGTCTCCAAATTTGAACCTGAAATTTAGCAATTAGCTTTTGTAAATGGGTTAAGCTAGTTGCATTAAAAATGGTGTTGAAGAAATGCAAGGACAGTGGAGAAAGCAAGTATATATTATTTCAGTTCTTCTAAAAAGAATTTGGGGCTGGATGGGGTTAAAAGTTCTCCAAGTTATCATGAAGGTAGTAATCATCTGAGAACTATTGTTTAAATAGTTTTTTATCAGGGAAATAAAATCAGATAAGAGGAATGGTCTACTGAGAAAGTATATGAAATAATTTATTGGCCTCTTATCTTCCATATTTGTAGTTAATATGTGCTATAGCATTTTACATATTATTCATGAATATGCTATGTGGAAAATGGAAATGCATATTACTTATTCAACTGTTTACATTACACAAATGTGATGATTTTCAAGACCACATGCATAATAGGCTTATAGACATCTTATAGAAGTAAACTACTAACCAGTTAGTGTCTATAAAAAAATCACATTTAAAAAATTCATCCTTTATTTATTTTTAAAACTTTTCATGTTATACTGATTAAGATAAAAATACTTTTTAAAAGGGGCTGGGGTTGTGGCTCAGCGGCAGAGCGCTCGCCTCGCACATGCGCGGCCTGGGTTCGATCCTCAGCACCACGTAAACATAAATGCATTGCATTGTGTACAACTAAAGTAAATAAATAATTATTTAAAAAAATACTTTTTAAAAGCCTACACAACAAACCCTTTTGTTAGGAAAGCAACTCAGAAACTCATTTATTCTAAGGTCTTAATGTATTCTCATTTCAAGAAAAAATTACAATTTAGTGATGATGAAGGTTAAAATAATAACTATGGAATGTCAAGGACAAAGGGTAATGAAGACACTTTTTATGTAAAAACTCTTCCCAAATATCCTCACACTGGTGGTATAAATTTTTTACCAAAGTAGTGTCACTAGCAGAGTGAGCAGAGAATTTTAACTTCCATAAGGTGGGATCATAGCTGAGGAATGCAGCCTGAAGTTTTAAAAATTCATGTAAAATGTACATTCTCCTTTGCAATCAATCTTGTTTTAATATAAAAATAAAGTGGTTCCCTAACTCTTCTCAAATCTTTGAGTAATATTTACACTGAAGCAAGACACCCTGTGTTTATCCTGTGGCTTTACCTCCCTGGCTTGCTGCCATTGCTGCAGGGGGATGCATACCCCCTTTTGAAAGCTCTATCATATCATATATGTGGGGTTGGATCAGAAGAAAGAGCCTTGTGCTCCAAGTCAGGGCTTGTGGGGTTTAGTCTCAGCTCTGATGTTAACCAGTTGTTGGCCAATTCCAAAGCACTTAATGTCTTTGGGCCTCAGTTTCTTCAACAATAAATGAACAAGTTGGAAGCTCAGTTAAAATTTTATATTGTTTAGTTACACTTTCCTGTACAGGTAGTATCAATTGTTTACAGAGTAGAAGATTCTTGTGGTGATGTTGCAATAGAATCATTTTTAAAGAACTTTTCAGTGAAAAATGTGTGAGGAAACCTACATAAGTTCAAAAATTCTTCCAAATGTGTCTTGAATCATTCCAATGATCAGTCTAGATGCCATCTTTCTGAGTAGAAAGGATTTATTAGATAAAATGATCATTGACACTCGTTTTCTGCTGAATGAGAATACAATGAACAGTCAACACATATTCTTATATTTTATTTATAAAAATATATGACTACATGATTTGGTTATAAGGTTATGAACATTTTCATTGTTATAAGTTTAGATGAAATAATGTCTCATTTTAATTGATAATTACATTTTTTTCTGGTTTACATAAAATGCAAATAACAATGGAATGTTGGGGGACAATTCTCTATGAATCCCTACGTTGTTGCACATAAGCAAAGGCACTGACTGCTTTTACTTAGGACTATTTTTTTCATGGATGTTTGTATGGTGAAGAGTCTGGGAAGATATGGTGTCTACCATCAGAGAAAAATGCAGGGTTTTTTTTTTTGTTGTTGTTTTGGTTTTGTTTTTAACTGGGCAGTATAATAAAAATTATGTCTCTATTCCTTATAATAAAGATAAGGTCAAGCAGACTTACTACCCAATATAGATTTGCTTTCTCTAAGCTCCTCTTCTGTACAGAAGTTCTTCTTCTGTAATACAATTCACTATGGCAGTTTGCATTTTTTTCTAGAAGGAAATAATCATTTGCATTTGCATTTTTCAATAAATTATCTTTTCATATTCACTGCTTAACTTTTTATATCCAAATGCCAACTATAAAACCCCACAAGCTAGATCTCTAGATCTAGATCTCTAAAGAGTTTCCTAGTAATTTCTTGAAGTCATCAATGGGTTGCTTGAAATCATCTTGCAGCATCTGGCAAAGCTGTCTTCCCTTGCTCTGCTCTTCTTAGCTAATACTTGCTGCATTCAGACTGTTGAAATAAACTTCATTCCTCTATCCTCAAAGTATCCCTTTTGATCTCTTGGATCCATGCCCAGAATGTTATCACTTGATGCTCTAAGTTTTGGCATTTTTAAGATATTAAAGTTGTAGTGGGTTCTGAGCTTATAGGGGAAGCATATATCTCTCCCCAGTATCATGTCACATTTTCCCATAGGGTTCTGAAAGAACACCACCCATGTTTAATTTTTATTAAGCTGCTTCAGCAAAGCAATTTTTTTCATTTTTTTCACCCTTTGTTTCTTTTCAATATTTGTACACAATCTCCTAAATGCCCACCTGGATAGGAACAGGAAGTGTCTCAGGATTGGAAACATTTATACTGTCTGGAAGAGCTAGAAACTGCTAGACATAATCTCAGATTAAACAAAGTAAATTCAGATGCAAACTTGTGTTGAATTCAGTGTGATTTCACATTTTCTCCCAAGATTAGAAAGCCCCACGTTTAAGCTCTGTCCATATTCCCAGACAGACACTCATTGCCTTTGGGGCTGGGGAGAACATACCCATCATTTTGAGATCCTAGGTAATAAGTGAAAAAAAGACCAAGGACTCCAGGTAAGTACATTCACTTGTGAAATGTGAGTGAGCAAAGGGTGGGTGCCAAGAGGATGAAAGCAGGGCATTTAAATAATGGAGCCAAGGACAGAAGTCCCCTAGGCTGAAATTAGAGACAGTAGAGAGTGGAAAAATGATTTACAAAAATTAATTTCCATTACAGTATTTCAATGTGTGAAATCACTGAAATTTCTAACCCATTCCTTACTGTGCTCAATTTAGACTTGGTGAGAATTGTTAGAAATTTTTTCCTAAACTAGAATACAAGTCTTGTTAATGCTAGTAGAAATGTACCTTGTCACACGATACAGCAATCAGGAATTTGAAACATGAATTCTCTATGTAAGTATCTATACACATATACATGTGTGTACACATGTGTGTGCGTGTGTGTTTTTTTTTTTTTTTTTTTTTTTGTGGTGGTGTTGGGGATTAAACCCAGGGCCTTGTGCATGCAAGGCAAGCACTCTACCAACTGAGCAATATCCCCATCCCCGAACGTGCGTATTTTGGTGTGTCTGCCTGTACATGTGTGTATGTATACAAACACATGCAACCCCTCACACACATATATGCACACACAGTAGGTGCCGTGGTTTATCTCTCAAAGGATTCATGTATTGGAGGTTTAGACCTCAGAGTAGCAGTGTGGAGATGCTGAGTGGCAGAACCTTTAAGAGGTGGAGCCTAATGGGAGGTAGTTAGGCCATAGATAGTTAGAAGCCCTAGAGGAGCTTAAGGTAGTACTTCTTGGACCCTGGTAGTTCCTTAAAGAGTGAGTTGTTATAAAAGAGTAAGCCTGAACCCTGTCTTGTTCTGTGGTTTCCTGTCTTATCACATGATCCCTCTCACACATGTTCTTATTATGCTGGTATCTATCATGAGGTGCTGGCTAATGAAAAAAAAAAAAAATACAGATGCCTAATTGTGAACTTTCAGTCTCCCAAACTGTGAGCTAAACAAACCTCTTTATACACTACCCAGACTCTGATGTTTTATTACAGCAGCAGAAAATGGACTAAGAACATCAGGCAACCTTGACAGTGCCCCCAGTGATCCCTGCCTCCTGGTGTTCACATCAAAGGAAGATCCCCTGTCTTTACATATGGGATGGATTTATGGGTTCACTTTTAATGAATAGGATATAAAAACAATGAGATCACATTTGAGATTAGGTTACAAAAAGACCGTGACTTCTGTCTTGTGTGCCCTTTCCCTTGCTCTTAGCCAATTGTGCCATGCTGAGAGCTGACCTATAAAAGAAGCCCACATAGCATTCATGTCTCTGTCTAAAATCAGAGAGGAACTGAAGTCTTCCAACAACCATGTGAGGTAGCTTCATGTCCCTTCATCCCCTGCCAAGGGAGCCTTGAGAAAACTGAGGATGGCCTCCACTGTTGCCTTGTGGGAGACTTTGATAGGAGGCACCCAGCTGAACAATATATCCAGATCCCAACACTCAGCAATGAAGATAAGGTTTCTTATTTTTATTTTTATTTTTGGTACCGGGGATTAAACTCAGGGGCACTTGACCACTGAGCCGCATCCCCAGCCCTTTTTTTTATTTTTATTAGAGACAGGGTCTCACTGAGTTGCTAAGTGCCTCGCCATTGCTGAGGCTGGCTTTGAACTCGCAATCCTCCTGCCTCAGCCTCCCAAATGCTGGGATTACAGGCGTGCGCCACCGCGCCTGGCGATAAGGTTTTTTAATTTGACAAGTTTTTTCTCATTCTTTCTTAAAATTAAGGTGTTATAATTATACATAGTATTTGGGTTCATTTTGACAAAATCATGCATGCAAGGAATTTTATTTCAATCCCCATTCCCTACCTTTTCCTACCTCCTTCCCTCCCCCTATTCTCCCTCCTCCACTCTACTGATTTTCCCTTCACACCTTTATTTATTTCTCATTGATACTTATATATATATATATACATATGTATATGTATATATATGAAATTAATAGATATTCATATATGTCTATAACATGATTTTGTTAAATTCAGTCTGTATTTCTTCTCCTTTCTCTTTCCTCCTTCCTCCTTCTCATTCTTATTCTACTCTGCTGATCTTCCTTATATCTTTATATCTGATGCCCTCCCCCACCTCCTTCTTTCCCTTATGCATGGTTTTCTACATTTCCATCCATTTACTGGATAAAGCAATTATTTACTTCTTCTTTATAGCTGAGTAAAACTCTGTGTGTGTGTGTGTGTGTGTGTGTGTGTGTGTGTGTGTATGTGTGTATGCCATATTTTCTTGATCCATTCATGTATTGATGGGAATTTGGGTTGATTCCATAATTTGTCTATTGTGAAGTGTGCTGCTATAAACATGGGTGTGGCTATTTGTAATATGCTGATTTTTCTTTTGGATAAATGTCAGGGAGTGAGACAACTGGGTCATATGGTGGTTTCATCTTTAGTTTTTTGAGGAACCTCCATATTGTCTTCCAGAGTGATTGCAATCCCACCAATAATTTGTCAGTGTACCTCTTTCCCCACATTCTTGCCAGCATATATTATTATTTGTGTTCTTACTGGAGTGAGATGAAATATTAGTGTAGTTTTAATTTGCATTTTTCCCTGACTGCCAGAGATTTTTTAATATATTTTTTGGCCACCTGGGGTTCTTCTTTTGAGAAGTTTCTGTTCTTTTGCCCATTTGTTGAATGACTTTTTTTTTATGTTAAGTTTTTTGATTTCTTTGTATATTCTGGGTATTAGTCCCCTATCCGATGAGTAGCTGGCCAAGATTTTCTCCCATTCTCAGGCTCTTTCTTCACGTTTTAAATTATTTCCTTTGCTGTGAACAAGTTTTTCAGTTTGATGGCATTTCACTTATTTTTAATTTGTTTTTTTTTATAGACATGACAGTAGAGTGTAGTTTGACATATTATACATGCATGGAGTATAACTTATTCTAGTTAGGATCCCATAGTTGTGGCTGCACATGATGTTGAGTTTCACTGGTGATGTATTCATGTATGGACATAGCAAAGTTATGTCCAATTTGTTCTACTATCTTTTCTATTCCCATTCCCCGTCCCTTCCCTTCATTCCCCTTTGTCTAAACCAATGAAACTCTATTCTTACCTCCCATCCTTTATTGTGTTAGCACCCACATATCAGAGAAAATATTTGGCCTCTGTTTTTGGGGGATTGGTTTATTTCACTTCGCATTGGTAGCCTCCAGATCTATCTGTTTACCAGCAAAAGTCAAAAAGTCATTCATTTTTATGACTGAGTAATATTCCACTGTGTATATATGCTACATTTTCTTTATCTATTCACCTGTTGAAGGGGCACCTAGTTTGGTTCCATAGCTTAGCGATTGTGAACTGAGCTGCTATAAATGTTGATGTGCTGCATCACTGTAGCACGCTAATTTTAAGTCCTTTGGATGTATACTGAGGAGTGGGATAACTGGGTCAAATGGTGGTTTCATTCCAAGTTTTCTGAGGAATCTGCATACTGCTTTCCATAGTGGTTGCACCAATTTGCAGTCTCACCAGTAATGTATGAGCATACTTGTTTTCCCCACATCCTTTCCAACTCCATTTATTAATTTTTGATTTTATTTCTTGTGCTTTGGGGGAGTGTTGACCCTATGTTTTCTTATAGCAGTTATTTTTCTACACACAGCTCTCCAGTTTTACCAGCACCACTTGTTAAAAATCCTGTCTTTTCTCCAGAATATATTTTTGTCAAGTATCAAATGGCTGTAAGTATGTGGTTTTGTCTCTGTGTCTTCTATTCTTTTCCACTGGTCTTCACATCTACTTTGATGCCAATACCATGCTGTTTTTGCTATTATAACACTGTAGTATAATTTGTGGTGGGTATTGTGATGCCTCCTGCTTTGCTTTTTTTGTTCAGAATTGCTTTGGCTATTCTTGGTCTTTATTCTTCCAAACAAATTTAAGGACTGTTCTTTCTAGTTCTGTGAAGAATGTCATTGGCATTTAGATGGGGATTGCATTGAGTCTGTTATGTTGCTTAGTTTTGAGGTCATTTGCTATGCAGCTATAAGCAGCTAATCATACACATATATAATGTATTACATGCATGTTATATATAAATTAAAATGATAAATATGCATTAGACCATAAAGGAATATTTTCCTGATCACACAGTTCTTCTCAAAAGAATCCTCGTCCTTGTTATTTTATGTAGCAAAATTTTGACAAAATTTCTCATACTGTCAGTTTCCAGATTAATATTTAAATCTAGAAAGATTTACTCTTGAAATTTTATGTATATACAGCCATAAGTTTAAATGTAAGAATCAAACTCTTTTACCATGGACCATAATTTGAGGATACTTTTAAAAGGATTTCTATTAAACTAAAACTTAATTTAACTTGAGTGTTTTTAAAAAAGTTTTTATGGTTTATTAATCCTTTCATGAAAAATTTGCACAATCATTGCAGATAGTCATTGCAGAGTCTTTACTCCTCCTTTTTGCCAGCACCCACAGGGAACTTTGTAATTACCCCTGATTTTCTTTGTTCTGTTCTTGAATTCCTTTTCCTGTTTTCTCCAGACTATGTCTTGGAAGTTTATGTTTGGGCTCATTTTTTCTTATATATTCTTGTATAATTCAAGAATCATAAATCATGCCAAATTCAGTTGTCTTGCCACCACCAAAATGGATGGGGTATGAGTCCAAATACAAAGACAACATCTGGCGTTGTCTTGTACATTTTGGCTAATTTTCCCCAAAGTTTTTAGTACTGTTGGCTTCCCAGGTGAAAATACTGATGACCATTTGTTTCCTCCCACATAGTCCATTGGTTCTGTACCTCCTTGTCTGGATAATTACTGTGTGGTTCATGATGGCAGCAGATGCTCGGGTAGCCAGGCAGGAAAAGAGGAGTGCAGTGCTCTCCACCCAACAACCATATCAACACACAGAAGGCTCCCAGGGGTACCAGAGTGGGAACCACGGCCTGAGACCAACTGGGCCTGATGCCTGGTTGAAAGTCTTCGGTTGAGTGTTGACTTAAGAAACACATCATTTTCCATAATGTGTACTAATAGAAACTCAGTAAGTATTTTTCTCATCCCTTTATGAAGTTTTTTTTTTTTTTTTTTTTTTTTTTTTTTTTTTTAATATTATACACTTAAAACACCAACAACAAAGGGATGGTGTAAAGCATGATCATTATGTCGAATCTCGGACGTTAACAACATTTAGGTTTCATGGTCTATCATCATTTATAGCTTTCCTTAGTATTCTCACTGAAGCATTTGAAGATATTGAGATTTTCTTCTGTACCTAGAATCATTTTTTAAGGTAACTCTTAAAATTCAGTCTAGAAATTAATTTCCTTATTGACCCAGAATAGTTTTTACAGATGATCACAGTTAGCAGTAGTGTCCAGGAGTTTCCAGCAATGGATTCTTTGTTGCTCTCATCTACATTTGCGGTGGCAGAAAGAGGCTCCCAAACCAGCTCCAGCATGTCTGGGTCACCATGTGGGGCCAGACATAGGCCATCAAACCATTGAAAGGGCTCTTTTCCTGCATGAGGGAGCTGGTTTAGATAATCCGGCACCCTTCACTTATTCATTTGTTTAGTCAGGCAGTGAAATTAATTGAGTTTACAAAGTCTACCAGGGACTGGGGATATGAGTAAGAGATTCTTAAAAGAATGAAAGTCAGAAAGCAAGTAGCCTTAGTAATCACAGCTTTAAGTGAACTTTAATTGTATTTGTTCTGGTTGGTATTGACTGGCAATCACATGCATCATTAAAGATGTTACTGTTATTTACTTAGAGCCTGTATTGCTTCAGTTGCCTTCACACATAATTCCAAACTGTCTTACTGGTCACATTAACTGGGTACTCTTTGTGGCTTTTATTCAGTTGCTAGGTTCTTGATAATTTACTAAGCAAATTGCAGAACAAAGTCTAATGATCCTTTTATTTAAAATATATATATATATTGGAGAGTAGTTCAAAAGAAGTCTTTTTCATAAAGTTTAAAAAGGCATTGAGAGATTTTTGCCCCACAAGTTTAAGTTTTAGAAAATGATTTTTGTTTCATGAATTCATTTGTGGTTATAACGAAGAAGGATGATCTGTTTTCGATTTTCCATAAATTTGGATAGGAAGGATAGACTAGCTGCTAATTTAGGCACTTCCCAATATTTTACACTCTACCTAGTGATGCAGACAACTCAGTAAAAAGTAAAAATCAAGCCAGAGGCCATTAGATCCCTACTGCTTGTATAATTGACTCCCCCATGGGTGACTTTTGCAGGCACAGACTATGAAAAAATAAGTAGGAGGGTAAGGGGGAGGATGGTTGGAAAAGAACAAAATAAATAGAGAAGGGAGAGAAAGAGAAGGGAGAAATGAGAAGTAAAAAAGGAGTGTAGAGAAGAGGAAAAGGAGATGATGGGTGAAGAGGAGAAGAAGAAAGAGAAAAGAAACAACAGGTGAGAGGGAAAGGAAGGAGAGAAGCCAAGGGAAGGGGCACACTGTGGTTGGGGATTATTTTACCCCTTGATCACCATCATCTTTTGAGAGATATCTTCTTGGGGGCACTAGTTCAACTCCAGTCCTGTGTCCCAGTGAGGTTGGTGATCAAAATTCTGCCCCCCTGACATTAAAGAGTATAGAGAGGTAGGCATGTGATCTGAGCCAGCCTAAGAGAATAATTCCCCTAAGATTTTTCATGTTGGAACTTGGGGAAAGGAGCAGTCTTTTCCTTATTGAAATTGCAAGATGTAAGACCTAAAATTGTATGAGCTTCCTTGACTTGTGAAAACTGAGAAGGCCTCTAATGACTGAACTGTAAGTTCTCTGCCCTATTCTGCTCCTACAGATAAATCCCCAAGCCAATCAACCTTCTTTATCCTACAGACCAAGTGCAATTTCTAATTATCTCAAGGAGCAATCACATTCTATTGTAGGAACCAAGGGGCACCTCACTCCTTTCTCAATACCACAAAGGCTGCTTCCCACAGCCCCTGGTTGCTCACTACTCTGAAGAGTGCAGCCCCTGGTCCTGTGTGTCACTCATTGTCCTCTCCTCTGAGCTTTGAGTATAAGTGACTAATGAACTGTGTAGATCTCATATGTGCAGTGTCAACTGTCATATATTCGGCCAACTCTATAACACTCAGGTGGGATCCCTCTTTCACTAATGGGGTGGAGAAGAGACAATTAAAACAACATGTGCTTAAAATCATCATACTACAGTGATGCAGCCACATCAATGTTTAGCGCAGCTCAATTCACAATAGCTAAGCTATGGAGCCCACCTTGGTGCCTTTCCACAGTTGAATGGATAAAGAAAATGTGATATATATATAATATATATATATATATATATATATATATATACACATAATGGAATATTACTCATCCATAAAGAAGAATGAAATTATGGCATTTGCTGGTAAATGGATGGAGCTAGAGAATATCATGCTAAGTGAAATAAGCCAAACCCCCAAAAACTAAAGGTCAAATATTCACTCTGATACATGGATGCTAACACACAATAAGGGGTGTGGGGAAGAATACAAGTTCACTGGATTAGACAAAGGGAAATGAAGGTGGGGTGAAATGACAATAGGAAAGACAATAGAATGAATCAGACATAACTTTCCCGTGTTCATTTGTGAATACATGATCAGTGTAACTCCACATCATATACAACCACAAGAATGGGAAGGTACATTCCATGTATGTATAATATGTCAAAATAAACTCTACTGTCATGTATAACTAAAAATAAATAAATAAATAGGAAAAAAAATTCTCAAAAAAATGTGATGCAAATTAGTTGGTATCAGGTCAGCCTTCTACCCTGTAAAGTTGCTGGTACTAAGCCAACAGAAAAAGAAGGGCAGAATTGGTACTTACAGAGAGGGAGACTTGCAGACTTAGAATTCCTGGCTCTACTCACCCTGGAGCATCTGCTTTTCCTACTATTTTCTCTTAAACTTTTCTTTTTATTTTTTTAGTTTGGTTAGGGCTTCTTTCAATGTCATCAAGAGATTATGGATACAAGTAGCAAGGGAAGAAATCAGGAAGAAAAAAATAATCAAAGGAAAGTTGTTATACATGGTGAGTTGAAATAAATACCCCAATAATAATCAGTGAAACCAATGATATTTGGTTGCTTGTATTTGAATTGAAATTAGTATTTTTTTCCCCTTAGCAAGTGCATAACTAACTTATATATTCCTTCCAGAATGAGAGAGTATATAAAAGATAAAAAAGCAAGTGATAGTCTACCATTGTGAACAAGGAAAAAAGCTCAGGTGTGTAAGTATGTGCTGCAGTAGACTAATAAAGACATCACTTTCCTGCGGTCAACCTTAGGAAGAAAATAAAATATTAAGAAATTAGAGTGGAGCGTTCCAGATCGGCCCGCCCACCTTGGAGATGCCATCCCGGCTCAGGATGGCAGGGTAACAAGCTCTGGCCTGCAAGAGTTCTAGCTAGGCCCTTCAGTGTGCTTTCCCAGCTCTGCCCACCCACCTTGGAGACGCCATCCCTGCTGGGGATGGCGGGGAACAAGCCCCGCCTGCAAGCGTTCCAGCTCAGCCCGCCTGCTTGTGTTCCCAGCTCTGCCCACTCACTCAGGAGCCACAGGTATTATCTGCCTCTGCCTACAGGTCAGGGAACAGGCCTTGGGTCCAGGAACATGGAATATTACATGGGGATACCTATCTTTTGTTTCTCCTACTGACACCTTAATTCCCACAATTACCCTCTCACTAGTCAAATAATCTCATACCTCCATCTTCTCACATCCTACCTCACAAACTTTTAGCCAACCCATAAGTCTCCCCTTCTACCATTAGATACTGTGAACCACCACACAAAAATGCTGACTAAATGGTAGAAGATAATTGATCTCATCATTTATGGTTAAAGTGTCAAAATTGTAAATATAAAAATAGAAACTAACTGATATATGGCAATATGTTGGGTACTTTGAGTGCTGTAATATTGATCTTTCCCTTAAAAGTTATGCATCAGGTAACCTGTAGGGATGATATAAGACAATAAGACAGAAACAGGAATACCTCAGACTTACACTGCAAGAGAGGAAAACACATAGATATCATGAAAAAACAAGGGAGAAAAATGACCCAAACAAACCAAAATACTACAGCAATAGAATCCATAGAAAGCACAGTAAGTGAAATGTTGGAAAAGGAACGAATATACATAATTAAAATGATCCAGGATTTAAAAAATGACCTAAGTGAACAGATACAGGCAAAAATTGATCTCTCCAACAACGAGATAAGAGATCAAATACAGGCAACCATCGATTACACCAACAGAGAGATAAGAGAACGAATACAGGTAGCAAACTATTACTTCAAGAAAGAGATAAAGAGTCTGAGAAAAAACCAAATAGAAATACTTGAAATGAAAAAAAACAATAGGCCATTTAAAAAACTGAGTAGATAGTATCACCAATAGATTGGATCACTTGGAAGATAGGACCTCAGACAATGAGGACAAAATATATAATATTGAAAGTAAAGTTGACCACACAGTGAAGATGGTAAGAAACCATGAACAAAATATCCAAGAATTATGGGATACCATCAAAAGACTGAATATAAGATTGATTGGAATTGAGGAAGGTGCAGAGAATCAATCCAAAGGAATGTAAAATCTCTTTAATGAAATAATATCAGAAAATTTCCCAAATAAGAAGAACGAATTTGAAAACCAAATACAAGAAGCATATTGGACACCAAATGTACAAAATTACAACAGATCTACACCAAGGCACATTATAATGAAAATGCCTAGCATACAAAATAAGGATAGAATTTTAAAGACAATAAGAAAGAAAAATCAGATAACCTATAGAGGAAAACCAATTTGCATCACAGCAGATTTTTTAACCCAGACCCTCAAAGCAAGGAGAGCCTGGAACAACATATACGAGGCTCTAAAAGATAAGGGATGCCAACCAAGAATCTTATATCCAGCAACATTAAGCTTTAGATTTGATAATGAAGGAAAAACCTTCCATGATAAATAAAAGCTAAAAGAATTTACAACAAGAAAGCTGGCACTACAGAACATCCTTGGCAAAATATTCCACAAGGAGGAATTGAAAAGCAACAATGAAAACCTTCAAAGGGAAGAACAACAATAAAGGAAAACTAACCATAGGAGAAATCAAGTCAAGCTAACCACCAAAAATAAAATGAAATTAAATAAAATTTAAAATGACTGGTAATACAAATCATATCTCAATAATAACCCTGAACATTAACAGCCTAAACTCACCAATTAAAAGACATAGGCTGATATATTGGATTAAAAAAAAAAAAAAAGACCCAACAATAAGAGACACATCTCATAGGAAAAGATGCTCGCAGACTGAAGGTGAAAGGATGGGATGAAATATACCACTCACATGGGCTACGTAAGCAAGCAGGGGTTTCCATCCTCATATCAAACAAAGTAGACTTCAAGCCAAAGGTAATCAAAAGAGATAAGGCTGGACATTTCATACTACTTAAGGGAATCATACATCAACAAGAAATAACTGTCATAATTATATATGCCCCAAATAACGGAGCATCCACGTTCATCAAACAAACCCTTCTCAAGTTCAAGAGCCAAATAGACCACAACACAATAATTCTAGGTGACTTTAACACACTGCTTTCACCACTGGATAGATCTTCCAAACAAAAGCTAAACAAAGAAACTGTAGAACTCAATAATACAATCAATATCTTAGATTTAACTGACATATAGAGAGTATATTATCCATCAACAAGTCAGTACACTTTCTTCTCAGCAGCACATGGATCATTCTCTAAAATAGATCATATATTATGCCATAAAGCAACTCTAAGCAAATATAAAAAAGTAGAGATACTACCCTGCATACTATCAGATCATAATGGAATGAAACTAGAAATCAATGATAAAATAAGAAACAAAACCTACTCCAACACCTGGAGACTAATTAATATGCTATTGAATGAAAATGGGTTGCAGAAGACATCAAAAAAGAGATTAAAAAATTCTTAGAGGTAAATGAGAACACTGATACAACATATCGAAATCTCTGGGACACAATAAAGGCAGTACTAAGAGGAAAATTCATTGCATGGAGTTCATGCCTTCAAAGAAGAAAAGGTCAACAAATAAATGAATTAACATTACACCTCAAAGCCCTAGAAAAAGACGAACAAATTAACCCCAAAAGCAGTAGAACATAGGAAATAATTAAAATCAGAGCCAAAATCAATGAAATTGAAACAAAAAACACAATTGAAAAAATCAACAGAACCAAAAGTTGGTTCTTTGAAAAAATAAATAAAATTGATAAACCATTATCTATGCTAACTAAGAAAAGGAGATAAAAAACTCAAATTACCAATATCTTTGATGAAAAAGGAAACATCACGACGGACACTACAGAAATACAGAAGATAATTAGAAATTATTTTGAAAATCTATACTCCAACAAAATAGAAAATAATGAAAACATCGACAAATTTCTAGAAATATACAATATGCACAAATTAAATCAGGATGGCATACACAATTTAAATAGATCAATTTCAAGCAAAGAAATAGAGGATGCCATCAAAAACCTACCAACCAAGAAAGCCTAGGTCCAGATGGATACACAACCGAGTTCTACAAGAGCTAACACCAATACTTTTCAAACTATGCCATGAAATAGAAAAGGAGGGAACCCTTCCAGACTCATTCTATGAGGCCAATATTACCCTGATTCCAAAACCAGGCAGAGACAAATCAAAGAAAGAAAACTTCAGACCAATATCTCTAATGAATATAGATGCAAAAATTCTCAATAAAATTCTGGCAAATTGAATACAAAACACAACAAAAAGATAGTGTACCACGATCAAGTGGGGTTCATTCCAGGAATGCAAGGTTGGTTCAACACAAGGAAATCAATAAATGTAATTCACCACATCAATAGACTCAAATATAAAAATCATATGATCATCTCAATTGACCCAAAGAAAGCATTTGACAAGATACAGCACACCTTCATGTTCAAAACGCTAGAAAAAATAGGGATAACAGGAACATACTTCAACATTGTAAAGGCCATCTATGCTAAGCCCGAGCCCTACATCATCCTAAATGGAGAAAAGCTGAAAGCATTCCCTCTAAAAACTGAAATAAGACAGGGATGTCCTCTTTCACCACTATTATTTAACATAGTTCTTGAAACCCTAGCCAATGCAATTAGACAGACAAAAGAAATAAAAGGGATATGGATAGGAAAAGAACAACTCAAATTATCACTATTTGCAGACAATATGATTTTATACATAGAAGATCCAAAAAACTTCACCAGAAATCTTCTAGATCTAATAAACGAATTCAGCAAAGTGGCTGGACATAAAATCAATACCCATAAATCTAAGGCATTTCTGTACATCAGGAACAAATCCTCAGAAAGAGAAACAAGAAAATCCACCCCATTTACTATAATGTCAAAAAATGAATAAAATACTTGGGACTCAATTTAACAAAAGATGTGAAAGGCCTGTACAATGAAAACTACAGCACACTAAAGAAAGAAATTAAAGAAGATCTTAGAAGATGGAAAGATTTACTTTGTTCATGGATAGGTAGAATTAATATTGTCAAAATGACTATTCTACCAAAAGCACTATACAATTTCAATGCAATCCCAGTGTCATCCCTCACAGAAATAGAAAAAGAAATCATGAAATTCAGCTGGAAAAATAAGAGACCCAGAATAGCCAAAGCAATTCTTAGCAAGAAGAGTGAAGCTGGTGGCATTACTATTCCAGACCTTAAATTGTATTACAAAGCAATAGTAACTAAAACAGCATGGTATTGGCACCAAAATAGATCAGTAGACCAGTGGTACAGAATACAAGACACAGAGACTAACCCACACATCTACAGTTATCTTATATTAGACAAAGGTGCCAAAAACATACATTGGAGAAAAGACAGCCTCTTCAACAAATGGTGTTGGGAAAACTGGAAATCCTTATGTAACAAAATGAAATTATACCTCTCTCTCTCTCTCCATGCACAAAACTCAACTCAAAGTGGATCAAGGACTTAGGAATTAAACCAGAGACCTTGCACCTAATAGAGGAAAAAGTAGGCCCAAATCTCCAACATGGTGGATTAGGCCCCAACTTCCTCAATAAGACCCACAAGAACTAAAACCAAATATTAATAAATGGGATGGATTCAAACTAAAAAGCTTCTTCTCAGCAAAAGAAACAGTCAGTGAGGTTAACAGAGAACCTACAGAATGGGAACAAATTTTTACCACATTCACATCAGACAGAACATTAACTTCAAGGATATATAAAGCTCTCAAAAACCTTTACACCAAAAAAAAAAAAAAAAAAACAAAACAAAAAAAAAAAAAAAAAAAAAAAAACCCAAACAACCCAATCAATAAATGGGCTAAGGAACTGAACAGACACTTCTCAGAAGAAGATATACAATCAATCAACAAATATATGAAAAAATGTTCAACATCTCTAGCAATTAGAGAAATGCAAACCAAAACTACTCTAAGATTTCATCTCAAACCAGTCAGAATGGCAGCTATCAAAAACACAAACAACAATAAATGCTGGTGAGGATATGGGGAAAAGGGCACACTTTTACATTGCTGGTGGGGCTGCAAATTGGCCCAGCCAATTTGGAAAGCAGTATGGAGATTCCTAGGAAAACTTGGAATGGAACCATCATTTGACCCAGCTATCCTACTCCTCGGGCTATACCCAAAGGACTTAAAAATAGCATACTACAGGGACACAGCCACATCAATGTTCATAGCAGCATAATTCACAATAGCTAGATTATGGAAACAACCCTGATGCCCATCAATAGATGAACGGATAAGGAAACTTTGGTATATATACACAATGGAACACTACTCAGCACTAAAAGAGAATAAAATCATGGCATTTGCAGGTAAATGGATGGAGTTGGAGAAAATAATGCTAAGTGAAGTCAGCCAATCCCAAATAACCAAAGGTCGATTGATTCCTTTGCTATGAGGATACTGAATTATAGTGGCAAGGGAGGGGGGATAAGAGGAATGAAGGAATGTTAAATAGAAGAAAGGGGAGGGAGGGAAGGGGAGGGGGTAGGGGGATAGGAATAATGGCAGAATGAGTAGGACATCATTATACTAAGTGTATGTATAAAAACTCAAATGGTATGAAAATACTTTTTGTAAAACCAATGACTTGGAAAACTGTGCTCTTTATATGTAATATGAAAGGAACTGCGCTTCAAAAGCACGTATAACAAATTAAATTAAATTAAAAAAATAAATAAATAAATTAGAATGTTACCTATCACCTAGTGTTTATACTTAAAGGCGCTATTTTTTAGGATATAAATTTTTTATCTTTGGAGTATTAAGGGGTCTTAAAGTCCATATCTTTTTTTTTTTTTTTTTTTTTTTTTTTGTGGTACCGGGGATTGAACTCAGGGGCACTCGACCACTGGGCCACATCCCCAGCCCTTTTGTGTATTTTATTTGGAGACAGGGTCTCACTGAGTTGCTAAGTGCCTCGCCATTGCTGAGGCTGGCTTTGAACTCGTGATCCTCCTGCCTCAGCCTCCCAAAGTGCTGGGATTACAGGCGTGCGCCACCGCGCCCGGCTTAAAGTCCATATCTTGATGATCTTTTAAATATTATTTTATATGGAAACAAAATTCACCTAACATAAAATTAATCATTTTCAGGTTTATGATTCAGTGTCATTAAGGTCGTTAACAAAGCAACCATTGCCTGTCTACTTTCAGAACATTTTGATCTTTTCTAAAGGAGACAACATACACATTACACAGTTTTTTCTCATAACCCAGCCCCAGCAACCACTAATCTGATTTTTGTCTTTATAGATTTACCTATTCTGGTATTTTACATAAATGGAGTCAGACAATATGTGATCCTTTATGTCTATGATCCTTTATTTAGCAAGAATTTTTTGAGGTTCATACACCTATTCCCATGTACCTTATTCCTTTTTGTGGCTGAATAATATTCCATTATATGGATATAACATATAGTATTTATCCATTCACCCACCAATTGACATTTATATGTTTCCTCCCTTTGGCTATTATTATAGTTCTCTAAGTACATTTGTTTACAAGTCTTTGAATACCTGTTTTCAATTCTTTTGTATATAAACCTGAGAGTAGAACTGCTGTGTCATAATTCAATTCTAATTTAAATTTTTGAAGAACCACCAAACTTATCTACTGCAACATTTTACATTCCCACCAGCAATGCATAAGGATTTCAACTGCAAAACTTATTATTATGTGCTTGATTTTTATTTACATAGTGACTAATAATGTTGAATCTATTCTCATGTGCTTCTTGGCCATTTGTATATATTTTTAGAGAAATGTCTATTCAAGACCTTTGCCCATTTTTAAATTAGGCTGTTTGTACTTTAGTTGTTGGATTTTAAGAGTTATTTATATGCTCTACTATACCCTTATCAGATGTGTAATTTGCTAATAATCTCTTCCATCCTATAGGTTTTTTTTGTAACATAATGGTTTGTACAGACCATTTCTATACTTTCTCTAACTAATGTTAATTAGAATTTCTCCTGTGTGCATTATTATTGAGTATCTATTTTCAACCTTATCCATACAATGAGAGGTTTTGTTAGAGTCACTGAGTAAGAATAGAGTCTATATGATCCACCTTCCTATCCAGTTTTTGGTTTAAACCTAAACTTAACTGTATCTTACAACCCTAGACACAGATATTGGTCAATCATGCAAGCCAGATTAATTAGAATTCTTTCCTAGACTCTTCACCATCTTTTCATGACGCTGTTAGTATATTAGCTTAGTATGGGCCATTAGTCGTATTTCTTCCTACATAGAATGATAGTAGTAGAAGATCAAACTAACATATTGTTTTAGTTAGCTTTTTCATTGCTGTGACCAAAACACCCAGTAAGAACAACTTAGAGGAAGACAAGTTTATTTGGGGCTCATGATCTCAGAGGTTTTAGTCCATAAATGGTCAACTTCATTGTTTTGGACCCAAAATTAGGCAGCACATCATGGGGGAAGGGGATGGCAGAAGGAAGCTGCTCTCCTCATGGCAGCCAGGAGAGAGAGGGAAAGGGGGGGGGGGGAGAGAGAGAGAGAGAGAGAGAGAGAGAGAGAGAGAGAGAGAGAGAGAATATGAGAATGAGGAGGAAGGGGCCACAGGGAGACAGGGAGGAGGCACCCTTCCAGGGCACGCCCCAGTGACCCACCTCCTCCATCCATGCCCCACCTGCCTACAGTGATGGGTAGGTAAAATCCCCAGTGCACTCAAATTAGGATGGATTGATTAGGTTGCAGCTTTCACAACCCAATCATTTTACCTCTGAACATTCCTGAATTAACACAGGAACTTTTTTGGGGGTGGGGGGGACACATGATACTCAAATCATAACACACAGAGCAAGTCTAATGGTTATTTGAGTCCTTGGTTCTAGCTAGCTCCACACCTGCTTTGACTATAAGTTAGTTATGGAAATCATATACTTCCCTTTTGGTTTAGGCTGGTGTGCTTTAGATTTTAGCCAGGTGATGTGGTAACATTATCTGTGGGCATATCTCATAACTTCATAGCATTGTCACATTGTGGGTTTACATTCTGCCCACACTAATGTTAATTTTTGCTGTAATTCTTGCCCAGAACTGGCATCTTACTGGCTTCTCTCAAAAAGTTAAGAACTAATAAGAAAATTGAAATTACTTCTGGTGGAACTATTTTCTTGCTATTTCTTTTTGAAAATATACTAAAGTTATTGGCCAGCTGCCAAAATTTGAAATACAGAGGCATTTTGTGAATTAATTAAATACCATGACCCTGTTTGCAGTTTCTATCAGGGACTGGAAGAATGCTATAAAAAGAGCATTTACAAAAAAAGAATGCGTTGTGTAACCATCTGTGGTAGATGTAGGTGGTCTAAAAACTATTTACTTCATTCCCACTTTCACTCAGAAACTTTGAAACGTGTGAATACCATTCAACCAAAGGAAGTCATCTAAGCCCTTTATTTGGAATCATTTTAAATAATCCTTTCTGTATTTTCTAAGTTGGATTGTATAATTAGCTAATCCATCTACCTATTGTGATATTAGGTGGTGAAAAATGTCATGCATCCTGTCTTTGGTGTAATTGCATACATTCCTTTTGTTGGCTTTAGTTATATTTTGTATCATAGCTTTAATAACTAGGATGTCTTTGGGGTGAAGAAAATCCCTAGTTTCCGATCTTTGTTATTTGCAAATTAATGACTCAAAGTATCACATAAGCGCTTCCATGATTGTTTGTCTTGGTGTGGCCCATGAGGAAAATAATTTCCATTATCAAAATTATGCCATTATTCAATGTGAGCCCTTGGTATTTCTCTGTTTTCAGTAAAAGTTCAGGAATGATCTGTCGGAAGTCTCCTGACAAAGTTTAACAAGATCACATTGTTGAATGGTAAATGTGACATTTTCTTTACTAAGAATTTTAGCTTCCAAGCTTAAGTTTTTCTAAATTTACAGTTATTTTTCCTCCTGCCTTGTTTTTTCTTGTGTTATTCTTATTTTAATAAACTATTTTATTAACTTTGTTATTTAAATATTGATTGCAGCTAAATTGTATAAATAGGGTAACATAACAAGTTCATGCTTTGAATTAATTACAAAGATAGGAAAAATCTTCGTTTTACTGGTGGAATGACTCTGAGCTCTTGTCTGGAGTTTCACATAAGAGAGACCAAGGGGAAAATCTGAACAGCTGACTATGGCTTTCTCCTAGTTAAGGGACAGCTTCTAAGTTCTGGATCTTACACAGTTTTTCCATAAATTATCCTCATTGTTGCTTCCAATAGCTTTCCAATGCTATAAACATTGATATGGCTGCATCACTGTAGTATTCTGTTTTTAAGTCCTTTGGGTATAAATTGAGGAATGGATAGCTGGGTCAAATGGTGGTTCCATTCCAAGTTTTCCAAGGAATCTCCATACTGCTTTCTATAATGGTTACCCCAATTTGCAGTCCCACCAGCGATGTATGAGCATGCCTTTTCCCCCATATTCTTGCCAACACTTATTGTTTGTATTCTTGATAACTGCCATTCTGACTAGAGTGAGATGAAATCTCAGTGTGTTTTGATTTGCATTTCTCTAATTGCTAGAGATGTTGAACATTTTTTCATATATTTGTTGATTGATTGTATATCATCTTCTGAGAAGTGTCTGTTCAGTTCTTGGCCCATTTATTGATTGGGTTGTTTTTTTGGTGTTAAGTCTTTTGTGTTCTTTATATATCCTGAGATTAGAGGTGAAAGACTTCTACAATGAAAGCTACAGAATGCTAAAAAAAAAAAAAAAAAAAAAAAAAAAAAAAAAGAAAGAAAGAAATTAAAGAAGACCTTAAAAGATGGAATGATCTCCCTTTTTCTGGATAGGCAAAATTAATATTGACAAAATGATCATACTACCAAAAGCACCATACAGATTTAATGCAATTCCAATCAAAATCCCAATGACATTCCTCATAGAAATAAAAAAAAGCAACCATGAAATTCATCAGGAAAAATAAGAGACCCAAAATATCCAAAGTAATCCTTAGCAAGAAGAGTGAAGCAGGTGGCATCATTATACCAGACCTTAAATTATACTACAGAGCAATAGTAACAAAAATAGCATGGTATTGGCACCAAAACAGACCTGTACACCAATGATACAAAATAGAGGACACAGAGAAAAACCCACATAAATACAGTTATCTCATACTAGACAAAGGTGCCAAAAACATATATTGGAGATAGCCTCTTCAACAAATGTTGCTGGGAAAACTGGAAATCCATATGTAGAAAAATGAAATTAAGCCCCTATCTCTCACCATGCACAAAACTCAACTCAGAGTGAATCAAGGACCTAGGAATTAGACCAGAGACCCTGTGCCTAATAGAAGAAAAAGTAGGCCCAAATCTTCATCGTGTCGGATTAGTCCCCGACTTCCTTAACAAGCCTCCTGTAGCACAAGAAATAAAATCAAGAATCAATAAATGCGATGAATTTAAACTGAAAAGTTTCTTCTCAGCAAAACAAACAGTGAGGTGAAGAGAGAACCTACAGCATGGGAGCAAATTTTTACTACACTGATTAGATAGAAGACTCTCTAATTTTAATGATGCTCAGAGTCTCTAGCAGACTTACCAGCTGTGATATATACTAACTTTGG
This sequence comes from Tamias sibiricus, assembly GCA_025594165.1. Lineage (NCBI taxonomy): Eukaryota > Metazoa > Chordata > Mammalia > Rodentia > Sciuridae > Tamias > Tamias sibiricus. The sequence continues at coordinate 73,423,665 of CM046664.1, forward strand.
AGCAAAGGTGGTATCAACTATTAGTTAGGATGTTTTCCATTATAACATTAGTGCACCAAGATCTATTTGTTTGAAAAGTAAAGAAAGAGCAGCATAATTCACAATAGTCAAACTGTGGACACCTAGTCTGCTAGGTGTCCATCAATAGATGAATGGATAAATAAAATGTGTGTTTAACAGCTTTAGTAATTAAAGAAATGCAAATGAGAGTCCCGCTGACCTCCGCCCCAGAGCAGGAGACAGCAAGGACAGACCTGCTAAATCTGCCTGAGTCCAGGTGGGCCCAGGGCAGTCCCTCCACCCCAGTGCAGTTAGCCCCAGACCACCGCAGGAGCTCAGACTCAACCAGTTCGACCCACACCAACCAGTGTGAACCCAGCCCCAGGTAGCATACTTTGAGGGTCAGTGGCAGGTTTTGATAGTCCAGCGCTAAGGGAGGCACAGACAACCTGCAAGGGTATTATAAGAATATAGGGAAGAAAGTAATAACTCAGATCTACACTGCAAAAAAGTAAAACAAATAGACATCATGAAGAAACAGGGAGGAAAATACCACAAACAAACCAGGATTCTACAATAACAGAACCCATGCTCAGTGAACTTGAAGAAATGTCAGAGAAGGAGTTCAGAAGGTTCATAATTAAAATTATCTGTGAATCAAAGAATGACCTAAATGAGCAAATACAGGCAAAAATTGACCAGTACAACAAAGATATAAGAGAGCAAATACAGGTAGCAAAAGATTACTTCAAAAAAGAGATAGAAACTCTGATAAAAAAAAAAAAAAAAAACAGTCAGAAATCCTTGAAATGAAGGAAACAATTAACCAAATAAAAACCACGATTGAAGTCATCACCAACAGACTAGATCAACTGGAAGAAAGAACCTCAGACAATGAAGACAAAGTATATAATCTTGAAAATAAAGTTGACCATACAATGAAGATAGTAAGAAACCATGAACAGAACATCCAAGAAGTATGGGACAGCATCAAAAAACCAAATCTAAGAATAATTGGGATAGAGGAAGGCACAGAGTTTCAAACCAAAGGAATGCACAACCTCTTCAATGAGATAATATCAGAAAATTTCCCAAGCATGAAGAATGAATTGGAAAACCAAATACAAGAGGCCTATAGGACACCAAATGTACAAAATTACAACAGATCTACACCAAGACATAATGAAAATGCATAGCATACAGAACAAGGATAGAATTTTAAAGGCGCAAAAGAGAGGAATCAGATCACATATAGGGGGAGACCAATTTGTATCACAGCAGATTTTTCAACTTAGACACTCAAAGCTAGGAGATCATGGAACAACATATTCCAAGCTCTGAAGGAAAAGGGATGCCAACCAAGAATCTTATGCCCAGCAAAATTAAGCTTTAGATTTGAGGACAAAATAAAAACCTTCCATGATAAACGAAAGTTAAGAGAATTTACAAGTAGAAAGCCAGCACTAAAGAACGTCCTCGGCAAAATATTGCATAAAGAGGAAAAGAAAAACAATGATGAAAATCAACAGAGGGAGGTATTACACTAAAGGAAAAAAACAATCAGAAAAGAAATCATGTCAAGGTAAATACCAGAAATAAAAATGGCTGGGAATACAAAACACATCTCAATAATAACTCTGAATGTTAATGGTCTAAACTCACTAATCAAAAGACATAGACTAGCAGATTGGATCAAAAAAACAAACCCAACAATATGCTGCCTCCAAGAGACTCATCTCATAGGAAAAGACATCCATAGGCTGAGGGTAAAAGGTTGGGAGAAATCCTACCACTCATATGGACAGAGGAAACAAGCAGGGGTTTCCATCCTCATATCAAATAAAGTAGACCTCAAGCTAAAGACAATCAAAAGGGATAAAGAAGGACATGATATACTGCTCAAGGGAACCATACACCAACAAGACTTAACAATTATAAATATATATGACCCAAACAATGGAGCATCCATGTTCATCAAACAAACTCTCCTCAAGTTTAAGAGTCAAATTGACCACAACACATAATTCTGGGTGACTTTAACACACCCCTTTCACCACTGGATAGATCTTCCAAACAAAAGCTGAACAAAGAAACTATAGAACTCAAAAATACAATAAACAACTTAGACTTAACTGACTTATACAGAATATTTCATCCTTCAACAAGTGAATACACTTTCTTCTCAGCAGCACATGGAACATTCTCTAAAATAGACCATATACTAGGCCACAAAACAACTCTGAGCAAATACAAAAAAGTTGAGATACTACCCTGCATTCTATCCGACCATAATGGAATGAAATTAGAAATCAAGGATAAAATAAGAAATAAAAGCTACTCCAACAACTGGAGACTAAATAATATGCTACTGAATGAACAATGGGTTGCAGATGACATCAAAGAGGAGATTAAAAATTCTTAGAGGTGAATGAGAACACAGACACAACATATCAAAATCTCTGGGACACTACGAAGGCAGTTCTAAGAGTAAAGTTCATCACATTGAGTTCATTCCTCAACAGAAGAAAAAGTCAACAAATAAATGACTTAAAATTACATCTCTAAGCTCTAGAAAAAGAAGAACAATCCAACACCAAAAGTGGTAGAAGACAGGGATTAATTAAAATCAGAGCTGAAATTAATGAAATTGAAACCAAAGAAACAATTGAAAAAATTGACAAAACAAAAAGTTGGTTCTTTGAAAAATAAATAAAATTGACAGACCCTTATCCAGGCTAACAAAGAGAAGGAGAGAGATAACTCAAATTACTAACATATGTGATGAAAAAGGAAATATCACAACAAACGCTACGGAAATAAAGGAAATAATTTGAAATTATTTTGAAAACTTGTACTCCAACAAAATACAAAACACCGAAGGCATTGACAAATTTATAGAGTTGTATGATCTGCCCAAACTTAAGCAGGATGATATACATAATTTGAACAGACCAATTTCAAGCAATGAAATAGAAGATGCCATCAGAAGCCTACCAACCAAGAAAAGCCCAGGACCAGACAGATACACAGCTGAGTTCTACAAGACCTTCAAAGAAGAACTGATACCAATACTCTTCAATTTATTTCAGGAAATAGAAAAAGAGGAGCACTTCCAAACTCACTCTATGAGGCCAACATCACCCTGATCCCCAAACCAGGCAAGACACATCAAAAAAAAGAAAACTTCAGACCCATATCTTTAATGAACATAGATGCAAAAATTCTCAATAAAATTCTAGCAAAATGGATACAAAAACGTATCAAAAATATAATACACCACGATCAAGTCGGGTTCATTCCAGGGATGCAAGGATGGTTCAACATATGGAAATCAATAAATGTAATTCATCATGTCAATAGACTCAAAAATAAGAACCATATGATTATCTCAATAGATGCAGAAAAAGCATTTGATGAAATACAGCACCCTTCATGCTCAAAACACTAGAAAAACTAGAGATAACAGGAACATATCTCAACCTCGTAAAAGCTATATATGCTAATCCCCAGGCCAACATTATTCTAAATGGAGAAAAATTGAAAGCATTTCCTCTAGAAACTGGAAGAAGACAGGGATGCCCTCTTTCACCACTTCTATTCAACATAGTAATTGAAATGCTGGCCGGAGCAATAAGACAGATGACAGAAATTAAAGGGATACAGATAGGTAAAGTAGAACTCAAATTATCATTATTTGCTGATGATATGATTTTATACCTAGAAGATCCAAAAACTTCAACCAGAAAACTTCTAGAACTCATAAATGAATTCAGCAAAGTAACAGGATACAAAATCAACACCCACAAATCTAAGGCATTTCTATATATCAGTGACAAATCCTCTGAGAGGGAAATGAGAAAAACTACCCCGTTTACAATAGCATCAAAAAAAAAAAAACAAAAAAAACAAACTTGGGAATCAACTTAACCAAAGACGTGAAAGACCTCTATAATGAAAACTACAGAACACTAAAGAAAGAAATTATGGAAGACCTTAGAATATGGAAAGATCTACCCTGTTCTTGGATAGGCAGAACTAATATTGTCAAAATGACCATACTACCAAAAGCACTATACAGATTTAATGCAATGCCAATCAAAATCCCAATGACATTCCTCATAGAAATAGAAAAAGCAGTCATGAAATTCATCTGGAAAAATAAGAAACCCAGAATAGCTAAAGCAATCCTTAGTAAGAAGAGTGAAACAGGTGGCATCAATATACCAGACCTTAAATTATACTACAGAGCAATAGTAACAAAAACAACATGGTACTGGCACCAAAATAGGCTGGTAGACCAATGGTACAGAATAGAGGACACAGAGACTAACACATATAATTTCAGTTATCTTATATTAGACAAAAGTGTCAAAAATGTACGTTGGAGAAAAGATAGCCTCTTCAACAAATGGCGCTGCGAAAACTGGAAATCCATATGCAATAAAATGAAATTAAACCTCTATCTCTCACCATGCACAAAATTCAACTCAAAGTGGATCAAGGATCTAGGAATTAGACCAGAGACACTACACCTAATAGGAGAAAAAGTAAGCTCTAATCTCCAGCATGTTGGATTAGGCCCCAAGTTTCTTAATAAGAATCCTGTAGCACAAGAATTAATACCAAGAATCAATAAATGGGATAGACTCAAATTACAAAGCTTCTTCTCAGCAAAGAAACAATCAGTGAGGTGAACAGAGAGCCTATTAATTGGGAACAAATTTTTACCACATGCACGTCAGATAGAGCACTAATATCTAAAATATATAAAAAACTCAAAAATCTTAACACCAATAAAACAAATAACCCAATCAATAAATGGGCCAAGGAACTGAACAAACACTTATCATAAGAAGATATACAATCAATCAACAAATACATGAAAAAAATGCTCAACCTCTCTGGCAATTAGAGAAATGCAAATCAAAACCACTCTAAGATTTCATCTCACACCTGTCAGAATGGCAGCTATTAAGAACACAAACAACAATAAATGTTGGAGAGGATGTGGAGAAAAAGGCACACTCATACAGTGTTGGTGGGACTGCAAAATGGTGCAGCCAATATGGAAAGCAGTCTGTAGATACCTTGGAAAACTTGGAATGGAACCACCTTATTACCCAGCTATCCCACTCCTTGGTCTTTACCAAAAAGACTTGAAAACAGCATACTACAGGGACACAGCCACATCAATGTTTACAGCAGCACAATTCACAATAGCTAAACTGTGGAACCAACCTAGATGCCCTTCAGTAGATGAATGGATAAAGAAAATGTGGTATATACACACAATGGAGTATTACTCAGCAATAAGAGAGAATAAAATCATGGCATTTGCAGGTAAATGAATGGAGTTAGAGAATATAATGCTAAGTGAAGTTAGCCAATCCCAAAAAGCCAAATGCCAAATGTTTTCTCTGATATAAGGAGGCCAATTTACAGTCGGGTTGGGATGGGGAGCATAGGATGATTAGAGGAACACTAGAATGGCCAATGGGGAGGGAGGGTAAGGGAGGGGGCAAAAGGGTGAAGAAAAAAAAAAAAGATGGTAGAATGAGATGGATATCATTACCCTAAGTGCATGTATGAAGTCACGAATGGTGTGAATATACTTTGCATACAACCAGAGATTTGTAAAAATGTGCTCTATATGTGTAATATGAAATGTAATGCATTCTGCTATCATTTATAGCATCTTAGAATAAAAAAATTTAAAAAATGATTAAAAAAAAAGAAATGCAAATGAAAACTACTCTAACATTTCATCTCAACCAAGTCAGAATGGCAGTTATCAAGAATACAAGCAATAATAAGTGTTGAAGATGTGGGGAAAAAGATACACTCATACATTGCTGGTATGACTGTAAATTGGTGCAACCGCTTTGGAAAGCAGTGTGGAGAATCCTCAGAAAACTTGGAATGTAACCACCATTTGACCCAGCTATCACACTCCTTGGTCTATACCCAGAGGACTTAAAATCAGCAGGCTATATTGACATAGCCACACCAATGTTTATAGCGGCTGAATTCACAATAGCTAAATTGTGGAACCAACCTATGTAAGAGCCTTAATGAGGAGGTAGCTAAGATGGTGGCTGGCTGAGAGCCAAAGAGGAGGCGTTTAATTGTTTTCTCCTGACCTTAATGTAATCAACTAAGAATCTTTCTGTGCCCGTGAACACTGTGTGACGCACCTGTAAGTTGAGCTTGTGACACGTGTGTACTTGTTAAGGTGAAGAGTATTTAACCAGATAGGGCTGGTGAGAGTGGTGGTTGGAATTGGAGAGAGAATACAGAAGAGAAAGCAGAGAAGAAGCAAGAATAAAGAACCTACTCATTTCCAGTCTGCCTCCGATTTCTCTCCCGCGGTATCTTTGCTGCAGGCAGCAACAGCTGCAGGCGGCAACAAACCTAGATGCCCTTCAATAGATGAATGGATAAAGAAACTGTGGTACATATACACAATGGAATATTACTCAGCATTAAAGGAGAATAACATTATGGCATTTGCAGGTAAATGGATGGAGTTGGAGAATATTATACTAAGCAAAGTAAGCTGATCCCCAAAAACTAAAGGCCAAGTGTTTTCTCTCATTAGTGGATGCTGAACTATGATGGGGGAGGAGCATGGGAAGAAAGGCAGAACTTTGGATTGGGTGAAGGGGATGGGGTTGTGGGGATAGGAAAGATGGGTAATGAGATGGACATCATTACCCTAGGTAACATGTATGATTGCACGAATGGTGTGTCTCTACGTCATGTACAACCAGAGAACTGATATGTTGCACTCTATTTGTGTACAATGAATTTAAATGCATTATTCTCTCATGTTCAACTAAGTAGAGCAGATAAAAATAATAATAATAAAAAGAAAATGTGGTATAGATGTACAGTGGAGTTTAATTCTGCCACAAGGAAAAATGAAATTATGTCATTTGCAGGAAAATGGGTGGAACCAGAGGTGATTATGTTAAGTGAAATAAGCCAAACTCAGAAGATCAGGGGTTGTATGTTTTTCTGTAATATGTGGAAGCTAGAGAGGAAAAGAAAGATGGTGGTGGTCTCATGAAAATCAATGGGAGATTAGTAGAGTAGAGGAAAGAATCCAAGGGGAGGGAGGAGAGGAACAAATGGGGCAATACTGGGGTATGATATTGGCCAAAATGTATTGTAATATTTTGTGCATATACAAAAATGTAACAATAAATTCTACTATTATGTTCAACCATAATGCATCAATAAAAAATGGGAATGAAAAAAAAGAAAAAGAAATATCCTGCCCCTTTTGGGCAAGAAGTCCAAAGCATGAGAAGTTTTAGATTCCACACAATCAGGGTCAGAGCTCTAAATCTCTGTTAGTTTTAAATTCTGCACTCCTCTACATTGGCTTTATTTTCAGGTCACCTTTCCCCAATCACAATACAGCTGTAGATCTCATACACTGACATGTCAATGCATTGAGAGGAAGAAGAGAGCCTATATTCCATTTTTACCTTATGAGAGAGAAAATCTGAGTTGAAACATTCCCTGAATGTTTCAATGCATCCTTGGCAATAACTGAGTCGCAGGCCTACTCCAAATCAATCTTTGTTAAGGGGTATGGTATTGCTATGATTGGTAATATGTATGACTTGCTGGGGCAAGGAATGGTTGAGCAGATTGGGGAGTCAATTGAACAAAAAGGTGAGGTTTCAGATTGGGAGGAGAAACGGTTGAATGGATGCAGTCAAGAAAAGTGTTTTTTCGCCCCTAGCCATTACCTATTCCACTCTGAAAAGATGTCACCCCTTTGTTTCACTGCACTGTATTCTATTCCACAGCAGTAGAAAATACGGATTTTATAGTCCTTCCTACCTCTAATGTTTTGCTGGCACCCAATCTTCATCAATCCTTTGTGATTAAAAAGGAGAGTCCTACTTTCTGATGCCCTTCTGTTTTGCATTTATTATAATGAAATACCTGAGGCTGGGTAGATTTATAAGGAAAAGAGGCTTATTTTAGCTCATAGTTCTGGAGGTCCTAGTTTGGGGATTTGCAGCAGTGATGTCCTTCTTCCTGGCAAAATCCTAAGGTGGCATAGAGCATTACCTGGAAAGAAACAGAGAGCATGTTTATGTGATCTGGTCTCTGCTTATAAGGCTACCAGTATTCAGTCATGGGAGCTTCAATATAATGAATTTATCTATTCCTAATTACCTTCCAAAGGCCCTACCATAATTAGATTAAGTTTCTACCCTCTTAATCTGTCACAATGGGACAATGGTATCACACTCAAACTGTATCTAGGCACATTTTACAGATGAGAAAACTGAGAGTTGAGTGATTGGTCCAGAGTCACGAAACTCATAAGAGGCACAGGCAGAACCCACGCATTTGGCCTGGCTCCCCTGACCTTATCCTCTATACTTATGTGGGCTCTGGGTAAAAGGAAACACAGTGTTGCAATATTATCTGTAACACAAAAAGACAAGGAAATAGCAATAGAAGAGAAAGGAAAAAAATAGCAATCATCCATCTCCTGCTAATTAACACGTACCCTGTGATTACCAGCTCACCCCAAGTGAATGCTGGACAGAGCCGAGGTCGATGGAGGGTCCCTCACTAGAAAGAAAAGCTCTAAGGGGCCCAAGAGAGCTACAGGTCCCTTCTGGATCTTCTGTCAGGGACAGACGGGTCCTCCGACATGAATGTTTTACAGGGAACATATTAACCTTGCTTCTGTTTAGCTCCCTTTCAGTAAAGTTGAAGCCCATCATGTGCCAGGAAGGAGGCTGGTGCTGGGGATGCACATAAGAATGAAATTCAGCTCTCTACATTGGGAAGGGAACAGACAGAGTTAATTTGCCATTCTGCTGCTTTCAAACCATTGAAGAGGCCACACTTTCTTTCTGACCATGAGGCAGGAACAACAACCAGAATGTGAACCTGTTTTAGTCAGCTTTTGTGTTGCTGTGAACAAAAGACCTGACAAGAACAACTTAGAGAAGGAAAAAGTTCATTTGGGCTCACAGTTTCAGAGATTCAGTCTGTGGTTGGTTGACTCCATAATCCGGGGCCTGAGGTGAGTGGGAACATCATGGCTGAGGAGGTGGAGGAGGAAAGCTGCTCCATGGCAACCAGGAAGCAGAGTGAGAGGGAGAGCTCTACTCACTAGAACCAAAATGTAAGCCCAAGGTGCTCCCCCAGTGACCTACTTCCTCCAGCCCACACCCTACCTACCTATCACCATCCAGTTAATCCATATCAATGGATTAATCCGCTGATTAATTTGTACCTCTCATAATCTAATATTTCACCTTTGAACATTCTTGCATTGTCTCACACATGAGCTTTTGGGAAATACCTCATATCTACACCATGACAAAACCCCACTAGGAGAACCCGGGAAACTTGAACGCTTCCTGTCATGGTGGCTTCTCCTTCCTTCCTTTTTTTTTTCAGACTAGTCACCATGTGGTACTACTTGTCATATGAGTTACATGGGCTGTCTTCCTAGATTCAAACCATACAGTGGCCAGATCCTGTCTCCATGTAACCAGACTTTGTGTCCAGAATCAAGAGAAAAGACCTAGTGAAACTCCCAGGGCAGCTCTAACTAGACACAAGGTCCAGCAGGCAGTCAGGAGGGTCCTGGGACCTGGTGAGAGGGGAAAGTCTCCCTTCCTGGGTCCCCATCATAACACTTTGAGGGTGGGAGAGGACACCGTGTGCCAGGCCCTCTCTCATGGAGGCCTGGTGGTTGTCTTCATCTGGTTTTGTTTCTTAGCAAAATTTATCAAGGGGGTTCAGAGGTCTTTGTCTTGAGCATTTTCCTAAGCCAATCTGGCTATTTATAAAATATCAAAGACTTCTTTTGTATAAAATTTGGTGACCTGTGGAAGTTAAATGCAACTAAAATCGAAACAATTTTATGGAGAAAAAGAAATTCAGCTAGAATTTTAACGAGGTTTGCACTAAATTTACAGATTAATTTAGGGAAATTTTAAATCACGATAAATGATTAAGACTTTCCATCTAGATAGAGGGGCATAGAATGTTACTTTGTTTATTGAGATTGAGATATAAGAATGCAATTCAATCTTCTTTGTCCTCATCTCTTTTGTTTATATTTTCAGCTTGACTTGGCTACTTGTGGTTAAATATGAAGATATTCTTACTTGATTTCAGTTGGGGTAAGGCTCCTAGAGCAATTTGACAAAGGGGTCATTGAATGATTTCAATGTAATTGATAAATTATTTGGCTGTGGAAGTTTGTTACTTGGTGATTTTTAAAATAATGAGTAGTTCTAAAAATAGTTTTAGTTGTAGATGGACACATGCCTTGTTTTATTTATTTATTTATGTGTGGTGCTGAGAATCGAACCTAGTGCCTCACACATGCTAGGCAAGTGCTCTATCAACTGAACTACAACTCTAGCCTTAAAATAAGGAGTATTACTTAGCTGTAACATTCTGATATTACTCTCAGCTCTCTCTCTCTCTCTTTTTTTTTTTTTCTATGCTTACTTCTCATAGGTGTTTTATTAACCCCAATATTTGTTTAAAGTCTCCTCTGTTAAGGCACTTTTTTAAATTCTAGAGACAAATCAGTTAAAAATAAATCTTACCCTCATAAAGATTATATTTTAATGGTTATAAAATTTCTTTCACTAGAATTTACTGTGTCCAATTAGTACTTGTCTCTTGTTGCCATTTCTATTTTCCCTTTCCTGATCATTGGTCTCCATTTTATAGCAGCAGGTCTGGTTCCTTTCCTGTTCAATTCTTGGCAGCTTCTCTTCATCCACTCTACAATTGTCTTGAATTTGAATCTGACATTGATCTTCAGTTATGAACACTACATATTTTTTTTATTTCTGTCTTTCTATACTCCATGTTAAATCAAGTGCAACATGAACATCTTCCTTGAAACTAAAATAGGTTATTTGGTCCAGAGGACATGTTGATTTATTTAACTAGCTTAAGATCATCCCAAACATTGTTCCAATGCATACTACGGGATAGCTCTATCATTTTTACAATTAATACTTCATTTGTAAATGATGTTTCAGCTATATCTTTTCTTCTCCCAATTTAAATGAGTTGGGATTGGTCAGATTGATGTACCATGTAGAACTCTGGCAGGTTTTCAGGTCAGTATTTTATAATATTGGCTATTTGGTAAAATAACATGGGGAGTTTTTAAGACCCCACCCCCCCCCCCAAACCCAGATATTGCCCTAGATCAATTGCAATGAAAACTTTGAGGCTCAGTCCTTGATATCAGTGTCTGTTAGAGTTCCCCAGGGCTCTTTTTTTTTTGGGAAAGAGATTGAAACCAACGGTACTTAACCATTGAGCCACATCCCAGAACCCCCTTTTGAAATGTTTTTAATTTTGAGACAGGGTCTCACTAGATTGTTTACAGTCTTCCTAAATTTCTGAGGCTGGCTTCCAACCTTGTCGCTGCCTGAAGTGATTGCCACTTGGAGCAACAAAGCCGTGGGAATAAGTTCAGAGGCAGACTGGAAACAAACAGGCTCTTTATTCTGCCAGCTTCTCTCTCCGGCTCCAACAACACCCCAACACGCAATCCACACTCCTCCCACCACCACCAAAATGGCACTGACCTGATCCACAATGCCCTGGGCCAGGTCTCGCGAGATCATGCAAATGGTGCTGACCCGATCCACAATGTCCCAGGCCAAGTCTCACAAGACCATGGGAGGTGGTAATGCTTATGGCTCACAGCTAACCGCAATCTTAGCTAGCTCCTTAATTAGGGCTCCTGCATTTCCCCCCTTTTTGTTTTAAAAGAGGGGATGCTCTAGGACGTCCATGTGCAACCAACATTCTTACCCGTCATCGGATAATCAAGGCTGTGCCCTTGACTCCTGTCTTAGGTTGATATGTCGGCCACATGAGACTGTCCCGTGCGACTGTGCCTGTCTTAGGTTGTCCCCCTCTGGGGATCTTACCTGTCATTGGCTACCAGCCATCCAAAGGAGCCCTTCAGGATCGACTGTGTATGATGACTAACAGCCGTCCAATTGTGAGGAGATGCTGCGGCTTTAAGGCAACAAGCCTTCTGCTGACGAGCCAAGTTGCATAGCATATCAAATTCTTTAAACAAATCAGCTGCCCTGAGTTCTATCAAGTAACACACTGAGTTCTCTAGACAAATACCCGCAAGGCATTGTTCCGTAAAGTCCAAAACAATAAAAGATCAAAATGTCCACTTGTTATAACATGTTGATCTAGGAGGCCCATGCATGCAGAGCAGAGGCCACACTGCTGGTGAGGTTGTTTGATGCTTGAGCAGCAGGGATGCTTGCAGCTGTAGCAGCAGCCGTCTTTTTTTTATGTCTAGACAATGCCACCTGCAAATCTTCAGGGACCGCTACCTAGAAACTCAAGCATCAATTATTAAAGGAAAGGCAGTGCTATTCCAGCACTGAGGCAAGAGGCGAGTTGTCAAACTAAAAAATAGAATTATTAGATTAGAAGATTAGAGTTGATTTCTGCTCACACACATTGCTGCTTGAGCTCCCACAAACATAAGCTGGCAAAATATCATATTCAGAACAAAACAAAGAAAGACTGAGGGTATTTACTGCATTAAAGATAGATTAAAGAAAAGCTAAAGGCACTTTGGAAAAATAATTTGTTAGCTGGAATCCTTGAGTCTCTGCATACACAGCAATCCTTTACCTGTTGAAATAATTCAAATTAATCAGCTATTAAACAAATGAAGTTAATAACAAATAAACAATCCTATGTCAAAACACCAAAATATCAGGTTGTACAGCACTAGTCATATTCTTTGCTAAAGAGAAGTCCCAGGGACACCTATAAATCAAAATTGAAAGTACCTTCACTTATAAAATTATTTACCTAAATTGAATACTCTTAAACTAAAATGAATTAAAGTTATTTGGATCCATATATATATTTTTTCATAAGTGCTTTGTTATTTGTGATGTCACACTGGACAGACGCACAAACATACAAACATATATTTGTGGTGTCACATTAACATGAAACGTAGACAAATGCACGGACATAAAGACATGTATAAAAAGAAAAAAAAAATACAATTGTGTGCACACTAAAGAGAGATCTCCTCGTCCCGGCCGGGAGGAATGACGCTTAAGTTGTGAAATATTTTGAAGGACTCTTTTAAGGGAATCATTCCATACCTTCATCTTGGTCCTCTTGATTTTGTACTTTTTTTTTTTTTTTATTAATCTTGATTCCTCAACAACTTCATCTTGATCCTTTTGATGTGGTACTTGCTTTATTAATCTAGATGGTATCCATATTGGAGAGGATTCATGCTTTGGAAAAACACAAACAGATCCTCTCCCCCAAATTAATACTGGATCTGGACCCTTCCATGTATCTGAAAGAACATCCTTCCAGTAAACCAAAGGTTTATATTGTTGGTGTGGGTTCCAATGTCTGTCTCCAGCAGAATAACCATTAGAGTCTAAAGTTAAAAAATTTAAGGTAAACAGGGCAACTGCCAATCTGTCCCTAGGACTTTTCCAATTTCCTTCTTTTTGTTTTAATAACATGATTTTCAGTGTGCGGTTTGCTCTTTCAATAATGCCCTGACCCTGAGGATTGTATGGGATGCCTGTTTTATGGGATATATTGAATTTTGCGCAAAACTGTTTGAAAGATGAGGATGTATATGCAGGGCCATTATCTGTTTTAAGCATTTTGGGGATGCCCAATGCAGCAAAAGCTTGCAAACAATGAGATGTAACATATTTAACTTATTTTTCTCCAGAATGTAAGGAAGCAAAAATCATGCCTGAGCATGTATCTATGGTCACATGAATAAATCGCAATTTTCCAAAACTTGGCTCATGAGTAACATCCATCTGCCACAAATGATTGGGCATTAATCCTCTAGGGTTAACACCATAATGAGGATTGGGCAAATGTGTCATACAAGATTTACAATCTTTTACAATTGTTCTGGCTTGCTCCTTTGTGATTTTAAACCTACGCTGCAAGGTGGTGCTATTGACGTGAAACTGGGAGTGAAATAAAGTAGCTTGCTGGAGCGCTGAAAGTATAAAGATTGTTTGGGTAAGTTCATTAGCCTTTTGATTACCTTCATGGAGGGGACCAGGCAAGTTGGTATGTGCTCTAATATGGCCTACGAATAGAGGTTCTTTTCTTGCCCACAAAAGTTTTTGTATTTGCTAAAACAATTTAAAGGCTGGAGTATGAGGTGCTATTGGTCCTGCTAGCTCTAATTTTGGGGCGGCATGTACAATATAGTGGCTATCTGAAAAAATGTTCATGGGCTGATCTCTAAAATTTTCCAGAGCTCTTACCACAGCTTCCAGTTCCACTAGTTGAGCTGATTTGTGTGCAGTTATGTAAGTCATATTTTCTTTTGTAGTGACTACTGCAGCAGTACCATTTGAGGACCCATCTGTGAATACATTTAATGCCTTAGGAATAGGTTGATTTTTTTATTACCTGTGGAAATATAATAGGATGATTAATACAAAAAGATAGACTTAGGAAGATGATTATCAAAATTTGCAGAAGTAGAGCATCTAGCTATAGCCCAATCATTATCATTGAACCATAAATATTCAATCTGTGACGATGAATAGGGAGTAATAATAGTAGCAGGGTGAATGCCAAATATTTTAGTAGAAGTCTTAAGTCCCTGAAGAATAAGTTTAGCCACCATGGAGGTATAAGACTCAATTATACTTTTAGGAGAGACGGGCAAATGTATCCACAATAAAGGCCCTTGTTGCCAAAATACTCCTGTGGGTGTATATTGTGAAGAAATAATAATCAACATCAGCAGTTGAGTTAAATCAAATCTATCACAATGAGCTCCTTCGATGGCTTTTTCTACTAACTTTAAAACTTTCCTAGCCGGGCACACGCCTGTAATCCCAGCACTTTGGGAGGCTGAGGCAGGAGGATCGCGAGTTCAAAGCCAGCCTCAGCAATGGCGAGGCACTTAGCAACTCAGTGAGACCCTGTCTCTAAATAAAATACAAAAAAGGGCTGGGGATGTGGCCCAGTGGTCAAGTGCCCCTGAGTTCAATCCCTGGTACAAAAAAAAACAAAACAAAAAAAAAAAACAAAAAAAAAACTTTCCTAGCATCAGGAGTCAATGTTCGTGGTGAAGATGGATCAGGGTCCCCGCGAAGGATGTCAAATAAAGGTTTTAGTTGGCCAGTAGTGAGGTTTAGTGTAGGGCGAAGCCAATTAATATCTCCCAGCAATTTTTGAAAGTAATTGAGAGTGGCCAAATGCTCCTTATTAATTAATATTTTTTGAGGCCTAATAAAACTCTCCATAATTTGGAATCCTAGATATAATATTGGAGATCTAATTTGAACCTTTTCCTTAGCAATGTTTAGTCCATATCGTTTCAAGTTTTCTGATATCTCACTAAATATGGTGAATAAGACTTCTTGATTAGGATGAGCAAGCAAAACATCATCCATATGATGGAGGCACATAAGCTCTGGGTATTTATTTTTGATAGGCTGAATAACTTTATCTACATAGATTTGACACATAGTTGGGCTATTAGCCATTCCCTGTGGCAAAACTTTCCATTGATATCTCTGATCAGGGCTATTATTGTTAATAGAAGGAACTGAAAAAGCAAACCTGGGGGTATCCAGAGGGTGTAGAGGAATAGAAAAGAAACAATCCTTTATATCAAGAGTAATAAGATGGAAATTTTTTGGAATAGGTACAGGATTAGGAAGTCCAGGTTGAGTAGAGCCCATGATTTGCGTGGTTTTATTAATTTCTCTAAGATCATGTAACAATCACCATTTTCCTGATTTTTTCTTGATCACAAATATGGGGGAATTCCAGGGAGAGGTGGAAGGTTCTACATGGCCTGCTTCTAGTTGTTCCTGAACTAGTAGGTGGGCCACTTGTAATTTCTCTTTAGATAGGGGCCACTGAGGGACCCATACTGGCTTATCAGAAAGCCATGGTATTTTCAAAATTATTTTCTCAGTGGCCCCTCCAAAAAATATCTTTTTCCTTTATGATAATGATTACTTTTAGGGTTAAGATTACTCTGTACTTTTTGATAATGATTTCTTTTAGGGTTAAGATTACCCTGTAGATTTTCACATTTAACACCTGCAGGCTTGGTTGCAAGGTGTACTCCCATTTGTTGCAAAATATCTCTTCCCCATAAAGTAACCGGTAGGTTAGGTAAAACATAAGGCTGAAACGTTCCTTTATGTCCTTCATCATCCTCCCATTTTAAAATTACTGCACATTTCTCTGGGAGGTTATTATATCCCAAGCCTCTTAAATTGGTTGAAGCTTTTAGCAGAGGCCAGTGCTTGGGCCATTGCCATAGATTAATGATAGAAGAGTCAGCTCCAGTATCTATCAGTCCTTCCATCTCTATTCCTTGGATTTTTATTTTTACACATAGGCCTCCTTGAACAATCCCGAACCCAGCAAGCCATAGGTTCCGAGTCAGTGGAACAAAATCCTCTATTGTTCCTTTTTTGAGGCATACTCATTTTAAATGAATTATGTAAATTAGGAAGGAGAAGCAACTGAGCAATTCTATCTCCTTGATTAACAGAACTTATACTTCAGGGTGAGCTAAGCATTATTTTTATTTCCCCTTTGTAGTCTGAGTTTATTACACCTGGGGTCACTTGCAAACCTAATAAGCTTTTAGGACTTCGCCTGAGAATAAGTCCTATAGTCCCTGAGGGAAGAGGTCCCCTGACTCCTGTGGGAATCAGCTGAACCCCCATTTCAGGTGTTAACACTATTCGGGCAGTGGAACAGAGGTCTAATCCTGCATTTCCTCCTGTTCCTCTGGTGAGGGAGTGGACGGGTAGTAGGGATTGTGTTGGGGAAGCATCTGAGTGGATGTTTGAGGATACTTCTCCTCCAATGCCTCGTACATTTGTGGGCCCCGGGGCATTGGGCCCCGTGCCCCATTTTTTGAATTCCTGAACAAATGATTTCCATAGATGTCAAATTTTGAATGGCATGTATTGGCCCAATGATTTCCCTTTTTACACCTGGGGCAGCGGCCTGGGGCACGGTATGAGCTTGGTCTTATTTCTCTTTGGGGATTTTGCCTAGAATAGCCTGATTGATTATGATAATTTTTCCTGAAATATCCTGATTGATTATAATGTCTAGGTTGAGCCCTTTTGAAATTTTTAGGGGAAGCACCTCTCATTGCGGCTGCAATCACATTTCCTGTGACAAAGGCATCATTTATATCTTTACATAGTTGTATATATACGGAAAGATCCTTTTTATTTCTCCATGGCCTGATGGCTTTCTGGCAGTATTTATTAGCATTTTCGTATGCTAATTGAACAACTAATGGCATAGCTTGATCAACATCTGCAAACACTCTATCTGCAGTTCTCAAAAGTCGATCAGCAAAGTCAGCATATGGCTCATTAGGTCCTTGAATCACTTTTGACAAGCTACCTTGTAGATCCCCAGGTCCTTGTACAGTTTTCCATGCCTCTAAGGCAGCTGCGTTTATCTGAGCATATACACCTGGGTCATAACTTTTTTGAGCCTGTAAGTCTGCGAATTGCCCTTCTCCTGTGAGCATTTCTATATTATGGTCTCCAAACACTGCAGCTGCATTTCTTTTAGCCGTTTCTATACAAAGTTCTTGAAATTGCGATTGCCAAACCAAGTATTGCCCCCCGCTTAATGCTGCTTTACATAGACTTTTCCAGTCTGAGGGGGTTAAGCTAAAGGTGTTAAGGGACTCCAGCATACTCAACATGACAGGAGCTTGGGGTCCATACGTCATTACTGCCTCTTTGAGATTTTTTATTGTTTTGAAATCTACTGACTGGTGGACCCTCTGTCCATTTTTCTTTTCAAATGCTGGCAGTTCCCAATGTATTTGTGAGTTACCCTCGAGAACACATAAGCGCTCAGAAAGACTTTTTATTTCTGTTTCTAGGGTATGCAAACGCCTAGTAATACCCTTCATATTTTCTGTAATGGATTCCACCCATGGGGGAGTAGAGGACACAAATGGTTCCTCTACTTGACGGTCCTTTTTCTTGGTCTTTTTTAGTTTCTTTTTCCTCATTTTCTCAGGATCACTTTTACTAGATTCCTCACTACTGCTAATTTCACTGACAGCAATATCCTGAGTCCCAGGTTCCATGAAGAGCAAGTATTCTTCAGCTATCTCCAATAACTCCCGAACAGCTCTAACAGCTTGGATTTTTGTCATTTTGGAGACTCTTCTAATACTCTCTTTACTGGTCTTAGTTGACCCAGTGGAAGCTACGCTTTCTTGATCACTTTCACTTTTTTCTAAATCCTCCTCACTGACAACGGAGTCAGGTATATCAAGGATGCTTTCCATAACCTCTATCATTTGGGATTTAGTTATATTTGAACCCATCTTTAGAGACCTTTCAGTTCTTACCTGTCCGCTCCGAAGTCCCCGTACGGGCCGCCACCTGTCACTGCCTGAAGTGATTGCCGCTTGGAGCAACAAAGCCGCGGGAATAAGTTCAGAGGCAGACTGGAAACAAACAGGCTCTTTATTCTGCCAGCTTCTCTCTCCAGCTCCAACAACACCCCAACACGCAATCCACACTCCTCCAACCACCACCAAAATGGCACCGACCCAATCCACAATCCCCCGGGGCCAAGTCTCGCGAGGTCATGCAAATGGCACCCACCCGATCCACAATGTCCTGGGCCAAGTCTCACGAGACCATGGAAGGTGGTAATGCTTATGGCTCACAGCTAACCGCAATCTTAGGTATCTCCTTAATTAGGGCTCCTAAATACCCGCAAGGCATTGTTCCGTAAAGTCGAAAACAATGAAAGATCAAAATGTCCACTTGTTATAACACGTTGATCTAGGAGGCCCCATGCGTGCAGAGCAGAGGCCACACTGCTGGTGAGGTTGTTTGATGCTTGAGCAGCAGGGATGCTTGCAGCTGTAACAGCAGCCGTCTCTCTCTTCTTTTTTTTTTTAATGTCTAGACAATGCCACCGGCAAATCTTCAGGGCCCGCTACCTAGAAACTCAAGCATCAATTATGAAAGGAAAGGCAGTGCTATTCCAGCACCGAGGCAAGAGGCGAGTTGTCAAACTAAAAAATAGAATTATTAGATTAGAAGATTAGAGTTGATTTCTGCTCACACACACATTGCTGCTTGAGCTCCCACAAACATAAGCTGGCAAAATATCATATTCAGAACAAAACAAAGAAAGACTGAGGGTATTTACTGCATTAAAGATAGATTAAAGAAAAGGTAAAGGCACTTTGGAAAAATAATTTGTTAGCTGGAATCCTCGAGTCTCTGCATACACAGCAATCCTTTACCTGTTGAAATAATTCAAATTAATCAGCTATTAAACAAATGAAGTTAATAACGAATAAACAATCCTATGTCAAAACACCAAAATATCAGGTTATACAGCACTAGTCATATTCTTCGCTAAAGAGAAGTCCCAGGGACACCTATAAATCAAAATTGAAAGTACCTTCACTTATAAAATTATTTACCTAAATTGAATACTCTTAAACTAAAATGAATTAAAGTTATTTGGATCCATATATATATTTTTTCATAAGTGCTTTGTTATTTGTGATGTCACACTGGACAGACACACAAACATACAAACATATATTTGTGACGTCACATTAACATGAAATGTAGACAAATGCACAGACATAAAGACATATATAAAAAGAAAAAAAAAATACAAAGGTGTGCACACTAAAGAGAGATCTCCTCGTCTCGGCCGGGAGGAATGACACTTAAGTTGTGAAATATTTTGAAGGACTCTTTTAAGGAAATCATTCCATACCTTCATCTTGGTCCTCTTGATTTTGTACTTTTTTAATTAATCTTGATTCCTCAACAACTTCATCTTGATCCTTTTGATGTGGTACCTGCTTTATTAATATAGATGGTATCCATATTGGAGAGGATTCGTGCTTTGGAAAAACACAAACAGATCTTCTCCCCCAAATTAATACTGGATCTGGACCCTTCCATGTACCTGAAAGAACATCCTTCCGGTAAACCAAAGGTTTATGTTGTTGGTGTGGGTTCCAATGTCTGTCTCCAGCAGAATAACCATTAGAGTCTAAAGTTAAAAAATTTAAGGTAAACAGGGCAACTGCCAATCTGTCCCTAGGACTTTTCCAATTTCCTTCTTTTTGTTTTAATAACATGATTTTCAGTGTGCGGTTTGCTCTTTCAATAATGCCCTGACCCTGAGGATTGTATGGGATGCCTGTTTTATTGGATATATTGAATTTTGCGCAAAACTGTTTGAAAGATGAGGACGTATATGCAGGGCCATTATCTGTTTTAAGCATTTTGGGGATGCCCAATGCAGCAAAAGCTTGCAAACAATGAGATGTAACATCTTTAACTTTTTCTCCAGAATGTAAGGAAGCAAAAACCATGCCTGAGCATGTATCTATGGTCACATGAATAAATCGCAATTTTCCAAAACTTGGCTCATGAGTAACATCCATCTGCCACAAATGATTGGGCATTAATCCTCTAGGGTTAACACCACAATGAGGATTGGGCAAATGTGTCATACAAGATTTACAATCTTTTACAATTGTTCTGGCTTGTTCCTTTGTGATTTTAAACCTACGCTGCAATGTGGTGCTATTGATGTGAAACTGGGAGTGAAATAAAGTAGCTTGCTGGAGCACTGAAAGTATAAAGATTGTTTGGGTAAGGTCATCAGCCTTTTGATTACCTTCATGGAGGGGACCAGGCAAGTTGGTATGTGCTCTAATATGCCCTACGAATAGAGGTTCTTTTCTTGCCCACAAAAGTTTTTGTATTTGATAAAACAATTTAAAGCCTGGAGTATGAGGTGCTATTGGTCCTGCTAGCTCTAATTTTGGGACGGCATGTACAATATAGTGGCTATCTGAAAAAATGTTCATGGGCTGCTCTCTAAAATTTTCCAGAGCTCTTACCACAGCTTCCAGTTCCACTAGTTGAGCTGATTTGTGTGCAGTTATGTAAGTCATATTTTCTTTTTTAGTGACTACTGCAGCAGTACCATTTGAGGACCCATCTGTGAATACATTTAATGCCTTAGGAATAGGTTGATTTTTTATTACCTGTGGAAATATAATAGGATGATTGATACAAAAAGATAATATAGGAGACTTAGGAAGATGATTATCAAAATTTGCAGAAGTAGAGCATCTAGCTATAGCCCAATCATTATCATTGAAGCATAAATATTCAATCTATGATGATGAATAGGGAGTAATAATAGTAGCAGGGTGAATGCCAAATATTTTAGTAGAAGTCTTAAGTCTTTGAAGAATAAGTTTAGCCTCCATGGAGGTATAAGACTCAATTATACTTTTAGGAGAGACGGGCAATTGTATCCATAATAATGGCCCTTGTTGCTAAAATACTCCTGTGGGTGTATATTGTGAAGAAATAATAATCAATATCAGCAGTTGAGTTAAATCAAATCTATCACAATGAGCTCCTTTGATGGCTTTTTCTACTAACTTTAAAGCTTTCCTATCATCAGGAGTCAATGTTCATGGTGATGATGGATCAGGGTCTCTGCGAAGGATGTCAAATAAAGGTTTTAGTTGGCCAGTAGTGAGGTTTAGTATAGGGCAAAGCCAATTAATATCTCCCAGCAATTCTTGAAAGGCATTGAGAGTGGCCAAATGCTCCTTATTAATTAATATTTTTTGAGGCTTAATAAAAGTGTCCATAATTTGGAATCTTAGATATAATATTGGAGATCTAATTTGAACCTACTCCTTAGCAATGTTTAGTCCATATTGTTTCAAGTTTTCTGATATATCACTAAATATGGTGAATAAGACTTCTTGATTAGGATGAGCAAGCAAAACATCATCCATATAATGGAGGCACATAAGCTCTGGGTATTTATTTTTGATAGGCTGAATAACTTTATCTACATAGATTTGACACATAGTGGGGCTATTAGCCATTCCCTGCGGCAAAACTTTCCATTGATATCTCTGATCAGGGCCATTATTGTTAATAGAAGGAACTGAAAAAGCAAACCTGGGGGTATCCAGGGGGTGTAGAGGAATAGAAAAGAAACAATCCTTTATATCAAGAGTAATAAGATGGAAATTTTTTGGAATAGCTACAGGATTAGGAAGTCCAGGTTGAGTAGGGCCCATGATTTGCATGGTTTTATTAATTTCTCTAAGATCATGTAACAATCGCCATTTTCCTGATTTTTTCTTGATCACAAATATGGGGGAGTTCCAGGGAGAGGTGGAAGGTTCTATATGTCCTGCTTCTAGTTGTTCCTGAACTAGTAGGTGGGCCGCTTGTAATTTCTCTTTAGATAGGGGCCACTGAAGGACCCACACTGGCTTATCAGAAAGCCATGGTATTTTCAAAATTATTTTCTCAGTGGCCCCGAAAAAAAAATATCTTTTTCCTTTATGATAATGATTACTTTTAGGGTTAAGATTACTCTGTATTTTTTGATAATGATTTCTTTTAGGGTTAAGATTACCCTGTACTTTTTGATAATGATTTCTTTTAGGGTTAGGATTACCCTGTAGATTTTCACATTTAACACCTGCAGGCTTGGTTGCAAGGTGTACTCCCATTTGTTGCAAAATATCTCTTCCCCATAAAGTAACCGGTAGGTTAGGTAAAACATAAGGCTGAAATGTTCCTTTATGCCCTTCATCATCCTCTCATTTTAAAATTACTGCACTTTTCTCTGGGAGGTTATTATATCCCAAGCCTCTTAAATTGGTTGAAGCTTTTTGCAGAGGCCAGTGCTGGGCCATTGCCGTAGATTAATGATGGAAGAGTCAGCTCCAGTTTCTATCAGTCCTTCCATCTCTATTCCTTGGATTTTTATTTTACACATAGGCCTCCTTGAACAATCCGAACCCAGCAAGCCATAGGCCCTGAGTCAGTGGAACAAAATCCTCTATTGTTCCTTTTATTGAGGCATACTCATTTTAAATGAATTATGTAAATTGGGAAGGAGAAGCAACTGAGCAATTCTGTCTCCTTGATTAACAGAACTTATACTTTGGGGTGAGCTAAGCATTATTTTTATTTCCCCTTTGTAGTCTGAGTTTATTACACCTAGGGTCACTTGCAAACCTAATAAACTTTTAGGACTTCACCCAAGAATAAGTCCTATAGTCCCTGAGGGAAGAGGTCCCCTGACTCCTGTGGGAATCAGTTGAACCCCCATTTCAGGAGTTAACACTATTCGGGCGTTGGAACAGAGGTCTAATCCTGCATTTTCTCCTGTTCCTCTGGTGAGGGAGTGGATGGGTAGTAGGGATTGTGTCGGGGAAGCATCTGAGTGGATGCTTGAGGATACTCCTCCTGCAATGCCCTGTACATTTGTGGGCCCCGGGGCATTGGGCCCCATGCCCCGTTTTTGAATTCCTGAACAAAGGATTTCCATGGATGTCAGATTTTGAATGGCATTTATTGGCCCAATGATTTCCCTTTTTACACCTGGGGCAGCGGCCTGGGGCACGGTATGAGCTTGGTCTTATTTCTCTTTGGGGATTTTGCCTAGAATAGCCTGATTGATTATGATAATTTTGCCTGGAATATCCTGATTGATTATACTGTCTAGGTTGAGCCCTTGTGAAATTTTGAGGGGAAGCACCTCTCATTGTGGCTGCAATCACATTTCCTGTGACAAAGGCGTCATTTATATCTTTACATAGTTGTATATATACGGAAAGATCCTTTTTATTTCTCCATGGCCTGATGGTTTCCTGGCAGTATTTATTAGCATTTTTGTATGCTAATTGAGCAACTAATGGCATAGCTTGATCAACATCTGCATACACTCTACCTGGAGTTCTCAAAATTCGATCAGCAAAGTCAGCATATGGCTCATTAGGTCCTTGAATCACTTTTGACAAGCTACTTTGTAGATCCCCAGGTCCTTGTACAGTTTTCCATGCCTCTAAGGCAGCTGCGTTTATCTGAGCATATACACCTGGGTCATAATTTTTTTGAGCCTGTAAGTCTGGGAATTGCCCTTCTCCTGTGAGCATTTCTATATTATGGTCTCCAAACCCTGCAGCTGCATTTCTTTTAGCCGTTTCTATACAAAGTTCTTGAAATTGCGATTGCCAAACCAAGTATTGCCCCCTGCTTAATGCTGCTTTACATAGACTTTTCCAGTCTGAGGGGTTAAGCTAAAGGTGTTAAGGGACTCCAGCATACTCAACATGAAAGGAGCTTGGGCCCATAAGTCATTACTGCCTCTTTGAGATTTTTTATTGTTTTGAAATCTACTGACTGGTGGACCCTCTGTCCATTTTTCTTTTCAAATACTGGCAGTTCCCAATGTATCTATGAGTTACCCTCGAGAGTGCATAAGCGCTCAGAAAGACTTTTTATTTCTGTTTCTAGGGTATGCAAAAGCCTAGTAATACCCTTCATATTTTCTGTAATGGATTCCACCCATGGGGGAGTAGAGGATACAAGTGGTTCCTTTACTTGACGGTCCTTTTTCTTGGTCTATTTTAGTTTCTTTTTCCTCATTTTCTCAGGATCACTTTTACTAGATTCCTCACTACTGCTAATTTCACTGACAGCAATATCCTGAGTCCCAGGTTCCATGAAGAGCAAGTATTCTTCAGCTATCTCCAATAACTCCCGAATAGCTCTAACAGCTTGGATTTTTGTCATTTTTGGGACTCTTCGAATACTCTCTTTACTTGTCTTAGTTGACCCAGTGGAAGCTATGCTTTCTTGATCACTTTCACTTTTTTCTAAATCCTCCTCACCGACAATGCAATCAGGTATATCAAGGATTCTTACCATAACCTCTATCATTTGGGATTTAGTTATATTCAAACCCATCTTTAGAGACCTTTCAGTTTCTCACCTGTCCGTTCCGAAGTCCCCATACGGGCCCCCACCTGTCGCTGCCTGAAGCGATTGCCGCTTGGAGCAACAAAGCCGCTGGAATAAGTTCAGAGGCAGACTGGAAACGAACAGGCTCTTTATTCTGCCAGCTTCTCTCTTCAGCTCCAACAACACCCCAACACGCAATCCACACTCCTCCAACCACCACAAAATGGCACCGACCCGATCCACAATCCCCCGGGCCAAGTCTCGCGAGACCATGGAAGGTGGTAATGCTTATGGCTCACAGCTAACCGCAATCTTATCTATCTCCTTAATTAGGGCTCCTGCACTAAGGTTTGTTAATATGCATGCTAGTTGAGCTTGGAGACCCCGACAGATCCTCAGGACTCTATAATTTATACTAGCTTCACCTTTTTCTTTTACTCTCACCAGAGCATTAAAACTACACCTAGGGTAATGAATATTTAAAAGTCAAAGTCAGGTAAACAGAATAAGAGTGTAAATCTATAAGGAAAAAAGCAAAGATTGGGAAGATCCCGGGATGGAGTTGGGAACAGGAGCAAAGGCAACAGGAAAGGATAGAACCATGCACACATGGAGCAAATAGGCTAGAGGGGCCCCCCTGCTCCTCTGGGTATATCGATCTACTTAGTGTTTGATGAGTCTGAGCAGAATAGGAGCAGGAGATGGCATGTGGCATATTTTGAAATAGAACAAACATGAAAACAAGTAATAAAAACTTTTTTTGTGAAATTGCTTCTACAGTTTTTTGAATAATAGAAACATGACAAATTATTTAAGCAAAGAATAATGTTTGTTTCTAAGAGAAATATCCAAAGAACTGACTGTTTCATTAAAAAGGCACATCTTAAGAGTAAGGTAACCTGAGTTCCTTGATATTATACCTTAATATTATTCTTCCAGGATGTGTTAGGTGTGAAGTGCACATTAGTTACACATTTGAGGTGCATGCAGGGCTATGTTGGAGGGTTCAGCCTCCACTTCCACACTTTCTTTTTCTTAACATGTTTTTTTTTTTTTTTTTTTTTTTTTTTTTTGGTACCGGGGATTGAACTCAGGGGCACTCGACCACTGGGCCACATCCCCAGCCCTTTTTTTGTATTTTATTAGAGACAGGGTCTCACTGAGTTACTAAGTGCCTCGCTATTGCTGAGGCTGGCTTTGAACTCGCGATCCTCCTGCCTCAGCCTCCCAAAGTGCTGGGATTACAGGCGTGCGCCACTGCGCCCGGCTCTTAACATGTTTTTAACTCCCCTCCCCTTCTCACTTTTTTCCCCTTTGTCTTCTACATTTCCTAGGTCCCTTGAGTGCCAGGGCCTCCCACCTTCCAGATCAGCACAGTAGACTGCTCTCACCCTGGCCCCATTTCACCAAGTATTCCCCCTTCTTGCCTTTCGTGTCTGTTTTCCAAACTCAAATCTTGTCTCTATTAGGAGGCTTTTCCTAAACAGTGTGACCTCATTTCTCTGCTGTCTCCACAAGACCCCATGCAAAGCTGGAGCTGCTGCCAAATATCTCCAGGACTCTTTTCAGTGACTTACCCAGGGAAGCTCTGTTTAGAATTTCCAAGAAATTAGTCACTCGAGCCCTCCATGTTTGGAGAAAACTCCTGCTTGTCTGAGAAGGCAGAGAAGGTGACTAAATTCTACCTGAAGCTGAAGTCTGAGAATTCCAGTTGAGACTGTCATGATTGCTTCTCCATAATTTTCTTGCTTTGGGTCCAATAGACCAGCATCTTGTTCTGTCTGCTTCAGCTGAAGACAGACCCTGCCAAGAATCTGCCTGGACACATATCTTGATGCTTCATTGTCTATTGGCTGTCAGTGGGGAAACAGTGCAGCTTTGGGTAGTGCCATTTGGTTGAGGCTCTCATATTCATTCTGCCTTCATTTCTCATCCTGATGCCCTAAGGCTCTTTGCTTTTCTTCTCTTGGTTTGCAATTTTATTTGTTTCCCCCCAAAATATGGATATTCTTACCTTAATGTTGAGAATGAGAGGGAGGGAAAAAGTACAGAACACCTCCAAATTTCTGGAGGTGGGAAGTAATTCAGAAATGCCTTTTTAGTATGAAAAGATTGCTATATCTTTTAAAAATAAACAAACAAGCCAAAGCTTGCCCCCCCCCCCCCTTTTTTTTTTTTTTTTTTTTTTTTTTTGTAGTACCGGGGATTGAACTCAGGGGCACTCGACCACTGGGTCACATCCCCAGCCCCCCCTTTTTTTTTTTTTTTTTTGTATTTTTTATTTAGAGAAAGGGTCTCACTGAGTTGCTAAGTGCCTCGCCACTCGCCATTACCTGAGGCTGGCTTTGAACTCGCGATCCTCCTGCCTCAGCCTCCCAAAGTGCTGGGATTACAGGCATGCGCCACCGCGCCCAGCTGCTTGCCCTTCTTTTTAAGTTCCGTTCCAGTTGCTTCACATTGTTAAATGGCGAAAAATTTTAAAGGTGACTTATTTTTCCCAAAACAAAGTTATCCTACTGCTTAATGTCAAATTCCTTACTTGGTTTACATATTTTGTAAGAAAAAATTATTAAATTCTTAAAATGTAATTGAATGGATTGCCAATACACACAGAATATGAACTCGATGTAATTTTCAATATTTTTTTTACTTGTTAACTTATTTAAATATAATCATTGTTGTTGTTACTGGTGATTGAACCCAGAGGTGCTTTTCCACTTAACCAGCCCCTTTATTTTTTTTCTCTTTAATTTATTTTTTTAATTTAAAATAATTACAATTCATAGTGCCCATATATACCATCTTTTTACATACAACTGATTTTGTATACAAAGAATATTCGTACAATGCAGGTCTTCAATCATGCATTTAGGAAAATGAAATCCATCTCATTCAACCACCTATTTTTTTTCTTTTCTCCCCCCTCCCACCCCCATTGCTCCCCTCCCCTTTGACTATTATAATGTTCCTCGAATCCTCCTATGTACCCCCATCCATCAATACTGTGAACTAGCCTCCTTATATCAGAGAAAACATTTGGTACTTGGATTTTTGAGACTGACTAACTTCACTTAGCATTATTATCTTCCAACTTCATCCATTTGCCTGCGAATGCCATTATTTTATTTTCTTTTATTGCTGAGTAAAATTCCATTGTGCGTATATACCACATTTTCTTAATCCACTCATTTACTGAGGGACATCTAGGTTGGTTCCACAACCTAGCTATTGTGAATTGCGCAGCTAAAAACATTGAGATACCTGTGTCACTGTAATAGGCTGTTTTTAAGTCCTTTGGGAATAGACCCAGGAGTGGGATGGCTGGGTCATAGGGTGGTTCCATGCCCAGTTTTCCAAGAAATATCCATACTGCTTTCCATAACGATTGCACCATTTTGCAGTCCCACCAGCAATGCATGAGTGTGCCTTTTTCCCCACATCCTCTCCAACATTTATTGTTGCTTGTGTTCTTGATAGCTGCCATTCTGATTGGAGTGAAATGAAATCTTACAGTAGTTTTGATTTGCATTTCTCTAATTGCCAGCGATGTTGAGCATTTTTTTCATGTATTTGTTGATTAATCGTGTATCTTCTTCTGAGAGGTGTCTTCTTAATTCCTTAGCCCATTTATTGATTGGGTTATTTGTTTTTTTGGTGTTAAGTTTTTTGAGTTCTTTATATAGTCTAGAAATTAGTGCTCTATCTGATGTGCATGTATTACATATTTGTTCCCAATTAGTTGGCTCTCTATTCACCTCACTGATTGTTTCTTTTTCTGAGACAAAACTTTTTAGTTTAAATCTATCCCATTCATTAATTCTTGGTAGTAATTCTTGCACTACAGGATTCTTATTAAGAAACTTGGGACCTAATCCGACATGTTGGAAATTGGAGCTTACTTTTTCTTCTATTAGGCATATTGTCTCTGGTCTAATTCCTAGGTGCTTGATCCGCTTTGAATTGAGTTTTGTGCATGGTGAGAGGAAAGGGTTTAATTTCAATTTGTTGCATATGGATTTCCAGTTTTCCCAGCACCATTTGTTGAAGAGGCTATCCTTTCTCCACTGTACATTTTTGGTGCCTTTGTCTAATATAAGATAGCTGAAATTATATGTATTATTCTCTGTGTCCTCAATTCTGTACCATTGGTCCACCAGTCTGTTTTGGTGCCAATACCATGCTGTTTTTGTTACTATTGCTCTATACTATAATTTAAAGTCTGGTATGGTGATGCCACCTTTCACTTTTCTTGCTCAGGATTGCTTGCGCTATTCAGTTTTCTCTTATTTTTCCAGATGAATTTCATGACTGCTTTTTCTATTTCTTTGAAGAATGACATTGGGATTTTGATTGGAATTGCATTAAATCTGTATAATGCTTTTGGTAGTATGGACATTTTCACAATATTAATCCTACCTTTCCAAGAGCAAGGTAGGTCTTTCCATCTTCTGAGTTTTTCTATGATTTCTTTCTTTAGTGTTCTATAATTTTCATTATAGAGGTCTTTCACCTCTTTCGTTAAGTTGATTCCCAGGTATTTTATTTTTTTTTTTTTTGATGCTATTGTAAATGGGGTAGTTTTCATCATTTCCCTTTCAGAGGCTTTGTTGCTGATGTACAAAAATGCCTTTGACTTATGTGTATTGATTTTGTATCCTGCAACTTTGCCAAATTCATTTACTAGTTGTAAAAGTTTTCTGGTAGAGTTTTTTGGGTCTTCTAGTATATTATCATGTCATCAGCAAATAGTGCTAATTTGAGCTCTTCTTTTTCTATCTGGATCCCTTTAATTTCTTTCATCTGTCTAATTGCTCTGGCCAGAGTTTCCAGTACTATGTTAAATAGCAGTGGTGAAAGGGGGCATCCCTGTCTTGTTCCAGTTTTTAGAGGGAATGCTTTCAATTTTTCTCCATTTAAGATAATGTTAGATCAGGGCCTTGCATAAATAGCTTTTATAATGTTGAGATATGTTCCTGATATTCCTAGTATTTCCAGTGTTTTGAACATAAAGGGGTGCTGTACTTTGTCAAATGCTTTTTCTGCGTCTATTGAGATGATCATATGATTTTTATCTTTAAGTCTATTGATGTGATGTATTATGTTTATTGATTTCCGAATGTTGAACCAGCCTTGCATCCCTGGGATAAAACCCACTTGATCGTGGTGCACTATCTTTTTGATATGTTTTTGTATCCGATTTGCCAGAATTTTGTTGAGGATTTTTGCATCTATGTTCATTAAAGATATTGGCCTCAAGTTTTCTTTTTTGGCTGTGTCTTTGTCTGGCTTTGGAATTAATGTGATATTGGCCTCATAAAAAGTGTCAGGAAGAGCTCTCTGTTTTTCTATTTCTTGAAATAATTTGAAGAGCATCAGTATTAGTTCTTCTTTGAATGTCTTCTAAAACTCGGCTGTAAACCCATCAGGACCTGGACTTTTCCTTGCTGGTAGCTTTTTGATGACGTCTTCTATTTCTTCGCTTGTAATTGATCTGTTTAAGTTGTGTATAGCCTCCAGTTCCAGTTTAGGCAAATCATATGACTCTAGAAATCTGTCAATGTTTTCAATATTTTCTATTTTATTAGAATACAAATTTTCAAAGTAATTTCTAATTATCTTCTGTATATCTGAGGTGTTTGTTGTGATATTCCCTTTTTCATCGCAAATGTTAGTAATTTGAGTTTTTTCTCTTCTTCTTTTTGTTAGCATCACTAAGGGTCTGTCAATTTTGTTTATTTTTTCAAAGAACCAACTTTTACTTTTGTCAATTCTTTGAATGGTTTCCTTAGTCTCAATTTCATTAATTTCTGCTCTGATTTTAATTATTTCCTGTCTTCTACTGCTCTTGGTGTTGGTCTGTTCTTCTTTTTCTCGTGCTTTGAGGTGTGATGTTAAGTCATTTATTTGTTGGTTTTTTTTTCCTCTTAAGGAATGAACTCAGTGCAATGAATTTTCCTCTTACTACTCCCTTCATAGTGTCCCAGAGATTTCTATACGATGTATCTGTGTTCTCATTTACCTCTAGGAATTTTTTAATGTCCTCTTTGATGTCTTCTTCAACCCCTTGTTCATTCAGTAGCATGTTGGTTAGCTTCCAGTTGTTGGAGTAGTTTTTCTTATTCCTTGTTTTGTCGTCGTTCCAATTTCATCCCTTTATGGTCTGATAGAATGCAGGGTAGTATCTCTATTTTTTTATATTTGCTGAGAGTTTCCTTATGACATAATATATGGTCTATTTTGGAGAAGGAGCCATGTGCTGCTGAGAAAAAAGTGTATTCGTTTACTGAGGGATGAAATATTCTATACATGTCTGTTAGGTCTAAATTATTAATTGTTTTAAGGAGGCTTAAAGTTTCTTTGTTTAGCTTTTGTTTGGATAATCTATCCATTGGTGAGAGAGGTGTGTTGAAGTCCCCTAGAATAACTGTGTTGTGGTCTATTTTACTCTTGAACTTGAGAAGAGTTTGTTTGATGAATGTAGGTGCTCCATTATTTGGGGCATATAGATTTATGATTGTTATATCCTGTTGATGAATGGTTCCCTTAAGTAGTAAGAAATATCCATCTTTGTCCCTCTTGATTAGTTTTGCTTTGAAGTCTACCTTATTTGATATGAGAATGGAAATCCCTGCTTGTTGCCGCAGGCCATGTGAGTGATAAGACTTTTCCCAGCCTTTCACTTTCAGTCTGTTGATGTCTTTTTCTACGAGGTGTTTTTCTTGGAGACAGCAAATTGTTGGGTCATTTCTTTTAATCCATTCTGATAATCTATGTCTTTTGATTGGCGAATTTAGGCCATTAACATTCAGGGTTACTATTGAGATGTGATTTCTATTCCCATCCATTTTTATTTGTATTATGGTCTTTAGCTTGATTTGGTTTCTCTTCTGGTTGGTATTTCCCTTAGTTTAATATCTCCCTTTGTTGATTTTCATTGTTATTTTTCTCTTCTTCTTCATGAAAAATGTTGCCCAGGATGTTCAGAAGTGCTGGCTTTCGAGTTGTGAAATCTTTTAACTCTTGCTTGTCGTGGAAGGTTTTTATTTCATCTTCGAATCTAAAGCTCAATTTTGCTGGATATAAGATTCTTGGTTGACATCCCTTTTCTTTCAGAGCTTGAAATATGCTATTCCAGGATCTTCTAGCTTTTAAGTTCTGGGTTGAAAAATCTGAACACAGTCTGATTGTTTTCCCCCTATATGTAATCTGCTTCCTTTCTCTTGTGGCTTTTAGTATTCTCTCCTTGCTCAGTATATTAGGCATTTTCATTATAATGTGTGTTGGTGTGTATCTGTTGTGATTTTGTTTGTTTGGTGTTCAGTAAGACTCTTGAACTTGGTTTTTCCCATTCATTCCTCAAGTTTGGACAATTTTCTGTAATTATTTCGTTAAATAAATTACTCATTCCTTTGGCTTGAAACTCTGCCCCTTCCTCTATGCCAATCACTCTTAAGTTTGGTCTTTTTGTGTTGTCCCATAATTCTTGGATATTATGTTCTTGATTTTCTACGAGTTTTGCTGTGTAATCTAGATATTTCTCTAGAATATATATTTTGTGTTCATTGTGTGAGGTTCTTTCTTCCAAGTGGTCTACTCTGTTGGTGATGCTTTCAATTGAACTTTTATTTTGGTTTAATTGGTTCTTTCATTTATGGAATTTCTATTTGGTTTCTCTTTAGAGCCTCTATTTCCCTATTGAAGTAATCTTTTACTTCTTGCATTTGTTTTTGGAGTTCTTGGTCAAAATGATCTTTTGCCACCTGTATTTGCTCCCTCATCTCATTTTTGAGTTCATTCTTAAGTTCCATAAACATTTGGAATATGTAATTTCTAAATTCCATCTCTGGCATTTCACCAACTGTGCTTGCCATGGAATCTACTGATGAGGTATCTTGATTTTGTTTGTGTCACTTTCTTCCCTTGTTTCTTCATGTTGCTTGTGTGTCTTTTCTTCCTGCACTGTGGGACCTTGACTATTTCAATTTTACCTTAAAGCCTTATGTTGCTCCTGTAGCACATTGCTATCAGATCCCCTTATAATTCCTTTACACTTTAAAATCTAACACTTTCTATTCAGAAAATCCAAGTTTGATCACAATGTACAGATTTAGTTAACCCAGATATTGTTTCCAATTTACTCTGTACGCTTCTGATGGGGTTTTATAGCTTCAAGTATTGGACACAGAGAAGTGAGTGTCTTGAATTGTTCTTTCTTAGAAAGTATGAAAAGAGAGTTCTTTGGAAGTGGTTTAGTGGAAGTGGTTTAGTATTAGTAGACAAGAGAGGAAAGAGAATGGAGTGAACAATTAGGTGGAAAGACCAATTTATATATAAACCTAACTTATACAGCTGTTGAGAGAAGAAATGAAGTAAGATGGAAAAAAAAAAAAAATTACAAAAGAGTCAGAATTGGTGTAAGAGAGAGGAGAGAGAGAGTCAAGAAAATAGAGAGTGAACTATATATAACACTGCTTTGCTCTACAGTTCAATTGCGCCCGTTCTAGAAATCCCAAATTCTGCATGTAACTTGTTTTTGCCTCTGTTTAGTATGCACTTTCAGGAAGAAGAAAAGATGCAAAAATGAGAAGGAAGAAAAGAAGGAATGAAAAGAGGAGCAGAAGCAAACAAACAAACATACTGACAATCAATGCAAAAAACAAAGCAAAACAAAACAAAACCAAAAAAAAGAAAAAAAAAAAAAAAAAAACAGAAAACCAACAAAACAAGCAAACTAACAAAAAATGTCGAACCCAGGAACTAGTCTCAAACAAAACGGACCTTGGGAAGCCCTCCTTTTTTTTCCCTTCCAGTTTAAGCCAATTGTATTGGATCACGTCTAGACATTCAGCAATCTTGTTAGTGGGGTCAAGGCTGCACCTTTGGCCAGTGGCAGAATGGCCCAGTGGAAGAGTGGCTCAGGGGGTTGTGTGTCAGCAGATGAATGTCACCAGGAAACGGACCCTCCAGAAGGCACCCTTTCCCCTTGCCCACCCACAGTTGTAGCTTCTTGGGGCCGCTGGGCCGGCCTCAGACACGCCCTCCCCTGCTGGTTGCCCGAGCCTCACACAGGTGTGCGCTGTTCTCAGAGCACTGGTGGCTCCCTGGATGTCCGCAGCTGTTCTTCCTTTCTGCCTTTTTCCTTTGTCCGGGTCAGCCACTGTATTCCTCAAAGATGGCGGTGCTCTCCTCCTGCTCAACAGCAGTTCCGCAGACCTTTGTGTCACTCCAGAGTGTGCAGGATCGGCTTGGCAAGTTGTGTGAAAGAGCTCTACGTGGACACCGCTCGCGCTTCTAGGCTCCATTCTATCCTTCCTCGCTGATCGGTTTCAAAGCCACTGTGTGGATCATCCCCTTGCCGCAATGTTATTGGGCAGCTGCAGCACTGGTTCGGACTGTGGACCGCTCCAACTCTGCCCCTGCCTGTCATGGTCCGGAGATCGTTGTATTTCACCGTCCAAAGGTGCACAAATGTCTCAGCTCCCATTCAGTTGCAAGAGAATTGCTAGTAATGCTCTCAAACTTCCCACTAAGCATTTTTTAGTCCCCTTTTATTTTTTTATTGTAAGACAGGGTCTTGCTAAGTTGTGTAGGGCCTCACTAAGTTGTTGAGGCTGGCCTTGAACTTGCAACCCCTACCTCAGCCTCCGAGCCTCTGGGATTGTAGGTGTGCACCACAGCATCCTGCTTACAACATATATTTTAAATATAATGATGAACCTTTGACAACTGTATTCTTTCTTTTTATATGTCATCTTTATCATGATTCCTGATGATACTTTCTCTATTCTTCTTTTAATAAAAAATTTCAAATATACATGCAGAAAGTAATATCTTATTAATCTTGTTTTATCTGTTTATTCATTTTTTTGAGTTCTTTAAAACAAATTCCAAATATCATGTCATTTCACCTGTAAAGTACCTTGGTATATAACCATAAGACAAAAATATTTTGAAAATTTAAACATACCACAATGCTTTTAAAACACTACTTTTAAAGAAATTGCTTGATATCATCTAATATTCATTTTATATTCAAGTTTCCTCAACTATTTAAAAAACATCCTTTTTATAATTCTTTTGTTTCAATTAGGATCTAATAAGGTCCACAGTTAAGATTTGGTTAATGTGTTTCTAAAGATTCTTTTAATCTATTTCCTCTTACCACCTTCCCTGTTCTCATATCCTTTACTTGTTGAATAGGCCAGCTTGTTGGTGGTTTTAAATGTTCCATCTTCCATATTTGGTTGCTTGCTTCCTTATGGTACTAGTTACAATGTGCTTCTATCACCTGTATTTTCCTGGAGACCGGGAGTTAGATCTATTCAGAGACTTGATTGAAATTCCAGGGCTTCTTAATATATCATTCAGGGGACCCACAGTCTCTTCTGTCCCACTTTTGGAGATTTGAAGGTTAATCAGTGATTTCAGCATTTGTCGGCCTGAATATCTCATTACAATTTTCCCTATCGGTCTTTTACCTGAACATTTTAGCAGTTTTTGATGGTTGTCTAGTTCCTTTATTTAGGAGTTGCAGAATGGGGATGACTTTTCTTTCATTCTCTGTACATTTGTTAATTGTAAGTCCTCATGAATAACTTCTCTTGCCCATGATTTAGTTACCCAGACAATTTGCACAAGGAAAATGTGACAAATGCTTCATTTTTTTCCCCATTGCTGCTTCATTTTCAGAATGGGGAGTTGATACTAGAAACTTCCAATGATGACCAATGAAATTTTGCTCAAGTTTTACTATGCATTTATGCATTTATCCTACATGTTTGAAATGTTTTAATCCATTGTGGTCACTATTATTTTTAAATACATTATCACTATATTTCAAACAGAATATAAATATTGCTTAAGTTTCCTTGTCTGGTGGGAACACACAGATGCCCCAGCAGTGGTTCTCAAGGTGACTTGGATGTGAGACAATAGGGAGTAAGAAGTGATCACTTTATATTTACCAAAATGGGCCTGGTATGGTGAAGGGGTACTGGTAAAGTTATGTTAAAGGGCAATGAATATTTGGATGTTCATTGTAAAATTCTTTATTTCACAGTAAAATATTGGGGAAGCTGGAAAAAATTAAAAAGGACTTAAAAAGTGTTTAAAAGTTGAAACTCACTGACTGAGTGAACACATCAAAAGTTATAGCCCTACACAGGGAAAAAAGAAGTTAAGAAAGGTCTAGATTTTGTATATAAAAGGTGATGTATGTTATATCTTTCCTTTCATGCCATAAAATTATAACAGTGGCACACTCAGACATCTACAATTTCTATTGACCTCTGATACATGACATTTTTCTCAAATTAAATCAAGGCTATTTAACTATGTAGGGATAAAACAATCTTGATTTGTTTGAGAAACACATTTGGAGAAGTTATGATGAACTTTAATGGGAAACACACTTGTATAGAGGCCTGGGCATAAGATTGAAATTGATCATCACATTGTTTTGTTTAGAAAAGAAAACATAACATTCAAAAGAATATGTTGGAAGCATTGAATTTCTTCACATGAGAACACACACATTGAAAATGATGAGGCTTGGCTAAAGCATAAATTACAGACTACGTTTTTCTTGTCTTAAGAGTGTTGAGCTTTAAAAATATACATATATTATTGCATACCCTAAAAGCTAATTAGAACATTTTGCATGGGGAATACTCTTTGGAAAAAAATATACAAAATAATAGACACTTTAAAAACACTAATGACCAGACTTTGGAAATAATTGTACAAATGGAAAAATGAGATGACAGACAATTTACAGCAAGCCAAATATGTAGATTTGAGGTGGCGGCCTATCATTGCTCAGTGTGGGTGGTCTCCCATTTCCCAGAAGAGTGGATCTCTAGGCTTCATCATAAAATCATGATGCACCTAAGGAGACTTTGTTTGGGAGGGGAGGGGTGGGGGGAAAGGATAGCTTTTAAATAGTCATAGAAGGAGGTCAAAAAAACATAGAGGGAACTTTGTGATGTTACATAAACCAATCCTCTTACCCTCAAGAAAAACCACACCTAAATTCTTCCAGACAGATTACAATCTTTCCTGTTTCTAAAGACCTCCTGAGCAGGAGTTTCCATTTCCTTGCTTTTGTATTTAACAAGCCTCACTCTCGTGAGCATTATTCTCTTGCATGTGTTAAATGCATTATGATCCTTCCAAAAGCTTTATTTGTTCTATCATATTCCACACAGGGAAAGAGGAGAGCTGAGTGAGCTTGCTTCCAGGGCCCTCTCTCTGTCTCCTCCACCCCCAGACTCTTTTCTTTGAACTCATGATCTCCATTTCTTTAAGGCAGGAATTAAAGATATTTTCAGGGATCAGTTGGCTGATAGATAACCTGTAGGATTTAAGATTGTAGGGAAATATGTGCAATTAATATATGTTTAAGAAAAAACTGTAGGGAGTGATGGTGGAGAGCCAAGGCTTTTCTAAGGTCATTTAATTTTATATCCATTAAATGCACCCATTAGGCCAAGTTAAATAAGACTTAGGACTGATTGCTTTATACCTTTCCTGAAAGGGTAATGGCATGGTAGTAAGGTTGCATTTGCCTGTGTATAAAAGTGAAAAGTCAAGACTTACTTTAGTTCTGGTAAAAGATGGTTCTTGTCAGTATTCTCTAGTTCTGTAAGCTCTTATCATAATGTAGTTTCTTCCTGACACACATACTTTTCAGGAGATAGTAATATATATGAATTAGATGCAATATGGCTCCCAATGTCCCCTGCCTCCTGGTATTCCTATTCTTGTGTGTTACCCCTGTGTGACTAGAAGTGATAGCATGTGATTCCCAATGCTAGGTCATATAAGTCATTGCAACTTCCTACCTTTGTCTCTTAGATCACTTGCTCCTGAAGAAGCCAGCCACCTCAAACAGCTCTGTGCAGAGGATCAGAGGCTTTCAACCAACAGCCAGTCCCCCCTGGCCAGGATAACCATCTCAGAAATAGATTCTTCCAACCAAATCAGGCTTTCAGATGACCTCAGGAGAAGCTGGCATCTAATTTCCACTATACAAGAGACTCCAAGTGAGAATTCCCCACAGAACCTTTCCTGAGTTCCCAACAAAGAGAAATGTGACCTAGTAAGTGCTTATTGTCATTTTAAATTATTAGGTTGTAGGGTTAAATTGTTAGGCATGTATAAATGAAAAAAGAATTGGTAGATTTAGAGTTGTGCCTCTACAACTCAGGGATCTGTCACTTAAAGTGAGTAGAGTCATCTTTATATATCCTGGAGATTAATTCTATAGCTATAGCTGAGATGTATGTAGTACAGATTTCTTCCCATTCTGTAGGCTGTTTTTTCACATTATTATTTCTTTTGCTGAGAAGAAGCTTTTTAGTTTGAATCCATCCCATTTACTGATTCTTGATTTTTTCTTTTTTTGTTCTTTGTTTTTTTTTTTTTTTTTTTGGTACTGGGCCACATCCCCAGCCCTTTTTTGTATTTTATTAGAGACAGGGTCTCACTGAGTTGCTAAGTGCGTCATCATTGCTGAGGCTGGCTTTGAACTTGCAATCCTCCTGCCTTAGCTTCCCAAGTGCTGGGATTACAGACGTGTGCCACTGTGCCCGGCTCCTTGATTTTACTTCTTGTGCTTTAGGAATCTTGTTAAGGAAGTCAGTTCCTAAGCCAACATGGTAAAGAATTGGGCTTACTTTTTCTTCTATTAGGCACAGGGTCTCTGTTCTAGTGCTTAAGTCTTTGATCTACTTTGAGTTGATTTGTACACGGTGAGAGATAGTGATTCAATTTCATTTTGCTACATATGGATTTCCAGTTTTCCCAGAACCATTTGTTGAAGAGGCTATCTTTTCTCCAATGAATGTTTTTTGTGCCTTTGTCTAGTATGAGATAATTGTATTTATGTGGATTTGTCTCTGTGTCTTCTATTTTGTACTTTTGGTCTATGTGTCTGTTTTGCTGTCAATACCAGGCTGTTTTTGTTACTATAGCTCTGTAATATAGTTTAAGGTCTGGTATTGTGATGCCTCCCACTTCACTCTTATTGCTAAGGATTGCTTTGGAAACTCTGTGTCTCTTATTTTTCCATATGAATTTCATGATTGCTTTTTCAATTTCTATGAAGAATGTCATTGGGATTTTAATAGGAATTGCATTAAATCTATAAAACACTTTTAACTTAACACCAAAAACACAAATAACCCAATCAATAAGTGGGCTAAGGAACTGAACAGATACTTCATAGAAGAAGAAATACAATCGATCAACAAATACATGTAAAAATGTTCAACATCTCTAGCAATTAGAGAAATGCAAATCAAAAATACTCTAAGATTTTATCTCACTCCAGCCAGAATGGCAATTATCAAGCATACAAGCAACAATAAATGTTGGAAAGGATGTGGGGAATAAGGTATACTCATACATTGCTGGTGGGACTGCAAATTGGTGCAACCATTATGGAAAGAAGTATGGAGATTCCTCAGAAAATTTGGACTGGAACCACTATTTGACCCAATCATCCTGCTCCTAGGTTTATATCCAACGACTTAAAATCAACTTACTTCAGTGATGCAGCCAAATCAACGTTTATAGCAGCTCAATTCACAATAGCTAAACTATGAAACCAATCTAGATGCCCTTCAATAGATGAATGGGTAAGGAAAATGTGGTATAGATACACAATGGAATATTACTCAGCTATAAAGAAGAATGAAATTATGGCATTTGCAGGTAAATGGATGGAGCTGGAGAAATAGAGCTAAGTGAAATGAGCCAATTCCCCAAAACTAAAGCCTGAATGTTTTCTCTGATGCGTGAATGCTAATTCATAAAAAGGAGGTGGGGATTAGGGAACAATAGAGGTACTTTGGATTAAGCAGAGAGGAATGAAGGGAGGGGAGGGAGTATGGGAGTAGGAAGGATAGTAGAAAGAATTGGATATTATTTCCCTCTGTGCATATATGATTACATGATTGGTGTGATTCTACACCATGTGCAAAAAGAAGAATGAGAAGTTATACTCCATTTATGTATGATGTGCCAAAATGCATTCTATTGTCATGTATAACTAATTAGAACAAATTTTTTAAAAAGTGTGTAGAGTCACCAATCCTGGTGA
Organism: Tamias sibiricus; assembly: GCA_025594165.1. Taxonomy (NCBI): domain Eukaryota; kingdom Metazoa; phylum Chordata; class Mammalia; order Rodentia; family Sciuridae; genus Tamias; species Tamias sibiricus. The sequence goes on from CM046664.1 coordinate 73,463,634, forward strand.
CCCTTTCCTTTCAGTTTACTTGGCAAGGGAAAAGGGAATGTTGGGTCTTTTCTCAGGTATGTGGAGCCAGGAATAATGTAAAAAGCACTTAATTAATTACATAGATACATGTCAAAAACACTAATTACTCTGTGGTGGCATCATGGTAGGAGCTCTACCTCAATTATCTTCATATGAACCTCATAGTCACCCTATGAAGTAGCAACTATTAGTATGGTTTACCAGGTTACTGCACAAAAACTCCAAGGACCTGTTGAAATGAACTGATGTTTAAGTAGATGTGATTTGAAAAGAATGCTACAAAATTCCCCTCCAAAATATTCTACAAATCAGATATCACAGTTACTTAAATTTCATGAATATGAGCCTTAAGTATTTTCAGAATTAGTCTTTTAACAGGGTACTCTTTCCATCACTGAACACGTTTAGCAGGCACAATTTTTTTTTTTTTTTTTTTTTTTTTGGTACCTGGGATTGAACTCAGGGGCACTCGACCACTGGACCACATCCCCAGCCCTTTTTTTGTATTTTATTAGAGACAGGGTCTCACTGAGTTGCTAAGTGCCTCACCATTGCTGAGGCTGGCTTTGAACACGTCATCCTCCTGCCTCAGCCTCCCAAGTGCTGGGATTACAGGCGTGCGCCACTGTGCCCGGCTTAGCAGGCACAATTTTATTCCCCTCCTAGGGAAAGCTCCCGTGTGAAAGCCAGCCACAGAAGTGAGCCTAGGACTCTGGGACTACGGGGAGCCCATCTCTTGTGCTCTGACATCCATTCCTGTCCATAAGCAGACCATGCTTCTCATGAGCCGTTCCTGGCCAGAGACTAGGAGTGGCAGGGTCCCTTATCCTGTTGTGATCCTGTGGGAGGCAGCATTCCTATGAATGTTGATTCCCCAGTGGCCCTGCTGAACTCTGCGATGGATATAGCTAATGTACAGTATGGTAGGTATAGTTCATAACACTCTGCTGTTTATTTGACATTTGATAAGAAAGCAGATTCTGTGTGTACCTCCCACCACGAAATGTTAAGGGTGATGTTATTGTTTGTATATGAGGTGTTCCCTCAGAGTGCCTGAATTAATGCAGGAATGTTCAGAGAGAGGTAAAGTGATGGGATTGCGACAGTCCTAACTTAATCAGTTCATATTACTTTGAATAATTAGGTGGTAACTGTAGGCAGATGGAGCATGGCTAGAGGAGGCAGGTTATTGGAAGAGTACATTTTCCCTGTGGTCCTTCACCCCTTCCCCTTTCTCTCTGCTTCCTTTCTGCCATGAATGGAGCAGCTCCCCTCCACCACACCCTTCCACCATGATGTTCTGCTCACCTTGGGCCCAGAGCAATGGATTCATTCAACCTTGGCTAAAACTCTGCAACGGTGAGCCAAAATAAACTTTTCCTCCTCTGTGTTATTCTTGTTAGTTATTTTGGTCACAGCAATGAAAAGCTGACTGACACAGGTGATGATGTGTTAATTAATTTGACTGTGGCAATCGTTTATACAATGTGTGTGTGTGTGTGTGTGTGTGTGTGTGTGTCTCAAATCATCTTATTGTAAAACTTGAATATATACAATATTTATTTGTCAATTTAATATTTTAACATAAGATAACAATAAACTATTGTCTAAGATGCTTCTACCCATCTTTTCTGCTTGCCTCGCTCATCCTCCTGTGGTCAGGTCTGTATCACGCCTGACCAGTACCCTTCTTCGTCCATACCCCTATTCCTGTCACAGTTATCATTGCCCCTAATGAATCCCTTGTACCATTAGTCCTGTCTTGGCATCTGCTTCTCAGAGGGTCTGGACTAACATGTAGAAAATAAAGCTTCTATAATCACAGTGTGACAAGAAAATGGCATAGTCAAGCTTAAGATGACCTGCGAGGATTCAAAAGCCAAGTACCCGATTGTATTATTTTGTTTATGTAGAGCTAGTACTGTGCAAAATAAAATAGAAAGATTATTTATAGGATGACTAAGTGGAGACCTTTTCTATTAGTAGCTGTAGAAATGTTGACCAGAAAAAGGAAGACGCATAGGAATGAGTATATGTGGTGTTCTGACTGGTGTAGACAAGTTGATTTATTCTTTGCTTAAAATACCCATAAAGGCAGAAAGGAGGCTCTGGAGAGCCAGAGGACTTTTCTCTGACCAGACAGAGAAGGCAGCTGCTGAGATTGCTGAGATGCCAAACAAAAAGAAGAAACTCTTGAAAGAGAAGAAATTGGCTGTGCTTGTCCTCACAGCTTTGGAACACAGCGGTTGTGCTCTGAGGAGTGTGAAGAAAGAGGTCGGCGTGAGAGATGGCTTGAGAGCCCAGAGAGCTGCTGAGAGTGCACACTCATTCCCCGTGTGTTCTGTCCTCAACTCACAGGCACCCTCCCCTGGGGCAGACATGTGAAAGCCCCAAGAGAAACAAAATCAAAAGCCCCCAGCAGCTCCTCAGGCAAATGCAGTGGAACACCCATCTCTTTCTCTAAACCCAAGAAAGAAACCTCTTCCAAGGAGGAGTGTGTTGGTCAGCAGTGATTTTGAAGAGGCAGCTTGCAGTGCAAGTCTTCCCAGAGAAAGAAATCTTTACTTAAGAAAAACTGGTCATCCTGAAGAGGCAGCAGCAGGAATGTCTCCAAGAAAAAAGAGGACATTCTCTTCCAGAAAGGAACCAGTCAGAAATGGACCCTAAAAGACTAGAAGCAGGAACAGCTCCATGAAAAAGAAGAGTTCCCAAAACCATCCAGGGAAGATCAGAATGGACATTCCCTGGGGCAGGAGTCTACCCCACAGTGATATTTCTCTACCCATATCCTATACCCTAATAAAAATAAGTTCACAAACACAAAAAAAAAATAAAATAAAGAATACCTACAGATAGCAGATGCTTTTGGTGACCCTCTTCACCTCACTTCTCATTTTAGCTGCCAAAGAAGAGGCAGCTCTGGGCAAGCTCAGACCCATGCCACAACATCCCACCTCAAGCATGAGCCAGGGAGAGAGTTGTCAGATTTAGAGGAGAGAGAGAAAGAGAGAGAGAGAGAGAGAGAGAGAGAGAGAGAGAGAAGAAAAGATGAAAAGATACAGGATGTCCAGTGAAATTTGAATTTCAGATAAATAATGAATCATTTTTTAAGGCATGTTTTATATAGTAGCTGTAAAAGAAAGTCTTTTTGCTCTTTATCTGAAATCTTTATTTCCCTGGGTGTCTTGTTTTTTATTTGGCACCCCTAGTCAGGAGCATTTCCATTTTCTTTCTCAGAGATTTCTCTGGAAGCCACAGGAGCCTCCTGAGTCTGGGTAGTTGGAGCATAGCAGGTCATGGGAGTTATTGTCCCCAGGTAACCCTCCACCAGTGGAGGACAGTAGCAAGGGGATAAACAACCAGCACCTGTCCTTTGAGTGGAGAATGTGGAGAATGTGGGCATGCTGTTTCTCAGAGGTCCTGGCAGCATTGCCTGGTTGCCTACCGCAGCCATCTCAATAATGTACGCCTGTGGCCGGCTTCTTCTTCCCTTCACCCTCTCCTGTTCCTTCATGCCTGCTCCCTGTGAATACCTTTCAAACAAACCTCCTCCCATGTCTCGGGATATACATATAGAGCAGCCCAAATAAGACAATATATCTGTGCAGAGAGGCAAGTGTCAGAAATCTCTTGTCCACAAAATAATTTCAAGTAGCTTGAAATTTGAGAAATGAGTTTATGGTAATAAACAATTACCTAATTACATGAAGATACAATATTAGATACTAAGTAAATAAAGTTAGTTTATTTACTCTTCTAGAAGAGATATTTTCCTTATTTGCCTATAAACAAAATAAACCCTGTGCTCATGTTAATTTATAGCAAAAAAAAAAATCTCAAAAACCAGTAACCCTCCAGTATGTATGAACTGAATAACTAACACTAATGAAGTCTATTTTGTACTATACGTATTTAAAAGCCACAATCATTTTGTTTAAGAACATTAAAACCCCCAACAATTTATATAAGAATATTTGCAGTAGGTTTGGGAAGTTTGTGATTATTAGTTTTCAAGTACATCTGGTCATCAGTATAAATATTGTGATAATATTCAAGAGTTGCATTCATTTTTGGCAGTGTTTTGCATTTCATCAACCATGGATTTTAAGTACCTTTGGACTGTGTTGGGTTCTGCATAAAACAATCAATCATCTCCATTTGACTGTTTGGCAGAGACAGCTAATGACTTGTTCTGTCATGAACTGAATTCATAGATATTCATGAGGCACAGAGAAACACCTCATTGTTTCAGATTGCTTTGTTATTTTATAATAAATCATGAAGGCACTCCCACTCATACCTGGCCATAAAATGTTTGTGCTCACCTTTATGGTTTTGTAATGTTTCAATTTGCATAGTTTAGCCCACTTCATGTATATTTTTAATAATAAGTTGCAATTTTTTTTAAATTTCCATATATTCCTGACCTTATTTATGTCAGCAAAATTTGGTAACATCTAAATATTGAAATGACATGTGTCCATAAGTCAGAATTATATAGTTTCTCAGACTGTGGGGTTTCACGGCAGAACAGTAAACTTGGTAGGGTAGGTATTGTTCCCAAATTCCATCACTCTCAACCTTTATCACCCCTTGTTTATTTGTGAAGACCATTTAAGAATCAGATGCAACTGCAAACTTTGTGTCCTGCCAGCATATCTGTGTGTACTTCAACAATTGCACAAATAGCATGAAATGAACTCATTTAGAAAGCTATTTTATCACTTCTGATAAACATGAATAAAAAAGTGAATATTAACATTTGAAGCCATTTGAGTCCCTCACTTTGTCTGCCTTTCTAATCAGTCTAATCATACACTGGCAAAATCTTGTAAAATCCAAAAAGCAAAAAATCCAGGGAAACAAAACCCACCGACAACAAATCCCAGAGACGTAAAAACCATGAAAACTTCTCGATTGCCACCAACGTGGTTCTCAGAAAAGACAGTTTATTGGATCTTCCCTAAGAATTATGTTTTCAGCAACAATACTGGATTCAAACATTTACTGTCTTGGAGTCTAACAATGGCTATTTGTTTAGATGGCACACTGCCTATTTAGAACTGAGTAGAATTCTTGCCATAGGGATCAACAATGTTTAAAAGGACAAACATTATAAGAAATGTGGCACCACACAGGGTTGGAGTCAGATTACTTGGGTTGAGTCCTGGCTCTGGATGCATTCGCTGGTGAACTCAGACAATTTATTTGATTTTTAACCCTAGTTTTCTCACAGTATTTACTTCACTGTTATAAGAATTTGTACTAGCGTAGAGTAAGAATTTATTAACTTTAACTATTTTCTTTATTATTAATATCAGTCAGTGCAATCAGCTGCAAAAAATAAAACCCACCCAGCCAGAGTAAACAAAAAAGAATTTGTTAACTTTATTAAGGGAGACCAGGTGGCTCACAGATTTAGAGGTAGGGGGGCCAGGATGACAGAGAATCAGATTTGGTGGTGACATAAACAGGATGATGCCTAAAATTGCATTGTAGAGGCTGCTGAAGGATACAACCGAACTCATGCAAGAGCTGCAGAAAATTGTGGAACCCAGTGCAAAATGAAAATGTGGGCCACTCGTTCAAAATGTAGGAAAATTTCCATTCAAGTTTTGAAATGTAAAATTCTCCCTTTTCTTCTTCAGTCACTCATAATTTGTCTTGAATTTTATAAAGTCACTATTTCATGTTGCTCTAAATTTAGTATAAATTTTTAAGGAAAATATAAAAGCCCTCTTATGCAGAATTACTGAAATTACCACAATTCACATATCATAGCTCAAGCATGTGTATTTTCCAACACACTCTGCCTCTGGCTCACTTGTGAGAAAGGAAGGACTAAAAAGAAAAAAGCTATGGATTGCTCTCTCTCTCTCTCTCTCTCTCTCTCTCTCTCTCTCTCTCTCCTCTCCTCTCCTCTCCTTCTTTTCTTCCTTCTTTCTTTCTTCCCCTCCCTTCCTCACTACCTCCATACCCTCCTTTCTTCCTTCCTTCCTTTCTTTCTCTCTTTCCCTGTCTTCCTTCTCCCCCACACCCCCTGTTTCTTTCTTTCTGTCATTATTTTGGTGTAAGAGGTTGGCTACTTCAGGGAAGTTATAGAAGGAAGGAAAGACCAGAGACATTTCCATGCTTGCTTAGTGTTTCTTGGATGGACATGCTTTTTCCTGTGTTGAAAACAAGTTCTGCTTAGAACAGAAAAGTGTGGCCTCTGGGGGCTGCCATCGCCCCCTCCCCAACACCCTTACTCAGTAGTTGATGTTACTTTGTACTTGCTTTGAGCCTGGCTGAAATACTACACAGTATAGGTCTATGAGAATGCTAGGCTCATGGTTTAGTAGATGCTACATGCAAATAGACACTAAAGGAAGAGGGCAGGAACCCATATCGTGCAAATTATTACATTCATCAAAGTCTGGTTGGGGTATGTCTTGGAAGATTTTTTTTTTTCACCCGGAAAGGCAAATATTTACTGTCTATGGATATTCCTTTTCAAGAAAGTAAATGCAAAAGTTAGAAAATACACATATTTATTCTGTTTAAAGAAACATGTAGACAGGCTGCATATGACTAAGTAGAAGAAATGTGTATATAAATTCATCATTGTCCTGTTAGACAAAAAGGGCCTAAGGACAAAAGTCATCTGATATGGCATATTGTATAATCATGATTCTAAGCTAAAAAAAAGCCTCTTGGCAAAGTTCTCAGGAGCTTGAACCATCTGTTATCCTATAAAGTCAATTTGATAGAGCTATACATTGTCACTCAGCTCCTGAGGAACTTCTGTTGTAACCTGTTCTCAGTATTCACCTTCTCTATACACTGATGAGTTAAACTGACATCAATAAAGTGCTTTCCCTCAAATAGCTAAGAAATGTATAAATTCACTGTGATAGTGTGTTTTATATATATATATTTATATATATATATTCTTGAAGTTCATTTTCAAACTCATTTTTCATGCTATTTTAATTTCATATTATTCTTTAAAACAAAATTCATTCTCTAACTTTAGAGACAGGTTGATATTGTGTGTAACATATTTCATCCTACTGTACATATTACTCAAATAACTTAAGTAAAAAATTTCCTGGCTATAAGATTGTTGGTATATTAATTTACCTTTTTTATTATAAAAATAAAAGTCTTAAACCCAAATCTTATATGAAAAATTTAAGACATACATACACAACTTTTTAATGAAAAAAAAATAGCATTACTAAGCTAGATTTTTTTTCTTTCCAAATATTTATCAATTCAGATAACTTGGATGAAGTCCTATGATATAGATAAATGAATACTGTGAGACTACTTTAATATTTAGTTTCTGGTATATTTCTCAGAATGTATGTAGACAACTTATTGCTCAATAAATATTTGTTTGAAAAAATGACTAAGTTATTATGACAATTCTAACAAAAGTTTTGGCCCAGCTCCTAAATAGCTAATAGATTTAAGTACAGAAACACAAAGCTTCATTTACCATTTTGGATGACTACCATCTTCAATTTTAATGAGTTTTATAAAGGGATGAGATCAGGTATTTAAAGAAAAATATAAGATGCATCCACCAAAAAAGCGGTGGTTTGGGTTCTTTTTTAAACTGAACTCATAAGGTCATTGAGCACAGCCTGTGAGTGTTTTACTCATCCTCCCCTTCACCTGAGAAGTGAAATATACTCCTGGTGGTCAAGAATAAAGACTTTAATTCCCAGACATTCTTAGAGCTAGATATGGTTGAGGGGTTCTATTTAATTTTTCATGTGACTAAATTTTAACGCCAATGAGATATGAGCATAAGTGATGGTACAATTCATGTTGTGTTGTTCAAGGGAGAAGAATAAAAATTGACCTTATACAAATCCCTGTAATTCTGACTTTATATTAGATACAGCTAAACTTCTAATCTAAATAATGCAATGCCTAACACAGAGTGTTATTGGAGAAAGCAAATGGTAAGAATCCATTAATTTTCAAGTGAAACAAATTAACCTAGGATGGGAATATTTGGAATATACACACACACACACATAGGCAAGTATATATACATGTAGCCATGTGTGTATATATTCGTTAGTAATAATATTTAAAGATCTAACTTACAAAATAATTTGCTTTGACTCTCTGGTTTTAGAGCTCCAATTTCCTCAAGTATGAAGACCTTGTCCAGCCCAGCTCTAGACTTTAGGAACACTCTTTCTCCTGAAAGAGAAGATCATATGCCAGCACCAGCATCGAGCCCACCACAGTCCTATATGTAGCACAAAGAGCCAACCACTGCAGCAAAATGAAGCAGAATGTGATCAAAATAAAAGATTGTGAGGGGCTGGGATTGTGGCTCAGTGGTAGAGTGCTTGCCTAGCAGGCGTGAGGCACTGGGTTCGATTCTCAGCACCACATACAATAAATAAAATAAAGGTTCAACAATAAAAAAAATAATAAAAGATTGTGACATGTGGAGAACATGCCTCTTTCTCAGTTTTCTCATCAAAAAGACTCAGTCTTTCTGATCTTATGTAATCCTTTCCCAGATTGTATTAGATCCACTCAGTATGACTGAGCTCTTCAATCTCTTAGTGTGCAAATTAGAAAAAGTTGCCTTTTATCATCTGCTTGGAAATTGTCACAATAATTTGCTTTTATTAGAACCAGACATTTCATTGCCATCTGCTGGATAGGTGTGTGTGTGTGTGTGTGTGTGTGTGTGTGTGTGTAAATTGCACATCCTAAACTTGTACAACTGCACTGCACAAAGCAATTTGTGCATAACCACAGGTGAGAATTATGGGTTAACTGATTTCTGGCTCTCTTTGGTTTGTTCTACAATGAGACAATCAAAGAGGAGTGACCAAATTGAGGTAACTTCTCTCAGTAGTTTCAACTCATAATACAACTATAGAAACTTTCAAGGCTTCTAGAGAACAGTTTCAAGATACTGAAATCTTTGACCAACAAATTGGTGAGAGGATATATTTTTAAGTGAAAATCATAACAAAATAGTTAATATGGACAGTGTAAACTTATGAAGGATATGTAAATGATGCATATGTCCTATGTGTGATGTGTAAAAATTTCTCAAAAGATCCCTAGCCAACTTGGGTACAGTGATACTTGCTTATAATTCCAGCAATTCAGGAGGTCGAGGCAGAAGGATTGCAAGTTCAAGCCCAGCTTGGACTATTTATCAAGATCTTGTCTCAAAATAGGAAATAATAAAGGCTGAGGATGAAGCTCAGCAGTAGAGTGCCCCTGGGTTCAATATCCAACAACAACAACAACAACAACAACAAAACTCTAGCCAAATGTTAACATTAGTTAGTAATTTAAAACATTTTGCTTGTCTGCTTTTTCTAATGTTTTTATAATGAATATATTTTGGTTTGAAGCTAAAATAATTTAGAGTATCCAAAAAGACTTCCTAGTGTGAGTATTATGTATTGGATCCTTCTATACACGGGACTTCATTCCTAATAATAAAAAAAATAGGACACATAATTAGGAACTCTCTGGAATTCCTCATGCCTAGAAGCTCTGAAGAATTTCTACTAAGTAACAAAGTCTATTTTAGAAGATTGGAACTCTCTGCTTCATTGTTGCCATGTCCTGAGCTGCTTTTCTCTGTAACACCCTTTTGTCATGATGTTCTGCTTCACCTTAGGCCCAGAGCTATGGAGTTGGCGGATCATGGACTAAACCTCTGAAACTCGCTTCTATTGAGCTTGGTATCTATCCCTTTCCTGAAACTATCTTTACTAGAACTGAACAACATGCTCCTATCCCTGGAACTCTAGCATTGTATCATATTACCAAGAGCTAAGAGCTCATGTACCCAATGGTCTTACAGTCATATACTTTCATGTCTATCGAATGATATGACACTTCCACTTTCAAGAATTTAAAAATTCTGATCTGCTTCCTGGTTGCCATGTCCTGAATTACTTTGCTTTGCCATATCCTTCTACCATGATGTTTTGCCTCACCTCAGGCCCAAGCTATGGAGTTGGATGAGTGGATTGAACCATGAACCAAAATAAACTTTTTCTCCTCTAGGTTGTTCTTGTGGGATCTTTTGGTCATAGCCATGCAAATCTGTCTAAAACAGAAATTGGAACCAAGAATTGGGTCATGGATTTGATGAGGGACTTAAGAGAAATTATGATGAATGCTCCTTCTGTCTCAAACACATGGGTGTTAGTAATATTCTCTGCAGTATCTTAGGGAATAGAATTGTTTGTTATAGTATAAAAATGTGAGTGAAGTACTACCATCCCTTTGACACTAATCATTCCAATCTGGAAGAAAATGGAATTGGATACATTGAGTATAGGTGTGTTTAGGTCTTTAAAAGCCAAAAGTTATTATAGAATTTTAGACCCCAAATGAAAAGACTATTGAAATATCATATATTTTAATTTCTAAACAAATAAATACAAGTCTTTATAACCAACTGAAACAAAAGCTTCTGGAGTCCTTTCCTATTATTATGAAACATGGAAAAAGTCCTGGAGGCCAAAAAGTGAGAAGACCACTGTGAATTATGCCTGGACATGACTAGGCTATTTCTTGCCCTGACCAGACAAGGAGCCATTGTGGGGGAATTTCAAACACCAGCTATGTAAGGCCCTGGATGCAGCTGGGAATTTTTGTCCATAAGTACAGGGAGCTCTTGGTGATGACCTCATGGATTCACAGATAGTCAGCTTGTTTGGTTGTTTGGTAGTTCTGATTTTGGTCTTTTGATGTTGTGTTTTCTCTTTTAATTTTTAAAAAATATTAATTAATTAATTATTTTTATTAGCTAGCATCCTTTGTTGATTTTGCTGCTTAGGATGTAAAGTGAGTGTAGTCAGTATAGTGAAGACTGGCAAGAGACCACTTCCTGCTCTCAGCCTGCTTTCACAGACCTTTATAGGATCCTGAGGAATATTGGGCAGAGTGGCTTTGCCAAGGTGAAACTAGCCTACCATCTCCTTACAAGGACAGAGGTGGCCATGAATATCCTGTCACAGGTAGAGCAGAACTTCCCCATTATACCCGAACCAGATATAGTGGAGACTATGGGACACCCAAATGCCATCCAATTGTTTCAAGTTATTGAAACCATTGAAAATATCTACTTCATGATGGAATATGTAGGTGGGGGACAGCTACAGCACCATTTCCTGGAAGCCAGTGGCATGCAGAAGGAGGAGGCCAGGAGACCGTCCTGACAGATCGTGTGTGCTATGTGTTACTGCCACAAGAAGGGGATCTCAACAGAAATGTGAAGGCAGAGACTATCTTGGTATATGCCAGAGGAAACATCAAATTCAATGACTTCAGCCTGAGCAGCAGGTTCACAAAAAGGCAGAAGCTGGGTAGGTTCTGGGGAACTCTCCCATACTGTGTCCCAGAAATCTTCCATTGGGAGGAATGTGAGGGCCCCCTAGTGAACATCTGCAGCCTGAGTGTCATTCTGTAGTTCATGGGTTATGGGTGCCACCTATTTAAGGGCACCACTCCTTGGCAGGTCCTGTATGCAAGGTACCACCTTCCCGCTCATGTTTCTGCCAAAGCAAAAAGCCTCATAAGTCAAATACTGACTGTGGACTCAATGCAGAGGTCCATGGTAAACCAAATCATGGGGCACCCATGGCTGAGCCAGGGTAAAGAATATTCACCAAGTCATTCTAGTAAGCCACTTCCCAACCATTGGGGCTGTCAATAATGACAATCATGTTTGGCATGTGTTATCATCCATATAATACCTGGATGTCTGTGGTAAAAATAAAATTTGATGAGGTGATGACTATGTACCTGTTAATCTAGCACCAGATAACCCTGTGGGCCAGGCGCATGTTCCAGGTGAAACCATCACCCACACTCCACAGATCCTTCTACATTCCCTCTTTGCACAAACAGGAGTGCCCGTGAGCCTGCCCCTCTCACTTTCCCCGTCTTGCACTGTGAGCATGAGCTGCCTGCAGAGGCCAAGCAGTCAGATTAGAGGGCAGCCCGCCTGCCTTTCCTCTCTGCTGCCTGAATTAGAGGACCTCCACTCCCAGCATAGCTCCCTCGCATGTTACTGTGTCCTCCACACCCAGCTTCTGGATAACTGTTGGTGGGTGGGACACAGCAATAAGTCGTCCCAGGGTACATGGACAGAAGAAAACTCCCACTCCACAGGGCCATCCCACGGTGTGCCCCACAGTCTGTACTCATGACAACAGCAAGGACCGGAAGAGGGTAGTTAGGAGAATTGCTACCTGTGTTTAATGACTATGTTGCTGCGTGCCATATTTCTGCCAGCTGGCCCAGAAGATAGGCCCTGCATTCAGAAAAAAAGTGGTTCCAATGAAAGGAGGGCAGAAACCTGCTAGACTCAGAAACAAAGTGGCTCCAATTTAAATAGAGAACTGAGACAGAGACAAATGCAGAGGACCCACAAAGGACCCTAAGCTCCATGGATACTGACATCATGTGTAGGCATCCATCAGGGGGGCTTAAGTGGCTGCAGAAGTGAGGTGTGCAATCTGGCTCTGGGTTCTCTACATGGATTCTAGCCAGGAGCTCATCTGGAGCCACCTGGAGACAAGGGGTCTCCCCTTTGCCCCTACCTGTGAGAGACATCAAAGACTATTTTCCCGGGGACACTTCCTACTACCCTGCTCTTCTCTGTCCTTTCTCTCATGTTTCTGGAAGAGCAGAGATGGTTATTAATGAACTTGTTTCTCATAAAAAATTTGAATTAAAAAATTCCTGTTAGTCTATTGTTTGTGGAAAATTAAATATAATTCTCTGTTGATGCAAATAGAAAATAAATATAAATAGAATCTATTTGTTCAGACTCCCTAAAACCCACAAAAAATATAGCTCATATGGAGGAAGGAGACAAATAAATTTGTTTGAAAGTAATGACTTTGGATGCAATAATTATTTTTGTTTACAACACATCATCGTGTTGTTATGTAGTATGTGGTATCAAAGTTGAGTTAATGTTAAAAGCTAATTTTAAATGGCAATGCATATAAAAGAAGAGCCTGGAAAATATGGTGAAAGCAAACTCACAACTTGGGTTAATATTTCTTTTCATTAAGATAGTGAGCAATGTATTACAGTCATGCATTACTTAATGACAGAGATACATTCTGAGAAATGAGTTGTTTTGTTATTTCATCATTGTGTGAACATTATAGCGTGTACTTACACAAACCTGGATGATATCATTTACTACACACCTAGGTTATTTTATAATTTTATGGGAGCACTATTGCATATGCGTTTCATTTTTGACTGAAATGTCATTATGCAGTGTATGACTTTATTTTTATAATTAAAATACTCAAAGTCTTTAGTTAAGAAATGTCACATTTCCATTATTATGGAAAGCTAAACACAATCTATCCATTAGAAAACTGATTAAATAAATTATATCATAGATTCATTATGAAATACAATGCAGAGCTTAAGAAAACATTCAATCTTTGTTTTTTTTGGGGGGGATTGGATTATTTCACTTGGCATGACAGACTCCAGATCCATCCATTTACCAGCAAATGTCATAAAGTCATTCTTCTTTATGACTGATTAACACTCTATAGTGTATATATTCCACATTTTCTTTATCCATTCATCTGTTGCAGGGAACCTACGTTGGCTGTATAGCTTAGCTATCATGAATTGTGCTGCTATAATATTGATGTGGCTTTTTCACCCTAGTATGCTGATTTTAAGTCATTTGGATATACACTGAGGAGTGAGATAACTGAGTCAAATAGTGGTTTCATCCGAGTTTTTTGAGGAATCTCTATATTGTACCAATTCGTAGTCCCAAGGACAACATACAAGTGTATCATTTTCCCTAAATCCTCTTCAACATTTATTGCTACTTATATTATGGATAATTACCATTCTGGCTGGAGTGAGATAAAATCTCAGTGTAGTTTTAATTTGCATTTCTCTAGTTGCTGAAGATATTGAATATTTTTTCATAAATTTGTTGACCAATTGTATTTCTTCTTTTTGGGACGTGTCTGTTTAGTTCCTTTGCCCATTTATTGATTGGGTTATTTGTATTTTTGGTGTTAAGTTTTTTTGAGTTCTTTGTATGTACTGGATATTAATGCCTTATATAGAGTTTAAGGAAAATAATGTAGTTGTTTTATTCTTTTTAAAAAATTTATTTATTTATTCTAATTTGTTATACATGACAGCAGAATGCACTTCAATTCATAGTAAACATATAAAGCACAATTTTTCTTGTCTCTGTACGCAAAGTAGAGTCACACCATTTCTGTCTTCATACATGTACTTAGGGTAATGATGTCTATCTCTTTCCACCATCTTTCCTACTCCCATACCCTCTTCCTTCCCTTCCCTCCCCTTTGCCCTATCTAAAGTTCCTCCATTTCTCCCATGTTTCCCCCACCCCCATTATGGATCAGCATCCACATATCAGAGAAAACATTCAGCCTTTGGTTTTTTGGGATTGGCTTATTTCACTTAGCATGATATTTTCCAACTCCATCCATTTACCTGCAATTCCATGATTTTATTCTCTTTAATGTTGAGTAATATTCCATTGTGTATATACACCACAGTTTCTTTATCCATTCATCTGTTGAAGGGCATCTAGGTTGGTACCACAGCTTAGCTATTGTGAATTGCGCTGCTATAAACATTGATGTGGATGCATCACTGTAGTATGCTGTTTTTAAACCTTTTGGATATAAACTTAGGAGTGGGATAGCTGGGCCAAATGGTGGTTCCATTCTAAGTTTTCCAAGGAATCTCCATACTGATTTCCATAGTGGTTGCCACAATTTGCAGTTCCACCAGCAATGTATGAGTGTGCCTTTTCCCCCACGTCCTTACCAACACTTAATGTTCGTATTCTTAATAATTGCCATTCTGACTGAAGTGAGGTGAAATCTTAGAGTAGTTTTGATTTGCATTTCTGTATTTGCTGGAGATGTTGAACATTTTTTCATATATTTGTTGATTGATTGTATATCATCTCCTGAGAAGTGTCTGTTCAGTTCCTTGGCCTATTTATTGATTGGGTTATTTGTTTTTTTGGTGTTAAGTATTTTGAGTTCTTTATATATCCTAGAGATTAGTGTTCTATCTGATGAGCATGTGGTAAAAAATTTGCTCCCATTCTGTAGGCTTTCTCTTCATCTCACTGATTATTTCTTTTGCTAAGGAGAAGATTTTCAGTTTGAATCCATTCCATTTATTGACACCTGATTTTATTTCTTGTGCTATAGGAGGCTTGTTAAGAAAGTCAGAGCCTAATGTTTATAGCAGCACAATTCACAATAGCTAGATTGTGGAACCAACCCTGATGCCCATCAGCAGATGAATGGATAGGGAAACTTTGGTGTATATACACAATGGAACACTACTCAGCACTAAAAGATAATAAAATCATGGCATTTGCAGGTAAATGGATGGAGTTGGAGAAAATAATGCTAAGTGAAGTTAGCCAATCCCAAAAAACCAATGGTCAAATGATCTCTTTGATATGAAGATACACAAAGGGGGGGGGGGAGGAGGGAGCAAGGGGATAGGAATAATAGCAGACTGAGTTATCCATGATTACCCTAAATACATGTATGAAGACACAATTGTTGTAAAAATACTTTATATAAAACCAGAAACTTGAAAAATTGTGCTCTTTATATGTAATATGAAATGAAATGTACTCTGCAAACATGTATAACAAATTAGAATTAAAAAAAAAGATTTGGGCCTACGTTTTTTCTTTTAGGTGCTGGGTCTCTGGTCTAATTCTTAGGTTCTTGATCCACTTTGAGTTGAGTTTTGTGCATGGTGAGAGATAGGGGTTTAATTTCATTTCACTACATATGAATTTCCAGTTTTCCCAGCAACATTTGTTGAAGAGGTTATCTTTTCTTCAATATATGTTTTTGGCACCTTTGTCTAGTATTAGATAACTGTATTTATGTGGGTTTGTCTCTGCATCCTCAATTGGTACCGTTGGTCTACAAGTCTATTTTGGTGCCAATACCATGCCATTTTTGTTACTATTGCTCTGTAGTATAGTTTAATGTCTGGTATGGTGGTGCCACCTGCCTTACTCTTCTTACTAAGGATTTCTTTGACTGTTCTGGGTCTCTTATTTTTCCAGATGAATTTAATAATTGCTTTTTTTTTATTCCTATGAGGAATGTTATTGTGATTTTGATTGGAATTGCATTAAATCTGTATAGTGCTTTTGGGAGTATGGCCATTTTGTCAATATTAGTTCTGCCTATTCAAAAACAAGGTAGATCTTTCCATCTTCTAAGGTCTTTTTAAATTTCTTTTTTAGCGTTCTGTAGTTTCGCCTCTTTTGTTGATTCCCCAGTATTTTTTAATTTTTTTTTTTTTTTTTTTTTTTTTGGCTATTGTAAATGGGGTAGTTTTCCTAGTTTCTCATTCAGAGGATTTGTCACTGATGTACAAAAGTGCCTTTGATTTGTGGGTATTGATCTTATATCCTGCTACGTTGCTGAATTCATTTATTAGTTCTAGAAATTTTCTGGCGGGATTTTTTAAATCCTCTAGGTATAGAATCATGTTGTTGGCAAATAGTGATAGTTTAAGTTCTTCTTTTTTTTATCCATATCCATTTCATTTCTTTTGTCTATCTAATTGCTCTGACTTGAGTTTTAAGAACTATGTTAAATAGAAGTGGTGAAAGAGGGCATCCCTGGCCTTGTTCCTATTTTTAAAAGGAATGCTTTCAGTTTTTCTCCATTTAGAATGATAGTGGCCTTGGGCTTAGCATAGATAGCTTTTACAAGGTTGAGTTATGTTCCTATTATCCCTAGTTTTTCTAGTGTTTTGAATATGAAGGGGTGCTGTATTTTGTCAAATGCTTTTTCTGCATCTATTGAGATAATCATATGATTCTTATTTTTAACTCTATTGATGTAATGAATTACATTTATGGATTTCTGTATGTTGATCCAAACTTGCATCCCTGGGATAAACTCCATTTGATTGTGGTGCACTATCTTTTTAATATGTTTTTGTATTTGGTTTGCCAGAATTTTATTGAAAAATTTTGCATCTATGTTCATTAGAGATATTGGCCTGAAGTTTTCTTTCTTTGGTGTGTCTTTGTCTGGTTTTAGAATCAGGGTGATATTGGCCTCATAGAATGAGTCTGAAATTGTTCCCTCTTTTTCTATTTAATGGAATAATTTGGGAAGTATTGGTATTAGTTCTTTAAAGGTCTTATAGAACTTGGCTGTGTATCCATCTGGTTCTGGGCTTTTCTTTGTTGATAGGTTTCTGATGGCATCTTCTGTTTTGTTCCTTAAAATTGATCTGTTTAACTTGTATATATCATCCTGATTCAGTTTGAGAAAATCATATGACTCTAGAAATTTGTCAATTCCTTTAATATTTTCTATTTTACTGGAGTACAAATTTTAAAATAATTTCTAATTATCTTCTGTATTTCTGTAGTGTCCGTTGTGATATTTCCTTTTTCATCACAGATGGTAGTATTTTGAGTTTTCTCTCTCCTTCTCTTCATTAGCATGGCTATGGGGTTATTAATTTTACTTATTTTTTCAAAGAACCAACTTTTTGTTTTGTCAATTTTTCAATTGTTTCTTTTGTTTCAATTTCATTGATTTCAGCTCTGATTTTAATTATTTCCTATCTTCTACTGATTTCAGTGTTTTATTTGTTCTTCTTTTTCTAGGGCATTGAGATGTAATGTTAGGTCATTTATTTGTTGACTTTTTCTTCTTTGAAGGAATGAACTCGATGCAATGAACTTTCCTCTTAATACTGCCTTCATAGTGTCCGAGAGATTTTGATATGTTGTATCAGTGTGTTCATTTACCTCTAAGAATTTTTTAATCTCTTTAATATCTTTTGCAACCCATTGTTCATTCAATAACATATTATTTAGTCCCCAGATGTTGGAGTAGTACTTTATTATTGATTTCTAATTTCAGTCCATTATGACCTGATAGAATGCAGGATGGTATCTCTACTTTCTTGTATTTGCTGAGAGTTGCTTTGTGGCATAATATATGGTCTATTTTAGAGAAGGATCCATGTGCTTCTGAGAAGAAAGTGTATTCACTCATTGGTGGATGAAATATTCTATATACGTCTTTCAAGTCTTAAGTTATTGATTGCATTATTGAATTCCATAGTTTCTTTGTTTAGCTTATGTTTGGAAGATCTATCCAATGGTGAAAGAGGTGTGTTAAAGTCACCCAAAATTATTGTGTTGTGGTCTATTTGATTCTGGAACTTGAGAAGAGTTTGTTTGATGAAAGTAGATGCTCCATTGTTTGGTTCATATATATTTATAATTGTTATTTCTTGTAGATGTATGGCTCTCTTAATCAGTTTGTATTATCTTTCTTTATCCCTTTTGATTAACTTTGGCTTGAAATATACTCTATTTGGTATGAGAATGGAAACCCCTGCTTGTTTCCACAGTCCATATGAGTGGTATGTTTTTTCAACCTTTCACCTTCAGTCTGTGGATGTCTTTTCTTATGAGATGAGTCTCTTGAAGGCAGCATATTGTTGGGTGTTTTTTTTTTTAACCCAATCTGCCAGTTTATGTCTTTTGATTGGTGAGTTTAGGCCATTAATATTCAGGGTTATTATTGAGATATGATTTGTATTCTTGGTCATTTTTGTTTATTTTTGATATTTAACTTGCCTTGGTTTCTCCTTTGATTGGTTTTTCCTTTAGTGTAATACCTCCTTTTGCTGATTCTCATTGTTGTTTTTCATTTCCTCCTCATGGAATATTTTTCCAAGAATGTTCTGGAGAGCAGGCTTTCTAGTTGTAAATTTTTTTAACTTTTGTTTACATGGAAAGTTTTTATTTCATTATCAAATCTAAAGCTTAACTTTGCTGGATACAAGATTCTTGGTTGGCATCCATTTTCTTTCAGATCTTGGTATATGTTGTTCCAGCATCTTTTCGCATTCAGGATTTGGGTTGAAGAATTTGCAGATATCCTAATTGGTTTTCCCCTATATGTAATCTGATTCCTTTCTCTTGTGGCTTTTAAAATTATCTCCTCATTCTGTATGCTATTCATATTCAATATAACGTGCTTTGGTGTAGATCTGTTGTGATTTTGTACATTTTGTCCTGTAAGCCTCTTGTATTTGACTTTCCAATTCATTCATCATGTTTGGAAAATTTTCTGATATTATTTCACTGAATAGATTGTTCATTCCTTTTGTTTGTACCTCTATGCCTTCTTCTATCCCAATAATTCTTAAATTTGTTCTTTTTATGTCATCCCATAATTCTTGAATACTCTGCTCATGATTTCTTACATCTTCACTGTGTAGTCAACTTTATTTTCAAGATTATATATTTTGTCTTCATTGTCTGAGGTTTTGTTTTCCAAGTCATCTAATCTGTTGGTGATGCTTTCTGTTGAGTTTTTAATTTGGTTTATTGTTTCCTTCATTTCAAGGATTTCTGTTTTTTTTTTTTTCTTCCAGAACCTCTATTTCCTTATTGAATTAATCTCTTGCTTCCTGTATTTGCTTGTGTATTTTCATCAAAATCACCTTTTGCTGCCTGTATTTACTCTCTTATATCATCCTTTAATTCACAGAACATTTTAATTATGTGCATCCCGAACTCCTTCTTTGTCATTTCTTCTCCTGTGCTGGCCATGGATTCTTATAATGTAGTATTTTGGTTTGTTTGGGGCACTTTCTTCCCTTGTTTTTTCATATTGTTCGTGTGTCTTCCCTTCTAGCACTGCAGATCCAAGGCATTACAGTTTATACCCTATAGGCTTATAGTGTCCCTGCAGGGTTCTAATACCTCTCCTTTAAGAGGGAGAACAGTATTAACAGACCCCAATACAAACAATATACAGCCTTAAACCAAATAGCTGCTATTAAGATGTTTATGGTTTTGTCACAATATGAAGAAATGGTGAGTTCAATTATTATCTACAATATAAACAGTAGGTTTACAGAAGGGTCTACAGTTTCTGGTGGTAAACAAAGACAGAACTGGGGGTGGGGTGTAGGATTAGATGTTAAGGAGGTAGGAGGTGAGGATATAGAGTTATTAGATCTTAGGAAGCATGAAAGAGGAATCAAAAGAAGTTGGCTAATAGCAGGAGAAAAGAGAAAACGTGATTTTGGGGAGACAAGTAGGAGGACAATAGAGAGAGAGAGTACAAAAAACAAACATAAAATTTAAGAAAAATAAAAAATGTAAAAGAAGACGATAAATGAATATAAAACACAACTGTAATATACTATTCAGACATCCCAGTCCTCAGTAGCCTAATTCATGAAAAATACTTGGTTTCATAAATGTTGGGGATGTGAGGGCAGGAGAAGAGAGAGAGAGAGTGAAAAGAAAAAGAGAGAGAGGAAAGAAAAGAAACAAATCTTGAAGGAAAATACAAGGATTGTTTTTGTTGTTGTTGGAGTTCAGTATATTTCCTGCTTCCCTTCTCATCCAATAGGTGGGGTAGTCTGTTGTTTGCTGGTATCTCCATCCTCAGGATGGTGAAGGTTATTAGGGTGGGAGGGTTGGTCTTAGGGGCAGAGCTCCTGGAGGTGGGATATAGCACTAGTCAGTCTCCAAAGGGAGACTGCATCCAAGGATCTCCTTTGGGGCATGCTTCTGTGGTGTGGGTTCCTGGTCTTATCTCCTTATATCACCTATAGACCTTACAGTTCTGGGTCTCTAATTTAGTCTCTAAACTGTATCTCACTCACCCCCTCCCTTTCTACTTCCCAATCAGGAACTTCTCTCTGGAGGTCATGTGGGCTGTGTTCTGGGGGCTGCACACCTATTGCACAGAGCTGTTTCGTATTGGGCAGTTCAGGGCCAGGCTTTGTGAGCTATGGACCGGCCACATAGCCACAAGCACTTTGCTGGGTTAGCAGCTGCTGGGGTGAGGGGGAGTTGGGGACTATAGTTACCTTGATATTGCTTCTAGGCCCCATCCAGTGTCCTACGGTGGGAGTTGCCCCAACTAAAGTTGGCAACAATGGTGTCCCAAGATGGAGGTGGCTGCTTTCAGAGATGGGATGTTAGGTCGGGTTGAGCTGGGTGGTGGCATTGAGTGGCATGTTCACAGATGCAGCTCTGTTGCATGCCTTGTTGTGGCTGGCGGCTGTAGACCCTGTCAGGTGTCCCAGGCTACCGCATGTAGGGGACTATGACAGTGGTTGCATTGTCTCAAGATGGAGGCAACCTAGGGAACCTCACATAGGTAGATGGGAGTCCACTCAGGAGTGGCAGCCAGAGGTCCTACACATGGGCAGTGGCCAGGTGTCTTGCTTGGGAGTAGCCACTGAGATTCTTGGGTGGGTGGGCGGTCAGGGGTCCTGCGCTGGTGCTGATGCTGGTGGTCCTGCATGGCGACTAGAGGTCCTGCGTGGGCGAGCGGCCAGGAGTACTCCACCAACGCCAAGGCCTGGGTACCTGTGCAGATGCAGCCCACAGCTGGGATTCCTACACAGGAACAGCTGTCAGGGGTTCTCTAATAACTCACAGAGAAATAGTATTCACACTGCTTGAATCCCAGGTCTCAGAGAGACACAGAATGTAGCCTCCCTCTAGCCCGCCATGTTGGATCCCCTGAAGTGGACTTTCAAAAAACAGTTTCTATGAAAATTATTCATAGAAAAATATTTCGGGGGAAGGAAAAACATTTAGGATTAAGTTGAAGGTGCAATGTATGTTTTTAGTCCATGTGTTTCTTTGTGTTTGAATGTTATACAGGATACATATTCAGAGATTACAGTGGCATTTGTGTGTGTGTGTGTGTGTGTGTGTGTGTGTGTGTGTATAAGATGTGACAAAAGAGAAAGGGAACTCAGGAAGAGTATGTTGCTTGGTAAAAAGCTCTTTAAATTTTTTTAATTTTATTTTTCATATTTTAGGATCAAGTAATCCTAGTTTTGACTCCTGGCTTAAATACTAGCTGTTGCTAGTGGGTAAGTTATATAAATTTTTTGAAAAGTGTATGTCATGCTGTGCTCTTGCAAGGTGGCAGCTAAGATTATAGGTAATATCACTTGAGGATTTTTATACCATTGCCTGGTACATGGAGGCACTCAAGAGATGGCTGCTATTACTTTCAAAATGTGAAAAACTGGAATAAAATCTTTTTGATATATAATAATTTTCATTTTATTATGTCAGGTAAAATTGAAAAGGAGAGAGGAAGCTTGATGGGAAAAATATATACAGTGTTTTATTTTATTTTGGTACTGGGGATTGAACTCAGGGGCACTCAACCATTGAGCCACATCCCCAGCCCTATTTTGTATTTTATTTAGAGACAGAGTCTCGCTGAGTTGCTCAGTACTTCACCATAGTCAAGGCTGTCTTTGAATTTGTAATCCTCCTGCCTCAGCCTCCCAAATCACTGGGATTACAGGTCTGAGCCACTGCATCTGGCTACAGTTTTTTTTTTTAAATAAATATACTTTGTCAGTGTGAATTCACTGATGTTACTATTAAAACATTTCATTATATAAATTATGGAGGTCACTGAAGATACAATAAAAATCAATAACAAAAACCAATATAAGAAAACTGACAGCATACTACAAGGACACAGCCACATCAATGTTTATAGCAGCACAATTCACAATAGCTAAACTGTGGAACCAACCTAGATGTCTTTCAGTAGATGAATGGATAAAGAAAATGTGTTATATATACACAATGGAGTATTACTCAGCAATAAGAGAGAATAAAATTATGGCATTCGCAGGTAAAAGGATGAAGTTAGAGAATATAATGCTAAGTGAAGTTAGCCAATCCTAAAAAGCCAAATGCAGAATGTTTTCTCTAAGGAGGCTGATTCACAGTGGGGTTGGGATGGGGAGCATAGGAGGATTAGAGGAACACTAGAATGGCCAGTGGGGAGGTAGGAGAAGGGAGGGGACAAAAGGGTGAAGAAAAATAAAAAAGATGGTAGAATGAGATGGATATCATTACCCTAAGTGCATGTATGAAGTCATAAATGGTGTGAATATACTTTGTATACAACCAGAGATATGTAAAAATGTGCTCTATAAGTATAATATGAAATGTAATACATTCTGCTGTCATTTCTAACAACTTAGAATAAAAAATAAATATATTTGAAAAAAAAGAAAACTGGATTAAAAATCTTTAAAAATCTGTAATCACATATGAAAAGAGGTTTGCTAAAAAAATATATAAGAAGACTTCCAAAATTAATCAGATGAGAAAAAGAAGTTCACTTTTACTGTCTAAGGAAATTATCCAACAGCAAATTAAAAAAAAAAAAGCCAGGCGCGGTGGCGCACGCCTGTAATCCCAGCACTTTGGGAGGCTGAGGCAGGAGGATCGCGAGTTCAAAGCCAGCCTCAGCAATGGCGAGGCACTTAGCAACTCAGTGAGACCCTGTCTCTAATAAAAACACAAAAAAGGGCTGGGGATGTGGCCCAGTGGTCAAGTGCCCCTGAGTTCAATCCCCAGTACCACAAAAAAAAAAAAAAAAAAAAAAATTAAAAAAAGACTTCAACAAATTTGCTCATGTTCCTAAGTGGGAAAGTAGAGTATTAAGGGAAAGTCAGTTTTTTCCCCAATCGATAGGCTTGGCACCATTCCAGCCAAATTTGTCATAATTTAAGTTTTCCTGGGTTAGAGGTTGAGATGAAATTTAGTATAGGATTGAAATTTACTATGTATTGACATTTGAGAAAAGAAGGAGAGTCAGGACTTGCAAAAGGAAAAGCAGAATGGACATGCAGAACCAACAAAGCTTCCGTGGAACCGCAGAGGAGCTCCTGAGCAGATATTGCTCAATGGAATCATTCCAGGACAGCTGAAATTAACAGTTCTTTTTGTCACCACTTTACCCAGTTAGCTGATGGCAGTGGCCTCAGGAAGGGCGTGACCCAAGGGGGCCCATGGCTAGAAGCCGTCTGTGTGCTCCCTGCAGCTGAGCAGCAAACGCTTTCTTGATGTGGCTTGTGTTGGTGCATCTCCATGTTTACCACATTCTTGAGAGAACTTGACAAGGGGATTTTAAAGTTCAAGTAGAAGGAACAGCAGACATATTTTTTAAAAACAAGATTACTGAGAAGGGATTTACATGGTTAGGTATTAAAACACTTAAAAAGCCTCAGTAGCCCCGAGAGTGTCATCATAGGAATAGATGGAAAGCTTAATGACACCTATGTGAGGGTCAGGAACAGCTTCCTGTACCCAAAAATATTTAGTGCATGACTGTGGGGCAAGTCTATTTATTATTTATTTTTGAGATACAGGAAGATTAAGGCCATGAAATCATTCACAAACCCCAGGATTTTGTCTGTTCCCTATAATTTACTATCATGTGGGTATAGCCTTGTTAAATAATTAGGTTTATGTAAAAAAAATTTAAACAATAACAAAAAACTATACAATTTTGTGTTTATGAGAGTGTCCATAAATGGAAGCAATTATATTGTTAATGTTAAGTTCTCCTAGAACGGGGTAATAGGCCCCAGATGTTTAGGACTTATGGCAAAGCAGCAGTCTGGCTGTTTACTCTGCTGTGACAAGCCTCTGTGTGGACTGTCACTAGCAGCTAGGACTCCAGTTAGGAAATCAAAAATATACATCTGCTTCTGCATATTTATGTATATTTGACAACTTAATTCATAATTATAATATGTGAAGAAGAGTAGGAATAAGAGGATTGGTCTCTTGTTAATCTGTAATTCACCCAAAACTCTAGTGGAAAGGAAAAATTAGTAGGAGAAGCCTAACTGTTCAGTAGACTCTTTTAAAAAATTTGTAATTATTTGGGGGAAAATAACAAAAAACATCATTATCCTTCACATCTACCAAATAAACATCATATAAAGAAGATAATCAATCACAAAAAGTTAAAATGTATATGCATGTTTATCTGACCTTGGTGATAGAAAAAGCCTTTATAACATGAAGCTATAGTTTTAAGCCATAAAATGTATGAATTATATTTATGTGATCATACATAGCTACACACATACACGGAACAGGTAAACTTTATATGTGAAAAGTCTATGTGACTTAGCCTCAAAGCAGAGCTGAAGACAAAGGTTTCTGTGGAGGTAGTTTATTCAGGAATGTGATCCCAGACAGTAGGAGCAAGTCACAGAAGATGGAAAATAGGATAGTAGAAAAAAATTAATAAAAGAACACATTATCTAGTTGGCCACCCTGTGTCAGCTCATTCTATCCCTAGAGATGTGCTGAGAAGATTGACAATATCCACTTCATTTTTTTTTTCTCTTTACAATGTCTACTTTAAGAAATGCCATTGATTTCAGGCCTCAGTCGTCAATGATGGTAATAACCAAAAGGTATTGATACCTCCAGGTTTGGAGGCCACACCAAAGAGTGCAAGTGAATTCCTTGGAGTATCCTGAGGTCAGCAAAACCAGAGTGGGAAGCAAGATACTTGGGACAAGAACTTGAGCAAATGTCTCAAGTTGCACCTCAGTGAAGTTGAGTGGTGAAGCCAGCAGAGAACTGGTGCAATGGCAGCTGGAAAAAGAGAGAGGGCTAGAGAGCATGAGATTGGGCACCACGAGTTGGTTACAACAAACAACCACTCATAAGAATAATGAAGTAGCAAATCAAATTGAAAGAATATTTTCTGTTTATGACAAACCATTAGTAAAGACATCTCACAAATACATTGAATAAAGCAAATTTAATTTAAAGATAAAGAGACAAATAATAAAAACCCATCATGATAAACATGAAGAACAGTCCCATTTATTCACAATTTTACAGATGATAATTCAATTATGTTTTGAATTGACAATTCAGTTAAAAATGATCATTCTCCATTTTGGTGTGGGTAGAAAGAAACAACTGCTTTCAAATATGGCTGATGATTATTCAATACAATATTTTTGAAAAGGAACTTGGCATTATTTGCAAATGTAGTAAAAGTAGCATATACCATAATCAGAGAGTCATTCTATTTTTATTTTTAAAACCAGATAGAAATATAGAATTAAAATATAGTTAATTTCATGAGAAATACAAATATGTGATCAATAAGTAAACAAGTAACCAAGCACAATAATGAACAAAGAAATGAAAATTAAAATATATGGTATTTGTTACCTATTAAATTTATAAAACAATGTTTGCCAGCTACGATTTTTTTAAAAAATTGACAATACAATCTAAATTCTGATAAGAGTGAGACTAACACCTTGTGGGTGTTTATATCAAGCTCTGTAAACAAGTTGGCATTATATAGCAAGCATCATTGGGTCCATTTTAAGGAAATAATAAAACATAAAAATATTTATGCACAAATATCTTTGCTTCAGTATTGTTTAAATCATTAAGATAAGAGACAACTAAAAAGTGTCTTTTGGAAACACAACTACAGATATCAAAGTTAAAATATGAAGTACTAAAATCATTTCAAGTCAAGTCAGAAATAATACAAATTGCCCATCATAACTGATATAGTTTCACATTGATAGATAATCTCAACCAGAAGAATAAATAAAAATAGACAATATAAATAAAAATGTAAATATCAAAAAGGGATAAATAAAGTTAACATTATAGGCAGATAATTTCATTGCCGAGAAATACTGAGATACTTAAAAAACCATAATTAACCATGGTCAGTTACAACATCAATTGTCAAAATCAAAAGCTTTTCAATCAACATTTAGAATATATGATGGAAGAAAATCTTATGTTAACAGCAAACTAAAATATAAAATACCAATAAAATAAAATAAAATATAAAATAGCTATGATTAAACTTGAGAAATGTACAGATACAAAGAAAACTATGAAACTTGACCCAAGGATAAAAATAAATGAAATAATTGAACAAATAATATTGAACAGAAAAATTAAAACATCAATTTCATTTAAGCATTCTCATCCCGATTACTCTGTCAATTCAGTATCATATCCATAAAAATTTCAATGATGCACTGACATGATAACAGTGGTTATCTCTTGATGTGCAGGATGAGTTTTTAATTTAACGTATCCTTAAATATTTCTAGGTTGTCCCATTACAAAGATCTCATTTCCTTTGAAAAGTCACCATTTTTAGGGGAAATTTGTGCTTTTTGCAGGTCATCTGGAAATCCCCCAGATTTTAAGTTTTCACTAACCTTTATCCTAAAACCACTGCTGAGTAACTACCATATTCTTTCCCACATGAAGTGTGTTTACCCTCTGGATTCTGGCAGTGTTTGAATACCTATTTGTAAAATGAAGGAACTAAGCTTTCTGCCATAACACTTTTGTATAGGTAATAATGGTTATTTTGTAGCACATCAAGCAAAAAAGAAGTGCTATGCAAGAAACAATTATTTTTCATTCATTCATTCATCCATCCATCCATCCATCCATCCATCAATTTAGTCAAGAAATAGAAAGCACCAATAAAGTTCTAGACACTTCCCAGTCAAATGGGAGCCAATAAGGCCAGAAACCAAAGCTCTTCCTCCTCAGGAACTTTCTTTCTAGAAGGCCAATGGAAAGAAGGGAGACAAAGTCAACAAAATATAATAGTGATCAGTACTATTTTTTTGGGGGTGGTGGTGGTACCAGGGATTGAACTGAGGGTCACTCAACCGCTGAGCCACATCCCCAGTCCTTTTTTGTATTTTATTTAGAGACAGGGTCTTGCTGAGTTGCTTAGTGCCTCGCCATTGCTGAGGCTGGCTTTGAACAGCAATCTTCCTGCCTCAGCCTCCCGAGCTGCTGGGATTACAGGTGTGCACCACTGCACCCCGCTGATCAGTACTATTTTAATTTTAAATAACTAGTGAAAACCTTTTCAGGCCTAGGGACACCCAAACAACAGATATCTGAGGAAGGAATATTGCAGGAAGAGGGACATGGCTAGTGCAAAGCCCCTCAGAAAGTAGTACAATTGGGACAAAAAAAGAGAGTGGGAGCAGATGGGGACAAACGTATAGCAAGGGACCAGTTTACCCAATCTCAAGATCTTGATAAGCTGATAGAAAGCCACTGGGAAGAGGGGAGGGTATAATGGGCAAGGGAGCTATTCCCATCAATGGAAGCAGATAAGAGAAAATTTTGCAGTTGTCTGGCTAAAAAGATGATGGTGTCTTGGGCAAGATAATAGTGGAAATGGTGAGAAGTGATCAGACCCTGACTATAATTCGAGAGAAGCTCTGATAACATTTGTTGGTAGACATAAAACATGTAACACAAAGAGAGCCACTGAGGAGTTTTGACCAAATCAACTTGATATGGTATTCAATGCATAAGAATGGAAGATATGAAGAAATTCCACAGACGTTTTTGTATTATTTTGAGAATAGACCAGATTAGAACAAGTAACTGATGAAACAATGTTAGGATGTTAAGATGAATAAGATACTACTTTGTCTCTTTTTTGAAGACACAGAATGCTATTAAACTGTCCTATGTCCTCCCTGTCCCTTTCATTTTCAGTTGGGACCTATGACTCAAGCAGTAGGTGTTGCTTACAATCATCTCCACCACATCCCCCTCCCTTTTCTCTTCTTCTCTCTCTAGCCCCCATTCCTCCCTGCCGTTCCCCCCCTTCTTCTCTCTGCTTTACCCTCTCTTTAGCTTTTCTTTCTTTGTGGTAGTCCTGATCCACAGAGGGGATGGCCCACTTGCCTAGCTTTTTGCCCATTGCTATTTTCAGGTCCAGACACTCTCTTCAGTACTCCATAAATTTGATTTGAGATGTGATTATTCTATGCTAAATATTTTGAATTTAGCACCGGGCATGGTGGCGCATGCCTGTAATCCCAGCCACTTGGGAGGCTGAGGATTGAGAGTTCAGAGCCAGCCTCAGCAAAAGTGAGGTGCTAAGCAACTCAGTGAGACCCTGTCTCTAAATAAAATATAAAATAGGCCTGGGGATGTGTCTCAGTGGTCAAGTGCTCCTGAATTCAATCCCTGGTACCCAAAACATAAATTTAAAAAAATATTTTGAATTTAACTTCCTTCTACAATCTCCCAGTATTATCTACATAAGACCCCACACTGGTCTTATAATACTGGTGGTGTTATATTTTGCTTAAAGTTCTTCTAGGGATCCCATTGTCTTTACAATAAATTTCAAATGTCTTCAGAGGACAAGAAATGGTTATTCAAAACATTGGTGTGCTTATCTTTCCTACCTCTTCTCTAGCTACTCCATGAGAAGCATTTCAAAACAAGCAATACATTTCTAGTTTCTAAAATTTCTCAAGCATTCTCTCCCTGCCAGACCTGAGTACACATACTATTTCTTCTGTCTTGAATACCCAATTCATTTTCTTGTATCATTTGCCTGTTTCTATTTATTCTAATGCTATACTCAGCATTCAACTCTATGGGAAATCTTTTGGACCTCTACCAGTAACTTTGAGCCTTACTTCTCTGTTCTTCCTTTACTCCACCCCTATTTAAAACCTTATATTGTAATTATCTGTTTAACTGACTGCCTCCACCTTATACTGTGAATTTAGGGGAAGCAGCTTTGTTCTACCACTGCAGGGCAAGTCAGTCTCCAGGACATAATAAACACTCTGTATATGTTAGTTAAAATGGTGAATAAATGAAGGGAAACAAAGGAAGCATATTATAAATCCCACAGGGAAAAATGTATTCTTTTGTCACTGATAAGGAAAAATCAGTTTTAGATTGAACATGGTGAGGTTAGACAATGCAGATGAGGATTTAAGATGTGAATTCTTGAAAGGCTGTAGGCCTTGTTTTGAATCATATGATGATTTCACTGGATCAAAGAGTGGTTTGGCAAGCAGTTGTTAAGGAACCCTGAAACTGTGCCAACATTTCTGAGCTGATCTGCTCGAGAGTGAATAAATTTTAAGGAACTGTAATTATCATGTGCATTAGCCACCTTTATAATTGGAAAGGCAAAATAGCACAGAAACAGTGCTATAAATGACAACATTTATGTGCTTAAGGGTTATCTTTAAAGGCTCAATCTTATAAAGATTTGATCTGCGAGGATACAAGCCTTTCAAGTGCTTCAGCCTGGGACTTGTAAGGTATTTGGAGACAGAGTCACCATAGGGTGTGGCTGTGCACAGTTGTATTTTGTTTTGCTCTACTACTGAAGCTAGCCAGATTCCTGGGACTACCAAGTATGGCAACAAAACTAGCAGAACATTTAGATGGTCACTAAACAGTTTGCAATGTCCTGGCAGGAGGGGACTTTCTCCAGTATATTTCAAGATCCTCTTTGGCTTTTTCTCAGAGAAGCCTGGCCTGCCCAAATGCTGGCAGCCAACATCCCCCAACTGTATTATAAACATACTGCAGAATTAAGCCTGAAGACAATATCAACTGTTAGTTAAAATGATAAAATTAAAAATCTTGGCATTTTAAGGATCTGCTTTGTCTTTTCTTGTGAAAGCAATTTTAATCAATGCCTCTTAATCAGAGAGTAATGGTCAATTTTTTCCATGAGATTTTTAATTGACATAGTCTTTTGCCAACCTTAAACAAGTCTAAACTTTCAAAAAAGATTTCAAAAGTGCCAACTAAAGGTAAAAGCAATGGCAAACAAAAAAGTAAAGGTCATAATGCATGCAGTGCTTTCCTATAAAGTATTATTTTTCTCTTCAAAATCAACTATAAAATCTTATCTCTTCATGTGTATTTCAGATTATGCTTGATGTTGGTACAAAATCAAACTGATATAATAAATCCTTAATAATTTGAGACTCTAGTGAAGGTATAGTTTATTTTTGTTGGAATTAAAAAAAATTCTTTAGTTGTTGATGGAGCTTTATTATGTATTTACTTATATGTGGTTCCAAGAATCAAACCCAGTGACTCACACATGCTAGGCAAGTTCTCTACCACTGAGCCACAACTCCAGGTCCAGAACTATTTTTTTTTTCTTGTTTGTAAATCTAGATTTATTCTTTGAAATTTCATTTTAAATAATGGTTCTTGTCCTGCCTTTCTCTCTTTTTTATTTAATTTAATTTGTTATACATGTAATGGCAGAATGAGTTGGACATCAATACACTAAGTGCATGTGTAAAAAACTCAAATTGTGTGAAAATACTTTGTGTAAAGCCAGTGACTTGGAAAACTGTGTTTTTTATATGTAATATGAAAGGAATTGCACTCTGCAAGCAGAAGTATTTTTTAAAATGGAAGAATGGACACCACAGAATTCCATAAGTAAGTGTCATGATAAAAGAACACTATTTAAAATAGGCATTTTCTCTTTAATCAATGTAAATAAATTATCCTCTTATGGATAAAATAGTTCCAAAATTAAAATCTGATTTTAAACATCTAAAGATGTATAAAATATCTTGGTGTCTTGAAAATTGGAAATGTTTATGAAGATGGTATGAATTGCTTTGGTGTGTGAAAAAAATTGCATTTCTTTATATTTTCAAATCAATGTAATTTAGAAGCCAGGCCTTTATTTTTCTTTTTCCTCCTTCTCTGGTCCCTCACCGAGGACTTTGTAAAGCGGAAACCAAGTAGAACCAAGTCACTGTGTAGGTCCCTCCGGGCACCAGTCATCAGTAATCATTCCCCATTGACTACTGCTAAGCTGACCAGGCCCAGTCTGTCTGCACAACACCTTCAAGTGTAGAGACTTTGGAATTACATATCCTTGTGTGCCCTTGGAATCTTTGCTTTATGTTTCTATCCCTTTTGAAGCCTAAATAACCTCCTATCTGGGCCATTGTCAAGGAGTATGGTTTGTTGTCTGGTCTTTCACGAAGTGCACAGGACAAACCCCACCTTCCCTTCCCCAACCACCTGGATGAAGGGAATAAGAGAGAGAGAGGAAAGAAAGAAAGGAAGGAAAGAAGGAAGGAAGGAAGGAAGGAAGGAAGGAAGGAAGGAAGGAAGGAAGGAGAGATGGATGGAGGGAGGGAGGGAAAAGAAAGGAAAAGAAAAACAGGGAGCATACTAGTTCAAAACATATATTCTGCCACATTTATAAATCTGAAAATTCTCTAAATATCCATCAATAAAGAACTGAGTCAATAGATTATGGCACATCTATACAATGAAGTGGTTAAAATAAATGAAGTAAATCTGTGTGTTATGATATGGGAAAATGTATAAATTAGATCATTAAATGCAAAATATACTATGAGACATCATATGGATGGCATGATCCAATCTTTACGAAAAAGTTTTTAAAAATGTATGTGTATGTACACACAAATGCGTATACCTACCTTATAAATGAAGAAAATGTTGGAAATACATCATAGTAATTCTTAACTATGATCATCTGTGGAGAATGAATTAGGGAAGGGATGGGAAAAGGTAGATTTTATCCATCCTTCTACTTAATAAGCTATTTATATTTTTACAGCAAACATATGCTACTTTTAATAATGTTCTTAACCCCCATTTTTAAAAAGTTAGAAATATGTGTGAATCTTTCCATAATGTAATCATTTTTGCATTTGTTCGATATTTTTTAAAATAAGGTTACTATTGAATAATCACATTAATTTTTTTGTTATTGTTAGGAGAGCAGTAAAAAAAAAGATGCTCATTCATAAAATTTAAATATTTAAAGCAGTATTCCCTTTCAAGCCTTATAAATTAAGTAAATATTCTATGTTAAAAACTTCTTTATTTTCCCATGTATTTTAGTGAATCACTTTATTATATTTTAAATTACTTTATTAATCTTAAATGTGTTTGCCCTATGTTAAGGCTGGAAAAATAAAAGTAAGTCACATAATTTTATTGAGATTAGAATAAATGTTGTTATATTATTTCAAATTATAGAACAGAATTTTCATAGATCCATATCCTATATGTTTAGAAAAACATACTTTTTGTGCAATTGTCCTTATGTTTCCCTTGTATTATTTGATGAAATCTGTATGTTCAAGAAAGGCTTCAAGAAGCAGAATTTTGAATTATGAAAGATCACAGGAAGGCAAGGTGTTCTAGGGAGGAGGAACAAGATATGCAAAAGCATGAAAGCATTAAATAAAGTGGTAGGTATGAGAAACTACTACTGAAGCATAAAATAAAGCTAAGGGAGTGGCAAGAAATGGGGTAGCTGGCTTATGAAGATGTTTGTTTATTGTGTAAGTAAAGGGAATAACTTACATTTAAATGAGATGTTCAGATATGCATTTGTAACATCTCATTGTGGAGAGTACATTTTAGGGTGATAAGAATAGAAGGCAAGAGATGAGTTAAGAAGTTATAATAGCAGTTCAGGCAGATGATGATGAAAACTCAAAGTAAGCCAGTAGCTGTATGGGCAATAAAATAGATCTGAGAGATACTTGTTATTTATGGTTTCACATAAAACACAAGGCATACATTTTATAAGCCTGCACAAAAACATCTATGCAATAGCTCATCTTACTTGGGAATTTCTAAAGCCAGGAAGAAAAATTAAAAAGTTCAGGAATATTATTAGGTGACTGTCCATATACAAATGAAAGTCTGAAGCCAGTGTTATTTGACAATAGATTTCTAAACCAAGTTCTATCATAATAATGCGTAGGAGAGCGTCCTAGTGAAACTGCTGTCACTACCTGGAAAGATTTCTTGAGTTCTGTTTCCAGTTGTCTTTTATACACCTTCTCTTGTATTCAGATCAGCATGCTAACTTCATCCTGAGTCAGCCTACACTCAAAATTGTCCTTTCCAAACTCTGATTCTCCTGACACCACAGTTTCTCAGTCTTCCAGTTTTATTTTATTGATTTTATTTTTTACTTTTTTTTTCTCTCCAGGTTTTTATTGGTGCATCATAGTTGTACATAGTGGTGGAATTTGTTGTTATATACTAGTGCATGCACACAATACAATAAATTAATTTGGCCAATAACACTCCCTAGCACTTCCCCACCTTCCTCTCCTCCTCCTACCCCTTTGTCCCTTTTCTCTTTGCTACTGATCTCCTTTTGCTTTGAATGAGAACTTCCTGTCCTCCCACTACCTTTCTTTTCCTTTTTCCTCTCTATTTCCACATATGAAAGAAAACATATGACCCTTGACCTTCTGAGTTTGTCTTATTTCACTTAATATAATATTCTCAAGTTTCATCTGTTTTCCTACAAATGACATGATTTCATTTTTCTTTATGGCTGAATAAACTCCATTGTGTATATATACCACATTTTCTTTATCCATTTATCTATTGATGTATACCTAGGCTTGTTCCATAGTTTGCCTAGTGTGAGTCATGCTTCTATAAATGTCTGCATGCATGTGTCACTATAGTATGATGACTTTAATTCTTGAGGATAAAGGCCAAGGAGCAGTATAGCTTGGTCATAATGGTAGTTCCATGACTAGTCTTTCTAGAAACCTCCACATTGATTTCCATAGTGATTGTACTAATTTACAATCCCACCAAAGTGTAAAAGTTTTCTTTTATCTCACATCCTTTCTAGCATTTATTATTGTTTGTATACTTGATGTCGGTCATCCATATTTATATCTTCATTTTCATCTTTGTCTTCCCCTCTAGTTGCATGCCAATCTAGCCCCATAATATCTCTTACCTCTGTACTACCCTTTCCTCCTGCCTTCAGGTTTAGCACCTTATTATTTTTCACCAGGGCTCTCAATTATGTTCCTTCTTTTTTATGTTCTAGTATCACAACAGCTAAGCCATCTTACACAGTGTAGCTGGATTCAGTGTCCTGAACCATAGTGTTGATTTTGTCCTTGTTTCAAATCTGTCAAGTCTAGTGGAAATTTCAATTAATAAAATCATTTTGGAAAACTCTTTAGTATTATCTAATAAAGTTTAACACACACACACACACACACACACACACACACACACACATATATATATCTTGTATGTCTCATTCATTTCATAACTAGATATATATCCAAAAATGCATACCTATATGCCTCAAGAGATAGGTACAGGAGTGCTTACAGCAACATTGTTTATAATAACCAAAACCTGGAGTCATCCCAATCTAGTAGACTGGATTAATCAATTGTAGGGTGTTCATATAAGCTGATATCACATAACAATAAAAAGGTCAGCTTTTTATTTCTTTATTTTTAAAGAGCTTTATGGTTATATGTAGTGGGTTCATCCTGACAAACTCATACATGCATAGAAATATTTCTCTGTTCGTGATTTCCCCCTATTTCCCTCCATTCCTCCCTCACTTCCTCTAGTTTGCTAGACTTCCTTTTGCTCACTTATAATTTGTATTTGATTGGTTCTTTATGATATCTTATCCTTCCTTGCTCCTCTCCTTTATTTCACTCTAGCGTCTGCATATGAGAGAAAACATTCTACCTTTGAGATCCTAAGTTTGACTTGTTTCACTTAGCATGATACTTTCTATTTCCATCCACTTACCAGGAAAATCCATAACTTAATTGTTTTTAATGGCTGAGTAGAACTCCATTATATAAATAAAGCACAATTTCTTAATCCATTCATCTGTTGATGGGCATCTGGGTTGATTCTATAATTTAGCTATTGTGAATTGTGCTGTTATAAACATTGATGAAGCTGTGTCATTGTAGTATGCCAATTTTAGATCTTTTTACCTAGGAGTAAGATAGCTGGGTCATATGGTGGTTCTGTCCCTAGTTTTTTTTTTTTTAATATTTATTTATTTGCTTTAGTTGTACACAATGCATTTACTTTTATGTGGTGCTGAGGATCGAACCCGGGCTGCCCACGTGCTAGGCGAGCGCTCTACCGCTGAGCCACAATCCCAGCCCGTGTCCCTAGTTTTTTGAGGAATCTCCAAACTGCTTTCCCGAGGGTTGTACTAGTTTACAGTTCCACCAACAATGTACAAGTGTTCCTTCCTCCCCACATTCTTGGCAGCATTTATTATTATTTGGATTCTTGATCATTGTCATTCTCACCGTAGTGAGATAAAATCTTAGTATAGTTTTGATTTACATTTCCCTGATTGCTAGAGATGTTGAACATTTTTCATGTGTTTATTGGCTTTTTGTGTTTCTTCTGTTGAGAAGTTTCTGTTTAATTCTTTTGCCGATCGATTGATTGTGTGTGTGTGTGTGTGTGTGTGTGTGTGTGTGTGTGTTAAGTTTTTTTTTTAGTTCTTTGTATATTCTGGATATTAGTCCTCTGAGGAGTAGTTGGCCAAGATTTTCTCCCATTCTGTAAGCTCTCTCTTCATGCTCTTAATCACTTCCTTAGCTGTGCAAAACCTTTTTAGTTTAATGGCATCCCACTTATTGTTGGTTTTATTTCTTACATTTTGGGGGTCTTGTTAAGGAAGTCTGTGCCAGCACCTACATAATGGAGTGTTGACCCTATGTTTTAAAAGTCAGCTTTTTAAAACAAGCAAAACTGATAAATGTTGTCAGAAATTAGGAGAGTGGATTATGTTAGGGAAAAGGAAGTAGTTATTAGGAAAGAACAAGTGGGGAACTTCTGGGTGCTGTAAATTTTATATCCCTTGACTTTGGTGGAAATTACATGGTGTTTTCACTTAGTGAAAATAAAATACGTATACACATATACATTCTTTGATGGTTCCCTATTGCCGATGAGATAATGTCCAAACTTATAAAATTTCAGGGCAGAATTAAACAATGATCTGTTCCAATCTACCTTTCCAATCAATATAATGAAGCTCACTTCCTCCCCTATCATTTCCCCTACATCCCATCTATGCTCTTGCTGTGGGACCCCCTACCCACAGGTTCCACCTGAATATAACATAGAAGAAATGTATTTCATTACACTATATCAGAATTAAAATTAGAAAATTTAACAACAACTTTATTTCCCCCAAAAAACTATGGCATTGTTGGGTTAAATTGTCTACTAAGATTTTTTTTTTTTTTTAACATATCAGGGAACTTTGAACCCAAGGCTCTACTGGTAACATGGGATCATAACTGACTTAGGCTTTGCCATGAAGCTTGCTGGTACTTGAATAAAATACTCCTCAGGAAAGACTGAAGCAACCCTGCATGTTGCCAGATCTGGAAGCTTGATTCAGCTATGGATTGCCCCTAAGGCTGGTGGACAACAGTCAAAACCGCAGTGATAGAATCATTTGGCCTAAATCTGGGTCAGTACTGATTTCTGAACAAATCAGGTATAACTGCCAAAATTTCTAGTTAGGGATAATTCTACTGTAGGTTGGGATTGTTATGCTCTAAGCGCCCATTTCTGTGGAACAAAGCATTACTCAGTAACCAGGGAAGACACAGTATCCAGTCCTGAGGGAAAAATAAATGTAGCAGAAGGAAATGGGGTTCAAGTGTTGGCCAAGTGGGCTGAGCTGCAGGGCATTTCTTCCATCTGATTGTGCCAAGTGGAAGAATGGGGAGTAAAGGACCAGTTAAACTCACAGGACAACTGTCATGACACTGCAGGCCACAGTCCTGAAGGCACCCTAAAACAATGCACCCGTAATGTCAGCATGCTTAAGAATTATTTGGAAAGCTTCTTATAAAACACAGGTTCAGGGCCTCTACCTTAAGGTATTCTGACTCAGGTCTGAGTTCAGGCCCAGGATTTCCATTTCTAACGAGCTCCAGTTGAAATATTGTGTTAGAATAACTATTGGGAACAAAACTAGTTCTAGTCCTAATCTACCACTGAGGGCATGATATTGAATGCTCCTGGCCCTGGTCAAATTTAGTTTGGGAACTTTATAGGCTGCACAAGATGGGGACATCCATTCCTATTGCATAAGGTAGCAAGTGGCTATAAAAACGAAAATGTAGTACTGTCCCTAGTTTGTAGAATCAGATGGAAATTTTGTCCTTGATGTTCTAACTCACTTTCTAGAGCTTCCATGTGAGGTTTCAGGATGGGAAAGGTATTGTTAGCATCTAGTAGATAGAACAGATGCTGTTGTTACACATCCTACAATACACAAGACCCTACTCTCTCCCTACATATACACCCAAATAAAAAATTATCCAGGCAAGATGTCAATATTGCAGAGTTTGAGAAGCTCTATTTAGCAATCTATCCATTTGATTTGGAATTTTCATTTGGGTTTTGTATCAGGTTGTACAGTTTATTGTTAGCAGAGTTATCTAAATTAAAGTTAGCCATATTGAATCAGTTTAAAATAGGAGAAACATTTGTTCTACAAATAAAACCAAAAGGCAGATAAGTAATAAAGGAGATGGGGAGGAAGAAAGAAATTGTTCAGGAATATTAGGTCAAGGGGGTTTTCATTAGTGGAATTCTAAATAGGACCTTTTGGGAAAGGGGCGTTGAGGGCAGGTGCCATGTTACATGTCACTTTGTGGTCCTGGATTGCACTTTCTTTGAAAATGTTGGGCTCAATACATGTTGTTATAAGATGAATAAAAGTGTTTAGTCCATCTTCTTTTTAGGGATTTTTATGGATGAAGGTGCTATTGTAGTTTGTTAGGTTTTTATCTAAACCTTGTGTTGGTTAATACTTTTCCAGTTAACGAGTTCTATTCTATTAAAAAGAACACTCTGAAAATAGTTAAAACCAAAAAATACCAGATATATTTATCCTTACATCCAATAAATATTTTTGGTTTATATTTATTCTGATTTTTCCGTTGTTAAAGATAAAAAACAATTGTCAGTCAGTTTTGTTTTTTTTAAACCAAATAACATTTACCTCTCATTTTGTCAGGCTAAACAATCTCCTTTCTTCTCAACTTTTTATCTTCTACCTTAAATAGGGTAATTGTATTTATTTGAGACTTCTTTCATCTTTCCAAAGTCATACTTTCATTTTAAGATTATGGGGCAGGAGGTGTAACTCAGTGGTACAGTGTTTGTCTAGCATGTTGGAGACACAGCCCCCACCCCACACAAAACACCCAAATGAAAGCAAATATAATTTAAAATATTTTTAGATTTATATTTAATGGATTTTTCCACTTTTTTAATGCTTGGTTTTATGCTATACACATATATTTTGTTGCTCCTTGAGGTAGGGACATTTGATCATGTTTTATAGATTAAGAAACTGACTTAGAGAGTTTTAGGAAATACATCCAACTTTAAATAGATTAAAAGTGGCATAAATAAGGTTCAAGTTCAGGAGAACATTCCGTTTTATGGAATGAAGTGTGGTCCAATTCTAGGATTGAAAGATAAATGAAGACCTTAAAAAAAATGATTTAAATTCAGATTTTCTGGCTCCAGTTCCAGGAGTCATATGATTAAATAATACTATTTAGAGCATGAAAATTACATCTAAGTTTTTGCTTACTAGACCAATACTAGTGAGTGTAATTCCATTATTTGATTATTAATAGTGAGTGGCACCACATTAATGACTCAGCTCTAAACTGGAATATAGGTATCAAAACTAAGAGTGAAAGTTGCACAATCACCATGTTTAATTGTTTCACACTGGATATTCTCAAAGACATAGCAAGATTCACAAAATGGCTTAATGACTACATATTTATTTTTATACAAATAACACTACATTGATTGTTTTATAGTTGTATAACAACCCCTCCATTAGTTTTTTACAAGTTTATTGTCTTTTAGATCCTTTGGGTACATCTGGCTCAACATCGTTTATAAGGCTGCATTCAGGGTATAGGCCAGGGCTGCAGCCTCATCTGAAGGATTGAGTGTGAGAGAATTTGCTTCTCAGCTCACCCATGTGGTTGACAGAATTCTGGGCTATTTGGCTGAGGGCCTCTGTACCTCGTTAGCTACATGCATGGGATCCTTCACAGGGAAGCTGACATCAAGGGGAGCTTCCATCAAAGTAAGCAGGCAATATAGCTAGAGCAGACGAGCAAGGCAGAAGTCACAACCTTTTGGGAACCTAGTCTTAGAATGAAGTCACATCTCATCATATGAATAGATTATATTCATTGGAAGTTAGTCACTAGACTCATCCCTCACTTAAGAAAAGGAGATTGCTGCAAGGGTGTGAATACCTTCAGGAAGAGATTATTGGCAACCATGTAACCTATCACAAATATTCAACAATCTTTTCATTGTTAAAGGACTTTTTCTGTATTTCTTAAATATCTAATTTACCTACTTATCCAATGGTATTTATACAATTATAAAATAGAAATGGTTCATCAGGCAAGTATCTTCTCTGGAGCATATAGATAGATGCAGAATCCAGACTCAGAGTTAGAGGCAGGAGAAGTTTCTTAGTCCTAGTGATATCTAAACTGAACTTGAAGCAAAAGTAAGTATTGGCCCAGGAAGAAAAGGGCAAGGTAAGGATGTTCCAAACAGTGGATAAAATATGTATCTACAAAGTCTGAAGATGAGAATCTATTATAATGTTCACTGTCTATACCCATAATCTTATCAGACTATTTCAGTTTGTGAGAATTCTTAATGATGTTGTTTTGAACTGATGAGAATACTAATATTAAATTTATGATTATTTCTCTTCTATCAGAATAGTTTTCTAAATTCGGTCCCATAAAATATGTATGTCCTTAAGAACTCTGAAATTTTCTTGTCCACATATATCAACTACATTGCCTTCTCTTCTAATTTTGCTTCTGCCAAAGGTGACATCCTAAGGCTGAGCCTATAGAACAGTAGATGCAGAGTAGATTTAACAGTTTTATATTAATTTATCAATCTGTTAACTCAACCTGATAATTACATTCAAATTAAATGTCTTGTGCTCTAATATACAAGACAAAATGCATTGGAGAAGTGTTAGATACTTTGACTCTTTTACTTCCTATAGGCATTGGATCTACATGTCAGTGGTGAATATTAACATGTTTTATGTAATTCGTATCAAGTCTCCTGATAAGCCAGACAAGAGATTCTTTATAATTAGTATTTAAGAAGGATGGTTGGTATATAATCTCCATTTGCCTAAAATTAATTGATATTTTTCTTTTCAGAAAAAGTGTTAGGATAAATGACTATATGCAACCTTAAGTTAGAGATCTGATTATTATTAAGAGGTATGTGTACATTAAATTGTTTGGCTCCAATTTTTAAAGCTTTATTGTGTAAAATTTTAAACACACACAAGAATAAACAGAATAGAATACCCATCATCCTTCTTCAACAACAATTAACTCCTGACCAATCTTTCAACACCCACACCTCAACAATCCTTTCCTTTATTATTTTTGAATTTTATTCCCAACCCTGTATTATTTCATCAGAAGATATTTTGGTATATGCCTCTAAAGGAAAAACAGTCATTGTTTTAAATGGATGAAGTTGGAGAATATAATGCTAAGTGAAGTTAGCCAATCCCAAAAATCCAAATACCGAATGTTTTCTCTGATATAAGGAGGCTAGTTCACAGTGTTGTTGGATGGGTGTACACAGGAGGATTAGAAAAACACTAGAATGGTCAAAGGATAGGGAGGGGAAGGGAGGGAGCAAGGGGGAGGGAGGGGGGAAAAAAGGAAAAAAAAATTGGTGGTTGAATGAGATTGATATCATTATCCTAAATGCATGATTGAAGATCTGAATGGTACTTACATACTTTGTATACAAACAGTTGTATGTAAAAAGATGCTATATATATGCATAATGAATTGTAATACATATTACTATTATAAATAAAAAAAGAAAGAAAAATATAAAGGTGTTAATTAGAAAAAAAAGATAAAATCACAGTACCATTTTTCCTCCTGAATAAAGAACAATATTTGCTTAATATTGTCAAATAATTATTCTTTTATTCTTATTTTTAGTTTCTTTTTATAATAAGATAGATGGATAGATAATTTGTGGTTCTCATTCAGGGATGACTTTACCCACTAGGGGACATTTGGCAACATTGTAGGGTTATTTATATTTTTTATTTTTTATTTTTTGTAGCCAGAGATTGTTCCTGGCATCTAGTGGGTAAAGCCAGGGATGCTGCTAAACATACAGAATAGACCCCCAAAATGAATAATTGCATTTCCCACAATATTAATAGTGTTGCTGTGGATAAACCCAGAGAATGGGGGGGGGGGGAGAGAGAGAGAGAGAGAGAGAGAGAGAAAGTCATTAGCGACCTAATATCAATTAATGGAGTATCTGTTCCAGGTATGGATAAAGTAGCTCAGAAAAATAGAAAAATACAGCATTTCTCATTTGTGCAGCAGAATCAAATTAAGCAACGAGCAAAATGTTTAATGAATATGAGTAGAATCTTTGTTCTGCAGCAAAAGAAAAACCTAGAAAAAATTATTTTGAATTTTGCTAAACAGCAATCTGTCGGGAATGGTTTTCTTTCGTGTAAAGTGATGCTGCGAATGTTAATGCTTGTGGCGTAGTTTTAAGATGAAAATTAGTATTAGTTACTTGAATTCAGGCAGAACTCTGCTCATTATTCTCCACAGAACCCTGGCAATAATTTACCTAGCAGTACAGAAGTTCACGCACATCAAAGCAACCTTCTTTAAGTGTGTCCAGCGGGCAGATTTTAGCTCTGTGACTTATACTTGAAAAGGGGGGGGGGGGATTCCCTTCTTGAGAGACAAAACACATTTAACTAAGCACTTCATGCAAATCCTACACTATGTAAACTCATATGAATCCCTCTTGTTATCTGGGAAGAAGCCCCTCCATGCCTCAAATACTCTAAAATATGAAGCGAGAAGAGAACAAATGTGGGAAAGCCAGTCTCTTCAAATGAACAGCAACGTGTTTTCATTTAAATTAAACTTGAATGTGAACTAGGTTCAGGAGAGGAAATGGCAGAGGAGAGTCCGGAGTTGCTATAGAATGTGTCTGCTTGCTTCGCTCCCAGACAAGTGAAGTCCAACTCTGAAATTTCAGGCAATTTGTATACCAAGCTCCTCCTTTTCTGCAGCCTTCTTTTCCATTGGTAAAATTCTTTTGCAGGGTCAAGTAGGGATCCCACCCCTTCTCTGTGTTTTCACTCTGAAGCTCTACACAACTTTACACCTGAATGAACGCCAAACCTCTGTGGATATATAAAGGGAACCTTGAGGAGGAATTTCACAGCTACAGTGCAGAAGCAGAGGGAAAGGAATAAACCAGCTCTTCAGTCAAGCAGATCCTCTACTCACCATGCTTCCTCCTGCCATTCATTTCTATCTCATTCCCATTGCATGCATCCTAATGAAAAGCTGTTTGGCTTTTAAAAATGATGCCACAGAAATCCTTTATTCACATGTAGTTAAACCTGTTCCAGCACACCCCAGCAGCAACAGCACGTTGAATCAAGCCAGAAATGGAGGCAGGCATTTCAGTAACACTGGACTGGATCGAAACAGTAAGTGTGTTCTACTTGTATAGATTTTCTTCTTTTTTGGTAGCATTAGCTCACATTCCTGTAAAATTGTTCCATTGTTAACTAACTTGAATTATGTATATTTTGCAAACAATCTGGGAGCAATCTGCTGCATGCATAGATTGGCATTCTTCCCTAGGTAGTGATTTTAGAGTTAGCATAATGAAAACAGTGGCTTGATAATGCTAGTACAAAGTTTAGTTTTACAAACATCCACAAGGAAAATGTACTCAAGAATTAAGTTGTTGCTTCTCTAAAACTATGCAGAATGAGAATTTTTAAAAGCATTGTTCAACATCATTTAAGTTTAGGTTGTTTTATCAGTTTACTTCAGGACCTGTGCAATTTTATTAGATAGAGTGTATAAAGTAACTTACCTTAAGTATGTATAGAAAATCACAAGGAGAAAAGAGAAGCTTTCAGAGAAAAAAAAAATTGTCCACATGGATTTCTATAACACGTCTACTGAAATGTTTAAAGTTTTGATGATGCTCAATGTAAAAGAGGGATAAAACTCAAAATGTTGGAGTCATATTTTTCTGAAATCATTTCTTATTAACAAGATAAAATTTTAGGTAATTGTATATTTCTGTGAAATATGGAGAACATTTTTATAACTTAAGATATTTAAAATGACAGTTTGTACAGGAAGCATTCTTTTACCCTTTTCTGTTTAATTGGCACACTAATTGACCACTAGTTAAGGGGATTCAAATTTCTTCTAAATTTGTTTCATTCTTTCCCTTAGAAGAGTTCACATGTTAATAATCAGGTTTTAAGAGAGACAGAAACAGTGCACAGGAAATCTTCACAAATCTTTTGCACCTCCTCCTAAACTCCATTCAACTGTTAAAGTTGTTTTGACCTCTGAAAAGTCAGAGCTAAAAAGACTGGTAATATCTTCCTAAGAAATCCAAGGTGGTTTTATTTTCGTGAAGATGTATGTTTTTAAGAACATAGGCATATCTGATTATTATTAGATTACTGTATAATGTGGTGGGTATTCATTGTCAA
Organism: Tamias sibiricus; assembly: GCA_025594165.1. Taxonomy (NCBI): domain Eukaryota; kingdom Metazoa; phylum Chordata; class Mammalia; order Rodentia; family Sciuridae; genus Tamias; species Tamias sibiricus. The sequence goes on from CM046664.1 coordinate 73,507,841, forward strand.
TGAACTGTCATTGCAAAAATGCTGAATCTACACGCACAGAAACAAAAAACTAGACAAATCAAAATCATCTCTGGCTGTTTCCAGGTGCATTCCTAAGGCAGCTGCAGGAAGGTGAGATGGACTCAAAAACAGGCAAGCCCAGCACACTGCCCAGGCAAATTGTTTAATCTTTAATTTCAGTCCTACAACTCTAGATCTATATATATGCATGTGTATATACATATATTTTCCCACAACTATCACATTTCCCTTAGGCTACATCTCTTATCTCAGAAGTGCTATGGCACAGAAATGAAGTAAAACTCCTAATCCACGTTATACTTAGAGTTAACTTGCAGTATTCTATGTATAACCACTTCAGTGTATTTTATAATTTATATTTAACATTTCATCAACCTATTCTTTTAAATATTCTTTTAAAAACATTGGTTAACAAGACTTGATTTCTTTCCAAGCTTGTTATAAGCAATTCTCCTAAAGTTTAGATAACAAAGCAATGGTAAGGAAAACTTCAAATATGTCAAGATTAATTTTTGTTTTAATTACATAAGGCATGTAACAAGAAACAGCCAATTAAGGAACAAACTTATCAAATGTGAATAACTAAAACAAAAAGTTTGCCACAACCAATATTCAGGAAATGAACACCATGGTTCCTTTTGCAGTTGTAAATCAGACATGTTAGGTATTTTTCTGCCATAAAATTCATGGAAATGTAGCCAAGTTGTTATGGCAACCATACGTTCCTGATTTAGGGGTTTTTATATTCTTTAAATTTTGAGTTGTAGTGACATTTTGCATTTCAAACATTTTACTATTGGTATTTTAAAAACATAGCTTGGGAAATTATGTTTAAAATGTAGTTACTAAGCTTGATATGCAAAATGTCAGAGGTTATACCCATATGAATGATTCTATGCAGCTGAAATCTATAATTGAAATCAAATATTGCAGAGTGAATATGCATTGCCTACAGTATTTAAATACTTTCCACATTTTCTCAACAGATTTTTTTAAAAACCTAATTAAAAGCACTTGCAGGCATTAGCCAATATGACCCATGAGAAAGAGAACATGAAAGTGCACTCTTTTGAACTCATTGAAGAATGAATATTTACACATAAATGGAATAGCTGCTAAACCCTTTTTGGGAAGTGTGACTAAGCAGATGAGATTTTCAAATATTCTAATAAACAATTAGCTAATGTTTTACATGAAAAAAATCAGTCTTAAGATTTTTTTTTCCAAAAAATATTATAGCCTTTATGTAACTAATGATTTTCATGAAAGTGTCTCTAACAACCATTTAACAGATTTTTGCACTGTAAAAACAAAGTAGATGTTCACTTTCTCTTTAGCAATTTGCTACCATTTGGACATTAGTTTTGTCACTACAAATTACTTTTTTTTTTTTTTTTTTTTAATCTTCACTTGCTTTTTGTTTTTGATAACATGTTCTTTTCCATTTTCTGCAGGTCGGGTTCAAGTGGGTTGCCGGGAACTTCGTTCCACCAAATACATCTCTGATGGCCAGTGCACCAGCATCAGCCCTCTGAAGGAGCTGGTATGTGCTGGGGAGTGCTTGCCTCTGCCAGTGCTTCCTAACTGGATTGGAGGAGGGTATGGAACAAAATACTGGAGCAGGAGGAGCTCCCAAGAGTGGAGGTGTGTTAATGACAAAACACGTACCCAGAGAATCCAGCTGCAGTGTCAAGACGGCAGCACACGCACCTACAAAATCACCGTGGTCACTGCCTGCAAATGCAAGAGGTACACCCGGCAGCACAATGAATCCAGTCACAACTTTGAGAGTGTGTCGCCTGCCAAGCCAGCCCAGCATCACAGAGAGAGGAAAAGAGCTAGCAAATCCAGCAAGCACAGCATGAGTTAGAACTCAGACTCTCAGACTGGACTGCCTAGTAACCATCTGCTTTACAGATTTGATTGCTTGGAAGACTCAAGCCTGCCATTGCTATTTTCTCACTTGAAGTATATGCTTTCTGCTTTGATAGAGCCCAGCAAACTGTCCTAAGTTATCAGGATCTTCTCTGGGAATTGCTTTTCCTTTTCAAGTTTTTCAAGATATATGTATGTTCATGAGTGCAATTTGCATTTAAATCCCACACATCCTGTAGTTTTAATCCCCCATACTTCCTAAAAGACTATTGACAGGATATATACCCCAAACCCAAATCATTACATTTTAAAACAGAAAACGGCTCTCTCACTCTCCATTCCCTAACCTATCTCTGCCTTTTCCAAACAAAATCCCTTCAAAACAGAATTTTTTTTTAAGTTGTTGCCATGAATCTTCACAGTAACATTTCAGAAAGGTGCTTTTTTAGTAATTTTCATGGGAACAATTTAGCAGCCAGGAGAGATCTTCTTTTGAGAGAAAGAGAAAGAACTTGTGACATTTCACTTCAAAAATAAGCCCTCTAGCTTTTTACAGTCTCATAGTATGAAATTATACCCTGCATGCTGACCCTCGCTTGGAATGGAATGCCAGAAATGCATGGCAGCAGCTAATAAGTAAAGCTGATTAACTATTTATTTGTCAATGTTATTATTTAATGAGCTCTCACATGTGATTTTTTTCAAAATGTTAATTTTTTATGTTTTGAAGCTTTTTCATGTACCTAAATATTTTCCTATATGATTTGTGGTTGATCTTGATATATGAAATTACAATTATGTAGATATGTAAAATAAATATTTTAGTCTCCTTATTACATATGTTTCATCATGAACTTTATCAAATATGGATCTTTTGAAATCACTAAGATGCTTTGTAAAATTGAAATATGTAATACTTTAGTCTGTGCAATCGGAAGGTGACTTGACCTTCAATTCCATTAGTTTCTTTTAACAAAAATAAACACTGCCAAAAATTATTGTCCTTGTCTATAACATATGTAAAGAGGTCCATGTTTGCAAAAACTATGGAATAAAGGTATGAGGGTAATTTTTTTTTTTTCAAGCTAGGGATTGAACTCAGGGCTTTGTACATGCTAACCATATACTCTACCACTGACCTACATCCCCAGCCACAGTTATTGCCTTTTTTTTTTTTTTTTTTTTTTTTTTTTTTTTTTTTTTTTTACTGTCACATTCAAACATGGACAGAAATGTCTTTAACAAATAAAAGGAAAGAGAACAAAAAGGAGACTATCATCTCTTCAGTAAATGGGATGGTTGAAAAAGTTGGGTGGCAGTCCAGCATTGAGTTGTAATAAGAATATCAAATTTATATATACCAGTAGATGCCAAGTCTACGGTACATTATAATCACCGGAGGGAGATATTATAAGACCCAATGCCTTGGCTTCCATGCAAGTTACATCAGAATTTCTGTAGGTGGAACTCAGATATCAACAGTTTTTAAAGTTTTCCAGGTGATTTCAATAGGAAGCTAAGTTTGAGAAAGAAAGAAATTGTGGAAAAAACAGGATCTTATGTTGGGAAACATTGAATACTAATATATGATCCTCAAATAAAAAAAAAAATAGAACAAAATAAAAACAAAAACAGGAAGAAACTCCCAACTTAAATTTCAGTGTTTTCAATTCTAGCATGTTGTCATATTAAACAACATAATCATAGTCTTGGACCAGTTTATAGATCATTTGGCTTATGTGTTAATTCAATTAACTGATTGATACCATCACTCAAATGAGAAAAATCAAAAGGATTGGGCTATGTGTTAATAAGATTTCCTGGGTTTTCTGCTTCTGGATTCTGAGCATGGAAGGCTCCTTAATACTTTTTTGTAGTAGCTTGTTCTTCTTCTTGTAATTACATTCTAAAAATCACATGAATATTACATATAGTATATTAAGCTAAATAAGGACATTAATATTGTACCTTCCTTACGAGAGGTAAAGGTAGAAGGGTTTCAACATATATAAAGACAAAAAAGAAACCTCTAGATTTTATAATAATACTATTGCATTATTAAATAAAGAAATAAATGATAGTCTACTATTGATTGATTTTTTAGTTTTAATAACTAAGATATTAAGTTATTTTATATTATATCATATTAATACATGGGGCATTCATAACAATTATAGAATACATGTGTATTCTACTGGTTCAACCTCAACATAGGATATTAAAGATAACATAGAAAACTCAAGATAATTGTTATGGTTTAGATATGAGGTATCCCCCAAAAGCTCATATGTGAGATAATGCAAGAAAATTTAGAGGAGAAATGATTGGCTTATGAGAGTTTTAACCTAAATAGTATATTAATCCCCTAATAAGGATTAACTGGGAGGTAACTTCAGGCAGGTGAGGTGTTGCTGGAGGAGGTGGGTCATTGGGGGGCATGCCTTTGAAGTATGTATTTTGTTCTTGATGAGCTGATATTTCTCTCTCTCTCTGCTTCCTGATTCCACATCCTGGTTCCATGTTTCTCCACCACACCCTTCCACCATAATGCCTCATCTTGGACCCAGTGGAGTTGGCCTCTGTGGACTGAGACCTCTGAAACCGTGAACCCCCAAGTAAGCTTTTCCTCCTCTAATTATTCTTGTCAGGTCTTTTGTTCACAGCAGTAAAATAGCTGACTAAAAAACAATTTTACCATTTCTTCCTTATAATATAGCATATTCCATAGAAGACCTTAGAAATGGCCTCAAGAATTAGTATGTTATAAGACCTGAAGCATAAAAAAGATTTGACCTAGGAATAGCTTTTCACAACCAAGAAGACCATGTTACTACCTTTTACAAATAAAACATTGAAGCTATTTTTTTGATAAAAATAAGATGCTACTGTCTTCACTGAGTTAATTACTGATATACATTAGTAAATATTCTGTGAGTATGCTAACAGGAAATGGCATAAAAGAAGCTTATATATAAGACTTCTGTATTCTCTGCTAAGCCAAGAATTAAATCTATTTCTCATGGTCCTTTTCAATTTGCAGATCCATTTCAGGCCATGTTACATTGCTGATGCATTCTTTGCATGGTATTTAACATCAATGAAAGGAAAAGGTCAGCAATCAATAGGAAAGGGCCAGGATAAAATTCATCTCTCAATGAAGTCCAAATTAAAAGTCAATAGAAAGAATAGCTTTCTAATTACAATTTAAGAATGATTGAAAGCACTTGCTTGTGAATTGCTGATTATATTTTAGGTCCTTTGTTTGTTTTTTTTTAGTTAATTCACATGTTCCATATTCCCATCTGATGAACTGTATGCAATTTTATTACTAAGTATCATTTCAAAATGGTGGATTATAATGATTTCAGCAAGTACTGACCTCTAGTTTACATTCAAATTATCTATCCATGAAAGGATTTACTTATCAAATTTGTTTTTGCTCCTACAGATAAAGAACTTTTTTTTCCTTTTTTTTTTTTTTTTTTTTTTTTTTTGAGGGAATCTCCCTATGTTGCTTATGCTGGTTTGAACTTCTGGGCTCCAGTTGACTACCTCAGCCTCCTGGGCACTGGAACTACATGCCTGTGTCACCTTGCCTGGCTGATAAATGGTTTGATAGATACATAGATGGACAGATGAATAGACTGCAGTATATTGATATTTATAGATATATGTGATATATATGACATGCATATATACAAGGATAATGAAAGAAAAATTAGTAGCACATAAAAAATAAATAATATTTATAGCATGCTAGACCTAAGTCAAACATGAACATGGAAATTTTTAAAATATCTATTTGAAGAAAAGTTAATATTTTAACTATGGGTCATTTATATTTATTAATTTATGCTAGTTGAAATAACTAAGCAACTAAATAAAAATGACTAATTAGTAGTACTCTCTTAGTCATGTTTGTTTTACTGTACACATGTTGAAAAACAACCAAAGTTAGGGTGTGGTTGTGTATTTAATAAAAGATTGAATCAATTCATTCCTTCCCTTTCTCAAATGAGTAAATTTTCACCAGAATATCTTACAGTATCACCCACCCTGTGAATCACTACTGGATATTTACTATGATACTAGAATAATTGTTTACATAATATGATCTATGACATATGATTTTTTGATAGAGACTCAGAGTAATGTAAGAAGCTGGGGGTGGAGAAAATAGTATTTAGAAGCAGCAAAATGAGGAACCTTCCAAACTGCTGAATCAAAATATAGCTTCTGGAAGCTTACATTTACTATGCTGCAATTTTCTTTTTTGCCATCATCGTAAAATTCTAGGTATCAAAATCTAGTTCATTATACTTAAATATAAAACATCATTTGGATTAGATTTAACTCTTGAAAGTTCTTGTTGGTACTAAAATGGTCGTTCATTCCATACCTTAAACTCAGCATTGATGTACTTCTACTAGTCATAAGCTATAATAAAAAATGATATGTATGGCAAGTTTTTGGTGGAATCTTTATAGAAACTTGGAATTCTACAGGAAAAATAACAGGACGCTCAGTGCCAGAGAGCAGTGTTTTCTTGTTAGACTACATGTCCTTCCCTCCAGGTCAGATAAGGATGGCTTCCAGCATGGTTTCATTAGAACCTATTAAAATTAAGTTCTATGTTAAAATAGGTTTAGATTTATGAACTAAGTAGACATTTGGCCACTAGAAATCTTTGTTACATCCACAAAGAGGGACCTGATTGAACAGATATCTCAAAGGTCATTGTATTCTTGAGTGTCATTTGCCAGATCCATTAGTTGGTGCATCATTCCTACAACACATTTGGTGCATTCTCCTGTATATTTTGCAATTTGTCTTGAAGAGATATAGGGTAACAACTACTACAGAAATTCCACTGGGGAGATGTTTTAATTTCCAGGTTTGAGAATTGATTAAAATTAATTATTGCCCGACTACATAATTATTCCCAGAGCAAATTAAACAGAGTCAGAGCATATCATCTACATTGGCTGACTGGCCAAAAGATTTATGTAAAACAGTTTGAAGGATTTCTTATGAAGGAATTTATGTCTTCCTTTAATTTTAGTAACTGTGAACCAACAGTTATCATGCATTACTGATCTAATTTTCAGCAGTGGAATTAGGTGCTTGAATGTGAGGTAGATACCTAAATTGAATGACACTGCCAATGACTCAGACAAGTTTTACCAAAGTTTACTGTTATTAAAACTGACCAAGTGTTTGATGTGATTTTAAAATAAGTTACTGTTAAAATATAGTATTTTACATAATCAATCTCTATAGAATTTTATGTACTCAATCTTTCACTATAAGTGAATTCCTTTTATGAAATTTATTAATTTTGAATCAATTTAAAAAGTCTTTTATCTTACAATAATGGCAACTTCGTCACAAAATGATCATTTGAATCCTTTAATTCATTGAATTATTCATATAAATTTAATGTTCAAATACAGCCTAAATCACTGAACCTAAGTTCAGGTTTAAGTCAGGGACTTTAAGTCAGGGAGTGACTTAAAATAAAACTAAGATACTGTTATAAACAAAAATAAGTTGCTGTCCAAAATGTTTTCTAGCTTTAAAATATTCATGTTCTATTATCCCAAACAATATGATCATATTTCTAGTCATGAGGACAGCTACAGAAAGAAGATTGAATTTACACTATTCTTTGTTTCTGATTATGTTTCTGGTTCATTCAATCATGAAATTCCAGAATAAATATTTTGGCCAAATTTGTTATGAAACCTCTTCCATCATATCCAATATTTCCATTAGGCAGGAAACATAAGGTGAAACTGGAAACACATCTCTGAGAGCTAAGACTAGCACATTATAGGCATTTTTCATTCTGTCCTAACTTGAGCAAACACAGGAAGATGCAAAGGAACAGGAAAAAGATGAGTGAACTTGATACAAAACAGATAAGAATTTCTCTCTGTTAAAATTTCAGTTACTACTCTATTACCTATTTGCTTCTAGAGAAAGTATTAAGAAAAAGTAAATGTGACCTATAATGGGAATTGAATTTTATTATGAAATAATGATGTTATGTTTTTGGAAAGTTTTCATTTAAAAAATCTTAAGCATACATATTGCAATATAAGTAGGATACTTATATTTCTAGATAATGTATTTTATGCTATTTGAAAGTCATTTATTAATCAAATACAGTGAAAAATTATTGAAAACTTAGTCTGTATCTATTGGGTTCTAAGAACACATTGAGGAACAAAAGGCAATTCAATTAAGAAAAGAACAAATGCCCTACTGTAAATGCAAAAGTACATATCATTCTATTCTTGAGTAAGACTCACAGGTTTCATAGCTACCTAAGTTGTACTATCTGGACTTAAAACAGGAAGACTATATTCCAAAGAGGGGTGCTGATATTGTCATAAAGTCTGAGATAAATAATATCAAATAATGAAAGCATTGTGGTAATAATTATCTCGTGACTGTAAAGCCTGCCAAATAGTTAAAATCTTTATTTTTTCAGCACTAACTTCTTTGAGAGGCTCTACTTCTTGTATAAAATTGTTGTAAATTTTATACAGATTTTTCAATTTGATTATTTAACTATACATCTTAAACATAAAAATTAAATTCTTCATGTTAAACCTAAAAATCCCTGCTTCATGATAGTTTGCATAAGAAAAGTCATTTTATTTCTAATGATAGAATTTGTTTAGAAACAATGGTTTATACAACTTTGGCAAACAAAATATGTAGACATTTATGCATCTGGGCCACCATACATTGTTCACAACTAATATTTAGTAAGATATTTTAAAATAATTATACACATTTGAAATGATGCCAATATAATTAATTTGCTCAGGACAAGAATGTATGATGATAGGATGGTCTGCCTGGCTGAACGTATATAAGTCTCAATACAGAAATCTCCAAGGATATGGAATTATGGATCATACTGGATGATTGCATTGATATCATGAAACTGTGCTGTTATTTTATAAGTTAAATGTTCTCAGTCATTAATATATGTTTTCAGGGAATAATTTTTTAAAGACTTGAATTGTATTTGTGTAAATGTATATTTTATCCCCATTCCTTAATCCATATCATCTGGGAGAGATCCAAGAGAATGTCTCTAGCAGATGTTGGAGCTGGAACAAGGCTCTTTTTTGATCATTGTGTTCTTTTGGAGTTAAGCATGTATGATTCTGTAATATTATTAAACTAAAACAGGTGTAGTTACTGGACATACTGGGTTATGAATTTTTTATTGTTTTATTATCTCTTTTATCATCAGTAGTAATGATAAGCATGTTCAATGGGAAGATATGACCACAATACCAGAGCAGCTGTATGGTGAACAGAAATACAAAGAGCTGGAAAATGCTAATGATGGGGAGGGGGGAAAGGCTTGTAAGGACACATAGTCAACATTGTAGAATAGCTCTGGAATGGGTTCTGCAAAACCAGTCTCTCAGGATGGCTGTCCAGAATAAGAACCTTCAAACACTGTGTAATTTCAAGGCTATCAGAAGCCCTGTTATTTTCTTTGCCTAGATACACACACACATAAAAAAAAAAAAAAAAAAGAGCAAAAGAAACAAATAAAAAACACTTCTCTCCAGCTCTCCAGTAACTACTGATACCCAATATTCTACCATTAAAAGACTCTTTCCATACTTAACATTTTTACATTTTTCTCATATACAAACATCTTTTGAAGAGAAAACACATTAAGGCAAGATTTGCAAACAATGCTGATTAGGACCAATAGGTTGGGAGTAAGGCAAGGGAAAATGGTGGAGACTATAGGAAACAAGACAGCACCAAATCTGATACCATGCATAGTATCCACATCCAACCAGGAATCTAGGCATTTTATATGAATATTACCAATTTTAAATACCAGCAGGAAATTCCTAAAAAGTCTGGAATCTACCAAACTATACATACCTGACCATTTGTTGGGAGAGTTCAGGTAGTCTAAGGGCAGGTGGGGAACTTAAATGATATCTCAGTCAGAAGTTAGGAGATCTGAATTAGGTGACTCAAATCCTCTACTTCTGAATGGCCTTGGGAAATTCAACTAAATTCTAAATTTCCTGAGATCTGAGCTGATATCTCTGTGTTAGTATTCCAAAAGGAAACACCACACTCAGAATCAGCTAAGGAAGATCTATTTATGAGGAAAGTAGCCATAAAGTTTGGAATAGGTAAGCACAAGGCAGAGCACAGAAGCACAGGCAGGGCTAGGAGTAGCAAAGCTGTCACCACCCCAGGCCCTAAAGAATGAGGGAAGATAATGTTATTGGAACTCAGAAGGCAAAGGCACACAACAAGAGAAGCAGTGAGCTATGGTCTGAGTCTACCCAGGGAACCCGCAAAGCAAGGAAACCAGGGGAATGATAACCTTGTCACTCTCCTTCCTTCTTCCAGTTGATCTCCTGTCAAGGCTCGCACTGGATGATCTCACCTGGAGGGCAATGGGTTTAGGAGCTGGTGAATTGCATATCAGTCAGTCCTGGGTTTATATTTTATTTCAACATCTGGAACAGTGTATTGTATTTAGTTGGCATTGAGTTATTATAGAATCTCTCCTGGTTTCATTTTAACCCTAAAATGCAGATATTAAGATGCTCTCCAAGATCCCTTCCAGCATCAGCCTTCCCACTTCAATATTTTATATTGTGATAAGAATGTGGAAAAGACAAATTTGGATGCCTTGCCCTAATGTCAGATATCATGTACCTCAAGAAACAAATCTACTATATACCAAAAAATTAATGTAAAAAAGAAACACAAACTGAGAAAAAAATTTAAGCAATGTCATATAGCATATAAAACTATATAATAAAATTTTGAATGTTTACCAGAGACCTCCTACAGCCTCCTACAGAATCTCCCTTTTTTCGATCTGGGTCAGGTGGCTTAAACACATTGACAGTGTATTAGATATTTTTCTTCTTCCTTCATCTTCCCTATTGCCATTGCATTCTCAACAGAGGCAAAAACAAGTTTAGCAAAGTGGGTGTTATATATGGTTTTTATTCTCTATTTTCTTGGTTATTATTTTTTTCTCTTCTTTTTTTTTTTTCTTTTCCATCTTTCTTTATTTCTCCTCTCAACCGCAGTTAAATCGGTCTTTCCATCTATTCATTTCACTCCATTCTCTTTCCTCTCTCGTTCGGCTGATACTAAACCACTTTATATTGGTTATAAAACCCCATCAGAAGCATACAGAGTAAATTAGAAACAACATCTGGGTTAACTATCTGTACATTGTGATCAAACTGGGATTCTCTGAATAGAAAGATATTTTTAATATCAATCATGTTACTAGAATATGCCATCAATATACCTCCTCAGTAGATATCCATACCATGCACAGTTGGTGCCAATGCCAGAGATGGAATTCAGAAATTACATATTCCAAATGTTAGCGGAACCACTTAAAAATGAACTCAAAAATGAGATGAGGGAGCAAATACAGGAGGTGAAAGAATCATTTTGACAAAGAACTCCATAAACAAATACAGGAAGTAAAAGATTACTTCAATAGGGAGATAGAAGCTCTAAAGAGAAACCAAACAGAAATTCCAGAAATGAAAGAAGCAATAAATCAAAATAAAAGCACAATCGAAAGTATCACCAAAAAGAGTAGATCAATTGGAAGAAAGAACCTCAGACAATGAAGACAAAATATATATCCTAGAGGAAAAATCTAGATTACACAGCAAAAATGGTAAGAAACCAAGAACAGAACATTCAAGAATTATGGGACAACATAAAAAGACCAAACATAAGAGTGATTGGGGTAGAGAAGGAGGGGGCAGAGTTTCAAGCCAAAGGAATGAGTAATTTATTTAATGAAATAATTACAGAAAATTTTCCAAACTTGAGAATGAAGGGGAAAACCAAGTTCAAGAGGCCTACCGAACACCAAACAAACAAAATCACAACAGATCCACACCAAGACACATTATAATGAAAATGCCTAATAATAACTGAGCAAGGAGAGAATATTAAAAGCCACAAAGAAAGGAAGCAGATTACATATAGGGGGAAACCAATCAGACTTTGTTCAGATTTTTTCTACCCAGACCTTAAAAGCAAGAAGATCCTGAATAGCATATTTCAAGCTCTGAAGGAAAAGGATGTCAACCAAGAATCTTATATCCAGCAAAATTGAGCTTTAGATTTGAAGATGAAATAAAAACCATTCCACGACAAGCAAAAGTTAAAAGATTTCACATCTCGAAAGCCAGCACTTCTGAACATCCTGGGCAAAATTTAAGCTAAGCAACATGCTACTGAATGAAACAAGGGGTTGAAGAAGACATCAAAGAGGAGATTAAAAAATTCCTAGAGGTAAATGAGAACACAGATACATCATATAGAAATCTCTGGGACACTATGAAGGCAGTAATAAGAGGAAAATTCATTGCACTGAGATTCATTCCTTTAAAAGGAAGAAAAACCAACAAATAAACGACTTAACATCACACCTCCAAGCACTAGAAAAAGAAGAACAGATCAACACCAAGAGCAGCAGAAGACAGGAAATAATTAAAATCAGAGCAGAAATTAATGAAATTTTGAGACTAAGGAAACAATTCAAAGAATTGACAAAACTAAAAAGTTGGTTCTTTTGAAAAAATAAACAAAATTGACAGACCCTTAGCAATGCTAACGAAAAGAAGAAGAGAAAAAACTCAAATCACTAACATTTGTGATGAAAAAAGGGAATATCACAACCAACACCTCGGATATACAGAAGATAATTAGAAATTACTTTGAAAACTTGTACTCTAATAAAACAGAAAATGCTGAATGCAATTGACAGATTTCTAGAGTCATATGATTTGCCTAAACTGGATCTGGAGGCTATACACAATTTAAACAGATCGATTACAAGCAAAGAAATAGAAGATGTCATCAAAAAGCTACCAACAAGGAAAAGTCCAGGACCTGATGGGTTTACAGCAGAGTTCTACAAGAAGACTTTCAAAGAAGAACAAATACCAAAAACATTATCCAGACTCTTTTTTATGAGGATTTAATGCCAATTCTTAATGAACAATCAAAATCCTCAACCCAAAATGTCATATCTGCACCATCAAAGAAATAGAAATCAATAAACATAATACATCACATCAATAAAAAGCATATGTCATGAAATTTGACATCTGGAGAACATAAGAGATCTCCATTATAAAAGATTTATAGCCAAAGCAATAAAAACTGGAACAAGACTGAGCACCAGCTATTTAAATAGTGAAGCAGGTGGCATCCAGCTCAAATACTATTTGCGGACTTTAGAAGACCCAAAAAAAATTACTTTTACAACTAGTATGAAGCAAAGTAGTCAATACATAAGTCAAACATTTTTGCATGGTGAAAGGGAAATTGGCACCCAAAACGAAAGAGGTGAAAGACTATGGTGGAACTCAATGGAAAGTACTTGGATAGGTAGAATCAATAATTGAGATTTAATGCAATTCCAATCAAAATCCCAATGACACAGAGATCTAATACCCAGAATATGAGCAAGAAAATTTCACCAGACTTTAAATTATACTATCTTATATTAGACTGGTGGAAATGGTACAGTGCAGAGACTAATACAAAATTTTGCTATCTATATTACAGTGGAGAAAGGATAGCCTCTTCAACAAATGGTGCTGGGAAAACTGGAAATCCATATGCAACAAAATGAAATTAAACCCTTGTCTCTCACCATGCACAAAATTCAATTCAAAGTGGATCAAGGACCTAGGAATTAGACCAGAGACAATACGCCTAATAGAAGAAAAAGTAAGCTCCAATTTCCAACATGTCGGATTAGGCCCCAAGTTCCTTAATAAGAATCCTGTAGCACAAGAACTATTACCAAGAATTAATGAATGGGATAGATTTAAACTGAAAAGCTTCTTCTCAGCAAAAGAAACAATCAGTGAGGTGAATAGAGAGCCAACTAATTGGGAACAAATATTTAATACATGCACATCAGATAGAGCACTAATTTCTAGAATGTATATAGAACTAAAAAAACTTAACACCAAAAAAGCAAATAACCCAATCAATAAATGGGCTAAGGAATTGAAAAGACACTTCTCAGAAGAAGATACACGATTAATCAACAAATACATGAAAAAATGCTCAACATCACTGGCAATTAGAGAAATGCAAATCAAAACTACTCTAAGATTTCATTTCACTCCAGTCAGAATGGCAGCTATCAAGAACACAAACAACAATAAATGTTGGAGAGGATGTGGGGAAAAAGGCACACTCATACATTGCTGGTGGGACTGCAAAATGGTGCAACCGCTATGGAAAGCAGTATGGAGATTTCTTGGGAAAATGGGAATGGAACCACCCTATGACCCAGCCATCCCACTCCTGGGTCTATTCCCAAAAGACTTAAAAACAGCATATTACAGTGACACAGCCCACTTCAATGTTTATAGCAGCACAATTCACAATAGCTAGGTTATGGAACCAACCTAGATGCCCCTCAGTAGATGAGTGGATAAAGAAAATATGGTATATATACAAAATGGAATTTTACTCAGCAATAAGAGAGAATAAAATAATGGCATTTGCAGGTAAATGGATGAAGTTGGAGAATATAATGCTAAGTGAAATTAGTCAATCTCAAAAATCCAAGTACCGAATGTTTTCTCTGATATAAGGAGGCTGGTTCACAGAGTTGTTGGAAGGGGGTACATAGGATCAGAGGAACACTAGAATGGTCAACGGAAAGGGAGGGGAGGGAGGGAGTAAGGGGGGGGTTGGAAAAAAATTGGTGGTTGAATGAGATGGATATCATTATCCTAAATGCATGATTGAAGATCTGAATGGTACTTATATACGTTGTATACAAGCAGTTGTATGTAAAAAGATACTATACTTGTGCATGATGAATAAGTAAATAAATAATAAAAAAAATTAAAAAAAAAGGTTAAAAAAAAAACATTTAGATATTGGTTATTTTCGTTATTTATATTGTTAGATATTTTAATATCAATCATGTTACTAGAATATGCCAACTACCAATGGTTAATAGATGAAATAAAGGTATATTGAAATTATATTAAAGAAGGAACCATATAGTCTCTAGATCCATTAAAAATGAACTGAGAACAATAACTCACAAAATTAATGCTCACCAAAAGGTATCACCTAAAACACAAATACAAACTATGCTGAGCTTATCACTCAACCTTAGAGAAAAAAAGCATTAAATCTAGCAATTTATGGTTGGCTGTCATTGTAATCTATGGGTGAGAATAAAACTTCTGAATTAAAATCTTAACACTGAAGTTCTATGACTTTGGGTAGGGTCACTGCATAACTCTCATGTGATTTCAAAACACGTTGTCTTACCTATTCATGTTGCTCCCTCCAGCAGTCGTCAGCATAATCCACAAGCCACATGAAGTTTGGAAGGATATCTTCCAGTTTCCTTATGCAGCTGGTCTCCTCACGTGGGACAGTGATGATCATATGACAGTTTCACAGAGAGACAGATCCAGGAAATGATGACAGAGGGGTGCCAAGCCACTTTAGATACACATCAAAGCCAATCTTGAAGCTTGGCATAGGTGTGGAATGATGGGAAACGAAGCATGGGCTTTCAGAATTTCAAAGGTTTATTTTAAGGAGAAAGCACTGTGTAGATAAAAGACGGTGAGAGAGAATGAACAGCCGTGCCAGGCTTTGCTTAATGGTTACACTGCTGAGCACAGCCTTTAGATGTACAAAGGATGAAAAGCACTGCCAGCTTTGCAATTTCTTCTTCACCTGCATCCAAGTGCCTAGAAGTAACAACATCTGCAACTAGAATTGAGGCCTATTCCTCTCCGTCTGCCCCGTACACTTAGAAGACCACAAGTTGGATCTAGGATGTTGGAATTTTAGAAATAGGAAAACACAAAAAAGACTTAATAAGAATCCATTCAACCTTCCCTTGGTTTTTATTTTGATATTGTTACACTGCAGTGTATACTAGTCAAGAATATGTCCAAAACCAAACACCTGGGTTTGAATCCTGGCCTTGCCATTGACTTGTTGATTACTTTGAGTAATATACACTTTGGTTTCTTTATCTGTCAAATGGACGATTATGTCTACCTGAAAAGAGTGCTTATACATAAGAGTTCATGGTATTAGCTATTACTGCTATTAGTGTTGTTCTTTTTAGTTTGTTTTTGTGGTGCTGGACTTGAACCCAGGGCCTTGTGCATGCAAGGCAAGCACTCTACCAACTCAGCTATAGCCCCAGCTCTAATATTATATTTCTTAAGTTAAGACTAGCTAGTTCATTGAGGGAGACTGTGGACTTGAATAGGAACTTCATCTTCTCCAAGCTTTTGGTCCAGAAACTAGACCAGGAGCAGGGCAGAGAGAAGCAGAGGAAGTAAGAACAAGTCAGCAAGGTAGAAGAATTCAAGGAGAGGACGAAGCATCTTTGGGAGACATTGTGGACAAATGTTTTTAATTTTAAAAATAAAAAGCATTGGCCGGGTGCGGTGGCGCACGCCTGTAATCCCAGCACTTGGGAGGCTGAGGCAGGAGGATCGCGAGTTCAAAGCCAGCCTCAGCAATGGCGAGGCACTTAGCAACTCAGTGAGACCCTGTCTCTAAATAAAATACAAAAAAGGGCTGGGGATGTGACCCAGAGGACGAGTGCCCCTGAGTTCAATCCCTGGTACCACAAAAATAAAAAAAATAAAAAAAATAAAAAAATAAAAAGCATTGGCCTTTTTGGTAGTTTTCAGGAAGAAGTTTTTCTTTTACTGTATCAATGCCTTTACCCATGCTTTTTTTTTTACATCATCTTAGGCTTGCTATTCTTGGCTCTGTTGTCATTTCTCATTTATTCACATATTTATGTGATACCAAAATTGATACAGGAAATAGTTTTACAATACTTAACTTTCTTTTGCTTCTGTACTAATCCTGACTATTGTAGCTTTTGTCTGCAGAAGGAACAAGAGCAACTTTTCCCTTGCTTAATCTCTGCTTTTTCTTCATTCCAATAAAAAATGTCAATTCCACTCTAAATGTTCAGATTAGCATTTTATTCTGTTTTCTTTTTATTATTTATGTACACTGATGGCTAATAACTCTCTAAAGCCAGTCTCTTATAATTTTCAACATGTTCTCCATAATAATAAAAAGGAATTTTGATCACCTTCTCCCATTTACGTTTTACTTATTCATTGATAAATTACATATAACCATATTAATATATTATGTATAACACATATTTTTAAATGTATTGAATAAAGTGAGACACAATTGAATAAAAATTTTCTTTTCCATATACCAATGGTTCATTAAGGGTTATAAAACAATAACACTGCATTGATCTGAATATTTGTGCCATGGTCTACTCCCCACTCATGTAAAACTTAATCTCCAACATAATGGTATTAGGAGGCAGAGGTCTTCAGGAGGCCATTTGGTAACGAGATCTCTACTCTCACGAACGAATTAGCACCATTATAAAAGAAACCAGAGAGAGCTATCTAGTCCCTCTGGCACTTGAGGACACAAATATAAGGTGCTGTATGTGCGGAATGGGTCTTCACCAGACATTGCCTTGATCTTGAAATTTATAGTCTCCAGAACTGTAATAAAGGATTTTTTGTTGTTTATGCTATTTTGTTGTAGCAGCCTGAAGGGACTACAATGAAATAGACTTGGATATATTACCTGAAAATAATAAACTCTATATAATTTTGGAAAAGTTTTGTAATATTTTTTACTATTTATTTGAACTTTACTTCTAAGCATTTCTTGTACATGTCTCAGTTCAATATTACTACTCATTAAAATGCTTTGTCATCAGTACTTGTACATTACAAATTAATTTCCTTTCAGATCAAAACCTGATTAATTTATCTTTTATTTACTAATTTATTTCCTATACAGTTTTCTTCCATTTGCCAAGGTGGTTTTGTGTTGTAAAATTGAGAAGAGAGTTAACATAAGTAGAAAAAAACTGTCAACACCATTCTAAAAAGCAATGGCTGAATTTCAAGTTAATGAGTCTGCTCTATCTGGAAATACATTTTATTCTTGGTCTTGTAAAAGGATATTTGAAAGAAGCATAAGTAGAGCTTTTGTTGCTAAAGATTCTTTCAGCATAGTATATGTTTCATTGCATCTAGAAACTTTATATTTCCAATTAATAGCTGCTTTTAATATAAATATTAACTCTTCACTTGTGTGCTTTATATATGAAAGTCACATTAAAATTTTATATAACATTTCATCTAAGAAACAGTAACATTTTCATTAGTATAAATGAAAAAAATTCATTTTTTCTTTTGTGTACTAGATTAGGTATAATTTGGTAATTTCAAATGGCATCCAGATTCCTTCCCTGTTTTATATTTGTTTTCCATATGCAAAAGTCATATAAACATTAAACCAGTTCTGAGTAATAACTGGTTTCTGTTATAGCAGAACCTTTAAACCTTGCATTAATAATCAAACTCTCTTGGAATGAAAATAGAAATAATATTATTGGATGCCTGTACCATCTGTTGCTTCCATCGTCTAAATCACATAATTGAACACTTAATAGTATTAGGTTTTAGGTATGGCATTTCCCCCCCTTTAATTTGACTGAAATTTCTTGCAGGAGTAGATTAATATTTTGTACCATTCATATAGTTCTTAATAATAGGTTGATACCCTTCTCATGACAAAGAATTATTCTTGTTTTCCCAAACCATAATACCCAAATAAATGAGGGAACTGGGTTGACATGTTGTTGATATGAGACATGCAAAGGCTCTAGAGGCCCTCAGGTAGCAAGATGGCCACGGGTGTCACCCCTTATTCCTCCTACTATGGCAATGTCCCCCAAGCAAGCTTGGCTGCAAGTTTACTTTCCTGGCAACAATACATCTGGCTGTAAATTCCTGATTCCTGGCTGGCTGAGGTCCCTCTGTAGCAGGTGAGTACTAAATAGTTGATATTAATTAATAGAAAAATTAAAAGTGTTGATGAGTTTTGCTGGAAGAAGCAGCTCCAGGAAAAATATTGGACCCAGCTTGTGTCAGGAATTATGGATCATCTGTTTCTTGAGGATAGTGTTTTCTCTAATTTTCATATAATTTTTTTCTGACTTTATTTCAGGGTCATTATCTCAGCTCAGTGTCAGACTCCCAATTCTCTTCTGTATTTCTTGATTCTGTGATTCAGTCTTTTGATATTGAAATCAGCATCCCAAACAGGATTTTGAACCTCAGATGACTAGTTATAGGGCATGCATACTGCCCTTAGCACAAAGAATCATTGTTTACTAAAACAGAAAAATTTCAACAATGTGGATGAAACAAAGTAGGTTTTGTGTGAGTCTAATTGATGAATGTTCTCTTTGATATGGTTTTCATACATCAAAATAGGGTTTAAGGTCTAGCTGAGTCAGGCAGTTATGATTGTTTTTATTTCTTCTTTTTGGTTCTAATCTTCTTTCAGCAATGTTCATAAGGTGTTTTTCAACCATAGCCCACAAGGTATCAATACTGACATATTCTTTTTTTTTTTTTTTTTGGTACTGGGGATTGAACTCAGCGGCACTAGACCACTGGGTCACATCCCCAGCCCTTTTTTGTATTTTTTATTAGAGACAGGGTCTCACTGAGTTGCTAAGTGCCTCGCCATTGCTGAGGCTGGCTTTGAACTCACGATCCTCCTGACTCAGCCTCCCAAAGTGCTGGGATTACAGGCGTGCGCCACCGCGCCCGGCTGACATATTCTTTTAACTTGATGGACTTTGTGAAAACTTACTCAAGCCCTTAATTTCACCCTTTATATACATAACTTGTGTTTCTTGAATAAATTGTCTTTTCCTACTAAAAATGAGATCTGAAATTTAATGGGCCTTAGCGATGGCCTAAGGTCAGTAAAGAATTTACTTGTGAATAAGATCTAGCATATTTCTAGATAAAACATACCAATTGAATGTGTTAGTAATAGGATCAGATGAATCTACGGTATTCCAGTGCTTTGTTGCAATTTTATCTTTGAACAATATGGACTTGATAAAAGTCATTTCCTTGTTTTGCTTCCATTTCTTCATTTTGGCTAAAATGTGTTATTTGTCAGATACAAAATATATATATCAAAGACATACCCACAATGACCCACTTCCAGCCATACCCTACATCTTCAGTTACCACTCAGTTAATCACATCTGGGGACTAATTGACTGAGTGGGTTAAGTCTCTAATAATCCAATCATTTTTACTCTAAACCGTCTTCCATTATCTCACATGTGAGCTTTTGAGGGACCCCTGCTATCTAAACCATAACATTACACATCAGGGTAATATCATACAAAATAGTTTTACTGTCTTAAAAATCCTCTGTTCTCTTCCTGTTCATCCCTCCCTCCAACCTAACCCTGGCAACTACTGATATTTTTTTTCTGACTCCATGCTTTTGTCTTTTTGGCATGCAATACAATTGAAATCATAAAATAAGTAGCCTTTTCAGATGGGCTTTTTTTTTTTTAAACTTAGTAATATGCATTAAAATTTCCTCTCTTTCTCTCTTTTCTGGCTTGGTTGCTTCCTTTTAGGGCTGAATTGTATTGAGTGTCTGAATGTACCACAGTTTATTTATCTACTCACTACTGAGGATGTCTTGGTTGCTTTCAAGTTTGGGCAATTATAATTAAAGCCGCTATAAACATCCTTGCGCAGGTTTTTGCGTGGACAAAGTTTTCAGTTCATTTGGGCAAATATCAAGGAGATTGCTATGTTGTATGGCAAGAGTATGTTTAATTTTGTAAGTAGCTGTCAAACTACCTTTAAAGTGGATCTACCATTTAGCTTTCCCATCAACAAAGCATGGGAGATCCCCTTGCTCAGTTTCATTGAAGAATTTGGTATTGTCTCACCAAACACTGGTTTTCTGAATTTGGGCTGTTCTAATGGTGTCTTCTTGTTTAAATTTGTAGTTCACAAATGCCATATGAGATGGAATACTTTTCATAAGCTGATTTGGCATCTGTATATCTGCTTTAGTGAGATGTCTATTGAGATGCACAGTTTGCTCATTTGCTCATTTTAAATAAGGTTGAGTTTTAAGAGTTCTTTACGTATTTTGGATAACAGTTATCTGATTTTTTTTGCAACACTTTCTTCACATTTGTAGACTGTGTTCCCATTCTATTGAAATTATCTTTCAAAAAATAGAACTTTTTAATTTTAATGATGTCTAGTTTACCAATTTACTTATGGACAGTATCTTTGTGTCATATATATTAAGTCAAAATGTGCCAGATCATGTAGGGTTTTTTTTTCTATGTTGTCCTTTAGCAGTTTTATGTTTCACCTTTTACATTTAGGTCTCTCATCTTTTTAAGTTAATTTTTACAAAAAGTGAAAGGTCTGTGTCTAGACTCATTTTTATGTTCCAGACTATCTTTGCTGCATTATGTTGCACTTATTCTTTTGTGGCTTGACTATAATTATGTGGGTATGGGTATGTTTATGGGCTCTCTAGTTTGTTTTCTGGATCTGATTGTCAATTTCTTTCACTAATATTACAGTGTCTTGGTTACAGTGTCTCGTAACTTTATAGTAAATCTGAGGTCAGGTAATATCAGTCTTCCAATTTTATTCTTCTCCTTCAATATATTGTATTGGTTATTCTGGATCTTTTGCTTTTCCATATAAACTTTAGAATAAGTGCATTAATTTTCACAAAATAACTTGCTGGTATTTTGATTGGAATTGCATTGACTCTAAGACTTGAGTTTGTATGAAATGACATCTTGACCACTTAGACTCCCTATCCCTTTTAAATGTGGAGTATCTCTACATCTTCTTCTATGATATCATTCATCAGAGTTTTGTACTTTTTCTTGTTTAGATCTTAAATATATTTCACTAGATTTATACCTATATATTGTAATTTTCCAGATGCTAATATAAATGTACTGTATTTTTTACTTCAAATTTGTACTACTTTTTTTAAATTTTTTTATTTTTTTAATTTTTATTCACAGTAGTATGTATTACAGTTCATACTATACATATATAGCATCGTTTTACATAAAACAGTTTGTATACAAAGTATATTCGCAGCATTCAAGTCTTCAATCATGCATTTAGAATAATGATATCCATCTTATTCAACCACTTTTTTCCCCCCCTTCCCCCCTTGCTCCCTCCCTTCCCCTCCCTTCCCTTTGACCATTATAGTGTTCCTCTAATCCTCCTATGTACCCTGACCCATCAATACTGTGAACTGGCTTCCTTATATCAGAGGAAACATTTGGTATTTGGATTTTTGAGATTGACTGATTTCACTTAGCATTATATTCTCCAACTTCATCTATTTACCTGCAAATGCCATTATTTTATTCTCTTTTATTGCTGAGTAAAATTCCATTGTGTATATATACCACATTTTCTTTATCCATTCATCTACCGAGGGACATCTAGGTTGGTTCCACAACCTAGCTATTGTGAATTGTGCTGCTATAAACATTGAGGTAGCTGTGTCACTGTAATATGCTGTTTTTAAGTCCTTTGGGAATAGACCCAGGAGTGGGATGGCTGGGTCACAGGGTGGAGTGGTGGCCTGTATGGGGAATTCGGCGGCAAGGTAAGAAAAAAGAAAATTTAAAAATATGGGAGCAAATATAACAAAAAGTTGGTTTATAAAAGCCACGAATGAAATTTTTGATAGCGAGAACTCAGAGGATAGTGAGAAAAGTGAACAAGAAAGCATATCCTCTGACTCAGTTGAGACCAGCAAGGAGAGCAGTAATATAAATTCAAAAGTAAGAACTGCAAAAGCCATCAGAAGCTTAATAAAATTAGCTGAGGAGTATGTACTCTCCTTAGAAGCTGAAACTCAGGATACTAGTGAAAGTGATAATAGTAACAAGGAGCCAAACCATGAGAGTACGGTCTCCTCCACTGAGCCAGTTAGGAATTATGAAGCTAGTAGTGAGGAGGAATCAAAAAGCGATTCAGGGAGCACAGTCTCCAATAAAAAGAACAAAAAGAAATTAAAAAAGAGAAAAGACCGTCAAATAGAGGGACCACTAGTGCCCTCTGCTCCTTCATGGATAGAATACCTAACAGAAACAATAAGGAGTATTGATCAGAATGTATGTGCCCTTGAGGTAGAAATTGGCGGCCTTTCTGAGCGCTTATACGCTCTCGAACAACATAGACTGCAGGAGCACCTAGAACTGCCAGTATTTCAAAATGAACAGGGACAAAGATATCACGAGTCCCTAGACTTTAAAACAATAAAGAATTTTAAAGAGGCGGTAATGACCTATGGACCTCAAGCTCCGTTCACATTAAGTATGATAGAGTCACTTAACACCCTAACCTTAGCCCCCTCAGATTGGAAAAGTCTATGCAGAGCGGTACTAAGTGGGGGACAATACTTAATCTGGAAAACTCAATTCCAGGAACTTTGTTCAGAAATAGCAAAGAGAAATGCTGCAGCAGGTTTCCCTCAACGCAATATAGATATGCTCACAGGGGAGGGTCAGTTCGCCGAACTACAAAATCAGCTACAATACGATCCAGGTGTGTATGCCCAGATACACACTGCAGCTGTGAAAGCCTGGAAGACAATATCAGGCACAGGGGATCTGCAAGGCAGCCTATCAAAAGTTATACAAGGGCCTAACGAACCTTACGCTGATTTTGTAGATAGACTCTTAAAAACAACATCTAGAGTTTTTGGTGAAGTCGAGCAAGCTATGCCTCTAGTTATCCAATTAGCGTACGAGAATGCTAATAAATATTGCCAGGATGCAATAAGGCCGTGGAGAAGTAAAAAAGACTTATCAATTTATATCAGACTGTGCAAAGACATTAACGAGGCTGTTATCACAGGCAACGTAATTGCTGCAGTGATGAAAAATTCCTCCCCTCAAAATTCCCAAAGGTTTCAACCTAGAACAGGATATTCCAGACAAAAGTATTATAATCAACCAAGATATGCTAAGCAATATCCCCCAAGGGTAATAAGATCAAATTCATACCGCGCTCCAGGCCGATGCCCCAGGTACAAAAAGGGTATACATTGGGCCAATCAATGCCATTCCAGATATGATATATATGGAAATGATTTATCAAGGATTTCAAAAAACGGGGCACGGGGCCCAATGCCCCGGGGCCCACAAATGTACGAGGCACTAGAGGAGGAATGCGCACTAGAGGAGGAATGCCCTCAGATCCAAATGATTCCTCGTCACAATCCCTCCTACCCATTAACGCCCTTATCAGAGGGACAAGAGGAAGTGCAGGATTAGATCTCTGTTCTACTGCCCGGATGGTCCTGACACCTGAAATGGGGGTTCAGCTGATTCCTACGGGAATCAGGGGACCTCTCCCTTCAGGAACTGTGGGACTAATCCTTGGGCGTAGTTCCAAGAGTTTATTAGGCTTTAATGTTATACCAGGGGTTATTGATTCAGATTATAATGGAGAGATTAAAATAATGCTAAGTACACACAGGGGTATCATCTCCGTAAATCAAGGAGACAGAATCGCACAGCTGCTCCTCATTCCCAGTCTCCATAGTTCTTTTAAAAGCATGCCACAAAATAGAAATAGCAGAGCATTCGGTTCCACTGGTTCAGGACCTATGGCTTTCTGGGTTCAGGATTGTTCACGGAGGCCGATGTGCAAATTAAAAATTCAAGGTATAGAGATGGAGGGGCTGATTGATACAGGAGCTGACTCTTCCATCATAAATCTACAACAATGGCCTAAGCACTGGCCTCTGCAGAAAGCCTCAACCAGTTTAAGAGGCTTGGGATATAGTAATACCCCAGCACAAAGTGCTGTAATCTTAAATTGGCAAGACAATGAAGGCCATACAGGAACATTCCAACCTTATGTTTTAAACAGCTTGCCAGTTACCCTATGGGGAAGAGATATCTTACATCAAATGGGGCTACACCTAGCAACCAAGCCTGCAGGTGTTAAGAATAAAAATCCTAATCATAATAAAAAAGGCAAAGGACATTTTTTCTAGGGGCCACTGAGAAAACAATTTTAAAAATACCATGGCTCTCTAATAAGCCAGTTTGGGTCCCTCAGTGGCCCCTATCCAAAGAAAAATTGCAAGCGGCCCATCAATTAATTAAAGAACAATTAGAAGCAGGACACATAGAGCCTTCCACCTCTCCCTGGAATTCTCCCATATTTGTAATTAAGAAAAAATCAGGAAAATGGAGACTATTACAAGACCTAAGACAAATTAATAAAACAATGCAAATTATGGGACCCACCCAACCTGGACTTCCTAATCCTGTAGCTATTCCAAAAAAACTATTACCTTATAACTCTTGATATAAAGGACTGTTTCTTTTCCATTCCCCTACATCCTCTGGATGCCCCCAGATTTGCTTTTTCAATTCCTTCTATCAATAATAATGGCCCTGATAAAAGATATCAATGGAAAGTATTGCCACAGGGAATGGCAAATAGCCCTACAATGTGCCAACTATATGTGGACAGAGCTATACAGCCCATTAAAAACAAATATCAAGACCTCATGTGTCTACACTACATGGACGATGTTTTATTAGCTCACCCTAATCAAAAAATCTTATTTAATATATTTAGTGAAATAACAAAAAATTTAAAAAAATATGGATTATATATAGCAGAAGAAAAAGTTCAAAGCAGATCACCTATACTATATTTAGGCTTTAAAATCATGGATACTTTTGTTAAACCCCAAAAAATTCTAATAAGTAAAGAACATTTGACCACCCTCAATGATTTCCAAAAATTACTAAGTGACATTAATTGGCTTCGCCCTACACTAAGCCTCACTACTGGACAATTAAAACCTTTATTTGACATCCTTCGCGGGAACCCTGACCCATCCTCACCGCGAACATTAACTCCTGAGGCCAGGAGAGCTCTAAAATTAGTAGAACAGGCCATTGAAAGATCCCATTGCGATAGATTTGATTTTGCACAACCACTAATATTGATTATTATTCCTTCACAATATACACCCACAGGAGTATTTTGGCAACAGGGACCTATATTATGGATACATTTGCCTGTCTCTCCTAAAAGTACAATTGAGTCTTATACCTCCATGGTGGCTAAACTTATTCTTCAAGGACTTAAAACCTCTACTAAAATATTTGGAATTCATCCTGCTACTATTATTACTCCTTATTCATCGTCACAGGTTGAATATTTGTGCTTCAATGATAATGATTGGGCTATAGCTAGATGCTCTACTTCTGCAAATTTTGACAATCATATTCCTAAATCTCCTATACTGTCCTTTTGTATCAATCATCCTATCATATTCCCACAGGTAATAAAAACTCAACCCATTCCTAAAGCATTTAATGTATTTACAGATGGATCCTCTAAGGGTACTGCTGCAGTAGTCACTCAAAATGAAAAAATGATTCATATCACTAATCAAAAATCAGCTCAATTAGTGGAACTCGAAGCTATAATAATAGCTCTGGAAAATTTTAAAGAACAGCCTATGAATATTTTTTCAGACAGCCACTATATTGTACATGCTGTCCCTAAATTGGAGCTAGCAGGTCCAATAGCACCACATACTCCAGCTTTTAAATTGTTTTCTCAAATCCAAAATCTCCTATGGCAACGAAAAGAACCTTTATTTATAGGTCACGTAAGAGCTCACACTAATCTGCCTGGTCCTCTCCATGAAGGTAATCAAAAAGCTGATGCCCTCACTAAAACAATATTTATATTTACTACAGTACAACAAGCTACTTTATTTCATTCCCAGTTCCACGTTAACAGCACTACCTTAAGACAAAAATTTAAAATCACAAAAGAACAAGCTTGTAGAATTGTAAAAGAATGTCCATCTTGTGTAACACTTTTGCCCAATCCACATTATGGGGTTAACCCACGAGGTTTGATGCCCAATCATTTGTGGCAGATGGATGTCACACATGAGCCAAGTTTTGGAAAATTACGATTTATTCATGTCACCATAGATACATGCTCAGGCATGATTTTTGCTTCTTTACATTCCGGAGAAAAAGTTAAAGATACTATATCTCATTGTCTGCAAGCTTTTGCTGCATTGGGCATCCCCAAAATGCTTAAAACAGATAATGGCCCTGCATATACATCCACATCCTTCAAACAATTTTGTACAAAGTTCAATATTATCCACAAAACAGGTATCGCTTATAATCCTCAGGGACAAGGAATAATTGAAAGAGCAAATCGGACACTTAAAAATATGTTACTAAAGCAAAAAGATGGAAACTGGAAAAATCCTAAGGACAGATTGGCAGTTGCCCTGTTTACCCTAAATTTCTTAACTTTAGATTCTAATGGACATTCGGCTGGAGATAGACACTGGAACCCACACCAACAACATAAACATTTGGTTTACTGGAAGGATGTTCTCTCAGGTACATGGAAGGGTCCAGACCCAGTATTAATTTGGGGGAGAGGATCTGTTTGTGTTTTTCCAAAGCACGAATCCTCTCCAATATGGATACCATCTAGATTGATAAAGCAGGTACAAAGTCAAAAGGATCAAGACGAAGTTATTGAGGAGTCTAGATTGAATAAACAAGTACAAAATCAAGAGGACCAAAATGAAGGTATGGAGTGATTCCCTTAAGAGTCCTCCATTAAATTTACAACTTAAATTTTATCTTCCCGGCCGGGACAAGAAGATCTCTCTTCAGTGTATACACAATTGTATTTTTTTTCTTTTATATATGTCTTTATGTCTGTGCATTTGTCTAAATTTCATGTTAATGTGATGTCACAAATATATGTTTATATGTGCGTCTGTCTAGTGTGACGTCACAAATAATTAAGCGCATAAAAAAAAAAAGGTAGATAGATATAGATCCAAATAACGTTAATTCATTTAAGCTTAGAATATTCTAATTAGATAATCAATAGATAGATAGATAGATAAATAGATATTCATATAAGTTCAGAATATTTTAATTAGATAATCTATTATAATGATAATCAATTTTGATTTATAGTTGTCTCCAGGACTTCTCTTCAGCTGTGAATATGTTTAATGTTGTATAACCTGATATTTTGGTGTTCCGACAGAGGATCGTTTATTTGTTATTAACTTCATTTGTTTAATAGCTGATTAATTTGAATTATTTCAACAGGTATAGGATTGCTGTGTATATAGAGACTTGAGGATTCCAGCTAACAAATTATTTTTCCAAAGTGCCTTTAGCTTTTCTTTATCTTTAATGCAGTAAACACCCTCAGTTTCTCTTTGATTATTTCTGAATGTGATATTTTGCCAGCTTATGTTTGTGGGAGCTTAAGCAGCAATGTGTGTGAGCAGAGATCAACTTTTATTTTCTACTCTAATAATTCTTTTTTTACTTTGACAGCTCACCTTTTGATCTCAGTGCTGGAATAGCACTGCCTTTCCCTTAATAATGGATGCTTGAGTTTTTAGGTAGCGGGCCCTGAAGATTTGCCGGTGGAAATGTCTAGACATAAAAAAGACGGCTGCTGCTACAACTGCAGGGACCGCGGTCGCTGCAAGCATCCCTGCTGCTCAAGCATCAAACAACCTAACCAGCAGTGTGGCCTCTGCTCTGCATGCATGGGGTCTCCTGAATCTATGTGTTATAACTTATGGACATTTTGATTTTCCATTATTTTGGGACATTACGGGACAATGCCTTGCGGGTATTTGTCTAAGAGAACTCAGTGAGTTACTTGATGAAACTAAGGGCAGCTGATTGGCTTAAAGAACTTGATACACTATGGAAACTTGGCTCGTCAGCAGTAGGCTTGCCGCCTTAAAGCCGCAGCATCTCCTAAAAATTGGACGGCTGTTAGTCAACACACAGTCGATCCTGAAGGGCTCTATTGGATGGCTGGTTAGCCTATGACGGGTAAGATCCCCAGAAGGGGACAACCTAAGACACGGCACAGTCGCACGGGACAGTCTAATGTGGCCGGCATGTCAACCTAAGCCAGGAGTCAGGACAGCCTAGACTCCCATGACGGGTAAGAATGTCGGTTGCACATGGACGTCCTAGAACATCCCCTCTTTTAAAACTAAAAGGGGGAAATGAAGGAGCCTATAATCAAGGAGATAGCTAAAGATTGCGGTTAGCTGAGAGTCATAAAAGATGTTCTAGTTTCCACCTGATAGTAATACATTATCCAAAGAATCTTTGTATGCCCGTGAACACTGCGTGACGCACCTGTAAGCTCGAGCTGTAAGCACGTGTCCTTGTTAAAGCGATATGTATATAACTGGGTGAGTTTAGTTAGTGTGTGTGGGAAGAAGAAGAAGGTGGTGGTTGGAGTTAGAGTGTTTGGAGTGATTGCTGGAGCCGGAGAGAGAAGAAGAATAAAAGACCTTTTTTCATTTTCATCCTGCCTCCGAATTTTCCTGCGGCGTTCGTTGCTCCAAGGCGGTTTCCGCTTCGGGCAGCAACAGGATGGTTCCATTCCCATTTTCCCAAGAAATCTCCATACTGCTTTCCATAATGGTTGTACCATTTTGCAGTCCCACCAGCAATGTATGAGTGTGCCTTTTTCCCCACATCCTCTCCAACATTTATTGTTGTTTGTGTTCTTGATAGCTGTCATTCTGACTGGAGTGAAATGAAATCTTAGAGTAGTTTTGATTTGAATTTCTCTAATTGCCAGTGATGTTGAGCATTTTTTCATGTATTTGTTGATTAATCGTGTATCTTCTTCTGAGAAGTGTCTTTTCAATTCCTTAGCCCATTTATCGATTGGATTATTTGTTTTTTTGCTGTCAAGTTTTTTGAGTTCTTTATA
Organism: Tamias sibiricus; assembly: GCA_025594165.1. NCBI lineage: Eukaryota > Metazoa > Chordata > Mammalia > Rodentia > Sciuridae > Tamias > Tamias sibiricus. The sequence continues at coordinate 73,537,537 of CM046664.1, forward strand.
TATTCTAGAAATTAGTGCTCTCTCCGATGTGCATGTATTAAATATTTGTTCCCAGTTGGTTGGTTCTCTATTCACCTCACTGATTGTTTCTTTTGCTGAGAAGAAGCTTTTTAGTTTAAATCTATCCCATTCATTAATTCTTGGTAATAATTCTTGCACTAGAGGATTCTTGTTAAGGAAATTGGAGCCTAATCCGACATGTTGGAAATTGTAGCTTACTTTTTCTTCTATTAGGTGTATTGTCTCTGGTCTAATTCCTAAGTCCTTGATCCACTTTGAATTGAATTTTGTGCATGGTGAGAGATACAGGTTTAATTTCATTTTGTTGCATATGGCTTTCCAGTTTTCCCAGCACCATTTGTTAAAGAGGCTATCCTTTCTCCACTGTACATTTTTGGCACCTTTATCTAATATAAGATAGATGAAATTATATGTATTAGTCTCTGTGTCCTCAATTCAGTACCATTGGTCTACTAGTCTGTTTTGGTGCCAGTACCATGCTGTTTTTGTTGCTATTGCTCTATAGTATAATTTAAAGTCTGGTATGGTGATGCCGCCTGCTTCACTTTTCCTGCTCAGGATTGCTTTAGCTATTCTGGGTCTCTTATTTCTCCAGATGAATTTCATGACTGCTTTTTCTATTTCTTTGAGAAAAGTCATTGGGATTTTGATTGGAATTGCATTGAGTCTGTATAATGCTTTTGGTAGTATGGACATTTTGACAATAATTCTACCTATCCAAGAACAAGGTAGGTCTTTCCATCTTCTGAGGTCTTCTACGATTTCTTTCTTTAGTGTTCTATAGTTTTCATTATAGAGGTCATTCACCTCTTTCGTTAAGTTGATTCCCAGATATTTTATTTTATTTTTTTAATGTTATTGTAAATGGGGTAGTTTTCATCATTTCCCTTTCAGAGGCTTTGTCACTGATGTACAAAAATGCCTTTGACTTATGGGTATTGATTTTGTATTCTGCTACATTGCCGAATTCATTTACTAGTTGTAAAAGTTTTCTGGTAGAGTTTTTTGGGTCTTCTAGGTATATTATCATGTCATCAGCAAATAGTGCTAATTTGAGCTCTTCTTTTCCTATCTGGATCCCTTTAATTTCTTTCATCTGTCTAATTGCTCTAGCCAGAGTTTCAAGTACTATGTTAAATAGCAGTGGTGAAATGGGGCATCCCTGTCTTGTTCCAGTTTTTAGAGGGAATGCTTTCATTTTTTTCTCCATTTAAGATAATGTTAGCTTGAGGTTTTGCATAGATAGTTTCTATAATGTTGAGATATGTTCCTGTTATTCCTAATTTTTCTAGAGCTTTGAACAAAAAGGAGTGTTGTATTTTGTCAAATGCTTTTTCTGCGTCTATTGAGATGATCATATGGTTTTTATCTTTAAGTCTATTGATGTAATGTATTATGTTTATTGATTTCCGAATGTTGAACCAACCTTGCATCCCTGGGATAAACCCCACTTGATCATGGTGCACTATCTTTTTGATATGTTTTTGTATCCGATTTGCCAGAATTTTATTGAGGATTTTTGCATCTATGTTCATTAAAGATATTGGCCTGAAGTTTTCTTTTTTGGCTGTGTCTTTGCCTGGCTTTGGAATTAATGTGATATTGGCCTCATAGAAAGAGTCTGAAAGAGCTCCCTCTTTTTCTATTTCTTGAAATAATTTGAAGAGCATCGGTATTAGTTCTTCTTTGAAGGTCTTGTAGAACTTGGCTGTAAACCCATCAGGACCTGGACTTTTTCTTGTTGGAAGTTTTTTGTTAGCATCTTCTATTTCTTCACTTGAAATTGATTTATTTAAATTGTGTATAGCCTCCTGTTCCAGTTTGGGCAATTCATATGACTCTAGAAATCTGTCTATGCTTTCAGTATTTTCTATTTTATTAGAGTACAATTTTTTGAAGTATTTTCTAATTATCTCCTGTATATCTGAGTTGTTTGTTGTGATATTTCCTTTTTCATCACGGATGCTAGTAATTTCAGTTTTTTCTCTTCTTCTTTTCATTAGCATTGCTAGGGGTCTGTCAATTTTATTTATTTTTTCAAAGAACCAACTTTTGGTTTTGTCAATTCTTTGAATTGTTTCTTTAGTCTCAATTTCATTAATTTCTGCTCTGATTTTAATTATTTACTGTCTTCTACTGCTCTTAGTGTTGATCTGTTCCTCTTTTTCTAGTGCTTTGAGGTGTGATGTTAAATCATTTATTTGTTGTTGTTTTTTTCTTTTAATGGAGGAATTCAGTGCAATGAATTTTCCTCTTACCACTGCCTTCATAGTGTACCAGAGATTTCTATAAGATGTATCTGTGTTCTCATTTACTTCTAGGAATTTTTTAATCTCCTCCTTGATTTCTTCTTCAACCCCTTGTTCATTCAGTAGCATGTTGTTTAGCTTCCAGCTGTTGGAGTATTTTTTTTTTTTTTTTTGTATTATCATTGATTTCCAATTTCATCCCATTATGGTCTGATAGAATGCAAGGTAGGATTTCTATTTTTTTATATTTGCTGAGAGTTGCCTTGTGACATAATATATGGTCAATTTTGGAGAAGGAGCCATGTGCTGCTGAGAAGAAAGTGTATTCGCTTACTGAGGGATGAAATATTCTATATATGTCCGTTAGGTCTAAGTTATTAATTGTTTTCACGAGGCCTAATGTTTCTTTATTTAGCTTTTGTTTGGATGATCTATCCATTGGTGAGAGAGGTGTGTTGAAGTCCCCTAGAATAACTGTGTTGTGGTCTATTTTACTCTTGAACTTGAGAAGGGTTTGTTTGATGAATGTAGGTGCTCCATTATTTGGGGCATATAGATTTATAATTGTTATATCTTGTTGATGAATGGTTCCCTTAAGTAGTAAGAAGTATCCATCTTTATCTCTTTTGATTAGCTTTGGCTTGAAGTCTACTTTATTTGATATGAGAATGAAAACCCCTGCCTGCTTCTGCAGCCCATGTACATGATAAGACTTTTCCCAGCCTTTCACCTTCAATTGCTTGATGTCTTTTTTCTATGAGGTGTGTTTCTTGTAGGCAACAAATTGTTGGGTTGCTTCTTTTAATCCAATCTGACAATCTGTGTATTTTAAATGGTGAGTTTAGACCATTAACATTCAGGGTTATTATTGAGATGTGATTCTTATTTCCATCCATTTTTAAATGTATTATGGTATTTAGCTTGATTTGGGTTCTCCTCTGGTTGGTAATTCCTTTAGTTTACTATCTCCCTTTGTTGGTTTTCATTGTTATTTTTCTCTTCTTCTTCGTGGAAAATTTTGCCCAAGATGTTCAGAAGTGCTGGCTTTCGAGTTGTGAAATCTTTTAACTTTTGTTTGTCGTGGAAGGTTTTTATTTCATCTTCAAATCTAAAGCTCAATTTTGCTGGATATAAGATTCTTGGTTGACATCCCTTTTCTTTCAGAGCTTGAAATGTGCTATTCCAGGATAGCTTTTAAGGTCTGGGTTGAAAAATCTGAGCATAGTCTGATCGGTTTCCCCCTATATGTAATCTGCTTCCTTTCTCTTGTGGCTTTTAGTATTCTCTCCTTGCCTAGTATATTAGGCAATTTCATTATAATGTGCCTTGGTGTGGATCTGTTGTGGTTTTGTTCGTTTGGTGTTCGGTAAGCCTCTTGAACTTGGTTTTGCCATTTTTTCTTCATGTGTGGAAAATTTTCTGCTATTATTTCATTGAATAAATTACTCATTCCTTTGGTTTGAAACTCTGCACCTTCTTCAACCCCAATCACTCTTAAGTTTGGTCTTTTTATGTTGTTCCCATAATTCCTGAATGCTCTGTTCTTGTTTTCTTACTTCTTTTGTCGTGTCCTCTAGATTTTTCTCCAGGATAAATATTTTGTCTTCATTATCTGAGGTCCTTTCTTCCAGGTGATCTAATCTGTTGGTGATACTTTCAATTGAGCATTTAGTTTGGTTTATTTCTTCTTTCATTTCCAGAATTTCTGTTTGGTTTTTCTTTAGAATCTCTATCTCCCTATTGAAGTAATCTTTTGCTTCTTGTATTTGTTTTTGGAGTTCTTTGTCAAAATGTTCTTTTACCACCTCTATTTGCTCTCTCATCTCATTTTTTATTTCATTCTTAATTCCATAAACATTTGGAATATGTAATTTCTAAATACCATCTCTGGCATTTGACCAACTGTACTTGCCATGGAATCAACTGAGGGGGCCTGTTGGTTGGTTTCAGCCACTTTCTTCCCTTGCTTCTTCATAATGCTTGTGTGTCTATTCTCCTAGCACTGTGGGACCTTGCCTATTTCAATTTCACCTTATAGCCTTATGTTTCTCCTGTGTTACAATACTGTCAGGTCCCCTTATAAATACCTTACAATTTAAGCTCTAACACTTTCTTTACAGTAAATCCCAGTTTGATCACAATGTACAGATTTAGTTAACCCAGATATTGTTTCCAATTTACTCTGTATGCTTGCATTGGGGTTTACAGTTTCAGTATTGGACACAGAGATGATATGTTTAGGAAGAAGCAAGTGAGGTTACTGAGATGTTCTTTCTTAGGAAGTATAACAGTAGAAGTCTATGGAAGTGGTTTAATATCAGCAGACAGGAGAGAAAAGAGAATGGAATGAGCGATTTAGAGGAAAGACGATTTGTCTATAAACCAAACTTGTTTAGCCTTTGAGAGAAGAAATATAAAGAAAGATGGAAAAGAAAAAATAAAAAGGAACAATGAGAGATAACAAAGAAGTAAGAATTAGTGTAAGAGAGAGAGGAGAGACAAACTGAGTCAAGAAAAATAGAGAGTAAACTATATATAACACCGCTTTTCTGTATATTTCAATTGCCCCGGGCCTAGAAGTCCCAATTTCTGAGTATACCTTGTTTTCACCTCTGATAAGTACACAATGACAGGGTTTAAGTAGATAAGATGAGGGCAGAAGAGACTAAAGTGAGAAGGGAAGAAAGGAAAGAGGAACACAGACACACAAATGATCCCACTATCAAACAGAACAAAAACAAAAACAAACGAACCAAAAAACAAACAAACAAAAAAAAAAAAACAGAGTTGGAGTTTAAGCCAGTTGTCCTGGACCACGCCCAGACAGTCACAGTGGAGTCTAGTCTGCAGCTTTGGCCAGCGGCAGATTGGCACAGAGGAATAATGTCTGGGGGGTGGGGGGCTGTCAGTACGTGAATAGCATCAAGAAAGCGTTCATCCAAAAGGCACACATTCCCCACGCCCGCCCCCGCTTATAGCTCTTGTGTTTGCTGCGCTGGCCTCAGGCAGGCCCTTTCCTGCGTGCTGCCTGTGCGCATCTCATCCAGGTGTTTGCTGTTCTCCGGGTCCTGGACTGATCCTTGGATGTCTGCAGTCAGCTGCATCCCTCCTCCAAAATGGCGGTGCCTTCCCTGGTCCCAACAGCAGTATCTCGGACCTGTGTGTCACTCCGAGGCGTGCAGTTCCCGTTCAGCAATTTACCGAAAGAAGCCTGTGAGGCAGCTTCTCGCGCCTGGCTTTTTATTCTGCGCTGTTCGAGGCCGTGGTCTGCACTTCCCGTACTGCAATGCTACCACGGCAGCTGCGCCGCTAATGCTGGTTCGGTTTGTGGGCTGCTGGCACTGGACTCCGTGCAACGGCGGTCTGGAGTTTCTTGTATTTTCACCATCTAGATGTGCATGGATGTCTCAGCTCCCTCCCAGTTGCGGGAGTGTTGCTAAGAATGTGTTCAATCTTCTCGGTAAGCCTCTTTTATTGCTGGTCTCCCGAGCGTGCTTCTCTGCTGTCCGCCATCTTTTCTCCTCCTCAAATTTTTACTTCTAATTCTACCTGCTGGTATATAGGAAAGTGATTGACTTTTGCATATTAGCCTTATGTCCTGCAATTTTGCTATAAGAGGCTTATTAGTTCCAATAGTTTTTGTCAATTCTTTCAGATTATATACATTGACGATAGTGCTATCTGTGTATAATGAGGTCTTGCTTCTTCTTTCATAATCTATTTACTTTTTCTTTTCTTATTACATTTGCAGTACTTTCAGTATAAATCCCAATTGATCATGGTCTGCAATCCTTTTTATTCATTGTAGGTTTTGATTTGCTTATTGTTTTATTTATTTTTGTGGATGTTAGCATGTATGTTCATGAGAGATATTGGTCTATAGTTTTCTTTGCTTGTGGTATCTTTGGTTTTGGAATTATAATATGTTGGTCTTAGAATGAGTTAGGAAGTACTCACCTGGCTTCTTTATTCTGTAAGAGATTGTAAAGAATCATTAGAACTTCTTAAATATTTGGTAGAATTCATGAGTAAACCTATCTGGGCCTGGTGCTTTGTGTTTTAAAAAAAATTTTTTTACCTTTTTAATTTTTCAATTTGTTTTAATTAGTTATACACGACAATAGAATGCATTTATGCACTTCAATATATCATACATAGATGGGATATAATTTCTCATTTTTCTGAGTATACATGTTGTAGAATCATATTGGTCATGCAGTCACATACATACATAAAGTAATAATGTCTGTTTCATTCTACTATCTTTCCTATCCCTACATCCCCTCCCCTCCCCTCCTTTCACTTCCTCTACCTAATCTAAGGTAATGCTATTCTTCTCTAGTACCCCTTGCCTTATTGTGAATTAGCATCTGCATATTAGAGAAAACATCAGCCTTTGGTTTTTGGGATGGGCTTATTTCACCTAGCATGATATTCTCCAAATCCATCCATTTACTGGAAAAAGCTGTAATTCCATTTTTCTTTAAAGCTGAGTAATATTCCATTGAATGCATATACCACATTTTCTTTATCCATTCATCTATTGAATGACACCTAGGATGGTTCCATAGTTTAGCTATTGTGAATTGAGCTGCTATAAATATTGACGTGTCTGCATTACTGTAGTATGCTGATTTTAAGTCCTTTGGGTATAAACTGAGGAGTGGGATGATTGTGTCAAATGGTGGTTACATTCCAAGTTTTCTGAGGAATATCCACACTGCTTTCCATTGTGGTTGCTCCAATTTGCAGTCCCACCAGCAATGTATGAGTGTACCTTTTTCCCCACATTCTTGCCAACATTTATTATTGCCTGTATTCTTGATGATTGCCATTCTGACAGGAGTGAGATGAAATCTTAGTGTAGATTTTTTTTTTTGTGTGTGGTACCGGGGATTGAACTCAGGGGCACTTGACCACTGGGTCACATCCCCAGCCCATTTTTGTATTTTATTTATTTAGAGACAGGGTCTCACTGAGTTGCTAAGTGCCTCGCCACTGTTGAGGCTGGCTTTGAACTCGTGATCCTCCTGCCTCAGCCGCCCAAAGTGCTGGGACTTAGTGTAGTTTTGACTTGAAAAATTATTTAAATTATTGATTCAGTTTCTTTAACAGGTATAGGCTGATTTACATTGTTTATTCCTTCCTGTGTGAGTTTTAGTAGGTGGTGTCTTTCAAGGATTTGGTTTATTTCACAAATGCTACAAGATTTGTGAGCATAAATTGTTTATAATATTCCTTTATTATTCTTTTAATATCCATGTTATTTTTGGTGATGTCACCTCTATAATGTTTTCTTATATTAGTAAGTTGTTTCTCTCCATCTCCATTTGTCTCTCTTTAGCTATCCTGGCTAGAAGCTCATTGATTTTATTGACCTTGTCAAAGAATCAGGGGCTCACAGTTTCAGAGGTCTCAGTCCATAGATGTCGGATTCCATTCCTTGGGGCCTGAGGTGAAGTAGAATATTATGGCAGAAGGATGTGGCAGAGGAAAATGGCTAAGGACAAGACACCAGAAGGAGAGAGAGAGCGGGGAAGGGGGAGGAGGGGAGAAAGGAATAGAGAGTTTCCCCTCACCACAGACAAATTATATACCCTAAAGGCATACCACCAATGACCCACCTCCTCAAGACACACTCTACCAATCTATAGTTAACACCTAGTTAATCTCTATGAGAGGATTAATGCACTGATCAGGTTAAACTTTTTATAACCCACTCATTTCACCTTTAAACTTTCTTGCATTATGTCACACATGAGCTTCTGGGGGACATTTATATCTAATCCATAACAGTGGGGTCTTGTTTTTTGATTCACTCTCACAATCTCTATCTTTTATTGGTGTATTTAGACCATCAACTTTAAAGGTGATCATTAATATAGTTGGATTAATATCTACTATATTTTTTATTGTTTTCTATCTCTTGTCTTTGTTTTTCTTCCTTTTTTGTTTTATTTGAGCATTTTATATGATTTCCTTTCTCTTTTCTTAACATATCAATTGTTCTTTTAAAAAAGCTCACTTAATGATGGCTGTAGAATTTGCATCATACATTTACAATTAATCAAGCCCACTTTCAAGTAAGTTTATACTGCTTCACTGGGAATGTAAGTTCCTTTTAATAGCAAATACTCCTAATTCTTCTGTCCTATTCCTTATATCATTGCTGTCCTTCATTTCATTATTCCTAAACATATGTTAGTAAGCATATAATGAAATAAGTTATTGCTATTATTACTTTGAAGTGTTATCTGTTAGCTTAAGAAAAATATATTTAAAATTTTATCATCACTTATTCATGCTTTGATGTTCTTCCATACTTTATGAAGATTTAAATTTGTGACATTTTTCTTTTCTCTGAAGGACTTCTTTTAACACATCTTGCAAGATAGGTCTACTGGCAACAATTTCCCTCAATTTTTCTTTGACTGGGAAAGACTTTATTTCTCTTTAACACTTTTTTCTTCTTCTCGGTACTGGGGACTGAATCTAGGGCTTCCCACATAGCAGGCAAGTGTTCTACCACTGAGCCACACCCCAGCCCTTTCTTTCACTTCAAAAAGACAATTTTGTAGGGAAATAATTCTAGCTTGGCATTTTTAAATTCCAACACTTTACATATTATGCTCTATTTTCTCTTGCTTGTATAATTTCTGTAAGAAGTCAGAGATAATTCCATTCTGTGGGAAGCCATCCGTGAAATATGTGAGGATCTTCTCTCTGCATGAAGCCAGGGAGAGTTAGGCCTGGCATCAGAGAACTATCCGTGGCTCTCCCACGGCAATAGATTGCCCAATGCATGTGACCTTTCTCTCCGCTTTGCTTGGAAGGTTCCTCATAGTAGCTCCAGAGGTGGGCATAATACTTTAGGAACTGAACAACCCACCTTTAACCTTTTTTGGAGAAGAACATTCTAAAGAATCTCATTGATATTTCCCAATATAAATAAAGCTGGTGCGGGCTCCATTTTGCCTGAGTCTAGAAGCTTGATCTGTTTGATCAGCTTGCCTGTCCTGCCTGGCTTTTGAAATTATTTTCTGTGTTCTGTGGTTTCTTCACCATTTTATTTCTCTTAGCTTTTATTTCTCAGCCAGCTCATTTCACTGAGGGGAACCCCATTCCCACCACAAATACGGAAGGTGGGCAGGACCATTCTTTTTCTCTTTTATAGGTAAGGCATATCTTCCTCCCCCCTAGCTGCTTCAAGATTTTTCTTTATCTTTGAGTTTCTGCAGTTTGAATATAATATGCCTAGGTATAGATTCTTGGCATTTATCCTACTTACTATTCTCTGAGCTTTCTGATCTATGGTTTAGTTGATATTAATGTGGAAAAATTATGCATTTTAAGTATTGTTTATTTTTTTCTCTGATTTTTCTCCCAATTTCCCATTACATGTATACCATTTGTAGTAGTCTCACCATACTTTGATATGTTGTGCATTTTTTTCTAGATTTTTTTTCTTATTGATTTCAGTTTTAGAAGTTTCTATTGTTATATCCTCAAATCCAGAAATTCTTTCAAGGAACTTGTCCCATCTACTAATAAGCCCATCAGAGGCATCCCCTACCCCATTTCTGTTATAGTGTTTTTGATCTCCAGCATCTCTATATCAATTCAATTCTTAGAATGTCCATCTCTCTGCTTCTATTATCCATCTGTTATTGCATATTGTCTATTTTTATCATTAAAGCCTTTTACATATTAATCATAATTTTAAAGACATTCCTAGTCTGATAATTCCAACATTCCTGTCATTTCTGACTCTGGTTCTGAAGATTGTTCAGGCTCTTCAGTATAGCATGTAATTTTTTGTTGAAAAGCAGTTATGATGTACTTGGATAAAGAAACTGGTATAAATAGGCTTTTAGTAATGTAATGGTAAGATGTAGAGAAGGGGAAGAGCCATATAGTCCTATGATTAGGTGCCAGTTTTTTTGTTGGACTGTGAACTTCACCAGCAACCCTCAGTCTTCCTTCTCTGTTCTACCCCTGCCCTTGGGAGAAATACGATGTTTGGGATGTTTGGTAGGGGCTGAAGTTTGACATTTCCCTACCTCCAATTAGGTTAGTCTCTGTAAAGCCCTAATGACTTAGGCATTGGTAAAATAGTCTTGAGGATTGGACTTGTTAAAAAGAACACAATGCTCTGGCATATTTCAAAATGGTTCCTTTCCCCTCCCTCTGCCAGAAACATGAAGGGCTTTTTCTTCTGAATTCACTAACAGGACACATTAAAGCTCCTAGAAGTAATTCAAAAATTTTGATGGATGACTGGTCCTCCTGGATTTTTTTAGCTTTCTGGGCTTGCCACAGTGAGCTTTGTATAATTCATCAATTATAGCTGTGGCTCACCTTCTCTGTTACTTGTTCTCATGGAGGTTTCTGCTCTAGTCTATTATAATTCTCTGTTTGCCTGTCTGTCTCCAGTTTTGGGTTTAGCAGTTTTTCCTGTGACTACTCTTCTCTGATAGACCACCTCCCACTAGTACCTCCTGGGGGAAAAGAGTTTAACCAACAGTAGACATTTGGGGAACGTTTACTCAAACCATAGCAATCTACAACCACACCAACTTCAGTCTCATAAACATTATAATAAGCAAAAGAAGTTGGACACAAAATAGTCCATGTTTTATAATTTCCTTTATAGTAAGCTTGAAAACAGGCAAAAATAAACTTAGCTTTTAGAAGGCAGGAAATGTTCACATTTGGAGTATAGCAATTGGGATGCTTTTAGTCACTTATTTAAAAAGATATCTTCCTAAGAACAAAACGACCAGGTTGGCTTATAGTTTTAAAGGAGGACACAAATAAACAAGCAAATAAATAAATCACAGTTAGTGCAATAAAGGAAACAAAGAGACTGTAGCAAATATTGAGTGTATATAGTGGAGAAAATACTGGAAAAATAAACAATCTTTGTTTTGTTATCACAGTCAATGTGCACAGAACCTTTAGTGATTCAAAATTGCTACTTGTCTTCAGATACTGAAGGCATGTACAAAAGGAGGTACTTCAGGTTCAGTGAAGAAGGTTGTAAATTGGTCAGGAGATTGTCATGATTTTTCAGTGATGTTGTGCTCCTTACATTCTTTATAATTATTTTGTTGACCATATCCACCCCATTCTGCTGGCATCTGTTCCCCCTTTTTTTCTCCCTGGTCCCAAAGGAGCTACTAAGCATCATCAAGCATTTGAAGACTTATAACGTGGATGGATGATACTAAGAACACGATCTATTTATAAATTGATTTTTGGTAGCTGAGATCCAAATATAGCATGATTTTTTTTAAACTTCAAAAGCATTTTTAAATTTTTGGAGGCTATACTTAGGCATCTGGGAAATTTCTTGTATACATTTAATAATGATAGCAAAATCTGTCAATTTAAAAAAGATCCTCATTGTATTGCTGTAGTAAATGAATACTGATAGACTGAACTCCAAATTAAATTCTACTTGAGCCCAATTTAGTCATTCATCCAAAAGTAGGTTGAATTATACCAATCTGTCTGTGAAATATTCCTGGGCCCTAGGATAAGTAATGAATCAATAACTAAGCCTTCATCATCACTTTTTTCCTAATTAACTTGTGACCAGAAAATTCATTTTTTATAAGTAGAAACAATTTTTAGAAGCACAAAATGTGTTTACAACATGCTGTTAATATGCAACAGACTAAGCAACCCCTAAGAGATGTAATTCTGATTGATGAGGGAAAAATTCTACTCGAGTTACTCTTGTGTTTCCAAAGTTCTTAGCTTGGTCACTAGACTCCTGCATGTTGCTGGCTGTCAGATTACATCATCTGCATGAGAATCAACTGATCTTAACAAATTGAATTCTCCAGGCTGGTATGGGGACAACAATTTGAAGTCTCCTTTGAAAAGAGCGATTTTAAATCAACTCTTGACTACAGAAGATCTAATTATCTAGGATGTAATTGTCTAGTTTTCTTTATCCAGGGATCTGCACCTCCTCATCCCTACTGCTTGTTTTTCAGCCAATTCACTTCTCATTAATTGAACCAAAAAGGAGGTGGCAGGGTGAGAAAAAAAGGAACTTAATTGTTGTCAACTGAGCACATTGGTACAACTCTGGGCCTCCTAATATTTTTTATAATACATTACTGAGATGATATTTACCAACTGTTTCTGTAAAGTGCTATTTAGAAGAGTGAGAAAAAAATCATATTTAAATTGGAGACTTAGGGAAAGCAAATTTAGATAGTACAGAAAATGTGATTATTTTGTAAGCTTCAAGTTTATGATTCAATTTATGAATGTAAAGATGCTGGTATGTCGAGTGGTTAAGTTTTAAAATTCAGTCTGTAATCTTTCTGGTTTGTGTGTAAAATAATTTCTTGGGTTATGTATTTGGGGAAAAAAGTGTACTTCATCCAAAAAGAGGCATATCTTTGAGAATGGATGGTATTTATGTCTAAACACACAGTAATTATATTTTCTTTCCTTCAAACATAAAGTTATGGTCTTTAGAAAAATAAGAGCTTACATAAGACTGGATTTTAATCAAAAGAACGCCCATTGTTCATATATATTTAAAACAAATATGTCTATACATGAACAGAAAAAAATTGCAATGCAACTTGAATAAGGGAGGAACATGAAACACAGGAAATAAATTCAATACAAAGTCTCATTGTTTCCAATCTTTTCCGTAGTGAAGGAAACTGAGGGATACTTCTTACTGAATTCCACCAAATTAACAGTTAAAAGAATAACTCAAATTTTGAGTGTGTATAAATAGTCTTAATTTTTAAGTTAATTTTTACACCCACTAAGTATTTATTGATTAGCTGGCACATGCAAGGGACTCCTCTGCCACTGGAGAGGCTATAGAGATACAGACAAGTTCCTGTCCACAGAACTTTCACTATGACACGGAATGACTAAGGAATACAACTATTGGGAAAACCCAACAGTGCAACAATGGAGAATAGAGCATAAAAATTGCCTTCCTGATGAACTGCCAAACTTCCAGCACTCCTGTGGGTGGCAGGTTGATTGCCTAGACAGGTATAAATCAAGCATTCTCTTGATACATCCTTTGCCTTTTTATTGATTAAAAATGCTTGGAGGCACACAAGTTGGTACTGGTTGGAACCCCTCAAACACCATCACTTTTTTGTTGAAAAGGAAGGGCAGCCTTGAACACAGTAGACTACCGTTCCTTAGTAATTTTTTTTTTTTTTAAAGAAAGAACTCAAATGGATAAGCACTGTGTAGACACTGTAGGAAATTTTAATCAAAAGAATAATAAAAGAACCAATAAAAGTAGAAGGTAAAGAGATACCTTTCCTTCCAATCAAGTGTAATTTGGTGGAGAAGATGATATAATCCCAAGAAATAATAACCAAGCTAACAGAGTTTTCTTTATAGTTCATGGTAAATTTTCATATACATACCTTACATAAATTTCATTCTGAAAACAATCTTATAGGTTGAATAGGAAAATGACATTATTATGACAAATTTATAGAAGAAACTGACCTTAGCAAAAATAAATGACTTCAAAAATCACAGTGCCAGGGATGGAACAAGACTTAACTTGGTTTTTCCTGCTTAGTGATCAATTACATTTTTTTTTTATCATATCTGCTCTTTCCTATAAAAATGTCAATGATATTGTATATAGACCTTTACTTATTAATAAAAAAATGATATGGATAAAAAATGAGTCATTGTTTGCTCTCAATGTATCTATACATATTGGAATAGCATTTCATCTCTTCTAAAACTCCTCACAAAAATGATACAATCATTACTTTATCATATGCAATGTGTCATTACATTTTGCTGATGAGAACACAGAGGAATCTGATAACTCACCTTGGATCAGAAAGTTGGTAGGGGCTCAGGAAGGTTCAGACATCACTTAAGCGTAAAATGAATACAAAAGTATAGGATTCTGGCTCTAACTTTGTCATACATGAAAGTCTCTATCACTAAGCAAGTTTTAGCATGCACTAGCATAAATTCTTAAAATTTTTTCATAGTATACATGTGCTTCTGTACTATTGTTAAATACATTGTAAAACCAACCAAAATTAACATGTAAAAAAGATGAAATGAAAAGCAAATACAAACAGAAGCTTTACTACTTGTACTCCAATGTATGATTTTGCATATACTTGAAGGTACCCATACTTTTCTTTGGAGATCACTGTTGTAATAGACAATGAATTCTTTTTTTTTTTTTGGTATGGGGGATTGAACCCAGGGGCACTTAACCAATAAGCCATATCCCCAGCCTCTTTTTTTATACTTTATTTAGAGACAGGTCTCCCTGAGTTGCTTAGGCCCTTGCTAAGTTGCTGGAGCTGGCTTTGAACTTATGATCCTCCTGCCTCTGTCTATCAAGCTTCTAGGATTACAAGTGTGCACCACCATGCCCAGCATAGGCAATGAATTCTAAACAAGTACTCAAAGAGGAACAGTAGATATAGGTAGGTGGTGCAATGGAGTTGGTGCAAGTTTTCCATGCTCACTTCTACCAGTGTATTTCTGGGTTATACTTTTCAGTTTTGTGACAATCTGACAATCAAAAAGTTTGAATGCCAATAATTAAACACAGGAAGATTGTGAATAAATGAATGTCTACTGTAGAAGCACAATAAAGAGAAATACTTAAATTTTATTTCATTCATGTGACAATCACCCAAACCCTTTTTTAAAACTCAAAAGGCGGAGTCTTTGAAACTTAGAGACATTTTATGCCAATTCTCCATTAGCTATTAATATTATTTGTGCTGTAACAATAGCAGTACCATGCTGTGAAAGCCATTTCTATTCATGAAGAAGAGATCACTTTTTCCTCCACAACAAACACTTTAACCGAGATCCATTCCAATTACTTATTTATAATTTGTTCAAACTCTTCCTCAAGAAAAAAATTCCACTTCAAACACAGTAATATTGAAATTCAATTTTTTAGATGTCAACTCAGTGAATAGTTTTTACCAGGAAAAAAAAAAGCAAATTTTAATTCATTCTTTCTTTGAAGGATCTAAGACATATAATTTAGAAGTATAAAATCTTTTTTTTAAATCCCAAACCTAACACACATACACCCTTCCCCCTTACATATTCACATACCCCAGTTCTTCTAAAATTAAAGAAGTAACTGAATAATAAATGAAAGTTTCCATTTGTGCCATTGCAATACCCAATTTCAGGAGGCAAAATTTATAGTATATTTTTTGGGCATGGCAACTCTTGGAATTTTGCAACATTTTGGTTGGCCTTGGCCCCTATTAAGTCAGGACAAATTATTGTGGAAATGAAAATATGGTTTTTTAAGGAATAATGATGTCTCCATGTTAGAATAAGACTCTTTGAAAAACTAATTGAACATAGTTAAGTCTTGAAAAAGGTTTTTCAACATTCAACAACAAAGACCATTCAAAATTGAGAACTGTGCAATTTTGGGAATATTTCATCATGAATAGAGAGCTCAATTATAATTTATTTATTTAATACTTCTATTCAAGAAGAATTGTATGTTTCTTCTGGCTTATGTCAGAAAACTTGTGAGATGATTTTTTTTAATGCAGTGTTAGGGACTGAACCCAGAGCTAGCACATTTGATATGATTTTTAAAATAAATATTAGGAAATAACATAAAATGTGGAAGTCAGGTAATAAAATGAGTAAATAGAAACATTTTGAGGAAATAATAATTTACAGTATGGTATGATGATGTAACAGCCATTATTCTAAGATAAAAAGCCATCTTAGCTTCTAAGGCATATATACTTTTCAATGCCTTCCTCACTTACTGTATCCCTTTGAATATAGGAAAGTTTGCATTAGGAAATGTTATTCACTGTTCATTGGATAAAAGTTTTTTTTTTTTTTTGATTTGTTTTGTTTTGGTAACACTTTGCCAAAAAAGACATTAAAAAGCTGGGAAAGTATGGAAAACAGATTTGAAACATTGGAAACCTCAGAGGTAAGTACCTGTTAGACAGACCTGGGATCATAGTCCACCACTTCCTTTGGAAAGTCAATAATTTTAGGTTCCACATCTATAAAAATGGAGCAAAACCAACCTTTGTCTCAGAAAGTAGTTGTGAGACCTGAAATAATTATTCATGTAAACACATAATACTACTTGGAAAACTGGAAATCTATATGTAACAAAATGAAATTAAACCCCTATCTCTCACCAAAACTCAACTCAAAGTGGATCAAGGATTTAGGAATTAAACAAGAGACATTGTGCCTTTTAGAAGAAAAAGTAGGCCCTAATCTCTAACATGTTGGATTAAGCCCCAACTTCCTTAATAAGACTCCTATAGCGCAAGAATTAATATCAAGAATCAATAAAAGGAATGGATTCAAACCAAAAAGCTTCTTCTCAACAAATGAAACAATCAGTGAGGTGAATAGAGAGCCTACAATTTGGGAACAAATTTTTACCACATGCACGTCAAGATAGAGCACTAATTTCTAGGATATATAAAACACTCAAAAACTTAACACCAAAAAAAAAACGAAAAAACCCAATCGATAAATGGGCCAAGGAACTGAACAGAAAACCTCTAAGAAGAAGATATACAATCAATCAACAAATATATGAAAAAATGTCCAACATCACTAGCAATTAGAGAAATGCAAAAATCAAAACTACTCTAAGATTTTATCTCTTTCCAGTCTGAATGGCATTTATCAAGAATACAGACAATAAGCGTTGGCAAGAATGTGGGGGAAAAGGCACACTCATACATTGCTGGTGGGACTGCAAATTCGTACAGCCAATATGGAAAGCAGTATGGAGAATCCTTGGAAAACTTGGAATGGAACTACCATTTGACCCAGCAATCCCACTCCTTGGTCTATACCCAAAGGACTTAAAAACAGCATACTACAGGGACACAGCCACATCAATGTTTATAGCAGCACAATTCATAATAGCTAAACTGTGGAAGCAACCTAGATGCCCTTCAGTAGATAAATGGATAAAGAAAATGTGGCATATATACACAATGGAATACTATTCAGCAATAAAAGAGAATAAAATCATGGCATTTGCAGTTAAATGGATGGAGTTGGAGAATATAATCCTAAATTAGCCAATCCCAAAAAACCAAGTGCCTAATGTTTTCTCTGATTTAAGAATGCTGATTCATAATGTGCTGGGGAGGGGCATGGGAGGGTTAGATGAACTCTAGATAGGGCAAAGGGGAAAAGGGGAGGTTGGGGATAGGAGGGAGCATGGGGTAGGAAAGAAGGTGTAATTTGATGGTCATCATTACGCTAAGTATATGTATGAAGACACGAATGATGTGACTCTACTTCATGTACAACCAGAGATATGAAAAATTGTGCTCTATATGTGTAATATGAATTGTAATGCATTCTGTTGTCATATATAACAAATAAAAATTAAAAAAGCACACAATACTGTGCATAACATATAATGTATATGATTAGATATTCAAAAAGAATATATCACCATAGAGTAAAAATGGACATATCCTTTGATTCAGTACTAAATTTGTTATATAACTCTGCAAGTTGTTAAAACTAGACTGGGGTTTCTTCCTGTGTATATAATTGAACATGGTGTTTACAAACACAGGTGTTTATCAGAATGCAAACTTCCAAGTTCTTTTCTTGGTTCTGATTTAACAAATGCATCAGCAAAAACCTCACAGATGATCCTGATATGTGGTCCAGTTAAGAACTGCTAATCTAACTTATGTGCCAATAAGGAACTGGACCTGCTTTTTATTTCTAAAAACTCTAGTTTATCAGGGCAAAGCTACATTTGCCTTAGTTGCTGCTGTTCCTATGTGAACTTTCTTTGATTTGGTGGAATCAGAAGTGGGAATATACCGGGTGACAGCAAAAGTCAAAGTGAGCAGCTCCAAAACTATCTGCTGATGGTTTCTTCCACTATTTCTTGGCCTGACAGATTAACTTCTGTTCTTCAGAGAATTTGTAACTGGAGAAAAGGCTTCTTGTAAGATGGGACTCTTAATCCATATTTAGCCCCAAGTCAAGAAGAAGCAATTCATAGTTCAAATGTGGAATACATGATTTCAAATGAATGAGGTCCTCAAATAAACAATTTGTTGAAGTGGGAGAGTCCACTTCCATATTAAGGGAATTAAGCAAAATACATTATTTTTCTCCTATTGTTACCCTCAATATGTTGTTTATCAAAAACTGATAAATGGGTAGTCATTTTGTTGACACAAGTTTGTTCATTTCCAACATAGAGTAGGCTTAGTGTTTAGAAATTCCTGATTGGCTCAGTATATAACTCTATGTGGAGAAAACAAACCAAAAGAAAATCCCATATTATATTGTAAAAAATTTTCTATTTTAAAATAAATGCCAACAAATTGAATATAAAGTAAATGGGGGTATAATTATTTTTTAATTCAGTGTTTACTTAAATTTGGTCCCACCACAAAAATCATTTGAGGGACTTATTAAAAATGCAGATATCTGGAACTCCCCCAGATCTACTAAATAAAAATTTCTGTCAACAAGGTGCCAAAAATATATTTTTCAAGATTGTTATGTAATATGTAAATTATTATATAAATATGTAAAAATATTACATAAAAATTCATCCCCAACTAGTTCTTATGTAGTGTTAAACTTTAAGATGATAAACTAATTCAAATTTTTCTTTCAGTTCTAAAGGTAAATATTCATTGTTTACCTTTTCAGCTGTTCAGGAAAAATAATGTAGACAGTTGAGGCAGTTGATTATTAACTTTTCAAGGAATATTGAGAAAATTAAATAATATTGTTGTCATGTGGTGTTATTTAGTCTGAATTATGTATAGAAAGACCTCAATTCTGTGTATTATCTTATGTACAAAAATGAGGTAAAAGTCAGAGATTAATAGGCTGTATTATTTACATGAGCTATATAAGTGGCAGAATGTGAATTAGAATTCACAGGCTGACAAAATGCTGTGGCTGGCTTGTGGAAGAACAATAATTTATTTTCTCTGACTCTGATTTCAACAGAGTTAAAAAGCAAACCATTAAGCTATTCATTAGCATTTGTGAGCAATACCTAAACTAATCTCTAAAAATGGTATTAAGGTGGTAAGTGTGGTTGAGGAAGGGAATGATTGGCAGTGCTAAATTTACTTGAATACTAGAAAAATTAAAATTAAGTAGAATACTAGAAAAATTAACTAAAGCTGCCAGGTGTGATGGTGCACACCTGTAATCCCGGTGACTTGGGAGACTCAAGCAGAAGGTTCACAAGTTTGAAGCCAGCCTCAGCAATTTAGTGAGGCCCTAAGCCACGTAGTGAGGCTTTGCCTCAAAATAAAAAGAACTGGGGATGTAGCTTAGTGGTAAAGCACCCTGGATTCTATCTTCAGTATAAAAAAAAAATTAACTAGATCTAACATTCTTTAACAAAAATAGAAAAAAATCTATAAGATAAATCTTGTAGTGCACACTGCCAAGTCAAACAAACAAAATGTTAAGTTTTTGGTCTATCAGATACAAAGATGAGAGCCACTTGCATTTCATGTGCATTTTTATGTATATTAAAAGTAAAGACAACTGGACCTTATAAGTGATTATAGCAGGATTTCAGGATAAAAGGTTAGTACCAAAAAATGTGAATTGCTTTCTGTATACCAGGAATGAACAAGTGGAATTTGAAATTAAAAACACAGTAACAATTGTTATGGTTTAATAGCTTTATTTGTGTCTCCTGATGGCCCATATGTTAAAGGCTTGGTCCCAGGGTGGTATTACTGGGAGGTGCCATGGACTTTAAGACCTCACTTGGTCTTGTGGGAGGTCCTTAGGTCACAGGGTGTGCCCTGGAAAGGAGTCATGGGACCCCAGTCTCTTTCTTCCTGGTTTGAGATGTAATGGTTTGCTCTATAGGTACTCAGGACACAATGTGCTGCCATCTGCCTATCTTCACCAAAGGTAAAACAAAGTCCCCCTCCCAATTCTGGACTTTGACCCTTCAAAACTCTGAGCTTAACACATCTTTTCTTTTTATAAGTGATCTGTTTTAGGTATTTTGTAGTAATGCAAAGCTGACTAATGTAATTATTTACATTAAAACCCTCAAAATAAAATATTTAGGTATAAATTTAACAAAATATGCATAAGATCTATATGAGAAAAACTACAGAACTGAGGGAAAATATTTGAAAAGAACTAAATAGAGATATTCCATGTTCATGGAAGGACTTACTATTGTAAAGGTGCCAGTTTCTCCCAATGTGAGCTACAGATTCAATGTAATCTAAATAAAAATCTCAAAAAGTTATTTTGTGAATCTTGACACACTGATTCTAATGTTTGTTTAGAGAAGCCTAAGACTCAGAATAGTCAAGAAGTACAAGAACAAAATTAGAAGACTGATATTGCCCAACTTCAAGACATACTATAAAGTTCTAGTAATTAAGTCATTAGGCTATTGGTGCAAGTATTTATAAATAAATCAGTGGAACTATATAAAGAATCCAGAAATAGACCCACATAAGTATAGATGTGGGTCTATTGACAAAGTAACAAAGGCAATAATATGGAATGAAGATTGTCTTTTCAACAAATTGTGCTGAATAACTGCACATCCACAAACAAAAATCAATCTTGACCTAGATTTTATACATTACACAAAAATGATTTTAAAAATGGGCCACAGGCCTAAAGGCAAAATGCAAAACTACAGAACTCCTAGAAGATAAAGTGGTAGGAAAGGTCAAAATAGGTGAGAATTGGGAATGGAGGTATGAACTGGCAAACCACAGAGGATTTTTATAGCAATGAAACTACTCTGTATGATACTCTAATGGTCAATGTATGTCATTTCAAATTTGTCCAAACCCATACAATGAATGTACATCACTAATATTGAACCCTAAGGTAAAGCATGGATGGTGAGCAACAATAAAGAGTCAATATAGTTTTATCAGTTGTAATAAATATACCCCTTTGGTGGGGATGATGCTAATGGGTAGGTTATCCATGTATGGGGGCAGGGCTTATGTGGGAAGTCTCTGTAACTTCCTTGCAATTTTCCTGTGAATGTAAAAGGACTCCAAAAAATAATGTTTATTTTAAAAAAAGTCAAGACATGCCAAAGTGAGTTTATAAATTTATGGTGTACATTTAATAAAGTCACCTTTTAAACACTCACAATGCAATGCAATACAGTTTGTTATTCACAAAATGAAGGACTTATCTGAAAAGTCAAGATACCTTGGTGGTCTAGTAATGGGATGTAAGTAAAGTTGAATTAACAGCACTTTGTTTTCAATCACATCAATGTATTTAAACCATGTATAACTTTATTTGAAGAGTAAAGTCAAATTGTAAATTTAGAGCTCTTCCCAAGGGTGATACTGCATCAATTACCTATTCCTGCTGTAACAAATTACCATAAACTCAATGGCCTAAAGCAACCCAAACATAATACAGTGCGGAATATCAGAAGTCTGAAAATGGGTTGGCAAGGCTGCACCCATGGAAATTCTAGGAGAAAAATTTGTTTCTTTGCATTTTCCAGTTTCTAGATGTTGTTGGATTTCTTTACTCATGGCTCTGTATCACTTAGACCCCTTCTTTAACTCTGATCTTCTTTTTATAAGACCTCTTATGATTATGTAGGGCCCTCCTGGATAATCCAAAGTGTTTTCATCATCTCAATATCCTTTATCTTAGTCAAATCTGTAATGTCCCTGTAGCAATTTAAGGTAATATATTCATAGGTTTTGGGGACTAGGACATGTGCATTTTAGGGGAGCCATTACTCTGCCTACCATAGAGATCTAGAACAAAAACTATTCTAAGAACTTATAATATTTTCATTTCTCAAGATTCTTTCTGAATTTTATATTACCTGTTGGTGATTAATAATTATGAACTAGCAAATAATTACTCTTCAATTATCACTAATTTATTCACTCAGCGATTCATTCAGTAATTGTTAAGTTTTTGTTTCATTTCAGGATCTGGGCACACAACCCAACTCAAAAAAGCAAAGCAGGGTTCTGCTCTTGTGGTTTATCTTTCCAAGACCTAATACAATAAAGTTCTGGCGTTCCAGACACTTCACACCACCAAGGATAGTACTAAATAAGGGCAAGATGATGCTTCAGAACTGGGATTTCTCAACTCTGGAAGCACTTCTGTACAAGAGCTTGAAGGCTGCTCTGTGTTTAGCTGTGCAATTTTACACAATCTCTTAAACACTCTCTGTTTCTCCATTTTTTTTTTTTTGGTACCGGGTGCTTCACCATTGCTGAGACTGGTTTTGAACTCACAATCCTCCTGCCTCAGCCTCCCAGGTGCTGGGATTACAGGCGTGTACCACCACGCCAGGCTTGTATTTCTCCTTTTGTAAAAGAAACAACAACAACAACAAACAGCAATCCCAGGGTTTTTCTCCTGGAGGTTAAATGAGAGATGTGTGGTTAAATGATCAGCAATTAGTATTAGTGCTTTGACTCTCTGGTTCCAGAAAAGTGCTTGCTCCTTTCCTGAGGATCTATAAAACATTTGAAAACCCAGGCCACACAGGAGACCAATTAAATCCCAGTAGTTGAAGGTGGAACACAGGCTGCAGGATGCTCTCCACAGGTGTTGATATTTTATAACATTTGCCAGTCACAACATTTTATATATACATAAAATTTGGTAGCGGGGATTGAACGCAGGGGTGCTTAACTACTGAGCCACATCCCTAGACCATTTTACTTTTTATTTGAGATCGGGCCTAGGTAAATTGCTGAGGCTGCCCTTGAGCTTGCGTTCCTCCTGCCTCAGCCTCCAGAGTGGCTGGGATTACAGGCCTGCTTCACGGCGCTCGCCTTGCCTTCCACATCTTAGGAGGAGAGAGGAATGGGACAGAGTTCTGACTGACCTCTGTTGCGTGTGCTCCATTAAGTGTAAGAGGCCCTTAGGTATGTAGGGACAAACACCTGCGCCACGCCGGGCCTGATCCGCGAGAACCTAAAAGCCGGGAAGTCAGCCCTCCCGGGGGCGCTGGGCCGGGTGCAGAGGCCAGGGAAGACAGACCAGCTCAGCTGCGGCCGCGGCTCGTCCCCTTAAGGCCAGCCACAGCGGGGGTCCGGAGGCTCAGGGCGCACTTTATTTATACGCGGAGCCCACGTCGCGACCCCGGCTGAGGACACGAGCAGCCGCAGGGCGCTGCGGGCCGGGACTCGCCGCACCCCCGCAGCCGTCATGGAGCCGGGACCGCGCGGTGGCTCCAGGCCCGCGGAGCCGGGGCCTTGCCTGAGCAGCCCGTGCGGCGCGGACCAGGCGGCCTCGGCCTCCTTGCTGGGTGCTGCCGGGGCCGAGCCGGGGAGCCGCACGCTCGCCGTGGCCGCCGTGCTGCCGGCGGGGGGGTGCGGGGAGAGGATGGGCGTCCCCACCCCGAAGCAGTTCTGCCGGGTCCTGGAGAGGCCGCTCATCAGCTACACCCTGCAGGCCATGGAGAGGTAACGCGGCGCCGGGCGTGCCTCCCCGAGTCCCGGCCGGCCTCCCGCGCCCTGCCCTGCCGCTCCACTGCTTTCACTCCTGGGACCTGGGCCGGATCGCCGGGCTCGGTCTCTGTGGCGTGAGCTCGGTCCCCGCCAGCGCTTCAGAGACGGGCAGCTCGAGCCTCTTAGCAGGTGGACACGGAGGCTGAAGCTGCCCTCAGAGCCCCTTACGTGTTCAGATAACGTGGTGGGGTCGGGGTGGGCGCCAAGGCCAGCACGTGAGCTGGATTCATGGAGCGCATGGGGTGGGGCTGAGGGACACGGGGTCCTACCTGTGGCCCCTGTGGGGCCTAAAGAGAGGCTGTTCTATGAGTCGTTTAGCGTTCACTGTCTCTGCGCATGTGTGCACCAAGTTGTAGTCTGGAAGAGCGTTTTTCCTTCACTCACAAACATTTAGTAAGCGCCTTCTGTGTGTGTGAGAGAGCATGCCAATTACCAAGTGCTGAAGGTGAAGAGGGGACCGGACCAAACATTTCAGTAGTGGAAATGGAATTAAGGGTGGAATTGAAGTCCGTAGACGCTTTACCTTTTTTTAGGAAAGGGACTGAAGGGAACTACTTCAATAAATGGAGGGGGGAGAGGGGAATAGTGGAAGGCTGTCCTAAGGGAGTAATAGCGAGGAGGTGAAAAAAGGAGGGGTACGATATTTTTGCTTTTAGCTCCAAGTAATGTGATGGATGGGGAGAGGCTGAAGGATTGGGAAGCAGCGGGATTACAAAGAACCATGTAACTTTACAAGTCGTTTAAACACCTTTTTGAAGCCAGTGGGGTAGTTAAGTTAAACCTTGGATTGAAGTGAACCATTTGCATTTCAAGGTAGGTGACATCCTTCAGCATAAACAGCCTTTTTTGGAGGCAGCTGTCCTTGGCATGTTATCCAAAAAGGAACCTCCCCACCTTCCCCCACACACAATTCAGAAGCCAAAGGGCCAAAATTGTTGCTTGTAAGTTTATTTTACTTTCTGAGTATTGGCATTTGGAAAAGGAAAGTGTAAGGAGCCATAACACTTTTGATGAACATAATCAGGCCAGTGGTTACATCTGAAACTCATACAGACTTTGAAACTGTTCCAGTTCCTACCTCTCTGTCTATTTCTCAGCGGTGAAGTCCCTGAAACACTGTACAGTCACAGACCTACAATGTTCTAGTGCCGTAGAGATTGTAATAATTTAGCTTATATATATATGCAGGCAATCCTGTGGGACATAATGGAATGGCCAGTAGGATCATTGTCTACTTGGTAATTACACGGGGAGGGGATTATAGTCATTCATACATTTAACATTCCTTCCCTTGGAAAAAAAATCTATTAATTTGCATTTTTGTATCTTCTGAGGTGGACTGAGATAGGTGGACCCTAAAAATTATAAAGTAAGAGTGTTTGGAAAAGTCTTGTTTAATGGAAAATAAGGCAAAAGAGCACTTGTTTTCCATTTTCCCATAATTGATAACAGCAGTCATGAAGTCTTAATAGTCTATTAAGGGAATTGAAGTATAAATTATAATAGGTTATGACTTAAAGAGACTTTGATTTTTTTTTTGTTTTTTTTCATTTTACTAACAAGGAACTGAGATCAGGGGTACGAGTCCCTTATGTAACTATTGGGAGGTTTTTCTTTTTCTTTTGTGTGTGTGTGTGTGTGTGTGTGTGTTTTAACTATTGCGTTGTGATTTGAGTTTCTGCAAGGAAATGTTGTTCCAAGAAACCATGTGACATTGATATTATTAGCAGGGGCATATAGTGCTGACAATCCATAAAATGCACCCAGTTGATCAACTCATGTATCTAAATTTTATGTTTTAGAAAAATGTACTGCGTGGATCTAGAGTAACATGTTATTTTGTC
Source organism: Tamias sibiricus (assembly GCA_025594165.1). Lineage (NCBI taxonomy): Eukaryota > Metazoa > Chordata > Mammalia > Rodentia > Sciuridae > Tamias > Tamias sibiricus. The sequence continues at coordinate 73,563,166 of CM046664.1, forward strand.
CCTTACAATCTTCAACTGGAGTCCCCCCACTCCCCCAAAAGGTGTAGCAGGAGTTCCCTCATGGGGCTTGTTGGAATTCCAAAGAAAGAAGCACTAAACATTAGAGTCATCAGTACAAACCATTTTTTAGGGGAGTTTATAGAGTACTGCAGCCTATCCACAGGACATAGTAAAAGGGATGGTCTACCAAGGTGTCTTCATGAAACAGGGGATGTAGTTACTGAGAGTTTAAGAAACTTTAGCTCAGGTTTGGCACCATTTTCTTTTGCTCCTCTGAGAAACAAACATCTTTATCCGTGTCTGTGAATGTTCAAGGCCCTGGCATGGGCTGAAACCTGCTGGGAAAAACCTGCAGCTGACTGGGTCACAGAATGGCAAGGTACTCTGATTTTTTTTTTTTTTTTTTTTTCAGTCAGGGGAAGGGAAAAAGTCAAAAGGTGGAGGAGAGGGAAACTGGGGGGATCCTACTGAAGTAAAAATCCCTTAGTAATCTAATTTCTGGTTTCAAATACCTAAGGAAAGAAGATGCCATTTAGGAGGATTAGTTTGCTTGGAATAACCAAAAAATGAAGAAGAAAGCTAGGCCAGTTTTGTCCTTGCTTATTCAGAGTTGTAGAATGGGAATTGCCCCGAAGGTAAATAGAATCAAGATCTGGCCAGGCTTTTTCCATAACTCCTGAGGTTTCTAGAGCTGTCTTACGTGGAGGACCCTGCTTAAGACTACTTGTTCGTTGATGTGATTCATGCTCAACAGAAAATGTTATTGTAATTGGTGTTCCCATATAAACCTGAGACTGAGGTGCTGTCCAACTGGTAAGCATTCCAGACCTACAAAAATGCATTCAGATCTATTGTCAGAGGAATTCCCGTCCCACAACTCTGAATAAGCATGGCCAAAAATGTCCTCTTTCTTGATCTTTTAGTTTTCATCTTGTCCATGTTTTGGCTATTCCAGGCTAACCAGCTCTCCTAAATGACATTATTTTTTGGGGTACTTATTACTGGTAACAGTAATGTATGTCATGTATTAATATATTGGCTTTCCAACCCACATTTCTGTGGTTTAGAGTGATTAGTGCCTCTGTAACAAGTCCAGGTATGTTGGAGAAAGATTTGTAGATCCGCATGTAGACAATGGAAACTCAATCTTGCAATTTGAGATTTGGTTGCTTATTGCTTAGAAAATCAGTGGAGGTCCATGTTATTGTTTAATACACCAATTTTTTTTTTTCAATGTATCAACTTGCTCACTTTTTTTTTTCTTCAATTTTTTGTTTTCTTATGTGCTTGAAACTACTATTCTGTCCTATAAATAATAATAATAATCTTCTTCTTCTTCTTTTTTTTTTTTTTTTTTTTTTTTTTTTTTTTTTTTTTTTTTTACTGGGGATTGAACCCAAGGGTGTTTCTCTACTGAGCTATAATTCCCAGCCTCCCTGCCTGCTTTTTAAAATTTTGAGACTGGATCTCATTAAGTTGCCAGAAGGCTGGCCTTGAATTTGTGATCAGTCTGCCTCTCCCTCCTGAGTCTGTCCTCCTACAATTCTGTAAACCACTGAAAATTGTTTTGAATCAGATTAGAATGAGAGACATGAATGTTAGTCCAAATGAGCAATATTTATCATGTGAATTAAACTGAGGTAATAGGAATGGAGTGTTGAAGACAGGAAAAATATTTAAGAAATAGAATTGATTAGTCTGTTATTAACTGGATTAGGGATTCAGAGAGAAAGGTATAATAGGATGCATTTAGTGCATGATCAGATGAATTTGACTTTAGCTGGGTGAGGTGGTGCATGCCTGTAATCCCAGCACTTGGGAGGCTGAGGCAGAAGGATCGGGAGTTCAAAGCCAACCTCAGCAATGGTGAGGCACTTAGCAACTCAGTGAGACCCTGTCTCTAATAAAATACAAAAAAGGGCTGGGGATGTGGCCAAGTGGTCTAGTGCTCCTGAGTTCAATCCTCAGTACCAAAAAAATAAAAAGGGGGGGGGGGGAGGCAAGGAAAAGAATAGGGCTACTGTATTTTGTACAGGTCACATGATGAGAAGTTTGTATTGTGTTCCCATAGGCCCCTATATAATTTGTTTAAAACAAGACCAAGACGAGTAGGCTGAAGCTTGATAATTGGAAGCCTTCACGGGCATAGTAAGGAGACTTGACATTGAGAAGGCAATCAAGAACAGGCTGTTACACCAATTCAGTATTTTGGTGCTCAAACATCAGATTAGGTATGGAGAGTTGGAAATCCATAGACAATGGCCACATTTTCGCCCAGGCTGTCCTTATGGTGAGCAGCAGCTGTCACTGTCCCTTTGAGGTTGAATTTATGCAGCCTGGATTAGAGTACTTGAGAGAGGTTAATAGGGTTTGCTTTTTTCCCCCATGTTTTTACGAAAGCATTTGTTTAAAAGTCCTGTTTTCAACTGATTTTATTAAACTGTCAGAGCAGAATACTGCTTGGAAGTAATAACCATTGTTCCAAGAGAAAATAAATTCTGAGATATTAAATTTCTTAAAATGTCTGTAAGGTATTATGGAGCTTGGGGCTAGGTTTATATTTGCCTATGGAATGTGCTAGGAAGGAAATAATCAAGAGAATTTGATAGAATTGAGCTGCTGGGGGTTTGGTGTGGACTTGCCTTCAGCTAAGAGGTAGACTAGATGCCTTTATTCAGCAAATATTTGTTCTGTAGGCACTGTGTGAGGTACTTAAGGTTTTTTTTTTTTTTTTTTTTTTTAGTCCTCTGATTTTTACATTATTAAAAGCCTTTTATAGTATTAAAATTTAATTCTATAACTAGAAAAGAATGTGAATAAATCCTTTGAAATACAAACAGTGCTTATTACAGCTTGCAAGTATTGGGTATATCCTTGGTTATTGAACAAAATAACATAATAGGCCTGTTCTTTCTCAAGTGATCTAAAGACAGTGTTATCTAAATTTTTACTTTTGTGGAACTTTTCCCCTGGTTATGTGCTGTGTGTTTTAACTTTTCTAATAATCTCTTTCATTTACCCAATGATGTTGGTCTTAACTTACTAAATTGATTTCATTACACACTATTGGGTCTTGAAATCTAGTTTGAAGTGTGGAGAGACAGAGGAGGCAAGGCACCGAAGATAGCAGGAAACAGTTTTATTTGGCTGCATCAGGTTCAGAGGGTACAGCTCTCGCTTAACAAATTAATCCCCTAAAACTCAAGTTCAGGTAGTTTCAGAACTTTATGGCCAGCATGAAAGGGGAGGGGCTCAGAAGTTCATAGATTACAGAAGTTCACATAAAAGCATTATATTTTTTTTTTCTTTCACTGTTCTGGGCAAGTTAACCCTTCAAGGACAACACCTGAGAAGGGGAGAGCTTCCTCTCCCCTTTCTTTCCTCCCCCTGCCAGCTGTTACCATGGAGCTCAGTTGGTAATTTCTCTTATCTTAGAAATGTAGACATCTCTGTGAAGCTCCAGCTCAAGGCCAGAGGCCTTGTTTAAAGAATTTGTCCTTTTATTATCACATTTTGCATTTGCAAACACACTTCTACAAACTACTTTACTGGATACATGTTTGTGGAAAAACAAGTAAAGGGGCATCTGACACCTGGAGTGCTGATTTCTTTCAGGCCAGTGGCCAAGTAATAGAGCAACAGGAAAATAGGAAGTTTACCTACATTGAACTCTTTTGTAGAGACTCTTTTGCTGACAGTCCTAAAATCAGCCATGAAGATTTCTGGAGAAGCTTAGTTGAGATTTTCTGTGGAGGAGGGGTGCCACTACAGAAGAACACTGGTTTAAAACATTATTTTATAATTAGAGCTTCATATATTGTTTGAACTAAGGCCACAAGTATATCTCTGTAATTATTTATATCTACTTTGCTTTGGAACATAGTGAAAGGCAAAAATCACACCGGAAACCACCGTGCAGCCAAGAGATTTATTCACCAGCCTTTATGGTGGGTGGGAAGTAAAAGAGGTGCGGGGAGAGAGTCGCAGCCATCCAGCACAAGCCTCAGCCGGCCAGCGAAGTGTTGGTGCTGTCCCGCACTGGCACTGCCCACCATGGTCCTGGTTGGTGGCCGGCCAGCTGCACAGGGTGAGGAGGAGCACGAAGGCAAGAGAAGGCGAAGAGGACGGGTCTCATAGGGGCAGCCATGGTCAGGACACTGCAGTTGGAGTGGGCGGTGGGGCACAGTGTGTGGTGACGGCAAGGGGCATGGTGGGCCAGAGCCAGGAACAAGCCTCTGGAGCTGTTGGCCAGGACAGCTGCCGTAGGACTGGAGGCGGTGGGTCGCCTGAGGTTGGAGTTGCAGTGGCTGCCTCCTCTAGGGGAAGAGTTGTTGTTGTGTGAGTTCCAGATGGGCAGGAGCTTAAGTAGGGATTTCTGGTGGGGGTGTACTAGAGTGACCTTTGAATCTATTGGCTCTTGCCCTGGAAAATGAACCGGGTTTGCTCAGGACATCCGAGCACGCCTGGGGTGGTGGTGGTGGTGGGGAATGTAAAAAGTTTGCTCAAGAAACAGAAACTTCCTGGGGGGTGGCCTATCGGCCCAAGCCCATCTATCACATAGAGAATTATTTTATAGCTATTTTAAGGCAATCTAGTAAAATAAAATTCCATTAATTCACTGAAAAGATATTTGAAGACTTTATCCTGTGCAGTTCCTTCATTTTCTTTTATCTTTCTTTCTTTTTTTCTTTTTGGTGGTGCTGGGGATTGAACCCAGGGCCTTGTGCATGCTAGGCAAGCACTCTACCACCTGATCTATATCCCCAGCCCCATTTTCTTTTAATTATTAAAAAATTTGTTTTGGGGTACTAGGGATTGAATTCTGGGTTCAATCGCTTAACCATTGAGCCACACCCCCAGCCCTTTTTATATTTATTTTAAGACAGGGTCTCAGTAAGTTGCTTAGAGCCTTGGTAAGTTGCTGAGGCTGCCTTTGAACTTGCGATCCTCCTGAGTGCCTGGAATATCAGTTGTGCACCACTGTGCCAGGCTGCCTTTTAACTTTTAATATTCAGTTCAATGTAATTTTTTTCTGATTAAAAATAGCTACATGATTTCTTTAAAAGTTGCTCAATGGATTTTTATTTTTTTCCTGGTGGAATATGCTATGAAAAGTAACAAAGGTGAATAGTGTGGGATAAATCTCTATCTCTCGCTTTATAGGGAGATCCTGCCACTAATTTAATTGAACATGTATTATAACTCCTCTTTTAAAAAGAAGGCAATGTGGTGTCACATTAAATAATTGACACACAATAGATTGCTTTTGATAACTTCATAGAACTTAGTTTTTTTTTATCCCTAATCAAACATTCTCTTCATTTATTTAGCAGACATTTGACTTGTGATCTTTGACATAGGAAATGCTGTTAGTCTTTGTTCATTATTGTATCACCAGTGTTTAGCAGAGTACCTGGCAAGTGCTAGATGCTTACTTGATGTTCATTAAATGACTCAATGAATATGTGGTTGAAGGGATAACTACTTTGGCTTGACTTCTTAGAAATTATATGAAATATGACTTTTTGGCTAGAAAAGCAGCAGTGTCATATGGTTCAACCCTAGTAACATAAATGAAGTGCTAGAGGCAAAATGATCCAGAATGATGATTTCTCTCCTGGATGTTATGCCTTCCCTCTAAGACAGTGTTATTTCTAGAGGTTAAAGGTAAGGGCTTGAAAGTCAGATTGGGACTATAGCCTCCTGGTCCCTTTGTTTCCTAGCTAAGTAATCATGGGTAGGTCTTTGCCTCTGTTCTCACCTATAGAATAGAGATAATAGTGATTGGCTTCATAGGGCTGATGTGGATATAAAGTGAATATTATAGGCAGAATGTTCTACACAGTCCATGGCATTTAGCAAACATTGCACACTTTTTGGTTGTTGTTTTTACAATTACTATTACTGAAAGCCAAATATGTGCCAAGTCTGGGGTGTAGTCTTTGTTTTCTGTGTGTTGGCAGCTTAGCAAGGGTGCTAGAAAATTATTACTAGGATGTGGTATGATGTATAATAAGACGAGTCTTACTATACATCATACCACATCCTAGTAATAATAAGCTTAGCGGAGAGGAGGAGTCTGTACCCTGCTGGGAGTTACAGAAAGCTTCCATGGTGGGGCTTTTGTCTGAATTGAGCTTAGATCAAGTAGGACTCAGACAGGAGTAGGTGGGACTGGGGAGAAATGAGGGTGAGAGCATTGTTGAAAGGCAAAGAAAGCAGTGCAAGCAGAGACCTGTGGGTAAGAAAATGCCCTGCACTCCCTTCAGGGAGCATCTGGGTGTAAGAGTAGAGCAGCATGGAAGAGAGGAAGTCTGTGTGGCAAGTTGGCTGAGGTCAGGTCTCCAAGGGCCTTGCCCCAAAAGGGTTTGGCCTCAGAATTTACACTTGAGAAAGATCATTCAGAAGTGGCAAGAATGGCTTGTGTTGGGATGAGATGAAGGAGACAGCTCAGAGGCACCATTCATTAAATTATAGGGGAGATGAAATTATGAGAGAATGATGGGGCACAGCTATAGCAGTCAAGCCAAAACCTTAGGAAACTCCACATTGAGGAGGGATCAACTTTATGAACAGTATAAATTTTTAGGGTGTAGAGTAGTGCATGTTCTAGAATTGCTAAATTTTAGATGAAAAGAGTGGGGAATGGACCACAAAGAAAACTAAAGAGTAACCATTATAATCCAGAGTACTCTTTATTGCCTGTAAGAACTATAGGCTGGATATAGGGGTGTGACTTAGTGGTAGAAGACATAACATACCCAAGGTGCTGGGTTCCATCCCTAGCATAGAGGAATAAAACACCTATGTAGATAGATCTTTGGCATCCTGTGTTATTGCATTGGTTTAATTTGTGATTAGAATCCTCTTTTGGTGTCTAATAACATGAGTATTCCTGACTCTGTAGGACTCTTAGGAACTGGAAATCAGTAGAGTTCAACATCTAGAAACAATGAAAACAATCAACAAAACTGCCCTTCATAGAGAATCTATTATTTTTGTTTGTTTTTGGTAATTTCTCATGGTAATGAAGATTACTTTTTTTCATAATCATTAAGCCTGTGGGTGTGTAATTCTGATCCTGGTCAGTTACTTATTCCACAATTGTTTGTTGAGTGCCTATTTGGAATTAGGTATAAGACAATGGACAAAACAGATATTGTCTCTGCTATCATGGAGCCTATGTTCCAAAAGCTGAAAGAAAATGTAATATGTTGTCTTGATGAAAAATGGTAAAAATGTTTTTCTACCTCCAGTCCTTTTTAGAATAAAATGGTAATATAGAAAATGTATTTGTATATTCATATCATCCTGACTTGTTTTCCATATTATGAAAGTAGAGATCTTGTTGTGAAGATTACATGAGTTAAAACATGAAAAATGCTTAAGACATAGTAAGTGCTTAATTTTTGTTAATTATTTTTTATTATATGGAACTTGATTTGTTTTCAAGACTTAACTGTTCTAGCATGAATATCTGATTTTGCATGCTAATAATTACATTAAAAATTTTAAGTGACCTTTATTCAGAGTTGATGACATGGGTCAGAGGCAGCTGTCCTGCTTTGGGCCTGTTGGCTGTGGAACATTAAACCCACAATGACACTTGCTTTCCTTACCACTGGTGTCTAAGAGAAGTCTGACAGACTTTTTAAACTCAGTAACCAATTGTAGTATGAATTATTTTCAGTCCAGAAAGTCAGTAGGTCTTTCTTTAGCAAACAATTTTTTTTTTTTTTTTGTGGTACCAGGGATTGAACTCAGGGGCACTCGACCACTGGGTCACATCCCCAGACCTTTTTTGTATTTTTATTTAGAGACAGGGTCTCACTGAGTTGCTAAGTGCCTCGCCATTGCTGAGGCTGGCTTTGAACTCGCGATCCTCCTGCCTCAGCCTCCCAAAGTGCTGGGATTACAGGCGTGCGCCACCGCGCCCGGCTTTTAGCAAACAATTTTACAATAGAAAAATTGCTTTACATTTGGTAACTCAGAACAATTCCTTTAACTTCACTGAATTGTGAGATTTTCCACCTAAACCTCATTTATACAAATCATTAGTCTTTCTCCAATTAAACTACATTCTTTATCTTGCTGTAGCCATGTTTTGGGTTAAGTGAGTGTTCCAACTTTAATATTTCAGTAGTTGCCAACTCAGTGGACTCCTTGAAAGGAACAATCGATTTCTGGAATTCAAAAGGGCTTCAAGTTGTTTTTATCCCATTGAGGGGGAAAACATTAGGACAAATAGAAATTTAAAAGCACATTCCTATTCACTGTACTCTCGGGTAACTTATTGATACTCTAATTATTCTAATATTTTTTCGATACCAGTGATTGAACTTGGGGGTGCTTAACCATTGTGCACATCCCCAGCCCTTTTTTGTATTTTATTTAGAAACAGGGTCTCACTGAGTTGCTTAGGGCCTCACTAAATTGCTGAGGCTGGCTTTGAACTTGCGATCCTCCTGCCTCAACCTTCCAAGCTGCTGGGATTACAGGTGTGAGCCACTGTGTGCGGGTCAAATTTAACTTAACTAAAAAATGTAACGGCTGATATATAAAGAATACAGTATATTATATACTAGGTTAAATATGCTGCATACAATGCAAAGCACCATCTATATCTATGCTATGAAATACTTAATGGCTCTTTTCCATCAGCCTTTTTACTGCCCCTAATAAAAATGCATGGACCTTATTTGGTTATTAGTTTTTAGTCTCCCTATGTAAATACGCTAATATTTATTATTGCTACAGTTCAGTTTTCTATTAGCCTTAGAGGTCTAAGAATCCATACATATGATATGTCTAAATACTTTCGTTTTAGAGCATGTTGGATAAAGGACATTGTTGTGGTGGTAACTGGAGAGAACATGCAAGCAATGGAAAATATCATTCAGAAGTATGAGCATAAACGCATTTCACTAGTCGAAGCTGGAGTGACTCGCCACAGGTCGATTTTCAATGGACTGAAAGCACTGGCAGACAATCAGCCCAACTCCAGACTTTCTAAGCCAGAAGTTGTGATTATCCATGATGCTGTGAGACCATTTTTTGAGGAAGATATCCTCCTCAAAGTTGTCACGGCTGCTAAGGTACATGGGGTAAGTATTTTTCACTCCTGAGATTAGATAAAAGAGCAAACACTACAGTGTTAGTTTGCTGAATTTTGATAGGAATGCATTTAAATATTATTAAATTGGGCTTGATGACCTAAAGATGTTATGGTAATTTGTTTTAGGAACTTCATAGTATTGAAGATTGTAAGACTGTTCTGGAATTGTTTCCTGCTATCATCATTTATCATAATGTAATATGAGCTATTTGGAGGAGAATGCAATAATGATGTCAATAGACTATAGATTTGAATGGAACTTTGAGTGGAATTAAATAAGCAGTTATGTTAAATGCCAAGGAAGTCTCAGAAGTACAGGATAGATATTTAGCAAACATGTGGCTCATGGAGTTCAGTTTTGTGTTTTGAATTTTAAAAATTGGTTTATTTTCTAGTACAAATTGGCATACAAGATTTTGGCACCCCTTTAAGATGAATAATTTTTGAGATGATAGGATTGTTTCTCTGTTACACCAAAATAAACACAGGTTAGCAAAACACCTATTGTAATCTCTAGAACATACTATTTTTCTCCTATTCCTAGATAAAATTCTGTGAATATAATTATGATAATAAACTGAAAATTGCAGTCTAAATTTAGGACTTTGTGAAAAAATTTATTGCAGAGAGGAAGTATAGTACAGTAGAACTAGGCTGTTAAGTTGGATAGACCAAGGCCCAAATCTCTAGGTTTTCTGATTACTAATGGTATAGTGACCTTAACTCTCAAGCTTTTAGACCACATTTTCCATACTTGTAAAAATAAACAGCATTACATGTAAGGTTGTTTTGGGTTGTGTCTGAAAAGGCAAAAAAGTTTTATCTTGCTCAAGTTAATATGTCAGGGATATCATTGTTTTACATGTGATTAAATAATATAAATATGTATAGCATATAAATATGTATAGCAGTTATTTAGTTCAACATTTGTGGGAATTCCTACTAGACCATGTAATTTTATAAGTTTGTGAATCAGAACATAATTAAGATACAGTCACATTATACATCTTAAATAAAACCAACAAATTATGCTTTATGAAGTCTGTAAAACTTTCTCATTAAAGGAGCTGGTTCAAAACCCAAACTTCACAACTTATTTATTTTGAAGCAAACTTCAGAAATATGGTCTCTTTTAGAGACATTGTTTTGTTTTTTTGTTGATATTAAAAGATAATTTTCAAAAAAGGGTAAAATCATGAATTTGTGTCATCCTGGGAATTGAACCCAGGGATGCTATACCACTGAGCTGCATCCCCACTTCTTTTTATTTCTGAGATAGGGTTTTGCTTAATTTTGCAGGCTGGCCTCTAACTTGTTATCCTCCAGCTGCAGCCTCCTGAGTACCTGGATTAAAAATGTGCACCACTGTGGTTGGCTTCCTCAATTTATCATGATAAATCTATACAAATATTACAACTGGTTCAAGAGAAACACAAACTTCTGTGGCTTAAAAAGAGATGTTGAAATGAATTAAAAAACAGATAAAACTGGGATCTCCCATAGATGAGTCTAGTGAACCTCCACTGGACAGAATTTATTAGCATGTTTGTAGGCAAGAAACATTTCAAATTGCTATTGGTTATCTACAACTTTTTAAGAGTTGTAAAAGAGCTCAAAACTACAGTAAGCTAATCTGAAAGAGTAAGCTCTAAGCAATAGATTTTTTCCCCAGAGCCACTCAGTAACCATTTTTATTTATTTAAATTTTCTTTACAACCTTTGGGGCAGTGTCCTCATAGGCTTAGTTAACTCTAGGCACGACACCATGCCAGCTTTAACTCTGTTATGACTTATAATCATGTAACCATAAATGCAATTGAGATTTCTGCTGGTAGTTGAAGTTTTTATATTGGTGGGAAGTATTGGCATCTTTTAAACCTGTCAACAAATTATAGAAGTGTGATCTGCATCATGTGCTACCATATTACATGAAAATTCTTTTGACTTTGCTTAGAGTTGCTTCAGACTTTTTTCCCCATGGCTTCCTTTGTTCTCTCTCACATAATTTTATATGGTCTCCTTAACTGATTTTTTTTTTTTTTTTTGTAAGCATAGTTTTCAAGTTCTATCCAAAAAAATTTTTTTTTTTTAAAAAAGACAATTTATTGACTGTTGTGACTGTTGGGGTGGTAGTGGGGGCGCTGCTTAGATATGCCTAAGATAACTATGATATTTTTAACATATTTTGTTTAAAAAAAATGGTGAAGACATCTTACCCCAAGAATAAATATAAGGCTGACATTAAGGTTGCCTACGCACAAAAACTCAAAAGTGTTACCAGGACCCAGTTTCTCTCTTTTTATATATATTTCATTCTCAGGTTTCACAGAGAGGCAAAATGGCTTCCGTAGGGCTAGTGTGTAAATTCTTTTAGGATTATTTCTCCTTTACTGTTGCTTGGGTATAATGTTCTGAGTTGGTAGTTATTTTTTCATCATTAATTTGAAAATAGAGTATATCACTGTTCCTGGTGTATATAATGCTTTTGAGAAGTTTGCTAACTTATAAATTTTATTCATTTTAAAATAATCTTATATTTCCATCTGAATATTTATATTTTCTTTTTCATAGTTGTTGAGTTTCTATGATGTGCCTAGACATGGATTTCTTTTTTCTCTTTGCTTTGGATTTGTTGTCCTTTATAAACTTTGATTCATTTGTTTATTCTCCAAATTTTGATTCAACATTGATTCTGATTATCTGATGATTCTGTGCCCTACTTCTTATCCCCATTTTTTTTTAATGTTACATCTTGGGTAATAAACCATTAACCATGTCTTCAAGTAACCATTTCTGATCTCCTACTTAAAAAATTTAAAAATACTGATATTTTTCAATTATTTGGAGCTCTTATTAGTCCTTTCACATTTGAGAATTATTTGGTGCTCCTTTGAGTCCTTTCTCAAACATGATTAGTTTTTGTTTTATTTTACATTTTTTACCTTTTAATATTTAAACAATTATACATTATAGCTAATTGCACTTCTTGGTAGTTCTCCAACTTGTTTCATTCGTGTTCACTTTTGCTCATGATTTATTTCCTCCTTTGCTTTATAATTTGAATTGTAAGCTCATGTTTGGCAGGACTTTATCAGCAATAATCCTTTGGTCATGGAATAGGGTGTGTTTTTGAAGCATGGATTTATGTTCCTTCTGCCAAAAATTCCAAGCACTTTACCACCTTGGAACAACTTTACATTAATTCTTGGCTTCAGGTTTTGTGGATCCTTCGGTACTGTTAAATCAAACTGTACCCACATGAAGCCAAACTGACTGTTATTACTTCTCAGAAGAGACTGTCTCTGCTCCCTAAGTCCAGAGACAAGATAGAAAATATTGTTTGCTGTTTACCTTTTAAATGAAGGTACTGTCCCTCACAGGTGTTTGTGTGGGGGCCACAGTTATAGTTAATAGCATAGGCTCAAGATAATATTCTTCACTCTTCATTGTGTGTTTTAACTGAAACCTCTGGTTAACATAAGCATCACTGCCATCTTATTTCCTTTGCTTCTATTATGATGCTTATTACCCCCAGAATGTTTTGTTTTGTAGTTCAGTCATACTTTTAAAAAGGTTGTTTGTCAAGTTCTTCCCCACATTTCTTGATCCTTTTTATTGTAAGAGGTTTTCAAGATATTTGGTCATTGCTATTTTGCCAAAAGTAGAAGCCTTTTCATCTGTGCAAAGATGAAGTAATTGTATAGTTCTGCATAATTATGTAAAGAGATAATTGGCAATAAAGATTTCATATAAGGAAAATGTTAAAGTGTGTTGGAATGTTGAAAACCTCCAAAAGGTGGGTGAAAATAGTAGCATAAATTGAACATAAGGCAAGCAACTTCCTAAAGACTTGCTCCTGGAGTAAGGCATTTGCTTACTTGTGCATCTTTCTTTCTCCGTTTTCACACCTATTTACATAAATTATTGCCATCTTAATTGAACTTCTTACAGAAATAGGTCATACTTACTGTAACATGCTCCTAATTTATTCCCCAATACATAGCCATCTGGTTTCTTTCTTCTTTGACTATTCTCTCCAAAATGTCTTGTGGCTTCCTGATTTACAAATTGAATGTGCATTTTCAGACTATTGTGAAATAAAGAATTTGACTTGCCTTTGTAACAACAGGTTCCTGTGAGGAAAAATCGAAATACTTTGAATTTCCCAAATAATAGGAGTGTTTATTATTCCTGAGTCCCTTGGATCACATATGAGATTATGCTAGTGACATGACATGACTTCGGATGTTAACTGGTCATTGGAAAGACCAATGATATGATTAGAAAGCTGAGTCTTTGAACCAACATCTGGGAAGAGAAAGGATAGTGAAAATTTAGTTGAATTGCATGGCCAATGATTCATTGAGTCATACCTACATAAGGAAATCCTAATAAAAACTCGATTCTGAAGCTGAGGAGAACTTCCTGATTAGTAAATACATTGATGTGCTGGGACTGGTGCACCCTGACTGCAGGGACAGAGGGCATGTGAACTTTGCATCCTGGACTCTCCCATACCATACCCTATGAGTCTTTTTCATTTGTTGGTTGGTTTGATTTGTATCTCTTGTAATAAAACTGAAGTCCTCAGTGTACCATTTTTTTTTTTTCCCTGAGTTCTATGTGTTGGTTTGTCAAACTGGAGAAGGGTTGAATTCCTTCTATGCCTAATTTCTTCAGTGTTTTTAAACATGAATGGGTAATGAATTTTGTTGAATGCTTTTTCTGCATCTATTTGAGATGATCATAAGATTTTTGTCCTTAATGCTAGTTACGTGATGAATTACATTTATTGATTTGTGTATGTTGAACCAGTCTTACATCCCTGGGATAGAACCAACTTGATCATGGTATGTAATCTTAACATATTTTTGAATGAAGAATGCTTGCATTTTAAAAAGGAGTTTTGCAACTATGCTCATAGTGTTATTGGTCTATAGTTTTCTTGCTAATCTGGTTTTGGTATCAGGGTGATACTGCTGAATTCCTTCTCTGAATTGAGTATTTTCTCCCTTTTTATTTCATGGGATAATTTGAGGAAGCTTGGCATTAATTCTTCTTTAAAGGTCTGGTAGAATTAGATGAGAATCCCCCACCCCCCCTTTTTTTTTAATGCTTCAATCTTATTTGCTAATGATCTGTTTGGGTTTTTTGTATCCTCTCGGTTCAATTTGGGTATGTCATTTGTGTCTAGAAATTTGTCAATATCTTTGATTTATTGGAATATGTTTTACAATAGTCCCTAATGATCCTCTGGATTTCAGAAATGTCTGTGGTGATACCTCTTTTTTATCTCTAGTTTTGTTGATTTGGGCCTTCTTTCCTTTTGTTTGGCTAAGGATATATCAATATTTATCTTTTCAAAGTACCAACTCTGTCACATGGATCCTTTATATAGCTTTTTGAAATACTTTCTTAATTTTGGCTCTGTTCGTAATTTTCTGTCTTCTACTAGTTTTGGAATTTTTTCCTGCTTTTCTAGGCCTTCATATGTAACATTAGGTTGTTTATTTGGGATCTTTGTGTATTTTTAATGTAGGCAGTTAATGCTATAACCTTTCCTCTTAGAACCAATTTCACAGTGTCTCAGAGGTTTTAGTATATTGTATCACTAATCTCATTTGATTCTAGGAACTTCTTCTGTGTTTCCCCTCATTTCTTCTTGGTCCACTGCTCAAAGTGTATATAGTTCAGTCTGCATGTGTTTATGTAGTTTTTGTGATTTTTCTTGTTGATTTTTAATTTTATTCCATTTTGATCCCATGAGATGAATTTTCCCATGTTTAAGACTTTCTTTGTGTTGTAAAATATGGTCTATTTTGGAAGAGCTGCTGAGTTGAAAGTGAATTGAGCTGTTGTTGGATGAAATATTTTATAGATGTCTGTTGGGTGTTCTTGTTTAGTTTTGTTATCAGGGTGATACTTGCTTCATGGAATAAATTTGGGAGTGTTCCCTTCATTTCTATTTCATGGAATATTTGAGGATTTATAGTGCTTTTTATTTTATTTATTTTATTTTTAAGTCTTAAGTGTTTTTACCGATTTTTATGTCTGGGTAATCTATCAGTGAGAAGGGTGCATTAAAATCTCCCTGTGTTATTTTATTGGGGTCTGATACTTTATGTCAAGAGGTGTTTCATGTCATTAGGTGCATTGTCATTTTGGAAATACATATTTACTATTGTTATATCTTCTTTTTGAATCATTCCCTTTACGTGAAATTAATCTCCTGATTAATTTTCTTGAAATATGCCTCATTAGATGTGAGAATAAGCCACTTGTATTTGTTTTAGAACTCCATTTGCATGGAATATTGTCGCAACACACAACTAAATCAGGGTCATTCCAGGTGAATTGGGCTGGCACGAACAAATCACACAGACACAGAAAGTACCTTTTTCTTGGGGATCAGTGACAGCTTCTCTGCCCCAGCTCCCACAAGGGAGGCAAGAGAGGCAGGCAAAAGAGAGAACATGCCTGAAACTCTATTTATTGGAGGGAAAGACATTCTAGAAAGTTCAACCCAAATAAGGCAAGGGGTTGGGTTTCAGGGGGTTGCTTGGTGGTATCTTGTGGTCAGCAGATCGACGTCTCAGAAAGGCACACCCATCTAGGGTGCTGTGTGGGATCAAAGGCAGAGCAAGTGAAAAGGACACTTGTCGAACAGCCCAGTCAGAACAGCAACGTCAGTCCAGTCCCCTCATGTGCTCAAATGCTCATAGCTCACAACAGCCCATGGCTGTCTTGTGACAGAATATCCTTTGTATTTTCAGCCCATGAATGTCTTTGTGAGTCTCTTGGAAACAACATACAGTCGAGTCTTGTTTTTTAATTCAGTCTGCCAGTCTACCTCTTTTAGAGAATTGAGACCATTTACATTCAAAGTTACAATCGATAGATGTTTATTCTTAACATTTTGTTTCATATATTTAATTTGGTTTCCTTTGTCTGCCTTTCCAGTGAACTTCATTTGAGAGCTCTGGGTTTGTCAGTTCTTCTATGTGTAGCTTTTTATTACATGTTTTCTGTAGAACTGGCTTAGTGCTCACGTATTGTTTTAGTTTATCTTGGAAAGTTTTTATTCTTTGATTCTAAAGGATAACTTGGCCGAGATAACAATTTTAATTGTCATTATTTTATTTTTAAATTTTAGAACTAGGATCATTCCAAGCCATCCTGGATTTTAAGGACAGTTGAATTCAGAAGTAATCCTTATTAACTAGCCTCTAAATGTGACCTGGTGTGTGTGTGTGTGTGCGTGCGCACGTGCGCTCTTAATGTTTTTTAAGTTGTAGATGGACACAATACCTTCATTTTATTTTCATGTGATACTGAGGGTTGAACCCAGTGCCTCACATGTGCTAGGCAGGCGCTGTACCATTGAGCTACAACCCTAACCCCAGATGTGACCTGATGTTTTTCTCTTGTGGCTTTTAATATTCTGTTAGACATTTTGATTATAATGTGTCTTAAAGAGGTTCTTTTTTAATCTTTCCATTTCAAGTTCTGTAAGAATCCTGTATGTGAATTTCCATCTCATTCCTAAGGTTTGAATAATTTTCTGTGTTACTAAAAAGATTACTAATATCATTAGTCTCTTTAATTCCAGTGACTCTTGCATTTGGTCTCTCAGTGTTATCACAGAGTTCTTGTATATACTGATAATTTATTTTTATTATTTAAACTGAGTGTTCAAGTTCTAATATACTGTCTTCAAGGACTGAAATTGTTTTTATGTCATCTGTTGATGTTACTTGCAACTGAATTTTATATTGGATTTTTTAATCTTTCATTTCCAGGGGTTCTTTCAAAAGTTTATCACTTTAATGAAATCATCTTTTCTCTAATTTTTCTCTCAATTTATTACTTAGATTTTTTTGAAGTTCATTGCATAGTATATTCATATGTGCACATGGGAAGTTTGACCAGATTTATTCCAACATTCTTCCCTTTTCCTGTCCTTCTCCCTCCTCAATCCTCTTCCTTTACTCCTGTGATATCTCTTCTATTTTCATGTGATTCCTTTCCCCCTTTTCTAAATTTCTTTATCTTTTTTCTTATTTTGGTGTAGCTTCCAAATATGGAAAAAAATTCAACCCTTAACTTTGTGGGTCTGGCTTATTAGCATGACATTTTCCATTTCTATTGATTTATCAGCAGATGCCCTAATTTCACTCTTTATGACTGAGTAAAACTTGATATTGTGTGTGTGTGTGTACTGTTGTTCATCCAAACAAACCTAGGTTTGTTCCATAGCTTGACTATTGGGAATTCTGCTTCTATAAACATTGCCTTAGATCTAATTTAACATTTTAATAATAAACTTTTTTTGTAGGATTTCTCTGCATTTTTATCCCCTTCAATATCTGTTGGTTCTTTTATTGGGGGATTAGAATTTTGGGAGGATACTTGTTTTCTGTTTCCTCATACTTCTAGGAATTCTACAGTTGTGCATTTATTGAGATACTCTTCTTCTTCTTCTTTTTTTCTTTAATGTCATGATTCTGTGGTGAATAGTTATCTCTTTTTAGTAATGGGTCCTGTACTGGCTGTATATCTTCAGTTCAATGCATATGCTCAGTATAGTCCAAGCATTAACTGTTAACCTCCATTGCCTCTTAGTTTGCCACTGCTGACCTGCTGATTTTTATTCACTCTTTGGAAGCTGCTGCAAACACTAGATTTTTCTGAGCTGCCATATTTTCTGTAGAGAATTGTTTTTATTCTTCAACAAGGTGAATAATGCTTATTAATGTAATAAGCAAATAGAATATACTATGAATTTAAAAATAGCTCTGGATATTGTTCCTTGGACAGGTTAAGAAAAATAAATGTTACAGCACACTTAGAACCAAAGGTTTATATACAAATCATTTCTTTGTGTTGAAATAAATTTCATCATTAAATATTTTTAGATAGTTTTTAGTTAAAATAGTTTTTAGTTAAAATGTGTGATTTTTATTTCTCTTGAGGAAAATGAAACTAGAAATACTGATATGATTTGAATGTATCTGCGTAATCTGATTCTTTAACATGATTAATAGCTCTTGGAAATCCTATCATTGTTGTTCTTTGTGTATCCAGAAGAATATATTTTTCTATTACTAGTATCATATCTTTATGCCATGTATTCTGGGTATATATTTTAGAGATGGAAAAATCATTTGTCAGATTTTTGACTCTGTGTTTGGAAATTTGATTTTAAGTGGGATTAACTATGGTTAATCACCTGTATTTGATTATGATCAGTGCCATGAAAATCAAATTTATAGTTCTTTGTGGGTGAGGTAATGGTCTTTCCAGGGTGATTGGATTCAATGTCATTATCACTGAAAAACTTTGTACCAATTTAAATCCTAGGGCTGAAGAAGCAGTTGTGTGACAAAACAGTTCTGTTACCTATATTTAGGAATATTTTCACAAGTTAAAATGCCCAGGGTGTGCATTGAACTATTCCAGGGACTGCCATGTAATGAGGTGAAACATGTATTTTTTTAATGCTGGAGAAGCTACTGCTTAGAAAGAGTTCATTTGAATTTCAGTTACTTTTGTATTTGTTCTTTTAATTAACTTAAAGTTGGAAGAAGGTCAAGACAGATGAATCTATCTAGGTATTAAAATGAAAGAAATAAGGTTAATATACAGTATAATATTCCTAATCATTAGATTTAAGATAAATGGTACTACTTTAATATCTAGGAATTGAAGTTTAGCATATGAATTGGAAACTCTTGCTTTTTTGGGGGGTCGGTGGGGGATTGAACTAAGGGGTACTTAACCACTGAGCCACATCCCCAGCCCTTTTTTTGTATTTTACTAAAGACAGGGTCTCACTGAGTTGCTTAGTGCCTCACCATTGCTGAGGCTGGCTTTGAACTAGCAATTCTCCTGTTCAGCCTCTCGAGCCACTGGGATTACAGGTGTGTGCCACTGTGCATGGATTCTCTATTGCTCTTTGCTGTACATATCATATATACTTATAGTTTGTATAGTAACAGTAATATTTTGTATGATAACATAGTAATTTTAACAGATTGTTTTAGCTAAAACACCTTTCCATATTGGATAATTTATGTATACAATTTATTAAAACAGAATATTTCACATTTTTATAAAATACTTCCAAAACTGCCAGGTGTGGTGGTGCATGCCTGTAAGCCCAGTGGCTTGGGAGGCTGAGACAGGAGGATTGTGTGTTTAAAGCCAGCCTCAGCAATTTAGGGAGGCCTTCAGCAACTCAGTGAGACCCTGTCTCTAAATAAAATGCAAAATAGGATGGGGGATGTGGCTTAGTGATTGAGTGCCCCTGAGTTCAATTCCTGGTACCAAACAAACAAAAGCAAAAAAAAAAAAAAAAAAAAAAAAACCTTTACTCTCCCAATCACCAATGGTTAGCTTTAAATATATTTTATATGTTTACATTAAGTAGTCTCTTACTGAACACAACATGGCTAATGAAATTTTAATTATATAGTTGGATGATTTCTGTTGTACATTGTCATAATTAGTTGGAATTCATATGCCTGAAGAAGAATACATGTTAGTACCTGCTGCATGGATAGATCTTGGGGATTGTTCAATTTTGCTCTTAAAAGTAAAAAATAGAGGTGGGGTTCGTTATTCTGCATTTTATGATTTGTATCTGTGATGTCTTTCCTGACTGACATATGTAAATACTTTGATAGATTAGTGTGAGAGATAAGTAATAACCGTGGTGCCGAGCTATTAAACTTCCATTCAGAGCTTCTTGAGCTAATACCTAAGGGGACATTTTCATTTGCCAACTTGGGAGTGATGCTTCATATAAGCAAATTTCCCAGATATAATTTTGTAAGTAACTAGATTTGTCTAAATTTGTCATAATTTTGATATTTTGTTTCTCAGGAAACTTAAACTGAAGATTAATTGCATGTTTGTTTTTAAACTCAAGTGTGTTAAAAGAAACAGCTCTGGGAGTACAACCTGTTAGCATTATCATCTTTGTATCTGTTTTTACCCGATGTCTAGGTGAGGGACAGAAGCATCAGCAAAAGAGTTCACTTATGACCTCTCTCCATGGGACTTTTGTTTACTAAGACCCTGAAGCTGCTGTCATTCAGTTCTCTTCACATTGTAGTACTTAGTACTGCTCTTGAGACTTCGTAGACAAGAGTGTACTAATTCTTGAAATTAATCAATCCTATTTTGTGGATGAATTCTACCCCTGAGAAGCTAGTTTTTAATAGTCTTGATAGCCTTCAAATATACATTTTAAAAATTCCTTCTTATATGCTGAAAATACATGGAGAAATTTGGACACCTTTGTGTCTACCACCTGGTACAATAGAACATTATCTCTAATTTGCAACAGTCTCTTCCCCAGTCTTACTTAGGGGATAAATATTACCTGAGCTTTATTTTCTCTTCTTTTTAGTGTTGAAGCATGTGTCCCTAAAGAATATTTTGGTTATGTCTATTTGAACTTTGTTTTGAATATATTTTGGCTTTTTTTTTGCACAAGATATTTAGAAAAACTATTTCATGTAAATCTCTGCAGCTATATTTCATTCATATACATATATACATGAATGTGATATCAGTTTATTTTAGAGATGACTTTAAGATTTTTGCTAACGCAGATGCTTCTAGTGTGAAATTTGTTACACTTGTCTTTTGGTGCCTGTGTGGGAGGATTTCTCTAGAGTGATAATATACGAGACTATCAGCTTTAACAGAAAGTTTATTTCCAAACTTGTATCAACTTATAATTTCATCAATAATTTCTAATAGGAATTTGAGCTGCCCTGTCACCATTACTTGATATTGTTACACTTAGCATTTCCCAATAACTTCATTGGGCAAAAATTTCTCCTTGAGTTTCAATTAGCATTTTGTTAATAGGTTGGGTATTTTTTCATATCTGTGGACTTTAGGTATTCTTACTAAAATGTGCATGTTAAGTCTTTTGTCTTCTACTTTTAAAATACTGAGTTATAGAAACTATGACACTAACACATGGATACTAATACTTGGCCAGTTTTATGTTATGTTCTGTAAATAGTATTCTGTGGTGAAAAACATTTTTTTTTTGTTAAAGTAAAAATTACTGATGTCTTCCTTTATGACTTTTGTTTGTATCTGGTTTGATGTTTTTTCCTTACATTGAGGTCATGAATTATTTATCATTTTTCCTTTCAAAGTGTTAGAAATGTAAAATTTAAAACTTAGTTTTTGAAGTATATAGATTGGAGACCAATTTCACGTTTTCATTTGAAAACGTAACTCACTGTTCCAGCACCATTTATGGAACAATCTCTTCCTTACCCTGCACGTCAGTCATATATTGAGTTTCTATGTATGCGTGGGTCTGTTAAGACTCTTACCATAGGTCTATTTTTCCTACGCTGTCTTGATCACTATAGCTGTCTAATAACTTTCCATAACTGCTAGGTCAAGAAACCCCGTCCCCATTTTCTTAACACTTCTTTAACTACTTCTGTGGTCCGTTCCGCCACCCCCCCCATGATATACATATTTGTGTATTATGTTCTAAAATTTTAGATATTTTTAAATGTTTTCTAAGAAGTAGTTTGCTCAATCATTTATCCACGTGTCAAGCATTTGAAAATCACTTAGGCAGTTAGAGGCTCCCACCCTGTCTCTGGAATTCTGGGTTCACTACCTCCATTATTTTTCATTACCTTATCTTGTAATCATTGTCTTGTTTATCAGCTGTGTGCACTAGACTTCAAGATCCTTAACAACAATTGTCTCCTTTTTGTCTAAATCATTAGAACTTTAGGTAAGGTACTATGAAGAAGGTGTTCAAGAAATCTTTGTTTAAAGAGTATAAATAAAGGAATTGTCATGAGAGAACAGCTAGCTGAATCATGTTCCCCTTCTCCCTGGGAACTCCTCAGGACCGGTGAGGTACTTGACTTATGTGAGGGGAAAATAATTTCAGTATGTGCCAATCAGAGGAGTAGACAGATTTATTTAGGAAAGCAGATACACATTCAAGGGAGAATGCAGGCTAGCTCGAGATAAATGTAAGATCACACCAGAATATAGGTATCCAATTTCTTTTAGATAACGAATATAAATCTATTACATGAACTAGATCATTGAATGAAAGTGGGGCCACAATAAGAATCTAAGATGACCATCTACCCATGTGTACTGGTGAAATAGATGCTTTCTGCATATGTGACTATACTGTGGATTTTTGCATGAATATTTGACAATATTCTGCCATCTTTTCAAACTGGTGTTGCTATTTTGGTTTGGGAAATAGCCACTACATACCTATTATTATGTAGGAATATGACTGCTGTTAGGAAGACTTGGAACTCTTGGACTGTGAGCTTTGACATGGGGGTGGGGGCATTCCTTAAAAACATTAGAATTTTAAAACTAGAGAGGCTTGTAATAAAACACATGGTTAAGGTTTTTCATTTCATAGAAAATAATAAACTGGCAAAGATGTTATATGCACTGAAACAAGTTCTATTAGGTGGCATAAATGAGCATTTATGTCATTATTATTATTATTATTATTATTATTATTATTATTATTTTGTGGTGCTGGGGATTGAACCCAGGCTCTTGTGCATGCAAGGCAAGTACTCTACCAACTTAGCTATATCCCCACCCCCAAAACTTTGATTTTAATGTTACAGTTGAGATGTTTATTTTCAACTGAGTGGCAACAACATTCATTTGATATTTTGGATGTACAAATTCAGAGTTCAAGAGAGACTGGGCCAGGAATATAGGTTTGGAAGTTTTCATGTGGTTATCTATGGGGTGAGTGTAGACAAAGAAGTCTGGGATCTCAGCTATATACTATTTTACTGTTTAAAAATTTTAGGATATTGGAGTAGTATGAGAGGAAAGAATGCTTGCAAATGTTTTGAAAATCTAAGCTAACACTCTGAAAATGTAAGAATTATAATTGTACCTGCCAATGTGGGTCATTGTTGACCTTGGTAAATATAATTTTGTTGTGGAGGTAAGATCCTGATTGAAATGGATTCCAGGATTTTTGGGAGGAAAGAGAAACTGGAGATATGCAGTCGTATAGATAACTCAGTTTTGGTTCACACATGGGCATAGAAATTTGATGTGAGCTAGAGAAAGATGTATGATCAAAAGAGGACAGATTTAATGTTGGCAAATGTTCCAGCATGTTTGTATGCTAATGGTAATTCAGTAGAGGTGTAGAAAGTGAGAAAGGATAGAAAGAGACTATTGATGTATAGGAGTTCTTGAGAGGAAGTGGGTAATGGTATGGAAGTGTAGATGTTGGCTCTTAGAAGTAGAATTTTTAAAAAAAATTTTCAGAGTATAACGTTTGAACTTTTTGGTTAAACTTCTATTTTGTTTTTGATGTTATTAAAAATGGATTTTTTAAAATTTTATTTTTGTTCACTACTATAAATAAAATTGATTTTTATACATTGAGCTTATTCTATGTCTTTCTGAATTTATTTTAACAGTTATTTAATGAGTTCACAAGGGGTATCTATTGTAAGATGCTGCCATCTGCAAATAGAGAAAGTTTTATTTCTTTTGGATAGCTTCCATTACAATTTTTCAGTTAATTTTCATGGCTAAAATTTCCATTACTGTTTAATAAAAGTGGTAACAGTAGATTTTCTTATTCTTCTCCTGATCATAAAAGGAGAACATTTTGTCTTTCACCATTAAGTATGGGTTTTTCATAGATGGTGTTTATCAGATTAAGTTCTCTTCTGTTTCTAATTTGTGTACTTCTTTCATGAAGGAGTGCTGGATTTTGTGCAGTTTTCTGTATCTATTAAAATGTTCATGTGCTTTGTCCTTTATTCAATTACTATTGTTTGTGTGTATGTGTATTTGTATGTTGAATTGATCTAGCATTGCTGGAATAAATTCATTTTGTTATGGTGTATAATACTTTTTATATGTTGCTGAATTTGGTTTGTAAGTGCAGTCAGCCCTCTATATCCTTAGGTTCCACATCATAGATTCAACCAACTGCAGATGGAAAATATTTGGAGAAAAATGTATTCATACTGAACACATGAAAACTTGTCATTCTCTAAGCAACGTAACAACCATTAACATCATACCTAGCACAACATAAATGCTATGAAGAATCTAGAGATTTGTTTTAGTCAGCTTTTTTTTTTTTCTGCTGTGATTAAAAGACCAGACCAAAACAGCTATAGTTATATATAGAGGAGGAAAAGTTTATTTAAGGGCTCACGGTTTCAGAGGTCTTAGTCCATGGAAGGCGGCCTCAATGTGGGGCAGAACACGATGGCCAAAGAGTGTAGCAGAGAGATGTAGTTAATGTGGTCAGGAAGCAGGGAGACTCCACTCTTCATATACAAAATATATACCCCTACCTATGCCCCCAATGAAACGCTTCCTCCAGCCACACTGCACCTGCCTCCAGTTACCACTCAGTTAATTCCATCAAGGATTAATTCATTGATTAGGTTAATGCTATGCGTCAGTCATTTCTCCTCAAAACCTCCTTGCATGGTCTTATATGTGAGCTTTTGGGGGACACCTCATAACAAGATTTAAAGTATGTGAGAGGACTGTGTAGTTATGCAAATATGTTGAAATTTATATAGCAGACTTGAGCATCGAGGGATTTTGGTATGCTCAGGCAGTTCTGGAACCAATCCTCTAAACATATTTTGACACATTTTGAGGATATTTGCACATTCATAAGGTATATTGGTCTGTAATTTTACTTCCTTGTGATGGCTTTTTTTTTTTTTTTTTTTTCCTTTGGAATTAGGCAATACTAGTTTTACAAAATGTGCTGGAAAAGCTCTTCCTTTAAAAAATTTTTTGAAAACCTTATAAGGAGCTAATATTGTTTTTAACATTTTTGGCAAAACCAGTGAAGCCATGCAGGTTTGACTTATCATTCTAGGATGTTTTTAAATTCTTAGTGCTGTAGATCTGGTCTGATTTTTGCAATCTTGAGTTTTTATAATTTGTATCTCAATTTATTCACTTCATCTATTCTCTAAATTTATTGAAATACAGTTGTTCATAGTGACATTTCTACCAATCTTATAGAAATATGAAACTACTTTCATTCCTGATTTCACTAATTCTGTCTTTTTTTGGTTACTAAAATTTTTTTTTTTTTTGTGGTACCGGGGATTGAACTCAGGGGCACTCGACCACTGGGTCACATCCCCAGACCTTTTTTTGTATTTTATTTAGAGACAGGGTCTCACTGAGTTGCTAAGTGCCTCGCCGTTGCTGAGGCTGGCTTTGAACTCGTGATCCTCCTGCCTCAGCCTCCCAAAGTGCTGGGATTACAGGCGTGCGCCACTGCGCCCGGCTAGGTTACTAAAATTTTGTTGGTTCTTTGTTTTCCAAGAATCATGTTTTAGTTTTTTTTAAAAGATGAGAGTAGAAATAAATTATTGACTTCTTTATGCCTGCCTTAGTTGTTTTCTTTCCAGTGTCCTTAAGTAGAAAGTTACATATTTGACTTGTTTTCTTTTATACAGGATCTGTTAAAAATTTGCATTTAAGGTCTGCTTTAGGTGCATTCATTAAATGTTTACATATAGTCTATATTTCATCTCAAAGTATTTTATGTTCTCTAGTGATTTCTTTGATTCATTATTTTATTAGTAGTGATTTTTCTAGTTCCACATATTTGTAAAATTCTCAAATTGCTGAGGAACTAGAATTATACTAGAATTATATAATATGGGGAATTAACATCCCCATATTAGAGAAAACAATTGGCCTTTAGCTTTTGGGGATTGGCTTATTTCGCTTACCATGATATTCTCTAGCTCCATGCATTTACCTGCAAATGCCATAATTTCATTCTTCTTTATAGCTAAGTAACAGTCCATTGTGTATATATACCACATTTTTCTTTATCCATTAATCTGTTGAAGGACATCTAGATTGGTTCCATAGTTTAGCTATTGTGAATTGAGCTGCTATAAACATTGATTTGGCTGTGTCACTGTAGTATGCTGATTTTAAGTCCTGGGTTATAAACCTAGGAGTGGGATGATTGGGCCAAATGGTGGTTCCATTCCAAGTTTTCTAAGGAATCTCTACATTGCTTTCCATAATGGTTACATCAATCTGCAGTCCCACCAGCAATGCATGAGTTTACTTTCCCCCCCACATCCTCGTCAACATTTTTTGTTGCTTGTCTTCTTGAAAATTGCCATATTGACTGGAGTGAAATGGATCTCAGTGTTGTTTTGATTTGTATAGAGGAATATTTTCTATTGGAGCATTTTAAATCCTCTAATTCTTTAATTTTTTGTTATATTTTGAGGGTTCTCTGGAGCCCACAATAGTACTACCTTAATTCGAATGAGCTATAGAAGCATTACTCTTATATTGCTCTATTTTTTCTCCAGGTTATTAGTAAGCATGTTACATCTGTATGTGTCAGAAACTCAAGTCCATCATTTCAATTATTACTTTGTATTGTTCTTTATAGAAGCTCATAGGAGAAAAGTGTGTGTATAAAGTATCTTGTTTGCAATATTTTGTTTATTAATATGAATTCATGTTGCTGTCCATTGTCATTTCCTTCCTTCTGTACACCTTTTTCCCTATTAACTTCTTTTGTGCTTTGTTTTGGTAAATATATTGCATTTCAATATATGATAGGCCAATCAATTAACTATTCATTTACTTCTATAATAAGTTCATAAAAAGGGAGCAGTGTTTTTACTGTCTTCTTAGATTAGATTTGCTGTATAGGTGTTTTTTTTTTAGAACATTCATTTCACTTTTTTTTTTGTTTTGTTAAGATGAATATGTTAGCAAAGCATTCTGCTTACTTTCTGTGAATTTTTGTTTTTATTATTGAAATGTTGGCTTTGATGATTACAAAATCTATTATGGATTTTTTTTCCCTTTAGCAATGAAGATGTTACCCAACTGTCTTCTAATTTTCTGATATGTCAGTTTTTGATCTTATATTAATGATAAATCATTTTTTGCTGCTTTTGTGATTTTTTTCATTGCCTTTGGCTTTCAATATTTTGCTATGATATAATGATATATCTTGCTAAAGTTGGCCTCCAACTTGCAATCCTCCTGCCTCACTGTCCTAAGTTGCTAGGATTATAAGCATGCA
The DNA here is from genome assembly GCA_025594165.1 of Tamias sibiricus. NCBI lineage: Eukaryota > Metazoa > Chordata > Mammalia > Rodentia > Sciuridae > Tamias > Tamias sibiricus. Next base: position 73,590,396 of record CM046664.1, read on the forward strand.
CCACTGTGCCCAGCTGATCAATTTTATTTGTGTCCATCATACAAAAGAGCTTTTGATGTCAGGGTGGACTCAGGCTCTTTGAACTGTTTCATTCCCTGATTTATTATACTCTTTGTTACTGTTGATATCATACCTGCCTGTTAAACTCTCTTCATTGTCTGTTAATAGCTCAGATTTATTTGTGATATTGCTTGGGTCATAATTGATCTACACACATGCATTTAAACGGTACCCTTTGCAAGGGTGGATTTTGGGGCCAGTTTGGAATTTGTTCTGATCACTGTGTGCTCGATTTCTAGTTGGCTTATAGTTCAGCTTTTTGCTTTCATGTAGATAACTTACTATGATAATTACATTTCTTTTAAGGGTGCATTTTGCATTTAGGCTTGAAACTCCCTGTACTCAGTTTCAAATAAATTTAGTTCCTTTGAAAAACATCATAGATTTATATTCTTAGACCTTTTTTCTCCACTTTGAAAAATCACTGCATTCACTAGTGCTCTGAAACTGTGGATGGGTTCAGAGTCCTCTTTCTTTTGTAAAGACATCCCCACTTTATGATCAGGGTGCTTGGGGGGGCAATGGAAGACTCTAGTTGTCTTCTTGCTCTCTCTTTCTGGCATATAATTGCTGCCCTATATGTGAGCTAGAAAATCTCTTGCCCACACTTGCCCAGATTTTAGTCTATGTATAGTATTGAGGGGAATGGGTCATGCTGGCATTGTGCCCCTCCCATTGGAGGAGATGGAGCCCCATTTTAAAAAATTCTACCTATACCTAGTAGGGCTTGTGTCACACCGAGCTGGAGGCAAGGCCTGTATAAGCAACAGGGCATGGATAAAGACATGCCATGGACACTTTAAAAAAAATTCATAAGATTTTGAGTGTTACTTCAACTGCTGAATGTCTTAGGGAAAATCCTAAAAGGCTTTAAGTGGTTTTTATAAACAAAATTATCTTTCATTAGTTTGCTGTCAAAGTCTGCAGAGCCCCTCACACTGTCATTTTGGATATCTCATGTTCTCTGTTTGCTCTATTTTTAACTTCATAGTCTGCCATACAATTCCAATAGTACCTATAAGTAGTTGCAGTGGAAATTTAATTTTTTGCCTTGAAGAGCAGTGTCCATTTGTGGGTATACATGTATTTCCTTCGTTTCTTGTCTTCTAACCCGTAGCAGGTGTTAGGCTTGTCCAGTTGGTTTTGCTCTTTATCTGCTCTTCACCTAGTTGGAATACTCTTCACTATTTCCTAGTCATTCCCAGCTGTCTCATTTTTGCACTTATGCCTAGGCTCCAAATTTCCACTTGAGGCACTGGAAATGGTGATGCAATTTGTAAACTGTCTACTTGGCTCATATACAAGCTTTGATTTTCAGCCAGTCCCTTGGCTTTTGTAAACTAGCATGTGGGCTTTATCTTACTCAGATGTTGGTCTCTTCAAGAGAACACTTGTTCTATTTGTGAATTGGCTGCATGTGTTATGGTGCTCATGTAACCATTGCAGAAGAAAGGACATTTTGAAGTCAATATAAGGTCTGGTTAACTGCCTACCACAGAAATTTATTTTAAAAAACTTCATTAAGGTAACTCTCTGGTAATGATATTCAAGACTTCATTACAAATGAGACCATAATAAAAATTAAAAAAAGTCAAAGTCAGACATGAAGGTGTCTTTTTTTTTTTTTTAATAAAGTTCAGATCCAACTATTAATGAGACAGAACTTTTATCATAGTAATGAAAATCATTGGACATATTGCCTGAGGAACTTTGCATGGAGATTTTATGTCTGAAAGGAACTGTTTTCAAAGGAATAAGACATAAATTCATTGTTGGGGTTGTTTAGTCTCATTTTGGGGATCTTGGAGAGTTTGTTTCCTTAAATGATCTAATGTGTAAATTAAATGTTCTGGAGGCACACTAATAAGTAAACATCAATTTGTAACTCAGTTTCACAATAGTTTTTCTCCTGCCCATCTTCAGGGAATACCCAATTTTGTCTTAGCATCCCTTTATGGCATTGATCTCAATGACCTGTAATAAAAAGGATTTGAACCTACAATGAAAATAATTTCTACCTCTTGGTATATAGAATGATAACACTGTAGAACTCATTACTGACCTGAGTTAATTGATTTCCAAATCGGAGAAAGCTTTGTTTGGATATTTTCTTGAGATAGCTTGTTGAAGGTTTGAATAAGTGAGATTCAGAATCTGGAGTTTACTTTAAAATGCTTCATAGGCAAAATAAGTGTGCTGTTGACTCTTTTGTTTGTTCTTTAGGCAGCAGGAGCAGTTAGACCTCTCGTATCTACTGTCATCAGTCCCTCTGCTGATGATTGCTTAGACCACTCGCTAGAACGTGCCAGACACAGAGCAAGTGAAATGCCACAGGCTTTTCTGTTTGATGTGATTTATGAAGCATATCAGCAGGTAAGAATCCTGGGTTTTTAAGAAAGCTGTGACTATGCTATGGTTTTCCTAAACCATGTCTACACTTGGAGAATTTGTAGAACTCCTCATGGAACTTAGTATTTTAGTTATATTCTAGGCAAGAAATATTATAGTGAAGTAGTAACAATGTGCATGCAGCTGGCTCACAAGAGTCACAGACCATTGGGAGGAATGCATTTGGAAGCTTCCTTGTGTTCTCTCCCTCCCCTAAAGGGCCATGTAATACACCCACATCCCCCAACAATGAAAATCCTGCAACACTTGTGCAAGGTTTCTCCCCAGCATAGCCCATTAGAGACTTAGTGCCCAAGGTGTTTATTGAGGTTGATCACCTAGCCATCCCCTGGCTAGCACGTACAAAAATTCCACATTCTCTGAAGGAAAGCAGATGTTCAGCATGAACAATGCTTTTATGCAAGCAGTCTAGGTAGAGCATATCAACCCTATCAGTTAACTTCTAGACATTGGCCCAGGACCTACCTTCTTAATGGGTTTTCTTAAGAACAGTAATCTCAGGCTTGTCATGGTAAATTTTCTGCACCGATGATAAAACATTGTATAAATTAAAATCTGAGTTAAATGTAAGTGACTTAAATGTCAAAAAATTTTGTTCATGTTACTGGAATAGTTTTGTTGTTTCTTTTGTTTGGAAACACTGTTGTACTTGCATAGTTTTATTGCCATTCATTTGCATATTTTAGTAGACAGATTTTGAATGTCATATATTGAGCTTGTGCGACCTCTCAATTAGAAAAGATAGAGCAGCTAATTCAGTGCTTGGCTGATAGTAAACATCAGTAAATAGTTTGGGATGGATGGACTTTTAAGATTACAAGATAATGGTAATATGAATGTTGACTTTTATATAATTTGGATAGAGATTATTCACATATGTTAAATTTTGAATCAGTCTTGGCTTCTTCATCAGGTACTGTTTTAAAATGAGATTATGTATAAATCATAAAAATGTTCCACTGGTGGTTTGATTTACTTAAAATAATTTGGAATATAGGAATTTTCCTTCACAATTTGATCATTAATTATATACATATTATATTATTATAAATTTGAGTTAATGGTGCTGGGAAAACTGGAAATCCATATGCAACAAAATGAAATTAAACCCTTATTTCTCACCATGCACAAAACTCAATTCAAAGTGGATCAAGGACCTAGGAATTAGACCAGAGACAATACACCTAATAGAAGAAAAAGTAAGCTCCAGTTTCCAACATGTCGGATTAGGCCCCAAGTTCCTTAATAAGAATCCTGTAGCGCAAGAATTATTACCAGGAATTAATGAATGGGATAGATTTAAACTAAAAAGCTTCTTCTCAGCAAAAGAAACAATCAGTGAGGTGAATAGAGAGCCAACTAATTGGGAACAAATATTTAATATGTGCACATCAGATACTGCACTAATTTCTAGAATATATAAAGAACTCAAAAAACTTAACACCAAAAAAACAAATAACCCAATCAATAAATGGGCTAAGGAATTGAAAAGACACTTCTCAGAAGAAGATACACAATTAATCAACAAATACATGAAAAAATGCTCAACATCGCTGGCAATGAGAGAAATGCAAATCAAAACTACTCTAAGATTTCATTTCACTCCAGTCAGAATGGCAGCTATCAAGAACACAAACAACAATAAATGTTGGAGAGGATGTGAGGAAAAAGGCACACTCATACATTGCTGGTGGGACTGCAAAATGGTGCAACCGCTATGGAAAGCAGCATGGAGATTTCTTGGAAAACTGGGAATGGAACCACCCTATGACCCAGCTATCCCACTCCTGGGTCTATTCCCAAAGGACTTAAAAACAGTATATTACAGTGACACAGCCACTTCAATGTTTATAGCAGCACAATTCACAATAGGTAGGTTGTGGAACCAACCTAGATGTCCCTCAGTAGATGAGTGGATAAAGAAAATGTGGTACATATACACAATGGAATTTTACTCAGCAATAAAAGAGAATAAAATAATGGCATTTGCAGGTAAATGGATGAAGTTGGAGAATATAATGCTAAGTGAAATTAGTCAATCTCAAAAATCCAAATACCAAATGTTTTCTTTGATATAAGGAGGCTAGTTCACAGTGTTGTTGGATGGGGGTACATAGGAGGTTTAGAGGAATGGTCAAAGGAAAGGGAGGGGAAGGGGGGAGCAAGGGGAGAGGGAGGGGAAAAAAAAAAAAAAGGAAAATAAAATTGGTGGTTGAATGAGATGGATATCATTATCCTAAATGCATGATTGAAGATCTGAATGGTACTTATATACTTTGTATACAAACAGTTATATGTAAAAAGATGCTATATATGTGCATTATAAATTGTAATACATACTACTATTATAAATAAAAAAATTTGAGTTTGAGTTCATATATCCTATTTTATATACTAAATCTCATTGAATTGTACTGCTGTATTTCTGAGATTAACAAAATAATCTCTTTCATATAATCACTTGTAATAGAATGAATATGGTATATAATAGCTATATTTTAGAAGACAATTTGAGTATGATTTTATGAGCCTTACATTAAAGTAGCCTTTTTCACCAGCTTTTGACATACATTTCAGGCACAAGACAGTAAGAAGGTTTGAGAGACTGGAGAAGAGTGAAATCATGGGGGTGGAGGAGGCAGCTATGGTTGAAAAGGACCAGGTTCCATATCCTGTAGGGCCCTAAATGTGTGATATAGGCTTCTGGATTTTACCCTGAATGAGATGGCGGTCTTTGGAAATTAATGTATAGAGTCTTGTTTGGTGTCACTTTGTCAGTTGTGGGACAATAATCTACAGAAGAACAAGGGAAAAAGTAAAAAAAAAAAAAAATTATTGTGATGACCATAACCAAAGTAAAAGGTGATGTGACAATTAGGACAACTTTGATAGTGGAGATTGTAGTGTGAAGCCCTTGCGTTCTGAATATATTTGAAGGTAAAACTAGGAAAATTCGTAGATTGTACATGGGGTTTTGAAAGTAGGGAAGAGTCATAGGCCCGAAGATTTGCTATAACAAAACTAGAATACAGTTGCCCTTTATTGAGAAGATTTTGTGGGAGCATATTTGGAATTTAGTTTTGACACACATGAGATTCCTTCTAGATGTACAATTACAAGTGTTAAGGAGATAGTTGGGTATATAAACATGAAAAGCTTTAGCTAGGGATAAATATTTGAGATTTGTCATCATGCATGCATTTAATGCTCAAAGGGTTGATTAAGATCTTCAAATGAATCTGTGTAGAGAGCAGAAGAGGTCCAAAAGCCAAACCAAAATTTTGAGTTGGAAGTATTGTTTGTAGTTTCCTATTGCTGCTGTTAACAAATTACCAGAAACTTAACAAATTTAAAATGAGAAATTTATTATATTTCTGGAGATTAGAAGTCTAAAATAAATATTTAAAAAAAATTTAGTTTCTTGGAGCCTTATAGTTATATGTTGTATTTGGGTTCTTTTTTGACAAAAATCATACACTGAAGGAATTTGATTTCAATGTCCATTTTCCTACTTTCCCTCCTCTCTCTCCATTTTCCTTCCTCTACTCTACTGATATATTCCTTTTGCTTATTTATTTTTATTTTTTATTGGTTCTTTTTAGTTATACATGACAGTAGAAACTATTTTTGATATATTCCATGCTTTTATTCTAATTTGTATCCCAGGCTTGTTGATGTACACAATGGTGAGATTCACTATGATGTATACATACATGTAGGAAAGTTATGTAGATTCATTCCACCCTTTTTACTATTTCTATCCCCTCTACCTTACTTTCATTCCCCTTTGTCCAATCCACTGAAGTTCTATTCTTCTCCCCAACCCCTGCATTGTGGGTTAGCATTTACCTATCAGAGAAAACATTCGAATTTTGGTTTCTTGGGATTGGCTTATTTCACTTATCAACATAGTCTCCAGATCCATCCATTACCAGTGAATATCACAACACCATTCCTCTTTATTGCTGAGTAATATTCCATTTGTGTGTGTGTGTGTGTGTATATATATATATATATATATATATATATATATATATATAATTTCTTTTTTTTTTTTTTTTACAATGTCTTTATCCATTCCTCTGATTTTTTGTTTCTTGGTACTGGGTATTGAACCCATTTGTGCTTAGTCACTGACCCACATCTCCAGCTCTTTTCTACATTTTTTTTATTTAGAGATAGGGTCTTGCTGAGTTGCTATTGCCTTGCTAAGTTGATGAGGCTGGCTTTGAACACATGATCTTCCTGCCTTACCCTCCCAAGTCACTAGGATTGCAGGCGTGAGCCAACAGGCCTGGCCAATTCATCTGTTGATGGGCATCTTGGTTGGTTCCATAACTTATCTGTTGTGATTTGTGTTGCTGTAAACATTGATGTGGCTGTGTCACTGTAGTGTGCTGAAACATCAAGATGTTAGCAGTGTGGTTTAACCTCTTGAGGCTCTCAGAGCCCATTTGTCTTTTCCAGTTCCCGAGGCTGCCTGTATTCTTTTATTCTGGCTCTTCTCAGGTATCATTGTAGCCTCTTGTTTGCATTGTCACTTCTGCTACTGCTCACTCTGGTTTTCCTCTCTACCTATTTGAAGGCTTCTTATGATTACCTCAAGCTCAGGGCTCACTGGATTGTTCAGGATAATCTCTTCATCATCTGATGCTTAATTTAATCATATTGCTCAAGTCCCTTTGCCATGTGTTAAAGTATTCACACATTTCAAGGATTCCCTGTTTGCTGAGGGAGACGTTACTCCATCTACCACGGGAGGTGAGGAAAAACTGACCAATGAGATAGAACAATGGCTATAGGGACAAGGAGGTAATGTCTCAGAAGTATAGTGCTGAAAGTGTTTTAAGATTGAAACAATGGTGCATATGGATTTGAAAGAAGTAGTGACAGAACTGCCCATAATCCAGAGCAGAATGAGATCACCAGTGTGTGAAAGTTGTGGTAGATATGAAACCCTGGTTAGGGTTGATTTTCAATACAGAATAAATAGGAGGGTCAATTTGGGGAGGAACATTTGTGTATATTGAGCAGAAAATTGAAGGGTGTTAACTGGAAGCTGTTATAGATTGAGAGTTTTGTTTCTTAAGATGGATGATGCAGCAGTGTATTGATGCACTGATGGAGATGATTCAGTAGGCAGAAAGACAGTGCTGGAGTGAGGGGAGTCAGGACCCAGTAGAGTAGTGGTGTTGAGGTTGATCTTGGCTAGGAGGAGTGATGGCTCATCTGTAGGAAGAGAAGGAAAGGCAGAGTATGTGATACAGATGCAGAGGGACTAGTGGATGTGGTGGGAGGATTTAGAATTTTTTTTCTTAGATCTGGGGAACAGGTCCTCAGCTGAGAGTGAGGCAGTTGAGGTGTCGAGGTTTCAGAAGAGATGAAATGTAAAATGGTAAATACTGCCTTTCATTCTTACATTCTTATATTTAGCCTAAAAATATACAAAACTGTCTCAAGGACAAAAATGTCAGGTCTGTTTTGGGGGCATTGGTGGCAAACTGTAATAAATTTTTAAAAATTCTACAAAGCTAATGAATAGTTTAATCATTTATTTGGCCTTGAGATATAGACTCATGTTTGCTTTTTTATCAAGGTAAAACTTTCCTTTGTGAACTCATGCAGAAAATACATAATAGTGTTTACCAGTTTGCAAAAGTTGATCAGAAATTGAGCAGTTGTAATGAAGGTCATAGGAAGTTGAATCATCTTTAGAAGAAACACTTATAAGCTGAATAATGGTCATTGTGTGCTGTGGCAAAATAAAAGCAGAGGTGTGCAGTTGGACATTTGGATGACTCTTCCTTATCCAGTCTTGGTGGAAAGTCAAAGGTCAAGATGCCGTTCTGTATGCTCATCTGCTGGCTTGTTACCCATGGTTACATGGTTTATCTCACCCCCCATTATGTGTTCTAGCCATACTCACCTATTTTAGTTCCTTAAATATGGGCTTCCTGCTTCTATCTGGAACTACTTTCTTTCTTATCTTTATTATCTTGCTATTTGTCTTGATACTTGTTAGTATCAAGTTAGATACTAACTTGATTGCTCAGGGAACCTTATCTTGCCCTGCACATACTAGTTTAGGACAGCCCATTACATGTTTTCCTGATGCTTTTTTAAAAATATTTATTTTTTAGTTATAGGTGGACAAAATGTTTTATTTTTATGTGGTGCTAAGGATCTAACCCAGTGCCTCATGCATGCTAGGCAAGTACTCTACCTCTGAGCCACAACCCCAACCCTTGCTTTTTTTTTTTTAATTGCATCCAAATTATAACTAAAAATTCATTTGAAATTTCAATTGTGATATCATGTGATGCCTTTCCTAGAATGTGAGTCTGGTGAAATCAGGAATGGTATTTCCTTTTAATCTTTTTTGTTATTAATATATATTGTATAAATAAATGGGTTTCTCTAGGACATGGCCATATATACATAGACATGCACTGATGGGATCTGTTCTCCATTCTATCCTCCCTTGACTTCCTCTCTTCCATAACTAACTCTGGCTCCTTCACATTATATTCCCTAATAGTCCCTTGCCTACTTTCAGGTCATCTTTTGTTTAGCTTTTTAAATGTTCACATGTGACAGAGAACGTGTGATACTTGCCTTTTTGTATATGGCTTATTTGGCTTAAGGGGTCCTCCAGATCAATCCATTTTTCTTGAAAAATGACATACTTTCTTCTTTATGGATGAATAATACTCCATTATGTATATTATGGTTTGGATCTTGAGTTGTCCCTCAAAGCTCATGGGTTAAGCAATACAGTAATGTTCAGAGGTGAAAAAATTGAATTATGAGAGCTGTAACCTCTTCAGTGTATTAATTCACTTGATGGCTTAATAATTTGGACAGATTATTGGGTGTAGGCAGGTGGGATGTGATTGGAGAAAGTAGATCACTGGGGTCATGCTTTTGGGCAGTGTATCATGTCTCCTCCCTCCCTCCCACCTACCTCTCTCTTTCTCTCTCCCTCTCCCTCTCCCTGCTTCCTGGCTGCCCTGAGCTGAGAAGCTTTTCTCTACTGTGGCCTTCTGTGATGATCTGCCTCACCTCAGGTCCAGAGCAAGGGAGTCAGCTGGACATGGACCGAATGATATTTCTGAAACTATCTATGATCCCCAAATAAACTTTTTGCTCCTCTTAGCGGTTCTTATTAGGTATTTTGATCATAGCAATGCAAAGCTGAGTAATAAAGTCTGTATATACAGAGTTCTCTTTATCCATTTATCTGGTACACCCATAGGCCAATTCCATATCTTGGCTATTATGCATAATGCTGTAATAAACATGGGTATGTAGGTGTCCCTTTGTATACTGATTTTATTTCCTTCAGCTATGTACCCAGGAATGCAATAGGTTGATGGGTGGGTGGGTGGTGTCCGTATTGTAGTTCTGTTTTTAGTTTAGTTTAGTTTTTTTTTTTTTTTTTTTTTTTTTTGGTATTGGGGATTGAACCCAGGGCACTTAACCACTGAGCTACATCCCCAGCCCTTTTTTCTGTTTTACTTAGAGATAGGGTCTCACTGAGTTGCTTAGTGCCTCACCATTGCTGAGGCTGGCTTTGAACTCGTGATCCTCCTACCTCCAACTTCCAAACTGCTGGGATTGCAGTGCCAGGCATATTAGGTTCTGAATAAGTGTTGAGGAGTGAGTTTCATGCATACATAGGTATGCATAGTAGATATTTACCATTTAACACTACTGCTAGTTACATGATCAGCACTGCATACATCAAAACCATACACACTTACTAGTCCTAAAACTTTTAAAAAATTCATCTAAGTTAGTACATGTACAGGCAGAGAGTTGCAAGTCAAGGTATTGATTTGCAGCACTTTTATAAGTGCAAAAATTTTTTATTCTATATTTCTTGATCAATTAAATTGTGACATGTTCATTGGTAAAAGTCTTAAAGGGTCACCTAATGTTTATACAGAATTTTTGAGGATGAAAATGATTGTGATAGGACCATTATATATTAATATACTAACTATAAAGTTATATTGGCAATATATGGCATGTGTTCTTTGTGGTTGCATGTCTAAATGTGTGTGTGTGTGTGTGTGTGTGTGTGTGTGTGTGTGTATACCCACAAAGCAAGAGAGATGGGTTGCATTCAGGGATACTGAAATGCTGTTGTTGTTTGTCTGGATTAAAAAAATATTGAAAATCATTCAAATCTACAAGTGTGACACTTAAGGTACATAAACAGTTGCTATTTTTGATGGGTCTTGGGCTCTTCTATATAACTAAATATTTGCCATTGGTTTAAGATCATATGGGGATAAAAACTTATTTCTTAGGAATTTTTAAATGAAAAACTAGGAATCTTTTCCTTTAGCAAGCTCTTAAAGAAAATAACAATGACTATTGAAGAGTAACAAACAAATTGAATAGTGAAAATTATGCAGTCCCCAGGAACATGAAGAAAAGGCTGGTGCAGAAGATTCTTATTGAGTATTCAAATAAGCAATTCTCTCCTGTTAAATTTTAGGAAAAACAATAGACTTTTATACAAAGAAGCTTTTCAAATCACATTAATCTGTTCCTTGAGAATATTAACGTAGTGGTCACAGATGGTATCCTGGACTTCATTGTTTAGAAGCCTGGCCTCATTTCTAGCATTCAAGGTTTTAGGTACACAGAATTTTAGAAGGTAATTTGTTAATTACATTTCATGAAAATGCACATGTATGAAAAGTGTGGCAGGATTCACCAGTGAATTAGGGTGTTCATTATGAACCCTTGCTTTGATATCCTAGACTTTACTGTAGGAACATGTGATATTTAAATGTTGCTCTTAATGGAAATTGGGAATCTGTATTTTAAAAATCATTACTTATTTAATTTCAAAGGATGAAAATACCTTCAAACAGATCATCTTTTCCTGAAATTTTAAAATATTCTTGTCATGTCTCTGGGTTTTAAAATATAAAACTCAAGGAATATAACAGGAATTCATATTCTTACTACATAGTTTGCCAATGTTTCACTGAATTACAATAAATAAGACATGTTTCTTGCATTAAGTGTCAACATATTTGAGCTTCAGATGCTCAGTTAACTACTTTTAAAGATGGAATTTTATGTAAAATATATTTATATGCACCAGACATTACAATTCTCAGAAGTATTATTCATATTTTTAGAGTATAGTTTCCTATTTTTTCTCCCTTCAAATCTTTTTTTTTTTTTTTTTTTAAATTAGAACTTTATAGGTATACATGATACTTGGGTTCATCCCAACAAACTCATACCTGAATGGAAATTGATTTCAGTTCATGATCCCCTCCTTTTCCCTCTCTCTCCTTTCCCTACTCTATTAGGTTTCCTTTCACTCATCTGTACTTTGTATTTTCAATCCTAGCTCTTGAGGTGAGGATGAAAGCAGACTTTGCCAAGTGTTGAATTGGGCCTGGATTTGATGGTCACTGTGGGGAACAAGTTGTGACTGAAGTATGGGTAGAAACTTGTCACTTGGAGGGTAGGTGAGAAGAGATAGGAGGAAAAAGACACAAGTCATTTTTTTTTAATCAAATGCAAATTGATTAAAGGGCCAAGGGATAAGAACTTCAAGGGGAAAGGTGAATGAAATGAAATATGAGGAAAACAAATGAGAAAGAATAGGTATTTAAAGATAAAGCATTCTGAGTAAGAACATAACAGGGGTTCACTTCATGCCTTAAATATGGACCTTGTGGCTTGACCTTTGAAAAAGGCTTGACCATGGCCTTTTTCAAAACTGACATCTGTTATTTTTCCTCCTTCCCCTCCATAACCTTGGGGCAAGTAAGATCAACATTCTTCTATCCTCAGCTGAGTTATCTGCTCTTTAGCTCACTGCCCACAAGAATAAAGATCCAGACTTAGGAACTGGAAAAACAGCTTTTTCAAGGATATAAGATGAACGTTAATTAGATTTACTGATAATGATACTTGGAAAACATCCCTCTATCCCCCTTTTAAAAGCCCTCTGTTCCCGCTGGCAGTTAGAATCACAGCCTCTGATATGAGAGTTGACTGCGTTTTCTCATTTGTTACCAAATCAGTAAAATTTTGTTTTCCTTTTCCTCAAAATCTTGTCCTTGTTATTGGATCACTGTCAGGGAGAAGGATCAAAATTTTGGTATTAAGAAAGCGCTAACTTTAACAAGTTAGGTTGAAACATCTGCAAACTTTTGTTGTTCCACATAAATGTCAGTTGCAAACCATAGTAGCAGTTGGTGCATCTGACTTGTTAATGAAAACATGATGTATATATTCATGATATTTCACAACATAAAACAAATTTAGAATCTAAGTGGTGTGACTAAAGATTTGAACACTTTACAAAGCCATGTTTTTCTCTGCTTGTAACATTTCCCATGGTTTTATCTTTATCATTTTCTATTTTCTACATTTATTTTTTTTCTTGTACCAATTATTCTACTAGGTATGCTCATACAGCCATGCTATTGTTTTGGCCTTATTTTTGGAAAAAATTCAAAAAGTTATAGAAAAGATTCTGTGACCTTGTTTGGCATCGTCTTTAGGTATAATAACCCTTATACAGATACATTTCTTTCTTAATCATTAGCATAAAACCATAAGTAATTTTGATATTGCCAAGTACTGTGAGTTTTGGGTTTTAAAAAGATCCCCTTTATCACATGTTGTGGTTGTATTTTATTGGTATGTGCTTTTCATTTCACACTTAGATCTTTTATTTGGAGGTTACTTTAGTATATTATGTAATGTAGGGCTCCTTTTTTCATTTTTTAATCTTTATAAAGTAAACTAGGTTTTCCAGCATCATTTACTGAATCACCCATTATTTTCTAATTGTACCTCTGTTATATTGCTAATTTATAATACACATGCAAGTTTATTTGAGGTTCATTATTACCTGATTTGTTTCTTGTGAAACTAATTCATTATTTCATTAATTACTTCCAAAACTGTGTTTTTTAGCATAAGTTCTTTGGCAAATACAGCCGTAGGCAAAGCTTAAATGCTGATACAAGATGATATATTACTGGTCTGGCCATTGCTTCACAAACAAACACAGATGGTCACTTCATCACATGGGACGTATCCAGACAGGTTTATCCAAAAGTGTTCACATTCTTCCCTCCAGTGGAGCATGCTGAGAGACAGAATTTCCCTTCCAGCTCCTTTTGGTTAACATTTCTTCCACAGAATGAGCTTCTGCTTGTGCCACCCAGCCCCTTCAGCAGAAGGAATGTCAGATCACATGATGGGTACCTTGGTGCTTTACCGGTAGCTAGAGGGAGAAACTAGACACAGGCATGTTCTTAGTCATAGAACTATGTAGGTCCATATGCACTTACTTTTTTGGTGCATAGAGTTGGAAGGCAGGTGAGACAAGAGTGTCTGAGGCAGGATATCCAATGTGACTGACAATCCATGTATTGATCTTTATTATTTTTTTTATAAGTCAGATATCTTGGGTTAAATTCCCTCTGAAAGGATTTTATTGGATTTCATTGGAATTATGATCTTGGGGATTAAATTGATGTCATTAAATTTGAAATTCTCATTTATGAATATCATCTCATTTATTCAGGTATTTTACATTTTTTAAAGGATTTTACCTTATTTTGTATTTTCTAAGTAATTTCTTAAACTACATTTCTAATAGCTCTTATGCAATATTTTCTATTGTACTTTCTAATTGATATTTGCTGTTTTGTTTCCTTTTGGTGTGCTGAGGTTATAGCAGGCAAATTTATTGAAATCATGCTCTTAAATTTATATGTGAATATTTTCTATGCAAATGATCATGTTTGAAGAAAATATATTTTCTGTTTATTTTTCGTGCTTTATCTAGGACTTTGGTATCATGTTGTAGAATAGCAAGTTCAGTGATTGTTTAATGCATGTCATTGTGAGCATTTTCAAAAATAAGATTTTTTTAAAAGTATGAAATATGACATCCTTTTAAAGCTGCAAATTTATTTTCCTTATGTATTATGGAATAGAAAGCTAGACTTTACTGTAGAATCCTTAAAGAACAATACTTTCAAAGTTTTAGGCTTTTATCCTAGTTCACACTTATTTTCTAGGGACTATGTCTTAATAAGATATGAACATCTGTCTTTAGGTTAGACAGATTTCCCAAAGAACCCAATGTGGCTACAGTCCAATTACAAATGTACAAAGTACATAAAACAAAAGGCAAATGAGGACATAGAATGAGGTAAATAGAGGACATAGAATCAGACTGTAGGTGGGACACCAAAAATTAATGTCTTTCTGTGGTTTGTCCTGAGTTCGTGGCATTATACTAGACAAAAAAGGATCCTGAGAAAAGTTGATAATAGGAAGATTACTGGAAATCTTTTGCTTGTACTTTTCTCGTAAGAAAGGTGGGGAATGGAGTGCATGAGAAGAGGCATACAATAGGAACATTTATTTTGTCATAAGGAGTAGGCAAAAGGGCCTCCTGGCACAGTGAAGGGCCTTTTGTTTTATTTTTTATAACCCTCATCTCTTTGTTATAGAATTTGGCAAGAAAGACTGCCTCTCTGAATAAATAGAAATGAACTTAGAGATCCAGTGTATTTTCTTCCTGATCTACTGCAGGATTCTGCCTCTCAAATCAGGTGTTGACTTCTGGTCAATGTTAGAAGGTGGCAGGGCTTAGAAGCGAGTATGAAAAGTTACACAGGTGGACATTGAAGAAATAAACACAAATGTAGTCCAACTCCTGGCTTCATATGTGGTGAGAGTCAATAGATACCAGGAGCCAGGTGATCCTCTGACAGTACTCTAAAGAGTGGCAGAGCCACAGATGACCAGGCAATTCCTTGATGGCTATATGTGTGATCAAATCATAAACATTTATATGCTAGCAAGGATGTGCCACTATGTAGAAAGAAGAAGTAAAGTTCAAAACAAAAAACATTCTGATTAATTAGAATACTGAAGAAAATCTTGGTGGAAATCAGGTTACATTTTGATTTCTTTTAGTACTGAAGATCTCATTTAGTCCTTTGTAATCTGACTGGTGTCTGAATTTGCATTTAAGCAGTAACTTAACACTGTATGTCCAAAGCAAAAGAAACCTATTTCCTAGGCAGATCTAAGAGCTTCAACTCCCTATATTTTGGTTATTCTATTTCAGAAAATTGCAGCACAATGAAAAAAGTATGATGAGATCATGGATATATTTTGTAGTGAAGGAATATGAATTTTAAAATGATTAATAAGGATAATCATTTTACTCATAAATTTAAGTCTTATAGAAAATGCAGATCTTTACATTGTAATACTGAATGGGCTGGAGCCTTTAGCAGGTACTTGCCCAAATAAGCCACTGTTTGGATGTGTGTCTTCGTTATTAGGTCAAACTCCCCTGCCACCGTAGCATCTCAACATCTATACCTTGCTCAAGCCAATTCCCCCAATGATGTTAAACACAGGAAGCAATAAAGATATTGGGAGTTCAAAATGACCCACTTTTATGTGTATCTGAGAGACCTTGAACAATAATGGTCATAGACATGAAGGGCTTTGGGTCTGTTTCCACTTCTGTAAATGAGAAATTTAGACTAGATGTTTGAGACTTTCTAGTTCTGACTTCCAAACTCAGAGTTGTAAAGGGCTGGGTAAGGCAGTGATAATCTAGAAAGCATGGAGTAGAGATTCAAGAAACATAGTGATCATTTGGTTGATTACATGAACATAATGCACATGAAATATTCAACTGAAACAGACTGTAATGATAGTGATTCAGTTCAAGTATGAGAAGTTGCAAAGACATTTGCCAGACAAATCACTGCTAGGATAGTTGAAATTGTATTGGAGAAGAAACTATTTAAAGAGATTTCATACTTGGGGAATAGAAAAAACTGGGAGATTCATTTTTATGGCAAAATACTGGCCTTTCTATCCAAAGCTTCAGTATAAATAGATCCTTTAGCTTATAGCATTAAAATGTATTTAACAACTGTCACATTTCTAATCGCTGACATATTGCTTTCTTCCTGTAAAATAATTCTAAATAGTTGTATCTCAGAATGCATTACTCATTGAATAAAAGGAAACAATCCCTGTTATGTGGTTCAGAGCTGCTTCTCCTTTGCATTGATCACAATTCTGATTTGGGCATCTGTTGTATGTAAATTGCTACTTGCAGCGGAATTCTGTTTCTTCTGATTGCTGTGTAATTTGGGAGTTTGTGTAGAGTAGGGATTGATCGGGGGTGGGAATGTAATATGTTTTTGAGTCCATTAAAGCTGTGAGCTAAAATGACCTCTTCAGCCTCACCCTAGCATGTACTTTCTTTGCTAAACTATGAAATTTTAACTAATGCCAGGGGAAAGAGAAACTACTTCTTTGAATACCCATTCTATGAAAGGCCTAGTAACTATTCAATGACAGTTCCATCTTTACCTAAGTCAAAGTACTTTATATGGGGTCAATAGCTGTTAAATGACAAGTTCAAGATAAAACTTGAAGTTTTGATTATGATACTTGTTACATTTCCAGAACTGAATCTTACCACAGTGACATGCTTTATTCTAATAACATTTTTGATGATACATGCCTTTAAAACATATTAAGACAGATATCTTTTTGATAAGTTTTCTAACCTGATATGGAAAATCTATAAAGCATATTTCCTTAGCTGGCTAGTGGGGAATATTTAGCAGTGCATTTATATTTGCATATTGTCTACCTTTTTATCTGTGGTTTTCATCTTATTGGATAACTTTGTGGTTATAATGTTGAGTGTATTTTTGATATACATGCTGTAGGGGAAATGAATCTATTTGAAATACAAGAAATAAAACTGATGACTAATTTCTGATGACTCTAGTTCAGTTAGGAGGTTCAGGAAACCTTCCATTAACTGTTATGTGTTTAAGGACATTAAATTCCTTCCTTGAAAACACACTTTTCTCAACCACAGAAGTCTTCAGGGTAATCAAAAAACTGCAAGGAAAAAAATTTTATTCCTTGTTTCTCAGAATAGCTAAACATGAAAATTTTTCCCTTTTCCCCTATGGTAAACTCAAGCCTCTTTGTAAGTTAAAAAGGAAATGTCTAAAGCTTCCTATAAAGATAGGTTACTTCGTCTTGTGCAGTCTGTTTGTTTCCTACCACAAAATATTAAATGGAAGTAAGAGTATCAGGAAGTCACATAGACATTTTTTCCTTTCATTAGAAGTAGGCCAGTCTAACTACTACATTCCTGATTCTGAGGGACTGTGGAATGCATCAATGCCCTTTGTCTTCAACTGTATTACAGATTGTCATGTCATATCATGTCCTGTGCATACAAAGCAGTGTAACATTATGTGGGGAAAGAAGCTCAACTGTAAGTTGAGTGCTGCATTTTAAATTGCAGTTTTTATTCATAACATGGCTTATTAATGCAGATGATTTTATTTAGTTTTATTTGTAAAGGGAATGTTCTTGACATCATACCTTTTGATAAGAGGGTATTATCTTCAGATTGTTTACTTAAAATGTAACTGGACAACATTTCTAATGAGCATTTCTGTTGAGAATGAATTTAGATTGTTTTCTCATAATCAAGTTTAAATTATATGTAGTGACATCATTTTTCTCCCCCTGATGTAGTTACTTGCTAGTTTCTAAGTTTTATTTTGGGTTTACAGGTAATTCTATTTTTGAAGTACAATATGTGTATACATGGTGGAATGATCAAATCAGGCTAATATATCACCTCAAATATTTCTTTTGTGTGTAATAGATCTTTATGCCTACTTCCTCCTAACTGAAATTTTGTACTTTGACCAATTCCCTCCTTTACCTGTCCTCTGCTAGTGCACCAGCCAAGTTTCTGATCAAAATAGTATTATCTACTCCTGAAAGATTCTGTATGAAAGGCAGACCACGTGGTATGTGGCTTCCTGTACCTGGCTTATTTCATTTAACATGATGTCCTCTAGGTTCATTCAAATTGCTGCAAATAACAATATCATGCTTTTAAGGTTGACTACTATTTCATTATGTATATATATGCAGCATTTTAAAAATTCATTTGTCCTCAATGAGCCTTTCAATAGATTTCATTCCTTTCATTTTTTTTGATCCTGGTGTATTTGGAATCATATTCAAGAAATCACTACCCAGAAGGGTGTCATTTTTTTTTCAACTGTGTTCTTCTATGGATTTTATGGTTTAAGCTACAAAATTTAAGTCTTAAATCCATTTTGAATTGTTTCTTTTTTTTCATATTTTAAATTTATTTGTTGGTTTTAGATATACATGATAGTAGGGTGTATTTTGACATATTACACACTCATGGGGTGCACCTGTTACAGTTTTAACCCATTCTTGTGGTTGAACATGATGTGGAGTTACATTGGTCATGCATTCATATATATGAGCATAGGAAAGTTATGTCCTATATGTTCTACTGTTTTTCCTATTCCCATTCCCGCTCTGTTTCCTTCATTTTCCCTTTGTCTAATCTAATGAACTTCTGTACTCCCCCACCTTACCCTCTCGTTATGGGTTAGCATCCACATATCAGAGAATATTCAACCTTTGGTTTTGGGGACTAACTTATTTTACTTAGCATGATAGTCTCCAATTCCATCCATTGATCAGCACATGCCATAACTTAATTTTTCTTTATAGCTGAGTAATATTCCATTATGTATCTATATCACATTTTCTTTATTCATTCATCTGTTGAAGGGTAACTAGGTTGGTTCCATAGCTTTGCTATTGTGAATTGAGCTGCTATAAATATTGATATAGCTGCATCACTCTAATACGCTGATTTTAAGTCCTTTGGCTATAAACCTAGGAGTGGGATGACTGGATTAAAGGGTGGTTTCATTCCAAGTTTTCCGAGGAATCTTCCTACTGCTTTCCAGAGTGGTTGCACCAATTTGTAGTTCCACCACCAATGTATGAGTGTACCTTTTCCCCCATATCCTTCCCAACATTTATTGTTAATAGTATTCTTGATAATTGCCATTCTGACTGGAGTGAGATGGAGTCTCAGTGTAGTTGTAATTTGCATTTCTCTAATTGCTAGAGATGTTGAATATTTTTTCATATATTTGTTAACCATTCGTGTATCTTCTGTAAAGTGTTCAGTTCCTTTGCCCATTTACTGATTGGGTTATTTGTGGGTTTTTGTTTGTTTGTTTGTTTTAGTTCTTTGTATATCCTGGAGATTAATGCTCTGAGGTGCAGGTAACAAACATTTTCTCCTGTAGGTGGTCTGTTCATGTTCTTGTTTCCTTTGCTGTGAAGAAGCTTTTAAGTTTGATGCCATCCTATTTATTGATTCTTGATTTTACTTCTTGTGCTTTAGGAATCTTGTTGATGAACTCTGTTCCTGAGCCAATATGGAGAGTTTGACATACTTTTTCTTGTAGTATGCACAGGGTCTCTGGTCTAATGCCTCTGTCCTTCATCCACTTTGTGTTGAATTTTATACAGGGTGAGATATAGGGGTTCAATTTCAATCTACTACATATGGATTTCCAGTTTTCCCAGCAACATTTGTTGAAGAGGCTATCTTTTCTCCAATGTATGTTGATGGTGTCCTTTTCTAGTTTGAGATAACTGTTATTCTGTGGGTGTGTCTCTGTCATTGATTCTGTAGCATTGGTCTTCATGTCTGTTATTTGTGCCAATACCATGGTGTTTTTGTTACTATCGCTCTGAAGTACAATTTAAGGTCTGGTATTGTGATGCCTCCTGCTTCACTTTGGTTGCTAAGGATTGCTTTGGCTATTCTGAGCCTCTTATTTTTCCAAAGAATTACATGACTACCGTTCCTGTTTCTATGAGGAACATCATCGGGACCTGTTTTAGTCAGCTTTTTCGCTGCTGTGATTAAAATACCCAAACAGAACATATGTAGAGGAGGAAAAGTTTATTTCAGGGATGACCATTTCAGAGGTCTCAGTCCATAGAAAGTTGGCTCCATTCCTTGGGGCTTGAAGTGAGGCAGAACATGGTGGAAGAGTATGGCAAAGGGAAGCAACTCACATGATAATGAAGCAGAGAGAGAGGCTCTACTTGACAGGTACAAAATATATAACAGAAAGGCTTACCCCAATGGTGAATCTCCTCAAGCTACACCTAACCTGCCTCCAATTACCACTCAATTCCATCAGGTGATTAATTCACTGATTGAGTTAAGGCTCTCACAACCCAATCATTTCCCCTCTGAACCCTCTCACCTTGTCCCTCATGTGAGCTTTTGGGAGATGCCTCATATCCAGACCATAACAGAACCTTAATAGGAATTGCTTTAAATAGTGCTTTTGGTAGTATGGCCATTTTGATAATATTCTGCCTATCCAAGATCATGGGAGGTCTTTCCATCTTCTAAGGTCTTCTTTAGTTTCTTTCCTTAGTATTCTGTAGTTTTCATTGTAGAGGTCTTTCACCTCTTTTGTTAGATTGATTCCCAAGTATTTTTTTTTTTTTTTTAGGCTATTGGGAATGGGATAGTTTTCCTAATTTCTCTTTCTTTTGATTCATCCTTGGTATTTAGGAATGCAATTGATTTATGTGTGTTAATTTTATATCCTACTACTTTGCTGAATTCATTTGTGAGTTCTAGAAGCTTTCTGGTGGAGTGTTTTGGGTCTTCTAAATATAGAATGATGTTGTTGGCAAATAGGGATAGTGTGAGCTCTTTTCCTGTTTGTATCCCTTTAATTTCTTTTGCGTAATTCTTGCTAGGTTTTCAAGGACATGTTAAATAGAAGTGATGGAAGAGTACATTCCTACCTTGTTGCAGTTTTTAGAGGCAGTGCTTTCAATTTTTCTCCACTTAGAATGATGTGGTCTTGTTACCCCCTCACTTTTGAAAGACATGTTTTTTGATGTAGTTTTGACAGTTTTTTCTTTTCTTTTTTTTTTTGGGGGGGGGGGGATTTTGAATATATTATCCTGCTTCCTTCTGCCTTGCAAGGCTTCTGCTAAATATTTTACTGATACTGTTATTAGGGGTTCCTTTGTGTGTAATTTGTTTTTCCCCTTGCTGTTTGCAAGATACTTTTTGTATTTAACTTTTTACAATTTGACCATGTTATGTCTCTTGGGATTTCTTTCATTTAGTATTCTCTGAGCTCCTGGTTCTGGATTTCTATTTAATTCTTTAGACTGGAGAAGTTTTGTGACATGTTTTGAATATATTTTGTGTTCCTTTCTGTCTTCTCTGGACACACTAATAACATGTATATTCTGGGTGGTAGAGTCATTTTTCACTGTCTTTCATCTCTTTGTTCCTCAAATAAAATAGATTGTAATGAGTTGTCTCCACGTTCATTAATGCTTTCTTCTATTCATCTTGTCTCTTGTTGAAACTCTGTATTGGATTTTCCAGTTTGGTTATAGTACTCTTTAGATCTCTGATTTGTGTTAGATATAAAAAAAAAAAAAAAAAAAAAAAAAACCTTTCTTGTTAAACCAGTTTGTTTTTGCATTTTTTCATAACCTCAGTGAACATCTTTTGTTCATTATTTTAAATTTCTTGCCAGGTAAATACCGTATTTCCATTTGACCTGGGTTGGTTTTCAGAGATTTATCTTGTTCTTTCATTTGGACTATTTCTTTTTCCTTGACTTACTTTCTACATATACAACAAGAAAACTATCTCTCCCAGCCTGGCCATACTTTCCTCATGTAGAAAGATTTCAGTAGTCCATCCAGTCAGGGATTTTAAGGTTCCTCTCAAATTTTTGTTTTTGTCAAAAGTGCTGTTTCTGGTTTTGGTGACACCCTGTAAGATTATGTAATCATGTAAGTACCCTAAATCTAATAAGTCAGAAGCCAAATCCTCTTGATGCAGTTGGGAAGTTTGGTATACTGTGTGCACTGGAGGAGTGTGTAGCCACTGGAGGAGTGTGCAGTAAAACCCTTTCAGAGAAAAACGTATTGCAGTTTCTTTTGCTGTCAGTGGGAAGCTAAATGTGAGCATTTCTCTCCCCTCTCTCTGCATTAAGCTGGGAGCAGATCTATGGGATGTGACTGTATCTGCATTTAGGTTGTACTCTTTGATCCCCGGAGGTGGCTGCTGAGCTTGGGACCATCCTATATCCACCACTGTTTTTTCTGTGGTCTCGGACAGCTAAGCAATGCAAAGATCCTTTGGCCAGGGCTAGGTCATTAAAGATACAGTTCCTTGTATGGAATCTACAGAATTTGTGGCACTCCATTTGTAGAAGGACTTTTTCCTGAAAGAATAGGTAGGACTGCACTCATTCTGCCTTTCTAGTTCCTTGGTGCATGCCCATTAGATGATAGGCTATGAGGTAGCCACTGGAGGAGTGTGCAGTAAAACCCTTTCAGAGAAAAAATTTCTACCTTCCATTCTTTTTTTGCAGTGCTTTCAGTAACCTCTGAAAGTGCTTGTATAGCCATTTAAGACCACCTCTTGGTTCTTTGATCTAGCTCTTAGAGCCTTTACCTTTAATTGTAAAAATTGGGACACTTAATGTGACTTAAACTCCATTGTAGAGAAATGGGGAGTTGCATTTTTGGAGCCCCTTCCCTATACTTCTGGGGACTAAATCTGCAGGAAATACCTGTGCACCTTTAAATAACTATTCATTTTTTTCTTTAGTCTAGAAGACTTGCATGTACCTGGTCCTTTATGCTCCTAGAGCCAAGAGGATTAAGATACAGTTCCTTTTACACCTGTGCAAGGTGTAAAAGCTGGGGTGCTTGATGCATAGTCAGACTTCTTCCAAGAAAGAGTAACAGACTCACTGGGGTTAACTGGGTTAGAAGGCTTGGGGAGCACTGATGGGCTTCTATGGCTGCCAGAGGACTACTTTTCCCTTTATTTCCTCAGTGCCAGTCAATCAGAAGCCAGGCTGCTAAGTAGCCATTATGAGTGTGTCATTAAGTTCCTTCCAGGGAGCTTAATTTTTTTAAAGTCCTGTGTGTGCTGCTCTTAAGAGGATGAGGCTCTGGAAGTGCTTGTATACCTGCTACTTTCCCCCTATGTTCTAGAGAAGAAAAACTACTACATTTTTTTCTTCCTATTGTCTAGAGCAATCCATGTATTCTTAATCACCTCCACTCCTCAAATTGGTGAACTAAGAGTTAAAGCTCACAGAATGTTAAAATTAGGGTGCTATCTGTGTAGTCTGAATACACATCTCCACAAGGAGAAGCTGGATATTAGTGATTCCTTCCTAATTCCATGGGTAGGATTCTCATTGTTTTTTGACCTTCTCTCAGAGAAAAAGTCTCTTAGAGAAAGTCTATTTGTGAGTAGTTTTTCTTTTTCTTTTTTTCTTTTTAAATGCATCCATTTGTTGGGGGAGAATTTGGACCTGGTATTACTGTCTCTAATTAGTCACTGTTTTCTGAAAAATACAGTAGTGCCATTATTTAAAGTGGTATCAAAACTTACTAGCACATTTTTTAGTTTGTGCCCAGATATGGCAGACCCTGAGGCAAGAACAAGTGGAAATCCAAGCTGCTTATTTATTTATTTATTTATTTATTTATTTATTTATATAGTTCACTTCTGTAACTGTAGAAGTAGGACAAGGATACATTTGTTGATGCTAATGTTAGTAGACTTTAACCTATTTGAAGGGAGAATATAACAGTGAAAGAGTCACATGTGATTTTTAAGTCAGACTGGGTTTGAGCTTACCGTGACTATTAGCAGTTTATTTAACTTGTCAATCTCAGATACTGCTTTTAGCTGTATTTATCAGATAAACTATCTCATGGGATTAGTGTTAAATTTGGATGAACTAACCCATGTAAATTGCCTGTGAAGTATCAGTACTGTGCCTGATACTTTAACTTTGTTAGCTTTTTCCTGTTGTGATTGAAATACCTGATGTAAACAATTTAAAGGAGGAAAAGTTTATTTTGACTCATAGTTTCAAAAGTTTCAGTGTGTGGTTAGCTGGCTCCATTGCTGTGGATCTGAGGTGAAGAAGAAAATCATGGTGGAAGGGCATCGCAGAGGAAACCTGTTGGCTTATGGCAGTGAGGAAGCAGACACGAAGAGGAAGGGACTGGGGACAGTGCCCAAGGGCAAACTCCCAGTAGCCTCACTTGCCTATAGTCACCACCCAGTACTCCACACAGTGGAAGGACACAACAGTCGTTTATTGTTTAGCAGTGTTCAGGTTGATTGGGTGATGATTGATCTAGGCTGAGCTTGGCGTGGTGACTCTTCTTATGGCCACAGGACTAAGAGCCTGAATTGGGTATTAACAGCATTGAGAGGAAGTGCAAGATTATAACCAAAAAGATGTTTCTGTAGAAGGAATAGGTGTAGAATGAGCACACTGTCATTTCCACTCACATTCCTTTAAATAAAGCAGGCCATACGATCAAGCCCAACATCAGAGCTGTGAGCTGGTATACTTTGCATCCATGAGATGATAGCAAGAATGTACATTACACTACTACAGGAGATGAAAAAAATAGTGACCAATATAATCCAATCTACTGTAACAGTCAACAAAGGCAATTAATTTTTCCTGCTATTTTGATTATTCCTAACCTCTTCCACTTACCTTTTTCCTTTTGCCTTGAGAGCTTTATAATTATACATAGTAGTTGGGTTCATTCTGGCAAACTTACATTCGCATGTAATTCAGTTTCAGTTCATGGTTGTGAATTGTGCTGCTATAAAATATTGAGGTGGGTGTATTACTATAGTATACTTGTTTTAGATCTTTTGGGAAAATACTAAGGAGTGGGATAGCTGGGTCATACGATGGTTCCATCCCTAGTTTTTTGAGGAATCTCCATACTGTTTTCTAGAGTGGTTGTACTAGCCTGCGGACCCAACAACAATGTCTAAGTCCACTTTTCCCCCGCATCAGCATTTTTGATCATTGCCATTCCTACTGGAGCAAGATGAAATTTTAGTATAGTTTTGATTTGCGTTTCCCTGATTGCTAGAGATGTTGGACATTATTTTCATATATTTTTAGCCTTTTTTTTTTTTAAATGAGAAGTTTCTGTCTTAGGTATTTTTTTTTCTTTTTCTTTCTTTTGTACCAGGGATTCAAGTCATGGGTGCTTAAACCCTGAGCTGCATCCCCAGCCCTTTTTTTAAAATTTGGAGACAGGATCTCGCTAAATTGATTAGGGAGGGCCTTGCTAAGTTGCTGAGGCTGGCTTTGAACTCATGATCCTGTTGCGGCCTCCCTAACCTCTGGGATTACAGGTGTGTGACACTTTCTGTTTAATTCTTTTGCCCATTTATTGATAGGTCTATTTGTTTTTTTGGTGTTAATTTTAATTTTTGGGTTATTTGTATATTCTGGATATTAATTCCCTATTGGAGGAGTAACTGGCCAGGATTTTCTTCCATTCTGTAGATTTTCTCTTCAAGCTTTTGTTTACTTTGCTGTGCAGGAGCTTTTTAGTTTGATGGCATCCCACTTACTGATTCTTGATTTTATTTCTTGCACTTTAGGGGTCTTGTTAAAGAAGTTAGTGCTGGCACCTATATGATGGAGTGTTGACCTTACATTTTCTTCTTGCAGTTGCAAGGTTTCTGGTCTATTTTCTAAGTCTTTGATCCATTTTGATTCGAGTTTTGTTCAGGGTGAGAGATACAAACCTAGTTTTCTTCTTCTACATGTGCATATTCAGTTTTCCCAGAACTATTTGTTCTGAAAGGCTGTTTGAAAAGGCTATCTTTTCTCCAGCATACTTTTTTTTTACCTTGTCACCCAGAGTGAAACACTCCAGGTCATGGTGTATTTTTTTTTTTTTTTTTTTTAATTATTTTTAGTTGTAAGTGAACACAAAAGCCTTCTTTTTTTTTTTTTTTTTTTTTTTTGTGGTGTTGAGGATCGAACCCAGTGCCTCACACTTGTAAGGCAAGTGTTCTACCACTGAGCTACTACTGCAGCCCCTGGTGTATTCTTTTTGATGCATTTTATATTATTTTGCTAATATTTTGTAAGGATTTTTGCATTTATGTTCATCAGAGATATTGATCTATCATTTTTTTCCCTTGATACATCTTTGTCTGGTTTTGGCATCAGGGTTATACTGGCTTCATAGAAAGTATTTAGGAGTATCCCCTTTCTTTCAAATTTCATGGAATAATTTGAGAATGACTCGTGTTAAGTCTTTGTTTAAAGCTCTGGTGGAACTCGGTACAGAATCCATGAAGTACTGGGGTTTTTTTTTTTTTTTTTTTTTTGGAAGGCTTTTAATTGCTGTTTCAATTTAATTATTTTTGTTGGATTCCCGGCAGGGAGGCTGCACCTCCCAGGTAGGCCACACCTCCCCAGGTACTTTGAGAAAAGACTACATCTCCCAGGTATACCTCAGGCTGGCCAGCCCTCAGGTGCCCTCCCAGCCTCTTGACCTCTGGCAGCCTATGGGGACATGGATTCGCTCCAGTGGTCCCTTGGACCACCAGTTCGCTATTTAAGTCTGCTCCAGACTGAAACCTCCCCTTTGTTCCTTGTTCCATACTTTCTTGTCCTGCCCTTTCCCCATTCCCTACCCTGTAGGAGCCCTAATTAAGGAGATAGCTAAGATTGTGGTTAGCTGTGAGCCATAAAGATGTTCAAGCATTACCACCTTCCATGGTCTATGGAGACTTGGCCTGGGACATTGCGGATGGGGTTGGTGCCATTTGCATGGTCTCCAGAGACTTTGCCCCGGGGGATTGTGGATCGGGTTGGCGCCCATTGTGTGGTGGTTGCAGGAGTGTGGATGGTGTTAGAGTTGTTGGAGCCGGACAGAGAAGCTAGCAGAATAAAGAGCCTGTTCGTTTCCAGTCTGCCTCTGAACTTATTCCTGTGGCGTCGTTGCTCCAAGCGTGCTTCAGGCAGTGACACTACCCCTCTTCCCTTCCCTTCCTCTCCCTATCCCTCTCCACGTGGCACCCCAATAAACCCCCCTTTTCAACACGGGGTTCCTGGGTAGCTATATTATGTTCCAACAATTTTACATTGGTATGTTTAGGTTTTCTGTATCTTCCTGATTCAATTTGTGAGATGTTAGAGCCTAGAAATTTGACAGTATTTCCAGTTCATTTAAGTATAAATTTTCAAATTAGGTTCTGAGAGGATTTTGGTAATATCTATCTCCATTTTCATCTCTTATTGATTTGCTTGTAATTCTTTTTTTTTTTTTTTTTTTTGATCAGTTTAGCTAAGGGTTTTTCAATCTTATTTATTTTTTCGAAGAACTAACTCTTTGTTGCATCGATCCTGTGTATGGTTTTCTTCTAAATTTCATCGATTTTGGGCTCTGATCTTAATTATTTCCTTTCTTCTACTGGTTTTAGAGTTAGTTTGTTCTTCTTTTCTAAGGCCTTGAGGTGGAGCCTAAGCTTATTTATTTGGAATCTCTGTTTTATTAATGTAGGCAGTCAATGCTATAAATTTTAATCTTAGAACTGCTTTAATAACATCCCAGTGATTTTGATATGTTGTATCTCTCTTCTCATTCATTTCTAAGAATTTCTTGATTTCTGTTCTCATTTCTTCTTTGATCCATTCTTCCATTCATCATTGAAGAGTATTTTAGATCTTCATGGGTTTGTTATTTCTGTTATTTTTCTTGCTGTTGATTTCTGGTTAAAAATAAAGATACATTTTATTTATATATTGAGTTGAAAATAAATTTTTAGGACATATAATCAAGGGTCTACTGGGCAGATTACTAAAACATAGATGTTATAATTGTCATGAATCAATCGTTTGAATTTTAGAACTTGTAGACAATTTTATTAATTTTACTCTAATTTTTCACCTCAATTGAGGTGAAGGGAAGGCATGGATAAGTAAGTACTGGCAAGAAAGATAATCATGCCTTTTGTATCAATTAAAAATAAATAAATGGAAGGCTAATAGAGTAGAGGAAGGGGATCAGGGAGAAAAGGAAGGGAAGGAAAATAGTAGTACTGGGATATGAAATGGAGAAAACTTTTATATGCATTCATGAATATGTCAAAATGAATGCCACTATTATGTATAATACACTAAAAATAAAGTTATAAAACTAGAGAAAGCAGTATTACATTGACAGATATACTGAAAGGAAGGTACAGAGATATCTCCTATAGTCCCTACTTCTGGGTGTACATCACCTTTCCCATTGCCAATATCCTTCACTATACACCTCTGTTTCAGTTAATGAACCTTATATGGAAACATAATTATCACTCAAAGTCTATTACTTACATCAGGCTTCACTCTGTGTTTTGTATATTATATAGGCTTGGACAGATGTATAATGACATGTGTCTACTGTTATACAGATTATTTTCAGTGCCCTAATAATTCTTTGTGCCTTATTTTTTCCTGCCCAGCCCCCCTCCACACACACACACCTGGCAACCATCGATGCTTTTACTTTCTTCATAGCTTGCCTTTGAAGAATATCATGTAGTTGAAATCATATTGTATGCTCTTTTCAGATTGGAGGTTTTTTTTTTTTTTTTTTTTTTTTTTTTTTTTTTTACTGGGGATTGAACCTAGGGGCACTCAACCACTGAGCCACATCCTCAGCCCTATTTTGTATTTTACTTAGAGACAGGGTCTCATTGAGTTGCTAAGTACCTTGCTGTTGCTGAGGCTCGCTTTGAACTCATGATCAGGTTGGATATTCTAACTTGGTAATATGCATTCATTGTTTCTCCATTTTTTTCTTGGATTGATACACATTTATTTTTGGCAGTCAATAATTTTCCATTGTCTGGATATTTCATGGTTTCCATATATGTTCTACTGAAGGATATTTTGGTTCCTTCTAAGTTTTAGCAATTATAGATAAGACTGTATATATAGCTGTGTGCAGGTTTTTTTTTTTTTTTGTCAATACACATATGAATTTTTTTATTTTATCTTATTTACTTTTTTGTGCTGACATATGCTGAACCCACTGAGCTATATACCCTCAGTCCCACATTTTAATTTTTAATATAATTATAATGGCAATAGTTTCTTTTCAGAATTCCCTTTTACACCTTAACGTATTTCATGTATTTAAAAAAAACCTAGACTATCAGGAATTTATTTCTGGCTTTGGTAAGTTATAAATAAACTCAGGTCTTTGTCCTTGAGTAGTCTAAATATGAGCACTAAAGAATTTAACAAAACTTTTGCCTATGTTTCATGTTATATTTTTTTCGTTTCTTTTTTTATTTATAATAGTAGTATGTATTACAATTCATAATGCACATATTTAGCATCTTTTTACATGCAACTGTTTTATACAAAGTATATAAGTACCATTCAGATCTTCAATCATGCATTTAGGATAATGATATCAATCTCATTCAACCACCAATTTTTTTTCTTCCCCCCCCTCCCCCTTGCTCCCTCCCTTCCCCTCCCTTTCCTTTGACCATTCTAGTGTTCCTCTAATCCTCCTATGTACCCCCATCCAACAACATTGTGAACTAGCCTCCTTATATCAGAGAAAACATTTGGTATTTGGAATTTTGGGATTGGCTAACTTCACTTAGCATTATATTCTCCAACTTCATCCATTTACCTGCAAATGCCATTATTTTATTCTCTTTTATTGCTGAGTAAAATTCCATTTTGTACATATACCACATTTTCTTTATCCACTCATTTACTGAGGGACATCTAGGTTGGTTCCACAACCTATCTATTGTGAATTGTGCTGTTATAAACATTGAAGTGGCTGTGTCACTGTAATATGCTGTATTTAAGGCCTTTGGGAATAGACCCAGCAGTGGGATAGCTGGGTTATAGGGTGGTTCCATTCCCAGTTTCCCAAGAAATCTTCATGCTGCTTTCCATAGCGGTTGCACCATTATGTAGTCCCACCAGCAATGTATGAGTGTGCCTTTTTCCCACATCCTCTCCAACCTTTATTGTTGCTTGTGTTCTTGATAGCTGCCATTCTGACTGGAGTGAAATGAAATCTTAGAGTAGTTTTGATTTGCATTTCTCTAATTGCCAGTGATGTTGAGGATTTTTTCATGTATTTGTTGATTAATTGTGTATCTTTTTCTGAGAAGTTTCTTTTCAATTCCTTAGCCCATTTATTGATTGGGTTATTTGTTTTTTTGGTGTTAAGTTTTTTGAGTTCTTCATATATTCTAGAAATTAGTGCAGTATCTGATGTGCACGTATTAAATATTTGTTCCCAATTAGTTGGCTTTCTATTCACCTCACTGATTGTTTCTTTTGCTGAGAAGAAGCTTTTTAGTTTAAATCTATCCGATTCATTAATTCTTGGTAACAATTCTTGCGCTACAGCATTCTTATTAAGGAACTTGGGGCCTAATCCGATATGTTGGAAATTGGAGCTTACTTTTTCTTCTATTAGGCATATTGTCTCTGGTCTAATTCCTAGGTCCTTGATCCAGTTTGAATTGAGTTTTGTGCATGGTGAGAGATAAGGGTTTAATTTCATTTTGTTGCATATGGATTTCCAGTTTTCCCAGCACCATTTGTTGAAGAGGCTATCCTTTCTCCACTGTACATTTTTGGCGCCTTTGTCTATGTAAGATAGCTGAAATTATATGTATTAGTCTCTGTATCCTCAATTCTGTATCACTGGTCTACCAGTCTGTTTTGGTGCCAATACCATGCTGTTTTTGTTACTATTGCTCTATAGTATAATTTAATGTCTGGTATGGTGATGCCACCTGCTTCACTTTTCTTGTTCAGGATTGCTTTGGCTATTTTGGGTCTCTTATTTTTCCAGATGAATTTCATGACTGCTTTTTCTATTTCTTTGAATAATGACATTGGGATTTTGATTGGAATTGCATTGAATCTGTATAATGCTTTTAGTAGTATGGATATTTTGACAATATTGATTCTACCTATCCAAGAGCTAGGTAGGTCTTTCCATCTTCTGAGTTCTTCTATGGTTTCTTTCTTTAGTGTTCTATAATTTTCCTTATAGAGGTCTTTCACCTCTTTCGTTAAGTTGATTCCCAGGTATTTTATTTTTTTTGATGCTATTGTAAATGGGGTAGTTTTCATCATTTCCCTTTCAGAGGCTTTGTCACTGATGTACAAAAATGCCTTTGACTTGTGGGTATTGATTTTGTATCCTGCTACTTTTTCGAATTCATTTACTAGTTGCAAAAGTTTTCTGGTAGAGTTTTTTGGGTCTTCTAGGTATATTATTATCATGTCATCAGCAAATAGTGCTAATTTGAGCTCTTTTTTTCCTATCTGGATCCTTTAATTTCTTTCGTCTGTCTAATTGCTCTGGCCAGAGTTTCCTGTACTATGTTAAATAGCAGTGGTGAAAGGGGGAATCCCTGTCTTGTTCCAGTTTTTAGAGGGAATGCTTTCAATTTTTCTCCATTTAAGATAATGTTAGCTCTGGGCCTTGCATAAATAGCTTTTATAATGTTGAGATATGTTCCTGATATTCCTAGTTTTTCCAGTGTTTTGAACATAAAGGGGCGCTGTATTTTGTCAAATGCTTTTTCTGCGTCTGCTGAGATAATCATATGATTTTTATCTTTAAGTCTATTGATATAATGTTTATTGATTTTTGAATGTTGAACCAGCCTTGCATCCCTGGAATAAACCCCACTTGATCGTGGTGCACTATCTTTTTGATATGGTTTTGTATCCGATTTGCCAGAATTTTGTTGAGGATTTTTGCATCTATGTTCATTAAAGATATTGGCCTCAAGTTTTCTTTTTTGGATGCGTCTTTGCCTGGCTTTGGAATTAATGTAATATTGGCCTCATAGAAAGAGTCTGGAAGAGCTCCCTCTTTTTCTATTTCTTGAAATAGTTTGTGTCCTCAATTCTGTACCATTGGTCCACCAGTCTGTTTTGGTGCCAATACCATGCTGTTTTTGTTACTATTGCTCTATAGTATAATTTAAAGTCCGGTATGGTGATGCCCCCTGCTTCACTTTTCTTGCTCAGGATTGCTTTGGCTATTCTGGGTCTCTTATTTCTCCAGATGAATTTCATGACTGCTTTTTCTATTTCTTTGAAGAATGACATTGGGATTTTGATTGGAATTGCATTAAATCTGTATAATGTTTTTTGTTGTATGGACATTTTGACAATATTGATTCTACCTATCCAAGAGCAAGGTAGGTCTTTCCATCTTCTGAGTTCTTCTATGATTTCTTTCTTTAGTGTTCTATAATTTTTCCTTATAGAGGTCTTTCACCTCTTTCGTTAAGTTGATTCCCAGGTATTTTATTTTTTTTTTGATGCTATTGTAAATGGGGTAGTTTTCATCATTTCCCTTTCAGAGGCTTTGTCACTGATGTACAAAAATGCCTTTGACTTGTGGGTATTGATTTTGTATCCTGCTACTTTGCCAAATTCATTTACTAGTTGTAAAAGTT
This sequence comes from Tamias sibiricus, assembly GCA_025594165.1. Lineage (NCBI taxonomy): Eukaryota > Metazoa > Chordata > Mammalia > Rodentia > Sciuridae > Tamias > Tamias sibiricus. Next base: position 73,623,154 of record CM046664.1, read on the forward strand.
TTCTGGTAGAGTTTTTTGGGTCTTCTAGGTAGATTATCATGTCATCAGCAAATAGTGCTAATTTGAGCTCTTCTTTTCCTATCTGGATCCCTTTAATTTCTTTCGTCTGTCTAATTGCTCTTTCCAGAGTTTCCAGTACTATGTTAAATAGCAGTGGTGAGAGGGGGCATCCCTGTCTTGTTCCAGTTTTTAGAGGGAATGCTTTCAATTTTTCCCCATTTAAGATAATGTTAGCTCTGGGCCTTGCATAAATAGCTTTTATAATGTTGAGATATGTCCCTGATATTCCTAGTTTTTCCAGTGTTTTGAACATAAAGGGGTGCTGTATTTTGTCAAATGCTTTTTCTGCATCTATTGAGATAATCATATGATTTTTATCTTTAAGTCTATTGATGTGATGTATTATGTTTATTGATTTCCAAATGTTGAACCAGCCTTGCATCCCTGGAATAAACCCCACTTGATCGTGGTGCACTATCTTTTTGATATGGTTTTGTATCAGATTTGCCAGAATTTTGTTGAGGATTTTTGCATCTATGTTCATTAAAGATATTGGCCTCAAGTTTTCTTTTTTGGATGCGTCTTTGCCTGGCTTTGGAATTAATGTAATATTGGCCTCATAGAAAGAGTCTGGAAGAGCTCCCTTTTTCTATTTCTTGAAATAGTTTGAAGAGCATTGGTATTAGTTCTTCTTTGAAAGTCTTATAGAACTCGGCTGTAAACCCATCAGGTCCTGGACTTTTCCTTGTTGGTAGCTTTCTGATGACATCTTCTATTTCTTCGCTTGTAATTGATATGTTTAAATTGTGTATAGCCTCCAGATCCAGTTTAGGCAAATCATACGACTCTAGAAATTTGTCAATGTATTCAGTGTTTTCTATTTTATTAGAATACAAGTTTTCAAAGTAATTTCTAATTATCTTTGTATATCTGAGGTGTTTGTTGTGATATTCCCTTTTTCATCACGAATGTTAGTAATTTGAGTTTTTTCTCTTCTTCTTTTTGTTAGCATCGCTAAGGGTCTGTCGATTTTGTTTATGTTTTCAAAGAACCAACTTTTAGTTTTCTCAATTATTTGAATGGTTTCCTTAGTCTCAATTTCATTAATTTCTTCTCTGATTTTAATTATTTCCTATCTTCTAGTGCTCTTGGTGTTGGACTCTTCTTCTTTTTCTAGTGCTTTGAGGTGTGATGTTAAGTCATTTATTTCTTGTTTTTTTTTTTTTTTTTTTCTCTTAAGGAATGAACTCAGTGCAATGAATTTTCCTCTTACTACTGTCTTCATAGTGTCCCAGAGATTTCTATAGGATGTATCTGTGTTCTCATTTACCTCTAGGAATTTTTTAATCCCCTCTTTGATGTCTTCTTCAACCCCTTGTTCATTCAGTAGCATGTTGTTTAGCTTCCAGTTGTTGGAGTAGTTTTTCTTATTCCTTGTTTTGTCATTGATTTCCAATTTCATCCCTTTATGGTCTGATAGAATGCAGGGTAGTATCTCTATTTTTTTTATATTTGCTGAGGGTTTCCTTATGACATAATATATGGTCTGTTTTGGAGAAGGAGCCATGTGCTGCTGAGAAAAAAGTGTATTCGTTTACTGAGGGATGAAATATTCTATATATGTCCGTTAGGTTTTGATTTGAAGTCTACCTTGTTTGATATGAGAATGGAAACACTTGCTTGCTTCTGCAGGCCATGTGAGTGATAATAATGTGGTATTTCTCATCTGGTGATTTGAGCTCGACCTCCAACCCATTAATTCAGGGCTGTGAGTCTGAGATCTCCCCAACCTGGAATTGAGCTCGACCCCCAACCTGTTAATTCAGGGCTCTGTGGGCCTAAGTTCTTCCAAACCAGGAATCGAGCTGGGTCTCCACCTGCTAATCCAGGACTGTGAATCTGGGTTCTTCCTTGGTTATTCAAATGAGTTTGAGCCCAAGCTCCTTCCAAATGGCTGGAGGTCTGAGCTTGGCTCCCCTTTGTGGATGAGATATCACTTTTATGCGACCATTAGGAAATAACTTTTTCTGCTTTTGTCTGTGCTCTTGATGTATTTCTGCTGTATGACCACCAGGTTCTAATATATTTAATTATCAACAATAAAACCAGTTCTGTGGCCCTGTGGAATCTAGCCAGAAGCTGGCTATACTAGCAAGATAACTAAGATTAGCTTTTGCAAATAGCCCTTCCCTACAGGGTGTAACATTACTCATTGAAAAGCTAATAGTCTTTTTGTGTCTGTAAAAGACTCTCCCTTATCCTTCAGCAAATCTAGGATAGATAAGATTGATCAATAGCAGGTACTTAGGATAACTATTTTGTTTTTCCTGATTGACCCTGGAGTGTCCTGAAATTCTTTAAAGTATAGTTAATTACTGGAATTCTTTATTGTAATCTCCCTTACTGGAAATCTTTAATGTAATTTCCTTTACTGGAATTCTTTATTGAAATCTGTAGTTGAAATGTAAATTGCTGTGTTTGTTGGGATGTATAAAAAACCATGCTGAGAAAAGTAAAATCAGAAGAGTAGCAGGATTTCTACAACCTGTCTCATGTGTGGATTATTTCATTCCGTCGACGTTCCCCTCCAGCATCGATTGGGCAGACCTTGACTTCTTTGCTGAAGATGGTCTTCAGCAGATAAGACTTTTCCCAGCCTTTCACTTTCAGTCTGTTGATGTCTTTTTCTACGAGGTGTGTTTCTTGGAGACAGCAAATTGTTGGGTCGTTTCTTTTAATCCATTCTGATAATCTGTGTCTTTTGAATGGCGAATTTAGGCCATTAACATTCAGGGTTACTAATGAGATATGATTTTTATTCCCATCCATTTTTATTTGCCTTTTGGTCTTTAGCTTTATTTGGTTTCTCTTCTGGTTGGTATTTCCCTTAGTTTAATATCTCCGTTTGTCGATTTTCGTTGTTTTTTTCCTCTTCTTCTTCATGAAAAATGTTGCCCAGGATGTTCAGAAGTTCTGGCTTTCGAGTTGTGAAATCTTTTAACTTTTGCTTGTCATGGAAGGTTTTTAGTTCATCTTTGAATCTAAAGCTGAATTTGCTGGATATAAGATTCTTGGTTGACATCCCTTTTCTTTCAGAGCTTGAAATATGCTATTCCAGGATCTTCTTGCTTTTAAGGTCTCGGTTGAAAAATCTGAACAAAGTCTGATTGGTTTCCCCCTATATATAGTCTGCTTCCTTTCTCTTGTGGCTTTTAGTATTCTCTCCTTGCTCAGTATATTAGGCATTTTCATTATAATGTGTCTTGGTGTGGATCTGTTGTGATTTTGTTTGGTGTTCGGTAAGCCTCTTGAACTTGGTTTTCGCATTCATTCCTCAAGTTTGCAAAAATTCTTCTAATTATTTTATTAAATAAATTACTCTTTCCTTTGGCTTGAAACTCTGCCCCTTCCTCTATGCCAATCACTCTTTTAAGTTTGGTCTTTTTATGTTGTCCCATAATTCTCAGACGTTATGTTCTTGATTTCCTACGAGTTTTGCTGTGTAATCTAAATTTTTCTCTACGATATATATTTTGTCTTCATTGTCTGAGGTTCTTTCTTCCAAGTGATCTACTCTGTTGGTGATACTTTTATTTGAGCTTTTATTTTGGTTTATTGGTTCTTTCATTTCCGGAATATCTCTTTGGTTTCTCTTTAGAGCCTCTATCTCCCTATTGAAGTAATCTTTTACTTCCTGTATTTGTTTATGGAGTTCTTTGTCAAAATGATCTTTCACCTACTGTATTTGCTCCCTCATCTCATTTTTCAGTTCATTCTTAAGTTCCGCAAACACTTGGAATATGCAATTTCTAAATTCCATCTCTGGCATTTCACCAACTGTGCTTGCCATGAAATCTACTGAGGAGGTATATTGATTTGTTTGTGTCACTTTCTTCCCTTGTTTCTTCATATTGCTTGTGTGTCTTATCTTCCTGCACTGTGGGACCTTGACTATTTTGATTTTACCTTAAAGCCTTATGTTGCTCCTGTAGTACAATGCTATCAGATTCCCTTATATTTCCTTTACACTTTAAAATCAAACACTTTTTATTCAGAAAATCCCAGTTTGATCACAATGTACAGATTTTGTTAACCCAGATATTGTTTCCAGTTTACTCTGTACACTTCTGATGGGGTTTTATAGTTTCAAGAATTGGATACAGAGGTGATATGTTTAGGAAGAAGGAAGTGAGTATATTGAATTGTTCTTTCTTAGAAAGTATGAGAAGAGAGTTTTATTGAAGTGGTTTAGTATCAGCAGACGAGAGAGGAAAGAGAATGGAGTGAATGCTTAGGTGGAAAGTCTGCTTTATATATAAACCTAACTTATGCAGCGGTTGAGAGAAGAAATAAAGAAAGATGGAAAAGAAAAAAAAATGACAAAGGAGTAGAAATTAGTGTAAAAGAGAGGAGAGAGTGAGTCAAGAAAACAGAGAATAAACTATATATAACACTACTTTGCTATATATTTCAATTGTACCCAATCTAGAAATTTCAATTTCTGCATATAACCTGTTTTTGCCTCTGTTGAATATGCAATGGCTGGGTGTAAATAAGGAAGATGAAGGAAGAAGAAAAAAAATACAAAAGTGAGAAGGAAGAAAAGAAAGAGAAGAGGAGCAGAAGCAAACAAACAAACACACTGTCAATCAAAACAAAAACAAAACAAAAACAAACAAAAAAAACCACCCCAAAAAACAACAAAACAAACAAACAAACAAACAAAAAGTTGAACCTAGGAACCAGTCTCAAAACAAAATGGACCCTGGGAAGCCCTTATTTTTTCCTTTCCAGTTTAAGCCAGTTGACTTTGTTCATGTCCAGTCAGCGATCTTGTTAGTGGAGTCAAGGCTGCACCTTTGGCTAGTTGCAGAATGGCACAGCAGAAGAGTGGCTCGGTGGGAGCCTACCTCTTGTTCTGGTCACAGCTGGGCATGTTGCACTTCCCCTCTTGTTCTGGTTGCAGCTGGGCAGGTTGCACTTCCCCTGGGAGTGGAGGGGGGCTTTTCCTCTGGTCCAGTCCTGTGTGCTGCAGCAGGGAGCTGCTACTCTGGGCCCTGAAGGCCAGGCGAACTGGTGGCTGGGTCTCCTTCAGGGTGGGTGCTCTGGCAGTCTGAACTGGGAATCCCGTCTGTAGGTCGCAGGGCCCGCAGGCAGAACCGGGATCTCACTCAGGCAGGCCGAACTGGGAACTTAAGCCAGCCGCTGAACTCGTGTGCAGGTTTGTGAGTGGACGTAAGTTTTCAACTTCTTTGGGTCAATGTCAATGAAGGAGATTGCTGGAACATATAGTTACGAGAGTATATTTAGTTTCATAAGAAACTGCAATACTATCTTTGAAAGTAGATGTGTTATTTTGCTTTACCACTATCAAAAAATGAGGTATTCTTCTGCTCCACAACCATGTCAGCATTTAGGGTTGTTTGTCTTCAAGTTTTTAATATATATATTGATAATATATATAATTTTAAATATCTATTTATTTGCTTTTAGTTGTACGCAATGCATTTTTACATGGTGTTGAGGTTCGAACCCGAGCCACGCACGTGCTAGGCGAGCGAGCGCTCTACCGCAGAGCCACAACCCCAGTCCTTTTGCCAGTATATTATCTCATTCTTTTAATTTGGTGATTGTTCTTTCATTTTCTTATTTTACATTTATGTCTTCTCTTAGGTGTCTCACTCGGTCTTGGGTTCATTTTTGGGGGGTTTTCTTAGTTTTAACCATTTTCTCTGTGTGTGTGTGTATGTGTGTATTTTGTGTGGTACTTGGGATTGGACACACTTCCTTGTATTTGTTAGGTAAGTGCTCTACTACTGATCTACATCTTCAACCTCTTTTCATATTTTGTACAACATTCCGTTAGCAAATTCCGTTTTGTACATCTTCTGTACATTGATTTTTGGCATTTATCATGCTTGGTGTCTGAGCTGCCTAGCTAGATGTATCATTTGATATCTAATGCTAATTTGGAGAGATTGTCAATCATTATTTGTTCAACTAGTTCCTCTAATGTTGTTCTTTTGTGCATTCTCATTATGCATAGTTTACACCTGTCATCATCTCAGTTTTTGAAATTTTTTTTTCCCCCAGTTATTGTTTTCTTGATTTTTCACCTTTGGAGAGATCCTCAAGCTCAGAAGTTCTTCTGCAGTCATTTCTGCCTATTAATTATCTAATCAAAGTTGTTCTTGATTTCTGTCAGTGTTTTTTATTTCTATTATTTTTTGTTGTGATTTCTGTCTACTCAAATTGCCCAACTGTTCTTCCTTGCCGTCTACTTTAACCATTAGAGCGCCTTTTGTATAATAGTTTTCTCATTCTCTCTATGGTTATTTAATCATCCCTGTTGTGTATGGTTCTGATCTTGCTCATTCTACTCAACTGCATTTTTGTCTTTTAGTATGACTGGTAATTTTTTGTTGAAAGATGTACATGATATACTAGACAAAGGGTTTATTGTAAATAGACCTTTAGTAATTTGAGGGTGGTTAAGTGTTCCATATATAGTCCTATGATTACAAGGTCTCAGTCTTTTGTGATCCTATGCCAAACTGTGACTTGTAAGACAAGTTTTTTCTCTAACCTTAGGTGGGACAGGATAGCTGAGTTGGGGATTTTTCTTTTCTGATGGGGAGGGCTAGAGGAGATTCAAATTGGATATTTCTATTCTCTCAGTTCACTTACAATATGATTAAATTCTAGAAGTTCAGGCTCTGATTAACTAATTTATTCTGAGGAAGAAACTTCATGCCCAAACCAGGAGATTTTCAAGACTAGTTACTGTGACAACCTAGTCAAGTTTGTGTAGGTAAAATTCACAAAAGCCTTTAGGCCCTTCCAAGGCTGGGTGCCATTGAAGGTTTTAAATCTCAGGCTTGTTCATGTTGGTCTTCCAGGTATTAGTCTTCTGAGAAAAATGGGAAAAATAAAAACATGACAAAGATGATCTGGAATGTGTAATTGGGGTCACTGATTTTTCAGTATTTTAACATGAAAAAGATACTAAGATTCAACATTCCTTACTATAGCAAAGCAGTGAGAAGTGGTATTGGCTAATGCAAATATGACAGCATTTTTGTGATTGGTAGTCTTTGTATGCTAGACAAAATTGTTTTAATTTGGTGTTATAGAGGAAGTGTGTTATGTCTTTTTGTTTTACATTAAATGAGATAGCTTTTAGTCTATAGTATTATCATCCAGAAATGTTTCATAAGCATACTTTTTGTTAAAAAAAAATTTGTTCATATACTTAAATTCTACAAGATTTGGCAAAATATAGTAGGTATGTTTTGAATCTATTTTCTTAATTTGGAACATAATGCACACAAAAACTTATTAAATATATTTAACATAGACTAATCTTCCACTCTCAATAATATTGCTTCAGCTTTTTTTGTGCTCCTGATGCTACAAATTAAGATAATAATTTAGATGGACTTGATGGCTATTAAATCCTTGGCTTATGGGAACATTCATTAGAGGAGTAGAACTTCTGTGATTGGCCTTGTAGGATGGATGATCCCTCTTGATCTGTGACATGTATGTGTTAAGAATTTCCTTCTTTAATATCTACGTATTTCCTAGTTTTTGTATCTTCATAATGAAAACTAATCAGCACGTTGATCCCCCGCACCTTTTTTTGTACTTAATCTAGGCCTGTGTCTGCTCTATTTCTGTTTACTATGATCATAATCCTATAGGAGTGAGAATGTGTTTTTCCTTACATTGAATAGCAGGGAATAAATGTCAGCATTCAGGAAATAATAATTATTAACCTGGAAGTGACTGTAGTCCTTTCAGAAGACTTAGAGCTGGGTTTCAATAGGAGTTTTGTTTTAGCCCTAGTGCTCTAATTGACACCAATTCTCCCAGTTTTTCTTACTTAATGCTTCATTTTATAACTTAAAACATATTTCCCATGATTTGGGTATGATTTGAGTGTAACCCTTAAAGGTTCATGTGTTAGAAATTTGTTCCCCAATGTAGTGGTATTGAGAGGTGATGGATCTTTAAGAAGTGAGGAATTAGTATATGGGGTACCACCCTTTAAGGAGATTAATGTAGTTTTTCTTTTTCTTTCTTTCTTTCTTTTTTTTTCTTTTTTTGGTACCGGGGATTGAATTCAGGGGCACTCGACCACTAGGCCACATCCCCAGCCCTTTTTTGTATTTTATTAGAGACAGGGTCTCACTGAGTTGCTAAGTGCCTCACCATTGCTGAGGCTGGCTTTGAACTGGCGATCCTCCTGCCTCAGCCTCCCAAGTGCTGGGATTACAGGCGTGCACCACCACGCCCAGCTAAAGTAGTTCTTCTATGTGAGAGTGGGTTGTTACAGAGTGGCCACCTCTTATGCCTGTCCCCTTTATGTACTTGACTCTTCCCCTTTCCCTCCTTTTCCACCCTATGATGCAGACAGGTGAGTTCTCATTAGATGCCAGTGCCATGCTATATGGACACTACAGCCACTAGAATTATGTGATAAATGGAACTTATTTATTTATACAATACCCAGCATCAGTGTTCTGTAATAGCAACATAAATGGAATAAGACAAAAATCTTTAGGAATAGTGTTATAGACCATGATTTTTTTCAGTATAAAGACTAAGAGTTTTACAACCAGAGATATGTAAAAATATGCTCTATAAGTATAATATGAAATGTAATGAATGCATTCTGCTGCCATTTATAACAACTTAGAATAAAAAACAAACTATGAGTTTAAAAGTTGTTTTTGGCAGACCATTTCTTATCCTATTATGTTGAAAGTCTGCTATTGATTACCAAAATATTATTCTAAAAGAAATCATTCCTATTTGATGGTTGTATGGTAGGTAGATTCTGCATAATATAAGATTCCATCAGTTTTCATATAGATAATGAGCTGATACTCTGGAGATTTCATATGTCCCATGAATGGGGGTATTTAGGCAGCACTCTTAGAGAGCTTTAATCTGACAGTTCTTGTCATTTTGTTTTGAAAAGTTTTTGAATTATTTACCACATTTCTTAATGGTCACCAGTTTTGCTATCACACTTGAACAGTCATCACTCTTCTGGAGAGTTTTGAAATAATTGCTTCTGTTGACAATTATTATTTCTGGAATTTTCCAGTATTCTTGGAACCTCCTTGACTATCTTGTGCTTTCAAGGAAGAGAAATTCAAAGTTTTCCAAGTAAGACATAAATGATTGAAAAAATATAATTGGTTGATAACTGGAAAGTTAGGACCTGAGTTATTTCTAAGGTTTTTGATTCCTCATTCTTCATAATGAGTCCATTTTATTCCCTTTCCCCATCTGCTTAATCTATGATTTTTGTTTCTTTGTAATTTCAGCTTTAGTTTCCATAGCTCTCCAGCTCCAAGAAAAGTGGGATGGGAAAGTTTGATTTCCTTTCCCAACTTGGAAATTCTTTCATTGTGTTTTAGGACAAATTCCCTGTAGATGGAACATAATTTACTTGACTTTTCCAGCCAATTTGTCTAGATTATAAACCACTGATCATCAACAGATTGCTTTGAAGAGTGGTCTTCTGTAGTAGATCACTTAGAAACATCTATGGAGTGGGGTCGGGAGGGAGTGTCAGGAAATGAACATGGCTGGTACTTCCTTAGCAGGGTCTGTGACTTTGTTACTTCCTCTAATAAAGGGGAAGGATAGGGAAGAGCTCAATATAGCCAACTGTAAAACTCTTCAAGTATAATATATGATGTTTTAAATATCAGAAAAACAAACTCAAGCAAAGATTGAAAAGCACCCTCACTATTGAGACTGAAAATGAGAGGTGAAGTCAGAATTATCAGTATTTTATAATTACACTATTATGATAGGCAGAATATATAATCAGTTTGTGGTTATCAGTAGTGATACTCAACTTATTTGCATTTTTATACTATTTGAGCTATAGAGCAACTGCCTTCAAGGGCAAGGGCCAAGGTAATTTCTTGAACATATTGGGGTCTTATTGTTGGGGTCTAATTGCCCTGAAGTTTAGTGCCCAAGTTGGGTATATCGGCACCAGGGGAGTTGGTTGTGACTAGTGGTATGCTATGCTGTTCTGTTGATATAATACACAGAATGTGCAGGAAAGGAATACCTGTTAATCTGTGTTCATTCATTTGCTCATAGTAAATCAAATGAAATTACCTCAATTCCTTGATGTTAAGGAGACTTTTGAAGTTCCTCAGAATAGATTGTTACCTATTAAAGAATTACGGCAATCCAAGTGTACCTGGCTAACCTGTTCGTGTTCTCAGATAATGCTGATCTATAATGGCTGGATACCTCATCAGTGTGCAAACTGTCTTTGCTATGGAGTTTATCTTGACCAGGGAACGGCGTGCTCTCTGCTGGTGAGGGAGGAGTATGAAAACCTTAGTTCATTCTCTGCCAGGAAGGCTTTTGTATGTATATGTGTATGAATGTGTGATATCACATATTCCTTAGCATATATTATATATACTTTGTAAATTTATTTAAAGACATATAATGGGTATTTTACTTTGTGTTCATTCAGTTTACAAGCTAGAATATTGCCAGTATACCATTTGATATTTTCAGTTTGTTTGTCCTGTTTGCATCCCTGTTCCTGATATTTCCTTTGTATTTTCCTTAATTTTCTGTTAATTTCTTGCCTTCCTCTAGTTTTAGCATATGTGTAGGTGTTTCTAAAATTGCTTAGTTTTGTTTTTTATGAATAGAATCATACTACTAATATTTTTCTGACTTGCTTTTTTTTTTTCAAAATATTTTTGATATTGCCATTGTATATATTTTAGTCTATTTAGAATTGTGTTAACTGGGGACTTTTATTGATTGAATTTTTTCTAGTTTTTGGCTAATTTGAAACAAATTTCAAATTTCTTGTTATGCAAATGGTTTGTAATAAAAAATCCAGGAAGACAGTAGCTTAATGAAAATGTATGCTCTTGCTTCTGTGAGTTAGGTGGGACTCTGCTGATATACAATGGACTAGGCTAGACAGCACTGCTTTGTACTACAGGTCAGGACAGCTCTGGTCCATGTTTTTTCATTTTTCTCTGACAGGTAGATTATTCAGGCATGTTCTTATGGAGATGGAATAAGTATAAGAGAGGAGAAATCTACAAGGCCTTTTAAAGTCTAGATTTGTAGCTGGCACATTGGCATTTCTGCTCCATTCTATTGGCTAATGCAAATCACAAGACCATACTTAAAATCAAGGTATAGGAAGTTAGAGTTCATGCCTTAGTGGAGAGATATGTAAAGATACTTGGCAAAATGTACAGATATGGGGAATTGTGTAGATTTGGGTCCCCAAATGGTACCTACTAGAGTTTATGCTATTAGCACAATTATTCTCATCCTTTGACACTTAAATGTGCTCAACAATACCCTAGGACTCCTTAAGTACTTGTGTAGTCACATCATCATGTCGAGATGTCATGATTTATATCAGATCTTAATATAGTGTCTCTTTACCTGGAGACTTGTGAGCTAAAATGAAGGTTTGTGTTCCCAATGTACCCAAAATACAGTTCATTAAATTTGAAATACCCTCAAAAAATACTTCTCTTTAAAAAGCATAGGAACGGGAGTTAATCGAAAATCCTTTAGACAGTACTGTCAGTTTTACTCCCCTGATCATTCCTTAATCAGGTCTCAGGTCTCCTTCCTGGGACTGGCCTCTGGGGCCCTGGACTTTATCTATCCCCTCAGGTCTTTCTGGGTGTGAGAGTCTTTGGGAAGGTGGGAGGTTGGTTTTGTTTCCTCAGCTGTCAAGTTCTGGGCTCTCCACCTTCCTTTTGCTCTCTCCTCATACACTGGGCAGTCCCAACTGTTCTCATCTGTATAGTGCCTTCACAGAACCACCTTAAGCCAGCCCATGCTTTCAGCATTTCCCCTGGAAGCCACCCTGTCTTAGTTCATAAATAGATTATATAGATTTTCTATCTTCTACATTACTGTAGGCCTTTCTATAGACTTTCCCCCCTCCCTCTTAGTTTCTTTGCCTCCTGAGGCCAATTTCAAAACCAAATTTTTAGGTTTGGTGCTCTTGTTTTGAGGGAGCATGTGTTAGTTTACTAGAGCTGCCATAAAAGATTTCAAACCTGAATGGCTTAATAAAATCAGAAATTTATTGTGTCATATTTTAGGAAGCCAAAGTTCCAAAATCACTATGTGGGCAGGGAATGCTTTCTCTGCTGAATCTGACAGAATTTTTCACTATCTTTGCTTGCTTCTGGTGTTTGTCAGCAGTTCTTGCCTTTCCTGGGCTCATAGCTGCATCACTCCAGCTACTTAGCCATCTTCTCCTTGTATGTTTTTGTATTATTTCTCCTTGGGTGTGTTTGTACTTGTCTAAATTCTCTTGTTTTTATAAGAACACCAGACATTAATGACCTTATTTTACTTGGTTGCCTCTGGAAAAACTATTTTCAAAGAAGGTCACATCCTGAATACCAGAGGTAAGCATTTGAATGTACCTTTTTGAGGGATGCAATTGATATTCATGCGAGTTTGCTATTGCTGCACAAATACTAAGTAAAGAAAAAAAAAAATCAAAGTCAGTGGCCTAAAACAAAAATCATGTATTTAGTGATCTATGATAGTTGTGCTTCTCCCTGCATGTGGGAAGATTAGCTGGTGCAGTGCAACTCCATTTTTTTCTAGCCAGAGTTTGAAGGGAGGCTAGCAGAGGCATAAGAGGGCAATGCAATCATCAGGGAACCCTTAAATTTTAGGCTTGGAACTGGCACACTCTCATTCTTCTTCATTCTATTGGCCAGTTAATTCTTGGGCCATACCTAAAAGTTGAAGGGCACGAAAAACACCCTTCACTCATTTAGTAGAATTAAAAAGATTTACAAAGTCACGTAACAAAGGTCATTGATAGGCATTGTGGAGATTAAACAAGAGGGGCCAACAGTTCTACCAACTGTAATAGTCCTCTCTGTGTCTCCTGGGACTATGTGAAATATATACTTAGGAGATGTATCTGTGAGAGGAATTTGTCATGTGAAGCATATACATTTAAGTTTACTAAAGAGGCCAAAATGTCTTGCAAAGTGGTGGTGATGGCTTATACTCCAAGCCAAGGATGTGAAAGCTCCCAGTTCTTTATATTCAACACTTGGTATGGTTGGTATGGTTTATATTTAAACCTTCCTTTTTTTTTTTTTTTTTTTTGGTACTGGAGGTTGAACTCGGGGGCACTCGACCACTGGGCCACATCCCCAGCCCTTTTTTGTATTTTATTAGAGACAGGGTCTCACTGAGTTGCTAAGTGCCTTGCCATTGCTGAGGCTGGCTTGGAACTCGTGATCCTCCTGCCTCAGCCTCCCAAGTGCTGGGATTACAGGCGTGCGCCACTGCACCAGGCTAAACCTTTCTTAATTCAGTTAAAGTTAAATAATATCTCATGGATGTTATGTTGAGTTTCAGATATGTATAGACCATTTGTGTTTTCTTTTGTAAAATCTCTTTACTAATTTTTATGTCAACTTATTTCTTACTGATTTCTTAGAATCCTTTATATTCTAGATAAATGTTATTTGTCATAGGTGTTGCAAATACCTTCTTTCATTTGGACTTTTGTTTTTCAGCCCTCTGGGATTTTTGGATGAAGAGAATTTCTTAACTAAAATATACTTGAGAATATCAGTCTTTCCATGTAAGAAATTCTACTCTGAGGTCATAAAAATATTCTACATACTTTTTTTGTGAAGTTTTTAATGTTATTTGGTGTACAGAAAATTTTTTATTTTTTATAGTGATAACTAATTTTACTAGCAGTATTAACAGAATAATTCCTTATCAGCTTCCCACTTATAGTACCAGTTATATCATATGTCAGGTATTTGTAAACGAATGGATTCTTTTTTATTATGTAGTCCCATGGGCAATTTTTCCTCTTATTATTTGATTCTGTCTTAATTGCTATGGCATTATAGTATTTAATGTGTAACAATGATAGTGATGCTATGGTAATGTGTTATAAAAATCACTTGTTTAATTTTAATGGCAATATTATGACATATTTAAGGCACATCATATTGTCTGATTCTTCTCATTCAAAGGTAATATAATATTTCTGTACCTTGTTTTGGATGGAAACTTCAAGACCAACTTATCAAGTTTCATGAAGATCATTGTTGGAAGTTTGATTTACAGTTTATCTGTGAATGAATCAATTTGGGAACAGTCATCTTTGTAATATAGCATCTATGCCTAATACTCATATTTCTTAAAAGATATTTTTGAAACATCAATAAAATTTAGTTCTCTCCCTAGAGGTCTTATACTTCTTAGGTTAAATGTAGTACCAGGTAGCTTGTTCTTTTGTATTCTCATTCTAATTATAAATGTTTTTATTTTATTTCCTACTTGGGATTTACTGAGATAATTAATATGCAGTAAAATTCATTCAAATTGTTCTGTGAGTATTGCCAAAGGTATACTTTCCGGTACCCCCTGCCCCAGTCCACCTAAAGAATGCTTCCATCACCATGAAAAGCTGCCTCATGCTCCTTGTGGTTGGCTCCCATTCACCAAGCCTAGGCACTGTACACTATTGATCTGTTTATAGTTTCTCTTTTCTAGACTGTTGTATAAATGAAACCTTGCTTTTTAATTAAAATATAATATTGAGATTTATTTGTGTTGTTTGTATCTATTCTTCATTCTATTTTATTGCTGAATAACTTTATTAGTGTTCATCTTGATGGCCTAGTGTTTGTGCAATTTAAATTTTTGTTCTGTTGTGAAATCTTTCCTGATGGAAGAGCATAGACTATAGAGAACAAAGAAAATATACTTCTAGAGCAAAGGAGCTATGTGGTTTTGCAGATCAGATAGTTTCATAGATAACTGTTTTAGTCTAAGAGTTGATGGTGGGGAAACTAGATTGCAAAGGAAAAGTTGCAGGAATGATTTGGAAATACGTGAAATGAAAACTAGAGAGAAGGCAGAGGTCAGCATTTCCATGAATAGGTCCACAAGAGGCTACTCATCTGGCTGTGTAGAAATTGGGAAATAATTTTAAATCTTTGGTCAATAAAAGAGCTACTTTCTATTATTTAATATATTGTTTTAATTGTTCTAAACTCAGTTTGGTGAAGTTTATGACATAGCATTTACAAAAAAGACATGATCTAATAAAATCACTGTTGTCTCTTTAGTTTCCCCAATGTGTGAACATATCTTCCTTACTGCAGTAATCGCCTCATTTACATTTGCTTGTATGGTTTTCCCCAGCCTTACTCTGCCTTCTCAGTACAATGCCTGGCAAATATTTCATAAGTATTTGCTTAGTAAATGAGTAAATGTTTCCTAACCTTTCCAATAGTTCTTTGTTTATTTTTCTCCCATAAATACTGGGAATATACTTTGAATTGCCTATAAGTATTTTTACGAGATGTCCTACTGGTAGTTTATATCTAACTGATCCACTAACCCAATGAATAGACTTGCTTTTTTTCTTCCTGTATCATCCACCTTGGGTAATAATGTGACCTGTTCTGTTGCTATTGAAATGATTTCTGGATCTGGAAACTTCATTCTTTATACTTCCTGGGGGTTATTTCAGATTTTCATAATCTACTGATGATGATATGGCAAAACACCTTGTTCTTCAAAAATTTTAAAACTTTCTTATCTCTGTGTTTCAATAGTGTTGTAGGATTTTGACTTTTTCCTTTTAGTTTTTTCATTGGGATTAGATATATCACATGATGTAGCTATTTAAATTCATTGTTATATGAGGTTTGTGATTTGTTTTGGGGCAATATCTTAATTTCTCCTTTTATTGCGTAACTTTCAATTGGTTTACTTTATCAAAAATAAGAAATTAAATCAATTCAATGAGTTCTTTTATAGTGTTTGACAATATTTGTGAAGGTCAGGAGAAATGGCTAAGATGCAATTTGGAATTACTGGTGAAATTGCTTTCTGTGTTCTCCCAAATTATTTGGATATATGAAAAAATTTTTCCAAATAATGTTAACTGGCAGGTATGATGGTTTTGCCTGTAATTTCATAATGCATTTGGTTGTATAGAGCTGGCCAAAATCTGAATAAACTAATAGGTTCATTTTTCCCCACTGATAGGTGATGAAAAGCCTTTTGTGAATGTAATTCTGTGTAAACTCATTTAAAAATTTGTACCTAAAGAAATCTTCACCTTAGCCAGATCATTTGTACTTTTATTTTTTGAAGAGTGAAGGTTGTATCTGTATTATCAGCCTCATACAGACTTACTCTGAAATTGTTTATCTACTCATAAAATGATCTGATATATGAAAAACAAAGCTTCTTGGATAACTGTCTCATGCAATTCTAAAATACATTGCATAATTCAAACAATGTTAATGTATGCAAAATATTTCAGGTTTGATTTCCAGATGATAAATTGAATGCAGGTGTTCATTGTTTACCAAATTGTAAGACAGTCTATTTTGTTTCTACTTGAAATGCTCTGAGCATGGCTCGCTAA
Source organism: Tamias sibiricus (assembly GCA_025594165.1). NCBI lineage: Eukaryota > Metazoa > Chordata > Mammalia > Rodentia > Sciuridae > Tamias > Tamias sibiricus. The sequence goes on from CM046664.1 coordinate 73,639,628, forward strand.
CAGCAGAGTGGGAAACCTGTGCATGCATGCCTTTGATTTACTTTTACTCTAATGTATATATTGTTCTTTGTTGGGCAAACTTCCCAGGCTGCCTTGCCAAAATAGTATTGTGCATGATGTTTAGGCTAGAAGGATATGTAATCAGATTATTTGTAGCCACAGATCATTACATGATTACCATAAAACAATGGTTCCTAACTATTTTGTGTTCTAAAATCTCTGAAAGTTGTGGAATCCCTTCCCAGGAAAATAATTGCATTATATGCTAAATGTTTTTCAGAGGTGGTTTTCGGTCCCTGTGGGTTATATTCATTTGCCTCATGTTAAAAACCCTGCACATTTGCATACATTGTTTATGGGAACATAAACTGAAACCAACTTTATGGAAGACAGTTTGGAATATTTATCTAATTAGAATACACATACTCCTGTTTTTGAACATTTATCTAATTTTGTTCATTACTCAACCCTCATTAAACTTACTAGGAAGGGATTAAAAGTGACATAAACTCTCAAGAGCAAGAATAGGAGAGATGACAATGACAAACAAAAAAAATAGTTAGAAAGCAAATGAATTAGTGTGACAGACTCAGAAGATCTGAGAAGGCCAAATTACAAGCAAATGGTGGGGCAAGTGAAGAGTTGGTTTACTGTGGAATTCTCAAAGTTCAAACCCTAGCAGCACCAGGGGACCTCTAGAACTAACTGGAGGGGGCAATATAAAGACAGTTTGTTCAAATTTGCTTAAGTAGCAGTCTGATCTTTAAATCACCTTCCCTACTCTCTGACTCCCAAAAGCAGCAAGTGGGAGTGAAGCACTGTCTGTGCACTGGGACAGCGTTGGCTTCAGTGAGGGCCTGAGTGCCTTGCCAGGCCCATGACTCACACCACATGCCCTCTGACTGCTGAAAGGGGGGTGCCCATGACTTCTCCCACTCAGCAGCCAGTGACATAGCTTTCTATCATGGCAAGGGATTGGAAGAGTTTTGTTTGGGGAACTTGTCCAGTCTAAGAAGGAAGATCTAAAAATATTAACCTCAGAGGTTCAACACAATCACTGTATGGAAAGCTACTGGAGGGTTTGTTCCAGGAAAATGTGTCAGTTAAAAGAAAATTGTAAAGAATTCATGAGTTACGGTATTCATGAGGGAACAGAAATGAAGTGTCTTCCCAACATGATGGTCTAGGAGTCCTAGGGTGATCACTCTTCAGTTGGCAGAGAAGACAGCTAGTCCAAGTTGAAAAACATTAGAAGATTCAAAGGCTACTTTTTCATGAATATAAAACTGGTGACATGCCTTATGTGCTAGAACACTCAAAAGAGTAGATTTAGCTTAAGTCTTTGATGCTGAGTGAGTCGTAAGCATATAGAAGTCTAACCACATGAAACAAGACGATCTCCAATCGGGAAAACCATGAGTTATTCAAGAAATAATTTTAGTCATGTGATTCAATTATGTCTTAGTCAATGATGTAAACAATATTGATTTAATCTAAAGTATGATATCAAAAGAATGGGGAATTGGAAGTGTGAGTATGTATTGTAGTGAGGTTGGGAGGAGAAAGGAAAGTTTTCTTTTTCTTAGATAATGAGCAAAATAGAAATCAATAAACATTAAGTATGTTAGAGATAATGTATGGTAGGTAAATTGCCAGATTCTTCATCCTTTGAAAACAGTGCTTTACTTTTGTACCCTTCATGGCCTCCTGGTGTATGAAGTATCTTTCTTTTTATTCTTGATTCTGGATATGCCCTCCTGACTTGCTTTGAACACTGGATTTTACCTGAGGTAATAAGGGAAGAAGCTTACCATGTGTCTGTGCTGTTGGGTCTGTCATCCTGTGCTGCTTTTGTTGCCACAAGAAGGTATACTATTGGTTGCTCCCCCTGCAGTCTCAGCTGTACAGCAGTCACACAGATCGAGCTCCTACAGGTCTACAGCTGGAAGCAGAGCCATTTCTGCCATTCTGTAGCTGTTTGAGTGACAAGTAACCTTATTGCAGCATGACACTGAGATTTTCTGCATTTTTGTTACTCAGCAAAAGTTGACTGTCAAACATGGACGTATATACTAGAAAAGTCAGAAGAAGGAGTAGCAATTGTCTCTAGGGAAAATAAAATGGGGTAAAAGATATGGAGTGAACGGGATGAACACTTTTTCCTAACAAATCTTGTAGGGATGTTTGGTTCTTTTTTTTTTTTTTTAATATTTATTTATTTGCTTTTAGTTGTACACAATGCGTTTTTACGTGGTGCTGAGGTTCGAACCCGGGCCGCGCACATGCTAGGTGAGCGCTCTACTGCTGAGCCACAACCCCAGCCCCGATGTTTGGTTCTTTAAACAATGTGTGTGTGTATAAGTGATGTGTGTGAACTGGAAGTTAAGAAAGCAGATGATATGTTTGATTTGAGTTGGTAAAGAAGATCTAGTGTTTGGATAAAGGGGCAAGGAAGTTGGGGTTCTAATAAAATTCTTCAGTCTGATAACTTTTTAGATTGCAGCACCCCAGTTGAAATCCATGTCTGTCTGATTCTAATATCCCTGCCTTAATTGAAAACAATGCCACATATTCACTCAGTGTATATACAATTCTATTAATTAAGCAAAATGTATTTAGGGATGTATTATAAGTTTTAATGTGTACAGTTTGCATATATCTTTTAGATAAAATAATAATTTGATATGAGAAAAAAAAATACCTGAGTTTGTCATAATGGTAGCCAGATTTAATATTTTTTATAGCAACAAAATATAAATGCTATTTTTAGAATTGGGTATTTAGATTTTAAATGTTTTGCAACTTATCAAGAGGACATCAGATTGATTTGTTGAAAATATTTAATATTTTTGGAAACAAAACCATAACTCTTATAAGGATTTATTTTTTGGGACTGTAACATTTCCTGCTATATAACACAATATACTACATAAACATTATATAATTAAGGCAAGAAGTAATAACAGGACAATGTATATGTGGTAAAGGATACAAAAATAAAGTCTTGTTGCCAACCCTATCTCTTAATCTTCCTTTCGAGAGGCAACCAGTTTTTTCCAAGACCTTCCAAATCATTTTTTTTTTTTTTTTTTTTTTTTAAGAAATGGTACCAGGGATTGAAACTAGAGGCACTTACCCACTGAGCCACATCCCCAACCTATTTATTTATTTATCTTAAGTTGCTGAGCCTGGCCTTGAACTTGGAATCCTCCTGCCTCAGCTTTCCCAGCCTCTGGGATTACAGGCATGTGCCCCTGTGCCCCATGAGATTCTATTCATTCTTATCCTCTTATCTGGTTTCTCATTGTACTTCCCATGCAGTACTTATCTTGAGACTTCAATACTATTATAGAAATCCCCTTTGCCCCAGTCCTGTGTAGTATATATGTTTTCTATATCCCATGCCTTTACTTTTCTCATCTTTCTCTCCTAGTTTTGTTTACTATCATCTTATGTAGCCTCCTGAGAAGAGAGCACTTGTGGACTTCTGGTTTCCTTTTTGGCATGGAAGGAGCTTAGAAGTCAATACTTCATCCTCACAGCATGTAAACATGTGGAACAAATAAAAGAATGATTCTTGTGTCATTGAGGGAAACGATGTCACAGTTAAACTCATTCCTGAAATTAGGGAGATAGGTGAATACAGAGAATAAAAACTTGCTGGAGTATGAAATTTAGCTGGGAAGTAGTGTCAGGGTAGGAAAAAACAAACTGTAGTTGAAGCATTGCTGGAGACAGGTTCCATAGTTAACATTAGGGGACCCAGTCATAGGCATACCTCTATGCTCTTATGATTTTTTTTTTTTTTTTTTATCCCCAGGAGCTTGATGAAGTTGTAAAATGCCGGAGAAAACTCTTTGTGCTCCTTACAGGGAAAGGGAAAAGTAACCATTTTGAAACATGCTAAAATATTTTATTCTTCTTGAAAAGTCCAACCCCTCAAGAGAAACCAACATGGAGAAGGGAAATATCCAACTCCAGCCACTGTGGTCATCCTATGGGGTCTAGAGCAGGAACTGAGCACTACTGTGAAGTCCACAGTCCAGAGAGACAGTCTCTCAAAGAGACTGAGATCTAAATATACAACTGTCTAATGCCCTCCCTTTCCCCACATAATTACTACATGAAAAAAGTCCTAATTACCTTAGTTGCTTTACCCAGTGGCCAAATCTAGTTATCAAGAAAACATTTCAAGCATATTGAGATGCAGAAAACAGTTTCAAGAGACAGAAATTATAAGAACCTGACTGAATATTGACACCAATATTGGAATAATCAAACGGGGATTTAAAAACAACTATGATTAATATGCTAAGGGCAAACTATTATGGGTAAAGTGGACAGAAAATGGAATAGATGAACAAGGTAAGGTAGAGCATTACACATATATTTGAGGGATCTCTGCTTACAGTGTCCTTAGGGCTTCTGCCTGGGGAGAATACTGTTTTAACAGTTTTAGGGGGCCAACTTTGAGGGGCATATTAGTTTTCCATTGCTGTGACAAAATACCTGATATAAACAACTTATAAGTAGGAAATGTTTATATTGGCTCATGGTTTTGGTCTATGCCTGTTGCTTTGGGTCTGTAGTGAGACATTATATCATGGTAGGAGGGCATGGCAGAAGATGCTGTTAACTTCATGATAGCTGGGAAGAGAAACAGGAAGAAACTCGGGTCCCAGTATCTCCTTCAAGGGTATACCCCAATGACCTAAGTTTCTTCTAGGCCCCTCTTCCTAAATTTTGGGTTCCAACACTTTTCAGTGGGGCTACATTATGGTCTGGGGACCAACACATGGGTCTCTATGGGACACTCCAGATTCAAACTGTAGTAGGGAGGCAGATGGTTGGCAGTGTCTGTATGTGTTTCTCATGAGGGCTATCACTATAACCCCATGTTGGATAATAATGCGAAAAATGTCACCAAACACTGCAACCACTCATTCATTGTAAATTTTCTTGACTAAAATTACCATCTTGCTGGTTTCTTATTTGTTCTTTGTTCTTATTCTTAACTTTTTTCTGCCTAACTGCCTTTGGATTAATTTTGCATTTTGAATTATTGTGTTTTATTACTATTGTGTAATCCTCAACTTTTTTTTTTGTTTAGTGATTGCTTCACGGTACAGTGTACATCTAACCACCTTCTTCAAATAACCTGATACCACTTCATGAAAGCCCAGTAAGAGAGCTCTAGAGAAGAGTTTGCAAGTGCATATGAACTCCTTTTGTTGCTTCCAGAGGTTCTGCGTTGTCTCAGTAGCCTCCACCCAGTCTTGAGCAAATTCACTCAAATTTTCACCTTATTTCTTCTTACCTAACCACATGGCACCCGGGCTTGCTTGCTTTTGTGTTTTGAAGTGGGTGAGCTGGTGTTTGCAGCCCTTCTTGGGAGAGGCTTCTCTTTCCTTAGGTTTAATGCTTTTTGGTCATTCTGTGACCACAGCTTTGATGGACTGAAGAAAAAGTTGTACTTTTGTAGGTCATTTACTTTTCTTATTGTTTAAATGGGGACATTACTTTTTGTATATCCTAGAAAAGAGTAGAAATCCATAATCAATATTCTTTAGAAATAGGAATTCAGACTTTTATTATAAGTGTATAGTTTTTGAATTCACCTTTAAAGAAAGGGTTTATTTCAAAAAGTGACTCTAAACACCCTAAATACAGGTCACATTAATCTTTGTAATAAATCCAGTCTAATCTCTAAGAATGCCCAGCTTCCATTTACTATATATTTTATGTATTCTCAAACTATATTTGTTTTCCATTGACTTGTCTAGCACAGTGCATGGCTGGCAGGCACACAGCATCCAGGATGTTTCCCACCTGAGACAGGAAGGGAGTACCCGTTAATATGGGATTCTCTCAATACTCATTTCGTGAGCACTAGTAAGGCTTTCTGGGATGTGTTTATTTTCTTGGTAATGCAGTGAGTGAGGGGAAAAGTCAAGATCATTGATAGTTATCTTTAGTTTTTAATCATGTGGTAAGGAGAGTACTGTGTTTACTATATAAACTTCTCATTCACTCACATCCTACCGATAATATGTGGATGCTGAAAGTACAAAGCAGAGTTATACCAAGATTAATTTCAACTTACTGAATGCAACTACTGTTAATAGTATTGTATTAAAAATATCTAGGAAATATGTCATGCAGTATACCAAAAGAAGATGTAAGTTATAACTCTTCTGGTGAAATAGGGACTCTATATTTAGTTTCATTTTCTTGTTCATTAGTTTTGCAAACCACTATGTTCAGGATATAAACTCCAGGACAATAAGACATATTTCACCAAGGGTGCTAAATACCATATTCAGACTTGTTGCTTTCCTGCAGTCCTCTTAAAATGGTCACACTTTTTCTAAAAATGCAAAGCTACTAAATGTCTCAAACCTCTGGATCTTTGCATGGCATCTTTTGCTTGCACGGTATTCCCTCTCCTCCAGTTTTATTCAGTCTTTGAGATGGAGATCAGAGACCATTGCCTCTCATAGGCCTTCATGGGTGCCCTCATACAAAATTATTTTTTCCGTTGAATGCTCTGTAGATACTTTTTTTGTGCTGTGAATTATATTCTCTAGCAAATTACTGCCTGTCTCCCCTTCTAGATTGATTTTGAGTACACAATATATATGACATTAATCTTTGTATAGCTGGTATTTATTAGTACAGAGCTTGGAGACATGAGAGTCACTCTGAATATTCAGCTGAGTTATAATATTGCATGGTTATTTTTCTTTATTTAAAAAATTTTTTTTTGGTGGTACTTGGAATTGAACCAAGGGCCTTGTGCATACTAGGCAAACACTATACTGCTGAACTACCTCTCTGGACCTTATTACTTCGTTATTTTGATGGTTATGCTTAAAATGCTTAAAAATGTTATTTGTATCTTACTGAATCTGGGAAAATTACGCTTTTTATACAATGAAAGACTAAACTGTTTCTATGTTTAGAAACAAACTATAAATCTTTTAAGGAGCACATGTTAATATTTTACATATTAAGCCCTAAGTCCCACCATCCCTTTCATGGAATATCTAAACAACTCAAATTTAGAAACAAACATGCCACTTACATTCACTTTAAAATATTTGTTATTACAGTCTTATTCTTTTGAGAAAAGTAATAGGTGAATGATTACTGTTAATATTCATTAATATTGGTAATAAATCATTAATGCTTGATTATGACTTCCAGCCTATTATAATGCACCTGTTTTTTTTCAATTTCATTGAAATACCATTAAAAAATTGGGGCTTAAGAGGGTTAAAATGAATATGAGAACTATTGCCTGTAAATGTCTTGATGTAAATATAAGATAGGGGATTTGGATAAAGGCTTTGCTAAATTAAAATTTCTGATGCAATAATTCCTGAGTCATATCTTCTGGCACTTTAAAAGTGGGTTTGGAAAGGTAACGTATGACAAATTAAATAAACTATTTGTCCAACACCTGAAACCACTGAGGGAGTTCAAAACCATTAAGAATGATTGTAACATTTCTATTAACTTTGTTTTAGCTTTTAGGGATAGAGGATAATTCTATAATACAATCAGTAGATAATTAAATGGTTTGTGAATTCTCTAGGCTTTTCCTTTTCTGTTTCAATTTTTATGAAATAAAATACTTCTTTTATTTAAAATTATATTGCAGTTGGTTAACTTTGAGTTCTTTTCTCCCCCTCTACCCCGTTCGTTATATACCAGTGTAGTGACTACGACTTGGAATTCGGAACAGAATGTTTACAGTTGGCTCTAAAATACTGTCACATCAAAGCCAAACTTGTAGAAGGATCACCTGACCTCTGGAAGGTAAGAGATGTTTTTTTGGCTCTGGCTCTTCTCTGCTTGTGTGTTCACATTTGTGTGTACTTAGATTTTAAAATGAGAACCTTGAAAAGGAGTCAGTCTCACTGGGTTTCCTGAGCCATCAAATGTATGATATATGGTAAAAAAAAAAAAATTTATTTTGGCCTGGCCTAAAGAAAATTTACTATTATAATTCAGACCTAAGTTCCATTTTAGCCTATAAGTTTTGTTTTCTCCATTTTTTAATTTTTTGTTGTTGTTCTGTGTATATAGCCTCTTATTCTGTACACCCAATTGAATTAAATCTGCAATTCTGCTGCTGCAATAGCAACATTTCTTCCTAGGCCTGGGTGGTGGCTCCAAGTAGGTTGAAAGTAGAACTGCCACAGTTTGGACCAGTGGGGCAGTGGCCAGACCCTCTCTTGGCCTTACAGGAAGAACTGGACTCCTTCCCCTGGTGAGGCCCAACTCTTCTCTAACACCAACTTTTGTTCTTTTGGAGGGGATGAAGCGATTGCATTCCACCCTATTCCTTTCTTTTGAGACAGCACATTTTTTTGCTTGCCCTTGTTTAGTGAGTCCATAGTATGTTTCCTCATTGAGGTTATGTGGGTCCATAGTATATTTCCTCATTGATATTTAGAACAGAAAGTTGTATTAATTGGGTATTTTCCAAGTAACAAGATGGCCCTTGCTGTATGCTGAGGTTGGGTTTGATTGGTTTGGATTGGTTGCCTTGCAGAGAAAGTGTGTACAGTATTGTTGCTTATTTAAGGACATCTAAGTGTTATCAGCTCAGCAGGTGAGCACTTTTTCATTTTATATTTTGTATAGATGGCTCGTGTGGGCTTCTCTCCATGTGCATTTTTGAGCACTTCTCTTGGTATGGCTATTTAGGGATATGTTTAATATCTTGCCTCTGGAATTAATCAGGGAAAGAGTTATTGCTAAGCATCTCTGAAATTTAACCACATGTCAAATAGAAAACTCTGTTCAGTGTGCATGCGTCTCACTTATGTATTATTTGCTTACTACTAATAGAGAACTAGCATAGTTCTATACTATTAGTATGTGTCTAAAATTTGTGGTAACATAAATAGTAATTATGAGGATATTGGCAATTACCTACTAGGCGTTTTGTTAAAGATCCAGATGCACATTAGCACAACTCTCTTTGACTATTTGGCTAGACCTAGTTCAAAGGCCATGGAGGAAAGAAGAAAAGTAGCAACTCTGAGGCACTGCATTGTTACTTATATGTTAAATATCTCTGGCCTCACTTTTGACATCTGGAGGTGTGATTATTTACCTCTTGTGGGTATTCTGACCCTGTATTAGGCTTGTGAAGGACTCAAGTTTGTGGATAAAAGGAAATCTGCACATTGCTCTTTGAATTTTCCACTCCATCTTCACAAGTCTGTTTCCCTCATATTTTTTGTGAAGTGCTTATATTTCATTACTGTCTCTAGCGAGAGAGTTAGTCCTCACACAGCTTGACTCTCATGTCAATGCACTGCACCACATGGCGTGTCTTTCCACATTGCCTTTGTTGGCACCACTGATGAGTCACTTAGCACGTCCTGTTTTGTGGGTTAAATGATCTCTCTCAAAAAAAGTGTGTTCAAGTCCTAAGTCCTACCACCTGGGAATGTGACCTTATTTGGAAAAAGCTCTTTGCAGACATAATAAACTTAAATAAGATCATACTGGAGTAGGGTAGGCCCTAAATCCAACATGACTGGTCCTTATAAGAATAATAGAAGAGACACATGCAAGGCGAATGTCATGTGATGATGTGAAGCATCTGCAAGCCAAAGAATGCTAAAGATTGTTAACAGTCACCAGACCCTGGAAAGAGGCCAAGAAGGGAGCTTCCCAAAAGCCTTAGGAATTTGGACCTGTCTACACCTTAGTTTCCAACGTGGAGCCTCCAGAACTGAGAGAGAATGAATTTCTGTTGTCGTAAGCCAGTAAGTTGTAACTGCTTTGTTACAGTGCCCTCTGACACCCATACCCAGGGGTTGACATACTCTTTCAGGCCTCAAGTGAATCAGGATCATAGTGTTACTTCCTGAACCAGGACAGAGGCAGAGAGCCCGACTCCTAAGGATGAGATTTGAATAATGATGCTCATCAAAGGGATGTTTTATTTGAAAAGGCCTGGAATGTGGTAGTCTGGGCAAAATGTCCTGCTAATCACTGTGTCAACTTTTAGATGCCACATTTCTTCTGAGTGAGATGAAATTATTGTGAGTACAAATATTCCAGGTATATTCAGTTTCACTGTTTCCTTTTCCTGACTTCTGTTTTATCTTCTATCTTTGGTTGGTATTTTATTAGCTGTTTAGCCCTTATTTAATTTCTCTTGGTGGCATTGTATGATTTTCCTTTAAAAATTTAAATTCCCTTTGTGGTATGATTTTTTGTGTGAATATAGTGTATTTGGTCACATAATAGCAATGAAATGTATGTTTTGGAATCAGTATAAAATTAGCAAACTAACATCAAAGATGCTGCCATTTAAAAAAACATGCCTGAGAAGTCTTAGTGATGCCAAACTGCTAAAATTAGTACTGGTCATAGGGCCAAGTACCTGGAAATGTGATTTGGAAGTCTGATACAGGGAAAGGCACGTTTAGATATAATGAAGGCACTTCATGACCATAGAACAGCAAGGCAAGAGAGGACACTGAAATAGTGAGGAGTCTGCCAGCATGCAGAATTCAGGGACTCCACAGTAGTGGAGAATGACCAGAGATTTCTGATGATTGCATGCATGTAGGACTATTTTAACTGCCGTCTGAAGTTGGATGACGATTATCATTTTAAATTTGATATATGTATTTTGGTAAAAGTAATACAAAAAGTAGACATTCAGGGTCAATGTCAACCTTCATGGTGTCTGACAAAAACAGATTGTTAGTTTTTAAAATTTGTCCTAATTAGTTATACATGCCAGTAGAATGCATTTTGACACATCATACATAGAATATAACTTCTTAATCTTCTGGTTTCACATGATGTAGAGTTACACAGGTCCTATAATCATATATGCACATAGGGTGGTAATGTCCAATTCATTCTATTATCATTCTTAACCCCATACTCTCTCCTTTTCCTTTACTCCCCTCTAATCCAAAATGTCTCAATTTTCTCAATCCCCAGCCCCTTATTGTAAATTAGCATCTGCACATCAGAGAAAACATTTGGCCTTTGATTCCTTAAGATTGGCTTATTTTGCTTAGCATAATATTTTGCAGTTCTATCTATTTACTGGCAAATGCCAAAATTTCATTATTTTTTAAAGGCTGAATACTATGCCATTGTGTATATGTACCACAATTTCTTTATCCATTCATCTGTTGAAGGGCGCCTAGGTGGGTTCCATAGTTAGCTATTGTGAATTGAGCTTCTACAAACACTGGTATGGCTGCATCACTGTAGTATGCTGATTTTAAGTCCTTTGGGTATAAACCTAGGAATGGGATGATTGGGTCAAATGGTGTTTTCATTCCAAATTTTCTGAGGAATCTCCATACTGCTTTTCATAGTGGTTGTACCAATTTGAAGTCCCACCAACAATGCATGAGTGTATCTTTTCTCCACATCCTTGCCAACATTTATTGTTCCTTGTATTCTTGATAATTGCCATTTTGACTGGAGTGAGATGGAATCTCAGTGTAGTTTTGACTTGAATTTCTCTAGTTGCTATAGATGTTGAATATTTTTTCATATATTTGTTGATTGATTGTATTTTTTTCTTCTGTGAAGTGTCTTTTAAGTTCTTCAGACCATTTATTGATTGGGTTTTTTTTTTTTTTTTTTGGTGTGAAGTATTTTGAGTTCATTACATATCCTGGAGATTAATGTTCTACCGGAGGTGCATGTAAGCTCTCTCTTCACGTTATTGTTTCCTTTGCTGAGAGGAAGCTTTTTAGTTTGAATCCATCCCATTTATTGATTGTTGTTTTTATTTTTTTGCGCTTTAGGATTCTTGTTAAGGGAGTTGGTTCCTAAGCCCACATGGTGGAGATTTGTGCCAACTTTTTCTTCTATAGGGTCTCTGCTCTAGTGCCTAAATTCCTCATCCACTTTGAGTTGATTTTTGTGCAGGGTGAGAGGTAGGGGTTAAGTTTCACTTTGGTACATATGCATTTAAAGTTTTCCCAGCACCATTTATTGAAGAGGCTATGGTTTCTCCAATGTACCTTTTTGGTGCCTTTGTCCAGTATGAGATAACTGTTTTTATGTGGGTTTGTCTCTGTTTTTTATTCTGTACCATTGGTCTACATGTTTTGGTGCCAATACCATGCCGTTTTGTTACTATTACTGTAGTATAATTTAAGGTCTGGTATTGTGATGCCTCCCATTTCACTTTTCTTGCTAATGATTGCTTTGGCTATTCTGGGCCTCTTATTTTTACAAATGAATTTTGTGATTGCTTTTTCTATTTCTAAGAAGAATGCAATTGGGATTTTCATAAGAATTGCATTAAATCTGTATAACGCTTTTGGTAGTATGGCCATTTTTAAAATGTTAATTCTGCCTATCCAAGAACATGGGAGATATTTTCATCTTCTAAGGTCTTCTTCAATTTCTTTCTTTAGTGTTCCATAGTTTTCACTGTAGAGGTCTTTCCCCTCTTCTGTTGGATTGATTCCCATGCATTTTTTAAAGCTATTGTGAATGGGGTAGTTTTTTGTTTTTTCTAATTTCTCTTTCAGTTGATTCATAACACTGATGGATAGAAATGCATTTGATATATGGATGTTAATTTTATATCCTGCTATTTTCCTGAATTAATTTATGAGTTCTAGAAGTTTTCTGGTGGAATTTTTTGGATCTCTAAATATAGAATCATGTCATCAGCAAATAGTGATAGTTTGAGTTCTTCTTTTCCTTTTTTTTTCTTTCTTTCTTTTTTTTTTTTTTTTTTTTTTTTTTTGTGGTACCGGGGATTGAAATCAGGGGCACTCGACCACTGGGCCACATCCCCAGCCCTTTTTGTATTTTATTAGAGACAGGGTCTCACTGAGTTGCTAAGTGCCTCGCCATTGCTGAGGCTGGCTTTGAACTCGCGATCCTCCTGCCTCAGCCTCCCAAAGTGCTGGGATTACAGGCGTGCGCCACCGCGCCCGGCTCCTTTTTTTCTATTCCTTTAATTTTTTTTCTTCTAATTGTTTTGGCTAGAGTTTCAAGGATTATCTTGATAGAAGTGGTTAGAAGAGGGCATCCTTGTATTGTTTCGTTTCTTAGAGGGAATACATTCACTTATTTCTCCATCTAGAATTATGTTGGTCTTGGGTTTAGCATAAATAGCTTTTATATGTTGAGGTATGTTCCTACTGTACTTTTCCAGTGTTTTGAACATGAAGATGTACTGTATTTTGTCAAATGCTTTTTCTATGTCTATTGAGAAGATCATATGATTTTTGTCTTTAAGCCTATTGATATGATAAATTACATTTATTGATTTCTGTATGTTTAACCAACCTTATATCCCTGGGATAAAACCCAATGATGGTGGTTTACTATCTTTTTAATGTGTTTTTGTATGCAATTTGCCAGAATTTTAATGAGAATTTTTGCATCTGTGTTCATGAGGGATATTGGTCTGAAGTTTTCTTTCCTTGGTGTCTTTGTTTGGTTTTGGTATCAATGTGATACTATGTTCATAGAATGCATTTAGAAGGGTAACCTCCTTTTCTATTTCATGGAATAATTTGAGGAGTATTGGTGTTAACTCTTCTTTGAAGGTGTTGTAGAACTTGGCTGAGAATCTGTCTTGTCCTGGGCTTTTCTTAACTGGTGGTAGGCTTTTGATGGTGTCTTCTATTTCATTGTTTGCAACTCATTTCAGTTTGGGTAGGGCATATGTCTCTAAAAGTTTTTGAGGTCTTTAAGATTTTCTATTTTATTGGAGTATAAATTTTCAAAATAGTTTCTGATTATCTACTGTATTTCAATAGTGTCCATTGTGATATTTCCTTTATTCATCACAAATTATAATAATTTGAGTTTTCTCTCTCTTGGTTAGCATGGCTAAGGGTTTATTTTATTTTTTTTCAAGGAACCAACTTTTTGTTAATTTTTTGAATTGCTTATTTATTTTTTTTTTCAATTTCATTGATTTCAGCTCTGATTTTAATTATTTCCTGTCTTCTGGTTTTTGTGTTGATTTTTTTTTTTCCCCCTAGAGCTTTGAGATATAGTATTAAGTCATTTGTTTTTTGACTTTCTATTCTTTTAGTGAATGAGCTCAATGAAATGAACTTTCCTCTTAGCACTGTCTTCATAGTGTCCCAGAGATTTTGATATGTTGTATCACTATTTCCATTTCACCTCTAAGTATTTTTATTTCATCCCTGATTTCTTCTGCTATCCATTCATCACTCAATATCATATTATTTAGTTTTCAGGTGTTAGAGTAGCTTCTAATTTTCATTCTATTATTGATTTCTAATTTCATTCCATTATGAGCTGATAGAATGGAGGATTTTATTTCTGTTTTGGTATTTGCTAAGAGTTGCTTTGTGGCCTAAGATATGGTCTCTTTTAGAGAAGGATTCATGTGCTGTTGAGAAGAAAGTATATTTTCTCATTGATGGATGAAATAGTCTATTTGTGTCTATGTCTCTTAAGTCTGTTATTGATTGTATTGTTTAGTTTTATAGCTTCTTTACTTAGTTTTTGGAGGATCTATCCAATAGTGAGAGAAGTGTGTTAAAGTCACCCAGTATTATGTTCTTGTCTATTTGATTCTTGCATTTGAGAAAGATTTGTTTGATGTACCTAGATGCTCCATTGTTTGTGGCATAAATATTTACAATTGTTATGTCTTCTTGATGTATAATTCCTTTAAGCAGTATGGAATGCCTTCTTTGTCCCTCTAACTTTGGCTTGAAGTCCACTTTATCTGATATGAGGATGGAAACCCCTGCTTGTTTCTGCAGTCCATGAGAGTGGTATGTTTTTTTCTAACCTTTCACCTTCAGTCTGTTGGATGTCTTTGCCTATGAGGTGAGTCTCTTGAAGACAGCATATTGTTGGGTCTTGATTTTTAATCCAATCTACCAGTCTGTCTTTTGATGAGTTTAGGCCATTAATGTTCAAGGTTATTATTAAGACATGATTTGTATTCCCAGTTATTTTGGTTTATTTCTAGTTTTTTTTTTTTTGGTACCGGGGATTGAACTCGGGGGTACTTGACTACTGGGCCACATCCCCAGCTCTTATTTTGTATTTTATTAGAGACAGGGTCTCACTGAGTTGCTAAGTGCCTCGCCATTCCTGAGGCTGGCTTTGAACTCTCGATCCTCCTGCCTCAGCCTCCCAAGTGCTGGGATTACAGGCGTGTGCCACGGTGCCAGCTTAGTTTCTTTTTGGCTTGGCTGTTCCTTTCATTTAGTTCTTCCTTTTGCTTGTTTTCACTTTTTCATTTCACCTTCATGGAATATTTTGTTGAGAATATTGTGTAGCCGAGCCTTTCTAGTTGTGAATTTTTAACTTTTGTGTATCATGGAAGGTTTTTATTTCATCTTCAAATTTGAAGCTTAATTTTGATGGATATAGGATTCTTGGTTTGCATCCATTTCATTTCAGAGTTTAGTATATGTAATTCCTGGATTTCCTAATTTTGAGGCTCTGAGTTGTGAATTCAACAGAAATCTGAATTGGTTTTCCTCTGTGTATAATCTGATACTTTTCTCTGGCAGGTTTTAAAATTCTATTCTTATTCTGTATGCTAGGCATTTTCATTATAATGTGCCTTGATGTGGGTCTATTGTAATTTTGTATATTTGGTGTCTTGTAAGCCTCTTGTATTTGATTTTCCATTTCATTCTTTACATTTGGGAAATTTTCTGATAGTATTTCATTGAAAAGATTGTGCATTCTTTTGGTTTGTATCTCTGTGCCTTATCTATCCTGATAAATCTCAAATTTGGTCTTTTCATGTTATCCCATAGTTCTTAGAAGTTATGTTCATGGTTTTTAAATATCTTCTCTCCATGGTCAACTCTATTTTCAAGATTATATATTTTGTCTATATTGCCTGAGGAGGGTCTGTCTTCCAAGTGGTCTAGTAGTCTGTTGGTGATGCTTTCTGTTGAATTTTTAATTTGGTTTATTGTTTCCTTCATTTCCTGGGTTTCTTTTTTTTTTTTTTTTTTCAGAATCTCTCCCTCTTTAATGACATGATCTTTCACTTTCTGTAATTTCTCTTCAATTTAATTCCTAATATCATACTTTACTTTGCAGATCAATTCAACTATGTACATTCTAAACACCGCTGACATTTCTTCCATTGTGGTGTTGATGGATTCTATTATTGGAATATCTTGGTTTGCTTGAGGTGATTTGTTCCTTTTTTTTTTTTTTTATGTTGTTTATGTGTACACCCACTGAACAGTATGGATCTGAGGGAGTAGAGTTTCTACCCTTTGTATTTATAGTGTCCCTGAAGGTTTTCAGTACCTCACTGATCAGGGGAAGACAAATAATAACAACCAATGCAAACAATTTACACCATTAAACCAAAGAGTACCTAGTATGATGTCTACAATGTTAATTATCACAATAAACAGAAATGATATGATCAGTTATTGTCCATAACAAAAACAGCAAGTTTTCAAATGGGTTTTACAATTTCAAATGGTATACAGGGAGAGAACAGAAGTGATATAAGATATGATGATTATGAGGGAGAAAGAGAGACGACAGAAGTAAAAGATTCAAGGAAGTGTGAAACAGAACAATAGAGATTGGCTGTTAGCAGAAGAAAAGAGAATCAGGGGAAACACTGGAGAAAAACATATAAAGCAAAAAACATTTTTAAAAAAGTAAAAATAAAGAATACAGAATAAAACTAAAATATACTAATCGAACATTTTAGTTCCCAAGAAACTAATCCACGTAAAATAACTGGCTTCAAAAATGGTAGAACTGAGGGAAAATAATGAAACCATGTTAATATCCACGTACCATTGAAGTCACAATTAAACAGAGAAAAAGAATTTTAAAAAGTAAAAAAAAAAAAAAAAAAAAAAAAAAACATGAAAAGTTAAAGAATTCTTTCCATAGCAGTTCAATATATTCTCAGCTTTCCTTCTCAGCAGTGTTAGATGGGGTTGTGTGGAGTGTGATGCTTGCTTGCTCCACCCTCTGGCAGGGGTTGCTAGAGTAGGAGAGGTAATCCCATAGGGGGAGTTCCTGGAGGTAGCCATTTAGGTTTAGGTTTAGGCAGGCTCTAGGCTTTCTGCTGAATTTTAGATATATTAAATCAGGGCACCTCCGGTGCCAAGTACCTTCTTGTCCACGCTGGAAGACTGTACCCCAGCAATCTTCCCTGGGTTTTATTCGTGTGGTGGGGAACCAGTTGTTAGTCCCTTATGTCACCTGCAGACCCCATGTTTCCTGCTCTCAGGTTCAGTCTCCAAACAATCTCTCCTGCCCCTGCCCTTCAGAGTTCCTGGCCAGATGTGTCTCTCCTAGCAGGTCCTGCAAGCAGTCTGATTGTCGTGGGAGGGGTATAGTTGGGTGGGTTTCTACAACCAATGGTCCCCTGTGTAAACTTCTCTCCACGTTTGACTTTCTCCTGATCACTTACACACACTCTTTGTTGTGTAGTGGTGTAGTGTGTGTTTACTGGGCCCATATTTCAGGCCATACTCGGGCTTGCTAGGAATTGCTCCATCAGCTGCAAAATGATTCCTTCCTATGGCCATTTCTTTCCCTGCAAACAGATATCATGCACTGAGTCTTTCAGGTTTGTTGGGCAATATCCTTGGTCTCTAAAAGCTCTGTAACCCAATACCCCTCTGGCCTCCCCCAAATGAGAGTTCCTTTGATTTTTTTATCCCTCTACTATGCTCTCTGGCTGGAGCTTCTGGCCTGGCTGTAGCAGTGGATGTGCTGTTGGGGATATTTCCTTATTATATCCAACCTCCTATGTCCTCAATCTGCATAGAATGTCCAGTTTAAGTTCCACTAAAGTCCCCCCCCCCCCTCCTTTTTTTTTGTTCAACCACCTTACACAGAAGCTGCCTGTCTGCTTTCTTCGTTTCACACCACAGGGCAGCCACGAATGAGACCTCCTCTATTCTGCCATCTTCAGCTGACCTCTGCCGTATTTAGTTCACAAGATTTTTAATTTCCCACAACCTCTATATCACCAGGGTAGAGAACAGTCTTCCCAAATGATCAGATTTCCACCCACCTCTCAAGAATCACAGGTTACAGGAAAGTACAGCATTGGTTCCCAGAAGTGGGGATTGGTCCTCATGCTTTTCCTAAGTTGTTGTGCAATGGCAAGACCTCAGTAAACACTTTTATTTTGGGAAGATTTCCTGTTGACTACATAAGAACTTAAATTTATAGTTATACCATATTTTTGGTCTAGTATACTTTTAAATACTTTGCTGGGTCGCTTACTACACTGTTCAGTCTTAAATGAATAGACTCATTTCTAAATGTCAAAATCATCTTCAAGGCATGAGATTTATAATCAGTTATTGAAGAAATTTAACAACTGTGTTCTAATGTCTTAAAATGCTACTTTAAAAGGAGTTTGAAGTGTTTGTGTCACCACAATTTTTTTTTATCACAATATTATTGAAATGAATGAGTTGAGAATTCCTTTTGATGGGAACTACTTTTTTTTTTTTTTTTTTTTAAAGATCCAAGTGTTCTGGCATCATTGTATAGCAAAAGAAAATAGTCTTGTTTTTTGCCCTCAACAGTACAATGTGGTGATGTTTCCTTTTTAGAGGTTTTTTAAATATGGTTATCCAGTCTAGCCAAAAGAATATTTTCTAGATGTACATAGTTGACGAAATGGAAACCAAGTTCCAAAAATATCTCTTTAATATGTATTCTCTATCTTTAAAATATGAGTTTTTATTACTTTTGCTAAGTATTGGGGTTACTACATATTTATTATCCTGAGAGGTAAAATGTCAGAGAACATTAAGTGCAATCTTAATCAGGGAAGATCTTGACCAATGGGACATGATTCTATTTTGAAATATGTTTTACTGTTTTGTGTCTTAACACAGAAGGAACAAAATATTTAATAGCCTCAGTGACAGTGTACCTTGAGGTAGCTGAGAGAATTGTGTTGAATGAAAAGACAATTATGTTTGTAGCCGTAAGCTTCAAGTTTTTCCTCTACTGATTTTTTTGTTGTTGTTTTACAGTTAAACTCATTACTCAGATCAATTATTGCACAGATGCAAAATCAAACAAAACAGACAAAAATTGAGCTGAACTAGGTGTGTGGCAACTGTTAGGCTGGAGTCTCACCTGCACAGAACAGTGTTACTGTCCTTGAGGTAGCCCCTGAGGCTCCAGAGAACACAGTTTGAAAACAAGTCTATGAAAGGATTGACTTCTAGTCCATCACTACAGGAATTTTTTAAAAAAGTAATTTCCATAATAGGGTATTGTGCAAGGTCAAAGGAAAACTATAGCTCATGCTGACAGAAGAAAATCAACTTGAAAACTGATTGTTAGGGTGCCTTTTTTTTTTTTCCCAATTAAAACTAAAGAAAGGACAACCCATATTACTGTAAAAGTTAGAAAAATGAATAACTCATGGATTTAGAATTACAACATTTTCCAGTAATATTCCTTTTGAAGTACATTTGCTGTTTAGGGAAAATAATGAGGTTCTTCTTAAGAAGAAAGTTTTAAAGTTTGTCAAATATTTTCTGTAGTTTATTTTCACTAAATCTGTTTATTTTGAGAGGTGCAGCTGAGTAGTAAGGCTTTATGAAGAAGATGCTAATCAAAATTGCAAAGCCTTAATACTTCTTTAATAAGTATATCTAGCTCATAAGATGAAGTAAGAAAAATAAATTTAGAAGCCTTTGTTTTTATACAGTTAATTAATATTAGGTGAGCACAAACCTTTAGGTAATAAAAACATTTATTCATAAGACTGGTTCCTATGCAAAGATTTTCATTCCATAATTCTAGAAGTTATTTTAATATTTGAGAAGAAATTTTGTATAAAGTTTAAAAATGTATCATAGATATTTATTTGAAATATGTTACTTTTATAATATCTTAATATATAATGTTTTACCCCTCAAAGAAAGCAGGAGGGAATAGAAAATGAATTACAGTAACCACATATCTTGCCCTTAATTTATTCCCTGAGTTTATCATGTAGATGATTAACGTAGAAAATTAATTTCTTTTTAGGTTAGAAAAATTAATTATGTCTGATTTCAGATGTCTTGTTAATTTTGGAATTTTGAGAAAAAGTTAAGAACTAGTTTTATTCAATTTCAGAAGAAAAAGTTCTTGACTAAAATGTAACTGCTGCAGGCTAAAGATTTTGCTCACTCTTCATTGCTTTATTCCCAGCGCTTAGAACAGGGCCTAGAACATAATAGTTAGCGTGATAAGTACTTGTTGAATTAATGAATCTGATTAGTATGCTTGGTAAAATGTGTAGTGTGAGCCTATTGATGTGTTCTCTATTTATTGTTTTCTAGATAACAGGATTGTATTAGGGATTAGAAACTAAAATACTGGAGGTCAGTAATTTGGTTGGCATGTGCTTATGTTAGAGATAATATCATGATGCTACATTTGATTTTCATACATTGCTTGAACAACTTACCATCTGTCTTACCAATTAGATACTTTTTAATTCTACAAAAGTAGGTTATAATTTTGCTCCACAGTTTACCTGATAGGGTAAAGGCATAGCAGGGCCATGTGTTTTGAGTAGACATGCCCTGGTCATCTTGAGCTAAACAAAGTATTTGTACAAATCCAATTGTGAGCTAATCTGGAGGAAGAAAGTCCCATTTTATAGGCATGGTAAGGCACTAATTGAACACTTGTTGAAATGGATTTTCAGACCATTTGTATCATAATCATCTGAGTACTTCAGTTATGAACTTCTATGACTTATTCTACTTACTAATGCTACTTTATTATTTACTACATTCTTCAGTTCATGATATAGGAAAACAAATTATGCAGTTGCACATACATATTCTGTACCTGAGTTCAGTGGGTGGGATCTGAGAAGTATCTGCCATAGAACAGATATATACCCTGACAGGTTACATTACAAATAGCAGAACACTATTAGCAGGCTGAGTTTAAAGAAAAATCACTAATGATTTTAGCCACACAGTGGCACCCTGTAGGTTGTTTCTGTAGGAGCCACATTTTAATAAAAACTGACAAGATGAATCTTGGTATGTAAAGATATACTGAATTCAGAATGAAGTCTCTTTTAATAGGAGTTGATCTTTGAGAACTTGAACTAAGAATGAGGTTTGGTGACTTTTGTTATATAAAGAATTTCTGCCTTCCTTCTAGTATAAAACCTTACTATTAAATAGTAGTGTTAACACTTTGGACACGACATTTTCTTTGATTATAAGGCTTCAGTTATATTAATGAGATTTCATAAACAAATGCTACATAATATCTGAATTTTTCAAAGATCAAAAATAAAATCTTTAACCATTTGTAGAAATAGAATATGATCTAATATGGATTTTCTAATGCTATTTTCTAGTTTAGAATTTGTCAGTGTTATATGATTATAGTTTCTTCAAAATCAAGAATTTCCTTAGGGGCATTATTTTATTGCTTTCACATTCCTTCCTGCTCTGTTAAGTCTAATGAGGTTTATCTGTCCTTTAGGTGACCTACAAACGAGATCTGTATGCGGCTGAATCGATTATTAAGGGTATGTTTGGCCTTGTGACTGTCAGTTCCTGTGTTTCAAAAAATGTAAGCCAGTTCAGAATTTCTCATGACAGTTTAAATCCCAGCCATCAAAGAAGGATAAATGCCTGTAGGCCACTGAGGTCTCTGATTTGTTTTTGAAAATAATTAAGTTTTATTGTGTTTCCTGCTTGTGAAATATGTCAACTTGGTTTAAATTTTTACAAAAGAAAGACTTTAGTTCATTAATTTAAGTATGTGACATTGATACTATTAGGAAGGAAACAGTGGAAACTGATATTTTAATGGAATTGTGAAGGTGTCCCATGTTTACTGATAACTGCCCCCACCCCTTAACACCGTCATATTAGTGAATTATATATCATCTTCCATGTGAGAAAAATGTTTTCCGTAAATTTGAAGAAATTGGACTGGATGATTTTTTAAAATTCCCATTTTCTCAGAATGAATGCAATTTTCTTTTGTGATTTTAGATACTACATGTGATAACCACTTTCTTGTGTTTTTCCAGTGTTGTGACTATAAATTCCATTTCCAAGATAGTCTATTTAGTCAACACATGTGAAACTACTTCTAAATTTAAACTTATATTGAAGTAGGAAAAAAAAAGTAGTGAATCTGAATATTGACTGCATCACTTTAAATATTTGGGAAAACAATCATTTGGTTTATTTGAAGCCAGTTGACTTGGTTTTACTTCTTAACATTGTGCTAGGAATGTAATCAAGATGCAGAAGGGACATTCTTTCTGTATTTCTGCAGTCTTTATAATTTAAATTGGGTTTCTCAATCTAAGCACCATACTGACATCTGAGACCAGATCTTTCTATGGTTTGGGTCTCTTCTGTGTATCCCTCATTGTTTAGTCCTATGCCTGGCCTCCACTCACTAGATGCTTGAAGCACCTTTCCCTTTTCACCTACTCCCTTATGTGTCACAGATGTGTCCTGCCAGTGCCAGATGTCTTCAAGGGCATATGATTCCACTAATTAAGAACTACAGTTCTAAATATAGTTTTAGCAAGATCAGAGGTGTCCCACCTCCATCCTGAAATAAGTGTGGTGCTTTACAATAAGTTAGTAATTGATTTTATTTAAATTATATGTAGAATAACATGTTCAAATTTTGACTGAGATGTGAATTTCTAAATTTAAATTTATTGGTAGAAAAAAGTACTAAATATTAATTTTGAATGTATCAGTTCACAGTTTTTGGCAATCCTATTTAATAATTAATTGGCTTCATGTGCAGAAAACTGAATTTTCTTCTTCTGTGATCATGACAATATATTTGCAGTTTACCCTCAAGTTCTTGTCCTTCAAGCATATTTCATTTTAAACCATTAGCATATTGTGATTTGTATATCTGTGTGTAAACATATCATCTATGACCATAAATCAAAGCATTGACATATTTATATAACAGCCTGGAATGTGTGACTACTACTGTGGTGCATGCTGGCTAAATCATGATGCAGTTGGTTATACTCTCAATGTAAACATAAAACTCACTTTGGTTTTGTTGCAAAGTTGTATCTCTGTTCCCTAGGTAAAATGAAACTGGTCTCTATTTTGAACAGTAGTGTTTCAGTGGAGGATTCTACAAATTGCAATACGTTGCCTACATGTTAATATTATCTGAGCAGATATTTCTTACAATACAAAAGCCTACTTTTTTATTTTTTTATTTGTTCTCATTAGTTACACATGAAACTAGGGTGCATTTTGACATATTGTACATAAATGAAGTATAATTTCATATTCTTTTGCTTATACATGATGTACAATTACGATGGTTGTGTAATCATATATGTATATAGGGTAATGTCTGATTCATTCCACTGTCCTTCCCACTACGTTTTAAACATAATTGCAGGGGCTATGGCTTCAGAAATTTTTACTACAGAGAAATTGGTTTTGTTCTTTAGATAACAGGTTCTTGTATACTATTATTTTAAAACTATTAAAGAAGTATTCTGTTTTATTATTAGGGAAAATAATTGATTATATAAGCAGCTGATTTAGGTCAACAAATTCAGAGTGTCTGTGTCCTCTTGGTACCAGAGGCTGGCCCAGGGACCCTGCCTAGATCTCAACTGGCTGAATTTTTCTACCCACACCCAAAGAAATAGGTAAAAGATGGAAAAAAGAAAAATTAATTTTATGCAGTTTTATAGAAGTGGGAAGTCGCAGTTAGATTGCTTTTTTGATGGTCCCACAGAAGCAGTTTAAATTCATAGGAATAAAAGCTAGTTGATACACATATGTGGGTTTAGCCTATGCTAGACAGCTCTGGGCAGGGCCAATCTCCATTCTCAGCTCCCTTGATGTCCATGTGAAACTGGTCTGGGAAATCAGGATTGGGTTTGTGTTCCTCCAGTGTTAAAAGATGAAACAGCGGAGAAACACTTAAGTGTGCAAAGTAGAAGACTTCTCCTGAGAAAAGGGGGCCCAGAGCTAGGTGTTTGCAGGAGGGTGTGTCTCTTGTTCTTTTATAGGCACCAGAACCCATGCTTTTAGGCCCTGCCTCCCTTTCTTCGCTGCATATGTGCCTAGGGGTAGAAAGAGGCAGCAGCACTGGGGTGATTGCTTGTTTGGGGAAATGTGATCCTGGAGGTTAGTTGTTAGCAACCCCCAGTGATATCTAGCCATCATCCTTTCTGGACCTCCATCATTCCTTTTCTACACTGACTGCCAGGTTTTCAGTCCCCTGCCTGTTTTTTGAGGAATATAACATTTCCTGTCCCCTCAGGCCAGGTTGGCTGCATGCACATTGCTTTTTGGCAAAGACAGCTTGTGGGGAGTCAGTACAGTGGGCTCATTTTATAGAATGATTCTCCTAACTCTGCGTTCCAACTATCCTTATCTATTTGTCCCCTTACACCAGGCAGTCCTATATTATTAGCATCAGAAACTGTGTTCAATTTCAGAGAGGTCCTTAATTTCTGTCTCACTCTGAAATTTATCTAAAATCTTCCCAGGAGATTCTGATGCTACTGGTACCCTACTCTGCTCTGGGACCTTGCTAATCTTTGTATACCCCTAGACCAGCAACATTGTAGTTACCTGAGAAGTTGAGAGTAGAATTTCTGGCCCTACCCCATTCAATCAGATTCTGAAGAACTCTGGATGATTACTTTGTACATAAATTCTAAAGGCATTCTTCTATGTTCCCCCTCAGTCCCTTATAGTCTTTTTATAGGGCAGCCTACTTGCTACATTATCTATCATACTATACACTTGAAGTCTTATTATGGCTTACCAGCTGTAAATGCATATTTGCTCACCTAGGATTATCCTCTAACTTCATGACTTATGCTAAATACCATCTCTGGTAATTGAAATATTTCTGGACATAGAGAAAAGAAAACTCTTGTGTTTTTTTTAAAAACAAACAAACAAAATTTCCAAGATACAATATTATAGAAGACTGAATTGTATTTTTACCAGTTTGCCTTTTCTTAGTGTATTGACCAGGGTTATTTAGAGAAACAGAACGAATATGTAGTACATAGATATAGATACACAAAGATTCATTGTGAGGAATGGGCTGACATGAGTATGGAGGCTAAATCCCATGGTGTACCATCTGCAACTGGAGGCCAGAGAAAGCCATTGGTGTAGTTTTTGTCCAAACCCAAAGGTCTGAGAACCAAGGGAGCCATTAGAATCTTTGGACTGGGACTGAGGGGCAGGAGAAAAATGGATACCCTTCTCTAGAAGTGGGGGCATTTAACCTTCCTCTGTCTTTTTGTTATAGTCTGGCCTTGAGTGGATTGGATGATGTTCATCCACCTTGATGAGGGCCATTTTTGCCTATTCAAATGCCAATCTCTTCCAGAAACACCCTCATGGACACATCCAGAAATAATGTTTTACCAGCTATCTGGGCATCAATTAACTCAATCAAATTAACACAGAAAATTAACCATCACACTTAGGGAATGTTCAAAGTATTTTTCCAAGCACTATGGGCACAGCATAGCATTTATTGGGCAATCACTTTGTACTAGGCATTGTTTGAAGCATTTTATGTGTATTATTTATCTTATCCAAGAACTTAATGATATAATTAGTGTTATTATTTCCACATTTTAGTATATTTTAGGATTATTCAAAGATAAATACTGACTTGAGAAGGATGGAAAATTCTGAATTACAAGTCTCTGCCTCAGGTGCTTTGTCTTTTTCTTTATGCCTCACATTCTTTTTTTCCTCTTAGATATTGCTAAGATTCTCTTATGTGGAACCCATGGACTACATGTGTTTGGAGTTTGGAAACTTTGTACTTTCAGAAGCTAAAGCACATCATATATTTATTATGCCATATCCCCTGTGGGATTTGGGACCACCACAAAAGGAAACTTAAGATGTATTAATGTTAATGCCCACTGTGGTGATGAATAATATGGGGCGTCTACCTATTTAAATTCAGGACTGATTTTGCCACCAAGTTATATATGAAAACATTTATTTTGGAATTAAGAACTTCTTGGATGTCAGTATTGCCAGTAATGTGGGCTCAACCTACTTTAGATTGATTCAATGAAGGTGGGAAGAATTATATTTTTGTTTCTTTTTTATCCTCTAATTTGGGTTGAATTTTGTGATGTTAATAGGTACAGCTACATTTTCTTGTTACTCTAAGTTATAGGAATATATGGCCTTTGCTCCACTTGAACATTCTACTTCCAAAAGATGCACATTGGAATACAGTATATGTATCACTATATCATATACCTTTCTAAAAAATTTTTAGATGTAGAAAGGGTATAATGTTTGGGTGTACTGCCCTCAAAGCTTAGAAACCAGGCTTGGAGTACATGAACTCATGCCAGATGACTTATGTTTGTTATCTCATTTATTCTTTAAAATAATGCTGTAAGGTAGATATTATTGTTCCTATTACATAGAAAATTACCTAAGTCTCAATTTTCCTACTCTGGTTTACAAATTGGTAAGAATAAGATTCACAATTTAAGTTCAGGTCTCTGTTGTCCTTCACTCTGACTATTCTGGGACATGACCACTGTGTATCTTTCAATTATGCAGCCACTTCGGCTGACCACCAGAGTTGATGCTAGACTCAGTGTTTGTCTTGGTGGGCATGTCAATGGTTTCTGTACTTTATTCTACTGGACTGATTTCTTTGGGTTAGGAACTGTAAGTTCAACCAGTCTGATGAAGAATGATTGTAAAGTTAAGACTTAGAAGCTTTCTCCCAGTGCTTTACTAAGCCTGCAGTTTAGTCTTACAGAGAGTTTGTTGCTGGCATGATGGGTGTGTGGGAAATAGATCATAGTGAAACGACAGATTCCTAGACAATCCCAGTGAAAGAATAACAATAAAAATTCAGTATCAGAATAATAGTTTTAAAATGATCAGTTGAGTACTATTTGTTTTTTAAAATCTGATAGCCTAATATTCATTATATAGACACAAGAGTTTTTCCTCTTCTTTTTCATGTTATGTTATGAATGTTAGTGTTCTATAATTTGTCACTCCTGAGTTGCTTTTCCCTTGAGTCCTAATTATTGATGGTCAACAAATATGCCAATACAATTATTTTTTACTTAGTATTTTTCATATTAAACCATTTCTAAGATAAATGTCAAATCTTATTTCTTAAAACAGCATTTTATATTCTTAAACTTATTTATTACTAGAATAGTGTATATATTTTGTTCAGTCTTAATTTACATTCAAGTCAATGTCTTTGATGTAGCATAGAAATTTAGATGGTAGGAAAAATATAATTCATTGATATTTGAAGTTATATTTGCTAACTTTAGGCAACCTTTTGACAGAAATCTCTCAATTGTAAGTAAATGGTGAGTCTCCAAATCTTTTTTTAAAATTGTTATTTTTTGGTACAAAGGATTGAACCTCGGGGAGCTTAACCACTGGGCCATATTCCCAATCCTTTATATTTTATTATTAAAAATTTTTTTTGATACACAGTCTCACCAAGTTGCTTAGAGCCTTGCTAAGTTGCTGAGGTTGGCTTTGAACTTGTGATCTCCCTGCCTCAGCTTCTTGAGCTGGTGGGATTATAGGCATGCACTACCACACCTGGCCAAATCTTATTTTTAAATATTTTATGTTGAGTTTTAAGTTTATATTTTCATCAACATTTACTTGAATTTCCATTTATGATGAACTATTATTAATACGAAACTTTATAGAAAGTGGTACTTTTGCATTTGTCTTTTGTAGAACCTGGGTTAAAATATAGTTAACCACAATTTGTTATAACCATGTAAAACAAAGCAGTTTTAATATTTCTTTTTCCTCAGTAGAGAGTTGGATTTGGTTATTGTTATTTAATGTTTAACTCTTCCAAGCTTCTATGGAGTGAAAATGAAAACAAAGTTTTCCAGAGTAGTGTGATTAATTGATGCAAGAAGACACTGATAAGCTTGTAAACATCCATTTAACAAAGAGGTATTGTACTTTTGTCCCACAAACTGGTTGAGCCCACCCAAGCCTGTTCTGCATGCTCAGACGAACCCAAACTATATTAAAGTGGTAACAGATGCCAGTGGTAACATACTTTATCTAGATTTACATAAACCATACAAACAGTCCCAACCCACACTTGATTTAATATGCTGACCATATCCTGGCAAAAGGGTGAATATTCTAAAATTTTCTAAGAAGAAAAGCCCCTATGGAATTTTTAAATAAAAGATTGTATTTATTTTCTACCACTTTCCTTCAGCAACCCTCTAATATATTCAATTTTGTGGCTAAAGAGTGTTGTAAAAAACAATTTCATTCTATTCATTCCTGATTATAATTGTATGAACCCAAGAAATTTATGCTATAAAAATTGCCTATGGTGCCTCTTTTCATATGGTGGTTTTTATAAAAATGGAAAAATAGAAATTAAAATTGAAAATCATTCCAGTTTTAACTGGCTTTACTTAAAATTAGTTATTAATGTTCATGTAAGAATTCATGCCTTTTCCTAGTCATTATGTAATGTTTTAAGTTTGTTAAACATTTGTTTTATTTTAAAGGAAGTTAATTGATTGATTTCTCTGACATAGAACATCTTTTTCTGGCTCAGAAATGTATTTTTTTTTTTTTTTTTTTAAATACAATGATACAGGTGGATTTCTTCCAGTAAGTTTTTAGGAGCAGTAAAGCTTTATATTTTTATACCTGCTTTTTACCCACAATTTGCTTTCTTACTAGAATAATTTTTTAAAGAAAAACAATTGAATCCTTTTGTGCTTAGATGTTAAAAATAGCTTAATGTACTTTTAAGTTGGCACTAACTGAAAGAAATAAGATCACGTGAATAAACTTGGTTCAGTATTACTGACATTTAATAAGATATTGTGTTGAATGTGTTCGAAAAACCTAGTACTTAATTGCTTAGTTATTCTTTAACAACTTTTACTTATAATTGTGATTTTTAAGTGCAAAATTATTTTGAAACTTGAATCAAGTTGAAAAAATGAACAACTTAAATCAGGTTTTCTACATGCATAACTGGACAATGTTCTTCATCTGTGGTATGTCCTCATCAGGTCTTTCTTATTAAACACACAGTGTTTGGTGCCTTTTATGTTATTAACCATGTTTTTCTTTTTTGAACAATGCAAAGTGACAGCTAAGATTTACTTGGAAACTTTAAGTTTTGATGTTTTTTGGCTTTTGACTGATACTTAATTTTTCAAATTTTCCCATTAATACCAAAACTTCTTTGTACATAATGGTTTTTGTTCTTCACTATTTTGAAAATAGTACTGTGATTGTATCTTA
This sequence comes from Tamias sibiricus, assembly GCA_025594165.1. Lineage (NCBI taxonomy): Eukaryota > Metazoa > Chordata > Mammalia > Rodentia > Sciuridae > Tamias > Tamias sibiricus. Next base: position 73,668,934 of record CM046664.1, read on the forward strand.
TGTGAGTATGTAAGAACATTTGCGTCAAGTTTTAATTAGTAAGAACAGGAATGCTGTGAAATGATTTAAAAGGAGTTTGGCGTCCTTGGAATTTTATTGTTAAAAAATGATGTAAATTGGAAAGTTAAATATTGGGGGAAGATTAGAGAAAGTAGAGTTCACTTGTTTGTTTAATCTTAAGATTTTCTTAATTTGTCATCAGTGAAATGGTAATTCAAGCATAGACAAGTAAGTCTGTCATGTTTAAAATCTTGGAAGGTCACAGTTAGTTATTAAGTAACTAGTCAAGTAAGACTTGATAACAGACAAAAGCCAGCTACTTACACTTCACTCTGCTGTAGGTAGTGAACACCCAAAGACTAAAACCCCTAGTATAGGGCTTATTTTCAAAGCAACAATACATTTTGTAAATGCCCCAAATTTATATGTTCTTTCTCAGCTGTAGAAATAAGAAAAGCAAAAAAGGATGGTATCATTCACTTGGAAAAGAGGAATATGCATATTCTGCTTACACATAAAAACATGCATGGGAGAGACAAGCTGTCACATGCCTGTTCCTTACTTTTGGTTCTAAGGCAGGAAATTACATTCTATATGCTGTGACTCATTTAACAATGTGCTTAAGATCTGATAATACATGAAAACATCTTTAAAAAAAATCTGCCTATATATGATTGCCCTCCAGTTGAAACATGCACAGTTAGCAATACAGCTAGCTATTTGAAAGAGCACTTGACCTCTTAATGTGAGTGTGTATACCTATGGGTTTTTTGGCAGGTTTTTATTTATGAACCCTCCTTTTTGTTTGTCTATAGTTATGGCTTGTTGGCTGCTTTAACTTTGTTTTCTGCTTGCCTTCCCCCTTCTTAAACTAATAGCTCCCTGCATCAAGGTGTTGAGAGAAACTTAAAGCATCTTTCTGTAGTTGGAACTGAGACAGACATGAAACGTCTCAGTAAAGGTGATTATAATTAATATCACTTTAGAATCTTAGACTAGTCCATAAGACTGGCTTTTGATTTAAGGAATTCAGGGCAATGGAAGGTACTACCCTCATTCTGAAGGATTAGAAGTTGAAACATCTTTTGGAAATGACTTTTGGATTGCAACAGTTCTTATTTTACTAAGAACATTTGAACTTGAGAGGTAAGTATAGTGAACAGTGAGGCCCAATGGAAGTATTGGATGAGTCCAAGAAAATTAAAGGACAAACTTCTGAATTTTTAGCCTATTTGCTTATGGAACTAACCTAGTATTTTATTTGAATGAAAATAAGAGGAAAATTTGAAAGATGAGTATGTGGCAAAGTAGATTTTGATTTCCTTCATAAACTTTTGAAATTTATACATTATTACTCCTCATGCTTCTGAAGGATTTTTATTAGAATGACATTGGAATTAAGCTTTTTGGAAATGATGGTGTATATTACTATACATCACTACACTATGTATCCTAATAAAAGTATGAGATTTTAGATTGCTAAGAGCATTTAGCCAGGGTTTGAAAGCTCTGAAGAAATTCTGTGTACTTGCAACTTGTTAGGGTTTGGATATGAGGTATCTCCTGGAAAGCTAATGTGTTAGGCAATGTGGGAATATTCAGCGGCAAAATGATCAGATCATGAGCGTTATAACCTAATCATTGGATTGATCTATTTGATGGAATAATAATTTGAATAGATTACTGGGTGGTAGTTGTAGGTAGGTTGGGCATGGCTGGAGGTAGTAGTTTACTGGGGGCATGCCCTTGGGGTTTATATTTTGTCCCTGGCTCTTTTCTCTCTGCCTCTTAGTTGCCATGAGCTAAACAGCTTTTCTTCAACCATACCCTTTTGCTATGATGTTTCTGCCTTGGAGCCAGCCAGTCTAGACTGAACCTATGAAATCATGAGCCAAAATAAACTTTTCTTCCTCTAAACTGTTCTTGTCAGGGATTTTGGTCACAGTGACAAAAAGCTGACAAACACACAACTTGACTGAAACTTGAGAGAATTTCAAAGAAGTCTGACAGATGGAGCTGTGGTGTTTCAAATTTTGATGTTCAAGATATCAAACTAGGCATCCTGCGATGTACCCTCCAGGTGATGTGGCTGGAATTCTGACAGTGTTCCTACCTCTGCCACCATCAACCACTTGGAAAGCAAGGAAATAAGAACAACCAGAAGCACATTTTCTATTTGAAAGAGCCACCATGCCTTCCTCCACTTGGGACTAACAGTGCATAGTAGTTGTTTCATTGAAGGCTCCTGTACAAAAGAACAACTGACCACCTGAAAAGTTGTCTCCTCTAATTTGCATCCTTACATGCTTCAGTGATTGTGGGTTGTTTTGTTATTTGAGAGTATTGTCTTTTGTAGTACATTGTGGACCGGTAAAGCAGCCAAGATGTCTTTTTATTAAGTTTAATATCCCTGAGCATTTGATTTAGGGTACTGTTGGAGAGTATTAGCTCATAATTAATTATTATAATTATAATGATGAGAGAATACATTTTTTGAAATTTAAATATTTAGGCAGTCTTTACCACATTGTTTTTTTACAAGATGGCTGATGTTGTTAGACAAACATCTGTCAACTGAAGTATAACAGTGTTTGGAGAATCATATCACAGATACTTTGTTAACACCAAGGTGTGTTTACTCTAAGGTGCAATTGATTGTAAGAAATATTTCATATGCCAATAAGAAAACAGCTAATTTAACATCAGTATATTTTTCTTAGAAACTTCACTTTGTTTATTAAATGAACTTCTATGTATAGATATTTTTATCTCATTTGTGCAAAAGTTCAAAGATATGAGTAGGGGTCTGTTTCTATATAAGATGGAGCAAAATCACTTATTTTTCTATTGAAACAAGCCGTAAAATAAGAAATAATATGTGAACCAGCTGTTTGAATATTTGAAGGGAGAAGTGATAGATGGACTAATAAAAAAGACCCAAGTTTGAAGTATTGTCTTGGCAGTGAACTTTGCCTTTTATTTTTCTGTGTGTCCTGACCTGGATCCAATGCAGCTTGAAAGCCATAAATAAATATCAAACTAGACAGACCTGCTAGAGAAGCCTTCTGAATATCATCAGAGGAGCAGGAAGAGGGTCTCCTAATGATAAGAGAGAAATTCCTTTTCTCTTACTCTAATACTTTATTTCCTGAGCAATCCTGTGATAAGTGGTGGTACTGATAGTGGTAACAATAGAAGCCCGAGGGAGCCTAAAACTTGGAATGAAAGAAACGTTTCTCTCTGAACAGTTTCTTGGTTTCAAGGAACGGGGGTCAGCACTATTTCTTCTTTGTTTTCTGTTGCTTAGCTCTGGACAGAAGTGTAGTCATTGGACATGTGAGGCAAGTATGGTAAAGGCCCAGTTTTCTGTTAGAAATATTAATAAGGGATGTACTAGGGAAATGGAAAAAAAGAGAGATTGTGGTAGAGGAACACAGAAAGTTCATACCCTTGAGCTGCACATAAATGGATTTGACCCCAAACATTATGCGATAGGTTTTAATAACAGATAAATCAGGTCTCCAGCTAGTCACTTAGCAGCACACATTGGAGACTGATCCAAATGGTACCAAAAAAGCTTTGAAAATGGAACTGGGATGGGAAACATGACACAGAAGATTGTTAAAATTGGAACCTGAGGAAAACTGAGTTGGTTTACAGTGGAAACAGTGACAATTTGGATAGAATCCAGAATTTTACCACAGAATATTATCTAATAGTAGAGTATGTTACTATATAGAATATAATCCAAAGTCCTTTGATATACAAAGAATCAAACTCTAAACTCATGGGAAAGGACAGTCAATACTTGTTGAGATGATACAGATGTTGGAATTTTCTGGAAATATCTTAAAGCACTGAATTTTATTTTATTTTATTTTTTTTTAATTTTTTAATTATTTATTTACTTATTCATCATGCACAAGTATAGTATCTTTTTACATACAACTGCTTGTATACAAAGTATATAAGTACCATTCAGATCTTCAATCATGCATTTAGGATAATGATATCCATCTCATTCAACCACCAATTTTTTTCCAACCCCCCCCCCTTACTCCCTCCCTCCCCTCCCTTTCCGTTGACCATTCTAGTGTTCCTCTGATCCTATGTACCCCCTTCCAACAACTCTGTGAACCAGCCTCCTTATATCAGAGAAAACATTCAGTACTTGGATTTTTGAGATTGACTAATTTCACTTAGCATTATATTCTCCAACTTCATCCATTTACCTGCAAATGCCATTATTTTATTCTCTCTTATTGCTGAGTAAAATTCCATTTTGTATATATACCATATTTTCTTTATCCACTCATCTACTGAGGGGCATCTAGGTTGGTTCCATAACCTAGCTATTGTGAATTGTGCTGCTATAAACATTGAAGTGGCTGTGTCACTGTAATATGCTGTTTTTAAGTCTTTTGGGAATAGACCCAGGAGTGGGATGGCTGGGTCATAGGGTGGTTCCATTCCCATTTTCCCAAGAAATCTCCATACTGCTTTCCATAGCGGTTGCACCATTTTGCAGTCCCACCAGCAATGTATGAGTGTGCCTTTTTCCCCACATCCTCTCCAACATTTATTGTTGTTTGTGTTCTTGATAGCTGACATTCTGACTGGAGTGAAATGAAATCTTAGAGTAGTTTTGATTTGCATTTCTCTAATTGCCAGTGATGTTGAGCATTTTTTCATGTATTTGTTGATTAATCGTGTATCTTCTTCTGAGAAGTGTCTTTTCAATTCCTTAGCCCATTTATTGATTGGGTTATTTGCTTTTTTGGTGTTAAGTTTTTTTAGTTCTATATACATTCTAGAAATTAGTGCTCTATCTGATGTGCATGTATTAAATATTTGTTCCCAATTAGTTGGCTCTCTATTCACCTCACTGATTGTTTCTTTTGCTGAGAAAAAGCTTTTCAGTTTAAATCTATCCCATTCATTAATTCTTGGTAATAGTTCTTGTGCTACAGGATTCTTATTAAGGAACTTGGGGCCTAATCCGACATGTTGGAAATTGGAGCTTACTTTTTCTTCTATTAGGCGTATTGTCTCTGGTCTAATTCCTAGGTCCTTGATCCACTTTGAATTGAATTTTGTGCATGGTGAGAGACAAAGGTTTAATTTCATTTTGTTGCATATGGATTTCCAGTTTTCCCAGCACCATTTGTTGAAGAGGCTATCCTTTCTCCACTGTACATTTTTGGCACCTTTGTCTAATATAAGATAGCTGAAATTATATGTATTAGTCTCTGTGTCCTCAATTCTGTACCATTGGTCCACCAGTCTGTTTTGGTGCCAATACCATGCTGTTTTTGTTACTATTGCTCTATAGTATAATTTAAAGTCCGGTATGGTGATGCCCCCTGCTTCACTTTTCTTGCTCAGGATTGCTTTGGCTATTCTGGGTCTCTTATTTCTCCAGATGAATTTCATGACTGCTTTTTCTATTTCTTTGAAGAATGACATTGGGATTTTGATTGGAATTGCATTAAATCTGTATAATGTTTTTGGTAGTATGGATATTTTGACAATATTGATTCTACCTATCCAAGAGCAAGGTAGGTCTTTCCATCTTCTGAGTTCTTCTATGATTTCTTTCTTTAGTGTTCTATAATTTTCCTTATAGAGCTCTTTCACCTCTTTCGTTAAGTTGATTCCCAGGTATTTTATTTTTTTTGATGCTATTGTAAATGGCGTAGTTTTCATCATTTCCCTTTCAGAGGCTTTGTCACTGATGTACAAAAATGCCTTTGGCTTATGGGTATTGATTTTGTATCCTGCTACTTTGCCAAATTCATTTACTAGTTGTAAAAGTTTTCTGGTAGAGTTTTTTGGGTCTTCTAGGTAGATTATCATGTCATCAGCAAATAGTGCTAATTTGAGCTCTTCTTTTCCTATCTGGATCCCTTTAATTTCTTTCGTCTGTCTAATTGCTCTTGCCAGAGTTTCCAGTACTATGTTAAATAGCAGTGGTGAGAGGGGGCATCCCTGTCTTGTTCCAGTTTTTAGAGGGAATGCTTTCAATTTTTCTCCATTTAAGATAATGTTAGCTCTGGGCCTTGCATAAATAGCTTTTATAATGTTGAGATATGTCCCTGATATTCCTAGTTTTTCCAGTGTTTTGAACATAAAGGGGTGCTGTATTTTGTCAAATGCTTTTTCTGCATCTATTGAGATAATCATATGATTTTTATCTTTAAGTCTATTGATGTGACGTATTATGTTTATTGATTTCCGAATGTTGAACCAGCCTTGCATCCCTGGAATAAACCCCACTTGATCATGGTGCACTATCTTTTTGATATGTTTTTGTATCCGATTTGCCAGAATTTTGTTGAGGATTTTTGCATCTATGTTCATTAAGGATATTGGCCTAAAGTTTTCTTTTTTGGATGTGTCTTTGCCTGGCTTTGGAATTAATGTAATATTGGCCTCATAGAAAGAGTCTGGAAGAGCTCCCTCTTTTTCTATTTCTTGAAATAGTTTGAAGATCATTGGTATTAGTTCTTCTTTGAAAGTCTTGTAGAACTCTGCTGTAAACCCATCAGGTCCTGGACTTTCCTTGTTGGTAAAAGCACTGAATTTTAAAGTGCTTCATCAAGTAATGGTCTTGAAAGGAAGATGGAAAAATCTCAAAGGGATAGAAAGCATGAGGAACTAAATTTTAGTTTAGACTAAGCATTAGTGAAGTTCAGTGGATCATTTAGAATTTCTCAACAGAATGAAAAGAGATTTTCTGGGGTTGGGGTGGGAATTAACAGTGATTGGTATTGACAGACAGTGAGAAATCATCTCAGTCCCAGAAAGACAAGAAAGACTGCAGTACAGAAACAAAACTTTGAATTGACCAGGAAGGAAATCTCCCGAATTTGGCAAAATATATGAGCCTATAGATTGAAAAGCTTCATTAAGTTTATCACAAACCTATAGAAATTCACACACAGATGCTTCATAATCAAACTGCTAAAAACTGAAGGCATACAAAAAATCTTGCAAATAAGTGACATTACTTTCAAGAGAATAATGTGAATGACTACAGACTTCTCATTAGAATCTATGAAGATCAGAAGTAGAACAAAATTTTTGAAGTATTAAAAACAGTGTTAACCAAGTATTCTACATACAGGAAGAACAAATTTTATAGAAGTGTAAAATTCTTTCTCAGGTGGAGAACTTAAGAATTCGTTACCAGCACATGTATTCTAAAAGAATATTTAAATAAAGCTCTTCCCATAGAAGGAAATGCCACAGGAAATATGTAATATCAGTAATTGAGTAAAAGAACTAATATCTGAGTAAATAGATTAATTTTCTTTAGTTTTTAAAACTACTGAACAGTAAGAATAAAGGTTACATTTTATGCGATTGTTTTCTTGAAGGAGACAGCAATAGCTTTGTAACCAACAATGCAAAGGGATAGGATAAAGGTACCTATACCACTGTTAGGGATCTGCCTTCTATTTGGTGAGTTAACATGTTTTATGTGGACTAGAAAGAGGTTGGCATATATATTGTGATTTCTAGAGCAAACATTGAAAAACACAACTAAGAGCAAAAGCTGTGTAAAGAAATTCAATCACATACAGGAGAGAGAAATTTAAAAATATGTAAAAGATGTTTAAGTGAAAAGGAGATAGAGAAGCAGAGCAAGAAAAATATATAACCTAGATCCACACATGCCTGTTGTATTAAACATGAGTTATTTCTGTACGCTAATTAAAAGGCAAGTATTTTCACAGTAAATATTAAAATATGAACCAACTATAAACTCCTTGTAAGAGCTTATTTCTAATAATCTAGGTATGTTAAAGGTAAATGAAAGAAAAATCACAACCTGCATATAGTAATCAAAAGTAGTGTTTACAACTAAGTGGTGTTTGGACCATGGAAAATCGTGATGAAGAGGGACGTTCATCAATGTAAAAAGCCAGTTCAACGTCTTAGTCCATTTTTATTTCTATAAGAGAACGTTACAGACTGCATATTTGATAAAGAACAAATTCTCTCACAGTTCTGGGACCTGGGGAAAAAAAGGTACTATCTGGTGTGGCCTGCTATTGTGTCCTCACGTGGCAAAAAGTAGAAGGCAAGAAAGGATGAACATCACATCCTCAGGTGACAGGAAAGAAGAGCAAACTCAAAATCTTTTTGTTCTTTTGAGGTCTAATTTGTTCGTTTCTTTTATAGCCTGTGCCTATGGTGTCACATGTAAGAAATAACTGCCAAATTCAGCTAATAAAGCTTTTGCCTTATGTTTTCTTCTAAGAGTTTTGGAAGTACATTATTTCAAGTTAATTTTTGTGTATGATGTTAAGTAATAGTGTCATTATCTGTATGTGACTACCAGTTTTCCCAGTACCATTTGTTGAAAAAAAGACTATTTCTCCATTGGATGGATGGTCTGGTCCTCTTGCCAAAAATCAGTTGACCATATATGTGAGCATTTGGGGGACTATCTCTTCTACACCATTGGTTTTTATGTTTGTAATTATGATGGTACCACACTATTTAGGTTACTCTACATAGATTATTAAGCTCTGTAGTAACTTTTAAAATTGGGAAGTGCAATTCCTTAAGCTTTGTTCTTTCTCAAGATTGTTTTGACTATGCAGGCATCTCTATGATTTTAGGATGGAGTTTTCTATTTCTGAAAAAGTCACAGGAATTTTGATAAGGATTACATTGAATCTGTAGATAATTTTGGGCATATCAATGTTTTAAGTTCTTTGTCCATGAATAAGGGGTGTGTTTGTACTTATTTCTTCCAGCAATCTTTTATCATTTTCATTGTGCAACTCTTTAACCTCTTTTTTAAGTTTATTCCTGTGTTTTATTCATTTTGATACTATTGTAAATGCAATTGTTTTCATGGCTTCCTGTTTTAGTTTGCTCATTATTAATATATAGAAATTCAAATAATTTTTGTTGACTTTGTATTCTGCTATTTTATTGAATTCATTCTAACTTCTTTGTGGGATTTTTAGGATATTCTACATAGAAAATATTTGTGAACAAAAATAATTTTACTTCTTTCTTTACCATTTGGATGCTTTGTTTTTCTTGTTTGCTTGCTTTGGCTAAAACTTCCAGTGCTGGGTTGGAGGTGGTGAAAGTGAACATTGTGTTCTTGTTCCTGATCATAGAAGAAACGTTTTCATTCCTTCACATAATAGAGGTGGGGTATCTCTTATCCAAAATATTTGGAACTAGAAATGTTTCAGATTTTTTTTTAATTTGGAATTATTTGTGTAGACATTACCATTGAGTATCTCAAATCTGAAAATTGAAGTGTTCCAGAATCCCAACTGACCATCATTCCATTATGTTCAATTGATTTTTGATTTTTGGATTATAGATGCTCAACTTCTCCTAGCAAACGGAATTTAGCAGCTTATTGACAGGCATACATACTAAGACCAAGTAGGATTTATTCTGAAATGTAAATATTAGTGAATATAAAAAAGTCAATATATCTCATTACCAAATGAAGGAAAAAAGACTACATCTTAATGAAGAAAAAATATTTTGTAAAATCCTTTAACATTCAAATGAAGAAAAGAAGGAAATTAGCTCAACATAATAAAAACCATGTATGAAAAACCTACAGTGAATATTATACTCAATTGCTCTTTTCTTAAAGGAGGCTAATAGTATCTTTGTATTAGTAAATTGCACTAATTAGAATTTAAAGTACATTTTAAGGTACTTTGGGCTTTATTCCTAAAAACTGTATGAAAATAGAAGTGCCTTTTTTCTTGTTATTTCATGTTCTTAATAGTTGTCTCTTGATCATATATAAAGATAATTCTGAAAGAGAAGTAATGTGGATGAAAGGATTAGTGTATGTGCAGGTAATTATTTTTTCTATTTGTAAAAATGTCTTAATGTCAACCTATAGATGTAAAAATCCAAACCAAACAAATCTATAAATAATACACATATCTGCATAACCACTCAGATGAATAATATAATGTTATCCATAGAAGAAGCCTTTCCTGAACCTTTGCCTAACTAGTAGCAGCTATCCAGATTTTGTAACAGTCTCCTCTTCACCTTTTTTAAGGAGCTCTATCACATACATGTGCTTCCCTAGATACTATATTTTAGTTGTATTTTTTTTAAAAAGGAAGTGCCATTTTAAATCTTACTTAATATACAGTTCCCCTATGATTTTTCTTAGTTTGTCTTGCTGAAGCTAGTCTACATGTCCTATAGGTGTGGTGTTCTGAATTTTGATCAGAGCTTAGTGCACGATACAGTTCTGTACCTTTCTTCATCTCTTTGTCCTCTATAAAGTAGTAGCTGGATCCTGGAGCTTGATCTGATTTAGATTCATCTTTAGGCAAGACTAGAGACAGTGTGTGTTTTTATCAGAAGGCATCTAATGATGATAACCACTGATATTTAATGTCTAACTTCACTCCTACATTGGAGGGAGTATAAATCATATTTAAATGATATCAATTGGTATCTTGTATTATAGACATGTTTCTTATTAGGTAGTGGTATAGTTTACACTGGAATGGTAAATGCTTGGCTATTTTTTCAAACGAATGAATTCTGTATCTGAAGTTGGCAATTTTGTGTGTGCATAAAGAAATGCCTTATGAGCTCATAATACTGCTGATTCAACATTATATCTTAATTTTTCCTCTTTGAGATTCCTTGTTTTCAAAAATAGGGGGAATAATAGGATGTTTCATAATTATCATTGTTGTCTTAAACAGTAAATAGAGTAGTCACAGGATATCAATAGTTTACCATCAGTATTTTAGTAAAGAGTTAAAACTATTTTTCTACGTATCTTGTTCCCCTTTACTTTGTCCTATATTGTGTGTTTATACTATATTGAAGTTTCCTTACAGACTGGAGCTGAAAAATGTAGCTCAGTGTTAGAGCACTTATACAGCATGCACAAGAAGAGTACAGGTTCATTCGCCAGCATTACAAAAGAAAAGAAAAAAAAATTTGACTTTGCATAGGAATTGATTGATCTTTAGTTTTTCCTTTCAGTTGATGAATGTGAAATACTGCCACAGTATGAATATACTACTTTTATCATTTGGTAATGATACTTAGATTTGTGTAAAAATTTAAAACTTGTGTTCACTTAATAACTGCCTGTCGTGTTCCTGATATGTTGTATGTATACTGTTTTTAAATCACTTGTATAGCATTTGGAGATAAGTTGCTAAACTGTAAATTCCAGTGAGACATGTAGGTAACAGTAGTGATGGGATGGTTTGTAGGTTTCCTTAATAGTTTTATACCAGAAATATCAAAGTCTTTGTGCAATGGCTGATTCACTACTTCCTTATAAATTCACCGTTCACTGAATTTACCAATTGCCACATTATGGGAGAAGATTAAATAAAACTGAAAAATTAACCCCAAAGAGTTATACCATTTGGGGAGGAATGTTAATCAGCTATAGTGGCCAATTTATATATTTTTAAGAGAACAATATTTTTTTAAGGAGGTAAACTCATATGATCCTCTCATATGCAAACAAAAATCGGTACACTTACTAAGCAGAGGCTTTCAATATGGCTGTACATCAGAATCACTTTTGCACTTCACAGAAATATATGTTGGAATCTTGTTGGATAAGCTATATGCCTATGTAATTGAAAAATGAAAATGGAATAGATACTCCGCCGATTCTAATGTGCAGCCAGACGAGAATCTTTGAATTAGAGAATTCATGATGATATTGAACTTAGTCTAGTCTTCAACTATAAACAGAATCACAGTTTGTTATTAGTATGTTATTATGTACATCCTTATAAGAAAACAGCCAGCCTGGCATACACCTTGTGGGATACGAATACCTTGAAATGTCAAGCAATGAGCTAACTATAGAAACCACTATTCGTGATCCACCAAATTTATTATCATGTTACTTGGATTTGAATTAGAGCATTTACTCATGTTTTCCTCACGTGATCTTTATTGTCAGTGGAGGTGAATTTTAAGTCTCTTGTGAATGTGTTTTCATATCTTATTGTCTTGGTTTTTGAAGAGAGTACTTTTTATTTTAGTGTACTTTGAAACTTAAAACATGCAGGAATAGCACAGATAACTTCCATGTCTTTTACCTAGATTCAGTAATCCACCTGATATTCATATTTTGCCTCATTTGCTGCATGATTTGCATGTGTGTCTAACCCCCCACCTATAGAACTGTGTAGTAATTAGTCGGTGGTAGTTTTTTTTTAATTTATTGATTTATTTTTCTTCAAATCACCACTTGAGATTTTTTTTAATGTTCAGATCCTTTTTTAATTCTAATTAATTATACATGACAGTAGAATGCATTTTTTTTTTTTTGGGGGGGGTACCGGGGATTGAACTCAGGGGCTGTTGACCACTGGACCACATCTCCAGCCCTTTTTGTATTTTATTAGAGACAGGGTCTCACTGAGTTGCTAAGTGCCTCGCCATTGCTGAGGCTGGCTTTGAACTCGTGATCCTCCTGCCTCAGCCTCCCAAGTGTTGGGATTACAGGCGTGCGCCCATTTTTGATACACCATAGATAAATGGAGAATAACTTCTCATTCTTGTTGTACATAATGTAGAATCACACCAATTGTGTAGTCATATATGTACATAGGATAATAATATCTGACTCATTCTACCATTCTTTTTACCCCCATACCCCCTCCCTGCCCTTCACTCCCCTCTACCTAATCCAAAGTTACTCTATTCTTCCCTAGCATTCCAATCCCTTATTGTGAATTAGTATCCACATATCAGAGAAAACATTCAGCCTTTGGTTTTTGGGATTGGCTTATTTGGCATAGCATGATATTCTCCAGCCCCATCCATTTACCAGCAAATGCCATAATTTCATCTCACTCCAGTAAGAATGGCAATTATCAAGAATACAAACAATAAATTTTCATGAGGATGTAGGAAAATGGTTACACTCATACATTTCTGGTGGGACTGCAAATTGGTGCAACTATTATGGAAAGGAGTATGGGGACTTCTCAGAAAACTTGGAATGGAACCACCATTTGACCTAGTTATTCCACTCCTTGGTTTATACCCAAAGGACTTAAAACAGGCTACTATGGTGACATAGCCTCATCAATGTTTATAACAGCTCAATTCATAATAGCCAGACTATGAACCAACCTAGATGGCTTTCAACAGATGAATAAAGAAAATGTGGTATATATACACAATGGAATGTATTCAGCCTTAAAGAATAATTTTATTGGTGGTAGTTTAAGCCATTAAGTTTATAGTAATTTGTTACAAAGCACTTCATTAAAATTTTTTCTTGGTAAACACTAATAGGTAATATCCTGCCAAATCACAAAATAAGGCTTAATTATTATCAAATTAAAAAGGAACATTAATGGAGCTCTTATGGACATTGAAAGAAAATATGAATACTTGTCACTAATAGTCATGAGAATATAGATAATATGAATATGTTCTTAGGCAAATACAACTTACTAAATTGATAAAAGTATAAATAGCTATTCTTATTTTAAGTACTGTATCTATAATTGAAGGCTCTCAGGCACTCCCATAGATGCAGTTGGCTTTTACAAGCAAATTCTACAAAAGAATTCAAAAGAAAAGATAGCAATCTTAGTTTTCTAGAGATTAGGAAATGAATGCTTCTCAACTTTAAACAGTATGATTGCTTAATGAAATATGACAGGGCTTTATAAGGAAGTAAAATTACTCAATTTTTCTCCTGGACAAGGAGGCAAAATTCTGAGTTTTTCATTATCAGATAAAATTACGGTTTGGAAAGAAGGAAATAAGAGTATAATATATTTGTGTATAGAGAATCCAAACTAATGAATAAAACAGTTTATGTGTAAATTTAGCAAGTTTACTGACTACAAGTTCTCCATAAAATTTGTTTTTATGTAAGAAATAATTGTAATTTAAAATTCAATTTATAGTAGAATCAACTGGGAACTATAAACCACTACTCAGAGGAATTAAGGAAGATTTTGGAACTATAAACCACTACTCAGAGAAATTAAGGAAGATTTTGGGGAATATATCATGTTCATTAGAAGGCTTGTTTTAAAGACGTCATTTCTTTCTAAAACACTCGTTTTGGAAATTGATTGAAAAACTTGCAAGGCAATGAGATTTCTAAACAGAAAATATTATTTAGGATAGCTGAAACATGATATAAATATAAGTAGATTGTGCATTGCTTCACTTTTTGTGTATTTCATATTTTTATAGGGTGTAGTTATATGCCAGTTTTAATTTTACTGTTTACATTGTGTAGAGCTTAGAATGACATAAAGGACACATGATGAAACAAAAAAGGGAAGAGCCACTATGTTCTATGTTTGGTTTAAAACCTATTTTTTGTGCATTATTAGTAAGTCAAAATGATTACATTGCTATCACATTAATGGTTGCATTTGTAAATTCTTTATTATTTATACATTACTTTTTTTGGTTGTTGTGTAATTGAGTAGGTACCAAAGTTACTAATGTTCTTTAAACATTTGATTTTATGATGCATAAATTTGGGTTGACTTTGTTAGAAAATAAAGCCATTGCTTGAATGTTAGTTATTTTCAGATTGAAAGCATTTGGGAAATTACAGAATCTAAGACAGCAAGGGACCTCAGTGATCTGACCTTATGGAGTATCCCACTTGAAGGTTTTTCATAAATCATTCTGATATGGAACAAATGGATATGAACAGTGGAAACACGAGGTTAAGGGAATAATTCTCTAAAATGGGCCCACTGTGCTGACTCCCACATCCTTTCACTTTAAATGTAATTTACCCACAACCTTGCCTATGTTAAGTTCATAGGATATGTTACTTTCCTCAGCAAATCACCTGCTATCTGCAGGAGAAATACAGCCCTGAAATGCCAAAGATCACAAGCTACCATGAAGGTGGTGATAGGGGGACTTTTGTGACCCTTAAGCAGAACAAATTCCAGAACTTAGGAGATAATGATAATTTTTGATTAAAAATCTGTAAGAACTGGTTTCAATTAGAACTAATTAGTATGGGCAAAAGTGACCTAGAGTTGTCATGTGCAGTGGGAACTTGAAAGTCTGATGTCATCCTGCTATCAGTCAAAAGAGGTGGAGCTAGGCTGGACTCTATGGAAACTTCCTTGGGACCCTACAATAAAACTGGAGTGCATAAGAGGCACAGTGTTCCTCTCCTCTCTGAGAGAACTCACTTTCTCCCTTGAGAGTGCCCTCCTTTCCCCTTTCCTGTCCTTTACAATAAACTCATGTTGTTCTATTGAGTGGAACGTTTGAAATCTTTCCGACTTGATAGCAAGAAGGGGGAATCTCAGTCCCTCAGTTTGGTAGAAGCCTTCTACACTGTAATGGTTTCATGACATTCAATAATTCTGTTGTTTGTTGGTCACACTGTAGTTTTGTGGGTTTTTCCTATCTTCATGCCTTTTAAGATGTTGTTGCTTTTAAAAAAATCTCTTATTTTCCAAGGCCTATTTCCCATACTGCTAAGCATATCCTATTTATCCTTCAAGAGTGAGTTCTGAGCTAATTTTATTTTATACAATTATCCAATTTTATCACTATATATCTTTCTATCTTTCACTACAAAGACGTTCCTTAGCACTTACAGCCTGGTTCATTCATTTATGTTCTTAATTATATTGAATTTTATTAGGATCATGTAACTAAAAATTAGTGTTTTAAGAGTTCATAGGAATTTAATGAATGAAGAAAGTCCCAAAGAGATGAAATGACTCTAAGGGACTATAAGTAGGTATAGTAAATATGTGTTCGTAATAGAGGAATCCTCTCAATCATTTTGAATTACGTTGTCCATGTATACTTAGTATTCTTGACTGAAGAATATGTGAATGAAGAACATGTTATTGTTTTTACAGAAATTATTGCAAGGTGTAGGCATCATGATAGAAAGGCATGATCTTTGGAAAGACCTGAATTTAAATATCCTTGAGGACAAACAGGAATTACAACACTTAGCTAATAATACATATTTATTTTGAGGCACTAAATGGGATAATGACAATGAAAGCATTAAGACTTTTCATATGAAAGTGATTGATGTTCAGTAAGTGTTAGATATCTTTGTGTTCATTTTAGTCTTGCAGAATAGCTGTATGTCTATAAACCTAAATTTTTAAAATTTTAAAACTCTTTTTAGTAATACATGATAGTAGAATGTATTTTCATGAAGTATAACTTCCCATTCTGTGGTTGTACATGATATGGTGTTATACTGGTCATGTATCCATATACGAATATAAGAAAGTAATATCAGATCATTACTGTCTTTCATGTTCCCATTCCTCTCTCTTCCTTTCTTTCCCTGTGTCTAATCCAAAGTAATGTTTCTCTCTCCTCCACCCCTTATTGTGTGTTAGCATCTACATATCAGAGAAAATATTTGGCCTTTGATTCTTTGGGATTGGCTTACTTCACTTAGCATGCTATTCAATTCCATCTGTTTATCAGCATATGCCATAATTTCATTTCTCTTTATGGTTGTGTCATTTGGTCATGACACACTATCTTTTAAATATATTTTTATATGTAATTTGCCAGTATTATGAATTTTTGCATCTATGTTCATCAGGTATATTGGTATGAAGTTCTCTTCCTTGTTGTGTCTTTGGTTTTGGATCAGGGTGATACTAGCTTCATAGAATGAATTTGGAAGGGTTCTTGCCTTTTCTATTTCATGGAATAATTTGAGGAGGATTGGTGTTCTTCTTTGAAGGTCTAGTATAAGTTGGCTGAGAATCCATCTGGGGCTGGGCTTTTTTTTCTTGGTAGGCTTTAGATGGCATCTTTAATTTTATTGCTTGAAGTTTATTTAAATATTCTATGTCCTCATTCAATTTGGGTAGGTCATTTGTCTCTAGAAATTTGTTGATGTCTTTATGATTTTCTATTTTATTGGAGTATAGATTTTCAAAACAATTTGATTATCGTCTATATTTCAGTGGTATCTGTGGTGATAGTTTCTTTTTCATCATGAATTTTATTTACTGCCTTCTGCTTTTGGTGTTGATTTGTTCTTTTTATAGGGCTTTGTGATGCAATGTTAGGTTATTTATTTGGTGACTTTCTACCTTTATAAAGAAAATGCTCAGGGCAATAAACTTTCCTATATATAAAGTAAAAAATTAAAAAAAAATAAAAATAAAACACAAAACAAAACTGAAATATACTAATCAAACATTCTGGTCCTCAAAAAACTGAGCCATGAAAAACAACTGGTTTCAAAAGTATTAGAAATGAAGAAAAAATCCAAATATGAATGTGTATAAATGTCCACGAATTCTTAAGGTCACAATTAAACAAAAGAGAAAAGGAAAAAAAAAATCTCCACAAAAATTAAAGAATTATTTCCATTGGGGCTGGGGAATGTAGGTCAGTTGGTACAGTTGGTAGAGTGCTTGCTTCAAATGCACAAGGCCTTGGGTTCAATTCCCAGCATCACCAAAAAAAAAAAAAAAAAAAAAAAAAAAAAAAAATTGTTATTAGAGTTCAAAATATTCTCAGCTTCCCTTATCAGTAGTGTTAGATGGGGACATGTGGACAATCTTTTCAATGAAATAATAGCAGAAAGTTTCCCAAATCTAAAGAGTGAAATGTAAAATTAGATATTGGAGGCTTACAAGACCCCAAAATACCGAATTACAAGCGACCCACACCAAGGCATATTATTATGAAATTGCCCAACATACAAAATAAGGATAGCATTTTAAAGCATGCCACAGAAAAACAACACATTAGTTTTAGAGGGAAACCAATCTGGATCTCAGTTTATTTCTCAATACAGACCCTCAAAGCTATGAGGTCTTGAAATTTATTCTTCCATGATAAACAATAGGTAAAAGAATTCACAACTAGAAAGCCTGTACTACAAAACATAAGATATTTTGTGAAGAAGAAATGAAACATAAATTTGAAAACCAGCAAAAGGAGGAACTACACTAAAGGAATAGTCTGTCAAAGGAGAAACTAATTCAAATTAAAAACCAGAAATAAATAAAAATGGACATGGAATAAACATCATTTCTCAATAATAACACTGAATGTCAGTGGCCTAAAGTCATCAATCAAAAGACTTAGACTGGCACCTTGGATTAAAAATCAAGACCCAACAATATCCTTTTTCCAAGAGACTCACCTCATAGTTAAGGACATTAACAGACTGAAGGTTAAAGGATAAGACATATCATAAACATATCATTAGCATGGATCTGTTAAACAGGGGTTCCTATCCTCATATCAGATAAAGTTCTTCAAGTCAAAGTTAGTCAGAAGTAACCAAGAAGGCCATTTCATACTGCTTTAGGAAATTATACTTCAACAAGACATAACAATCATACATATTTATGCCCCAAAGAGTAGAGCATCTCTACACATCAAACTAACCCTTCTTCAAGAATCAAATAGGACACAACAGAATAATACTGGGTGACTTTAACACAACTCTCTCACCACTGGCTAGATCCTCCAAACAAAAACTAAAGAAGCTATAGACCTAAAAAATACAATTAGTAGTTTAGTCTTAACAGACATATATACAATATTTCATCCATCAATGACTGAATATACTTTCTTCTCCACATCTCATGGATCCTTCTCTAAAATAGATCATATCTTATGTCACAAAGCAACTCTTCTTTGAGCAAATATATAGAGATATTGCCTTGCATTCTATCAGATCATATTGGACTGAAGTTAGAAATCAATGATAAAATTTAAAAAAATAGAAGCTACTATAACATCTGGAGACAAATAATATGCTTTTGAATGATTGATGGATAGCATGAGAAATGAGAGATGAAATAAAAAAATATTTAGAAGTAAATGAGAATCATGGCAGAACTTATCAAAATTTTGGGACACTATCAAGGTAGTTCTAAGAGGAAAGTTCAAATTTTGGAAGATTGAACAATTTTTATTTGTTATTGAAGGTGAATACAAGAATTTAATTTATTGCATTGGTATTCTAAAGGAATTGGTAAACCAAATGATTGTGATTTCCTGTTATTAAGATCTCTTATTTTCGTTAATTGTGGTATGACTGGTTATCCACTCACAAAATGTTTAATGCTTAGATTTGTTGGCTTGGGTATAAAAATAATTAAGAATATCTTGGTGTACAATAGAGTTCATTCCATGTGGCCTGACGCCAAAACTCCTTATTCTTTGGAAAGGTCTTTGAAAAGCAGGAAAGCATAGATCATTGTATTCTTTGTTGAATGTAAATATTTAAAAAAATTTTTTTAAATTTTATTTCAGAGAAAATTTCACAAGAAGTTTTGTGTAGTTATGGACACAAAAGAAAATAAAGAACATATAGGTCATCTTCTTGAAGAAGTTCTAAAAACTGAATTAAATGTAAGTATTTGAAAACTTAGTTTAATAAACTTTGCCATAGATGTTTGTAGAAAAAAGGTATCTTCCTTGATAAAGCATGAACATCATTTGGTCTTAATATCATTCTGCCACAATGGGATTCTTTGGTCTCTTAACACTTCATTATGCTCCCCCTCCTTTTCCTTTCCTGTCCTTTTTATTTTGAAATAGGTTCTTGCTAAGTTGCTTAGGACCTTGCTAAGCTGCTGAGACTGGCTTTGAACTCTCAGTTTCTCCTGCCTCAGCCTCCCTAGTTGCTGGGATTGCAAGTGTGTCCCTGCCATCATATCTGGTTTCAATCTTTAGGTTGATAACACACAAATCATTTTGGTCATCTAAAACTAGTCCTCCAAAAAGGTTGCCTAGGGGGCTCATGGATGCAGTATTTCCAAGTCCTTCCATGTGAACCAAACCTTCAAGTTGATTTTGGCTAGATTAATACTGAAACAAAATAAAACCTTGGTTCAGAAAATTTTCCTTGAGTATCTTAAATATTCTACTCCATTTCCCTCTATCATGAAGTATTTTGAACAAGTGTGATGAACATGTAATTTTGTTTTTTGCCTTTTAGGTAATTTAGTCTCTATGAATGAAGGCCCAAATAATTATTTTATCTTTAAAGTTCAGTTGTTTCATTGGAATTTCCTCTGTTAGCTATTTTTAGTTGATGATCTGGGTATATTATGTGTTCTTTTATTGTTTAGATTTTTTTTTTTACTGAAAATTATGTCATTTTTAGCATTTTACGTTTAGTTTCCTTCAGAGATTCTTGTTGCATGATACACTCTTTGCTCGTTTTCTGTAGCTACTGCTTTCTCTTGGATTTTTAAAATCTCTCTTTTTGTTTTTAGAATTTTCTTGCTTTCCAATTTCCTTTTTTTCAGGCATGAAAAGATATTTTATTTGCTCTTGTGTTCTTATGTTCTAATGTTCTTTCTACTTTAGCCTTTAATTCTGCAATGAATGAATTTCTTCAGTTTTTCTGTTCTAATAACTACTTCTATTTTTTCCAGTTCTGCTTTTAAGAATTTCACCTAGATTATTAAATATTATTATTTTCATCTCTTTTGGGAATAGGTGTTTGTGATATGCATACATTGACTATAAAAACTTTTACTCTTTTATTTGTTATATTAACTTATGTGAGATTTATTATTCTCTACCGAAGCTCTCTTTTTCCTCCATAGCTTTATTGAGGTAAAATTGAAATACAATAAAATGCACATATTTGAATTATGCAATTTGATGAGTTCCTATGTATATAACCAATATCAATATAAAAAGTATTTGTGGGGCTGGGGATAAACTCAGTTGGTAGAATGCTTTCCTTGCATGCACAAGGCCCTGGGTTCAATCCTTAGCACCACACACACACATAAAAATAATAAAATAATTTGATAAAAAAAAGCCTAATTAAGAAAAAAGCAGGAACACAAAAATCAATGGAAATGGAGATATCAAAATAACCCTGCAGATGCTAAAAATATATTATGGTGATATTACAATTATAGGCCAACATAGGTGATAGCTTACATAGTATGGTCTATATTAGAGAAGGATCCATGTGCTGCTGAGAAGAAAGTGTATTCTCTCATTGATGCATGAAATATTCTATATATGTCAAGTCTAAATGTATTTTTTACTTCTAGAACTTTTTTATTTAGTTTTTCTTTAGAGGATCTGTCCAGTGGTGACAGAGGCATGTTAAAGTTACCCAGTATTATTGTGTTGTGTTCTATTTGATTCTTGAAATTGAGAGGGGTTTGTTTGCTATAGATAGATGCTCCATTGTTTAGGGCATAAATATGTAAGATTGTTATGTCTTGTTGATGTATAATTACCTTAAGCAGTATGAAGTGGCCTTTTTAGTCCCTTCTGATTAACTTTGGTTTGAGGTTGTCCACTTTATCGGATAGAAAGCCCTGCTTATTTACATGATCCGTGTGAGTGACATGTTTTTCCTGATCCTTTTACCTTCAGCTCGTGGATGTCTTTGCCTGTGAGGTGAGTCTCTTGGATAGCATATTGTTGGGTATTGTTTTTTTAACCCAATGTGCCAGTCTGTGCCTTTTGATTGATGAGTTTAGGCCATTAGTGTTCAACATTATTATTGAGATATGATTTGAATTCTCACTCATTTCAATTTAATTCTGGTTTTTAATTTTAATTAGTTTCTCCTAGATCAACTATTCCTTTAGTGTAGTTCCTCTCTTTGCTAGTTTTCACTATTTTTCATTTCTTTTTTTAATATTTTAAAAAATTTATTTAAAAATTGTTTTTACTTATAGATGAACATAATACTTTATTTTATCTATTTATGTGGAGCTGAAGATCAAACCCAGTGCCCCACACATGTGAGGCAAGCGCTCTATCACTGAGCCACAACCCCAGCCCTTTCTTTTCATCATCATGGAATATTTTGTTATGAATGTTCTGTAGTGCAGGCCTTTAGTTGCAAATTATTTTAACTTTTGTTTATCACGGCAGGTTTTTATTTCGTCTTCAAACCTGAAACTTAATTTTGCTTGATGTAGGATTCTTGGTTGGCATCTATTTTCTTTCAGAGTTCAGTATGTTTTTTTTAATCTTTTAAATTTATTCTAATGAGTTAGACATGATAGCAGAATGCATTTTGATTCATTGTACACAAATGGAGCACAACTTTTCATTTCTCTGGTTGTACACAATGTAGAGTTGCACAACATGTGCAGTCATACATGTACCTAGGTAATGATGTTCATCTCATTCCACCATCTTTCCTATCATCATGCTCCTCCCCATTCCCTCTGCTTTGCTGAATCAAAGTTCCTCCATTCTCTCCATGCCCCGCCCCCCTACCTGCCAATATGGGTCAGATTGGCTTACTTTGCTTAGCATGATATTCTCTAACTCCATCCATTTACCTGCAAATGCCATGCATAATTTTATTCTCTTTTAATGCTGAATAATATTCATTATGTACATGTTACACAGTTTCTTTATCCATTCATCTACTTAAGGTCATCTAGGTTGCTTCCTCAGATTAGCAATTGTGAATTGTGCTGCTATAAACATTTAAGTGGCTGCGTTACTATAGTACGATGTTTTTAAGTCTTTAGGGTATAGACTAAGGTGTGGGATAACTGGGT
Source organism: Tamias sibiricus (assembly GCA_025594165.1). Taxonomy (NCBI): domain Eukaryota; kingdom Metazoa; phylum Chordata; class Mammalia; order Rodentia; family Sciuridae; genus Tamias; species Tamias sibiricus. Next base: position 73,691,454 of record CM046664.1, read on the forward strand.
CAAATGGTGGTTCCATTCCAAATTTCCTAACGAATCTCCATAATGCTTTCCAAATTGGTTGCACCAATTTGCAGTCCCACCAGCAATTTATGAGTATGCCTTTCCCCCACGTCCTTACCAACATTTATTGCTGCTTGTATTCTTGATAACTGCCATTCTGACTGGGGTGAGATGAAATCTTAAAGTAGTTTTGATTTGCATTTCTCTAATTACTAGAGATGTTGAACATTTTTTCATATATTTGCTGATTGATTATATTTCTTCTGAAAAGTGTCTGTTCAGCTCCTTAGCCCATTTATTGATTGGGTTTTTTTTTTTTTTTTTTTTTTGGTGTTAAGTTTTTTGAGTTCTTTATATATCCTTGAAATTAGTGCTCTTTCTGATGTGTGTGTGGCAAACATTTGCTCCCAAAATGTAGGCTCTCTCTTCTCCTCATTGATTGTTTCTTTTGCTGAGAAGAAGCTTTTTAGTTTGAATCCATCCTGTTTATTGATTCTTGATTTTATTTCTTGTGTTTTTGGAGTCTTGTTAAGGAAGTTGGGGCTTAATTTGACATGAAGAAAATTTGGGCCTGCTTTTTCTTCTATTTGGCATAGGGTCTCTGGTCTAATTCCTAGGTCCTTGTTCCCCTTTGAGTTGAGTTTTATGCATGGTGAAAGATAGGGTTTAGTTACATTTGCTGCATATGGACTTCCAGTTCTCCCAGTCCGCTACCCTGTGGACTTGTAGTGTCCCTGAAAGTTTTCAGTACCTCACTGTTTAGGGGAGAAAAATAATAACAACCAATGAAGTTTAGTTTGTTTCTGTGTCTTCTATTCTGTACCATTGGTTTACAAGTCTATTTGGGTGCCAATACCATGCCGTTTTTGTTACTATAGCTTTGTAGTATAGTTTAAGGTCTGGTATTGTGATGTCTCCTGCTTCACTCTTGCTGAGGATTGCTTTGGCTATTCTGGGTCTTATTTTTCCAAATGAATTTCATGAATCTTATCTACTTCTTTTTTTATTAATTTTTTATTATTCTAATTTGTTATACATGTTTGCAGAGTACATTTCATTTCATATTACATATAAAGAGCACAATTTTTCGAGTTGCTGGTTTAATATAGAGTATTTTTACAATTGTGTCTTCATACATGTATTTAGGATAATCATGGATAACTCAGTCTGCCATTATTCCTATCCCCTTGCCCCTTCCTCACTCCCCCCTTTGTTCTATTTAAAGCTCTTTTATTCCTCTCATTCCCCCTCTCTTGCCTTTATAAGTTAGTATCTTCATATCAAAGAGATCATTAGACCTTTGGTTTTTTTGGGATTGGCTAACTTCACTTAGCATTATTTTCTCCAACTCCATCCATTTACCTGCAAATGCCATGATTTTATTCACTTTTAGTGCTGATTAGTGTTCCATTGTGTATATATATGTGTATATATACCAAAGTTTACCAATCCATTCATCTGCTGATGGGCATCAGGGTTGGTTCCACAATCTAGCTATAGTGAATTGTGTTGCTATAAACATTGATGTGGCTGTGTCCCTGTAGTAAGGTGTTTTTAAGTCCTCTGGGAATAGGCCAAGGAGTGGGATAGCTGCATCAAATGGTGGTTCCATTCCCAGTTTTCTGAGGAATCTCCATACTACTTTCCAGATTGGCTTCACCAATTTGCAGTTCCACCAGCAATGTAAGAGTGTGCCTTTTCCCCCACATCCTTGCCAGCATTTATTGTTGTTTGTTTTTTTGATAGCTGCCATTCTGAATGGAGTAAGATGCACCTAATGGAAGAAAAAGTAAGTCCAAATCTCCATCATGTTGGTTTAGGCTCCAACTTTTCTACTTCTATAAGGAATTATGTCAAGATTTTAATTGGAATCATATTGAATCTGTATAGTCGTTTGGATAGTATGGCCATTTTGACAATATTAATTCCGCCTATCTGAAAGCATGGGAGATCTTTCCATCATCTAAGGTCTTCTTCAATTTCTTTCTTTAGTGTTCAGTAGTTTTCATGGCAGATTTCTTTCTCCTCTCTTGTTAGCTTGACTTCCAAATATTTTATTTTTTGAAATTATTGTGAATGGCATAGTTTTCCTAATTTTTCTGTCAGCAGATTCATCACTGATATATGGAAATTCATTTGATTCATGGGTGTTGATTTTTATATCCTGCTACTTTGCTGAATTAATTTATGAATTCTAGAAGTTTTCTGGTGGAGTTTTTTTGGATCCTCTAAGTATAGAATCATGTCATCAGTAAATAATTATTGTTAGAGTTGTTCTTTTCCTATTTGTGTCCATTTAATTTTTTTTTTAATCTGTCTAATTGCTCTGGCTAGAGCTTCAAGGACTATGTTAAATGGAAATGGTGAAAGAGGGCATCACTGTCTTGTTCCAGTTTTTACAGGGAATGCTTCCAAATTTTCTCCATTGAAAATGATGTTGGCTTTGGGTTTAGCATAGATAGCATTTACAACGTTGAGGTATATTCCTACTATCCTTAGTTTTTCTAGTGTTTTGAACATGAAAGGGTGCTGTATTTTGTCAAATGCTTTCTCTTCATTAATTGATGGAATCATATGATTCTTTATGTCTGTTGATGTGATGAATTGTATTTATTGATTTCCTTAGTTTGAACCATCCTTGCATCCCTGGAATGTATCCCACTTGATCATGGTGCACTATTTTTTAAATATGTTTTTGTATTGATTTGTTTTGTATTTGATTTTTCAGAATTTTATTGAGAAATTTTGCATCAACGTTCATCAGGGATATCGGTCTAACATTTACTTTCCTTGATGTGTCTCTGTCTGGTTTTGGTATCAGGATGATACTAGCTTCATAGAATGAGTTTTCTCTTTCATGGAATAATTTGAGGAGTCTTGGTATTAATTTTTCTTTGTAGGTCTTGTAGAACTCAGCTATGAATCTGTCTGGTCCCCAGCTTTTCTTGGTTGGTAGCCTTTTGATGGCATCTTCTATTTCCTTGCTTTGTATTTGATTTTTCAGAATTTTATTGAGAAATTTTGCATCAACGTTCATCAGGGATATCGGTCTAACATTTACTTTCCTTGATGTGTCTCTGTCTGGTTTTGGTATCAGGATGATACTAGCTTCATAGAATGAGTTTTCTCTTTCATGGAATAATTTGAGGAGTCTTGGTATTAATTTTTCTTTGTAGGTCTTGTAGAACTCAGCTATGAATCTGTCTGGTCCCCAGCTTTTCTTGGTTGGTAGCCTTTTGATGGCATCTTCTATTTCCTTGCTTGAAATTGATTTGTTTAAATTGTGTATGTCCTTCTGGCACTGTCTGATGTCCCATGGGGGAGATTACCATATTGGATGGGCTATGGTGGTGGCTGCAATATCCCAAAATGGAGGTGGTTTTGGTGGAGACACATGGTGAATAGGGAACCGCAATGTGGTGTTCCTTTCTGCGCAGGCGCAGTGTTCCTCTCAGGTGGCAGGGCGCATTTTTCAGCAGGCAGTGCAGTGTGTCAGACCTCTCCAGGGCATTGGGTCATGCGGTTTTGTATTGCTATATGTTATTCCTGGGATCTCCTAACTTTGAAGGTCTGCAGTATGAAATCAGCTGAGATCCAAATTGGTTTTTCCCTACATGTAATCTGGTATTTTTCTCTGGCATCCTTTAAAATTCTATCCTCATTCTGGATGTTAGGCATTTTTGTTATAATGTATCCTGATGTGAGTCTGTTGTAATTTTGTACGTTTGGAGTCCTATAAATCTCTTGTATTTGATTTTTCCATTTTATTCTTCATAGTTGGGAATTTTCTAATATTATTTCATTGAGAAATTGTGCATGCCTTTGGTTTGTATCTCTGCACCTTCATCTATCCCAATAAATCTTAAATTTGGTCTTTTCAGGTTATCCCTTAGTTCTTGCAAGTTGTGTTCATGGTTTCTTAACATCTTCTGTCTGTGGTCAACTCTATTTTCATGATTACATATTTTGTCTTTATTGCCTCAGGTTCTGTCTTTCAAGCGGTCTATTTTGTTGGTGATGCTTTCTGTTGAATTTTTAATTTGGTTTATTGTTTTCTTCATTTCTAGGATTTCTGCTTACCCCCCTCTAGAATCTTTGCCGCTTTATTGAAGTGATCTTTCACTTTTAGTATTTTCTCTCTGATTTCACTTCTTATACTGTACTGTACTTCACAGATCAATTTAACTACATACATTCTTATCTCCTTCTCTCACATTTCTTCTACTGTGGTATCAATGTATTCTGTTATTGGTATATCTTGGTTTATTTGGGGCAATTTGTTCCCTTACTTTTTCATGTTGTTTATGTGTCTACCCATATGAAAGTATGGGTCTGAGGCAGTAGAGATTTTACCCTGTGGACTTGTAGTATCCCTGAAAGTTTTTAGTACCTCACTGTTTAGGGTAGACAAATAGTAATAACCACCAATGCCAACAATATATAGTATTAAACCAAATAATTTTTACTATGACATCTATGATGTCATTATCACAATAAACAGAAATGATATGACCAGTTATTGCCTACAATAAAAACAGCAAGTTCCAAAAAGTGTTTATAATTTCAAATGGTGGACAAAGAGAGAACAGAAGTGATATAGGATGTGAAGATTATGAGGAGGAAGAGAGAAGAAAAAGTAAAAAATTAAATAAAGAATGAAAGAACAATGGAGATTGGCTGTCAGCAGAGGAAAAGAGAATCAAGGGAAATGGGAAAAAATGTATGTATTAAATAAAATTTTTAAAAAATAAAATAAAAAACAATACTGAAATATACTATTCAAACATCCTAGTTTACATAAAACCAATCCATATAATATAACTGGCTTAAAAATGCTAGAAATGAGAAAAGAAATATGAATATGTATAAATGTCCATGTATCATTAAGGTCACAGAGAAAACAAATTGAACACAAAGGTTTTGACGAAAAGTTAACAAATTCTTCCATTGGCATTCAAGAGATTCTCAGCTTCTTTTAGTAGTTTTAGGTGGGGTCCTCTGTAGCATGATGCGCCACCCTTTGGATTGCTGGAGTAAGAGAGGTTGTTATAAAGGTGGATTTCCTAGAGGCAGGGTTTGGGGTTAGGTGGGCTCCACACTCTTTGCTAAATGCCAGTTGGTCTGGAGATTTTAAATCAGCATATTTCCAGCGCCAGGTTCTTGCTGGTCCACTCAGGAAGACTGTACCCCACCTATCTCCCTTTGGTTCCACTGGTGTGGTTAGTGACCCAGTTCTTATTTCCATATGTCACCTTTGGACCCCATGTTTCCTACTCTCAAGTTCAGTCTCCAAACTCAATCTCTCCTGGTCCTGTCCTTTCGAACTCCTGGCCAGATACTTTCTCCCAACAGGTCCTGCAAGCAAGCAATCAGATTGGAGGAGGAGGGGTGGAGCTCCGTGGGTTTCCACAACCAGTTGTCCCTGTGTAAACCTTTCTCATTTGATTTTCTCTTGGTCACCTAAGAACACTCTGTATTGTTCAGTGTGTATTTACTGGCTCTGTATTAGGTTTGCCAGGAATTGGCCCTCTTAGCTGCCAGCTCCCATGCAGTAACTGTAAAATGGTTCTTTGCTTTGCCCTCTGTATGCTGACTGGAGGGTGATGGCTTCTTTGTCCCCACATGGGTATTGTGCAAGGTGTCTTTCAGATTTGCCTGGCAATGTCCTTGATCTTTAAATGCTCTATACCCAAGACATGCCTTGAGCCTCTCAAAAAATGCACGTTCCTTTAATTCACTTATCCCTGCACTGTGCTCACAGAGGGACTGCTCTGGGTGGTGCTTCCAGCCCAGGCATGGCAGTGGGCTGTGCCGCTGGGTATTTCTTCTTTATTTTAATCTAGCCTCCCGAGATCCCCATCTGCTTTGACTGTCCAGTTTTAAATTCCAGTAAGTGCCCCACTTTTCTTTTGTTCACCTGCTTTGCTGAGAAGCTGCCTGTTTGCTATCTTGATTTCACTCCACAGACAGCCAAGAAAGTGACCCCTTCTATTTTGCCATCTTGAAAACCCTCTCCACTCTGTCTTTTAAGAAGGGGAATCTTACCTATTTTTAGGAAGAAGGGGTGGGTCAAAGTAAGCTTAATGGCATAATATTCCTCCTTTTGTTGTTTTTAGGAAAAGCTGAATATATGACCATATTCTTAGAGTCCTGCTCAGTTGCTGTTTTCCTTTACCTGGCCATTCTCCTTCTGTTATTTCAACTCTACCTCTGTTTCTTACTTGAGACCTCCCAGGCTCGTCCTTGGACCTACATATGTGCTTCAATCTATTAATTTTGAATATTCTTAGGGCACAGCCCCCCAGAAATCTCCAACCAAGTGACATCCTCATGTTGCTCCTTTGTGTTCAATTTTGAATTTTTGCCCACAAAAAACCTTTCCTCCTTTCTCTTGTCATTCCCAGAATTGCCTGCTAAGCTGACCAGAAATTACCTGATGATGAATGTTTTTCCAGCTCCCTTGAGTTTTCTTCCACCTTTTGCTGTAGTTTCTTAAACTGTGTGGGTCTTTGTAGGTGACAGCAGTTTATCTCTACCCACTAATAATGAGTTTGTAGTAAATACTGTCTAAGAGATTTTGGTTTAAATATTTTTCTTGTACGTTCTTTTTATTAAGGAATCTGCAGAGAGTCAGTGATTAAAAACAACATGTTAGCTTTCCAGAAACTTATTCACATTTATCCTTTTACAAAGTGGCTCTCCTGGGACATTTCTAATTTTTAAGCACTTTAGTTTCTCTCTTACTTTCCAGTATGTAATTTAAAAATAAAGATAGCAACTTTGGAATTAAAATAAATAGGTTTGACTTTGAAGTTAGGTATTTTGTTCATGTAATAAGCCAGATAGTATGCATATACTCAAAGCTAGGTGCAATAAGTGTTTCTCAAATACCTTATAATTGTAGTAACCTCTAGGGGATACATTGGACTTTTTATTATATTTTTAAAGGAGGAGCTAACATAGGACTATTTTTATCTTCACTTTTAAATTTTAATTGAAATGCAGTAGTCGCATGTATCGAAGAGGTACAATGTGATGTTTCAATAAAAGTATACAGTGAATAGATGAGAGTAATCAGCATATTTGTCACCTCCAACATTTATTATATGTGTTGGGAACATTGAGAATATTTTCTACTTAACTATTATGAGATATTCAATTATTTATCGTCAATAATAGTTATTCTCCTGTACTACAGAACATTAGAAGCCTAAACATAGGACTTCTAAAACTGAGGTTTGGACATCCTGCATCTTTCTCAGAGAATCTTGATTGACCTTGGAAGATTTTATTACTGCTTAGACCTCTCTGGCCTCTAAATTTGCCAATAAACTGTTAAATTATCAAAAATTTACCAGGATGTTTTCTGACTTAGTCACAATGTAATGATGATTATGCATAGACTTCTGTATATACTGAACAGTACTCTCACCCTATGATTTCCCCTTTTATCTTATAAATCAGAATAGAGAGGCCTTCTGGTTTAATGATTTAACCAAGATCACATTATTGTCAGACTCCTAGGCCAGAGGCTGGACTTTGAGAGTTCCAGAAAATCAGGTCTGGCCATTTTCCCTGAAACCAAATGGGAATAATAATCATTAAAAAGCAGGAAAGAAGCCAGGCGCGGTGGCGCACTCCTGTGATCCCAGCACTTGGGAGGCTTAGGCAGGAGGATCATGAGTTCAGAAGCCCGTGTCAGCAATGGTGAGGCACTTAGCAACTCAGTGAAACTGTCTCTAATAAAATACAAAAAAGGGCTAGGGATGTGGCCCTGGGGATGGTCTAGTGCCCCTGAGTTCAATCCCTGGTACCAAAAAAAAAAAAAAAAAAAAAAAAAAAAATAAGGGTAGGAAAGGAACCTTAATCAATATGGCCATTTTGGAAAGGCAGAATGAGAATGTGTCTCACCCCTGGGGTAATAACATGAGCTTGAGCTTGATGTTTAATTAGAAGAATTGGTAAAGTGGGTCAGAAGTATTCCTAACTAATCAGTATTGGTGTAACTATAGTCTGGTTGATAATTATCTCGGTTTTGGTTCTGTGAGGTTACTCTGGAGAAGTCCCTATCATTTGAGGTGGCGATTTCCATTTGCCGTACAGGGTGTGTATCTGTCAGACCTCTGGTCCTAGAAGGGGCAATTCAGTTCCCATGAGAGGATTGCTCTGGCTTACGGGAGCAGTCTCAGCATGAGGTTATCTGCCTGCAAGTCTCTGCTATTCCTGGAAGGTTTAGGGCAATTTGGGAATTCTAGGCACCACTCCAAGGGTCTGGAGCAAGAGTCTGTAAAACTGGTATTGAATGTTCCTGCAGAGCTTGAAAATACTTTATTTACTCTTATCTTGATGTCCTCAGTCTTGAAGGGGGAAAGATAGTTTAGGTAAATTTTGGGATAATAAACCTGATGTTACCAGTGTTTAGGTAAACTCCCTCAATGATTCCCAAACCCTTGTGCAGAGCTGATCGGGAATCTTCAAACAATTAGAGAATGAAGGCAGAGATGCCAATATTTATCCTGCTTGTAGTTATTCATTGGGTATCTGTAGGCCCAAGTGAAAACTCAGTGCTTTTAGTGAAACAATTTTTTTTTTTTTTTTTTTTTTTTTGGTGGTACTGGGGATTGAACTCAGGGGCACTTGACCACTGGGTCGCATCCCCAGCCCTTTTTTGTATTTTATTTAGAGACAGGGTCTTACTGAGTTGCTAAGTGCCTCGCCATTGCTGAGGCTGGCTTTGAACTCACAATCCTCCTGCCTCAGCCTCCCAAAGTGCTGGGATTACAGGCGTGCGCCACCGCACCCAGCTGAAACAACTTTTAATTCTCTGTTACATAAGTAGTGAATATGGATGCTAGAAGAGGTGAAATGAAAGAAGATAAATGTTTTTATGTTTGATAGAGGTTTTATAATTAAAGTCTGGAAGAAGTTTTTTCTTTTGGAAACAATATATATCTAGTTTTACATAATTTTTCTCTTTCCTTATAAAAGCAAATTTATCTTGTGGAATTTTTAGTTCATAATTTTTGCCAAACACAAAATGTCATATATTCTAGCATTTTTACCTCGAAGAAGTTTTTGTCTTGCTTTGAAAAGAACATATAAAAAGGATGAAGTCACCACTATTGAAATCTGTGGGGCAGACCAGTGTGGGTGTGGAGCTGCCCAACACACAATGAGAGGATTGTTTTGTTGATGTGAAAAGAAAAAATGTTTCCCACTGAAACTGAAGGAGGAGATTGGGTATGCTTATGGTAATTACCTGCACTAGAATTCTGCCACATACCTTAGGTGTGATCCAAATGTCTAACTATAATATGATGGAAAATACCCAATTCATGGGAGAGGTTGCTAAAAAGGAAAATACACAGCAAATTGGTTAGGAGACAACCCCCCCCCCCCCCCAACCCCCTCACTGCCCCAGTACACATTTCACTGATACTTAAATTACAAGGCTTTAATTATCATCCTTGCTATACTCTGGATTTTTTTTTTAAGGACTTTTAAGAATTTCATAGAACCTACCTTCTTCAGATAAAGAACTCACTCTAGAGACATCTTTTACTTCTTTCTATCTCAGCAAATGTTTAAAAATAGTTGACATTATATACTGCTCAGAATGTAGTAAGGATGTATAAGTAGGGAGATGTGTTCAGTCTTCCATTAGTTTCTAAATTCATTAATTTAGTAATAAATGCTTATCAGGAAGTAGTTATTGGATATAGAGTTGAACTAAGCAAGTGTGGTTCTCTAAAGGAGTTAACTGCCTAATTAGAGATAAAACAATAAACAAATGCAAATACAAAACAATGTTTAATTATAGATTGTCCCAAATATTCTAAGGAAAACTGAATTGTTTATGTAAGACAGCCATGAAAATAGATTTATTGGGACTAGAGGGCAGTGATTAAAGCTCTTGGCAAACATAGGATTTAGTTAGGGCTGAAAGAATAATTAGGAATTGTCTATTTAAAGAGCAAGCCAAAAGGAGCAATGTTTGAAGGGAACATAAGGAACTTCAGTCAAAAAACTGAAGTCAGGGTTCTGTGATTGGTGGGAGACCCAGAGGCAGTCTTGTAGGCTTGCTGAATGGATTACTGTTACTGTTAGTATCACTATTTTCATTTTGTCTTAAGAGCAAAATGAATGGTAGAGCATTTTAGCTAGAAATGACATGATCCAATTTGCTTTTACAAAAAGTTCATGTTGGCAACTGCTTCCTTCCAAAGAGGAAGACATGAAGTACTTAATGTTCTTATGCATCACATTACTCCTAAATGCATAAGCATGTTCAACCCAATTTTCATCCATGAAATGGAAGCTCCTAAGGAATGCTGATCTCTACCCTGAACAAATAGGGACTGAAGAGGGCTTTTTATTTGTGTGTGTGTGTTTTCCTTATCCACTCCTTCCTGTTTCCTGGAGCATATAATTTAATTATTGTTTTGTTTAACCACAAATGACAAACCAGGGTATAAGTGAAAACCATTTGTTTTCCTGCGTGTAAAGCATGCTGTGGTTCTATTGAAGCTCTTGTATGGTACATAATTTATTTCTCTGAATGCACTTCACTTTGTGTCCTGTGTATGTATATCTGTGCCTTTTGTTATTGAGCTCACTAAATTCAACATATAGAGTTAATCAAACATCGTAGACCTCTCTAAGTTCAGTGTAGGACATTTGTCAAAAAAAAAAAAAAAAAAAAAAAAAAAAAAAAAAAAAAAAAACATCAAAAATAGCAAAGTCAGAGAAACATGAAAAAGGAATGCAACAGCAAATTAAACCAAAGCATCTTGAGACTCATTCAAATAGTCATTTTATGCTTATTTTGATACCTATGAAAGCATATTTTAATATAAAAATTCAGGGTCTCTATGAAAGCATATTTTAATATAAAAATTCAGGGTCTCTATTTTTATTTTTGCTGAACACATTATTAATAATAGTGAAATGACACCATAAAGCCTTTTCTTCTCATAGTTCTCCAACTCTGAGTGGCAGCAAGGGTGATTCACTTTGAGGATGTGGGAGGTGTATTTGTATGGAGTAAGCCTAGAAACCAGCTGAGGACCATCCCACTAAATCCCTTTGGTTAGCCAGGTTTTTTGATGAGTTCTCCAGAGTGAACAGAAAGTGAACTTATTGAGCTGTATTGTTACTCAAGATGGTGTTCATTACGTATATACTGTATATAATAAAATTTGTTCATAATTATAATTGCTTGTCATGGCTTTAAAACATTATCAGTGAGGGAGCTAGGGTAATCTTTAGATGCCATTTGCTCTGTTTTTTTTTTTTCCTATGTATTTAATATATCATTACCTTTTTGAATGTCTAGTGTATTCTTTAGATACAAGAACCTCAGGAAGTATTACTCTTCCTAGAAGAATCAAATTGTTAATTTGTGAAAAGAGTCTTGTGCCTCCTTGTCCCATTAAGAATGATGTCATTACTTATAAATTCTAGATGTACATTATGCTAAGTTAAAAAAATAAAAAGCAAAACAGAACTGTAAGCATTTAGTATTGGGCATATATTTGTGAAGTCAGGTTTTTGTTATGGGTTAGATATAAAGTGTCCCCCAAAAGCTCTTGGGTGAGATAATGCAAGAAAGTTCAGATGTGAAATGATTGAGTCATGGGAGCTTTAAACTAATTGCATTAATTCAGTGATAGGGATTAACTGGGTGGTAACTGTAGGGTGTAGTTGGAAGAGGTAGGTTACTGTGATTGTACCTTTGGGGTATATATTTTGTCCCTGGTGAACAAGGCCTCTCTCCCTCTGGTTCATGGTATGATGTTCTGAGCTATGTTCCTCTGCCACACCCATCTGCCATGATGTTCTCTCTCACTTGGACCCATAGCAATGGAGATAGCTGTCTGTGGACTGAGCCTCTGAAACAGCCCCAAATAGACTTTTCTTCCTCTAAATTTGTTCTTGTCAGATATTTTAGTCACAGCCACAAATATGCTGACTAAAACAGATCTTATCTTCTAATTCAGGAAATTGATTTCACATGTAAATATTTCTAGTAGGAAAATTCATATAGAATTTGGAAAATAATTGCTCTTTTTTGCTTGGCAGGAGAGCTCAGTTATAGAGTGCTTGCTTAGCATGTGTAAGGTACTAGGTTTTATTCCCAGTATAGCAAAGTAAATACATAAAGGAACTAGCTCATTTGACATACAGGTAGTAGTTATCAGCCGTCAATGGTTATTTCAGTGAATATGTGCATACTAACTTGCTTATGTTTTTTAAATTGAGATGTAGTTCTAGACTTACTGTGATTTTATTTCATTGCTTTCTGTTTCACTCCATTCAATAGAATCCATGATATTTTAAAGTATTTTATACTAATATTTCCCATAACAAATTGAGTTAGGAGATGCATTTTAACTATTTGTATGTAGAATTATTCTACTTTACAGTGCCAAAAAGTAGATTATTGTATCTAGTGGCTTTAGCTAAATGATATTTCCAGTGTTTTGGTATTTATAGGAAAATTTAACCAAATACACATCTTGAACTCCTGATGAGAATAAATTATCTATTATTTGGTTACCTGAAAACCTGTTTCCAAAGTCTACAAATAAAACTTGTCCAGCCGGGCACGGTGGCGCATGCCTGTAATCCCAGCACTTTGGGAGGCTGAGGCAGGAGGATCGCGAGTTCAAAGCCAGCCTCAGCAATGGCGAGGCACTTAGCAACTCAGTGAGACCCTGTCTCTAATAAAATACAAAAAAGGGCTGGGGATGTGACCCAGTGGATGAGTGCCCCTGAGTTCAATCCCCGGTACCACAAAAAAAAAAAAAAAAAAAAAAAAAAAAAAAAACTTGTCCATCTGTTTGGGGTAAAAATCTTTCTCTCCTTTCTGTTCCATAGACAATATATATTTGCATTGACTTCTTAGTGTATGTGAGTCAACTTTTCTAAAGATTGGCCTGTCATTTAAGATCTTTCACAATCTCAGGAGCCTGAGGCAGGAGGATTGCAAGCTCAAGGCCAGCTTCAGTAATTTAAGGAGACCCTCAGCAACTTAGTGGAACCCCGTCTCAAAATAAAAAGGACTGTGGATATAGCTTAGTGGTAAAGTACCTGTGGGTTCAATCCTCAGTATTAAAAAAAAAAAAAAAAAAAAGAAAGAAAGAAAGAAAGAAACAGCCTCCTTACCCCAAGACCCCCAAAACCTAATACCTTCCACAGTCTGTATTTCTGTTAATGATATTATTGTCATCATGTTCAACCTGTCTTCCTCATGTCTCCATTTTTTCTTGTCTTTGCTCATAGAATTCTTCTTGTTTGTGTGCCTTCCCTACTTGTGTATTTTAAGTTTTAATGCTTAGTCTGTTATTACTCTTCCCATGAATTTCTCCCCATTTTTCTAATACTTGGATCTTGGAAAGTACTCAACAAAAATGCTGTCATTCCGCATATCCTGCTTTTTTGTTACTTATACATATATCTTTCAGCACCTCTTATCACTGATCCTTTGCACTGTGCTGTGTATGTATGTTGTAGGAATCAGATAAATAGTTGTGGTTAATGATGATAGGATGATGTACAAGTGAGCTTCTGGAATACCTCTCCACCTGGATATCTGCCAAATATATTTCTGCAGATAAAGAGGTAGCTTCTGGGTGTCCATCAATCATGTGAACAGTTGAAAAAAGTTTGAAACATAAAGTATACCCAAGAAGTTCTGATTGATTTCCTAACAAGAAGCAAGGACTATGTTCCAAAGAGGAGGGAAGGGAAGGGCACCCTGCAGATGTTGCAGTAATAAGATGAACTGGAGTCAGCGACAGTGATGAAATTGATGGTGAACAGCCTTTCTGTAAGGAAAAGAGAAAAGACAATAGGAGAGAGAAGAGATCTGTGGAGGGGCCTAGAATTGGGGTGAAGAATTACATCCATAAGCAACATTTAAAAATTCTTCAGAATCTGTACTAAGATTCTATGTCAAGATTGAATCTACGTTTCTGTATCATCTAGAAAAGTCTTGCTTTAGAAATATCCTGAGGTATACACATGTTCACATACTTCTGAAACAGTCATATGGTTGTGTTTTGGCTATTTTATTGAAAAAGTGATCAATAAAAATAAAAATATTTTGAAACTATAGGCTAAATAAAGTCTATTCAATGGGTTACTACTATATTTCTTATTGTGGAAAGTTATATGAAATAGAAATTTTCAATGTAAATATAGCAAGTATATTTTTCATTCAAGAGGAAAATACAGTAATGAAAAATAGCATGTGTCCTATACAGGATTAGAAGAAATATAATGACAGTATTCAGGTTGCTTCTAGTTAGTAATTTCAAGTTAGTGACATTTTGCCCACAGTGTAACTGATTTGTTATACATACTTTAGTGTACATGGAAACAGTCTGAAATTATACTTCTAATACATCTGGCTGTATCCATATTATTTAGAAAAAACTAAATTTTGCACATGGAAATTAGATTTTGATATAAATTTAGTTAAAGTTTGAAGGAAGATTAGTTGAAGTAATAAATTCTTTAATCATTTATATGTACCATGATTGTAGGAGAAACAAAGATATGAGTGATTAATTTTAGATGATAGAGGAAGTTATTAGTTTTGCTTTATTAAAATTAAGTTGTATTTGGATTGCTGGATGGGAACACACTCCTCAGTAAATTTATCTACTAAAACAAGATAATTGATTAATGTACGTCCAAATGATCAAACTTCTTTGTGCTTCAAAGAGTGATACATGGACTAGTAATACCAGCATTAACTGGAAACTTATCAGAAATGTTGATTCTTAGGCACCATTCATATCTAAGAGAATCAAAATCTGCATTTTTAACGAGATTTCCAGGAATTCTGATGCACGCTAAAATTTCAGAAACACAGTTGTGAATGTTTTTATCGTCTCACTGTAATAAAAGTTACTTGAGGACAGAAACTTCTCACTCATTTATATGGACTCAATATGCAATCTAGCCCTCAATAAATATTTGTCAAATAAATGAGACCTTATATTAATCCATCACTGACTAGGATAATTTTCATGACTGTATTTTTAGTTAAAACGTATAGGATTTATTTAATCTTGTGAATTCTTAGCTTGCAAATGTTTTATGCATTACTATTAAGCATAAACAGATCATGTTACTGTATATCTTTACAACATATCAACCTTTGTCATTTCAGTTAAGTAATATCTACAAATTGTGTTTGACAAACACAATTTATGAGTTGAGGCATATCATTTCCCATTTATTTACAACACTGTCTACTAGTTATACTATAGTATCATATTCTGTAGTAAAAACTTAGCAGTTTGAGCAGATTTGTGTTTGATGGATTACATTTTGTTTAGATAATATCCAGCTTTGGATATAAAATCTGTATAAGTAAGTGGGAGTCTTGAATTCTTTACAGTAGGTGCTCAGCTTTGTTAGGATAGGGCTTAATATTTTCCATTCCACACTCTTTGTAGCTTTGTATTATAACAATAGTTAGCCTTTGAATTTTAACAGAGAGAAGAAAATCACAAAGGACGACTGTTCTTAAGGAATATTAGTGCAATGATTTTAATTGCTTAGCAGATAGTGGTTCAAAAGCATTTAACTCTTCTCCAAGATCAAATCTGAAGACTTAGACCCCTTTTTAGATACTTTGTAGGACCCAGAAAAAATTGTCAGACTTAGGGGATTGTATGAACCTGTAATTAAGGTTCTTAGTACTCAACTGATATCTTCCAGATTCTTTTTCTGAATTGACTTTTGTACTTATAGTATAACACTCATCTGAGCAATGGTCTGGTGACTTCCATGATAAAGAGTAGAGTTACCTAGAGTAACAGTGGTTGCCAGTGTACTTTAGATGTGTGGACTGAGGGGATCCCCAGACTGGAGTCGGACTACTTGCTCTAATTTGGCCATGTTATTATCCTGGATAAGTTATTTAAACTTCTATGCCTTAGCATCTTTACCTATAGCATGAGGACAATGATAATACCTGCCCTGTGTGTGTGTGTGTGTGTGTGTGTGTGTGCTATGTAATTTTAATGCATAATTATTTAAAGCATTAGCATAGATTCCAGGAAATGATAGGGTATTAAATGTAGAAAGGTAATGGATATATTATCATGTGTTGAAATTTCATCAAAAGTTGATGGCAGTTAAAAGTGATTGAAAAAATAACAGCAAGCACTTAATATATTACAATGTGTAAGAGTGGTTATCAGCATTTCACATATATTCAAGCAAACATGGCGACTCACCTGGCAGCATACACAGTAGACTTTATACTTTCTAGAGCAGCGCTTAGGGGAAAAGCCCATCAATTCAGGAACAGAGGAAGTGCTCACTGCAATGTATAGCAATGCGAGGGGATCTTAATGGCTGCTATGTTATACTTCAATCTTTGTGCTGTGTGGTTTTAAGCCATGTAATTAGAGAAGTACTAGTCATTCCCCTGGTGTCCTAAGGGATTGGGGTACAACCGTAGTGTGACATGGCAGCCCTTGGTTACAATGCTTTTCTGCCTGTCTGGAATATAGGTTTGGGAGTATATCAAGATTTCTGTTGATATGACCATCTGGCTACAGTCTGAGTACTATGGTGGCAGTTCTTAGAGTGTCACTGGTATAATCCATCAGCATACAATTCACAGTTAAGTGTCTTATAGTTAGTATAACAGCAGACTGGTGACCCAATGGATTTTTCACCTCAAATCTTTATCAAGATTGAACACCTTAAAGATGTAACTTTGTTCCAGAAACTTCAAGATAAAGACCTATTTAGAAAAGGAGTCTTGGAAAAGTTAATGCTTACCTCTCACATATTAATTTAGCAAACCCTTATATCAGTTCTATGAGGTTTTCATTTTACTGATGTGTAAAATGAACCACAGGGCTTAAGTAATTTATCAAAACTCACACAGCAAGAATATTCCAGAGATGATTCAAATCTAGGGAGCTTACTCTGAGTCCATATTCTTCATTACAAAAGAAGATTATAAAAGCAGATTCAAATTAAGAATATAGTAAATTCCCAATGCTAGGTGATCACAACCAACAAAAAGACTTAATTGTAGGTGCGTCTATAGAGTGGAAGGAAAAATGTGTCTTTCTACAGTTCCCTTGCACCCATGTTAGTCCTATTGTTTGAATAGGAGGGAGGTGAGAAATGGGCAGATTAGAAATGACCCAATGAACATGTTCTTAAAAGAGGGTTATCTTTTCAGAAACACATTTTTGAACCTCTGACATATGGAACTTAAGCCAAAACCTTTTAGTTTTAGTTAAGCCATAAATCTACTTGAACTAAAACTGTTTTTTTGACAACCCATCTTTCTTCCTAATAGCCATGCTTTAAAAAGTATTTTGAATATGCAGATATTTGTATTTAATTGTGAATCTTTGCTGAATTCTTATTTGTAATACTGAAAGGAAAGTATTAAATACTTTTGGTGTCCTCTAATTTTACTGAACACATTGGAAAATCATTTCAAATGTTGTTAAAATGTTCTTTGAACCAAAATATTTACATAACAAGAAGTTCATGTAGCTAGCAGATTGTTCCATTTGTTGTGTTTAAATGTGGAAACATTTGGAATGATGGCATAAGATGATGCCATAGACTTTTTTCATAAACAACCTAAATGTGTTGTCTAATACGGGTTATTAAAGGTGTTAAAGATTCCTTTGCTATATAGGTACAATGTAAGTTTCTCTACTCAAACATTGGAAATACTGTTTTCTGGTATGGAGGAAAATAGTTTGACTAAATAAAAATTCCACTAACTGGAAACCATTATTAAAAGACTCAGTTTCTAGAAGCAGTGTATTGTAGTTTCATGTGTTTTTATTAAGAGTAAAAAAAAATTCTAATATTTATACTTTTTGTAAAAATTTGTGCACATTATTTAGTCTATTCATTTGTTGATGAATGATATCTTTTAAGTAGAGTTTTTAAATTATCATTAGCTGGGCACAGTGGCGCATGCCTGTAATCCCAGCACTTGGGAGGCTGAGGCAGGAGGATCGTGAGTTCAAAGCCACCCTCAGCAATGGCGAGGCACTTAGCCCCTCAGTGACACCCTGTCTCTAAATAAAATACAAAAAGGAGCTGAGGACGTGGCCCTCTGGTTGAGTGCCCCTGAGTTCAATCTCCGGTATCAAAAACAAAACAAAACAAAAAAAGCAAAAATTATCAAATATCTAAGCAAGTATATTTTAATCAAAGTAATAATAATATTATGTAGCTGGGAAGTATGATTTGCATATATCTATGTCCTATATTCTGAGAATATTGTATTGTTAACTACTAATTAAATTGAAGAAATATGTGATAGCTTTAATAAGGAAATACATATTGAAATCAATATGGGTTAAAATTGTCACAGGCAAGAATGATACCTGTCAAAATCGAGGAAGAGTGTCTTCGAGTTTGATATTTATGTCGCAGGAAGAGTTGGATAGTTCAGATTTTGAATAGGTTATAAATAGATTATGGAAATGTTAGTGACAAATTCACTTTTGATTTAATCTAATAGGTGTTGTACACAAACAAGTAATGTATGCTGTTATGGCTTAGATGTGAGATGACCCCCAAAAGCTCAGGTGTGAGACAATGCAAGAATTTTCAGAGGTGAGATGAATAGATTATGAGAGTTATGAGCTAATCAGTGGATTAATCTACTTGTACATATAAACTGGATTTTAACTATAGGTGGGTAGGAAAATATTGGTGACTAGAGAGGTGCTTTTGGGTTTTATATTTTGTTCCTAGTGAGTGGAATTCTCTCTCTGCTTCCTGTTGCCATGTCCTGAACTGCTTTCCTCCTCCATACCTTTCCACCATGATGTTCTGCCTTACCTTGGGCCCAGAGAGGTATGGTATCAGTTGTCTATTAAAAGAGACCATTGAAACTGTGAACCAATATAACCTTTTCCTCTGCTGTGTTGTGTGTGTGTGTGTGTGTGTATGTAGATATATATGTGTATATATGCATATATATACACACGTGTAGATATCTTTATATATAATTGCATATTCTTAATTCAAAAAATGAAAGAGAAGCTTTGGTTTAGGAACAATGATATTAACATAATCTTAATACTAATGAATACTTCCCTTATTCAAGAATGTGCCACATAAAAGTAAAATAATTTCTTGAAATATTAAAAATGTAACAATGAAATCCAGGTAAATAATGATAGAGTAAAGGTAATTTACAAAATTCTCCTTTCTCTAGAGCTTTCAAAAAAGCAAAAATAGGAAACAAAGCAAATAAAAGTACTAACAGCAAATGACCAGAGCCAAGGGGACCACCTTTACACATAAGTTGTAAAATGTAGCAGTCAAGAGAGAAACTGAACTCATGAGGTTTACCATGTCTTCTCTACCCTGACTGTGGGTTGCTGAGACCTCCTATGGGGGCAAAAGGTGATTTGTTAAACCTAGGTAAATCTTTTTAATTTTTTATTTTAATTTTTTATTTTTTTAAAGATTAATACAGTTCATGTGCATCTTTATTTAGTATGTTTTAGTGGTGCTGGGATTGAACCCAGTACCTCATGCGTGGTAAGCAGGTGCTCTACCACTGAGCAACAACCCCATCCCAACCTAGGTAAATCTTATGTTGTTAAAATATCTGCAGATGGAGGTACTGAAGTGAAGATCAGGGAAGGCAGAAAAATTCCTCGTGAGTTGAAAATTCCTTCCATTCTCTGTGGCATCTCTTTAAGGGATAGCGACAGGGACTATTTTTTTTTTTTTTTTTTTTAATTTTCCAGCTCCTAGAAAATAATCAGAAAACTAATTCATACTAAAAATAATCATAGCATACATAAATCAGTTGAAATAAATATGAGAAAAACCTCAAGCCTCTCCCTATCCCTAAAATATCCTCATACCTGTTTATTCTACAGAACTCAGTAAGAATCTGAATTCAAAAAGGTGAAAAACTCCATGCAGCATTCGAAGAGGTTACTGGTGATTGAATAAGAGAACAAAATTCAGACTAGAAGAATATTATTAAAGATTTGTCCTTTATAAATATTATTAAATATTTATCCTTTAGAAATAGCAATGCAATGCATCCAAAATCATATTTCTATAATACAGGTTTAAATTGAGATAATCACAGTATATTCCAAGACAAAATGAAAAAATATGTGGATGATAATGACATTTACTATATATCAAGTAGAAAAAGCAAGAAATTCTTTTGGAAGTCAGAAGAAAAATTTCTTGAAATGACAAACTGATTCTGCATAACAAAGAGGAAGTATTGTCAGAAAAAAGTGAGAAACCATAATTGTCAATCAAACTTATTCTGATTAAGGTTTAAATTTCTTTCATAAAGAATTCTTCGGGAATGTACATAGGTACAGAAACCAGAAACAAAAATTCCAAGTATAGACTGACTAGCCTCTTAACATCTCCAGAGTTTCTTCCAAATATGATGAAGCTTTGTCTAGAAACTTCAAATGAAGGTGGAATCCAAGACTATTGTCAAAGGTGAAATCGTCCTTTAGTTACAAAGACAAAAGGAAAGAGAATTTCAAATATAACATCTAGGAGGACTTCTTTGAAAAACTGCTCCACATTGAAATATACCCAATAAAATGATGAATGGAGCATAGATGAGTAACAAATGCCTAAGAACTAGCAGGGAGTCGGGCAGTGTTGAAGGACATTGACCAGTGACTACAAATCTGTGAGGCAAAGAAAGCCTGAAGCAAACTTTTATTCTTAAATTCAGCTATTCTTAGAGTATGAAAGCACAAAAACTCAGGAACATGAAATGGAGGCCTTTGTTGCGCATACACACACACACACACACACACACACACACATACACATATATATGTATACACACACACATATTAAAAAACCCACAAACACTTGGAGGTGAAGTTTATTCAATAAAGAAATTGATTAAAGTTAGTAACTTAAAAATAGAGAAATGTTTAAAAGTCAGTTTCTTTGGAGATATGTCTAAAGCATTTTTATTATGGTTACAGACTAAAATACAAATCTAAAAAACCTTGTCAGGATAAAATCATGACCAGAGTTAGGCTATGGGCAGAAGATGGGCTATCTCTTCTTTCATGAATGGATGTAAGTTAATAGAGACATACAAATGAATTGAGTTGTCTTTATAAGTCCAGTGTCTTTATCACGTTAATTTTTTTTCTTAATTGTTAGGAACTGACTTGGATGTGAAGTATTATCTGAAGTTTAGCAATACCTTGTATTTTACTGCGTTTGGTTTACTTTTATTAAAATTAGATAATTAAAAGTGACACATAGTATAATCCCATTTTAATAAAAGGCACTTATATTTTTGATTCATTATTTTGTCCTTCTAGCTTACTGTGTATATCATTCATATAGAATTGTCAGAAAGATACATAACTAACATTCAAAGTGATTTTTTGCAGTGGAATTTTTTGGTGAATTAAAAAAAAAAAACTTTTTAAAAGCTTCTCTACATTGCTAAAGGACACATAGAATTTTTTATGACATAAGACCTCTTTCCTTTAAAAAACTAAGGTGGCAAAGTGTTAATCCACTTGTTAATCATTTGCTATTGGTAAAAGACATTCAGATTTCCAAATCCTATCCTCAAGGATTTCACCTAATTTTTTAATGTTTAGGAGGCTAAATGAAATATATCTCATGTTCTTATCCTAGACCTCATTTATATATATTCATAAGGAATTTGTACAGTAAATTGTGTTTTTACTTATGCACATTTATTGAAGCTAAGATCTTGAGATGTGGTTGCCTTATATCTGTATGTCAGAAACTTCACAGGATCTCAGGTTATCCCCTACTTGAATGCAAACTAGTCAGCCTGACACACCACCCACCATAGTTACTGGCAGAAGAATGAAGACTCCATAGTCAGAGAAAAGACAAGGTGTTATTCAAAACCACAGCAGTAGCTGGAGTAATAGTGTAGCACTGGTTTTCTGAATTGCAGGTCCCATGGACAGATGCAGTTAGGGTTAATTATTGCTAGGCAGTGGAGTGCATTAAAAAGAACTTTGATATCAGGAAACCCTGGTCTTTTACATGGGCTGCTGGCAAACCATCTCATTCTTCTGTCACAAGAAAGACATTATTACTTTGGAATGTCATGCAAATCTGCTCCAGGGAGACTGATGTCTCTATCTTTGCTTTCTGAAAAATAAGCAGATCTTCCCTACGAAGAGACATATCTCTCTTTGCAAGTCTGCCTGCTATGCAAACATCCTTGAAAAGACAGTCTGGAGCAAATTACGCATTAATGCCTTTGAAAATGTTTGGATACATGAGAGACCCAAGAAAAATTGTCTCCTTGTGATATCTAGAAGATGTGACCCCTTGATCCAATTTAATGTTGCACAATGGAAGCTGATTTCTTTTCTACTCAAGTTTTAATACATAGTTTATGACATGGAAGTGTTTGTGTGTCTGTTTTCTTGAACTTTAAGCACAATAAGAATTTTAAATGGAAACTTAAAATGTTTGACGAGCTAATTTTATAGCAAAGCAAAGATCTTGAAGCTTTTATCACTTTCCAAAATGTTGTCAAAATTCTATAAAATTAAGGTGTAGAATAGATAAGGCTTTTACAAGTACAATTTGAGGTTTTGCTTGAGAACAGCATTGTATTTTATAACTGTAAATTGTGAAGTATTCTAAATGTAATGCCTGCTTCTAAGTGAAGCAATTTATTATGTTCTTATTTGTTAAAAAGTATTCATTATTCATGGCCTATTTCAAAAATCTTTTTCTTGGTAACCTGATAAACTTAAGCCTGATTTTATTTCCTACAGTAATTCTATGCTATGTTGTTTACATTTAAATTTTCATGTTTTGTCTTTCTATCCAGATTGTAAACTTTTCCTGTTTGTCTTTTCTCTTAGCATATACAAGTCACATCTCAGGCTTTGTATAATGCTGGCAGTGATATTCAACATACCAACTTAGAGCAATGCTACAATTTTGTTTGTGTGAATGTAAGTAGAATATATAAATTATTGGAAGTATTTGAGTACTAAACAAGTGTAATGTCAAAGAGACCTAATTTTTTCTTAATCTTTAAATATTTGAACATAAAATTTTGAAAAGTGAGTTGTATTATTTAGTATAGATTTGGATACTTTATTTTTTATCTTCTGAAATATGGAAATAACACTTCTTACCATGCTAATGCTCATAAGAAAAAGAGGGTGATGTTTCTTTAGATAGTTTTGTTAAATTTTCTTTTTTAAAAAACATGGAGTTAAGTAGATTATAAGAATTCTGTTTGAATTATTAGCTCAAATTTAATATGTTTAATCTATAAGTAGCCTTTAAAACTGTTTTAAAATTAATCTTGGTAAATCTTTTGAAAGCTACATAAAATCTCTTTATTTTCCTGGGTGTGGTGGCCCATGCCTATAATCAGCGTCTTGTGAGGTGGAGGCAGGAAGTTCATGAGTTCAAAGCCAGCTTCAGCAAAAGTGAGGCACTAAGCACTCAGTGAGACCCTGTCTCTAAATAAAATACAAAATAGGCCTGGGGATTTTTTGAATGGCTCAGTTTTTGAATGCCCCTGAGTTCAATCCCTGGTACCCACCCCCACCCCTAAAAAAAAAAAAAAAAAAAAAAAAAAAAAAAAACCCTCTTCATTTTTCTTCTTGAGTTAACTTTTAAATCATATTAGAAATTTATTCCACTTCATTTTATTTTCTTGCTGTTCCAGGTTAAGGCATCTGATTTCCAAGAGACCCAGAAGTTAATGAGTATGCTTGAAGAGAGCAATTTTCCCATTTTATATCCCATTGTTGTAGTTTTGGTAAGTATTCACTTACTGAATGGATGCAGATTTTTCTCATCAAACTTGTGCTTACTACCTCCTATGTTTCTATTTAACAAAATTTATCCCATTGATACCCTTGACCCAAAACCAGAGGAAACTTTTCTTTGTGGATTTTGGGGCTTTCTCTCTTGCTATGACTGCTGTGGACACTTTCTTACTATAGTCATTCGGTTGAACTGTCATGTTCATAAAGCGGTTCAATTCAACCTAGCAAATGATTTCATTACTTTTTCTTCATTAAAATTATAAACTACATGACTAAGTTTGCTAGTCATTAGGATGTAATGAGCTTAATGTGATAATGTAAAAGAGCTTTATTTAGCATATTGTCATAATTCCAATTAGCAAAGAAATCCTGAATGTTAAAAAAGGTGAGGAATAAATTTAATAAAATCTGTTCTTGGGTCCATATTCTCTTTTCCATGGAAAGTGTAAGTAGAAGAAGTGCTTATTAAAGGGCACTCCTAGAAGAAATGCCAATGAATATTTTGGAGAGGTGTATTTTAACCACTGAACTACCTCCCAGATTTTTATAAAAACTTTTTTTTTTTAAGCAGGAATGAGATGACTCAAAGTTCACTATCATTTACATGAAAATTTGAAAATCCAGACTATACACTCACCACCCCATCTAAGAAGCCAGCATTCTTTACTTCAATCTGATTCCTGAGCTTCCATCATACATTTACAATTTTCTATTTGGTATTTCCATTGTAGTACTTCAATTCTCAAATTCAGCATATCAAATCTATCATTGCTTTAGTCAGCTTTTTCACTGCTATGAACAGAAGACCTGAAAAGAACAGTTTTAGAAGAGGAAAAGTTTTAGGGCTCATGGATTTCAGAGGTCTTTGTCAATAGTTGGCCAGATCCTTTACTGTGGACCTAAGGTATGGTAGAACATCCTGGCAGAACAGTGTGGTAGAGGAAAGCAACTCGAGACATGGCCACCAGGAATAAGAGGGAGAGGATGAGAGAGGGAAAGGAGAGAGAGAGATTCCCTCAGCACAGACAATATATATACCCCAACTACTCATACACCCCCATTGAACCATCTTCTCTAACCACACCCTACTTGACTGCAGTTACCACTCAGTTAATCCATTCAGGAGCGTTAACATACTGATTAGGTTAAGGCTCTCAAAACCCTATTTTTTCACTTCTGAATGTTTTTGCATTGTCTTACACATGAGCTTTTGGAGACATCTAGTATCTAAACCATAACGATCACCAGAACACATTAAACACATTATCCCTAACTTCTAATGGGTCTCCTTTTGCCACAAGTTGTAACAGTATAGTCAAGTTGGAACCTGTGTTGTTTTGAGTTTTCTTCCTGTCTTTCTCCACCAAATACACTTATACACATGCTTAGTTTTAAAACTTCTAGTTCTTAGCCGAGCATGGTGGCGCATGCCTGTAATCCCAGCACTTGGTAGGCTGAGGCAGGAGGATCGCGAGTTCAAAGCCAGCCTCAGCCAGCCTCAGCAATGGAGAGGCACTTAGCAACTCAGTGAGACCTTGTCTCTAATAAAATACAAAAAAGGGCTGGAGATGTGGCCCAGTGGTCTAGTGCCCCTGAGTTCAATCCCCGGTACCCCCCCCCCAAAAAAAAAAAAAAACCCAAAACCTTCTAGTTCTTCTACTCATTAGATCTTATATCTGGAACCTTGACTATTGTGTTGACTTTGACTTCATTGGTCCAAAGTAAATGCCATAATTGTTTAGATGCCTGATGTTCTGTATCAAACCAAGAGAAAAGATGGACAGTTTTACAGTTAAAATCAAAGTGTCTCTTAGAGAACTAGTTTAAGAATTCTGTAAGTCTGTATGTTATAAACACTCTAAAATATTTTTTTGAAATGGGGGATTATCACTCCGTAATATCTGTATGCTGATTTTATGTTGCATGAACATACTTAAAATGTAGCATATTAAGGTTATTAAAGCTAATGGGAAAATGTTTCATTAGAATTTCTTTAGAATCCATAGATTTAGGGTGGTGCGAGTCACTGGGAAGGATGGAATACAGAATGCTAGCTTCTTGGTTAGGGTGGTGGGTGTAGAGAGTTTGATTTTTTGAATTATCCTAAAAATTATTGTGAACATAGATAATCAAGTTTCATCCTTTTGCTCTCTGATATGACTTCTACTATATGTTGCCAAAAGGCCATTTTAGTTTCCTGTGAATGAAAATGTGGTAGAACCATTCATATATTATCCAAATTAATAGATGTGTGGAAAATGTTTTGATAGTTGTAAAATAAAGTAAAATATAATTTAAGTCTAGATATCTTAAAATTTGTATGTATGTTAGTAAGAAGAAAAATATACACATAAATATATATAGCATTTAAGTATATGATTATGAATATGCACACAGTCATATGTACCAATGTGTGTAATTAGATGTTACATGTATTAGGCAGCCCAGAGG
Organism: Tamias sibiricus; assembly: GCA_025594165.1. Taxonomy (NCBI): domain Eukaryota; kingdom Metazoa; phylum Chordata; class Mammalia; order Rodentia; family Sciuridae; genus Tamias; species Tamias sibiricus. The sequence continues at coordinate 73,717,730 of CM046664.1, forward strand.
TCATAGAGACCACCTTTATATGAATTAACTTTGTTACAAAATTAAAGCAAGAAGAAAGCCCCATGCTACTGTCTTTTTGTTTGTTTCGTTTTGTTTTTAAATGATGTTCTTGTTAAACAACTTTAAATTCTAAGAAGAATGGTCAAAAAAGGAGTCTGATTATTTTTTTCCCTACACAGGTAGGCTTTATTCCATAGAAATACATTAGAAAATGACATAAAAATCATAGAAAAAATGCCATTTTGGCATTATGTGATTCAGTAGACATTGAATGAATATATTGTTAATGTTGAAGGGTCTATTTTGCTGACTAGAAGCTGTGACTATGACACTCATAGCATCACCTGAGAGTGTCACAGTCACCTGAGAGTGTCACTTTTCATCTTCTGGGAGAAGATGAAAAGACAAACTTTGAAGTTTGGTTTCTATTCAGTGCATATTGCTTTCCTATTGTAGTAAAGTCAAAAGATTTTAAGTGGAACCATCATAAGTTAGTGTCTATTTTTATTGTTGTCCCCTTTATCAGATTGCATCACTCAAGAGGGTTGTCTGACTAGGCACAGTGATATATTCCTATAATTACAGTGACACAGGATGATCTCAAGTTCAAGGCCTGCTTGGGCAACTTCCCTAGATAAAAAGAAAACAAATAAAAAGGGCTGGGGAGGTAGCTCCATGGTAGAGCAACCCTGGGTTCCATTCCTACTACTAAAAAAAAAAAAAAAAAAAAAAAAAATGTTATTATAGTGGCTTAATAATACCACCACCTACAGACATAGCATGTATCCAGTTCTTTGTTTTCTAATTTTATGGTTTATGTTCATTACTCAAATAATGATGAACAAATACTTAGAAAATAAAGTAATGAATGTCTTTTTTTTTTTTTTTTTTTGGTACCAGGGATTGAACTCAGGGGCACTCAACCACTGGGCCACATCCCCAGCCCCCCCCCCCCCTTTTTTTGTATTTTATTAGAGACAGGGTCTCACTGAGTTGCTAAGTGCCTCTCCATTGCTGAGGCTGGCTTTGAACTTGCGATCCTCCTGCCTCAGCCTCCCAAGTGCTGGGATTATAGGCGTGTGCCACCACACCTGGCAATATCTTAAAGTACTAAAAATTAAATTTATAAAAAGTCTCTAGGAAAGAAGGATAGACTTTTATCTAAATAAGAATGAAGGGCACTAAGAATCTGAATTTAGACTGATTGCTTGTTTAGAAATTAATGATCAGAATTTTTCTCCCCCAGCAATTGAGAAAAGAGATTTCAGGGGGCAAAACTACCTACTGATGTTGTCCAGACAAGATTATGTGAAGCCACTTGTGAAACCAAATATCTTTTCCTATAAAACTAGTAAAATAGGGATTCTAATTTATTTGATCCTGTCAAGATTTCCACAAAACATTCTTTGGAATCAGCTGGAATAACGGACAATACATTTTTATATAAACCCGTTTTTTTTTTTCAGTAAGCACATTTTATTCACTTAATGGGTACCAAATAAATGTTTAGTCATTAAATTTGGGAAGAGATGAGTAAAAAAATATAGGTAGAAGTACAAAGTTGGAAAATGAAACAAACTCTTTAATTTTTTTTAATTTGTTTATTTTTATGTATTTGCGGGGATTGAACCCAGTTCCTCATGCATGCTAAGCAAGCGCTCTACCACTAAGCTACAACCCCGGCCCCCAAACTCTTTTAAGTTTTTTTTTTTTTTTTTTGGTAAATGGTTTGTCACTTCTCTACACCAAAAATTATTTTGTAGTAATGATCTGTGTAATTACATGAGGGTGCTGCTTTTGGGAGCCCGTGTGAACACTTTTGCTGGTGCACTGTGAGAGCTAGGAATCCTTTTAAGAATTTAATTTACAAAATTATCAAGTGGACTTCTAATGCTTTGAAAAACAAGTAAATCTTCCAAAGTGCCTAATTTAGTTTCAGTTGGTAGAAAGTTGCATAATGATGTAAAAATCAGAATATGGTATTTAAAATACTTAAAAGTATTTAATATTTGAACATACCAGCAAATTCAAAAAAGAGAAAACCACCATCCATTGATATTTGAAACTTTCACATGTGGCAAAACTGTCACAGAATGTAAATTGTTTCCAGAAGGTTCCATAACTCAAAATGGCAGCATCAAGAAGAGAATTAATCCAGTGTGGAGTATATCATATATACTTGTTACTTTTATACTCATGAATGTGTTAATAATGGAAAAAGATTAAAAATATACATATAACATAAAAGTATTTGATGTTTCTTTCTAATGAAGAACACATGACAATTGGAAAAACATAATGATTCCCTCTTTTAAGTTCTAATGGCTTCTTCACAGTGTATTGAGCCTTGACTGAATCTAAGTTATAAAAATCTTTGGTCCTGTTAAGTTTTTTACCAGATCCTAGACATGGGTCTTTGTCACCTTTTACTTAACTGCTTGTTCTATACATTTCCTCGTTAACCCTGTTATTACTAGACTTAGAAAATGTGTTTTCAAGACACAAGTTCTTATAAAACAAACAAAAGAGAGCTACTTTAATTCTCACTCCTTTGTATTGGGTTTACTTTGTACAATCTTGATGTTTCAGATTATTTTTATTTTTAAGTAGGTGTGTGTGTGTGTGTGTGTGTGTGTGTGTATGTATGTATGTGTGTGTAGCAGTAATTGATATACTCCAGGAGTGGATTGAAATCCCTGTTGTGCTCCAGTCTCAAACTTACTGCTATTGCAGCCTCATGAATACTTTTATTTTTCCTTTATAAACATTATAATTGTATTATATATTGAATTTTTTATGATGTTTCACTTGAGATATATTGGAGTTTTCTCCTTCATGGCTTTTACACTACTTGAAAAGCAGAAATAGAATCACTTGTGCACATTCTATAAATTTTTTCATTTGTTTTCTGTTAATGTTGTCAGTCTCAGGTATTTCCTGCCTAAATCAATAATAAAACCTAAATAAATACTGGTTAAAAACACCTTTAGAACTGTTTTCCAACTGTGGTCGTGAAGGAATTCATTTCTAGTGCAGGGACAAGGAATGATGAAATCATTCTTATGGGAGGTGTTGAATAGAAAGAATTGACTGTGTTGTTGTAAGTTTAAGAAGATCTTTGCTTATGGCTAAATGGTTAATGAAAAGGTTGTGTTGTGGGATATAGAAATTCCCAAAGATTAATTATGATGGACATATAACTGATGATGTATAAAGAAATCATTCTCATAGGACACACCTTCCTGTGATTCATTCTTTTAAAGAATAAAGGCTATTTATTTTCAGATTAACAGAGGTGCTCCAATAGAATATTTAAATAGAATGGATTCCTGATGACTTTTTCCAGTCTTTATGAATATATTTTTTTAATTAAGCAGAGTTTGGAATTTCTATTTCCCTATTTTATGTAGTTTAATTAACTTGGTCAGATGAACAAAGTTTTTTTTGTGAATTTATTTGCCAGTGTTATATCAGTAATCACTTTGTAAAATTTAACATAAGAATTGTACAGGAGGCAAAAACAAAATGTAAAAGTGGACTGCTTTGTCAGAGAGTTTACATTGATTTTAGCTCTAGAGGAGTTGATCTTAATGACTTGGCCATTCAATGTTCAGAAATATGTCTGGGGATTAGTCACTAGATTGTTATTTTGTGCTACTGAATTTCCATTAAGTATTGAAATAGCCATTCCTTTAACTCTATTATGCTATTTACAATGATGGATCAAATTCATTTTCAGTATAATTATTTTAAAGATACATTTTATGCTTGTATAATTAGTAAATTAAAGTGATACAGAAATATACTAAAACTGACTTTACTTAGACTATATAAAAGAGTTTCATTTCTTGTAGGAAAATAATTTCTTGTGTAACCCACATGGTATGTATGCTTGGTCTGGAGTTAGGATATAAAGTACATGTGCTGGGTATACAAATGAAAATTATCTTTTAACCTGTCTAAGTGACTTCATGTCTTGGAGCTTCAATTAAATATTATTATCCATAAAAAAAGCGGGATGTCCTTAATGGGATCTAAGTGGCTTCTTTTTCTAAAAATATTTTCTATCCAACAGCATGTTATAAAGTCATTTTACTTTTATATGTTCCACATGCATGTTTTTAAAATATAAATGTAGTAGAGCAGTTTATATTATAACAGGCATGTTGAGTATGAATTGGGTGGAATGACATTTCTATTTCAAGCTATTTTTGAGATCACCTATAATCTAATCTTTTTCACAAGACTTCGCAAGTTATTTTTTAATGTACCTTGTGGTATTTGTCCCTTATTCTCTTTTCATTGTTTGGTTTTATAGGTTAAGTCCTTCTCCCCTTTTGCATTTCATTCCTCTTTTCTATTTCTTTGTTTAATCATAAATGAAAAATTAATCCCCCTCTTTTTTAATACAAAGAAATGTATTCTTCCACATCTACTTTGGGCCTTATGTTGTGAGAAAGACTCAATTAAAACTTGCATTAATGTTTCTTCCTCCCAATTCATTTTAAACTTTAGACCCTTTTAAGTTAGTATTTGATTGGGAATGATTTTTAAAATTAATTTATTTTAATTAGGTATATATGATAGCAGAATGCATTTTGATTCATTGTATACAATTGCAGCACAACTTTTCATTTCTCTGGTTGTACATGATGTAGTGTCTCACCATATGTGCAGTCATACCTAGGGTAATGATGTCCATCTCATTCCACCATCTTTCCTGCCCCCATGCACCCTTCCCATCCCTCCCTCCCCCCTTTGCCCCATCAAAGTTCCTCCAATTTTCCCATTACCCCTCCACCCCCGACACTGTTATGGATTAGCTTCCACTTATCAGAGAGAACATTCAGTCTTTGGGTTTTTGGGATTGGCTTACTTGGCTTAGCATGATATTCTCCAACTCTGTCCATTTAATGGATTGATTAGCATAGATTCATTTAATATTAATTGAACCACTGTGACAATTTATTTTGACATACTTGCAGCATATTTGATAATGTAGACTTTTTCTTTAAATGGCATCATATTTTAGAAGAGTAGGTCATTTTGTATAAGCTAATTTTTCAGATTATTTTATCTTAGTTTAGGAAGGGTCTAATTGTGTTTGTCTAGTTTTGTTTTCTTAAAAAAAAAGATTCTTGATAATAAGAGCTTAATTAAATGACTTTTTGAGTTAGCCAAGGAAATGCTCCAGTGGCAGGGAGTTCAAGAGATCCCTTGTCCCTTTCCCTTCTACCACCCTGATGTTTAAGAATTATAAGCAGGTGTGCTGGAAAAGGGGGTAGGTTACCTTGGTGATGTCTTGTTAAAAGACCTAGGTGGAAGCAGAGATTTGGAAGACTGAGTAAGGTGCAGCTCTGAGGTATGAACGAATAGCATTTGTATATGGACAGAGAAGCATAGAGAATGGTCAGAACTGGAGAGAGTTAGGGAATGGGTCTAAAACCGAAGGAACTACACATTATGGAGGGTTGAGGTTGGGGCTACTTAGCGCTGAGGTCAAGGCAGGGTTTCTGAGTTCAAACTTTGTAAAGCATCACTGTCCTGCTAGAAATTGATGAAATAAGATTTGTATTTTATGCATTTTGGCTACAGCACAAAGAATGGATTAAAATAAACTGAAGTAGTCCTTGATGTATTTAGTTTGGTTAGCAGCTGCTTTCCATTAGTCCTAGAAATAATGATGGTGGCTGGGACCAGGGTAATGATAGAATGTGTTCCTTCCTCTCAAACCCGATTTTACATGTTGAAATTCTAGCCCCAACATGATAATTTTAGGATGGGTGTACTTTTTTTTTAGTAATTTGGTCATGAGGGTAGAGCCCTGATGAATGGGATTAGTGCCCTTCTAACAGGCACAGGGCTAGTTTGCTTTTTTTTACACCACCTAAGGAGATGATTAGATGGAAGTCTGCTACCTGAAGAGAGCCCTCACCAGAATAGACCATGTTGGCACTCTAAAACTTCCAAGCTATGATAAATTTCTGTTTTTTATAAACTACACAGTCTGGCATTTGTCATAGAAGTACAAAATGACTAAGGTAGTTTTAGTAGGACTGGTCAGATAGGGAATAATGATGGATTTAAGAAATCAAAGAACCAAGAATTAGTACATGATTAGATGGGAGAGAGGATGTAAATATTCTATTTTTATGTATCTTGAAATGGGTAAATGATAGTAAGATAGTGCTGTATGGTTTGGATTTGGAATGTTGTCCAAAAGCTCATGTGTTGAAGACTTGATTCCCAATGAAGAAGTGTCCAGAGTTGGGGCCTTTGGGAAGTGATTGGATCATGAGGGCTCTGACCTCATCAGTGGTTCAGTCCATTGACAGCTGAGTGAACTACTTGAAGGTGGTAGGAACCTGGCATGTAAGTCACAGTGGAGAAAGACCACTGAGGGCATTTCCTTGATGACTATTCTTGTCTCTGGCCCTTACTCCCTTTTCTTTTCTGTCTCTTTCTACCCCCATCCCTTCTTTCCCTCTTTTCTGACTGCCATGAACTGAATAATTTTCCTTTGCCGTGCCCTTTTGGAATTCTTCCTTATTTCAGACCATGGTCTGAAACCTCTGAAACCATGAGCCAAAACAAACCTCTTTTTCTCCAGGTTGTTTATGTCAAATATTTTGGTCATAGTGATTAACAGAGAGAGGGAACATTAGAGAAGGCATAGTGATTAACAGAGAGAGGGAACATTAGAGAAGAATCTTTTTTGTTTCTGAAACTTAAATGGGAAGATGTCTCAAATTTGTTGGCAGAGTATAATTTGAAAGATTTTGGTCAAGAGCTTCCTCTGTGTGTGTGTGTGTGTGTGTGTGTGTGTGTGTGTGTGTGTTTATTGAACCTCTTGTCCTAAAACTTACTTGGAAAGGGAAGCTAGATGTTTATGAATTCTTTAATAATTGTATTTAATATTATTTTGAATATTGAATTCCAAGTGTGGGCACAAGTCAAAAATATATTTTTGTATTACAACTTTTTGAAGTCATACAGAGTGTCTGAATGATTGATCATGTTTATTAAGGAAATTTTTCTGTAGTAATACTTTATGCTCTGAAAACTGCAACAGAAAAAACCGTTGTCCATGGATTGAATCATTAGCAGACAGAAAGATGGTAAGAATATTACCAAACCTAAGTGTTGTTCCCTTAGGATAAAAAAATCTGTAGCCACCTAAAAATAGATTACTTTTGCAGTTTTCTGGAAAGCCTGAACAGATCTTTTATTGAAAGTATAGAAAGGTGATGGAATCGGTGCCAAAAGCTTATTGATTCAAACATGCTTAGGCTTGAATGCTGTTTGCAACAAGTTCACATGTGAGACTTTGAAATGTATAGTGTGATTCAATTCTCAAGGCATAAGAGGTTTTATTTTAAGGGATCCTGAAGCTTATACTTACTCCATATAAATGATGGAATACTTGATTCTCTGGTTTCTGCTAAGGTGGAATATAGCAATTTGTCAAGATGGTCTAGCATCTAGAACTCTTATTTGGGAGTGGCAGGACTGGATAAAATAACCTGCAAGTCTTTTCTGGATATCATTTCCACTTCTATAATCTATTTAGCTAGAATTATGAAGAATTATTTTATAACAATGTGTTTATGATAACTAAATTCCCAGTTTGCTCAACTAGTGAGAATCCAATGATGATCTTGTTTCTTGTTCTTAGCATTTGGAAGTAATGAAACATCCCTCTACAGTTATAATTTTCAGAACCCTCCTAGCAAATGCTGCCTGATAATGTATATTATTAATGTAACTCTGCCAGTATTAGTCATAACATACTTACTGAATGCTTTAAAAAGTTAATCGCCATTCTTTTCTTTTTAAAACAAATAATCCCATTTAATCCTCAAAGAAATTCTGAGAGTTGATTATCATAAATGGCCTTATTCTCCATTCAAAAATAAGCCTAGTGCTCATTTCACTTTACCACAAAATATCCATGAGCAATGTGAATACTTGCCCTTTTTGAGTAACAGAAAAATGTATTATTAGAGGAAAAAGGATCTTAAAAATCATTTGGTAGAATACTCTTTTTATAAGAGGGAACTCAAACCCTTTCTTTGCCTGAATCTCAGATAACTTCTTTATAATAGGAGTTGGCAAATCTTTCCTGTCAAGGGCCAGTTCTTAAATACTTTAGGCTTTGTATGCATTCTTTGTTGCAACTGTCCAGCTCTGTTGTTACAAAGCAGCCATACACAATATGTGCTATCATTTGGACCTGAAATGTCCCACAAAAACCTGTGTAAAGGCTTGTTCCTCAGACTCTGTCATTACTGGGAGGTGAAAGGAACTTTAAAAGGTGGGGTATAGTCGGAGGAAGTTAGGTCGTTAGTGGAGTGCACTCCAAGGTGATATTTGGAGAGTCCTGTCATATCTTTTGCCTCCTTGTTATGAGAAAATCAGTTTCCTCCACCACTTGCTTGTACCATGAGGTGCTGCTTTGCCAAAGTACCAGAAACACAGGAGCCAACTAGTTATGGGCTAAAACCTCTTATACCAGGAGCCCAATTAAACCTTTTCCCCTGTATTTTGTCATATGACGGAAAGTTGACTTACACAGAAAATTAGTACTGAGAAGTTGGTTGCTGCTGTGACTGTGCTAATAATGTGGTTCAGAAGTCTTTGAAAATGACTCATGGGAAGAGTTTAGAAATGTTTGGAGGAGCAGGCTAGAGAAAGTTTGGAATGCTACAAGTGTAGGTCAATGGGCAATTTTGGTGAGGTCATGTAAGATTAGAATGCCAATCTAGACAGTTAAGGCAGTGCTTACAAGGTTTCAGATGATGTGAACTTTTTTGGGAATTGTACTCAAGGCTATCCTGTTTACACCTTGGTCAAGAAATCAAGGGCATTATGTGCATGCCCTGAGACTTTGTGTGGATCTGAGTTTAAAAGCAGTGGACTACTTTTCTCTGGTAGAGGAAATTTCAAGGCAACAGAGCATTCAGGCAGTGGCTTAAGTATTTTGGGCTGCTTTTATGCATTTTCAGTGAGACTCTACAGCAGAAAGAGTACAGAAAAATATGATAAACTTAGGTTGGCCAGAAATGGGGCATGTTTAAAGGTGCTGTACATGAGGGTGTGGCTGTTAAAGAGATAAGCATAATTAAAACTTTGAGTCATGACAGTAGAAAAGATGCCTTGAAGTCATCTCAAGAATCAGCAAGACACCAAGCATCTCAGGCTGAAAAGTATAAAAGTACAAGTTGTTTGAAAGACTGTCATTCCAGAAGAGTGCCCCTGAGCACCCTACTCACCCAGGGCTGTCCAGGGAATTGTTTTCTCAGGATTCATTTCCTCATGTTAAGCAGTCTAGGTATTTAGAAGCCTCTGCAGGTGTGAATTAAGTGGTCCCTGGTACAACTCAATCCAGTGGCTGCCTTGGTATCTTCCACAAGATGCTGGACTTGCAGATATCCAAAAATGCAAGAATTATGAGGTTACAAAGGCTTCCATCAAGATTTCAAAGAAAGGTGGCAGGATTGCAGTCCCTGTAAGCAGTTTCCAAAAGGGTCATGGTTGTATGATGTCAGAATTATAATGGAGATCTTAGGAAATTAAGGGATGCCAGGAATATAATCTAGAATGCCTACTACTTCATATTAAGGATAATAAGTATTGCTAATTCTACCTGAATTTTTAGGCTGTTATTTGCTGTGTATAAATTTAAAGTTTATGAATTTTGCTATCTTGGTTTTTATATTGTTCTTCATACATTTTAATATAATTTAGTTTAAAAAATTCTATTATGGCTTTTAGAAAAATATTGCTTTCATTTTAAAATTATAATTGAATTTAGGGAGTGGTGTTCATTTTTTTAGAGGAGGTGTCCTTTTTCATTTGTCCCAAAATAAATTCTAAATGGACTTGTAACTATATTAAACAAACAAAAAGTTGAATTAATGAACACCAATTTGATCTTTTAGTTTATATGTGCAACATTTACTATAAAAATTATGAATAATAGTTGAATTTTTTCTTGTTTATTTCTGTGCTTTGTATCACGCAGTAAATTGATCTGTTAGATATATATACATATACAGGATTAAGTTATTGTTATGGTGAGATTGCAATAAATCACCCAGTGAATCTTAGAGCAGGGGATAGAAACTTTATTCGCCAGTTGGTGGTCCAGATCCACCAGCTGGTAGGCCAAGAGGCATGCTGCAAGTCTACACCCTTTGACCCCCTCCTGGGGTTTGAGTATACCTTTTATAGTACAAACCCATATTAATCATAAGTGGATGTTGCTATGATTCAACACCATAAACAAATGGGAGATTTAAAATCGTAAGCAGAAGGGAGAGTGGGTCAAAACATAACTAGTTAAGTACAAGTTAGAATAGTTACGAACATCTAAACAATTTCTGACAGGGTACATTGTCCAAGAAAAATGGGAACCAAAGAGAGAACAATTTTATCTTGTATAAGAATTGTCTTTTTTTAAGATGGACACTTAACACAATCCAAACATGCTATGCTAAGCAACTATTGACAACTATTGATGGGTACAGAGGTAGGCTTTCACATGGGAGAAGCAGTTTTTACATGATGTGGAGTCTCAGGGCAAAATGGAGTCTGTTTGGTCATTGCCCATATAACCTGGCCCATAACATTTTTAAGGGTTATTTCTTGCAATTTGATTTTCTTGTTCAGGTAAGTGTATCCATCAGTCTGAAATTAAGTAGTGTAGGTCCTATCATAAATATAAAATTAAAGTTACCTTCACAATTATAATAAATGCTAAGATGGTAACATATCAACAGAATATATTATTCTTTCATTTATTGTTGCTCAACATATTCTTAGGTTATGATGAAATCTTCTGCCAAACTGATATTTCTTTTTTCTCCCTGGCCATTTAATTGAGCTCAGTGAACGTGTTTCGATGGTGTACCGAGTTGTACCATTATATAGGTACAGATATGGACAGACTTGAATTTTTAAAAAAATTAGTGTTTTTTCAATTCAAGCATTGGAGTTTCATCTCTAGTATAAGTACTTTCCGTGTTTCTCTGTATAACTTATTAACATATGGTATTCAGTTATAATAAGTTTTAATGTTCTTGCTTTCTAATTTTACCATCCCTATTGGTTCTGGGTCAGAGTCAAGTGGTATTCATGTCTCCTTGCTGTGGGTCATAATTTTCTCCTTCTGGTTATGTCTGGTAATCGTTTTGTCTGTGCATGTTTAAGGTGTGGTAATAAATGGATTTTCAATTTTAATCCAATTGGAAAATTTTCAGCATTTTTTCAGTTTTTATTTTTTTCAATTTTTCTTTTATTTTATTGGAAACTTCACTGACCTATATATCAGTTACTTGAAGTTGATCCATATTTCATTAATGATCTATTGATTTGTACAATTTAAAAATCTCTTTTTGTTTCAGTTTTATTTTAAATAGTTTCTGTTGCTAGGTCTTTAAATTCTCTAATCTCCTTTGTTGCAGTGCATAATCCCTTAGTTAATTCCATTTAGTTAATTCTTTCAGTATTTTAGTTTTTTCTTTTTGAATCCCAGATGTAGTTTTCTTTGGCAGAAGTTAGATTTAGTCTATCTTAGAGATCTATTTGTGTTCAGTTTTGTGACTTTTTAATATTTTTGTCTTACCTGTAGTTTTTTGAGCAATTGGAACATAGTTATAATAGTTTTAAGGTCCTTTTTTATTCTAATACCTGTGTAAGCTTTTGATGAGTGATTTTTATCCTTATAAGAGGTCATATTTTTTTTTTTTTTTCATTTGTTTAGTTGCTAACATTGTAAATTTGCTAAATGCTTGATAATTTTTTATTATCAGTATTTTTAAAAACTCTTTGTTATAGGATCCAGTTAATTGGAAACTCTTTGATTCATTTAGGTATTTTATGAATTTTAGGCAGGATTAATTAGTATATTTAACTTTGGTTAACTTTGGTCCCTATCACTCTGACTTGAAGAGATATGGAAACTGTTCATCTCAATTTTGAGTTTTGTATTTACACACATTCAATTTTCAGCCATATTTTCAGAAAATGTATTTTACAGTTAAATAAAAAATTCAGTTCTTTTTACTTGAGACTCCAATTTTTCATATTCTAGATCTAAAACTTTTTATAGCAGGAATTTAAATAGTAACATGTAGGCAGAAATGGAAGTTTTTGTGTATTACAGACACAAAAGTTAATGACAAACTTAGTGGGATTTATGACCAGTAATGATATTATATGAACTTTTGTTTTAGATAGGTACTGTTCATTAGCCCTTTTTCAATGTTGAAATGTTCTGGAGGGGCCGAACAAGATGGCAGAGTAAGACTCTTGGCAGTTGTCTTCCCACCAAAATATCACTTTATACAATTATCTATTCACAAGTTTACCTTCATGAAAATTAAGTAAACCAGTGAGAGGTCAAAATCGCTGGTTGTAGCATAGTAGTAAGAAAAGATATATTGAAACCAGTACAAGGACAGTTTTATATTACCCTTATCATCCTACCCACAAGCCCAGGCAGCACAGGACAGAGAAACGTCCTCTATCTGGTGGAAAGAAAAGGAATTAAGCACAGAACTTTGCCTGGCACTTCTAGCCTGTATTATTGCTGGGTCAACAACAGTTGCAAGGGGGTCCTGACAACCCTCACTGCAGGCAAACTTCAGCACCCCTGGCAGCTTTGATTTCTAGTGCTATATCTACCACAGAACATTCCCAAAGATAGAATGTGAAGGCTGGAATCTAAGGAAGTACCTACTTTCTTAAATATACAGACATAGATGCAGAACCACAAGGATCAAGAATGACTTGGAATACATGTCATCATTTTATGGTCAAAATAAGGAGCCAGTGATGTAACCTAAAAAAATGGAGATGTATGAATTACCTGACAAGAACTCAAAATAATGGTTTGAAAGAAGCTTAGCGAACTTTAAGAAAATTAGACAATTCAAAGGAATAAAGAAAGATAATGGGACTTATGGGATGGCATCAGAAAAAGGAGTTTAAAAAGGAGAAAGATAACCAGTGTGTTAGTCAACTTTTTACTGCTGTGATGAAAAATCCTGACAAGGACACATTAGAGGAGGGAAGAGTTTTTTTTTTTGCTCATGGTTTCTGAGGTCTCAGTCCATGGTTTACTGACTCCATTGCAGACATATCATGGCAGAAGGGCATAGTGGAGAAAAACTTCTCAGTTAATGACAGTTGAGAAGCAGGTAGAGGTGGTTGAGGTGTATGTGGAAAAGGTAAGATGCTTGTCTTTTTCAGTGAGGTCTGTCCTTCCAGTAGTCCATTCAGCTATCAATGGTTTTGTCCCCTGATGAGTTTGGAGCTCTTAAGATCTAATCTCTGCCTAAAAGCCACACCTTGGGACTCTGTTGCTGTGGGAACCATGTTTTTAACATGTGAACTTTTTTCAGGAACATGCCATATCTGAATCATAACAAAGAGTCATACAGTTTATTTAAAGAAATAATAGCAGAAAACTTTCCACACATAAAGAAACATAAATATTCAGGTAGAGGAAGATTTAAAAAAAAAAAACCCCACAAAACCCTCTAGTCATATTCATTCCAAAAATGATTACCCTCAAAAGACATAATAATTAAATGTCAAAGATAGAGGATCCTGGAAACTACACAAGAATAAAAAAGGCAAATAACATGTAAGGGTATTTTAATACAGCACACAGAATCTCTGAGTAGAAACTTTGTAGGCCAGGAAGCAATAGGTTGATACATTCAAAGCGATGAGCAGGAGAGGAATCCTGCTAGCCAAGAATACTATACCCAGCAAAACTGTCCTTCAGAAATAAAGATTTCCCAAGCACACAAAAGCTGAGTTCATCACCACCAGGCCTGTCTTAGAGAGGGAATTCCTTAGGCTGAAAGAAAAGAATGCTTATGAACAACAACAAAGAAATCTGAAAGTACAAAACTCACTGGTGGAAGTAAGTATATAAATTTAGAACACTCTTATAATCTAAGGATGGTGTGTATATCACTTTGGAAAGAAGATTGAAAGTCAACACTAACCTTATAATAAGGGATATGCCATATAAGAGGATGTGAATTGTGACATCAAAAATTCAAATGTGGTTAAAAGGATCAATTTTTAACTTTTTGTGATCAAATTTAAATTGTCAGCAGTTTAAAATAACCTATTAAAAGATGATTTATGATAGCCTCATGGTAGCCACAAAGCCAAAACTTAGATGCACAAAAAACAAAAAGTAGTCAAAATATGCTATTAGAGAAAATCACTTGGCCACAAAGGAAGACAGCAAGAAAGGAAGGACTTCTAAGGCAATTAGAAAATAATAAAATTTCAGTAGTAAATCCTTTTTATCTTGAATGAAAATAGATGATTAAATTCCTCAATCAGAAGATAGAGTGTGGAAAAGGTGAAGAACAGGGGAAGATGGAAATAGGATGATTAACAGGCATATGGGTGAAGTTGGACAGGAAGAATAAGTTCTAATCTATAGAACAGGAAAACTGGTTGACAACAACTAATTGGATATTTTGAAAAAGGTAGTGAAGATTTGAATTTTCCTAACCCAAAGTAATGATGAGTGTCTGAGGTGAAACGTGCCAATTATGTGTTCATGTGTGAAAATCTCACTGTACCCCATAAATATGTGTGATTGCTATGTCAATAAAAAATAAAAGTACATTTAAAATGTGGTCTCTAGGGGATACCCTAATCCAACATGTATGCACTTAGAAGAAGAAAAGTGGATACAGACATACTAAGTAAAGGCTTTATGAGGATATAGCAAAGGCAGACATCTGTAAGGACACAAAGAGGCCTCAGGGGAAATGGAACTCTTGAACTTTATCCCCTTGAACTAGGAGAAAATACCTGTTTAAGTAAAAAAAAAAAAAGCAAAAAAGATATTTTAAGTTTTCAGAAAATCAAACTTAGTTATCTCATAAAAATTAGATAGTCTGTATGTGTACATAAAGATGAAACAATTTTGAGACCCATTTAAAAATTTGTACAGACCTACTTTGAAAACTTACCTTTCCTTTTAGGATGATTTTTCTTAAGAAATCACTGCTCTATATACAAACTATCTGAAATTAATTATCAGAATGACAAAAGTTGGAAGATTGATTAGTTTGTCTATTATATAGCTAAAATGACTATTGGGTAATTCAAATATCTTTCTAAATTACCTAAACCATCAGAGTTTGGGATTTCTTGTGGAGAATCAAGAGTCATACCCTTTAATTAAGTGCTCAGATTTGGGCTGTGTTTTAATTTGTTTCACATTTGAATTATGATCTTCCTTCTTAGATTATTTTTTTCCTTAATTTTGAATTGTCTGTTTCTCTTATTGACAGCAAAGGTGTGTGCCTTTATGTCTTCATCATTCAACATGATGATCTCAATCATAAAATTTAATGACATCAGTTTTTTTTTCCATAGGGCTTACTGATTTTTGCTTCTAATATGTACCAACAGAATTTGTCAATTTACATTTTTCTTTCTCTACTGAATTTGTCCCTGGTTAAATGGGATATCTGAATTGACCAACATTTTTATATTGAGGGGAGTCTTTCAGAAGGGGACACAATAGGAATTGAAAAGAACTTGAGTCTTTGGTGACAAAATTGAGCCAGTTAATTGATATGCTTGGGAGTCTCCCTAAGCAGGATCCTCTGATTTTTGAAATAATAAATTTTCTTTATTGTTCAAGCTAGCTTAGGTAGGGCTTTCTGTTACTTGTAGCTGAGTCCATCCTAAGTAATTAGCTAACAATTAAATTTCCTTCATCAGGATACTGAGTTTGCCTACTCTTTGTCTTTTTCTTCCTTTATTATTTTGCATAATTATTTTTCCATATAATGTTTCTTCTGAAAGGGTGTATATGAGCTACACATTTTAAGTCATTGTATATATGTATTATATTTGTATACATGTATATACACATGTATATTTACATAAAAATATGAATAACTCCAATAAAAATGAATTTTAAAAAGCCCAAGTTCTATACCATCTATGAGAGACTCACTACATGTACAAAAACAGACTGAAAAATGAAGGGATAGAAAAAGATATTCCATGCAAATGAAGATTGAAAGAGAACAAGGAGTAGCTCTACCTATGTTAGATAAAATAGACTTTAACTCAAAAAGTAAAAGACAAAAGATTCATTATACTAATGAAGGAGGTGATTCGGCAGGATGATGTAATGTTTGTTCATATATATGTAGCCAACACTAGAGCACATAAATATGTAAAGCAAATAGATTTGAAGGGAGAAATACACTGTAATATGGTAATAAGGGACTGCATCATGTCACTTTCAACAATGGACAAATCATTCAGACAAAATCCGCAAGGAAGCACCAGCTTTAAACTTTTCTATCACGAATGAAACAGCTATACACAGAACATTCCTACATCTGAAGAATACACATTCTTGACTATACATGTGACATTTTCCAGGATAGATTGGTTTATATAACAAGTTCTAGAAATTTTTTGAAGTTTGAAATAATCATTTTCTAAGATTAAACAGCTGTTCCTGAGATTATTAAATAATTGTTGCCATACCTAAGAGAGAACATATAATGAGTTTGTGGAGGCTATTTTACTATGGCTTATATACATTACAAACCTATATTTTACCATCTTGGTCATGTCCTTGAATACTGCTTCCCTGCCATGTAATCCAGATATCTTCCCTTTCAAAAGCTCTTTGAAAATTATTTTTCCTTTGAACACATTAATTATATACACATTAGAATCATCAGTAGATGTAGGTACATATATCAGGATTGATTCTTTTAAATGCAAGGTATTATAATGGACTTTGCAGTGGTTGGCCTAAATCAAAAGGCTTTTTTGTGAACTCCAAAAACATTATTTAAAAAAAAAAAAATCATGCAATGCTGATCTAGGTGAACTTCAGATAACTTCAATATCAATTGACACTTAATACATTTTAAGTAAAATGAAATTTTTGAGAAGTCAGTAAAGTATACAGATGGTCCTGAATTAAAATGGCTCAGCTTGAGGTTTTTTGAGTTCACAATTGTGTGAAAGTGATACACATTTAGTAGAAACCATTCTTTAGTTTTTGTAATTTACTCTTTTCCTGGTTAGTGATACATGTGTGAGAGTCTCTTGCAATATTGGGCAGTGGTAGCAAGCTGTAGCGGCCACTCAACTGTGTAGTTACAAGGGTAAACAACTAGTATTCCTCATTGTTTTGTGTTGCTAAGATATGGTGCTTCATAGTTTAGATTTTTTAAATGCAGTTTCAACGTAGATATTTTCAACTTAATGTGTGTCAATAAGAATATAACATTATTAGAAGTGGAGGAGCATTTGTATAAAGATGGTATAGTAAACTAAAAAGTTTTAAAGACTGACTTTAATTTCTCACTTTGGTGACTTATTTTCTCTGATGGTTTCCTCAAAGAAAAAATTAGTATTTGTTAAATATCCAAACAAAACAATGCTTCATATTAATCATTGAGACCAATTTACTGTTGATTCTTAAATTTGTTAGAGATAGTACAGATGTTAAAACAATTATATTAAGATAATTAAACATCAATGGTAAAGTTTTACTAGGAGAAAACACCTTGTGAAAAACAGTAGAGAAGTTTCATTTTATGATTGGGTTAGGGTCTTGGCTAATTTGCTGATGCTGGCCTTGAACTTGAGATTCTCCTGCCTCAGACTGCTGAGTTTCTGGGCATTCACCACCATGCCTGGCTTTATTTTATGATTTTTAAAATAATGCTTTTTAAAGTAATATCTTTCTCTTGACTAAAGTGTCAAGTGGTTTTGTTAATCTTTCAGGTAATTATCTCTGAAAGAAAATGTATACTGAAATATAACATTTTTATTGATAATATAAAATATTTGCTTTTTGATTTTTTAAATCAAAAGTATTTAAATTTTTTTGTATGGTCAAGGTTCTGTCTGTTGAGGTGCTGGGGATCTAATCCAGGGCTTTACATATGCTAGGCAAGTGCTGTACTACTGAGCTACCTGCCCAGACCAGCTTGTCTGGTTAATGTTTTAAGGTGAACTGCTATTTTTCCTCTTTACTGTCTTTTGCTAAAAGCCATTTTTTTTCCCTCAACCTACTAGTAGTGATGGTATTTTATTTTGTGCAGGTTTATAAGTGAGTTGTTAAAAACATTTGCTCTTAGTTTCTATGATAGCTTTTAACTTAATTATTTTCTGTTCATTAAAATTATGTGTTGACTTTCATGATGACATTGATTTAAACTTGTTCGTTAGTTAAGTGGTTCAATATTATATGCTCATTCTTTTTATTCTTAAAAAGTACAGTTCCTTAAAGTAATTTTCATTAATAGAATACATACAATTCATAAATAGTTGAAGCTTGATGAAAGTTTTTCTAAAATTTTTTTCAATCCTTTAGATAAACTGTTCCTTTGATCTGGTTGTTAATTGGCCAGTTTCATCAGTTATTAGATTTCCCTCATACTTCTTTTAAAAACCCATGTTTTATACATGCTGAGCTTAATTCACCCAATTTACTTTTCTATACACATATGTAAGTGATTTTGCAGTATCTAGGGTCTGGATTTAGAGAATCTCTCTGGTCTATCTACTAATTGTTCCTAAGTCATTTATTTGATAATTACTTTATCAAACTTTTTGTTTTGATTGTCCTCTTTCTACTTTGGGGGGCATTAAGCAATGCATTATTTGGGTGTATACTTAAGGTCCAAAAATTGACTTTCTTCGTAGTCAAATAAACAAAATCTATTTCCTCTTAAAACCACAAAACCTGAGTTTCTTCTCTGGCCTTCCTGTGAACAGGGACTCTGGAATAAGATAGAAATGTTAAATGTGGAGTTTTAAGGAATATTGTGCTCAATGTTTATTTATAGCCTTTTAATTATCTGTCCTGAGAGACAAATGAAAATCACATTTTAAAATGTAGAAATTAATTGGAATTCATCTGGATCAGGAATATATTAAATGGTTGCTAGACAAATCTAAAGCATGTGCAGAACTAAATGTAAAGACACAGGAGGTACAGAGGAGATTTTTCCAAATCCTGAGAGCCAGAAACCTTCTCTACCCACAAAGCCATGAAGTGATCCATGTGGGAATGTTTGAGCATTTTTCCATTTGAGTAAATTTGTTCTCGAGTAAATTTGTTACCTCTTATTCAAATGAAATTAGAGATTCTTTTTCGAAAGGTAGAAAGAGTTATCCTTATCTTTTATGAATATGTATGAGAAAGAACTGCTAGAATGGTCATGCTAAATGGGAAAAACTATTTTATTGTAACATCCATGTGAATTACCAAACAGTGCAAAAAGTGATTAAAAATATATATCTCTTAATTAGCTATAAGCACATCTGTAGAACTCAACACAAAGGAAATGTTCTGCTCCATCTCAGTGGATGTGAACCTTTTTAGGTTGTATGTTTGTTTTGTTAAGGCAAAAACACATTTCTCCTAATTTACCACGATTATTTTACAGCTCTCTGATGTGGTTGCATAAACCTTTCTGATTTTTAAAAATTAAAGTTGGTTTTGTGCCAGCTGAATTTCTTTTCCTGAAACTCGTAAGTGGTTGATATTTTTTTATTTTATTTTTTTGTTTTGAGTTTTTTTAAATTTACTTTTTATTCAAAGTTGTATTTATAATAGTAGTATACATTATAATTAATAATAAACATATAGAGCATCTTTTTACAAAACATTGTATACAATGTATATTTGTACCATTCAAACTTCAATCATGCATTTAGGATAAAGACATCCATCTTATTCAACCACCTTTTCTTTTTTCCCCTCCATCCCCCTTTGCTCCCTCCCTGCCTCTCCCTCCCCTTTGACATTTCTAGCATTCCTCTAATCCTCCTATGTACCCCGACCTGACACCACTGTGAGTCAGCCTCCTTATATCAGAGAAAACATTCAGTATTTGGATATTTTAGATTGACTAACTTCACTTAACATTATATTCTCCAATTTCATCCATTTACCTGCAAATGTCATTATTTTATTTTCTTTTATTGCTGAGTAAAATTCCATTGTGTATATGTACCACATTTTCTTTATCCATTCATCTACTGAGGGACATCTAGGTTGGTTCCACAATCTAGCTATTGTGAATTGTGCTGCTATAAACATTGAAGTGGCTGTGTCACTGTAATATGCTGTTTTTAAGTCCTTTGGGAATAGACCCAGGAGTGGGATGGCTGGGTCATAGGGTGGTTCCATTCCCAGTTTTCCAAGAAATCTCCATACTGCCTTCCATAACAGTTGCACCATTTTGCAGTCCCACCAGCAATGTATGAGTGTGCCTTTTTCCCCACATCCTCTCCAACATTTATTGTTGTTTGTGTTCTTAATAGCTGCCATTCTGACTGGAGTGAAATGAAATCTTAGAGTTGTTTTGATTTGCATTTCTCTAATTGCCAGCGATGTTGAGCATTTTTTCATGTATTTGTTAATTAATTGTGTATCTTCTTCTGAGAAGTGTCTTTTCAATTCCTTAGCCCATTTGTTGATTGGGTTATTTTTTTTTTTTTTTTTTTGGAGTTAAGTTTTTTGAGTTCTTTATATATTCTAGAAATTAGTGCTCTATCTGATGTGCATGTATTAAATATTTATTCCCACATAGTTGGCTCTCTATTCACCTCACTGATTGTTTCCTTTGCTGAGAAGCTTTTTAGTTTGAATCTATCCCATTCATTGATTCTTGATATTAATTCTTGTGCTACAGGATTCTTATTAAGGAACTTGGGGCCTATTCCTACATGTTGGAAATTGGAGCTTCTATTAGGCGTATTGTCTCTGGTCCAATTCCTAGGTCCTTGATCTACTTTGAATTGAATTTTGTGCATGGTGAGAGATACAGGTTTAATTTCAATTTGTTGCATATGGCTTTCCAGTTTTCCCAGCACCATTTGTTGAAGAGGCTATCCTTTCTCCACTGTACATTTTTGGGGCCTTTGTCTAATATAAGATAGCTGAAATTATATGTATTAGAGCATTAGTAGCACTGTGTCAGGTATTGTGTGTTTTAAGATTTATGGTGTCAGGAAGAACATCTGCTGGAGATCGAGTTTGGTTTTTCATGATGTCATTAGGGCTTTGCAGCTGGTAAAAGAGAATTTGGAGATGCTTTCTACTTCTTCACACTTGAGTTTTGCTTGCTTGATTATATACTTCCTGAGGTCAGGGTCTATACCCGTATATTGTTAAAAGTTATTTGTATCAACTAGTATAGTTCTCAGCCTGTAGAAATATTCACAATTGGGACCTGTAACATTTTTCTCGCTTGCACATCTTTCCTATAGTTTATGTAGTTGGTTCGATGGGACAACATGCATAAAGTGGTTAGATGTATAAACAGCTAGCTTAGAATTCATTTTTGTATTAAGAGGAAAATTCATTGCATTGAGTTTATTCCTTAAAAGAAAAAAAAAATGACTTAACATCACACCTCAAAGCTTTAGAAAAAGAAGAACAGATCAACACTAAGAGCAGTAGAAGACAGGAAATAATTAAAATCAGAGATGAAATTAATGAAATTGAGAATAAAGAAACAATTGAAAGAATTGACAAAACTAAAAGTTGGTTCTTTGAAAAAATAAATAAAATTGACAGACCCTTAGCGATGCTAACGAAAATAAGGAGAGAAAAAACTCAAATTACTAGCATCCGTGATGAAAAAGGAACTATCACAACAAACACCTCAGAAATACAGAAGATAATTAGAAATTACTTTGAAAACTTATACTCTAATAAAATAGAAAATATCAAAGGCATTGACAGATTTCTAGAGTCATATGAACTGCCCAAACTGGATCTGGAGGCTATACACAATTTAAACAGATCAATCTCAAGAGAGGAAATAGAAGATGCCATCAAAAAGCTACCAACCAAAAAAAGCCCAGGACCTGATGGGTTCATAGCCAAGTTCTACAAGACCTTCAAAGGAGAACTAATACCAATACTCTTCAACTTATTTCAGGAAATAGAAAAAGAGGGAGCTCTTCCAGATACTTTCTATGAGGCCAACATTACATTAATTCCAAAGCCAGGCAAAGACACAGCCCAAAAAAGAAAACTTCAGGCCAATATCTCGAATGAATATAGGTGCAAAAATTCTCAACAAAATTCTGGCAAATTGAATACAAAACATATCAAGAAGATATCAACATGATCAAGTAGGGTTTATACCAGGGATGCAAGGTTGGTTCAACATACGGAAATCAATAAATGTAATACATCACATCAATAGACTTGAAGAAAAAAAAAAAAAAAACATATGATCATCTCAATAGACACAGAAAAAGCATTCGACAAAATACAACACCCTTTATGTTCAAAACACTAGAAAAACTAGGAATAACAGGAACATATCTCAACATTATAAAAGCTATTCATGTGAAGCCCCAGGCTAACATCATCTTAAATGGAGAAAACTTGAAAGCATTCCCTCTAAAAACAGGAACAATACAGGGTTGCCCCCTTTCACCACTGTTATTTAATATAGTACTTGAAAACCTGGCCAGAGCAATTAGACGAAAGAAATTAAAGGGATCCAGATAGGAAAAGAAATTAGCACTATTTGCTGATGATATGATAATATGCCTAGAAGACCAAAAAAACTCTACCAGAAAACTTTTACAACTAGTAAATGAATTCGGCAAAGTAGCAGGATTCAAAATCAATACCCATAAGTCAAAGGCATTTACGTACATCAGTGACAAATCCTCTGAAAGGGAAATGATGAAAACTACCCCATTTACAATAGCATTAAAAAAAAAAAAAACCTGGGAATCTACTTAATAAAAGAGGTAAAAGACTTCTATATGAAAACTATAGAACACTACAGAAAGAAATTCTAGAAGACCTTATAAGATGGAAAGACCTACTTTGTTCTTGGGTAGGCAGAATTAATATTGTCAAAATGACCATACTACCAAAAGCACTATACAGATTTAATGCAATTCCAATCAAAATCTCAATGACATTCCTCATTGAAATAGAAAAAGCAGTCATGATATTCATCTGGAAAATAAGAGACCCAGAATAGCTAAAGCAATCCTTAGCAAGAAGAGTGAAGCAGGTGACATCACTATGCCAGACCTTAAATTATACTACAGAGCAATAGTAACAAAAACTGCATGGTATTGACATCAAGATAGACTGGTAGACCAATAGTACAGAATTGAGGACATAGAGACTAATATATATAATTTCAATTATCTTATATTAGACAAGGGCACCAAAAATGTACATTGGAGAAAAGATAGCCTCTTCAACAAATGGTGTTAGGAAAACTGGAAATCTGTATGTAGTAAAATGAAATTAAACCTCTGTCTCTCACCATGCACAAAACTCAGCTCAAAGTGGATCAAGGACCTAGGAATTAGACCAGAGACAATAGCCTAACAGAAGGAAAAAGTAAGCTCTAATCTCCAACATGTCGGATTAGGTTCCAAGTTCCTTAATAAGACTCTAGTAGCACAAGAATTAATATCAAGAATCAATAAATGGGATAGATTCAAACTAAAAAGCTTCTTCTAGCAAAAGAAACAATCAGTGAGTAAATAGAGAACCAACTAATTGGGAACAAATTTTTACCACATGCCCATCAGATAGAGCACTAATCTCTAGAATATATAAAGAACTCAAAAATCTTAACACCAAAAAAATAAATAACCCAATCAATAAATGGGCCAAGGAACTGAAAAGACATTTCTCAGAAGAAGAAACACAATCATTCACCAAATACATGAAAAAATGTTCAACATCTCTGGTAATTAGAGAAATGCAAATCAAAACCACTCTAAGATTTCATTTCACTCCAGTCAGAATGGCAGCTATTAAGAACACAATAAATGTTGAAGAGGATGCGAGGAAAATGGCACACTCATACATTGCTGGTGGGACTGCAAAATGGTGCAGCCTTTATGGAAAGCAGTATGGAGATTCCTTGGAAAATTGGGAATTGATCCACCTTATGACCCCAGCCATCCCACTCCTGGGTCTATTCCCAAAGGACCTATAAGCAGCATACTACAGGGACACAGCCACATCAATATTTATAGCAGCATAATTTACAATAGCTAGATTGTGGAACCAATCTAGATGCCCCTCAGTAGATGAGTGGATAAAGAAAATGTGGTATATATACACAATGGGATATTACTCAACAATTATAGAGAATAGAATAATGGCATTCACAGGTAAAAAGATGAATTTGGAGAATATAATGCTAAGTGAAGTAAGCCAATCTCAAAAATCCAAATGCTGAATGTTTTTTTTGATATAGGTAGGTTGAGTCACAGTGGGGTTGGGTCAGGGAGCATAGGAGGATTAGAGGAACACTAGAAAGGTCAATGGGGATGGAGGGGAAGGGAGGGAGCAAAGGGGTACGAAGGGAATAAAAAAAGAAGATGGTAGAATGAGATGGATATCAGTATCCTAAATACATGATTGAAAACATGAATAGTATGAATATACTTTGTATAAAAACAGTGTTATATAAAAAGATTCTCTATATATGTATTATGAATTGTGATGCATGCTATTGTTATATATATATAACAACTTCGAATAAAAAAAATTTATAAAAAATTCACTTTTGTATACTATTTCTGTAATTCTTCCATCTGTGAAGAACAGCACTGGTCTACTGAGATCTTCAAGTGACATGAACTTGTTTGTTTCAAGGAACTGGAGTACTGATCTATAGTCGAAGTGAAAACTTCCCAGTCCTTCTTCTGACATTTCATAAGAGTGTAGGAACTCCAGGTACTATTGTATTATGTTCTTCATTTTAACCTGGATGTTTCTGCTATAGCATGGGTTTTTTGTATGAAAAATTAACTTCTATGTGATTGGTAAATGTAGGAGTTAGGTCCATGTGGGATGGGCATCAGCTCACAGGCAAATTTCCCAGATGAGAGGAGCCAGAAAAATAGTAATAGAATTGATCATAACCTTAAAATGAAATGGCAAAACCCCTCTATTTGACTGATTCACTAAAAGCAGAAGCTTTTACTCCTGTAGGAAAATTTCAAAGCTGTACCTGCTTTAGGCCCTGACCTCCAAGAGAGATGCCTTAGCTCCTGGAAGGTACGCTTACTTCATGCTAACCTCCATGGCAGCTTCACTGTGCAGAGCTTGGTTCCCAGTTGCATTGTGTCCATCATCCCTTATCCAATTAATGTTACTAGCATTTTCATTCTTTTGTGTACATTTTAAATATCTGTGGTGGCTATGATTACAAATTACAACGGTTTTATGTGTTCTGGTTCTTGAGGTATTTTCCTACAAACCCTTTCCACCTACTTTGAGACAATTCAGAACTCAAAATTTGTTGGGAAAACTGTATTAAACAAGAAATGTTTATCTACATATCTATGTGGACCAACAGTGAGGTTGACTGGGATGTATGTTGCAAAACTCCTAGGCACTCCATTCACATTGAGTATAAAGAACATAGTGGCTTTCAGATGATGATTGAGAAGCTAATAAAAAAAAAAAAAATGGTGCCAGGTATCACAACAGTAACAGAACTTTGCTGTTTTCTCGGGTTTTGTTTTGGTTTTGTTTTTTTACTCCCCCCCCCCCTTTTTTTTTTAATGGAGTGTGCTGGATGTCTCTATAATTTTTTCAGATGACTGCAGAACCTGGAAAAGCTGTTGCTGCTATATTGGCTAAGGGGAGGAATTTACCTCCTCAGTTCCCTGGCTTCAGGTTCTTAGCCTGACTACAGTTTATGAATTGTCTTGTTTGATAAATTTGCCTGCTTTTGTTTGCAAGTCTATCACCAGTAATTGTGATGTGCCAAATACTTCAAATTCATAACAAGCAGTCTTTATGGTAGTTGCTTATTTAACTATGTAAAATAATATAGGACAGAAAAAAAAAATAAGGCACACAGATGAATATTTCTCTTTATCTCACCTCCTCAGTGTTGGTGCTACATCCCATTTCTAGGCAGCTCAAGGCCGAGGGGAGGAGATTTCACAAGGGGCTGTGTGAGACACCCTGGTAGAAACTTTTAGCTACCAAGAGAAACCAACATCTCCTGCAGTAGCTTATGGCAACTGAGGGTCTAGGTCCCAAACACCTGTTTTATAAGCTAAAGTACACCTACAGTGGGTCTGGTATTTAGAGTTCATTCACAGTTCTTCCAGTCTGGTTGTGGTTCACCAGACAAGAGTTATTTTTACCATAAACAATGTTGCCTTGTAAAACAGCTGAAATTCTACCTTTATGAGTTTCTAGGGAAACAGAGCTAGGAGGTAACCCCAAGGTCACAGGGTCACATGGTCTCATTGTCTAGTCTTTTGCTGTTGAGAAGTCAGAAAAACCTTCTTTCTTTTTATAATTTTCCAAAATCCTGCTTTTCTTTTGGTTTCATTATGAATTGAGAATTATATAGCTTTTATGTATTATATATTTATCTTAATTGACATAGTAATTGCATCTGTCATTTAGATTTCAGGAGGAAGTAGGTATTGTGCGTATGTTTTCAGTTAACTTTGTTTAATGAAAAGTTCCAAGAAATAGTTATTGAATATCTACTAAATTCATAGGTATCATTCATTGTCATCATAACTTTTTACAAATGGATATTATAGGGTCTGGCAGTATAGTTAGGTGGTCAAGGACATGCTTAGCAGGCACGAGGCTGTAGGCCCAATCCCTAGCTCACACACAGAAATTTATAGAAGTACTTCTGTATGGAAAAGCAAATGTGGTGTCGTGGGAAAAACTCATTCCATGTGTTAACACAAGGACACAATGTGTGTTTTCCATGGAGTGTGTTTTCATGTGGGAGAGTAGAAAGGAAAGAAAAGTATAAATGTCAGTTGGATATATTCTAAAATACTTCTAGTCAATAAATGCATCTGGATAACTTTCAGTTCTTGAGATTTTCTTGTTATTGAAAAAAATGTACATATTTACTAATGTTCATTCCATACACGTTTTAAGTTATTTCTTATAAGTCGATACGATTTTGATCCCTTGTCTTTCATAAGAGACAATCTTGATAACTTTTAGAAATGATGATCTCCCTGAGATCCTTAAAATTTAATTGAAAAATAATGCTTCAAGACACAATGGTAATTTGAATATTTTTAAGAAGAACACTTTTAATGCTGCTTAAAAATCATTTGATATAAAAGCCCCCTGGGTTTCCTATGGGAAATGGATAATTATGTGTTCAAGATGCCCATTATTAATTACTTTTCAAAAATAATCTTTATTTATATAATTAGATGATTATTTCCATTGACTTTCACTTATTTTGTTAATTTCTTAATATACATGCTAAGAAATATGTAGTCTACTTACAAATTATGGGTTAAGTTTGAATTATTGAAATCTCATATTTTATTGAAAAAGGCTGAAATAGAATGTTAGCATTTTTTCAATATTGTATTAGTAATATTTACTGTCTCTATAAAAGAGGATCCATGGTGTTTTAAATTTTCTGGCCTGAAACAACTAGAAATTAACATAAATTAATAATAATCATTAACATATTATACCATAAGCTTTAATTTTTCAAGAGGAATTTGAAGTAAATGAAATTTTATTGTCTTTCTTATTTTGCAGGTACATTTTCTTGATTTTAAATTAGTGTCTCACAGTCAGAAAATGGAAAGCCTAATGTGGATTAGGGAGTTTGCAAAGGAAATGAAAAAAAGAAAAATTTTATTATATGGTCTTCTCATAAATTACTCACAGGTAGGTAAATATAATTTAATAGAAACTGATTTTTTGAAAGCAAATGGTTATTAATAAGGGAAATTAAAATTGTGAAATTATTCATCTATTAATATGCTATAATACCAACCTTTTGGTGCTGGGAGAAAAATTAAAAATCAAATGTTTCAGAATTAGAAATAATGATGTGCATTGGTAAATATATCATACTAGGTAGCTCACATAGGATTGTCAGATTAATTTTTTTCTTTTCATTTAAATTTTTAGTATTGAGGATTTAACCCAGGGGCAATTCACCATTAAGCCACATTCCTATCTTTTCTTTATTTTTTGTTTTGAGACAGGGTTTCACTAAGTTGCTTAGGGCCTTGCTAACTTGCTGATGCTGGCTTTGAACTTGCAATTCTCCTGCCTCAGCCTCCTGAGGTGCTGGCATTACAGGTGTGTGCCACCGTGCCCAGCAGGTTTGTCAGACTTAGCAAATAAATAATTTGCTAAGTTGAACTTCAGATGAGCAATATGTTTTGTGTGTATGTTCAAAAATTGGAATTTAAATTTTAAGTTTAACTGATTTCCTGTATTTAACTAGCAACTTGATAAGGCTACAACTCGTGGTCAGTGATATAATCCTGCATTGCTTATTTTCATTATTTTTTAAAATTAATTTATTTATTCTTATTTGTTATACATGACAGCAGAATGCATTTCAATTTATTGTACACATTTAAAGCACAATTTTTCATTTCTCTGGTTGTATACAAAGTAGACTCACACCATTTGTGTCTTCATACATGTACTTAGGGGTAATGATGTCCATTTCATTCCAACATTTTTCTGATCCCCATGCCCACTCTCTTCCCCTCCCTCCCCTTTGCCTATCCAAAGTTCAACTTGCTGCTGACAAAGATAGTGACAACAAACGTATTTTTCCTTTAGTTAATTACCATACTTTCTCATAATCTGAATGCCAAATATTGATTGTAAGTGCTTAAATAATAATGATAGTAAGCATTCAAGATTACATATACCATTGAAAGAGTTACAGTTAAAAAGTTTGGTAAACATCAATACATAGAGTTAAACATAGTTTTTAAATGAAGTGTTTTGCACAAATCCAAAATGCACTGACAAGTGTTTCTACATCTTCAAATTGGGGGAAAGTGAGGTACTGTTTTCCATTTGTTCCTATAACCCTGTGATCATGGACAACTCATAAGATTAATATTCCCTAGATACAACTTTGGGAAACACTCCTTGCCATGTATCATAAGCAGAGAAGTCACTGTCTTCTCGATCATCTTACATCTGTATGAATTTTTCCACTTAGTTAATTCAGTATTTCCATTGCTGAGTACCTACTTTACAGGCATTCTGTCAGTACTATGTATATGTAATATACATAAGGCAGAACTTCTATTCACTATGCATTGAAAAATCCAACAAATTAAAATAGTGTTGGTTTGCACTTTCCATGGTGGTGTGAGGTGAACTTTGCCTAGTGTTCAAACTTAGGGCTTTAATCCCTAAATCTAATTCTTCTCTATGATTACCATTTTTATTTTTCCACATTGTTGCTGTGTATCCCTTTAATTCTCTTAAAAGAGGAGCATTTCTAGATTTTTATCTGTTTTTCCTAAGACATAACATCAAGTACTGCATCATTGGATAGATTTTCAATGTGTTAATGACTCTTTGGAAGGGAGTATATATAGATCAATTTGACTTTGAAGTAAGAGCTTAACACATGGTTTCTCTTGCTTAAGGAAGGCCTGTTTTCTGTATGTGATATTTCTGATAATGTAGGTAGATGGTCTCTTTGTTTTTTTGGCTGTACCTTCACAGTGCTGATTTATATAGTATTTATAGTTAAATAGGATTAGGTAAGCTTTTCTTTATAATCACTTAGCACCTGCTTCCCATTTGTGTTTTTACAGACTTCATTTACACATATGTGTAGAACTTGCTGTGTTTGGTGAATTTAAGTTATTAATTTTGCTCCATTGCTTCAGTCTTTTCATATTGTTTGGATTCATAATATAGCATAATTTTCTATTTTGTATAATTTATAAATTAGTTGTTCATATTTTATGTATAGTTTTAGAAAAAACTGATTCAGAAAAGGATAAGAATGAATTCATTTTTAAATATCTACAAATGTTCAACAGTGTTGTGAGTGACCAATTATTAATCACTTTTTGGTAATTCAGTGACAAATCCATCTAATCATAATCTTTCATCAGTTACTTTATTTTCTTTTAAGTATATCATAAGAAACTGCTAAATGTTTCGCTGAACTCCAAATATATTCCAGATGTGTGCATTTTTTCAGATCATAGAGATTATTTGCTAAATGATTAAATATACTCGATTCCTTAGCTGTGTTAATGTAGTAAAACACTGATTAACTTTTGCCAAAATTATTGTAAATGAATTAAAGATTTGAAACTTATGCTCTAAACTAAAGCGTTAATAACGGTAAAACTGTAAAAATTTCCTCACAATTTGTTGGATAATTTTAAATTAAATCAGATCTCTCTTGCATAATCACATAAACACAACTGTAGATAGTGTAAATGAGATTTTATAGTTTAATATGCATAAAAGATCTTAGTCTCCTTCTAAGTATTAAAATCTATGTACAAAATGTTATTTTTCATTCGTTTTTAATCCAACTTTGCCATGCAAGTCATTGAGGTCCATGATATAAAATTATATAGGGGAAATATGTTCTAATTATCTGAAAATCATTGAGGATATGGTAGTGAGCTTATAGAGGTGTATTTCTGGTATGTGTATTTCAGGCCAGTAGCTTAGAATTTATAGACTTAATTTTGTTGAAGTCTAAAATATTTTTATAATGACTTTTTAGTGAAAATATTTACAAGTGTACATGTTTCAATGAATTGTTACATATGAACTTCTCTGACAATAAAAAAATTTTAAAGTCTATAAAATTTAGAAGCTCCTGTTGTAGTTTTCTACTTAAAATGTGCATTTTACATACTTGGGGTTTAGAGATAGACCTACACGTTCTCAAGGTTAAAGAGTTTTCTATGACTGTCTTATAACCAATGGTTTATTCTACCAAATTAGTGTTTATTCCTTTCTGTATTGAAAAACCATGTAACATGAATAAGTATGTACACTTTCTAAGGCCCCAGATTCTCTATTTGTGAAATGCACACATTATAACTTAAGATGTGTGTCACATGCCAAGGTGGAAACCTGGGAGACATACTGGCTGTGGCAGGTAACAGTTAGTGTATCTCTCACTCTAAAATGTTACCTCTGGAACCTGTGTCTGGTTTTTCTTTTTTTTTTCCATATGTAGCCAAAAAAATTCACCTGTATTGTTTTCTTTCTTTCAGAAAGCAGTTATTCGTTACTTTTAGTAAAGTTCAGAAAGGGATTTTTGTTTGTAGACATCATTAGGAAAATAAGGTGGAAGAGTACAAAAGGGAGTTTGAAGATCCATCCAAGAAAGGCTGAGGAAAATATTAAACACAACAGCATGCAGACGTTTAGTATACCCATGTTCTCTTTCTCCTTTCTTCCCACTGAGCTGCTACTCTGTCAGGTTTAATATAGTAGGGAATAGGACTTCTGATTCCTTTTGGTGTAGCATCTTCTCGGAATGGGAACATTGGAAAGGACTATACCTAATGACACAACTGCAGAAACCAAGCCTGGAGAGGTCAGGGGATTGTGCTCTACCACCCTCTCCCTGCTCCCCGATTCTACTTTTTCTTGTTCCTACAACTACAGATAAGGAAGGCATTCAAAAAAGGAAGAAAGTTACCAAAGTATTTCCAGAAGTTTATGTTAAGTAATTATTTATGAAAGATTATGAATCATTGTGTAAAAGTCCAAAACAGGATATACATAAAGGCTTTTTTCTTTTTCTTTTTTTGTAATAGTATTGTATTAGATGAAACTCTATAAATTGGCTTAGTATCACAAAGTATAATAGACCACTTTACTTGGGTTAAATACAGTCATCCTTTTCTATTGTCTGAATTTTTCCTTGTAATTAACCACAAATAAACTCAATAAAACTTTAAGAAATAACATATGGACAAGTCCAACTGCTGTAGGATATCTTTGGGCTCAAATACTGAATTTGTAAGGTATAATATCAGTCTACCTAAAATGGTACATTTGCTCTGTGTCTTCTCTGCATAGGAAATATACTTAAAAGTGTGCATGATTATTGTAAACAGTATAGTTAAATGCTATCAAATAGGAAAAAACAAAACCTTTTTAAAAATTATGATAGTCTTGGGGAAGTGAGATTGTTTCCCCAGTGAGCAATTACTTGGAATTCAACTGGGAATTATTTACTAAACACATGATACTTTCCATGGGGCTGAATCATATGGCAAGCACACCAAACATGCAACACCAAATCTGTTTACAGAAACCCAGAATACCATGTTCAGAGTAAATCAGCCTTTTTTTTTTTTTGATGTGGAAATGTTTATGAGAGTAAATATTTTTTACTTTCAATAGTGTTTTGGCCTTTATAGTTTAGAGTTAGTCATTTTGGGAAAATATGAAAATGATGTCTTCAAAATTGTATAAATTTGAGAAACAAAATTGTAGGGAGTTTGTTCAGCTCACTTGGTTGACTCATTAAGGGCTGGCAGAAAGATCATTTTAGTCATGTATAAATGCAATATTAAGACACAGTTTTTTTGTTGTTGTAGATCTTTGCAGTTTTTGATAAAAGAAGAAACTTTTTATAAAAATAGACAAATTCCTTCTGAGGAGGTACTACTACACAAAGTACTTAAGGAACTAATTCCTTTAGCCTTGTATTTTTTATCACTGTATAACCAGTATTTGATGGCTTCAAACAACATCATTCATTATTTCATAGTCTCTGTTTCTCCTCTGGCTTGGGTATCTATCTCAAGGCTACAATCATTCCAAGACTCTCCTGGGAACAATCCTCTTTCTTCACTCACCTGTCTGTTAGCAGGATTCAGTTCCATGTGGGTTATTACCAAAGTTCTTCATAGTTTCATGAGCTTGGTGGCCAGCCTCTGTTCCTTGCCATGGGATCCACTGCATAGTGTCTTGAAACAACCAAGCAAGCAGAGGAGAGAACCAGCAAGACTGAAGTCCCACTCTTCTATAAAATAATCATCAAGTGACATCTCATCACCTTTGCTGGATTCTGTTAATCAGAAGCAAATCTCTGGGTTCCACCCTTGCTCAGGGGAAGATGTTACACAAGGGATTGAATATATAGTGGTGGTGATCACTGGGAGCTATATCAGATGCTGCCTACCACATAATAGTGGAGTGTGCTACCTACTTCTAGTTGAATTAAGGTTTTGTAAATTGGATTAGAAATGTTTAAATATGAAAAGCACACAGCTTGTTTATCTATGCATGTACACATACCCAAGGACATATATGTATAGTTGTGATTTTTTTTTCCCTTGACCTGTGAGTAGAGTGGTGATAGATGGAGAGGGTATAGCAGAATGGTGGAAAACCAAAAAAAGGTAAACTTGCTTTTACATTATCAGTACAATTGTTTTTAATGTGTTAGGTTCATATCAACCACATGAGTACAATGGTATCACTATTTTCTAATTTTATTTTTTATTGATAAAGGGAAATTACATGAGTGGAAAACTATGACTACAGTATTGCAGTGGGCATTTTCAACCATAACTTTTGAGTTCCTGTTTTTCAAATTTGTAGCCATTCTCAAGCCCCTTAAATTTAATCTTTCTCTACTAAATTATTAAATGACCCTAACCCTTTACATACCAACCTCAAATTAAACATACCAGTAACAATCTAAAATATTTTAAGCTTAAGTAAGGTACACTTATATGGTCTTCAAAAACATCACATTCTATATCTTAATTTTATATGGTTCAACTTAAAATTTGATACCTTCAATTTGCTTTTTAACTTTTCCATTCATTCTAAGTCCACTCATGTTGCTTATTTGATGAATGCCCAATGCCTTTTGTGAACTTCACACTGAGCTGAGCACCAAGGGGTACAATTTTAGTCTGCTTGAAGTTCACAGCCTGGAACATGACAGGCTTGTACATGACATGACACATTTAACATTACAGGGGCACACATTTCAAAACACGGTGATTAGTTTATATAAACTTCTTATTATATTCTGTCAAATTTTTGAGTTAAATTAACAACTTTATTTAATAAAGCTGGGCAGATAATAGCTATTAGAGAAGTTGAGAATGGGGAGGGTACTATTCATTCCCCTTTGCATACCAGATACTCTGTTGCTGGGTACCTGCTATATGGTGTGGGGGGGAGGTCCCCTTCAAGTCTATAGTACTTTATTATACAATAATAGCATCCTGAAAATTTTTTGTAAGAAGCTATGAGTAAAGCCCAGAATTCAGAAAAAGCATATGAAGAGAAAAAATTAAATGCATTCTCTTCAATTAGTTAATTATAGACTGCCCTTTTTGTCTACCTCATGTATACTAGCATTTCCAATTCATACGTAGTTAACAGTATTTCAACATTGAACAAACACTGCTGAAGCAATGAAAGTGGTGTTAAATGTGTATTGAGGATGATGGAGCTTTTTTAATGGGATGAAAAATTAGCAAAAACATAAAAAGCTGAGAATTCTTAATAACAGTAAAACAAGTTTTTAAAAAATGAACATCACTTAATTTTTTTTCTTTTGTGAGATATCATTTTCCTACCCTATGTCATAAGGAATATTTTTGATACTATATTCTCCTTTGTTACAATTAGAGCATTATGTGAATGGAAGGTGCATATATTTATAGGTATCTATTTCAATTCAGTTTAGTGCAGCCAGTATTACAAACTAATTGCTAAAAAATGGTGCTGTCAGCTTTGAGACAGTTGCTTTCTGAAAAGCATAGAATTCATTAGGTTTGTCTCAAAGACATGGAAAACATTTTCAGAAAGCAGTTCCTCTAGTACATCAAGAGGACTAGAAATGAGAAGAAGCCAATGACAGACATCTGGAATCCTGCTAGTGATCTTTAGAGAAGACATGTTTGTAGACATGTGAAATCAAATTGAGAAACGTCATTAGGATTCATCTGATTTTCTATAAACTGTCCAATAGAAATCCTGCTGTTTTACTAATAATATAAATGAAAAAATAGTTATGGTGTAATTTCATTCTTTGTCCAATTTCTGATATTTTGAGTAATGAAATAGGAAAAAATAGGTATAAAGAATAGGGTAAAAGAAGAAATTGAGTAGTCCCTGAAAAACAGTTTCCTAATGTTTGTGGCATTATTTCAGTTCTTTGAATTAAATTGTGTTGTATCTGTACTGCTTGCATAGGTAGACAGTCTACTTTATGTAGACTTTCCCTAAACATCATTTGAGGGAAGGAGCTTTATTTTCTGTTTATTTTTATCTTATGGAACACTATCTAAACCACAGAAGGCAGCTGTACAAAGATCTCTAAAATAGCAGTGTTTAACTGAACCTAGTAAATAACATCACGTGCAGTCTAGGGGACTTGAAAGCATCAACTAGGGTAGGAAGTGAAACCAGATCGGAAAAATGTGAAGCCAAAATAATTTTAAGGTTTGACACTCTAGCCAGGCACAGTGGTGCAAGCCTGTAATCCCAACTACTCTGAAGGCTGAGGCAAGAGGATCACAAGTTCAAGGTCAGCCTCCAATTTAGGGAGACCTTGTCTCAAAAATTTAAAAAAGGGCAGAAGGTGGGGTGGGGCATGGGGGGGTTGTAATTCAGTGAGATGGGGGGTGGGGGTTGTAATTCAGTGATATATCGCCCCTGCATTTAATCCTGAGTGCCACTAGAAACAAAAAATAACAACAAAAGGTTCTTGTGTTCTAAGGCAATAGCAATAAGTCTAATTGCTTTGAAACACATGGACCCTATTGACTATTAGATATATTTTGTTATTTAGCTCGAAAGTAATTTTCAAAAGAAGGAGCTATCTGTCCAGGGACCATTTTCCAGGAATGCAAATGGAGTGATGGTAGTAATTGGTTTTTATGCAAATTACCAATTTCTGCCCCAAACAGTCAGAAAAGATAATAGCTTGTATCATTAGAACCCACATTCATTGTCTCTGAGAATCCTATTGGCATTTCTGATTATGATCACAATGTAAATAAAAAGATATGTTTTCCACTGACAACCAGAGAAATGAGTAATGTTTGGCATATAGGTTTGTATATAGAAAATGACGCAGTTTTAGTTTTCCTTCCATCTCATTACTCATCTTTCACAACTGGTAAGGAAATATGTTTTAATTAAGCTTTGACTTAACTCTTACTGAATGGAGAAAGATGACTATATACTAATACTATTAGGAAATGATTGCTTTAATAACAAACATCAGTAGTAACACCTTTTAAGCTCAACATTTTAATGAGCAGTGAAAATAGATGTTTCACAAAGACACTATTCATTTTTATTTTGCTTTGATTATTGTTTATGGTTTGTAATCTCTATCCCTCCGAACCTCTATCAGGAAGAATATAAGGAAGTAGTATTCAAAAAGAATATCACAAAACATTGGCTAATTTTTTCAGAAATAATTGTATATTCTAAACTTGCATTTTTACTGTTTGATTTCTTAAAATGTATAATTCAAAATTTGTGTTTATAGAGTGAACACTTCTAAATCATAATGGAAATAATTAGACCACAGATCTTACATGTAGCTAAATCATTCAAAGTAGATGTGTAAGAAAATATATATAGGAAAATGTTTACAATTAGACATGCTTTATTTTTCTCTTTTGTCTACCAAAAACATTTTTACTGTAAGTTTTTGAATTAAAAGCTATAGAAAATGTAATTTTATTATAGTTAACAAATATTAATTGTATTAATTAGTGGAATTCATTGTGATATTTTCAAATGTGTGTATCATACGTTGATCATGTTCATGTATCTATTTTCTTTCTCTTTTCAGAGAACCAGCTTTTTCATTGATTCTTTTCATTGCTCTTTTGGTCTCTATTTCTTCTGTGATCTTTCTTACTACTTCCACTGATTTTGTTATTATTTTTCCATGCATAATTAGGCCAGATCTATTTTTTCCATACCTTTATTGAGGTAAAATTGAAGTACAATAAAATGCACATATTTGAAGTATGCAGTTTGATCAGTTTTGACATGTATGTAACCAAAACAATCAATATAGAAACCATTTCCATTCCTTTTAAAAAAAAATTGAAATCATGCAGACTGTGGTTCCTGCATGATTTATTACATTAGAAATCAATTACCTTCAGATACATAGAACCCCACCCCATGTCAGCTATTTCAAAATTAAATGGCGTACATATCTCTGAGGTCAAGAAAGAAAGCACAAGAAAAATAAATAAAAAGTGTTTTGAACTAAGTGATAATAAAAGCTTAAAATATCAGGATCTCTGGGATTAAACAGTATTCAGATGAACGTTTGTAACTTAAAGTACTTGTATCAGAAAGAAGCTAGAATAACAAATTATTTTCAGATTAACTATTAGGAAGTGAAAAATAAGAGAAGGAGCAGAAATATATGAAATCGAGAAGAAATAATGTATCTAAAATTTGATAAAATCAAACAAGTCTAATCAACAAAAAAGCAAGACCACAAAAATTAATATCAATGGAAAGGTAGCTATCAAAATAAACCTTCAAATGCTAAAAATGTATTAAGGTAATATTACAATTGTATGCCAACATGTGTGATATCTTATGTAACATGGTCTATATTAGAGAAGGATTCAGGTGCTGCTGAGAAGAAAGTGTATTCAGTCATTGATGGATGAAATATTCTATATATGTCTGTTAAGTCTAAATAATTGATTATATTATTTAGTTCTAAAGTTTCTTTGTTTTTGTTTCAAAGATCTATCCAGTAATAAGTGATGTGTGTTAAAGTCACCAAGTATTATTGTGTTGTGGTCTATTTGATTCTTGAAGTTGAGAAGGGTTTGTTTGATATATATATAGACGCTCCATTGTTTGGGGCATAAATATTTACGATTGTTATGTCTCATTGATTTATAACTCCCTTAAGCAGTATGGAATGTGCTTCTTTTTCCCTTCTAATTTTGGCTTGAGATCCGCTTTATCTGATAGGATAGAAACTCCCTGCTTGTTTACATGATCCCTGTGAGTGATATGTTTTTTCCCATCCTTTCACCTTCAGTCTGTAGATGTCTTTGCCTATGAGGTGAGTCTCTTGGAGACTGTATATTGTTTAGTCTTGTTTTTAATCCAATATGTCAGTCTTTGTCTTTTGATTGATGAGTTTAGGTGATTAATATTCAAGGTTATTACTGAGACATGATTTGTGTTCCCAGTCATTTTGGTTTATTTCAATTTTTAATTTGAATTAGTTTTTCTTTTCATTGACTGTTCCTTTAGTGTAGGTCCTCCCTTTGCTGGTTTTAATTTATTTATTTTTTTCATTTCATCTTTTTGGAATAGAATACTGAGAGTATTCTGAATTTCAGGCTTTTTGGTTGTGAATTCTTTTTTTTTTTTTAATATTTATTTGTTTTAATTGTACACAATGCCTTTATTTTTACGTGGTGCTGAGGGTCGAACCCAGGCCACGCACATGCTAGGCGAGCGCTCTACCGCTAAGCCACAAGCCCAGCCCAGTTGTGAATTCTTTTAACTTTTGTTTATCATGGAAGGTTTTTATTTTATCATCAAATATGAAGCTTAATTTTGCTGGATATAGGATTTTTGGTTGGCATCCATTTTATTTCAGAGGTTGATGTATGTTATTCCTGGACCTCTTAGCTTTGAGGATCTGGTTTGAGAAATCATCTGAGATCCTTATTAGTTTCCCCCTTTACATAATATGATATTTCTCTCTCACAGCCTTTAAAATTCTATCCTTATTGTGTATGTTAGCCATTCTCATTATAATGTGATTTGATGTGGGTGAGTCTCTTAATTTTGCACATTTGGGGTGCTGTATGCCTCTTGTATTTGATTTTCCATTTCATTCTTCACATTTGGAAAATTTTCTGATATTATTTCATTGAAAATGTTGTGCATTCCTTTGGTTTGTATCTTTGTGCCTTCATTTATCCTGATAAATCTTAAATTTGGTCTTTTAATGTTGTCTCATAATTCTTGGAAGCTCTGTTTATGGTTTCTTAGCATATTCTCTCTGTGGTCTACTTTATTTTCATGATTACGAATTTTGTCCTCATTGCCTGAGGTTCTGTCTTCCAAGTGGTCTATTCTGTTGGTAATGCTTTCTATTGAATTTTTAATTTGGTTTATTGTTTCCTTCATCTCAGGGACTCCCCCCCTTCCCCCCCCATCACCCCCCACCCCCCCCCCCACCCCACCGCCCAATCTCTAGGTCTGTAATGAAGTGATTTTTTGATACCTATATTTGCTCTCTTACATCATCCTTTACTTTGCAAATCAGTTTTTCCATTGTGGTATTGAAGGATTCTGTTATTGGAGTTTCTTGGTTTGCTTGGGGTGATTTGTTCCCTTGCTTTTTCATGTTTATATGTCTACCCACATAACAGTATGTATCTGAGACAGTAGAGTTTCTACCCTGTGGACTTATAGTGTCCCTGAAGGCTTCCAGTACCTCGCTATTTATGCAGAGACACAGTACCTCATTGTTTAGGGGAAGACAGATAATAACAACAGCCAATGCAAACAATTTACAGCATTAAACCAAATAATTCCTACTATGACATCTACAATGTTAATTATCACAATAAACAGAAATGTTATGATCAGTTAATGCCTATTATAAAAATAGTAAGTTTGCAAAAGGATTTACATTTTCAAATGGTGGACAGAGAGAGAATAGAAGTGACATAGGATGTGATGATTGTAAGGGAGGAGGAGAGAAGACAGAAGAAAAAGATTAAAGGAAGAGTCAAAGAGAAAAAATAGAGATTGGCTGTTAGCAGAAGAAAAGGGAATTGAGGGAAACAGATATGTAAGAGAAAAAAAATATATATAATGCAAAAATTTTAGTTTTGTTTTGTATTTTTTTAAATTGTTTTAAATATCCTGATTTACAAAAATGCTAATCCATGTAAAATAACATGCTTCCAAAATGCTAGAGATGAGAAGAAAAAACAGGAGACTGTATAAATATCTATATACCATTAAGGTCACAATTAAACAGTGAAAAATTTTTAAAGAAAAAAAATCTCAATAAAAAGTTATTTCTTTCCATTGGAGTTCAAAATATTCTCAGCTTCTCTTCTCAGCAGCTTTAGGTGGGGTCTTCTACAGTGTGTTGCTCCACTCTCTGGATGGCTAGAGTGAGAGAGGAATTCCATAGGCAGAGTTCCTGGAGGCAGGGTTTAGGTGTAGGTGGGCTCCAGGCTCTTTGCTTATTGCTAATTCGTCTAGAGATTTTAAGCCAGTGCACCTCCAGTGCCCAGTACTTACTGGTCCATGCTGGAAGACTTTACCCCAGGGATGTTAACTGGGTTCCATTTGTGTTGTGAGGGACCCAATTCATAGTCCCTATAGCACCTGCAGACCCCTTGTTTCCTGGTCTCAGTTTCAGTCTCCAAACACACTGTTGCCCCCCTTCCCTTCAGAGTTCCCAGCCAGATGCCTCTTTTTCAGCTGGTCCTCTGAGCAGTTGGATTGGTGGGGGAAGGAGTAGAGCCAAGTGAGTTCCTGTGACCAGTTGTCCCCTGTGTAAACCTCTCTCCACGTTTGATTTTCTTCTGATCACATATGCACACTCTATGTTATGCAGTGTGTGTTTACTGGGCCTGTATAGGGCCAAACTTGGGTTAATCAGGAATTGTCTTCCTCCATTGCAGCTCTGCACCACAGCTACAAAATGGTTCCTTCCTTTGTCCTCCCTCTGTATGCTGTGTGGAGAGCTGGCAGCTTCTTACACCACACACAGATATCATAC
This sequence comes from Tamias sibiricus, assembly GCA_025594165.1. Taxonomy (NCBI): domain Eukaryota; kingdom Metazoa; phylum Chordata; class Mammalia; order Rodentia; family Sciuridae; genus Tamias; species Tamias sibiricus. The sequence goes on from CM046664.1 coordinate 73,758,331, forward strand.
AGTGCATATTTTAGGTTTATCTGGCAATGTCTTTGGTCTTTAAATGCTCTGTACCCAGATGTGCCTCAGGCCATCCAAAAGTACAGGTTCTTTTAATTCCCTATCCCTCTTCTATGGTCATGGAGGCACCTGTCTGGTTGGAGCTTCTGGCCTGGCTGTGGCAATGGCATACCACTGGGGATTTCTTTCTTATTTTATTACATCCAAACTCCTGAGTTCCTGATCTGCTTTGAACATCCGGTTTTAAAGTCCAGTACAGTTCCCCTACTTTTTTGTTGTTGTTGTTCACCCTACTTGCTGAGAAGTTGCCTGTCTTCTTTCTTGCCTTTATACCATGAAGCACCTGGGAACATGACCTCTTCTATTATTCCATCTTGAAAATCTCATCTTCATTTTCACTTAATAGTTGAGTGTTCTAAAGTGTGTTGTTCACTCTCCATGTGTTTATATAATTTCTGTATTTTCTCTTGCTGTTTAAATTTTTATTCTATTGTGATTAGAGTTGGTTCAAGTTATTTTTTTTCAGTTTTGTAAAAAAAATTAATAGTTGCTTTGTAGCCTAATATGTGGTGATTTTAGAAAAAGTTCTATTTGCTCATGAGAAGAATGTGTATTCTGCATCTGTTGGATGGAATATTCTGTAAATATCTGTTAAGTCCATTTGATCCATTGTATAATTTAAATATGATCATTTTTTCCCTACATGATCTATGTTTTGGTGAGTGTGGGAAATGTAATTCCCCCACTATTATTATATTGGGGCCCATTTCTCCCTTTTTGTCTTTTAGTGTATATTTCATAAAGTTGGGTTCTTAGCCATTTTGTGATTATTAATTTATAATTCTTATATATTTCTGATGACTTCATCCCTTGATAAGTATGTAGTGACCTTCTTTTCCTCTTGTATTTTTTTTAAATTTGTTTTTTTAAAGATATACATGACAGTAGAGTGCATGTTGACATATTATACATAAATCTAGTAAAACTTCCCATTCTTGTGATTATACATGATGTGACATTTTGTCTAAATGACTTTGTCTTAAAGTTGGTTTTGTTTTATTTAAGTGTAGCTGCTCCTGCTTGCTTTCAGATTCCATTTGCTTGGAATATCAGTTTCAGTCCTTTCCCTTTTGGTCTTTGTATGTATTTGCGGCTGAGTCAAGTTTCTTGTGGGCACGATGTTGTTGGGATTGTTTTATTCATCCATCAGCCAGTCTATGTCTTTACATTGGAGAATTAACATCATTTATTATGTTATTAATGAAGGGTACAAATTTGTTCATTTTTTTGTTAATTTTTCTTCTTGTTGTTTTGAAAAATCTTTGTTCATTTCTGACTTTCTCACTCATCTTTGTACTTTGATGATTTTCTGTATTGATAGTGTTTGATTCTTTCCAATTTTTGTTTCTTCCTTTATTCTTCTAGCATGGTTTGTTTATTCTTTTATGTGCTCTTATGATGGTTGTAGGACTCCCTTATGCCTCTTTTGTAATGCTTGTCTAGTGGTTATGAATTCCTTAGCTTATGGGTTTTTTTGAAAGGTATTCATTACTCTTTCAATTCTGAAAGATTGTTTTTCCTGGGTACAGTAATCTTGCTTGGCAGTTATTTTATTTCAGGACTCAAAATACCTCATTCCACTCCTTCCTGGACTTCAGGATTTCTGCTGAGAACTCTGCCTGTTTTCTAGTGGATTGCCTTTAAATATGAGGTAGCACTTCTCTTTCATATTTTAGTATTCTTTCTTTGTTCTGTACTTTTGGTAATTTAATATATAATGGAGAGATTTTGTTAAAATCTATTTGCAGTTCTAAATGCCTTATGTATTTGGATGCCCATTAGGAAATTTACTGTTATTACTTCATGGAACAAATTTTTTCTCCCTTCAACCTGTTTCTCTTTTCTTTCAGGTATGTTTCATTTTTTTAATGGTGCACCAGAGATATTGTGTGTTCCCTTCAGTCTTTTTTTTTTTTTTTTTTTTTTTTGTGTGTGTCTGAATACAATATTTCAGAAGACTTGTCTTCAATCTCTAATTTTCTTCTGCTTCATCCAGGCTGTTTTTGAGGCTTTCAAATGAGGGTTTTTTTTTTTTTTTTTGTTTGTTTGTTTGTTTTAAATCTGGTTGATTCTTTCATTTCTAAGATTTCTATTTTTTTTCAAATCTCATTTTAAAGAATTTCTTATTCATAGCATCCATCCAACTTTTAACCTGTATTCTCTTCAATTTCACTGCACTTAAAAAAATAATTCTTTTGAATTCTTTATCAGGTATTTTACCCACTTCAGTGTCTTTGGAATCTGTTCCTAGAGTTATGAATTTTACGACGTATCATATTACCTTGTTTCTGTGTATTTCTTATGTTTGTTTTGAGACTTCTACATTTGTTAGGACTGATGTCTCTTCCACTTTTATGTGGGGTCCTTCACAGCGAGTGACTCTCTTGAAAGTGTATCTTTAGGCTTTAGTTTTGTGTGTAATGTTGTTTATCTCCAATTGGTGAAGGGCCTGAAGCTTTTCATCCATTTGGGCACTGGTGCAATTCTTGGTGTTTCACAGGAAGAGACACAGATTGGGATAATAGCTCCCATGCTGTGAAACTCACAACTGGTCTTGTCCTCAGCATGCGATCTGATAGGGTATGGGTACATCAAAGGAAGCAGATCCTTGGTGCTGTGGTGTCTACAATAGTTTTTATTCCTCTCTACTATCACCTGTGTGGATGTCTGTCCAGAAACAGGACTTCAGGGAGGCTGGTTGACAACTGTGAGTTTTCTCCCTCCTCTTCTTTAGGTTTTTATTGTTCTAGGTTCAGGTTGCACTGGGTCATGTCTGGAGTTGAGTATAATTTCTCTAAGCTGTGCTGGGAGTACAGTTCAGTGGATAAGCACCCATCCAATATGTGTAAGGCCTCAGGTTTGGTCCCCAAAACTGCACTAAATCAAAAATTAGTTAAAAGATACAAAAATCAGCAATGATAGAAACAGGGAAAATAAAAAGAAAATATTTCAAAAACAGGAAAATTTAAAAAGGGAAGAAAAGAAAAAAGTAAAGAAGAGAAGAAGAAACAAAAACTTAAAACAATTTCCTCCCCACTGAAGTGCTTGGAAGAGGGCATAAAGGTAGATGCTTGTGACCTATGCCAATGAAATCATCTCTCTGGTTCCTGTTGGCTATGTGACCCATGGACAGGTCAGTAGCTGGGGATTTTCCACCTTCAATTCTTTCAAGTTGTAATACATGCCAGGTGACTAGTGGGGTAATTTGTGGCTGAAACTAGTTGTAATTCCTCTCAGCTGAATTCACTGTGGAAGGAGTACTGTGGAATGCAGAGCACACCAGCCAGCATTCTCTCTGGAACGTTTTAGGCTGTGTGCTCTGGGGGCAGGACAAATGCTGTTGGAACCATATGACCCTGGATGCTTCTGAGGGAAAGGAGAGGCAATGGAGCAATAAAGAGCTGTGCTGGGACTGAAGCGGTAGGATCCATGTGATCTGTCACCTTTGACCCCTGTGCTCTCATATCTGGCTCCTGTGTACAACTCTATGCTGCTATTCTTGCCTCTGATCACAGAGGGCATGCTGTCTGAAATTGCTGATTTAGAGTTGAGAGCTCTCTGATCCCCTACACATTGTAGTCCACATTTCCCACAGTACAGAACTCTCAGTGGAATTGTATCAGAGTGACTTCCCCAAACCAACACTGTCTCACAAGATGGTACCAGGTGGTAGGTACATTGGAAGGGTGGTAGACTCCTTCTGGTGGAAAAACGTGGGGGTTTCTGACCCCTCAGACAATAGCATCCTTCTCAAGATGGCTTCTGATTATGTCATTTGTTGGGAAATGCAGTGAACTTCTCTAAAGCCAGTTTTGCTGTGCATATTCTAGGTCTCTTACCTGTGTAGACTGTATGTCTACAAAATTCCAGATTCTGCACTTATGGAAGTTGCTGTTAGTCTTTCACTTATACTCCTTCAGAGGGAATACTCTCCTTTTATGGCCTTGTTTTGGTGATATGTGATATAGGTGCTGAGCTATTCTGCCTTGATACTCTATTATTTAAAATCTCTGGGTTTCACCAAGTGTCTCTCTTCTCTCTCTCTCTCTCTCTCTCTCTCTCTCTCTCTCTCTCTCTCTCTCTCTCTCTCCCCCTATCCCTCCCTCCCTCTGCTGTTGAAGTCCAGTGTTCTCCCATAGCCACACACTAGACCAATGTATAACACAGCACCTGTCATTTAGGTTCTATCTTGTGGAAAAGTAGGCAGGTGCTGGGTATCTCTGTTCTGCCATTTTGCTCTCACTGTTAGGTTAATTTTTTTGTTAATAGGCTTACAAGATGAAATTTGGGCTAAGCAAAATGTATTAAAATATGAACCACTAAATAAATCTATACTCCACCTACTAGTATGTCCTTACATTCAATTTGCTGGTTTCAGTTAACCTGATGCTCCATTTTTATAAAGCAAGGTTACCAAAAATAACATTTGATTCTGTAGTGGAGTTGTGCTGTGGGGAAAGCGATGACCAAATATCAGGCTACATACAGATTCATTTGGTGTGGCGTAGGTATTTATATTTTTAAAATTCATAAACATTATAGTATATATTTCTGTTTTTTCCCCTAGTAAAAGAGATCATTTTAGTTAAGTAGCTTAGATTCTGTTTGGTTTTGAATTTTAAGTGGGAACAGTAAGTTTTGCTAAATGTACTGGGGTTTAAATTTAATTGTGCTTTGTTCTTTACCACTTAAATCCTCTTATCCCTTTATTAAATTTCTGACTCCATATTTAAGATGTTTTTATGCAATTAAAGGATTTAGGTTCTTCAGGGAGGGTGGTCTTTTTTTTTAAAATTAAGAAAGTCCAACATTAGTGTAAACTTAATTGTATTTCTCTTATTCTTATAAGGAGAAGCAAAATAAAGACCTAAATAAGAAATCTGTACAAAGGTATTTACGGAATCCAGTTCTACACCATGGATAAATGATTAGGCATGTCCCAAAATCTCACTTTTTACATGAAAATGGTTATAAAATTTTTCTAAACTATGCCAATCCTAGAAGACAGATTAAAACATGCAATGACAAATCTTTTTGAACTTTGATTTCAATTTTATTAATGAAGGCATTTCACTTAGCCTAACGATTATCAGTGTAAGCAACTATATGAACCTAATAGCTGGGAGTCCTAATACTTTTCAGCAGGTGATCTGGACAGTTGCATTGGTTTGAATTGGACCCCAAAGTTCATGTCTTTAAAACTTGATCTCCAATGCAAGAATGCTAGGAAGTGAGAGATTTAATAGGTGACTAGGTCATGAGGTCTTTACCATTATGTTTGGATTGGTGTCATTGTGAAGAGAATGGAGTCTTTGTAAGGATGAGTTTGACTTGTTCTCTCTCATCCATGTAATGTCTTATGCCATGTTACAGTGCAGCAAGAAGGCTTTCACTGGATGTGGCCCAGGACCATGATATACATAAATTTATTTATTTTTTATTTTTTATTCTCAGTTGTTAGAAATGACAGCAGAATGTATTACATTTCATATTATACTTGTAGAGCACATTTTTACATATCTCTGGTTGTACACAAAGTATATTCACACCATTTGTGACTTCACACATGCCCTTAGGGCAATGATATCCATCTCATTCTACCATCTTTTTTCTTTTCTTGGCCCTTTTGCCCCCTCCCTTACCCTCCCTCCCAATTGGCCATTCTAATGTTCCTCTAATCCTCCTATGCTCCCCATCCCAACCTGACTGTGAATCAGCCTCCTTATATCAGAGAAAACATTTGGCATTTGGCTTTTTGGGATTGGCTAACTTCACTTAGCATTATATTCTCTAACTCCATCCATTTACCTGCGAATGCCATGATTTTATTCTTTCTTATTGCTGAGTAATACTCCATTGTGTGTATATACCACATTTTCTTTATCCATTCATCTACTGAAGGGCATCTGGGTTGGTTCCACAGTTTAGCTATTGTGAATTGTGCTGCTATAAACATTGATGTGGCTGTGCCCCTATAGTATGCTGTTTTTAAGACCTTTGGGTAAAGACCAAGGAGTGGGATAACTGGGTCATAAGGTGGATCCTATCCAATTTTTCCAAGGTATCTCCGTACTGCTTTCCATATTGGCTGCACCATTTTGCAGTCCCACCAACAATGTATGAGTGTGCCTTTTTCTCCACATCCTCTCCAACATTTATTGTTGTTTGTGTTCTTAATAGCTGCCATTCTGACAGGTGTGAGATGAAATCTTAGAGTGGTTTTGATTTGCATTTCTCTAATTGCCTGAGATGTTGTGTTGCCGTCTGCAGCAACAACACCATGGAAAAGAAATCGGAGGCAGACTGGGAATGAGTGGTTCCTTTATTGTTTCTTCTTCTTTCTCCTTCCTTCTCTTTCTTTCCCCCTGTGATGCCTCCAGCCTGGTTAAATACTCTTTACCCATCACTGGTACATTAGTTCTCTTAACAAGCATACATGTGTCACAAACTCGACTTACAGGTATGGCACGCAGTGCCCACGAGCACAGAAAAATTCTTAGTCAATTATATTAAGGTCAGGTGTAAGTTGTAGTAAACAAGTAAATGCCTCCTCTTGGCTCTCAGCCCGCTGCCATCTTAGAGCTACTTCCTCATCGAAGGCTCTTACAATGTTGAACATTTTTTCATGTATTTGTTTTTTTATTACATAATATTCATTACCAGTATTCTGTTAGAGCAGCACAAAATCGACTAAGACAGTTATTTAAAACCTCATTCATAATTTCTGTGCTTATGCCTCCTACATTCTTTCATGTTTTCTAATAAACTAAGAGGACTCCAGGTTTTGACAGCAACATCACAAAAACATGGATTTCTTCACAATTGTCCAGTAAATCACAAATATATAATTTTACTTTTTTTTCAAATTTTTGCTTGTATTTCTAAGGCTGTAGGAAAACAGATAAGCTTTTTTGTTTCTTTTGCTTTTTGTGTTTGAAAGTATGTTGAAGGCTCTGCAAATATTTTTGGATGGCAGATGACAGTTTATCCTTGACCCTAGCACTCAAGAGGAAGTTTCACTGAAGGAGCTGTATCAGATAATTGGGTGAAAACTGCATGATTTTTGTTTGAGTGTAGTTATCTCAATAGACATGTTTCTCAGAGGTTTGGTAGGCAATAGCAGCTGTGACCCTGTGGTAAATCCATGAAAATAAGTAGTGGAAATAGGTAACTGTTTTGCCCTCTGCCGATAATGTGGCTGCTTATATGAAACCCTATATATTCAGAGACTGCAGATCTTTTCAGTTGATATATGTTTACAACTTAATAAGAAAGCGTATGTGCTGGGATGAAATAGTAGAGAGCTCTCTCTTTCAGGTCTTTGTGAATTGTAAATTTCCTGACTAAAATAAGGAATAAATAAAAATAATCATTAAAATCCAAAAAGATTTTCAACTTACGACTTTATGAAAATTGAAGGAAGTCATGGAAATTACTAAATTTCATTTTACTGTTAATAGATTCTCTGACAAGGCATACAAATGAAGGAGAATTTTTCTGCTGGAGCTTTAAATTTTACTCTAAATGTACAACTGGAACAGATAAAATTTGATAATTGTCTCATCAAATATATAGAGTTTGCATTAACAGTTATTTAGCCACCATTTCTGGTTTTTTTTTTTTTTTTTTTTTTTTTTTTTTTTTTTTTTTTTTTTTTTTGTGGTACCGGGGATTAAACTCAGGGGCACTCGACCACTGGGTCACATCCCCAGCCCTTTTTTGTATTTTATTTAGAGACAGGGTCTCACTGAGTTGCTAAGTGCCTCGCCATTGCTGAGGCTGACTTAGCCACCATTTCTAACTCCTCGTTCTCTCATAGTTTTAATTGACCTGTATTTTTTGGATATTAATTTGACTCAGATTAACCTGTGCCTCAATTCAGGTGTCATATTTTTCTGAATGCCTATGGCAGTTTAGATGGTAAACATGTAAATTTCCATTTTATAAACGAAAATTTAAATTTCCTTTTGTAAATCACAAAATTATAACTTAAATTTGTAATTTTGTTAATATTTATTTTTTAGTTGTAGTTGGACACAATACCTTTATTTTATTTATTTATCTTTATGTGGTACTGAGGATTGAACCCAGGGCCTTGCACATGCTAGGCAAGTACTGTCCTACTGAGTCACAACCCTGGCCCAGATTTGTAATTTCTAATAACTTAGGAAACATACACTGGTAATAGTTTATGAAATAACTGAATTTTAATCTTATCTTTGTAAAAGTTACTTTGAAATATTGACTATACTGTTTGTAATGTGTCGGTGAATATGAATTAATGTTTAGTTCTGTGATCATTTGTAGAATTCAGTATTATGCTCTCCATATACAATTACATGAAAATTGAAAAACTATTCTAAAATGCAGCATTTATATCAGTTTTACCTAAATTTCTGAAGGAAAATCAAGGCACTGTGGATTTTTTAAGCCAATTTAATGAATTGATGCACAAATTGGTTTATCAGTTGAAACTTTTAAATTGCAAATGTGAGAAAGACAATACAGGTTGATTTAACAATAATATGAAAAATTTTAGATTTTGAATTTGGCTTTGGACCCTAATATAAAAAGTGCATCTGTCTCCCTTATCACCCCTGCCATTGCTAAGTAGTTGGTTCTTCATTCTCCTGTGTTTTAAATAGTATCAAACAGAAGCACCAGCTGATTCTAGTGAATGTTCTATCTAGTAAAATCAGTGGGGGAAAAAAGTGACTTGATCTCAATATTTCTACCAGAAATATTTGTTCTAACTCTTCTTAAATTTGTTCATAAAAGTTTATTTTCTAGTTCAATTATGATGGCCTATGTAGGTATTCCTTTTATTAATTAGTCCTAGTTGAATTGCCCATATTCAGAGTTTGTTGATTTTAAAACTATACTCCCCGTCCCAACTCCACGTGAATCAGCCTCCTTATATCAGAGAAAACATTCAGCATTTGGATTTTTGAGATTGGCTAATGACATGAATGGTGTGCATATACTTTGTATACAACCAGACATATGTAAAAATGTGCTGTATAAGTATAATGTGAAATGTAATGCATTCTGCTGTCATGTATGACAACTTAGAATTTAAAAAATTAAAAAATGCATAAATTGACAAAAATAAAAAAAATAAAAATCCAACTATAATTCATCACACATTCAAGTTAAACAAGAGAAATAATGACATTTCAGTAATTGGAGAAAAGATATGATAAAATATGTTACTGTAACCATGATAAATTCTTAGCGAACTGAGGCTAGAATTAAAATTTTTTAAATTGATAACATTATATACAAAAAATGTAAGGCAAGCATCATAGTGTATATGTTAGGGCACTGTTTAACAAAGAATGGCCATATTTGCCTGGTTTTAGTTAACTTTGTATTGAATGCCCTAAGTAGTCCAGTAAGATGAGAGAGAAAATGCTAAAGGATTAGAAAGCAGAAACAAATAGTATCTGCATAGAAACCTTGAGAAGTTGCCCACTTTTTAAATTTAAAAACTCGAAAGTTTAACAAATAGAATCAACATACTTATATACTCTTATTTCAACATAATTCAAAAAAATTTTAGGATCCTCAAATGCTGTATTTTATTGAAGAAAATTGTAATATGGAATATATGTTTCCTTGATTTCTCCTTTCAGCTTTCAGAATAAATAATTATCAATTGAATTTATTTGCTTTGCAGTGAATTTGGTTCTGAACACATAAAAATGTATGTTAGAATTGTTCATCCTTATTCTTAGATGTAGCTCAAAAATAGTGAAAAAAATATTTAGATTAAAAAAAATCAGAAATGAACAAAAGTAATGCTCCTTTTGAATTGAAAGATAGCTCTGTCCTTTTCCTAGTAAACTGTTAAGCAATAACAGTTTCTGGTATCTATGTACTGGATGTTTCTGTTTCAGGTTTCTGCATGCTTTCTTACCACATTACCGTGTGAACATTCATTGTCTGGTTGGTTTGCATTGCTGCTCAAGGGAATTGATGATATGCCAATTCATTAATCTTTCATAATGCTAGTCATTTAAACATATATAATTCTTAGATTTTATATAAAGCTTTGTGAAAAGCCTTGTGATTTTATTTTGAATTTTTTGCAAACAAATTTTAATTGACTTATTAAGAAATCATAGGACATAATTGCTATAGCCTAATTAATTATATGCTGCCTAGAAATCAAATTAGGCAGTGAATTACATTTTTAATTGGATTTCTTTGTGTTTAATAATTATAAAACTTCATAAGTGATTTGAATTTGTAGGAATGTGAATGCTGTGAACATAATATTTAATTTAGATCATATGTAGAGTATCTTGAAACTCATTATGAATGGAACTATTGTAATTAAATACTGCTGTTGATGTAGGAGAAACCATTTTTTGAAATATTATGCAGATTGGAGGTTGGCAGATGAACATTTTAAAATATCTATTATAAGAGAATGTTTTCTAACCCTCTTAGCATTAAATGGTTTCTAGTTATACTGAGGCATGAATTTGAACCACTAAAATGATGAAAAGTCACTTGAGTTTGCAACCTACCCTGCTTTCAGCTTGCACAAGAGCTCATGTGCACGGTAGACATACATCTATTTGTAAAAAAGCAGTAATATCCATAGAAGGAAAGCCACTTCATTTCAAAGTTTACAGATCTTATTAAGGTAATGTTTTTGACATACATTAGAAGAGTATGTCTGGCTCCATGAAATTCACAAAACTTGGAAACTAGAAATAACATCAGTGAGTCGGCCATAATAAATTCTCTAGACAGTGCAAAAATATCTTATGGAGTGAGAGAAAAATATTTACTGAAGTTCTTTTTTAAAGTTCCTTTATGGTTTGAGTATATGATTAGATTAGCAAGTTCCACTTGGAAATATCAGTCATGATCTTATTATAATAGTAATAAATATGACTTTATTTTTAATAAATATTCTCCTTTTTGGGTGGGAACCTCATTCTACAGCATTGAAATTTAGAATGATGCTAAATAGCATGTGTGTGTGTTTATAGAATTATTAGACTTAAGAGCATTAAACATTGTAGTTCTCATTTATTCTGATGCATTTCATTGGGAAATTTTATGCTATGATACTAATCTAGATTTTAAACGTGAGTCACTGGACATCTCTCACATATATCCCAGGTACAAACTACCATCAAGGATAAAGCCAGACATTAGTTAAAGCAATGAAAACAGAATTTAGTCAGTAACTGTCTGACATAAGTTCCATTCCTATTTTTGTTGAAGTAACTGGGCATTTTAAAAGAAGAATGAAGGAGTTGGGATAGGGAGAAAGCAAGCCCCAATTAAAAACTTACAAAAGTTTGGTTAGGGTAAATGGGATTAGGCCAGCTGTGTCTGCTAGCTGGCAATTTTAAAAGTAAGGATTCTATATTGCCATGCAATGTAGAAGAAAGAGACCTTAGCCTTTTTGAAGATTCTGTTTCAGAAAAATGGCTTTCAGGTCATGGAGAAAGACACTCCTCAGTGGTAGGTGCCACATATATGTCTTAAAGGAGACAGGAAGGATTTGCAATGGTATGCCCTCATTAGTAAAAACTCTAAGAAGGCAGGTCAGGGAATCATCATCTTGTGTTGGCTAGAAGAAAGGTAAATTTCACTGGCAGCTTTGAACTTCATTAGGAAGCCTTTAAACTGGGGCTGGAGTCATCATTAGGGACATGAACTTATGTTGTATAAGTTATGTTAGAGTTCAGTTGTTTCTCATTTGCAGAGATTTGGGCAGAGCCAGTATGTGTTGGGAGTTCCACAGTTCTCGCTTTATATTCTCCAATGAAAAAAATGTACTGATTTTCCAACAGAAAAGAAGATATTGCTAGTTTGATATTTAAAGGAGTGAAGGTAATTCTTAATTGTAAATAGTTATTTTATGTTTTGGGATTTTTTTTTTTCTTTTTGCATTTGACCCAATACCAATGTATATGTTTCCTTTCTGGATTCTTTTTTTTTGTTGGTGGTGGTGGTTGGGGACAGTTTTACACTGTAGAAAACCTCTTTGCCATCACACTTCCATCAGCTTGGTCACCAGTCTCTGCTACTCTCACAGTAGCTTCTGTTCTTCCCAGGTGTATGATTTAATTTCATAATGAGGTTTTCCTTCTTGGCCTCAAGCATTCTTCAGACTCACAATAGTGCATTCATGATGTAGGTGTGCCATGTTTGTCATGCTTACCTTATTCTGTCTGACCTGAGTTTGGGTAAGTTTTTGCTTTTTTTTTTTTTTTTTTTTTTTTGGTGGGGGTGTGAGCAGGGGTGGGGGCAGGTCCCAACTATGTTGTCAGGAGAACAAAGTATCTATTGTGTTTCATTAAAACATCATTGTCAGTATTTCAGTAATCAACAGTTTGCCTATTTTGAATTTGAAAATAATACATCATTAGGTTATAAGAAGGCATATTACTATCAAAACAGCAGCACAATTTTTAAAGTAAATTAATTGGCTTCACTATGTTTGCTACCCAGGGAAAATGAAAATAAGAATCATTACTGCTTTTGTGTGACCAGAAAATTTGATGCTAGGGGAACTTTCTCATCAAACCTCTTAAGACAAGTTTTTTTTTGTTGTTGTTGTTGTTGTTGTTGTTGTTTGGACTATGAGTTTTCCGATTTTAAAGTCTCAAACCTGAGATTTCTCTAGACACTGAGGTTTGAAATTGAATTCCTCTCAAATGCATATGTATTAGTGTCTATAGTGTTTTGTTTTGATTTTGGCATTTCAGTTTAGGAAACCCTACTAACTCTGATTGTATAAATCATTTTTTGTCCCACACATGCTCAGCCTGGTGAAGCTTTTAATTAAAGGGCATTTGTTAAAATTAGCTGTTCATAGTACTAATTCTAATGGCAAGAAATGATGACATTTTTTTGAGCATTGTGTGCCGTGCGCTTTCATATGCAGTGTCATTGAAACTTTAGTATAGTTTTATGCAGTGGGTATTGATAACTTTATCCAGTCTCTATCATTAGTTCTTAGGGAGGAGTGAAAAACCACAAATGTACCTGAAGAAAATGATCCGTTCCCATGGTGTCAGGAATCAATGTGTAGGTGTGGAAGGGGACATGCCGAGCAGCCTGAAGAAATTCCTTGAGAAAGTCATGAAATGGAAGGGCCATTCACAGGCTGACCCTGGTCATGCAGAGGAAGATATTATAGTTAGTTGACTGTTCAGGTTATTGCTGTACTTCCTCAAACCTTATCAGGGGGTAGTTGAGAATCCCACAGAAGGACCTCATTCTAAAGCAGGAGGGCCTTTCTGCCCTTCTGGAAAACTCCCATCTCAGTACAGTTGGATCTGGCACTGGCTGTGCTATCATACCAAGAAGGATTGTTTCCTAGGCTGCTACAATTAGCTATAGTGGGGCTAAGAAAAGAAAGGTAAGAAATGTAGGGCGAGCCACTTTAAAAATTAACTCTATTTTTAAAAAAATATATCTATGGAAATACTTGGTTTATAGGAGGACAAGTTCTCAGAGACTTGCTTGGTGGGATATATTCCAGAGAGTACCAGGGAGCTGTAATACTCTCAGCTTCTGCCCACTTTAATTATCTGCTTATCTTAATTATCTTTGCTTCCAGACATCATTGTGTGGCTTACTTTGATTTGGGTTGGGCGCCTAGTTGTATATATAAAGAACATTGTAAACAGTGTCTTTCATGCTTTAAAAAAACTACCTCCTAGTTTTTTTTTTTTTTAATGGGGGTGGGAGAATAATGATGGTTTTGAAAATCTGTCCAAATGAACTGGGAAGATGCTTAAACTATGAAATTCTTCACTCCAACCTCTCATCCTGCTGGTTTCAAGATGTCACCTTCCCAATAACATCACTAGAACATGTTGTATTCTTCAGGTATTTTAAGACAAACATATAAAACAAAGAAACAAAAACCCAAATTAGACCCAGAAAACAGTTTCAAATTCATCAGAGTATGATTTCACAAGTTTTCACAAGGTGTTATGCATTAAAGTAGGTCAGACTAGTGACTGTTCAATGGTCTTCATGGTCTTCAGTACCCTCTATATTTACCCTCAGTGGAGAGTATAGCTTATACATCAAGATAAAACTTATTAGCCGGGTGTGGTGGCGCGTGCCTGTAATCCCAGCACTTGGGAGGCTGAGGCAGGAGGATCACAAGTTCAAAGCCAGCCTCAACAATGACGAGGCACTTCGCAACTCAGTGAAACCCTGTCTCTAAATAAAATACAAAAAAGGGCTAGGGATGTGGCCCAGAGGTCGAGTGCCCCTGAGTTCAATACCCAGTACCAAAAAAAATTTAAAAAATAAAATAAAAAATAAAACTTATCACGAGTATTAAATCCAAAGTTAGTTGTCTTTGGCACTCAGATTCTCGTGGATAGAGTAGTATTTTCCATAGATTTTTCTGATTCAGATTTAGTACGTGTTATATTTGAATCTGAAATGTCCCTCAAAGACCCATATTAGAGGCATGATCTATGGAGAGGTGTTGGGACCTAGTGGAAGGAAGTTAGGTCATTGAGGGGTGCATCCTTGAAGGGGAAAGCAGGACTCTGGCCCCTTTCTCTTTCTCTCTTTGCTTTCTGGCTACCATGAGATGAACATTTTTTCTCTCTAACACATATTCCCCACCATAATCTGCCTCACCACAGACCCAAAAGCACTAGGGTCAAGTAATCATGGAGGGAACCCTCTGAAACCATGAGCTCCAATAAATCTTACTTTCTTATTTCAGGTATTTTGTCGCAGCCATGCAAAGCTGAGTAACATAGTACATTTGTGTTGACAAGATTGTAGCTCCATAATCAATTTTAGGGAAAGGTTTAGAGTCAAAGGTGTATGGATAGATATCAGATAATGGAATTTGAGACTTGTAAAAGAAGCAGTGGAAAACTATTTGTGTGTATAAAATCTCCCTACAGGCAGAACAGGAGCAATTGGCTTCAATGAGGACTTCTCTTTGGGCAGAATAGATTTGTAGAAGGAGCTGGAGATAATAATGTCATGTCTTATTCACTTAAAAAAGGACCTTTGTGTCTCAGTCCTTCTAGGACAGTTGAAGGAGCCCTAATTAGGAAGGGCTGTTGTAGCTAGCTGGAAGCCATGGGTTCCACCTGATATGTATGTGACGCACCTGTAGGCACCCGCAAACCTGAAGGTATATAACCGGGTGAAAGCGGTCCGAGTTAGGAGAACGGAGAATTCAGTCAGCCGGGCAGTCACTCGGTCGGTCAGAAGAATCAGAGCGGCCAGAACGTAGGCAGAGCGGTTACAGAAGAGAAACCAGATAGAAGAAGTAATGACTGGTCAGAGTTAGGCCGAGACTCCTGAGGAAGACAGAAGACAGAAGACAGAAGAAGGAAGAAAGAAGAGAGAAGAAAGAAGCTCTAATCTTTCTCTAAGCTAAGCTCTATCTTTCTTACTCTAAGCTACTCTAAGCTAAGAAGAAAAATCTTTCTTTCCCTCTCTAAGAAAAATCTTTCTTTCCCTCTCTAAGCTCTAAGAAAGTAGAAGTAAAAGTAGTAAAAGCTTAACTCTGCCTCCGAGAATTTTCCCGCGGCACCGTGGCTGGCCACAACAGGCAGCTTACAGACAGTGTCATTGTGGTATGTGTCTAGAGAATAAAGAAATTGATTCACACTCCCCACTACCCACAATATAGCCTATACTTGGTTTTCTCTAGGGTTGGCAGAGTAATCCTTAATGGGATTTTAGGGCCTCTCATCCCCTTCTAGTCTCCTATCTACTTACTAATTTTTTTTTTTTTTTATCATGGGTGGAAAAGGTGTTTAAGTATATATTAAGTTTTAAATGCTGGTAAAAGTTTATCACTATTTTTAAATGAAATCATACAATCAGACATAATGCATAAAATATCAGATTCAGTGCTATTTGAAGGAAAGGCTGGTGGTGGAGAGATTAGGAAAGCTCTGAATTCCTGAAGAGGATTTTGGGAAAGAATTCTGCTTAAATGAAGAAATTAAAGCTGAGTGAATTGGCCCTGTTCACAATGCAGGGTATGAGCACACAGAGGACTGTGTCTTGAGGCATTTTTTTTTTCTGCCTCTTGAAGGTATATGTGCGTATGTGACATTAAACCTCTTTTATAGTTATGGCATTTATACATGCTTTATTTCTTCCTGAGCTTATATGAGTAGCAAATTAAAACACAATGAAATTATTATCTGAAAGTATATATATATATATTTTTTAATTTATGAGAGATTAAGAGCATGACTATTTCATAAATTATAAACAAAACTGGTTATTGAAGCAATCTTATCTTAGAAGCTTTCCACTGGTCTGTGTAGGATGTTGATTCCTCAAGTTTTAAATAAGTGTTTCTTATAAAGATTCCCATGACTAGTCCCTAATTAATGTCAGGGAATTATTGTTTCTTTAATATAAGGTCAAATATTTTTAAAATTAGTTTTATTTATTTTTTTCATGTACTAGCTAAAACTAGAAATTGACATTAAAAATAAACTGTCACTTAAACTTGCATGATAAAAATATAAAAGCCTTAGGAATATAAGAGTAGAAAAATGTTCAACATTTCTATACTTAAAAATGCAAACTCTATTGAAAGGAATTAATAAAAGCTAAACAAATGGTATCTTGTCAGTCCATGATTATGATATACAATTCTCTATCAAGTGAGCTATAATCCAGTGCAGTCCCAATCAAAATATCAAGATGCATTATTTTTGATTTGGTACCACAGATTGAACCCAGAGGCACTTAACCACTGAGCATTATTATCCCCCAGCCTTTTTTT
The DNA here is from genome assembly GCA_025594165.1 of Tamias sibiricus. Classification (NCBI taxonomy): domain Eukaryota; kingdom Metazoa; phylum Chordata; class Mammalia; order Rodentia; family Sciuridae; genus Tamias; species Tamias sibiricus. The sequence continues at coordinate 73,775,162 of CM046664.1, forward strand.
TTTTTTTTTTTTTTTTTGTATTTTATTAGAGACAGGGTCTCACTGAGTTGCTAAGTGCCTCGCCATTGCTGAGGCTGGCTTTGAACTTGCGATCCTCCTGCCTCAGCCTCCCAAGTGCTGGGATTACAGGCATGCACCACCATGCCTGGCTCAAGATGCATTATTTTTGAAAGTGACAACTTACATCTCAAATTTATAAGAAAATGCAGAATGTACACTAATTATATTTTTAAAGGAATAGCAAAGTCAGGTGACTCACAAACTGATTTCAAGACTTATCAGGCTACAGACTTTGTGGAATTAACATATGAACAGTAGACTCTACTGTCATGTATAACTAAAAATAAAAAATTAAAAAAAAAAAAAAAAAAAAAAAAAAAAAAAAAAACCATGAGTAGCCGGGCGCGGTGGCGCACGCCTGTAATCCCAGCACTTTTGGAGGCTGAGGCAGGAGGATCGTGAGTTCAAAGCCAGCCTCAGCAATGGTGAGGCACTTAACAACTCAGTGAGACCCTGTCTCTAAATAAAATACAGAAAAGGGCTGGGGATGTGACCCAGTGGTCGAGTGCCCCTGAGTTCAATCCCCAGTACCACAAAAAAAAAAAAAAAAAAAAAAAAAAACATGAGTAGAGGAATTAAACAAACAGAATCTACAATTGACATGCATATATGTCAATTGACTTTTGACCTAGGCCTAAAAGTGATTCAGTAGAGAAAGAAAAATATTTTAGCGAGTTGTTCCAATACAGTTAGAAATATTTTGTAGGAAACACTGAAATTCAACCTCCATCATTAATGTAAAGAAGAAATAAATTCAAGATGATTAGAAACATAAATCTACAGAAACATAGCAACAAAGTTTCCTGTTGAAAACACTGAGCAAGAGAGACCATTTATAAGATATTGCATATGGTATAATTTCTTTTACAAGAGGTTTTAGCACTCTAGAACCTCTAATGTGCTTTAGTGAAAATCAGAAAACTTCAAGAGGGATAATAGTAATATTGTATATATTGAATGGTGGATATAGTTTTGTGTATTTGTCAACCCATTAAGTTCTATACAGTTAAAATGTGCATTTTGTTGAATCATGCCTTAAAAAAACTAGTTTTATTAAGTAGCAACATTAAGAGAATGTGGGGGGTGGCACTGAGAACCCCAAATTCCTTGGAGGAATTCAAGGAAGGAGCTTCTCAGATACCTAGTCTATTAGTGGAAGCAACCAGTGCAAAACCCAAAGCCTTAAAACTGGGACCTGAACCCTGGTCATAAGTAGTTCATTATTTGAACAAATAAGTATTGAGTGCACATACTATCTGCAAGCAAAGTGCTAGAAAATGGAGCTACAACAGTAAAAGTAGACATAGTGCCCAAGAAATCCCTAATTTCTTAGTCTCTTCACCATAGGAGTGTTTGTTAACCTGTAAGCAGTTACCAAAGTTTTCAAATCTATTTGGCTCTCAGAATTTTGTAGATAACAAATTATTTTCAAGTATATGTTTTATTTTGTAATTGATGAAGATAATTTAAACATATTCCTAAAACTCATAGTTAAAATTATGTACTGTTCAATTGATAAATACTCCAAGATACCTGAATGGTATAGTCTTTGAGAGATTCTGAAATTCAAGAGAATCCTCAGTTGTGAATGTGTTGGTAAAATCTCTACACTATGAGATTGCCAGATTGGAGCTAATTCTAAAAACCACACTTAAAAAAGTCTTTGAGAATTTAACTGGAGGAATAACATGATCAGGCCTGATTTTTTTTTTCTTGTTTGCTTTTCATTGTCAGTTATCTACTGGAAGCCAACTAGAATAAATCTATTGAGGAATGCTTGCTGTTTAATTACAGTTATATGATTCATTTTCTAGCACAGTGATCCAAACTCTGGTGTACTTAATTCCTTTGTTTTTACTGCCTAAAACAATTTCAAATCCCAATTTTTCTGTATTAACACAAAGGAGTGCTTCTAAATTTGTGGTGTCTTCTATTAAAGACCAACAATTGAAAATAGCCTTCTGCTTTAACTATGCCTAGACAGCTTCAAAGGAAACATGAGAACAATGGAAACAGACATGTGAAGGTGTACCCATTACTAGCAGATAGACATCTGGTTTGTGTGTCTGCAAGCTGTTTTGACATTTATATGTTTGGATGAACTTTCACTGTAGCCTCATGTTTGGAAGTCTAGTCTTCTGTGTTTGTGTTTTTAATTTGATCTTTATATGCTATGGTGAACCAATAAATTATTATATGAGGGATTTTAAAATATATATATCTGCCATCAGTAAAGGTCCCTCTGCTGTTGTTTAATGTTGAATGGTTTTAGATTAAGATAAATGCTGTTTAAGATAATTGAGAAAAGGGAAGATAGAAATCAACATATTCAGACTTGACAAGCTAAAGCTATTTTATCTTTATAATGAATTTGCCAAACCTGCTACTCATCTTAGGTACTTCCACTTTGGCTTCTCCCTTCCACATTTTCTATATTCTGTTCCTATACAGCATTCTTTTCTATACAGAAAAGCCATTCTTCTCTGGTTACTGCTAGTCTCTCTTTTCTTCATGTCAACTAAACAGGCATTCTTGATAATTGTCCTATGTCATGTTGTATTTTGATTTTCAGTGTTTCTGTCAGGCAGAATAGCAATATGAAATCATAATAGTTGTGTCTAAATCAACCTGTGTGGTACTGGCAGCATTGTGAATATTTATTTTTTTGGCAGAACTTATACTTTTGGCTTTGTTGCTGATTCAGATTTTCCATGCATATGGGTATGTGGTAGTTCTTGCTTAAACATCTAGATGCTCATTTGCTAATGCTTCCCACTTGCCAGAAAGTAAATATGCAACTATGGTTTCTAGACAGTATTGTCTTTGGTAGAATTCCATGTACATTCTGATTTTGTTTTCTGGTGTATGTCTTCTCTCTGTCAATGTTAAATGAGATCAGGCCATAGAAAAGTGCTTCTCTTGTACCTAATCTATTTTGGGTAGTCTTCAGTGTCTACATTTGTCATTTTATTCATTAGGGAATATTTCCCTTGCTAATGCACCAGTTCAGTGAGCTAAGTGAGATAATCTTAACCTCACTCTTGGCAAGATCAGCTCTAGTCATGATCACCTATGTCAGACAGACAGAATACATTGGAAATGTTGAGATCTGTATGAGGTTTATTTGTTTGTATCTATGTACCACGTCCTTGGGAGATGCTGAGTGATTTTGTAACATACTGAATGTTTACAGGGGTCATTCATTCAATCTGCCTCTAATTTTTGTTGTTTTTGCCTTTCTATTTGGTTTTCTTTCTTCTTGTGGTTATTTATTATGACTAGAAAGCTGAAATTATGATACCTATGTCATTAAACTTGTAAAGGAATTTGTACAGAAGCTAAAAGACCTGGTGTATATTAGTCAATTATTATCTATAGAATACATTTGAATTGGAAGAATATATAATGCCATTGTTAGTCTTCAAATTACCTGTGTGAGGCTTTCTTTTGAAGGCAATGTGCATAAAAGTCAGTGCCATTTAATATTAATTGTACTCTTTGCAATGTTGGGTAGATGATGATGAATATTATTATTATTTACTGAGGTCCTACTATGTTCTACACTGAACTTAGGTATCTAGGTTCATTTTATGTCAAGCTCTTAATGATCTCAACTGGGGATTCATTATAGTTTTACAGGTGAGGTGGGGTGAAGGCTCAGAGGGTTTCTATAATTTGGCCAAGGTCATGCTATTAGTAGAGGCAGATGTAGAATAGAATCCTAGGCTAGTTGGAAGTCTAAGCCTTTAATATCAACAACAATATTGTATGATGCCTTGTTTGAAATATTTATATATCTGTATATATGTGTGTATAAATTTCTAATAATTAACTTTCAGTTTAATTTGAAACCGTATTACTATTTTTAATGTGAACTAAGCACTTAAATACTAATCTTTTTAACAGTACGCCCTTACTTCATCAACTCTTTCCCTCACTCTATACATTTGTTCTAGTTGTCCTAACTTTTTATAAAGAGTACAACCTGGCAAGGTGGCACAGGCCTATCCTCCCAGCAATGTGGGAGGCTGAGGCAGGAGGATCACAATTACAAGACTAGCCTCAGAAATTTAGTGAGGTCCTAAGAAACTTAGTGAGACCCTGTTTCAAAAAGAGCTGGAAATGTGGCTCAGTGATAAAGTGATTCTGGGTTTAATCCCCAGTACCAAAAAGAAAAGAAAAGAAAAGAAAAAACAACAACATAGAGTAGATAGAATAGTTTAGATAGGGATTGAAATAATGATTGTTTTTCCAGTTCATGCATGGGATTTATTCCATTCCTCATTTATCTAAGACCACAAACAATACATTGCAGCCCCAAATGCTCATCCAAGGTATTAGCACTTCCCAATTTTCAAAGATATCTTATTTATATCCAGTGTAACTAACTGCTGTGACTGTGCAAATCTCCATTTTCCCTTACACTGTTACACTATTACTGCATATCTACCAAGTAATAGTCATTTATCTTTACATGGAAACATAAGTATTTTTATGTTTTGTATATTCATATTTACCTCATAATATCTCTAATTGTGCTTAACACATTATCTGCTGTTTGTTGCATGAATATTTTTAAAAATTGATAAGCAAAATTTAGAATTGAAAAGAATTCAGGAAAATCTCCCATTTTCTGTTTTCTTAAAATATTTATACTAGCATGGGTTATTAAATGTTTATTTGTCTAAATGAAAAAGCATAAATGTACTTATTGGGCAATAATCCAGAAATATTATCATGAAGTTCATGTTTTAGAAAATCCTCTAGAGATTAGCCTAGAATATATGTTTTCATTGTACCATGGTTAATTAAATGCACGAGAACAAAATAGAACAGAAACCTCATGGCACATAATGTATAATGGGCCCAGGTACTTTTGTAACTAGTTAATTAGGTAGCATGAGGTGGGCACTGGAGGAGAGAAAACCTTATCTTTACCATTTTAGGTTGAAAATATCTGCATAATGCTTGAAACTAAGATTAAAGTTATGTGATATTTTGTTTTTAACATAGCTATCATTATGAAAACAAAAGGAGAAAGAGTCTCTTTTCATTGACTGATTACAAGAACATCTTTAAATGATTAAAACCTTTCTTGAAAAGAGCAAATTCTGAAAATCAGAGGAATTTTTCATTGAAGTACTTTCTCTTTTTTAATTTACTATGTAAGATTTTGTAAATTTATATACTAAAATTAGAATATTGAAAATCCTTTTTAGATCTTGTCTGGCAGATAGTACCAGCAAACTTTCCATGTAGGTTAATTGATGTTGCTGAAGACATTACATCAGTTGATGGTGGGACCAAGTCCTCTTATTTCGCATCTCATTCCTGTAGATTCTGGTCTACTGAGTGTATTTGGAAACTCCAGGAGCACATTCTTGTCCTTATTGTTGGAAAATCAGGAATCAAAATACTTAATAAACATGAATTGTATAAGGCCATATCTTAAGGCCAAGACTTCTTTGATGATATATTATTATTTGGTTGAGTAGGCTATAATGTTCAACATTTTAGTTGAAAAAGAATAGATTCAGGACTGGGGATATAGCTCAGTTGGTAGAGTACTTGTCTCACATGCACAAGGCCCTGAGTTCAATCCCCAGCACCACAAAAAAAGGAGGGAAAGAGTAAATGCATCAACCAGTAAATTCCTTTCAACTTCTTTCCCATTCTGTATAACTCAATTTAGTACATTATAACAATTTTTTTTGGTAGGTGGGTGGATTATAAACAATGGAAATTTATTTCTTGCCATTCTGGAGGCTAGAAGTTCCAAATCACGGTACCAGCATGGTTGAATTCTATTGAGAGCTACGTTTTAGATTGATGACCAAGACTAACTTTTTGTATTCTCACAGCAGAAAAGAGTTCTCTGGCCTTATTTTACAAGAGTACTAATTACATTCACAAGGGCTCCAATCTAATGACACAATTACATACTGAAGTCTCCACCTCCAATTATTATGGCATTAAAAAAAAACTCTAGTACATTGTTTAGGGCTCTAGCATATGAATTTAGGTAAGGGAAGCACAATGTTCAGTACATAAAACCCTCAAAGAAAATTGTTTCTAACATTTTAATATCTTCCTAGATACACTTATTTCTGTTATCAAATCTGTCTGTATTTATGTATGTATACATATAGATTTTTACATCCTGAAGGACTTTCCATGCCAGTATACTTAAGTCTATTATTTGTTATAACTTGTAAAATATTTCATGGTCTATAGATGCAGTGGACAACAAGGAGTGTGTGTGTGTGTGTGTGTGTGTATGTGCGCGTGCATGTGCGTGTGCGCTTCCATGCTCATATGTGTAAAAGAAATGATCTGTTCTGGAAGGTAGAGTCCTTAGATTTAAGAACATGTGTTTTAGAGTTGCCACCTTATTCATTGCTACCACAACTATCTCCTTAGTGTGATTGCCATCTCCTCCTTGTTCACTCTTCTAATGCCTCTGGCCAGACCACCAACTGTAAATAATATTTCCCATAAAACTTGAATCCTGGAAGATTTATTTTTGTGTGATTTTTCAACCTTCTAGTGGAAGATAAAATATGTATTTCAAATAGTCTCATATCGGTATTGCTATTACTTCCCTAATCATTCAGTTGACTTTGAGACTAAATAAAGGGTATCCATGATGTAGGTTTTACATATCCATAACAGGAAAAGAAAGGGGAAGCTACATACAAAAGAACTGGGCTTTTCTTTCTTTAACTACTGCCACTATCCTTGTTATGCCATAGTTAGACTATAAAAGAGAGAAAGTATGGATTAGTGAAAAATGAACCTTAGAACTACATAACTTAAAATTATCTATATTACCTAGACTACTTGTTTTACTTCTGATAATCCCATTTAATTTGTCATAAGTATAGAATATTATGTGTATGAAAATATCCCAAATGACATTAGAGAAATCATTTAAGACTCTGTAGGAATGATTAAGTAAGCTGATATAGTCTTGTGGTAGATTATTGATTTCCTGAAAACTGGTAATTTCAATTATGAGAAAATGGGAAATATTTGTTATATTGAATAAGCAAGAATAAAAACAATATGAAAAGATATGATTTCAGTTGTAAAAATCCAACCCACCTATGCATTTTTTGGGGAAAAAAAACATAATGTAAATAATAGAGACTGTAGTATGATGAGGCAGGCTACCAAACTTTGTCTATATGTAACATTCTATTTTAAAACTTTGCTTTATAACAAAAATTCAATAATGAAAATCATGTGCCTTTTGGTTATATTTCCCAGGGTATCTTTGTCACTGACAAGAAATAAAATAATTATTTACCTAATAGTATATTCTGACTTTTTAAAATTAAAAATATTACAGTTGTATTCATAGCACATATTTAGTTTATATTGAGGCTATTTACCAATGTGATACTTATCAGGAGGTTAGAATGTCAAGAAAATATTACATGATGAACAAAATCGTTCTACAAAATAAACATGGGACATACACATAAAATATCTTTTTTATGCATTAGCTGCCAAATTGAAGTACTACATATTGTTTATGCAACCTATTTATAACATTTTACTGAAGAATTGGATAGTGTGTGTTAATATGTTGAAAACCATAAATATGTGGGAAAATTTACAGTTTATGTCTTGTTTTTCTTGCTTTCATTACTTGAATAATTAACTGTTTATTAATGAAATTATGTAATAATGTATTATATTAAATGATTTAATAATGTGGGTTCATACATTGGTAATTACAATTACAAATATGAGATCTAAATATTGTTTTTATAGGTTTTTACTTGATAGATTGAGCACTTTTTATATTTTTCTTTCTCAGATATGACTCATTATAATGTTAAAAGAAATTGTGTATGCTTTTAAATATCTCTCTGTGTGTGTGTGTGTGTGTGTGTGTGTGTGTGTGTGTGTGTGTATGGAGAGAGGGAGAGAAAGGGAGAGAGAGAATACTTCTTTGAAGAAGGTATACTTTAATAAGACACTTTAGGTAACATTATCATTAATGGATGTTGAAATCATAAGGACCCATCCTACTTAGAGGATAACCTAATATCTTACTTGAATATTTAATCTATGTGAGTACTTATGTGGGGTGACAGCACTTGATTTAAGCAGAAGAAATTTATGAAAAGAAATTGTACTCAGGTAATGAAAAATTAGAAATTCATTATCTTGTATATACAGTACTCTGTGCAGATGCTTTACCCAAATTGCTTTACATGAAACTCTCAGTATCCTATGAGATATGAGATTGGTTTAGTATCCTTATTTAATTGATGAGGAAACTGAGCAGCTTGCCTAAACAGTAAGTGCAAGAGCTAGAATTTAAAGTGAAGTCCATTTGTTTTAAAGTCCAATGTGTTCTTGAAGCTTACCCTGACCCTCATACTGTGAAAGGTGTTGTGCCCAGAGAACGGATCCCCAAAAACAACCAAGGAATCCTGAGTGCATGCAAGAACAAAGAGCCTTTATTTGGGCTTAAGCTCGGACTCTCAGACCTCACCAACACAGTGGATCAGTACTGAGAGCCCAGAAATGAGGAAAGACTGAGTTTTTATAGGGGTAGAAGCAAGGAGGGGGAAGGGGCTCATCTGATTGGCCAGGGGAGCCCATGCTTGTCTAAGGAGGTTTTCATTGGTGGGTGCCATCTCCAGAGCTATGGAATGTGCTGACTGTTCATTGCAGGGCCCTGCCATTGCCCTAGTTTATTGTGCCCAGGCTACCTTATCATATTCGGGCTTATTCCTGCTCTGTGACAAGAGACTTGCAACACCTTGGGGCAGCTGATAACAAAATGGGGTCACAGTGGTTTCACTTCTATTGTCTTTAAGCCAAGCATTTTACAGAAGCAAAAAGAAGCAATTAAACTGAAAAGAGGCTTGGGGCTGAAAAAGGAGGGTCCCGCAAAAGGGAGAGTATATGGTCTTAAGAGATTATAGTAAACAATCACCATGATTGTTAATCATCACCTTGGTTAACATTCCTTAGGGATACTTGAAAAATTCTAGTGGGAAGACTATACTGGAGGCATATCATTTTGACTAGTAGGACCCTCCATCATTTAAGGGCCTTTTCTGCAAAATAGCTTTCCACTTGTTTGTTAGATCTAAAATTACTTGGAAGATGAAAACGTATTTGTTGTGGTCATGGTAGTTTGCTCCCTACATCAATTCTATCCTAGATTGTGAGTCTAATTTAATTATGATAATGCTATTTCCCATACTGGTAATTAGTTTAGGAGTAGACATTGAAATTAATGCTAGTCAATAGAACATAAAGAGAATTCTGCCAGAGGCTTATGGAAAAGTTTCCTTGATGTCAGGAAAACATGACAGGGAATGAAGGTCTTTCTTCTTTCTCTGTATACTCTATATTGTTGTGTCATTATCCTGTACAGTTGTGATTTCTAAAGGCATTATAACCATCTTGCTGCCAGTCTGTCTTGGGAACCAACTTTAAAGATGGCAAAGCAGACAGAGAACACTGGATCTTGGTGACAGCCAAATTATAACCCTGGAATGTATTCTACTTCTGTTACATAAGCCAACAGCATTTACTCTCATATAATATTATTTGAAAAAAGAATATTTAAACTCTGCAGTCAAGTACATTTTGTGTGTGATTGCATTTGGCTTATGGAATGGATACAGCCAGTAGAGGGTTTTTAAATGTATCTGAATGAATGAGGAGCTATGGAATAGAACAGTGAAGCCACCTTCTTCCAGGCTAGGATTTGATGACCTTGTTATTGTTTTCAAAAAAACAGAAACTATTGCTAGTTGTGCCTTTGGAAATTGATTTTGTGCCTGTAGATGTAGCAACACTAGAGAAAATAATGAGAAAAGTTAATACTGGATTATGTTGGCTACGTTTACAATGTAGAATAAAGAAACAAATTTAGGCCAGAGTTGGCTCATTAGAAAATTGTTTCTACTCTGAGGTGTCCTCCTTGCCTGAGGCCTGAAATCTAAATTGAAGGAAAGTCTGATAATTTTATCCTTTCTAGGTTGGGAGAGTTGATTTTGTGCTAGCAGTAGCTATGAGGTTGATATTTAGCTGGAGATAAATTTGGGAAAAAGATTAGTCTCATCTGACTTCTGATAGGCACCTTCCTTTAAGCATTCTCTGTGTCATCAAAGGGGCAGAGACAAAATTGTGATAAATTCAATTTGAGGATATTTTCCAATTGTCTCATAGCAGAGGGTATTAAACTGAGGCTGGGACAATCATAGAGCCCATGCCAGTGGGATACTAGAGTGTTCAGACACCTAGAATGGGTCTAAAAATCATTGGTGGTAGTTACAAGTCAATAGATTTGATTGTGTTCAGATACACTGGATACTTCTGAATTTAATAAGAAATATATATCCAAAGAAATACTAAAACTGGGAACAGTCTGTGACTGTTAAATTCACAGGGCAAGTTCCCAGGCTTCCATGACTCTGAGGAAATGAGCTGATATGGCTTGCTGAGAAGGCATTCTCAACACTTGTTTATGGTTTGGATCTTAAATGTCCCCAAAGAATCACATGTTGAAGGCTTGGTCGTCAGCTGCTGTCCAGTAGTGGAACCTCTAAGAGGTGGGACCTCATAGAAGGAACTTAGGTCATTGGGGGCAAAGGGGATACTCTGTCCTCATTCTCTCTCTGAGTTTTTGCTTCCTGACTGCCTGGAGGTGGAGGCCAGTGGTTTTCTTGGCCACGTGCTTACTGCCATGATGTGCTGCCTCACCACAGGCCCACAGGCAATGGGGCCAAGTGATTGTGGACCAAGTCCTCTGAAACGGTAAGACAAAATAAATTAATTTCTCCTCCTTTTAAGATGTTTTTCTAGGTATTTTGTCACAGTGACAGAAAGCTGATTAACAAAAAACTGATTACTCAATGTTCCATATAGGAAAATGGATGAAGGCAAGCTTCAGAAAGCGGGATCCAAACCTGGAAAGCTTCACTTTTCCTGTTTAGGAACAAAAGTCATAGGGGTGCTTGGAACAGTGATAACCTTGGATTGCTTCTCATTTACCCCATTTTCTGTCATCTTATCATTGTTATTGTGTGGAATAGCTCCACTGTTGATGGGTATTTGAATGTGACTGGATAGACCTTAGCATTTAGTTAAGAGTTCATGAAGCAGTCTGGACTACTGGAGATAATGACTCTTACCTGGAAATTTAGACTGATGCAGAGACCAAATGAGGTACTGGTTCTTACCTTGTCTAGGGAAGGAACTGAAGCATGTAAATAGGGCAGGGCATTTTAAAAATTCATAAATGGTAATAAAGTTGTATGCAGAAATTACTAAGGGAAGTTACCATTGTGGGCTACCCAATACATACCATGGTTCTGTTCTTTTTTTAACAGAACCCTGATTTTGTTCTGTATCTATCCCTATTGCATAAAGTCATGTGCCTGGGGAAAGCCAATCCATCTTTTTCCTAGGCATGACCTGGTGGTTCTAAAAATTATCTCATTCCCCTCTGCTGATGATTGCTTCAAAGCATGACTGAATTTTGGCCATGGATGTACCAGGAGACATCTTATGGAGACTTCTGAGATTTTTTTTTTCTCTTGGCACTCATAAGTCTTTGAGAAATTCTTCTACATAAACAACAAAACGAATCTTCTACAAATCATCAGAGAAATATTAATTAAAACTACAACGTGATAACACCTCTCTCTAATATGAATGTCTTTTGTCAAAAATACAGTAGATGGGGGCTGGGGTTGTGGCTCAGCGGTAGAGCGCTCGCCTAGCACGTGCGCGGCCCGGGTTCGATCCTCAGCACCACGTAAACATAACTGATTGCATTGTGTACAACTAAAGCAAATAAATAAATATTTAAAAAAAAAATACAGTAGAAAAGTTCTGGCTATGTGGGAAAATAAATTAGTATAACCACTATGAAAAATAGCATGGAGTTTCCTCAAAAAATTATAAATAGAACTACCATATGACACAGCAATCCCATCACTGGGTATATATTTTAAGGGAAATGAAGTCATGTCAAATGATGACTATCCCTGCCCTACCATGTTTATTGCAGGCTTGTTCACAATAGCCTAGATATGGAATCAACCTAAGTGTCAATCAACAGATGAATGGATAATGACAATGTATATACAAAATGGAATACAATTCAGCCATGAAAAGAACAAAATTCTCTTTTTTTGTGACAACTTGGATGAAGCTGGAAAACATTATGTTTGGTAAAATAAACCTGACACAGAAATAAAATGATCTCACTCATATGGATAATCTAAAAGAATCGATCAAATGGGAATAGTAAAATAATAGTTACCAGAGCCTAAGGGTGGTGAGAAGAAGGGGTGGATGCAGAAAGATTGTTCAGTGGATACAGAGTTACAGTTACAAAGGTGGAAAATTTTCTGTTATATTTACACAGTATGTTCACTATATCAATGTTTCAAAATATGATTTTGCATGTTTTATCATCAAAGTGTTTGAAAAGATGATGGGTATAGTAATTACCCTGATTTCATCAGTATACAATGTATACATGTATTGAAACATCACATTTTACTCCATATATTTGTGCAATTATGTGTGTCAATTAAAAATAAAACAGAAAATAACAGAAATCTAAATGATGAAGATAACCCGATTATTAATGAGAATCTGTTACTTTGCTTGTAATGAGTTTGGAGCACAAGATAAGTTTTACTATAGTTGAGTAACCCTGTGTGGTCTATCATTTTCTGTTAGTTGAAACATAAAGTATATTTTATGATAAAGGCTTTCCTTGAACATTTATGGAAGATGGCCTAAGTAAATCTAAAGGCAGCTTTTGTTACTTTACCAATTTATAATCCATACACTCAACAAGGGTAAAGTTGAGATCATTAGGCTCTTTTTCCTTTTTAAACTTGAAATAGGGGACAGTATGCTGAAATTGGAGTGACATAAAGTAGTCAGAATAAATCCAGAAGACAAAATTTGGCCCAATTCACAAACTTGCAGTGAGTTCTAATAGGTTGATAAAAACATTGACATAAATGAGTTGGTCCCTGAGGTAGAAATCAGGGAGCCAGGGCTAATGCTTCTCTAATAACTGACTAGGTTATAAAAATAAAATAAAATATAGTTTCTTGGCACAAGTTTCCTCTTGTTAAAATGAGAAGACTGGTGTGGACACTCTTAAGTCCTTTCCTGCTCCAAGGTTCTGAATTTATTTTAGCAAGTTAGCACTGGAGTTTTACTTTGGATAATTTATGAAATACTTCATTTATTTACCACTTTTACTTTATTCTGAATGGGCTGAGTTATTAGCATGTTAGACACATGTTATTTACTAACTGTTGTGACAAGCTATGTAGTGATTTTAAAATACTTTTCTGTTTAAACAAGAAATTTTATCATGGCTTGTTGAGCAAAAGTCCTAAACTTTCTTCAAATTGTTAATATACCTTTTTGTATTTCATAAACTTTACTGAGAAGTGTTTTAAGCATATAATAGTTGATGTAATTTCTCTAGGACAATAATATTTTTACTCTTAACCCCATTAATTTTGTTTAACACCACTTACTTGGCCAATTATAGAAGAATCTTAATATATACAACCAGACAGAAACAGAGATTCTATGAAACATGCCTACCATGGATTACATATGTTTTTATTTATTCAATGGTAAATGGTTACCAACCTCTATAGCAATTGAACATTAGGTTAACAGATTGAGAAATAAATATTGATGATAATCAAAGTTACACTGGTTCTGTTGCTCATTAGATTTTAGTTACACTGTTTACATGTATATGAATTGCACATGGAACAGTTTTAGAAATCTGTAAGTTATTTAGTGTTAACAGAAAGGTTTAAGAAATAATTTATATTTGTTAAAGAATATAATCAGTGCTTTGTTTACTACTATTCAGTTAATATAATATTTCTAACTGTTTTAGTGTCTTAGAAGGAAAGTGTTTAAAACTTTGTTATATATGTAGAGGAAAATAATTACACACAAATTGTGAAAAATCAGGTATTGTTTCCTTGCATTATTTTAATAATTTGTGCTTTTTTTAAATTAAGAAAATACCTCCTTTATTTTTAAAGATAATGTGTTTTTAAAAGTACTGACAGGATATTTTGGATTACAGCAGTGAAAATCATCAATTTCATGCCATTATATTTCTATTTTGTTTTGGTTTATTTGATACCACATATGCATTTTGTTTATATCTTGAAATGGGAGATTTGGTAAATGAGTCATATAGAGAGTAATACATTTTAGAATCTAATCTTTTTAACATTACATTAAAAAGTGTATTTTTCCACTTGTAAATTTTGATTGGGATAATGAATGAAAACAGACTCCTAATGTTTTACTGTAATATTTTAATGATATTATAGATATTGACATTTTTCAACATTTGGAGAAGTAAGTATATTTTAAAAATTCTGTAATTAGGATACAATGTGGTTTAGTTTGAATGTTGAAGTCCCTCAAAGTCCCATGCTTTTATGTGTTCATACTCTTATTAAGATGCTGAGGTAGATGCCAGGCATGGTAGCGCATGCCTGTAATTTCATTGACTCTGGAGGCTGACACAGGAGGATTGCAAGTTCAAACCCAGCCTCAGAAACTTCTCAAGGCCCGGAGCAACTCAGTGAGCCCCTGTCTTTAATAAAATATAAAAAAGGGTTGGGGATGTGGTTCGGTGGTTAAGTGCCCCTGGGTTCAATCCCTGGTACCCGCCCCCACCTCAAAAAAAAAAAAAAAAAGATATTGAGATAGAGATACAACAATAAGTTATTGACATTCTGTCCTTAACTAAATATATAATATTCTATATAGAAAGAAAATACTAAAGTACTCTAAGAGAGTTATTGAAAATCATTTTAGTTCAGAGGTTTAAAGATTTTTGATAATAACGGACATAGGCTATTTTTTTATTTCTGGGAACTGAAGGAAAATGGTTTTTCCAACTATTTCCTGCTAATTCATGTAAGAATTTTTCTTTGTATGCACAAATATTTTCTTTATTCCTTCTATTCTGCAAATTGCTTGATTTTAAATTCTAAAATATTATAAACATAATAATGAATCTGCAGAAGTTCTGCTCACAACTGTACTTCATATGGTTTTGCAACCTAATAATCCATCTTACTGATCCCCAGATGCCACCAGACAAATCACAAGTACCATGTGATCTTTTGTGTGTGTTACTTCTACTTGTTCTTGCCCTGCAGTACACAGTGCTTTGCTGGGTGCCTAAACCTTGGAAGTATGGCCTCTCCCTCTAAATTTAACAGCCATACCTTATAAGCAACCTGGATTAAGACCTCAGAGTGCAGCACGAAAATATTCAAATGTTTTCAACAAGTTCCAGACAAATTTGCCACTTTTTCTATTTCTCTTGTACATATTAGCCAACAAAACTTCATTCATCTCTTCTGTCATTTGTGCTTTTTGAAACTGTCTTTTGTATTCTAATTTTATGGAAGAGTTTGGTGTAGTGAGTGTACAGGAAGAGAGAGAATGTGTTTAGTGTTCCAAAGCTTGGATGAACCACAGTTATTATAGTAGGTTCACAAGAATTCCAGAGGGAATGTAGCATTCCATTTGATGCTTCATGTAAGAAGACACCAAATTCTTGAAAATCATTATGTATCTGTTATTTAGTTCTTGTTTATGTCTGTTTGAAAATGAAGGGTGATTGAGATTAATGAAGACAATTTTTAGCTGAAATATTTTATGAGGATATTTTTTCATATTAATTGTAGTGGACTTTTCATTTGCCTTGAACATTTTAGTGCTGAATAGTTTTTGGTAGAAAATATATGCTGTATTCTTTTCTGGGTGTGACATGTTTTACTTTTATGGAGACTATCTCTTGTCATTTATCATCTGACCTCCATAATCTTAATGATACCTATTTCATGGAATTAACCTATAAAATCAGAACATACTGCACCACCACTTTTTAAAGAAAATGAACTAATTAGTGAACTTTTCCCCAAATATATTATGTATATCACTCTTAAGCTGTTTTATACTGAACACTTTGATTTGGAACATACATAAGTGTGTATCCATGGCATATTATTTTATCAGTGTATATATCATTGCCACCAGTACAAGCAAAATATTCAACATTCCCTTACCATGAACATTCCCTCATCTATATTTTTAAGTCAAGTCTAGTGATATAAAACAGATCAGTGGTGATCAGGATATGGAGATGTGGGGAAAAGTTGACTTCAAAAGGCATCAGATAATTTCTTGAGGTGACAGAAATGACCTATATCTTGATTATATTGGTGATTACATGACTGAAGGCATTTGTTAAAACACTGAAGTTTGAATGTACAAACATTATACCTCAATAAACCTGACTTAAAAATAGAAAAAAATATTCAAATTCCCTCATCTAATGCCCTGTTTGAGTCATACTCTCTCTCCATACCTAAACTGTGGCATCTAAACTTTTTTTTTTTGTTTCCTTATAATCTTGATTTTTCAATAATGTCATAAGAATGAAATCAAGCAATATGTAACATTTTGAGTCTTACTACTTTCACTCATCATAATGCATTTGACCTTAATCCACGTTGCTGCTGATATCAGGAGGTTTTTGTTATTGCTGAAGAGTATTCTTTTTCTACAGGTGTGCTGTATGATTAATATGAACCTGTAGGAGAAGATTTAGTTTATTTGAGTTTTTGCTGAATGTAAATAATGCTGATATAACATTCCTGTATACACACTTAATAGCTACAGAAATTTCCATATTTTTTTCTAGAATAAATGAAAATGTGATTGCTGTGTTATGAAGAGAATACACATTTAACTTTATAAAACTATTTCTAAAGTGTTTTTCAGAGTAGTTCTCCCATTTTGCATGACTTTAGAAATGCATAATGTTCATTTCTTCACACCTACACATTATAGTATCTGTTTTGCTGTATTTTAACCATCCTAATGGGTGTATAATAATATTTCATGTGGTTTTAGTATGTATTTTTCTAATGACTAATGATATTGGGCATCTTATTTTTCATTTTTATTGGCTTTCCATATAGCTTCTTTGGTGAATTTTTTGTCTGTTTAAATCTTTTGTCTAATTTTTTTTAGGTTGCTTATTCCTCTATTATGTATTTCATTTTAAGATTTCTTTAAAAGTTCCATAAATTCTTATCTGATAGATGATTCTGAACTTTTTCTCCCAGTTTTTAATGTCTTTTTATTCTCATAGTCATATTTTTCACAGAATAATTGAAATAATTTTTATGAAATCAGTGTAAACATCACTCAACATCCATTGGGAGTTGGCTGCAGGACACTCCTAAAATCCACCTATATTTGAGTCCTTTAAAATAACTTTTAATATTTGCATATAACCTATTCATAGTCTCCTGTATAGTTTAAGTCATCTCTAGATTATATATAATGATTAATTCTATGTAGGTAGTTATTAGACCGTATTGTTTAGGGAAAAATGATAAGTCTATATATATTCAGCCCAGATCCAACTTTTTTTTTTTTCAAATATTTTCCATTTATGGTTGGTTGAATCTATGGATGAATAATAGCCAGATACAAAGAAGTGATATGTATTGGGTTTTTCTTTATGGAATATACTTCTGGTGCCTTATCTAAGACATATTTTCTTAATCTATTGTCAAAAAGATTTTTTTCTTTTCTTCTAAACATACAGTTTTTTTTTTGTTTGTTTGTTTTTGCTTTACATTACATTTTTGGGTAAATTTTTTATAATATATTTTGAGAATTTTTTTTCCCTAAGATATTAGGTATGGGTTTAAGTGTTTTTCTTTATATACAAATATCAAGTTCTATCCCTATTTGTTGAAAAGACTAGCCTTTCTCAATGGAATTGCCTTGGTACCCTTTTCAAATATCAATATATCATGGACATGTATGTATTTCTGGACTCATTCTATCCCACTGATCTATATTTATCCTTTTGTCAAATCCTATGCTATATTTAATACTGTAGCTCTCTAATGTCTTTAAGATCTATTTGTATGGGTGTAGGGTATATTTCAGTGGTAGAACACTTGTCTATCATGCATGAGGCCCTGGGTTCAATCCTAAGCACCACAAAACAAAATCCCCCTAAATCTGTTTATATAAGATTCCCAACTTTCACCCTTTTATTTTGGCTATTCTAGTTCATTTGATTTTAGAATGAGCTTGTCAATATTGGTACAAATTCCTCAGTGATTGGGATTGGATTTAATCTAGAGAACAATTATGATAGCATATCTGTGTATTTATTTAGGACTTTTTTTAGTAGTGGTTTGTAGTTTGCAGCATACATATCCTTGATCCTTATTCATAAGTATTTCTTTTTTATTGGAGGGAGATTGGCTGGGGGAATTATAGTGAAAAAATTTTTTAAATGCTTGTTTCTAATTATTTTTATTATGTAGAAATATAGTTTTTTGTATATTAGCCTTGTGTTCTGTGATAATGGTAGGCTCATTTATTTGTCTTAGGATCTGTTGTCCATATTCCTTGATATTTTTCCACAGTGTTAATCAAATCATGTTATCTGCATATAGAATATTTTTTCTTTATTTGTTTACCTTTTATTTCATTTTCTTGCCTTGTTCCGTTGACTAAGAATTCCAGTATAGTGTTAGAGAAAAGCTGATTAAAAAGGATATTCTTGAATTGTTTTTAGCATGAAGGCACCCAGACTTTCATTATTGCCTATGGTTCTGCTGTTTTGTCCATATATGATTTTTACCAAGTTGAGGAAGTTTAAGTTTTTAATTTATTTTTCTTGTCAAAGAACCAACTTTTGTTTAATTGATTATTTTTCCTACTTTTTAATTTCATTGGTTGCAGATCTTTATTTATTTGATTTGGATTTAGTCTATGTTTTTCCTCTTTGTTTTTTAACGCGGAAGCTCAGATTATTGAAGCTTCAGACTGTTCTCCTTTTTTTTTTTTTCTTTTATTTTTTTTCCCTTTTTTCTTTCTTGTTACCAGGGATTGAACTCAGGGGCACTGGACCACTAAGCCATACCCTCAGCCCTATTTTGCATTTTATTTAGAGACAGGGTCTCACTGAGTTTCTTAGCACCCTGCCATTGCGGAGACTGACTTTGAACTCTGGATTCTCCTTTCTCAGCCTCCAGAGCCACTGGGATTATAAGCTTGTGTCACTGCGCCCTGCTGAGACTATCCTCCTTTTCTAATATAAGCATTTACTAGTATAAGTTTCACTCTAATCACTACTTCTGATTTGTGTCAACAATCTTAATGTTTTGTGTTTTTAGTTTCTTTCAGTTCAAAATACTTTGTATAATTTCTCTTGAGAGCTTCCTTGTAATCCACTGATAATTTAAGATGTGTTACTTTTATTTCCAAATTCTTGACAATTTGCAAAAGAGGTGTCATTTGCAGATTTGCTGTGTAATTCTGTTAAAGAATGTGCATTGTATGCTTTCAATTCTTTAAATTTTGTTTTGAAACACAACACATGGTCTATGTGTACTTAAAAGAACATGTACTTTGCTGTTTTGGGGTGGAGTTCTTATGTTGGTTGGGTGTGTCATATCCTTGGTAATTCTCTGTCTCCTTATTCCTCTAATTTCTTAGTAGTTTTTAATATTTCCACACTGTAGTTTTCTAACTCTCCATTCAGTTCTATTTATTTTTGTTTCATGTATTTATTTTCAAGCTCTGTTGTGATAGGGTCACACAGTTAGCATAGTTGTGTCTTCTTGGTGAGCTGATTCTCTTACTACATAATGCCTTCTTTATCCCTGAGAATTTTTCTCGTCCTGAATTTTTTTTCTTTTTTCTTAAGTTAATATTATCATTGTAGCGTTATTTAGATTGGTATTTGCTTGACTTGTTTTTTCCCCATTGTTTTACCTTCCAACACTACCGCATTAAGCTTAGGCATTAAGCTTCAAACACATACTTTTGGGGAGACACAATTCAAAGCATGGCAATAAAGTTTGGAAAATTTGCATTAAAATTTCGTGGCATGTATCCAGAAGTAGAATTACTGGTTCATATGATAATTCTATTTTAAGTTTTTGAGAAACTGAACTTTTTTTTATAGTGACTCCACCATTTTCCATTATTACCAGCAGTACAGAATGTTTTCCAATTTCTTTACATCTGTGTCAGTACTCATTATTTTATGGTTTTGCATTTTTTAATAATAATCTTGCTTATCTGTGTGAAGTGATATTTCATTGTGATTGTGATTTGCATTTCCCTAATGGTGAGTTGATGTTGAATATCTTTTTTTGTACTTACTGCCATTTGCAAATCTTCTTTGGAAAAATATCCAAGACTTTTGCTCATTTTTATATCAGGTTGTTGTTACTTTTATATTTTAATTCTGTGGACATCTGTCACTCCATTCATTTCAATAGTTTTCATTCTTAGGCATGATTATTGTATCTGCTTAACATCATCATGTGGGTCAGTTTAGGGTTCTGTCTGTTGATTATCTTTTCTGTTGAGAATATTTGGAATTTTTCTGATTCTTTGTGTGCTGACTGCTTTTTATATTCATCCTATGTATTTTGAATATGATTTTTGAATCCTGCTAAAATCCCATCAATAATGTTAATTTGTTTTGTTTTAACATGTAATCTACCCAGTTCAGGTTACAAATCTCGCCCTGCCTCTTGAGGGCTGTGGCTTCAGTAGCATTTTAATTTTGTAAGGCTTTACAGTATTATCTAGACACCCAGTGCATGTCCCAACAGGGCAAGTGTGGGACGTGGGCAGTAGTCTAAATGACAGTTGTTTTCAAGTCATTTGCAGTATTGATCTGGGTCAATTTCACACATGTGTGTTTCACAATTGACTAGAATTTTATAAAGAGTTAAAAGGTACCTTTGTTCTGCAGTATCATCTTTGTGATTTCCCTGGCATGTTTCGGCTCCTGGAGACTTCCTCAAATTTATGGCACTGAAAGGCTAAAGACTAGAGATTGT
This sequence comes from Tamias sibiricus, assembly GCA_025594165.1. Lineage (NCBI taxonomy): Eukaryota > Metazoa > Chordata > Mammalia > Rodentia > Sciuridae > Tamias > Tamias sibiricus. Next base: position 73,796,179 of record CM046664.1, read on the forward strand.
TATTGTTGAATATTGGATAAAGAAAGGTACTAAGAAACTTGTATGTACTGTAAAATAAATTTTTATGGTATTAAATTAATGTAAATGACATTATGATATTAAATAAAGCCTAAATGTGAAAACTACATATGACAATTTTATTTCATTTCTTATTAGGAGAAAAATATCCTTCCAATTGCTAAGCTTATACTTAAAATAATTTAAAAATGGGAAATAGTAAAAATGCAAAAGGAAAAAAATCTGGGTGTGTAATAAATTTTAAATTTAAGACATAATATTGCCTTGGTTAGTTTCAGAGTCAAGAGACCTTGGAACAAAGACATGTGAAATGGTGCACACTTGTAATCCTAGCTACTGATGCAGGAGGGTTCCAAGGTCAAGGCTAGTCTCAGAAACTTAGACCCTGTCTCAACAAATAAAAGTGTGTGTGGATATAGCTTAGTAGTGGTAGAGATTCCCTGGGTTTAATCTCCACCAAAATAAAAAGAAAAGAAAAAAAAATCTAGAGCATTGGAACTACCAAAAACATTAAAACAAAGTATGACTCTTGCATTATTCAGAGTATATAGATAGAGGTAACTCAGTTTTCTTTAGTGTTTAAACTGGCATTCTATACTAGTCAATATTCTTTGAATGATCATATTTTTCTTCCACAATAAGATAGGTAGAATTAGTTTAATATAATGAAGTTTTGAAACAAGATTTTTAATTGAGAAGCTGAAATATAGACCCTAATACCATCAAGACTATGGAGTTGATAACTTCTCAATGTAATTCTTTGTAAAATAAAAGAATTGACAATTTGTGGTTCTGTCATTCCCATAATAAATAGGAAGAGTATTAATGTTTGTATCTGGTATTCTTTTTATTTTCATTGGAGAAGAAGGAGTTAGAATAGTGAGTGCTCTTTTCCTTGGAATATCTTTTCTTTTAAAAGCATGTAAAGTATATGAAATTATTATAATTAAAAGCAGGGTCACTTTAATGGAAAGAACAAGTCTGTTGAAATATGGTGACTTTTAATTTACTATTCATATTTTGTTTATTTTAAATTAATGTACTTGAGAGAATATTATTTTGTGTATGTTTTAAAATGTTTAAGAATTCTAAATAGGAAGCTTTTACACTTTTCTAATTCTTAAACTTTCCTTTATGTATTATCACAAATTCATTAACTTTAATGTTAAGCCTTTACTTCTTAGAATCATTTTCACTGTTTTTCATGGACAGCCTAAAAATGCATTACATTTCTACCAAGCCATATGAGAATATAACTAACCATGAAGAATTTCCAGATGTTACTCAAAAAATTGCAATAAAAGTTGTTTTTTATTCTCTCATTTGGAAATCTGAGGTATATCTTCTATTTTTTTTAATGTGTGGAAGTGTTCATACTTTGTTTTACCACCCTCCACTCAAAAGTTGGATAGAAATGATAAATTAATTTGACATTAGTTTGAAGTTTTTGCCAAATAATGAATAAGGGTTACTCTGATGCCCTGTTTAGAATATATTAACTGAAAGATATTTCTTCTCAATAATTTAAAATGTATTGACTTTTATTTAAATCATTCCATATAAAGCCCATGCTCTATCTACATTAAAAAAATGAAATTATATCATTTAGGTTTTTTTGTGGTTTATTTACTTCCTGCTAAAAACAGAACTGAACACTTTTATTTTCTTCTAGGTCTATAACTATTTGAGCCTCAATTTAAAATATGGCTATTAATTCTATTTAACCATCCCATCCAATAATGTGGAATATCTCTTCACTTATTCAATATTTTATGCCTTTTAAAATTTTTTCAACTTTTTTTCCAGTAGAGATCAATGAATGCTTTATAAAATTATGTCCTCCATATTTAATATTTTCTTACTATTGTGAATGGTTTCTCATTTTTATCATATCCTATATATTTATTGCAGAAGTAGAGGAATACCAGTGATTCTTAAATTAAACTTTTAATTGTGTATCTTACTACACTTTCTGATTAGTTTTAAGATTTTTTTGACTTTATGAGTTTTTCTAAATGGACCATGCAGTAGTCTGTGAGGAGAACAATCTAATTCCTATCTTAAAGCACTTATATAGCTTTTTTCTTTTTTCATTTTCTCTTTAATAATATAACCAGGACTTGCTTAACTATATTAAATGTAATGGTGAGAATAGAAATACTCACCTTATTCTCTATCTTCAAAAGAATGCTTCAGACATTTTTCACTAAATAGTGATTGTTCTAGGTTTAGGTTTCAAACATCGATCAATAAAATACTTTATATTTTACACCTGAATATCAGTGTTCCACAGAAGAAGTAGATCCAGGACTAGACCAATGGTTTTTCCCTGCCCGCATTAAGATCACTTGCAGAAATTTAGAGATACCTGTATTTGGGTTCTGGCTCTAGAGCTTTCCATTGAATTGGCCTGGGGTAGGATTCAGGGTTTAGCAAGCTTCCTAGAAGATTCTGACATGTAATATGTTGGAATTCATTTAAATAGGCAATTAAAAGTAATCAACCTCTACAGAACATGTGACTAAAGTAGTTTGAGATGTTAAACACTCTGTGTTTAAAATTATGTTGACAAAACATTATTTGTCCAATTAAAAACAAATAATGTCAGTAATTTCCTTATGGAAATCATGAATTTTATGTATAAGAAGACAGTTTAAATTTCTTAGGGAGAAAATTATCCCTATTTTATTTTAGGTATATTGATGGCTTCTTGATACTTAATATTTTTTAAAAGATCTCTAACTCACCCCAGGCTCTTTAATGCCCTATTTACATGTTCCTAAAATGAATTAAGAATTAAATGAACATATTAAATATATTCTGTCCATCATTTGCATACATGGTCAAGAAGCATTTATTAGAGAGTCACATAGGGTAAAGAGCAATTCCACAGTACAAAATACATATAATTACATGTAAATAATTCATATAAAGAAAAGCTAGTGGATGGTCTTCGTTTCTATATCTATATTATCAGAATCTGTTCATTAAGTACTCAATAGCAGCCCCCTGTTTTTAAAACCTGACTGATATAACATAATCCAAATGTCATTTTCTCAAAGCTCATATTTTCCACTGACTGGGCTCTCAATACTGCAAAAAAATTATTTCAAGATTGCCTGTATTATAGGACAAACCTATCCTCTACGCTTTACCGTTTTTTGTCTCTCACTATCTAGTCCTCATGCCTTTGGCTACACTGCCTGTTTCACTCTCTGAGGATGGAGCCCACCTCTGCAGCTGCCTGATAACCACACTTTCCCCTCTAATTAGGGACCCAACTCCAGAAGAGTGAGCACCAAGCTCCCGAGTTTCTTTTCTACCCATTCTTTCTGATAGGATCACAGAGGGTAAATTTCCTAGTATCTTTGCTGCCTCATACATGGTGGGAGGGGAATTGGGAAAGAATCCCTTCTGATTACCAAATTTAGAGTGTGGATAGGGTAGAAGAACAGTCAGTCACTTTGCCAATTTTTGGAACAAAATGAAGAAACTGTCCTGGGAAAAGAAGAAAAGTATAGTACTATTCGTGACACTGTTACTATGTGTTGAAATAAATGACTTGAAAACATTTATACTACAGTTACCAAAGGCTATTATGGAAGAGGTGGGAGGGATGCCAGTGTGCAAGTGTACATGTTAGGAATGTTTACTGTCCCTTCAGGGCCTTGGCTAGTGGACAATATACAGAATGACTCATAGAAAACACTTATTTCTAGGAAAAAATGCATTCTTCATTCTTGTGTTAGCTGTCTATTGCTATGACATAATACCTAAGATAGGAGAATCTATTTTGACTCAGTTTCAGAGGTTGGTTGGTTCTGTTGCTATTACACTAGTGAGGCAAAAAATCAAGGTTGGGAATGTGTGGTAGGGCAAAGATGCTCACCTTATAGGTACTGAACCATAGAGTTCCAACCCTTCCCCTTCAAAGGAATACTCCCAGATGACCTAACTTCCTCCCACTAGGCCTAACTTTTCTAAAGATTTCACCATCTCCTAGCAACACCACAGGCTGGCAACCAAGCCTTTTGTTTATGGGCCTTTTGGGGACATTTAAGAGCCAAATCATAGCAGTTCTAAACAACTTTTCTTGGAAAATACTTTAGATCCAGTTAGGCAGTTTGGAGAGAAGTTTTGAAGTTCAAAATCAATAAAATAAAAACAACCAATAAGCAAAAATAATATAAAACAGAAACAAGTGGTATAAGAAGAATTGAAACATTTCACTACATAAATTATGATATGAATTTGTATTTTAATTACAGAGGGCTATGTAGTCAGAGATTACTTACATAAAAGGTTGGAATAACACTTTAAATGGTTGCTGATGATGTATAGGTGCTTCTTAATATGCAGTAGTAAGATATTTTAAAATTTTTCAGCTAAAACTTATGTAAAAATTTTCTACATATATTGGGTCCTGAGGGCTGGGGATGTGGCTTAGAGATAGAGTACTTGCCTTGCTTGCATGAGGCCCTGAGTTCAATTACCAGTATTGAAAAAAAATTGTGTGTGTGCCTATGTATGTATTAGGTTCCTGTCTGGTAGGCTGTTTCATTGTTTGCTCATTAATTATGTACAGTTTCAGGTGTTTACTTTCTGCCCTTACAAGGGAAACAGGAGCATTTGGGTGAATAGTGCGCTCAAGGAGCAAAGATAAATCATCAATTCTGAATATTAACAAAAGTAATTATAGTCTACTTTATAGATTGCTTATAATTTATACCATAATAATTTGTTTGTTGTAGCTCATTTCAACTTATTCAATTTATTTTTTCACATATGGGCTAATTTGAAATTCTGTTGGTTGCAGATAAATTTCCAGCTTCCTAAAACCCAGTATATGTGCATGTGTGTGTGTGTGTGTGTGTGTGTGTGTGTGTAGTTTTGTGTGTGTAGTGCTGAGGATCGAACCCTGGGTCCTGTGTATGCAAGGCAAGCACTCTACCAACTGAGCTATATCCCCCTCCCCTCCAGTATATTTTAATGTAAATTAATGTAAAGGAAAGTCTAAATTCTTTACTCATATTTAACATTAGTACTTAGATTGTCATCCTTCTCCCTATCAATAGTGCTTCTTGATTTTTCTGGATCTAAGAGTTGTTTCCCATGACCTAATGTGCAAAATGATTACTATTGGATATAATTTAATTTTATCCAGGCATTCAGAAGTAGTAATGATTTTTATTGTTTCCTTGTTTAGTCCTCAAGAGAGGTTTTAATAATATGGTGATAAAATATAGGACTGAAGTCCAGTTATTGCTGGGCTACTGCATCATGCTGTGAGTTAACTGCACATTGGCATTTTAAATTCATTTTCCTTTCTTGTATTTTAAAGACTATTTCATTTAAGTTCCCTACATTTTGTTATCTGAGTAAGAGTGTTACCCTGTAAATACTTAATATATTGTTATGTACTATGGTGTGGCTATAAAGTGTTTCTCCAAAAGCTCATATATTGGGAAAATGATATCCAGTGCAGGAATGTGCAGAGGTGTGATGATTAGATCATGAGAGCTTTACTCTAATCAATGGATTAATTCATTTGATGGATTAATAATTGGAATGGATTGCTGGGGGGGGGAGGGTAGCTGTAGATAAGTGGAAGTAGGTCACTGGGGCATACCCTTGGGAATTATTCTCCTGATTTCTCAAGCTCTCTTTTACTCTCTGCTTTCCAGCTGCCATGAGCTGAGTAGCTCTGCTATGCCCTTCTGCCACGATGACCTGCCTCACCTCAGAACCATAGGCTCCAAATAAACTTTTCCTTCTCTAAGTTGTTTTTGTCCCAACCCAACAAAGCAATCGTTTTCCAGTTTATGAGAAGTATTCCAATTAAGTAAAATTACCTTTCTGGCATTCAGTTTTAGATTATGATTAATAGTATTTAATAATGGAATGGTTAAACAAAATGTAAAGTTAGAAAAATGTACAACTGAAACTTGTTTGATTTCTTAAAATTTCATCAGAAAAGAATGGGTTGAATTTTTCAACCTCATTCATTTTCCTATCTGTTTTAGTCAGCTTTTTCACTGCTATGACCAAAATATCTGCAAAAACAATTAGAGAAGGAAAATTGTATTGGGTGCTTACAGTTTCAGAGGTCTCAGTCCAAAGATGTCTGGCTCTAATCCCTAGGGCTCCAGGTAAGGCAGAAGAACATCATGGCAGAAGGGTGTGGTAGAGAAACTTGGCCCAGGACATTACTCTGGGAAGCGGAGAGAGCTCTGTTCAACAACGACAAAATATATACCCCCGAAGCACACCCCCAGGAACCCACCTCCTCTTACACACCCTATCTGCCTATAGTTATCACCCAGTTAATCTCTATCTGGGAATTAATGCACTGATCAAGTTAAACTTCTTATAACCCAGTCATTTCACCTCTTAATATTCTTGCATTGTGTCACACGTGAGCTTTTTGGGGACACCTAATATCTAAACCATAACACTATTTTTTTTTCAATTTACTTTTATTGATATAATACATGTGCTTGTAAATCTTCTCCTGTAGTAGTTTCCTCCATTTGAATGATTTTTGTTTGTTTTTAATAAGTTAGGGAAGATACAAGCTAGGTATTAGAGTGGAAATAAGTTGTAACTTAAAAAAAATTATTTATGTAAGACAGATATGAAGATGTGCTTCTGCTAGTGCAAAAGGACAGAAAGTTATGCTCCTGGGAGTTAGAGTTCAGTTTTTAAAAAATTGAACTTACATGCCGGAAACTTCCCCAGCAGAATTTCTCATATGGATGGACAGTAATTGCAACATTTTAACTCCATGGGATTATTATTTTATTTGAGGAGCCCCTTCAGGGACCATTGCAAAGCCAGAACTTGTCAGCCAGATCCAGTTGTAACTGCTTGAGTAGTTATCATCACCTCATTGGTTGAGAAACTTCACTTTCATTAACAGTTGTGTAAATAAAGCCTCTAACTATGTACATTTTTTTTCTTTCAGTATGTACTGGTTAAAATGCAACTTTAGTTACACAAAAATTGAACAGAAGAATTTGATTTTGAGCGTTTTAGAATTTTCAAAAGACATCCCAATATTTCAGACTATGTGGAGTTAGAATTCTCAATGTTTGATAACTAGTATATTCTGGGTTCCATGATAATATCAGTGCCACTGCTCAATTTAATGCTGTGTCAGAGGGGGATATGTTGTTTTTTATTTCAGCATGGGTTCTTACTTATGCAGGGTTAATTAAATTGAAGCACTGATGCCAAGTATGAAAATATTAACATCTATCAATTCAACATTTGTATATTCTCCATCTCATAAATCTAGTCAATCATAGTACATATCAGTATGATTAGTATATGAAGAAAGATTCCACATGACTTTTTGTCCCATCATATAGTATTTTCTCTTGCATTTCATTTTACAATTGATTTTTCCACAGTAAAATATAGGTAATTTTTCTTAAACTCTATGAGGCATATTATCTGTAGTCAATCAAGTTGTAGGAAGTATTTGGTATCAAAGTGAGCACCTAACTTGACAATGACCATGAAAACATCTGTTTAGCCAACAAAAAGGATTTAAACTCAGTTTTGGAAAAATTTCCCCTTGATTTTGTCACTTTCTTGGTATTAGAAACTTTTTATATTTTCTCCATATTAAATAATTGCATAGTGGTTGGTGATCATAACCAAATGATAAGAAACATTAAAAGGTATATTAAAAGTCACTTATGGGATTTGAAGTAAAAATAAATCTTAAGGGGAAAGAAGACAAATATTCAGTAATTAAGATTTCCATATTTACACAGTGTGCCACATATACAATTTGGAATAACATAGCATGATCCATTCTTTCTAGTGGGTTACACTCTCTACTAGAAAAGATGGGAATTAATAAATTGGAGAGAGAAGTATGGAAATCTTTGTTAAGAATGTTATTTAGGGGCTGGGGTTGTGGCTCAGCGGCAGAGCGCTTGCCTCGCACGTGCGCGGCCCGGGTTCGATCCTCAGCACCACGTAAACATAAATGCATTGCATTGTGTACAACTAAAGTAAATAAATATTTTAAAAAAAAGAATGTTATATTTAAGGGTAAACAGGAAGTAACTAGGTAAATAATGGGGAAAAAAATTGTGAGTCAGAGGAAAAGCCATGAGTATGCATAGTATATTCAAGGAAACCAAAGAAGTAAAAAATAAGTAAGTATTCTTATGCCTGATTGTATAATATGGTGTCTATGACTCAGAGATTGACTTGCTTGCCAAAATACGACAAGTAATAAGTAGAAAGTTGTACTGTCTGCAAGCCCATTCCTTTTCCAGTATTTTATACCAACCTAGGTAATAGAAATACTTTGATAAGTAACACACATGGCAATTTGGACCCTGTGCCTTTATTTTAGACTGAGTAGTCCACCTTAGAAAACCTAGGGAAGATAACATTTTAATCTCTTGAAACATTTGTCTGTGTTGATTACTTTCTTGTGTAGGCATCATATGTAAGGAAATGTCCAAAGGAAGTATGACATTTTCCTGTATTTTACATAGAATTTATAAGTTAGATGACAAGTTTGGATCAGATCAATTCAACACAATCAGTTAAAAAACTCATATAAATGCATGCCAGTTTGTATTAGTGTCTAACAGATTTTCTACAGATTTGAAGTTGCTGTTAAAGGTTGGTTGGAAATGATGGCAAAAGTTCTCTTAAGAGGTTGCAACAAGCTTAAGGTGGCATTGCAAGCAAGTAGATGGGCACTAGAAAGGATAAAGGAGTAGCAAGGAAACTACTGGTAGCAGAGTGGTGCTGGGTTCATATTGAAGAATGGGGGCCAATGAGGGCATTCATGAGAGTCCAGAACACTAGTCAGAGGATTTAAAATCTGGCACAGTGGCTGATGAGACAATGGTAGGCCAACACATTTTAAAGTAATTGGGAACCAATGGAAGTTACTGAATCTATTTTCCTATGCTGTGTTAAAAATTGTTTTAGGCTGTAGCAACAGTGTTAGAAATATTCAGACAACTGTCTGCTCCTAAGGAACCATTTAAAGAAACATCAGTTATTTCTTCTTTCCTCTAAGACTTTACAAACGGAAATAGGTACAAGGGGAAAAATGTAATTAACAAAGAAATATGGGATTAACTTTTGAGAGCAAACAAGGGTTGGCTATAAATGTTCATGTTCAGACAGAAAATTATCAAGAAAATTCTGTGCTTTTGATTAATAAAATTAATGAAGGCTTTTGAAACTGTTTAAATGGAGGAAGTATGAAGATAAAGAAAGCAGTTAGAACTTCATGGCTTTGTTCAAACTAAAGGTTTTACATTGTGACATAGACTGAGACTGATCCCTCAACAAAGGAATGGTTTCTGGAAGCTGGCAGAACCTCTGCACAAATGTTTCTCTACCTGCTTTCCCTGTATGAACTACACTTTTCAAATTGGGTTTAAATGCTAATGATTTTTATAGCGGTCTACCTGGAAGTGTGGAAGGGAGGAAAGAGAGGTAGAAGAAAATAATTATGGCATTTCATAACCCCATTCTAAGTATTTTCTAAAGAAAGCACTATATTTGATTTGAGTTTCCATGTGGGTTCCATGTGACAATGAGTATAAGGAAGTTAGTGGTTGACTTCTCCTCACGTGTGGTGGTCCTATACATAGATTGCTACTAGAACATATGTAGTTTTATATTCTTCAATGGAAGAGCATGTTTATGGCATTGATTTAGTTCCTGGAACTGGTGATGACTGAACATATTTTAGAAATGTGGCTTCTTTTTACCAGATGTCAAAATTCAAGTATATGGGTTTAGTTTGTGAGACAAATTTAAATATATTAAGCTTCTAGTACTAGAGCTAGTTTATTGCTATACAGATCCTAAACAGATCATTGAATCTTCCTGATTCTCCCTTGTCATAAGTAATAAACAAAAACTTATAGGCATTACTGATTAAAAATATCCAGAATGATTGGGTTTTTCTTGGAGAGTAATAGAAAGAGATGGATAGCAAAAAGTTGCACATCTTAAATTTAGGTATGAAAGAAAATGTATAAAATACATTTATAAAATTACTGTAAGAAAAGTTAGCTTCTGTATCTGTTGTATGTTAAGTTTTCTATATGTTCTGCTATGTTTTTTTTTAAATATTTTTTAGTTGTAGAATGGATGCAGTCCCTTAATTTTATTTATTAATATTTATGTGGTGCTGAGGATCAAACTCAGGGCCTCACACGTGCTAGGTGAGCACTCTACCACTGAGCCACAGCCACAGCCCTCTGCCATGTTTTATAAAAGTAAATCTCTAATACTCTTATGAAAATAGTTTTTAATCATAACTTTAAAATTATAGAACTCTGTCACTAAAATGTTAGCTGCATTTAGTATGTTCTGCAATTCTAAGGGTATGGACAATTTTTTAAAATCGTTTTATTTAAAATAAGATCTGAAATAAAACAGTGTTTCCCATAAAACTTTCAGCCCCAAATTAAGAAAAATGTTCCGTCAGTAGGGAAACTGGCCAACTAATTTACTGACTGTGGGGAAAAGTGTAGATTAGGCTTAGTAATGTGGACTTGGAGCTATGCAGTAGTAAAGCTTTAGCATAGTGGCAGTATAAGCCTCTCTGAGGAAATTTAGAGGCCAAATTATCCGGTTCAGATCTTGGCTCTGTGATCAAACTAGGACATGTAACCCAACAATTACTTAAACCAATTAGACTTCACTTTCCTCATCTTTGAAACTTGGACAAAAACAGTAATATCCTCATGGGTTTGTTGTGAAGACTAAATGTGTTAACCACGCAATGGGTCTGGTCTAAAATATGAGCTACAGAAATAGCATCTATAATCATTACTATTATTAGAATATGAATGCGTCACTGTCTGGATGCTGAAGTCTTAAGATTCAAGAGGGTTTCCAGACAGACCCTAAAGCCTGAGGAGACAATCCAGGAAACACTAGGAAGATAGTGTTTAAGGGGTGGGTAGAGGAATGGGGACCTGCTGAGAAGTAGCCATACAAGAGGAAAGGAAAGTGGGCAGTAGAAACAAAGGCGATATTTCAAGAAAAATATTGACTAACATTAAATTATCAAAAAAAAAAAAAGTTCAAGTTGCTGTATTTCATTTCTCCAACTGTAACCAATAGGCCGTAAACTACAAAAATAAAACTCCCCAACTAGTCTTTTTTTATTTCAGTCAATGTAATTTATTTTTTATTCTAATTTGTTATACATGCTTGCAGAGTGCAATTCATTTTGTATTACATATAAAGAGCACAATTTTTCAATTCACTGGTTTTACATAAAGTATTTTACACCATTTGTGTTTTCATACATGTACTTAGGGTGCTGATGTCTAACTCATTCTGCCATTATTCCTGTCCCCTTGATCCCTCTCCTCTCCTCCCTCACCTTTGTTCTATTTAATGTCCTTTCATTCCTCTCATCCCCCCTCCCTTGCCATTATAAGTTAGTATCATCATAGGAAAGGAATCATTTGACCTTTGTTTTTTTTTGGATTGGCTAACTTCACTTAGCATTATTTTCTCCAACTCCATCCATTTACCTGCGAATGCCATGATTTTATTCTTTTAGTGCTGAATAGTGTTCCATTGTGTATATATACCAAAATTTCCCTATCCAGTCATCTACTGATGGGCATCAGGATTGTTACCACAATCTAGCTATTGTGAATTGTGCTGCTATAAACATTGATGTGGCTGTGTCCCTGTAGTAAGCTGTTTGTAAGTCTTTTGGGTACAGACCAAGGAGTGGGATAGCTGGGTCAAATGGTGGTTCCATTTCCAGTTTTCCTAGAAATCTCCATACTGCTTTCCATAACGGTTGCACCATTTTGCAGTCCCACCAGCAATGTATGAGTGTGCTCTTTTCCCCACATCCTCGCCAGCATTTATTGTTGTTTGTGTTTTTGATAGCTGCCATTCTGACTGGAGTGAGATGAAAGAGTAGTTTTGATTTGCATTTCTCTAATTGCTAGAGATGTTGAACATTTTTTCATAGATTTGTTGATCGATTGTATATCATCCTCTGAGAAGTGTCTGTTCAGTTCCTTGGCCCATTTATTGATTGGGTTGTTTGTATTTTTGGTGTTAAGGTTTTTGAGAGCTTTATATATCCTAGAGATAAAGCTAAACAAATAAACTATAGAACTCAATAATATAATCAATAACTTAGACTTAGCTGACATATATAGAGTATATTATCTATCAACAAACCAATACACTTTCTTCTCAGCAGCACATGGATCATTCTCTAAAATAGATCATATATTATACCATAAAGCAACTCTAAACAAATATTAAAAAGTAGAGATACTACCCTGCATACTATCAAATCATAATGGAATGAAACCAGAAATCAATGATAAAATAAAAAACAAAACCTACTGCAATACCTGGAGACTAAATAATATGCTATTGAATGAAAATGGGTTGCAGAAGACATCAAAAAGGAGATTAAAAAATTCTTAGAGGTAAATGAGAACACTGATACAACATATCAAAATCTCTGGGACACTATGAAGGCAGTACTAAGAGGAAAATTCATTGCATGGAGTTCATTCCTTCAAAGAAGAAAAGGTCAACAAATAAATGAATTAACATTACACCTCAAAGCCCTAGAAAAAGAAGAACAAATTAACCCCAAAAGCAGTAGAAGACAGGAAATAATTAAAATCAGAGCCAAAATCAATGAAATTGAAACAAAAAAAAAACACAATTGAAAAATTGACAGAATCAAAAGTTGGTTCTTTGAAAAACTAAAAAAAAAAAAAATTGATAAACCATTAGCTATGCTAACTAAGAAAAGGATAGAAAAAAACCCACAAATTACCAACATATGTGATGTAAAAGGAAATATGATGGACACTACAGAAATACAGAAGATAATTAGAAATTATTTTGAAAATTTATACTCCAATAAAATAGAAAATAACAAAGGCATCTGTAAGCTACCTGGTACCGAAAACCAGGAGGAAATCTCTCGGAGGCAGAGTAGAGCTTTTCTTCTTGTGGAGTCTTAGAAAGAAAGATTTTCTTAGCTTAGAGAGAAAGAAAGCTTGAGCTTAGAGAGGGAAAGAAAGATTTTTAGAGAGAAAGATTAAAGCGAGCTTTTCTTCTTGTCTTCTTAGCTTAGAGTCTTAGAAAGAAAGATAGAGCTTAGCTTAGAGAAAGATTAGAGCTTCTTTCTTCTCTCTTCTTTCTTCCTTCTTCTTTCTTCTGTCTTCTGTCTTCCTCAGGAGTCTCGGCCTAACTCTGACCAGTCATTACTTCTTCTATCTGGTTTCTCTTCTGTCTTCTATCTGGTTTCTCTTCTGTAACCGCTCTGCCTACGTTCTGGCCGCTCTGATTCTTCTGACCGACCGAGTGACTGCCCGGCTGACTGAATTCTCCGTTCTCCTAACTCGGACTGCTTTCACCCGGTTATATACCTTCAGGTTTGCGGGTGCCTACAGGTGCGTCACATACATATCAGGTGGAACTTATGGCTTCCAGCTAGCTACAACAGCCCTTCCTAATTAGGGCTCCTTCATATTCCTTCCCTTTAGTTTAAAAAGGTGCTTTAATTCTATTTTCTCTATTTTATTTTCTCTATTTTATTTTCTTGTCCCTACCTAGCTTTTCACCTTTTGTTTTAAAAAGGGTGGATATTTGAGCCCTTTTTGAGAAGGTGCTGCGGCTTTAAGGAAGCCTACTGCTGAGGAGCAGCTAACGCACTTAGTTAAGCACAATTGTATAAGCGGCTTTGACTTTTTTTTTTTTTTTTCCTCTTCTTTATTTTTCTTTATGGCTTTCTTGCCAAAGCTCAATGGCTTTTTTTCTGCATGGTTTTTACCATGCTATTTAATTCTCTATTTTCTTTTAAGCTCATGGCTTTTTTCTTTATACTAAAGCTCAAGGCTTTTTCTCTATATTTTTTATGGCTTTTGGCCGGCTACTCTGCTTCGGCTTTTGGCCGGCTCGCTTCGGCTTTTCGCTGGCTACTCTGCTTCAGCTTAATTCTTAACTGGCCTCAACTGAGTCAGAGGCTATGCTCTCTTGTTTACTACTCTTTTTGCTGGTCTCAACTGAGTCTGAGGCTATGCTTTTTCATTGCTCTCCTTATTTCTTAGCTTTTCTTCTCTGCCTGCCGAGCCCCGGACAGACCACCATTTGTAAGCTGCCTGGTACCGAAAACCGGGAGGAAAAACTCTCGGAGGCAGAGTTAAGCTTTTACTACTTTTACTTCTACTTTCTTAGAGCTTAGAGAGGGAAAGAAAGATTTTTAGAGAGAAAGATTAAAGCGAGCTTTTCTTCTTGTCTTCTTAGCTTAGAGTCTTAGAGAGAAAGAAAGATAGAGCTTAGCTTAGAGAAAGATTAGAGCTTCTTTCTTCTCTCTTCTTTCTTCCTTCTTCTTTCTTCTGTCTTCTGTCTTCCTCAGGAGTCTCGGCCTAACTCTGACCAGTCATTACTTCTTCTATCTGGTTTCTCTTCTGTCTTCTATCTGGTTTCTCTTCTGTAACCGCTCTGCCTACGTTCTGGCCGCTCTGATTCTTCTGACCGACCGAGTGACTGCCCGGCTGACTGAATTCTCCGTTCTCCTAACTTGGACCGCTTTCACCCGGTTATATACCTTCAGGTTTGCGGGTGCCTACAGGTGCGTCACATACATATCAGGTGGAACTTATGGCTTCCAGCTAGCTACAACAGCCCTTCCTAATTAGGGCTCCTTCAAGACATCTCATGGAGGTTTTTAGAAGATGCAGAGGTTATAACGCCTTCTATTACTACTTTTACATTCTACATGTTCTTAGAGTGGCTTAGAGAGGGTGAAAGAAACCGATTTTTACGACGAGAAAGATTATAAGCTGAGCTTTTCTTCTTGTCTTCCTTAGCTTAGAGTCTTATGAGAGAAAGAAAGATAGAGCATTTAGCCTGTAGAGAAAGATTTAGAGCATATCTTTCTTCTCTCCTTCTTTCTTCCCTTCTTTCTTTCATTCTGTCTCATCTAGTCCCTATCGCTCAGGGCAGTCTCAGGGCCTCTAACTCTGACCAGTTCAATTACTTTCTTCATATCTGGTTTCACTCTTGCTAGTCCTTCTTATCTGGTTTATCTACCTTACTGTACCCGCCTTCTGCTCTACGTCTCTGGCCGCTCTCGCACTTTCTTCTGGATCGAGACTTCCGGTACCTGATAAGGTCTCGTAGGTAACATATATGTTTTAGTGACATCGCCCGGCTGACTGAATTACTGCAGTTCATCACAATAACTTGTGACCGACTTGTACACGCCGTCATAGTATAGCCTTTCCGTGTTTGCGGTCGTTGTCCTACTAGTGTGCGTCACTATACATATCAAGGGTGGAACTTTGCCTTCCAGCTAGCTTACAAACAGCCCTACCCTAATTAATGGACAT
The DNA here is from genome assembly GCA_025594165.1 of Tamias sibiricus. Lineage (NCBI taxonomy): Eukaryota > Metazoa > Chordata > Mammalia > Rodentia > Sciuridae > Tamias > Tamias sibiricus. Next base: position 73,811,589 of record CM046664.1, read on the forward strand.
CCTTCAAGGCAGATCAACAAATTTCTAGAAACATATAACTATGCCCCAAACTAAATCAAGATGGATAATACACAATTTAGATAGATCAGTTGTCTTCCCAGCAAAGAAATAGAGGATGACCATCAAAAACCTACCAACCAAGAAAAAGCCCAGGACTGGATGGATACATAGCTGAGATTTCTATAAGATATACTTTAAAGAAGAACTAAAATCAATACTTCTCAAACTATTTCATAGAAAATAGAAAAAGAGGGAACACTTCCAGACTCATTCTATGAGGCCAATATCACCCCTGATTCCAAAACCAAGACAGAGACAATCAAAGAAAGAAAACTTCAGACCAATATCTCTAATGAATATAGATGGGGCAAAAATTCTCAATACAATTCTGGCAAATCGAATGCAAAAACACATCAAGAAGATAGTGCATCACAATCAAGATGGGGTTCATTCCAGGGATGCCAGTTTTGGCTTCAACAATAAGTGAAATCAATAAAGTGTAATTCATCATATCAATAGACTCTCAAAGATAAAAATCATATGATCATCTCTCTATAGCGTGCCTCAGAGAAAGCATTTGACTAAATACAGCACCCCTTCTCATGTTCAAAACACTAGAAAAATATGGGATAAATGAGAACATACCTCAACATCGTAAAGGCCATGCTCTGCTAAGCCCCAGGCCAACATCATCCCTAAATGCGGGAAAAATTGAAAAGCATTCCCTTTAAAAACTGAGAACAAGACAGGGAATCTGTCCATTTTCACCACTCCTATTTAACATAGTTTCTTGGAATCTATCTTTTGTCTTTTAAATTAGAATTTATTTGTGAAAAGGGAGAACAGAAGTGGCGAAGGCATGGGTGCTGACAATTATAGGAGATTTGTATTGTTTTAAGATGGGAAATATGCTCATGTTAATCCATTATCCTAAATGCATGATTGAAGACTGCTGAAATGCGTACAAATATACTTTTGTATACAAACAGTTGTATTGTAAAAAGATGCTTATATATGTTGCATTATGAATTGTAATACATACTAATATTATAAATAAAATATTAATGAAAAAAGCTGTTTAGAAAGATCTGGCAGTATGGGAGAGAGGAGCGAGACAGTAAGTACTGTTAAAAATATCTCAAGGTGGGATACCAGTGCATAGTTAAGTGGTGAAAAAAGGAGCTGAGGCATTTTAATGAGAATAGAATGCAAGGGGGGAAAGGACAAGTTTCTATGCAGCTGCAACAAGTTGAGGAAGCTCTTGATGGCTAACACCTCCTCTTTGAAATAAATTTTAAGAAGAATGATATAAAAAGTTAATCTCCAAGTAGGAATCATCATATTTATGGGTACTTTGGGGTGAAATCTGGTAGGAATAGAGGCAGTCTTGGACCACTCAGTAGGAATGAATTATTTCAGAATCCAGGTCTCATAGGTTTAGCACTGTAATGGGAACCTGTAAAATGCCCAGGATGAGCAGTAGTGAAGCTTCAGTGTGGTGGAATTGATAATCATCTCTTTAAAAAGGCTAGATTAGAAATATTGAAAAATAAAGTCAGAAGTAGTGTTGTAAATCTGCCAACTTATCTTTTTTCATTGAATAACAATGATTTTAAAGTTCTAACGAAAAATATTTTATTTCCTATGTTTCATTGATTTACTTATAATATCAAGTCAATATTATAAGATTATATATATCTTGATATTTTCCTGTAGAAAAATCAATTTTTCTTAATTAACCTTTTTAAAATTTGCATGAGTGTCCCATTGACAATAAACATAGAAACTTTACTATATTTTTCTTTTCTTTTTATATAAAATATGTGTGATTCAGTAAAACCAGAACTTTGTAGTCTGAATGAAGGCTAGTTGAAATTTAGCAGTAACTAGATCTTAAATAAATCTTTTTTTTTTTATGTTCATAGTTATATCTTCTAAGGATCTAGGATTTCTTTAGTTAATCATCCCAACATGTAACAAAAGAAATGTTCACTCTTCTTAGTTGTGTTTAATGATTCAGAAATTATACTGAAACTTTAAAACATTTTAATGTAACCCAATAGTTTATGGAAAACCTTATTCTGGTGGACTTTGTACCAGAATGGTCCTTTTTCAGATCTTATAACTATATGGTCCTCCTTTCTATATGGTCTCTTAACAGGAAATTATATTGTGTCCCTTCTGCGTAAAAGTTTTTCTTTGTCAGTTATTCAGTTAGAAAATTTACGTGGAAGATTAACTTTTATTCAGTCAGGTTTCATGAAATGATATTCAAAGACTGAAGGAGCCCTAATTAGGAAGGGCAGTTGCGAGCAAGTAGGAAGCCATAAGTACCAACCTGGAAGGAGCCCTAATTAGGAAGGGCTGTTGCAGCTAGTTGGAAGCCATAAGTTCCACCTGATATGTATGTGACGCACCTGTAGGCACCCGCAAACCTGAAGGTATATAACCGGGTGAAAGCGGTCCGAGTTAGGAGAACAAATTCATTCGGTCAGTCGGGTAGTCACTCGGTCGGTCAGAAGAATCAGAGCGGCCAGAACGTAGGCAGAGCGGTTACAGAAGAGAAACCAGATAGAAGAAGTAATGACTGGTCAGAGTTAGGCCGAGGCTCCCAAGGAAGACAGAAGACAGAAGAAAGAAGAAGGAAGAAAGAAGAGAGAAGAAAGAAGCTCTAATCTTACTCTAAGCTAAGCTCTATCTTTCTTTCTCTCTAAGAACTCTAAGAAGACAAGAAGAAAAGCTCGCTTTAATCTTTCTCTCTAAAAATCTTTCTTTCCCTCTCTAAGCTTTAAGAAAGTAGAAGTAAAAGTAGTAAAAGCTTAACTCTGCCTCCGAGAGTTTTTCCTCCCGGTTTTCGGTACCAGGCAGCTTACAAATGGTGGTCCGTCCGGGGCTCGGCAGGCAGAGAAGAAAAGCTAAGAAATAAGGAGAGCAACGAAAAAGCATAGCCTCAGACTCAGTTGAGACCAGCAAAAAGAGTAGTAAACAAGAGAGCATAGCCTCTGACTCAGTTGAGGCCAGTTAAGAATTAAGCTGAAGCAGAGTAGCCAGCGAAAAGCCGAAGCGAGCCGGCCAAAAGCCGAAGCAGAGTAGCCGGCCAAAAGCCATAAAAAATATAGAGAAAAAGCCTTGAGCTTTAGTATAAAGAAAAAAGCCATGAGCTTAAAAGAAAATAGAGAATTAAATAGCATGGTAAAAACCATGCAGAAAAAAAGCCATTGAGCTTTGGCAAGAAAGCCATAAAGAAAAATAAAGAAGAGGAAAAAAAAAAAAAAAAAGTCAAAGCCGCTTATGCAATTGTGCTTAACTAAGTGCGTTAGCTGCTCCTCAGCAGTAGGCTTCCTTAAAAGCCGCAGCACCTCCTCAAAAAGGGCTCAAATATCCACCCTTTCAAAAATAAAAGGTGAAAAGCTAGGTAGGGAAAATAAAAGAAAATAGAGAAAATAGAAAGCACCTTTTTAAACTAAAGGGAAGGAATATGAAGGAGCCCTAATTAGGAAGGGCTGTTGCAGCTAGCTGGAAGCCATAAGTTCCACCTGATATGTATGTGATGCACCTGTAGGCACCCGCAAACCTGAAGGTATATAACCGAGTTAGGAGAACAAATTCATTCGGTCAGTCGGGTAGTCACTCAGTCGGTCAGAAGAATCAGAGCAGCCAGAACGTAGGCAGAGCGGTTACAGAAGAGAAACCAGATAGAAGAAGTAATAACTGGTCAGAGTTAGGCCGAGGCTCCCAAGGAAGACAGAAGACAGAAGAAAGAAGAAGGAAGAAAGAAGAGAGAAGAAAGAAGCTCTAATCTTACTCTAAGCTAAGCTCTATCTTTCTTTCTCTCTAAGAACTCTAAGCTAAGAAGACAAGAAGAAAAGCTCGCTTTAATCTTTCTCTCTAAAAATCTTTCTTTCCCTCTCTAAGCTCTAAGAAAGTAGAAGTAAAAGTAGTAAAAGCTTAACTCTGCCTCCGAGAGTTTTTCCTCCCGGTTTTCGGTACCAGGCAGCTTACAAAAGACTTTTTATAATTCATAATGTGAATTACTTATTGTAGATTCTTGCTAGTTTTAAAAGGTCTTCTTTGAGAATTTATTGAAATTGGTTAGAATATAATATGTACAAGAATATACCCAGTTTGCAGTTTTCTAATACCTGATACTGTGTCAGTTAGTAACTAAAGTGTAATAACAAAGAGATCCTGAAATGCATTGACTCAAACAAATAAAAGTGTATTTCTCAGCTGGGTAGCAGTCCAGGTAGACCATCTAGGTCAACTATTGGTTCCTTTTCATACAGGCAGTAGCTCTGTCACATTTTTTTTTTAAATGCATAGCTTCTACATATGTTGGTTGTAACCAGTGTAAATAGAAGTAAAAAGAAAATCATTGGAGGCAAAAGTTTTCTGTTAAGTAAGTCAAATGGAATTTTTCACATAATTTTTGCTTGTACTTCATTAGCAAAGAAAGATTAATTACATGGGTAGATGTGTGCCAAATAGGACTGGAAAATGAAATCTCCAGCCAGCATCCATATCTTAGCCATATTTTGCTACTACAGAGTAGGAGAGAGAAATTTCTTTAGTGATTGGTTAATAACATCCAGCACAGACTGGAATGTATAAGGAAATATATATGGTGCTAAGAACATCTTTCCACAAAATTACAAGTTTTTTGAAAGGTAAGCTTTTGGGTTGTCAAATTAATATTATCCCAAATTGCTCTGTGCTGTTATAGGTTTGGTCACTGGATATAGTGTTTGTGTTAATGTATTTTAGACACACTGAAAAACAAACCTCTTAAAGGAGAGAATAATAGTATAAAGTTACATAAAAACCATGTCATTAGTTGTACACAATGTGTTTATTTGTACATGGTGCTGAACTAAAGCAAATAAATAAATATTAAAAAAGAATATTTAAAAAAAACAAACATGTCATTAGAAAATTTCACCTGTACCTGTTACGTTTTTCAATTGATTTATCTTTCTGATATAACTGTTTCATTTAGAAATTTCATTAGGAATTTATTTATAAATATTTATTATCCTACATTGTATTTGGTTTGGTGGTTTTTTACTACTTTAGAAATTCAGAATTCACAAGGAACTGTACATGACATTGATTCATGATACATGAAATAGAATGGTGGCACAAAAGAAAATGTTTTCAGAGAAGGCGTCAGAAAATGATTCCTATACTAGGATGCAAAGAATGAATAGAAGTGTCTATATTTATATAAAGGAAAGTAAGAGGGACACTACAGGAGGAAAAAATAGTCTGTTTAAGAGCATTGGGTTTTGAGAACTGCAAATTGGTTGATGCAAGTAGAATACAGGGAAGAGTGTGCAGGTGGACTTTGGGTGCTAGACTGGTAACTCTATTTGGTGATTCTAAAATCCATGTGGTAGATGAAGCTATCCCTGGGATTTTTGTCACTGTAGAGAAGTCTTTACACATTAGTCCTCTAGAATATTTTGTTTTCTTAAGCTCAAATGTGAAAATCAAAATTTTAGAATACAGTAGTATTTTTATGCTATTGTAATAGCATAAAATAGTGAAATCATAGTGTGCTTTTCATTATTTAATGTCATAAACTTTAAGTCTACATTTTAATGTGCAATATGCCCTACATCTTTTTTCCTAAATAATAAACATAAAGAAATTAAAATAGCACCCATTCGTTTTCAATGAGAACAAAATTGGTTTTCAATTAAAACACTGTTTCTTGTTATACAATGTTTGTTAATACAAAGTGATGAACATAAACATCCTATATCTTGAACCATGCAAATGACTTAGTGATCATCACATGACATTTGAAATTATTTCAGAAATCCAGTAAAACTTTTGAAGTAAAGTTGTAGGTAATGGGGAAGCCACTGAAGGGGTTCAAACCAGAGAATAATGTGATCAGATTTACTTTATAGAAACAGTCCTTTCAGGGTAGCTGCCTAGATGAATTGGATAGATGTAGATGAATAGAGAGATTCCAGAAGCAAGAAACAAGGACAGGGAAAGGTGACTAGAGCTTGAGACTTACAGGGAAGGGCTGAGAGGGAAGTCCAGGGTGAATTCACAAGAATTGGACAGGTCTTGGCCAGTGGCCAAAGTAGAGGGAGACCTGTTAGAATGACTCTTAGGTTCCAAGCTTGCTATCAGCATACGTGGTGGTAATGTCAGTAGGGCCCTGGAGAGAGGAAGTGGCTAGGAGAGAGCTGAAATGTGTGTTCTTATTTAAAAATTTAATTAATTATTATTAATTTTTATACTAATAATGATCAAGATGACTTGGCTTTACCCTAATACTTATCTCCAAATCATATTGCTTCCACATGAGAACATTCTCCCAACTCTTAGATGTCCTTCCAGGTACTGTAAGTCTAGTTGCTTGTTTTGTTTTTCTTATGAATTTCATTTCCTGGCTCTTTAGGGAAAAAACATGACTGCATTTTTGCTCTAAAATTTTCCGTGTTTCAGAAACACAAAAAATGTTTCTTCTCCTTCTGAGGAGCTTCCTGCTACTTCTTTTTTAAAATTTTATTTTAAATTTATTTATTTTAGTTGTACACAATGCCTTTATTTATTTTTACATGGTGCTGAGGATTGAACCCAAGCTGCGCACGTGCTAGGCAAGTGCTCTACCGCTGAGCCACAATCCCAGCCCCTCCTGCTACTTCTAATGTCTTTGTTACCAAAGGAACTAATCTAAGAGTCCTGTAGAACATGAGATTGGGAGTAACAGAAAGGAGGATGTCTTTGCTGCTAACTTGCTGTGTTGCTTTAGGCACAGGATATCACCTCATTAATTTTGTCATTGGTAAAATTAAAGCATTATGTTAGATCAGAGGTTCTTAAATTGGGGTTGTTGGCTTGACTGCAGGTGATCTGTGAGTTCCCTAAAATTGTAATGAAGATTCTGTGTTTATCTATAGCAAGCACATTTCTATACCAACAGCTTTCATCAGATTTTTAGGGATCCAAGACCCCCCCCCTCATTTTTAAAAAAGTTGTTATTTGACATGGAGACCTTTCTTTTTGATGGAGACAAAAATATTCAGCATGACCTAGAACGAGATTTTCTTAGATGTAGTGCTATCATTTCATAAATTCATTCATAAATCATATTGTCTTTTACTGTTTCTATGATCTTCTAAACTAGTGTCAATAAAATTCTAGCATCTGGTCCCTGAGGGAGAGGAAAGTGTGGTTCCAGAGAATTAAGCAAAATTATAGGGGTCACCAAAGGGAAACTTTTGTGTGCAGTCAGAACTTCTGTCACCTGCCTCTTAAGACTAGGAGCATGTTTAGATTTATTTCCTTTCACTCACACAAGCCACAGGAAAGGAGGTTAAATCCCCGAACAGCCCTTTGAAAAAGCTGCCAATGTCTGTACCAGATACAAAAATTGGCTGCAACCTACAAGTATGGGCAAAACTAGCCAAAATCTTGTCTGAGATATAACAGTGACAGGTCCTTAGATAAGGCAAGTGAAATAAAATGAGAATGAGTATTGACCCTACAGTTATTTTTAAGTCTGAGCTTTGGCCAATGTTTTAATATATTAACCCAAACATATTTCTTTTTAGGTCCTAGATAAAATAATTGCATAGTAATTTTTTGCTGCCTTTCAGTAAATATGAAAATATACAGGGATTAGCTTCATTTGCGTTTGGTTAATTCCAAGAAATGGTTTAGTCCTTAGGAAATGTATACAGTATATGAATTGGCTGTAACCATGTTTACTTATACTGTTCTACTCCCTGCAACTTCCTCTTAATATCCCTACCATATCTGGATAGCAGTGCTTTTCAAACTGAAAATGGTCAAAGAACTTTTTTGTTTTATTTTGTAATTTTTTGCATTGTTGTGTTTCTATTGTACATGCCTGGAAAGCAACTTGTACTTGTGACTCATGAGTTGAGCAATATTTGAACAGGTCTGTGTAAGTCCACTGATCACTTTTGGATATGGCAGGGATATGATTGGAAGAATTTGTTTCCACCATTAGAACGCGAAGGTGATTGATATATGTAGAGTATTTATGGTAGTAATCGCTAACACATAGCTTCAGAAAAAGAAATAAACAGAACAATATTTGCAAAGCAGCAATACCATTTTTCAAGTATAATAGAGACTCATTATGAATAATGACATATTTTTCAACTTTGAAAATATCACTGATAAATCTTAATAAAAGCATTGATCAATGAAAACTGTAGTAAAAATACGTTCATGTTTTGCCGGGCGCGGTGGCGCACGCCTGTAATCCCAGCACTTTGGGAGGCTGAGGCAGGAGGATCGCGAGTTCAAAGCCAGCCTCAGCAATGGCGAGGCACTTAGCAACTCAGTGAGACCCTGTCTCTAATAAAATACAAAAAAAAAAAGGGCTGGGGATGTGGCCCAGTGGTCAATCCCCGGTACCACAAAAAAAAAAAAAAATAAAAATACATTCATGTTTTGTTAAAAAAATCAAGAACAAGAAAATCATGATTGTAATCTTCAGTCCCAATCTGGGTTAAAAGTCTAAGACCATATTAATTTTATCAGTGGTTATATATTTAATATGCAGGCATACATTTTTACATTTCTATGACAGAAATTTGATTTTTTTTTTTTTTTTTTTAGTTCATGATATTAATTACTGGGGGGTTGTTACAGTTGTATTCTTTTTTTTTTAGATTATTTATTTACTTATTCATAATGCACAAATGGGTATTTAGACATGATAAACTCTCTTAGTATTCCCTCAAATTCAACATATAATTCATGTGGGAAATGAAGTCCACAAAATTCAACCAGTACTCAATAAATACGTTTATATTTAAATTCCTTGAAATGAAAACCTTATGTTCTGTTTCTTCTTGGTTTTGCCTCATCCCATCAAGTGTGGGAGGCAGGCCACCACCCCTGCTAGCGTCATCTTATTTACCACTGCCTATTATTAGACTACTCAAACATACTCAATGACCTGAGTGTCACAAGCCATAGAATTTCAGATAATTTACCCAATGAAAGGCTTTCCAGATAGAATTGTTTCAAATAAGTGTCTAATTATGTTTTGGGGTTGAATGGTTAAATGTCTATGGTCTGCTACAATAAACATAAATCAAGAGTATTATTTTAATAAAAATGTTAAAATACAACACTCAAGAAATTGTATTTTTGTTTGATATTTAATCCTAGAAGTTGCTACTCACTTCTGCCTGTTCATCAAAATGGGAGAATTTGGAAAGTTCAAAAGTAGGGAGACATAATGCTTCTTAGATTGAAAAACTTAATTAGTACTCAGTGAACACAATTTGTTTTTCTTAAGAAAACTACTTAATCTCCCAGAAGTTCAGGTTCCCTCTCTAAAATGGATATTACACTGTTTGAGACATAATTGGTGAAGCATCTTGTATAATACCTCTCTTCTAACTATGATGAACTGAATAATTAGGTGCCTTTATATGAGAAACATATAGGAAACAGGACTTGATGGATGTTTATGTCTGTATGTTTTGTTTACCTGCAGTTTGCTTTGGTTTATAGAGTAAATGCATTCTGAAAGTTAGTTAAACTAGGTTTTCAAATTTTAAAAATGCTAGTAAATTATATTTGTCAAGTATCAGTAAATGTTCTGTACATGATGAGAATGTAAATAGTTTAGATTTCACAGTCTACCTATAGTCTGTCATATATTCTTTTTTTCTTCTTTTCTTTCCAGCCCCTTAAAAATATAAAAAAACCATTCTTAGCTCATGGGATAAAAACAATAGTAGACCACATGGCAAGGTTTGGCTCACAAATTGCTGTGAGCTGACCCTTGATTTATATGGATATCATAAATAATAGTTTAAATACTCTACAGATAACTTATATGTAAAGAAATTATGAAAAGAAATTGGCAGGGAATTTTTTTGCACAAGTTAATACATCTTTAATTTTTATTCTATTGGCTAAACAAAAATTTGCATTTTTAGTTATACTTAAATCTAAGTATTAATTGTCCAGTAAGCTACAAACAACATGCTCCTTTGTCCTAAATGTTGGAATTCTAAACATAAAAATATAAAGCATCACTTTTTTTAATCAAGGAAATCACAATTAAACATACAGTAATGTGTTCAGATTAAAATACATGCTGAAGAAGAAACAATATTGATTTTGTTTCTTTTTGAAAATATACTTCCTAAGAAGTTTATGTATTTGGTCAGAAATGAAAAATGGATTTATGATAGAAAGTAAACCTAATATGTATTTCTGCAGATAATTTGAAAACTTTATATACAAAATTTTTTACTGATTTAGTAGTTTCTGTTCTGCCCAAATATAAATCACACTCTCAGAGGTCCAGATAATGGTTATTCTTCCTGTGTACCTGCTGCTGTGTGTGTGTAAAACATGACTTGGGTTTAATTTCCTTCTTTACTAATAGTCTGTACATATTTCTTATAGGATTTAAGTCCAAAACTAGAACTGCTGTTTTCAATTGACAACCACTAGAAAGCTTTGGAAATAGTCTTAAACTCATATCTATAACTTAACAGAGATCTTGCCTTTCATAATAACTAAGGACAGAATCAATAGTATGATTATTTTTCTTTGAAACTATTTAAAGAAGAACAGTGATTGAAGTATTTTCTATTGTGTTCTAACCGCAGATTGACCACATTTCAATCCAAATAATGCTAACTCCTATTAAAAGTAATTAAAATAATTAGAACAAAATCTTATAAACAATGCTAATTGCTACTTCTGAATAACAGTAAGGAAAATAAAGTATTTTGTATAAGTCCCAATTTATCATTTGAAAATTCTTACTAGAGAGTAATTATTGATTATTTGAGACTTTTATAATTCAAATGAAGTCATTTTTTTCTCTTTCAATAATTTCAATTTATATAGTGCAATTTTAAATTTGCACATAAAATGTTTTGTAAAACATCACTAATATTTTATACACATTTTAACCTTCATCAAATTAATGTCTGACTTGTTTTGGTTCTTTTAGTATTCCCACTTATTTTTAAAAATTTTTATTGCATTTATTGAAGGTATAAAGTACAATTTTGATATATTTGGTTTTTCCCACTTACTAGATTATGAAATCTTTCTTCACATATTTGTATATTGAATGCTAGAATTATGTGGTCTAATATTTCTACCATGTTTTCTTGTGATTTTAAAATGTTCAATTTTTTTCAATTAATAATTTATTAGCATTGTATAATCATTTGTGGTACTTTTAAAAGCATTTATAGTGAAAGGAACCTAAGTTCTTGTCTTTAGTCTGTATTTCCTCAGAATCTTAAATGCTATTTGGAATTTATTTTGTTGAGCTTTGTTAGAATTTTAATTCCATGAAATTTTTTATTTGTCTATTATGCTTTCAGCCAGGAGTAACATAAGATTTATCATTTGTATACATTTTTTTTTGCGGGGGGAGGTAGGGATTAAACCCAGAGGCACTTAGCCACATTCCCATCGCTTTTTATTTTGAGATAAGGTCTCACTAAGTTGTTTAGGGCCTTGCTAAGTTGCTGAGGCTGGCTTTGAACTTGCAACCCTCCTGCCTTACCCTCCTGAGCTGGTGGGTTTACAGGCATGTGCCACTGCCCCCAGCTCATTGGTAAAGTTTTAACCCACTTTTAAAGAGATCTAGTGCATTTGGTGGAATTCCCTACAACATTTACTGGTATTTGTCTAATAAAATTAAATTATAAAAAGGTTAATCTTATATTCTCTTCCTCTTAAAATGATGTCTTTTTGTTTATCACAAAAATAATCTAATTTATTATAAAATGCAAGATCAGATAATGTAATCTGCAATGTATATTTATGAATGTAAATACATAAATTTAAAAAATGGATCAAATATACTTCAAAATACCTAAGAAGAAGATAATGTATTTTTAATACCTTCTAAAAGTGTTTTTATACCTTCTGCAATGTAGATATTTTGTGTCACTGTATGGTAACAACTAGTTTTAATTATATTTGGTTTGGCAGACTTGTTTATTTGAGAGAGACTTCAAGAGAATTTTTAAAATATTACTTTGCAAGAAAAATTTCTGTTCCTACCTGACGTTCTAAGTCAGTGCCCTTTCTGGAGGTAGCAGTGCCATTGTCAGCTCTTGGGTGAGAACCTTGTTTGTTGGAACTCCTTTAAGATCCAAGGATGATTTACATGAATATTATCTATCTGCCAAGTAATAATTATATATTTAGCAATATTTGCCTGCTTTCACTTAGTTATCAGCATGTTGGCCAATGGATTGGTCATCAGTATATTGACCAATATTCATGAATATTTCATTATTGATTAGAGTAAATAATTACACTCAAAGAAAATTAGAATTTAAATTTTGGAGTAGGACATTTAACCTTCCAAACATTTGTGGAATTATATTTTTAAGAGAAAAAAACATGTAATATCTATCTATCCTGATAGTGTTTGGTATATGTGTATGATACATGCATGTACATGGTGTATATGTAAAAATTTTTATAAGATACTTTATAAGAAAATACCTTGGGGAAGGTGAGATATACATATAAATAATTGCCACATGAGGCAGTCTGAATGGTAAGTGGAAGGACAACATTGAATACCGCAAAGCAGTGATTATTTCTGCTTCAGATGTAATGCTGCACATTAGGATGCCAGAAGTTCTTCATCTTACAATCACAACTTTGCACCCTTTGACCAATATCTTCCTTTTTCCCTATGCACCTTCTGATAGTCACCCTTTTCTTTTATAAATTTGACGTTTTTGGATTCCATATGTAAGTGAGACCATGCAGTAAGTGTCTTTCAGTATATGATTTATTTCACTTAGTTTAAAGTCTGCAGTAGTTTGCATCTGGAATATTCCCCCAAGGGCCTGTACATTCCAGGCTTGGTCCCAGCCCATTGCACTATTAAGATGTGGTAGACTAATGGGTCACTGGGGGCATGTCCACAAAAGGGATTATAGGACTGTGGTTTCTTCTCACTCCTTTGCCACATTCTTCTACCATGATATGCTGCCTCTTCATAGGCCCAAAACAATGGGACCAACTGACCTTGGATTGAAAATAAGCCGTTTTACATGAGCAAGCTATAATGTTAAAGTGGACCAAACTTCATGTGTCTTTCTACATAGTAAGAATTTATAGAATAACAATAAATCCATAGGCTTCACCACTTTCAGCAATGGCAGTTCACTGAATACTTGTGGATCACCTGGCCATCATGAGCTGGGCAAACACGAGGTCTTTTATTCTAATCTTAATTTCTAGTATCTATAACGCTCAAGTCACACACCATACTTTACACAATTATATGTGTAGTTACAGAAAGGCCAAGAAAGGGTTAAGGCAGCCACAGGTGCTCAGGAGGCTGAAAGTGAGGGCAAAGGCAAAGATGCAGATACCAAATGCAAAGAATTGCTGTAGGGAATCAGTAAGATTATGAAGAATCTGTTCAAGGTGCAGACTATGATAGTGCAGGGACTTGTTCTAGGTCAGGGTCTGTAACAGACAGCAGTTTTAGAGCGTCCACTTGATGTGTCAGCTTGAGATACCAGCTCGGAGTGGGCCGTGAGTGGTTGTCATGGGTAGGAGAACCCATGCTCCATGCTCACCTGAAATCCCATGACAGATTCAGAGGTTTGTTACTGTGGCGATTTTTCTGGGCAAGGCCCATGACAGGCGAACAGGTGACAGGATCAGTGTGCCCCTGTGTCTAGTCTAGGGGTGCTTCTCCTTTTATGGGCCTCAGTTGAGGGGATTGCTTCATTCAGTGTTCTGATGTGTTCAATAAGCTCTTGGGCCTGGTTTTTCTGATAAAAGTTTGATGCACCATGGGCTTCTGATTAATTTGATAAGTCATTTTTATTAGCACAATTAATTTATCAGTTTTTGTCTTACTGTTATGCTGGGCAAATGGTGGTTATCTATTTGTACAAACAAGTTGTAGAGTCATTCTACATCAGCACCAAAATTCAAAATGGAGTAATTCATGGCTTTATAAAAGAGAGTGACCAAGCCAGGTGTGGTGGTGCACACCTGTAATCCCAACACTTGGCAGGCTGAGGCAGGAGGATTGCGAATTCAAAGCCAGCCTCAGCAATGGTGAGGTACTTAGCAACTCAGTGAGACCCTGTCTTTAGGAAAATACAAAAAAGGACTGGGGAAGTGGCCCAGTGGTTGAGTACCCCTGAGTTTAATCCCCGGTACAAAAAAAGAGAGAGAGAGAGAGAGTGACCCAGAATTAGGCATAGTCTCAGAACAATGTTCTATACATCATGGAGTAACTCAGAGAAGAGCACAGTTTGCTCTCTGCACTCTTCATCTTGTCAAGTTGGTTATCTCAGGCATTTTATTATAGTAACAGAAAGCTAACATTTGGTTCCAGGAATGGGGCAGTTGTTGCTAAAACTAAGAGGATGTGTAGAAGTTTTTGGAATTGGTGTTAGAGGAGTTTGGAAAGATTGGAGATGCAGGCTACAGAAAACCTAGATTGCTGTAGGTGGAGTTTAATGGGTGAATCTGGTGAAGACACAGAAGACTAGACATCTGATAGGAACGCAGACAGTAGAGGTTATTTTCATGAGATGCAAATAGGAATTCTATTGGGAATTAGACTAGAAGCCAACCATGTTACACCATGGCAAAGAATTTGGCTTTTTTTTTTTTTTCCTTGTCTATACCCTGAGACTTTATAGCAGGCTGAGTTTAAAAGTGAGATATTTCCATGAGAGGAAATGTCAGGGCAGCTCAGTATCAAGCAGTGATGTGAATTTTACTGGCTGCTCTGAGCAAAATTTACTGTGAGAATCCAGAGTAAAGAGGAGTAGGGCTAAAAAATTTGGACAACTTGCAGTTTGGTCAGAATAGGAACATGCAGTTAAAGGTGCTGCCCAGTAAGGTACAGTTGCTAAAAAGATATTAGTGCCATTAAAAAGAAGCCAAATATTCTGCACTAGGACAATAGGAAAAATTCTTTGAGGACATTTCAGTAATTGTCAACACACCTCCCACCACAGGCTCAAAGGTATAAAACTATAAATTCATTTCAGAGACTGTTTGAATAGAAAGCCTTGGGGCATCTTCTCACACAGGGTGGCCTAGAGAATTATTTCCCTGAGATCTATTTTTCTACATTCAGCCATCAAGGCAATCAGTAGATACTACAGCCATGGTTCAAGCTGGCCCAGGAATGGCTCATGCTGGCAGCAGACCTTAGTGTTATCCATGTAATACTGGTTTTGCAGGCATGCTTGATGCAAGAATTGTGGAGTCTTAAAGTCTTTCCCCAAGATTTCAAAGGAAATCTTGGGAGGCCAGGTAGAGGGAAGAGATGCCAGGAACTTGGGCTTCCTGCCAAGGGATGTTGCATGCAGAATGCAAAGGCAGCCTGAGAAAACATCTACATGGTGGTATGCAACCCAGCATAGCCGTGGAGACAAAAGCCACCCAAACCCTTGGAAGCCCATATCCTGCTGCAGTGTGCCTGGGGTTTTGGATATGATCCTGCAGGATTTAATGTTTGCCCTACTGGGTTTTGGTCTTGCTTTTTCTCTGATCCCTCCTTGATATTTTCCTGTTCCATCCTTTGGAATGGTAATGTTTATGCTATGCTATTTTTACCTTGTATGTATGTAACAACTTACAAGCGTCTCATAGCTGAGTTTGTCTCAGAGGCGACTTCAGACGTAGACTTTTGAGCATTGTTGAATCAGCTATGACATTGAGGAACAGGGGCAGAATGATATAGTTTGGATGTGGAATGTCTTCCAAATACCTGTTTGCTAAAGGCTTGGACCCCATGGTACTACTGGAAGGTGTACCCTGTTATGAGGTTTTTAGGTCACTGGAGGTATGGTCTCAAAGGGGATATTGGGACCCTGGTCTCCTCCTCCCTCTCTCTTACTTCTTGCCATGAAGTAAGGATTTCCCTTCCTGTGCAATACACTCCCACCATAATGTACTACACTGCCACAGGCTCAAAGCTTTGGGCTCAATCTACCATGGATTGAAACCAACAAAACTGAGTCAAAATAAACTTTACCTCTTTTTAATTTGATTATCTCAAGGATTGTTAACAGCATTGAAAAGCTGAATGATAACATCATATAGGCTCATCCATGTTGTTGCAAATGGCAGAATTTCTTTTATTTTAACTAAACAATTTTATCTATCTAGTTCAAATTTTCACCTCTCTATATCTTTCAATGGACACTTACTTATTTCCATATCTTGGCTATTGTGATTAATGCTGCAGTGAACATGAATGTGTAGATGTCTCTTTGAGATAATGATTTTACTTCTGAATGTATAACCAGAAGTGGTATATCTGGATTATATGATAGTTCTATTTTTAATTCTTTGATTGGTCTTCATACTATTTTCCATGATGGTTGTACCAATTTAAATTCCCCAAAACAGTATAGGACATTCTGTACATTCTCTCCAATACTTATTATCTTTTATCTTTGATAATCTCTAATGTGTTATGTGAAGTATCAGTATGGCATTGTGAAGTATCATTGCTAACTACTTCCTGGATGATCACCACTGATGAACACATTTTCATGTACCTATTGGCCATTGTTTTTCTTCTTTTGAGATGTATATTGTCAGATTCTTTTTAATCTGTATTTGTTGTTTGAGTTTCTTATGTACTTGGAATTTAAACTCTTAATCATGTGAACAACTTGCAAATATTTTCTCCTATTTGGTAGGTTATGTTTTCATTCCCTTTCCTGTGCAAATGCTTTTAAGTTCAATTCAATTCCATTTGTTTGTTGTTACTTTATTGCTCAGACCAATGGTCAAGAAGGTATTTCTCTGTTTTATTACAGTAGTTTTTGTTGCAATTCTTATATTTAAGTATTTAGTACATTTTGAATGCAGTGTTTTATGTGTAGTGAGATAAGGGTCTAATTTCTTTCTTTTGAATGTGGATACACAGTTTTGCCAGTACCATTTATTTAAAAGAAACTATCTTTGTTTACATTGTGTTTTCATGGCACACTTGTGGACAACCAAATGATCGTGAATGTGAGTTTTTCTTGGCTATTTATTCTGTTTCCTTGATCTATATGTTGGTTTTTATGCCACTACCTTACTGTTTTGATTACTATATGTTTGCAATATAATTTAAAGGTTGGATGATGTCTCCAGCTTTGCTCTTCTTGCTCAAGATTGCTGTGGCTATTTTGTGTGTGTGTGTGTGTGTGTGTGTGTGTGTGTGTGGGTACGTGGTTTCAAATGAATTGTAGGATTGTTTCTATTTCTGTGAAATATGCCATTTCAATTTTGATTGGTACTGCATCAACTTTTAAATAAATCTGGGTAGTTATGAACATTTTATATATATATAAATTCTTCCAGTCAATGAACATGGGATATCTTTCACTTATTGTGTCATATTGATTTCTTTCTTCAATGTTGCATAGTTTTCAGTATAATTTGATATTTTAAATATATTTCAGATATTTTGGTTACTTGCTTAAATTTATTCCAATTTATAACATTATCATATATAGGATTATTTTCTTAAATTTTTGGATAGTTTTTTCATAATATATATATAAATATTTTATGGCTTATAGAAATGAAACCACTGGATATGATTCTAGTTGTGGAGTTTGGGTTTTTTTTTTTAATTTTTTCAGTTGTCACTGGACCATTTTACTTTTTTTTTTTTTTTTTTTTTTTTTTTTTATTCATGTGCAGTGCTGAGAATCAATCCCAGTGCCTCACACATGCTAGGCAAGTGCTTCACCACTGAGCCACAACCATAGTCTGCTAAGAGTTTTTAATCATGATAGTATTTGCAGTTTTGTTCAGTGCCTTTATATACCTGTTGAGATGATCATATGGTTTTTGTTCTTTATTCTTTCACTATTATATGCCATATTTGATGATTTGAATATGTTGAACCATTTTTATATCCTAGGAATAAGTTCCATTAATTCACGGTGTAGGATCCATTTAATATGCTGTTGAAGTCAGGTAGGGTCTTTTCAGTGGTGTTTGTTTCATTGTTAAACCTCTGAATTCGCTCATATGTGATTTTCCTGATTTTATTTAGTTTTTTATCCATGTACTCTTATAGTTTATTGAGCTTCTTAGTCATGATCATTTTGAATTCTTTATCAAGATGTTCATGAATCTCCATTTTTTTTAGTTTTGGTTTTGGAGATTTATTAGTTTCCTTTTGTGGTGTTTAGTTTGCCTGGTTCTTTGGGATCTGTGTTGTCTTGCATGGGTGTTATCTGGAAGGAGAAAACACCTCTCCTAATCTTTACTAGTTAGGGAAGGTACAGATCTCCTGACTGGTAAGACTGCCTCTGGGATTGTTGTCAAGTAGGCTGGACTTGTGATTGCTGCCAGATTCTCTATCAGTTCCACAGATGCCCCATTATCAGGAGTTTTACATTAAGGGGTATAGCTTTTCCTGTTTCCCTGAAAGTGCTGGGTCTGGGTCATAGTGTGCTTTAGAGACAGTAGTCAAGTCTGAGGTTTTGTAAGCCTGTTACCAGGGGCACCTGGCTTCTTAATGAGTCTCAGAGAGTAGGCCTGCCTCCTGGCTGGGTGGAATGAGGCTGGAGCTAGGTCACAGTGCTATTTAGGGACTGGTGCATGGGTCTGAGATCAGTGAGTCTATTACCTAGGTTACTGTGAGCCTGGATTCCAGGTACCTAGGACAGGCAGTACTACTTTTGAGCTGAGGTATGTAGATTATAGACCCAGTTCTCTGTATTGCTTCAGGTATTATAGACATATCTGAGTTTGGCAAGCCTATTACTATTGGTACAAATAGGCATTGCTTTCCCTGGGTCCATTGTTGTAAGGGGAAGTTCAAAGGACCAAAGACAAACACAGATGGTGACTACATCACATGTGGACAAGGATGCTTCTGGTCCTTGGATGGTACTAAAGTCCACAGGCCTGCCACCAGTACACAGCCTGTCTTCTTCTTCTTCTTCTTCTTTTTTTAAATTTTATTTTTATAATTTTTAATATGTACAACTCATAGTGCATATATTTAGTATCTTTTTACATATAACTGTTTGTATACAAAGTATATTCGTACAATTCAGGTCTTCAATCATGCATTAAGGAAAATGGTATCCGTCTCATTCAACCACCTTTTTTTTTTCTTTTCTCCCCCTCCCTCCCCTCTTGCTCCCTCCCTTACCCTCCCTTCCCTTGACCATTCTAGTGTTCCTCTAATCCTCCTATGTACCCCCATCCAACAATACTTTGAAATAGCCTCCTTATATCAGAGAAAACATTTGGTACTTGGATTTTTGAGACTGACTAACTTCACTTAGCATTATGTCTTCCAACTTCATCCATTTACCTGCAAATGCCATTAATTTATTTTCTTTTATCGCTGAGTAAAATTCCATTGTGCGTATATACCACATTTTCTTAATCCACTCCTTTACTGAGGGACATCTAGGTTGGTTCCACAACCTAGCTATTGTGAATTGCACAGCTACAAACATTGAGATAGCTGTGTCACTGTAATATGCTGTTTTTAAGTCCTTTGGGAATAGACCCAGGAGTGGGATGGCTGGGTCATAGGGTGGTTCCATGCCCAGTTTTCCAAGAAATCTCCATACTGCTTTCCATAACGGTTGCACCATTTTGCAGTCCCACCAGCAATGTATGAGTGTGCCTTTTTCCCCACATCCTCTCCAACATTTATTGTTGCTTGTGTTCTTGATAGCTGCCATTCTGACTGGAGTGAAGTGAAATCTTAGAGTAGTTTTGATTTGCATTTCTCTAATTGCCAGCGATGTTGAACATTTTTTCATGTATTTGTTGATTAATCGTGTATCTTCTTCTGAGAGGTGTCTTCTCAATTCCTTAGCCCATTTATTGATTGGGTTATTTTTTTTTTTTTAGTGTAAAGTTTTTTGAGTTCTTTATATATTCTAGAGATTAGTGCTCTATCTGATGTGCATGTATTAAATATTTGTTCCCAATTAGTTGGCTCTCTATTCACCTCACTGATTGTTTCTTTTGCTGAGAAGAAGCTTTTTAGTTTAAATCTATCCCATTCATTAATTTGGTAATAATTCTTGAGCTACAGGATTCTTATTAAGGAACTTGGGGCCTAATCTGACATGTTGGAAATTGGAGCTTACTTTTTCTTCTATTAGGTGTATTGTCTCTGGTCTAATTCCTAGGTCCTTGATCCACTTTGAATTGAGTTTTGTGCATGGTGAGAGATAAGGGTTTAATTTCAATTTGTTGCATATGGATTTCCAGTTTTCCCAGCACCATTTGTTGAAGAGGCTATCCTTTCTCCACTGTACATTTTTGACACCTTTGTCTAATATAAGATAGCTGAAATTATATGTATTAGTCTCTGTGTCCTCAATTCTGTACCATTGGTCCACCAGTCTGTTTTGGTGCCAATACCATGCTGTTTTTGTTACTGTTGCTCTACAGTATAATTTAAAGTCCGGTATGGTGATGCCCCCTGCTTCACTTTTCCTGCTCAGGATTACAGCCTGTCTTCTTAAAGCATTCCTCCTCAGTCTTGAACCTCACCTGGGTTTTGTAGCTTATTCACTGGTTCCGAAGGACCCCATAAAGTCATTAAATAGCTGTCAAATATTTATTTATTTCTGTTGGCGGGGGACACAGACTGAAGAGTTGTCAATATTACCCACTAGTATTTTAATTCTAGTTCTATTATTTTCTGATATTTCTCACTTCTTTTTTTTTTTTTTAATTGTTAAAAAAATTTTGTTCCTGCTATGATCATCATAGTTCAGGTGCTGTTTGCCTTTCAGCAGGACATCTCTAATGGTTTCTTAGGTGGTCCCTCTGGTAATGTCTTTCCTAAAAACTACCCTCAATCCCACAGATCATTGACCATGCTTCTTCATTCCATTGTCACTGTGATGTTCTACCAGTGAGCAAGAATGATAATAGATACATTAGCACTTTGTAAATGACCATAGAAACCAATAGATAGCCATTTCCTGTCAGAGGAAAATAGATTTTATTCATGTTATTAAACTAGTATTTAGGGCAACTTGGAGAATTAGTAGCAATTGGATGTCCAGAGACCTTGTTGGTGCTTGGTTCAGGTGATCATAAACTGGTTGCTATGAACAAATGTTCATTGTCTTATTTTGAAATGGATCTCACAGTCCACAGGTTTTATTTCTATCCTTTCCTGGTACTGTATTTCCACTGATTTAGGTCTTGAAATTGTTTCATTAGACAAGTTTTTTAATTCCTTGAGTGTTTTATAATCTTTTTCTGAATGGTGGAAATTTTCACCTTATAAATATTCAGAGGCATACGTTTTTGTCTCTTTTACTTCAAAGCACTTCACTGCCAGAGAAGAAAATTGTCTGTGGGTAAATTTTTTTTTTTTTAATTTCATTTTTATTTTATTTCTAAGATGTGATCACAGTGGGGTTGTAGTAATGATGCTGATGGTGCAGAGTTTGTATGCTCTTTATCCTGTGCCAGGCTTTGTTCTCAGTATTTTGTACACATTAACTCAGCCAGTTACAAGACAAAAAGTATATCTTCCTTTCCTGAAGATTATTTGTTGATAGTGAATTTAAATATAGTATACAACTGCCAAACCTATGCAGTTATAAATTTACTACAATTATTTGTTCTTGATATGTTAGAGGTATTTATTATTCATCTTTAAATCACCTTGGTGAAATGTTATTACAAAACTTGTGAACTGGAAGAAATCAAGTTGTAGGCAAACTATTGTTGAGATTCATTACCCTTTGCACTGATGATTGGATAATGCATTGATGTCCTACAAATCTAAAAGTGCTTAACATCTTATTAAAATCCAGCACAGAATAGAATTTTGGGTTATACATTATTCTCAAGAGATTTATTAAACATCTCTGCTTAAACTGTACATGTTGCATTTGGAGTAGGTATGATGGTATCCAAAGAAATTTAAAATGTTAGTGTATAAGTACAAACCTAAGAGAAAACTTATCACAGATTTTTCTTCTCTTGAAGAGGTGTGAACTGTTTTAGAAGAATTGTTTGACAAAGAATAGGTCAAAATCCAAAAAAATTTATCCATATTTATATTTAAGTTACCAAGCATCTTGAAGTGTAAAGTCTTTCTCTTCCTACATAATCTTTTTAATTCAATACTGAACTTTACTCTTTTTTTTTTCTGAGAGCAGATACTGTTTATTAACTGACCAGATTACAAAAATCTATGGTATATACCTTAGTTCATCCTTCCAATAAGCCTGTTGATCTGATCTTTCCTGCTGCCAGCATCTCTACCATCTACAAAATGCATGTTTTTTTTTCTTCGTTCCACCTCGTGGAGAAGATAATTTGAAAAGCCACAGGAAGTTGTTTGCTTCTTTGAAGTGTCTTCCAATCATGTAGAGCTTATGAATCAGACCCTGCATGGAAATGATGCCATATTTATTAAGAAACTGAGCAATCAAAGTGTTATCTGTCAAGGCAGTTCATTTCTTACTTATTTTGTCATATGGATTAGTTCATTGCTTGTGGATTAGTTCATTTACTGACTTCAGGTTTGGGTACCTCTATGCAATATATGGTTTCACAATCCTCAGCATGTTAATTGAAGCCTTCTTGAGCTTAATGAAGATGCCATGGAAGGCATGGTCCATAACACCTTATGGACCTTTGTGCTCACACTATTGATACCTCTGATCCTAATGACAAATGCCAATTTGGGTTCTGCAAGTACGTAGCAATTGACAGATTTTCTTGCCATCCTAGCCATTTGAATCTCAGTTCTATAAGTATGCCTGTATTCCTTCTGGTAATGCTTGTTTTGTTTTTTTTTTTCATAGATAAGCTTTCTCATTGCCTTTTGAAGCATCTTTTTGTGCAAGCTTCTTTCTTAGGCACTTTACCTTCAACTCTGTGAAATTCTGTCACTTTGTCTTAAGGGTTTCTGGCATAGTAGGAACCTCCTCTTTCTTCCCTTTGGCACCCTCCATGGTTCCAGCAGAAAAAGAGGATAATGATTCTCTTGAAAGAGGAAACATTTTCACATTAAATGTGGTTCTTTTTGTAAATTAATGTACAAGTTAAATGTTTGATCTTGGTAGATGAGTACATGTATATTTTGTTAATAAAAGATCCCGTCTTGCATAAAATCAGTCCTATAAATGTTTTCCTTGAGTTTTGCTTTGTGCAATTTCAAATGTAGTTAAGTAATCTAACATACTGATAAATAGCCTGAGAAAGATAAACATAGTGAACATCAGGATATTTATGATACATTTTGGATTTGCCCTTTAAAATGACATGTTTTGAATATTCACATTTACCTAGCTCACTTAAATCACTTCTGTTTAATATTTCAGATTTGTTAGACTTTGTAGAATACAGATCAAAATTTCTGTACAACTTTTATCTAATTTGGGGTCTATTTTTTAACTTATATGCATTAGCAAAAAATATGGCAGAGTTGGATCTTTGTATTTAATATAAAATCTAGCTGTTGAACATTAAGAATTTCAGAAGTTATTTAAAATCTATGTTAAAACATTCTTTTTCTTTTTCTTTTTTTTACCTTGTTGTGAGTAGTTTTCTTTTTCTTATGAAGAATGACAGAAGATACAGGTGTTGTGGGTTTTTACCTTTGCTGTAGTAGTGCAAAAGCAGCCATAGGCAAATCATAGGTGAATAGATAGCTGTATGTCAATGACATTTTAATTACAAAATCAGGGGCAGCCTACATTGGTTTGAGGGCATTATTGACTTCCATGCTAGAATACCAACTGACATAGATGAAAATACAGGAAGCAGGACACTCATTGGACAAATGGGAAGGACTAAGGAAAGGTTCCTGACATCAGATCAATTGACCATTCATGGGCATTCATGTGCAAAATTTTGTCCAAAGGTTTCTTTTTCTTATGGAATGTTCCATACCCATCTGTAGTGCCTGGGTCCTTAAAAATTACCTGTTTATACCACATGAATTATGAGTATGATTAGAATTATTCATTCTCAGCAGTTCTTCCCACCCTACCCAGTGTTTGAAAAAACTATTCTATTTGTAAGAAATGGAATAAACTGTCTGGCACTGTGGTACATACCTGTAATTCCAGCGGCTCAGGAGACTGAGTCAGGAGGTTTTAAGTTCAAAGCCAGCCTCAGCAACTTAGGCCCTAAGCAACTCAGTGAGACCCTGTCTCTAAATAAAATACAGAAAAGGGCTGAGGATGTGGCTCAGCATTCAAGTGTCCCTGGGTTTAAAAAAAAAGAAAAAAGAAAAGGCAGAAAGTTAGAATTTGTTTCAGTATTATGAAAACAAATATAAAGGGCATAATAGGAATTTTTGATACCCACTGAACCTGCTTTCTGCAAAAGTCTGCTGCTGAGGTAAAAAGGCTGTTCTACGTAAGACTTAGATAAAAAACATTATTATATAAGGCTGTGGTTTCCAACTGTGCTCTATAAAAGGTTTGCAGACCCCTGTGGGTGTAGATTGGGCCAGAAAGGGAAAGATTCACTGCTGTCCTTCTATTCTGGTTCTCTAATTAAGGCAATTCAACTTTATGACTTATTTCCTTATGTCTCTGTGTGGTCATTTATATAATTAAGTTATATAAGACTATACTTCTTAAAAGCCAGTAGTAAACCATAGTAAATTTTTGAAAAGCATGTATGGTACTTACATTTTCATTTTTTTTTTTTTTTTTTTTTTTTTTTGCTCTAGCCTGTATATTCCTTGAGTACACCTAAAGAAACAGTTTACTTGTTGTTTTAGCAAAAATCTTAATGAAGGCAAGGTAGCAGTAATCTTTAAATTTAAGTGTGTCTGTGGCAAGCATGACTGACCAGAAGGACCAGAAGAAATCTGTCACACATGGCCCTTCTCTCCATCTTCTAGAAGATTATTTACCTGCTGTAAGACAGTGTGAGATTCTATGATGGGAGTACTTAAATTTTGTTAACTCTGAAGTTAACATGGCAGCATAACACTAGGAGATGTACTTCCCTCCCTCCTTCCTTGACCAATGTTTGTTAGTGCTTACTATATGCCTGGCACCAGAGATATGAAGGCAAGTATACTGTGGTTGCAAGAGAAAGGAAAAAATATTTGTATGTAATTCTCTTTGAAATTTTTAAATTTTAATACAATCTTCTCATTAAAATCTCGTGATATAAAAGGTTTTAATTTACCTTTCCATTCCCCCAATAATATCAAACAAATCAGTGATAAAATATGTATGAAAATTCTTAAAATATTATATTGATTTGGACTTTCTCAATTCCTTTAAACCTTAGAAAAATTCTGACATGAACAGGTAGGTTCAGGGATAGATGGATCAAGTTTTGTTCTCTTTATTTTCCACATGGAGAGAGGGAAGAAGAGAGGGAGAGAGAGAGAGAATCAGAAGTTTTGTGAATTGCCCCAAATCACAGCATTATCAAATCTCAGAGCTATCATTAGACTTTTGCCATTAGACTCTCTTGTTTTCTTTCTAATACCATCTGCTTGCTGCCTCTTCCTCTTTTTCATAAGAAGTCAGCTAATGACAAAGAGAAGATAGGCTTTTAAAAATGTTTAATAGATATTTTGACTAATGTTTCTGACTCCCCAATATTGGTCAAAGTATAAAATAATTTTAAAGAAAAATATTTCTTAAGATCTCATAATACATAGGCACTTTTATATAATGAGAAAAGTATATAAAGATCATCAAGGTACATTTTTTCATTGTGTTTAGGTTTTGGAGTTTGTGTGTGAAGGATTGGAGTTATAAGCTCGTACCTTATTATTGGCAGATAAAACATGAAATACAGGTAAATGTGAACTTGCAGTACAATTTATATACCCTATGATGTTCACTTAAAAGCTCTTGAATGATTTTAAAAGATGATTAGTTAGTATTTGAAAGCACTTTAAATTTGTTTTCTGTATGTCTCAGACTATATCACACATAATTTTACCTACTGCCCTTCACCGCCAAATGAAGCACTTTTCCAGTTCTTCTATTATAGATAAATTGTGTCCTTAAGGAATTTCTAATATATACTTCTGTCAATGGTTTGTCCTACCTGAAGGGTTGTTATTGTAGGTGGTAAGTAAAGAACAGACATTCTCTAAAAAGAATGATCTTGTTTTCACATAAATATCTTTACAATAAAGGGTTCAGTTGGAGAAATATATCACTTATGTATAAATGTTTTGTGGTCTATTAACTTTTGTTAATTTTCACATTATGCTGGTTTTATTGTCATCTTAATATTTATGTTATCTACTTTTTGTCACTTCAAAAATGAATAAAACTTACACTGTGAAATATTTCTCCTACATGACATTTTCCTAAGGTCTTAATAAAGCATTGCTAGTTTAATGAACACCCAATACTCATATTTTGTGCAAGATTATAATTGCAAACATTTACAATTCATCATGGATTATTTGTATGCTGCATAAAACATGGTAATGAAAAAGCAAAGGTCATAGTTCTCTTTAAATTCATCTCAGAATTATACATTGTTTATTCTCAAGATATTTTTCTATATGAAATGCTTATGAAAAAATAGAACCCTCCAGATAGATGATATTCTAATGAAAAACTCAAGAAAGGACAGTCTAGTTGATAGAAAAATCAAATGTCTTGTTGGAATAGGACGATTGAAAATTAATGCAAGTATTTTATAGTACTCTTAATCATATGCTAATAAATGGAGATTTTAGTTTAGCTCTCTCTAAAAATTTATCCCTCCTTTGGGTGTTTAATTTTGAAGGCTCATTGTCTTTAGTGCCATTTTCATTTTTTAAAAAAATTAAGTTAATTCATGAGCCAATGCTTTTCATAGAAAAGTTTTAAGAATGCACAAGTATGTCAAAGAACAGAAGTCTGTTTTCATTCATTCATTCCATTTCCTTCCACAGTGCCTTAGTCTTTTGGGTCTGCTTTAAAAAAACAATAACATGAAGTGGGTAGCTTATAGAAACCAACGGAACAAATTTCTTATAATTTTGAAGCCCATGAACTCCAAGATCAAGGGTCTAGCACCTTTATTGTCTGGACAGGGCCTCTTTTCTGGTTCATTGGATGCTTTCTATGTCCTCACCTGGTAGAAGGGGCAGGGCAGTTCTCTGGAGCCTCTTTTTATCAGCTCACTAATCTCATTAATAAGATCTTCACCCCTCTGACCTACTTACTTCCTAAAAGCCTATCCTCTTAATATTATCAATTTGTAGCTTAGGATTTAAACATACGAATTTTGCCGGTACACAAACATTGAAACCAATAGCATGTAGGTAATCACGTAAAAGAAATTGAAATACATACTCATAGCTAGAACTCAAATCTCTGAGATGTAGGAAAGACTTTGGGAAATAATTTTAAAATAAATTTATCTAAATAGCTACATTTCTCTGTCAATCAATCCATCTAACTAGTTTCCATCCCCAATAAACAGTAGACACCTACTTTTTGCCATAAATCCTTCTCAGTGATATGCTATTGTTCCACATGTTTGACATATTGGATACAGCTTTAAAAGACATTGTGGAAAGTTTTGCCATTTATTTAGTCTCCTTTTAAAACATTAATTGGTTTCATAAAATTGCATTTTTTATCTAAAGTAAAATTGAAAAGCTATTGATGAGTAGTCCCCAAAGTGTGATAATTTAGGGCATAGAAAAGGAGCCAGTTTAAAAAAAAGAATGCAATGTGCTTCTCACCTTTCTTTCCTGGGAGAAAAATGTGAATCTTTCATTTGCCAATGATATGGAAAGGAAAATGGTACATAAATACATTATAAAGGGCACTGTAAGAGTTTTCATGCTTCAGAGGTAAACAGATAATCATTACCATATACAAGTTAAAAATAGTATGGAAATAGTTTTTCATGGGAGATTAACAACTGAAGCTAGAAATGTTTGTGGTTGCTCATATGGAAATGGCTTTGTTCAATGAATGTCCTGACTGGGCAAGAAGTAGTCAGTAATTTGTGTGAGCTGTTACTTTCGAAGTTCAAAAAATTCTGCATAGAGTGGCTCTGATTGCAGATAAAGTTGCATCTGTTGGTAGAATTACCATCTTTCTTTTAGCTTTTGAATCATTTATGAGCAGGATTTTTTTTTTAATGGAAAAGAATAACCTTCCCTCTGGCTTTGTTTATTATCAAAGTATAATGTTCCTGTATGCTTGCTATTAAGTGCTCATAACAAGCTTGTGGATCCCAAAAGGCACTGCAGAATTATGTCTGGTGGTCTTTGAGTCTGTAATTGCTGCCAGCTGAGGAACCAAAATTCCCAATAAGCTGAAGAAACTTTCACAAATAACATTTAACCATAATTACAAGGCATAAAGCTCAATATATAGTTTACATAATAAAGTCTTACCTAACCACAAAGCATTCAAGGACCAAACAGAGGTTTTCACAGAGGTATATATTAACCCGTGTTTGACACTGTACTTGTTCAGATTTATTAAAACCTTCTGGCTGTGCAATTGAAATTATGCCTGTTTAAAAATCCTTTTGTAGGCTTTTCTGTTTTGCTATGAGCAAAGAGCATGTAACAACTGATTTTAAAAAGGTAAAAATCCCTCCATTTTCTCCCCAGTGTTTGCTCAGGCATGTTGGGGTAATATAGTTTTGAGATACTGGTCAAGAGCATTTGCTTTTGTTATTTATTTAGTGAAGTGTGTGTTCCACTTTAAAGAAATGCAATATAAAAAAATGTAGACTCCAATACAGGTACACTGGTAAGTATTCATATTATAAAATTATTGTTTCTTAGAAAGGTTTGATATAGTTCATAAAAGAATAAACTTGAGATATCCCAAATTAAGTTAGAGGCCAGAGAGTAGAGGAAGGAAAGAGATAAGTTTGTTTTAACTGACAGCTTCAAGTTAAATCAATAAAGACCTACTCCATATTGCTTTTCTGTAGATTGAAGATTAACCTTCAAGATAGTATCACATTCTGCTTCTAGAACCATCCAACCAAGAAGCAGCAAAAGCTTCTCTTTATGGATGTCCTCCAATAACAGGACTTTGCTCCCTATTTTCCTGCCCCTCTTAACTATAGTCAATGTAAGTTCAATATAAATGTTTGTTTCTTCTCTCAAAATTTTGATTATAAAATACCCTAGTCCTTAAATCTCATGGGCCTTCTCCTAACTGCTATCTGGCTATGCTGTTGGTGGCATAGGGAATTGGTCCCAGTAGTAATCCTTTTATTTTTGTCTAGCATCTGTAGAAGCTTAATAAACACTTTATTTCAGATACCTCTTGTTTTTTTTGTTTTTGGTACCGAGGATTGAACTCAGGGACACTGGACAACTGCCACATCCCCAGCCTTTTTTTGTATTTTATTAGAGACAGGGTCTCACTAAGTTGCTAAGTGCCTCACCATTGCTAAGGTTGGCTTTGAACTCGTGATCCTCCTGCCTCAGCCTCCCAAGTACTGGGATTACAGGCGTGCGCCACCGCGCCCGGCCAGAGACCTCTTGGTCTCAAGATTGATTTAGAATTTTTCACAATATCTTTGCTTTATGATTAAATTTGTGTGTAAATTTTTAAAATTCTAATTTGTTATATATGACAGGAGAATGCATTACAATTCACATTACACATTTAGAGCACAATTTTTTCATATCTCTGGTTGTACACAAAGTAGAGTCACACCATTCGTGTCTTCATACATGTACTCAGGGTCGTGAAATCCATCTCATTCCACTGTCTTTCCTAACCCCATGCCCTCTCCTTTCCCCTCCCTCCCATGCTCTAATCCTCCCATGCTCCCCACCCCAACCCCATATGAATCAACATCCTCATATCAGAGGAAACATTCGGCATTTGGTTTTTGGGGATTGGCTAACTTAGTATTATATTCTATAACTCCATACATTGACCTGCAAAATGCCATGATTTTATTATCTTTTAATGCTGAATAGTACTCCATTGTGTATATATACCACATTTTCTTTATCCATTCATCAACTGAAGGGCATCAAGTTTGGTTCCACAGTTCAGCTATTATGAATTTTGCTACTATAAACATCAATGTGGCTGTGTCTCTGTAGTAAGCTGTTTTAGAGTCTTTTGGGAATAGACCAAGGAGTGGGATAGCTGGGTCACATGGTGGTTCCATTCTAAGTTTTCCAAGGAATCTCCATACTGTTTTCCATATTTGCTGCACCAATTTGCAGTCCTACCAGCAATGTATGAGTGTGGCTTTTCCCCCACATCCTCACCGACACTTATTATTATTTGTATTCTGCCATTCTGCCTGGAGTGAGATGAAATCTTAGAGTAGTTTTGATTTGCATTTCTTAATTGCTAGAGATGTTGAACATTTTTTCATATGTTTGTTGATGATTGTATATCATCTTCTGAGAAGTATGTGTTCATTTCCTTGGCCCATTTATTGATTGGGTTTGTGTGTGTGTGTGTGTGTGTGTGTGTGTGTGTGTGTGTGTGTGGTGGTAAGATTTTTGAGTTCTTTAAATATCCTAGAGATTAGTGCTCTATCTCATGTGCATGTGGAAAAAATTTGCTCCCAAAATAAAGGCTCTCTCTTCACTTCATTGATTGTTTCTTTTGCTGAAAAGAATCTTTTTAGTTTGAATCTATTCCATTTGTTGATTTTTGATTTTAATTCTTACACTATATAGGAGTCTTGTTAAGGAAGTTGGGGCCTAATCCGACATGATGGAGATTGGGCCTACTTTTTCTTCTAACAGGTTCAGTGTCCCTGGTTTAATTCCTAGGTCCTTGATCCACTTTGAGTTGAGTTTTGTGCATGGTGAGAGATAGGGGTTTAATTTCATTTTGTTGCATATGGATTTCCAGTTTTCCCAGCACCATTTGTTGAAGAAGCTATCTTTTCTCCAATGTATGTTTTTGGTCCCAGTACAAATCCTTTTGTCTAGCATCTATAGAAGCTTAATAAACACTTTATTTCAGAGACATCTTGGTCTCAAGATTGATTTAGAATTTTTCACAATATCTTTGCTTTTGATTAAATTTGTGTGTAATTTTTTTTTTTAACACTCTGGATATTTTTGAGATTGATTTAGCTGTAGTTCATCCATAATTTAAAAGAGTAAGTCTTGGTAATATCAGGCTTGCCTATATTCTCAGGCCTGTTCTGTGTCATTTTGACCTTTATTTCCTCTCTAATTTCACTTTTATTTTACCTTTACAAAGTCTGGAATCACTCTTAAATGATCCTTTTCCAGCAAGGAAGTTCTGTGCATGTGTTCCTTCATTATGAATAAGTTAGCCCTCTGTTTACATCTTGTTCTCATCACTATTGTCAAGGTCATGAAGCATATATCATTCCCTGACCATAGTACCTGTGAAACTGTGTATTATGTGTTTCCAAACTACAGTGACAGTACAGGTACAGGACAGATATTGCCAATCTAATGGACAAAAATAGGAAAAAAGAAAGGCATAACAAATCCAAAATAACTGCAAACCCCAATGGCAAAAATTCCTTTACACTTTAAATCTTGAGAATAATCTCCTTTGGCTCCACACTCAGCCTTCCAGTCCCATTAAAGGGGTAGGGGTAATCCTGCCACCACAAGATCTTTGCAGACAGGAGTTGGTCCCTCAAGGTTCCAGGCATCCCAACCTCCATCATTCTACTAGGCATTGCCCTAATGGGGGCTATGTGCAGTGGCCCTACCTCCACAGGTTTCTCTGCCTGGGCTTTACCCCAGTGGGCGCAGGAGATAGGTGGTTGAGGAGTTCGGCTACCTTAGCTCATCAAGGCTGGAATACACCCTTTGGAACGTAAGTGTAGGCAGCCTTAACCCCTGGGTACTCTGCATGGTTGCTGCCAGAATTTTTTACCTGTGTCCTGTCGATTGTCAACCAAAATGGCCCAGGCATCCCTGTGGCCCATAAGAGCTGTACCTGGGGCAGCCCTCCTTTGAAACTGCTCTTCTTCCAGAGTCCTTGCACTCTGGGACTATAGTTGTAGGGCAGTCCCAGTGATCTCCAAAGTGTTATTCTTCTATTGTGTTGAAAAGTAGCTCCTGGCTTCTGTTGAAATGGCTGATCCATACTAACCCCAACTCGCCACTTCATAGTAACAAATAGAGCCTCGCTTCTGTTGAGATGGCTGGTCCATACTCAAATCTTTATCAAATGTTTTCTTGGCCACATTCTTTTTTTTTTTTTTTTTTTTTTTTTTTTAATGCCTACTTCCTGGTAATACATCATCTTCTCACTGTGTCTTTATGTAGTAGAAGGTTACAAGGGCTCTCTGGGGTTTCTTATTTGAGGGCACTAGTCCCAGTAATGATTAAAAGGCTTTGACCTCATGATTTAATTACCTATCAGAGCACCCCACCTCCAAATACCATCACATTAGGGGTTAGGTTTCATTGTACAAGTTTTGGGAGAGACACATATTCAGTCCATACTAGGGAACCTCTTTGTCTTTGAAGCCTAAACTCTTAGAACTACTTTCTAGCTCTTGTTTAGTTGGGCTTCATTTAAACAAAAGGATAAAGAGCCTTATTTATCTTCTATAAATAAATATACTCACCAGTGGGTGTATGGAAGGAAAGGAGAAGGTTCCAGGGAAACTTCCAATCACTGCAACTTGGCAAAATGAGGTCTGGGTCAGTGTTAGGAAGTTGAATGGAAGACATTCCTCAGCATAGCAGTGGGCAATGTAGGAGAGAAGATTTACATGCAGGAAGTTTTTCTTTGCATTGGCTTAATTCTGTTGTAAGAATTAGCTAAAACATGCAAGACAGAGTCTTCTAAGTATCCCTCTCCTGTCTCTCTTCACTACAGAAACCCAATCTTATTGTGCAGCTTTGGGTTGTTTGTGTGATATGAATAATGATTTTTTGGAATCTTTATTTAGAAAGGCCCTTTTTCTCTTCCTCTTTCTTACCATTTTCTGCCTGAAATTTTCCCAGTATTGCAGTTTAAAGAAATGCAAATGATTAATTCTCTATCTTCAAAACAAAATATCATATCCAGAAACAAAAATAATCACAAAATATTATTATTATTATTATTACATTATAATGATGCACCACTCCTCTCAAGCATTTGGTCAGGACAATTGATTTTCTAGGGTGATGTGATAGATACACTCTACATAGATTCTGAGATGATCTGAGGTAGAACATGAACAGCATTTTTTAAAAGTTTAATAATTGTTTGATTATGTGCTTTCTGTTTCTCATCATCCCATATCTTATGTGAATTGGAATACTAGCCAGAAACAAATGGGTCCTGAGAGTTGGAATGATGGTTTATCAGAAGGGTTGGAACCCTGAAACAGAAACTTCCTTCCTGGTCATTGCAATTGGACATCCATGATGAGTGAAGAAGGATTGGAGAAGAGAGAGAAAATGTATACTCAGAATGGGAAAAGAGAAAAAGTTACATGCTGAGAGAACTCCAGAATCTCAGCAACCATAGTGCCAATAACCTAAATTCCATTCCTTATATTTGTTCAAAGTATGTACTGAACACCTACTGTGGTTGGAGTTCAGGATGCCATGTTGAGCATAAACACATGACTTGATGTGGTATCAGGTATTGTAGCCTGGAGCTTCAGGTCCACAGAGAATAACACTACTGGGTTGGGGACAAGAGCTAAAAAGTTGAGATACAAGGAGAACCTAAGATGGGTATATTCATCTTCAAAAGGAAGATCAAGAAAGACTTCCAGGAGAAGAATGACATGAAAAGCAATTTCCCATCCAGGCCAGAGATCTGAAGAGAGAAGAAAATAATATTCTAGAGAGAGGAAGCTACATATATAAAATATTTATGACCAAAGACAAATTCAAAGGGCTGACAGTAGTCTAATTCAGAGTGGAAAGAACAAACAGTAGCATAATTTGTTTGTGACAAGAGGGATCAATGTTATTTTTCCCTTGAAATAATGGGTTTGGTAATACAATTGGATAAATTGCTTAAGTTTTGAATCTTTGTATGCTTTTATTCTGATGGTTTAGCTGCAATAATTGAAGCAATATATACCAGTGTTTCTTATTTAGACCTGTACTGGAAGACCAAAATGATTTGTTTATTGTGCATTTATGAAGTTAAAATAATTATTTTCTGCTTTCTGGATCACTTGGTAGTATTCCTGAACTTTTCTCCTTTCTTCTCTGAAACATATGTTTTGCCATAGTAAGTTTGTTCTTAATTTCAGCAGTCATCATAATTACAACATAGTTGACTTTTTCTTAAATTATGGGATTCTACAAAGGTGGAATTAACAATTAGATTCAATTTTTTCTATCTGACCTATACTTTGAAATGCTATGGTCTCTTTCTTCACCCCTGCCCCCATCATTAAGAAATTGTTATATTTTGGCCCGAATTCATCCATCCATTCATTCATTCATTCCTTTGGCTGTATTTGTCTTCTGGCTTTTCCTCCTTACACTAGAAACCCTTTGTTCTCTGACTTTCCTGTTTCCATGAAAATCACAGATTTCTTCCAATCCAGATAAACCTACTTTAAATATACTCTTTTGATTCCTATCACCATAGACATCCTTTCTTAAAGGTCTATATACCAGTTTGAGAAGAGATGTGGCATTCCTGGTTACTAGTATTATTTGGGGAGGTTGGGATGAATTTTGAAAGACTTTTAAAGTACATCTCTATCCTTTTCCCACATGACACCTGGGAGCAGAAAAATAATACCTTGCACTTAGAGTTGAAAAGTATGGCAACCACTCTCACAATTGCTCAAATTCATTATTCTTCTAACTGAAATCTTGGCCAGAAATTAACATAAGATTTGATTGTTTAATTAATTAACAAAAATAAATTCAAAGTCCACAATAACATTAGCCATAAAAACAGAATGAGTATGATATAACATTATGATTTTGTGATTTATTCTTTTTGAACATTCTACTAATAGTACTTCTTAGTTGCAATTACCATTTTTTTTGGGGGGGGACGGTTTTCAGGGATTGAACCCAATGACTCTTAACCACTGCGCCATATCCTCAGCACCCTCTCCTTTCTTTGAGACAGACTCTCACTAAGTTGCTGAAGCTGGCTTTGAATATGTGATCCTTCTACCTCAGCCTCCCAGCTACTAGGACTATAGACATGTGCTACTATGCCTGGCACAATTACTAATTTTTTATTATTGACTAGTCCACTTTAATTAGAAATAGCAATACTTTGCCTGATACCTTTCAAGACTTTATAATAACCATTTGTGGATTCAGGGATCATTTTTCTTTAATATTGTGATTGTGAATTTTTTACTACATTTTATGATTGATTTTGGCAGTATTTTGTCAGCTACCAAATTTTGTGAAAGGAATCCTTAAAAATATTAATTCTTATAGTTGTATTCCTATTATGTAGGGAATCTCATATTATTTTGTGGTTGATCTTGTGCCTCACTACTTACTGAATTCTATTAATAGTTCTTTAATATTTGCAAATGACTACCTTTTTATGTTAAAAGGAAGTATAGATTTATGTCTTCCTTTCTAATATTTAACTGTGTAATTCTTGTTATATTAGCTCAGAACTCAAGTACAATAACATATTTTAGTAGTGATGCAAATTGCTATGCTTTCTTTAAGAGAAATTCTCAAAATAATGAAACAGTGATTCTTTCCACTTGTAACCATTTTTGTTTTCTTAGGATTGGTGATGAATAGTGCCAAATGTTTTTGGCATCTCTGCCAGTCAACTTTCTGTCACTGATAAAATACCTGAGATAGAGAACTTCTAAGGGGAAAAATTTCAGTCTATGTTCAGTTGTCTCTGTTGCTTTTGGCCCTGTGTCAAGGTAGAACATCATGTTGGGGAACACATGGTAGAATAAAACTGTTCACTTGGTGGTGATAGGGAAACAGAGTCCCCATATCCCCTCCAAGGGCATGCCCTCAATGAACAAACTTCCTTCTATTAGGCCTCAAGGACTACCACCTTCCAGTACCACCACAGACTGGTGACTAAATTCATAAATTTAAATTCATGGGACTCTGGGGGATATTCAAGACCCAAACTACACCAGATCTAATTAAAACGTCCTATTGTTTCTCCTTTAATTTCACAATGTATTCAGTTACATTGACAGATTATTATCGGTTGACCAAAGCTTGAAATCCTAATATATACTCCTTCTTACACATATTGTGATAACATTGTTTGTATATTATCCCAATTTTTAGTGAATAAAACATTAATTTTTTTGCACATTATTTTCACCATATACATGTAATTTATTGGTGCACCTTAGAGAATTTTACTATTTTAATTTCTTTCCTGTGTAAGTTTGGGCATTAACTATTACGTTTTCTTTGCTTTCTTTGTCTTGTATTGATTGTCTTTTTCTATGACAAAACTCCCGTATTCCTTTCATTATCAAAACATCATGTTAGTTATTAGGCTTATTTGAAATTTTATATATGTCATCATATCTCTAATTTCCCATTCTTACACTTTACATCCCTTCTTCTTTTCTTTCTTATTTCCCCTCTGTATAATGGAATAATTCCTTACTCAATTGTCCCTCTCACTAAATTGGTATTCATTTATGTTGATTCTGCTGTGCAGTCTGTTGATTTTTTATTTAAATTAACATAATTTTTGTTTTCAGTATCTCTAAATGCAATTCTTGACACTTTAGACATAAGAGATTTTTAGTCCTCCTTTTGATATCAGCCATCTGTTAGGAACATTTTTCTTTGCTCTCTTAAATCTCTCTCTCCCCCTCCCTCCCTCTCCCCCCCCTCTCTCTAATGGGAAAATGTTCTTCAATTTTTTAAGTTTGGTAACTTTATTTCATGATACTGGCCTTCACAAATATTGGGGTACCATTGTCTTTGGAATTGACTCATCATGTGTTAGTAACTAGTCTTTAAGTAAATAGGAGAATATGTGAGTCATTTGGGTTTTGCATACTGATGGCTTGTTTCCTTTATGGAGGAATTCATTTCTCTGTGGGATTTCCTGGCATGCTATTGCTGTTTCTCCTGACCAAGGCATCTATAGGATCTCTTTTAGACAATGAGTAACCATATGTATTGCCAATTCTTTAATGCAGGATAGGAATGAGGGATGGGCTAACATTTTGACTGCTAAAAATATACAGGCGCTCTTGGATTTCTGACAGGTTACATCCCAATAAACCCAGTATAAGTTGAAAATATAAGTAAAAATGTATTTATTGTAACTAACCTACTGAACATCATAGCTTACCAGCACAGCATGCTGTAGAGTGGTGATTATCTACCCTTGTGATCTTCCTTGTATAACTAGGGCTGTGGCTTGCTGCCATTGCCCAGCATTGTAAGAGGCTGCCATATCTCATATGGTTAGCGTAGGAAGAGATCAGAATTCAAAGTCAGTTTCTGTTGGATGTGTATTGTCTCCACACGTTTATAAAGTGGAAAAATAAACCATTATAAGTTGGGGAGTATCTGTAGTTCCAGGAATACTTAATCTGATGATTGGCACAGGATGTTTTTCGGCTCCTTAAATTTGTTCTTTTTATGTTAAATAAACACAGAACTGACTTCTGTGGAGTCCTCCTTTTTGCATATTTTGGTCTTTGTTTTGCCTTTCTAGCATGTTTCCATCATTTTTATTTATCATAAATTCTCTAATATTCATAATCACATAATAACATTTCCCATTTCTTTGCAGTATCATCATTTATGTATTTGTGTCTACATACATACATACTTTCATGATGGTCTATCATCACCACCACCAGTACACAAGTTTAGGGATTTGAAATTCAGAAGGTGTGTGTCCTCATGGTACTACAACTAAACTTAGCTTAATGATTTCTTGAAATAAGAAAGGCTTACAATAATAAAATTGTATCATTCTGACATATTCTTGTCATCTTCCCTTAGACAACCTGTTTCATAAAATTAAGAAATAACTGATTTCTTCTTTAAGTAATTTTTTAGAAATTATAATACTTTTTGTTTGCCAAAGAGCACAGCATTTTTACCCTCTTTGCTTATAATTCAGTAATTAGAAGTTTTTCCTTTTTGGACTATACTCTTTTTCACGTTATCTTCTATTTTGTGGTAATTACCATCTGGTTGATTAATTTGGTTTATATATAATGGGCTTCTAAATTATTATATTGGGTTGCATGAAAGAAATAAGCTATTTTTAAAGAAATTATACATTATATAGAGGACCCCAGAGTAAAACATGAAGGCTATGTTTGGTACTGTTATACTAATGGAAAAAAGTTAAGTAGTCACTACATTTAAAATAAAAAACAACTCTGTTTTGTGTTGGTTAAACATAAAACATTTATAAAAGTGGCATATTACAGTAGCTTTTTAAAAAGGAACTATTTTATGGCTTCCTCTCCCCACCCTTCCATGAAAATAAAGGATTATATTTTAAGTGCCAGTTTGGAAGTCTTGAGTGGCCCTTTTAAACAGTTTAAAAACAGAATAAATGTTTGCTTAACTCACATTTAATTCACATTTTTAGTTTATTTTAATGCTTATTAAATTAAACTCTTATTTTGTAAAAATTTTGGTGCTGGAGAACACCTTTACATATTTGTTCTTAATTTGATGAGCCATTTTTCTGAAATGAGAAGACTTGTAAGTAAAGCAATTAAATATTCCAGAAATTCAGAATCCCTTCTCATTCCCCACTCATGGATTAATAGAGTTTAATGTGACACAACAGTTTTCTTCCCTGTCTCTTAAGCACCATACAACATGGAATAGAATATTTTACAGCTTATAGTCATAATCACGTGATATTTACTTAGTGACCTAGCATTTTGTGTAGTCCTTTTTAAAGAACTTTACAAGTTATTTTTAGAAAAAAATCCTTGACCTCTTGTGGTTGTAGTGAAAATGGATATTGTTAGGCAGAACTGTAAGTTACCGGGTTTTTTGAATCTCATATTTTATCAAACAAAACAGGTCTTCATAAGTCTAATTAATGTTGTTTGCCTTTGGACTTATCTGAAATTTGAATCCATCATGGCTCGTCTTAGTCCATATTCCTCTTATATAGCTTAAGCTGATTTCCTATTGTACATCCACCCTGGAAATTAACAACATACCAGGCTGAAGGAAATGACAACTGATTATTTTGTTTTAAGGGGAAGAAGAATCCGTACTTAGATGTTATTTCTTAGAGTATTTAAATACCAAGCATTTAAAAGTTATATATACACACACACACAAACACACACACACACACTCTTCAGTTATATTTACAATCTCTATAGCTCCCTTTCTAGATTAATTAGTCTATCATAAGCAACTACAATAATATTGTAAGATATTAGAAGCTCTTTCCATTATCTTCTCTCTTAAAATCATATGCTTATGGTGTGCTTATCTGTAAGCAAGAAAATTCTTACTGTACTTTTAAACAAATCTATTATTTCTATTTTAAAACATCTTCTTTATTCCTTCTATATAACATATACTTGGTTAGCAGCAGAAAGATAACATATGCTATAAGGGTTATGCAAAAAAAAATTGTCATTTCAAGGTAGTATAAATATTATCCATGTGGCTATTTCCCCAGCATTGAGTGTGGAGAACATGGAGAGCAAGCCCTAAGGCTTCTTCTACAGCAGTTTGCAAGGGTTCTCCACCCCTTCTTTTCTAAACTTCACAGGACTTACTTTAAACATAGTAAAATATCTATCTATAAGAATGCAAGTTTTTATTTTTGTCCCTGCAGTGAGAACTTATTTCCATTTGCAGTGCTTAAATCCAAACAAAACAAATTTGTGCAGGCTAGGTTACTCAGTTTTAAGTTTTCATTTCAGTTTTCAAGACGTGGAAATAAATATTTCATTCTGTTAGAGGAAAAAAATTTAGGAATTATATATATAATTACAGGAATTGTTATCACTGAGCTCAAGTTTACCATTATCTTTCAATATATTCCTAGGGAGATTATCAATCATTTTTGTTTTTATAAGTTAATGTTCACTATGTTGTAGTCTCTTGCCCTTGTTATTGGCAATATGTATAATCAAGATGGACACTTTCTTTCTTGTAATTATTATTGCTCTTTGCTAGATTTTAATTATTTATAGCTGTCAGACTTTATTGGTCTTTTAAAGGCCTTCCAATCCCAATCAGAATGAATAAACAAATAAAAGGAAGAAAGATTTTGTAGTTCTTCTTTTCCTTTTGATTGTGTGTGTTCTATATAACATTCAAATTATTCTTTATGAAATTAGTATATCCAGGAAACTGGAGAATTATGCTTTCGGCTGAGAGAATGGAAAACATGTTAGCATTTCCTTTGTAGAGTTTCCAGGGTGCCACAGGAGATTTCTAATGTGCTGCTTTTTGTGTTCTCCCCAGATCTTTTTCAGTTTATTATAATGCTGGAGGAATAATTAAATGTTGCTTAGCTTTTCCTATGTCCTACACCTCACTGAAAACATGTCAGCAGAGAAAGCAAACATTCATTATTTCTCAATATAAAACAGATCCTGCCAAGGATCATGCCAAACCCCACCAACCATAACAGTCAGATCAATGTATGTTTTGGTTTAAATTTTTATTTTTGCCTTTGCTATAATAGCTCAACTCTGGTATTTGTTGTTCCCTATAGTTTATCATTTTATGGCATGACAGTTCCTGAAATTGACAAGCTTCCTGACTACCTTTGTAATGTATATGTGTGGCCATATAAACTACAAGGGAAAATGACATTTTGACTCAGTAAATATTTGCTTTATGTCCACTACATCTGTTTTACAGAACTCCTTTTAGAATTTTATTCCCCAATTATCATACTGTAAAAAATGCCTATTTCTACCTTTTGTCTGGATGTTACAAATTCTGAAATCATTAGTGTCCCAATTTTCAAGTTAGGGTTTTATTATTATTGACCCAAGAGATTTATTCACCAATTAGTTTGTATTCATGTCATAAAATACAAATTAGGACCCAGCCACCAGCTCGCCTGGCCACTGGCTCAGGCAGTCATCGCCTCTGGGCTGGGAATAGCAGCTCCCTGCTGCAGACAGGACCTGACCAGAGGAAGGGCCCCGTCCATTTTTGGGGAACTGTGACCTGCCCAACCGCAAGAGGTAGGCACCCTTCAGAAGGAGCCACCCAGCCACCAGCTTGCCTGGCCACTGGCTCAGACAGTCATTGCCTCCAGGCTGGGAATAGCAGCTCCCTGCTGCAGACAGGGCCCGACCAGAGGAAGGGCCCTGTCCATGTTTGGGGAACTGCAACCTGCCCCGCTGCGACCAGAACAAGCAGTAGGCACTCGCCAGAAGGAGCGACCCAAACCAGCTCGCCTGGTCACAGGCTCAGGCCATCACCAGGACCAGAAACTGTAGGCTTCACCCTGTATAAGGGCCCTGCTGCCCACTTGCCCGACCCCCACAGAAACAACTAGACTGGGAGGAGAGCCAGGAGAAGGAGAGTGGGGAGAAGAAAGCCAGACTGCCTGTTCCACCACACTGTGGCCAGGAGGGGATCTGGAGAGAGAGGCTCACTCCACACCCACAAATCAGAGCGGCAACTCATGTCTGCCCAGAGAGACACACCGAACTAGGATCCTATAGCTACTCAACCCAACACCAATATCTACCACTGCCACAAAACTGAGTTAGCGACGCTACTACCAAGGAACAACAAAAAGGTCTGGGTAAGACATCACTAAGGTCCCTAGAGACCAGGATGCACCAAAAGGTGCAACGAGTTGAACCAACAGGGAATCTTACATGGGGTTGTCTATCTCTTGCTTATTCTACTAACAGCCAAATTCTAATGATTATACTCTCACTAGTCAAATAATCTAATACCTCTATTTTCTCACATCTTACTTCATAAATGTTTAAGCCAAACTCTAAGTCGCCCCTTCTTTCATCACATACTGTAAACCACCACGCAAAAATAGAGACTATATGGAATAAGATAACTGATCTCATCATTTATGTTTATAGCGACAAAACTGTAAATATAAAAATAGAAACTAACTGATATATGGACACCTATTGGGTACATTGAAAGA
This sequence comes from Tamias sibiricus, assembly GCA_025594165.1. Lineage (NCBI taxonomy): Eukaryota > Metazoa > Chordata > Mammalia > Rodentia > Sciuridae > Tamias > Tamias sibiricus. The sequence goes on from CM046664.1 coordinate 73,853,549, forward strand.
TCTAATATTGATATTTCCCTAAAAAGTGAGGTTCTGGGTGTCCTGGAGGGACCTTATAAGACAAAAGGGCAGAAGCTGTAATACCTCAGGCTTACCTTGCAAGAGAGGAAAATACATAGACATCATGAGGAAACAAGGGAAGAAAAACACCCCAAACAAATCAAGGTACTACAACAATAGAAACCATAGAAAGCACAGTAGGTGAAATGTCAGAGAACGAGTTCTGGATATACATAATTAAAATGATAAGGGATTTAAAAAATGACCTAAGTGACCAGATGCAGGCAAAAATTGATCTCTCCAACAAAGAAATAAAGATCAAATTCAGGCAATCATCGATCACACCAATGAGGAGATAAGGGAACAAATCCAGGTAGCAAAAGATTTTGAGAGAGTTTGAGAAAAAACCAAACAGAAATCCTTGAAATGAAAGAAACAGTAAGCCACTTAAAAAATTCAATAGAAAGCATCACCAACAGATTAGACCACTTGGAAGATAGGACCTCAGACAATGAGGACAAAATATATAATCTTGAAAATCAAGTTGACCTCACAGTAAAGATGGTAAGAAACCACGAACAAAACCATGAACAAAACCATAAATCCAAGAATTAAGGGATACCATCAAAAGACCAAATATAAGATTTGTTGGGATAGAGGAAGGTGCAGAGATTCAAACCAAAGGAATGCACAATCTCTTCAATGAAATAATATCAGAAAATTAAGCAAGAAGAATGAATTTGAAAATCAAATACTAGAGGCCTATAGGATGCCAAATGTACAAAATTACAACAGGTCCACACCAAGGCACATTGTAATGAAAATGCCTAGCATACAAAATAAAGATAGAATTTTAAAGGCTACGAGAGAGAAAATTCAGATTACCTATAAGGGAAAACCAATTCGCATCTCAGCAGATTTTTCAATCCAGACCCTCAAAGCCAGGAGAGCCTGGAACAACATATACCAGGCTCTAAAGGATAAGGGATGCCAACCAAGAATTTTATATCCAGCAAAATTAAGCTTTAGATTTGAGGATGAAATAAAAACCTTCCATGATAAACAAAAGCTAAAATAATTTACAACAAGAAAGCCTGCTCTACAGAATATTCTTGGTAAAATATTCCTTGAGGAGGAAATGAAAAGCAATAATGAAAATCTGCAAAGGGAAGAAATAGAATAAAGGGAAAAACCAAACAAAGGAAAAACCAAGTCAAACTAAATACCAAAAATAATAAAAAAATAAAAATGACTGGCAATACAAATTATGTCTCAATAATAACCCTGAATGTTAATGGCCTAAACTCACCAATTAAAAGACATAGGCTAATAGATTAGATTAAAAAAAAACAGACCCATAAATTTGTTGCCTTCAAGAGACACATCTCATAGGAAAAGACGCCCATAGACTAAAGGTGAAAAGATGGGATAAAATGTATCACACACATGGTCTACGCAAGCAAGCAGGGGTCTCCATCCTCATATCCAATAAAGTAGACTTCAAGCCAAAGTTACTCAAAAGAGATAAAGATGGACATTTCATACTGCTTAAGGGAATCATAGATCAACAAGATATAACTGTTATAAATATATATGCCCCAAATAATGGAGCATCTACATTCATCAATCAAACTCTTCTCAAGTTCAAGATTCAATTATACCACAACACAATAATTCTAGGTGACTTTAACACACATTTTTCACAACTGGATAGATCTTCCAAACAAAAGTTAAACAAAGAAACTATAGAACTCAATAATACAATTAATAATTTAGACTTAACTGACATATATAGAGTGTATCACCCATCAATGAGCCAATACACTTTCTTCTCAGCAGCACATGGATCCTTCTGAAAAATAGACCATATATTATGCCATAAAGCAACTCTAAGCAAATATAAAAAAGTGGGGATACTACCTTGCATTCTCTCAGATCATAATGGAATGAAAGTAGAAATCAATGATAAAAAAAGAAAGAAAAGCTACACTAACGCATGAAAACTAAATAATATGCTAATGAATGATCAATGGGTTGCAGAAGACATCAAGAAGGAGATTAAGAAATTCTTAATGTTCTATCTTCAACGATACAACATACCGAAATCTCTGGGACACCTTAAAGGCAGTACTAAGAGGAAAGTTCATTGCATGGAGCTCATTCCTTCAAAAAAAAGAAAAAGCCAACAAATAAATGAACTAACATTACATCTCAAAGCTCTAGAAAAAGAAGAACAAATCAACCCCAAAAGAAGTAGAAGACAGGAAATAATTAAAATCAGAGCTGAAATTAATGAAATTGAAACTAAAAAAACAATTGAAAAAATTGACAGAAAAAAAAGTTGGTTCTTTGAAAAAATAAATAAAATTGATAGTCCTTTAGATATGCTAACAAAGAAAAGAAGAGAGAAAACACAAATTACCAATATCTATGATGAAAAAGGAAATATCACAACGGACACTACAGAAATACAGAAGATAATTAGAAATTATTTTGAAAATTTATACTCCAATAAAATAGAAAATAATGAAGGCATCAACAAATTTCTAGAGACATATGATGTTCCCAACCTAAATCAAGATAATATACACAATTTAAATAGGTCAATTTCAAGCAAGGAATAGAGGATGCCATAAAAAACTTACCAACCAAGAACAGCCCAGGACCAGATGGATACACAGCTGAGTTCTACAAGACCTTTAAAGAAGAACTAACACCAATACTTCTCAAACTATTTCATGAAACAGAAAAATAGGGAACACTTCCAGATTCATTCTATGAGGCCAATATCACCTTGATTCCAAAACCAGACAGAGACAAATCAAAGAAAACTTCAGACCAATATCTCTAATGAATATAGATGCAAAAATTCTCAATAAAATTCTGGCAAATCGAATACAAAAACACATCAAGAAGATAGTGCATCACGATCAAATGGGCTTCATTCCAGGGATGCAAGGTTGGTTCAATATAAGGAAATCAATAAATGTAATTCATCACATCAACAGGCTCAAAAATAAAAATCATATGATCATCTCAATAGATGCAGAGAAAGCATTTGACAAAATACAACATCCCTTCATGTTCAAAATTCTAGAAAAAATAGGGATAATGGGAACATACCTCAACATCGTAAAGGCCGTCTATGCTAAGCCCCAGGCCAACATCCTCCTAAATGGAGAAAAAATTGAAAGCATTCCCTCTAAAAACTGGAAAAAGACAGGGATGCCCTCTTTCACCACTCCTATTTAACATAGTTCTTGAAGCCCTAGACAGAGCAATTAGATAGATGAAAGAAATTAAAGGGATACGGATAGGAAAAGAAGAACACAAATTATCACTATTTGCAGATGATCTGATTCTATACATAGAAGATCCAAAAAATTCCACCAGAAATCTTCTAAATCTAATAAATGAATTCAGCAACGTAGCTGGATATAAAATCATTACCCATAAATCAAAGGCATTTCTGTACATCAGCGACAAATCCTCAGAGAAACTAGGAAATCCACCCCATTTACTATAGCCTCAAAAAAAAAAAAAAAATTGGGGGGGAATCAACAAAAGAAGTGAAAGACCTCTACAATAAAAACTACAGCACACTAAAGAAAGAAATTAATGAAGATCTTAGAAGATGGAAAGACCTTGTTCATGGATAGGTAGAACTAATATTGTTAAAATGACCACTCTCCCAAAAGCACTATACAGATTCAATGCAATACCAATCAAAATCCCAATATCATTCCTCATAGAAATAGAAAGAGCAATCATGAAATTCATCTGGAAAAATAAGAGACCCAGAAGAGCCAAAGCAATTCTTAGCAAGAACGAAGCGGGTGGCATTACTATTCCAGACCTTAAATTGTACTACAAAGCAATAGTAACAAAAACAGCATGGTATTGGCATCAAAATAGACCAGTTGACCAATGGTACAGAATAGAAGACTCAGAGACAAACCCACACACCTACAGTTATCTTATATTAGACAAAGGTGCCAAAAAAATATTCACTGGAGAAAAGACAGCCTCTTCAACAAATGGTGTTGGGAAAACTGGAAATCCTCATGTAATAAAATGAAATTAAATCTCTTTCTCTCACCATGCACAAAACTTAACTCAAAGTGGATCAAGGATCGAGGAATTAAACCAGAGACCTTGCACCTAATAGAAGAAAAAGTAGGCCCAAATCTCCATCATGTTGGTTTAGGCTCCAACTTCCTCAATAAGACCCTTATAGCGCAAGAACTAAAAACAAGAATCAATAATGGGATGGATTCAAACTAAAAAGCTTCTTCTCAGCAAAAGAAAAAAATCAGTGAGGTGAATAGAGGACCTACAGAATGGGAGCAAATCTTTCCCACAAGCACATCAGATAGAACACTAACCTCAATGATTTATAAAGCTCTTAAAAGCCTTAACACCAGGGGCTGGGGTTGTGGCTCAGCGGCAGAGCACTCGCCTCGCACGTGTGCGGCCCGGGTTCGATCCTCAGCACCACGTAAACATAAATGCATTGTGTACAACTAAAGCAAATAAATAAATATTAAAAAAAAAAAGCCTTAACACCAAAAAATCAAATAACCCAATCAATAAATGGGCCAAGGAGCTAAACAGACACTTCTCAGAAGATGATATTCAAACAATCAACAAATATATGAAAAAATGTTCAACATCTCTAGCGATTAGAGAAATGCAAATCAAAACAACTCTGAGATTTCATCTTACTCCAGACAGATTGGCAGCTATCAAAAAAACAAACAACAATAAATGCTGGCAAGGATGTGGGGGAAAAGGCACACTTTTACATTGCTGGTGGAACTGAAAATTGGTGAAGCCAATCTGGAAAGTAGTATGGAGATTCCTCGGAAAACTGGGAATGGAACCACCATTTGACCCAGCTATCCCACTTCTTGGCCTATTCCAAAAGGACTTAAAAACAGCTTACTATAGAGACACAGCCACATCAATGTTTATAGCAGCACAATTCACAATAGCTAGATTGTGGAAACAACCCTGATGCCCATCAGCAGAAGAATGGATAGGGAAACTTTGGTATATATACACAATGTAACTACTCAGCACTAAAAGAGAATAAAATCATGGCATTTGCAGGTCAATGGATGGAGTTGGAGAAAATAATGGTAAGTGAAGTTAGCCAATCCCATAAAACCAAAGGTTGAATGATCTCTTTGATATGAAGATACTAATTTATAAAGGCAAGAGAGAGGGAATGAGAGGAATGAAAGAGTTTTAAATAGAACAAAGAGTTGGGAGGGAGGGGAGGGGGCAAGGGGATAGGAATAATAGCAGTCTGAGTTATCCATGATTACCCTAAATACATGTATGAAGACACAATTGTTGTAAAAATACTTTATATTAAACCAGCAACTCAAAAAATTGTGCTCTTTATATTTAATATGAAATGAAATGTACTCTGCAAACGTGTATAACAAATTAGAATAATAAAAAATTTAAAAATACAAATTAATTATTTTTTCTATTTTGGAGGTGAAAAATATACATGCCGTGGAGGTATGAATGTTAACTGATAATTTTCTGCTGCTGAATTATCGAAAATCTGAAGAGAGGAATTGCATTTTTTAAAAATTTGATGTTAAAATATACAAAAATTAATGGATCCAAATATAAATGGTCACTTAGAAAAAGGTTTTCTTGGATAAGACAGTCTCCAATAGAATTATTGAATGGTTAGATGCTATAGATCTGATTTTCTGGTTTCAAGTTTATATTCAGTCATTATCAATGTGACTTTAAATGACTTATTCAACCTTTCTTGGTTTGAAAGTGTCTAAATGATAGAATTTACCTCATAGGCTTTGTTATATTTTCTTTATTCTTTTCCTAGTGATTTTATAAGATATAATACTGTTTTGCTGCTGATAAATTTTGTTTTTAATGCAATTTTACTTTTTTGTTATTTAAAATGGGTGATTTCATATATAATGGCTTGTCTTTATAAAAAAAAAAATAAAAAATTCAGTATCACTTTCCACCCTATTCCTTACCTCTTCACATTCTAAGATTTTGTGATATACTTGTAAAAGCCTATGTTTACAGAATTTTTAGTCATATTGCTTTACTTCATAGCTTATTAAACTCTATCTTTACATAATAATTTATATTTTTCTGTAATGTTAATTACTCTGATGCTTGTTAAAGATGATAAGGAAGACTTTATTCAAGGGATCACTACAATAGGCTCTTGCGGCATGGGAGAGATATTGGGTTCAACTCTGAATAGGAGGTAACATGCAGATTTGTGGTGTGAGGAGGGAGGCAGCAAATGAAAATAAAGTTTTGGAGAACAATGATAACAATGATGTCATAACTTATGATTTTTTTAGGCAATAGTCTACAAATTGCACACAAAGTTGATTCTAATGGCTTACCATGAATTTTTTTTTTGTTTTAAATTTCTTTTGTTCAAGTACTGACATATCTTTAGTACAAGGATGGGATTTAATGTTTTAAAATCACTAAAAAGAAACATCAGGGTAAGGGGGCTTGTGGTCTAACCACCTTCATAAGATTCTTGCTGAAGTTAAGCCAGGGTGATTAAATATCACCTGGGGAATGGTCGGAGCTGAGAAATTTGGTAAGTAGCAAGGTTGCTAGATAGTGTGTGTGATGCGGGGCCATCAGCAGGGATTCTTGCTAAATCTGGGTGAAAGTCTTGATGACTTAGAGCCTGACTAGTTTGATAAAGGTGAAAGTCGTTTTCAGTAACATCTGTAACAGCCAATGAATAACAAGATGCAATTTTCTTCCTCATGACTCTTTAAAATCTGAAATTCCATGATATTCTTGATTTCCTTGTATAATGTGTACCCATTCCTTCTTAGAACCCTTGCCAGCTTCTTTGCTTCTGCTAGATCCTAGGTGCTGCAGATTCTCAGAACACTCGCCTGTGTGATCCCAGGGAATCCTTATCCACTTCCATGATTTTAAATGTTCCTCATCTGCAGGTGATTCTTTCCCAAGTTCCAGACTCATGTGTACAATCCCTTGCTTGATTTCTTCTTTTGAGTGTCTCCCTGGCTTCTGAGGTTTATCCAAAAGAGTCTTCATTGTTCCCAACATCCAAAGCCAGCTTTCTGTAAGTTTTGTAGTGACGTTCTGTCTGTGATGCTGGTTTTTGTTCTAAAGTCTGTAGTGATTTTTAAGGGAGCCATGCTTTCTTTTGTTGAATTCCTGTCTGGTATATATCCTATAATCATTAAGTTTCAGCCCTTTGTGTCCCATCCCTATGTTTTAGTCATGACTGCTAAAAAGGTGATATGGCCGCATTTAGTGTTCAATCTAACATGACAACATCTGTGCTTCCACCCACGAGCTTGGACCATTTACCTTTATTGAAATTAGAAAAATATTTGGATTTGTTTTATTCACTGGGCTGTTTGCTTTCTGTTTGTCCCACTTTTCTAGTATTTTTCTTAACAATTTGATTGTCTTCATTTTTCTATTTTTTATCACTTTTAACTTTCATCTTGAAATCATTTCCATTTTACCAAAAATTTCAAAAACTATATAAAGAATTTCTGTATACCCTTGACTCAGAATTCGCAATGCTGATAACTTGTTTCACAACACTATGAAAACCAGGACTTTAACATTGATTCAACCCTATTATTTCATTTTCCAATCTTGTTCAAGTTTTGTTGCTTGCTTTACTAATTAACATTTTCTGATTCAGGATCTACTTCTAAAACACAGGTTGCATTTTGTTATCATGTATGCTCAATTTCCTTTAATGTGGGATACATCAGTCTTTAGTGACTTTGTTTTGATACATATTAGCTTGTTATTTTGTATAATTTCTCAATTTAGATTACCCTGCTCTTTCTTGGTGAATAAATACCATATATATGTTTTCAGCAAGATTACCACAGAGGTAATGTTGTATTCTTCTCAGGGGGTCATGTCTGGAGCTATATGATGTTTATCTGCCTCATTACTGTTGATTTTAACTTTGATCACCTGGTTAAGGTGATGTCTGCCAGGGTTTTTTCCACTAAGAATTTATTTTTACCTTTGTCATGAATTATTATTTATGGGAGATACCCTGAGAGCATGTAAACTCCTGATTTTTAATCATACTTTTACAGGCTAATTTTTAGTAAACATTGATGATTCTTGCTGAAAATCATTATATGGTGTTGCTTGTCAAATTGTGTTTTTCTGTTACTATCAGTTTTGCAAAAATTATTAACTGGAATTCTATAATAAGAGATTTCTCTTCTATGCCATCTGTCTGCATATCCTCCCTTGCTTCCTTCTTTCTTTTCTTCCTTCCTTCCTTCATTCATTCCTTCGTTCCTTCCTTCCTTCCTTCTTTCCTCAATGAACTTGTGGGTATTAGTTTTATTTTATAGGTTTTATTTTTTTAGTGTTATTTTGTTGTTCCAGTTTTCCCAGGTTTAACCATTGTGAGGCCCTTTGTTGGGAGTTTCTATTGTTTGTGCAATGTCTTCAAATTTTGAGCACCTCCTTTCTTTCTGGCACCAAGAGATAATTTGCATCTTGTCCTTTTCCTTGCTTCTACTTGGAATCAGCAATCTCTCTTAGCCCACAATTCTTTTATTAAAAGATGGTATTTAGAAACCATGACCTGAGCACTAAGAGTGTTTACTATTTGTAGCGTGTCATTATTTGGATTCCTTTACAGTGGATTTAACTAGGAATTGTATGTATTTTTACACACAGACATATATTCATCTCTATTCCTATATCCACGTGTATATTTTTATGTCATATATATTCTAAATTAAAAAATGAGTTTACACTAACATCTTTATTTCCACAATGCAACATCATGGGATCTTTCTAGCCTCCCCCTTCCCTTATAGACTTATTCTTCAACAGTATGTTTTCTTACTTGTTCAACCTAGAATACACAGAAGTGCAATTTCAGAATCAATAGCCCATACCTCTGGGAAGACAAATTTACTAGTGGACAATACTTGTGTGCAATTCCTACAGGATAGAATCGAAGTACTATTTTCCAAATTTGTTTGTTTTCTTGCTACCTTCTTCAGTCTGGTTATTTATACTATAGTTCAGTTCAGTTGATGATGTTTATGATCCATTTTGGATTACTCTCAACTCCTGGTCTATCTAATTGTTTATTTATTTATTTTGGAGTATGTGAAACTAGAATGTTCCTGGTAGTCAGAACTATGTAAAAATGCTTTTCAGTCTTCTATTTGTAGTCCCCCTCTCCTTGGGTGAGAGGGTTGGCTGAATCTTTTTTCTTTTTTGTGAAATACTATGAGTAAGTTATTTTCCATTTATTTTTTGTGGAGTTGCCTAATTTACCAAATATCTAAGTCAATGCTGCCCTCTTCTGTCAGTGTAGCAATATGCAGATGTTGAAGATGTTTGAATGTTGGAGGGAGTTATCTGTCCTCCTATGTTTAGTTCTCTTTTGTATTTCAGGACCCTAATTATTTTCCCTCTTGATTCTTTCACTACTCAATTGCCAAAGATTTTTTTTTTTTTTTTTTTTTTTTTTTTTTACTTTGTGTGCTTTTCTCTCCCAGGATTAGGCTGCCACTTAAAATCAAGTATAGTTTTAATTGCTCATATCAGTTCTGCTGGTTACACAGTCAGACTTTTTCATGCTTCACACTTCAGTCAGGCTTACCCTTTTGGGTAGTGAGTTTAGATCAACTTTATACCCATAAATAACCCCTTCATTCTTCTGTCCATGTTTTTTTCAGGCTGCCTTAGCCACAAAAATTTCTGACAGGGCAGGAATGTAAGAGCTCATTAACATTGGGTGTTTGTCTCCCCCCCCCTTCCTTCCTGTCTTCCCCCCTCCCCTTTTCATCTCCATCTTCCTTTCCCTTTCCCTTTTCCTCCTCCTCTTTTTGCTATAACTTATTTTGAGAAACTCCACTGGCTTTAGCTACCTACAAGCCCCTAGGGGTTTTTATTCCATTTTTTTCTTCTGTTTTAGAAGTTTCACATCCTATTTTTAGACATTTAGTAGATCTTTTGAAATTTCACTTTGCATATTTATATGAGAATTTAAAGATAGTATTTTAATCACATTCCCAAATGTTTATTTGATGATGAGTTTGTTCACTCACCTCCCACCTTTTATACCACTGCTCTTATCCAATATTTTTATATTGTTCTTTTAAATATCTTCTATATTTAGATGTTCTTTTAATTTTTTTCTGGGGACTGTTTTTGCATTTACATAGTTACTTTAAAGCTAGTTCTTTATTTGCCATGTCTTCCTCTTAGACTTTTATTTTGAGATTTTTTTTTCCCCCTTGTACCTGAGGTACATCATTTAGCCAGTAGGATTTTTATGGGTGAGCTCTAATATTTTGTTCATGTGAGGGAACATGTATTTTATCTTCATTCTTGAAAAATAGTTCGTACATGGGGGTATGTCTAAACATTCTAATTCAATAGCATTTGGAGGGGTCAATTTTTTCATTTTGCTTTTAGCACTTCAAAAGTGTCATTTTGTTCTTGCTATCATCATTATAGTAAGAAATGTTTGTAAGTCTAATTGTCATCTATAGGTATGTTCTTTCTACCTACTTTAAGGTACTATTTAATTTAGTGCTCCAAAGTTTTCCTTTTTTTTTTTTTTTTTTTTTTTTTAAATTTTCCTTTTTATCTACTTTGAGACCCACTAGGTTTCCTTTGTGAATGAATCCATGTGTTGGGTACTTACAGAAAATTTCAAGCCCAATCTCCCTTATTATTTTTCCTCATTGTCTCTATTCTCCCTTTTTGGAATTCTGATTAAATAAATGTATGTTAGACTTTAGTATATCTACCAAATTTCTTTATCTCCTTTTACATTTTCCACTGCATATTTATTTTAAGTAATTTCCTCAATTCTGTCTTCAGTTTCAGTAATTCTCTCTCCAGCTATATCTAATTTAATGTCTGATCCATTCTTTGAGATATTTTTTCTAAAATTCAACAGTGTTTTCAATATGCAAAAATTTTATTTTAATGTTCAAATCTGTACATATTTGAGAGATTACATGTTTGAGATGTTTGCAACCTAGGTATGTTTGGAAGACTTGCTTTTTATTACATAGTATTGAATTTTTATGTCTGAAAATTCTAATGCTGGACTTATTTTTATATATAATTGGTCTAGTGGTTTATTCATAGTTTATAATTATGAGCACATTTATGTTTATAGATTTGTCTGACTTTCCTGACAAACCATATATAGATCCTGGCATTAGGAAGGTTTCTGAAATATAGTCATTGAATGAATAAAAGAATTTCCCTCCTATACTTATTTCACCATTTAATGGTGTAAGTTTTTATACTCTTCTTTTTTAAGAAAGAATCCATGAATCATACAGTATGCCTTCATGGTCCTTTACTATATCACTGCATCTACATTTTTTGTTGATCTCACAGCCAGGATTTTTAGGTCACAGTCTTTTCCTTTGATCTATTTTCTGGTTTTTAGCATTTTAGAGAAGTTATGCATCAACCATCTTGTCTATATTGTCTGCTGGATGTTGTTAAATTTTTTATCTTTAAATATGACATATCCTCTGAATATGGCTTCTTTTTGTTCTTCTTTCACTAATTTTGCAAGATACTAAATTATATCTCTCTGCAGATGCTTACCTTAATTCAACTTGGTGTTTTCTCCTACATCATTATAAAGATTTTTCATAATATTTTCAAATTATTAAAGGAAACATTTTAAGCTTCCCAGGCTTGCCTTAAATAATTTGTTTTTGTCACTTACATTTTTTTTTTTTCAGTGTTTTCACTCTTTATTTTTCTAATTTCCAGATGTTTTCAAGCCTGGCTTGTGTTTGTGTAATTCAGTTTTCTATCACGACTAATGAGGTTTTTAATTTCAAGATACATTTATTTAATATCTACATTCAGTCTTCCCTGCATCCGACTATCCCTACCTTGTGTCCATTTCTTTGAAGCATCTTTTTTTTTTTTTTTATCTTTGAGAATGAAAATAAATATCTAACAAGTTTTGTTCTTGCACTCAAAATCATTGTTTCCTAGAGAATTATTTAATTCTGGTGATTCCAGAAAGTTCTTTCCACCTAGATTATTGTTTCATGTATCTGCTGATTTTCTCCCTACCTCTTAATTGGGAAGAAGCTCTACAGACACGAATTCTACCATATGTAACCTTGAGAAAGCATTGTTTCTGCTCTCCATTTATAGAAGGACCTTTACCAGTGTAGTATTTTGTTTTTATTTGTTTACTTGTTTTTTTTTTTCTTTTTTTGCCAGCTAAGACAAAAATTGGCATCAATTTACTCAGAACAAAACTCTTTTTACAGGTTATAATTCACATCCTTCTTTTGGAAAGGAAATAGAGTTTTTAAGAGAGTGGTAAACACTTTTTGTTTGTTTTTGGTTTTGTGAAACTTTGAGACTTTGCATACTAATTTTGAACCCATTTAGCCAGTTCTCAAGAGTCTAATGATCATTAACCACAGGTCTTTTTCTTTAGTAATTGATCACAAGTTTCTAACAATAATTTCTCCAAAACACACACACACACACACACACACACACTACATATTCCTACCAAGTACCTATATTTGAATAGGTCCATTTCCCATTTGAGTTCCTTCCTTTTTATGCATTAAATTTATAACTAAAAAATTGATACTAATGTCTGAGGGTATAGCTCATGGTAGAGCACTGACCTATCCCCAGCACCTAATAAAAACAAAAACAAGCAAACAAAACCCAAACTCTCATGTTTTGGATATGAGGTATTTCCCAAAAGCTCATGTGGGAGACAATGTAGCAATATTCAAAGGTGAAAGGATTAGAAAATGATAGCTGTAACCTCATCAGTAGATTCATCTATTTGATGAATTAATACTTTAAGTTGATTACTGGGTGGTTACTATAGGCAGGTGGGGCATGGCTGGAGAAGTAGCTCACTGGCGATGTGCTTTGGGCAATTATATTTTATACCTGATTCTTCAAGCTCTCCCTCTCTGCTGCCTGGCTGTCATGAGCAGACAGCTTTCCTCTACTACACTCTTCTACCATGATGTTCTGCCTCACTCAGGCCCAGAGCAGTGGTGTTGACTTACCATAGACTGAACCTCTGAAACTGTGACCCAAATAAACTTACTCTTGTTCTTGTCAGGTATCTCAGTCACAGTAATGAAATGCTGAGTAACATACACACACAAAACTTTGAAACTAAATTTTATGGGAACAAAACTTAACCAGTCTTTCATCAATTGAAATTATTAATGTTATTCTACTAACATCCACTTAAGAAATGCTTTAAATAAGCTTTCTGGCCCTTGTATCATTTATCAAGTTATCTAAAACAGTAACCATTGCCAACCAATACCTATTGTAGCTTTCCTGCTTATAAAGTCACCCTGTGTAAGAGGATGTCTCCCTGCTCTTGTTCCCTTGAATTGGGGTATTAATATAGGTTTCTCAGCCCCTTATGCTTACTTCTTAGGCTAGGTATTCTTTCAGAGGAGGGGAAATAATGCAGGACAATTTCCTTGTTTTTGACTTCCTTTCCTGTTTTCAAATACAGATATTTTTCTCATTTCAGGGTGTTATTCATGTTATATCATTTATTTAAAATTTTTAATGTTTGAAAGGTGTTTTAATGGTCATTAATGGTCATTTATAAAGTCAGATCTTTGTAGGATTAGATAATCAATCTAGTTAATATTTATTTGAGGTTAGAACACAACTTGGGAGAATTATCTTTTGTTACATGTTAGTGGAAAAACTAAATCGGGCAAATATGCAAACCTAATAAAAATATTACTAAGGGATTTTGAGGAAAATTATAAAAACATGAATTACTGATGTATGGTTAAGGGAATGACTTCATAAGGTACCCTGTTACAGCTGGATCTTTGAAAATCAATGTAAATTAGATAATTATTTGGAAACCACTTTTCTGGAGGTGTTACTAGTGATTATACCAGTATTGCTTTAAACAAAAGTGAATTCTTTATAGTACAGGTTTGAGAATTGCAGTTAGAAGGGTGGATGAAGTTGATTATGTGTCCTTGAATGCTAAGATGTGAAATACTGAAAATAATATGGTTTAAAATAGTTGTTCTAGTGATCTTAGAGCACTAGCCATAGGCAAAGAGAAGCAGACAGTTAGGCCATCCTACTGAATCTAGGTATAGAATGCTATAGATGAAGGTTTAGCATACTTGGAGTACCAGTGGTAAGGGTGTCACAATAGAAAACTTGCAGGATGTGGTAACTGTTGGGTGAGTTATACAAGGTCAAAACAGTTTTGCTAATACAAAGGGACATTGTTCATGAGACCACTTTTTTCAAATTTATTAAGCTGTCGAATTGATATTATAAATAATGTTGTAAGAAAATAAAGTATGATAGTTGGATAAGTTCCAGATCTAGAAATTTTATGCAATAATTAACTGCTTGGGCCTCAGGCCAGATGTCTGGTGCTTTTGGTGCCCTCATTTTATCCCATTTGTAATCTGGTGTTGCATACTATGGTCTGGGAGTTGGGGTTTTTACTATCTCTACTTTCAATTTCTGTTCAGCAAAGTATCAGTTCTGTTCCCAGGGTCTTGTTTTTGTTTTTTCCATCGGAGGTTAATTCTTTTTTCTTAATTAGCTCACATGACAGAAACTTATTGAGCAACTACTGTATTGTCAGGTCCTGTACTAGACTTGGAGATTAAAGGAAACTAAAACTATTGGGTGATAATTGCTAATCAGTAAATCCAAGCACATTTTCACTAGTAATGTGTTATCTTGATTTTTGGGAGGCAGTTATTTCAAAGGAGCATGGGGGAAATGCTTTTCATTTGGAGAAGGCTATTTTGTTTTTCTCAAACCCTATCAATAGGTGATTACTTTTTCTTGTAATTTCAGAAATCGAGCAATTTTCTTTTTATCTCCACTAGGGGACAGTATGTCACCACTAGAATTTTTTCTTTCATATCAACTATACACACACACACATACATACATACACACACATACACACACACAAAAGATAGCCTCAATAGATTTTTATTTAATATTAGTGATATTAATTTTGTAAGATCATTAACAAGCTCGTTGGAAATTTATAAAGTCTGCCACTTAAGATTTGTGTATATTGTACATTTATGAATAAAGTATACATATTTACAGATACAGTTGCAATAATTTATTTATTTAGCATCTTTGAAATTTTGTGACAGAGAAAAAATTCCCATGAGTTTACCAAAACAAGATCACAAACTGATATCAACATTGAACACTAAGCAATCTGAATTTCAGAACAATTTTGTAACTCATGAAATTGAATTAAGTGTTAGGTATGGAATCTGCTTAAACAATGCAATGTTTACCCTTCCAGAAGGATTGTGTAATCTCCTGAAACATCGGAAACCTAAATATATACAATACATTTTAACTTTATAGTTCTTTCTAAAGAATGCATTGTGTTCTATAAGAGTGATGTCTATCCAGGATGAATATTTCTAAAAATTTCCTTTCAAGTGTCTATAAAGATTTAAAGAACAAATGGCATCATAGCTCTTCCTGCTATTGTTTTATACAGAATTCTATAAAATCTACATAAATTGGATTTTAACAGCCTAATTACACTTCTTTAAGTACTTAACATTTGCATAAGACAGTGACGAGATTTAATATTTAAAATATACTTAAATTTTTATTTTAAAATATAAATGCTCACTCTGGGAATAGTTTCTTCAAAACTTGTCTTTTGAGAAAATCAAAAGGGACAGTTAGTAACAGCTGTGAAAACAGGAGTATCATAGAATATCAACCACTGGTATGTTTATTTGTAAATTGTGACTTATTGGTAATTTACTTCTGGAACTGCAGCTGCTACTGGTCCAAACATCATGGAGGAAGCAGCAGAGGAGGTAAATAAAAAAAAGACCTGCTGGGAGTTATGGAGGTATTGCTGTCATACCCAAACTCCTGTCAGATTAAAGGACCTCTACTTTCCCTGCTTTAATAAAAGTTTACTAAAGTCTTAAAAGTCCCCTGAGAATTGCTGCATTCAGACCACTCTGCTTTGCTAATGATAACAGATACAGTCAACATAAAGACATCAATTCACAACAAAGCCATGATAAAAACATATATGAAAGACCAAAGCAGTATACAGGATTCCACTGACAAAACAGAATCACTGTGAATACATTTAGAATTATCCTATCTGTTTAAGACATAACTGTCATTAGAACTTTTCTTTTGTTCATCTTTCATCTAACCATGTGTATTTCTTTTTTCCCCTTTTTATTGGTGCATTATAATTATACATAACAGTTGGATTTGTTATAATATATTAATACATGCACTGAAAATTTTGATCAATTTCATTCCCCAGCACGTCCCCTTTCCTCCCCTCCCTCCTAAAACCCCCTCTTGTATTCTACTGATCTCCCTTTTATTTTTTTTTTATTTGGTCTAATTAGTTATACATCAAAGTAGAATGCATTTTTACACACTGTACACAAAAGGAGCACAATTTCTCATTCCTCTGGATGTATATGTTTCAGAGTCACACCAGTAGTTTAATCATACATGTATATAGGGTAATAATGTTTGTCTCATTCCACGGTCCTTCCTATCCCCACAGTCCCACCCCTCCCTTCACTCACTTCTGCACAATCCAAACTTCCTTCATCTTCCCTACCCACCCCCACTATAGATCAGCATCTGCTTATTAGAGAAAATGTCCATCATCTCTAGCAATTAGAGAAATGCAAATCAAAACTACCCTAAAGGGGCTGGGGTTGTGGCTCACATGTAAAGTGCTTGCCTCACACATGTGGGGCACTGTAACCATGTGTATTTCATCCTAATTTTGAACTTCATCTTGAAATTGTGTAGGGGATAGAGAAATAGCTAACTAGAAGTTTCTTGGTAAGACTTATGGTAAATTCTAACCCTGAATAACTTAGTTTGAGGATATAGAACATTTAAAAAAACATTTATATAGTGTGTTGTTTTTTTTTTTTTTTTTTTTTTTGGTACTTTTCCTAATATCCTTAAAATCCAACTTTTAAGATACTTTTTAAAGTCTCAGTGAACTATTGGTAGATGCCGGATAAAATTAAGTACAAATCTTTAGTTACTTTTAGCTTGACTTCCACAATATTTTTCATAATATCTCATGCAATATAAGGCTAAGACTTGTGGATTATTAATATGATTCTTTTGGAATCTTTTACTGAAGACTAGAATTTTTAAGGAAATAAATGTTTCTTTTTACAGATTTTGGACATATTTCTGAAGAGAAATGCTTTCTGGAAATTTGGAAAATGTTTTATATTTTTTTATTTTATATGCTAAAACAAATTGAATTCCTGAACCTAAACACCCTTGAAACTGAATTTAAAATGATTTGTTTTTTTCTCATGAGAAGCATAAAATAAATTCATTATAAAGATTTTGAAAATGTAGCAAAGCACAAAGAAAAAATTGTCATAGAATCCATCATCCAGAAATATTCCTGTTAGCATTTTATATTTTTCTTTTGCATATTTTCAGAAAACTGACTACTACAGAGTATGCTTTATTCCCTTTTAAGCTCATTTCTATTTTTGATATAATGTAGTTGTAACCAAGAAAAAAGAGTGAATGCTGTATTTTCAATTATTAGTTAAATTTTTATTATTGTATGAGAGGATAGAGTTTTAAATTTTTGAAACTGAAAATTTTTGACATTGTTAGGAATTGAACAGGATGATTAAACAAGTAACGATAGTCATGACAATAATTTAAACATAAGAAAAAATGCATACCTTAGTACATCTTATAGTATTAAATAGCCTCCTGTTTTTCTTTTTTTTAATTTTACTCAACAAAAACATTTTGCTTTTTGTGTGTGAATATGTAAACACTGGTATGCAGTCTATACAGTTTATGCTTTTTACAGCTAATGAACTGAAATTGAGAGAAACCTGAACCCTGGAAATTAATGTTGCCGAAGTATCAAAGTGAATAAACTGCTGGTAAATTTAATTTTGGTAGCTTTTCTTTACTTTCTGACACATTTCTTGAAATGCTTATGACACTGAGGTGCCACTATAAGAATGATCATGATACAAATTCACTATCTCTTCTCTCTGTCCCTTAACTCAGGCTTTTTGTTGTTGTTGTTGTTGTTGTTTTTAACCTGTCTTCAGGATCGCTAATACTCTCTTCAACTCTGCCTATCTCATGTTATTATACCCGTCCAAATAATTCTTGATTTCAAGTCTCATTTTTTACAATTTAGAAATATTCCTTATTATAGACTATGTTGAAAATGTTCATTTTCCCTTTTCATCAATATTTTTATTTCTTCTTCTGTTCTTTGTATGTTAATTATAGTTGTTTTGAAACCCTTGCATGTTGATTCCAGAATGAATATCATTTCTGGATCTGCTTAAATTGATTATTTATTTTCTCTTAATTATGGATTCCTTTTTTTTTTTTCCTGTCTCTTTGCCTTCTGCTTGTTTGCTTGTTTAGTAGTGTTTTATTCCATGCCACATTTTAGTAACAAAACATAAAAGCTCTAGATTGTTTAAGCTTCCAGTAAAGAATATAAAAATTTGTTCCTGCAGGCAGTTGTATTACTGGGAGATCACCTTGATTTGTGGAAGTTGTTACTTTCTTGGGGCAAGTCTACTTCAGTTTTGCTTTTATTCCTAAGCCAAGGTCATGGCCTTTCAGAGATCTCAACTGGAAGCCATAGGTGTACACCAAGGTCCTTCATTCTAGCTAAACTCAAATCTAACTTCTTCCTCCTCAGCCCAGTGAGGCTTTGAATTCTCTGCTCAACTCTACAGCCTCCCAGCCATTGTTCTCTGCAAGTCTTCATTGAGTCTTTAACTGGACGTGCAGTTAGGAGCTGAGCAAGGACTAAAGGAGGATTTTTAGCAAGTTATTAGGACTTCTGTGCAACTGCTTCTTGTCTGGGACTTTACTTGCACATTGCACAAATTCAGCCCATCTTACCAACTCAAAATTGTAGTCTATCTTTTCTGCTCAAAAACATTTCCTGTTCTCTCTTTGGTCTCTTTTCTTTGTATTTTGGAAAAATGATCTCAATAAGTCATTTGTTGTGAATGTTAGCTACTAGGCTTTTCCTTCAAGATTTATAGAACAGGCTTTTGTTACTGTGCAAGAACTCCAATCAGTAACTTTTCAGATATAATAGTTGTGTGTGTTAACAGAGTGTTATCAGCTTCTCTATCATAGCTGAAGTCAGTATACCCTATAAAAATAATGTTCATTACCTGTTAATATTGGATATTTAGTAGGTGTGAGTGCTTTATTATATGTCTTACCTAATTCATCAAACACACACACACACACACACACACACACACACACACACACACAACATGTAGGTAGGTAATACTATTGTCCTGATTTTAGATGAAATGTGGTATTATTCAGCTTTCTCTCCCCGCAACAAATATCCAAGATAAACAACTTAAAGTAGGAAAGGTTTATCAAGGCTCCCAGTTTCATTCCATGATGTCTTGAGCCTGTGGTGGCATATTACCTCATAATCCCAGCATTTGGTAGAGGAGGCTTGTTCACCTTGTAGTAGCCAGGTAGCAGAGAGTAAAAGAAGCAGTGGCCAAGGTCCCACTGTCATCCTCACTGTCCTAACTTCCTTCCACCAGGCCCAGTCCCCTGAAGGTTCCACCACCTCCCAATGGCACCATATGCTGGTAGCTAAGCCTTTATCACATGGGCCTTTGGGAGACATTTAAGATCCAAACCACAACATATGGAGAGCTATACAATGTCTCAAAATTCACTTAAAATTGTCAAAGTTGGTATATGAATGCCAGCATCTTATCTGTTGCATAATCTATTAAAGGAATATCCTGTTTTATTCAAGGGACATACAAATCAGCAAGTGCACACAAATAACTTATCTTTGTAATGCAAGTTTTATAATTCTAATACATAACCATTTATAATATCAAGAAAAAAGTTACTTGTTACTTTTTTTAAAAAGTTATATTTTAGATTTACAGAAAAACTAAGATGATTTAGAGTTTCTGTGAACCCTGTACCTGGTTTCCCCTATGATAGTCTTTACTAGTATGGTACATTTGTTACAACCAGTGAACCAACATTGGTATATTATTATCAACAGTCCTTAATTTATTCAGATTTTCTTTTGTTTTATCTACTGTATTTTTCTGTTTTAGAATACCACATTACTTTTAATTCTCTCCATAGGCTCTTCTTGGCCATGATAGTTTTTCAGACTTGGTTTTTGGTGATCTTGGCAGTGTTTTTAGCTTTTATTTAAATATATTATCAATACCAGATATGAATTGTACATATTAACGGAATTCAGAGTGATATTTCTGTACATGAGTGTAGCATGCATTGATCAGTCAGCTTTCCCTTTTCTACTTTCTTATTCTGCTTTCAGATTGGCTTTTTTCAGCTTCCACATTGACAGTTTTTAAAAGGAGTATTTTTGGGGGGTGTTAGGAGCACCCTTCTTCTGGAATCTATCTGATGTTTTTCTCATAGTCTGGGGCTAAGGTTGTGTGGAGGAAGACTATCAAGGAACATTTTCATATATCAAGAGTCCATATTACTAATATAACTTTTCATTGCTCATACTTAACTAATTTTCTTAGTTTAATATTAAACATTTTTATTCTAAAATATTTGGAGCTCACCAAGAAGTGTGTTTTATTTGTTCTCATTTGTCAATCATGTATCCTCTGCTCCCCACCTTCCTCAAGGATTAAAACAAGTTTTTTTTTTAACCCATTTGCAGCAATAAATACTTAAAAACACCAGCTTTTGAAGTATAATTCACATATCATATAATTCACCCATTAAAAGCAGGAAATCCAATGGTTTATAGTTTGTTTAGAGATGTACAATCACCACCAAAATCAGGATTAAAACATTTCCATCACCTAGAAAAGAAACTCCATAACTACTTGTAGTCATTCCTCATTTTTTTTCCACTTTCCACCTAATCTTTCCCTCCACCCTCAGGCCTGTTGCAGTCACTTATCTGAGTTTTGTCTCTATGTATTTGTCTATTCTGGATTATTTTTTAAATCACTCTTATCTAACTGTAATTATATGTCCTTTGACCAACGTCTTCCTCTATTCCCTACTCTCTACCACCCAAGCCTCTGGTTAAAACTCTTCTACTGCGTTTTTTCCGTGAAATCATATATTATTTTTTTTCAGTACCTGGTTTATTTCACTTAACATTATGTTTTCCAGGTTCATCCTTGTTGTTGCAAATGACAGGATTTCATTCTTTCTGGTATTCCATTGTGTAAATATAAGGCATTTTCTTTTCCATTCATTCATTAACGGACTCTTAGGCTGATTTTGTATTTTTGTGATTCTGAATATTGCTATAATGAACATAGAACAGTAGATGTCTGTTCAGGATAATGATTTTATTTCCTTAGGATATATGGTTAGCAGTTGGACTGCTGGAAGTCAGTTCTATTTTTAATATTTTAAGGAACCTCCATACTGTTTTCCATAATGACTGCACTAATTTATCTTCCCAACAACAGTGTGAAAGGGTCCCCTATATGTCACTTCTTTGCCCACATTTGTTTCCTTTTGCCTTTTTGATAATAGCCCTTCTAACTGGAGTGAGATGACATCTCGATGTCATTTTGTTTTACCTTTAATAGTTATATGAACAAAATGCTTAACTTCACCAGTCATTAGAAAAATGCTTTTTTGAGAGAAACATTTGATTTTGCGTTTTTCTATGTTATCAAGAGAAGGAATTTTGAAATGAGTTTAACAATTTATAAATTGTACATCTTTGTACATGATAGAATTTTCTGAGTATATGTGTGTCTTACCATGTTGTTCAGTCAGTTTTTAAATTCCCAAATTTTTAAGGAGAAAAAATAATCAAATGAGTTCAGGCAGAATGGGAAAACAATCAGTGGGATGACATAGTCTTCTCACTGAATCTTTCAAAATAAAGCCTATAAAAATTGCAGAAGTAAATAAATCTTTAAGAGAACATCTTAAGTTATTAACTAACATATGTGTTATAGAGCTATCTAAATGAGCAGATAAAATTTATTCTGTTATAGAAATATGATTTTCCTAATACTGGGATCTTAAACACTTTTTTCTTAATTTCTTCATTTGTTATTATGCTGCTTTCATAATGACAAGTATAAGCTGGTTTCAAAAGAGCTATAGAAATAGACATTTTCTTTTTTTTTTTTTTTTTTTTTTTTTTTTTTTTTTTTTTTTTTTTTTTAGTAGAGTTTTATAGTTACACATAGTAGTTGGGTTCTTTCCAACAAACTCAGATATGCATGGAATTTGATTTCAGGTTATGATCCTCCCTTTTCCCTTCCATCTTCCCTTCTCCTTACTCTACCCTGCTAGACTTCCTTTTGTCCATCTATTTATTTATATTTAATAGGTTCTTTTTACTTGTACATAATGGTGAAATTCCCTATGGCATATTTATATGTACATAACATGATGTTTTAAAGAATTTTAGAGAATACTCCCCTTTCTCATCCCTCCTTTCTGCTTCTCAATTTTCTGTTTTCTACACTACTGATCTTCCCTACATCTTTTTGATATCCTATCCTTCCCTCACCCTTTTCTTTATTTTTTAGTCTAGTTTCCTCATATGAGAGAATACATTCAATTTTCAATCTGATTTTGGCTTATTTCACTTAGCATAATAATCTTCATTTCCATACATTTACTGGCAAGTGCCATATTTCATTCATCGTTATGGCTGAGTAGAACTCCATTGTGTGGTGTGTGTGTGTGTGTGTGTGTGTGTGTGTGTGTGTGTGTGTAGGTATCACAATTTCTTAATCCATTCATCTGTTGACGGGGACCTGAGTTGAATCCATAATTTAGCTACTGTGAATTGTGAAACTATAAACATTGAGGTGTGCATCTCTCTATAATATACTAATTTTAGATCTTTTGGGGAAATACCAAGAAATGAGATATCTGGGTCATATGTTGGTTCCATCCCTAGTTTTTTGAAGAATCTCCATACTGCTTTTCGGAGTGATTATACTAGTCTGGAGTTCCACCAACAATGTACAAGTGTTCCTTTTTCCACACAACCTTGCTAGCATTTATTATTGTTTATATTCTTGATCATTCCCAAAGAGGAAGGTTTAATTATTATTATCTGTTTTCTCAATTTAATAAATGAGACTAGAGAGTAAATGTGCTTTATAGACCCTCCAACATTGTAGTTAATTGATCAACTATGATAAATACATGCCAATAGATTGCATTTCATTCTATTTTAGAATACTTTTTTATGTTTATGAATGATATGACATGATATGAATGATATGACCATTGTGGGTCTTCCCAGTTCTACTCAGGGATGAATTGATTGTTTTGGGTTTTTTTTTTTTTTTTTTTTTTTTTTTTTTTTTTCTCTTTTTCCCACTCCTGGGGATTGAAGCCAGGGCCTTGCACATGCTAGGCAAGGACTTTACCACTGAGCTACTTTCCCAGTCAGCAACTGAGGAAATTGATGGGACAGAGCAGCTCAAGCAGAGGTGACCTCTCACCACCATCCTCATAGATGAGGAACCCAGGGCCAGGGTTGTTGGAGACATGGTGCTGGTGGTGAGGCTTCAAGAATACTTTTTCTCAGTACTATTGCCAGACTTCAGGCTAAATATGCAAATAGGAGTACACACAGTAAGAAACAGCAGTCCATGTCAACATATGAGTTTAACTGAAAGGGTGATGATATCTCTATCATAGTCAGAGCCTTCTTTGCTTTGGAATTTTATAATTTATGGAGTGCTACCATGTGTTAGGCATTGAACTAAGTGTTCCATATTCAGAGATAAAATGAAAAATTCTTTACATCACAAAATCATCATCTGGTAGAATAAATGGCCAACTAAAAAGACTTAAAATGCAGTATGCTAGAGGAATTTGCAGCTGTGGAAACAGTCACTTCACCCAATCTGGGCTGGGCTGTAGGATAGGAGTCAGAAGAGATTTTAGGAGTCAGAGATACCTGGATTGAACCACAAAGAGTAATTAAGGTTAGCCAAGCGAGGAAGGTTGCTGGAAAGCTTTTCTGGCAAAGGAATCAGCTGGTACAGAGGGATGCAAGCTTAGAAAAATCGTTTGTGTGGGCAATCTTAAATAGTTCTATGTGGCTTAGAGAATGGAATGATTTAAAAGGACTGACAAGAAGCTGAAAGGATAATAGATGTTTCATTAGCAGGTAGAGGGATCGGACTTTGTCTTGAGGCTAAAAGTTAGCCTTCAAAGGATTTTAGGCAGGAGAGTGATGTAATTTCAAATTTTAAAATCACTTAAAATAAATTTGAAAATAAGTATTTTCATTGTTTCATAAGAATGGGCATAGACGAGGGCACATCTTCAGAGAGACTGTTATGAAACTGTTCCTGTAGTTGAGGACAGAGGTGTACTGCTGGCAGTGATAGTTTGAGTGTCATCCTCCTTCATACCATATCCTAATGTGCAAAGATGCAATAAGCAATAGGAAGTAGATGCAGCAGATGGTAGAGATCTATTGGATGTTGGGATAGGGCATTAAGGATGACACAAGAGTTCGTAGATGGACTACCGTACCCATACTTTTTTTAAAGAAATACATAACAGTTCATAAGGTAGAGACCTTAAAGTTACTAGTTTTGTCTCCACTTTCCCTTTTCATTCAGATTATAATCTTCATACCTTCAGGAAGCCTTTAGTTAGAATAAACAGATTTTCACAAGCAATATAATTTCAATGGCAAAACCACATCTTAGCAACTTGTGAGATAATTTCACGATTTTTCCTGATCCTTACTTCACAAACAACAGGTTTTTCCCCATGCCAGTACTCACAGACAGTTCATAACCAAGTTGGAGAACATTCAGAAATAAGAGAAGGAAACACTTGCATCATCGAGCAAATATTCACACTTCAGTGGAGAGCCAAAATTGGTCAGAAATTGGATTAAGGGAAAATAATCTTGTTTCTGTTCACATTTGAAATTGTATCAGTGTTTTTCTTTATATCTTTAGCAGACATATATTGTCTGTAATGAAAAGCAATTGCAAAAGCACTTCCCCTTTATTTAGGGGACTGAGTTCATGCTAGTTAGTAAAGTTCAGGGTTGTAAATTCAAGTCCATATTGCAGCAGATCTTGCAAAGTGGCTCCTTATCACATTTAATGTGTGTCATGTTTTTGTACTGAAATAATTATTGTTTTACTTATTTTCAGGATGAGCAGAAGCTACAGGAGAGTTTAAGGCAAGGTGCCATCATTATTGCTGCCTTAATTAAAGAAAGAAATTCTGCACTCATTGGTCAGCTACTGGTAGCATGAAGAACACAGATGACAGGATATTGGGCATCCAAAAACATTTGCTTAATTTGTTAATGTATCTGTGTTTTGTTTTATCCCCCTCCCCTACTCCCCCTTATATGTGATAGAATATTTTCTATATCTTATGATTCATAGGATGGGATGCTTTGATTATAAAAGTGGATAAGTGTTGATATCTATGATATTGTGTGTGTCAAATATAAATTGCCTGAACCAGGAAAGAGTACATGGTGGAAAAAAACTGCCTTCACATAACAAATCTTTTCACAAAGGCTGAAAGATCAAGTTGAAATAATGAACCTTCTAGGAATGAGAATTTAGAAAGCTTCAGTGATTATCTTAATTCTGTTTATTAATCATACTATATCGAAGCTGATAAATAGTCTTCAGACTTCTCAATGCTAAAATTGTCTTTTCACCATATGATGTTTTATCATTTTTTCTTGTATTGATATTTTATATACCTTCAGAACAAAGGTGGGGGCATGACAGGAAATGGAATTGTTTCAGTTTTCTTCACTGTTTGCCTCCTATTCCTCTGTATTTCTAAAGGAGAGGCAATATCATCCTGCTCTTCTATTATTTTTAAATTGTGTTTCCTCTTTGGTTTATCAAATATAATTTTGATTTATATTATTTTAAAGAATCTCATTTTTCTGAGTACATTTAAATATCTGGAGGGTTTCATAGGAGTTCGGTGTTTTTAGTCAATTCCTGGTTGGCAGCCTTTTGTAAAGCACATCATAGAGTTAAATTAATTACTCTTTCTATGCAGATACTGCCTCCTTGTTAAACCAAGTCCTTATTCTTTCTAATATCCATTGACGTATAGGTCTTGAATATTAATATCTTCCTTTACACTGAACAATTATGTGCATACAATCATTAGAAATGCCTTTTATTTTATCCATACATTTATTTTATAAAAGTAGACCAGATCATACCAGTTCTTAGGCTGCATGTGGATATTATAAAAGTTGCATGAAATGTTTTCAGCTAAAGATAGGCAATAAAATAAAATATCAACCTCGTGAAATTTCTTTTTTCCCTGTATTCTTCCAGTATCAGTATAGTAACTAAATTTATATTTTACATTTAAATAACCATGAGTAGATTATAATGGGCATGGAATAATTATTGCAATTCATTCTCCTAAAGGAAATGGATTGTTTGAATATAGGTTGGCTCTATATGCCTGGGTTCACCACTTTTCCTTTCTCTAGGGTTGTTAGGAGATACAAATCAGTTAACTCACACTGTTGAGGTGAAGCATTTGGGCAATGTGTAGGTTTGGCTAGAATATCTGTGTCCCTTTTGGGGTGATAACTATGATGAAAGGAGTGGCAGCAAGGGCCACACCCCGTGCCTATTGAAGTCTTCAGAGAAATTTTAAGACCTTGAAAATTCTCAGAAAGGCAGAAGGGAAACATTACTTGTGTCTGCAGCACAACATAATCACCTTACTCTCCAAGGTGCCAGCTCTGGCAACATAGATCTCAACAAGGGACATATTTATCAAATATCAGGCACAGATTCATCTTGGAGCACTCTGTGATCCACAGCATTGAAAATTAAAAAGAGCAAGACCCACCCACCCCCATTCTCACCACTCACCCTGCTTTCACTGTTCGGATGAGAAAGTTGGGGTTCAGGGATCTAATTACCTTGCCCAATTTAATGGGGATCCATTGTAAAGGAGGCAGGGCTTAAACTCAGAAAGACTGATGATACATTTTAAACTCATATCCAAGCATAACAATGACTCCTGGCAAAGACTTCCAAAAGAGAGGTTGTAACATGTACATGAGAAAGCCAGAAGCATGGAGTGGGCATCCAGGAATGGATAAGACTGAGGGACACCTCTGTCCAATGATCAGATGGAAGTCCTGGGGCTTCTGGCTTTTAAGCCACCTTTCCAGCATATGGTAGGCAGGGGTTAAGGGATAGCGAGACTAATATGTAAAGATAAATTGGCTAATATGTAAAGATAAATTATTTTATTGATTGTTAAGAGATAAAGGAATAACTTTGTTTATATCAGTACTTTGTAAATTTCTTTTTCTTTTATTCTAAGTTGTTGTTTATGACAGCAGAATGCATTACAATTCATATTACACTTATAGAGCACATTTTTACATATCTCTGGTTGTATGCAAAGTATATTCATACCATTTGTGTCTTTTTGTAAATTTAATTACTGTAATTAAAACCTGTCCAGTCTCTGTTTTCCAAGATTCCTTAAAAAAGAATAGTAGTTATGCCTTAGGACTGCAGAAATTGCTTCTAGTTGTGGGAGATTTTGTGGAAAGACTTTTACTTATAAATATATGCTACTTAGTTAAATGAAATTTACTTTCTTTAAGAATTCAAATCAGAGCAATACCATCTTGTATTGGTAAGAGGTAGTAGGTTTTTGTTTTTCCTATTAATGTGCTCAATTTAGAGGTGATGCAAGTATACTCATCTACACATAAAAGTCAGACCTCTATATCCTGTCAGAGACATTGTTATTGCAGCTATTTTAAGCATTTTGCATTGGTTTAACAGTAAAATTCTTTTTTGATGCTAATATATTGCAACTGAAATTTTACTTCACATATATAAATATAGCGATCATTTTATGAAAATAAAATCCCAGTATGTTTTCTATTAAAAATGTGTAAATTTCATTTTAGTGTTGAAATTAATTGTGCATTTATGGAAAGATAAATGATAACATTTTAACTGAACCATTAGAACCCATTTACAAGAAGAAAGACTGAAGTCATTTTAAAAGTTCATTTTGGAAATAAGTAGAATAAGTTAAAAAAAAAGATTTACTTTGTTAGCATGACTTTAAAATAAGTGGATTAGAAGTGGCTATGTAGGTGGTGGTTAGCATTTTTACCATTTGTACACATTCTTGTATATGTTAGTTTTAAAATTGTGAAAAATGTTTGCATATTTTTAAATGAAAAGTAAAAAAAAACTAATATTCTAAATATGTTCTCTCTCAAAACAAACAACAAAAATAATTGATACATTATTTATAATTTTTAATCTAATGACATCATTTTTGTTCATATTTAAGGTGTACATATTTTTTCAAATTCAGTCACAATAAGTATCATGCTCTCAAAAATACAGTAGTGTAATGCTTTATATTTTGAAAAGCTAGAATTTGGAGTCCAGATCTACTGTTCTGTTAAAAAATATTGTAAAAATTAAAATAATAAAAAATTATAAAACCATAAGTCCAAGTTGGATCTCTTTCTTCTTCCAGTCATTTTCATCACGTTTCCTAGCAGTTATATTTTAGTGGCTACTATGTACACAAGAGTTATATTTGAGCTCAGGGGAAAAGAGTATTGTGCTCACTTCATGATATCTTTGGTGAGTTGTGCTATTGTTCAGAAACACTCTTATCTTCCCCTTTCCTTCCTCCAGAGGATTACGTGTTAACCCCTTGACTTTAGGATTCATCATGAGACCTGCTTTGACCAATGGATAGAATCAGAAGTGATGGTGTGCCACTGACACTAAACCTTAAGATACTGCATACATTTTGCTTGTTTTCTTACACTTCTGCCACCATAGTGACAACACCAGCCTAGCTTGCTTCCACAGGAAGATGATAACCTGGGCCAGTGGACCTCCAACTAACTACACATGACTGGAGAGCCACCTTGCTCAGTTCAGTGGACCTCCAGCAGACATATGAGTTAAATAAATGTTCTTGTTTGTTTTTGTTAGTAATGAGGACTGAGTCTTTCCCACCCCACCCCACCCCCTTGGTACTGGGGATTAAACCCAGAGATCCTTAACCACTGAGCCACATCCCAGCCCTTTTTTGTATTTTATTTAGAGACAGGATCTAGCTAAGTTGCTTAGGCCCTCACTAAGTTGCTGAAACTGGCTTTGAACTCATGATCCTCCTGCTTCAGCCTCCCCAGCTGCTGGGATTATAAGCATGTATCACCTCGCCTGGTGGGGACTGAGTCTTATTACACCCTTTTTTAATCAAGGAAAGAAAATCTATGGTAATCTGTAGTATATATATGTCCCCACAGGTTAAGGAAGTGTCTGGAGACACATTTTGCTAAAACAGTACTTATAGGAGAATTGTTAGAGCAATGACCCTGAAGTACAGGAAAGTTCTCAGGATTACTAGGCTTTTTTTCCCCTTTTTTTTTTTTAAAAAAAAATGGTTATTTTTAGTTATACATGGCCATAAAATTCAATATTTAGTAGCTTCTAAAAGAGAAAAATGGGCCTGAATGTTTTAGAAAAGTTTTCAAAAGAGGTGAAATTTTCTGGGCTATGAAGTGATACTGAGTTGAAATTATGGGTATTTAACATAATTAACACTTATTGAATGATTACTTACTATATTCCAAAAACTATTCTCACTGCTTTGTATATACAGGATAATACATGTTATTCTTCATAATACTCTTATGTGCTGGATAGTACACTTATCCATTTACAAAGGAGGAGTAAATGCATGTAGTCCCAGCAACTCAGGAGACTGAGGCAGGAGGATTACTGGAGCCAGGAATTTGAGACCAGCCTGGATGCAGTGAAAACCCATCTCAAAAACAAAATAAAACGTGAGGAAACCAACACATAAGTTACTAATTCAGAATCACCTAAGTAGTGAGTGGTAGAAATGGTAATCAAATTTGATTATATGGCCTCAAAGTTTATATTCCTAAGTACTATGCTGTATGATATTGCAAAAATACTATTTTAAGATTCCTTAAAGAAAAACTCTCATAGATAGACCTCAATATCTTATCTTTAATAACAAAACAAATAAAATGAATACAACCCAATACTTTTCAGTGTTTCTGTATTCCTTTTTTTTTTTTTTTTTTTTTTTTGTCTATGGCCACTCTAGTGTGCAAATGTTAGAACATCCTTGGATCTGCATGTGAAATTAACAAAAGCTGATACCCATATCCACATAAGATTATTAATATCATTTCTATAAGTTCTAGCATTCTGGTATTTCCCCAGGCAATGAAGATCAGTTACATTTGGATAACACAAATGGAAGATGAAAAATGGAAGCAAGTATTTTCTTGATGAACAAGAGGTCCAGACTGTACTTGTTCCTCAGCAGTACAGCAAGGCATGAAAAAAGTTGAAATCCACTCACCATTTTTACAGGAGTAAGAAAGATCTAGAGAAGTACTGAGGAATGAAACAGCATGAAGTCTTTTTTGGCCATGAAATTCTTAGTTTACTCCATAGGAAAAATTTTGAGTGAATGGTGGCTGGTATGATTTACAAGGCCGGAGAGTAGCCAGATTGTTTTTTTCCCTTCCCATCTGAAACATTGTATTCTTTGATTTTTATAAATGTCTTTGCAGCTGAAATGCATTATGCAAATTAACTCTCTATTTAGTGAGGATGCTACCAAATAATCTGACAGTTGTTAAAACATCTGGGCCCATTTAGCAGCATAGATGAAGCCTGGCTTGTCTAATACAATTTTTTCTTCCAATGTAATCTTAATTAATCCTCACAGGGTTTCTATGAGGTAGGTCTGTACTGACCTTGTGATATAATTGCAAAAAAGCAGATGAAAATATAGACTCATTACACAGTACACTGGAAGCCAGACTGACTTTTACTTTGGATAATATTTAGGAAATTGTATAAAAAAATAGGACTATTGTTATGCTCTAAAAAATCTGATATAAATCTACGTCTAGAATTTTACCTGGATGTATCCCCTCTCTCTACATTTGACAAAATTGCTGTTGAACCCAGAGGCAAAAGCTTCCAAAAGGCACTCCTAGTAATCCTTTTGACCCAAGTGGAAACATAGTTGGAGATTTCACATGGGGGCCAATTTTGTAAGAATTTCCACTCGTCTGTCATAATTGGGTTATTTGGATAAGGTTTGGCAAAGCATCTAGTAGATTAACTGAATGAGGTTTCTGGAACTATGCCATTTTGGAGCTATCCAGTATGTTCTTTGTTCTATCTCATCATAAAATGAGCTATTGAAATTGCTTGGTGTATTGGTTTGTTCGGTTTTTATTTTATTTTTTTCCTTTTCTATTCTTTACATCTGAGCCCTTAATTTTGTTCAAAGCAAGCTCTTCAGTTTGGATAACAAAACATTCCTTTGAGGAGAAGGAAATAGATGATAAAATCTCTGTGTTACTAATTTTCTTCAATAGTTTGGAGGAATTTTTTCCCCCATCCTGTGTGTGTTTTTAAGACCCTGTTAAGTTCATAGTTCCTTTTTCTTTTTCTTTTTCTTTTTTGTTTAAATAGAAAATCATTCTCTTTAATCCCACCTGAGTTTTAAAAATGCATTATTGAACTGCCCAGCTCAGGAATTTGGTGGCATGTTTTACTGAATGGAGGTATGTGTGACCTGATAGTAAAGGAATGCTATTCAAAGACATTTCCGCCTGTTTGTTTCTTGGATCAGTTGCTGTTCACATATATCTGGAAAGAAGCCAGAATACGTAAACAAATTAAGAGTTTTGAGGATCCCGTGGGAATATCCATAAGTTCTTTCATAAATCAGAAATTTAAGAGAAATGCAATTGGCATGATAGCAAGAAGGCGCAACTGCAAACAAACTGTTCTTAGCTCTGGTTTGAGAATCTTAATGAATATTAAAATATCTGGGTTAATTATGCAGTTATACATACGGCTACTTCTTCCCAAAGTTATGGGCATTGCCTAAATGGAATTTTATTTTTATTTTACTAACTTCTAATTGTTGCTTAATATCAAACAACTATTTAATTTTGAATCCAGTTGTATACTCTTGGTACACTGAAATTTTATAATATGTAATTATTTATCCCTAATAAATAATTAAGGATTATCTTGATATAACTCCATAAATCAGTTGATAAAGGACAAATTTGAAGAATTGGAGATTTTCACCCTAGAGCTTTTTTCATAACAGTAATTTGAAACTGTCATTCTCAGCACATGAACTGAAAACCATGTTGGAAGAGAGAAGGAGTAACTGACATTCTCTAGTCTTTTCATTACGTTTGACCTATTGCTAAATCTTAAATATGAAACTCTTAAGAAAGAATCTAAAAGTTTAACTTCAGTTTTTTTTTTTTTTTTTTGTGTGTGTGTGTGTGTGTGTGTGTGTGTGTGTGTGTGTGTGTGTCTATGTAAAGAAACAGAAAAAAAGAGTATATCATTATCCTGTGGACATTTTCTTGAAAGAGTTGTTCTAAAACAATTACAATGTGAGTTTATGCAAGAAGAACTTCTAGAGACTAGGTGTCTTTGTGTAAGTGGGAAAATACAGAAAATACATCTGGTGTGTATAGACAATGTTTATATCAAATAATTCTACATCATTAACAATTGTTATTGGCAATACAGATGAACCCATTTTTTAAGTGAATATATATTTTTTATGTTACAGTCAGATTAGCCTATGGCATAAAAATGAGATTATACTTCCACTTGTTTCATTTCTAAATCTAAATTATTATAACATGAGCCCCCATTATGGTTTCTGTCAGAAATTAACCTCTCAGCATCCTTTCCAGCAATTTTATGCATTTTCTAGAAGTCCCTCAGTATCTGGTACTCTTTCATCTTGTCACCATTCTCTTGTTCTTGTTGCTAATGACTTTATGAACAAGCCTTCTTCTGGGCACTGCCACCCTTTCTTAATTGTCACCAGAGATGCATCCAGAGAATCTGATGCCCTTCCAGACCACTTGGATCAATGCAATGGATGCAGGTAGAGACTAGACTCTGATACCATGATAATCTTTCTGTTGCAAAAGACACATGTACTACTACTAGAAAGAAGCCAAGGTAGATCTGTCACTCACACCAGG
Source organism: Tamias sibiricus (assembly GCA_025594165.1). Taxonomy (NCBI): domain Eukaryota; kingdom Metazoa; phylum Chordata; class Mammalia; order Rodentia; family Sciuridae; genus Tamias; species Tamias sibiricus. The sequence goes on from CM046664.1 coordinate 73,886,739, forward strand.
CCCATCTCCTCATAGTTCACCATCAAAACCACTTTTGATCCAAGGATGTTTGGGCCCCACTGCTCCTGAACCAGGGAGAAGGCAATGCCTATCTTAACTACCTTCCCATACAGAGGATTTGCCTAATTTATATAACATCCAGAGTACATCTCTGAATGACTATCATCCACTCCCTTCAAGAAAAACATTGTGTTCAACAAGTTAAACACAAAATAGTGTTGGTATTAATACATTCCTAAAGGCTGGTTATTTTAGTTTTAGCCAATTTGTAACTCTCAAATATCATTCTCTCTCTCTCTCTCTCTCTCTCTCTCTCTCTCTCTGTGTGTGTGTGTGTGTGTGTGTGTGTGTGTGTGTGTGTGTGTGTGTGTCTCCCCTCCTCCATACATATATATGGAGAAATATTTTACGAGAATTAAATAAATTCAGGAATAAATTTTACTCAGAAACACAGGGAAAAAGACTGCTTGTTTTCCTTTATAAAATATCAGTGATCTTTGTCATGGTAAAGAATATCTTGTGGCTGGTACTATGGTACACACCTGTACTCCCAGCCACTCAGGAGGCTAAGACAGCAGGATCACAAGTTTGAGGCCAGCCTGGGCAGACTAGTGACCCTGTTTTCAAAATAAAAAGGGCTGGGGGTACAGCTCAGTGGCAGAGCATTTGCCTAGTATGTGTAAGACCCTAGATTAAATCTCTAGTACTAAAGAAAAAATGATTATAGACAAATTTGTTATTTAATAACAATTAGCATGAAAGTTATAATTTACTCTTTGCCAAACAATGTTCACATATTATCTAATATAACTTTTGTTCAAGAAGTAGTTTTCATTCAAAAAATTAAATGCTTACAAACTATTAGAAGGGCTTAGGGAATGAAGGTCAGGAAAAAACTGTTGCTAGTTTTTTAAATTTTTTTTTTAATTAGTGCGTTATAGTTGTACATAATATTGGGTTTCATTTTGACATACAAGCATGGAATATAATTTGCTCCAATTTTGTCCCTTTCTTTCCTCCCTCCTCCTGTACCTTTCCCCTACTCTACTGTTTTCCTTCTATTTATTTATAGTTTTTAAAATTAGATCTTTAGTGGGGTGAGGTGGTACATGCCTGTAATCCCAGCAGCTTGGGAGGACCGGGACAGTAGAATGGTGAGTTCGTAAGTATGAGAAACTAATAGACCTGGTGATTAAAAAAAAAAAAAAAAAAAAAGCTTGTCCAGTTTTGTTCCAGTTGTTTCAGTTCTTACTTTTCTATGGACTTCAGGCCAAATGGAAGAGTGAGTTATAAGCAACTGATTTGTGTCTCCTGGTTAAGATGTAAACCAAGTAGAGGACCAAATCCTGAGCATCTCTTAGGATTAAGAACTCTTGTTCCTATGGAAATTATACACAGAGATAAAAGGAAGGATTTCTATTCTTCTTGAAATCTGAGAAAAACAAATGAAAATTATGACCATGGAAATTTCTCTATGGTTAAAGTGAAGTATTGTTAGTGATGGTTGAGAGAACCTTCCAACATGTGAGATGTAGAGAATGCTCTATCTCACTGTGGCCTTGTACTCAAGATTTGGCTCAGACTTTACTAAACTTTCTGAAGGCAACTCATCCTTCTTGTGCATTCACAGAGCACCAGTGAACACCCCCACTTCCTAATTATATATTACATTGAAACATTCTTCTTATATATCTTTGTTTTAAGATGTAACCTCTGTGAGACTAAGTTTTAGCTCTTTGATTAGCTCCTGTAATTCTTTGTTTAAAAGTAACAGGGGCTGGGGCTGTGACTTAGTGGTAGAGCACTTGCCTTGTACCCATGAGGCACTGGGTTCAATCCTCAGCACCACATAAAATAAATAAATAAAGGTATGTGTTCATCTACAACTAAAAAAAATATATATATATATATATAATATATAATAAACAACCTGCTAAGTTCTTTTCAAGTGTAAAATTTAATTCCAATGTAGTAGCAGTGTCAACTATCCTTAAATTAAGCATCTAATGAAGTAGATATAAACTCTTAAGAAACTTAGAACCATAGCAAAGGAGACAGAATATAAAAAATAAGTGATATTTAAGAATTTGTTGAAGCGTATGTATCTTTGATTTTTAAACCAATTTACTTCTGATTTTAAGCCTTTGCTTCAGGCATTCTTCAGGCTTCTCTTGCCTTGGGGATAACTAACAGCTCCTGGGTCTTAATAAGTGTGGAAGTATCCAAGTTGGCATGGTGGTGCATGTCTGTAATCCCAGCGGCTCAGGAAACTGAGGCAGGAGGATTGCGAGTTCAAAGCCAGCCTCAGCAACATCAAGGCCCTAAGCAACTCATGAGACCCTTTCTCTAAATAAAATACAAAATAGGGGTGGGGATGTGGCTCAATGGTTGAGTGCCCCTGAGTTCCATCGCTGGTACATACACACACCAAAAAAAAAAAAAAAAAAGAGTGTGGAAGCATCAGAACTATCCCTCTAGTCCCTGGTGGTCATCCTCCACTGTTGGCCCTCGAGGATCACACTCTCCCTGCGGGTCCAGCAGTCAGGGGCAGTAACATAATCTGTTCCCTCTATTTCTGGGTCCCGCCTTTTTTTCCCCCCTCCAACTCTCTTTATTTGACTATCTTTCCTCTTGCCTCTTGCCTCTTTTCTAGGGTTCATGAGCAATATTTCATAGATTTGGGGTCTTACACCAGAACCAGAAGCAACTATAACTTTAGGCTCTTCTTATTTATTTCCTTTCAAAATCACTGAGGTAGGGAATAATAAAGTAAGTCTACATCTTTTAAAAATGAGGGACACTGATAATGCTACTTCCAATGTCAATTTCTGGTCCCCTGGCCCCCAATGCAGATTAAGTGGACTTCAGCCTTATATCTCCAATTTTGTATAGAATAACATGTTTACACTAGGGCATTCTACTTTTTAGTTAAATTTAATTGAAAACTGAGTCTATATTTTTACAGTCCCCATGAAGCTCATTCCCCAAATTCATGTGTTTGTCAAAATGTTGCTCTCCCTCTTTTGGAGTTTTGGATCCTTTTTTCTTGTTTCCTATGCAACCACCTATCCCTTTGACCTGCCCATTAAATCTGGGCTGGCTTTTTTCTCTTGCCATCACTGATTAATTCAAGCCACTCACGTTCTACAGGCCCCACTCCCACAACCTCTTACCATTTCCTGATCACCTCTGTGATCTTTGCTTCACGACTTTGAACATGCTGCTAAGTGTAGAGGTCATATTTTACACATCTTTATTTTCTTTTAGCCTAGAATAATAAATGTTGGTGACAGGTATAAAAGAAGTTAAGCAAGCAGAAAGGCAGGCTCAATACTGAATGAATCTCCCAAATTTTTTTCCCTTCATAAGCTGTGTAAATAAACCTCTCCTTGTTATACATTCCTGACCCACCATTTTCAATAGTTTTATTTAAATAATCTCTAGTAAACACACCATTTATCTTTCACTATTTCCTCCATCATCTTAGCCCACCACATCGTTGGCAGGCTGGTCTTGCCTTTAGACCAGTGTGCACCTTCAGTGGAATCAGACGTGTTGCCTTTTTGACCACGTACCTGCTCACTCTCTTCCGCTGCTCAGATGTCCTCTCTTCCTGAGAACACATTACCTACCCTTGGTTTATTCAATTCCTATTCTTCCTACAATATTCATTCTTATTTCCCTGTGGCATACCTTCCTTGACCCTCTCTCCATTGTTTTGTTTCTTATAAGTTAACACTCAATTTACATGCACAGTTGGGGTATATTAATTTACATTTTTTCTCAATTTAAGGACAGACACCATGTCTTGGTTTATACGTGACTGGTGTATAGCTGCTCTGCTTTGAACATACATGAGCTTTGAGTAGACACAGTGCCTATTGATTTGGCAGAAATTAATAAATTGTTGTCTCCTTTGGAAATATGATAGAAGTAATTTTACCACTAACTGACTCTGTTTTAGGCACTGCAGTAGTTGTTTTCTGTACTGTATTTAAATATAGCTAATGGAAAATACATTCTCTTATGTAATGTAAGTTCATTCTTCATGCAACTTAAACTGTTTCTTTGATAATTTTACTTAGGTTCCATTATACTGATGATCTGTAATTTTTATTTAAAGGCAGGCACTTAAACACATAGGAATTTAACCTTCTCATACAAAAAAAAAAAAAAAAATGGGAAAAGAATAGAAAGGAAGGAAGTCAGTTGTCAAATCCTTAGCACCAGATCAAATGAGTACTCTTATGCAGAATACTTGAGTTCCCCTGGTAACTGGCATTTGTAACAAACTTTTAAAACATTCAGTCTCCTTTGAAGTTTACCTCTTTATTCTGTTTTTTCTTGAAGTGTACAAAAAATTCAGACAAGCTCTTGAGATCTTTTTTACATCTATCTGCTGCTTTAATGGAAGCTAAGCTCCATCTGGTGGTAGAATTTGCTTTTGAGTTTGGACTTCTGCATGTGCACTGAGATCTATTCAGCAGGGGAACAAAATCTGGATACACCTATGCAGACATTCATATATGTAACACATGTGTGTTTTCCACTGTCACAAAAGTTGTAAAATATGCTTGTACTTTATCTTATTTATTTAAAACATGACATTCAACATTTGATTATTACAAATATTTTGTGAAGTTCAGGCTATCAGTGATGACTAGAATGGTCTTTATGAAAATCACAAAGCAAATCTTTGCTCTCACCTCTGCATCATATCAAGATTTTTAAAAGAATTTTATTTGTTTTGATAACAAAGTTTATTTAGAGGCCTCTGTGATTAGTATCAAATTTAAAAATGGAGAAATGATTGAAAATATTAGGTCATAAGGTTGCCGTGTGTGATTCTTTACTCAATGCATAAACATGTTCTTTCTTACAAGCATGTGAGATTGTTATTATCTGTCCCCCTTTTATGTTGAGTGAAATAATTTTGTAGCTTTTATTTTTATAAGGACTAGAAAACTAGCCAGAGTTTACACACTAGAAATCCCCAACAGATTTAGTCCACAGATCTGTTTAGTCATATCTGAATTAAAACTATAAAAAATGCATGAAAAATTCCATGACAAAAATGCAGCTATCCAGCAGTGTGGGTCCTTTTCCTTGCAAGGCAAGTGAAAAGAGTGGTTATCCCTTTTAAGAGGCATACACACTAATTTTCCATAGGTCCCATTACTCCTTAATGTTCACATTGTGCCTCCTCCTTTCTCTTTGTTGTCTGGTTTCTGTAGCTATTTACATTTACAGCCACTGTAGTTCATTTATGGTGCTTATCTGAGAATTTTGTTGTTTAGCAGAAGAAGAAAAATGAAGAGAAGTGGGTCAAAATATGAAGGAAGTATCCCAAACACAATATATAAAATTGTTTCTCTAACATTTTACACAACACAAAAGTGGTAGAAAAGGTATACTTCAAGTGACATATTTAAGAGAAAGGAAGATCTTTCCTAACTATGGCAGACACAGATGTTTTAAAGGCTGGGAAACATTGAACATATATTCTTTTCATTTTAAGTTCATTTTAGTTGTTTTAGGCATCATCAGATCCAAACACTTACTTGATAGAGAAAGCTAGACTATGGATGGAGTGGTTTTGACAAGGACTTAGCTCCTCAGCTGAAAAGTTAAAGCTAAAATCCGAGAAGCTGTTTCTACCTCACAGAGCAGGGAGAGAAGTTATGACTAAAGAACTGTATACCTAGAGTGCGGCAGGATGCAGGAGCTGGCAAACAAAGAGACATGGAGAAAAGACCTAAAAATAACAGGTACAATATATCAAAACACATACCCCCCCAACCCCGCCAAGATTCTCAGTCTTTGCACAGGTTATATATATATAAAATATATGGACATATTCCAAAATAGCACAGGTGATTTTGCCCATAGTTTAGTATGGGTAGAAAGTCCCCAGCCCATAGTGTTAGAGACAAAAGGATGACTTGGTTCAGGTACATGGATTTTCTGAGATAAAGCAAGTGGAAGGAGTTGAGAAGGCAGTGTAGTTGTCTGTAGGGAGAAATTAAGAGTTAAATGTAAGAACTTAGACATCAGAATAATGAGAATTTACAAATATAAGTGGAATTAAGTGTAGATCAAGTATTTTTACACAAATACATTGCAGAATGTTCTCTCCAACCTGGAAATGCTTTTCTTAAAATGAAAAGGAAATATAAGTCAATGCTATTCTAGGTTTATTTTTGACATGGTGCTTAGAAAATAAAAGCATATATTCAATTAGCCCTTTCATGCCCCTGAAGGTGAAATCATTCAGAATGGAGAATGCATTTTAATAATCATTGTGGCCACTCTCTTGCTGTTTCTTTTCTGAGATGCATGATATTTGTTAGATTTTCTTTTTCTGTTGCTTTGAACAAAACTTTGGAACCTCTTTTCAACCTTGTAAGACAAGGAGGTCTATAAAATAGTCCATGAGAGTATGGTACCATAAGATCCTTTTGTATTCTACATGATATCAGTGATGAGCACATTGCCTGTCAAGTACATGTGGGTGGATAAAGCAATTGTACATATTAAAGGGTTGTAGAAGGCAATCAAGGTCCCAGACTCAGATATTCATGTAAGTGGATCTCTCAGAATATGTCAGATGTGGAAGGAGAGGACTGGGGAAACCAACTGGAATTGCATTTAAATAATAACATCAGTTAGATAAGTCAAGAAACTGTGATACTCTAAAATGAATATTTAAAGAGATAATTTCTATAGAAAAATCCAGGGTTTGTTTTCTTTCTGTTATCAACCCATGAATAATACATACTCATCTCTGCTGCTCCATCCACTTGTTCTTACGGGTTTCTTTCACTTAACTAGAATATTTAGTATGTTTTAAAGTATCTACCTGACAATAAAATCTATTGAAGGGCTAGGCCCTGGGTTCAATCCTACTATTAAAAAAAAAAAAAAAAAAAAAAAAAAAGCTATTGAAGTTTCTAACATTAGAGTTTTATTTTTTATGATGCTATTTTCTAGCAGCACAATAAACACTAATTTCACTATTCATATTGGTATTCACATCATTAAACAACCTTATATACAGTAGTTGCTCAGTAGGTGAGTGAATGAACCAATAAAAAAAAAATGCATTCATCTTTTTCAGTTTATCGGCACCTTTCCCAGTTACAACAAAAGAAAGTTTAGTTCTAACTCTACTGCTTGCTGAGCCTGTCTCAGTCTATTCTAGTCCCTCAGACTATAATTTCCCCAAGCTCAAGGAGGTTCTAAAATCTAAGGATTGATTTTTTCCAATGTTAGCCAACTATGTGATCTGTGCTCATTCAAAAAAAAAATTCATTTTCCATATAGAAAGAAAATATAATTGAGAAATTGTATGTTGTCTTCAATGTCAATTTCTATGGGATTTGTTAAGTTTTATGTGTGATTTCCCCTCGTTGTGGTTGGTATTTTATAGCCTACCTTTCCGCAACCTCATCTTTTCCTTTTCTTTTTTTTTCTTTGTATGTGTGTGGCTGGGGGTGGATACTAGGACTGAAACCAGGGGCCCTCTACCACTGAGTTATATCCCTGGCCCTTTTTGATGTTTTGTTTTGAGACAGGGTTTAGCTAAGTTGCCCAGGCTGTTCTCGACCTTGTGATCCCCCTACCTCAGCCTCCTGAGGAATTCTAGGCATGTGTCACTGCGCCTGGCTCCCTTCCATTCTTGTGAAAGATATTTTGTAAGTCCCTGGTCCTATGATTCTTATGGTTCAATACCTGTACAGAAAATACCCTTTGAATTTTGTGAAATGTTGCTTCCAGACAGCACTACTAGAAATTCAGATTGAGTAGACCTTGGATTACACATTTACAAAAATTGCAGGTAAACGTTGCAGGTTTCAAGGCCACACTTTGATACAAATTGCCTCAGATTGCTTGGTATGCTTATATTGCTATTTCATTGTACAGATATTAATGCATGCCTACTCAATGTAATTTACAAAAAAAAAAAAATCTGCCATCTAGTTGCCTGCTTTCCAATACATTTCCCCTGCCTCATATCTGTCCCCCACCAAAGAAACTGTTTAATGATTTTACAAATAAAGTCAAGCTTAGAAGGAGACATAAGGCAGTAAAAACTTATTACAGAAATTCTCCTCTGAGGCTGTATCACTTTGCTTTTGAAAAGGTTAAGCTTTCTTTTCTGTTGGATGGAAGATCTTGGCTGGCCCTGGGCAAGTATGCATCTTTAGCATCCCTACCTCTTTCTCTCACATATGCTGTCTTCCACCCTACATTGATTGTGCCCTGTCTGCCAAAGTTTTCCCACCATTACACATGCCTTGGCCTGTCCTAAGTCACATGAATCTGCACACCTCTCCTGAATACCTGTTCCCACCAAAGGACTTCTTTCAGCTACAGGTAATCCAAAAGGCAAATCAATTTGTCACATGTCATAAATGGGAATTCACAAATGGTGAACCCAGGCATTCATCCCAGGGTTTCATCTTCATCAACAGTAAGAACAGTCTTAGAGTCTACTCAGTTATGGGCTCTGTGCTAACTCCAAGAGTCAAATTTCTCTTCTATGTGGGAAGAGAATCTGGTTTCTTTGAGTACTAGATAACTTGGTTGACTAATGTTCAGAGAATATATTGAAAAACATTTGTCTTTAAATTCTAGAACCACCTTGAGCTTGGGAAACTCTAGATTAAAAAGCACAAGGTAAACAGACCAGCTGAGAAAACTGACAAGAGATATTTTTTTTTTTTTCTCTTTTTTTTTTTTTTTTTTTTTTCAGTACTAAGGATTGAACCTAGGACCTTGGGCATAGCTAAGTAAGCACTTTATCTCTCTAAGCTACATCCCCAGCCCTCTTTACTTTTTGCTTTGAGACAGAGTCCTGCTAAATTGCCCAGGTGATCCTGAATTTGAGAATCTCCTGCCCCTGCCTCCTGAGTAGCTAGGATTACAGATGGGTTTCACCATGCTTAACTTGCAATACATTTTTATTAGCTATAGTCACCATGCCATACAATAGGTCCCCAGATCCTATGAATCTTACAACTGCAAGTTTGTACCTTTGACACACATCTCCGTTCCCCACTCTCCTCACCACCCAACCACCCAACAGCTAACGGGAAATCACCCTTCTACTCTGTGTTTATGTATTCAATAGATTTTAGATTTCACATTTAAGTGAGATCATACAGTATTTGTCTTCCTATGTCTGGCTTATTTCACTTAGCAACAGTGTCCTCTGGATTTATCCATGTTTTGGCAAATGGCAGATTTTCCTCTTTATTTTATTTTTTTAAATTTTTTTTAAGGCTGAATATTATTTCTCACTCTGTACACTCACCATAGTTTCATATTTTATTTATCCATTCATCCATCTACAGACAATTAGATTACTTCCATATCTTCACTATTTTGAATTATGCCATAATGAACCTGGGAATATAGATATCTCTTTGAGATAGGGATTTTATTTGCTTTAGATATATACCCAGAAGTGGGATGGCTGGATCATATGATAATTCTATTTTTGTTTTCTTGAGGAATCTTCAATGTCTAGTCCATTTTGTGTTGCTATAGCACAGACAGGGTAATTTATTTTTTAAAAAATAAATTTATTTCCCACCATTCTGCAGGTTGGGAAACACAAGATCAAGGGGCTGGCATGTGCCAAGGGACTTCTTGGTGCATCGTCCCATCATGAAGAACAAAGAAAGGGCAAGGGATAAACATACAGCCTCAAGCCCTTTAGTAATCAGCATGAACCCATTCATGAGGGTAGAGCCCTTGTGATCTAAACACCTCCCTTTGGCCCTACTCCTTGAACTTATGTTGGGTACTAAGTTTCCAACACATGCTTTTGGGGAACATAGTTAAACCATAAATGAATTTGAGATTCTGCTAAGTTGTGCTTTACTGTGACTAAATCCTGCTCCTTTGTACACATATCTTGCATCTCCCTTTGGTAAATACTTTGAGGTCATTTAGGTTCCACACAAGGCTCTCTGACACTATGGGATAGCAAAACAAATAAGTTGCACTTGATCTCTCATGAATTAGAAATTATGTAATTTCATACACAGAGAAAAATGTGGTTAAAATTAAAATAGACTTATCGGACATATTTATCTGCACAAACTATTTGCTGTTAGGTACAAAACCGTTTTGAATTTTATAGGCAATTGTTATGTAATGTCAAAGAAAATAACCATTTTATGTTTGTAATTTCATGGATTATTAACATCACATACTTATTTTTTTTACCCCTGCCCAAAACAATGCATTTTAAAATAGCTTCTTAATGCTAATGCTTTTCACTCCTTTAGTAGCTACCATTATGTTGAGTTACTTCCTAAATATACTGTTAGGATAGGCAAAGTGTAAAAGGGATTAAACCCTTCATAGTTTCTCCAAATGGTCCAAGAAATGTATGTTAAAGAATGCAATTTGAATTTGATATCATAACTTCCTAACAATAATTATCTCCAGTTAAAAACTGCAGCTTTCTTGAGGGAGTGAAACGGGTGAAGATTGAACAAATTGACCATAAAATTCCTGTATCATAGGAACCATTTGACTAGGCAACCTGCAAAGACTCAATCCTTTCAGGATCATGAGAACCTTGAATTTCAAAATGCAAATCGTCAGGGAGGGAGGTTGCTGAACTTGCCATTCAAAAAATGACCACTAGAGGGAGTAGAGCATCATAAATATTTCCTTGATTTGTTGCTTTGCTTTTTGGTAAGCTAGCAGGAAAGCAACATTCAAGTGCAAATACCTAAAGCTTATTTCATACTTTTTCTAATATTTTTCTCACTTCAATCTTGAACATTCTAATAAACAAAGAAAAATTGTGCTAAGAAAAATTAAAATACAGTGTATAATTAATATACTAATATTTGCATTTTTTGTATGCAAAATGTTCAGAATTTAAATTCATTGTGTGGAAATAGAATACAAATCAATTATTTGGACCTAGTAGTGTAAAATGTCTTGGTATGTGAGTATTTTGTGGGGGTCTCTTGTTTTATTGTCTGTGGCTATAATGAATATATTTACTTGTTAGTCTGCCATTTCTATTGCAGTTTTCCCAGACATTTAAGACAGACTATTTCACTGGGCAAATGTTTTGGTTATATTGAAACAAAGTCAAATGTTTAATTCTCAAGAAAAAAAAATCTACATACCTTAGGAAAAATAAAAATGGAATTTTTCAAGGGTGAAAGCACTAGTTTTAGGATGGATGGTCTGAATTTCAACAACCCCCCCCCCATATTTCCACTAATATTTCATATATTTTCCCTGGTTTCTGTAAATAATTTAGAATATGGTCAAATACTGACATCAATTTCTAGGCTTTGGTTTGGATTGGATTTTTTTTATGTTTGACTATTTGGAGAAAGGCTAAAAGTAGTTTATGTATTTTGAAACATTGAATCATAAGATAGTACTTAAAAATTTTTAAAACTTTATGAAAAACTGAGATATGATCTCTTTCCATGATACAGTACATTTACATTTGAATTTATGTGATTTTCCCCAAGGAAAAATAAGAAAATATCTGGTTATTTAAAATCATTTTTAATGATAAAAACACAATTTCTTGACACTTAACTATTTGAAAATCATTTCTAATTCATTTTCTTTTTTTAGTTACCTAGTATTAGCACCAAGGTCCATAAAGAAGTTTTTCTCCTACTCCTCCAAGTTCACTGAAAATTACTTCTTCTATTTAAATAGACTATCTTCTTTCTTTCTTTCTTTTTTTTTTTTTTCCATTGCAGTAAACACATACACTTAGACACACAACTCTGCAAGTGATACGTCAGTGTGGAAAGAGCTCAGTTACCTTGGTTTTACTTTGCCATTTAATAAGCAATTTGGGGCCAGGCAGAACCTTGATCTGCTCTTCACTTCCTTTCCTACAGCTGCCTTTCCTTCCCTGATGATATTCTGACTAGTTCGGCTTCTCCATTTGTAAGTAAAATCATATCGCCAATGTACCTCAAAAGCCAGGCTTATTCGTTTGTAATTTAATTTTACTTATATTTAGAAAAGTTCAGTGAGAAGTCAATATCTACTGGTTGTAAACAACCCAAAACATGTGAATTGTACTTAAGGATAAAAATTAAAAGATAGATATTTTTTCTCCTTAGACTGTGCGGTTCCTATGTACAATTTGAATCATTCCTGATATTTTCTAGCATGTGCCATCCTGTATATATACATGCTATTATACATGCATATTTCCTTTTTTTTTTTTTTTTACAAAAGTGGAATTGTGTGACTTTCCTTTTCTACTAACAATACATTTTTAAGATGCTTCTGTGCCAGTACTTACAGAGTTACTTCATTTGTTAGAGTTGCATAAGACCTCACATTTTGTAGAGATCTGTCTTCTCCTGACAGACATTTAAATTGTTTCCAGTATTCATTATATCAAGCAGTGCTGCAATGCAGAAACTTGAATGGATGTCTTTGGAATCTTGTGCATTTCCTACGTTTTTATAAATAAAATCCTATAGGTACTAAAAACACAGCTGGCTTGTTATTGTTTTTTATTCATGGTCTGCCTATTTCCACAAAAGTTTTTACGTGTCTGTGTTTTATGTTTTCATGTCTCTGAAAGATATGTACTTTTGTCAACAAAACATGTTGGTTGCCAACAATCAGATTTCAAAACCAAAAAGTGCTATTTGAGTCCCTCTATACTTGAAAGTGAAAGGGAATCATTTGTCTCGCTAACTCAGGTGGAAAACTCTTATGTAAAAGATTGGAGAAAAAAGAATTCCCTCACTGGGTATCATAATTATTGTGACTTTAGATCAGTTTGATTAAATATGAGATTAACTATTGGATATTGATATTTTTGTTAATTAAATATCAGGCTCTGAGTGGTTATGTAAAACTGTAATGGGCATAAACTCTGGATTATTCTATAATAATTAAAAGCACCAAACTAAGTGTAGACAAAAATAACATGAATGTATTGTTGGAAAACTTTGTTGAATGATTTAAAGTAATAAACAAAATGTATCAAAGTATTTATAAAACAATAAATTGATTATTAGTTTATAAACTAAAGCACTTTACATTAAAACATACACCAAACACTACGCATTATGCATGAATTTATGGAAATTCAAGAATACCAGGTACATCAGCACAATTCTAAAGAAAAAAGTGGATGGGATTGAGGACTACACACAAAAGACGGCAGAAAATAAAGAATAAGCATTTAGATGCTGCTCTCAGGCATTTTGTGATACTGACATGTCTTCTTATAGAAGTGAATGACTCACTTCCTAAAAATACTTTCTAAATTGTCTTGTTTTTGGAATTCTTTTTAAATTTCAAGTTTACATTTGTTAACATGTGTAGAAAAGCCCAAAATTAAAATTCCTCAAGTGCAATGATTGGAATTAGTATCTATTTACACTTCTGTGGGAATGAATGATGGTATGTTTTAGAGACAACTATAATTGGATGTTTGTTGTATTCTGGGTCCATCGGGACATGTTCAAATGGTGGTTTCTGGAAAGATGAGTGGTGGGTGATAGTGTTTAGGCTTCCTTGTGACATGACCTCAAGGACACAAGAACAGCCCAGGTAACTGTTTGAACCCTCCTTTCAGGTGTGTTCCAAGAGCTGGTTACTGAGCCTGGAAGTGGGTAGAAATGTCCAAATGCAAGCATACTGGAACTCAACATATTAAACAGGTTATATTCATCCCTAACCCACACCATCAGTTCCCCTCTATGAGTCTCTATGAGTTAAGAACACAAACTCTTCTGCAGTCCTTCTGTATTTTAATGCCTGTTCCTACATTAACTAATATGATGACCTTTAGCAAATTACTTTTCTGTGGCTCATTTTCCTCATTTATAATCTCACAGCTTGATGTCTTTGAAGGCCCAGAGCCAAGGTGAGCTAAAGACTGCATCTATAGTGAATAATTACATACCAACAGGTAAATCTCACAGAGCACTTGCTATGTCCAGGCATGATTATGACTACTTTTCACATGATTGTTCAATCTTCAACATGAAACTATGAGATTATAAATGAGGGAAATGAGCCACAGAGAAGTAATTTGCTAAAAATCATCATATTAGTAAATGTAGGAACTGGCATTAAAATACAGAAGGATTTCAGAAAAGTCTATGTTCTTAACCCATAGAGACTACGGGGAATTGATGTTGGGGGTTAGGGATGAATATAACCTGTTCAATACGTTGGGTTCCAATATGCTTGCAGACACTGCAGGATTGACTTTAGTGCTCTGCAGGGAATGCCTGGAAGGATGTGAATGGTAGGACAGGGTGAAGGAGTTGGGAGAAATCCTTGGAGGTGCCCTTTTGTGAAGGTGGGAGTTCTGAGGGTCCTTTCCTCTATTATATAACCCCGAGGCTTCAGTCTACTTCATTACCATTGCCATAGAGAGGATTCCAGAGCAAGAAGGTTGGCAGAACAAGGCAGCATTCTTGAAATGTGATACTCTTTGTTTTGGTGAAGTTGGCAGCGCTTCCTGAATCTCCTTTCTGGATGAATAAAAACCCCAAACATCAAGAGCCGGATGTTTGAATGTTTATAAACCTTGTAATTTTGTAAATTGTCTGTTCTTGGCCCCTTCCCCACACTTTCCCCTGGCTGACTGTCATGATGTTCTTCATCTCTGTTGACTTTTGAATGAGGAAAGTGTAATTTGAATTTGTTTTCTCAGCAAGGTGATGGCAAAGGATATTTGCGGTGTTGAAGAATTTCAGTATTCTCTCAGACACATAGGATGTGCAGTATATTTAAAATCCTACTCTCCAGGATCTCTCTCCCTTCTGCTGAGATAATAAAATTGATCAGATGTTTTGAGGTTAAATAAACTGCTGTAATAATCTGGCAGCTGCCTGCTGGTTGTGGTTTTCGAAAGCAATTACTCACTCTGGAGTCAACTTTGAACTCTACATTTTAATTGAAAAAGCTAATTGTAGGTTATTGCTCCTGATTTAGTATTTGATTTTGTAGATTAGGAAGTAAAAGGACTTGTGGGGCTGGAGGGGGGGTGGGGTAGAAAGTATGCAGAAGTGTTGCGGAGCTCAAATTCCTGTTTAGATTTGAGTGTTTTCACACACAGAGACTGTATGCTCACTGGAGAAAATGCTATTGGAACCAACAAACCTGTGGGCATCAGTATGAGGCTGGCCTGAAAAATCCTTATTTTTGGCTTATTTGTTTTCTCCTCACTCCACCTTATCTGTGCATGGGGGTGGGGGGTGAAGAGAGAGGGAGAGACATGATATGGATGTTAGTTTCTTTGATTCAAGTCTGAAATTTCAGGTAAGAATTTTCAGGAATAATGAAAGACTACGTTATATGTCTGATTGGGAGTTTATTTATTTAAATCTTTAAATCTTTACTGAAGCATATCTCACAGTTTTACCAAAATTCAGCAAGATATAGGGGCTGTTTATATGGCTACGTAAAAGAACAAATCATGCCTCCTTTGGAATCATTAAAAATCTTAATAATGATTAAAAAACACCCAGATTTTCCATATGGACCAATTGGTAGCATCCTTAAAATGGTCAGAAAATAATTGTTAGAATTGATCTAAGAAATGTGAGACTTTGTTTTTCTGCAGATTTGTTCCCATCTAAGAGCCAAGTACTTTCAGGTTTATGTAGCACAGATGGTACTGTGCATCTTGAAGATACATGTTCTCTGCATTTAAAACATGCATGTGGGTTTGTATGTGGCTTCTTTGGACTTTATGCCCAAAGCTCAATTGACAAACTGTAGTTGGGAAGTTCCTGTGAATCAGATAAAATGTTGGTAGTCTAAAGTAGAGATGAAATGAAAGGCATGAATATGTGAATCCATTAGTTTTACAAGTTGTTTTAACATACTAGTTAACATATCATTTGGAACTTTATTTTTGGACTTTTTATGGAATGCAGATTTGGCTGATCACAGTTCTGTTGATATTTTCATTGACCTCGTAAATATAATTTAATCTCTGAGCATCAGCTTTCTGATCTGTGAAAATAAGATAAATATTCTTCCCACACACTTTGTGCTCAAAACTTCTCTATTGAAACAATAAACAGGGTCTTAATATATGACTTTGAGTATTGCTCCAGAATCTAATGTTCTCTTTATCAACAACAAAGAGCAGCTGACATTTTTTTTGGCATCTCAGTATCAAATTTGAAGATATTATAGTTAATGAAAAAAAGAGACATCTGTGTTGTTATTATGAGAATTATTCTGAAATATGGATATCAGTGAAAATGTCAGCTTCCTGCTACATGATTTTCAAGAGTCATTTTTGTGTGATCCCAATATTCATAGAGGGCCTCAAGTAACAATGACTCATAAGCAAGAACAGGAAGAGACCTTATAGATGTGAAAACTTCAGTTAAAAATATTTAGTTCTTTTTTAATATTTCAACATGAAATTTATTTATTTATACTTTATTACTCATAGGTCTCTTTTGAAAAAATACATTGGTTTAGAAAATTAAAAAAAAAAAAAAAGAATGACCTCTGTGGTGAGATTAAAGAAACTTACTTCCTCCCCATGGGAATAAAAAAGGATAAAGAAAAAAATCAGAATTTTAAGATAATATTAGTGGCAGATTGTAGAGGCAATGGGCTAGCACTTTCCTGATAACAAATCTTAAGACTAGAAGAAATTAAGAATATTTAGTTACACAATGCTTTTTAAAGATATACTATGAAATAATTGAGGTAAATAGGATTTTCCCCTTTGAATTTCTTAAAATATAGGAAAGATATATTTCAAACAGCAACTATAGAGTCTGGATTTCAAAACCCAAAAAAAACACTTCTGGCATGCTGGCATAGTAGACAGTTCGGAATACTGGCTCAGACAAACAAGATGGAATCACATCTCAGGAAACTGCTTGCTTTTGACTTTGGGCAAAGTACAAAATTCTGATAAGTCTCAGTTTTATAATCTGTAAATTTCAGGGATAACAATAATACTGATCTTACTGAACTATGGTGAAGATTAAATGAGTTAGTATTAACCAAGATAAGATAAAGATTCCTATTGCACACTGCTATGATTCCATTACAAAACATCTATATTTTTATAAGTAATAATAACTTGAGAATCCTCAAAATTGTTACAAAGAAATTATATAAATCAAAACACAAAGTCACATTTGACTTGAAAAATAAAAACTTCTGCTTTCAGAAAAGTTAAGAACAATAATTACATTGCCGTATAACTTATATTTAGTTTTATGGATAGACTTTTCTTCAGTTGTGTAAGCTTCCAGGAGAACAAAGGGAAAGTTGAGAAGAAACTAGGTTTAGGAATTCTTGCACCCCACTAACAGACATTCACCATTATGATTAAATTATTAGAACAGGAAAATATAGACAAGAATAACTTTTTGTCTTGAGGTAACTTCTCTTCTTATTTCTATGTGAAATATTTTGATTTTAGACTGCATTAGTGGAAAAGTTGTCCCCCTTCAAGAACAGTGAAAAAACCAGAATTATACTGTTGATATAAATGGAAATTTTATGACTACTAATGGCTATAGGGGGTTTGTGGCAGTTAAAGCCCATACTCTATACTAGTACCTTTTCTTTTCTCTTGTTTGGCATACAGGCATTCCAATATCTCACCACCAGTTCCCTAATGCTACCTGAATTCCTCTGCACTAAAAAGACTGGTGTGTGTGTGTGTGTGTGTGTGTGTGTGTGTGTGTCCCTTGAGAAGCCTCACAGAATGGCTTGCAGGTCAACAGCTACTACCTGAGGCAGGATCAGGTTCACTGAGTGAGCTAGCCAAAGCAGAGGCAGGATTCTTGGTGTCTCCAGTTACTGGGTCCATCTGCTCTCAGCTCTGGTGGAGGTTTGATTGTGAAGACTGAATTTTGCTTTGCAGACGTTCACTTGAGTCTTATTGAGATAATTTGCTGCACAGAAACTCTGGCTACTGCTCAGGTGAAACAGCTTTCTTTCCATAAGGTTTCACTTTACTGGAGGTGAGATCCAAGAATTGCTTTTTAATGGGAGAAGAAGGATTTCTCCAAGGCAACTTGCTAGGATTTCTTTGTTCAATCTACTTTTCTTTCATTTCGAGTCGATTGAGGGACATCAGATAGGATTCTTGTTTCACCCTGCATGCTTCTTGTCAGCCGTCTTGCCTTTCGCAGCCTAACTACACAGGGACATTTACAGCCTTCCATCGGAGTCTGCCAGACCTAGGTGTTGTGCGCCATACCTCCAGGGATCATTACCATATGGTATTTTAGGAGAGGACACAGTTCATTTCAATGCAATTCAAATGAGCAGATTTCTTTTCTTTATTACACCATTGCATTTGGCGGCAATCCACCAGAGGCAGAATCTAACTCTCAAAGGAATGCTCTGCCCACTCTGTCCATTTAACAGGACATTTGGCTCAAAAATCTAGTCGGTTGATCACACATGTGCAACAGATGTGTGAGCATGCGTAGCGAAAATAAAAAATAAAAAATCCCAGCAGTGTACTGTGGGAAATGTAGCAGAACTACTGGAAAACAGGGACACAAAAGAAGTCTGGTACTGAAAACTTTGATTTTTATCCTTGGAAGGCAATGTTTCTTATTAATCTTTTCCTCTTTTCTTAGGAGGGAAAGGTATGGGCTTCCATTATTATTTTGCAGTGATTATTCATGTAACACTGGTGCGGAATCTTTGTTCATTTTTTCACAGAACTCATTTTATAAAGATTTAATTCTAAATATTTGGACCAGACCTTTTTGGGCCCCTGGTTCTCAGGAACTGGGCGTTGGCATAGTTCCACTGAAAAAACCACCCATTTACAAGAGAGGACATCAGAAATATACATCCTTTCATCCCTGCCCCACAGGCTTACACGGAAAGAGAGCACCAGCTGTTTTTCTCGTGGTGAATAAGAGTTACTTGGGGAAATCTCTCTTCCTGTTTTTATATGGACAACTAAATTGTTGCATAGCCAGTTAATTTTGGTTAGGTCAACAGCACAAGGTTAATTATTGGAACCTTCCTCTTTTGCCTGTGTAAGATTAATAGGAACCAAAAGGAGAAAATGAAATATAGTGACTTATTCTAGAAGTACTATTTATTTGGGTAGTTTTAAATTTTGTTTTTATTATAATTGAGAAGATTTTACACTTACTCATCTTTGTCTTCTAGGAAATAGTGGAAGAAGATTTTGAAAAACAAAGTGATGTGAACTTAATCAGATTCAGAAAGGATTTTTTTAAATATGTTAACTGTTTGAAGAAAATATATCACTTTTTTATAATGGAAACATTGTAAAAGCTAAAACATTGACTAACCATAACTTTGAAATTATTTTTTCTGCTCTCTGATATACTTCAATTTGGTCAGAATATTTTATACCTTTTTAAAAACTATATTATGATGCTACATTCTTTTTCTAACCTTGGATTTAACTAACACATCAAAAGGCACACAGACTGATGTCCGTCAATGTACTATGATCTATTTTTATCCAGCTGCATGTTATTATATAACCTCAGAATAAAGCAACCATATCACTGTTGATATATTCCACTTCTGTCCTTTGAATTTGATCAGCATTGCATATGGAAGTAGAAACCCACCCTGTATTGTTATAAGGATGGTTTTTCATTCATATCCTTGTTGCTCTTAATAAATGTCCCAAAGAAAAATATTCTGCAGCAGCCCCTCATAAAGAAGCAGAAAATGGCAAAACCACAGCATAGAAGGAAACCTATGTGAAAACAGTGGTTGTGTCTTCCTGGATACAAAAAACAAATAGAGCTTTTGAAAGAGCTTGCCAATACATGCCTGCCAAATAAAATATTGTTTTATGAAGTCAGGAAAAAACTAATTTTAAAGGTTATTGTAGGTTATTTGTGGTCACTTCTGGTGTGCATTCAGCATGATGTCATCCTGAACTCTTCTCTATTTATACTTCAGTCTTAGAGGGCTTTTGTCTAAGGCTAGATCTTAGCTACTAGAGGCATCTAAAATACTCATAAAATTCTAGACTGAAAAAAAATTAGAGTAGATGGAAAAAGGTCCCAGCCAAGTCCAGGCAAGAAATCATTCAGGCAGATCCATCTTCTGAAATCATACCTACACTGTAGACATCTTCTCAGGACACATTTGCTGGAGAACTTCTCAAATAACTGGAAAGCAGACATGTGTCCAAATGGCTCTACTGGAAAATTATTGCCCTTTGAGTGGGGATAGATGGGACCCCTGCCAGAGACATCTCATCTGAGGAAGGGAAGCAAGAGACTCCTTGTGCAGTCCAGTTTCTTTCTCCTTCTAAGTGGCCTGTGCCTCTCAGGTATCTTTCAATTTGCTTACGTGATATCTCACAGCAAATTCTCTTCATCATTGTCCCAGGGCCAATTTTCTTTTTCCTTTGTGGGATATTTTTTTGTGGGGAGGGCTTGGAAAACCCCTCTTTTTCAAGGTAGTCCTAAATGAAATAGGAAATGACAAATAATCCTTGGGTGAATCAGACCAGAACGCCAGTGAGGTGCAAACAATTACACAGTGGAAGTTGAGGAATCGCTTGAGCAGGAAAAACAGCACAGTAATTAGATATTAGAAAGAGCATGCAGTTTTACCAAAATATGAAATAATGCATATTTATGGTGGGAAAATAATGTATTAAAAGTCACATTCAGATACCAAGCTGACATCATTTGCATCATCTTTAAATTTATTCATTCAAAAAATGTTTTGAGAGCAGCTCAGTGTGC
Organism: Tamias sibiricus; assembly: GCA_025594165.1. Classification (NCBI taxonomy): domain Eukaryota; kingdom Metazoa; phylum Chordata; class Mammalia; order Rodentia; family Sciuridae; genus Tamias; species Tamias sibiricus. Next base: position 73,907,474 of record CM046664.1, read on the forward strand.
CAGGCATATTGGTATTAAAGAAGAGAAGATATAATAAGTTGCAGAACACAGTGGAGAAAAAATAAAACATGGAAGAAAATTATGGAGAGCTGGATGGTGGAGTTGTAATTTTTGATTTGGTGACCTGGTGGCACCTCACTAAGAAAGTGACATTTGAGCAATGCATGAAGTTGTGGAAAAAGTGAACCATATTGCTATCGTCACTGAGCATTATGGACAGAAAAATAAGTAAAGAGTCCTGATCCAAGAGGCCATGTAACATGTAGAAGGAATGGCATGTTGGCCAGTAAGAGTAGTGTGTTTATGGGCAAATTAACAGCATATGTACAGGTGTGCAAGCATACTTCCATACATGCAGGCCCTTCACAGTACCTGAAAGATTTGGAGCAAACACTTCAATTTTTTAAAATCCGTTCTTTGCATGAGAATGGAGTTTCAGGAAATCCAGTGAGCTGAAAGATAATTTTAAAAATTTTGTTCTTTTTAGATGTACATGACAGTAGAGTGTATTTTGACATATTACACATATAGGCAACATAACATTCTAATCAGGATCACATTCTTACGGTTGTTCATGATGTAGAGTTTCACTGTGAAAGATAATTTGAAGTCATTGCCCTAAGTCAGCAATTGTCAGGTTAGAGAACAGACTGATGAATTAGTGGTTATTTGATCATCACAGTGATTATATCATATGAATGCTTTACGGGATATTAAGAACTCCAAGCCTATAAGCAAATTTTATCATGAGATTGGCAATGATTCCTTACCGATCCTTTCTTTTTGGGAAACATAGTCTGTAAAATTATTTCCTCATTTCTTTTTGCATGGCTTTGAAAGTGATGTGAAACACAAGATTCATTCAGCTCTGATAAACTAAAGCTGTAGAGAGTACAAGGTAAAGACAGGATACAGGAATATGTGGTGAGTCAATAAATGAGATAAAGAAAAGTAAAAACTGGGATATCTGTCATCCCATTACTACAGTTCTCTATGACACAGAATGTTTGTTCATTGACTAATTTTAAAAAGATGCCTTTTGGGGTTTTCATGTTTCTGGGTTGCTGTGTTCTTGTAGTAATCTCTTGAAAAGCAAGGAAAGACAATTAAAATTAGCTTTTGGAAAACAAGGTTGAAACTCCATTTTTCCTCTTTTAATGAGAGAAGTAAGAGGATACATTTCGACCCCTTGGTGAGGTGATACAGTCTCCTTGATGGTATCTGGTATCTGGAGAGTTGTGTAGCAAACTGCCCAATGAACTGAGTTCACCTGCATCAGATACCTGGGAAGGAGACAAGTTTGCAACTTGTCAACCTGCTTCTACATGAAGAGAAGAAAAAGAGTGCTTTGTTTTCCATGATTTTCTTCAGTCTCAAAGTCTGAAAGAAAAGCCAAACTAAGTACATTTCATGCAAGGTTATTAGGGACAGTATGCGATTGATTCCCCAGTGGAGTCAGATCTTGGCTGACTGGTTCTACCTCACTGCAAGGTTCACTGAATGAGCTTCAGACAACACTGCTGTGATTCTTTGGGTGTGTTCAAATTAAGGGGCAGTGCTACTTAGAGGCTGAGCAATCATCTGCGCAGCCCTGAGGGATCTCTAAATTTCAGTTGGGCTCTGGCTACAAATTAGCTTCAATGATTCTAGGGACTGTTGGTTGCCTCTTTTTGTTCCTTCTGCATTACTGACATTGACAGTGATGAGCATAAAATATTTTTCAAGCTATTTAAAAAATTTTGTCTAGCTCAAGTCTGAGATGTATTTAGGTTCTTTTCATGCAAAGGAAGATAGGTATCATTATATATCATGAAATTGGAGAGCGTATCTCAACAGAGGAATAAAAATAACATGAAGTAAATGGTGCAAAATAAGATTGTAGCATCCACCACTTACTTGAATGATAAGTCTGCATAAAGTATTTTATTTTGGTGTCATGTTATTGACTTATCTGTTCCTTTTAGATGAAAGTGCTTCATTCAAACAGGAAAAAAAAAAAATGGCATAGTACAGGAGGACCTATAATGAAACGCAGGAGTTCTTTGACCTACATGTTTTTCTATCTACAGTCCTATTCCAAAGCTGCAGCCGTTTATCATTTTAAAATTTTTATTCTACTTTTTCGCTACTCCAAATAACAGTACAACATTTTTTAAAAATATAAAATGTTAACTATGGACTTTCTTTCTTTCTTTTTTTTTTTTTTTTTTTTGGAGTTTCCAATCTTCCAATATGACCAATAGTGCTATATATTATTCATACTGCCATGGACATTTTTGTCCCCATTACTATTCTGAAAATCAGATAATTACAGCATTACTTTTATTTCTTTTCTTGGTTATACTAATAACTTAAAAAGAAACCCAACTAGACACTTCTTTCTAACTTTATCAAATACAATTTCTTGTCATCCTGAGTTATAAAAAACGAGACTATTCAGGCCACTTTCTCCCCTTCCTGTTTTCCCTCCATCCTTCTATGTTTATTGCTACCTTTATTTTTACATTTTCAAGATTGGTAAGATTTGCATTTTGTGCTACAAACATAATTTTGTCCCCTGACTTGATTGATAGCATAATCCTCAAAGTTTAAATAACTGCATGACAGGATTATTATAAATAATAATTACACAAAGTCAAAAATTGTGCTGGGCGTATCCATGCAAGGTTAACTAGGGACAAGGAATTGACTCATTTAATTCTAAAAGGGTCAATTGTCACAACCTCTGTGGCACTTGGAAAAATTAATTCTGAAACAATGTCAAGATTATCTTTTGTTCATTTTTAACAAAAGCTTCAGATTTCATTTTTGCTCATCTATTATTTTTCTGTTGTTTTTCATATTTTCTAAAGATTATGCTAATATTTTCTTCATTAAGATATATTTATGCCATATTATTGTTTCATCTTCTTATTCATTTTTTTCCAATTACATGTTTACATCTTTATTTTAGATGGACTTCTAGGAACACAGAATCGAGTTAATTATAATTCTTGGTTAATGACACCTATTGTCATTGGGCCATGCATTAATATATTTATTGATTGATACTATAATTGACCTTCACAACAATAACCAAAATTAAACATACCTATTTATGTTTTGTTTGTTTTGAATTTTATAAACAGGTGATCATGCAGTGTATCATTTTTTTTTTTTTTTTTTTTTTTTTTTTTGGTACTGGGGATTGAACTCAGGGGCACTCGACCACTGGGCCACATCCCCAGCCCTTTTTTGTATTTTATTTAGAGACAGGGTCTCACTGAGCTGCTAAGTGCCTCGCCATTGCTGAGGCTGGCTTTGAACTCGCGATCCTCCTGTCTCAGCCTCCCAAAGTGCTAGGATTACAGGCGTGCGCCACCGCGCCCAGCTAGTGTATCATCTTTTGAGACTAGCTGTTTTTCTCAATATTATATCTCAAACATTCATTCTATGTTGGCACATGTTACTAACTTAGTTTTACTACAGTATGTTTCTCTCGTATAAAAACATACTATAATTTGTCATCTTGGTTATATACATTTAATACTTCTATTAGTTCATATTATAGAGCAATAAAAAGAGTATTATTATAAATGTTTCATAGTTCATACATGTAAGAGTTAACTTGCATATACTCTTACAGTGAAGCTATTAAGGTATAGAGTGTATGTTACCCAATTTCAAAAGATAATGCACGGATAGAGTCTAGTAGAACCAAAAGCTACTTCCACCAGTAATGCACAAAAGATAATATCAAACACAAATTCTCCAATGCTTGGCATTCAATGACTTCTTAATTTCTGTCATTTGAATGGGTTAAATAATGAAATAATTGTTTGACTTGCTTACGCCTCAATTGTTTTGCTAGTGCTTTAACAATGGGAGCAAAATTATATAGAAAACAGCCACTATTAACTTCAAGAAAACAAACTGATGAGTTTGTAAAGATGGGTGTAGTCATGCAATCACCACTGCAATAAGATATAGATAAGTTCCAGATCTCCAAAAATTCTCTTCCCTAAGGTTGCTTTGTTATTGACTCTTGCCTCTATCCAGTCCTGGGAAAACACTGATCTTCTTTCTATCGCTACAGCTTTATCTTCTAAAACAGCAAGTGAATGGAATCATCATATAAATAGTTTTCTACACATTTCTTTCACTTAGCATGATGCAGACACATTTTTTGCATATATTAGCAGCGTGTTTTGTCTTGTTGCTGAGGAGCATTCCAGTGTATAAGTAAAACATAATTTGTTATGTATTGGGTGATAAGTTGACACTGACCTATAGGTGTCCTATAAATAAAGCTGCTAAGAACATTTGCTTACAAATCTTTTTAGGGACATATGTTTTCATTTCTTTTGAGTATGTTACAAGAAGTAGAATTTCTGAGTAATTTGTTCTTGTTTAACTTTAGCAGATAGTACCATGCTGTTTTCCAAAGTGGTTGTACCATTTCACATTTCCACCAGCAATGTATGAGAGTCTCAGTTGCTTCTCATCCTCACTAATCCTTTGTAAGTTTAACCATTCTAGAGGGTATATACAGTGGTATTTTATTGTATATACTTGTATGTGTTTGTGTATGTGAAGTATTTAAGTATTTTTCTTATTTTTAATGATATTGCTAATTGCCTTTATATGTTTTTCATCCATTTTACTAAATATGCATTTTGCAAACATTTCTCCAATTCTATGGCTTGACTTTTAATTTCATTGGAAATGTATTTGCTCAGCAAGTAGAATTTCTTACATAAATAGCTCTACTACCTGTAAACAAACATAGCTTTACTTATTCCTTTTCAACATGTCTATATTTTTCTAAGGATATGTATGTGTGGATACATGTATGCATTCAGTTTTGCCTCATTGTACTGGCTTGAATTTTCAGTACAATGTTGTTGCCGCCTGAAGCGCTTGGAGCAACGGAGCCGAGGGAAAAACTTCAGAAGCAAACTGGAGACAAACAGCTTTTTATTCTGATAACTTTTCTCTCTGGTTCTAACACAACTAACACACGCCAAACACACCACTAAAATGGCGCTGACTCGCTCAGCAATTTCGGCCAAGTCACTCGAGATCCCGCAACAAGACCCATGAGACTACGGGAGGCGACAAAGCCCAAATCTCCACGGCTCATAGTCAACCGCAATTCAAGTCAATCCCCAAACAGGGCTCCTGCATTTCCCCCTTTTTGTTTTAAAAGAGGTAATGCTCTAGGACGTCTATGTGCAACCAACATTCTTACCCGTCATCGGATAATCAAGGCTGTGCCCTTGACTCCTGTCTTAGGTTGATATGTCGGCCACATGAGACTGTCCCGTGCGACTGTGCCTGTCTTAGGTTGTCCCCCTCTGGGGATCTTACCCGTCATTGGCTAACCAGCCATCCAATGGAGCCCTTTAGGATCGACTATATATGATGACTAACAGCCGTCCAATTGTGAGGAGATGTTGCGGCTTTAAGGCGACAAGCCTTTTGGTGATGAGCCAAATTGCATAGCATATCAAATTGTTTAAACAAATCAGCTGCCCTAAGTTCCATCAAGTAACACACTGAATTCTCTAGACAAATACCCGCAAGGCATTGTCCCGTAAAGTCCCAAACAATGAAAGATCAAAATGTCCATATGTTGTAACATGTTGATGTAGGAGGCCCCATGCATGTAGAGCAGAGGCCACACTGTTGGTGAGGTTGTTTGATGTTTGAGCAGCAGGGATGCTTGCGGCGGCCGCGATCCCTGCAGCTGTAGCAGCAGACGTCTTTTTTATGTTTAGACAATGCCACCGGCAAATCTTCAGGGCCCGCTACCTAGAAACTCAAGCATCAATTATTAAAGGAAAGGCAGTGCTATTGCAGCACTGAGTCAAGAGGCGAGTTGTCAAACTACAAAATAGAATAATTAGATTAGAAAATTAAAGTTGATTTTTGTTCACACACATCGCTGGTTGAGCTTCTACAAACATAAGTTGGAAAAATATCATATTTAGAACAAAACAAAGAAAGACTGAGGGTAATTACTGCATTAAAGATAGATTAAAGAAAAGGTAAAGGCACTTTAGAGAAATAATTTGTTAGCTGGAACCCTTGAGTCTCTGTATACAGAGCAATCTTTTACCTGTTGAGATAATTGAAATTAATGAGCTATTAAACAAATGAAGTTAATAACAAATAAACAATCTTAAGTCAAAACACCAAAATATCAGGTTATATAGCACTAGTCATATTGTTTGCTAAAGAGAAGTCCCAGGGATACCTATAATCAAAATTGAAAGTACCTTCATTTATAAAATTATTTACCTAAATTGAATACTCTTAACCTAAAATGAATTAAAGTTATTTGGATCCATATATATATATATATATTTTCTTTTTCATAAGCGCTTTGTTCTTTGTGACGTCACACTGGACAGACGAACAAACATACAAACATATATTTGTGACGTCACATTAACATGAAATGTAGACAAATGTACAGACATAAAGACATGTATAAAAAGAAAAAAAAAAATACAATTGTGTGCACACTAAAGAGAGATCTCCTCGTCCCGGCCGGGAGGAATGACACTTAAGTTGTGAAATATTTTGAAGGACTCTTTTGAGGGAATCATTCTGTACCTTCATCTTGGTCCTCTTGATTTTGTACCTTTTTTATTAATCTTGATTCTTCAATAACTTCATCTTGATCATTTTGATGTGGTACCTGTTTTATTAATCTAGATGGTATCCATATTGGAGAGGATTCGTCTTTTGGAAAAACACAAACAGATCCTCTTCCCCAAATTAATACTGGATCTGGACCCTTCCATGTACCTGAAAGAACATTCTTCCAGTAAACCAAAGGTTTATGTTGTTGGTGTGGATTCCAATGTCTGTCTCCAGCAGAATAACCATTAGAGTCTAAAGTTAAAAAATTTAAGGTAAACAGGGCAACTGCTAATCTGTCCTTAGGACTTTTCCAATTTCCTTCTTTTTGTTTTAATAACATAATTTTCAGTGTTCGGTTTGCTCTTTCAATAATGCCCTGACCTTGAGGATTGTATGGGATGCCTGTTTTATGGGATATATTGAATTTTGCGCAAAACTGTTTGAAAGATGAGGACGTATATGCGGGGCCATTATCTGTTTTAAGCATTTTGGGGATGCCCAATGCAGCAAAAGCTTGCAAACAATGAGATGTAGCATCTTTAACTTTTTCTCCAGAATGTAAGGAAGCAAAAATCATGCCTGAGCATGTATCTATGGTCACATGAATAAATCACAATTTTCCAAAACTTGGCTCATGAGTAACATCCATCTGCCACAAATGATTGGGCATTAATCCTCTAGGGTTAACGCCGAAATGAGGATTGGGCAAATGTGTCATACAAGATTTACAATCTTTTACAATTGTTCTGGCTTGCTCCTTTGTGATTTTAAACCTACGTTGCAAGGTGGTGCTGTTGACATGAAACTGGGAGTGAAATAAAGTAGCTTGTTGTAGCACTGAAAGTATAAATATTGTTTTTGTAAGTTCATCAGCCTTTTGATTACCTTCATGGAGGGGACCAGGCAAATTAGTATGTGCTCTAATATGGCCTACGAATAGAGGTTCTTTTCTTGCCCACAAAAGTTTTTGTATTTGATAAAACAATTTAAAGGCTGGAGTATGAGGTGCTATTGGTCCTGCTAACTCTAATTTTGGGACGGCTTGTACAATATAGTGGCTATCTGAAAAAATGTTTACGGGCTGGTCCCTAAAATTTTCCAGAGCTCTTACCACAGCTTCCAATTCCACTAGTTGAGCTGATTTGTGTGCAGTTATGTAAGTCATATTTTCTTTTTTAGTGACTATTGTAGCAGTACCATTTGAGGACCCATCTGTAAATACATTAAATGCCTTAGGAATAGGTTGATTTGTTATTACCTGTGGAAATATAATAGGATGATTAATACAAAAAGATAATATAGGAGACTTAGGAAGATGATTATCAAAATTTGCAGAAGTAGAGCATTTAGCTATAGCCCAATCATTATCATTGAAGCATAAATATTCAATCTGTGATGATGAATAGGGAGTAATAATAGTAGCAGGGTGAACGCCAAATATTTTAGTAGAAGTCTTAAGTCCTTGAAGAATAAGTTTAGCCACCATGGAGGTATAAGATTCAATTTTAGGAGAGACGGGCAAATGTATCCATAATAAAGGCCCTTGTTGCCAAAATACTCCTGTGGGTGTATATTGTGAAGAAATAATAATCAACATCAGCGGTTGAGTTAAATCAAATCTATCACAATGAGCTCCTTCGATGGCTTTTTCTACTAACTTTAAAGCTTTCCTAGTATCAGGAGTCAATGTTCGCGGTGAAGATGGATCAGGGTCTCCGCGAAGGATGTCAAATAAAGGTTTTAGTTGGCCAGTAGTGAGATTTAGTGTAGGGCGAAGCCAATTAATGTCTCCCAGTAGTTTTTGGAAATCATTGAGGGTGGTCAAATGTTCTTTATTTATTAGAATTTTTGGGGGGTCTAACAAAAGTATCCATGATTTTAAATCCTAAATATAATATGGGAGATCTGGTTTGAACTTTTTCTTCTGCTATATATAATCCATATTTTTTAAAATTTTCTACCACATCACTGAATATATTAAATAAGATTTTTTGATTAGGGTGGGCCAATAAAATATCATCCATGTAATGTAGACACATGAGGTTTGGATATTTATTTTTAATGGGTTGGATAGCCTTGTCCACATATATTTGGCATATGGTGGGGCTATTAGCCATTCCCTGTGGTAAAACCTTCCATTGATATCTCTGATCAGGGCCATTATTGTTAATAGAAGGAAGTGAAAAAGCAAACCTGGGGGCATCCAGAGGATGTAGGGGAATAGAAAAGAAGCAATCCTTTATATCAAGAGTAATAAGATGGAAATTTTTTGGAATAGCTACGGGACTAGGAAGTCCAGGTTGGGTAGGGCCCATAACTTGCATGGTTTTATTAATTTGTCTAAGATCATGTAACAATCTCCATTTTCCTGACTTTTTCTTGATCACAAATATGGGGGAATTCCAGGGAGAGGTGGAAGGTTCTATATGACCTGCTTCTAATTGTTCCTGAACTAGTAGGTGGGCCGCTTGTAATTTCTCTTTAAATAGGGGCCACTGAGGGACCCACACTGGCTTATCAGAAAGCCATGGTATTTTCAAAATTATTTTCTCAGTGGCCCCGAAAAAAATATATCTTTTTCCTTTATGACAATGATTACTTTTAGGGTTAAGATTACTCTGTACTTTTTGATAATGAGTTCTTTTATGGTTAAGATTACCCTGTAGGTTTTCACATTTAACATCTGCAGGCTTGGTTGCAAGGTGTACTCCCATTTGTTGCAAAATATCTCTTCCCCATAAAGTAACTGGTAGATTAGGTAAAACATAAGGCTGAAATGTGCCTTTATGGCCTTCATCATCCTCCCATTTTAAAATTACTGCACTTTTATCTGGGAGGTTATTATATCCCAAGCCTCTTAAACTGGTTGAAGCTTTTTGCAGAGGCCAGTGCTTGGGCCATTGGTGTAAATTAATAATGGAAGAGTCAGCTCCAGTATCTATTAATCCCTCCATTTCTATTCCTTGGATTTTTATTTTACACATAGGCCTCCTTGAACAGTCTCGAACCCAGCAAGCCATGGGACTTGAGTCAGTGGAACAAAATCCTCTATTGTTCCCTTCTTGAGGCATACCCATTTTAAATGAATTATGTAAATTGGGAAGGAGAAGCAACTGAGCAATTCTATCTCCTTGATTAACAGAAGTTATACTTTGGGGTGAGCTAAGCATTATTTTTATTTCCCCTTTGTAGTCTGAGTTTATTACACCTGGGGTCACTTGCAAACCTAATAAGCTTTTAGGACTACGCCCGATAATAAGTCCTACAGTCCCTGAGGGAAGAGGTCCCCTGACTCCTGTGGGAATCAGTTGAACCCCCATTTCAGGTGTTAACACTATTCGGGCGGTGGAACAGAGGTCTAATCCTGCATTTCCTCTTGTTCCTCTGGCGAGGGAGTGGATGGGTAGTAGGGATTGTGTCGGGGAAGCATCTGAGTGGATGCTTGAGGATACTCCTTCTGCAATGCCCCGTACATTTGTGGGCCCCGGGGTACTGGGCCCCGTGCCCCGTTTTTTGAATTCCTGAACAAAGGATTTCCATGGATGTCAAATTTTGAATAGCATTTATTGGCCCAATGATTTCCCTTTTTACACCTGGGGCAGCGGCCTGGGGCACGGTATGAGCTTCGTCTTATTTCTCTTTTGGGATTTTGCCTAGAATTGTCTGATTGATTATGATAATTTTGCCTGGAATATCCTGATTGATTATAATATCTACGTTTAGCCTTTGTGAAATTTCGAGAGGAAGCACCTCTCATTGAGGCTGCAATCACATTTCCTGTGACAAAGGCGCCATTTATATCTTTACATAGTTGTATATATACGGAAAGATCCTTTTTAGTTCTCCATGGCCTGATGGCTGCTTGGCACCATTTATTTGCATTTTCATAAGCTAATTGAACAACTAATGGCATAGCTTGGTCAACATCTGCAAACACACTACCTGCAGTTCTCAAAAGTCGATCAGCAAAGTCGGCATATGGCTCATTAGGTCCTTGAATCACTTTTGACAAGCTACCTTGTAGATCCCCAGGTCCTTGTACAGTTTTCCATGCCTCTAAGGCAGCTGCATTTATCTGAGCATATACATCTGGGTCATAATCTGTTTGAGCCTGTAAGTCTGCGAATTGACCTTCTCCTGTGAGCATGTCTATATTATAGTTTTCAAATCCTGCAGCCGCGTTTCTTTTAGCCGTTTCTATACAAAGTTCTTGGAATTGCAATCGCCAAACCAAGAATTGCCCCCCGCTTAATGTTGCTTTACATAGACTTTTCCAGTCTGAGGGGGTTAAGCTAAAGGTGTTAAGGGACTCCAGCATACTCAACGTGAAAGGAGCTTGGGGCCCATATGTCATTACTGCCTCTTTGAGATTTTTTATTGTTTTGAAATCTACTGACTGATGGACACTCTGTCCATTTTACTTTTCAAATGCTGGCGGTTCCCAATGTATCTGTGAGTTGTCCTCGAGAGCGCATAGCGATCAGAAAGACTTTTTATTTCTGTTTCTAGGGTATGCAAATGCCTAGTAATACCCTTCATATTTTCTGTAATGGATTCCACCCATGGGGGAGTAGAGGACACAAGTGGCTCCTCTACCTGACCGTCCTTTTTCTCGGTCTTTTTTAGTTTCTTTTCCCTCATTTTCTCAGGATCACTTTTACTAGATTCCTCACCACTGCTAATTTCACTGACAGCAATATCCTGAGGCCCAGTTTCCAGTGAGAGCAAGTATCCTTCAGCTCTCATCAATAACTCCCGAATAGCTTTAATAGCTTGGATTTTTGTCATTTTTGGGTCTCTTCCAATACTCTCTTTACTGGTCTTAGTTGGCCCAGTGGAATCTACACTTTTTTGATCACTTTCACTTTTGTCTATATACTCCTCACTGAGAACAGAGTCAGGTATATCAAGGAGTCTTTGCATAGCCTCTATCACTTGGGATTCAGTTATATTCGAACCCATCTTTAGAGACCTTTCAGTTCTTACCTGTCCGCTCCGAAGTTCCCCGTACGGGCCGCCACCTGTTGCCGCCTGAAGCGCTTGGAGCAACGGAGCCGCGGGAAAAACTTCAGAAGCAAACTGGAGACAAACAGCTTTTTATTCTGATAACTTTTCTCTCTGGTTCTAACAACAACTAACACACGCCAAACACACCACTAAAATGGCGCTGACCTGCTCAGCAATTTCGGCCAAGTCAGTCGAGATCCCGCAACAAGTCCCGTGAGACTACGGGAGGCGACAAAGCCCAAATCTCCACGGCTCATAGTCAACCGCAATTCAAGTCAATCCCCAAACAGGGCTCCTGCACAATGTTAAATGAAATTTGAGAAAACATGCTTGTCTTTTTTCCCAGTTGTAGTGGGTAAGCATTAGTCTTTCATTATTAAGTATGATTTTACCTGTTATTTTGACATAGATGCCCTTTTTTAATTAGGACAACAAAATTCTCTATTTTTAGCTAGCTGTTAATCTTTTATTTTGAACTGGTATTACATTTGTCAAATACTTTGCATCATTAATCAGTCATAAAAAATCAATTGAGATAATCTATGTGTTTTTCCCTAAAGTTTTACATAATAAAAAGTTATATATAATTTTTATAAACAAACTTTTGGAGGTGCCTCCCTATACCCCACATACTCTGAAGTATTTTTTCTCTAGCGATTTGGTAGGATATTCCTAGCATTGTGTGAGCTCTGGGAATTAGTCAACCTAATGGTTTCTGATTATTCTTCCTGCCATCAGAGGTAGCTTTATCTCATATATGCAGAGATTACTATATTAATGAGGAATTGCTCTTTAGAGCTTTATCTCCATACAGCTCCTTCTTTGTCAGCATTCCATCCAATAAATCCTGGCTGCTATGGCCTTTCCAAATCCCAATGTCTTTTTCCTCAACTCAGTGACACCACTGGATTGACTCTATATGGGCTTTTCCTGCCAATTGTTGATAGTGTATTAGTCAGATTTCCTTTACTGTAACAAAATACTTGGAAAAAATAAACTTATAAAGAAGAAAGGTTTATTTTAGCTCACAGTTTTGGAGGTTTCAGTCCATAATAAATTGGCTCTGTTGCTTTGGGTCTATGGCAGCATAACATGATGGGAATGCATGGCACTGTAAAACCACACACCTTGTGACCAGGAAAACAAAAGAAAGAGAAGAATAGACTGGAGTTTCACAATCTCCTTCAAGAGTACACTCTCAATAGTTTAAACTTACCACTAGACCCTACTTCTTAAATAAATACTTCTATTTAAGTACTACTTAAGTTACTTAAGTAGCAGTACCTAAGTTAAATTAATAAGTACTACTACTTATTACTAAGTACTTCCACTACTTCCCAATAAGTACCAGGATGGGGATTAAGACTTCAACACATGGACCTTTTGGGGGTATTTAAGATCCAAACTAAAGCACACTCATAGTCACAAGTCTCCACTCATTGATTCCCATTCTCTGGATGATCAAAAATTGAATTGCCTCTGTATAATGTTCAAAAAATGTAATTTCATATATTTTACCAACATTCTCTTTATTTAATGTGGAATAATAAAGCTGATTACTAACACTCTAATATGGCCAGAAACAAACATCATATCCTGAGTTTTTAATTTTGTTTTAATTAAAAGTTAAATTGGATTATTTTTAATTTATTGTTTTTAGAGTCTTCTTTATTTGTGTCTTCATTTCTTTCTTTGAATTTTCCTAGAAAAAGACATTTTTAAAATGATTTATTTGACCAATGAGGGCTTGATTCTATTGCTTAATTCTCCTGGTTCTTCTTCATGGTGTTTGATTTTCTCATATTTTGTGATTTTGAGTATGAGTTCACATTTTTTTTGGAAGCTTACCTGGCATTTCCTTAAGGCATTGGTTTAAGATTGGTATCCTTCAGAAAGGACATCAGGTTGCTCAAGTTACTTCCTTTCAGAATGCATAGTTACTAATTAACTAGAACCACTGTAAAACACATTCATAGTTGAAAATCTTTCACAAATTCCAGATATTATAGATTTAGTTTGCAAAAATCCTTGAGAATCTATTAGTATTTGCAAATTCTAAGGAAAGTTTTTTTTTTTTTTTTTTTCCCCTTCACTAGAACTGAGCTACAAGATAAGAAATATGTTCATTTTATCTCTAGCAGCAGAAGTGTGAGTGTGGTTGGATGGTGGAGGGGTGGAGTGAGGGTGGCAAAACAGGAGATCATAAGGGGTAGAGTTCACATGTATACTACCCAAGAATATGTCACCATATCCTGTCTAGTTTATGTAGGGAAATCATCTGTAAGACTTTCCATGTTGACTTGGATCTAGGGTTTATCTCACATTTCCTATGACTTGTGAAACCTTGAACGCTGGCACTCATATTTATCTGAGTTGGCAAATATCTTTATGGTGAAAACAACATAACTGATCATTTTTATGCTATTTTTTACATCTATCCTTATCTTTTTATAACATTCACAAATTTAATTAAGGCCATGTACATTGGATCCTGCATTTTTAGTTATTTTCAGGACCAGTTATATTAGGGTGTCTAGGTTGCCACACTGCTAGATAAGGAGTTCTCAACTACTTTGTGGATTTTTATTGTTATATTTTCTAGTATAATGTATATTCTCTTCCATTTCATTCACTATTATGAAGGCACTTTTTATCATTATTGTTGTTAAGTGTGTTGCCAAAGGAAAGGAAGGCAAATATGTGTGCTAAAATTCATTAAGATACAAATTATAAGAAGTCACATTTCAATAATTTTAAAGAGTTAGTTTTCAAAATAGAAGACATTAGCAAATTCCAGAATATTCTTTATTTTTCATTATTTTGAAAGATTATGGCGTGGTGAAAAGGGGTTTTATATTGAAGTAGATGTATAAAAGCTTAAATAATCACAGTTAATATTATGCTAACATGATTAGACCTTTTAATACAGTTTTTTAAACCTAATTTGTTTTTTTAATAATGCCAGATAGAAATAGATAGTAAATTACTTAATTTAAGAATTAGAATATTTTCCTTTGAAATGTAATTAAAGAATAAGAATATTCTTCTCATTTTGGCTATTATGGATATTTAAATATTATTTGAGACTCGTTACATAAATAAAGATTTTTAAAATGCATTAAGTCAAAATATCTGTATATATTACAAATGTTTTTATTTTGCTGTTCTTTTAAAATCACCAATTTGCAGAGCTTTCCGGTCCCCATTCAGAACCCATATATTAACATTTCATGAAGAAAGGGAAATTTGGATCATATTTATTATATACCAAATAGTAAAATAAATATACACTAGATAAGAATATTTCTCTGTGGTTTGGCCCACACAGATGCATTCCCTGGCCAGTTGACAGCTACTCTCTTGGGAAATGTGAACATTAAAAAAAAAAAAAAAAAGTAGAAAAAATCCCCCACTATTTTGGCACTATCTCCTCTAGAATAAGCTTGGCTATAGTGTAGCTATAGCAGCTGCCAGTGTTGGTAGCTTTCTTGGAGATAAGAGGAGAAACTAGATGGAATTTCTCTGGATAAACATAAATCTGAGCTTGGCAAACATTTTCTTGGAGTCTATGGTATGGGAGGCTCAGAACTTTGCCAGTTTCACAGGGAACTAATCTATGTGAGTTCTATGGATCTCATAGATAAACTTACATCACTGATCAAGTAGACATGCACTGTTTTAGAAAAGCAAGGAAGATAAAGGTCCTCTCCAAACAATGCCTTTATTCAGTTAGTACAAAAACAACCCAAGAGTGACTCAAGCCAGAACTTCAGCAGACTTGACCCTTATTATTAAAATTGGGAAGTATTTTGAGGTATGGAAAACCTTGGAAATCCACCTGGCTAATCTGTGGGGGATCTGCTATCACGTGCTCCAATTGTTGGTTCCCTTAATGATTTTGATAAAGTTACAACAGAAAGGTTTTCTAAATTAGCTAATAACAATATAGGCCTGTTAATAGGAATAAATGTTCCTGTTCATTCTATGTTATTGTTGTTTTCCAAATCAACCCATAGCTAAGATTTTCATGGTGAAGGGTTGACAATTCTGCCAAAATGTAAAATTTCTTTCCTTGGTGTTGTTCAATCAATATGGAGTCTTGCCAAGGGTTTATTGGATATGCTTCAGAAACACTATGCATATTTGGTGAATCATGAAAAGCAATCTGTAACGTGCTCTATTTCATTATTACCTTTGACTTTTAGAATCACTTTTAGGCTACTATTCTTATAGTTTTGTAACAAGGAATTGAGGTCAACTATTCGAAAATGTTATTCCTATTTTCTTACCACACTAAAGTAGTGACCACCTTATAAAATAATTTAATTTTCTCATTTTTAATACAGGTTTACATTAGCTGACCCTATTTCCTGCTCTACTAATAGATGGTTGTTAGCATTATTTCCTCATGAAGTTATACCTTGAAAAATACAACCAATTTAAGACATGGATCAAAGACGGTAGAATCTTACTGCTACAATTAGATCAATTCTCTAATTAACTTACAGCTTTCATAATCTAATCATTTTACCTCCTGTGTCAACATAGGAGATTTTGGGGGACACCTCACATTCATACTACAACACTTATTTTAAATGGAAAATTTTCTTTCTTTCTTTTTTTTTTTTTTTTTTTTTGGTACCAGGGATTGAACTCAGGGGCACTCAACCACTGGGCCACATCCCCAGCCCTTTTTTGTATTTTATTTGGAGACAGGGTCTCACTGAATTGCTAAGTGCCTCACCATTGCTAAGTGCCTCACCATTGCTGAGGCTGGCTTTGAACTCACAATCCTCCTGCCTCAGCCTCCCAAAGTGCTGGGATTACAGGTGTGCGCCACTGCGCCTGGCTATTAAGTGGAAAATTTTCTATACTCTAGTACCTTCTTAAATTTCCATCAAGAATAGTCAATTTGGGGATACATCGGACTGTGAAGATACATACTATCTTCCTTTAGTCACTTCAATCAACTTCCTACTTACTGGGGTGAAAGTACTATTACACAGAAGAAGCTACCATAGAAAGAAAGTAAAGGAGAATGAATGAAGAACTGGACTAGGAAACTGAAGACAGGCTTCTAGATTTAACTTCATCACTTACTACTGTACTTCTTATCGTGATTGATTTCTAAATAGCTGATTGGATTACCAGTCTCCAAATTTTTATCAGTGATACTTCCAATCTAACCTGCCTCATCAAAATCAAGATAAAGTACATTGAATTTCATTATAGTCAACATGCCATACATTTTTGGACACTTATTTATCAAGTGTCAAAGAACTCAAGAATGTCAATGAACTAAAAAATGTTGTCACTTAACAGGTAACAGGAAAAATTTGTTTTTTAAAGGGTGATGTTTGAAGTAGAATATAAAGCACTTAAAATAGTAGTTATCAGTATAGAAGTCCTAAACTGAAAATAACTTGGGGCTGAGAAAAATGAGAATGCTAGAACCACTCAAGACATTTTTCCCCCTTTAGCCAAGAATTATTGTGTATTTTTAAAATAAAGTCTATTGTTGCTTAAGATGGAAAGTGAGTAATTTATGAACCTAGGAAGACCTACAGTTTTTGTGAACCAAAGATGGCTTAGCAAGGAGAGCAAACCATTTGAACTATTTCCTTGCTCATCATGTCAACTTGTGTCTGTGCCCCCGCCCCCCCAGGGTCCCCTGGAAGATTTTACCTTCAAAGAAACAACACAAGTAATTCAAGTGGCTGAATTGAGTTAAAGCTTCTTAAATAAAGGAATGCTATTGGAACGGGAAAGTAGCTGAAAAAAGTATAGGTTTTTTAATAAGCTCTGTGAACTAGAAAAGCATGGGAGAAATCTTTGAAAATCTCACTTTCTTTTTAATTTTTTTCCCCCAGTACTAGGTACACTCTACCACTGAGCCACATCACCAGTGCCTTTTAGTTTTTATTTTGAGATAGGATTTCACTAAGTTACCCAGGCTGGCCTCAAACTGGTGATCCTCGTAACTTAGCCTCCCAAGTTGCTGGGATTACAGGCATACACCACCACACCCTGCACTTTCTTTGTTTAAAATATGCATTTTGTGTATGTACTTTTAACTTTATGATGATAAAGATTATGTAAACTTAATCTTGAGTAATGTTTCCTCGTTATAAAATGATTCGGATGATATCTTCCTTTTCTATTTCCTTTTTCTTTGAATAGAAAAAGAAAACAGAAATTATTTAAAAGTAGCTTTTATTACTTATCATATATAGAAATATAAATTAATTTTTGAGCAATTTTTCATATCCTGTTGGTCATATGTATGTCTTCGATTGAGAAATTTAGGTCTCTTGCCTATATGACTTTATTATTGTCATTTGATGAAATTTTGAAGATAGGCATTTGCTGATGTCTGTTCAGTAGCAATAAAGTATCAGGGATTCAACTTGATCATTGCTCATGATCACTGCATGATTTCTGGGCCTCAAGACCTTAAAATGATGTTTGGGGAAAGAAAAAGAAGAGAGAAGTGCAAAAAAAAAAACCACTGTCATCTGAATAAACTTTTTCAGAAGTCTCATCCAACTGTATTTTACGTATTGCTGATAAGATATCCTACCTTTTATTGACAATCCTTTGAGCAAAAAAGGCTTGAAAGTGTATTTTTAGTCAGGTGCATTGCCTCATCTTTTCCTTTTGTACAAAGAGTGTCCTGGGAGTGAATATTTGCTGCCACATATGTGTTACATTTCAGTGACATCTCAGATTTCTCTTTGGAATTAATCAACCTTGTATAGGAAGGTAAATTTCAACTTCCAGCATTAATGGGCCAACAGTTAGACTAGATCATCCAGGAGGGTATGGACAGAATGGTATCACAAAATGGTATCAAAGAACTCCTGTATAGGACAGACTCTAGACATTGATCAAGACAAACATAAAGGTCCACATATGTGATAACTAAATTTTTCTGTCATATCAATTGTAGCCCTTTTTACACAAAAGCTGGAATATTAGTTTACTAGAGATGTATAGCAAAGTGCCATGGAGTAAGTGGCATAAACAATAGAAATTTATTGTTTCATATTTCTGGAGGCTAGAAGCCTTAAGACCAAGGTGTTGGCAGAACTGGTTCTTTCTGAGGGCTTTGAGAGGGAATCTGTTCCATACCTCTCCCCGCTTCTAGTGGTTGCTGGAAATCTTTTGTATTTTTTGGCTTGGAGATGCCTCACCTTGATCACAGCTTTCATGGTATTCTGCTTTCATCTGCACCCAGGTTTGTGTCATGTTAGATTAGGGTCCATCCTAATGATCTCAACTTGACTACATGGCAAAGACCCGACTTCCAAGGGAGGTCACACTCTAAGTTAATGGGGGTTAGTTAGACTTTATCCTTTTTGGGAGAGATGTAATTCAACTCATAATAGTTGGTATGCAAATTGCTTCATTAGAAAATGAACCTGGAGGATCCCTTCTCTGCCCTTTCAGCATGCACATTACAACCACCTTTCTTTCCTTCTTCCAGTGTGGGAAATCTTAAATTATGGAAGTATTTAAGTATCTTTAAGAGAATATTTTTACATACATTTGAAAAGTGAGTGTAAAAAGTGATATTAAGACAAGTGAAGAGAATATATTAATTACTTTTATTTGGAGTTGCGCCAATTGTTTGGTTCCTAAGACCAATGGATTACTACTATCCTATAAAAGTTAAGAAAGCCATGGGTGTAGACACGGAAGGCATGAATTAGCAGTTCTTGCATTCTTTCTTGGTAAATAAAAGGGTATAATTCTCTGTTATTAGATTCACAATCTAATGTTTTGTTTAAACTATATTTACAATATAATTGTCCTAAGATGATTGTAGGTTTTACGGACAGAATAAGGAATGGGACTATATGAAGTAGTATCAGTGTGTTTTCTCGTGTAAAGGAGGGGTTAATGTTGGATGTATGGTATGTGAATTTTCCTCGTTGTGTTGTTATTAATATATATATAGGGAGTAGAGGGTGCTAATTAATATGTTTGTTCCAGTAAGGATAATTGTGAAGTTAGATCATGTGAAAGATGATAAAATGATAAATAATTCTCCAATTAGATTAATTGTTGGTGGTAGAGCCAGGTTGGTTAGGCTAGCTAAGATTGATCATATAGCTATAAGTGGAAGAATAGATTATAAGCCACGGGTTAGGATTATGGTTTGGCTGTGAATTCATTCATAATTAGTGTTTGCAAGGCAGAATAGTATTGAGGATGTAAGCCCATGGACAATTATCAGTGCTATGGTTCCTATAAAGCTTCAGGGTGTTTGAATTATAATGGCTATGATTACTAAGGCTATGTGGCTTACTGATGAATAAGCAATTAGGGATTTTAGGTCCGTCTGTGGTAAACAGATGGAGCTTGTTATAATCATTCCTCATAGGGACAACATGATAAAGGGGTAGGCTATTGTGGTTGTGATAGGGTGCAGTAGGGTTGAGATACGGATTATGCCATATCCTCCAAGTTTTAGTAGAATGGCTGCTAAAACTATAGATCCTGCAATTGGGGCTTCTACATGGGCTTTAGGTAGTCATAGGTGGAAGCCATATAATGACATTTTGACTATAAAAGCTATAATGCATGCTAGTCATAGGATATTATTGGATCAGGAGTTGGGTAAGTTAGAGGTTTGGTATATTGAGACAATAAAGTTTAGGGATCCGGAGGAGTTTTGAATATAAATTAGGGCAACTAGGAGTGGTAGGGATCCTACTAGTGTATAAAATAAGAAGTATGTTCCTGTGTTCAGTCGTTCGGTTTGATTTCCTCATCGGGTGATAATAATTAGTGTGGGAATTAAGGTAGCTTCAAATAGGATGTGGAATATAATTAGTTCAGTGGCAGAAAAGGTTATGATTAAGAATGATTGGAGGGACATTAATATAAGGATTCGAACTAGGGGTTCTTCAGCTAAGTGGTTTTGGCTAGCTATAATTATTAGGGGGAGAAGTCATGCTGTTAAAATTAAAAGGGGTGTGGAGAGGTGGTTTGAGAAGAAGGTTGGTGAGCAGGTTAATCCTACGTCATCTGTTTGGTTTAATGTTATTAGGACTATGAGGCTAATTATTAGGCTGTGAATTGAGGGGTTAATTCAGATTATTGAATTTTTAGAGACTCATGTGAGGGGGACTAATAAGATAGTAGGTAGAATAATTTTTAGCACTGGAGAATATTAAGGTTTTGAACATAATCTAGTCCATAGGTGCTTGATACTATAACTAATAAGGCTAGTCCTACTGCTGCTTCACATGCTGCAGATACTAGTAAGATAATGGGAATTATAAATGATAGTGAGAAGTGAAAGTTTAGGGTTAAGAGAGAACATAAAACAAATGTTGATGATATCATGCCTTCTAGACATAGTAATGATGATGTAAGATGAGATTGATAGATTAATATTCCTAGTAGTGATGTTGTGTAAGCTAGATGAGTATTTAGGATGATGGCGGGTATATTTGGTAATTGTGAGTAGGTCATAGTCTAGTGAGTCGAAATCACTTGTTTTGTTTTAAACTAATTACCAATTCACTTCACTCTAAGGCCTTTCAGTATATTATCACAAAAATATATTGCTGTATCACAGTTGGACTGCCCTCAAACCGGAAGAAATAGATTTATTTCCTGTTATAACCGTTTGGTTAACCACTTTTCACCACAACAACTTACTTTTCTTCAAATAACACTTTTTTTCAGGGAAGTAACAATTGTTTTTCATTCTTAAGCACATTAAATGCAATATGCCCTGTCAATATTATTTTGATAATATGCATTCAGAAAAAGACTGACTGATTTAGTTAACATACAATAATTTTAATCAAAAATATCACAATTCTCCGGTATAAAGAGGCCGATTCACAGTGGGGTAGGGAGGGAGAGCATAGGAGGATAAGAGGAACACCAGAATGGCCAATGGGGAGGGAGGAAAGTGTGAGAGGGCAAAAGGGTGAATTAAAAAAAAAATAAAAAAGATGGTAGAATGAGATGGCTATCATTACCCTAAGTGCATGTATGAAGTCACAAATGGTGTGAATATACTTTGTATACAACCAGAGATATGTAAGAATGTGCTCTATAAGTATAATATGAAATGTAATACATTCTGCTGTCATTTCTAACAACTTAGAATAATAAATAAAATAAATTTGAAAAAAAAATCACATGGAGCAAATTGAAGTTGAAGATGAAAACCACTTTTGCTTTGTTAGTCTGCCAGGTAGGAAAAATGAAGAGGCAGCATCTTTTGAGTCTTTAGGCCATTTGGCCCATGTGTTTTGAACTGCTTTCAGGTCTAGCTTTTATTTTGTTCTAGTGTCAGAGAAAGGAAATTCTTATCCAGTGGGTTAAAATGTGTCCAACAAAAAGATAAGTTCAAAGTATTAACCTCTAGTCACTGTATGTAAGCAAGTTATGATGCCTTCATAATGAAGGCTCCGTCCTCATAATGATTTGTGTTCTTATGAAAGGAGGAAAATTTGAACCCAGACACACAGAAATGGAAAGCCATGTGAAGACAGAGACAAAACTGGAGTGGTACATCTGTAAGTCAAGGAACAGCAAGGACTGCCAGCAATCACCAGAAACTAAGAGGGGCATGGAGTGGGGATCTTTTGTCAGAGCTTCTGGTCTGCTGACACCTCAGATTTGTGGTTTTCACCTTCAGACCTATGAAAGAATAAATGTCTCTTGTTTTAAGATACCTAGTTTTTGATAATTGTATTTCAACCCTAGAAAACCAAACATCCAGCATATCTTATTTGGATATCAAAAACCTGTCTGAAGGGCTGGAGTTGTGGCTCAGCATCTAGCACATGTGTGTGAGGCCCGGGTTCCATCCTCAGCACCACGTAAAATAAACACATTGTGTACAAATAATAATAAAAATAAAATAATAAAATCAAATAAATAAATATTTTAAAAAGCTGTCTGAAGATAAGCACCAACCACCACTCCAATCCAATCTCCTTGTTCCTTGATGATCATAAGAAACTTCATTGCATTTAGTTTGAACTGCATTTTACTTTTACATTGTTTTTATCTATATCTTATCTATATCTATATCTATATCTATATCTATATCTATATCTATATCTATTTTCCTTATTCACTTGATGCATTTTCCAATTTATGAAAATCAAAAATTTTGGACTGAGATAATATGAATGAGAATTTCCTTCTGAAATTAATGGATTTTTTAAAATTTGGGGATTTTTTACTTCAGAGTAAGGGCTTCTGAAACAAAATTAAAATCACTAAATGACACTTTATTATGACTCTGATGGTTACAGCATGAGTAAAGTAAAAGTGTTCACAGAAATAACAAGGTAAGTGAGTATATTATTTCCATAGGAAAATATTATTGCATTATTGAAAACATTTCGAGTTAATTCATACAATTAAAAGTACATATATTGAGGGAGAGGATATATTTCAGTTTGGCAGAGAAAAATAGAAAAGCAAAGCAAAAAATGAGGAAAGAAGGTAGTTATCAAAAAGCAGCCCTTGGGAGGAATAAAATGAGAAGAGCCAAAAAAAAGAGAGTGATTTTTGCCACCATTCTCATTTTCTGACATTTTAAATGAGCTCTGTTGACCAGATTGTGTGTAATTTACCAGACTGATTTTTAGATGTTCATATTCAATTGAAAATTATTATTTAAAATATAACTACCAATCTCCTTGCCGTCTTCATATGTTTGCTCAAATATTCACTTGTCAAGAATATACTGACCACCCAAATTCTGCAACCTGCCACCTGTCAGCCTTTTCCCACCCCTGCATTTTGAAGCTCCTTTGCCTTGCTCCACAGTTTATCTTTCCCTTGCACTTATCACCTTGTAGCAAGATTTATAATTCACTTCTTGTTTGTCTTTGTTTCTGTCTGCTCCCTACCATTTCAGAATGGAAGCTCCTTAAAGTCAGGAACCTTAATCACTGATGAATCCCATGAACCTCAGGCAGTGTCTGGTATATTATAAGTGCCTAAATAATTTTTTCCAAAAAAATGAATGAATGAATTTTCTTTATATCTCATAATCTATTGTAGTATTTTCAGGACTTAAAAAACAAACAAACAAACCCTTTACCCTCTATGTTATGTATTTCTGTGATCATTGCATATTGAGCTAAGAGTTTGGTGGTATGTATATTCTCATTTTATCACTTGTCATGGAATAATGTATGTTTGTTTAATGGGGATTTATTGTTGCTTGACCTGATGTTTGCCTCCTGAAATTTCTCTATAACATAATTTAGTAAGATTCTAACAGATCCCAATGAAATACATCTGCTCTAGTGTTGTCTCCATCTCCTCCAAACTTTTAAAACTGTCATAGATCACTGAAACACAACTGCATTTGAAATTAGTTCAATAAAACAATACTTGCAGATGCTCCATTAGGGTTTAAAAACAAAATTGTCATCCAAAGAAAATGACTTGTAAATGTCTAGCCATCACTTCAGTGATGTAGAAGTTAAGTCCTCTGGCCATGTGGGAAGTGAGGCTCCTTTATTGCTGACACATAAACGACTAAATTGGAGAGATTTCTTTGTATGTCTGCTAACCAGTGGTGTAGATGTGTAACTGAATGCTGGTATTGCAGTGCAGTTGTAGGTGGAAATCCAGGAGGTGATGAAAGACAATCTCTGGGAGTAGAATTGGAGGAGCTCGAGGGACTGGATTGACCAGGTACAGTCTTGCTGCTCCCTTGTTCTCATTTGTATAACATGTTCCCCTTAAAATCCATAAAATATAAGGGCAATGTTTTCCAGTTTAATTGATGACCTAGTCTGGCATAAATGATTCCACATGGTGGTTGATAAATGACTCTTGGGTTAACCTCTTTCTATTCAAAAAATAGATGCAGGAGGGCTTTCTTTTTTCTCAAAAAAAAAAAAAAAAAAAAATCACATGGGCCTCAATTTATCTGTCTTAGGTGAAATTCCAAGTATTTCATAAACTGAGGAAACCTCCTGTTCTTGATTTTGGGAAAGTAGGAGAATCACAAATAGAACTTTCTTACATTCTTCCTCATTGAGTTGATGAATGATTGAAAGAAGAATAGCATCTTGGCTTTTTTAGAGGCATGTCTGCTTGAGGTCAGATTATATGATGACTTGTAGTGTTTCTACACTAGTATCTCTTTACACCTGTACCCAAGAAAAATTACTTTAAAATAACAATATCAATTTGGAGTCACTAAAGAGATTTACTAGAAAGGCTTTGAATATGGCAGTGGTAATATTTTATTCCAAAGGTCAAAATTTCTCAGCTACAGAAAAGTTCAGTATACTCATTTATCATACTATGCTCTTGCTCATGTGAAACAAAATGTACAATTAAATGTAGGTTAAACTACCACACCCACATAATCAGATCTAAAAACAAAGTACTAAATTCTAATCTACTGTTGTCAATGCACAGGATTCATTTCTTGATACAATCTTTATGTTACAGATGTTTCTGATTGAGTTCCCCAAACTCATGGGAAAAAATAAGCTGAATGACAATTTCAATGCAAATATCTTTTATTTATATAACATATTTCACCTAAAAATTGTAATACACTATATAATTGGCCAGTTAATAAGTTTTTTAAAAATATAAAATCTTGAATTAAATACTCTAAACTTACCAAGAATCAGACAAAGACAATTGAGAAAAAAACAAAAGTTTCATGTTTCCTCAATCTGTAGTGTAGGCTGGATTGGGAAGATGGCTTTTGTAACATTCTTGGAAAGTTCACATTTTAGAATTCACAGGCTATGATCCTCAGATGAGGACAGCTGATACTCACACACATCACTCAAGCCAAGTGGTGGGATGTACACTGCATCCAAGCCAATTCTATCAGTGAATGGGCTCTGGCCTTTCTGGCCAGGCCTCTCAATGCTGGAGAAGACATCACACATTCTTTGGAAGTTGAATCCAAACCAAAAATCCACTAGATCTTCTGTGCTGCCTCTGGGTGGTCCTGGGTGAGCCAGTTTAGCCTGAAGGAGCCCTGGGAAATTTGATATGGCTACATCCAGTTAAAAGGTTACTACTCCTGGGTGGTCTTTAGCAGTTAATAGGGTTTGGTTCTGGAGTCGATGTGAGATTCAGAGAAGTTCAGGAATCATGCCCTGGACCAGATCCAGTGTATTAGGAGTGATTATTACTCTAAGCATCTCAATACAATAAATTGGAAAGAGTAGGGTACTCCTGGGATGCCTAGGCAGTTCATGTCAAATACACCTCACCAACAATGTGCTGCCAACCTTGGTAAACATGTTCCAAGGCTAACTCATGCTACCATGTTGTCAGGTTGAGAAATAACAGGACTGTGTCAAGGCAGAAGGTCAGGAACAAAGAAATTTTATTTTATTTATTTAAGTATTATCACTTTTCTAAATAATGTCAATCCTTCATAGTACATACATTACAAGGGGAATTGAGGTCTGACCAATATAAAAATCATTAAGTTTTACCACAGAAAAGAGTATAGTGGAGACAACTTATGCTTTGGAGACAGCCAATACCCAATTCACTGTTTACTGATAGGGAGACTGACAGAGAGATATGGTGCATTATCCCAAACATGCAGAGAATATTTTAAAAATATAAAATTTTTTCAGAATTTATATGTGCCAATCTGTTGAGATAGGTGATTAATTTTATAGAGTTATTGGTATAGTGCTGATATTTCCTATTCTCCATGCAATGGGAATATTTTGTTAGAATTGATAATGAGTAAGCTTACTTTGTGTCCCCAGTGAGTGTTCTAGGTTTTCATGACTTTTAAGGAACTAAAAGAGAGCTGGACAAGTAGACTGAGTACACAGCAGAGAGACTAGAAGAAGACAATCAATTCACTTAATCATTTAGTTAATTCACTACGAATTTGACCACCCTCCAACCACCTCTCTCATGGTCCAAGAGCTCAAACCACCAAGCCTTTCCCCATTCAGGATCCTGATCATGCAGTAATCCCAAGGCTGCATCTCAACTCCAGTTGGCAGCAGAAAGGATAATTCCACTCCTCAGGATCCAGAAGGCCAAAAGGACACAAAGCAGAGAATTCAGAACAGGCTCCGTCAAACAGGGCTTCTGAAGGATCAGGTTCTACTTAAATAACATGTTAAAGAAGAAGAGTGAAGGGCAGTGGTGCATGCCTATAATTCCAGCTATTTGGGAGGCTGAGACAAGAAGACTGCAAGTTTGAGGTCAGCCTGGGCAATTTAGACCCAGTCTAAAATAAAAAATAGAAAAGACTGGGTGTATGGCTCAGTGTTAAAATGTCTCTGGGTTCAAACCCCAATCAATACTCCATTAAAAGAAAAATGAACATTTTAGAAAATGCAGCATCTTTGTAAAGATAGACACTTTTCCCCTGTTAAATTCCAAATATCTTAAATTTTAGAATCTGCAAATAAATTGAGGATGAGGGTAATTACTATCAGGATAGATCTTAAAGAATAAAGTTTAAATATAGATAACAATAAGACAGAAAACAAAGTTAAGATATGAGGGAAAGTGGATAAAACAGTGAAGGAATAGAATGTCCTCCTAGGAAAACTAAATGCCACATTGTTTTTATATCCTGGCAGACAATATGTGTTGGGCCTTCCCATAATTCCAGACCCTCATATCTCTTTATTTGCAATCTGAACTTCAATGTCTAACAATCATTTCACAATTAGTAGGTCCAACACTGAACTTCTGATTTTCCTCAACTCAAATTTCTTTCAGAGCCTTTCACACCTTGATGAATGAAAAACCAATCCTTCAAGCTGCTCAAATAAGAAATCTTAGATCATCTTTGACTCATCTCTTACACTCACATTCCACATCTCATCAATCAACCAATTTTGTAAGCTGTATCTCTGTTGAAAGTTATGACATCTAACATGTCCACTGATGGCATCCTGACCTACAGCAATATCATCTCTTACTTGGGTCATTCACATATCCTCCAAATCCCTGCTTTCATTCTTTTTCCATTCTAGCATCCAGAGAAATCATGTTTAAAAAAGGTAGATCATGTCACTTCACTGAATAAATCCATCAATGGTACTCCATTTCAGAGTATAGCCCAAAATTTAGGCTGTGACCCACAAGACCTTAAATGATCTGTTCTTACCTTTTATCCACATATCCCCACTTTTACTCATAACCCGTGACCACACTGTTTTAACAAAACTCTTTGCTTTAACAATGTTCATCTCCTCATTTCTTAAATGTGCCAGATACTCTCCCCCCTTTTCTTGGAAATTTCTTATCCCAGACTTTATGAATGCTTTGCTCCCTTCTTCTTTTAATTTATTTAAAATTTCAAACCTCCTTTGCATTATGTGTCTCGATAGCAATCATCTGTATCAAAGACCATATATATACATATATATATACATATATATTATATATATTTACTTATATAGTTTGCTTGCTCCTTGTATCTTGCTCCCAAAACTACTCCCCAAAGTTAAACTTCATTGTTGTAGGAATTATTTGTCTGTTTTGTTCTCTGTTGCATCCTCAGGAACTGCAAAAGAACCAGTATTGGGTGTTAGTTGAAATTTCCTGATGACGGCAGAAGTGGTCAATGCCTGATGGGTCATTTCCTTAGTCATCTGGGCCTGTACTACTTTAGGCCCACTTGGAGCCCTTTTCAGCATTTACCCCCACATTTTTTAGCACTAAGTGGATAAATTAATCCCTTTTATGCGTATGATTACTAGAGTCAGTTGTCTGAGACAGAACTACTGTTAAAATTCAGAGCAAGGAATTATATGAAAATATCTATGCTGTGAATATGTACTATAAAGGCAAAGGGTGGAGATTTGCTTCATCTTCGCCTTAGATCTAAAGAGAACACTGAGAGCCTTATGTGATTCCATTTCCAATTAGGGAAATTATATTTAACAAGTCTTACACCAACTTGTTACATATAAAGGTTACAGATGACTGATTTCACAGCAACTTATAGATGATCAAGGGAGAAGAAGCTGGGACTGAATCTTGACTTCAGAAGTTATCAAAACAAAGGGCACCTGGGTGATTCCACATACCACATATGGCCCATGTATGAGAGAAAGCTTGCGTGAGATCGTCTCGGTATCTACCAATCTTAGGACACCATGAAGAAGAAATGTCATCTCAAGGGATGCATGAAGTGATAAAAAAAGAAAAAGAAGTCTATGCAAGAGATTTTTCAATATTCAGGAATCTATTGGTATAATTATTGACCTCAATTGCTAAAAATCAAAACCATATGATAGTGTTAAAAAATTCTAAAGATTATAAAATTTATTAAACATTTTAAATAAAAATTATAAATTTAGTAGGAATAAAATCAATTGCACAAAATGATAAGATTATCCCACACCAAAATGAATTATCATTTTAAATCATAAAACTTTCTATTAAAGTGGAAAATCAGATTGTAATTTCTACTACTCATTTAATTGCACTAGTATGGTGTGCTAAGAAAAATTAAAGTCAGTATAAATATTTCCAAATAACGTTTTTTTCTCATGATAATATTTGCCTAGAATTCCCAAGTCTGTTTTTAAAATAAAAACATGAAATAAAGCTTAAAGAAGTTACTAAGAAAAATGATAAATTTATATAAAAATCAATAGTTTTGTTTCATATTATTAGTAAGTAAATGAAAATGAAAGTGGAAAAAACCTAAACAAAAACATAATATTAGAATCAATGCAAAAATATATAGAAAATCTTACTGAAGGACATAAAGCAATACCTAAACTTTGGGAAAACATACTGTTATATTGGATGAGAAAAATTGATATAGTAAAAAATGCCAATTCTTCAAAATTATTCTATGAACTTAAGGCACTTCTAAGTTGAACTTCATCAATTGCTGACTTTAAGATTGGATACAATAATATTAAAATTTACTTGGAAGAATATATGTCTAAGAACAGCCAAGAAAAAGCTTGATATAGGAGAATGAGAAGCTGGGAAACTTACTTTACACATTCTTCATGAGACTATAAAGACACTATAATTGACTCAATATGGCTTTTAGCAACATGAATCCATGAAAAAAAAAATAGAAGGTCTGGAAAAATATATCTGTATATAAAAATTTCACATATGCCAATATTAGTATTTCTATTCATTGAGAAAAATGACTTATTCACTAAATGGGATTGACAATTAGCTATTTATCTAGAAGGAAACAATGTTGAACCCATTCTAACCATATCTATGATGTCCACTATAGTAGCCACTAGTTTTAAAATACTCAATAGCTACATTTGGATAATGTCTAATTTATTTGGGTAGTATAAATTTAAAAAAATGCTGGGTGAAGAATTTAGAAAGTTGATAGTGAAAATGGTCAATGAACCAAAAGTATATCTAAGTAAAAAACAAACAAACAAACAAAAAACAGAGAGAAAATACAGAAAGTGAAAGAACATTTTCCCATAAAGAGATAGAAATTCTGAAAATGAACCAAACAAAAATTCTGGAAATGAAAGACTCTGTAAATCTAAAAATTCTGGAAATGAAAGACTCTGTATATCTAATTAAAATTCGGTTGATAGCATTACTGACAGATTAAACCACACAGAAAACAGATTTCAGGTCTTAAAAAACACAGCAATAGAGAGAAAATGGTAAGAGACCATGACCAGAATATTCAAGAAATCTGGGATAATATTAAGAGACTAAACCTAAGAGTCATGGCTTAGAAAAAGGCATCAATTGATCTATCTAAATTGTGTATATCATCCTGATTTAGTTTGGGCATGTCATATGTCTCTAGAAATTTGTTAATGCCTTCATTATTTTGTATTTTATTTGAGTATAAATTTTCTTTTTTAAATTTTTTATTCAAAGTTGTATTTAAAATAGTAGTATGCATTATAATTCATAATAAACATATAGAGCATCTTTTTACAAAACACTGTATACAATGTATATTCGTACCATTCAAATCTTCAATCATGCATTTAGGATAATGATATCCATCTTATTCAACCACCTTTTCTTTTTTCCCCTCCATCAACCCTTGCTCCCCTCCTCCCCGTTGACATTTCTAGAGTTCCTCTAATCCTCCTATGTACCCCGACCCAACACCACTGTGAATCAGCCTCCTTATATCAGAGAAAACATTCAGTATTTGGATTTTTGAGATTGACTAACTTCACTTAGCATTATATCCTCCAACTTCATCCATTTACCTGCGAATGCCATTATTTTATTTTCTTTTATTGCTGAGTAAAATTCCATTGTGTATATGTACCACACTTTCTTTATCCATTCATATACTGAGGGACATCTAAGTTGGTTCCACAATCTAGCTATTGTGAATTTTGCCTCTATAAAGATTGAAGTGGCTGTGTCACTATAATATACTGTTTTTAAGTCCTTTGGGAATAGACCCAGGAGTGGGATGGCTGGGTCATAGGGTGGTTCCATTCCCAGTTTTCCAAGAAATCTCCATACTGCCTTCCATAACGGTTGCACCATTTTGCGTTCCCACCAACAATGTATGAGTGTGCCTTTTTCCCCACATTCTCTCCAACATTTATTGTTGTTTGTGTTCTTAATAGCTGCCATTCTGACTGGAGTAAAATGATATCTTAGAGTAGTTTTGATTTGCATTTCTCTAATTGCCAGCAATATCGAGCACTTTTTCATGTATATGTTGATTAATTGTGTATCTTCTTCTGAGAAGTGTCTTTTCAATTCCTTAGCCAATTTATTGATTAGGTTTTTTTTTTTTTTTTTTTTTTTTTTTTTTTTTTTGGAGTTAAGGTTTTTGAGTTCTTTATATATTCTAGAAATTAGTGCTCTATCTGATGTGAATGTATTAAATATTTGTTCCCAATTCGTTGGCTCTCTATTCACCTCACTGATTATTTCTTTTGCTGATAAGAAGCATTTTAGTTTGAATCTATCCCATTCATTGATTCTTGATATTAATTCTTGCACTACAGGATTCTTATTAAGGAACTTGGGGCCTAATCTGACATGTTGGAAATTGGAGCTTACTTTTTCTTCTATTAGGCATTTTGTCTCTGGTCTAATTCCTAGGTTCTTGATCCACTTTGAATTGAATTTGTGCATGGTGAGAGATAAAGGTTTAATTTCATTTTGTTGCATATGGATTTCCAGTTTTCCCAACACCATTTGTTGAAGAGGCTGTCCTTTCTCCACTGTACATTTTTGGCGCCTTTGTCTAATATTAGATAGCTGAAATTATATGTATTAGTCTCTGTGCCCTCAATTTTGTACCATTGATCTACCAGTCTGTTTTGGTGCCAATATCATGCTGTTTTTGTTACTATTGCTCTATAGGATAATTTAAAGTCTGGTATGGTGATGCCACCTGCTTCACTTTTCTTGCTAAGGATTGCTTTGGCTATTCTGGGACTCTTATTTTTCCAGATGAATTTCATGACTGCTTTTTCTATTTCTTTGAGAAATGTCATTGGGATTTTGATTGAATTGCATTAAATCTGTATAATACTTTTGGTAGTATGGAAATTTTGACAATATTAGTTCTACCTATCCAAGAACAAGGTAAGTCTTTCCATCTTCTGAGGTCTTCTATAATTTCTTCTTTAAGTGTTCTACAGTTTTCATTATAGAGGTCTTTCACCTCTTTCATTAAGTTGATTCCCAGGTATTTTATTTATTTATTTTTGATGCTATTGTAAATGGGATAGTTTTCATCATTTCTCTTTCAGAGGCTTTGTCACTGATGTACAAAAATGCCTTTGACTTATGGGTATTGATTTTGTGTCCTGCTACTTTGCCAAATTCATCTACTAGTTGTAAAAGTTTTCTGGTAGAGTTTTTTGGGCCTTCTAGGTATATTATCATGTCATCAGCAAATAGTGCTAATTTGAGCTCTTCTTTTCCTATCTGGATCCCTTTAATTTCTTTCATCTGTCGAATTGCTGTAGCCAGAGTTTCAAGCACTATGTTAAATAGCAGTGGTGAAAGGGGGCATCCCTGTCTTGTTCCAGATTTTAGAGGGAATGCTTTCAATTTTTCTCCATTTAAGATAATGTTAGCTTGGGGCTTTGCATATATAGCTTTTATAATGTTGAGATATATTCCTGTTATTCCTAGTTTTTCTAGTGTTTTGAACATAAAGGGGTGTTGTATTTTGTCGAATGCTTTTTCTGTGTCTATTGAGATGATCATATGTTTTTTATCTTTAAGTCTATTGATGTGATGTATTATGTTTATTGATTTCCAAATGTTGGATCAACCTTGCATCCCTGGGATAAACCCCACTTAATCGTGGTGCACTATATTTTTGTTATGTTTTTATATTTGATTTGCCAGAATTTTGTTGAGGATTTTTTGCATCTATGTTCACTAAAGATATTGGCCTGAAGTGTTCTTTTTTGGCTGTGTTTTTGCCTGACTTTGGAATTAATGTAATATTGGCTTCATAGAAAGAGTCTGGGAGAGTTCCCTCTTTTTCTATTTCTTGAAATAAGTTGAAGACCATTGGTATTAGTTCTTCTTTGAAGGTCTTGTAGAACTCGGTTATAAACCCATCAGGACCTGGACTTTTTCTTGATGGTAGCTTTTTGATGGCTTCTTCTGTTTCCTCAATTGAAATTAATCTGTTTAAATTGTGTATAGCCTCCCATTCTAGTTTGGGCAATTCCTACGACTCTAGGAATCTGTTGATGCATTCAGTATTTTCTATTTTATTAGAGTACAAGTTTTCAAAGTAACTTCTAATTATCTTCTGTATATCTGAGGTGTTTGTTGTGATATTTCCTTTTTCATCATGGATGTTAGTAATTTGAGTTTTTTCTCGTATTCTTTTTGATAGCATCGCTAAGGGTCTGTCAATTTTATTTATGTTTTCAAAGAACCAACTTTTAGTTTTGTCAGTTCTTTGAATTGTTTCTTTAGTCTCAATTTTATTAATTTCAGCTCTGATTTTAATTATTTCATGTCTTCTACTACTCTTAGTGTTGAATTGTTCCTCTTTTTCTAGTGCTTTGAGGTGTGATGTTAAGTCATTTATTTGTTGGGTTTTGTTTTTTTTTCTTTTAAGGGATGAACTCAGTGCAATGAATTTTCCTCTTACTACTGCCTTCATAGTGTCCCAGAGATTTCTATATGACATATCTGCATTTCATTTACCTCTAGGAATTTTTTAATCTCCTCCTTGATGTATTCTTCAACCCCTTGTTCATTCAGTAGCATGTTGTTTAGCTTTCAGTTATTAGAATAGTTTTTTTTGTTTGTTTGTTTCTTGTTTTGTCATTGATTTCCAATTTCATCGCATTATGGTCTGATAGAATGCAGGGTAGTATCTCTACTTTTTTATATTTGCTGAGATTTGCCTTGTGGCATAATATATGGTCTATTTTGGAGAAGGAGCCATGTGCTGCTGAGAAGAAAGTATATTCACTCACTGAGGGATGAAATAGTCTGTATATGTCTGTTAGGTCTAAGTTATTAATTGTTTTAATGAGTTCTACAGTTTTCTTTATTTAGCTTTTGTTTGGATGATCTATTCATTGGTGAAAGAGGTGTGTTGAAGTCCCCTAGAATAATTGTGTTGTGGTCTATTTTACTTTTGAACTTGAGAAGGATTTGTTTGATGAATGTAGGTGCCCCATTATTTGGGGCATATAGATTTATAATTGTTATATCTTGTTGATGAATGGTTTCCTTAAGTAGTAAGAAATATCCATCTTTGTCCCTTTTGATTAGCTTTGGCTTGAAGTATACCTTATTTGATATGAGAATGGAAACACCTGCTTCCTTCCACAGCCCATGTGAGTGATAAAGACTTTTCCCAGCCTTTCACCTTCAGTCTGTTGATGTCTTTTTCTATGAGGTGGGTTTCTTAGAGAAGCATATTGTTGGGTCATTTTTTTTAAATCCAGTCTGACAATCTGTGTCTTTTGAATGGTGAGTTTAGGTCATTAATATTCAGGGTTATTACTGAGATGTGATTCTTATTCCCATCCATTTTCTTTTGTTTATGGTATTTAACGCGATTTGTTTTCTCCTCTGGTTGGTATTTCCTTTACTTTAATATCTCCCTTTGTTGATTTTCATTGTTATTTTTCTTTTCTTCTTCGTGGAATATTTTGCCCAGGATGTTCAGAAGTGCTGGCTTTTGAGTTGTGAAATATTTTGTTTGTCATGGTAGGTTTTTATTTCATCTTCAAATATCTAAAGCTCAATTTTGTTGGGTATAAGCTTCTTGGTTGACATCCCTTTTCTTTCAGAGCTTGAAATATGCTATTCCAGGATTTTCTAGCTTTTAAAGTCTGGGTTGAAAAATCTGAACATAGTCTGATTGTTTTCCCCCTATATGTAATCTGCTTGCTTCCTTTCTCGTGTGGCTTTAATATTCTCTCCTTGCTCAGTATATTAGGCATTTTCATTATAATGTGTCTTGGTGTGGATCTGTTGTGATTTTGTACGTTTGGTGTCTGGTAAGCCTCTTGCACTTGGTTTTCCCATACATTCTTCAAATTTGGAAAAATTTCTGCTATTATTTCATTGAATACATTACTCATTCCTTTGGCTGGGAACTCTGAACCTTCCTCCACCCCAATCACTCTTAAATTTGGTTTTTTTATGTTGTCCCCTATTTCTTGAATATTCTGTTCTTGATTTCTTACAATTTTGCTGTGTAATCTACATTTTTCTCCAGGATATGTGTTTTGTCTTCATTATCTGAGGTCCTTTTTTCCAAGTGGTCTAATCTATTGGTGATGCTTTCAATTGAACATTTAGTTTGGTTTATTGCTTCTTTCATTTCCAGAATTTCTGTTTGGTTTCTCTTTAGAACCTCTATCTCCCTATTGAAATAATCTTTTGCTTCCTGTATTTGTTTTTGGAGTTCTTTGTCAAAATGATCTTTTACCAGTTTTATTTGCTCCCTTATATCATTTTTGAGTTCGTTCTTAAGTTCCGTAAACATTTGAAATATGTAATTTCTGAATTCCATCTCTGACATTTGACCAACTGTGCTTGCCATGGAATCTTCTGAGGAGATCTGTTGATTTGTTTTTGTCACTTTCTTCCCTTGTTTCTTCATATTGCTTGTGTAATTTTTCTTCTAGCACTGTGGAACCTCGACTATTTGGTTTTTACCTTAAATCCTTATGATTCTCCTATAGTACAATGCTATCAGATCCCCTTATAAATGCTTTACACTTTAAAACCAGACACTTTCTATTCAGATAATCACAGTTTGATCACATTGTACAGATTTAGTTAACTCAGATGTTGTCTCCAATTTACTCTGTATGTTTGAGATGGGTTTTATAGTTTCAAGTGTTAGACACAGAGGTGATAAGTTTAGGAAAAAGGAAGTGAGGGTATTGAGTTGATCTTTCTTAGGAAGTGTGAAAAGAGAATTCTATGGAAGTGGTTTAATATCAGCAGACAAAAGAGGAAAGAGGGTGAACGATTTAGTGGAAAGACCAACTTATATATACTCCAAACTTATGCAACTGTTGAGAGAAGAAAAAAAGAAAGATGGAAAAGAAAAAAAGAAAAGAAGAAGAAGAAAGAAAAAAGAGAGAGAGGGATGACAAAGAAGTAGGGATTAGTGTAAAAGAGGGTAAGAGAAAGTGAGAAACAAAAAGAGAGAATAAATTATATACAACACCGCTTTGCTGTAGAATTTAGTTGCCCCAGTTCTAGAAATCCCAATTTCTGGGTATAACTTGTTTTTGCTACTGTTGAGAATACAATGGCAGGGTGTAAATAGGAAAGATGAAGGAAGAAGAAAGGAGACAAAAGTGAGAAGGAAGAAAAGAAAGAAAGAGGAATAAAAGCAAATAAACAAACACACAATCAAACAACAACAACAACAACAAAACCAAATTTGAACCCAGGAACAAATCTCAGGAACAGATCTCAGTCAAATAGCGCCCTGTGAAGTCCTTCTTTTTTTCCCTTCCAGTTTAAGCCATCAGTTGTCCCGGATCACGTCCAGGCAGTTACTGAGAACCTGGGAAGCTTGCAGACCAGGGCGTGTTCTCCTGCTGTCCTGAGCTGGGATCGCCTCTTTGCGGTTGGCATGCTGGGAAAGTCTGCCAGTGGGGGCCTACCTGGGTAGCTTGCAGGCCGGGACTCCGCAGGGGTCCTGTGCTCTGAGTATAAATTTTCAAAATAATTTCTAATTATCTTCTGTATTTCTATAGTGTCCATCGTGATATTTCCTTTTTCATCATAGATATTGGTAATTTGTGTTTTCTCTCTTCTTTTCTTCATTAGCATAGCTAATGGTTTATCAATTTTATTAATGTTTTCAAAGAACCAACTTTTTGTTTTGTCAATTTTTTCTTTTTCTTTTTTGTTTCAATTTCATTAATTTCAGCTCTGATTTTAATTATTTCCAGTCTTCTACTTCTTTTGGGGTTGATTTGTTCTTCTTTTTCTAGGGCTTTGAGATGTAATGTTAGTTCATTTATTTGTTGACTTTTTCTTTTTTGAAGGAATGAGCTCCATGCAATGAACTTTCCTCTTAGTACTGCCTTGATAGTGTCCCAGAGATTTTGGTATGTTGTATCGTTGTTCTCATTTACCTCTAAGAATTTCTTAATCTCCTTCTTGATGTCTTCTGTAACCCATTGATCCTTCAATAACATATTGTTTAGTCTCCAGGTGTTAGAGTAGCTTTTCTTTCCTTTTTTATCATTGATTTCTAATTTCATTCCATTATGATCTGAGAGAATGCAGGGTTATGTCTACTTTTTTATATTTGCTTAGAGTTGCTTTGTGGCATAATATATGGTCTATTTTAGAGAAGGATCCACGTGCTGCTGAGAAGAAAGTGTATTGGCTCATTGATGGATAATACACTCTATATATGTCAGTTAAGTCTAAGTTATTAATTGTATTATTGAGTTCTATAGTTTCTTTGTTTAACTTTTGTTTGGAAGATCTATCCAGTGGTGAAAGAGGTGTGTTAAAGTCACCTAGAATTATTGTGTTATGGTCTATTTGATTCTTGAACTTGAGAAGAGTTTGATTGATGAATGTAGATACTCCATTATTTGGAGCATATATATTTATGACAGTTATATCTTATTGATCTATGATTACCTTAAGCAGTATGAAATGAGGATGCCATCAAAAACTTACCAACCAAGAAAAACCCAGGACCGGATGGATACACAGCTGAGTTCTACAAGACCTTTAAAGAAGAACTAACACCAACATTCCTCAAACTTTTTCATGAAATAGAAAAGGAGGGAACACTCCCAAACTCATTGTATAAAGCCTATATCACCCTGATTCCAAAACAAGACAGAGACAAATCAAATAAAGAAAACTTCAGACCAATATTTCTAATGAATATAGATGCAGAAATTCTCAATAAAATTCTGGCAAATCGAATAAAAAAACACATCAAGATGATAGTGCATCACGATCAAGTGGGTTTCACTCCAGGGATGAAAGGTTGGTTCAATATAAGAAAATCAATAAATGTAATACAACACATCAACAGGCTCAAAGATAGATCATCTAAATAGATGCAGAGAAAGCATTTGACAAAATACAACATCTCTTCATGTTCAAAATGCTAGAAAAAATAGGGATAACAGGAACATACCTCAACATCGTAAAGGCCATCTATGCTAAGCCCCAGGCCAACATCCTCCTAAATGGAGAAAAATTGAAAACATTCCCTCTAAAATCTGGAACAAGACAAGGATGCCCTCTTTCACCACTCTTATTTAACATGGTTATTGAAGTCCTAGTCAGAGCAATTAGACAGATGAAAGAAATTAAAGGGTTACAGATAGGAAAAAAAGAACTCAAATTATCACTATTTGCAGACGATCTGATTCTATACATAGAAGATCCAAAAAATTCCACCAGAAATCTTCTAAATCTAATAAATGAATTCAGCAAAGTAGCTGGATATAAAATCAATACCCATAAATCAAAGGCATTGCTGTATACCAGTAACAAATCCTCAGAAAGAGAAACTAGGAAATCCACCCTATTCACTATAGCCTCAAAAAAAAAGAAAAAAAATTGGGAATCAACAAAAGAAGTGAAAGACCTGTACAATGAAAACTACAACACGCTAAAGAAAGAAATTAATAAAGATCTTAGAAGATGGAAAGATCTACCTTGTTCATGGATAGGTAGAACTAATATTGTCAAAATGACCATTCTCCCAAAAGCACTATGCAGATTCAATGCAATACCAATAAAAATCCCAATATCATTACTCATAGAAATAGAAAAAGCAATCATGAAATTCATCTAAAAAAATAAGAATCCCAGAATAGCCAAAGCAATTCTTAGCACGAAGAATAAGCAGGTGGCATTACTATTCCAGACCTTAAATTGTACTACAAAGCAATAGTAACAAAACCAGCGTAGTATTGGCACAAAAATAGACCAGTTGACAATTGGTACAGAATAGAAGACTCAGATACGAACCCACACATCTACAGTTATCTATATTAGATAAAGGTGCCAATAACGTTCACTGGAGAAAAGACAGCCTCTTCAACAAATGGTGTTGGGAAAACTGGAAATCCTTATGTAATAAAATGAAATTAAATCTCTTTCTCTCACCATGCACAAAACTTAACTCAAAGTAGATCAAGGACCTAGGAATTAAACCAGAGACCTTGCACCTAATAGAAGAAAAAGTAGGCCCAAATCTCCATCATGTTGGTTTAGACCCCACCTTCTTCAATAATACCCCTATAGTGCAAAAACTAAAACCACGTATCAGTAATGGGATGGATTCTCCTCAGCAAAAGAATCAGTGAGGTGAATAGAGAACCTACAGAATGGGAGCAAATCTTTACCACAAGCACATCAGATAGAATACTAACCTCAAGGATTTATAAAGCTCTCAAAAGCCTTAACATCAAAAAAACAAATAATCCAATCAATAAATGGGCCCAGGAACTAAACAGACACTTCTCAGAAGATGATATGCAAACAATCAACCAATATATGAAAAAATGTTCAACATCTCTAGCAATTAGAGAAATGTAAATCAAAACTACTCTAAGATTTCATCTTACTGCAGTCAGAATGTTAGCTATCAAAAAAACAAACAAACAACAATAAATGCTGGCGAGGATATGGGGAAAAAGGCACACTCTTACATTGCTGGTGGAACTGCAAAATGGTGAAGCCAATCTGGAAAGCAGTATAGAGATTTCCTAGGAAAACTTGGAATGGAACCACCAGTTGACCCAGCTATCCCACTCCTTGTCCTATTCCCAAAGGACTTTAAAACAGCTTACTACAGGGACACAGCCACATCAACGTTTATAGCAGCACAATTCACAATAGCTAGATTGTGGAAACAACCCTGATGCCCATCAGCAGATGAATGCATAGGAAATCTTTGGTATATATACACAATGGAACACTACTCAGTACTAAAAGAGAGTAAAATCATGGCATTTGCAGGTAAATGGATGGAGTTGGTAAAATAATGGTAAGTGAAGTTAGCCAATCCAAAAAACCAAAGGTCAAATGATCTCTTTGATATTAAGATACTAACTTATAAAGGCAAGGGAATGGGGATGAGAGGAATGAAAGAACTTTAAATAGAACAAAGAGGGGGGAGGGGGAAGGGGGCAAGGGGATAGGAATAATAGCAGACTGAGTTATTCATGATTACCCTAAATACATGTATGAAGACACAATTGTTGTAAAAATACTTTATATAAAACCAGCAACTTGAGTAATTGTGCTCTTTATATGTAATATGACATGAAATGTACTCTGCAAACATGTATAACAAATTAGAATTTAAAAAAATAAATTAAAAAAGGCAGCAAGACACAAATTACATAAATGCACAATGTTTTTCGTGAAATTATACCAGAAAATTCCTCAAACATTGGGAATGAGATGAAAATTTAAATACAGAATGCCTTTAGAACCCTAAATAGAAAATATCAAGAGATATCATCTCCAAAGTACATTATAATTAAAATGCTTAATGTACAGAATAAAGGTAAAATTTTAAATGTCAGAACAGAAAACAGCAGGTCACATTTGGAGGTAAGCCAAATAGACTTTCTAGGATATCTCAACCCAGACTCTAAGAGCCAGCAATACTTGGAATAGTATATACCAAGCTCTGAAAGATAATGGTTGTCAACCGAAATTGGTATATCCAGCAAAGTTATTCTTCAGAATTGAGGATGAAACAAAAACTTGTGAAGATAAGCAGAACCTAAAAGAATTCATGAATACTAAGCCAACATTATAGAAAATAATTAATGAAATATTATATGCAGAAGAAATTAAAAATAAAAATCAGAGCCAGCAAATACTGAACCACACTAGAAGAGTGATAAAAGGAAAAAATCAAATTTGAATTAAACATTAGAAATAAATCAAAATATCAAGAAATAAAAATTATATTTATAGAATAACACTGAATTAAATGGTCTAAATTCTCCAATGAAAAGATATAGATTGGCAGAATAGATTTAACAAGATCCAATTATGTGTTCTTTACAAGGGACTCACCTTGTAGCCAGAGATATTCATGGGATGAATGTGAAAGGATGACAAAGCTATATCATGTAAATAGAGACTAAAAAGAAGAATGAGTAGCTAATCACAGACAAAATAGACTATAAACTGAAATTAATCAGAAGTCACAAAGAAGGTCACTTTATACTGATTAAGGAAATTACTAACGACAAGATAATGATTGTAAATATTCATACCACAAATGTTGGTGCACCTACTTATATGAAACGAATCCTACTCAATATAAAAACAGAGAACTCCTAATACAATAATATTGGGTGATTTCAACACACCTCTCTCACCAACAGGTCATCCAGACATAAATTAAGTGAAGATTATTCAGATATAAGGTGCTATTAATCAAATAAGCCTAACAGAAATCTATAGAGTATTTAATCTATTAACAAATTAACTTATTTTTTCTCAGCTGAACATTTAAACTTCTCCAAAAAAGACCCTCGTTAAGGACACAAAGTAACTCTTAGCAAATATAAATAATTGAGATAATTCCTTGCATATTATCATATCATAATGGAATGAAATTAGAAATCAACAAGGTAAAAACAGAAACCATTTTTAACACATGGATATTGAATAATATTCTCTGGAATGAGGAATGGGTCCTAGAAGAAATCAGGGGATAAATAAAAAAAATTCTTAGAAAGAAATGAGAATAAGATACAACATCTCAATAACTCTGGGATTGCATTAAGGCAGTTCTAAGAGAAAAGTTATCATTGTTGTTTGTGTTCTTGATAGCTGCCATTCTGACTGGAGTGAAATGAAATCTTAGAGTAGTTTTTATTTGCATTTCTCTAATTGCCAGAGAGGTTGAGCATTTTTTCATGTATTTGTTGATTGATTGTATATCTTCTTCTGAGAAGTGTCTTTTCAGTTCCTTAGCCCATTTATTGATTGGGTTATTTTCTTTTTTGGTGTAAAGTTTTTTGAGTTCTTTATATATTCTAGAAATTAGTGCTCTATCTGATGTGCATGTATTAAATATTTGTTCCCAATTAGTTGGCTCTCTATTCACCTCACTGATTGTTTCTTTTGCTGAGAAGAAGCTTTTTAGCTTAAATCTATCCCATTCATTAATTCTTGGTAATAGTTCTTGCACTACAGGATTCTTATTAAAGAACTTGGGGCCTAATCTGACATGTTGGAAATTGTAGCTTACTTTTTTTATTAGGCGTATTGTCTCAGATCTAATTCCTAGGTCCTTGATCCACTTTGAATTGAGTTTTGTGCATGGTGAGAGATACAAGTTTAATTTCATTTTGTTGCATATAGATTTCCAGTTTTCCCAGCACCATTTGTTGAAGAGGCTATCCTTTCTCCACTGTACATTTTTTGCACCTTTGTCTAATATAAGATAACTGAAATTATATATATTAGTCTCTGTGTCCTCAATTCTGTACCATTGGTCCACTCGTCTGTTTTGGTGCTAATACCATGCTGTTTTTGTTACTATTGCTCTATAGTATAATTTAAAGTCTGGTATGATGATGCCCCCCTGCTTCACTTTTCTTGCTCAGGATTGCTTTGGCTATTCTGGGTCTCTCTAAGATTTCATTTCACTCCAGTCAGAATGGCAGCCATCAAGAACACAAAAAACAATAAATGTTGGAGAGGATGTGGGGAAAAAGGCACACTCATACATTGCTGGTGGGACTGCAAAATGGTGCAACTGCTATGGAAAGCAGTATGGAGATTTCTTGGGAAAATGGGAATGGAACCACCCTATGACCCAGCCATCCCACTCCTGGGTCTGTTCCCAAAAGACTTAAAAACAGCATATTACAGTGACACAGCCACTTCAATGTTTATAGCAGCACAATTCATAATAGCTAGGTTGTAGAACCAACCTAGATGTCCCTCAGT
This sequence comes from Tamias sibiricus, assembly GCA_025594165.1. Taxonomy (NCBI): domain Eukaryota; kingdom Metazoa; phylum Chordata; class Mammalia; order Rodentia; family Sciuridae; genus Tamias; species Tamias sibiricus. Next base: position 73,950,488 of record CM046664.1, read on the forward strand.
AGATGAGTGGATAAAGAAAATGTGGTATATATACAAAATGGAATTTTACTCAGCAATAAAAGAGAATAAAATAATGGCATTTGCAGGTAAATGGATGAAGTTGGAGAATATAATGCTAAGTGAAATTAGTCAATCTCAAAAATCCAAATACCAAATGTTTTCTGTGATATAAGGAGGTTAGTTCACAGTGTGATTGGATGGGGGTACATATGATTAGAGGAACACTAGAATGGTCAAAGGAAAGGGAGGGCAAGGGAGGGAGCAGGAGGGGAGAAGGGGGGAAAATGGTGGTTGAATGATATGGATATCACTATCCTAAATGCATGATTAAAGATCTGAGTGGTACTTATATACTTTGTATACAAGCAGTTGTATGTAAAAAGATGATATACTTGCGCATTATGAATAAATAAATAAATAACAAAAAATAGAAAAAAAAAGAAAAGTTATCAGCATTGAGTGCCTGCCTACATTAAAAAAAAAAAAAAAAAAACAGAAAGAAAGATACCATATAAATAATCCAAAGTTATATCTCAAGTCCATATAAAAGCAACTAATTCTGTAGGAATTAATTAAAGAAATAGGATCAGAGTCAAAATTAATGAAATTAAGAATAAAAACTCAAAGGATCACCACAACAAAGAACTGGTACTTTGAAGTGATAAATAAGATTGATAAACCCCTTAGCCAAACTAACCAAAAGAAAGAGAAGACTCTTAATCAACAAAATTAGAGATGAAAAAGAACATGTCAACACAGATGTTTCTAAAATTCAGATCATTAGGAACTATTTTGAAAACTTTCATTTTAATAAATTGGAAAACAGAAGAAACTGACAAATTTTTAGATATATATGACTCAGATTGAATCAAGAGGGATATAGAAAACCCAAATAGACTAACATCAAGCAAAGAGACTAAAGCAGTAATTAAAAGCCTTCCAACAAAGAGTAGTCCAGGATCATATGGATTCTTAGCTAAGTCCTATCAGACCTTAAAATGAGAACCAATGCTAAAACTCATCAAGCACTTTTTTGAATTAGAAAGGGAGGAACCCTCCCAAATTTATTCTATGAAGCCAGTATCACTCTGATACCAAAACTAGATAAAGACACATTAGGGAAAGAAAACTACAAATATCTCTAGTGAACATAGATGCAAAAATTCTTAATAAAATATTAGCAATCAAGATTTCAAAACACATTAAAAAGATTGTATACCATGATCAAACTGTTTTCATCCAGGGATGCAAGGTTGGTACAACATATACAGATCAATAAATATAATTCACCACATAAATAAAATTAAGGTCAGAAATCATATGATTATCTGAATAGATGCAGAAAAAAGACTTTGACAAAATCCAGCACTCATTCATGTTAAAAACACTAAAGGAGCTAGGGATGGAAGAAAGCTACTGCACCATCATAATGACTATACATTACAAACTTAAAGTCAACAGCACACTGAACACAGAAAAATTCAGAACATTTTATTTGAAATCAGGAACAAGACAAGCACGTTCACTCTTGAAACTTGCCAGAGCAATCAGGCAAGAGAAACAAAGGGACACAAACAGAAAGAAGTAAATTTTCCTATTTGTTCATGACATGATCCTATACAAATAAGACCCAATAAACTTCAACAGAAGACTTCCAGAACTGTTAAACAAATTCATCAAAGTAGCAGGTACAAGATCAGTATACAAAAATTGATGACTCTATTATACTAAAATAATAAATATGCTGAGAAAGAAATCAAGAAAACAATTTCATTCACAATAGCCTAAAAGAACACTGGGGAATAAATCTAGCCAATAAGGTGAAACATTGCTACAGTGAAAATTATAGAACACTAAAGAAAGAAACTGAAGAAGACCTTAGGAGATGAAAAGACCTCAGATGTTCTTGTATAGGAAGAATTAATATTTTCAAAACAGCCATATTACCAAAAGTGTCATGCAGACTCAATGTAACACCCATCAAAATACCAAAGAAATTTTTCATGGAACAAGAAAAATGTCTAAAATTCGTGTGAACAATAAAAGACTCAGAATACCCAAAGCAATACTGAGCAAGAGGAGTGACGCTGGAGGTATCACTGTATCTGAATTCAAATTATACGGCAGAACTGTAATAACAAAAACAGCATGGTATTGGTATAAAAACAGACATGAAGATAAAAGGAACAGAAAACACAGTGACAAATTCACATAGATACAGTTATCTGATTCTTGACAAATATGCCAAAAACATACGTTAGAGAAAAACCTTTTAATAAATGGTGCTAGGAAAACTGGTTATCCAACTAGATTCTTCTCATACTGCAAAAAAATCAATTGAAAGTAGACTGAAGATCTAGAAATTAGACTGGAAACACTGTAAATACAAGAAGAAAACAGTCACCTCTCCAGCATGTCGATGCAGGCACCATATTTCTTAATAATACCTTTGCAGCTCAAGAAATAAATAATAAGTGGGATGGCATCAAATTAAACAGCTTCTGCACAGCAAAGGAAACAAAAGCATGAAGAGGAGCCTATAAAATGGGAGAAAACCTTTGCTGGCTACTCTGAACAGAGTGTTAATATCCAGAATATTTAAGAAAAATACTCAAAAACAAAACAAACAAAACCCCACTAAAAAACAACAACAACAAAAACCATGAATGGGCAAAGAATCTAAATAGACATTTCTCAAAAGTAGAAATACAAACAGCCCACAAATATATGAAAATACAAATGTTCAACATCCTTAACAAACAGGGAAATGCAAATTAAAACTACACTGAGAGTCACCTCACTCCAATTTGAATGGCAATCTTTAGAAAGCAATGTGGATATTCCTCAAAGGTCTAGGAATGGAACTACCACATGACCCAGATATCAAACTCCTTGGTATATACCCAAAAGATCTAAAATCAATATATTATAGTGATACATGCATACCAATGCTTATTAGCAACCCAATTCACAATAGCCGAGTTATAGAACCAGCCTAGTTGCTTTTCAACAGATGAATAGATAAAGAAAATGTGGTATTTTATACAGCCATGAAAATGTGGAATTTTATATGGCCATGAAGAAGAATGAATAGTGTAATTTGCTGGTAATGGATGGAAATGGAAAACATCATGCTAAGTGAAATAAGCTAGACTCAGAAAGTCAAGGGTTGAATGTTTTCTCTCATACACAGAAGCTAAAGCCAAATGCAGAATTTTCAGAAAGGGGGATCTCATGAAAATAGAAGGAAGATCAGTGGAATAGAGAAAGGGGACTGAAGGAGAGAGAGAAATTATGGGAATTGGGAGAAACTGTGCAATAAAACTGACCAAATTATGCTATGTACATGTATGAATGTAGCAAAATTAATTCCACTTTTATGTATACTATAATGCACCAATTAAAAACAATAAATAGAGGGAAGACAAGTAAAGTAGAAGAAGGGAATGGGGGGTGGTGAGGAGGGAAGGGAAAGGGGAAGTACTGAGTACTAAGATTGAAATGGAGCACATTATGTCATATGCATTTGTGAATGTCAGAATGAACCCAACTATTATATAAAACTATAATGAACTAATAAAAATATTTTTAAAAACCCTTTTCATCATTGCAAAATGTTCTGTTGGCCAGCACTGCTTTCTCTCTTTTTCTTTTATTATATATGTTTATATGTATTTATATATGTATAAACATGATTATGTATATGCATAAAATATTAGTTATATTTAATATTATTTATACCCATAATATATTTCATATTTTATACACACACACAACCAGTAGTTCTAAATTGATCTAAATTTAAATATAAAATTCTTAGAAGAAAATCATCAAAATTACATAAATGATATAGTAGGGAAACCTCTTAACCATTATCAGAAATGCAGAAAAAAATTTTAAAAGAGATCTATCTTGTATGAAAAGTTTACATCAAAAATGATATACAAATAAATCTATATATCAAAATGTCATTTTTTAATACTTCACATATGCAATTTTTGTTAATTGTCCCTAAGACAGGAAAATATTTCTCTATATGTATACATACACACACATACATGTATTTTAACATCCTAGAATGTTATAAAGGGATTAAGCTATATGATGAATGGGAATAATTGGAGACAGCCGATTTAGGGAGGGATGGTTTGGGATAGCATCTCTGAGGAGAATATCTGATCTGAGAACTGACAGATGCCAACAAGCCTTATTGTGGAGAGCTGGGCAAAGAACATTCTGAACCGAGTCCACAGTCTATCAAGACTCAATTGAACAGCCAAGAAAACCAGGGTGCCTACTGCATTGGAGAAAAATGATTGGGTTCTGTGAATTAAGATCAGAGAAGCAGAAATTATAGTTTTACCTATGGTTATTTTGCAATTAAAATTTGGCTGTGAACCACTCTGGTAAACTAACGAGACAGTAGCTAAATTTTAAAACCTTGCCGGGCATGGTAGGGGCATGCCTGCAATCCCAGCACCTCAGGAGGCTGAGGCAGGAGGATTGCCAGTTCGAAGCCAGCCTTACCAACTTAACCTCTGTGTAAAAAAAAAAAAAAAAAAAAAAAATATATATATATATATATATATATATATATATATATATATATATATGTAAAAATGTAAAAAGGGGCTGGGGACATGGCACTCCTGGGTTCAATCCCCAGTACCAAAAAATAAAATTATATAATGAATAAATAAAAACCTTTATTACAACTCTTCATGTTGCTGAGACTCAGGCACTTGATCCCTGGACTCATTTTATAGAAAAAGAACTCTTCAGGTGTTTCCAATTTGCATGATTCCTCTCACGTGGCAAACTACTTCTGGTTATGTATAATATGACCGCATATCAGTCCATAATGGATTAGACAAACAAAATAAAAATAAAATGGACTCATCTCTCTGAAGATTGGTAGAGAAGTCCTGTTGTAAGTCCTTGAGGGATGTTTGATTGCTATTCTTAGGAGGGAATCCACTGAAATGTTTTAAATAGGAGTGAAGCTTCATATGCATTTTGTGCAAGAACTCTAGTTTAACACTAGAGTTATTCCAGCTTTTATTGTGCAGAATCAATTAAAAAGGGTTCAGAGTTAAATAAAGGAGGATGTTGAGGAGCCTATTCTTATGGACCAGGTAGGAGGAGCTGGTGGTGGTTTGGGTCAGATAGTGGTAGCTGTTGGGGAAGGGTGGAGGGAAGGGAAGAGTAACCGGGAACCAAGAATGGCTTCTGGTTTTCTTTTCTCTATTTTTCTTTTTCTTTTCTCTCTCTCTCTCTCTCTCTCTCTTTTTTTTTTTTTTTTTTTTTTGCTATAATAACTGGTGCATTCTGTATCTATAGAGATAGAGGATAATGAAAGAAGAGTTTGTAAATAAAACTTAAGTTCTTAAGTTCTGTTTGGAAAACCTTAAGTCTGAAGTGAATATTAGAAAATCAATCACAAAAAGACAAAACAAAACAAAACAACAACAACAAAAAAAAAAAAAAAAAAAAAAAAACGCTCATCAGAGAGATTGGGACTGGGGATGTAATTTTAGAAATTATCAGCATATGATGTAAGGAGACCAATCATTCTGTTTTGCTTAGTTCTGTTCCTCTCTCAGCAATGAAAGTCTCAAGGCCTGGGAAACACCTCAGTCTTTAGCCAACCAGGACAATTCTTCACTCTAAATATATGGTATTTATAACATGAGATTGAGAGCAACCAGGGTGCCGACACAGAAAGATTGAAACAGACAAACATTTAGAGGAAAGGGAAGCTTAGAAACTATATCCAGTAAGGGATTAGGAAGACAGGGCAATGTCAAATTTCTGGAAACCAAAGAAGGAAAGTATTTCAAGAAAGTGGGAATGTCAGCCATAGACTGCTGGTGAATGTCAAGAATGATCTAAACAAGAGATGATTGCTGGGAGTGATGGGGAAGGAAACTACATTGCAGTATGTAGAGGAATGAAGGGTAGGAGAAAAGATCAGTGAGTGCTCCAAAACTATGCCAGCAACTTTGCACTGAAGGGGGAAGAGAAATGGGGTCGCAGTTTAAAGAGACCAGACAGGACATAAAAGGGTGGTTCGTGATTCTGATTGATTCTGTTTGGCGTGGGGTTGTGTAACAGGTCTGCTAGGCAATGTTGAGTATCCATGTGCAAATTATAAAATAAACTTAATGTGATTTTATTCTTTCTAGTTGGTGATTTTCTACAATTACATTCAGCTTTTCAGGTGTTGGCATTAAAAAACAAAGCATTTTGACATGGTTTCAATCAATGTTTTAGTTTTTTCCAGGGGAGGATGCTAAAGAGAAATAAATGCAAACTATTTAAAATAATTAAAAGAGGGGCTGGGGTTGTGGCTCAGAGGTAGAACACTCTCCTAGTATGTGTGAGGCACTGGGTTTGATCCTCAGCACTACATAAAAATAAAATATTGTGTCCACCTATCACAGGGTGGTAACTGTAGGTAGGTAGGTAGGTAGGACGTGACTGGAGAGAGTGGGTCACTGGGGCTGTAGCCTGGAAGGGCACCTCTTGCCTGTGCCCTACCCTCTGTCCTACTTTTATTGACCCCCACAAGATCAGAGGAGCTTTCCTGTGGCTGGACCCTTCCCCATAATGTATTGCCTCATTTGGGGTCCAAAGCAAAGGAGTCAGCTGTCTATGGACTGAGACCCTTGAAATCATGAGCCCAACTAAACTTCCCCTCCTCTAAGTTGTTCTTGTCAGGTATTTTGGTTACAGCAACACAAAAGCTGACTAAAACATGGATTAATATCCAAAATGGGTAAGGAACTTCAAACAATTTAACTGTCAACTAAAACATGGGCAAAAGACCTAAGTCTATTTTATGTATCTAGCTAGCATGTGATAAAACCTTGATGGCATCAATTGTACACACTACTTGTATCCTGGGTTTTTAAATTTAATAGATAAACCTTGGCAAATTTCTTTTGTATAAATATAGTATATATACACAATTTTATCAAACTTTGGCATCCAATTCCATTGCATGAATTAAAAATAATTTAACCAATGCACTTCAACTAGACTCCAATTTTCTCTATTGTAATTTGACAGAATTTTAAAAAATTAGCATAATTGTTCCTGGTCTTCTTTCATTTTCAAACTCCCAAAGAGGAGAGATTCTTTGTTGTTTAGGGAGATTTTGGTTATATGTTTTTGCCATGTTGATCCAGAAAGTGGAAGAAGTGGAGGACTGCATTAGTCTTTGAGGCTGCATTGATTCACATGAGGAAGAGAGAGTCAATAAAGGAATTAAAAAGTCAGCTGAAAAATGGAGAAAAAGAGCAACAGCAGTTTTCAAAAAGATCGATTGAAAGTTTTAATAGAGAATCGGATATGTTAGGATCACTGGCATGTGGTAATGATAGGATTTTAGGGAAGAATAATGGGAGAAGAGAAATTTTATTTCTGTGTGGCTATGACTAGAATTAAAGTCATTTTTGAAATATATGAGTTATATGATATTTTTTAGTGTTTCTGAATGTTGGATTGACATTTTCTTTAAAATTAACAGAAGAGCGATAAAAAAAATTGCTACCTATTTGTAATTATCAAAACAATATGGAGTGAAATGAAATCTTAGAGTAGTTTTGATTTGCATTTCTCTAATTGCCAGCGATGTTGAGAATTTTTTCATGTATTTGTTGATTAATTGTGTATCTTCTTCTGAGAAGTGTATTTCAATTCCTTTGCCTATTTATTGATTGGGTTATTTGGTTTTTTTTGGTGTTAAGTTTTTTGAGTTTTTTATATATTCTAGAAATTAGTGCTCTATCTGATGTGCACGTATTAAATATTTGTTCCCAATTAGTTGGCTCTCTTTTCACCTCACTGATTGTTTCTTTTGCTGAGAAGAAGTTTTTTAGTTTAAATCTATCCCATTCACTAATTCTTGGTAATAATTCTTGTGCTACAGGATTCTTATTAAGGAACTTGGGTCCTAATCTTACATGTTGGAAATTGGGGCTTACTTTTTCTTCTATTAGGCGTATTGTCTCTGGTCTAATTCCTAGGTCCTTGATCCACTTTGAATTGAGTTTTGTGCATGGTGAGAGATAAGGGTTTAATTTCATTTTGTTGCATATGGATTTCTAGTTTTCCCAGCACCATTTGTTGAAGAGGCTATCCTTTCTCCACTGTACATTTTTGGCACCTTTGTCTAATATAAGATAGCTGAAATTATAGGTATTAGTCTCTGTGTCCTCAATTCTGTACCATTGATCCACCAGTCTGCTTTGGTGCCAATACCATGCTGTTTTTGTTACTATTTTTCTATAGTGTAATTTAAAGTCTGGTATGGTGATGCCCTCTGCTTTACTTTTCTTGCTCAGGATTGCTTTGGCTATTCTGGGACTCTTATTTTTCCAGATGAATTTCATGACTGCTTTTTCTATTTCTTTGAAGAATGACATTGGGAATTTGATTGGAATTGCATTAAATCTGTATAATGCTTTTGGCAGTATGGACATTTTCACAATATTGATTCTACCTATCCAAGAGCAAGGTAGGTCTTTCCATCTTCTGAGTTCTTCTATGATTTCTTTCTTTAGTGTTCTATAATTTTCCTTATAGAGGTCTTTCACCTCTTTCATTAAGTTGATTCCCAGGTATTTTATTTTATTTTTTGATGCTATTGTAAATGGGGTAGTTTTCATCATTTCCCTTTCAGAGGCTTTGTCACTGATGTACAAAAATGCCTTTGACTTATGGGTATTGATTTTGTATCCTGCAACTTTGCTGAATTCATTTACTAGTTGTAAAAGTTTTCTGGTAGAGATTTTTGGGTCTTCTAGGTATATTATCATGTCATCAGCAAATAGTGCTAATGTAAGCGCTTATTTTCCTATCTGGATCCCTTTAATTTCTTTTGTCTGTCTAATTGCTCTGGCCATAGTTTCAAGTACTATGTTAAATAGCAGTGGTGAAAGGGGGCATTCCTGTCTTGTTCCAGTTTTTAGAGGGAATGCTTTCAATTTTTCTCCATTTAACATTTAAGATAATGTTAGCTCTGGGCCTTGCATAAATAGCTTTTATAATGTCAAGATATGTTCCTGATATACCTAGTTTTTCCAGTGTTTTAACTACTCTAAGATTTCATTTCACTCCAGTCAGAATGGCAGCTATCAAGAACACAAACAACAATGAATGTTGGAGAGGATGTGGGGAAAAAGGCACACTCATACATTGCTGGTGGGACTGCAAAATGGTACAACCACTATGGAAAGCAGTATGGAGATTTCTTGGAAAACTGGGAATGGAACCACCCTATGACCCAGCCATCCCACTCCTGGGTCTATTCCCAAAGGACTTAAAAACAGCATATTACAATGACACAGCCATTTCAATGTTTATAGCAGCACAATTCACAATAGGTAGGTTGTGGAACCAAACTAGATGTCCCTCAGTAGATGAGTGGATAAAGAAAATGTGGTATATATACAAAATGGAATTTTTACTCAGCAATAAAAGAGAATAAAATAATGGCATTTGCAGGTAAATGGATGAAATTGGAGAATATAATGCTAAAGTGAAATTAGTCAATCTCAAAAATCCAAATACCGAATGTTTTCTCTGATATAAGGAGGCTCATTCACACTGGTGTTGGATGGGGGTACATAGTTGGTTTAGAGGAACACTAGAATGGTCAAAGGAAAGGGAGGGGAAGGGAGGGAGCAAGGGGGAAGAGAGGGGGGAAAATTAAAAAAAAATTGGTGGTTGAATGAGATGGATATCATTATCCTAAATGCATGATTGATGATCTGGAATGGTACTTATATACTTTGTATACAAACAGTTGTATGTAAAAAGATGCTATATATGTGCATTGTGAATTGTAATACATACTACTATTATAAATAAAAAAAGAAAAAGAAAAAAAAATACAGAATGGACACATTTATAGCCCAGTCTTCATGTACACTCATAGTTTATTGTTAAATAAAATGCATGGTAAAAGGGTATGAAAAAATTTCGAGGTTTAGTTTAAAATTTTAGATTGCTCTTTAGGAAATTTTTGTCTCATAAGATCCATCAGCCTCTTTAAAAGTGCTTATTTTCTGTTTTTCTCACCATCTCTTCAACTTTGACAATCTGATCATGAGCAATGATATCAAATCATTTTAACTTGCATTTTTTATTAAATGTACTTGGATGCTCTGTCATCTATGTTGTATTCTCGCTCTGTATCTGTTACCATCTATATAGTGCTTGTACATTTTCTTTTTATTAAATGTTTATCTTCTAATTTTTACTTCATAAAATTTGTAGCAGGGTATTTTCACTTTAAGTGAAATGTAATCTCATACATTATAGGAATATAATGGTATAGATATGACATTTTCTAAAACTATAAAACATTTGTAATTATAAATTTCAGGAATTATTGTTCTTTTAACATTTTCTTTAGTCTCTGGATTATTTGTCTTTTATAGGTACTATCTTTTAGATTCAATCTTATTAAGTATAGTCTGCTTTTTAGCCTTTCTTTGAGGCAGATAATATCCGACAGATTCCAAAACTTTTATGACATTTCAGAGAATTGAAGAGGAGATAAACTCATTTATATTTTCAGTTTTTCTTATCTATAGTTTCAGAGAATAAAATCCTGTATGTTCAACTTAACCCTAAAACTTCACCAGTACTCTATATTCTATCATTTTCTCAGTTTTTTCTATATCTTTGTCTTTCCCATTCAGTGATTATTTTTCTCAGCATAAAAAAGAATTGTTTTTCCCAATGCAAATTAAGCTTATTTGGGCCAATGCTCCTTTCAACTCTTTTTCAACTCTTCTTTCCATTCAATTTTCTTGAACTATGTATTTTTACTTCCCAATCAGTGCTTAATTCACTGCAATGAACCTGATATGCATTCCTTTTATATCTCCTACTGAGGTCACAATTATTTTTCTAACTAGGGAATTTAAGAAGAAATTTAAAAATTTCAATTTTAATCTTACCTGACCACTCTAGTACTTTAACTTTTGAGCATTCTTTCCTTTTCAAATTCTATATCCCATTGACTTCATTGAGATCATAGTTTTCTGTATTTCCTGAAATGTGTCTGATACTTTCTTTGTAGCTCTCATTATGGCAATTTTTCATTTGCTTCTTTGCTTCAAAGTTGCTCTTGCCTACATTCTTTCTTGACAGTTTTCTCACTTTCCCTGTTCTCTCAATAGAAGTCATCTATCTTCCATAACTCATTCTCCTTTCTCTCAACACTTTCATGATGACCCTCCATGTTCTGAGTGCCTTTATTTCTGATAAGTCAGTGGAAGTTTAACCACTGTTCTTACATATGTAATGTCCTTTTATATTTTAAAGATTTTTCTCTGTAAATTTGTGTCATGGTTTAGATGTGGTGTCCCGCAAAATCTCACTTGTGAAACAGTGCAAGAAGGTTTGGAAGAGAAATGATTGGATTTAGCCTTAACTTAATCAGTGAATTAATCCCTGATGGGATTAATTTAGTGGTAACTGGAGGTAGGTGGATTGTGGTTGGAGGAAGTGGTTCATTGGGGGCATGGCTGTGCAGTTACATTTGTATCTGGTGAGTGGAGTCTCTGTCTGCTTCCTGATCATCATGTGGACTGGTTCCCTCTGTCACATTCTTCTTCCATGACATTCTGCCTCACCTCAAGCCCTGAGGAATGGAGCTGGCCTTATATGGACCAAGACCTCTGAAACCATGAGTCCTCAAATAAACTTTTCTTCCTTAAAATTGTTCTGGTCAGATCTATTGGTCACAGCAGCAAAACAGCTGACAAAAACAATTTGGTTTCAAATAGTGTTTGATATATTTTCTTTGTGTTTATTCTGCTTGAGTGTTACTTACATATCTAAATAAAAAGTGCAAGGGATGGAGAAATTGAAGAAAACCCAAGGAGCAAGTTTAAACAGATCAAGGAAGAGTTTTCTTTTCTAAATTATGGAGTTTGAAATTTCTCTCATAGATGATTGTAATCCATTAAAACTTTTCATGAAAACAAAAATCTTGATGAGAAATAGTGCTTATGCTAAACACAAGGTTATACAAACAGGAAAAAATAAAAATATTGCATTCAATAGGATTTGACTTGGAAAAGATAGAGTTATTTGGTGGTGGTTGTTTAGTTCTCCTCAAATTCAATATATTTTATGCCTCTTTGAATTTTGCAAGTTGTTCCCATGCATATAGTAGTCTATTTCACTATCCTTTTGTTATTTGCCTAAAAAAATTTTTTGTTGTTGTTTTTTACTTTCTTCTTGAAGACTTTTCTGATCTGTAGCAGGTACCTATCTTATGCCTTGTTGTGATACTTTTTCTTTTTTCTTTTAATGTCATGGTCAAGTCCTGGATTATTTTCAATTTCCTAGGTGATTAGAGGTAAGTGATGTGTGAGACCATGTCTTCTTGGGTGTTTGCAGCATCTCACATGGCATCAAATCTATTTTGGTCTTAAATGTGAATTTTAAGCTGAAATAAATATAGCATCTTAATGTCTCATTTATTATATAGAACATAAGAAATGGGCTGCTCTTATTTTAAATAAAAATTTAAACAATAATTTCAAGTAATATTTTGTCATTCAATTTTTTATTATAATAGTGCAGGAGAAAAGTTCTACTCTTTAGCTCAGAGTTTATATTTTTAACCAATGGGAAGTATAAGTCTTTTTGGTTAGATAGAAATTCACATTCATATTTTGAAAGTTCTTTTTTATGGTTTGAATCTTTGTTAACTTCATTGAAAACCCAGGTTTTATGAATCATGAGCTGCCTTCAAGTAGCATTATATAATGGAGAAGTAAGTAGAATAAGAAGAGTTAAAATGCAAGGAGTAAAATAAAGGAAAATAGGAGCCCAAAGGATGATATATAAAGATGGCTTTGAAATTCATTATTCTTAATGACATATTTAATGGTTTTAATGGTTTCTTGCAGCAAAATGGAGTTTTATTCTAACCCTATAATCAAAATGGCCTGCTATTGCTTTATTTTGTAAATGGAGGAGATCCTCTGAAAGATATCATTCAGTAGAGTGATGTGATGAGATGATGAGGGTCTAAACTAATAAAATTTTCTTGGGCAGTTCTAGCCCTGAAAGCTTTTATATATAATATCAATAATTATAAGCAATTATTGTATATAGACACATGCCACACACAAATTAAAATGAATTGTATTTTATTTTTTGAATGTTTGCTAAAATGTTTTCCTTGATTGTAAACAAAATGTGTAGTTTGTGCCATGTTTTTATATGCATTACCTCATATGTTGGTTATACTCTAAATATCTACTTGAAAATTTGACTTTTTTCCTCAGTGAAAATTCCTGAGAAGTATAATAAGGTACCAATGTGTAGTTAATATACACACCTCAGGAGTTCTCTCCTACATTTAAGTTGGGGAAACAGCTACAAAGAGCTAATGGCACTTTTTCTCTCATTTGCATGTTTATGGTGCAACAGGGATGGAGGTTGATTGAATGGAAGAGATTAAAAAGAAGTCTTTATTCTCTTATAGGTCTCCTTAGTTAGATAGAAATTCATATTCATATTTTGAAAGTTCTTTTTTACAGTTTGAATCTTTGTTAACTTCATTAAAAATCCAGGTTTGATGAATCATGAGCTGCCTTCAAATAACAATATATAATGGAGAGTATTAGAATAAGAAGAGTTAAAATGGGGGATTATATGCTTCTGAACCCTAGGTTCCTTGCATTCAGGGACCATGACTCATTGATCATTATCTCTAGTGCCTGACACATAGTAGGTGCACAAGACATGTTTAAATTAATTAATGAAAGAGAAGAATCTAAGACAATATTTAACATTCCCAACAATTTAATGGAAAGAACAGAATGGGTCTAGTGTAGGGATTCTAATCAAACAGTACAGGAAAGAACAAACTAAATTGAGATTAATAAGAGACAGAATCAACTTCTCCTGGTAGATTGAAATTTAATTAGATCTAAAGGAGTTTCAGATCATACCTGCCACTTGATCTTAGATCTTGACATGGCATTCAATAATAAAACAGAGAAAAAAAAATCTCCCTATCCTATATTTTTGGTATAAGTCATTGATTCCTGATTTTCTTCCTGTTTTTACATGTTTGCAGGTAACAAGAAGAAGCAACAATCTCCCAGTGTCACAACTGGACACAGTGATCACCATTATAACCCCAACTATAAATACCTGTAGGCCACTTCCAGGAAAGTCTGCTAGATGACCCAGAACTGGCAGCTCTGGCTGCTGCAAATGGTTGTGGTGTGTGATACATTTATACATTTCTAGCCACTGAGTTAAGCCTCCTGGCTGGGAGAAACCGAGACAAGGGTTTGGTGTTTTAAGTTGAGGAACATATTTGAATAAATATCCAAACCCAAGTTTAGTATTGTGCCAAAATGAAGAATTTGTTTAATTATCAGGCATGACATTCATCCTCTTATTGCTGAGTGAAGGAAGGTAGAGAGAATGTTTTGCTGACCTGCAGCTATGCATGAAGCAGAGCACACTGGAATTTAAAAAGGATATTCCTAAAACTAAGGAAATGTAGTTTGTAATGTTCAGAAACCAGGGAAATCTAACTAGTTTCCTCATTTGCTTTTCAAGTTTTCCATAAATTGGCTTAGAGATTTATCTACAATGCATTGCACATGGATATTTTTGTCACTGCATATTTTACAACAGCTGTGATCCTGATGGGGATTTAGTTAACCAAAGGCCCCTCTGCATGCAAGCGGTCACCAGGCAGCTAATGGGTTGAGGGCTGAAACGACAATAAAGGGAGCACAGCTATGCAGCTGTGGACCAAATGTAGGATAATAACTAGCACTTGGCCATTACGGGGTTAACTGCTGGTGTTCTGGTAAGTGTAAAAAAATGTTGAGGTTCTGCTCAAAAACACAGCCAAAATTTGAACATTTCCATTGGGTCAAAGTAAAAACTGCCTCTGTTTCCTTTTAAGTTGGTGATTATTTTTAGGATGCCAATCTTGGAGTGCCTAATGCATATATTATTATAATTATAATTTTTGTGATAATTATGTTATACTTTTCCAACATACTTTTAATATAAATAAAGAATCCTTACAGAATGTCAGCCTCCTGGTCCTTGGGGTTTTAGCCATCAGTGCCTGTGACTTTATAATTTCCAGACTGGTTATACTCACCCTGGGAAGAATTTTTTACCTACATTGGTTGAGTTAAAGAGCTATCCCTTCTGTTGTTTTAAACAAATGAAATAGTATCACTACAATGTCAGCCCAAACATGTGTAATTAACATGGAAAATATGTCTGAGCCATATTGGTCAAGATAGATGACTTCCTTGCATGACTTATAAACAGTCAGAGGCATAAAGCCAGGATGTCAAAATAAGTTGTATACCACAAAGGTTTATCTGGAAAGACTTTTAAATTACAATGGAAAAAGAGAGACAAAAGCAGCCTGCCATACTTTCTTAACAAGGAGAGCTGTTCTCTGCTATCTGTAGAAAAATAAGCCTCTGTCCTGCTTTTTGACATATGTTACTCACACTGCAAAGCCAAAACAGACATCTCATTCTTCTGGAAATGTTCATCAAACAGTATAATGGTATTTGTCAGAGCTTCCAAATTGTTCTGGATGGAAATAGGTCTCCAAACTCCTTTTAAATTTTAGTGGTGACTGTGCAGAATTCTCGTTGGAATTCTCTGATTAGTGGCCTACTTCCTAAGAGAAAGAGTTCCAACTCTGTCCCTTATATATTTTTCTAAGTATACTGAAGGCCTCCAGCTCTGACCTTTCCCTGGTTTTGTTTTCTTAGTTATTTACCCAGTTCTACTAACAGCTAGGTAATAAGTTTTGTAGCCTTTAGGGACAAAGAGGTCTTAAATGCAGATGTTCTGTTCCTTTGGTGGGTAAAATGAGCTAATCCTGAATGTACCTGAAAATGCTTTGTGTCTTCATGTTTATCCTATCCTTGTTTGATGCCATCAGTGGTATCAGTTAAAAATTAAGTACACCAAAAGCTCTTGAGAAAATCCTGTTGTGACTGACTGTATTAATATCCAAGGAGATTTAGTTCCTGAGGCACTATTCATGACTTAGATATCACCTCCCATTCCAGGAGCTATAGTAAGGTGAATATGAAGACTTTGGTAGACTTATTTATGAAAAATAATGTTATTGGAAATTGTCCCTCTGCAAAACTTCCCTGATTCCATTCAGGTGCTGCACCAAGAAGGTTCTTGACCAATAGGTTTTTGAAACCTTGCTGTTGATGAACTTAGTCATGGACCTTGTAAGAGTAAAGACCTCAAGATACATAATTCATTCTTTAATTATGCAGCAGTTTGGATTCTGAGTGGGTTGTGCACAGGAAAGTGAGAGAGAGTAAGAGGGAAAGGGAGGGACAGAGAGAGAAATAGAGCTGTATCTAGGAATATTTTGCCATACCATTCCAAAAGGGAAACTCATACTGTGTCCTGAGGAGGCCTGAAGCAGGGTGCTTATGAAATGTGGTTACTGTATTTGTCAATTTCACTGTGGACTCTAGGATAATTTTAGATGAGTTTTTGATATCTGTCAAGGAAAGGAGTTAATGCTCTACTAACTATAAGTACTCATGTGGGAAGGGAAGAAAGTGCACTGAAACACGGCCTGCCCAGGAATGGAGCAAAACTGTGAAGGCTTCACTTGTCCTTGGGAATAGGGTAAAGCAACAAAGTAGAAATGCTCAGACTTTCCTTGCATTACAAGAATGCTAGTGTCCCAGAAAGCTTTCTCTTCCTTCTTCCCCTCTGATAAGATCTGAAAGGATTGACAGAATAGTGTTGAAAAGATATGCAAAAGGGACACATTCCTTTCCCAACTTTACCCTGCTGGGAACTTTACATAGTCTCCAAGAATGGCCCCTCATTTTCAGGCCCCATTCTTCATCTGTATCTGAGGGAAAGCCTATTTTTAGGATAATGGATGTCTTCCTTTTCATAAGAGTGTGCTGATGTTCCAGGGTCAACTGGCCAGACCCCAGTAGTTGGGCTGTTTCACCCTGGCTATTTACCTAAGTTTAGCTCTCTTCAGAATATTGCTTCTTAGACATACACTTATCTGGATGGAAGACTTAACAGAAGAGTGAAAGAGATGTTAGATAACCTGAGAAAGGAAAACTTTAAGAACTTATCAAGAGCAGTAAGAAATATCTTTTTATCTTGTAGTCATAAACTGAATTTAATTTTCTTTTAGTAAATAGCCAAATACCATTATCACAACAAATATAATCCAAAATATTTAAAGTATAAAGTATTAAATTACTGCAAAATATTCTCAGCCAAAGTAAATCTGGGGATGTGTTATGTAAGTGTGATATTGGCATAAGCATGATATAAGTATGTAAGTATAATATGGGCCAATTGTCACATATTTGTAAGTCATGGGATGAAAATGTCACCCTGAATGTATTTAATCCCTTGTGAAATATTGGGCACTGGAAGTTGGTAGCTGCAGCAACTGTAGCAATCACTGGAAACATTTCAGATGTTAAAGTATCTGACACTTGGCAGGTGCATTCAAGAAAGACAACTCTTGGCAAGTTCATCTTATCCTTGCATATGAATCTTAAAAGAAGGGAATATTTAAATCTGGAAGAAATAAGCCACAGGTGCTGGAGGCACTCTGATGCTGTTTAACAGGAGGGAGTATATTAAACTGTATGAAGTAAGCAAATACAACATGCTTATAGGGAAAATGATGACTTCTAGTTAATTCTGTCTAGACTGAATCAGAGGCCCTCTGGCCCCCACACTGTAGGAGGGTTTACACCTTTAAAAGCTAACAGTGTATAACATATTCAATAGTGTGCCCTTCAATGGTCAAAGTCTTTCAGAGCTTCTAAAGTTTAAGAACTATTTTTTTTCAGACATGAAGTTTGAAGGGTTATCCCATATGTTTAGGACTGTGGAGTTACCAATGTGTCCTTATCTAGAGTATATATGTCCTTTGTTTATCTAAAAAGCTGAATCCAGGAAGTATATTATCCTGATCTTTTATTCGTTCTGTTTCTTGCAGTCAATTATTTCCTGCAGGGGTTCCTAGTCACCAAGCATTTATCATCTCTATTGTGAGGAGCAGTCATTTCTGAGTGACTCCTTTCTTAGAAGCTGATAATGACAAAGGTTTGTTCCAAAACTCATACCTAATTACATTCTTTATAGTTCTTTGTAACATAGATGAGAATGCAGTACAAGAAGTCTTGATAATTATTGTAAGATTGACTGAAATATTTAGACTCTGGGGTCAGATAAGTCAGATTCAAAATTTGGTTTCTAAATTCTGCATGTGTGGCCTTGACTTGATTAATAAATGTTTCTAAGCCTAAATTTCCTTTTTCTGTAAAGTGTGGATAGTAAAAGTATTTACTTTCTAGGATATTAGGCTGTCTTGAGGGTTAAATTAATTAATTATTAATTATTCACCTTAGTAACATATTACATTGTGATTGTTTGAGAATGTTAACCTGTGATTTGTGGTTTCTAGAGTGGTTTTCACTGGAAAGAAAAAAAAAATGGTGGAGGAGGGCAGTTGGTGAAAATAATTATTTGATATTCAGATTTTCCTCCATGAAATTTTCTTTCTTTCTTCTTTCTTTCTCCTTCCTTCCTTCCTCCCTTCCCCTCCCCTCCCCTCCCCCCCTCCCTCCCTCCTTCCTTCCCTTCCCTTCCCCCCTCCCTCCCTCCCTTCCTTCCTTCCTTCCTTCCTTCCTTTCTTCCTTCTTTTTGATGTTGGCAATTTAACCCAGGGGCACTTTACCATTGAGCTATATCCCTGAACTTTTTTTTTTTTTTATTTTTTTTTTTTATTTTAAGACAAGGTCTAAGTTGCTGAGGTCCTTGCTAAGTTGCTGAGGCTGGCCTCACACTTGTGATCCTTCTTGCTCAGTCTCCTAAATCATTGGGATTTAGGAGTCAGAAATGACTGCTAGTCACAATAGAGATGATAAATGCTTGGTGACTAGGAACCCCTGCAGGAAATAATTGACTGCAAGAAACAGAACAAATAAAAGATCAGGATAATGATTTTAATAGGTTTTTGCTATCACTTCTGGCTCCTTGATGTAATTTCTAAGGTAAACTTTTCTTCTGTTTTAGTGGTTTGGGGATTTGCTTCTTAAAATGTGATCTGTGGGCCAGCAGCACTGGCACTGGCTGGGAAGTTGTTAGAAATGTCGATTGTGGGGTCTCGCCTCTTATCTCCTGGTTCAGAATCTGCATTTCAACAAGTTCCTAGGTTATTTGTATGTGCTCTAAAATTTGAAAAGCCTTGGTCTATATGGCTATGACCCTTAAATATCCTTTCCAGTTTTCCTGACTTGTCTCCTAATTTTATAATCTCTATTGTTATACCTTTATATTTTTTAGTGCAAATATTTGCTTTTTAAAATTCCAGCTGGTTTTACAGACACCCCCCCAAAAAGTATGTACAGTGTTTTTGATAGTACATACTAGGACCACTTCTAGGTCTCTCTACTAAGATAGATTTTCCATTTTCTACTCCCAATTTTAAAGTTGAAATGATATCCATGTTGAATTTTATGGGAGAAAAGCAAGAAGAAAGGTAAAGATCAATCCATGATCCTCTAATGATAATTTCTTGATAATTTTAGTTGTCTTAAGGAAAAAGTTTAGGAATAAAACCCCACTGAAAGAAAAGTTTTGACCATTCCCAACAGAAGACAAAAGCTTTTAAATGAGTTGGATTTAATTAATTAAGTCAAATGAATTGTGTCAAAGAATATATACATAATTATTTGGGAAAGAGGATGATTGTAAGGTTTACCTAAACTTACACATTTTTTCTTCTTAAACAGCAATTTAGAGTTTCATATTGTCCTTTGTCTTTCTGATGTTTAAGACCATCATGACTTCAATCAATATGGGAATTTTCCATACGGCAATTTTCACTTACTATATGACAGCCTGAGAATGTGTGTTAACAAATTCAAACACGACAAATGAATTCTACAGTGCTCTGCACTGCTCATTCTCACCCCATGAATCCAGAAGTGTCTATGAGTTTGAAAGACTGTTGCTGGTGGATGATCTCATCTTCCATACTTACATCGTCTCTGGTTACGCTTTTCCCCTGTAACTGGCTGCCTCCACTTGGGGCTACAGTGCCAAACTTTCTAGACAGGTGTAAATTACTGCTACCTCTCCCTTCCTCATTTTCTTCATTTATATTTTATACTCTATGACAAACTGATATATTGAGTAATGAATGTTGCCAAGGGATGGTGACTATTGCACTTTCTTAAAATCGGGGGCATTTTATGTGTCTAAAATACTGAATTATATGATATTGAATTATATGAATTGTCGGAGATCAAACAAAAGGACTTTAAAACTTTCATTTGTAAGAGGGAAGCCTTGTTTTACAAAGGCAGCAGCAAATTAGACTTTAATTGCCAACTGAAAGGAATGGTTGCAATCTATAGCCAAAAGTATATGAAAAATATAGAAAGGTCAATGTGGCAGAGTATACATTTCCTCTTACGTGGAACTTAAGATTGTTCACTGAACTGACATTCCTGCCATAAACTCACTTGCTTGCATAGGAAACTTTCCCCCCATTTGGGAGGAAGAAAGATGGCTATGTCATGCCAGTCATAATATGTAACCAATGGGGAGGGCAACACAGTAAAAACCCCTCTCTCCTACTTGGTTCATTTAAAATTTATAGACTTTGTAACTATTTATCAACTAACTTCCTCCCTCTCTCACTTCCATTTTTTTTTCTTTTTCTTTTTTTTTTTCATTCAAATAATCTTAAAAATTTTCTCTCAAGGAAAACACCAGTTTTGTTCTTACTGTTCATGTGATATATGATACTTGCCAGTACTTTATTTTTACTCTAAAGATAGTGGCTAAACAGACTGGATGCCAATTTAAAAAAAAAAAAATTTTTTTTTTTTTAGTTACAAGACAGCCAATAGTGATAAAACTCTATAATTTCTTTCCTAAGGGGTTCTTACTAAAACTAAGGAGCCAAAATCTTGATATTATATTTTGGAACTAGAAATTCTCAAGTTAAAAAGAAGGAAGGAAATGAACATTTACAGTCTACCATGTACCAGAAAATTTGCATACATGACTTCTTTTAATCCTCATAATAACAATGTGTGGGAGAGAGCTGTTATTCTCTCTAATTTTTACTTTAACAGCTGAAATTCAAATAGCTTCCATAGTTTGCCCGATGTCATATAACTATGATGTCTGTGTGACTCACAGTGTGTGTCTTTCCCACTCTATTTCTCTCCTACTTCCGAATTTTGCAGATAAGAGCCATGAGGTGTAAAGAAGTTAAGCAACTCAATTGGTATCTGAGTCTGGACTGAAAACAGGTCCTCTGATGCAGTGTATCTCTCTATGCCATTGGAAATACAAAGATGGGAAAGGTAATGAGTGAAATTGACCTTAAAATTTGAAGTCACATTAAAAAATCTTCATAAAAATGTATGATGTTTGTATTTTGAGGAATAGAATCTATTCAGTATTTCCTGTCTGTACTGAAAAAAAAAAAATCTCTTGTGATTCCTTGTGTCTCTTTTTCTTTCTTCTATGCCATGACTTGATCAGACTCAGATGATGACTGTTATTACTAAGGAATTTTATAAATGGATGTAGGCAAGACAACTTTTTTCCCCCTTTCATCTCCATGAACTTGAGCATAAGTCAGATTATGCTGTAATAAACTCTAAACCTACAGCATGAAACTTCTATTTTCTAACTACTGAGGCAAAGTGTCCTAATAAATTTGTCCAACTGTCCAAAGAGTGAGCCTTATGTTATTTATATTTCCTTGTCTTGACCTCCTCCTTCTGCTCCCAGAATTGGCATACAATAGGGACTAGTATTGCAATGAATTTTTTATATAGTTGTGTAAGTCCTTTTTCTTCCCACCACAATTTACACAAAACAAGAACTCAATAGGTGGATACAGGTAGACTTTCTCTATGCCATTACTATACTTGTGGATTAAAATAAAAGTTTGGTAGATGGATGATTGGCTGGGGGAAAGGTTGAAAAAAATAAGCATAAACATTGTGATAAAACT
Source organism: Tamias sibiricus (assembly GCA_025594165.1). NCBI lineage: Eukaryota > Metazoa > Chordata > Mammalia > Rodentia > Sciuridae > Tamias > Tamias sibiricus. Next base: position 73,972,578 of record CM046664.1, read on the forward strand.
TCTTATACACATTGAAAATTTGGTTAAAAAAAAAAAAAAAGGTATACAACAGCAGTGATATCTGAACATCTTCTGGCCCCAGGAATCTTTACTTAAGCGATGTGCAGAAAGTAGGCTTCAGATTCCATATACCCATGCGAGCAAAGACTAGTCTTTTTTCCTCAAATAAAGCTTGTGCTTTCCCTTCTCTGTTCTTCTTTGTAAAATGTTACCTTTAAATGAACTGTTTCCCTTTCCTCCTCTTCTACCAGTCACTTCTACCCATCTTTCAACACTGGGCTTGAATACTACTTACTTCATACAGCAGAAAGTCCCTCCTGAGTATAACCAAGGCACTTGAACTACAGTTCTTTTGCACACACCACTTAACATATTAAATTTGTAATATTTTTATATCATCTTGTTTTTCTTTCTTCTTGGTGCTATATAGTCACAAGTTATAATCCTCATTATTTTTTTCACTTGGCTACCATGACACACTTTTCTAATTTTCCTTATCCGTCAATGGCAACTTCTTACACTCACTTTCCTCTCTCTTTCTTGGCTTTGGCTCATTAGTGCAGAGTCTTAAACATGCTCAATTTTGCACTTGATCAATACCTACACACTCCCTTGATAATCTCACTGAATTTGATGACTTTAGATTCCATCCATACACTGATGATTCCAAAACAGATATGTCCATCCATGACCTCATCACTCAAGTCCAGATGGGCATGTCCATGGACATGTCCAAATCATTTTCACTTGTAGATTTCCTTTGCACCTCATATGGGCTATATCCAAAAATAGTTCTCTACCCTCAAGTCTGCTTTACCTCTTTAGTAATTGGGGTACTTTTATATTTGCCTTTCTTAGTAAGTGGCAAAATAATTATTGATTAACTTTAGAATAATCATTGATTAACTTTTCTCTCACTGGTTTCTCTTTCTACATTCATACCCTAGAGTACATGCTCAATGGAGCAGCCATACTGGTTTGGTCATTATATTAAAACACAAAGCAGATATCATTGTCTCTTTCCCAATCCCTAAAAAACCTTGATGTCACTCATGGTAAAAAACCAAAGCCCTTATGATGGTTTAGAAGGCCCCATATAATCTGGCCTTCTGTTACCTCCCAAAACTAATTTCTTACCCTTTCCCACCTCAAGCATCCACTTATAGTATCACTGGCCTCCTTTCTTTGCAAACACTTCTAGGACTTCCCACCTGAAGGGCTTTGTTGTTACTTCTAAGGAGGAAAGTCTCACCCCAAAGACCTACATTGATTGTGCCCTGACTTCTGTTGTTCCTTTCTTCATATTTCCCCTCTATCATCTTCTTTTCCCAACAGAACACTCCCTGGTCATCCTAATTAAAAGTCAACCTACTCCCAGCACTGCCTTCCTTCTCTGTCTGCTATTTTCATAGCTCTCCTTTTGGAGTCACCAAGAGGGTCTGACCCACTGTGAGTACTCTATAAACATTTTCAGATTTATTAGATTCTATGATGACTTACCTACATATAGTTAGTTAGTGCTCAGTGTTTTTTTTTTTTTTATTAATTGACATTGTGAAGCTCCAAATTATATTTAACACCAGAATAGGAAACACAGTTTTTTTTTTTTTTTACCATTTTATGAATTTTTCAGTTAACGTGTATTGAAAGTGGCTGTATATCAGAAACAGGTGTGTTTCTTCCATGCAGTAAAACAGCGGGTTTCAAAGAATGGAAAAAATTTGTTGCCCATAGAAAAGGAACTATCAATATAACCAATGATTATATTCTTATACAGACTGTGCTGCATAACTAGAAAAATGCTCATTCAAATGCTCTAAGGGCACCTTTGATTATGTTTAACTAAGTGAAATATAAAATGCATTTTTCACTTAATGTCTCCTTGTCCCAACCACAACTGGGAAAATTTTTTCAAGCACAGGATCCAGAAAAGATAAGACCTGGTTACCCTCTACTTCCCAATCCCATAAATAATTGTATGCTCCCTCTAAGATTTTGAGTGAAAAGAAAGTAATTTTAAGAGGTGTTCCTACTCTCAACTCTTACATTAGCTTTCTTCTTTATTTGTTTTTCCCCTTTCCTTTTCCTCTCATTGAGAGTTCTGTGGAATGAAGTTTCACTTCAAAAATTCAAAATAGAGCACAGAATCCCAGGCAGACTTAAGAGCAATTGTACAGAGCAATCTATCTTGGATTTTGTAACTCTTAACATACATATATTTCCCTAGGACCATATGTATGTACCACACATAATTTCCCTGGGACCAGGATATTTTTTCCTTGCACTGGCCCAGAGACTCAAAACATACTCAGCCTCCTTGCCAAGGAATAATGGTATAAGTTGAAATAGCACTGAATTTGGAAAAGTCAGTGACTTCTATCTAGTCCAGTGAAAACTATTAACAATGCTTAGAGGTCATTGACTTTAGAACCTAGAGATAGAAATTCTCATCTTCTCTTGTCAGAGCATTATTCTGCAAAGAGCTATAGATATAATTTTGAACTACCTAAGCAATTTTCAGTGCCTCTGGTTTAAGCACATTGAAGATTTATTGACAAAAGTGTGTTGTACATGTATTTTTTTTGAAGTAGTAGATTGGCAAAAAATACCCTGGATAGTTGAGTGTAGCCTCCTTTGTCTCTTTCCCTTAACCCAGCCAGACCTCCCTAAAATATATGTGAAAAAGAAGCTCCAATCTGCCTGTGTCTGTGATGAATGATTTGGTAAGAGTCCAAGTAGTAAGGGAAGGATTTAGAGCAGTTTCCTTGACTCTAGCCCCATTTATTTATGAGAAGATTGTGAGAAGATTTGCAGGGAAAGTGAAAAAAAGTCATAATGTGTCTTTTCATTCAGACTTGTGCTTAGGAATAATCATTGCTGCCATTGCTTCAGTGTTGGGGGATGGAGAGGGGGACAGGGAAGATTGCTGCAACCCATGTAGTAGGGGGAAAAAAGATAAAATATAAGAATAAAGTAAAACACCAGAAGTTCCATAGTTTGATTCTAGCTTATTTTTTCATTATACCCTTGATCAAAAGCTTTTTTTTTTAATTCCATCAAATTTTCTTTTTTTTTTCTTTTCTTTAGTTTGTGTTTGTGTTTGTGTGCAAGTGTGTGTGTGTGTGTGTGTGTGTGTGTGTGTGTGTGTGTGATAATAATTGTTAATACCCACATTTTTCTTTTACTCCTCAGGAGGACCCTCACGAGTACAAGTTACAAATTTGTCCAGTGGGTAAATTATTAAATTAAGACTAGAGTACAGGGAAAAGAGAGAGAAAGGAGGGGGGGGGAGAGAGAGAGAGAGAACAAAATCAAACATAGATAGCCTTGACTTCAAACTATTATAGTTAATCACCGTGTCCTCCTGCCCCTCCACATAGAGGAAGAGCTGACGCCTTTCGCTAGTTGGCATTGTATAGATTTGTGGCAAAACATCCAGATACCAGGCTCTTCATGCAGTTTAGTTTCTGCATTTTAATTTGGCAGTTTAACTTCTGCATTTGTTTCTATTCCGTTCATTTTGAGAATAGATTCCCTTTATATAAGGAAATCATTTCCTTATACATAATCACAAGATTCTGATTTAAATAGAATATCAAGCAAAACGTCAAAGTCCTCTATTTAAATTAGGGGGCAACATTAAATGTCTGCATTCTTTTTTTTCATTTCAACAATTCATTTTCAGGAACAGTCTTATAAAAGTTCATCTGCATAGATTCTTTCCATGTTTTTATTATGGCAATTACCAAACTTACAGAAAAATTGAAAGATTTACACAGTGAAAACCGATATAATGAACACCTAGATTCTATTATTTTGGTGGCTTTACTTCTCATCTATCCATCCATTAATTTATTAATGAATTGATCTTATGCATTTTAAAGTTAATTGCAGATATCAGTACTCTTCACCCCTTAACAATTATGCAGGTGTACCATCAACTAGAGTTAAAAGTTTATTGACTTTTTTTTCTTTACATAAATTTTATATGAAGTGAAATGTGCAAATATTGTGTATCATTTGAAGATTTTTTTGACCTGTATACACCTGGGTAACTAGAACCTTTTTCACAGTATAGAATGTTGCTATGCCAAATCCAATATGATCCTCATGCCCCAGAGACAACCACTGTTCCAGTTTTCAAATCATAGGTTAGTTTTATCCATTTTAGACTTCAAGGCCATTGAAAGGACTTACAAAATAAGTACCCCAACTCAACTATAGAAGGCTTCTTTCTTTCTTTCTTTTTTTTTCTTTCTTTCTTTCTCTTTCTTTCTTTCTGCACTGGGGATTGGACCCAGAATTTAATGCTTACTATACTAATGTTCTATCATTGATCTATAGTCACTAAGCTGTGTCTCAGGCTCTTTCAATTTTGTACTTTGAGACAGGTCTTGTCAAGTTGTCCAGGCTGGTCTAGAACTTGCCATCCTCCTGCCTTCACCTCCCCAAGTAGCTGAGATTACAGGGAGGTGCCCTGTGTAAGGCTTCTTCCTACTCATCATGAGTGTCTGAGACACATCCCCATTGTTGCAGAGCTTTGTTCCTTCATATTTGAGTATACCCCGTTGAATGAACATACCACAATTTGTTTATCCATTCTTCTGCTAATGAAAACTTGGGCTCATTTTTTGTTTAAGCTTTTAGCAATAAAGCTGGTATGAATGGATATTTTTGTACAAGTCTTTTTGATGTTCACATATTTTCATTCTTCATAAGTAAACACCTAGCAGTAGACTTTCTAGATCTTAGAGTAGGCATGTGTTTAGTTTCAGAAAGGAAGTGATAGATTTTTTTCCTAGAGTGTTTTTTTCCAGTTTACATTCCCATCAGAAATATATGAACATTCTGGTGGCTTCACAAGCTTGTCAAAATTTGATTTTTTTGTCTTAAAGTTTTTATTTTTTTGAATATTTCTCATGGTATCTCATTGTGGTTTTAATGTTCATCTTCCTGATTATGAATTACATTGAACACTTTTGTCCATTTGAATATCTTTTAACCAAGTGATTATGAAGTATTCGTATTATTGCCCAATTTTAAAAATTTGATCATTTTTAAATACCTGCTCAATTTTTAAAACTCAGAAATATTGAGTCCAAGCAATATAACTACTATTTAGTTTTTTGAAAAACTTATTCATATAAAAACATCTACATCATTCTAGAGATTATAGATAAACAGAAAAAAGTGAAATGGGTGTGGTATACAATTGTAAAAAAGAAAAAAAATATGATTTTTATTTTAATTTCTCCAGAGCTAATGTGGGATGTCCTCTTGAGCAGAAAATGATGGAACAAGTTATCTGAGAATTGTCAAGCTAACTTCAATTTACAGCTAAACTCTTAGGAATCTGAAGATGACCATCTCATTAGGTTAGTGCTTCTCTGAACCTTTCAGACCTGTCACTCTTCCCACCATTCATTATTTTCTTATAAAACTCAACTGTTCATCTCACTTATTATTTTTCACATTATTTAACAATTCTGTAACATCTATGGCCAACTGTGAAACTCAGCAATGGAGGATAGACTTGAGAAGGAGCGGAGGAGTGATAAACACATTCCCCTTATTACCATAAAGTTGAAAAATTATGACCATATGCATAGACTGATCCAGAAGGGCAGAGAATTCCCTCTGTCTCCTTATTATTCACCCATTGTGCTGATCTAAGTTCCTTTAGTGGTCAAAGGGTGACAGAAGCAATACATCAGGCTGTTGTTGTAAAATGTTATCTAAAGGCAAAAAGTAGGCCTGTAGGACAGATAGAATTCTACACCGAGCCATGGGATTTATGATAAAATTCTATAACCAAATAAAAAATATCTGTGACTGCATTTATGTGAAGCAATGGTGCCATTCTTTGGCTGGTTTAGGTAATCACAGGTGCACATTCTTTGTCATACTAGAGATATATCCCAGTAGACATTTGGGGATCTGTTTTGAATTTAAACTGGAAGTTCCAAGACAGATTTGGCAATTCCTTTCAGAATTTATTTTTTTAGAGAAAAATGCACATTGTGGGAAAAATAAATTCTATAGTTCAAAAATAGTGTGCTACATGTATATATGTGAAACATATACTTTTGGGTTTGATATATTACTTTTTGTGATGCCTTTGTATATGTACTGGGCCCCTCTGAAGGGAAACATTTAAATAAATGAATTCCACAAACGTGAAACAGGTAGTACACACATCACAGACAAAGCAAGGGCTGAAGATCAGAAGGACTCAAATTCAAATTCAATATTGGAAAAGTTATACCATGATAAAATGATTACCAAAGTATTTTTAAATATGCAAATTGATATTCTGGGGACGATCAACTATATGTGTTTCAAAGAAAAACATTTTTGATTTTTTGACCAGAATTTAGAAATGGTGATTTTTCTTCCTTTTGTACTTCAATCAATCTTACTGTCTATCACTGTAATTTTTCTACTACCATGTGAGGTAGGCAATGAACCTCTGCTGTCTGACTTGATCTCTTTATTCACTTCTTCAGGGTAGGAAGGAGATTAAGGAGTGGAATCATTCTGTATTCCTTAGAACATTGTAAAGACTTTCCAAAAATATATGCTAATTAATAAAAAAAATCAAACATTCCTCATACAAAACCAGGCACTTAACTTTTCTCCTTGCTTAAATTTCTTTCCTCTTTTTCTCTGGACAATTGGATATGAGTGTATCAAACAAAACTTTCACTTTGTATTTCTGTGGGAGCATGATGGATCTGATATGGCCTAGAGTCTGATGTGGAGGTACTGAGGCAGCTGTTGATCATTAACTTTCTGTACCTCACCATGGCTTGGATGAAAGTCTGGGAATGATTGCAGCAACCTGGACAAGATAACTTTCTTCACCAGGAAGCCAATAATTAGGGTGGGCTTTTGCTTGCATTACTCTTGAGGACTGCATTGTTCAATACAGTATCCATTAGCCACATATGGTTACTGAAATCAAAAGGTGGCTACTCTGAAATAAGATGTACTATAGATTGGTATTTTGGAGACTATTCATAAAAAGGATATAAAAATATTTCTTCAATAATTTTTTAAAAGATTGACTACATATTATAATTAATATGTTTGAGATTTTCCTATTAAAACATATTATTAAAATTAATTAGACATATCTCCTTTCACTTTTTAGAATATGACCATTAGAAACTATTGAATTTTAATTTAGAGATGGTGTTTATATTGTCATTAGATAGCACTATTTTAGTGTTGTAATTTCTCTTTTCACCTAATCAGTCAACTGAGGCCTCTTCCCACCCAACTTTTATCCTTATATTAGATGAATCCTTAAAATGGACACTCAAAATTCAGGACTTAAGTGCATTTAGCAAAGATACATTCCCTTTAGTCTAAGAAAGTCTCCCTGTAAGAAAAAATAGAAAGGACTGGGAGTGTAGCTTCATGGTAGAATGCTTACCTAGGATGTGTGAGGTACTAGGTTAAATCTTCAGTAATATATAAACACAGAGAGAGAGAGAATGTGCTAAAGTAAAAATCTTCTGCTCTTTTATTGTAGTAAAAGTTAGATTTGAAAGTCTGATGACCACATGTTTTGTGCTTTTATGCATATGAATTATGCATTCTGAAGGAGGTATAGGCCCTGATTCAGCAACTGTGCTGCAAAGTAGAATTTTCCAAGTGGCCTCAGCAATGAGTTGTAGATTTATAGCCCTGGAGAGTCCAAGTGGGGCCTGAGATGACTGGCATCCTGGCTCAGTAGGCTCTACCACTGAACAATATTCAGATGATCCATAGATGTATGGCCCCCAAACACCTGGATCTGAGGGAAGGCCCAGTAATGCTTGCAGACATCTGACAACCTGAATGGTCTTTCTCTATGGTTGAGGAAGTGTTCTACATATGGACATCTGTACTCAGGCTTAGATTGTGTTAGTTGTGCATCCTTAGCAGATTATAGAGGAGTTCAGGTCCCTGACACCCAAGTATCATGGTATATGCTGGTGGGGTAGGGAAGTTTTACAAGTACTCTTTGTAGGCTGAGATGTTAATGACAGCTTCAACCTGTTTTCACAAAGAATGCTTACATCTGTTTTTGACATGTGTATTCTCCCAGTAAGCTTACAGCACATTGGTTGCAATGTATACAGTCTGAGTCCTATTTTAAAAATATATGAAAAAGTTCAATTTATTAAAAATCACTTTTTCTCTTAGAAATGTCAACATTACATTTGTCAGTGAAAGACTAAGATGAGTTCTTCAAGCTTCAAATGTAGTAAAAGTAGTTTTGTAGATACTACAAACTTCTCATTGGATATTTGAAAAGATTTTATTTGTATGACATAAATTCAACATTTAATATTTTCTCTAATGCTTTCTGCCTTTGAAATTATAAATTACTAAGAAAATGTAATTTTTTTTTTTTTTTTTTTTTTTTTTTTTTTTTTTTTTTTTTTGGTACCAGGGATTGAACTCAGGAGCACTCGACCACTGGGCCATATCCCCAGCCCTTTTTTGTATTTTATTAGAGACAGGGTCTCATTAAGTTGCTAAGTGCCTTGCCATTGCTGAGGCTGGCTTTGAACTCACGATTCTCCTGCCTCAGCCTCCCAAGTGCTGGGATTACAGGCTTGCGCCACCGCGCCCGGCTGAAAATGTAGTGCTTTTATCACCAAAAATGTTTTTATAGACACTGTTAAATTCCTTCTGCTTTACTCCAGTGAGTTATACAAACATAGTTTTCTCTGTATGCTAGGGCAAGAAAAGCATAGAGAAGCCCCGCCATATGGGACATTGGTCATGTGAGTTTCTTTTATAGTATTTGCTGCTGATATTGTATGGACCAATGTGATTCACATCAGTCTACTTACTAATGAACTAAAATTTCTTTTTTGCTTGAAAGTCTCAAACAACAAAGGAGTCAGTGAATATTGTACTCTCATGAACAACTTGCATTTTATAAAGTACACATTAACAGCAATTATAATTGATATGCAGCCATAACTATCTGCCTACTCCTGCCCCCATGACTCTGGCCCTCAGAACAGCCTTTGCAATTTTTATTCTTACCACTGGTCAGATCTTTTGTATCTACTCTGATCTACAAAAGTTAGCTTTTTCATGTTGATCATCTCCCAACTCAAACACCATTTCATCTGAGAGCCCTTCCTGACCATCCTAGCCCCAATAGCAACTCTATCCAAAAACCCTCTCAGCCTTCTGCTTATATTCTTTGTTTTCTGATTTTGATTGGTTCTTTTTAATTACACAAAACATCTTGATTCATTCTGACTTAATTATAAAAGCTTGGAATATAATCTTTGCTCTAATTCAGTTCCTAGTACTTCCCCTTTCCCTGCACTCCTCCCTCCTCCATTCCCTTCTCTCTACTGATCTTTCTGTGATTTACTTTTAGGTTTTTTTTGTTGTTGTTGTTAGTGTCTTGTACATGTAAACATTCTTGAGTTCTTTTTTAGTACACACTGAAACCTTTGTTTCTTTATTTTCATGTATGCATTTATGTGTATTTCTCCATGATTTTAAGGATAGTATATCTCTTGTTTCTTTACTGTATTTGCAACTTTAGGGAAATAATTAATATCAATTGAATAATTCTTACAAAAGAAAATTATTCTTAACAAAAGAATTACATGGGTTACATAAAAATCTCAATCCAAGAATGAATGAGAAAATTATTTTCAGTTTCCAGCATATTAGTTGTTATGAAGAACAAATTATTCAAGCATAACTGAAAATTTTTTTCTTGGCAACAATGTATCTCATCTGCTTCTCCCTCTTTTCCACCTCCCAGGCCTCAGGCTACTTTTGTGTCAGGGCAAAATCTAGCTTGGCAGCACTTTAGCCCAATCTTCATTCACTATAAAATGTCTCATGGTCCAGAGTTTTTCTTTTCTTCTACCTAGAATAAAAATGTCTATTTAGTTAGTACCCATGATCTCCAACAAAGATGCAAGAGGAAAAATCTGTTTAATCTTCACCTTCCATGGGCATTTCATGTTTTAAAAGAAACAGGTACTTAAACACATATTATTCCTAGAGGAAAAATATTTGGTGGGGTATTTTAGAGTACTTCTGACTCCCACGTTTCTGTGTTAGAAGAAAAGGATTTAGGAGCTTGGCATCTTATATACAAAAGATAGCCAAGGTCTTTCTTAAAGTATACCAACCTACAATAATCTCTAATAAAAGTATCATGCAAGATTTCATTCTTCCTTTTAAATTAGTCATGTGTGCCCCACAATCTTCCTTTTCTATAAATATTATATTGGTAAGTTTGATTTGTAAAACACATACATTATATTAAATTATCAGTTGACTCAAAGCAACATTAGATATATATTAACATTTTGTTCATATACATTGAGATTGTGCAACCTTGGTGTACTTGTATCAAAATTCCACTGCAGAGTTTTGCTTTTGATCTGTGAGCTATTAGAAACCCTGTTACTACAGATGAAAGGAGTTAGAAAGTTCCATATCATAACGCAGTGCGCAATCGGTAATTCACAGAGCAGGTAATTTGCAGTGACTTGCCAAGCCTTTGATTGCACCGGGTTTATGGCTATTAGCAGTTTCCCCTTTCAAATTTGTATGGTTCCATACTTCCTTTTTGACCTCTTTTTCATCATTTATGGTCCAATTTGGTAGTGAAAAAACATAACTGCTTGCTTTGCGCATGGCTGTCATTCAAACCCTAGTGACTCACTGAGCACTTTGACATTTGTGATGATGAAAAAAACATTAAGCAGGTGTACAGAACACTAACCAGGTTCCTGAAACAATGCTTTATGGGATTCACAATGTCCCTCTGGGCTGTAAACTGATTCAGACTTGATTTTCTCTATCAATTTAATCTTGGTGTTCAAATTCCCATTCAAAAAAGGAGGCACAGTTTTCATGAAAATTGAAGTTAAATAAAATTCCCAATAATATTGTTAATATAGGACCTCATAGGAACAATTGGAAGGGCAGTGAATGCTTGCCACTAAAATAATATGAAAGTCGGGCTCACATGTCTACTTTGAAGTCATGCAATTAAGAGTATTACTTGATACTGGACTATATAAAATTTAAGCCCTATAAAGTGCATTTACCAATGAAAATTTGCAGCTAAATGGCATGATTCAGCCCCTTAGCTGTCTGAATTGTATGTATCCCATGTGAAAAAAAAACCACATTATTTTGTGGAGGTTTTCTTTGCACATTAAAATTGGTCATCTGTTCTACAGGTGTGCAGCACATCTTGGTGTGAGTTAGTCTGCCTCATGTGCAGTTTGTCTGGGAGATGTGGAAACCTGCAAAATTCAACATAGTCCAGGTCACCAATTAGTGTGTTTGAGGAAGCATTCAAACTTGGTACCATTGATTGTGGGGAACAAGTGGTCAATGATTTCCTAGTTACTGGAATCCAACTCTGGTTACTATTAGACACTGTAGAATCCATTATTCAGGACTAGAATCCTTTTCAATTTAAAGTGGCAAAATATCCCATGCCAGTACAAAATCATACATCTTTAACAACAAAAGATTATTGTCAAGATCACCCATTTCCTGTCATCATTCTAGCATAAGAAGAAGAAAATACCTTTTTCAATAATATAGAACAGATGAATATTGCTCTTTGACCTTTTGGATTTTTAACATAATCAGGAAATTGTTTGAAAAATTCTAAATCTAAAATTGATATATTGAGCCATTTTATGTGTTTAAGTGGTGGTTTCTAACAGACAACATAAAAGTTGCACACACACACACACACACACACACACACATATATATATATATATATATAAATAGTGCAGAAATATTTTACTGTCATGGGAGTCCATGAAGAGTAACTTTATAAGTAGAAAGATGAGACTTCAGAGCACGCTTACTTGTAGATGATGAAGATATTTATGTAGAATAAATGTATTTGGAGATCAAAAGGAGACTAGAGCAATCCATCCATGTGACTCATAGATCATGGTACAGAAAATTGTGTACGTCCTTCTCAGCTGTACACAGGCACAGGAAAGGCAGCAACGTGAGTTGTATCTCTGAATGCAATGCATACATAGTCACAATATTCCCTGTTTGCTTAGGAAAAAACAGTGACATAGTTATTGTAATATCTATCTTATTATAATGCTATCTTATTGTAATATTTTATCTGTTTTCTATACATACCCATTTCATACCAAATATACTGACCATGAGCACTTACTGTACACTTTCCTCCATGCCAAATGTGTTAGTCAGAGAGCAGTGACATGGGTGAGCCGAAGACAGGAAGTTCAATTTAAAAACAAGGCCATAGTGATGCTTTATGAGTTTTACAGAGATGGCAAGAAATTTTATATCTGCTGTGTCCCTCAGGCTGGTTGTAATTTCAGTGTAGAGTGGAACTGTTTCTGAGAAATTATTGATCTTGACTTTTACCAGGCCTGCAGTAAAGCAAAGGTAACAAATAATGTCATGCTTGAAGTTGGTGAAAAAATATTTGCAGTCATGGTTAAAACTTGGGACCAAAATTGGGAGCACTGAACCCAAACCCAATAGCATCCTGACTTTTTTTTAAGTCTCACATAATATTTTTATTTGTTTAGTTTTACTGATGAGATTTTTAGTTTAGTTAACTAGTTATTCCTGCTAAGCAGTCTTGATGTTTTATCAGGTCTTACCTAACTTGTTTTATGCACATGTGCCGACAACTTAAATGCATAGCTTCTTGTTCATTATGACCTATGCTTGTGCCTTCGTCTTTTCAAAGATTTTGCATGATCCTTTGGTGCAGGTTACTTTGAAAAATGAATGAATTGATGAGGTATAATTTTACAGGAAAAAATATGAACATCTCATTAAAAAAGTGCAAATATAAACCAAAAGAGAATAGGTAGAAACAATTTACTTATGTGTTTGAACCTTGTGCATTCTATTTCTTCTTTCTAAAAGTTCATCCAACTTTGGCTTCAATAACATATTTGCATTATAATGTGCGAACTGAATGAATTCCTTCCCAAAGTAGAAATACCAAGGAAAATCGTTTCAGTTTATGAAATTACACTTAGCAGGTTTATTTGTTCTCTCTCAACTTGAAACCCACAAGTTTTTATTAAGGTTATGGTTCATATTTCAAATAGCAAGAAATCTTCAGGTCTCTCCCTTTTCTTCCCCCTCAAAATAAATCTACAAAGCACCTGGATTTAGAAGAACAACATAGATATATTGCCCATTAACTCTGAAAACTAGCAAAACACTTCCATAATAAAAATAAATAGCGTGTACTGTAATCGATGAGGAGGCAACATCCCACATTGTTTATTGATTCATAAGGTTAAGATTAAAGTGGGATTCTTGCCTGTGTTTATCAACATTTTTTTAAAGCAGTAAGTGAACCTGGAATCCCACAAACCAATCAATAAAGTTTAAAAGCTTCAGTGAATCTAACCCATAACAGGTCCTTGTTTGGAGAACATGCTCAAGAAACACATGTGCCTTTAAGAGGTCTTGAAAGACTTTACACCCATGGACCATTACCATTTCCAAACACCCTGCAGCATTACCAGCCCAACATATGCTGACTGTATATCACCGTGACCCTCTCACTAAAGCTCTTTTGACTGGAGTGCTTTTAATACCCACTTTCTCAGCTGAGCTCAGGAGTGATTTGTTTTACATGCCACATTAATCCTTTCCACATTTTCTGGATGAGGCAACCACAATTCCACTTGTGAGGTGTTTCTAAAACACAGTTATAGGAATAAAGCAGCAGGGTCCCAGACTTGACAACTTCCCTTTAGGCAGCTGACAAAGTGGGCTATCTTGCCTCGGTTTAACTCTTCAAACAAGCAGTTGTGCCCAGCCACTAGGGTGGGCCAGCCTTCCAGGCCGTAGGAGGCCCCATTTATGGAAGGCAATTTACTCTCAATTAAAACGCTGTAGGAATCTTTATAGACATAATGCCTTATTGATACTAATACATATTAGTAAAATGAAAATCAAACAGAAATGGAAGAGAGTGGTGGAACCAAAAAAATATAAAACACATCTCAGTAAAGCCAAAGAAAGTTCATATGTGGCACCTTCATAATTGTAGGAAGAACCTTATTTTTTTCTTAATAAATGGACAATTAGTGTTCAAAGTGTAGGCTTTTATTATGTGGTAATTTTATAGTTTTAACTTTAAAGGCAACTCCCCTCCCCCCAAAAAAATATATTCCAAGACCAACGAATTTATGTTGTTGTGTGCATTTAAGAACTTTTCTATATTTTTCATGTTCATTGAACATAAGTTATGTAGGTTTTTGAAATTTCGAGTTGTCAACGAGGCTAACTGATTGGACCAACTGATTATTATTTTTTTTTTAAAATATTTTTACATGTCAGCACTGGGCTGATTTTATTAACTTGTTCATATTACGCTCCCAAGTTTACGTGTTAAAATCTAACTGTACGAGCAACTTTAGGCCTAAAATTATGCCTTTATCCAAAACTAATTTATTGTTCTTCCCTCATAAATTTTATTTGCAGTTTCAATGGTCTGAGAAAGCAATAAATCAGATGGAGGTGAGTTTCGATGGTTTAGATTGAGTTCCATATTTTTGTTTGAAATCAATCCAATCCATTTCTCTGGTGTCATCCTCGTGTGGCTAGTTGTGTATCTCAAAGCAGATCACTTGAGTCAGAGACCTTTCTCCTCCAGGGCGAAGGAGATCAGTTCCACGTGCACAGCTGATGAACCCTGTATGTGAATTATGTGAAGGCTGACCTAATGCTTATGAAGCATTTGGAGGTCTGTCTATAAATGAAACCATCTTCTATTTTGTCTCTTGTCTCAGATTGTCTTCCTAAAATGATCAGGAATATGACTCTCACAGTTTTTTCAGAAGCAGCGTCTTGGAGAAATGAGGCTTTACCATCACTGTTAAAATCTCAGTTGCTAGACCATGCCTGAAAAATTGTAGTGCTCATTTAATATTTACAAAATGTATGATGGAGTCAAACACATCTTTTCACATTCTGAACAAAAAAAAGCTAGTAATAAACAACAACAGCAACCAACATTTATTTTAGTACTAGGATACTTATAAAAAAAGTTTGTTATTTAGTTCAATTATTTAGGTATCTAGTATCCTTTAAAACAAACTAAAAGTCTAATAAAGTGAAAAGGACACTGATCATAATCTTTCTTTCTTTTTCTTGGCATACACATACATTCATACACACACACACATACCACTTAGTAGAGACTCTGCTTTCAAAATTAATATGTATTTGAATGTAGAAAGCAAAATTAATACTTAACAGATCATTTGTAGAAGTGAGACCTTTTTATATGTATATTAAGAGAAACTGCATTAATTTTAAAATTATACAAATGTATAATTTTTTAATTTTAAAAACTAAATGAATTTAACAACTCATAGAGAACTATAAATCCATTTAATCTTTATATGTTTTAAAATTGATTTATTAAAAAATGAATTTTTATTTTTTGGAGCTCTGTCTCAATGTGTAGAATCATGTTCAATTAGAAGTTGCTTTCAAGAAAAAAAAAAAAAAAGAATACATGAGTGTAAAGTTGATACTACCTTAAACTTCATTTTAAATGTTCTGCTTTTAGTATTTTTAAAGAATATTTTCTAGATTTTTTTTCTCTAAACTCATGTTTGTTTGTTCCTTTTTTTCCAGAATCTAGAATTCCTTGGCTGACTTAGAACTGTAAAAATAGTGTTTTTTACTCTTTTGGACAATTTGCTCAGCTGAGTTTGGGTTCATATTTAGTTTTATCCACTAAAATTGCCCATTCCCCTCTTGCCATCGGGCATTTTTTCAATCTTAACAAAACCAAGTCCATATTATAGGTTTGCTGGCCAACATTCCAGGTAAATGAACGGTTTTAAAGAAAAATGGTGCTATTTTTCAAAAGCCTGACATTTAAAAAAATACAACTCCAGAATTGAAGCCTTCAATAATTTTTCCATGCCTATATGCTACAAGAAGCAAATAGTTACACAAATGAATACATCTGGGATTGTTTTCCAGCCGTTACTCCCCACCAGGGAAAATATTTAGAAGTAGGGCTCCGTCTTTGTGCTGGAACTACAAAGAGGCCAGCCATCTTGATGCTTTTCCAGGCCGTTTAATGACTTTCCTTGTATTGTGTGGTGGCTTTACTGCCCTGTTGTGTGTGCCTTCCCATTCACTGTTGGTAACCATTTACGTTGGGTGTGTTCCAATTTCCAAATCTGTTTTGTGGCATTTATAGCTTGCAGCTAATAAGGTCATTCAGTATTTTTAATATAAATATTAAAATATATTTTACCATGGAAATCTAGAGGAAATGATTAAAAATTAAAAAAAGTAGCCTTACTGAAGAATGGAGTAACCTTGATTTTAAACCATTAAGTGAGGGTGACTGTGGTTGAGACGTGGCATTTGGTTCTACAGGCCAAGAGATGCAGTGTTAGGGCATGTGTGTGTCTGTGTGCATGTTATTTTTTATATGTACAGTTACAGATATATATACACATGCATATATAAGGTAGCATGCATGTGTGTGCATGTATGTATGTGTGTATACACACACAGTTAAATGTATACATAGTAAGCAAAATGTAATGATAAATCATATATTTTACTTTGTCCCCTCTGATTTTATAACGGAAACTTTAAAATTGTGCATATTCATATTCTGGAATGATTTTTATTATTAACTTTTGTTTTAGAGTCTTTGAGGTTTTAGAATTTTTGTCTTCCTGTGACTTTATATGAAATAAAAATTATTTAGGTTTTAGAAGATGCATAAATACTAGGAAACCCAAAATATCCTGAGTTAACTCCCAATGGAGTCACAAAAAGTAAAAATTATTAAGGTAGTCTTTTTACTGAACATATATGTAAGGATATCACCTTCAGCATGATTTTATAGCTCATTTTCAGTCATTCTGAAATAGATATTTAATACATATTTCCAAATTTCAAGTATACCAGATTTAGTTCATAATTACTCTACTTACTCTGTTTCTTGCATTTAGAATGCCTCTTACCAAGTTAAGAATTTTCATTTTTTAGATTTAATTCAGACATTAAAAAATTATTAGAGCTATTATGGTCAAAGTCCAAAGATAAAATCTTCCCAAAACATAATTAATATTTCTTCTTATTATCATTCTCAATAACTGTTAATTCAATGGCATAGAACAAAGTTTCTGGCCAGAAAATTTAAGATGTAATTGTTCAAGGGTATATCGATAATTTGTGAGGTGAAAGATGGATTGACTGACAATGATGAATTCCAATGCTTGAAATGTGCCAAATATTTTTTGTATTGTTCTTTGCTTATGTTATGACTTCTAGAACTTCTACAGTATTGCAATTATTGACTATTTGGCTGATCATAATTTTGCCTTATAAATTTTTTAAGGGATTTTTCTTTTAGCTTATATATTTTATATTTTGAAATTAGTTTTCTCATTTATAGCTTTTGAATTTTGTGACAGACTAAAAAAGCTTCTTTATATCTAAGTTAAAAGATATTTACAAATGATTTCTTATAGTACATTTTTTTTGTCTTTAACATTTCTACCAATTTGAAGTTCATGTGGAATTTTTTTGGTGGAAGGGAAGTAACTATCAGGCTTATTTTCCAAGTATATTGCATCTATTACCTAAATGCAAAACACTTGGTCCAATATTGCTCAATAAATGATCTAGAATACACAGAAATGCCCACTTTAATATATATTATTTTCCCACACATATTTGCATCAATTGTTAGATTCTCCATTTTGTGCTACTGATAAGTTTGTTTCTGCATCAATATTGAATGTTTTTAATGGCAAAATTTACTGTTATATAGGGTAGGTCACACTTGTTGCTCATATTTCAACGAATTTTCTTAGTTTTACTTTTGTTTAAAACTGAAGGGAAAAAATGTCTGCCTCTGTCTGCTGCATTGAATTTTTCCCAGTAATTTAGGAAGGATTGATATTTTTAAAATAGTGTCTTAAAATATGCTATCTGGGCTGGACTCAGTGGTGCATGCCTGTAATCCCAGTGGCTCTGGAGTCTGAGGCAGGAGGATCATGAGTTCAAAGTCAGCTTCAGCAAAAGCGAGGCACTAAGCAATTCAGTGAGATCCTGTCTCTAAATAAAATACAAAACAGGGCTGTGGATGTGGACCAGTGGTTGAGTGCCCCTGAGTTCAATCCCTCCCTTCCCCCAAAAATGTTATCTGGGAATTTAATATATATCTGTATCTAATATCTTTTTACTGTCCCTTATAAAACTTTATAATCACATTCATGTGGGTGTTAGCTATTTCTTTGACCTTTGCTTACATTTATATTATATTTTTATCAATTTTGAAAATAGAATGTCTATTTTACATGTGGTTAGTATTGGTAAAAAAATAAGTTATTTTTCAAGTGGCCACTTTATTGAAATTTGTTATAATTTCTAATAATCTTACTTTTCTCACAAAATTATACAATCTATAAATAGTTAAAATTCTGTTTTGTCTTATGATATTATTTTTCTTATGTATTTTCTAATTTATTAGGGTCATAAGAGATACTCTTATCTTAATTCTGACTTTAATACTAGTTAAACTTCATATTTTACCCTAAAGTATACTCTACTTACATTGGCTTGTGATAGAAAAATACTTTAACATCATTAAAGAACTACAAATGTTTTGTATTTAATAATGGATATTGGATTTTGTTAGATTATTCATTTATATAGAGATGAATTACCATTTTGATAATTTAATCTATTAATATAGTGAATCTTATTAACAAATTTGCTAATATTAAGTATGTTTAAAGGAAAGAATGCTTAAAGATATCTTGAAATACTATCGGATTCTTATTTGCATTCTTTTTTATGTTCACAAAGCAAATTATATTGGAAAGTGATTTTTTATGTTATTTTATTACATTAGATAGTCTAAATTATATGGGAATAAATTTTCTTTTTTGTATATTTTTAAAAAATTAACAATATAAACTTTTTTGCATTCAAGCTATAAAATATTAACAGCATGCTTATCTTAGGGAATATGTATTTTATATGTGATAAGTATGGAGCACAAAACAGATATGGGAGAAAGTAGCTCTGCTTGGAGAAGTTTTTAAAAAATTATTTAGGCTGAATATTTAACCTGTGTGGGAATGTGACATGGGGCCAATAGGGTCTACATTTATTTCACAAAGAGCAAGAAGACTCAAGTCACATATGTCATTTGAGAAATTGTAATGAAGCAAAACACTTTGATGTTAGGTACAATGCCCTCTAGGATAGTCAATAGGGAAGAAATCATGAAGGACATTTCTACCATGCTAATAATTTTGAACATTATATAACAATTTCAAATTCATTTAGTACTTAAAAAATTAGCATGCAGCACAATTAAAGCATTCATTTAGAGTGCTAATGGGTTCCATAGGAAATGAGTTTGCAGATACAGAAACAGGAAGACCTTTCAAAAACTTCATGAGAAATAATCAGGACATGTTTTATTTGTATAGGGTGTAGAGAAGAGAGGATGGATTGAGGAGGTCTTAAGAGATGGGTTCTATCAGACATCATGAATCAGTGAACAATGTTAAAATTGAAGAGAAAATGACAGAGAAGATGAAGGCCTTCTGCTTGAGAGACAAGGTACCTGTTAGTGCAATTAACAGAAATGGGGAATGCAAAAAGAGACACTGAGGTGACTTAGAAAGATGATATTTGCCTGATGAATATTTGTAGAGAACAGAGCCAGGCATCATGTTAGATTGTAGGAATGTGACATAGTCCTTCAAGTCATGGAGCTCCTCATGTAGTAGCAGGAGAAGTATTAGGAGGTGCATTTTTGTAATTCAGTGCAGTAAGAGTTTTCAACAATAATTATTGAACCCAGAAGAGTCTCCAAATGGTATTCATTGACTCTAATTTGTTTAGCTAAGGAAAAATTCCCAGAGACATGTAGACATCATGGGAACAGCACTTGAGAACTTATTCTTCAATGGCAGAGATGTGGAACAGTAGGGTACATGCAGGAATCCAGTCTGATGTGGTTAAAGCACTGAATATCCTCAGGAAAAGCTAGTGGAGATTCAGTCACTCAATGGGAAGAGCAAAGCAATTGTGTTGAATTCTCAGATGCTAAAAAAATAATTGGATTATTCTCTGTGTCTGGATGGAAATAGGTCTATAAACTCTTACCTATCCAATTTTCTAGTTTTTCAGACTTTAAAAACTAGTACATTAAGCTCTATAAGAAGTAGTCCTTTTATATGGCAGCACCATATAATAAACTAAAATACAAGTTCTATGTGACAATGTATAAAGAATCACAGGATATAAGGTAAATAAAGTCTATTTTGTCATTTCAGGTGACAGTGGATATCTTAGAAAAGAAGAACTTTATGAATTTCACAATATCAGATAAGGATTGTGGGCATGTATTTATCACTGGGTCTTATACATTTTTTATGGTATTTGTACCAGTGAGAGTGAGTGAAATAGTTTAGAGAGGAAAATGAAATTAGAGAAGGGGATTTGCAAACAAAATCTATGAAAAATTACATTTAAAGAAGAAGATCCGAAGGGTTAAGCCTGGTATATTAGAGTGGGATATTTAAGAAGGACATGCCAACCAAAATGAGTATGACGTACTGAGCCAACAAACAAATAGATAAAAAATACATATGAGATATTAAGACATGCTAGGTTGTAAGGAAAAAAAAAGACGGTTGTAGTAAAATGTGCCCAGGAAGTTGCTTTAGAGTGGTAGTCATGAATGTCTCTGAAAATGTGTCATGTGAGCTGAATTCTGAGTATCATAAAGGAGGGAGGGAAGGAAAGACGGGGAACAGGGGTTCTGGATATTTCTACACCATAAACTAGACTCTTGTGGCATTCTCTAAAAGCTTATGGATGTGGTTAAAACACTGAATATCCTTAGGAAAAGCTAGTGGAGATTCGGTCTTCTCAGAAAAACATTTGTAAACACATAATATTGCCAAGTAATTCAATTACACTGAAATAGTATGTATGAGACCAGAAGTATCTGTGGTAAAAATATTAAAACACAGATCCCTGTAGTTCTGGAGCAAATCCATAGTATTTGTTGCAAAGAACTACACACCTACTTATGTTCTGGTATGCATTTGTTCCCCGGTAGGCACAGAGTTCTGGACACAGGATATCAAGTGATGAAGCCTCCAGCGATGGCCATCATAAACTGACTTCTCAGATTACTTAAATAATGTGGTCAGTGGACCTAGTAATAATTTGTCATAAGATGGAAGCGATATATCCAGAATTATACATGAGTAAGGATAGAGAGAATAAAGCAAGTTTCATAAGCAGATGGCTCAGACCTTCATGGCATCTACCACTGTGCACCAGCAGATCTCCCCCTAGTGAAACCTATAGCAGCTTTAAGGAAACTGTATAACCAGCTTATGGAGGAGAATGCCTTTCACTAATGGGTTTAGTAAACAATTGGCATATTATGTTTATGTTAGCTGGAATAGATGCCTGATTCACTACAGCCCCCCAATCAGAGGTTTCTCTGAAAAAATTCAATAATGAAGGAAAGTTCCTAATACCAATAAGCTGAGCTTAAAGTGGTCCACCTATATTTGTATCCACTGAAGGTTTGTATGGAAAGAAAATTGTCAAAAAACAGGCAATCCATGGATAGTGGCAAATAGCCAAGCTATTTGGAGAGGGGCATTAAAATGGAAATCTTTCTTTCCCTCTCTAAGAAAAATAAGAAAGTAGAAGTTCAGGCTAATGAGTTCTGGAGAAGTAATTGATCATATTACTGTAAGTACAGAATGTGACATCTTTAATTCATGTGTCCATATCCATCAGGGGGCATGCACAATGTCTGCTGAACAGGATCAAACTATCCAAGCTGATAGAATGACTTGGCCAGTGATGTCACCCAGCCTCCATCCTCAGCTACCCTGCTGGTGCAATGGATTCATGAAAGGTGCATCCGTGGATACCATTACAGACTGCAGCATGGACACTCACTCATCAGTGTCAGTGAGTGATTGTCACTGACTGAATTTCCACTGCTGAAGTTCAAACTCCTAGCAAAGAGACCAACCTTGGACCCTGGTACAACACTGTCTCTTGAAAAAACTAATCAGCATCTTGATTAACTAGATTTGGCCTTTCCACACTGAAAGGGGCAGAAATTCACCAGGAATGTAATCAACACATTCTTTTACCCTGAGGTTGACTTTCATGCCTAAACGGCCTTGTCTAGATCCACTGTCTGAGGACTTAGAGAATATATTTTGTATTGACACATGCCAAATACTTCAGATAATTGCATAAGAGGAGAAGTGGCAGCAGGCACATGATTATGGGAATCCACTGGTTCTTTCCCATTTTTTCTAAAACCACACAGAAGTCACTAGTTTGGAGACACAGCATCTGGATTTCTTAAAGATAAAAGTTTGAAAGTATTAACTCTGTAAGGGAAAGAGGACCCAGACTCCAGAACTTTACCATCCTTCGGATTGAGCATGTACTCTAAAACACATACCATTATAGGGCACTTTGTCCTCAAGTTGAATACATGTGTCTGGAAACCAAGATGGTAGAAGTAGAAATGTTGCCAATTACTATTACTCTCAGTAACACACTTGGGAAACTGTGCTTCTTATTGCCACAAACTTAGGTGGTGAGGATTGAGAAATTCCAGTTCTCAAAAGAGAATTATTTCATCAATAAAAAAAAAAAAAGTTAGTTCCATTGAATTCTGTGCTACACCTGACAATCAGTTACTTCAGTTTCTCTTTTCCAAGGAGCATGAAGAAGCAGACAAGTCACCATGCTAGTCAGGGTGATGGGTGCTAATCTTCAAGAAAAGATAGAGTCTCTTCTAGATAGAGGAATAACAAAATATTAGTTTTTTTCTGTTTTTTTTTTTTTTTTTTTTAGTGGTTTATCTTTTGGAGAGTAATTAACACTCATTCTCTCCTTCACTACCATTTAAGATACCTTCATCCTTGACTAGCAGTCCTCTTGATCTAGGTAGGTGGCTCTCCTAGTGGGATAATCCAGATTCTATCCCTGAGGTTTAGGACAAGAGATCACGTGCAGTGAATAAATTGTATGGAACTGAGATAATGTGGATACTTGGACAATTGCTGGGTGAAATGGGAATTAAAATATGAAGATTGCTTCAGCTGATGTTATATTTTATAAGGGAATTTATTAATACATTATATTTCCATGGGTATTAATTTAGCCAGGGAAAAGTTTCAAGAAGTAACTACTTAGACTAAACCAGAGGTAAAATTGGCAATCTAAAAAGTACAATGTAAGGACATGATATTAGGAAAAATCCTGGGGCCCAGCTTTGATGGGGAAGAAAGTAAATATGAAGTGGCGATGAACATACAGAGAAAGAGAGCAAAAAAATTAAAGTCACAGAAGTAATTTGAGTTCCTTAAGACACTGGGACCCATAAAATGATTAAATGATGTTACCTGAAAATACAGCAAAAGGAGACAAAATAGAATGTTTGTACAACAAATGATGGATAAACTTAAGGACAGAGAAATTACCTTAGGGTTCTTTTTTTTAAAAAAATATATTTTAGTTGTCAATGGATATTTTATTTTATTTATATGTGGTGCTGAGGAACAAACCCAGGGCCTCACATATGCCAGGCAAGCGCTCTACCACTGAGCCACTACTACAGCCCGACCTTAGGGTTCTTAATAAAAAAAAGAAAAAAGTTAAGGGAGTGTATCTTTGTTGGGCTATAATAATAATGTAAAAAGAGATAAATTGCTTAGTATTATTGAAATTAGGAGTAATTCCAATAGAGTAAAAATACTCTCTTTTGTCTATAATCTGAGTCATATAAATGTATTAGGGAAAAGGCATTTTTGATCCTCTATATATCATTTTTTTTCATCAAACAAGATAAGTTTTAATTATGAACCATGTCTCACATGACTCAGACGACAGGATCCCTCATGCTAGACTACTTCAAGCTTGGTTTTCTTAATCTGAAATGCATTCTCTGCTTTGGTCACAGGAGCTCAGTTGCTTTCTGTGGAGTATGTCTCCACATATTGATATAAATCACATGCTAGTCTCCAAAATAGTTAAGTGATAGTTTCAAAAAGCAATGGTTTATTAAAAATACCCATGTTGCCATGAAACAAATTGATGCACTCTGTATTTTGGACCCAGGTAATGTATTTATTGTGGTTATGGTATAGAGTAACTTGAAGAAAATAATTTTCTACTTCAGATCAGAGTAAATGTCTTATATTGTGAATTCTGTTTCCCTCTATCAAAGTTTTTCCATTATTATACTGTAATGTACAGTGTATTCACTTGCAATGACTTTTTATTTGATGACATTATTTCTTAATTATTCCAACTTGAACCCACCCCTACCACCATGGAAATTCAATAGGCAAATCTTAGTGTATAATCCCAAGAATGTGCCACAGGCTTTGAGGTCTTTGCTTTCTATTCCTAAATACATTGACACTAAGGCACTTAAACAAGTACCAGCTAAGGTGCCTGTCTTCTTTGAAGTTATTTTCTGCAGAAATCGCAGTCACTGACCAAATGATTTGAGAAGATTAAATCGTGCTTATTTTATGGCATTCTAAAACAGCAGGGTTAAATGCTGGGCCAGCTGCCAGCAGCTCAGCACCCACCCTTTCATGTTTAGCTGCCAGATACATCCACACAATTATTCTGGAGCAGAAATGTGTGTTATGGTGCCATTCTAGACAGCAGAACTGAGTCTTTGGAGTTTTAATGCTTTTGTCAATGGATGACGATTCAAATATATTTTATGTGTACACAAACTAATTTTAAAAATTAGGTTGAATTTCAGGTGCTGGAGAGATTAATTTTTACTTCTTTTGGAGGAAAGACATCCCCTAGATAAATGACCATTTTTTCTATTCCAGGAGAATGTTGGATTCCTTTCTCTATCAAAAATTATGACATTCACTTAGCCATTTTATTTATAATAGGAACTCATTTGAAATACATGCACAGACACATATGTACATGTATATATGTATTAACATACACACATATGTATGTAGAAGCATGTACACATTTTAAAATAATGATATGTGAAAATTTTAAAGGAATCAAATGAGTATATTTCAACATAATGGAATAATTTATTTTGTTAATCTACAGTGGAAATATTTTCTCCTCTGAGCTTTCTGCCATAGTCACCAGGCAGAGGTGTGCCTGTTCATTCACTTCACACATCTTAAAGGCAGGATGACATGGTTTCACAGGCTGTGCAGAGCTGTGTGTGGGGCTTGCAAAAAAAGAGAGGCTCATACTCAAAATTCACAGTCTCACTGAAAAGATTACAGACTCATAGGTAAAAATCAGCAATATGAATGATTTCAAATATAAGAGCAATAACAAGAAGCCTAAAACGAGTGTGTATTTAAAGAAACCATGAACAGTATAGGAAAACAAATATGGGAGTTTTGGGCAAGAGACACTACTCCCTCTAAAAATCAAGTTGTGAAGCACTTTTAGGAGAGGCAGGTCCTGACCTTTATTTAGAGAAAATTGAGGTTTTCTCCATTATTTCCAGAGAAATAATTTCCATGAAAACAGGGATTTGGGGTCCTGTGGCATAGTGGATACTATGAGGTAATTGCCTAAATTGATGGGAGATTTTGCTTTTAAAGAGGTGCAAGAAGAAAATAAGGTCAGTTTAGCAAATTGCAAATGCCAAGCTGAATATCCTGATCTTAATCCTATTTATATTTGGGGAAAGAATGAAAGTTGCTTTTTATTTACATTTGGGGAAAGAATGAAAGTTGTTCAGTGATACCACACCAAGCTAAAAGAGCATTATCTGGATTCTCGTGTGGCATTGTACAGGATGGACAAAAGGAAACCTGCTTGTAGCCAAGTGGATCCCTTAAGAAGAGAAGGCTCTGGAGGAAGTTGCCGCAAGACAAGCTGAATATCAGAAATGCTGATCCAAATAAATTAGTAGGCAAAATTAGAAACAACAAGAGCCAGTAACTGAGTCAGTCACCAGTTGACAAGGGAAGGAATATGCCAAGAACAAAATCCACTTTGTACCAATATATATTTCTGAAAATTTGAGTATCAATAAATACAAGACGTAGCACTTCTCAGAATTTATCTTGGCAGTGTAATCACCAATGCAGAATAGATAAGAGAGAAGAAATGTTTGGATGGGGGGATGTGGGAGAGGGACATCTAGAGTGCAATAAAGTCAATTTTAGCTTGAGTTCAAGGGAAACTGATCAAAAATGAGTGGAGAAAAAAATCCTATCATGTGTTTCATGACTTCTTAGAATGGGTTCCTTTGAAAGGACAAGACAAAATATCTTGTACATTTTAGGTCAGGTAGCATTAATTAAAGTCTGATCATACCTTTTAATCATTTTTACTGATGTTTGTGGCAATATTTTGTTTCCCTATTTCCCCAACTCTTTATTCTAAGCAGGTGGCAATCTTTGTCATTTCTTTCCTTAGGGAATTTGTAGGGCAGAAACAGAAGCTACACAATGTAGATCGTTTCCAAATTCAGCAACAGCCTAATTTTGGGATTCTATGGGGTAGGAGAGAGAACTGTACCTTTGGGAAGCTGAAAAATTGTGGTGTTTTCCTGTGACCTCTGTGACTGACAGAGATTCATAGGTCACACAAGCCTCTGGAACTTTGCTGTGGAGTGAACTCCCAGATTGTCATCTTTTTCAAAGATACCTAAAAAGGAACAGCACCAGGGTTTCTGCAAGCAACAAGACATCAGGACTTTCTACATCTACCTGTGTCAACTATCAATGTGTGATCACAGAGACATCTCACATCTTAACACCTTGGTAGCACTCTCTCTCAGAGCAGTCTCAAGAATAATTCAGGTTGAATCTTCTATAAGCCTTGCAGGGTAGAAACTCAATTTTAAAATTAGTTTGATTAAATAGAATAAATGCAATATATTATGATTTATCAATGAAAATTGGCAAGCTGGAGAATTAAAGATCCAAAGTTGTGATTTTTTTCTTTTTAATTCTTTCTTTCACCTATCTATAGCTTGATATGGTAGATTTCTTCAGATTACTTTCAGTCCTGGAATTAGTATTACGATACTCTGCCATACTGAGGACCAAGTGGTGCATATCTTGTGTTTATTATTTATTAGTGTTCCCAGTACTATTTTGATGTTGTTAGTTTCCATCACTCCCCGTACAATGAATGATATGATTGAACTATGCAGAACAATTTCCTGTAGGAAATTCTTGCTCAAGTTCTGAGTGGTATGGAATTAGAGGCAAATAGTTGAATGTGTCTTGTATTGGATATGATGTCCCATGAGAGGCTAGACAACAACAATTCTCTTATTGAGCAGTGAAATACCACTTTTTACATAGGGCCAACATATTTGAGACTTTGCTCCACCAAATGATTTATGATGATTTATATAAAAAATAATTAACGTGTTTTGCATCATATTCGAGTTAAGACTATCTAAAGATAAATAGTTAAAATAAAAAAAATAAAAGTGCTATTTTTCTTCACATACAAATGTTAATTTATCTTAAATTTAGAAGGCCTGAGGGAATCATTGAATCATTGTTCATGTTTTATAAATCATTCACTACCTATTTTAATTTTTTTCAATATTACTAAATGTCTATAAAATTTGTATTGTGTTATAATTGAAATCTTAACTGCACTGGGAAATTTTGCAAATGTCATGCTGTGTGAAGTGATGTTAAAATCTTTCCATAAGTGGTCCCAGAAATACTATTATTATTTCTTTTTATTAATGCCTAAGTAATCTGCATTTTTGATAACTTCAGAAGGACTGTCAACATTTGCCATATACTTTTACATTCTGCCAAATTATTTTTGACATTTTGGTTTCCACTTAACAAGTAAGTAGCTCCCATTCTTGGGGATGTTACTTAATAGATACCACATGTCCAAGGCCATAAATAAACAACATTTACTGTAAAGTAGGTTAATAATACAGCTCAAATACTGTTACTAGAGTTCTATATTACACAAATAGGAGCAAATTATTTTTGTAGCAATTATCTGAACTTGCCAAAACCCAACAGAGGCCATCATGCCTCAGGTGGGGCTTAACACTTGAATTTGTACAAACTTAAATTTGTACTAATCTCCTCTGAAGGAAGGAAGCATTAGCAAATGCTCAGAGGCAGCTGCTCATTTTATTGTATAGCCAAATGCTACCAACAGGAGGGAATACTTAGGAGACCAATTTGAATTAGCACGCTTGGAAAGTTAGGGGAAGTAAGAACACATACAATGTTTAAAAAAGTTCAAAGGATCATACATTTTTTTTCTTGGAGGCACACTTTTCTTTTTAGATTTTTCCTGAAATGTTCACTTCTAGAAATTCTATCTAGGCCCATAATCTACATGTAATTCCCAACAATGGTAATTTGTTAATATATCAATTAAAAATGGAGGATCATAAACCAAAAGCAATCTTTTTTTTTTCCTGAAGAAGCTAAAATTCTTCTCTTGGGACTGCTAGAAAATAGGAGTGATTTAACATTTGGGGAATATTAGCTCAGAAGAGGCAAGGAAGAAAGCTGTCATATGCCTTTGTTTAGTACAGAAAGATCAGGGATTTGGTCTAGAAAAGGAAGATGAGGGAAGGGAGATCATAAATAGAGCAAAAGATGAGCTTAATTATGGATATAAAGGAAATAATAATTTGTATAAAGAGGAAATTAAGAGACTAGTTTATTAGACCAAGAGGTTTGTAGCTACTCATATTAGCATTAGAAGTTGGAAAACGTGTTGCTAGACAATAAACACCTAAAAAAAATATTTTATTGTTGTTGTAGCTTTGTGTCTTTATTATGGGATTTCAGAAGAATGTTGGTTTGTGGAGTTTATTCCCCAGGTAGCTTTATAATTTCTGTACTCATTTTATGTAACAAACCTCAAGCACTGATAAATGGCAGGTACTGGGCTAGGTACTAGAGATACTCTTCTAGTTCTGGCTTTCAAGGATTTTATATAGTCAATATAGTGATTTACAATCAATAGTCATATAGTGACTTAATTTTGAATAATACCTTTATTTCGTTTTTAAAATTGTAATATTCTGTTTAGGTGTATTCTTTTGTCAACATGATGTTGGTATTTATAGCAATGAATTAAAGAAAAGAGGGAAATTATTTTCAATTTAAGGATTATATTCAGACCAATACAATAATCACTGCTTTAGTAAGCTTAAGCTGCAATAACAAAATATCATAGAATGGATAGTTTAGGCAGTAGAAATTTATGTTCTCAGAGTCCTAGTGGCTAAAAGTCTGAGATCAGGCTTTTTTCACTTAGCACAATAGTCTCCAGTTCTATCCATTTGCTGGCAAATGCCATAATTTCATTATTTCTGGCTGAGTAATATTCCATTGTGTACTTATACAATATTTTCTTTATACATTCTTCTGTTGAAGGGCACCTAGGTGGGTTCCATAGCTTAGCTATTGTGAATTGAGCTGCTATAAACATTGATGTGGCTAGAAAACTTGGAATGGAACCACCATTTGACCCAGCTATCACACTCCTCAGTCTATACACAAAGGACTTAAAATCAGCATACTACAGAGACACAGCCACATCAATGTTTATAGCAGCTCAATTTACAATAGCTAAACTGTAGAAGCAAACTAGATGCCCTTCAATAGATAAATTGATAAAGAAACTGTGATACACACACACACACACACACATACACACACACACACAATAGAATACTACTCAGCATTAAAAGAGAATAAAATCATGGCATTTGCAGGTAAATCGATGGAGTTGGAGAATATCATGCTAAATGAAGTAAGCCAATCCCAAAATACCAAAGGCCAAATATGCTTTCTGATAAATGGATGCTGATCCCTAATGGGGGGATAGGTTGGGGAAAATGGAGGAACTTTCATTGGGCAAAGGGGAAGGAGGGGAAAAGAATGTGCATGGGGGCAGGAAAGATGGTGGAATGAGACGGACATCATTACCCTAGGTACGTGTATGACTGCACATATGGTGCTATGCTACATCATGTATAACCAGAGAAATGAAAAGTTGTGCTGCAGTTGTATACAAAGAATCAAAATGCATTCTGCTGTCATGTATACTTAATTAAAATAAATAAATAATATTACATATTATATATGTATATATAGTAGAATACACATAAAATAGTAAGAGGAAAACAGATATTAAAGAATGAACTATGAACACATAAATATATACTTATGTTTTTAAACTGTGAATACATTCCCTTATAAGAATGTACCATTTCCTATCCCTACTTCCATAAGAAAGACACGTTGTTTCAATTTATTGCTGCTACAAACATTGCTGCATATGTGAAGATTTTCCTAGGGTATTTTTTATCTAACCAGAGAGTTTTAGCAAGTTCAGCTTCACTGAAATGCATAAAGTGATGAATCATGTTGTTTCTGGTAGTTTTCCTTCCTTACACACCTGCCAACATATGATGCTAAGAACTAAAAGTTGCTACTTTGAAAGGTTGCCATAAAATGGGATCTTGTTTTAAAATTTGCATTTCCCTGATTAGAAATACCCTAAGCATGTTTTAATATGATTTTGAGCTACCTACATTTCATATTTCTTATTTCATGCCTATTTATATTTCATGTCCATTTTGTTTCATTTGTCAAAAATTAATTCATATTCATATTCTAAAATACTTTCTCAATGATGGGTGTTTAATATATCTTTTCCCAAAACTCTCTTTTCCATCCCTTCCTTAACAAATCCTAAATTTAATATCAAATAATCATGTTGCATATTTTATGAACATTTGTTAATGGGATCAAAGTGTTGAATTTAATAGTGTACTTTATGCAATTGACTTTCATAGTTCTATTCAGATATACTTTTCTTATTTTAATGTTTAGTTCCATTACATGCATATACTACCTCTTGTTCATTCTACTGTAAAGATATTTGCTACTTCTTTTGGTTTATTTAAAATATTATGAAAAATCTTGTTCCTGTTTTTAACTCATTTGTCTATTGAATGCTTATTTTTGGATTACTGTTCTTCTTTATATGTTTCTTTAGGTAGCTTTTTGCCACATGTAAGAGTAAAATATATTCTGTTACTAAGTTGTTATCTGAATTCTCTGATGATGTCTCTGTGATGAACAAAATTTCTAATTTTAATGCAGTACACTTTCTTAGTCTTTTGCTCTATAGTTATTAGTTATTAGTAGGTTTTTTTTTTGTCCTCTTAGAGTAAGCTTTTCCTAAACTATGTTCATAAAAATGTTTCACTATATTGTCTTTTAAAACTTGAGTGTTACCCTGGCATGGTGGTGCATGCCTGTATTCCAAGTGACACAGGAGGCTGAAGCAGGAGGATTATAAGTTCAAAGCCAGCCTTAGCAATTTAGCAAGGCTCTAAGTAACTTAGTGAGACGTGTCTCAAAATAAAAAACAAAAAGTCTGGGGATGCTGCTCAATGTTTAAGTACCCCTGGGTTCAATCCCTGGTACCAACCAACCAACAAACAAAAACAAAACCAACTTGAGTGTTGTGTGTTTTACATTTAGATTGATAATTTCCCTGGAATTAATGATTTTTTAATACAGTGATAGGCAGGTGGAATGGTCTGGGAAGACTCAGTTATGGTGCCAGCAAGTTGGCAGTAAACTTACAGAACAGGGGCAAAGTTTCCTGGAGGCTGTACATGCTCTTAATCAGTGCTCAACATGGTGTTCTTTTACCCATAGGGAGGATTCATGGATCTAAGGAATACAGTGGGTAGAAATGGAACTGGTACCACTTGCTGTTATCTCTACTGATTCGCTTGCAAAATTTTCCTTCCTGTCCTCATGACTTTATATTCTGCTGCTCTAGAGATTACATCCAAAGAGAATAAAGCTCACACCAGGAGATATACATGATTCCATTGAACTAGACATTAAGACTGCCACCTGGTGACTTTGGGCTCCTTGTCCCTCTGAATCAATAAGCAAAGAAAATTCTATTCTGGTTATGGTGATTGATCATGAGAAGAAATTGAGCTGCTATTACAGGTAAGGAAGAATATGTCTGAAATACAGGAGATCCCTTAGGGCATCTCTAAACACTACCATGCCCTTTGATTAAAGTCAATGGAAAAACACAATCATTTAAGTAGAAAAACTGAAGGCCCATACTCTTCAGGAAAAAAAGTTTGGGTCACTACACCATGTAAATAAATCATGACCAGCTAAGGTGATTTTTAGAGCAAAAAGATAAAGTACAAAGTCATTATAAATACAGATATGACCATGTGACTAGTTACAAAAATGAGCATTGTCATTGTTATATTTATTCCTTATTTTGTCCTGAATATTTTTGCATGTGCATAGTATTTTTATTTTCTTTCATTTTTCTTATTATATAACATGAAATGAATTTACTTCATATCATAGTATATAAGTTTTGTTAACTTCACATTCAGTATATAAGTGAAAGAATAATGAAGAGAATAGTGATCATAACTGATGAACTTTGCATCCTCCTCTGGTGGAAGTATTAGTGTACTTTCAGTTGTATGCAAGATAGTTGTTTCTTATTAGGAGAAAGTAGGACTTCCTTATTGCCTTTATAAATTAAATATTTTTTAAGGAGTTAGCCAGGCGTGGTGTTGCACTCCTGTAATCCAAGCACTTGGGAGGCTGAGGCAGGAGGATCACGAGTTCAAAGCTAGCCTCAGCAATGGCGAGGCACTTAGCAACTCAGTAGGACCCTGTCTCTAAATAAAATACAAAAATGGCTGGGGATGTAGCCCAGTGGTCGAATTCCCCTGAGTTCAATCCCCAGTACCAAAAATATATATATATATATATACATATATATATATATATATATATATATATATAAGTTTTTTTTTTTTTTTTTTTTTTTTTTTTAAGGAGATGTATGTGAATTCTACATTGACAAGTGGTGGTCTGTGATGTTTAATTTTACTTGTCAACTTGGTTAGGCTGTAGTGCCCAATTGTTTGTGAAACACCAGTTGAGATGTTGTAAAGCTCTTTATTAAAACAATTCACAGATAAATAATTAGAATTTGAGTAAAGCAAATTACCTTTCATAACATGGGAAGGCTGTATCCAACCATATCCAACCATGAGTCTCAAGAGCAAAGATAAGTTTTTTGAAGAAGCTCTTCTGCCTCAAGATTGTAATACAGAAATCCTGCCTGAGCTCTTTGCCTATTGGCTTGCCTGCAGATTTCAGACTCAAGAATGCACTATCAACTCTTACTTGAATTTTCAGCCTGCTGGCTCATCTTGCAGATCTCAATCTTGCTGATCCTTACAATTAGTACCAGCCATTTCATTAATCTCTCACTCTCAGGATTCTCTGGAGAACCCTGGCTAGTATAATCTTGTATCCAGCAACATGGCTTTACTCATTTTCTTAACTAATAATTTGATGTAGATTATTTTTGATTTTCTGACCGTGAAGTGTGACATTTTATTTCCTTTCTTGTTTTATTATAAATTTGTTCAGGAATCCAATAAAATATTCAAAACCAATGCTGATAATGGGATATCAAGGGGAAGCTTTTAGTATTTTATAATTTTGTATTTTGTTGTAGATTTTGTTAAAGGTTTTTAAAAATAAATAATGAAAGCTGATATGTATTCACTAATTTCTTTTTATGCATGTAGAATCAAAATAACATAATTTTTTTCTTTATTCTATTAATATAATGAAACATACTGATTGGTTTACAAATATTGAGCTAACCTAGCATTACTGGAATAATCTCTCCTGGCTGGAATACTTTACTGTTTTTATATTTTTCTAGATTTTGTTTGGGCATCTTTCTTAAAATTTTTCACATTAGATTTTATATTATTATTGATTATTGCTTTGCAGCCCAGGAAATTTGTATTGTTATTGTGGTGGTGGTCAAAAATTTATAAAACATTCCATATTCTTTTTTTGTATTTCTATGAAGGTATATGATTATTTATTATATTTATTATTTATTTATATATATTTATTATTTATTATGTTATATCATTCTGATCAATTGAAACATCACTATGAAGTGTTCTTTTCATCTCTACTAATGTCTGTGCCTTAGAATACACTTTGATATCAGTATCATTAGAGTAGTTTTTTTCAAATCTTTTGGTTTGTTTTCTGCTTTTCTTACTTTTGTTCTTTATTTTTAACTATTTCATTTTTATTTTTAACTCTTTTTACACATGTCTTGGACAAACATAGAGTTGTTGCTGTTGTTGATAAATACGGTTTGAGAAATGTTTGCCTTTAACAGGGAATTTAATTCCATTAACTTTTACTGGATTAGTTTTTACTGATATTAATCACATGTTTGTGTTTAAATTTATATTTCCCTGTTTGCTTGTGATTTTTCCACATATAGGTATACACATATATCTATATATGTGTGTATATGTGTGTGTGTGTGTGTGTATACAATTTTTTTTTTAGAGTGAACAAAATGACGAATGTTAATGAAAAATATCCTTGGCCATGAGCGTATATGTGAAATAAGACATCATAAGAATGGAATTTTCTAGAAACTTCATTTTAACCTAATAATTTATGTTTTCTTCACAGTAGACTTTAATACTCTGTGTGCTTTAATATTTAAGAGTATATATTGGTACCCACTAAGAAAAAACTAAGCAAAAATGAACAACTCTTAT
Organism: Tamias sibiricus; assembly: GCA_025594165.1. NCBI lineage: Eukaryota > Metazoa > Chordata > Mammalia > Rodentia > Sciuridae > Tamias > Tamias sibiricus. Next base: position 74,007,307 of record CM046664.1, read on the forward strand.
TAGTTATCTCATGCAAGGCTGTATCCTTGACTCAATCAACTCCTGAAAACTGGAATGGATGAAAGGAGATTTGATCCTTCATGTTGAAATCATCACCTGCAAAGACTGAAGAAACTTTGGTTGAGTAGAGGGGAGCGAGGGGAGGAGTGGGGTTGTGGGGATGGGAAGGATGGTAGAATGAGACAGACATTATTACTCTATATACATGTATGATTACACTACTGGGGTGACTCTGCACCATGTACAGCCAGAGGAATGAGAGGTTGTGCTCCATTTGTGTACAATGTGTCAAAATGCATTCTACTGTAAAATTAATTAATTAATTTAAAAAAGTCATCACCTGCTCAGTTCTGTTTTATGTCTCAGTACTATAGTATTTAAAAGCAGATTCACCAAAGTGGGTCTTTAGAAATATACATTATTTCATTCACTGCTTTTTGAAATCATGAAACACTATCAGAAATGTACTGCATTTGGCAGAGATGAAAGTTGTATAATTTTGGAGTTGGAAGGACTCTGTTTCAGTCACTTCTTTTCAGAGAAGCCAACCATACTGATGGGCACAACAAACTAGGCACTCAGGAGATGTGTATCATTATTGTGGTGGTGGATGTTATAAGCGCCTCTGTTCTTGCCTTAAGAATACCTACTGAGATTCGGGGGAAGATGGCCGACAGGAGGGAGGTGCTCTCTGGACGCAGTTGCTGAAGGACGCGGAGTGGGAAGTTTGAGCGCTTTGCTGGCGGTTCTATTGCAACTGAAAGGGAGCCGAGACATTCCTGCACCTCTGGACAGCGAAATACAAAGTTCTCAAGACCACAACAACCAGGGACAGAGTCCCAGCGGTCCACAGCCCGAAACAACGCTGTCGGTGCTGCAGGCGCAGGGGCCAATCCACCCAGCGGCTTTGAAACCGGTCTGCGAGGAGGGATAAAAAGAGGCCTAGAGGCGTGGGCGGTGTCCACGTGGGGCTCTTTCGCACTGCTTGCCAAGCCGACCCCCCCCCCCCCCCACGATCTGGACTGACACAAGGGTCTGCGGAGTAGCTGCTGAATGGGAGGAGAACGCCGCCATCTTTGAGAAGTGCAGAGGCTGATCCAGACAAAGGGGAAAAGACGGAGGAGACAACAGCTGCAGACTTCCAGGGAGCCCCATCGCTCTGAAGGCAGCGCACACCTGGGTGAGACTCGGGTAACCAGCAGGGGAGGGCGTGTCTGAGGCCAGCCCAGCAGCCACAAGAAGCTACAACTGTGGGTGGGCGTGGGGAAAGGGTGCCTTCTGGAGGGTCCCCTTCCCGGAGCCATTCACCTGTTGACACACAACCACCCTGAGCCAATCCTCCCCCTGAGCGGCCGCTGGCATAGGGTGCAGACTTGACTCTCAGACTTTCTGGACGTGATCCAATGCAGTTGGCTTAAACTGGAAAGGGAAAAGAGAGGGGGGCTTCCCAGGGCCCGTTTTGTTTGAGACTTGGGGTTCGACGTTTTTTTTTTTTTTTGCTTTTTTGCTTTGTTTTTGTGTTTTTTTTTTTTTTTTTTTGGTTGGTCGGTCTGCTTGTGTTATTGGTTTTTGTTAGATTGTTTATTGTTCTTTCTCTTTTTTTGGCTTTGTTCTGTCTGTTTTGCTTTTTTTTTGCATTGATTGTCAGTGTGTTTGATTGTTTGCTTCTGCTCCTTTTCTCGTTCCTTCTTTTCTTCCTTCTCACTTTGGCATCTCTTCTTCCTCCTTCATCTTTCATATTTGCACCCTGCCAGTGCATACTAAACAAGCTGTACGCAGAATTTGGGATTTCTAGAAACAGCGCAATTGAACTGGATAGCAAAGAGGTGCTATATATAGTTTACTCTCCATTTTCTTGATTCTCTATCTCCTCTCTCTTACACCAATTTCTACTCTTTTATCATTTTTTTTCTTTTCCATCTTACTTTATATATAAATTGGTCTCTCCACCTAAGTGTATACTCCATTCTCTATCTTCTCTCTTCTACTGATACTAAACCATTTCCAGTAAACCACGTCAATAGAAGTCTCCTTTCATACTTTCCAAGAAAGAACAATTCAAGACACTTCCTTCTTCTTAAACATAATACCTCTGTATCCAATACTTGAAGCTATAAAACCCCATCAGAAGCATACAGAGTAAATTGGAAATAATATCTGGGTTAACAAAATCTGTACATTGTGATCAAAATTGAATTTTCTGAATAGAAAGTGTTAGGTTTTAAAGTGTAAAGGAATTATAAGGGGAGCTGATAGCTTCGTACTACAGGAACAACATAAGGAATTAAGGTAAAATCGAAACAGTCAAGGTCCCACAGTGCAGGAAGAAAAGACACACAAGCAGCATGAAAAAACAAGGGAAGAAATTGACACAATCAAATCAAGATTCATCATCAGTAGATTTCATGGCAAACACAGTTGGTCAAATGCCAGAGAGGGAATTTAGAAATTACATATGCCAAATGTTTAGGGAACTTAAGAATGAACTCAAAAATGAGATGAGGGAGCAAGTACAGGAGGCAAAAGATCATTTTGACAAAGAACTCCAAAAAACAAATACAGGAAGTAAAAGATTACTTCAATAGGGAAATAGAGGCTCTAAAGAGAAACCAAATAGAAATGAAAGAAGCAATAAACCAAAATAAAAGTTCAATTGAAAGCATCTCCAACAGAGTAGACCACTTGGAGGAAAGAACCTCAGACAATGAAGACAAAATATTTGTCCTAGAGAAGAATTTAGACCATACAGCAAAACTCGTTGGAAATCAAGAACATAACATCCAAGAATTATGGGACAGCATAAAAAGACCAAACTTAAGAGTGTTTGGCGTAGAAGAAGGGGCAGAGTTTCAAGCCAAAGGAATGAGTAATCTATTTAACGAAATAATTACAGAAAATTTTCCAAACTTGAGGAATGAATGGGAAAACCAAGTTCAAGAGGCATACCGAACACCAAACAAACAAAATCTCAACAGATCCACACCAAGACACATTATAATGAAAATGCCTAATATTCTGAGAAAGGAGAGAATACTAAAAGCCACAAGAGAAAGGAAACAGATCACATATAGGGGGAAACCAATCAGACTATGTTCAGATTTTTCAACCCAGACCTTAAAAGCAAGAAGATCCTGGAATAGCATATTTCAAGCTCTGAAAGAAAAGGGATGTCAACCAAGAATCTTATATCCAGCAAAATTGAGCTTTAGATTCGAAGATGAAATAAAAACCTTCCACGACAAACAAAAGTTAAAAGATTTCACAACTCGAAAGCCAGCACTTCTGAACATCCTGGGCAACATTTTTCATGAAGAAGAAGAGAAAGATGATAATGAAAATCAACAAAGGGAGATATTAAACTAAAGGAAATACCAACCAGAAGAGACACCTAATCAAGCTAAAGACCATAATTCAAATAAAAATGGATGGGAATAAAAATCATATCTCAATAATAACCCTGAATGTTAATGGCCTAAACTCGCCAATCAAAAGACACAGATTATCAGAATGGATTAAAAGAAACGACCCAACAATTTGCTGTCTCCAAGAAACACACCTCATAGAAAAAGACATCAACAGACTGAAAGTGAAAGGATGGGAAAAGTCTTATCACTCACATGGCCGGCGGAAGCAAGCAGGGGTTTCCATTCTCATATCAAATAAGGTAGACTTCAAACCAAAACTAATCAAGAGGGACAAAGATGGATATTTCTTATTACTTAAGGGAACCATTCATCAACAGGATATAACAATCATAAATCTATATGCCCCAAATAATGGAGCACCTACATTCATCAAACAAACGCTTCTCAAGTTCAAGAGTAAAATAGACCACAACACAGTTATTCTAGGGGACTTCAACACACCTCTCTCAACAATGGATAGATCATCCAAACAAAGGCTAAACAAAGAAACTTTAAGCCTCCTTAAAACAATTAGCAATTTAGACCTAACGGACATATATAGAATATTTCATCCCTCAGTAAATGAATACACATTTTTCTCAGCAGCACATGGCTCCTTCTCCAAAATAGACCATATATTATGTCACAAGGCAACTCTCAGCAAATATAAAAAAAATAGAGATACTACCCTGCATGCTATCGGACCATAAAGGGATGAAATTGGAAATCAACGACAAAACAAGGAATAAGAAAAACTACTCCATCAACTGGAAGCTAAACAACATGCTACTGAATGAACAAGGGGTTGAAGAAGACATCAAAGAGGAGATCAAAAAATTCCTAGAGGTAAATGAGAACACAGATACTTCATATAGAAATCTCTGGGACACTATGAAGGCAGTAGTAAGAGGAAAATTCATTGCACTGAGTACATTCCTTAAGAGGAAAAAAAACCAACAAATAAATGACTTAACATCACACCTCAAAGCATTAGAAAAAGAAGAACAGACCAACACCAAGAGCAGTAGAAGACAGGAAATAATTAAAATCAGAGCAGAAATTAATGAAATCGAGACTAAGGAAACAATTCAAAGAATTGACAAAACTAAAAGTTGGTTCTTTGAAAAAATAAACAAAATTGACAGACCCTTAGCGATGCTAACGAAAAGAAGAAGAGAAAAAACTCAAATTACTAACATTCGTGATGAAAAAGGGAATATCACAACAAACACCTCAGATATACAGAATATAATTAGAAATTACTTTGAAAACTTGTACTCTAATAAAATAGAAAATACTGAATGCATTGACAGATTTCTAGAGTCATATGATTTGCCTAAACTGGATGTGGAGGCTATACACAATTAAAACAGATCAATTACAAGTGAAGAAATAGAAGATGTCATCAAAAAGCTACCAACAAGAAAAAGTCCAGGACCTGATGGGTTTACAGCCGAGTTCTATAAGACTTTCAAAGAAGAACTAATACCAATGCTCTTCAAACTATTCCAAGAAATAGAAAAAGAGGGAGCTCTTCCAGACTCTATGAGGCCTTATCACATTAATTCCAAAGCCAGGCAAAGACACATACAAAAAAGAAAACTTCAGGCCCATATCTTTAATGAACATAGATGAAAAAATCCTCAACAAAATCCTGGCAAATCGGATACAAAAACATATCAAAAAGATAGTGCACCATGATCAAGTGGGGTTTATCCCAGGGATGCAAGGCTGGTTCAACATTTGGAAATCAATAAACATAATACACCACATCAATAGACTTAAAGACAAAAATCATATGATCATCTCAATAGACGCAGAAAAAGCATTTGACAAAATACAACACCCCTTTATGTTCAAAACACTGGAAAAACTAGGAATATCAGGAACATATCTCAACATTATAAAAGCTATATATGCAAGGCCCCGAGCTAACATTATCTTAAATGGAGAAAAATTGAAAGCATTCCCTCTAAAAACTGGAACAAGACAGGGATGCCCCCTTTCACCACTGCTATTTAACATAGTACTGGAAACTCTGGCCAGAGCAATTAGACAGACGAAAGAAATTAAAGGGATCCAGATAGGAAAATGAAGGAGCCCTAATTAGGAAGGGCTGTTGTAGCTAGCTGGAAGCCATAAGTTCCACCTGATATGTATGTGATGCACCTGTAGGCACCCGCAAACCTGAAGGTATATAACCGGGTGAAAGAGGTCCGAGTTAGGAGAACGGAGAATTCAGTCAGCCGGGCAGTCACTCGGTCGGTCAGAAGAATCAGAGTGGCCAGAACGTAGGCAGAGCGGTTACAGAAGAGAAACCAGATAGAAGAAGTAATGACTGGTCAGAGTTAGGCCGAGACTCCTGAGGAAGACAGAAGACAGAAGACAGAAGAAGGAAGAAAGAAGAGAGAAGAAAGAAGCTCTAATCTTTCTCTAAGCTAAGCTTTATCTTTCTTTACTCTACTCTAAGCTAAGAAGAAAAATCTTTCTTTCCCTCTCTAAGAAAAATCTTTCTTTCCCTCTCTAAGCTCTAAGAAAGTAGAAGTAAAAGTAGTAAAAGCTTAACTCTGCCTCCGAGAATTTTCCTCCCGTGGCGGCGCCGTGGCTGGCCGTGACAGGCAGCTTAGAGGAAAAGAAGAGCTCAAATTAGCACTATTTGCTGATGACATGATAATCTTCCTAGAAGACCCAAAAAACTCTACCAGAAAACTTTTACAACTAGTAAATGAATTTGGCAAAGTTGCAGGATACAAAATCAATACACATAAGTCAAAGGCATTTTTTTTTTACATCAGCAACAAAGACTCTGAAAGGGAAATGATGAAAACTACCCCATTTACAATAGCATCAAAAAAAAAAAAAAAAACCTGGGAATCAACCTAACGAAAGAGGTGAAAGACCTCTATAACGAAAATTATAGAACACTAAAGAAAGAAATTATAGATGAACTCAGAAGATGGAAAGACCTACTTTGCTCTTGGATAGGTAGAATTAATATTGTCAAAATGTCCATACTACCAAAAGCACTATACAGATTTAATGCAATTCCAATCAAAATCCCAATGTCATTCTTCAAAGAAATAGAAATAGCAGTCATGAAATTCATCTGGAAAAATAAGAGACCCAGAATAGCCAAAGCAATCCTGAGCAAGAAAAGTGAAGCAGGGGGCATCACCATACCGGACCTTAAATTATACTATAGAGCAATAGTAACAAAAACAGCATGGTATTGGCACCAAAACAGACTGGTGGACCAATGGTACAGAATTGAGGACACAGAAACTAATACATATAATTTCAGCTATCTTATATTAGACAAAGGTGCCAAAAATGTACAGTGGAGAAAAGATAGCCTCTTCAACAAATGGTGCTGGGAAAACTGGAAATCCATATGCACCAAATTGAAATTAAATCCTTATCTCTCACCATGCACAAAACTCAATTCAAAATGGATCAAGGACCTAGGAATTAGACCAGAGACAATACGCCTAATAGAAGAAAAAGTAAGCTCCAATTTCCAACATGTTGGATTAGGCCCCAAGTTCCTTAATAAGAATCCTGTAGTGCAAGAATTACTACCAAGAATTAATGAATGTGATAGATTTAAACTAAAAAGCTTCTTTTCAGCAAAAGAAACAATCAGTGAGGTGAATAGAGAGCCAACTAATTGGGAACAAATATTTAATACATGCACATCAGACAGAGCACTAATTTCTAGAAATATAAAAGAACTCAAAAAACTTTACACCAAAAAAACAAATAACCCAATCAATAAATGGGCTAAGGAATTGAGAAGACACCTCTCAGAAGAAGATACACGATTAATTAACAAATACATGAAAAAATGTTCAACATCGCTGGCAATTAGAGAAATGCAAATCAAAACTACTCTAAGATTTCACTTCCCTCCAGTCAGAATTGTAGCTGTCAAGAACACAAGCAACAATAAATGTTGGAGAGGATGTGGGGAAAAAGGCACACTCATACATTGCTGGTGGGAATGCAAAATGGTGCAACCATTATGGAAAGCAGTATGGTGGTTTCCTGGAAAACTGGGAATGGAGCCACCCTATGACCCAGCCATCCCACTCCTGGGTCTATTCCCAAAGGACTTAAAAACAGCATATTACAGTGACACAGCTATCTCAATGTTTGTAGCTGCGCAATTCACAATAGCTAGGTTGTGGAACCAACCTAGATGTCCCTCAGTAAATGAGTGGATTAAGAAAATGTGGTATATACGCACAATGGAATTTTACTCAGCAATAAAAGAAAATAAATTAATGACATTTGCAGGTAAATGGATGAAGTTGGAAGACATAATGCTAAGTGAAGTTAGTCAGTCTCAAAAATCCAAGTACCAAATGTTTTCTCTGATATAAGGAGGCTAGTTCATAGTATTGTTGGATGGGAGGGTACATACGAGGACTAGAAGAACACTAGAATGGTCAAAGGGAAGGGAGAGTAAGGGAGGGAGCAAGGGGGGGAGGGAGAGGGAGAAAAGGAAAAAGAAAAGAAAAGGTGTTTGAATGAGATGGATATCATTTTCCTAAATGCATGATTGAATACCTGAATTGTACGAATATACTCTGTATACAAACAATTGTATGTAAAAAGATGCTAAATACATGCACTATGAGTTGTACATATTAAAAATTAAAAAAAAAAAAAAAAAAAAAAAAAAAAAAAAGAATACCTACTATCTTAGTCCCAGAGGAATGTGATAGAACTGGGAGGACAGCTCCTTCTTTTAGAAAAGGTAACATCTAACCTAAGATGTAAACCTGTATTTTTAATCTTTCTCTTCTAAAACCACAGTTAAGAAAGTAAACAGGCACGTTGTGGCCTAAAAGAAACTTCACAATACACATATCAAACAAAGGATCTCAAACAATAACAGAGAGTTTTAACAAGTCAATTGCAAATAGAACCAAGAATCAACCACAGATTTGACTAGACACCTCACAAAATATTATAAATTGTGAATAATTATACAAAAACATGATCAGTATTAGAGAAACTTAAATTAAATTTGAATAAGACACAACCATATACCTATTAGGAGGGCTGAAATCAAGGAGACTGTATCAGTATTTGTGAAAACATGAAACAGTTGACAGCATCACTTGAGGATCTTGCTAAGGTTGAAGAAGGCAGTGCCCATAAGGGTCATCAGCATTTTATCCCCATCCTTGAGTTCTTCGGAATATGCTTTGGTTTCAATTTTAAACATAATCTGGAAACATCTCTTAAGAGCACCAAAATTTCTATCGTGTACGGAGACAGTGGTCCTAGTAGGCCTTTAAAAACTTCCTGTAGCCCAAGGGTCATGAGCAGTAGAGCCAGAGTTTGGTTAGTCTGATTTACAACCCACCCCTGTAAATTTCTTTGAGTAACATTTTGGCATGATTCCTGCCCAGTAGTATAACTGCTCCCTGACCCTGGGGTTGGAGTCTAGGTCAGCAGTGAGGAAGGTGCCATTGGTGGTCTCAGCAACCAGTGACAACCCAAAGCCTGGAGACATCCCAGAGTTGACTCCTTTCCTATGGTCAGTGTAAACATAGACGTAGGGCATGAACTTGTTGAAGATGCTCCTTCCAGAATCTGCAATCTAGTTTTCCATCTGAGGTGATATATGTACAGAGTATGCCATTCCTCTGATATATTTAATTTTTCCTGGATCCGTGAGCTGAGTGGGTTTCAGGACCTTACTTATAGGACAAGAGAAAACCACTTTGACTCCTTCCCTGGAGGCATTCTTCATCACGCAATCTTTAGCTCCAAAGATTCATCACTGATTGTAAACTCTTTCAACAAAGGAAGAGCTGTTACCTTAAGAACATCAACCAAAGGGTCAACTTGGTCATTAATCATTCCTCATACAGTGCTCATTGGAATGTAAAATGGCAAAATAACTTTGGAAAACAATTTAGCTATTTCTTAAAAAAGTGGAAAATATGTTTTCCTATGATCTGAGCATCCCACTCCTTGGTATACAACTAAGAGGAGTGAGATTATATATCCATACAAGGAATTGTACCTGAATGCAAAGCATTTTTATTTGTAGTGGCCCCAAACTTGAAGCAAACTAAATGTCCATCAACAGATGGATTGCTGCAATACAAGGGAATGCTCTCCAGAAATAAAAAGGAATTAGCTATTGAGACACAAGAAACAATGAGTAATCTAGCATTCATGGGTAGCTTCATGTTTAGAGAGAATGTCTATAAATAAAAGGGCAATTAATTATGAAGACATTGACATTTAAGAATGAAACAGACAAATTGGAATGTGACTGCTTAGTATACTGAAAGAAAAGTCGATCTTTTTGGCAAGTAGTTATCCATATTAGTGAATCCACAGGTTGTTTTTAATACATTTACCTGGATATACATATAATCTTATATACATAAGCCTTAGTATATGTACATTTTAAATTCAGCTATTTTCATTTGAGGCTAAGCAAATGTAAATAATCTGGCTGTATGATTTATAGTACCTGACAAATGTAAATGTGTAACAATTTTGAACAATAATCTTTTGATGAACAATGTTGATTAAGTTACATGATTTTAAAGCAATTTGTATTAACATTAAAAAGCTTAGCACTAATTTCAACATCATAGTTTTAGGTAAAACTGATGTGAGTAGTTGGTAGTTGCATGGTAGTTGGTCTCTCTATTTTTGCCTATTAGCTGCTTTTTGCTTGTAATTAAACAGAACTTTCTCCCTTGCCTTCCATCTCTTGAAGCATTCCAATTCAACTAGGCTTCTCTCTGCTTCCCTTCTGCTCACCCTTCAAGATTTCTGGGGCAAGAAATTTCCAGAACTCAGAAGTCATCCTTTGAGGTAACTGGTGGTTATCTTCAGTGTGCTTAGCAAGTGCTTTCAGGTTCCCCAACTTCAGGCAAGTACTGGTTGTACTTGCTGGCCCTTTCATGGATGTGAAGAACCACATGACTGGTGCTGGCCAAGGAGTTGAGGTAGAAGTGATAGGTGCCACCATGGAAGTTTAAGCACCTATTATAGCAAGAGTCTTTCAGGAATTCCTTTATCTTTTAGAATGATGGTGAGAGAAAAATCTGAGTGATTATGGTGAACTGAAGCCCCTGCTGTAGTGATAGAGATATAATGTGAACCAGAACAAATAAAACCTGTATTGTATTAAGTTGCTGTCACAGGAAGGTTATTCCCTATCACAGCACAGTGCAGCCTGTCCTGACTGACACAGTAACATATTTTGTAGTAGCATTCTAGGGAATTAATTTAATCTTTGTTTTGTAATTCACAGGAGTGGCTCTAATGGTAGATTTTCTGCCACGGTAAAGGGAGCAAACATTCATATTCTGGGAACTGATTGGGGCAAAACCAAACCAAACCAGATCAAACCAACAACAAACATCTCTACATGATCTGCAAAGTGTGTTGTATAAGCAGCTACATATCCAACTTACCTTCAAGGTTAATTGATGCTAATGGTTTAAACTATGATTTTTTTGTAATTGAGTCTCTAATTAAAAATGAAAATGCAAAGTGTCAAGCTACAGATTTTACCTGCCCCCAAACACCCTTTTTTCACATTTTCTTGGCATTTTGATTCTCAGACATTAGCCAAATACATAGGCAGCTGATAGAAACCGTTCTATACATAGAATCAACTATTTAAAGCATAACACAGATGGAGGGTTTCTTTCTTCTTGCTTTAATGAATGTGATTAGTGTAAAATTAAGAGGAAGAGAAAACTATTTTGCAATTGTCAAAAAGCTCTGTCAAGCATCTAGATTGATAACATTGCCTAAGTCTCCCCCCACCCTTCCCTGCCAAATAACCCTGAAATGACAACAACAACAAAAAATCCAAACAAAACTTAAGTAGGAAAAATGCATTGTTAGGGCGATGACAGTGGCTCACCAATAATTCTGTAAAATATGACTAACAGTATTGGAACAAGAATAAAGATTTTAAATTTGGGGGGGGGAGGAAACACATAAACACAGCGAATGTTTTTTTGCTATAGAGAAATCAAATGTAACTTCTTAATATGAAAGTCAGCTACCTGCCAGAAACTCAAAAACTTATTTTATGAACAGTTTTTCAAAAGACATTCAAGTCTTCTCTAAATAAAAGTAAATGTTGGATCAGCAGAGAATTAAATATATTTATTTTAAAAAGCACAAGCAAAAGGGCATCTGATATTTTACAGACATTCCAACACCTTCAGGAAATTTGAACTCACACCAAAGGGTCTGATAGTCATTTGAGTCTCCATCTGTACTGGAACACATGTGCACACATAGTGCACGTTGATTCACTGCAGTGGAAAAAAAAAAAAAAAACTGGTCTTAAATTATAGAAGCTTTCTACCATTCTTCGTAACCACAAAGTCTTTGGCAGCTTGAAACATCAGTGACTTGGGTGATCTGGTCACAAAGCTTTCTTTGGTGCTAGAAGCCATAATGCTGACTTATAAGCAACCACTACTCCAGGGACTTGGTGACTCTCAACTAAATGGCCCAGAAGAAACCTAAGACTGAGGGACATTTGGAGGAGCAAACTAAAAAGGAGGAATTAGTTGCTCCTTTTCTCTTGCATGGCTGCTTCTCACTTTCTTCTAAGTTTAATTATTTGTTCCATAACACCAGCTTGCTGTCAGTAATTTGGGGGTGCTAAAAATAATTTTCATTTATCTTTCTTAAAACCGTAAATATCATTGCCACTTTTAAATTCTGGGTTGTCTACGTAAAACACTCTTTCAACATATATTCTGAGAGTAAAATACAGGAAAGTTTGGATTTCATAGAATTCACTAATAGATTGGGGAAATGTGTGTTAAATATATTAAATTAACCGTTACCATTCACTACAGTTTTATTGTGCTAGGTATGTGTTGCTTATTATGCCTAATATGTATCATCTCATTTAATCCTAACAGTAATCCTGCTGTTATTACTCCCATACTACAGATGAGAAAACTAAATTTTTAGGAGGTTGCTACTTGTTCAGGGTCATCCAACTTGCAAACATGAAGAAAACAGGATTTAAAAAACCCAGTCCCAACGCTTAGCCACTATTCTGTGTTGCTTTCTCAGACACTCTTTTTCTATCTTTTTAAAATGCTAGTTCCTCTTGAAAGAATCTTCTATCCATCCTTGAAAACTATCATGGTTTCCATTGGAAAAGAGATGCAGATGGTTTAGTGCTTTTGAGCATAGACTCCAGAGCCATACTGCTAACACCAAATCCCAGGACTACCATTCCTAGCTGTGGGACTGTAGATGATTCACACACATTCCCTGTGCTTCAGTTTTTACTATACCATCATGTTGGAGAGACTAAATGAATTAATATGGATAAAAGACAAACAGTGCCCAGCAGAGAGCATGAAAATATAGGTGTTATTATCATTACATATATCCATAAATATTATATTCACATACTGAAATAAATCACAGCCCACAAATAAGCTATCCAAGCTCAACCACTCAAATGGCACAGAATGTCCTTTTCAAGAGGTTAAATAACAAAAGCCACAGTGCAGCTGTGACTCAGAGATGTCCCAGTCCAGAGCAGGATGCAATGAAAAAATGATGGTGTGCCCCATTGTCTCATAAACTTTTTAACTCAATCTCTGACCTCCTTGTCTCCCCGCAAGTAGAAATTCACATTCATGACATAGTCATCCCATTCTGAACTTTATCTTACATTTCAACAGCTCTTTGGGCCATCTCAGTTGATATAGTTCAAATTTCCTGCTGGCCAAGTAGCACTAATATCTGCATTTCCCTTTTATTCCCTCCACATCATCTCAGGGCTTTCTTCACTGAGGAGGCACTTCCAAATTCAGGGTGAAAATTGAAACTGGAGCAGCAGTCAGGGCAGAAAGGCCAGCAGCAGGGGAGGACTCATTAATCAGGGTCCAGAACTGCTGCCAATGAGGACTCTGGGAAGTGGGGCACATTCTTGTCCCCACCTGAATGTGGAAGTGCTTGGCCTCTCTCTTCTCTTTTCCTGTAGTGCCTCAAAAAAAAAAAAAAAAAAAAAAAAAAAAAAAGTGCAAGCTCTGGCTCCTTGCCAGTGGGGCGATTTCTTTGTTTAAGGGAAAGTGTAAAGTATTTTCACATTAAATGAAAAACTGTAGACATCTCCAGGAATCTGTCCTTTGAGGGCTTGTTAAAATTCAACAAAGACCCATTTATACTTTAAGAGAACCTCTTCATCCTTCGCTGGGTTGTCTTGGGGATTTTCATTTCTCTCTGCAACCCCACTCATTTTAGTCTTTCTCTTTCTTTTGGAGGAATCATGGTCAAATGCATGTTCCCCTTAAACTTCTCTTGTTCTTTTTTAATCTCATCTGTGCTCTTAGTATTCATGTTTAAAATAAAATACAGAAGTTGATTTTAACCATCTAGTCCATATATCAGGTGTAACGGATTTTGATTTTTAAAATCACAGAAAATTTATCTAGAAACTGGTGTTCCCTGAATGTGTGATTTGACTCCTCATTCCAGGTTTTGTAAAAACTCTGCCCTATCAATTTTAACAAAGTTTTGCCAGTCAATAAATTTAGAAGGAAATGTTCCAATGAAAGTTAATCCCCTCTCTATTTATGTGGATGCGTACAATTGTCTTGCATTTTTAGCAGTGAAAAACCCATATTCACAAGAATAAGAAGTCTGTAAACACGAGGAAGCTATGGGTCCTTTGCCTGTACTCTGTCCATTAGCCAGTAGAGTGCCTTACATAGGTTAGTGACTTTTCTTACTAGCATGGTAGACTGAGACTGGATTTCTAGACCTTCTAGGGTGTGGGTGCCTGGAAGATCAAGAGTGGGTGCAGCCTGGGCATTTCATTCTGCATGGCTGTCTGGCCCACTTGCAATTGTGTCAACAGCCATCTCAGAATTGTGCCTAGAGGTACACCTAATTCCGTTTCTTCAACATACGTATAAAACAGGATTGCTCTTTATTATTGTTGGAGAATCTCCCCCTAATATCAAAAGAATATTTAAGGGAGTTTGTTCCCTGACCATTCATGTTTGATCAATTTATCTGGGATAATGTAAAATTTATGTGCACCAACTCCTTTTAGAAGAATCATGGTCAATTGCATTTTCCCCTTAAATTTCTCTTGTTCTTCTATTTTTCGCACTATGTAACAGAAGCTGTGAAGAACATTATTCATATGTTAATTGTTTGAAAAATTAAGTTGAATCATAGACAGACCTTCTATGACATTTTGGGGTAAAACTTTAAACAGTAGAACTGAAAAATACTTATCAAAAATCAACCTATCATCCATCTACTTACTTATCACCTATCCTAATCTATTTATGAAATGAGCTGCCAAGGTTGAGAACCAGTCCTGTGTTGCAGTTTGAGGACATGATTTCCCTTGGAGCCCTCTTTATGAATGACTCTTTTCTCTTTTTCATTCTCTTACCCTTGGGCCTGGAGATGGGGCAGATGTGCTTCATTGTCATTGCCTTGTCTGGTAATCCTTTCTCTTTAATTCATAAATCCTTATAGCTTCAATGCTCATGCTTGGGGGACATATATATCTCTCTTTTGTTGTACTCATTAGCTGAATTCCTATTTACTCCCCTCTTTTTTTCAAAAGGTTAGTTTTGAGATAAAGCGTTGCTCTCTTCCGAATTATCACTGACTTGATCTTTGGTAATTTCAAAACTTTTGTGGCTGCTCCAATTAATCTGGCTTCTTGGTTTCTTTGCTTCCTCACCTCTGAAATGATCACCTTCCCCGTACATAAGAAAATCAGTATTATAATTACATCCTACAGTTTCTTTTGTATTAATAACAGTCAAACTTACCCAAAGATCTCAATTTTAGACATTTCTCTCCATGACTACTACTTCTCATTTTTTTCAGTTCATGAGTATTTATATCCTATAGGCTGAAATAAATTAATCATACCACTTGTTCATAACCACACTTTCACGTCCCTTTATTTACTAACATTGCATTTCATGACCCATAATTATTATAAGCACTCTCCTTGCAGCATAGGTTTGCAGAATTTCCTACCTGTTTAACCTGTGATTAAATCAGTCTCTTCACCTACTTCATATTTACTTTTATACAGCTATATATGGTTTGGGAAGAATACAAACATAATGATTGGCTTCCTTTAAATTTATGACTACCATTCTCAAGAGCACTTTTAATGCAGCATAACAATTGTATCATATTTCCCCAGTTCATTAATCCTCCCACTTTCCCTGAAAAATATTTCCTACTTTTTCTTCTTTCCTTAAACTTCAAACGCTTCCTCTTAAATCCTAACCCTGGCCAATGACTTTGCTTCCAAAGAATATAGAAATAAGCAGAAGGAGAACCAACCAGTACCTACCATAATGACTAACCACCTACTTGCATGAATTCCTTGGACAATGGATGAGTTAAGATTGTTTTTACCCAATGACAAGCCCTCCTGGAGAATGCTTGGTTTTTCTTCTTTTTAAGATATTCTCCTCCCTCCTCTATCACTTATCCCCATTTTCTACTGGATCGTTTATATCAACCTTCAAACATGTTCTTATTTCTCCCAGGTGAAAAATTAATTTTGTTGAATGTAACTTCCCACTTAGCTACCACTGATTTCCTCATTTTCTTTTACAGAAAAACCTTTTAAATATAGTCTAAATTAACTATTCCTAGTTCTTCTACCTTCCCTCATAAACCCTTTCCAATTAAGCTTTTGAATACATTACTCTTATCAAAGTTTATTATCAAAACACCAATGAACTCCATCTTGCTAAATCCAATGGTTAATTCTTATTTGCTGTCTGTGGAGTTACATGCGATCCTGGTTTCTCAATCTCTCACCAAGTGCTGCTCACTCTAATTTTAAAATGCATCTGTAATCCTACCAATGTGCACTTTCTTAATGGCTATTGGTTCAATGAAAGTCTTCATCATTTTTGTCTGAATAATTGCATAACCTTCTATCTAGTGACCCATTTCTGCCAGTTCATTATGTAGCAGACTTAAGCAGCATCAATTTATACAGGTCACTCATCTACATAAACTTTCCAATGGCTTCTCATCTCATGCAAAGTAAAAGCCAGTCCTTACATCAGTCTGCATTAATCTGGTCTGGTTAGGGATCTGACCATCTTCTACTGGATGCTCTATTCTGGCCATACTGGTCACCTTGCTCTTCCTTTCATACTTCACACATAATTTGCCTTCAAAACTTTTGCATTTGTTTTCTTTGTGGAACAAATTTCCACCGCAAGTCTATGTATGCCTGTATCACTTTATAGATGTGTTTAAATATCCTCAGGCATTTCCTATCTATTAAATTTGAAATTCCATTTTCTCTATTTTTATATTCCTTCCTTTATTTTTTTCCATAACAGTTATTGATGGCTAACTGCCTGTATATTTTACTTGCCTATTTTTTTTTCTATTATAAAATATCTGTCTTCTTTTGGTGGAGCATGTGCTCTGTTCTGCTTTGTTAACTACTATATTTTCTAGAATAATGCCTGCCACATAGTTGCCATTCAATAAACACCTGTCTAATGAGTAAATGGATTAATGAGTGAATGAGTATAACAAGGCTCCTGATTACCAAATGGCCAAAGTCATTATTGAGATCCTAGGGGATGGTAGGGATGACTTTAGCAGAGAAAATGAGAAAATTTTTCTTTAAATGTTCTTAAAAGATTGCATTTAAATAAAAGACTCTGAGAATTATGGTAGTATGTTCAAACAGCCTGAACATATATGCAAATTGTGTAGGATTCTTTCCTATATTTACAGATATATAGCTTGCTTGGGAGTCACTTATTGTTAAGAATATTGTTTTTCCAAAGAATTTGTTAGAATGTTGAAGTTCAGTGTATCTTCTAGAACTCAATGGTTAGATGTCAATCTCTAGAGAACAGAAAATTCACAAGGTTCTACCATCAATAATAAAAACGAATTAGGATGATTTTCTAATTGAGTGATTTTCATTAATTTTGTAGTTTTAATTCCTTATAAATTAGAAACAGAAAAGCTACCTTTAGGGCCAAATGAAGTACCACATGAGAAAGGGAGACCTGAGCTTCATGATGTCGATTTTGCACGTGGATTTTACACAGACTTGTAGACAATTCCATTTGTCCTTTGAAAGTTCTTTTTTACTGTGATCAGTTATGAGCATCTCACTTTGGATACTTGTGAAGTTTTTCTACCACATTGTTCATCAGTCTATACTTTCTCTTCTGCCAGTAACTATTGAGTTACTTTGGAAGGTTGGATCTTCTTTCTTTCAGTGAGTGCAAAGCAACCAGACACAGCTTGAAGAATTCCAAATACTGTCAAAAAAAAAAAAAAAAAAAAAAAAAAAAAAAAGGAAAGAAAGAAAGAAAAGAAAAAATCTGACTGAATTAGCAGAGGGAGGAAAAGGGAAGTGGAAAGAGCGGCCGCATGAGTTCATGGGCCTGGCTTTTTATCCTGCCTACTCTCAGGGCCACATCAGTGGCCTTGCTTTCATGCCAGAAGCAGTGCAAGTCATAATTAGAATATGGAATATTGCAAAGAAAGGGGAAAAGGCCCCATCTGTGCAGCCACTTTAACTACAAGTCCAGAACCTGTTTTACAGCTGAGGCACAAAGACTGTATTAATACATGTGGTTAGTTCCTGCTCTATACATACTGTAGATTCATTGTGTCTGCTTTTTCTAGGTGGAGCAAACACAGACATACAATATTTCGTTCTCTTTGCTGTTACACTTCCTTTCTCGCCAGATGCAACAAACCCCTTCCTAAGCCACTCTGTCTGTACTGCTCTGCACGTTGACACCAATCAGCTTGCAAGTGAGCAGGGCTGTCAGCGCTGGATATTTTCTCCTCCATTGTCACTGGTCTAATGACATCCTCTGGTTTATGCGCTTTTCTCTCCAACACCACCATAAGCTAGAATAACTCACTCAGTCTGGGTGTTAGGCACCTCTCCTATAATTCATGCCAAGTGAAGGAAATCCCTAGACTTAAGGACAAATAGTGTAGCATATGTACTGAGTACTGGGCAGTCTCCATCTGTAAACTTTCCATTTAATGTAATGAAATAAAGCATCTCAATGCGTATGGTGCTCTTTTTGCAGATAAAGAAGTATCTGGGGATGGGAGGCCCTGGTACAACAGGGCCATTATTTCTAAAACCATCATGGGACTACAGTAGGGCTTTATATGTTTAGGTTGATTTCAGAGTGTAGATTGTTATGGGAGCTTAACAATGGGTTGTTAATTATTACTTAAGCACAAGTGTTGACTGAATCATAATGTTAACGGATCTCTTTGGGAATATTCTTTTAGATAGCAATAATTTATCCAGACTTAGTATTAGGGTTTAATTAAATGTGTTTACTCCAATACCAGCATGAAATGCCACATGCATTTTTGCATTTTCAGAGGCTTGGAGATCTCGGAACATAATAGCTGTCCAAAAATATAGGTTTACTAGGTTTTCATAACATCTTTGCTTTTTATTTTTATAACTTCTTTGCATTTTTGCTTTGTTCAAGCTGAGCACTGTATTTTGGTTTCTCCAAGAAAAATTACTGAGGATCGATGTTTTAGGATTTTGTTTAGTAGTACTCTTTTAGTCAGCTTTTTGCCCCTGTGACTAAAAGTCCTGACAAGATCAATTTTACAGGAGGGAAAGTTTACGTGGGGGCTTATGGTTTCAGTCATGGTTTCTTTTATGGACAGAGAGGTCTTAGTCCATAGAAGGCCAACTCCATTTCTTGGGGCTCGAGGTGAGGTAGAACATTATGGTAGAAGGCTGTGGTGAAGGGAAGTAGCTCAGATGATGATCAGAAAGTAGAGAGAGACTCCACTCACCAGATACAAAATATATACATCCGAAAGGAATGCCTTCAATGCCTACCTCCTCCAGCCATACCCTATCTGCCTTTAGTTACCACTCAGTTAATCCCCACCAGGTGATTAATACACTGATTGGGTTAAGGCTCTCATAACCCTATCACATCACCTCTGAATGTTCTTGCATTCAGGAACTTTTGGGGAGCACCTTATATCTAAACCATAACATACTTGTCATTGGAATTTGCTCCTCTTTAGAATTTCTCTTTGTTAGAATGGAACAGATGATTAGAATTAAAGAGAACAAACTTCAGAACATACTGTTATGGAGAAAAACCTGCATTTTAGTTCATGTTCTTGCATTGGGAATAATAATACATATTGATCTAATATATAAAACACACACATCCTGATGGATTATTTTTTATTTGTTCTAATTAGTAATACATGACAGAAGAATTCATTTTGATACATCATATATAGATGAAGTATAACTTCTCATTCTTCTGGTTGTACATGATGTAGAATCCCACTAGTCGTGTAGGTTTATATGTACATACGGTAATAATGTCTGATTCATTCTACTATTCTTCCTCCTCCCATAACCCTCCCCTCCCTTTACTCCTCTCTATCTAAACTAAAGTAACTCTATTCTTCCCTAGATGCCCTCACCTTATTATGAATTAGCACATCAGAGAAAACATTTGGCCTTTGGATTTTTGGGATTGGCTTATTCACTTGGCATGATGTTCTCCAGCTCCATCCATTTCCCAGCACTTGCTGTAATTTCATTCTTTTCACGGCTGAGTAATATTCCATTGCGTATATATACCACATTTTCTTTATCCATTCATCTGTTGAAGACCACCTAGTTTGGTTCCATAGTTTAGCTATTGTGAGGAGCTGCTATAAATAGTGATGTAGTTGCATCACTGTAACATGCTGATTTTAAGTCCTTTGGGTATAAACCGAGGAGTGCAATAGCTGCATATAATGGAGTTTCCATTCCAAGTTTGCTGAGAAATCTTCATATAACTTCCTATAATGGTTGCACCATTTTTTCAATCTCACCAGCAATGTATTAGTGTACCTTTTCCCCTACATCCTCGCCAACCCTTATTGTTGTTTGTATTCTTGATAATTGCCATTCTGACTGGGGTGAGATGAAATCTCAGTGTAATTTTAATTTGCATTTCTCTAATTGCTAAAGATGTTGAGAATTTTTTCATGTACTTGTTGATCAGTTGTATTTCTTCTTCTATGAAGTGCTTGCTCAGTTCCGTAGCCCATTTATTTATCGAGTAAATCTAAAGTGCATGTGGTAAAGATTTTCTCCCATTCTGTAGGCTCTCTCTTCACATTACTGATTGTTTTCTGTTGCTGAGAAGAAGCTTTTTAGTTTGAATCCATCCCATTTGTTGATTCTTGATTTTACTTCTTGTCCTTTAGGAATCTTGTTAAGAAAGTCAGTTCCTAAGCTGACATAGTGAATGAAGATTTGGGCCCACTTTTTCTTCTTCTATTAGGCACAGGGTCTCTGTTCTAGTGCCTAAGTCTTTGATCCATTTTGAGTAAAGTTTTGTGCAGGGTGAGAGATAGGTGTTTAATTTCATTTTGTTACATGTGGATTTCCAATTTTTCTAGCACCATTTGTTGAACTGGCTATCTTTTCTCCAGTGAATGTTTTTGCATCTTTGTCTAGTAAGAGATAACTGTATTTACGTAGGTTTGTCTCTGTGTCTTCTATTCTATACCATTGGTCTATGTGTTTGTTTCTGGTGTAATTACCATGCTGTTTTTGTTACTATGGCTCTGTAGTATAGTTTAAGGTCTGGTATTGTAATGCCTCCTGCTTCATTCTTATTGCTAAGGATTGCTTTGGCTATTCTGGGTCTCTTATTTTTCCAAATGATTTTTGACCAACAAATATTGAGAGCAATGGCTGGAAAGATCAAAAGCCAACTCAATCTTCAATCTTATTGTAAACAAACTGTTGCAGGTTTCTTCTCTACTTGCATGATACAGCTTACAACATATGACAGCCTCAATACTAAGTGCTAGAACATATAACAACCTTAACACTACGTGCTTATTAAAAAATTTCCTCTTTGTAAGTATGAAGTCAACATTTTCTAGCTTCTCTTGACTTTTGTTGCAACCTGGAGCTGTTGCCTTTCCATTACTCACCTCACTTTAACTAGTCTATGTGCCCATTCTCCAGCTTTCATAAATCTTGCTGTTAATAGCGGGAACCTTGACCTTTGCTTTTTGCACTGTCTTGAAGGCCAGTATTCAGAAGCATCCTATATGCTTGGCTCTCTGTTCAGTGGAACATTGATCTGGAGAACCTCTTGACTTCCCTCAGACCCTGGTAAATAAACATTTATTATGCAAATATCAAAATTTTTTATTACTGTAGCACAGCTTAGCCTATCCTGACTAGGAAAAAAAACCTTTTTTTTAACCATGTGTATACATCAATCCCTAATTCCTCTACTAAATTGGGAGTATATGTGAATTTTAAAAAAAATATTTATTTATTTACTTTTGTTGTACACAATACAATGCATTCATGTTTATGTGGTGCTGAGGATCGAACCCGGGCGCGCACGTGCGAGGCGAGTGCTCTGCCGCTGAGCCACAACCCCCAGCCCCAATATATGTGAATTTTATAAGCTTATATACTCCTTAGGGCATATTGAATGTCCAGCACATGAAGATTAGTGGCTGCCTGTGGAATATATAATAAATTAAATAAAATAAAAAGAATTGAGGCTACTAAGTATACATACACATAATCATAAAAGTGTGTTTATGTATTTATATAAAGTAAAAAAAAAAAAAGCAGTCTTGTAATTGAAATAGATTGGCTGTCTCTTTTAATACATCAGAAGTAGTTCATGCAATTTAGCAAAGTTTCCTACCATATAAAAATAACCTCATGATTTTAGGATAAAACTATACCCAGACCTCCTTCATAAGTGATCCTTAGAAATAAACTGCTCAATTCAAAAGAGTTCCTTAGAAAGTCTTCCGAGAATCTGAGCAAATTATTTTTCAGATATTATGTTATTTTCTTGGCCTCTGATCTTGGGAAGTGTTGGCACATGACTCTGGTTCCTGCTCTTTAGATTTGTTTCCTGAATAGAGAAACCCTGGGCACTGTTTTCCTTTGTTCAGGTGGTTCATCATGTTTTAGGGCGGTGCTCACAGGGCAGAACACTTTTATAGCTATTTGCCTCAATCTGGCCTGCTCTGCCAATCTTTGTTCCACTTGTGGTCAGTGAACCCAAACTCCAGAGACATGAGTTTCCCACCCAAAATGCCCACCCAGGCTGGGAGCTTGGATTTAGCATTTGCTTTTCTTGTCACTTTCATCTTTCTCCGTTTGCTTTTACTTTACTCTGGTTCTCATTGAGTTGAACCCAGCATGGTTTTCCCTCAGTTGACTGCTGTGTTGTTCTAGGCATTAATATCATTGTCAGCACAGTTGTGCGAACAAGTTTTATTGGTTATTTTGGGCTGCTTCTGCCAGTAGGAAGACTGAGGCTATAATAGCAATCAAATGCCTTGGAGAACCACTCGTTCCATGTTTGTCATTTGCCAATTCCTTAAAGAGGATTTCAACTTGCTATTTGCAGTGATGTTTACTACTTCTCAATAAAAGTATTCAGAAACCCGTGAAAAACCTAGGAAAGAAAATAAATTTCACCCATATTCCCAACATTCAGATACACAATTAAAACTTTGGTATAGTTTTCAGTTCTTTCTTTCCTTAGCAGCTATATACAGAGTTATATGTACAAAAAAAAAAAAATGTATCCAACTCAAAAAAATTTTTAAAATTGGCATTGCATCATAAACAATTTTTGTATTCAGCTTTTCAATTTAACATCATATTACAATAATTTCCAGTCATTAACTATTCTCATATAGAATGATTTCTAATGACTAAAATAATTTCTAATATAGGTGAATTGCCTTATATGCAAACCATTTACTTCTTGATGTACATATGGATTATTTTTCAGGTTTGTCTATGACAGAATATTCTGAGTCAATTTTCTTACATATCATTTTGTATGTATATAATTATTTACTTAGAATGACTTTCTAGAACTGAGTTTTCTGGGTTAAAAAAAAGTATGAGGGCTGGGATTGTGGCTCAGCGGTAGAGCGCTCGCCTAGCACGTGCGCAGCCCGGGTTCGATCCTCAGCACCACGTACAAATAAACCCATTTAAACCCATTGTGTACAACTAAAGCAAATAAATAAATATTTTAAAAAAAGTATGAAAACTTTTGCATATTTCTCTTTACTATTCTACATTTCTTTCCCAAATTGTTTTGTACATTTATTCTTCCCACCTTATACAGCATTAATAGTTGTTGTATTTAACCTCATGAAACATTAATATTTGGTATATTTGTGGATATAATTTTCATTTATTTGAAGAGAACTTAGCAAATAACTTTTTTATGGCTTTCTTGGCCATTTATAATTCTTCTTTAAGAGTAACCTCAACAGGTTGCCTTTTTTTTTCTATTATACTCTGCAATTTCAATTTGCCTTTAAGAGATTCTATATAATAAGTATATTAAATGTTTTTGTCTCATATATTGATTTTTTCTTCTGCTCTTCCTAGTTTGTCACTTACTGCTAAATTTTATCATTTTATCATGTCATTTAGCTATTTAAACATTTTTTATTCTCTGAGTATGCCTTTGCCTACATACATGGAAATATACCTTACAATGAGACCATACAGTTATTCTCCTATCATTTCTTCTTTGAAAATTTAAGAAAAACTACCATCAAAAAAAAAATCTAGTATATAGCCTTTTATTGGAATTAATTGTTGGGTATTTTAATTCAGTTTCTACCAAAGTTTATTTAGGACTTCCTTTTGGTTCAATTCTGGTGATTTATATTTTCCTAAAATTTTATATTTTATTTGGGTATTTAAATGTAGCATGTAAAATTTTAAATTTCAAAGCCTCTGACATATTTTTTGTGTATTTAGTTTGTTGAGTTAAATTTCTCCATATGTGTTGTATTTCTGTCTATTTTTAAATGATATTTGCTTTATGAATTCTAATGCAGGTTATCAATATGCACTCATGTGACAACACAGGGTAGCATGTTGAAGACTACTACATTTTTCTTTGTGGGTTGTACACTTTATCAACACATTTATCAACAATGCCATTTCAAGGCCTCATAATATACTTTATCTGAAAATTTGTATTTCTTATCAGTCATTATTTTTGAGAGTTTTGTTATTGTTGTCATTAGTTTGGCATATCTGCATAAATTTTTAACCTTCCTCTTATTTTGTTTTTTCAATGATTTTGAAAAAAAATACTATCAGCCTGTGCTTTTACACCATAAATGTGAATTGTTAGTATGAAACATAGTACTACACAAACTCAAGGAAAAGGTACTGTTATCAATCAGTGAAGGATTTTCAAAGAAGCTAAGTGGAACAGTCTTTACAGAACAATTTCAGGATTATATTTTAAAATATTCAAAATATGTTATAGTTTCAAGAAACCAGAGCCTAAGGCCAGAGTCGGTACCAGAACACAAGGATCTCTACAATCTATTAATACCCAGCCAGATTGTGATGTAGATACATGCTAGACATCCAGCAGGGGCATGGTTGCGGCTGCTCTGCAGAACCTTCTACAATCACTGTGGTTTCCCTTCAGTTATGGTAAGTGCATCAGAGAAGACATTTTACACAGAATGAAGGAGAGGAGAAGAGCTTTATCATAACATCATTAAATAAACACAAGGATTAATAAAAATCTGGGCCAAGTTTACCAGACATTTTGTCTGTCTGAAATTATCTGACATGATGCAATTTTCAGTCATTCTCCTAGATATTCCTTTTCTTCATTGACAGATTTTGTGTTTTCTGAATTCTCATATCTTTCTTTTTTTGTTTCTATAGTTATTGATTTGGTCATGTCATAGTCTATAAGATTTTTTTTAAGTGACAGGTGAAGGTTTTAAGACATTGATGTTCTGAAGATGTCTTCAAATTATCTTCACAATTGATACATTAGCTGCAATAGAACTGTTAAGTTGAAAATTCTATTAGGTTGATAAGTATTTCCTTTCAGAATTTTGAAGATGTGACTTTGTATTCTTAGCATTTTATTCCTTATCTTATTCTTAGTGTTTCTGTTTGAAAGAAAGGGGATACCTCATTTTTTCTGGTCTTCTATGCATCTTTCTATATTCCCTTTTTTTTCTAAACTTGTAGAATCTCTTCTTTTCTCTATTCCATTATTAGAAATTTCACGGGATGTGCTTGGTGTAGAACTATTTTAAATCTAATATCATGGGCACTAGGTGGGCATTTTAAGTTTAGACATCCAAATCTTTAATTCTGGGAAATGTTCTTAAATTATATCATTGGTGATTTATTCTTTCTCAGTTTTCTCTTGCTGTGGTGACTTACTTATTCTGATATCACATCTCTTGCTAAATCCTAGTTTCCTTGTCAAATGGTTCTTGTTTTCCATCTTATTTTTTCCCAATCAAATCTTATGTAATTTTTCTTTTCTTTTATGACATTATTAATTGCCAAGAAATTTTTTGTTCTCAACATTGTTCTTTCTTTAAAAAAAAAATGTGTATGTGCTTGAATGATAGACTCAACATCACTCTGAGGTTATTAATAAGTTATTTTTCCCATCTCTATTCATATACTTCTTCCATTTTTTTCATTTGTTTTGGCCTGATATTTCATATGAGAGGTTTCCCAAAAATTCCTGTTAATTCTGGGTTCCTTAATGTATTTAGCAACGAAGGATTTTTCTGAAAAGCTGATTATAAACTCTGCTTGTAGACAGATCCCACTGGAGATTCACAGTTAGATTATTTCTGCCATTTATTGAAGTTCTCTCAATGTCATTTTCTTAAATCCTCTTCTCTTGGGCTATCCAGGATTCCCAAAGGAAAAAATAAAACAAAACAGAACAACAACAAAAACCTAGTTTTCCCAGAGTGAAGTCCTGGCTGTAGTATTCAGTGAAAAGGCTGGTAAAGTTTTGCAGAACATCTCTCCATTCAATTTGCAGGTGTTTTCTTCATCTTCCTGTTGTTGTTTTTGTTTTTGCTTGTTCTGTAACAGCACATTTGTTCTTCACTGGCATCCTTCTAACACATCTTCCTTTTCTCAACCTCCAATCCCACTTACAGAGGTACTTGAAGTCATCAATTTCGAAGCCCTCTGAAGATTCTGCAGGGTAAATTATGCCAAGGTTGCTCATTCATAGACTGTAATTCCAAAATTGTGAAGCTCTCTTTCTGCATCCACTTTCTGTCCTCTGGGCTTAATTTTTTTTGAACAGTTTCTTTACTGATTGTTATAACATTAGACATCAGGAGAAAACAATATAAAATGGACCAAAGCCATTTTTTAAATTTTAGGCATTTCTCTTATTATAGCATGAGCGTGTGAATAAATTGTATTTTTAAATGTAAATGGAGAATTTGTGATTTAAGAGGGAGTTTAACTCATCAACCTTTATTATTCTAAACAATATGACTAAATTGACTTGAGCACTGTAGACATTTTATTTATGATTTTTTCTATTTCTTTCATTCTTTGATTTTGTTTTTTATTAAAAATGTATTCATTATTTTTCTAGAAACATATGACTCTATATTATTGTACAATCAAATGCTTTAACAGAACTTCTGATTCTTTTTTAATCAAGTTGAAATATTGAGAATGCTTTTACACTTACTTTCCTATCTTTTCCCATATGATTTGTAAATGATTAGAATTTTCTTGGAATTATTATTCTTGTGTTAAATGTCTTGTTTTGGAACAATTTTTACTTTTTAAAATTTAATTGTGTTACCATTTTTATATACCTTATTTACACTATAATTATTCTTCTTGCTTCCATTTTCTTATAGCACAATTCCTCAATTCTTAAGTTTTTTTTTTTTTTTTTTTTTTTTTCTTTGACTCTTCTCTGGGTCAACTAGTTGTTCCCTGGGCAGCTTTATCAGGAATGCTAGCATATTTTCCAACTTTTGCAATGATAGGACTATTTCTTTGGTGGTTCTAGAAATATTTTGGCTCAGTAGAGAATTGGAAGCTAGTAAATTTCTTTTAACTACCTCTTCTGACATTATGTGAGATATTGCTTTTGGTTTTGGCTGTGCTGTGTTTAAAACAAAAACAAAAACAAAAACTTGGTTTCTACAATTAAAAATATTCTGTCCTTAGGATAGGTAGAAGATTTAACTTTCATCCTTGAAGTATCTATCCTTCTTAAACTAGTTCTGCAAATTTTGTACTTACCAACATTGGAGAGGAGATGGGACAGATGTCCTAGTTCCCAAGCACTGAGGGGATTTCCTAGGTAATTCCTAGAGATTTCAGTGCTAAAACATGGAAAGTCCTGGGCTTCCCAGCTGCATTGGTCCTCCTCCATGTAGACCCTTGTCCTTGGTTCCTATGAGTTACCTTTGTGGTATCTATTATTAAGGATTCTTGGGCTTATCAAGTTCAGCTGTTTCTTGATGCTTCTCTTAACATGGTTGGCAAAACGAACCTGTGATTAACTTTAAATATCAATTTGACTGGGATAAGGAGCACCTAACATAAGTGGTAGATAGTAAAACATTAGTTTTAGGTTTATCTGGGAAGGTTTTCCACGAAGATATTGGCATTTGAATCAGTGGACTGGGTAAGGAAGATATATCCTCAATGGATGGAAAGAGGCACCATTCCATCCATGGAAGGCCTAGAAAGAACAAAAAGGCAGCAGAAAGGCAAATTTAGAGCTGGAATACCCATCTTCTCCCGACTTCAGTCAAGTTCCACACTGGAACTTTCATCAGAAGCCTCCCAAGTTCTCAAGCCTTTGGTATCAGACTGGGAGTTGTACCACTGGCACCCCTGGTGATCAGGTCTTCAGAGGGAGACTCAACTATATCACCAGCTTCTCTAGCTCTCTAGCTTGCAGATGGAAGAAAGTGAGATATTTTAGCTTCTGTAATAACGTGAGCCAATTCCCACAATAAATCCCTGTCTATCTATCTATCTATCTATCTATCTATCTATCTATCTATCTACCAACCTCTTATTGTTTCAGTTTCTCTGGAGAGCCCTGACTAATACAGGGCCTTCTTGCACAGCTTTCAGGGATCCCAAATACTAAACTGTACACCAGATTTGAACATTTTTATCTGGAATTTTGTCAGCCCCCCTGATGAGTGATGGAAAGCAAAGCATGGTTTCCTCTGTGTCTACCTCTATAGCTATCTCTCTGTTGCTCCCTCTTCACAGGCTCCAGGCTCATTTTCCTAGTCTGAAGATAATATGCCCCCTTCTGTGTTCAGAAGTTTATGCCATAAAATCCTCTAGGTTTTCCTAAGAGTTTAAGTATTTGGAAAAATTTCATAAAGAACTTGTGGCTGATTTCTCTTTTCTGCCCTGTCTTGTATCTTTCCTAAAATGATTTAGAGCTCAGTACTGGCTTGAAGGGGAAAGGAGAAAATAAGTTAACATTGCAACATGGCACCCCACCACATAGCTTCAGAGAAAAACAGGCTTCCTCTAAGCATTTTATTTATGGGAAACCTTTTTATTTTATTCAAATTATCTGGATATATTTGAGTTAAAAATAATTTTAGCAGAATATTAGAAGCCAATTTGAGAGGTAAGTCCGGATTTCTTTTCAGCCCAGCAAAAATTATCTGTTCGTCAACCATCAGGATATGATTTCACTGATGTTTCAAAGCACAATGACCCAATACAAATGTGAGTCCTGTTCTTTAGGAACATTTTGTGCTCCTTTTAGAAAGCTTACCTGTCCTTCGATGCAAAATCAGATTAAAATTCTTGACAGCCTCATTACAATATTGACAAATACTTTGTATGAAGAGGAAAAAAGAACCAGATACTTGCATTAGGACTTGTAATATATAGGGTTCTATTCTATCACTCTGTAGTAAGTAAGTAGATCATCATGGTATGTTATAGACTGTAGAGTTCCCCATTCTGGGCTGCTTTCTTGAACAGTGTTCCCTCCAAATAACCTTACCATTTCAAATGTTCCCTGAAGACAACACTGACGTGTAGTATCAACTGTGTGAGTGAGAGAAACAGGGTGGCCACAGTGGGAGGCAATCAGCCAAAACAAATTGGGATAGAGATGAGAGACTGTGAGACTGAAAGGCTCTTGTTTGAACTTGGAGTTGAACAAGAACTGCCTGGGACAAAACCAGAGCATTAGACAAATTAAGAAAATAAAATATTTGGAAATGTACTCTTGGAATAATAGAGAAGACTTCGAGGTCTGGCGTTTAACGAGGGCCTAGAATTAGTGGCTCCTTGTTCTAAATGAAACAGTTATTACAAACATAACAAATATGGCTAAGTCAAGTTCAAAGGAAGAATTTGACTCATTCTTAAACTCTTAATTCTCTAAAAACAGAGCATACAATTTTCTAAGAATCTGATGTTGAGAATATTGGGCCAAGTTTTTTCAAAGTTTTTTTGTTTTTTTCAAATTTTCAAGTCATTCTTGACAAACTGAGAGTATGCATAAATAACCTATAAAGAAAAATGCCCAAGTTGTGTCAGAAAATCTGGAATTGCATCCCAGCTATGTCATTAGATATGTAATCTTTCTGATTTAATTTATACACATGTATTAGAATTATTATTATATTTATTCCACATAATTAAGTGAAACATTTGACAAAAATTCTTTGTAGAGTATAATCTACTACTCACATGTTAATTATTGCCATGAATATTTATGGTACTATTCATATATCTTTAAGACTTTTTGCTATGTATGAGTTCATCAACATTGTAAATGGATCTTAAGTTGGGCATCCTCTAAAATGTTCTTTATGCTTGCACCAGAGTTTGCTAGCCAACCACAAAAGCTTTCCTCCCTTCTTCTACAGTAATACAATTGTAGTTCATATCTAACTTTATGTTCAAGTGATGTGTGCCATTTCGAATATACTCTCTAGATCAGGCAGTGCTTTCTTCAGATTTTCCTTTCTCTATCTTTGAGCTCCAACTTGGATATGATGATACTTTAGAGGATGTTGGAAAAAAACATGAAAGAAACCTTGGTCTTTGAATTACCCTGTGAACCAGAGCTCCCTGCTAACTTGGAAGACACACTCTATATTGTTTTGGGTATAGAAATAAACTATTTTTTCTTAAGCTGCTGAATATTTTGTGCTTATTTGATACAATAGCTTATTTAATCTTGCCTAATAAAAGTATTACACATGGCATTTTGAGATATTTTATTGAATTTCTGTGATCACAAAAAGCTCACATGGAAAAATTAAAAAATGTACCAAATAATACTTGCTCTCCAATTGACATCATGGAATTAAAAACATTGATAACATACTGATTAAATGAACAAAGAATTTGATTTTTTAATATTGAGATAAATGAAATTTATCTCAGATTTTGATATTCACAAAATTATTGTGAAAATGTACCAAGGATTTCATTTGTTCTTCATCCAGTTTCTTTTTATGTTAATATCATATAGAATTCTTCATTTACAAAATATCTTTATTTGCAAAATGAAGATATTAACATTGGAACAACAGTACTAACCAAAGTGCAGGCCTTATTCAAATTTCAGCAATTCGTCCATAAATGTCATTCATCCATTTCAGGTCTAATCCAGGATCCTGCACTTTAATAATTGTCGTGGCTTGAAGGAGCCCTAATTAGGAAGGGCTGTTGCAGCTAGCTGGAAGCCATAAGTTCCACCTGATATATATGTGACGCACCTGTAGGCACCCGCAAAGCTGAAGGTATATAACCGGGTGAAAGCGGTCCAAGTTAGGAGAACGGAGAATTTGGTCAGTCGGGCAGTCACTCGGTCGGTCAGAAGAATCAGAGCGGCCAGAACGTAGGCAGAGCGGTTACAGAAGAGAAACCAGATAGAAGACAGAAGAGAAACCAGATAGAAGAAGTAATGACTGGTCAGAGTTAGGCCGAGGCTCCTGAGGAAGACAGAAGACAGAAGAAAGAAGAAGAAGAAAGAAGAGAGAAGAAAGAAGCTCTAATCTTTCTCTAAGCTAAGCTCTCTAAGCTAAGAAGACAAGAAGAAAAGCTTGCTTTAATCTTTCTCTCTAAAAATCTTTCTTTCCCTCTCTAAGCTCTAAGAAAGTAGAAGTAAAAGTAGTAAAAGCTTTTCTCTGCCTCCGAGATTTCTTCCCGGGTTTCGGTACCAGGCAGCTTACAGTGTCTTCAAGTTTCCTTCAAGCTGTGATAGTCCTTAGTCTTTGCTTGTTTTTCATGAACTTGACACATTTGAAGAGAACTGGTCTGTTATTTTGTAAAAAGATCCCTCAACTTGGGTTTGTCTAATATCTTCTCATGATTTGACTGGATTGATAGAATTAATGAGAATTGCACAAAAAATATGTTTTGATCCTCAGTGCATCATATGAGAAGGTACAAGATGTTGATATGTACTACAGGTGAAGTTAATGTTAATCACCTGCGTATGAGTGCCTACTAGGATTTCCCACTCTAAACTTACAATTTTTTCTACTGGATTTAAGTGGAGAACTACTATGTAAATATACTGCTTAGGCTTTAAATTTTTCACTCTCATTTTAGGATCCATTGGTGGATCTGACCTGTGGCAATTTTTACTTTGATGTTTTCCTGGTACGTTTCCATTTTCCCTAACTTCTTCTCTATTTATTAATTGGAATTGTTTTATAAAGGAAGACAGAACTTTATACCCACTTATTTTTTGTTCATTTATTTGTTTTAGTAAGGACTTGTTGATTTTTAAAAAGAAATTATTTTTTATTTTTAGGAGTTTCACCTCATGTACCAGTTATTTTTTTGTTCATGATATTCTAATTTTATCCATTAAAAGATCTTTAGCTTGATCCCTGTGTCCTTTCATTATGATTCCATCCATCCCCCTGACCCCCAGCTATTTGTTTTCTGGCATTAGAAGATGCACAAGGCCCATCTATATTTTTCTGTTTCTGTTCTAGAATCAATCATTTCTCCCAGGAGTGTTGGTTTCATTTACTGGAGAGTGGTAGTTAGAAATCAATATCTGGGCACTAGGTTTCTTAATTTGCTCTGAGAGTTCACTGATTCTAGCCATATTGAGTTGATAAAGCTCTATGTGTGTGTGTGTGTGTGTGTGTGTGTGTGTGTGTATAAATATATGTATATGTAATGTATATATAAATATAGGTATATATAGAAATAAATACATGTATATAATGTATATACATATATGTGTTTATAAATGTGTATATATAATGCATATACATATATGTATGTATGTATATAAATAAATGTATATAGGTATATAAATAAATCTATATAACATGTGCATATATATGTGTACATGTATAAATCAGTGTATACATATATACATACACACATATCTGTGGCTATTTTTAAGTCTATTTACTTGTATGTATATGTATGTGTGTAGATACATCTATATATATCAAATAAGTAGATATATGTATCTATTTAACAATGAGTCAGTACTAATACCATCCACTCCAGTTCAGTCCCCACAGGATTCATTCTAACGTTCCCTTTCCATTATTAAAACTTCCTTCTTTGCTAGTATTATAACTGGCTCTTACCAACAATATATTTATTAGTACTAACCTAACATCCATGAAATAGTTTTAGAATTTCTAATCCATATCTCTGAAACAGATGGGTTTACCAACTAAAACACATTGTTTCAGCTCTTTTTTGTCTCCATCCCCTATAACATAATTAAATTATTTATGTAAAATGATCAATTTCCTCTTTGTTCTCTTTCCCAAATCCTGCCTGATTTCTTTTTAAATTTACCTTCAGTAAAACTTGCTTTTTTCTTATACATGATTCTATGGATTTTGACAAATGCATAGGATTATTTGTTTACTATAATGGTTTTAAGACAACAGTTCTCTCACTCAAAATTTTCCCCAAACTAGTAAGACATCTTTGTCCCTCACTCCCCATGTCCTGGCAATCACTGACCTATTTTTCACTGTATGGTTTTGCCTTTTCTAGAGCTGTCCAGGAAAATGTAACCATATAGTATGTGGTCTCTTGACTCTGGTTTATTTCACTCAGCAAAACATATTTAAGATTCATCTATGTTCTTGTTTGATTCAACAATTTAATCCTTTTTACTACTAATTCTCCATCTGAAGTATATACCCACAGTTGGTTTTATCTTCACTGCCTGAAGAACATCAAGTTTTTCTCCAATGCTTAATGATCATAGAGAGGCTTACATAAATACTATGTATATGATTTTGTTCTAATGTTTTCATTCTTTCATGTAGATACATAGGAGTGGGAGTGTTGGGTCCTATGGCAGATGTATGTTACATTTTATAAGAAGCTGCCAAATATTTTTTTCTAGAATGGTGAGAGGTTTTTAAAATCCATCTATGTATGATGTGTCACAAGTGTATTCTACTATCATGAACAACTAACTAGAACACATTTTTTTAAAATCCTACCAGCTCATATAATACTACCAGTTGCTCAGCATGGTCACAATTATTTGGTACTTCCAATGGTTTAGACTTTAGAATATAGTATCTGAAGGAGACCAGCTTCATTTAATAGTGGTAGAAGATATCCAGAAAGAAAAACTCATTTGCTTAAAATCATAACATGACAATGATAATCTGGACTACAATAAAAGAAAGGAGTCCTGCCTAGCTCTCAGGTTCATGAGATTATTTCTTCTCAATTTTCCACATAGCCTTTGTCCCCATATTTGGCCTTTCTCAATCACAATACAGGTAATCCATGAGCCTTGTAACCTGGAAGGATAATCAGATATTGAGGAGTCCTTGAGACCTTTCTAAGGTATGTGGATCACATAATGAGCAAGCAGAGTCTTTCATTTAGCAACTGCCAGACAGCAGTTGAGAATATAAAAACAGCATTCATTGATTCATCTGGCAAATATTTATTAAGTATCTAGTCTGTGTTGGACCTGAGCTAGGCACTGAGACCACCATAATAAATAATAATTTAAAAAGTCTTTCCCTACTTCCACTGATGCATGCATTTAATTCATTAAAAAATATGCATTTTGTAGGGTAAAAAAAACAAGCATTTCTCTGCAAGAGTGTATCAGTGTTTCTTGACACAGGCACACACCCTGGGCTAGGGTGTGTGTTGGATGACAGGGGCATCTGTGATAGGTTTCCGTATGGAGAAAAAGATAATAATAGCTTTGGATTCTCATTTCCTGAGTGAAGAGGTGCAAATATTTTCAGTAAATTGTTGAGATACTTCCTGTTGTAAAGCAGTTTTTAGAGACTTGGAAGAGTTACTTGCTTACATCAGTTTTTAGGAAGTAATTCATAGAAGAACAATTCAATTGCAAAACCTAATATTGTTCCTCAAGCTGCACCCTCTCTCCCTTCTTGTAGAAGAACACTGCCCAGACTTCCTATTAAACACAATCTTTTCCTAAAAGAAGGTTAGTGGCATCAATTTTCAAACAATGGAATGCCATGTGGAATGATAATTTATAGAAAAGAAGCTAGCTAAAAAAATGAGCATTATCATTAGACTGACTCTACATGAGGAAAATGAAGAGCATTTCATTTTCCAATAAGACACTTATGATCCCATTCACAAACATAGATTCAAACCAACACTTCAGGTAGAACAGAGAAATATATAGATAAATATAGTACAGACTGTGTGTAGAAAAAATATCTGTAATTTAAGTATAGTAAAATAATATTGAAGATGATGCAGGTTATATGTTTATTACCCAAACAATGATTTTATTTTTACCTAAAGGTTTTTCCATGTCAGGTGTGTGGCTCTAAGTCACTGTCACTAAGTAACTTTGATTTGTTCTATACATTTGATTATGTGAACCCTCTTTCTTCTTCTCCCCTTTGCCTCAGTTTATTGATTTTTTTGCTCTCTTCTGGTAGCAATTTCTAATCTCATCTCAATATCATTGACAGCTTTCTGATGTTGCTAAGGCTCTGAATGAACTTGTCAGATGTTGGAATAAAGCTTTGGAGATTAGACTGGATATTAGAGCATGGCCATGCAGATTTAAGGTGGCACAGAAGACATTTGAGCTAGCTCCCAGTTTGGTTGCAGGAGATTTGGTGATGCACAGGACTCACACCTGAAACTAAATGACAAATTCTACTTACATATTACCCCAATAATTCTAAAAATAAGTGATTTTCAACTTTTTCCCAATGTTGTAAATATGACAACTGATGACATAATGCTTTGCAATGCTAGAAGAATATACAGTGTTCTGAGTACTTCTCTTTTACTAGTTATTAGTTATAACTCCAAAGAAATGCCTGTTATCATTGAGGCTTAGAACAGACTGACAACTGGATATCCTTGGAGGTCGGCAATAGAAGATCTGAACCCAGTGGCAAGTATTAGGACAAGACTCCAGTTTCTGGAGAAACAGAGTTAAAGCAAACAAGACCAAGCATTTTGGAAGGAACTACAGTATCTGGTCAGTTATAAGAGAGGACTCAGACATGGCAGAATAAACTATGTACTCATCTGTGAACACTGTTTAGAGGTCAAGGACTTGATAAACCTGATTATATTCTATGCTTGGAAAAGATCCAATGGACCTAGTCATTTGAAAATGAGTCATAGCTCAGACCTCCCCTAACTAAGGGCAAGACTGACTGACGACCTCACAGGACAGTTGAGACTCTCAGACAAAACAATATGTGCAAAAGAACCTATAGTCTGGCACTCAGTTAGTATAGCTACTAATTCCTCAATGGCCAGGAATTCTTTAATCTAGGATTTGCTAAGATAATCCATAAGTATTACACCACAGGGCTGTAATGCTTAAAGGGGTGATTTATTTTATCTTCTCCTAAATCAGCAGAACATAACCTAGAGGGAATTGCCAAAACTCAATTTCCATCATGTTTTATACTGTGTTAGTACAACACCTAACAATCACATCAGCCCTTGGGGAAAATTAATTTCTTTATTATTCATCAATATTTTAAAGGAGAAATTTAAAGAGGCTATAATAAATTTTGTTAAACCAAGGAATTGGTCTAAATAATATGAATCATAAGTGGTGCTTGAAATATTTGACTTGAGAAATTCCCTCCACTGTATTATTTCTGTAGAACAGCAAACTCAAGAAACAAGGATATCTTCACCTCAAAATTCTGCAAGGAAAGTCATCCTATCACCAAACAGAATCATGCCACCAGAAGTTGATCTGCAAACCGTGTTTCTGTACTAAATTTCCAATGTTTGGCACAAAGTAACACCTGGCCAGCATCATCTGACTTCCTATGAACTTTCACTAAGACTAAAAGTTTTCTACCAATGACTTTTATTTTTCTGGCAAGATTATCATTTAGATTTCATGTCTTGTGGTTTAAATTCAATATACAACCATCTGACTATCATTCTTGCTTTATGTATATATTTGAATGACTCCGACTCCTTTTATTGACATACTTTTAAGAAAAATCTTCTTTAGAAATATGAACAAGATGTTCAAGAATGCAAAACTGGTTTTTAGTAAAATGAGTTGAATTTTAAAGTGATGCTGTGAGGAAAAGAGCAACAAACTGTTTCCTAGTGGTTATGTATGATTGTTTTATTAGGTTTGATAAGACTAAACAGTCCAAAGTTTTGACAGTCTTGACACCTGGCTTATGAAAGATGGAATTCCTGAATGGAAATTATTCTTATTGAACTTTTTTGAAGAGTTTTGGCTGGAAACATGTATCTTTTCCAAAGCCAGTATATTCTCGGTGCTCCTTCAACTGGCTGAAAAATGAGGTACTGAATTCTTTGCTTAATGGGAAATCTACTGTTGTTTTAATACATATTTTTTGGAATCTTTTTGTTAAAATTTTTTTCTGTCATCACTTTTCCTTTGTGGAAATAAATATGACACCATATGGAGAAAAAGGTTATAGTGCCATATGTATAGAATAATGTTCTGACTTTAAAGATGAACTACATCTAACCCTCATTTAATGATTAGAAAGTTCTACAAACAAATACGCATACAAGTTTATATGATTCATAGTTACTATGCAATACACCAAGTTAATATGGCAACTCTATTTGGCTATGTTTAGATAAAGTCAAAGGTGTTTATAATAAACATAATAAGATATTTTTATGTAGCTACATTATTTATGTTACTGATTCTACTGTGTGATGCACAACAGACCCATTATTGTACTTCAGTTCAGATATTTATATAGTATTAAGTACAAACAATGGATTCCTATCCTTCCAAATACTACTTAAAAAAAAACAGTAAGGCAGAAAACCAAATAAAAAGAAATCATAAATCACAATAGTACAGATGTTGAAAAATTAAAGTGCTTTTTTGGTCTGTCACTATATCATATAAATTTTTAAATTATGAATTCTATAAAGAATAGATTCATGATATTGAAAACAAAACAAAAAAAGGAATATATGGATGAATTGAATCAAAATATACAGGATTATATACAGAGTAGGTTTAGAGCCCAGCGGAAGAGTTGACTGACCATTTTGAAGGATCTAAAACAAATAATTTATTTTGCAACTCTGGACCTTTTGGTCTACTCACTTCAAGGTCCAACAGGAGGCGTCAATATGAGTCCCCTTGCTCAGGCTAGGGAACCAACTGGTATACCTCTACATATGCCACCTTAACCCACTTAAATATGGCCCATCACAGTCCAGCATGGTGGTTGGTGATGGAACAGGATTCACAAACCCATCAATGACGTGTGACATCTGACCAACCTCAGATGGTAGAGAACTCACTTTCGTCTAAGATATTCCATTTTGTCTGTGATCCAAACATGATCTCCCTCTATCTTTTGCTCATTTTTCTCTGATACCTATTTATTAAATAGGTATTATCTCCTATTTAATCATGTAAAAATAGTTCTCACATTCCTCACTGTACAGGTACAACTATCAGCTGTGTTCTCCACATTTTAAAAATGTGAATTGGTGTAATGTTTGCTCTATATTTTTAAATGAGTTGTCTATACCACTTCCTTAAACCACATTTAAGATGTGTCACAGCACACTGTAAACACAACATAACTGCTGAAAGGATAGGGACACTGTCACCCCTGTGGTCAGAAAAACTCATGCCCTACAATATTTAAATGAGTCACTCTTATTTCCATATTGTCAATCTTGAATCATTAACAGAGTTACCTTTTTTATCATTAATAAACTCAATGTCTCTCTTTCCTTCTGTCTTTTTGTCTCCCTGTGTGTATAAACATGTGCATGTGTGCACACACAATCTGTATGCACATAGAGAAGAAAACTCTAGGATAAATTAAAACAATGAATTAAGAAAATAGATTTCTTTTTTTTTTTTTTTTCTGAGTTCAAGAACATTCTTGTTTGGTATATCCTAGGGTCAAGTATTGGGAAGAAAATAGTTTTCAATTGAACTAGGAGAATGCTCATTTTGATTTTATTTGGGAGGAAGTAACTAACTTGGTTTGTTACTCACTTGACAGTTGAAATATTACATGCATCCCTATACAGTAACCACTCAACAATTTGTGTGCAAGACAGCAAATCAGTACCATCAACTGAAATAAAATTCTTTTTCCACTTGAGCTTTTATGCTTTTTGGTTTTCAAATTTATATTATTTTATTTGAAAGGTCACATAATTGACAAACTAGTCATTGTTAATATATTCCTTTATTCTAACACTTGGTTCAATTTCAAACTCCTGCTAACATAGAAATCATGATTCAGCTCTATATCCTCAAGCAAATGTTTCAGAATGATCCTTGTTATTCTCTTCTGTTAAAAAAAAAAAAAATAGCTCACCAGTAGTGAGGAACTCCTTCTTTTGTGATTCATCATTGCATTATTTATACATCAGCATACTGAAAAGACTCAGATATAGTTACCTGATGTCAAAAGTACAAGGAGGGCTGTGGGAAATTCTAGCAATGAATGATTTTGACCTCTACCTGTCAGAATATCTCTGGAAATAGCCACAGATTATCAAATTTATTGATTTTCTTATATTCGCCCTTAGTAAAAGTTTTAACATTTCTTTTTGACTGCATTTGTTATGTCCAAGGAAAGTTTCAGTACTAAATATTCACCATTCAATACAATGTCAGAGTTTCCACATGCATTGAGTATTTAAGTAGTGAAATTTAAAAACATGGATATGTATGTATAGTCTATGTAATTTAATGTTGAGAAATTACATATGATATATATTAGCATAATATATGAATATAAAATTTCCTAGTCATAACTGATCTGTAGATCATGAAAAATTCCTAGCAATTCTTTCACTCATTAATCATAGAATAGAATCAGGTCATTATATACATTTAAGATTGGTCTTAGTATTTTATTTACCTACTGTAATCCAAACATGGAAAAGTTAAATGCCAACTTAAACTGAGAAGAAGTTATTATATTTTTCGAGAGATCAACAAGAAAGAAAGGAATAAACAATGATCCTACAGGGAAGTCTGGGAACATGCTCCAAAACTCTGATGGCTCTAGTGTCAGCAGATTATGCTGCTATGACAGGATGTTAGAATAAGACTGATATTGACTCAGTTTTAAATACACTCCAAGGAGAGAGATTGAGATATGAGACACATCATTATATGCAGTTCATATTCACAAAAAAATCTGGAGTTCCAGTTTCACCACTCCAAGAACTCTCAGCAGATGTAGAATACACAAGGGGTTGCAGTATGGGGAATTCTATGAGAAGATGCTGTGGTGAGCTTTACAACCAACCAGGCACCCTCCATCAGAGGCACCTAGGTCTGTGTCACTTTTTCAAGCCCAGTGAGCAGGGCTTTCAGAAGATAGCTTGGCAAGCTAAGGTCCATGTTTCCTAGCAGTTGGGGATAACATGGAGAGCACTGGTGGGCAGAAGGTCAAGCCAGTTGTTTGGGAAAAGAGCCAGCAGAATATTGCAACAGTGTAAACATTCTGTACTCCTACTAGAGTTTGTCAGAGCCAAAAGATGCATCCTGCAGATCCCTGTAGGTCATATGTAGGACAGAGAACTAACACGAAGTTCTCTAAGATCATTCTGAAGAAGGTGACTAGGAGCCTGAGAAGATTCCAAAAGAGAGAGAAGAGTGTTTATTGAGACTCGCAAAGAAAAATCCATAGTAATTGCTTAGAAGAGCAGATGGTAATGGGGCTTTAGGATAGATGTTTCCATAAGTGGGGGATCACTGAAACGACTGCAAGTACCTCACAGGATAAAAAGAGTTCAGTTTAATAGCTCGGCATGGTGGCACACCCTGTAATCTCAGTTGCTCAGGAGGCTGAGGCAGGAGGATGGTAAATTGAAAGCCAGACTCAGTAATTTAGCAAGGTCCTGAACAACTTAACAAGACCCTGTCTCAAAATAAAACATAAAAAGGGCTGGGGACATGGCTCAGTGGCTGAGCATCTTGGGTTCAATCCCTGTTACTCACCCCCCAGGTTTAGTTTAATCATATGCCAAGACAAAAGAGTATAACAGATGTAAAGTATTTAATTCTCGCTTTCCTGCCCCTTTTCACAGCCTCCAAACTATAGCTGATCTCACTAGAGGAGAGATTTTATGCTTAATCTAGTGCACAGTTCCAGTGAAAATTTCATTATGGACCTGATGATTATTGAAATAAAATAGTGTTTGTGACTTAAAGTGATCAATTATGTAAGAATGAGCTAAAATCATGGGGTCTAGCTTTCCACCTAAGAGTAGAGCAAGATCTCCCTGTTGAGTAAAACTCAAAGGATCTGTGGAAAACAAAAATGAAGTTTCATTTTGATCATTCATCATTTAGGTTACTTTGAAAGATGCTACCAGTTTCTTTGAGTCACTGAGGGTATAGGAGGACCTTGAAGGGTAAAACTTAGGGCAATCTTTGACTTCTAGATCCTGGGGGCTGAGTCTCTCAGTCTGGGCAAAATCCTCTCTCCCAAGCATTGCAAGGGGTAAGCGGTGAATCTCACCCTCAAGAAACCATTTCCACTTAATCATTGTACATTAGAAAAAATAAAATTTAAAAAACCAGGTTCTCTTCAAACATTCTGGATTACGTACAATTCTTGGGAGCTAGGGATTTGCAATATGAGAGAGAATTTCTCTCGAGTGACTTAGAGTTGGTCTTATATACACATGCTTTATACCTAAATGCTGTGGTTTTATATAAAAAAAGTACTTGATTCATTCTGAAAATGGACATCAGCTGTAGGACCAGGAAACATGGGTGAAAAGGTCTTTGGGTAGGCCTGTACTGGGAGCAGGCACAGACAGGGTTTCTGTGTGTGTCTCTCTCTGTGGTCTGCAGGAGTCTCCCTGTCTGCTGTGTAGTTATGTGTAATACAGACATCATAAGGGAATTTTTGAAGATTTCTAATCTTGCTTTTACTTCACTTCCTGGCAAATTCTCTGTCACTGGTTATTTTTGATCCTTAATAGGTAGGGGTTTTATGCCTCTAGAAATATACTGCAGTTTTATGGCTCTGCCTGATGAGTGAATTTTTCAGCAACATATGGTGGAGCTGGCTCTGACTCTAGCAAACTCTAACAACCTTCATAGTCTGGGGAGCAGCTTGCTCATTCCATCTTTCTTAAGCCTTGCTGTATTGATTGCAGTCTTTGATAAGTCAAGTTGTTGAGTTTTCAGTCTGAGACAGAAGGTTTAAATAAGAAAGTTTGAAAGTCATCATTTGGTT
Source organism: Tamias sibiricus (assembly GCA_025594165.1). Classification (NCBI taxonomy): domain Eukaryota; kingdom Metazoa; phylum Chordata; class Mammalia; order Rodentia; family Sciuridae; genus Tamias; species Tamias sibiricus. The sequence goes on from CM046664.1 coordinate 74,049,303, forward strand.
GAGATTTTGTTTGCAAAATTTACTTTTTTCAGTGTCATAGGATGATAGATTTATAATAATTTTCTCATTTTTTTCTTTCTGAATATTTTAGAATCCTTGTTTCTCAAGCCTCTATCAAGTTTCATGGGATAATCTTAATATCTGTTTTCATAGACATTAGGATGTTTTCATTCTACTACAATCTCATAGTTTATACTTACTCTAGTTTTTTGAAATGTGCTGCTTTTCCACAATTATTTAGATGTTAAAGAAGTAAAATAGTAAGAAATATCATGAGTTTGCTTTATAAAGTTCTTGCATTATTTTATCCATGCAAGAATAATATATAATATTAATTAATTGTTTAATTAATATCTAATTAAATTGTCTAATTTAATTAATTGCTTAATTAATATCTACTTTATTTACCATTTCTTCCCTGAAGAAATTCATTGTTTATAATGAGATACTACTACTATCAATAATAATGAACATAATTGAAATTTATTAAGTGGTTTCTACTTGCCAAACACCATTGCTGAATTTTACAGTTCAGATGTCAACTAATGGTACAACTGTTATGGAAAGCAGTATGGAGATTTCTTGGAAAACTGGGAATGGAACCATCCTATGACCCAGATCCCACTCCTGGGTCTATTCCCAAAGGACTTAAAAAGAGCATATTACAGTGACACAGCTACTTTAATGTTCATAGCAGCACAATTCACAATAGCTACATTGTGGAACCAACCTAGATGTCCCTCAGTATATGAATGGATTAAAAAAATATGGTATATATACACAATGGAATTTTACTCAGCAATAAAAGAAAATAAAATATTGGCATTCACAGGTAAATGGATGAAGTTGGAGAATATAATGCTAAGTGACATTAGTCAATCTCAAAAATCTAAATACCGAATGTTTTCTCTGATATAAGGAGGCTCATTCACAGTGGTGTTAGGTCGGGGTACATAGGAGGATTAGAGGAACACTAGAATGGTCAAAGGGCAGAGAGGGGAAGGAAGGGAGCAAGGGGGGAGGGAGGGGAAAGAAAGAAAAGGTGGTTGAATAAGATGGATATCTTTATACTAAATGCAAGATTGAAGACTTGAAAGGTACGAATATACTTTGTATACAAACAGTGCTATGTAAAAAGATGCTTTATATGTGTACTATGAATTGTAATCCATACTATTATAAATACAACTTTGAATGAAAAAAAAAAAAAAGAGTATCTGAGTGATTACAGTCTGATTAGTCTCCTAATATGTCATTTGGAATGAGGGTAAGTGGAATCATTCCTACTTCTGATTTTTTGGCTCACATATTTTAATACCAAGAACATACCAACCATATAAGGTTCATTGATTCAGATTATAAACTGCATCCTGGGGGATGATACACCTCCTTTTCTTATTACAGGTTAAATTGTGGTCCTCCCTCATGACTCACATGTGAAAGCCCTAACATCCAGTGTCTCAGAATGGGATTGTATCAGAAAATAGGGATGTCAAAGAAACAAGGTAAGATTGTTAAGGTTATTCGTCCAATTTATTTTACAATAATGAAATACCTGAAGCTATGCATATACAAAGAAAAGAGGTTTATGTAGCTCACAGTTCTGGAATGACTCTGGCATTAGCTCAGTGCTGGGAGGGCCTTGTGGCAGATAGAATCACAGTGGTAGAAGCCTGAGTGAGAGAAAGAAAGAGAGAGATCACATGGCCAGACAGGAAAACAGAGTGAGGGGAGGGCCAGGCTTTTTGTTTTTCCGAACAAGTCTCACAAGAACTAACTCAGGGGTCCTACGAGAACTTTGTTAATACCGTCTGAGTAAAGTTTATAGCATGGCATATCAATGTTCATCCTTCACTTTCAGTCTGTGGCTGTATTTGCCTGCACAGTGAGTCTCTTACAAACAACATATAGCTGGATCTTGTATTTGACACCATTCTGCCAGCCTGTGTTTTAGAGAGTTGAGACTATTTTCATTTAATGTTATTATTGTAGAGAGATGTTTATTAATTCCTGCCGTTTGCTTTATTTATCATGCTTAATTTGGTCCTTTTTCTCGTTTACTTAGCTACTCTTCAAATGAAATTTGCTAATTTCTGAGCTCTGGGATATGTTTTCTATATCTTCCATGTATAGTATTTCTTTAAGTATTTTCTATAGTGCCAGCTTAGTAGTCATGAATTCTGATTATCTTGGAAAATGTTTATTTCTTCTTTGATTCTGAAGGATAGCTTTGCTGGATATGGCAATCTTGGTTGACAATTATTTTCTTTCAGGGTATGGAACACATGATTTCAAACCCTCCTGGATTTTAGTGTATATGTTGAGAAGACACAAGTGTATATGCTGATTGACTTTTCTCTAAATATGACCTGACACTTTTTTCTTTAGGTTTCTAGAATTCAATACCTATTCTTTGTGGTAGGTATTTTAATTATAATTTGTTGTGAGAGGTTTGTTTTTGATCGTTTTTATGTATGCTTCTGAATGCCTCCTATATCTGGATGTTTGTCTCATTCTGAAAGTTTGGGAAATTTTGCTGTTATTTCCCTGAAGAGGTCATCTATGCCTATAGCCTGCATCTCACAACTATCTTTAGTTCATGATTCTTAAATTGGGTCTCTTAATGTTATTCTTGAGTTCTTGTATATTCCCTCATGGTTACTTATTTTCTTTTGTAAATATTGTCTGAATGTTCATGGCCAACCACTTTGTCTTCTAGCTGTGAAATTCTGTCTTCAGCATGTTCTATTCTATTAGACTTTCAATTGAATATTTTATTTGATTTATTGTGTCTTTCATTTCCCAGATATTTGTTTTGTTCTTTTTTAGTACCTCTGTCTCCTTATTGATTTTTTTTATCCTTACCTGGTACTAATTTTCTTAACTCATTCAGTTGTTCTTCTGTTTTCTCAGAATTTATTATCATTTTTATAATCATTCATTTGAGTTCTTTATCTGATATTTCATCCACTTCAGTATCTTTGGAATCAATTACTGGTGAATTAAAAACTGTATGAGGTGTCATGTTATTTTATTTAGTTAGTTTTTCATGTTTCTTGTATTCCTGTGTTGGGTTTTATGCATGTGTTGGGAAAGATTTTTCATCCACCCTTTTGTGTGGATGCATGGGCCTTTTTTAGGGCACAATATTTTCTTGCCAAATCAAATTGTCCTAGAGTGACTTAGATTGAGGTAGATGTGGTCTCTATAGACTTTGTATTAATTCTTTTTGTTTTTGCTATAGGAATGGCTGTCCATGCATGGGATCTGCCAACCCCTTACCCCATCCATTCCTCTGCAGAAGACCAGCTTCCGCAGAGATGTCAAGGTGAATCCAACCAGTGCTGGAGGGGAACGTCCGTGAAATGAAAATAATACACACGAGTCAGGTTGCAGAAATCCTACTGTGTTTTTACTTTTCTCAGCATGGTTTTTATACATCCCAACAAACGCAGTAATTTACATTTCAACTATAGGAGGTTAAAGAATTCCAGTAAAGGAGGTTACATTAAAGAATTCCAGTAATTAACTGTAGGAGGTTACTTTAAAGAATTTCAGGACACTCCAGGGTCAATCAGGGAAAAACAAAATAGTTATCCAAGTACATACTACTGATTAATCTTATCTATCCTAAATTTGCTGAAGGATAAGGAAGAGTCCTTTACAGACACACAAAAAGACCATTAGCTTTTTGATGGGTAATGCTGCGCCCTGTAGGGAGGGGCTATTTGCAAAAGCTAATCTTTGGCTGAAAAAAACCTATCTTGCTGGTTTAGCTAGCTTCTGGCTAGATTCCACAGGGCCATAGAACTAGTTTTATTTTTGATAATTAAATGTATTCAAACCTGGTGGCCATGCAGCAGAAATACATTGAGAGCAGACAAAGTTAGTTCCTCTATAGTCGCATAAAGGTGGCATTTCATCAGCAAAGAGGAGCCAAGTTCAAACTTCCAGGCATTTAACTGGAAGGAGCTCAGGCTCAAACTCATTTGCGTAAACGAGGAAGAACTCAGATTCAAACTGCCCCAAATTAATGAGGTGGAACCCAGCTCGATTCCTGGTTGAGAGACACTACGTTCCTCCTAGGGAACTGGTAGTTAGTTTGAAAATTTTGTCTCTTCCATTCTTTGTATTAAAGTATAGCTGAAGTTTGAGTGTGGATAATTTGTGTATGGAGCAAGGTACGTTGTATTTTGGCTGGGTTTTGTTCAGCAGCAGAGTCTGTGAACATTTAGTGTCCCTACAGATTTCTAGTACCTTATAGAAAAGGAAGAAACAAACAATAGAAACAACCAAAGCAAATCATTACAGCATTAAAATAAATACCTGGTGCTTACTATAACATCTACAGCACTACTTACCACAAAAACAGGAATGTGGGGTCAGCAATTGCCAACAGTGAAACAATAAATAACCATGAACTAGATCTGGCATTGTTGTAAACAGCAGATGTCAATTATGTAATCCACAGTACTAATAAATGCCTCAGCAAGGATGGTGTGGGTAAAAGTTATATAAATCAAATGGTTCCAAAAAGATGGTAATAATACAGTTCATTAAGAGAAAAAATGTGACATGAAAGTAGAAGAAAGTTTAGAATGTCCAAATCAGAGAGAACGCAGAAAATGTGTAGCAAGTGATGGTTATGAACAAGGAGGAGAGAAAAAAAAAAAAAAAAAAACCTAAAGGGAAAGAGAAAGAGAACAAGAAATTGTGGCTATTAGTGAGAGAAAAAAGAAGAGAAAGAGAAACAAAAACAAAACAAAAAGTCTAACCCTCAAAAGAGAAGACAAGAAAAAATAACTACTATAAACAAATGTTAAAAATGAGAGAACAGAAGCAAATATGGAAATGTATACATATATTCATGAATCAATCAGCACACATAAAGAAAAAAAGAGAGAGAAACAACAACAAGAAGAAAAGATTCTTAATGAAAAAGAATTGTCTCCCACAAGGTAGTTAAAGCTGTTGAGAATGGATGGCCATTGCCTATGCCTGATTCTCCCTCTTTCTGTTTCTTCTTAGGCTATGTTCAGAAAGAGACTGACAGAGAGAGAGAGAGAGAGAGAGAGAGAGAGAGAGAGAGAGAAAGGACTAGGGTGGTTACCCCTTCCTCTTCTTGTGTTACTCACAGAGCTTCCAGCTGCTAGGGCCTAGAACTGAATCTGATTGAAACAGCTTCAACTTTCCTTCTCAACAGTACAAGGTAGGTTGAAATGGGAAATATTGTTAATTAGAGTTTTGTCTGGACAAACCACATCAATGCGTTCCTAGCATAGGGCTGCTACAGAGTTCTAAGGCAGTATTTCCAGGGGCTGGACCTTGATCTAATCAGGCCTTATGGATTTTGATGGATATTATATGCTCTGGAGAGACTAGCTCAACACACCCTTAGGGCCAGGCAGATGCCAATCTCTTCTGGGAGTTTGGATCTCAGGAGCCTCCTAAGAATTCTCCTAATGGGGCAGGGGAACAACTGCAACACAGGTCTCACACACTCTCCTGCCTACAAATATGGCTTCCCAAGTTTATTCCCTCAATGTATTTATACCCGCCTGTTCCATTTCCCAATCTTCTTCAGCAGGTAATGTGAACTCCCAGATGCTAGAGATAGTAAGTTGCACTCCCCTACATATTTCTGAATTAAATTCCCCTGGATACAACCTTCCCAGTGCCTATTTCATTCCTGTTCTGCTAGGGACCCCTAGGCTACACAGTAGGTACCTGCCTGGACAGTATGGCAATGATCTCCTGGCCTCCTGCAGTAGAAAGCACCTGGCCTCCCCAAGATGGCTTCTGTCTAACTCTTCACTTGCCACTGGAAAAATACAGAGCACTTTTCAAACACCAGATTACTGTGCAGCCTCGGAATCAGCTAAGTTCAGGCTATTTTGCTGACCTAATTGTTTTTCTCCAGGCTAAATTTGTCCTTTGTGTGTCTCTGTTTGTGTTTTCCCTCCCTATTTAGAGAATCAGCACCACTGCTATTGCCCCAACTGGCTTGGCTCCAAGTACTCTATCATATTCTTTGTTCAATGCACCTGAATTTCTGAGTCCATAAGAGACTCTGACAGTCAAATATTGAATTTCAGTCAATTCCTTCTTTTACACACTAGCTGGGAAGAAGTACTCCTTCTGCTTAAAACTTTAGCCATGGAGCAACTGGAAAATCTCCATCTCTTATTTGTCCTTCCTCCTCAACATCACTGAGGACCAGGCTTCCAACACATGGATGCTGGGGGACATATTCAAATGATATACAAACCATAGCAGGTCCTTAATCTAGTCTGATTTGTATATTGTGAGAAAAGAAAATTTGGACACAAAGAACTTAAGACCTTTAGGAAATGGAGTAAGCAAGGGAGAGAGTGTCTCAAGACAGAGATAGTGAATATGAGAGTTGTGTGAGAGTCTATAGATTCTGTTAAATTATAAATTTTAATGAAAGATAATGAGAACCCTTTGAAAAATCAATAGCCAATAAGTGTAAGGAGTCAAGTTAACATCATTAAATTTGTTTTTAAATAATATTTATGGGAACAATATTTGGAATATTGGGGAATAGTTTAGAAAGGGATAAGAATACAAGGAAAAGAGCCTTTGTAGTGATTGTACAGGTGAAAAAAAGTAGGAAAAAAAGAGATTTACGACAAAGTTGAAGTCTGTAGGACTTGATAGTGGATTATGTATGAACATTGAAGGAGGGGAAGGTCAAGGAAGACATACAGGAACAGATTTTGGCTGAAAGACTCACACAGGGTGGAGGTGATGTTGTGTTCAAAGAATACTAGAGGTTTTGAAGATTGAAGATATAAAGAAATCTTCAGTTAAATCATCACCTGTAGATATTTTATGGCAAAAATAGGATAGTTGGATATAGGGTTTGGAACTCAGACCAGAAAAATTAATTTGAGAATTTTAGAATTAAGACTAAATTTAAAACCAAGGGAAAAAACTCTTAAATATAAATAAGAGGTAGAGTGAGAACTTTAATAAAAGGGCCCAAGTAGGAGACATGAAAAATGTTTTAGGTTTGATATTTGATGGGACTCATTTTCTAAATAATCCTCTAATAGTTTCATATTCCCTTTTATGTTCCTTAATTCTTTCTTATCTCTCTATATACCACATTCTTGCCTCTCTCCTTGAAAACCTCAAAATCACATCAAAATGTGCTATTTGGCTCTGGACTGCCACAAAAGTTTCACCAGAAACTCTTCTTATGCAGTGTAGATGGGTTCTAGAAAGTTTTTCATTTATTTTATTGTTTGATACATTTATTGAGGTTTAATTAATATTTTAAAAATTGTACAAATTTTAACTGTACTGCTTGGTGAGTTTTGGAGTTTGGGCATTTATATGTAATTGTGACATTATATGTAATTGTGACCACAACATAATAAAATAGCCATTATCTTTGAGGTTGTTGGTGTATCATGTCAAAGCATTTACCACAAGTCCTATGCTCTTTTTAAGGACACAGTTCAACCCTGTATTGTTAACTATAGGTACAAGGTTGTACAGCGGATCTCTATAGAATTTTTTCATTTTGTATAACTAAAACTTTATTATTGTTGAACAGAAACTCCCCAATTCCTCCTTCCCTCAGCTTCTGACATTCATCATTCTCTTTTGTGCTTCTATGACTTTGACTATTAGAGACACTTTATGTAAGTGGAATTATATTGTATTTGTCCTTCTGTGACAGGTTTATTTGACTTTGCATAGAGTTTTCCAATTTCATTTATGTTGTCACATATGTTGTTCCCAAGGTTCATTCTTATCATCACATGACAGTATTTCCTTCTTTTTAAGACAAAAATAATTTTCCATTGTGTATATATTCTACAAATATTAATATCTACCTACCCATAGATGAATATATAGGTTGCTTCTATATATCCTGGCTACTGTGAATAATGCTACAGTGAAAAATAACACAGAGACATCTCTTCAACTTATTTATTTCAATTCTTTTGGATGCACACCAGGAAGTGAGATAGCTGGGTCACATGGTAATTTTATTTTTAATTTCTTGAGGAATTGCAACACTGTCTTCCATGGTGGCATTACCATTTTACCTTCTCACCAACAGTGTGTAAGGGCTCTCTTTTCTTCACATCTTTACCAACACTTGTTATCTTTGCTGTTTCTATAGTCATACAAACATTTGTGAGGTGCTATCCCCTATAGTTGATTTACATTTCCCTGTTGATTAGTGATGTCAACCATATTTTCATTTATTTGTTGGTCCTTTGTACATCTTATTTTTTGAGAAAAGTCTGGTCAAGCTCTTTGAAAATTTGTCCAGAGGGTTTATTTGATTTTTGCTATTAGGTTGTAGCAGTCCCTTATGTATTTTGAATATTAATTCCTTATCAGATGTATAATTTACAAATAGATTGTGCTTTTACTCTGTTTCATTTGATATAAAAAAGCTTTTTTTGTTTGATGCAATCCCTGCTGTCTAAATATACTTTGTTTCTTGTCAAATCCAATAAATTATTGTCAAAATTAATGTCATGAAGCTTTTTACCCAGGGCCATTTCTGGTTGTTTCAAGTCTTTAATTCATCTTTAGTTGATTTTAGTGCACATTGTAAAGACAAGTCTTCTCTCTATGAATATCTAGTTTTCCCAGCATTATTTGTTGAAGATACTAGTCTTTCCCTATTGTGTATTTTTGCCTCCCTTGTCAAAAATGAGTTGAAAATATTTTGTGGGTTTATATCTGTGCTCTATATTATTTTCCATTAGTCTATATGTCTGTCTTTATGTTAGTACCATTCTGCTTTGATTACTGTAGCTTTGTAATATATTTTGGAATCAAGGAGTGTGTTGCCTTTAACTTCATTCTTTCTCAAGATTGCTTTGGTAATTCTGGGTCTTTTATAGTACCATATGAATTTTCAGATTGATTTTCCTGCTTCTGAAAATGTGTCAATGAGATTTTGATAGGTATTGAATTGAAGTTATATATTTCTTTCAATAGTATGGGCATTTTAATAATATTAATATTCTAACCCATGAATGTGTGATGCCTTTATATTTATGTCTTCATTTATTTCACAGTGTTTTATAGTTTTCTATGTACAAGACTTTCAAGTTCTTGGTTATGGTTGTTACAAAAATTGTCTTTTTTGGATAGTGGGTAGTTCCTTGTTAGTGTGCAAAAATGCAACAGATTTTTGTATGTTGACTCTGTATCCTCAAGTTTTACTGAATCCCTCAGTTCTAACAGTTTTTTTTTTTTTTTTTGTGTGTGTGTGTTGTGTGTGTGTGTGTGTGTGTGTGTGTGTGTGTGCGCGCGCGCGCACACATACATGCATATGTATGTGGTCTTTGGAGTTTTGTACATATGTGACCATGCCATCTGCAGATAGTTGTTCCCTTTTAATTTGGATCCCTTTTGTTATTTACTTTTCCTTGTCTAATTGTTCTGGCTAGGACTTCCAGTACTATATTGAATATAATTGGGCTTTTCCCATATGGTAAATTCCTTCTCTTCCTAATTTGTTGAGAGATTTTTTTTTTTTTTTAATCATGAAGGGGTGTTACATTTTGTCATAAGTTAGAAAGCCTTGTGTTAGAATCCAAATGTTTCTTCCACATCTATAACATTTCTGAAAGCTCCTTTGTTAAAAGCCATCTCTTCTATGATTTTTTTCAGTTACGTTTATGTGAGGAAAATATATTGCTATTCCCATTTTATTGTGTTTAGACATGTATCTCCTCCTCTTGCACAAGATGTGCCTGAAGATGTGTGAGCTATTTACATTCAGTGACCATGTCACATCAACTTATAGTTCCAATGTTCAGCCCAGTACATTAAAAATAAGTAGTAGTCAACAGATGTTTATTGATTAAATCAATGAATAAAAACAGAATAGATGAGTAGGAAGTTGTATGTGACAGGGTCAAGTAATTACAACATTAGAAAAGGGAATCAGTGACTATAATTCCAATCACTGGAAAGTTCTTGTATGAGGACAGTCTTCTCTGTAGCTTTCTCTGATTCCAGGCAAAAGCAATGGGTTTAGAGATGCTGTCATATGCTATAATATATACCAAATACATTAAAATATTCATCAAATATTTTAAAAGTTGTGTTTTATAACACTATAAGAGTGTACATGCTAGGATTGTAGTAGAGAAATTTTTAACAGCTGCATGATGATAAATTTAGAGGCACCAGTAAGAACGCCTGAGGTTATAAAAAAAGACAGAGAAGAAATGAATCACTTGACATAATAATGACTAAGAAAAGAAGCAAACATTTTTCTATTAGTCAAATGTCAAAGTATGTTGCAAAAAATCAAAGAAGCTTAAAAAAAAAAAAAAACAAATCAAAACAAGATTGCCTCAGGCAGAAAAGAAATATCAACCAAACAATAAAGGTTATTTCAGAAGGTTTTTAGCTCTGTTCCATATTCACCAGCAAGCTGGCAGCAACTCAATTTTAACAATTTATTTTACCAATGATGATAAATGTGTCAGAAATTTCATTATAAACAAAAGAAGAAGAGAAGAATGGAAAAGCAGAAGACTAAAGTTAGAGGTGTTGGGAGGTGACTGGGTGGGGAAAAACATGCTGTGTTTCAGCAATCTGTGTCTTCTGAAGAAGGAAATGTTGGTATTTTTTTTTTTCTTTTGCTCTTATGCTTAAATGAGCATTCTTACAGAAGTAGAGGTATATTTATTAATAAAAAATAAACCAAGTAACAATAACTCGAATGAAGCAAATTTAAATATTGTAGATTTAATGTACTTAAAACCATTTGAGATAGTATTCTTCTTTCCTGCCCAATATTTTGGGGGCATTTTGAAAGGAACTTTTTCATTTTTCAAAAAGAAATTGATTAATCATGTTGTCAGATGGAAACATGAATTTGTAGTTTGGTTAAGGATATTCTTAAAAAGGTGATGAAAGGCCTTCCTTTTTGTGACTTATCAATAATATGATCAAACATGAATGCAATGATCTAATATAAAGTTACCTGATAGATTTGTTTCCTATATCTTCCTGAATTCAAACTGCATCCAAAATGACATTATAAGCTAACAGCTTTATGAAACTATTCAAATATTTCCTGTAGCAACCTTTTTTAATAATAAAGGAATTTTCTGTATTTTGGTTTTGTGAAATTAAATGGCACCTAAGATATTTTGATTGGACTGTGTACTACCTATTGCTTTTAGATACAGTGACTCATTCTATGAAAAATATTTTTTCTCATATCATTTTCTGGCATTTTTATACACATGAGTCAAAATTTTACTTTGAAAGAGTCAGAATTTTAGAATATCTATTTTCCTAAAATTAAATTAAGTTATAGGCAATATACACACATATATGTCTCTATATTATTTGCATTCAAATTCTAAAGTCACATGATACAGAATTTTGTGTTTTTAAAAAGATTATAGAGATATCAAAAATTCTAGCTTTAGATTAAAAAAAATGGGTTCAATCAATGATGGCAAGAAAATAATCACTTTGGTGATTTTATTAGATTCCAAATTTCCATTTATATACTCAGTGAGTCATTTAAATGTGCTCAATGTTTATTCAGTGACTCATCTCTGTACCATGTATGTTCTTGCATATCTACTCATTCAGTGAACTTTGATTGTGTCTTATATTCTGAGCAAGATACTGAGGCTACAAAGGTGAACAAAAATGTATAACCTCCCATGTCTATAAGTGGATCATTGTTTAGCAATAAAGGAAATGAGCAATCAAACCACCAGAAGACATGAAGAAATCTTACATTCATATTGTTAAATGATAGAAATCAATCTCAAAATGCTACCTACTGCATCCAAGTATATGACATTCTAGAAAAGGCAGGTTTAGGAGAAGGGAGGGATGAATAGGTAAAACACAGGTATATGAGGGCAGTGAAACCATTCTGTGTGATAATGCAATGATAGATCCATGTCATTATGCATTTGTAAAAACGAATAGAATATACAGCAGAGTGAACTTTAAAGTAAACTATGGGCTTTATTCAATAGTAATATATCAATAGTGGCTCACTAATTGTAATAAGCGTATGTCATAAAGCAAGATGTTTATAATAAATAAACTTACAGGGGAGGGAATGTATAAGAATGCTGTACAAATGCTGCTCAACTCTTCTATAAACCTAAAACTGTTAAAAAAAATTACCAATTTTTTAAAAAATCTATGTTCCTTGCCTCTAGAATTTCAAGATGTCATTGGAGGTATATATGAATAACTGCATCGCATTAGTGTACAAGTGTTACTATAACAAATTGCCACTAACTTGGTAGATTTAAGAAACAGTAACTTATTCTCTCTGAGTTCTAGAAGCCAGAAGTCTGAAATCAAGGTGCTGATGGGCTAGTTCCCTCCAAAGGCTTCAGAGGAGAATTCTTCCTTGCCTCTCTCAATTTATGGTGGCTCAAGGTGTTCCTTGGCTTGTGATCACCTCATCTCTGCCTTCATTCTCAAATAGTGACTTTTCTCTGTGTGTCTCTTACAAGGATACTTGCTTTGGATTTAAAGTCCACATGTACAATTCAGAATGATCTCATTGTAAGATTCTTAATTCCATCTGCAAAGAGGCTTTTCTCAAATAACTTCACATTCAGAGATTTAGGGGGTTATGTTGCAGACATCTCTTGGGGGGGTACAGTTCAATGCACAACAGAGTGTGAGTACAGTGACCTGACAAGGAGGCATGGAAGCTTCTCTAGGAGCGTGAGAGAAGATGATCACTGATGGTTGAACTGGTGTTTGCTAGGCTGGCGCAGGAGTACTGTGGTGTAAGAGGTAATGGGATGCCATCTCAGGGAGATGCTCCATGTAAAGACAGAGTGACAGGCAACAAATAGTCCTGCTCAGGAGCTGGTTAGGAAGTGTCCCTCAGAGAGAGAGTGGATGAAGGCTGAGGAAATGATAGTGTATGGATCTGAGATGTCAGGCTGTGGCCTGGTTACAAAGGAGCCATTTGAAACTTTTGTTCAAAAATTTCTTAAAGATCATATTGGTATTTTAGAAATAGTACTGTTGACAGTAGAATTAGGATTTCAGGCAACAAAGACTAATGGCAGAGAGATTAGCAGGCCCGATTCAAAGAGATCCTACTCTGTATCCTCAAGAGTGAGGATTGAGCAGAAAGATGAGAAACAAGAGAACTTTTGGAAGTAGAAGAGACAGCAGAGGACTAAATTGAGTTTGGTGAGCATGGGAGGATGTGAGGACGACTATCCATGACTTCAAAGTTTAGCCAGCTTGATGCCATTATCCAAAACAGGGACTTTGGGAAGGAGAAAATATTTTTATGTGGTATATAGAAAATTATAAGTTCACTTTTGGAGTTGTTTAATTTTGTTTTATTTTGTACTTAAGTTTTAAGTTTGGCATATCAAATTTTTTTCTTCTGAGCAATAAAGTGTCCTGGAAAGAGAAAGAAAGAAAAGAAAGAAAGAAGAGAGAGAGAGAGAGAGAGAGAGAGAGAGAGAGAAAGGAAGGAAGGAAGGAAGGAAGGAAGACCTCTTTGGGGAAATCTTTAAAATAATGTAGAAAATTTTCCCACTTCCTCTTGGTTGGTTCCTGTGACAAACAACAAGCTCCAACAGACCACATGACTATGAAAACATAAAATTAGTGAGGAAGTGCCAAGCATGAAAGAAACATCTAAGGTACATTCATAATAAAATTCTACCTAGAAATGAAAAGGAATAAATTAGGGTGCACTTAACAACTTGGATGAGTCTCTAACACAACATCCCAAGTGAAAGAAGACATTTTCAAAAGGCAATATACTGTATAACCCCATTTGTATAATATTTTAAGGGCAAAAATTATAGGGATAGAGAATATATCAGTGGTTTTCAGGGGCAGCTCACCTGTTGGGGAGAAATTTACTGCAAATAATATGCACTTGTCAAAAGAGGCAGAACTGTGTAATAAGAAGGTGAAATTTACTATAATTTAAATTATACCTTAATAAAAGTAGAGTAAGAGCATTGTTCTAGGAAAGCCATATTGTTCAAAGGCAAGGGTAAAAACCAAATTACCAAAAATGTAGCCTATAGCATTTGTCCCATTCTATTTTCACTTTATGGTAACTGATGGAATTTTGAAGAGGAAGAAGACATTTTTCAGAAAATACAATTTAGCAACACTGAAGTAAACCAAAAATCTAACTTTCGTTTTCATGAAAAATTGAAAAAGTTACTGATTGAAAAGTTAATATTACTCAACAATGTATGTAAAAATGTACTATAAACATCTACTGCTTAATTTCTCCTCACATTAAATATATATATATATATATATAATATATATGTACTATAAATATATATGGAAGAATTGCTAAATCACATATATATTCTCCTATATATTATATATATGTATATATATATATATATATATGGAAGAATTGCTAAATCACAGAGGTGAGAAAGAGACCCACAGAATGTTGCTTTCTTCCCTCTCATTTTTATCTTAGTGGAGCTGGTGCAATGAAAGGAGAAATCCATGTTCCAACATAAAAAATAAACACACTATCGCTGTGACAGGGACTGATTCAGTATGGAAACATTGACTGCAGAGGCATTCTGGCTTACTTCAAAAGACTTTCAATAACTGCCAAAAGAGTTTATTTGGATAGTTTCAGTTTCATGTGTTTAATCAACTAAAAACTCAATCCAGAGTTGAAGTGTGACACAGCATGTGTTCAGAGGGGGGCGCACACGTGTTCCTACTTGTGGGAGAAGTGTGTGTACATGTGTGGATGATTGAGGGTGAGCAAAGGTGTGTCTGTCTTCTATTATTATTTTTTATTTTATTCCATTCCTTTCTTTGGTAGGGCCCACACTTAACACACTTCACAGCTTCAAGCCTAAATTCCATGATTCCTGCAACATTTCACCACACTCTAGATCTTCTGACAAGAGTACGTTGCAAAAGGAGTATGTTGTGAACAAATTTTGTAACTACAGATAAGACTACAAGTTGGAAAAGAAAGACTGATTTCCCTCTGATTAACAGACTTCAGCTTCAGGTCCCAAGGCTTTTCTTTCAAGAAATACTACTATGTTCTATTAGTTGATTATAATGCACAGTATGTATTAGCGAATCTGTATTTGGCCATTCAGTTATGCAAAGAAGAAACACGATGTGAGCTTAAAGGGTCCTAGACTTTATTGTTGCCAAAAGCAAATCCTTCACCCGAGCCATTTACAGATGAATGTGTTAATACCAATGTGATGACTTCTGCCTCCTGTACCATTAGCATTTTAAAGTAAAGAATGGAGGATGTCAAACAGCGAATCCAGTGGAATCCAATTTTTCTTTGTATTATTGGAGCAATTGGTAAAATGATGAAGTCACATGTTCTATCCCTGCTAAATAACAAGGTACAGGAAAGGGGAAGTGCCACACCAGTTACCACTTCATGAACTTATATAGGTTGAGTAAATCTAGAATGTAATGAACTAGCTCAATCTCTTGTTTTCAGAAACCAAGATTGAGGCCAAGGAAAATTATTAATCAAATGAAGGATGCCCCCTCATAAGCCCAGAACCCCACTTTCTGCCTCATAAACCACCATTGTAGTCCACCCACCTCTTAGGCATATAGTAGAGAAATTCTGGTTTGGGTTTTTTAAAGCAGATGACTCCTTAATATGTCTAGTATACCACATGGAATTGGGTTCCAGTTTGAATACATGGGTCGGTGTGCAATTTTGTGGTTATACAGAATATAGTGTTCCTGATGCCAAGTTTGGTCATCCCTTTAAGTTTCATATATAAAATCAAAACCTAGCGTTATGTGCATGCTGTATACAACCATGATTTCAGCCAGCTGTCCTGCAAATGTTTGCTGCTGATCAGAAGGGGATCAAGTGACAGAGCCTGGGTGACTCAACACTGCCATCCACACTCACAAGGACATCACTCTAAGTGCGTGAGCTGCTGACAGTGCCTTAGTAGCAGCATTTGTGCAGATGAATAATAATTTATTTTTATAATCAGTGTCATTGTGTTCTCATTCCATATTAGTTTTTGGTGACACTGGTTGAGAGGACAAAGAAATTTAACCAAATCTAAGCTAAGCTATATAAAGAGGCCAAATATTTTAAGAAACTTTTTCTTTTTCTTTCTTTCTTTTTTAATTTTTTTGTTAACAGGGATTAAACCCACAGACACTTAACCACTCAGCCATATTCCCAGCCCATTTTAGTTTTCATTTTGAGACAGCATCTTGCTAAGTTGCTTAGGACCTTGCTAAGTTGCTGAGGCTGGCTTTGAACTTGAGATTGTCCTGCCTCAATCTCCTTAGCTGCTGGGATTACAGGTAGGCACCACTATGCCCAGTTTAAGGGACTTTTGATATTCACTGAGATAGCCCTTGCTGTACTGTCTAGTGAGGGAACATCAGAATGCAGGTATTATGCAGTGCCTTTGCTATGTTTTTATCTCCCTCCTTTATAACCTATTATCATGTTGATTATAATGACAGAGCAATGATTTACTTTGATAATTATTTAGGAGTATATGCACATTTTCTCAAATGTTTACAAATGTATAATTTTCTTACTACAAAAGCAATTTATTTCCCAGGTCATAGCTGCCGTCACACTCTCTATCCTGTCCTTCTCCTCTGCAAAATATTACTATGCCTAATGCTCTTATTCAGCTACTTTTGATTCTTTTTTTTAAAAAACATTTACTTTTTAGTTGTAGGTGGACAGAATACCTTTATCTTTTGCTTTGGCCTTCTTCTCTCATCCGGTTTTTTCTTATTGGTCTAGTTTCTTTGGGTTGATGACATCCTAGGATGATTTACCTGGAAAACTCCTCAAAACATTTTATTTTCAAGTTATCAGCCTTTAATCTCTGCCACTGTCTTCCTGCAGACCCATAAGATTTTCCAATCCTGAGTTAAACTAAAGCTTTTGGGATACACGTTCCCATTTGGACCAGTGTCCCAAGTCCTTGCTTCTCTGTAAGACATAGCTGTCTTCAAAGTGTTATTTATTTATTTTCATATCCTTCTTTTGGTACCTCTGTACCTATAGAACTTAAAATGAACATGAAGATTGACACATGAAGATTGACACAAAAGCAAAAGGCATAGGTCAGGTTAGACCTGTATAGAGACCTGTCTTTTAAAAAAAATTTTTTTTAATTTATTGTATTATTTTTTTCTTGATTCTTTTAAAATTTTGTTCTTTTTAGTTATACATGACAGTAGAGTGTATTTTGACATATTATACATACATGAAATATAACTTCCCATTGTTGTGGTTGTACATGATGTAGAGTTGTGCTGGTTGTATTTTCAAATACAAACATAGGAAAGTTATGTCTGATTCATTCTACTGTCTTTCCCATTCTCATCCCCACACTTCCTACCATTCGCTGCTGTCCAGTCTGGTGAACCTCCAGTCCTCCTCCCTCACCCTTGCCTATTGTGAGTCAGCAACTGAATTTTAGAGAGAACATTTGGCCTTTGTTTTGGGAGGATTGGCTTATTTTGTTTATCCTGATAGCCTCCAGTTCTATTCATTTACCAGCAAATGCCATAATTTAATTCTCCTTTATGGCTGAGTAATACTCCATTGTGTACATGCACCATATTTTCTTTATCCATTCATCTATTGAAGGACAACTAGGTTCCATAGCTTAGCTTTTGTGAATTGAGGTGCTATGAACTGTAGTGATGAACTATAGCCACGTCACTATAGTATACTGATTTTAAGTCCCTTGGGTTTATGCTAAGGAGTGGGATAACTGGGTCAAATGTGGTTCCAGTCCAAGTTTTCTGAGAAATCTTTGTACCACTTCCCATAATGGTTCCACCAATTTCCAGTCCTGCCAGCAATGCAGTAGTGTACCTTTTCCCCCACATCCTTGTCAACATTTATTGTTGTTTATACTCTTGATAATTGCCATTCTGGCTGGAATGAGATGAAATCTCAGTGTAGTTTTTAATTTGCATTTCTCTAATTGCTAGAGATGTTGAATATTTTTTTCATGTATTTGTCGCCCAATTGTATTTCTTCTTCTGTGAAGTGTCTGTTCAGTTTGGTAGCTCACTTATTGATTGGGTTATTTGGCTTTTGTGTTAAGCATTTTGAGTTCTTTATTATATCCTGGATATTAATGCTCTATGAGGTGCATGTGGTAAAGATTTTCTCCCATTCTGTAGACGTTCTCTTCACTTTACTAATTGTTTCCTTTGCCAAGCAAAAGCTTTGTAGTTAGAATGCATCCCATTTACTGATTCTTAATTTTACTTCTCATGCTTTAGGAGTCTTATTAAGGAAGTCAGGTACTAAGCAGACATGATGAAGATTTGGGCCTACTTTTTTTTCTATTAGGCACTAGGCCTCTGTTTTAGTGCCGAGTCTTTGATCCACTTTGAGTTGAGTTTCATGCATGGTGAGAGATAGAGTTTTAATTTCATTTTGTTACATGATTTTCTATATTTCCCAGCACCATTTGTTGAATAGGGTATCTTTTCTCCAGTGAATGTTTTTGGCACCTTTGTCTAATATGAGATAACTGTATTTGTGTCAGTTTTTCTCTGTGTCTTCTATTCTGTCTTGGTGCTAGTATCATGCCATTTTTGTTAGTATGGCTCTGTAGTGTAGTTTAAGTTCTGGTATTATGATGTCTGTCTCCTACTTCACTTTTCTTGGTAAGGATTGATTTGGCCATTATGGGTCTCTTATTTTTCCAAATGAATTTCATGATTGCTTTTTCTAGTTCTATGAAGAATGTCATTGAGCTTTTCATAGGAATTGCATTAAATCTGTATGGTGCTTTTGTTAGTATGGCCATTTTGACAATATTAATTCTTATCCAAGAACATGGGAGACCTTTCCATCTTCTAAGGTCTTCTTCAATTCCTTTTTTAGTGTTCTGTAGTTTTCATTGTAGAGGTCTTTCACTTCTTTTGTTACATTCCCAAGTATTTTGTTTTTTGAGGATATTGTGAATGGGATAGTTTTTCTAATTTCTCTTTCAGTGGATTCATCACTGATGTACAAATATGTATTTGATTTATGAGTGTGATTTTATATCATGCTACTTTGCTGAATTCGTTTATTAGTTCTAGAAGTTTTCTAATGGAATTTTTTGATCTTCTAAATATAGAATCATGTTGGCAAATGGTGATAGTTTGAGTTCTGATTTTCCTATCTGAAGGAGCCCTAATTAGGAAGGGCTGTTGTAGCTAGCTGGAAGCCATGGGTTCCACCTGATATGTATGTGACGCACCTGTAGGCACCCGCAAACCTGAAGGTATATAACCGGGTGAAAGAGGTCCGAGTTAGGAGAACGGAGAATTCAGTCAGCCGGGCAGTCACTCGGTCGGTCAGAAGAATCAGAGCGGCCAGAACGTAGGCAGAGCGGTTACAGAAGAGAAACCAGATAGAAGAAGTAATGACTGGCCAGAGTTAGGCCGAGGCTCCAGAGGACTGGTCAGAGTAAGGCCGAGGCTCCCGAGGAAGACAGAAGACAGAAGACAGAAGAAGGAAGAAAGAAGAGAGAAGAAAGAAGCTCTAGTCTTTCTCTAAGCTAAGCTATCTTTCTTTACTCTAAGCTAAGAAGAAAAGCTAAGCTCTATCTTTCTTTACTCTAAGCTACTCTACTCTAAGCTAAGAAGAAGAAAGAAGCTCTAGTCTTTCTCTAAGCTAAGCTCTATCTTTCTTTACTCTAAGCTAAGAAGAAAAGCTAAGCTCTATCTTTCTTTACTCTAAGCTACTCTACTCTAAGCTAAGAAGAAAAATCTTTCTTTCCCTCTCTAAGCTCTAAGAAAGTAGAAGTAAAAGTAGTAAAAGCTTAACTCTGCCTCCGAGAATTTTCCCGCGGCACCGTGGCTGGCCACAACAGGCAGCTTACACCTATCCATAGCCCTTTAATTTCTTTTGTCTGTCTAATTGCTCTGGCTAGAGTTTCCAGGAGTATGTTGAATAGAAGTGGTGAAAGAGGGCATCCCTGTCTTGTTCCAGTTTTTAGAGGGTATGATTTCAATTTTTCTCCATTTAGAATGATGTTGGCCTTGGGCTTAGCATAGATAGCTTTTATAATGTTTCACATAGTAGGTATATTCCTACTATCCCTAGTTTTTCTAGTCTTTTGAACATGAAGTCATACTGTATTTTGTCAAATGCTTTTTCTGCATCTATTGAGATGATCATGATTCTTGTCTTTATGTCTATCAATGTGATGAATTATACTTATTAATTGCCATATGTTGAACCAGGCTTGCATCCCTGGGATGAACTCTACTTGGTCAGATGCACTGTTTTTTTAAAATATGTTTTTGTATGTGATGTGCCAGAATTTTATTGAGAATTTTTGCATCTATGTTCATCAGGAATATTGTTCCAAAGTTTTCTTTCCTTGGTATGTCTTTGTCTGGTTTTGGTATCAGGGTGATATTAGCCTCATAGAATGAGTTTGGAAGGGTTTCCTTCTTTTCTATTTCATGGAGTATTGGTGTTAATTCTTCTTTGAAGGTCTTGTAGAACTCAGCTGAAAATCTGTCTGGTCCTGGCTTTTCTTGGTTTGTAGGCTTTTGATGGAGTCTTCTATTTTATTGCTTGAAATTGATCTGTTTAAATTCTGTCACTTCTGAAAATAAGGATATTGTGCTTGCCCTTCAGATCCCCTTAGCCTACTTGGAATTGAGATCTGAGTAGATTACTTACAATACAGAGGAATAAATATGACTAAAGGGATATATATTTTAAAATATATTTTACTTAGACTTTTGATTTACTTATTTAAAAGCTGTAAGTAAAGATAATATTTTCATGAGATTTTACTGAATTCTAGACTTCTCTTTTGAAAAAAAGGCCAATTAAATCTAGGTTTGAATTTCACATACTAAGGTATTTGAAAGTCATTTTTAATTTAAAACTTATGCAAAAAATCTAAGGAAACCATAAAAATTATATTTTCTGTTTTCCTGAGAAACTTCCTCCACAAAATGTCCAGGTATGGTGCTGAACACATGATGGTTCACAGGGCTAACTAGGTGAGACTCAGGTTTGTGTAGTCTGAGGCACTAAAATTAAAGCTATGACTTTTTTATCCCATCAGACTACTCCAGATACAAGTTCTACCTTTTGTCAGGATGCCAAGGAATTAACCACTTAAGTAATGTATCTGGCATCACAATATCTGGTTTTTTAAATACTCTTTGCAATAAAACATAACAACGTTGCACTTGAGTTTTCATGGCCTTTTCTTTTGATTGTCTCTGAACAGACACATATTCAATTTACAAGATGCACTTAACTTTACTGTTTTCAAAACCATAGATAAAATTTTGTGTTGCTTTCAATAAGTATTTTAATAGAAAGCATGACAATAGTAGGGAGCACAGTAAAATCTAGTGACTTCCCAAGACATCCCTAAACCATTCACTGATTTCAGAAATTGTGCGAACGATACTGAGAGAATCCACACTCCAAAATCAAGCACCAAACATTCTCAAATCAAATATAATTAGAAGGAACAGTTGAAAGTAAGGAAACTAGTTCTATATGAAAAACCTATAACTAAAGAAATATTTAAGTCATTCCCTCATGTTAATAAAACCAAAACACTTGGATATGAACACATGTCATTCAGAAATGACATTATCAGTGCTGAACAGAGAGCAGTATAATTGGAAATCCAATTGATAGTCATAAGGAAGATTTAAAGGCACTATGAAACTAAATATAAGCATCCCCATATGCATAATGGAGAACATGAGTGCAGTAGAACATAATGCTATTCATAAATGATATAAATTTGCTTTATTCTACAGGTAATGTTTTATTCCATTTTCTTTGTCTCTTAAAAATACTCATAATACTTTTTTGTCCTCAATATCCATAGAGTAAAAGCACCGTATATATTCTATCTTGCTTCTAAAGAAAAGGAACAAGCTCATTCTTTCCATTGGCATTGCAATTCACTGCTTTTCCCCAACATATCACCTCTTTTACTATGTCCAGATCACGGGTATTGAAAATGTAAACCAGTCCTCCTGTCTTAAAAACATACATAAGAACTCTTTCTTTAAAAAATAATAAAAAATAAGTAAACTTTTCTCATATTGGGATCTGGGGCACTGTAAGAAAGGTATTCCAATTGATGGCAGAAAGCCATCATGAGGAAACAAACTGTATATAAGCATGGGGACAGAGCCTTTGTAGCTCTGAAATAGCTTACACAAAGAACTCATATATAAATTTGGCTCACCTCAGCAATGCTTTTTCTTTAAATTACACAGAAATCTGAAATGCATTGGGTGTGTGTAAGGGCAAACTGTGGCCCTGAGTAAAAAATGTGTATTTAAAAGGGGAAATGTGGAAGTAATTATTACCTTGATGTATTTACCAGAATGCACAGAATGTATTCAGCATGTCTTGTCTGGGCATTCAGAGTTTCGCAGCAAACCAATGACTCTAAAATTCCAGCATTTATCATCATGTTATACAAGAATTAATGATGAACCACCTTTACTCAGGTGCTGTTGCCATGGGAAGCCTCAGTGAGCCAGTCTGGTCAGATAGATTGAAATTATCATTTCAAATGTGTGAATCACACTATTTATGGCTTACCTAGACTCTGGTTCAAAATGAAGAAATTAGTGTTGCAGAAGGAACTTCAGAGAAATAAATAGAAACTTTAGGTTTTTTTTTCTTTTTTTTCTGTTTACATTCTAAAAAAGCAAGACTTAGGAAGGAGTATTAAGCAACTGCAAAAAATTAAAAAAGAATCTGGTTAGATTTCATGATTACTATTGGACTTTTAAAACTGTGCTCATGGCTAAAGCAACATCCATATTTTGTGCTAACCAGACTTAAAAGAAGGCTCTTTAAGTATTAAGACGTGGTACAATGGATGGGTTGCAATGGTCTAGTTACAGTAGATATACTCTACAATGACATTATTAATATGGAACAGAGAGTAGTATAATTGTTAATCTAATGAATGACTGTAAGTAAAACTTAAAGGCATTATGAAATACACACACACACACACATACACACACATTCTTGTGTGCTTAAAGAAGAAAGTGAGTGCAATAGAACCTAATTCTATTCATTAATAATATTATAAATTTGCTTTGTGCTGAAACAAGAAATGTACAGAAATATAAATCTTGAGTGGGGAAAGCCAACAGAAGGAATCCAAGTCAGAGATCTTGAAGAAATGCCCAAAGCAAGAAGCTGATTATAACATAGGAGAATCTCTAATCCTGTGGTCTAATCTAGACAAAGCAACAAGTTGGGCTAGGAAAAAAAAAAAAAAGTTATATTGAAAGTGGACAGGACAAAAACAGTATGGAGTATTCCCTATAATTCTAACAAATATTGATGCACATTTAGGGCTTATATTATGAAATTACTAGTGTGTCATACATGAATATACTGAGCCAGCCAAATGGTATAGGATCAAGAGAACTAAATCTTTGCATTTGCCTTGGCTTCAAGAACAATAGATGATAAACATGGTCTCTTTGTAACAAAGTTCTTGGACACATTTCTACAACCTCCTGTTCATTTGTAATCACACCTCACTAATTCTCTCAGTGAACTTAAAAATAATGGATACAAATAAAATGCTGATCTAACAAAGTGGAAGGATTTGGAGTTTCTGGTTTATATAGAACCTTGAAAAACCTAATCTACAAAGAGGAAACAAGGCTTGATTGAGTATTTAAAGGCACACAATAGTTTTCTGGTGAGGGAAAGTGCTAGAAAGGTCATTGAGGGTAAAGGATGGTAGTTTGTTTTGGATGGACCATGGATTGTATGCAGGGTAAAAGCAGGAGAAAAGGTTAGAGATGTTGAATCTGAGGCCATATTCCAAAGCAGGAAATCAACCTGTGCTAGGGAATTTGTATTCTGTCTTTTAGGTAGTGATGAACTATTAAAACTACTAATGTAGGTGTCACATGTTTAAATGCAAACCTCAGAAGACTTCCTCTGGCAGCAACACGAAATATAGTTGGGAAGCAGGCAAAACTGGAGAGGAGTGAGAACAGTTAAAATAAACTTTTTGACATGATTCAGTCCCACAATATTGAGCTTATGGAATAAACAGCAATAGTGGAAGATCAGAGGAGTGGACAGTTTGAGAATATTCAGGAGTGTAGAAGCATGTATGGAAGTGGGGTATAAAGGAGGAAAAAAAATTTAACTGATGATATGGGATACAGAAGGGGGGATAAAAAAAGGAACTTTAGTTTTTAAGCAATGTGCCTGTAGGACATCTGGATGAATTTTCCTAAGAGCAAATGGAATGGTTGCTTTCAGAACAAAATGCTATTATTTCAGATACTTTTTGCTGCAAGTGATACAAACTCAATTCAAAGCAGTGTAGACTAAATCAATAGATTTACTGGCCTTTGTAACTGGGCACAGCTGGATTCAGAGATGGAAACATTGTTCTTAGAACTTTATCTCTCATTTCTCTCTGCTTCTGTTTGGCTTTGTCCAGAAGGGAGTCAAATGACAGCTCTAATCCTATAGCTTCTTGATTCTTGAAGAACACAAAGCAAGTTTTAGCAAATTAAAAAAAAAAAAAAATACTTTTTTTTTTTTTTTTGCATCCTATCACTTTGCATTGGAATGAAACTAGAAATTAGCAATGATAAAAATCAGAAAACATTTTAAATACTTGAGATTAAATAATACACTTTTGAACAAGGAATGGATCATAGAAGAAGTCAGGAGAGAAATAAAAAATGTTGGGAATCAAATAAGAATAAAAATACACATCAAAATCTCTGGAGCAGTATGAAGGTAGTTCTAATGGGAGAGTACTTTGTACATTAAAAAAAATGTACCAAATAAATAATCTATGTTATAACTCAAGTCCCCAGAAAAAGAAATAAAAACTAATGCCCAAATCAGTAGAAGACAGGAAATAATTTAGATTAGAGTTAAAATTACTAAAATTGAGAATTAAAAAAATCAATGTAAAAGATCAATGCAATTAAGAGTTTGTTCTTTGAAAAGATAAATATGAATGATAAGTGCTTATCCAAAATAATCAAAATTAAGAGAAAGAAGATCCAAATCAACAAAATTGGACATGAAAGCAAAGCTACCACCACAGAGATTTCTGAAATCCAGAGGATCATTAGAAACTCTTTTGAAAATTTATAGCCCAATAAACTGGAAAATCTAGGAGATACTGACAAATTCTAGATACATATAACCAACCCAAATTGAATCATGAAAATATAGATAACCTAAACAGCCCAATATCAAGTAATCAGATTGTAACAATAATTAAAAGAGTTCCAACAAAGAAAAGCATGGGACCAGATGGATTCTCAATTGAGTTCTACCAGACCTTTAAAGAAGAACTAATGCCAATCCTCCTCAAATTATTCTATAAAATAGGGAGGGGACACTGCTAAATATATTCTATGAAGCAAGTATACCAAACCAGACAAGAATATATCAAGGAGAAGCTTCAGATCAATATCCCTGATAAATATAGATACAAACATCCTTTAAAAATATTGGTAAACCACATTCAAAAACATATTTAGAACATAGTATACCATGATCAAGTGGGTTTTATCCCAGGGATGCAAGATTGGTTCAATATATACAAATCAATGAATGTAATTCAACACATAAACAAAGTTAAAGACAAAAATCACACAATTATCTCAATCGGTGGAAGAAAAATCACTTGACAAAATCCAGCACTCACTCATGTTAAAAACACTGGAGAAGCAAGTGATAGAAGCAACTTACCTCAAAAATTTAAAGGCTATATATGACACACACAAAACCAACATCATACTGAAGAAAAACTGAAAGCATTTACTCTAAAATCAGGAACAAAACAAGCATGTCCACTCTCACTACTTCTATTCAACATGGTCCTTGAAATGCTAGTCAGAAGAATCAGCCAAGGTAGGCCAAAAGGAGGAGGAAAAAGTGGAAGTGCAGTGGGAGGAATCCCATTGAAATAGAAGGGAGATCAGTGGAATAGAGCAACAGAATAGAGGGGGAGGGAGAAGGAATGGAAAAAGGAGGAACAGTAGAATGAAAATTACCAAATTATGCTATGTACATATATGAATATACCACAATGAATTTCCCCTTTATGTGTATCTAGAAAATGCCAATTTGAAAAAAAAAAGTATCTATAAATAGAAGGAAAATAAATAGAGGAAGGGAAATAGAGGGAGAGGAGGCAAAGAAGAAGTACTGGGGGCTAAAATGAAGCAAATTATATTCCATGCATGTATGATGTGTCAAAATGTATCCCAACATTATGTATAACTATAATGCACAAAAAAAATACCTTAACAAAGAAAATGCTTCTGCCAATGTTTCAGTCAGAATTTCTGGACACTGATTAGCTTAATTTGTCATGATTCAATTATATTATCAGAACATGAAATACTTGGGCTGTGCAATCCTTGATCATATTCCCTTTTCAGTTTTCTGTGTCCTGAAGCCTCCATGACAGCCCTCCCAAGAGAACCACAAGGGGTGGGAAGGGGAAATCTTTCCTGGAAAGGCGAGCTCTGAGTGTCACCTTCTTTCCTTCCATAAGCTCAACCTAACCATGAGGGAAAAGACTAGATTACCCTCCTTGTCAGATCTGCATATATAGCTTGTATCTTTAGCCAATGAAACTGTATCATACATTTAAAACTCTGTTGAGAGGATGGATTTCCTGTGAAGTGTTCTTACTCCAATAAAACAGTTTTTATTTAAAAAACAAAACAAAACAAACAAACAACAACAACAACAACAAAAAAAAAACAACCTCTACCTTTCAAGATTTGAAAGGCCTTATACTAAGTACCATACGATAAGAAACAATACAACTATAATTGTGATGACAATTAAATAACCAGAAATTTCTCCTGCAGATATGGCTGCATTGCTAGACTCTCCTCCAACAACAACAATAACACAAATGGATGAAGATGGCATTAAAACCTCTGAAAGTGAGCCCAGCCTTCAAAGGGCTGACACTTATCTCAAATGTCAAAATACAAACACTTGTTTTTTTCTTCTTGATATGTTAAAGAAGATTTTTAAAAGTATAGTGTCCACTGAGGGGACAAGCAGAGAAACAGAGTCATTTGGGAGAACTCTTTGGAAACAAACCTTGTCCCCTGAACAAAGGACACAAGGCTGAGAGAAAACAGGGTGTGTGTGTGGGTGTGTGTGTATGTGTAAAGGTGGTAGAGGAGGGTCCTGGAAGCAAAGGACATGCTTTGTTCAAGCCCACTGCTCAAATCACTCAAAGTGAATGTTTAGTCAGACTCTCCAAATATCTCCATTCCATCACTCCCAGTGCCTTGGGTGATTTAGGTTTTTTTTTTTTTTCTCCCATTGATTTTGATATTTTATTGTACATATTTATGAGTTACAATGTGATGTTAAAGGATACACATAGGTAGCCAAATGGTTATTATAGTGCTTTTGAAAGTGACTAGAGCTGCCTAGAAATCCAGAAGTGAAAAGGTAAAAAGAGTATGAGGAATCCCCATAGCCTTGTTTCAGTCAGTTTGCATTGCTATGGCCTGAAGACCAAACTAAAACAACTTAAAGGAGGACAAGTTTATTTTTGTCCACAGTTTCAGAGGTTTAGTTCATGATTGGCTGGCCCCAGATCTCTGGGCCTGAAGTGAGGCAGAACCTCATTGTGTAAGGGTATGGCAGAGGACAGCAGCTCGGGACCTGACAACCAGGAAGCAGAGAGAGAGCTCCACTCACAAGGGACAAAACATAAACCTCAAAGGCCCACCTCCAGTGACCTACTTCCTCCAGCCACACCTTCTCTGCCTATGGTTACTATCCAGTTAATCCATATCAGTGGATGGATCCATTGATTAGATTACATCTCATAACTCTAATCATTTCATCTCTGAACATTCTTGCTTGTCTCACACATGAGTTTTGGGGGGTAGCATATCCAAACCATAATAACCTGTCTTCCTGGGGAGCTTGGTGATCAGCCCCATTCTGCATTTGGCAACTCCAGTGACAAACCAAGCATACTGGGCACTTGGCTAGCCTTGATCATGCCCTAAGGTTATTGCTCAGGCTTACAGAGAGATATGAAACCTAGAGAAGAGTGATACCCTGGGAGCCTCAGATTTGAGAAGTATGCATAAACAGGCTTCAAGGGCCCTAGTGAAAAACAGGTAAATTATAATTTAAGAGCTTAAATTATAATTTTAAAATATTCACACAGAGCATATGGGTATCAGGTCCTGCAAATATTTAGGGCAAGCATGACTGTGGCATTTGCCAATTCAAGAGATTACAATATTTTTAATAAATAAAAAGTTTATAATGAAACTAATTCTGTTCCTGCTTAAAAAAGAAATGTCTCTGTCTCAAAAGTTTTATTAATCCTAAAGGAACACTCCCAACTTCACTGAATTTGCCTTGGAAGTGGGTTCCCTATCTTTTCTCATGTAAGATAATCAACCATAAGAAACATTTACAAAGTGGCTTTTATATTTTACTTGATTTAGTTTCATATTTTAAAAGCATCTACTTGTGTTTACTTTTGTGTATTTTTTTCTTTTGCTAACTTCCTGTATGGTTCCTTTTTCTGTTCTTTTTCCTGGAATGTAGGTGGTACTTGAAATATTACAAATTTTACCTATAGGAAAAAATCATAGATTTACCTATGAGAAATCAGTGAGCAGGAAATTTTAGGTTCTTAGTTATGGGGGTCGTCTTCCAGTAACTTTTTACAGTGCATTTTGTGATGGGCCACTTGCCTGCCCTGCCTATTAGCTAATTTGTGGTCCAGTTACAGAGCATCCAAGAACTTTCCCACCTGGAGAAGTCAATTTCCTGACACATCCCCTTTTGTTGCAGGATTCTGGACCATCTTCAAAGGTTTTTGCCCTGGTTTTTGTCAAATCTTTAAAATGTGAAGGACAATAAATATGCAATCTAGTTCAATATATTATGTTATTTTAACTTTAAAAAAGTAATCTCAGGTACAGTAAATATATTTGGTGATAGTCTAATGGATAATGGAATAATTATACAAATAAAGTGTGGAAGAAGAGTTTGATTTAAGATAATGCATTTTGACTGGTGTTAGTGTCCAATATGGCAGAATCTGTTTAAATTTTCAAAGCCATTTGAAGTCTGTAGATGATTCGGTTTCTGTAACCTCAAAAACAGATGTCTGAAAAGTCTTATTGTGCTTTTCTACAAATGGTGCATAGGAAGAGTGTTTGCAGAGCAGGAATTACATCAACCCTGTTCTGTGTGTCTCTGTCTTCAGTTGTATTCTTTATGGTCTGTGCTACATAAACTTTTTATGGAGAGTGGGAGGAGACAGT
Organism: Tamias sibiricus; assembly: GCA_025594165.1. Lineage (NCBI taxonomy): Eukaryota > Metazoa > Chordata > Mammalia > Rodentia > Sciuridae > Tamias > Tamias sibiricus. The sequence goes on from CM046664.1 coordinate 74,078,652, forward strand.
AGCTGAAGTAAAACTCAGTGTCTTACCATGAGAGAACTTTTATTACAACTTCCTCTGTGACTGAGCAGAAACCAAAAACAATAGAAAACTTTTAGCCACAAAATGCTCTTGAAGCATTTCTAACCAATAGAAGTGCCCAATTTTGATAACCACCGAGAAAGAAAAAACCTTTTCTGGTAACTATTCCACACATCTAAGTGTTGTCAAAATCACATGAAACCTGGGTTCAGATCAAACTGAATTCTTACTAGCTGTAGTTCTCAAGTGAATTGTTTAGTGTCTCTTGTATAGTTTAGGGGAGAATATTTTCTGAGGAAGAAATAAATACTGTACCGAGTCTGGCACGTGATACGTGATCAGCAGTAACTAGTCATACATATATTTGTATGGCCATAATAGAATCACATGCATGACCACAGATCTCATTCCTTTAATAGTTCAGTATTAATAAATCAATACTATTCTAATTAATAGCATTTGACACCTGATACATGTGCCCACTTTTTAAAAGCAGCAGTTCATCTGAACAATTAGACATGAAAAACATAATTAATGCATTACAAATGCATAGTTAATGAATTTATACCATATGATTGACTGAAATTTTAACTAATATATAGGCAATGGCAGAAACAGCTGTAACATATTATAGTTCCTCTATTCATTTCAATAAAGTTTTGTCTTATTCTTAATGGAAAATAGACACCCTTATGTGTTTAAATCTTAACAGTTATTTTGGAATTTAAATGTTCTTTTTCTCCCCAATTAGTTTATTTTGCTTTATTGAACTTTTATTTCTAACCACCTAAATTTTCTTTATGGGCATCTATTTAATAAATCAAATCTAAGATGCTCCAATACCAGCTTCAAATTCACTACTCTTCTTTGTCTCCTACCTCCAAACAATTAACCCTTTTGGTTTTGCTATTTTTGTTAATTGTTGTATTTTCTTCATGTCACCTTCACTTGTCCCCTCCTTCCTTTAAGTTCTTTATCCAAACTGCTAAGTAATAAAAAAGTTAATGTGAAACCACTTTTTCTATGTATTTTATGCATATCATAGGTATCATTATATATATGTGCCTATGTGTATGTACATAAATATGAAAGCTAGCACAAATATGGAAATTAGCATGTCTGTACATATGTGCTGGATACGCATATATACACATATGCTATCTTTTTTTATATGTGTTGCTAGCTATCATATATATCTCTGTGTGTGTGTCTCTGTGTGTATATGGAGAGGGAGAGAGAAAGAGGGAGAGAGAGGGAGAGAGAGAGAGAGAGAGAGAGAGAGAGAGAGAGAGAGAGATTGAGATTTTAAAAATTAACTCATGTTGACTCATGAAATTATGGAGGCTGGTAATTTCAAAAGTTCCAAAAAGTGGGTAATGGGGCTGAAGACCCAGGGATGTACCAATGTAACAGTTCAAGTCCAAAGGCCCCATCAGGATGGAGACCTAGAAGATAATCCATGGTACAGACAGTGTGTGAAGACAGTCTGCTGGAGAATTCCCTTTTGACAGAAAGGTTAACCTTTTGTTCCAGTTAACACTTGAACTGATTGGGTAAGGCAACTGTGTTATGGAGAACAATCTGATTTACTCAAACTCCATCAACTTAAATGTAAATGTCATCCAGAATAATATTTGAACAAATATCTGGGCATTTTGGTCCAGTCAAATTAACACTTAAAATTAACAATCTCAATTACTAGTCAACAAATTTCTCGTAATTCTGCCAAATTGGGCACTTGTGGTTCCAATACACCACCCCATGCTTCTCCATCATCTGCCTTTATCATGCTATTTCCTTTTATTAATCATTACACTTCTGTATCTCATCTTACAATTCAATAAAAGATATGTTGAGTGAATAAAAAGATAAATATAAGTAGGCACATAAAAATTAGCATTCAATACAAAAGTTATCGCCTAAAGTTATAATTGAATAAGGCTTTTACAAATCATAATACAACCAGGCTTGAATGGAATTGGAAGTTCTCCCCATCAGTGACAGCATCTTGAAGTCATTGGCTGCTTCTATGCCTGATGATCTTCACATGGATTTAGCCCATGTTGTGGGCTAAAAGTGTGGTCTCTAGATGTAAAGTATGGGCATCATCTGGGGAGAACTTGTTAGAAATGCAAATTTGCAGGCTCCATCCTAGACCAACTGAATCAGAATCTCTGCAGATGGGGCCCAGGACAGCTGGTGTTTTCCATACCCTACATGCAATGATGGTGCAACTGAAGGTGGAGAACCATTGGTCTGTGGATAATGTCCTTCAAATTTCATCAAGGGGGGCTGAGGTTGTGGTAGATTGGTAGAACACTTGCCTAGCATGTGTGAGGCACTGGGTTTGATCCTTTGCACTACATAAAAATAAATAAATAAAAGTATTGTGTCTATCTACAAAATATATATATATATGTATATATATATATATATGTATATAAATACACACACACACACACACACACATATAATTTCATCAAGGGATAAAACACTCACAAAATAAGCTCATTAACAATAGTAATGATAAAGATAAGCAATTTTCAAGAACTGGGTATTTTGATTAGGAGGGATGTAAAAGATGTGAGAAACAGCAAGTAGTTAAGTGCAGTCAGATGACCTGGCTTTGAAATACTAGCTTTTTTCTGTCCTATTTGTGTGGGCTTAAATATGCTCCAGAAACTCTTCTCTAAATTTCAATGGGTAGAGTCAGTTTGTTTGATGGACCATCTACCCATTTTGTTTCTCACAGCTCAGTGGTAGCACAAGCAAAGAGAAGAGAACTCCAGTTGGGCTTTTTCTTTTGGGGGTGGGAGGAGACAGTTTTTCCAATAAATATTTGCCCTGGGAAGAGTTCAGAGAAAATTCTGCGCGGAAATCAACCAGTTCATGAGAAGAGGCCTGCAGATGTTGCACTTGGAGATCCCCCTATGAAACAGCACAGGCAGAGCACCCATAATGTGGCCTCCCAGTGATCAAGCTCTGTTTTTTTGATCTAGTTATATTTATGCTATACCTTTAAATTAAAACAACTGTCAAGAATCTCTAAACAGTGTAGTTAAATCCCTAAAAGAAAAGAAAGCAACCGAAACAAAGAAAAGAAATAAGAACTTGGATGAAATAGAAACAAAGTGGAGAACAAACTTCTAAAAATATGAAACATGCTGGACATGGTGGCACACGCCTGTAATCACACACCTGTAATCCCAGTGGCTCAGGAGAATGAGGCAGGAGGATCTTGAATTCAAAGCCAGCCTCAGCAACTTAGCAAGGCACTAAACAACTCAGTCTCTAATAAAATACAAAAAGGGGGCTGGGGATGTGGCTTAGTGGTTAAAGTGCCCCTGAGTTAAATTTTAGTTATAAAAAGAACAAAACAAAAAACAAAACAAACAAACAACAACAACAAAAAAAAAAAACCCTGAAACTTCTTCATTAAAGGGTAATTGTTTAAATCTATGCTTCTTTAAGTTCTTTCATGAGATTCTTCCTAATAGTGGAAAAGGATGGGTTGGAATGGTTTTGAAAGATTGTTTATCTTCAAATTTTATTATCATATCAAGTCTTTCTTGCTCAGTCTACTTTATAGAATCCAGCAAAGACATTCACTTTGGTTTATATCTGAGAGATAACTGTACCCTCATATACACTGGATATATTCATAAAATGTTGTCAGAATCCTTTAAATATAAGGCAGATTTTATAAGTGTGAAAATCAGAGGCTTGTGTTATGTGTGAGCCATAGGATGGAGGTTTGCTGACTTCTGGGATGCTATATGCTTTGGGCTACCGAAGAAGCTCTCAGATACAATGTTGTTCTTTGTTTTTGCCACCTGTTATCTAGAATTTAGCTAGCTGTTTCCTTTATTAGGAGAAAACTGATGAGGAAAGTTTGAAGTCTTAAATTATCTTCTATCTTTCTTAATAAACTAATATAAATTACAATGTAGTAATGTTGATATAATTACAAAGACCCAACAGAAATATTAGAAGTCAGCTATAATTATTACAACAAAGATCAGCAAATGATCCTATGTGTTGACATTTAAAAAGTATAGAAAAAAAAACCTTTTCATTGTAATTATAGTGTTCCAATATGTATGTTTGAAATGTTTTGCATGATGTTTTATGGCCAAGAGAAAAAAAAATGTAGATTTACGTATACAAACTTCATACAATTAATTATACGACAGCATTTTGAAGAAATTACAACCTCCAAATAGTCTAATAATTAAAGTTAAAAACATTTCAAAAATTATTTCTTGCTGGACTGGGGATGTGGGGATGTAGTTCAGTAGTAGAATATTTGCCCAGCATATACAAGATCCTGGGTTCAATTCCCAGTTCAAAACAAAAAAAGTAAACAATTTTTTAAATTTCATATTAATAGTCTCCTAAAATATTTTGTTTTTCCCAACACAAAGTTTTTTGATTATGACATTATGAATCATATACCATATATAATTGAACTTTATGTTAATGACTTAAAATCATCAGGAATCATCTATTTAAAGAGGCAAAATAAAGTGCTTGAGTTTCTAGAAGACTACTCATTGTATATTGAGAACTTTATTATTATTGTAATTTCTAGTGTCACACTATAAAAAATGACTACTAATAAAGATCAATGAGGTAATGTTTGTAGCATCCTTGTATACATTCTTGAAACTGAAATTTCTTATGGGTAATACATCTGGGGTTTAAAAATAATTACCTATAGAATAGGAATAGGAATAGGAATAGTAAACAGTAAGCAAGGATTCCTGCAACCAAATCCTGGAGTGTAGCCAACCCCCAGCAGTGAAATGATTTCTGCAACCAGGGTGATTGGATTGGATCTGGGCAGGTGATGGAGCTTTATTATATTAGTATAATTGACATTTGAAAACTTTTAATAGTAAATGGCTCCACTTAAAAATAATAGGTAAATTCTTACTGGTATATTTATTCATCTAGGAAAATAATTTATTCATTGAAATTCCACAGTAGCTTTTTGGTCTTCTAAAGGTTATGAAGCCATTTAATGAAAAACATGCTATTTGGGTAGGTAAATACTCCATTTGCCATCAACCCTACAGTGTGTGTAATAAGGTTCTACAAAAAAAAAAAAAAAAAAAAAAAAAAAAAAAAAAAAAAAGTCATTTCCTGTTCACATTTTTATGTCAGAAGCAAGAAATAAATTTCCTGTAGTTCTTCCTTGTTTTAGTAACCTTTTTCACTGCTATGACTAAGGACCCAACCAGAACAATTGTAGAGGAGGAAAGGTTTATTTGGGGAATCACAGTTTCAGAGGGCTCAGTCCATAGACAACAGGCTCCATTGCTCAAGCTTGAGGTGAGGCAGAACATCATGGCGGAAGTGGTGTGGGCAGAGGGAAGCAGTTCACATGATGATCAGCAAGCAGAAAGAGCGCTCTACTTACCAGATACAAATATATACCCAAAAGCCACACCCCAATGCCCCATCTCCTCCAGCCACATCCCATCTGATTTCAGTTACCACCCAATCCCATTAGGTGATTATTTCACTGATTGGGGTAAGGCTCTCAGGTTCTCTGAATCTTCTTGCATCGTCTCACATGTGAGCTTTTGGGAGACATCTCACATCCAAACCATAACATTCCTATAATTATTTAGCAGAGGTTTTTTTGTTTTGTTTTATTTATTTTTTTAATCACATAAATAAAACAGGTACTCAGTTAAATGGAGACAGGAGAAATAAGATCTGGTGTTCTATTGCACAGTACAGTGACTGGAGATAGTATACTATATATCTCAAAAAATGTTAGAAGATATTAAATGTTTTCTTCACAAAGAATGACAATTTTTTGAGTAGATAAGTTTACCCTAATCTGAATATTAGACAATGCATGCAGTATTTGAATATCACATTGGCATCCCCAATGTATGTACAATTTAATGTATTAATTTAAAAATTGTTATTAAAAAGCCCTGTTATGTGATATTGCATTATTGTGACAAGACAGCAGGATGAGAAAGTGTAACCAGAGTCATTTGTTATAATTCAGTTTCTTTGGACTTTTGCTTCTTCATGTAACTCATAAAGCAGGGAGGACTACAGCCACACTGTTCAAGTAAACTTTCTAAGAATATGTAATGTTCTACCTGCACTTTCCCATTCAGTAGCCACAAAACACATATGCCTATTAAATCCTTGAAACATATGACAAAGGAACTAATTCTTCTCGTTTCACTTAATTTTAAAAGTATTTTTTAAAGGGCAATTTTAGGTTCACAGAGAAACTGAGAGAAAGCTACAGAGATTAGGTGCAGAGATTTCTCATATACTCTCTACAATGAGTAGAGCTTCTGGGCTACCCCCTTTACCAACATCCTACTAGAATGGTACATTTGATCAAATTGATGAACCTACACTGACACACTATAATTGCCCAAAGTCTTTATTTTCCATTAGGGTTCACTCTTGGTGTTAGACAGTTTATGGCTTTGGACAAATGCATCTGATTTGTATTTATGATTATAATATCATTCAGAGTAGTTATATTGCCCTAAAAATCTTTGGTGTTCTGCCTATTCATCCCTGCTCACCAGAACCCTCACAACCACTGATCATTTTGCTTTCTCCAACTTTTGCCTTTTCCAGAATACTGTGTAGTTGGAATCACAGTTTGTAGACTTTTCAGATTGGCTTCTTTCACTTCGTAAAATATGAATTTACTTTCCCCCATGTCTTTTCATGCCTTGATAATATTTTAAAGCTGAATAACATTCCATTTCAGATGTACCACAGTTAAATTTAACTATTTGTTTACCAAAGGACATCTTGATTGCTTCCATGTTCTGGCAACTGTGAATAAGGCAGGTACAAACATTTGTGTGCTGGTTTTTCTACGGATGTAAGTTTTCAACTCTTTTGGGTAAGTACCAAGAAGTGTAATTACTGGGTCAAATGGTAAAAGTGTATTTAGTTTAGTAAGAAATCACCCAACTGTCTTCCAAAGTGACAGTACATTTCGTGTTTTATCAGCTATGAATGAGAGTTCCTTTTCTCCACATCCTTGCCAGAGAGCTCCAGCAGATATAGGCAGTTCCTTTTCCCCTCTCCCTACAGGAAACCTGCAAGGATTTTTCTCTGATGATTCAGTTGAGAACCTGGTCAAGTTCCTGGAGGTAAATATCACAAAATGGTGGGAGTCTCCTTATGACTGAGTTCCCCCAGTGAATTTAACCCTCAGAAGTGCCCACACTAAACCTCCAGCAATTTGTTAATTATAGTTTAGGATTTCCTATCCCAGAGTTGATTCCCTGGGGGTTTCCACTTGTGAGTTTGCTTCAGTAAGCTGTGGCTCCTTGTATTTACCTGTCTGTGTGTCTAGTCTTGGAACACAATTTGATTGTGTCCTGCCCCTCTTTTTTGGATCAAAGAATTGTTGCTTTTTTTCATTGTGTAACTTTTAACTTGTTGTTAGGATGGAGTGGCAACTTCCAAACTCCTTACATGTGAAACTGAAACCCAAAGTCAATTTTAATTGATAATTTTAATTTAAATAGCCACATGTGGCTAGTAACTATCATGGACATTGCAGGACTATACAATCTCAAGATAGTTTTCTAATTAGATTTTTTTATTCTGTGTAATAATGTTGATTCTAATCATATAACCATGACAGTTTGGAAACTTCTCTACGAAGAGTTTGTTAAAATCAAGTTACAGAACCAATAATTGAAAATTCTGAAAAGTATCTAGATTTGTATTTGGTATAAGATATTATTATATGACAAAATTATTCAATAACTAATAATGAGAAAAATACATATGATTACAGTATGGTAACAGAGAATAGATTCCTCTGTTGAATTAAAGTAGAGCCACAAATCACATTTATGGTTGTATGACTCTGGACATGTCAACTTTCTTCATTGTACCTTAAATTTTACATCCACCAAAGATAAAAATATTTTATTAGTATAATTATGAGTGCCAAATGTGCTAAGTGCTCAACATATTGTCAAACACATAGCAGATCCTGAAGACATTATATTTTCCCCTTTAAAAAATTTTCAAGTTAACTTAAAAAATACTTTGTGCACAACTTTATTATAGTCTGGAGGATAATCATTTTTTGTCACTTCCTATTGGATTTGGATTCATTTCTTTAAAAAAAAAAGCCACAAATAACAGCAATAAAAAACCACAGTGAATTATAAATCATACATTGAAACAGGACAGAGTTCAAACACTGAACAAAAGAAAAATATTCTTCACCTTGAAGGTTCCTTTTTCCAAACCACTAAGTTAAAGGATTTCTTTGCCCACTGTTGGTGCTGGCAGGGGAACCACAACCTATTTATTTTCCTTCTCATCTCCCTTTGCTCCAAGTGTTCAATTCTAAGTCTTGCCACCAGCGATGTTGGCTCCCACTCTTCCAAAGAGACCCTCTCATATAGGGAAGGATTTGGGACAGCCAGGTTGCAGATGGCTCCATGCCCCAGCAGGACTGCCAAATATGTGAGAGCAGCTTTCCCCACTAGGTATGGGCTGTGTCCAGGCATGCTTGGTGCCAGAAGATGTGTGGGGTCCATTCTTACAAAAGGGCTCCTGTTCATTGCTTAAGCATTCTTGGAAAGCCAAATTCCAAAGCTTAACAAACAACAGAGATAAATTCTGCAACAATATACATTGACATTTATAGTACAGCTGTGAGGAGGGTTTAGAGAAAGTAAAAAGGACACTCACTAAGATTGACACAACAACAAAAACAGCATCAAGCTTAGTCAACCTAGAACCGTACTGACATGCATTCTCATCTGAAGTGATGTTGCACAGAGATTACTATTTTAAAGGATCCACGAGTTTCCTATAATTGTGTTTGCTTTTCTCTTTCTGATCAACATCCTGTGAAAGCTACTGGCTGCTCTCCATTTGTGAAGGGACTCTCTCCTCAGACCTTCTAGTATTTTTCAAGATCTGTGGGGAAAAAAAGGATTGATTTGTGAAGACTGAGAAACATAATTCAGCCAGAATAATAAGCCAAGAATATTTCTTCAAGTAAGACCCCTTATCACAAAAGGAGTATGTTATGTAGTGTGGTTGTGACCATAAGTCTCTCTGGTTTATACTGAACTGTGTGGATATTTTTCTTTTCAGGAATAGAGTGCATTGCTTCCTTTAACAACTTTTTTCAGCTTTAAGCCTTTCTATTTTCAAGAAGCACATGCTTAAGATTCAGTGGCAACTTGGAAACATGTGATGAATGTATAGTAAAATACTGCACCTATGCTCATGCTAAGGGCTCAAAAGGAAAATTAAATTGTTCTTAATGGAAGAGCACATGTAGTCATTTTTTCCATACTTTCCTGTATGTGCTCCAAGCTTTGGAATGTACTGTGGAATAGATACTGAGTGATTTGGTGTTGGCATTTTTTTCCTTCAGTTTTCTTCAGATTTTATTTCATTCACAAGGAAATATGAAATCACTAAGTTATCTTATCCACAGATTTATATAGAAATGAAATACAGTGTTTGATACTTAATGGATATATTGCTTTCTTTGTTTGAGGAACTTTTTTTATCCCAGAGAAAAATCAAGCAGTTAAAGTCAATCATAATGAACCTTTCAAACCTTGGGTTTGATTTCAGCTGTAGGACTGGGAGTCATATTATATACCCTCTGTGTGCAGTGAGGTACAAGGCCTCATTTATCAGCATTGTTAAAGGGCAAGGAGCTCCATGAAATGCCCAGATATTGAATCTTTTTTTTTTTAATATTTTAGTTGTAACTGGACACAACATCTTTATTTTATCTATTTATTTTTATGTGGTGCTGAGGATCGAACCCAGGGCCGTACATGTGCTAGGCGAGCACTCTACCTCTGAGCTACAACGCCAGCCCCAGATATTGAATCATTTATATCTAAATTTTTATATCTAAATTGGAGATTAGTCATTCATTTCTATAAGTACTTAAAAACATTATGCATTGCTTTCATAGGCAATGTCTCCTAAACACAATTTAATCAATCTTGAAACAAATTTAGTCATTTATTTGCTGTAGAACTTTGACAAAGTTACTAAAATCCAGCTCAGCCACTTACTAGTTTTATAATTTTGGCAAATTAGCTAACTTCTGTTTTCTCATCTGTCAAACAGAGATAATTATACCTATGTCACAGTTTGAATTAGCTAATCTATATAAAACACCTCATAAACCACCTAACACATAGTAGACCTACCCAGCTTAGCCTCCCAGCCAGGCCTAGACAACGCAGCCAGACTGTCTGAATCTAATGTTGCCTGTGCCACTTCCTAGCAAGTAAATGTGAATGATCTTTTTAATTTAATCTCTCTGTGCTTCAGTTTCCACATCTATAAAATGGGGATGATAATAGGATTTGTGGATTAAATAAGTATGTTAGACAAAGCCCTTAGAGCAGTGGCTAGCATATATTCGGTGTTTAATAAAATTAACTTTTTAATAAATGGATTCTGAAGCATTTAATTACCCAGTTGTATATAACTTTGTCAGTGTGTGTGTGTGTGTGTGTGTGTCTGTGTGTCTGTGTGTATGCACATGTCTGTGAGAGGACTGTTTTTTCTCTCAACAGTTAGTTATGTTTTTCACTAACATATTTTGGGAGATCATCTATAAAAAGTTCTCTGAGATAGAGCAACATCCATTTCTGTGGTTTTCAATTTCTGCTTGTTGATTTTATTTCTATTCCTAGGTTCCTAGGGAAAATATTACACTTATCTCAGTCAAAAAGGCTGAGGTAGCTGGCAAAATGAGTGTTCCCTTCAGGATTTGCTGATGCTGCAGAAGTATTGACCTATCAAGAAATTGGTGTCACTAAGGCAAACAATGAGAAGAAACCTCAGTAGCAGATGAGATGGGTGTTTCCAATCTAGAATGCTAGAATTTATTCAAGTGCATTCTCTGATTGGCCATACCTCTCCCAAAGAGCCAAGATTGGAATGGGGCTCAAAAATAAATGCCCACCTGAAGTCCAGGTTCTCCCCTTTTGGCCTACCATTCCAGTATTTCGAATTCTAAAATCCCTTGTCCACAGTGCCTCAGCACACTTTCAGATTACATCACTGGTAACATACTTCCCTAGACTAAGAAAGTACCCAAGAGGAAGTTGTGTATAGGGACAAGAACAGAGCTGAGATGTCTGGCTCATGTGATCATGTGGATGTGCATAGGGTAATGTTATAGTAGGTAGGCAGGAGCCAGGGCTTGGAATGCAACAGAAGGTCAGAAGGCTTCAGGCTGTCTTCCCCACACTTCTATATTCAGGTGTGAGCTGTCAATCTCCCTTCCCATATCATTCTAGAGGTTGATATGTAAAGGTAAGAGAATAGAAGATGTTTAATTATTCGACAATGACATTTTAATCTCTTATATTTTCTTCCAGTTCTTATAAATTTAGGAGTCAGTCTGCATATTCTTTTTTCCAAATTGGATACTTCTTAAGAGTTGAAAATTTGAAACTTAGAGACACAGAAATTCCTTGGACAAGGGGTATTTTCCCTGAAAGTGGGAAGAGGGCCATAATTTGGGATCCTGTCAATTACAGAGATTCCCAAGAGGCTGTTACAGGCAAGTGGCAGAATGTACCAGTAGAATGGCCTGCTGCAGCTGGAGGCTCTCCCTTAAGCACCAGCACTGTGGACAGCACTATAGACCCCAGGTCCCCAGTTTGCACAGGAGTAGATTTCTCTCTTTAAGAGATCAGTTGGTCTTGAGTAATATATAAATCAGAAGGAAGAAATATGGACTGAAGAACAGAAAGGGCTCCCTGCATGGATTAGCTTTTGTAAGACTCTAGGATTTTCACATAACCTGGAGTGGGCAAGCACTCAAAGTGAATGAGAATGAATTTTTTGCTGGTGAGTGAAGTCTCAGTCACAAAGAAAAATTAAATCATGTTCTTGGTCTTCTACCTTGAGTTTGTGTTTAAAACTTTAGCCTCTGCTACGGAGGGATTAGATTTTAGACAGGATATGTGTGTGGCCCAGAAGGCTAAAACCCTGACAAATGCATGGAAGTTTTACAGAAGTCAATGTCAGCTCAATATAAAGTATATTTCCCAAGGGAGCTTTAAAACTAGAAGAGGTAATGTGTTTATCAGCAAATATACATGCTCTGGTCCACTTAAAATTTGATGTTCTCATTGCAAATTAACAAATGGCATTCTGAAACACTAACGTGAAAATAAAACCCAAATGGGCTGCAGTTATGAACTTATCTAAACTGATTTCAGAATTTTTGGCTTCCTTTAGAGAGATAGCTATAGCCTTTCTACCATTTGATATGTTAAATAAAAGCAAGTTTATTGCTGAATTCTCCAACAGATATATTTATTAGCAAGCTCACAAAGATTGGGTTGGATATTCAACCTGAAAACTTGATGATGTTTCTTTGTTCTTGGGGGCAATCTTATAATGAACTTAAGTGAGAGGGTTCCACAAAGTAAATGCAGCAAAGAGTTATGTCAGTTCATGACTCATATTAAGGGACATAACCCTCAATGTAGGTCACCATTTTGAAGAATTGAATCAAAATTCAAACAAACAGAAATGATAAGTCTATGTCATCTGAGACAATGTCCATATCATCACAGAAAAATCATTGATGACTTTCCTTAGGTCAGTTGGCACATCATCCAACACTGAGCAGTGATGAACACTGAAGAGAGTTGAAACCATCATCTGTGGTGGGGGATTCTGATGTGGCTTTTCCAAGTAATAGTCAACCATCTCCAGGGTATGTAGTCTTCATTAGTATTCTTCAAGTTAACAAATTGTCCCTGGAGAACAGATTGAAACCAACATGCATATTCATATCACTTTATTTATGTTGAGGCAATCACCGGAAATTTACAGAAAATGTAACATCTGTGTCATGAAGTGACAAATCCAGATTCATGGACTTGTTAAAACAGAGGCTGCACCATTAGTCATTACCATCTTTCTCACTGGGTCCTTTGGATACTCATCTCATTATAAAGTCCTCAATTTTTACCCAAAACCACACCTCTAATTAGTAGTGAATCTAGAAATAAAGACTTGGTTCTCCTTTTGATCACTTTCTCATTCAGGCTGCCTGCCAGATTTAACAAGTCATTCTACATATAAACAGTCATTTCTGATTAAAGTTTTACAATTAAAATACCAGTTGCTTTTCTCACTGAATATTATTTAAATGTTTTCTTAATCTTATTCTCATTTTTGTGATTTTATGGCCAAATTTATAGTCTTAAGTGTTTTTTAAAATTCTGCCGACTAATTGCAAATCACATTTTATAGGAAAAATGGATAAAATTAAGGCATTTTTAAATCCTTTGAAATTTTAATTAAGAATCACTCCTAATACTCACTAAAGCAAGACTTCAAGTTGTTCCAAAATTCACAGTGATTTTGGATATTTGTAATTGGTTAGAAAGTCACCATATCATATTAACATTTTTTAATTTTCCTCCAGATTAAAAGCTATGAATTTTAATATGTCAACCTAAGATAAAAAGGTTACTATATGTATTCTTTTCTGTTCATTTAAAAATGAAAAATGAAGCTTTACAATTCTAATCTTGAATATATAATGGAAAAACAAACATATTCTGGCTAAATGATATTCTTGGTAAGGTTACCATTTCAGAACAATTAAAAACTGCTTTAATTTTTACAGCGAAATTGAAACTATTCTTATTCGATAAAACATACTATGCATAACCAAGCTTCTAGTTATTCCAAGGTAACTTTTCCATTTTATTGCAGATGAACCTTTCTTCCTGTCATCACCTTCAAGTTTCAGGGACTATGAAAACCAACAAAAGGAACAAACTGTTCTGTGGTGTCGCGGTTGGTGGTTTACGGAAACTTAACAGGATCCCTCTTTCTCATAGCTGTCCATATATTCTCCATGAGGACAGCTAAAAAAAGGCCAAACCAAATGTTTCTTTTCTGGGGTTTTGAGGCCTCCACTTCCAGTTGAGAAATAAAGGCACACATTTAGTGGGTTGTTCTAAAAACTACTATTTAAGGTTTGAAGAGTTGGCTGAGTTGTGAATTGAGAGTCTGAAAGTTTTTAAATGAACACTTTCGATAGACTTTATATTGATCAAGATGTCTGATTTCAGCATGTCAGATAATGTGGAAATCTGTTTACATCTTGATGGTCTGTACAATACTTGAAAACAGGTCACCCACAGTATGTTGTGTTCAGTCAGTTTAAACTGCAAACTTCTTTTAGACAGAGGCCTGGTGTTATTGACCTTTATAACCCAAGAGCCCAGCTAGCATATCAATGAGTGACCATTAAATGAGGATGATCAAGCAAGTCCTATCAAGGTGACTGCTTTGTATAAATATGGGGAAACAAGAGCTGGACCAGTGGTCAGAAAAATGAGGCTCTCCTTCTATCTTCTGTTAATAATCTCAATGTCTCATTTATGATATAGAACAATGATCATTGCCTGCTTACCTCAAAGATTTATTTCAATATGAAAAGTCACATTTATTTTAAAACTATATGTACTTGATTGCTGAAAATGTTATTATCATGACATCCTATTAAATAGAATTATCTTTGATATTCCCAGTTAAAATAAAAGTAGGATATTTGCTTTATATTCTGATGCCAGTAGGTAAATCCTAGGAATCAGAGCTCCATAGATGAGTCAATATTTTTTAAAGTTGAAATAAAATTCAAGCACAATCAATGGCACTTATTTTAAGTGTATATTTTATGACTTTTGACAAACATATGCACCCATCTAAATACTGCATTATCAAGATGTAAAACATTTCCTCCAAACTAGAAAGTCCCCTTCTGCCTCTTTTGAACCCCTTCATAAAAAGCAATGGCTATTTTGATTTCTATCACCATTGTTTAATTTTCATATTATGAAATTTTATATAAATGGAAAGTACAATACATCCACTTTTGTATCAGGCCTCTCTCTTGCTTAACACAGTCATTAAGATTCCTTCTATACCAAATATTACTTAATTTCTGAGTGTCCATATTTATTTATCCATTCACCAGTTAATAGACATTGATTTTTCCCAGTTTTAGGCCATTATGAATAAAGTTCCTATGAATTTTATTGCACATGACCTTTTATATAAATATGCTTCTTCAATTTCTCTTGGTTAAAATGTAGGAGAAAAGATTGTTCTGCATCATGTCTAACATTTGAAATTATTTGCATGTGTTTATGTGTGTGTGTGTGTGTTTGTAGGTAGTCAGTCTTATTATCTGTAAGTCCCTCATCCATGAATTCATTCAACTGCAGGTTGAAAATTTTAAAGAAAAAATATGTCTCTGGTCTAATTCCTAGGTCCTTGATCCACTTTGAATTGAGTTTTGTGCATGGTGAGAGATAAGGCTTTAATTTCATTTTGCTCCAATTTCCAACATGTCGGATTAGGCCCCAAGTTCCTTAATAAGAATCCTGTAGTGCAAGAATTAATATCAAGAATTAATGAATGGGATCAATTCAAACTAAAAAGCTTCTTCTCAGCAAAAGAAACAATCAGTGAGGTGAATAGAGAGCCAACTAATTGGGAACAAATATTTAATACGTGCACATCAGATAGAGCACTAATTTTTAGACTATATAAGAACTCAAAAAACTTAACACCAAAAAAAAAAAAAAAAAAAATAACCCAATCAATAAATGGGCTAAGGAATTGAAAAGACACTTCTCAGAAGAAGATACACAATTAATCAACAAATACATGAAAAAATGCTCAACATTGCTGGCAATTAGAGAAATGCAAATCAAAACTACTCTAAGATTTCATTTCACTCCAGTCAGAATGGCAGCTATCAAGAACACAAGCAACAGTAAATGTTGGAGAGGATGTGGGGGAAAAGGCACACTCATACATTGCTGTTGGGACTGCAAAATGGTGCAACCACTATAGAAAGCAGTATGAAGATTTCTTGGAAAACTGAGAATGGAACCACCCTATGACCCAGCTATCCCACTCCTGGGTCTATTCCCAAAGGACTTAAAAACAGCATATTAAAGTGACACCGCCACTTCAATGTTTATAGCAGCACAGTTTACACAATAGGTAGGTTGTGGAACCAACCTAGATGTCCCTCAGTAGATGAGTGGATAAAGAAAATGTGGTATATATACAAAATGGAATTTTACTCAGCAATAAAAGAGAATAAAATAATGGCATTTGCAGGTAAATGGATGAAGTTGGAGAATATAATGCTAAGTGAAATTAGTCAACCTCAAAAATCCAAATACCAAATGTTTTCTCTGATATAAGGAGGCTAGTTCACAGTGTTGTTGGATGGGGGTACATAGGAGGATTAGAGGAACACTAGAATTGTCAAAAGAAAGGGAGGGGGAGGGAGGGAGCAAGGAGGAGGGAGGGGGTAAAATGGTGGTTGAATGAGATGGATATCATTATCCTAAATGCATGATTGAAGACCTGAATGGTACTTCTATACTTTGTATACAAACAGTTGTATGTAAAAAGATGCTATATATGTGCATTATGAATTGTAATACATATTACTATTATAAAGAAAAAAGAAAAAAAAAAAAGAACACCCATCCTTACTTCTATTTATCCATTTGACCCTTAAA
This sequence comes from Tamias sibiricus, assembly GCA_025594165.1. Classification (NCBI taxonomy): domain Eukaryota; kingdom Metazoa; phylum Chordata; class Mammalia; order Rodentia; family Sciuridae; genus Tamias; species Tamias sibiricus. Next base: position 74,095,265 of record CM046664.1, read on the forward strand.
TTCCAATCATATTATCTATTGAACTAATACTATTCATGGAAATATTAAAATCTTATTTAAATATAACAAATTATATTCAGTATTGCTTAGCTTTTTAATTGTATAAAATAAATGCTTGTGTATGTGTGTGTGTGTGTGTGTGTGTGTGTGTGTATACGTATATACTATATATGTGTGGGGTTTTTTTCCTTGTACAATTAGAAAGACATTCTCTGTTTTTAAAATGAAGGACAAAAATAAAGTATACTTATTTGCTTGTTAAAAAAAAAAAAAAGAAAAATTATGTGTATATTGAGCAATTTTTTTTCCTTGTCATTTTCCCCTAAACTATATAGTGTAACAACTTTTATAAAGCATTTACATATGTCAGGCATTATAAGTAATCTAGAGATGATTTCAAATATAAGGGAGGATGTGTGCACATTATATGCAAACACCATGCCATTGTATATAAGGGACTTGAGCATCCTCCGGTTTTACTATCCTCATTGATGCTGGTACCAATTCCCACAAAAAACCAAGGGAGAAGTGTATGTAATTTTGGCAATTTTAGTGAGTGTTGAGCAAGGTACTTAGTACCTTGTAGTGTTAATTTGCATTTACCTGATAAAAAATATGTGTGATTATTCACACATCTTTTTGATTTATCTTGCCCATCCTTAAGTTTTCTTTTGCCTTAGTATTACTACTTTGTAATTCTTTATCTATTGTTGAAAACAGTTTTTGTGAGATGTTAATTATGCTAATTGTGAATATTTTCTCCCAGTCCATGGTTTGGATTTTCATGATATCTTTTGTTGAGCAATTTTTTAAAAAGTTGTTTTGGGGCATGGGATACCAGGGATTGAACTCAGGGGCATTCAACCACTGAGCCACATCCCCAGCCCTTTTATTTATTTATTTATTTATTTATTTTGTATTTTATTTAGAGACAGGGTCTCACTGAGTTGCTTAGTACCTCACTGTTGCTGAGGCTGGCTTTAGAACTCATGATCCTTATGCATCAGCCTCTTGAGGCACTGGGATAACAGGAGTGGACCACTGCGCCCAACCTAAAAGTTGTGATTAAGCATAGCTCATCAATTTTTTATTTTGTAATTAGAGCTTTTTGCTTTCTAAATTATCTTAGTCTTTCTAACTATGCACATATATTCTTTTTTTTTTTCCTTCTGAAAGCTCTATACTATTGGCTTTTACATTAGGCTGACAGTTTACTTATGAATGATTGATATGAGACTTGGGTTAAAGGAACCACCCCCACAAGAGGTTTATAATGTTTTCTTGTGTCATTTGTTGAAAAGTCTTTCTTCTACCTATTAAATAGCTTAAGCAATTTTTCAAAAATAAGTTGACTACAGATATTTTGGTCTATTTCTATGCTCTCTGTTCTGATCCATTTGTCTCTTTATTCTTATGCCAATACCATATAACATACTTGCTTAAATACTATGTTTTTATAAGAAGATATAAAATCAGATAAATAAGTACTTCAAGTTCAACTTTATCAAGATTATTCTGGCTAATCTTTTTTTTTTTTTTTTTTTTGCATTTTCATACAAAATTTTTATAACATATTTTAATTTATATAGGAAGACCTGCTGAAATTTTGATTGAAGTTGTATTAAATATATAAATAACTTTAGGGAAGAATTGGCATCTGTTTGTATGTAATCAAGTCTTCCAACTGATGAGCATGGTATACTTCTCTGTATAACCAGGTTTTCTTTAATTTCCTTTAGCATTGTTAGTGTGCTTTTCCACAAAGAATCCCTGTCAAATTTTTGACATATATATTTCTGGGGATTTTTTTTTTGTGTGAATGATATTGAGGTTTAATTGATTTTAATTAGTCTTAATTTAAATAATTTATTGTTCAGCACTAAATAAATTAAAATATTATTCTTGTTTCAGCACTCAAAAAGTAAAAATGGGTATGATTTTCTTTGTTTCAATGACTTTGAAATATGTGTGTGTGTGTGTAAATTTGACGAGCCAGTGAGTGCATTGTGGTTGTTTTGGACCATAGATCAGTAGGTTGATGGATGTAAAACATCCTAATCAGTATACTGAAATCGTAAAACCATGAACCCAAATTCATGAAATCTATTCCTCTTCAAGTTCTCTTTCTGTCATATGTCATTTAGTTTTGGAAATTTTGGTTTCACAGCATTTTAAATTAAAAAATCTGGATGGGGACTTGGTCCCCAAAGCACAAGGTCAGGAGGTGGGTCTTTTGGGACATTGTGAATCATGAGGCCTCTACTATCAGTGAATTAATTGACAAATAATTTTTTATTAGACAGGTTGGGCATCTAGAGAAGTAGATAGTAGGTAGGGGCATGTTCTATACCCAGTCCCTCTGTCTGTGTGTCTCTCTCTGCTTCCTTTGTAAGTCCCTGATACAATTATTGTTGATCTCAGGCCCAAAGCGACATCAGTATTATCTGAAACCATGAACCCAAATAAACTCCTTCAAACATTATTTTGGTCACAGCAATGAAAAGATGACTAACACAACATTTGACATTGTTATCTCTATTTGATAAATTGACTTTTTATTACTTGTCAAGTAATGTTCTATATTTGTAGTCTATTTTGACTGACATCAATATATCTGCACCAACTTTCTAAACATTAGTGAATGAATGATAAAAAATTTTCATGCTTTTACATTCAAGTTTTATATTCTTATAAGTATGTCTCTTGTAAGAAATATGTCCTTGAATATTTCTGAAAACGTATTGTGATAATCTCTGCCTTTTCATAGAAATGTTTAGTCCATTTACATTTAATGCAGTTATTGGAACTATTTAATTTAATCATTTTATCTTCCTGTCTGATATAATATATATGTATATATATATATAAAATATCTGACATAGCATATATTTGATATATAATATATGCTCTCTGATATAGTATATATAATATATGGAAAAATATTTTAAAGTATTTCATATTATCTCCTTGAATGATTTTTATCTCTACCTCATCACTCATATTTTCAGTTGCATTATAATCTAAAATATGCATTTCATATGATTTTTTTTGTAATTTAATTTTTACTCTGTATGAAATTAGAAGAAGAGTTATTTGTCTATTTTTGTTAGTTGTGTCTTAAGCTCAGATTATGAGATGTTGAAAAGGGTATTTCAGAGTTAATGTAAGAAGAGAGAGGATGGTAGTTCTTATAAAAGAAGGCAAGAAGTAGGACAGGAACAGCAACTATGCAGTAAGGCAGAAATCCCATTTACATTATTTAGATTTGAGAATAATAAATATTTGGTTATTTAAACTTAAATTTTAGACAGTGATGCTGAACAGTGAGACTTGTTCTGATAATAGAAATGCATGTCTGAAGCTATCATAGCTTTGAGAGTAAACTGCCTCATATGAAAGAAAAATGTATTCAACTATGAACCATTCAAGGCTTTAAATTTATATTCAATCAATATGAAAGATGACTTACTGTTTTCTTTTTACTTCATTGGTTCATTCATTTATTTCTTCATTCAAGCATTAACTCAATTTGCAATGAGTGTCACCATGGCCACCAGAAAAATCTTGATTTGTTTTCTAAGGATAAAGCTAGGAACAGTTAATGCTTCTTTTTCATTCCTTCAAAGCAAATGGAGGCCTGGCCTAAATTAAGCTGGAAGTGCTTTTTTGCAAAGCATACCAAGCTTTATGGGAGTTCAAGCTCAGCATTTTAGGCACAATATTTCAAACTAAATCACAAGAAAAAAATTCACCATTATATTACTTCTTTTAAACAATTCAGCATGGTGTATTTTTTCCTTTTTGGAAATGGAATACAGCTGCTTCCTGGGTCATGATTACATTTGAGGATCTTTTTTGGTAAACTGAGGTCTTCCTGGAGTATATCAGTATTAAATGTGCAAAAATACAAGTCTTAGCATGCTAAATATTTATTTGGCTGTAGGAAAATAGAGTGTATTATTTAAGGAGAAGAAAATAAAATATTCGTCTTTCTAATGCATATTCTTATGAGATTCATAAATTCGGCATCTTGTTTTTAGACCATTAAGAACAATTGAAATCAGATTTTCATTTCTAAGTGAAAGAACACTCTTTACTAAATAATACTCAGTAAGAAGAAAAGATCCTATGAAGTTCTTCAAGCCTTTAAATGCAAATGCATTTTACAACCAAATTTTCTAAAACATTTTCTAAATAAGAGAAATTAAAAATCTTTTCAACTTATTCTTTTATTTTACAGATATTGTACACAATATAGAGTATCAAATTTTTTCTTGTGTATTTTTGTTTCTTACTTTTTTAGGAAGTATTTTTATTGGGCTTTTTATTTCTAATTTCAAAAGAAATAGATGCTCATTACAAAAACAGCTAGAAAAAGGTATTAAAAGTAAAATTTTAATATGTCATAATTTTCATATGTATGTATTTAAATATTAAATGTCAACACATATACAATCATACAGATACACATACATGCACATACATAAACAAGTTTAATGAGTTCATACTATATTTTCTAGATGTATTATTGTCTTATATTCTACTTTTTCTCTCAAACATGCTTTAGAAATGTTACATATCTCTAGATAGGGATTCAATTAGACTTTTATACCAATTGCACTGAAACTGTTCTATGATAAGATCATCACTAACTTCTACTTCAATACACAATCCTCATTCATCATTGTACTTGAACATTACATGACCCTGAATGTCCCTTCTTTTTCTTAAACCACTGTCTTCATTTGACTTTCAGAATTTATTTGATTTTATTCTTCTAGGTCCTCCTTCTTGGTATTCTTGTCAGACATCTCAATTCCACAGTCTCTAAACATTTGATTTTAATTGTGCTTGGTCTGTACCCCTTTCATTCTATTTTTTAAAATTTTTCTTAATTAGTTATACATGACAGTAGAGTGCACTTTGACACATCATACATAAATGGAGCATTCCTCTGGTTGTACATGATGTGTAGTCATATATGCACATACAGTAATAATGTCCAATTAATTCTACTGTCCTTCCTACTCCCTTTCCCCCTCCCCTCCCTCACTCCCCTCTACCTAATCCAAACTAATGCTATTCTTCTCTAGCCCCACCCCCGTTGTGAATTAACATCTGCATATCAGAGAAAACATTGGGACTTTGGTTCTTTGGGATTGGCTTATTTTGTTTAGCATGATATTCTCAAGTTTCATCCATTTACCTGCAAATGCCATAATTTAAGGCTGAGAAATATTCCATGGTGTTTGTGTGCGGGTGTGTGTGTGTGTGTGTGTGTGTGTGTATAACACATTTCCTTTATCCATTCATCTGTTGAGTACACTTAGGTTGGTTCCATAGTTTAGTTATTGTGAGTTGAACTTCTATAAACATTGATGTGGCTGTGTCACTGTAGTATGCTGATTTTAAGTCCTTTGAGAATATGCCAAAGAGTTGGATAGCTGGGTCTAATGGGGGTTCCATTCCAAGTTTTCTGAGGAATCTCCACCACTTTCCATAACAGTTGCAGAAATTTGCAGTCATACCAGCAATGTATGAGAGTACCTTTCTCCCCACATCCTTGTTGCTTATATTGGATTTAATTTCATTTTGTTGCATATGGATTTCCAATTCCCATTCTAAATGGAGTAAGATGAAATCTTAGGGTAGTGTTGATTTGCATTTCTCCAATTGCTACAAATGTTGAGCATTTTTTCATGTATTTGTTGATCAATTGTATTTCTTCTTCTGTGAAGTGTCTGTTCAATTCCATAGCCCATTTATATTGGGTTATTTGTGTTTTTTGGTGTTAAGATTTTTGATTTCTTTATATATCCTGGAGATGAATGCTGTATTTGAGGTGCATGTGAAAAAATTTTTATCCCATTCTATAGGCTCTCTCTTCATGTTTTGATTGTTTCCTTTGCTGAGAAGAAGCTTTTTAGTTTGAATCCATCCCATTTATTGATTCTTGGTTTTAAGTCTTGGAAGTTGGTTTAATTCTTAGGTCTTGATCTACTTTGAATTAAGTTTTGTTCATGGTGAGAGAAAGAGATTTAATTTCATTTTATTACATGAGGATTTCCAGTTTTCCCAACACCATTTGTTGAAGAGGCTGTCTTTTCTCCAGTGAATGTTTTTGGCACCTTTGTCTAATATAAGATAACTGTAGGTGTGTGGGTTCATCTCTGAGACTTCTATTCTGTACCATTGGTCAACTGGTCTATTTTGATGCCAATACCATGCTGTTTTTGTTACTATTGCTTTGTAGTACAATTTAAGGTCTGGAATAGTAATGCCACACACTTTGTTCTTGCTAAGAATTGCTTTGGCTATTCTGGGTCTCTTATTTTTACAGATGAATTTCATGATTGCTTTTTCTATTTCTATGAGGAATGATATTGGGATTTTTATTGGTATTGCATTGAATCTGTATAGTGCTTTTGGGAGAATGGTCATTTTGACAATATTAGTTCTACCTATCCATGAACAAGGTAGATCTTTCCATCTTCTAAGATCTTCATTATGTCTTTCTTTAGCATACTGTAGTTTTCATTGTAGAGGTCTTTTACTTCTTCTCTTGATTCCCAAGTAATCTTTTTTTTTTTTTGAGGCTATAGTAAATGGAGTGGATTTCCTACTTTCTCTCTCTGAGGATTTGTCACTGATGTACAGAAATGCCTTTGATTTATGGGTATTGATTTTATATCCAGCTACTTTGCTGAATTCATTTATTAGATTTAGAAGATTTCTGATGAAATTTTTTTGATCTTCTATGTATAGAATCATATCGTCTGCAAATAGTGATAATTTGAGTTCTTCTTTCCTATCCATAACCCTTTAATTTCTTTCATCTGTCTAATTGCTCTGGCTAGGACTTCAATAACCATGTTAAATAAGAGTGGTGAAAGAGGGCATCCTTGTCTTGTTCCAGTTTTTACAGGGAATGTTTTCAATTTTTCTCCATTTAGGAGGATGTTGGCCTGGGGCTTAGCATAGATGGCCTTTACGATGTTGAGGTATGTTCCTGTTATTCCTATTTTTTCTAGCATTTTGAACATGAAGGGATGTTGTATTTTGTCAAATGCTTTCTCTGTGTCTATTGAGATGACCATATGATTTTTATCTTTGAGCCTATTGATGTGATGAATTACATTTATCGATTTCCTTATATTGAACCAACCTTGCATCCCTGGAATGAAGCCACTTGATCATGGTGACTATCTTTTTTATATGTTTTTGTATTCGATTTGCCAGAATTTTATTGAGAATTTTTGCATCTATAGTCATTAGAGATATTGGTCTGAAGTTTTCTTTCTTTGATTTGTCTCTGTCTGGTTTTGGAATCAGGATGATATTGGCCTCATAGAATGAGTCTGGGAGTGTTCTCTCTTTTCCTATTTCATGAAATTGTTTGAGAAGTACTGGTGTTAGTTCTTTTTTAAAGATCTTGTAGAACTCAGCTGTGTATCCACCTGGTACTGGGCTTTTTTTGGTTGGTAAGTTTTTTATGGCATCCTCTATTTCTTTGCTTGAAATCAACCTATTTAAATTGTGTATATCATCCTCTTTTAGTTTGGGCATATCATATATCTCTAGAAACTTGTCGATGCCTTCATTATTTTCTATTTTTTTGGATTATAAATTTTCAAAATAATTTCTAATTATCTTCTTATTTCTGTAGTGTCCATCATGATATTTCCTTTTCCATCTTAGATATTGTTAATTTGTGTTTTCTCTCTCCTTTTCTTCATTAGCATAGTTAATGGTTATCAATTTTATTTATTTTTTCAAAGAACCAACTTTTTGTTCTGTCAATTTTTTGAACTGTATTTTTTTTGTTTGTTTGTTTCAATTTCATTAATTTCAGCTCTGATTTTAATTATTTCCTGTCTTCTACTTCTTTTGGGTTGATTTGTTCTTCTTTTTCTAGGATTTTGAGATGTAGTGTTAGTTCATTCATTTGTTGACTTTTTCTTTTTTGAAGGAATGAGCTCCATGCAATGAACTTTCCCCTTAGTACTGCCTTCATAGTGTCCCAGACATTTAGATATGTTTTATATCGTTGTTCTCATTTACCTCTAAGAATTTCTTAATCTCTTTCTTTATGTCTTCTGCAACCCATTGATCATTCAGTAGCATATTTTCTAGTCTCCAGGTGTTGGAGTAGCTTTTCTTTCTTTTTTTTTATCATTGATTTCTACTTTCATTCCATTATGATCTGATAGAATGCAACGTAGTATCCCTGCTTCTTTATATTTGCTTAGAGTTGCTTTATGGCATAATATATAATCTATTTTAGAGAAGGATCCATATGTTTCTGAGAAGAAAGTGTATTGGCTCATTGATGGATGATATACTCTATATTTGTCAGTTAAGTCTAAGTTATTGATTGCATTATTGAGTTCTATAGTTTCTTTCGTTTAACTTTTGTTTGGAAGATGTACCCAGTGGTGAAAGAGATGTGTTAATAATGTCACCTAGAATTATTGTGTTGTGGTCTATTTGATTCTTGAACTTGAGAAGAGTTTGATTGATGAATGTAGATGCTCCATTATTTGGGGCATATATATTTATAACGGTTATATCTTGTTGATCTATGATTCCCTTAAGCAGTATGAAATGTCCATCTATATCTCTTTTGATTAACTTTGGCTTGAAGTCTACTTTATTTGATATGAGGATGGAGACCCCTGCTTTCTTACATAGACCATGTGAATGGTATATTTTATCTCCCATCCTTTCACTTTCAATCTATGGGTGTCTTTTCCTATGAGATGTGTCTCTTGAAGGCAACATATTGTTGGGTCTGTTTTTTTAATCCAATCTATTAGCCTATGTCTTTTAATTGGTGAGTTTAGGCCATTAATATTCAGGGTTATTGTTGATACATAATTTGTATTACCAGTAATTTTTGTTTTTTTTAAATTATTTTTGGTATTTAGGTTGACTTGGTTTCTCCTTTGGTTGGTTTTTTCCTTTATTGTAGTTCTTCCCTTTGCAGATTTTCATTATTATTTTTCATTTCCTCTTCATGGAATATTTTGCCAAGAATGTTCTGTAGTGCAGATTTTCTTGTTGTAAATTCTTTTAGCTTTTATTTATCATGGAAGGTTTTTATTTCATCCTCAAATCTAAAACTTAATTTTGCTGGATATAAAATTTTTGGTTGGCATCCCTTATCTTTTAGAGCCTGGTATATATTGTTCCAGGCTATCCTGGCTTTGAGGGTCTGGGTTGAAAAATCTGCTGAGATGTGAATTGGTTTTCCCTTATAGGTAATCTGACTTTTCTCTCTTGTAGCCTTTAAAAGTCTATCTTTATTTTATATGCTAGGCATTTTCATTACAATGTGCCTTGGTGTGGGTCTGTTGCAATTTTGTACATTTGGTGTCCTATAGGCCTCTTGTATTTGATTTTCAAATTCATTCTTTGTGCTTGAGAATTTTCCTGATATTATTTCATTGGAAAAATTATACATTCCTTTGGTTTGAATCTCTGCACCTTCCTCTATTCCAGTAAATCTTAAATTTAATCTTTTGATGGTATCCCATAATTCTTGGATATTCTGTTCATGGTTTCTTACCATCTTTACTGTGAGATCAACTTTATTTTCAAGATTATATATTTTGTCCTCATTGTCTGAGGTCCTATCATCCAAGTGGTCCAATCTATTGGTGATGCTTTCTATTGAATTTTTTAAGTGGCTTACTGTTTCTTTCATTTCAAGGATTTCTGTTTGGATTTTTCTCAACTCTCTATCTCTTTCTTGGAGTAATCCTCTGCTACCTGAATTTGTTGTCTTATCTCTTTGTTGGTGTGATCTATGAGGCCTGTATTTGATCTCTTATCTTTTTGTTGGAGAGATAAATTTTTGCCTGTATCTGATCACTTAGGTTGTTTTTTTAAATCCCATATCATTTTAATTATGCATATCCGGAACTCCTTCTCTGACATTTCACCTACTGTGCTTTCTATGGCTTCTATTGTAGTATCTTGGTTTGTTTTGGGCATTTTCCTCCCTTGTTTTTTCATGACGTCTATGTGTTTTCCTCTCTTTCAAGTTAAGCCTGAGGTATTACAGATTCTGTCCTTTTGTCTTATAAGTTCCTTACAGGTTACCCAAAACCTCACTTTTTAGGGAAAGATCAATATTACAGCTTTCAATGTACCCAATGTGTATCCATATACCAGTTAGTTTCTATTTTCATATTTACAATTTTTTTTCTATTTTTATATTTACAGAAATGATGAGATTAGTTATCTTATGCCACATAGTCTCTATGTTTGTGTGGTGGTTTACAGTATCTAATGGTAGAAGGAGGGAACTTAGAGGTTGGCTTAGACATTTATGAAGTTGTAAAAAAACAGAGGTATTAGATTATTTGACTAGTGAGAGTATATTTATTAGAATTTGGCTGTTAGTAGGAGAAGCAAGAGATAGGCATCCTCATGTAAGATTCCCTGTCAGTTCACAACAGCATAACTGGTTGCACCTTCTGGTGCATCCTGGTCCCCAGGGACCTTAGGAATGTCTTACCCAGACCTTTTTGTTGTTCCTTTTTTAGTAGTGTTGCTAACTCAGTTTTGTGGCAGTGGCAGCCTGAGGCCTATAATTATATTGATGTTGGGTTGAGTAGCTATGGAATCCCAGTGCAGTGTGTCTCTCTGGGCAGAGGCAGGTTGCCTTTCTGATTTGCGGGTGTGGAGTGGACCTCTCTCTCCAGATCTCCTCCTGGCCACAGTGTGGTGGAGTAGATGGTCTGGCTTTCCTCTCCCCACTCTCCTCCTTCTGGGTCTCCTTCCAGTCTAGTTGTTTTGGTGGGGGTTGGGCAGGTGTGCTGCAGGGCCCTTCCACAGGGCAGAGCCTGTTGCTCCTAGTCCTGGTGGTGGTGTGAGCCAGTGGTTGGGCAGGCTAGTGGCTGCTGCTTGATCTGGTTGCAGCTGGGCAGGTAGCAGTCCCACAGGCAATGGGTGTGGCCCTTCCTCTGGCCAGGCCCTCTCTCCAATGGGGGACTGCTATTCCCAGCCCCAGTGGTGGTGTGAGCTGGCAGTTGGGCAGGCCCTTGCTTGGGCCATTCAATCCCATTTTATTGATTCTTGATTTTACTTCTTGCACTTTAGGAGTCTTGTCAAGGAAGTCAGATCCTAAGCCAACATGATGAATGAAGATTTGTGCCTAGTTTTTATTCTAAAAATTAGGCACTGGGTCTCTGTTCCAGTGCCTAAGTCTTTGATCCAATTTGAGTTTCATGTGTGGTGAGAGATAGGGATTTAATTTCATTTTGTCGCATATGGATTTCCAATTTTCCCAGCACCATTTGTTGAATAGGCTATCTTTTTTCTAATGAATATTTCTGGTGCCTTTGTCTAGTACGAGATAACTGTGTTTATGTTGGGCATGTCTCTGTGTATTCTAATGTACTATTCATCTACGTGTCTGCTTAGGTGCCAATACCATGCTTTTTTTGCTATTATGGCTATGTAATATAGTTTAAGTTCTGGTATTTTGATGCCTCCTGCTTTCCTTTTCTTACTAAGAATTGCTTTGGCTACTGTGGTTCTCTTATTTTTCCAAATGAATTTCATGATTGCTTTTTCTTGTTCTATGAAGAATGTCATTAGCATTTTCATAGGAATTACATTAAATTTGTATAATGTTTTTGGTAGTACGGCCATTTTGACAATATTAATGCTGCTTAATCAGGAGCATGGGGAGGTCTTTCCATCTTTAAAGTCTTCTTTAATTTCCTAGTTTTCAGTATAGAGGTCTTTAAACTCTTTTGTTAGATTGATTTCCAAGTATTTTTTAAAAGACTATTGTGCATGGGGTAGTTTTCTTAATTTCTCTTTCTTTTTATACTCATTCATGTTGTTCATATATGATGTGATATCTTTAAGTACTGTTTGCACAATGACACATCCCAAATGTTTAACTCTACTCTTCTATCTACTGTGAGTTCCTTAGTAGCACCTAAAACTATTAATCGACATGTATATCTGAAGCTCTCATAGGCTTCTCAAACTTAAATATTTAAAATTTCAAAGTTCAGCTTCAAGTCTAATGTTTTCAATGTTATCTACTAGACTTACTACTTTTTGCTATTTTAGTAAATGGCAACTCCATCCTTCCTTTAATGAAAGAAAAAAATCTTGAAATTATTTTAGAATATATTTTGATATTTTACATCAGATATAAAAAATCTTGTTAACTTTCCAAATAATCCCTGAATCTTTCATATACTGCCTTCACTAATACCTAAGTCTAAACCTCATTATCTCTTGTTTAAAATATTGAAGAAACTTTATGACTGGTCTTCTTCCTTCTTCCCTTATCTAAATCCAGTGTATTCTCAGTGCAGCAAACCAAGTTATCTTATTGTACTGTAGACAAATCACATTACTTTCCTGCCTCATCCTCTGTGAAGCCCTTGATGGGTACATCTTGTCTTCTCTGATCTCATCTTTGTGCTCATTCCCCTTTGTTCATGATGGCTCCTTGCCATTCTTCAAAGGCACTACAATTTGCTATTCCCTCTGTGTTAAATCCTATTCCTCCAAGAATATGGATGATTTAGTCTCTCACCTACTTTAGATAGGTATTGAGGCAAATTTCACCCTCTTGGAGGTTCATCCTCAGACACTTGATTTAAAATTATGACATTGACTTGGAGATATAGCTCAGTGATGGAGCATTTGCCTAGTATGTGCAAGCCTCTGGGTTCAATATGTAGTACCACCACCAATAACATAAACAATAATAAATTTCCACCATCCCATTTACCTGCTTTATTTTTCTCCTTAGTACTAACACAAAATGCTATTACAGTCTCCTAGTATTGTGTTTTGTGTGTCTCTCCAGTTATAATGTAATCTCTAGGAAGGCAGAGACTCTTCTTTGCTTATTCATCTATGTGTCCAGAATAGTGTTATGAACACTTAAGTATTTGTCAAGTGAATGAATAAATAGAGGAATTGTTACTTTTTAAATCTATTCTGGATTGATACATGTTTCACTTTTTTGTACTTCAGTATTACTATTAACACACTATAATATTTTTAGCACATTTAAGTGTTTCATTAAGGTAAGTTTCTGATAGTTGATTACTGCATTAAACAACTGACAAAATTTTAAGACTTTAATTCTCTCTGACCAAAGTTCTCCAGAAGAGAGATAGTCACCCAGCTACACAGTTTGTGTGTGCCTCTAATCCAATACATCAACTATAGTGAAAATAATTTCTCTAGTGTTTCCAAATATGCTACTAACAACTCAGGATCTCATCATTGTTTTATGTTCATGCAATGTTTCTCTTAAGTCTAGACAGCATCATCTCTCAGCCAGCAAGCATATGGACAGCTTGTGTTAGCAACAGTGTAATATTTGCCTAAAATGCCCAAAACAATTTCTAGAAATTCCTCAAATCCAGTTGACATTTCACATTCACCTATAATGTCTTCCCTTGTACCAGATGCTGTTTGTACTCTTCTACTGTGTTATGTTTTTTAGTAAGATTTGATGGCATGAGCTATATTTGCTTTTGCAGAAAAAAGAAAAAAAAACCTACAAAAACAGACAAACAAAAATTGACCTGCCATGATCTGAATGTTTATTTCTCTCTGAAATTCACAAGTTGACATTTAATCTCCAGTGTGATGGTGTTAGGAGGTGGGACATTTGGGAGGCCATTAGCTCATAACAGCTTATCATTTATCTTTTGTAAGTATTCTTATAAAAGAGGTCCCAGAGAGCTGACCTGTTTTTTCCATCACGAGAGGACTCAGCCAGATAGTTCCATCTTCGAAGAAGAAGGAATTAGGATCTCACCAACATTGAAAGTCCTGCACCTTGATCTTGGACTTCCAGCCTCCAGAACTGTGAGAATTTATGTTGTTTATAAACTATCCACTCTACAGCATTTTTATTCAAGCAGCCTGAAAAGATAAAGACACCATCCTAACTAAAATAAACACCTTCACTGGAGAAAGACACTGCAGCTCCTCTCCCATGAAACCCTGGCAAGTCTGCAGGCAGGTGCAGGCTTTGCCTCCTCAGGGAGACACCGATGGTCAGACTGTGGCCACCGGGGGGGTCTACCCCAGTCCTTTGAACCGAAGCCTATTTGCTTTGGCTCTGACTCTGACAGGCCCCCTTCCTGTGCTCTTGTTAGATTTTTCTGGCTACATTCAGAAAATAGGGAGCCTGTCTCTTGGTGAATATTGGATTACTCTATGTGATAACTCGTGATTTTAATGAAGATTTGTTAATCTCTAAAACATGCACTATTTTTTTGTGTCTAGTACTTCTCATCTTCCTGAGATACTTTTTCCTCAACTAAACACTACTCTCTTTCCTGTTGGTATGGTTTACATTTTCTGTGTGTTCTGTAGAGGATGGCCTACGTATACATTTGTAATTACATTTCACAAAATGTGTTTCTTCCAGTTATTTTAGAAATAAAACTTGGTTACTCTGATTAAAAGTTGTAATTAATATATGATTGAGGCTACACAGGGAGTAATAGTGAAGGAGAAGTATGACTGCTTTTGCATTTTAGGGGGAAAAAGGTTGATTTTTCAAAAACAGCTTTTCTTAGACATTTTAATCTCCACATACCTTTATACTCTTGAAGATTCCAAAATGATTTTCTAGATTACTTGTAACATTACAAAATTATAACAAAAAATAATGGTTAATGTTTTATTTAAAATAGAATTGGTTAACCAATACCATTTTAATAGAAAGAATGCAATTTTAGGAAAATTTTAGGAAAAGTTTTTAAATCCTTTAAAAAGCTTTTAGCAAAAAAGAGTGGCACTACTGTATACTTTTGCAAATATTTTTAATATATGACTTAACAAATGGCAGCTGGATTCTCAACCTACTTCTGCCTCTACCCAATTTGTTGCTGTATCACACATGAGTTAATATATAGTTTCTGGAAAATTCCAATGCACGCTTGTGAAAAAATGAGAATGAAATAGACAAATAACATCTTAATATTATTATGAAAATAGTCTTGACCTCACAGACCTCTTGAAAATGATTGAGGGGTTCCTCAGGAGTCCCCAACCCTATGTTGTTCTTAAAGTCTCAGCATATTCCAGAATATGAAAGAGCATAATAATGGACAAAACTTGGAAAGTTTTTCTTTTCTTTCTTTCTTTTTTCTTTTTGTACTGGAGATTGAACCCAGAGGTACTTTACCACTAAGCTACATCCCCAGACCTTTTTTTTTTTTACTTTTAGAAAGGGTCTCACTAGGGGATGGGGTTGTGGCTCAGTGGTAGAGTGCTTGCCTTGCATGTGTGGGGCACTGGGTTTGATCCTCTTGCACCACATGTAAATAAATAAAGGTATTGTCTCCATCTACAACTAAAATAAATAAATAAATAAATAAATAAATAAATAAAAAGAAAGGGTCTCACTAAGTTGCTGAGGCTGGCCTCAAAATTGAGGTCTTCCTGTCTCAGCCTCCTGAGCCATAAGCATATACCACCACAGCTGAATGGACAGTAGGTTTCTGTTGGCCTTTCTTTACTTCTGAAAAGAAGCTATAAAGTGTGTTAAATTTTTTTTTTGTGGAGGTGGGGTGTACCAGGGATTGAACTCAGGGGTACTCAACAACTTAGCCACATCCCCAGCCCTATTTTCGTATTTTATTTAGAGACAGGGTCTCGCTGAGTTGCTTAGTGCCTTGCCATTGCTGAGGCTGGCTTTGAACTCTCTATCCTCCTGCCTCAGCCTCCTGAGCTGCTGGGATTACAGGCATGCTCCACTAAGTTTGTCAAGTTTATTAAATTTTTAGTAATGTGCACACTTTTGGTTGGCATCCTCCCTTGGTTTACCTATTTCTCCTTCCACCTACACTAATGAAAAAAAACTTTATTTTCTCTGTAACCTGCCTAAATAGCAGAGGTGTTATCGTACCACAAGAATTCTCTGTGCTTTGAGTCATTATGTCTTTGATTACTTAAGAAGAAACAGCACTAAATAAAAGGAAAACAGCTTTCTTGCTCATGAGAGTTAAAGCTCTTACAATGATATTGTCTTCAAGGTTTGTTTTGAAAATATTATGTAGTCACTTTTATTAGATACTAATTTGGAATTATTTCTCAGATTCTTATTCAATCTTACTAAAATTTCCAAATTAGCTCTGACAACTGTTTTGATTTTACCATCTTTAATTAACAGCATGAATTTAGAAAATAATCAAAAACATTTTCAGGGCATGTTTTTGCCCCTAAAATTACATTAGAGATTTCCTAGAGACCACATGAGAAATCAGAGATTCGTCCTTTCATCTTATAAAAAGAAAGATATGAGACAAATTTAAATTCACTTGAGGTGCTACTATTTTAAGAATGACATGGGAAGGGTAGTCAGGTCAGAAGAGACACTCAGCCCTTCCTAGGGTATGTGTGCACAGGTAAAATTATAGCAATGAAAATATTTCAGAAACATATGTAATGTAATTTTGCTTCCAGGGGAAAAAACTGATCAAAACTCTTATAAAATGGCTATATGTTATACCTTAATAGAGAATTTTACTCATTTTTGTTTGAGAATTATTGATTATGGTGGTAATATTATTGATTATGGTAGTAAATTAATAGTAGCTATTAAGGCACTTTCATCTACATATAGTTTCATTTTACTCTGGTGCTTTATCTGAAGTTTCTGTCATAAGCTACAAGCCAAGAAAGGAAGTCTGTGCACCTTAACAAAACTGAACTTCAGAAACTAGCTTCCTCCTGGGTCCAGACTTCAGAGCTGACATTACGCAGACAACTTTCAAACCACGCTAGTAGGCTGCTTCAGGAAAGCAGATTACTAAACCAAGATCCAGTAGCACAAGAATTAATTTCTTGAAAGTAAGCATTTAAAATTGAAACTAAGTATTTTAAGATGATATTTGATTCTTAATAACCACCTCTATTAATTTTGTAGACTTTTCATAACAAATTACCAGAAACCTCCTGGCTTAAAACAACAGAATTTTATTCTCCTACAGTTCTTGGGGTTAGAAGTCCCAAAGTCCAAGTGTCAGCACAGTTGTTCCCTGTGGAGGATCTGAGAGACCTAACCCATGCCCCTCTCCTACCTTCTGAGGTTTGCTGCCTCCACGGCATTCTGAGGTTTGTGGGCATATCATTTAAATCTCTATCTCTGCAAGCCTTCCCTCAATATGTCACTCTCAAATCTTCCTCTGCATTCTAAGGACATCAGTCATTGAATATATGATCTTCCCTAAACACAAGATTATCTCCCCTTGAAATTCTTAACAATTATAAAACGGAGAGCCTATTTCTAAATAAGGTCTCATTTAGAATTTGGGCAAATTTGCTGGGGAGAGTTCACAATTCAACTCACTACTGTCTCGCCCCCAAAATTCACAAACAGTAAGCTTCCTTACTTCTCATGAAACATTTGTATGGACACAATAAAATCTACCCTCTAATGTTTTTCCTGAGGTGTTGGATTTGAAAATAATGCTCTTTCAATCAAGTAGGGCAAGTTCTATTTGAGAAAATAGACTAGTGACAGAGCCAATGCCTCTAAACTTCTCCCAATAAAACCCACCCGACATTTGGCTTTAAGGAAGGCTTGCCTTCACAGTAATAAGGAAAATTCCTGGCAGGCAAGGAACCTTAAAATCTTTGGGGGACTTCCAGAACATAATTCATCCCATAGTAATTCACCCCAGTGTACAGGTGCTGGTGGTGAAATCTGGTGAATCTTGGATTAGAAAGGCAAAATCTGAGATATTTATGAAAATAGACAGGCAGGGATTTATTTATGGACTTTATAACTGTTCAAAACTCTATGACTCAGGAATTGCAACAAACTCAAGAAGTGGGTATGGTAAATTAACACTCTTGTTGCAAATTAGTTCAAATCCAATGGCTCTTTTTCTATGATCAAGAATATTCTTAGAGATTATTATGATCACACAGAGGATAAATTATCAAAAATGATGTAAAAGGTTTTGAAAAGGCATAAATGATTACTTGCATCCTCACAGTGTTTTGTGTTATCTTTACCTTTCAATGTTTGATTTTTTTATGACTCTGAAATGTACAAATATGGTAGCAATAAAAGTGATTCTTGTCCATGAAAATGATTTAATTGACCCAAGAAATCAGTTTAGCATCTCCTTGCAAATTCACTTCAGTATTCCTCATTCTCTTCTCTTTGAATTCTCTTTTGAATTCATTTTAAGGTCTTCCTGAATTTCTAATTTATTAGTAAGTTAAAGAAAATGTGTGTCTTGTGTTCAAAAACTGAATAAAATACAAAATTTGCATCTGTTTTATCTATTCACTATCCATAAAAATAAAACCTCAAGAAACTTTGGGATATCTATGTGGGAAAATTGCATATACAGATTCTTTTGCTTATTGCTTATCTCTTCCTCTAAAGTGGAAGCTTCATGTGGGCAAAAACTTGGTCTTGTTCAGTTATGTTTTCTCCAGAGGTTAGGATACTGCCTAGCACCTGCAAGGTGCTCAATAAATGAAATGAATTAAAAAATGTATGAAGTGAATACATTCTAAGGAAAGGAAGGAAAGGGATAATATTTTTCTTTACACAGTTATGTTTGAGTCAACATTTCAACTAATATCCATAGATGGAATTCAAAGATTAAACAGCAAAATGAATTTGTCCATTGGTTGATATTACTAATTTGAATAATCATTTATTAAAATTTAAGCCAAGGTTATTATAATTCATGTTATAAAATTAAATATAATATTTATGAGTTAGAATTTTTATCTGGTAATATTTTTATCAAAATACTAATCCAATACAACTCAAATGTTTTGTAAAAAGTGATTACCCTGTTGTTACCAATGTATAATCTAAAATAAATAGTAAAATATTATATAGTGGGTGATTCATTTTTTTTCCATAGGGTTTATTTCTTTGTCTGTCTCTGTGTCATTTCCCTGTCTTTCTCTAGCATATACACTCACTGTCATTAGGCTGTTTGGTCTCCAGGATCCATTTGTGGAAATGTCCCCTGTTCTTCCTTGGGGCAGAACCAGTGGTACTAAATTTTCAAGGGGTTCTCATCACAGCTGGTATTGTGGTACTGCTACTAATATGGCAATGGATGGTAATGTCCCAGAATTTCATACGTGGCCTTCCTAAAACTAATTTGCCTGAGAATAGGCCTATGGACCATTGTCAAGCTGATTCGTCTTTCCCACCTCCCTTATCACATTCATTGTACTCACACTTACTCAATAAGAGATATGGTTCCCATACCAAATTTCACTAGAATATGTCATTTCAATATGTAAAAACTGAGGGCACTAATTGAAGGAACACCAATATCTACTTTAGTAACAGATACACTTAAAGATAAATTTATGTTATGATGAAAATTATACTTCATAATTTAAAATATGATGAAGTGATCATTTTCATATCAATAATCATAACAATGATTATTAATTTTTCCATTGGTTGATATTACTAATTTGAATAATCATTTATGAAAATTTAAGCCAAGATTATTATAATTCATGTTATAAAATTAAATATAATATTTATAAGTTAGAATTTTTATCTGGTAATATTAAGTCAAGAAGAAAAATTTTATCTTTTAAAAAGGCATTATCAAAAGAAATTTTTAAAAATTTCAATTTCAATTCATCGGGCAGGGATGAAAAGGAAGTATAGTTAATATAAAGACTTTCAAATACAAAAATATGTTATATTAGTATAAATTTGAATAGAAGGAAATAATATTTCAAGGGAGAAAAATAAAACAAACTGAAATTCCCAAATATTAAAAAAGAGCTTGTTCAAAAATATGTGATAAATAATGATAGATGTCAAATGGCTAATGTATTTGCATTATAAAAAGGATAATTTAAAAAGGATATTACATTTAAAAAGGATATTACATTTAAAAAGGATATTACATTTAAAAAGGATATTCTAAAAAATGCAACTTACACCTATCTAAGGCATTAAACTGTACTTTTATAAAAACTAGGGGAACACTAGCAAAAACTGTTAAGATCCCAGCCTTATGTCTTTTGGAGTCTCTAGGCTTTCATGAAAGTATGACTGGTAAAGAGTAACGCATCTGTGCTATTCATGAGCCAGGGTTTGTGTCACGCTCATGTAACCTCCTGCCTTATTACCTTAAAAAAGCCCAGAAGACCATCACAAATTATTCTATAGATGGATCTGTAAGACCTAATGATAGGCCTGTGAGAACAGATATCTTATTGTAGAAGACTTAGAGCCCATCATATCATGAGGCTTAGAGTGGACAATCAAACTTGAACACAGCACAGGACTGAACATTGACTAAGAGCCTGACACACCATTTTTCTTTCACCAAATTTCTTAAACTTTCTAAACCCCAATGTCCATTGTTTAAAATGGGACTTTCTCTGGAAAGCAGTCTTATCTCTTAGGATTCTGCTGAAGAACTAATTACTTATCAGAGCTTAGGGTAATGACTGGAACATGAAAAAAACATTTAATACTTTTCTGGTATTATAATAACTTATGAACTTAGTGATTTATTCCTTTCACAAAATTATTGACTAATATTTACCCCTAATTTGTAATAAAGATATTGTCTATAATATATTTCTATTTAACTAATTCAATGTCACTCAGGTATTTCTTAATCCTTAGCCACAAAAATCAATAATGACAATATAATGCAAACTAAAATTTGTGTGAACCATGCATTGGAGGACAAAAATAATATCTTTGTTAAAAAAAGGATGCACAGTCATGGGCTGGGGTTGTGGCTCAGCGGTAGAGCACTCATCTAGCACGTGCGTGGCCCGGGTTCGATCCTCAGCACCGCGTAAAAATAAACACATCGTGTACAAGTAAAAGCAAATAAATAAATATTTTTAAAAATAATATCTTTGTTAAAAAAGGAACAAAAATTGAAGTTTAATTAAAAAAAGATAGACAGTTTTATTTTTATTTATTTTTGTACTATTATTATTATATGGTAATAACTGAGAAGAAGCAAAGGTTAAAATTCTACTACTTTGGACTAAAATCCATTATTTCCATTCATCTTAAAAACAGTTTTTAAATGAAAAATAAATTAAGAAAACTTTTCTTTGAATATTAATTATTGATATTAAGGAATACACAGAAGCCAGGGCCAAATATGAGTATATGTTCATTTTAGAAGTTTGCCCTCTTCAATATTACACCTTTTTGAACTTAATTAAATTTATAAGTACAAAGACAAACTTACATATATTCAGGTGTTTCACAGATGTGTAAATGTTTCGGTTTGGAAGACTTACTCTATCTTATTGGCATGAAATCTCTGATAATTTAACACCTATGTATAATGAAAGTTAAACAAAAATCTCCGGAAGGCTTGCCAAATACTCAATCATATCATGCATCAATCTATGTCTATGTTTTTGACCTTTGACTGTTGCTAAAACCAATCAAGTTGGTTTTAAATTTATTTCCTGGTGGATGTGAATATGCATGCATTAATGTTCAGCAAGAGATGGGGTGCATTTGCAGGGTTTATTTGCATATTCTCAAGTGTCTCATGTATCCAGGTACAGTGTCCCTCAGGGTACTGCTAATTCCCCTAATAGAGTTGGAGCCCAGCTCCAGGCTCAGAAGCAGAGGTTTTCAGCTTGCTAATCACACTACACATTATACCACTTATTGGCTCTTATTTAAGCTGGGATAAGCAGTCAAATATAATCTCAAAAATAAATAGTCTAATTAATCTGCATTCCAAATGCTGAGGAAATATGATAAGGTGGTACCTACAGAGAAGCCAAGCACCTTGAATTTGGCTGTTCCCTCATAAAATCACAGTAGTTTTCCATTTCTTATTTTACTCTACCAATCAGTAGTGTTTGCCACACTCATTCATTCCCTCCTCATTGGAACATATTTTTTACTTGACCTCTAGAATGTCCCTCTCTTGGTTCTTTCTTTCTTTCTTTGTTTTTTAAAAAATCTCTCAATTTCCCCTCTGTTTTCCTTTCTCAGGTTACATCATATTCCCCAGCTGCTGAACATGGGTGTGCACCGCAATCAATCTCCCATCTCTGCTGTATTAATTCTCTTTCTCCAAATAATGATTTTATCTTTTCCTCAACTTTTAATATATTGAAATTCTAATAACTTTCAAGTATAAATGTTCAACCTTGACTTCTTTCCTAAATTCTAGAGTGCTAATGCCAAACTTTGAAGTTGCTAATTATAAAATTGAACTTGTACTTGTCCTGCATATACTACAATCTTTGGAAAAGATGACTATATTTGGACAACAATCATGGAGTGTTGATACCTTTCTTTTCTTCATGCCCTTTAGCCAATGTTTCAATAAGATTCAGAATACATTCCGAATCTGGTAATTTCTTCCTACCTCCATGGTGTCTCATGAGTTCAAATCACCATTTTCTCTTCTTTGGACTATTGCATTTGCTTCTTAACACACCTTCATTCCCCTACCCTTTTCTCCCTGGAGTCTGTTTTCTCACTTTGCTGAAAATGACACACCTCCCCATAAAACTCTTGAGAAGAGACAAGGCCAAAGCTGTGATCTCAGAAGCCCTACAGATAGTCCACATCTCTATGGCCAACCAAGACAGAAGAGCCATGACTCCTTTCAGTACTACCTACTGGCTTTCATTGTCAAGGCATGAAAAAGGAACAGTTTCCAACATTTTTAGGCATTCAGAATTCTGGAACTAGCTTTGACCTTCTGCCAGTATAAATGAACTGCTTTAAGATAGTAGCTATTTCACAAAAATAATTAATTGGACTTCTTAGGCCAGATGATACTAGTGCCAGAGAATCCAAATAACTGAACCTAGCTGAAGGTCAACCACTGACCATGACCCATGACCGGGAGGAAGAAAAGAAAGTAAGACAAACAAAAAAGCAGTTCCAAGGCTAAAGACAACACGTTTTTATTAGATAATTCCTCATCTTTCAGAGTCCTGTATAATGTCTAATCATTTATTTTATTTTTTTTTTAAATCCATGCCTCACTCTGCCCAAGCAGCACCAATTGTGCTTTTCTTGGCCTCCTTTACAAACCCCTATAATCCCAGTGCAAGTTTCCTAGTGGAATCCTGTCTAGCACCCAGTTACACTTCAGAGGAGCCAAGGCTCTCAATTCCTGTCACTTACTCTAGCCAGGGACTCTTCTCACTGGCACCGGTGCCTTTCCCACCAGAGCCACAGTTCTCTGCTGATCTATGCTGAATTCTGTGTACATGGTTGCAAAGTTCATATCTGATCCAAGCAGTGAGATCTGTTCAGACTCCAGGGCCCATTATACTTCATCATCTTGAAGTTCACTGGCATACTTTCTATTTTCAAGAACACTTAAAGTATGAAATGCACATTCCACCTTTACTAAGTATAGCTTTCATTACTAAGAGAATTTTCATATTCAAAACAGGACCTTGATTGGATCTATGCGTTCTGTAAGAAATTATAGAGGAAATCGTCATTTTCCCTGATTAAACAACCCTTTGTGTTTTCAAAAGATTATTTTCAAAATGAAGAATCTTTGGGGTGATTCTTTTATTATTACAAGTGACTTTATTCAGCATTATTATCTCTTGTTCTGGCCTCACATCAGTCCAACTAATGCTCTTGAGAACAGGGAGACCTCTAGCAAATTGTTTACTGTAGTAGTTATTGTTGTAATTATTTTGTTAGTTTTCTTAGAAGAAGCAAATTAATAAATGCAACTAGCAATGAAGAATTAAGTAAGAGTTTGTAGTTGAGTCATTACCTCCTTAGGGATTTGTGAATCTTGAGACTCACAACATTGTTTTCATTACAGATATGAATCTGTGTTTACACCTCCAATGTTGACATATTACTCCAAAGGAAAATGAAAGTGTCTATTCATTTTTTTTATATATGTAGTTCTCTGAATAGGACTAAAATCATTGAACAAGTAGGATGACAAATCCCAGACTGGCTTCTTAAATTTGATTTATTTCCATTTCCCCGAGTTTTTCCTTATAACACATCAATTCCTGACATCTCTCCATTGTCAGTTCTACACCCATTGAGGTTGGAAAAATGCCACAAGTAAAATGTGAAAGGTTGGTAAATCTCTTGAAAACTAGTCAAAAAGCGAAGAAATATTCTGCAGAAACTTTCATTCAGAGATGAAGCAAAAATTTGCACCAGCAGGGAAGAAGGCAGTGATATTCCTCCACTTCCTCGGTATCTTTGAAAGAGAACATGGTTGTCAAGTACCTTGGAATTAATGACACCTTTTGATGGAAGCATAAGGTCTATGCGTCAGGGCCCCCAGCCACAGAACAGGAAATGGAGCTGTTTCTAAGAGAAATGAAGTTGCCTCCTCTGGGGGAAACACAAAGGAGCAGTTGAACAGGCAATTGATCAGTAGAAGGACTGTAAGGTGATAAAAGGACTGGAAGTCACAAAAGCCCTTGGCATACCAGTTTTTATAAAAAGAATTCTGTCTCCAGCTATGTTTTATGCAAGGTATTCCTAGACATATGTTTCTAAATTTTATCTTTAACAATGCAGATATTTCCATCCAGAGTCAATCCTTTTCTTTAACAAAGACAAAAGTATCCCTTTGGATTATTTATCTGATTGAAAATTGGGACATGCATTTGTTACTGATTTATACTGGAGTATTTGTGTCTCTATATTGTCCCAGGCAGGGTCGGCTATAGTTTTGAATGTGTGACTTTTCAATAATTACACCCAGAATTAACTTTGAAAATAATTTTTAGAAAATAGGCACTCATTAGTGATTCTTTTTTTTTTTTTTTTTTTTTCTTTTCACAAAGTTACTACTTGGCAAAAGCCCCAATAGTTATAAGTAAAATCTTGAATGACCCAAATTGATTTAACATGTGAAATTGTGTCTTGAAACATTACAGTGCTAATATTCAAAGTGTTGACCCTTATGATATGTTGTCTTATATGACTTATTTTGTGATCATTATATTAGAATTTCATATGCAAAAACTAGATCATTATAAAAGTAGTGTAACAAGCACAAAAACATCCTATAATTTCCATAATATTGTCTTACTGTGAATATATCATTAGATGACATAGAATCTGTAAGCTGCCTGGTACCGTAAACCGGGAGGAAAAACTCTCGGAGGCAGAGTTAAGCTTTTACTACTTTTACTTCTACTTTCTTAGAGCTTAGAGAGGGAAAGAAAGATTTAGAGTAAAGAAAGATAGAGCTTAGCTTAGAGAAAGATTAGAGCTTCTTTCTTCTCTCTTCTGTCTTCTATCTTCTTTCTTCTGTCTTCTTCAGGAGCCTCGGCCTAACTCTGACCAGTCATTTCTCTTCTGTTTTCTATCTGGTTTCTGTAACCGCTCTGCCTACGTTCTGGCCGCTCTGATTCTTCTGACCGACCGAGTGACTGCCCGACTGACTGAATTCTCCGTTCTCCTAACTCGGACCGCTTTCACCCGGTTATATACCTTCAGGTTTGCGGGTGCCTACAGGTGCGTCACATACATATCAGGTGGAACTTATGGCTTCCAGCTAGCTACAACAGCCCTTCCCAATTAGGGCTCCTTCATATTCCTTCCCTTTAGTTTAAAAAGGTGCTTTTTGTTCACCTTTTATTTTTGAAAGGGTGGATATTTGAGCCCTTTTTGAGAAGGTGCTGTGGCTTTAAGGAAGCCTAATGCTGAGGAGCAGCTAACGCACCTAGTTAAGCACAATTGCATAAGCGGCTTTGACTTTTTTTTTTTTTTTTCTTTTCTTTATTTTTCTTTATGGCTTTCTTGCCAAAGCTCAATGGCTTTTTTTTTTTTTTTTTTCCTGCATGGTTTTTACCATGCTATTTAATTCTCTATTTTCTTTTAAGCTCATGGCTTTTTTCTTTATACTAAAGCTCAAGGCTTTTTCTCTATATTTTTTATGGCTTTTGGCCGGCTACTCTGCTTCGGCTTTTGGCCGGCTCGCTTCGGCTTTTTTCGGCTTTTGGCCGGCTACTCTGCTTCGGCTTAATTCTTAACTGGCCTCAACTGAGTCAGAGGCTATGCTCTCTTGTTTCTACTCTTTTTGCTGGTCTCAACTGAGTCTGGCTTCTTCATTTTTTATGGCTTTTCGCCGGCTACTCTGCTTCAGCTTAATTCTTAACTGGCCTCAACTAAGTCGGCTTTTGGCCGGCTCGCTTCGGCTTTTCGCTGGCTACTCTGCTTCGGCTTAATTCTTAACTGGCCTCAACTGAGTCAGAGGCTATGCTCTCTTGTTTACTACTCTTTTTGCTGGTCTCAACTGAGTCTGAGGCTATGCTTTTTCGTTGCTCTTATTTCTTAGCTTTTCTTCTCTGCCTGCCGAGCCCCGGACGGGCCACCATTTGTAAGCTGCCTGTCACGGCCAGCCACGGCGCCGCCACGGGAGGAAAATTCTCGGAGGCAGAGTTAAGCTTTTACTACTTTTACTTCTACTTTCTTAGAGCTTAGAGAGGGAAAGAAAGATTTAGAGTAAAGAAAGATAGAGCTTAGCTTAGAGAAAGATTAGAGCTTCTTTCTTCTCTCTTCTGTCTTCTATCTTCTTTCTTCTGTCTTCTTCAGGAGCCTCGGCCTAACTCTGACCAGTCATTTCTCTTCTGTTTTCTATCTGGTTTCTGTAACCGCTCTGCCTACGTTCTGGCCGCTCTGATTCTTCTGACCGACCGAGTGACTGCCCGACTGACTGAATTCTCCGTTCTCCTAACTCGGACCGCTTTCACCCGGTTATATACCTTCAGGTTTGCGGGTGCCTACAGGTGCGTCACATACATATCAGGTGGAACTTATGGCTTCCAGCTAGCTACAACAGCCCTTCCCAATTAGGGCTCCTTCAAGAATCATACTAACATTTAAAACAATTTGCAGTTCAAACAGAATATCTGAATTTGGGGCTTGATAATTTTCAGGTCAGAGTATCTTGGAGTTTTCAGATTGAGAAAAGTAGTGTAGCACTGGTATCAAACAATAGATCTTTGTGAAGAAACTATCTTTGCCTCTGTAGAAACAGCTTTGTAGCATGGCAAGAAGATCATGATGATCATCTTTTTTCCTCCTTAATAAAAGATACCTAGTTCTTCAAAATTAGCATTCACTTGGCATTTCCTAGGTAGGTCAGCACTACTGCACTACCTCTCAAAATTGGTGTGAAGAAAGGACCCCAAAACATATGCCTTCTTCTGGGAACTACTGGAATGATTTGTTTAAAAGACCCAGAGAAATTCAACAACACATCAGAATCCTCTGTCCATTGTCAGTGACCATAAAACACACCAGCATTTTGTAGATGTCATCTCTAGTGCTATAGGGATAGGGGAAGGCAAGGCTTGGAGGGTAGGAAGAGGTCTTCTATATTTATTTTTCTTTTCTTTTTTTATTCAAAGTATTGTATTTATAATAGTAGTATGCATTATAATTCATAATAAACATACAGAGCTTTTTTTACATAACACTGTATGCAATGTATATTCGTGCCATTCATATCTTCAGTCATGCATTTAGGATAATGATATCCATCTTATTTATCCACCTTTTCTTTTTTCCCCCTCCATTCCCCCTTGCTCCCTTCCTTCCCCTCCCTACCCTTGGACCATTATAGTGTTCCTCTAATCCTCCTATGTACCCCGACCCAACACCTCTGTGAATCAGCCTCCTTATGTCAGAGAAAACATTCAGTATTTGGATTTTTGAGATTGACTAACTTCACTTAGCATTATATTCTCCAACTTCATCCATTTACCTGCGAATGCCATTATTTTATTCTCTATTTTTGCTGAGTAAAATTCCACTGTGTATAGATACCCACATTTTCTTAATCCACTCATCTACTGAGGGACATCTAGGTTGATACCACAACCTAGCTATTGTGAATTGTGCTGCTATAAACATTGGCGTGGCTGTGTCACTGTAATATGCTGTTTTTAAGTCCTTTGAGAATAGACCCAGGAGTGGGATGGCTGGGTCATAGGGTGGATCCTTCCCAATTTTCCAAGAAATCTCCATTCTGCTTTCCATAATGGTTGTACCATTTTGCAGTCCCACCAGCAATGTATGAGTGTGGCTTTTCCCCCATATCCTCTCCAACATCCTCTCTGAGTTCTACAAGACCTTCAAAGAAGACCTAATACTCTTCAACTTATTTCAAGAAATAGAAAAAGAGGGAGCTCTTCCAGACTCTTTCTATGAGGCCAATATTACATTAATTCCAAAGCCAGGCAAAGACACAGACAAAAAAGAAAACTTCAGGCCAATATCTCTAATGAACATAGATGCAAAAATCCTCAACAAAATTCTGGCAAATTGAATACAAAACATATCTAAAAGATAGTGCACCATGATCAAGTGGGGTTTATCCCAGGGATGCAAGGTTGGTTCAACATTCAGAAATCAATAAACATAATATATCACATCAATAGACTCAAAGATAAAAACCATATGATCATCTCAATAGACACAGAAAAAGCATTTGACAAAATACAACACCCCTTTATGTTCAAAACACTAGAAAACCTAGGAATAACAAGAACATATCTCAACATTATAACAGCTATATATGCAAAGCCCCAAGCTAACATTATCTTAAATGGAGAAAAATTGAAAACATTCCCTCTAAAAACTGGAACAAGACAGGGATGCCACCTTTCACCACTGCTATTTAACATAGTACTTGAAACTCTGGCCAGAGCAATTAGACAGAGGAAAGAAATTAAAGGGATCCAGATAGGAAAAGAAGAGCTCAAATTAGTACTATTTGCTGATGACATGATAATATACCTAGAAGACCCAAAAAACTCTACCAGAAAACTTTTGCAACTAGTAAATGAATTTGGAAAAGAAGCAGGATACAAAATCAATACACATAAGTCAAAGGCATTTTTGTACATCAGTGACAAATCCTCTGAAAGGGAAATGATGAAAACTACCCCATTTACAATAGCATCAAAAACAAAAAAAAAAAAAAACAAAAAAACAAAAAAACAAAAAACCTGGGAATCAACTTAACAAAAGAGGTGAAAGACCTCTACAATGAAAACTATAGAAAACTAAAGAAAGAAATTATAGAAGACCTCAGAAGATGGCAAGAACTACCTTGTTCTTGGATAGGCAGAATTAATATTGTCAAAGTGTCAATACTACCAAAAGCATTATACAGATTTAATGCAATTCCAATCAAAATCCCAATGACATTCCTCAAAGAAATAGAAAAAGCAGTCATGAAATTCATCTGGAAAAATAAGAGACCCAGAATAGCTAAAGCAATCCTGAGCAAGAAAAGTGAAGCAGGTGGCATCACCATACCAGACTTTAAATTATACTATAGAGCAATAGTAACAAAAACAGCATGGTATTGGTACCAAAACAGACTGGTAGACCAATGGTACAGAATAGAGGACACAGAGACTAAACATATAATTTCAGCTATTTTATATTAGACATAGGCACCAAAAATGTACAGTAGAGAAAGGATAGCCTCTTCAACAAATGGTGCTGGGAAAACTGGAAATCCATATGCAACAAAATGAAATTAAACCTTTATCTCTCACCATGCACAAAATTCAATTCAAAGTGGATCAAGGACCTAGGAATTAGACCAGAGACACCATGCCTAATAGAAGAAAAAGTAAGCTTCAATTTCCAACATTGCAGGAGCCCTGTTTGGGGAGATAGCTAAGATTGCGGTTGACTATTGGGCCATAGACATTTTTGGGCATTTCCGCTTTCCGTAGTCTCACGGGATCTCGCGGGACTTGGTCGAGGCTCTCGAGAGATTTGAAGGGTGACTCAGCAGATCGAGCGAGCGCCATTGCTGCTCGGGCGCATGGGAAGAGACCAGAGGGAGAAAAGACAGGGTTATCGCTATTGTATAGATATATTGTAGTTTCTTGTAAGATTAAAGAATATTTTCGTCTCCATCTTGTCTCCGGACTCCTTCCCGCGGCGCTGCCGTTCCAGGCTGCAATCCTTTTCCGGCGACAACACAACATGTCGGATTAGGCCCTAAGTTTCTTAATAAGAATCCTGTAGCGCAAGAATTAATATCAAGAATTAATGAATGGGATAGATTTAAGCTAAAAAGCTTCTTCTCAGCAAAAGAAACAATCAGTGAGGTGAATAGAGAGCCAACGAATTGGGAACAAATATTTAATACATGCACATCAGATAAAGCACTAATTTCTAGAATATATAAAGAACTCAAAAAACTTAACACTAAAAAAACCAAATAGCCCAATCAATAAATGGGCTAAGGAATTGAAAAGACACTTCTCAGAAGAAGCTAACACAATTAATCAACAAATATATGAAAAAATGCTCAATATTGCTGGCAATTAGAGAAATGCAAATCAAAACTACTCTAAGTTTTCATTTCATTCCAGTCAGAATGGCAGCTATTAAGAACACAAACAACAATAAATGTTGGTCTTCTATATTTATTAACAGAAAATGGTCACAGCTTGTGTGCAGCCTTTCTATTCACACGTTCTTTGAAACACTGCCTAGAATACAGGAAGAAAGGACTGAGCGTCTTTCATGGAATACTTGGCTATCCACCAAAATTTAAATAAAATTCATCTTAAGGTTACCAAATATCCTTTCAAGTACAATAAAATGCACTGGGATGTTAAGAGATGCTTTTGTACAAACATAGGTCAGTATATCAAAGCTATAATGTGTGCTTGTCCTGAGTTAAGCCATTTCTTCATTGGTCCTTCATATATATGCTTCTACCTCACCTGATTAAATAATAATATTAATAATTTGAAGTAGTTCACTTATTTAAATACTGTCAATGTAATCAATGTCAAATGTTTCTACATTTAGCTATATACTTATTTTATTTATCTACTGTAATCAAAGAAGATCATCTGTCAACTATTGCCTGAGAGACACATTTTGGCCCTTTTTATTATCATGCTTTTCAATGTTAGGTGCAAGAACAAAACCAGATATACCAAATCAAAATTCTGCTTCAATGAGTTATATGAGCTTGAGCAAGTTTCTTAACTACTTGGAGTCTCCATTTTCAATAAAATATGAAAAAAAATTAGCAGTTTTCATCTCAATTGCTGGAATAATTAAAGGAGATAGTATTTTAAATGCCTAGCTTAGTGAGTGGTACATATTAGTAACTTAAGAAATATGAGTTCCCCTCCCTCCTGCTGTTCACATGGTTAAAGTGCTTATATTATTTCTCTTAGAACTGAATTCCTAATTTTAAGCATACATTATGTTACAAGAGAACTAGGATTCTGGCTTCATAAAGATCTGGGTACTTTGGGAAGTTATTTTAATTCTCTGAAATTATTTCCTCATTTGCATAATTCAGACAACACCTACTAACCCTAGTATCAAATAAAATGCTATATATAATGCTTTCTTCTGTGCCAAGACTAATGGTGGATGGTATACAATTAATACAGGACTACTTACTATGACCCTCTTTTCATATAACTATGCATATATCAGTGAACACCAACTATGGAAGTGCTATATTATACAATAACTATATAATTTGGTGTCATGGCCAGAGGGACACTATGCTTTAAAACTATGGTTTCACTATAATTAGAGGAATATATAATTGATCACTGATACAGGGACACTTTTGAGAATGAGAGTGGGCACACACAGTTGCCCTAACTATATCCATATAAGAAGAGGGGTTGCCAGTGCAATTTAGGATAATCTGTGTATAAAAATAATTACTAATTATATTTTTATAATTTTCTTAGACTATAATTACAGTATAATATTGCTTTTGATCTTAGAGTAAGGTTTTTAAGAATTTGAGTACTCCACCAAAGTGTTAAAAAGTGGTTTTCTTCAGCTGCTTGCATCATCTACTCAATTTAAGCCTGCTTTGATATACCAGGGACCCACTTGTTGAACAATTTTAAATGGTATTTTATTCTGCTGAGCCCATTCAGTTTCTTTATTAAATTTATAGCTATCATTGATCTCTGTCTCGAGTGGCACTGTTAATAATTACTCGGAGGCAGACTGTCTTTAATGCAAGCATATATTTGATCACAACAATCATCAAACATAAACAATTAATGCACAAGTGTTGGGTGTGCTGGAGCACTCCAAGTAGCATTTAATGTACACTAATTAAATCACACAATCCTAGAGCAACCATGAGCCCCAAAATACCTTTGATGCCACGAGACTTATCTTAGCTGAGGAGCAGACATTGTCATTGTCAGGCGGTTCTCTCCAGCTGATGGTTGGACGTCAGGGAATGGTGGAGTCAATCTGGGGATGGACAGCAAGGCAGCCAGTCTCACTGATGTCCCTGGAGCAGGCTCGTTGATGTGGCAGGACAAGCAATTAAAATATAGTACCAAGTTGATGGTGTATGTTGGTGATTGGTTATACCCAGTGAGAGTCAATGTTCACCGGTTATGTTCAGCAAGATGATGTAACTGCGACTGGGCCTGTTCTTTGCGCATATCCATGGAGCTGTGCTCCCTATCGATTATAACCAGTCATTGTTAAGTCAGTTGCAATCAGACATGACTAAGCATGCCTATGGCTGTTGTTCCTTATGGCCAGCAACTTAGTGAGTCCCACCATGTCCCAACATGTCTATGGCAGATGCTCCTCACAACCTCCAATGAAGCCTACTTAAGTCTGGATTCTCAAAAGCAAACACTGAGATGAACGTTTAAATGCAAGAAATTTACCAAGAAAGGTCTCCCAGTTCTTTCTTGCTTCTCTTTATTCCTTTCTTTCCTTTATTCCTATCCTCTTTGCATGCCAGAAGGTAAATTAGAAGCTAAGGTATAAGCAATGGAAGACACAAAGAAGTATGAAGGTTCAAGTGAAGATGAAGATTCCATCCAGCTGTGAATATGTTCCTGGGAGCATGAGGTAGGGGCCCTAAGGAGGGATGTATAGGATTGGATAGGTGGTGGTGGAAGAAAAGTGAGATGTGAATTTGATCACAATGTTCATCTATGTAGAAGGTCCCCATCAAGACCTTAATATTTTGTTTACATTGAATATAGAACATAAACCAAATTTCTGTCTCCAAAATAAAAGTTCAGGCAAGATCAGGGACCTACCTCTCCCACCTCTTTTCGGATCATTCTTCTCAGTTTATTTGTTAGTATAGTGGCTTTCGTTTAGTTTCCTAAACCTTCCAAGCTTAGAAATGCCTTAGAAATTTTGCCCTCGCTGAGCCCTCTGGGGACATTTTAGGGGGAATGGAAATATTTTTTTTTTGGTATCAGGGATTGAACTCAAGGGCACTCAACCACTGGGCCACATCCCCAGCCCATTTTTTTTTTTTTTTTTTTTTTAGAGACAGGGTCTCACTGAGTTACTAAGTGCCTCGCCATTGCTGAGGCTGGCTTTGAACTCGCGATCCTCCTGCCTCAGCCTCCCAAGTGTTGGGCTTACAGGCGTGCGCCACCACGCCCGGCTGGAATGGAAATATTTTATATCTTGACTGGATTGGTTATTACATAAAGATATTTTTGAAAATTTATTAAAATGTATACTTAAAATAAGTGTACTTTACTACAAATATAACTCAATAAGTTAACTAAAAAAACTAATTAATTACAAAACTATTTAATTTAGTTATAGAATTAAAAAATAAAGTAGAATTGCAGGATACAGTGGCACATGTCTGTAATTTCAGGTGTTCTGGAGGCTGAGGCAGGAGGATCACAAATTCAAGTCTGGCCTGGGCAACTTAGTAAGACCCTGTCTCAACATAAAAAATAAAAGGGGCTGTGGCTGTGGTAAAGCACTCCTGGGTTCAATCTCTAGTACTGAAAAAATTAAGTAAGTAAAGTTGACCTCACAATATTGCTTTTAAAAGGAATTTTGCAGGCATTTATTGTAAAGTTCTACTTCTTAGGTATATAGAAGCTGACTTTTGCAGACAGTAAACAGAAGTGAAAGGCTATAGGTTTAGAGAAAGTGGAATGTAGTGAGAAACAAAGAGCATGAAGCAAAAATGGGTGGCGGACTGAGAATTCAACAGGGACTTACCACAGACTTTGTCTATCATTCTGTCCAGGAACAGATCCAGATAGGTGGAGACTACTATGTAGGAAGCCTTTAAAATACAGCTGCAAAACTCAATTTGTGTGTGTGTGTGTGTGTGTGTGTGTGTGTACTCAGTTTGAGTAAAAATTTTAAGTCAGACCTCGGTTCATTGCAGCAAACAAAACAAAACAAAAAGCCATTGGCTCTTCCTCTTCTAATTTAGGAAGATACACTTGAGGCTGTTTTGAGGACACTAGTGAAGTAAGCCTGTCACAACCCACTTAGTGTACAAGTGAAAGACATCCTAAAGGAAATAAGCCAAGATATGACAAGAAGGTATTTACTACTGAGAAGAAACTGTGAATGGAAGGGAAAAAATGAAATTACTAGTGCTTTATATTTTTCTTCTTCTTTTCTTAGTCTTCAGTTGCTGTGGCCTTGATTAAAAGGAAAGGGAAGAATTCGTGCTGTTGGTTCACCACCCCCAGGTTTTTAGAATTATGTAAGGATAATAGTATTTCCCCACCCATCCCCTGAGGAGCTTTTAAGACCAGCATCTGTGAGGTGCATTTCCTAGATAAATGCAAACTGCCCTTTGACTCTCTTCAAGATAAGAAAACATTGACCCTTTCAACCAAGTTATTTATGACATTCACATAATGTGAAACAGTGCTTGGACCTGATGGGAACGCCCAGAAGTACATACACTGAAGGCACTTAAGATTCCCCTCTGCTACTATCCAGGAGAGGCCACCACACAAGTTGAACAATGCCCAAGGCTCATTAAAGAGTTTGATGAATTTAATACAATTCAAATTAAAGAAAATCTCAGGGGAACACGTTTAGAAAAGAAAACCAGATGGGGCTCCAGTGTAGAGCATCCAGGGAGCAAGAGTGGGATGCCCTGTAATCCTAGGGATTCTGGAAACATGAGAAAATTCGATTTATCTTCTTGGCGAATTAACATGCAAAATGCGTTGGTGGCATAATATTGGGTTTCATATTTTATAATGCAATTTTCCAGATTGCGAAAGAAAAAAGACCACTGGATATTGGAAGGAGTCACCTCTTCTTCCTATGAGACTTGCCAAAGTAAAGGGGAACAAAAGAAAAACGTACAAAATATACCAACACTAGTTATCAAGTGCAAAATGTCAGCATGTACATGATCAAGTAAATAAAGATAAATCATAGATCAGAAGTTCAGCTTGGCCAAGAGCTATCCTTTCCTTTTCTTAGTATGGGAATAATATAATGATGTCTGATGCCTTGGACTGGAGACTCTAAGATTAGCAATTCTTTCAGAAAGAGTATAAGAAAAGGAAGAAAAAAATAAATAAAAAGTTCAGTTTATTATTTTTTAATATAGATAAAGTTCAAAAATGAACCTTTAAATGGGAAGCTAGAAAAGTTTACTTACTAAATTGGTCACAGTGTGTTATCTATATTTAATTCAATCACATCACCATTATGAAACAAATCTTAATTAGACTTAGATACAAATGAGGCCCAATGTCTCTCTCTCATCAGACAAAGGCTGCTGACTCAAAGGAAATGATGGAGGTTTTGTTGTTGTATTAGTTTTATTTATTTATTTATTTTGCTTTATAAAATCTCAGGAAAACACTCTTAAAATTTCATGTTGGTGATCTGTATTGCTAATATTTTGTTCTGAAATATTAGCAAAGCTCAAACTCAGGACAAGTATTTTCAAATAAAGAAAGCAAGTATTCAAAATTTTTAATATGTTGTTTACCAGAAAGTATAAAATAGTAAAAATTCAAGTCACCGAAAATTCTATCACTCAAATGGAATCATGTATAATAAAATCTGTTATAAAATATGTTCATAGTATTTATCTAATTATGGAATTATTTTTTCTTTATCAAATACAATAACTCTCACATCAAAATATATACACTAAAATAATAATTTCTATGCTAAAAAAAGGGCTGGGGATGTGGCCCAGTGGTAGAGTGCCCCCGAGTTCAATCTCCAGTACCAAAAAAAAAAAAAAAAAAAGTTTAAAATAATAATTTCTAGTGGCTACTTAGCACATTATATATATGTACACCACAATTGAGTCATTAAATATAACATGTTAGTGCATTTGGATTGTTTTCAATAATTTTCTGAATATATGAAATTATTGCAACAATTGTTATATATTTTGATTATATTTCTGGTATCTTACGAAGTAACCAAAGTAATAAATTAAAGGTAGACCTAACAGTTTTAATTTTGTGGTATCTGATATATAATGCTGCAGAATTCCATTTGGTCCCATATTATTTATCCTCACTTATTGGCATTAACTGGTAAAAGAAAATAGGTATTATTTGGAAAGGAATTAAAACACAGGAAGCCTGGAGTCTCCTACAATGATCTTATTAAAAGCTTAAGGAAAAATGGGTGTCACATATAAAAAATAAGTCCAGTGGAACTCACGCTGGCAAGCTAGGATGGGAAATGAGGGAGAATCAGAGGCTGTTGAGGGGCAGAATGAGATCACCACTAAAGGAAAGCAAGGGATGTACAAACCTTGGCAGGTTAATCTATTAAAACAAAGTTGTACTGGGTAAATAAAGAGTATTTTCTATATTTAATTGACAGACTAGATATAAATAAGTCATCAGGGATCCTGGGGAAACCTTTGGCTTGAATGTGTGAGCTGTCATACTAAGCTGACTTGTGGTAGCAAAGACTAATGGTTTCCATTACACAGTGTCCATTGGGAGGAAATTGGAAGCAAACCTGGGAACTTCAGAGTAGTGATTGGTATCCCCATACCTGTCAGGATGGCAGCAGCTGGAAAGAATGATGGTATCATAGATTCTTAGAAAAATAGAACTTTGGGGGAGATGTGTAACATGAGTTGTACAAGGGGAAAATAGTGCCCCACTAACTAACTTATACAGAGTCGTGAATCCCATTGGCTGATCCTCCTAAATAGTACCTTTTGCCCTTTGTTGTTGCTGCTGTAATAGCTCAGAGTGTTGGACTAAACATTTCAGATAATCTGCAAATGTGTCTACTTTCCTCTGGCCTCACCTTCCATAGTGCATCTTTTTTCTAGCATCAGACTAATTTCTCCTGCACACATTTTATTGTACCTTTTTCCTACTTACAGATATTTAATTGCCCAGACTACAGGATGAATACTAACTCTCCCCAATAATTCATAAGGCCTTCTGCAGTTGGGCTTTTTTGGTCCATGTTCCTCTATGGCTCCATCCCTGAATTCCTGACAGCCTACAAGAACTTCTCCATACTGTGAATGCTGGTACATATTTCCAGGCCTCAGTACTCACTAATCTTATTGCTCAGAATGTCCTCCCATCCACTGATTACCAAGTGTCCACTTCAGTTGAGCCTTCGGGACTTCATGAAGATAGAATTAGAGATTTATGCCCCCATACTCTCATCCCTTCTTGGATTGCAAACTGTGCAGCTTTTCAAAGACACTTTTTTTTTGTCTATGTATCCTTATAGTCCCTAACAGTGCCATGCACATAACAAGTTTTCTGAAGAAAAACAAAGAAATAAACAAAACTTCTTAAGTAAACCAATTTCCTGGATTTCTCAGAGGTGATATATATATTTCCACTTTCAAAAAGACTCTGAAAGTGTTTATGGTATAGATGGTCACAGGACAATTCTTTTTAAAAAGATTTGGTTTCCTTGTTATTATGAAAAATGTTTAGTGTTAAGTACAGAAGTAGCTTAATGACAGGAAACAATATGTAGGAATAAGTGATAATTTCTCTACTTCAAAAAGTGTTAGTGTAAAGGTTTACTAAAGACTTATGCTAGAATACAATCTCAACCAATATATTAAGTATATTGTTTACCATGAAAAATAGAGTCTTTTAAAGGTTGTTTTCTTTATTATAAGGTTTTCTGTAGACTGAAATGCCAAGTTGGTAGATATAACACTGATGAATATAAAGAAAGAAATGAAAATAAGAATAATGACATTTGACTTTGATGTGGGAAAACAGAGGTAACAGGGTTAAAGAAAAATCCTATCATTGAATTTACTTTGAGTACTTGTTATATACAAAGTCCTATTTTGAGTTGCAGAGGGAACAAGACTGAGCCATTGTACCTTGAGATATGAATGCAAATTTTAATCATTGAAATGCATTAAGTTTTACAGAGAAACAATAATATAGATGTTTCAAAGAGTAAGAGGTGATTTTTAATTGGAGAACCAGGGGTTTATAAAAACCATACTATTTAAAGAGCTACTGATGTGGTGAATATGATTTTTTTAATTTAATTTTTTACTTGTTTTAATTAGTTATACATGACAGTATAATGCTTTTATGCACTTTGATATATCATACATAGATGGGATATAATTTCTCATTTTTGTGAGTGTACATGTTGTCCAATCACATTGGGCATGCAGTCACATATATACATACAGTAATAATGTCTGTTTCATTCTACTATCCTTCCTATCCCCACATCCCCTCCCCTCCCCTCCCTTCACTTTCCTTTACTTAATCTAAAGTAACTCTATTATTCTCTGGCCCCCTCCCCCTGTTGTGAATTAGCATCCACATATTAGAGAAAACATTTGGCCTTTGGGTTTTTTGGGATTGGCTTATTTTGTTTAAGGTGAAGATAAGTGGGTGACATAAAATGAAGAATAAATGAGGAGAGTGCATCAAATATTATTTCCTGAGTAAAATGTGGGGCAACCGAAAGTAGATAATTAACAACCATACACACACACACACACACACACACACACACACACACAAGATACTTAGAAAGTTGACTTGGAGGGACAAAAAAGGGTAAGATGAGTTAAGTGGGGGAAATGAATTTATAAGCTACCCTCTGAATGATAAATTATGACCTGGGGGGAAAAAATGTGAGATCTGGATAAAACCTCTACATGTTGGTGCATTGGTAGCTGCAGCAACAACAAAACCATGCAGTTATGCATTCTAAATGTCACTGGAAATAAAGAATTTTATTGGCAATAAAGCATTTTACTAGAAATAAAGCATTTAGTGGGCCCCAACTGTTGCATAAAGCCATGATGCTGCTAAACATGAAAAAGCCTAACGTTTGAAGCACTTTATTATTTGCAAATTCTCTTATGTACAGGACCTTACATTAGGTAAAAACAACAGAGGTTGTCATGCTCATCTTAACAGTAAAAAGGTATAGATCTAAGTGATTTGCATAACTTATTTCAGATCTGCAGTAACTATTAAGAGATGGGAAGGAAGAACCAAGGACTGAAACTAGGTTTCCCACATGCACAATGTTCTGTTATCTGTGCTACTCAGCACTCAAGAAAGGTAGACATGTAGCACCAGAAAAGCCCCTGAAGAGCACCACTGAAATGATCAAGGCTATCAAGGGGATTCTTTAGAAGGAAAAATTTGAAGTATGTATATTAGAAATCTAATTTGGAAAGCAATAGATTTTGCTAATTTTGTAAGTATTGCAAGTTAAAAGAGGTGTCTTTGATTACACAATTTATATAGGTATAATTAGAAGCTAGGCCAGAAATTGCAAACATATGACCTGCCAGTCACATATGTCCTCTGCATATATTTTGCATGGTCTTTGAAGTGTTATTTAGTATAATATTTTAAGTCATTGCCATCATTTTGGAACTGGGAGACTTTATAGAAAGTACATATTTGTAGCTTCTTTTAAATATCAGAAGCTCTGGGAAAAGTGGCGTTTGACTCAATAAAATACTTGGCCAGAACTGAACAGAGGCTGTACCCTTTGAAAGGGAAATTAGTTCTCTGCTTCCACATGCTGTCTACTAAAGTATACAATTAGGATACACTACTCCCCAGTGGACTCACACCTTTTTATTACACAGTAAATAAATATTGGAATATAGGTCACTACTACAGAGTATGAAAAGAACTATTTGAGGCATTATTTGATGCTGATGGAAGCTATGTCAGTTTTATCCTTCTCCAAACTTCTTTGGGCATGCTAAGCAAGATGAAACTGCATGGTACTTCAAGAGACACCTTCTGCCCATAAAAATGATGTTTATGGTCGAATTCCAAGGAGAAAATCTGAATTCTCCTGCTTTGAAAGAACATAACCACTGGCTCTTTCTGAAGCCAAGTTTCTACACTTTTTTTTTTTTTTTTTAAATAAAGTTCAGACACATTCATTCATTCAACGAGTATTTAAGTACTCATTGTGTGCCTGGTACCATGTTATTGGCTGAGGCTAAAGCTAGTATTCTAAATCTAAATCTTAAAATCACAAGAAAATCCCTGTCCTTATTAGTTTTGCAGTTAGTGAGAATGAAGAGAAAATAGATCTTGTAAATATGTGAATATATAGTATACTGGGGAACAGAAGTTGAGAATCTATAGTGGGGTATAATCTAATTAAGAGAGATCCTGGATGGAGGTATTGAGAATGTAAAATTTGAATAATTATTTGAAAAAAAAGAACAAAAAATGTTGCAATGAAGAGATTTCAAGAAAATATGCTCCCCAAATCATTACTATAAATTTTCCTTTGTGCTTATTAATTCAAATTATTTCCTACTACTGGCAAGTAAGAGATTTAACCATTTTGACCCATAAGTATGGCATGTTTGATGATCCTTATGTTATTAGATACTTTTTTAAAACAATATTTATTTATTTGATTTAGTTGTACACAATCTGTTTTTGCATGGTGCTGAGAATCCAACCTGGGCTGCGCACGTGCTAGGCGAGTGCTCTACCACTGAGCCACAACCCCAGTCCTTATTAGATACTTTTAAGGCTACTTAATTTATCAGGGAAAAGGCATACTAAAATACTGTAGGATTTAACAAGTTCAATATCTAATGTCATAATTAATTCTGTCAACTATACATTGGTTACAATGTTTTTTTCTCTTTTTGTCTTGTTATTTAACTTGGGCTTTTTCTTAAAGTAAGATGGAAAAAATAACAATTTAACATTTATTTTCCACTTCGGGAGTTCTTCCAAATCTCCTAGATTAATTACCATTTTTCAAAGGGAAGGAAAAAACTATCATTTTGCAGTAAATATGCCCAGATATTGACATTTATTTTGCCTTATAAAAATTATTGTGTAAGTGAGTAAACTGAGATTCAAGCTAAATCACTTGTACATGTTCACACAGGTAGGAAGAAAGTCAGTCAGTATTCCAGCTCATATGATTTTGCAGTTAGGTTCTGTATTGTGGTAAAGTCAGAAAGCTGTTATAGACTTTAGTGTGCTCATAACTATAGAGTCATAATGGCTCTTACTTACGGTGACTACTTAGTGTAACACAAATAAATAAATTCCTGCACATTTTTGGCAGTACTGTGTCAAGCGGGTGGCAATCTATGAAGGTGAGATTCATAAATGAATTATTTGTTAAAAAGATGTCTTATTGAATGATGACCTCATTCAATTCTACCTATTTACCCTTAGGCAACACTCCCCTTTTCTAGGAAACTTCTGGAAAAATCTCAAACCAGCATTCCCTATATAGTAGAAACCTGGGGCAGTTTAAAAATAATGAAGAAAGGAAAGATGAGAGAGAGAGAGAGAGAGAGAGAGAGAGAGAGAGAGAGAGAGAGAGCCTAAAAAGAAATTAAAAAAACAACAACAACAAAAAAACCCTGAGTTCCCAGTAGGCTCCACTGTGCTCAGGACACAGCAACCAAACACTGCTCTCTGCAAAAGAAATGTCAAGTCCATGGTGCTTGGAGGACCATACAGCACTCTCACGTAACTGTTCTGATGAGGTGTCACCTATTTCCATCCAAAAGCTGTTGTAATATGATAACACCTTTGGGATAAGGCACTTTTCTGTCTATGAAATTATTGAATGCAGGCCTTATTCACCTCTCTACATTAGGCTTGGATGCTCAAAATCTGACTTCAGGCCCTGCAGAAATGAGAAGAGGCATCCAACACATGAAAATCTTCCATCTGGAAAACTCTTTAATGAGAAATAGATGAACTGGATGATCCAATGAGGTCCTCCACATCTTTAATTTCCATGATTCTGCCTAGGAAGTATTTTGGAACTTTCCTAACCCAAGGCAGATTCCACTGATTTTTTAAAAGGGATGGAGGGGCTGGCATCGAAATAAGGAAAGGAACTGTCCTTGATTGCTAGAGAAAGTTGGAATGCCCAGGGAGGGAGAAAGTGGACATAATTGATCTCACACCACCTTATCTTGGTGAAATACCAGAAGAGAGGAATGGGAGGCAAGGGCTGCCAATTTTCTGACTCCTCTGGCAAAAGAATTGTCACTGTAATTCTCCTCCTTTCCTCTGGGCAATTATCTGTTAAGAAACAGACTCACTTTCCTGTTGGGGCCTAAGGCCTGTTTTACATAAAATAGGCAATTAAGCAAATCCTTTCTGGTTCTCAGTCACTTCTTTAACTTCAGTTTTTAATCTGTTTGTTGTTAAATGTCTGTAAGAGATAACGAATGGTTGTGGAAGGTCTCAGTGTGAGGAGACCAGAAAGGAGTTTGCAGTGTCTGTTGAATACTGCACTTGGTAGACTCAAGGAGTCACAGGTGAGATCTGTACCATTTCTTAACTGTTGCTTAGACTAGTAAATGAAAATGTTTCTGTTTCAAATATATTTGGATTTAAGAATAAACATAAGCCCCTACTCCTTCATCTCTGTAGTTGCCAAAGTTACCAAATCTTAATGAAACTATCATAACAGAGTCAGTACTTAAAACTAGATTCATCTTCCCCCAGGTCAAGACTCTTACTCAACATATAGTACCGCAATGAGAGTTTCTGGTAGTGTGCTATATTTATCATGATAAAAACAAATTTCTACGTGAAGTACACTTTCTATTAGTTTTGTTGTTGTTTGGTGTTTGTTTGTTTGTTTGTTTAAAGATGGGGTCTCACTATATTGCCCAGTCTGGATTCAAACTCCTGGGCTCAAATGATCCTCTTGCCTGAGCCTCCTGAATGCTGGAACTACAGGCACATGCCACTGCTCCCAGCTGTCTATTCATTTTTAATTCTAGGATTTTGGATCCTGCCAGCTTTTGAGCTTTGTCAATTCTCTGAGTGCTCACTATTTTTAAATGTTCTCTGATGACCTATATATACAAAGACAGCCTCCCTCTGCCTTCTAGGAATTTATTTATGACTCTCAATATTTACATGTTTCTATTTCTCAAAAAAAATTCAATGATAAAATATATCTTCTACAATGTAAAGGCTTTTCTGAAATAGGATGTCTAGCTTAAAGGAATGGAAAGTTGTTGGCTTTTTTTTTTTTTTTTTTTAACTCTTAACTCTTTTAAAATATCTACCTCAAGGTAAAAACCTACCAAATTTCTGAACTCTATTCCAAAATACAAAAGAATTTTGTTTTGAAGTATTGTTTTTAAAGAGCACGAAATTTAAGATAGGTTGCAATTCAAGAATCAATGGTGTATGTCAATCAATGGCCTAGTGCAGGCTCCATTCTTGCTATTTACATCTTGTCTTCCATCATTGTTTTGCTAACAGAAAGTGGCAGCTGTGACTGATTTTGAAAATACTAGCATAAGACCCTTTGACTTTTCTCACCCCATGCAAAAGGAGATGTTATCATGGTGCCATGCCCATATGCTATGAAGCATTCTTAATGGCCTTTGCTTGTTAAGGGCCAACTGGTTCTGACTGTTGCCTAGGAAACAGGGAGCAGGTCTTTCCTGTTGGGAACTCATCCCAGTTCATCCCAGTTGAACACAGAGATGTGTTCTACTCTGGGTCCCTAATCTTTTGCTTCACACATAGGAAGGCTCAATAACTGTTAAATGTTTATAATGCTTCCACTAAATAAATTAATGTTCACTCATTTATTCCTCATGTGCCCTGTGGCAGGACCACCAGCTGTTTCAAGAACAGTGAAGGTGGAATCCTATTGATATAAACAAACATGGTCTTCTACTAATTACATATGTGGCCTTGTGCAGGGGACTTCCCTCTTTAGACCCTGGTTTCCTCATCTATAAAGTGAAGGAATTAAACCAGATAATTTTAAAGTCCCTTCCTGTTATTCTTGTGTGATGACATAGCACGAGCTCTAGGATTATTTACAACATTGAGGGCAGTGGCCTCGAATGCCACTCACTTCTCCTCAAAAAGGAAATGAGATGATTTTAACAAGCTAGTGGAGAGAAAAGGAAATATAAGGGTTTTCTCACATTCCAGAAGCTAGGAGGGTAATGCAGAGTATTAGAGCGGCAGGAAAATAAAAAATGAAATGCAGGAAAATATTT
Source organism: Tamias sibiricus (assembly GCA_025594165.1). NCBI lineage: Eukaryota > Metazoa > Chordata > Mammalia > Rodentia > Sciuridae > Tamias > Tamias sibiricus. The sequence continues at coordinate 74,139,514 of CM046664.1, forward strand.
TATTTAAATCAATTAACTAGATAATGGTTGGTTTTATTCAAAGGAAGAACTGTGCTTTTCATATTCGTAAAATATTAATGACTCCAGACCCATTTGATTTCCACACATCTGGTAACCACAGAAAAAAAGAAACCTAATGATCTAACAGAAAAACACACTTAAGGATAACATTTGGTTCACAGATACATCATTCTGTTGCCAAAATGAAGTTACTGAAGCTTTTGTAGTAATTGCTGTGACTGGGCAGAGCAGAGAGAATTATATACATTCATGCTGGTATGTATACACATGTATTTGCACCTCCTGAGCTCATAGTAGAACCTGCTATTTATTTCCTGAATAAATCCTGAATTAGATAGTGATATTCATTGATGCTGCTGAGAAATGGATACGCAATGTGTTCTCATTTAAAAAAGAGACAATGAATAGACAGCAACACAGGAGCATTGAATTAATGTGCCCAATTTATTTTTTAGCACAATTCCTGTTGAAAGGTCTTTGAGGAAAACAAGGGCATTCAGGAAAGTAATCCTTAGACATTGTGGACGAATGCTGTTTATTGAGAGCTTGCTTGGTGAGGCTTATACAGATTCTTGGATTTAGAACCAGTTGGGTGTAGAACCATTTTATTTTCCTGTGAACCTACTTGGTCAAACTTCCTCAGTTTCTTCATCTGAAAAGTGGGGTTAATATGCAATGGCTGTGAGGATCAAATGAGATAACAATATGAGTATATAAAGAAACAGGGAGAAATTAAATGGAAAAGTCACTCTTAAATTCACACCTACAAAAGTTACTTTATTATATTTCACTTCTCCCAAATTTTATAGTTCCTTTGGTTTTCACCAAGAAAATATGAAAATAACCTTCTCATAATAGTTCACAATGTTTTCTCACCCATGCTATACCATAATTGTAATAATTACAGACTTATCACTACTAAGGACCAGGACGTCTGCCACTACCAGTACCTTCAGGTAACACAGTCATAATCATAGTCCTGCATGGGGGAAGAACTGTGTGTTTGGATATTATAGTTTATGAAACTGTAATTGTACATGAAATCAGGTATGTAAGTTGCAACATGAATGTATAGCCCAACTTGCTTTGCAGTAGTAAAAGTGTTGAAACTTTCAAGTACAAAGTTAAAATATAAGTGCCATAAATCAAGAAACCTAAAACTACCACAAAAGATTATAATTTTCTAATTTCAATTCCCCTGCTGCTGATTTAGGAAACGTCCTTTCATGTGTGGACTGTGGGAGGAAGTTGTCATTTGTTCCTCACCCACCTCTACACTACTTGCTGATGTCCTACCCTGCCAGGAGGAAACCACTTCTGGGATGATAAGATTGATCTGGGCTGGCAAGAGGGGAAATCACTATAACCCAAATATCTTCTTCCATCTTTATCCTCCTCACCAATATGAGATTTGTTTTCCACAAAGAATTTCCCAAACTGGGAATTACCTTTGGAAAACTTTAAATAACTACTTTTATGAATAACTAATTACATCTATGAAACACTACCTATACCTCCCAATGTAGTTTTTTGTTGTTGTTGGTTTTTTTTTTTCTTCTTTTTTTTGTTCACAAACTACTTACTGCTATTTCTTACTAAGTAAACATGAGTCCAAAAGCCATTGTTGTGAATCTTGTAGTTGGTGAACCCTGCTGGTTAAGTTCTCAGTCTTCTCTGACATATTAAAAGTACGTTCTTCTGAGTTACCTGCTGAACTTCTCTCTATAAAGAAACTAGCTCTCCTGGATGCAGTGATGATGACCTGGTTAACTCAGAGTTTCTAGGTTGCCTGATTTGTGTGCAAAAATGGAACTGCTGCTGTTCTTTCACTGCAATTATCCCTTTGAAAGTCAAGTGCTCTGGAGCCACCTGTGGAAGACTGCTAGTGCTGATGTCAGAGCCCTCCCCCCAAAACCAGGCAGTGTACCATATGCCCTGCTTTTGACTAACTGTTTAATAGCATGTAACAACATGTTCCAAAGCTAAAAGCATATTTATTGACTTGAATCAATATTGAGAGTTCTTTCCTGCATATCCCCACCTCCTTAAAGTTCTTTTTAATTGAATTCTTAATTTGAGTTTTTATAATTAGCCATAAAAGATAAAATTAGGAGTAAGAGAAATAGCAGCATCAAGTACAATGTTCTTGAGTTCATTAAAGACAAAAATAAAAGATTGTTTAATCCATAAATATGTGAATTTGACCACTAGCATTTGTAAACTCTAATAGATGCAACATTTTATTTTTTGTCAATCAATTATGGTGCTATATTTTAACCATCCTAAATCAAGTCTAGAAATTCAGATAATGTACAACTTTAAAAAAAAAAATTCATAGCCGGGCGTGGTGGCGCACGCCTGTAATCCCAGCACTTTGGGAGGCTGAGGCAGGAGGATCGCGAGTTCAAAGCCAGCCTCAGCAATATCGAGGCACTTAGCAACTCAGTGAGACCCTGTCTCTAATAAAATACAAAAAAAGGGCTGGGGATGTGACCCAGTGGTCGAGTGCCCCTGAGTTCAATCCCCGGTACAAAAACAAAAAAATAAAAAAAAAAAAAAAAAAAAAAAAAAATCATCTATGTGTAAAATAATTACTTGGATTTAAGAGTTGGTATTTTATAAAATACAAATTTCAATATATCCATATCATTAATTTTTGTTATATTTTTCCTATTCGTGCAGGATAGGAATAGAACATAAGACCAATAATATTTGCTAAATGAATTTTTAAAAATATATGTTTTAATTGCTTACCAACTAAAAAAAAATCATGTAGCCCATGGATATGTCTTTGATCAGAGCTTAGAATTTAAACACCAATTCATAGTATACACATAGTGTCAGGTAAAAAACCAAGCCAAGTCCCTACTGCTCTCTTTAAACCTACTCTTTAATTAAAATTTTAAATATTATTGTTAATATATAATTCATACTATGATGGTATTTGTGGTATTTATTTGAAAAAAGAAGAAAAAACAACTTTCTTATAACTCTTGGATTTTCCTCTTTTCTAGCAATATTGTCCTGTGATATCTCAGAAATGGTCCTTCAGGAGTGTCTGGGGATTAAGAGGTTATTTTAACTTGAAAGATGCCAGATTCGCTTACGTTATTAACCAGAGTCCACAGATCTTTACTCTTCCCTCATAGCATAAAAGTAAAATTAGATAACTACAACATAGCTATAGTAAAGTACTAACCAAATATTGAGGTGTGGGGACATGTTAGGTAGGGTCCAAACAGAAATTTGTATGTGTGGACAATTGTATTTTTATCTGATTACTTTTTTTTAACAAAAATATAAAATGATTTTCCCTTTTATTTGACTAGTGTAAGAAAAAGGAGCTAAACAAAAAGGAAATTTCAAAGCTATGAATATAAATTAAAACACAGTGTGCACATATTTTAAATAACCAATATAAGTTTTAAAGAAATGACTTAATGAAATACAAGTCATTCACTTTATATTCAGTCTACACCTTTCCAAATGAGCAGCTGAACACTTATACTGAGTTCAGACTACTTTTGAATTCATTCATTTATTCACTCTATCATTCAGCAAATATGGAATGTGTCATAAGTGTTTCAATGCTAGTTTCTGGGGATGTATAAATCAAACCCCACAGTTCCTGCCCTCTAAATACTATCTTTAGTTTTGTAGGCATTATTTTTCTTCAGTCAAATACATGTCAAAATAGACCTAGTTATACACCTATCAGAATTGATATAGTCTTACTGAGAAGTGAAGAAACCTAATTTAAATACCTTCTCTGTCTTTATCAGAGATGTGGCTAGAAATGTATATGCTGAGTTTCCACACAGGAAAAAAGCAGAGATAATCTTTCTTACCCATGATTTTGTAGATTAACCACATGGGTCATGTAAAGTCGTTAACTGGGTGTAGACATCCCCGTAACAACTTTCAAGGTCTTTTATTGGCACATATATAGCTAAGTGTTCATGAATATCTTGCTCTAGCCTAGCAAAATGGAGGCTCCATTAACTCAGAGATTGTCCTAATAATGACTCATCTTTAATAATAATTGAAAAAAGTCAGTAAAAGGAAACAAATTGTACTGTCACAATTTAGGAGATATATATATATATATATATATATATATATATATATATATATACATATATATATATATTCTTTTTAAACACCTATAAAAATTTAGAAATGAGAGAAAAAATTGTTTGCTGAGATTTGTACTTTGGAATTTCATATCATCCAACATATTTATGTTTTCCTTAAAAAGACAAAAGGAACCCAAGTTCTTCCTCTATCTGGACAGTAGCATTATTCACTTATCAATTTCTTTAAAGAAGAAATATCCACCATCATAGGAAAATGGCTAGTCACAAGAGCTGGACCATCCTTGTCCTGAACAGCAAGTTCTCACAGCAAATTGACAAACTGAAAACTGAAGAATATTTTGGTTTCCTGTATCACTTGAGGAATAGTAACATGTGGATTGTGTGGGTCATGGCAGCTTGCTTTTTACAAGAATTACCTATCAGTGTAAATTAATAATTTAATAATTTGTTTTTAGGTGAAAGTACTGCCTTTGCCTTTGCAGTATTAAAAATAAATCAAATTTATGAGATGTAAAAACTCAAAACTTGACCCTGGACATGACACTATGATGATTGGATTCAAGAAGGGAATTAATGCCATCTCAGGAATTGCTTGCCACATGTTCCTGGAAGACAGCCACTCATTTTCTAAAGCTTTGCAAATTTCTACAAATACAGATTTTTCAATTTGCAATTTCAATTCTCAAAATCAAATATGATTTTTCAATTTAATGTGTTTATTAAAGTATTTTATAAAGTTTTTAATTTTTTCCCAAATATTAACTTGGGAGGATTTTTCCCCCTCATCTGAACACTGGGTAACTCTAAGTAAAAAAGAGAAGATATTATATTTGATTCTTTGTGTTTTCAAATTTTATGCAATGCCTTTATAAAATAATTTACACTGATAGCATCAAACTAATTCAGGGTAAAAAATAAACTTCCAAACTTAGACCAGATGGGAATATTTATTGATGCTTACTCTAAGATATTAAAAATCAATAAATTGAAGTAGAAATACTGCATTGAAATGTATCCACCATTCTTCCAGTAATACAGTAGTAGATATCATTTTGCTTCATTTTCCCTTAAAGCAGATTTTGTCTTTAATTCATTTTGGTATGGGAGACTACTGTATCTTTACATTTCTCCTTTTTTCCCCCCTCAATAAAATTACTACTGAATTTTTCATTCTAACATTTATCTCTGCATTGGAATATTTTTGGATTTTTTTTTCTTTTTAAGTTTCATATTCTGCATTAGAATTTATTTGCTTCTCTAGTCCTCTTCCAGGAAGTTAAATGCAATAGTAAAGCTTATTGAAAAGTGGAAACAGGGAAAATCTGAAAAGTGGAATCCTGTCTTTTGGCTTTTCTGAGAAGATGTTTTAGTACCTAGGTGTTTCAGGGCTTAAGCAAAGCACCTAGGTACAAATGGGGACATCAGTCATTTGGTTGGCCCTGAGAAAAGATATGTGCTGAATATTCTTAAATAAGAACATTTTCATTGCTATTTTTGTTGTATTCTTTGTGTAAAAGTGATTTAAAAAAATTCTTTCTGACATGATTGCTTTTCCTTCTATAAGAAGGCGTGTGTATATTATAACATTATCAACCCCTGCACCTATTTGTTAACATTTCCTTAAATGTGTTTTCTCCAGATGTTGGAAGTAAAAAAGCCCTTGTTATTTTTTCCATTGTCACTCTTTACTACTTTCCATAGGCAGCATGTTGTGCAAGCCAAGGACTGGAGGAAATAACAGACGTGTGAGCCCCAAATTATAGGCACAAAAATAACTTTCATAAAATAGGTTTTAAGTGACACCACTTTCCAAAGAAGGCAGCTCTAATTGACTCAAGCCTAGAAAGCAGAAACTTGAAGGAACATCAGACACACGTCCACTGATCCCAGAAAGTGTTCCGCGGTGTGACAGCAGGATGATGACATTCCCAGCTTGCTGCCAGCACATACCAGAAGTTAGGCCGGGAATTTCGGTACCGGCCAGGCCAGTTCTCCTCCACAGTATTGTTCTGACTTATTGAGATGATAGTTTATTTATACAAACTACTCCTGAGAACAGCAGCTCCATTGCTAACGGGCAAAGAGATAAGAGGGAAAAGGGGAGAACAGGAGAAGAGGGGAAACTTCTGGGTTGCTTTTTCCTTGCATAGAGGCGGATTTGCAGCCCGGGTTTAGGACTGACCAGCTCGGTTCCTGCTGCTGTAGAAGGCTGCAGATGGCCGCGTGGGCAGGAAGCCCTCCCCCTTCCTAACGGTGCTCTGGGGAGTGCAGGGGCCTGGAACCAGCCCTCTCCTTCCCTTCCAAACCTCTTCTCCAAACCCCTACTGAGTGAAAAAAAAAAAAAAAAAAAAAAAAAGAGAGAGAGAGAGAGAGAGAGAAAGAAGAAATAAAAATAAAAAACTACGCACGTCCCTGGAAACATTCCTGCCAGTCTGTTTTTTAGTGGAATCTTGAATTAACCTCTTCACTCCCGATTAGAATAGCGATTTATAACTTTGCCGGCATCTCTTTAATGTCCTGAGTCAATTTCACCAGCTCATTGAAGTACCGTACCATTTGGGTTGAATTATAAGAGCTCTTTTGAGTTATGCAACAATTTCAAGTAAGCGAAAGCAGGTTTGAATTCTAAAATAATTAAAATTATGTTAGCGCGTCAAATAGTATATTAATAGTGTTCCCTCCTTCCCTTTTATTAAATCACTTTTCTAAAATTTTGCTTTTCTCATTGTTTTTCTTTTGGTAGTGTTTTTTTTTTTTTTTTTTTTTTTTAAGTATGTCTTTAAAAAATAGTCTTCTTTGGAGCATATTATCAAAGGGTTAATTTCATAATCAGTCTTTTGTTTATAATTTTGAGACAAGGTCATCATTATAATCTTTCACTTATAAAATTTCAAGGCATACTATATTGGCATACTAAAACAAGATGGTTCTTATGATTTATTTTGGACTTCATAAAGTTAGGAAATTTTGCTTAAGTCTCTGCTCAAGAGGAAACAAACCATATAGTTCATGAAAAATATAAAATGCACTGTCATTTCTAACCTAATAATTGCCACCATAGTAGAAGCAAAATATACCACTTGAAGAACATACTTATTTGAAAACGTTTATATTATATTTATTTGATTCAAAACAACAGTCTATGCAAACTCTATAAAACTAATGGTAAAATGGATAGTTGTTTCATCATATTGAGAATGATATAGTCTGGTCAACTGCTGTTGAGTTGTATTCCACAAAAAAGACAAAACCATAAAGGAGGAAAACTATTGACAATGTATATTAAAGAATGTAACAGATGGAAGAGGTCAAAAAGAAAAGAACTCCTTAATTTCATGTTGGGCTACATTCAGATATTCTGTGATTAACTGTATCAAGAATTAATTCACCAAGTATTAATTGAATGTCTTCTGAGTTTCAAACATCATGTTAGACATTAACAATTCAATCATCTGTAAAAACACACCATTTGTTGGCAAGAAACCAACAATGTGATTGATGGAAGACATGAGAGTCTGGGTTTTCATCATTACTGTCTAAAAGAGGAAATGGCAGTTCAGCCTATTCTCACTCATATAGCCTTGCTGGTCCTATACTTGATGTCTACTCGGATTGGCTAATGCATCTATTCTGGTCAGTAGCCCCCAGGCTATACCATTTATTAAATATTGTTAAGAGCAAGCTCATTTAGAGATAATAGAAACAGATCATTTAGTATTCCTCAAACAATTTTTAGAAATTATATATATGTTTCATTTACGGCTAAAAACAAATGTAAAAACATAAGGGGAAATCCATGGAAGAGTCCTGCAGAAATGTTTGCCTTTGAGAAAGAGAGAGAGAGAGATGTGAGGAGAAAGTATCAACTATTTTTCCTTCACCTTGGATATTGTTGGGTGAGGAAGTGATGCATCAACACTCTTGCAGTTGTGAGGGGAGGTGAATTGTAGAGGAGCTGCCTTGCTAACTTGAGCTGCTCTATTAGCGCATGTGGGACAGGCAACTTCTGAGATTCTTACATGAGCTATATTGATAATTTTCCTTGTTTAATCCACTTTTACTTTGGAAATTTTTATTTGCAGTCAAAAGCCACTGACTGAAAAAAATATATATTTTATTTCCTAGGAGTAAAAATGGAATGCCTTTCCTTATATTCCAAATAAAGGATTTTGTAATATGTATTTAGTCATGTATGTTTCCAAATCATAAAACTTCTTGGGAGGCATATTAAACTTCATAAAATCTAGATTCTAGAATCAAATAGTATTTCTTTAATAAACCATCTCCTTCCATGCATTCTTGGACTGTGGTTTATCTGACTCTGATAGCTGAGTTCAGGTGTCTCTCTCAGCTGCTAGTTGTAGAGTCAGTGGTGTGGCCTATGGTCATACCTCGCAATTTGATCAACCACATCATAAAACACTCAATAGAAATATTGGCCAACACATTGAAGTGAGATCCCAGGCCAAAAGCCAAAGTTTCCGTGTCTGCATTTAACTGTCATTCATTCTAAATATGCATTTGAGGAAAAAGAAGAGGTATTGGAGAAATTAGAGCCTGTCAGTATCAGCTTACTAGCTATTTCAGAGTCATTTGCACATCATGTATATCAAAACTCAGTCACATAGAAGAATCTAGAAAAAGGAGGCATTCTGTTTTCATGGCACTTTTTGTCTCCCAGATTACAGTCTTCCTTTACCATAATGTGATTGGTTCCATTTCACATGAAGATAATGGTATTTGAGACTACATATATTTGAGGAATCTGAACAACTGATGTCATGCAGTTTATTGCTAAGTTATTGGGGCTTGGGGGGTTTAAAAAGATGCATTGATTTCCCAAGTTCAGAAGAAAATTCCATAGATATTCATAATAAAAAAACAAAAAGCAAAAAAGCTCTATTTGTGTGTGTGTGAATGATCTCATTTATTATGTTTTTTTACTGGACAGCTGAATAGAAGGAATTGTCATAAAGATGCATAAAAGTTGAAAAAGAACCTATGTTTCTTAAGCATAATAGATAAAACATGAATTGTGCTTCGGGGGAAAAAAATCAAGTCACACTGGAAATGCCTTAAATGTCTACATGTGTAATGATTCAGCAAGGCCCAATGCACTAATGACGGGCCATTGCTGCATGCCGCAACGTTGCAAAGCAAAGCCATTCCTTTACATTGCCCCTATCCAAGTCCATTAAGAAATAATGGTTCTAAGATGAAAGTCTTGTTAGGGTTTCAATGAAAATGTTTGGCACACCATGATGAAAAGCCAACAATCTGCTTTTAACAAGAGACACTGGAAAAACGTTGGTTAACATACCACTGAAAATATTAATTCTCCTTAATGGCAGGATGCAACGTAGCTTTTTATAGTTTTTGATCCGTGTCATAAATTTGGCTATGACAAAGGGGATACTCCAGTTTTAACTCACTGGCAACAACATTAACTATTTTCCAGCCCTAAAAGGTTTGGTCCTTAGTATTCTTTGTAATACACCAAAGGGCTAGATTTCTGTCCTCAGTGGGATAGGCTGTGTGTGTGTGTGTGTGTGTGTGTGTGTGTGTTCAAGTGTGTGCACACACACTCATGTGCATATGTGAGTGTGTAGTCAATCTGTGTGTGACAGTGTGAGTAGTTTACTTTGAGCTTTTGAAGAGAGAAAAATAAGAGACTATTTTTGTGTGTGTGGAGCTGGGGATTGAACCCAGGTTCTTGTGTATGCGAGGCAAGCACCCTACCAACTGAGCTATATCCCCAGCCCTGAAGAGAAAAAAATAAGGAGAAAATGTTATAAGTCCCAGAGCCTGGCATTCTTGGCATCATTGCCAGAACCCCCCAGATTTGCAAAGTTGAATCAATGAGGAAGATAACAGTCTGACAAACCACATTGATCTGATCATTATAGGCCTGATAATATACCCATTTCAACTGGATGTTGTTAGAAAAAGTACATTTTTCCTATGTTTTTCTTTCCCTTAGCATAATTGTAAATTTGGGGATTTTAAGGATGAGAGAGAATAACAAGGGGGAAAACATCTCATTAGCTCAGAGCAATTAATTTGGCTTCGGAACTTGTATTTCGAAACAGTGTTAAACTTGTTCAAAATTTTCACGTAGTGTCTTTCCTTTGTAAAAAATAGATATGCATACACATGTGAGAAGCATAGTTTCAGCGCCAGACTTCAACATCTTATCCCTAATGCCGTCTCTCAATTCAGTAAGTGAATGAGTGATTGTTTTGTTTTTTCTAAACAGTTGAAGAAAGGAAAATGATTTTTGAGTTGGATAACTACAAAGACATTCACTAAAAACATTCATTTTGTTACCATAATGAAAGCACATAGTTGTAATCATGATGTTTTAAGTTTATTCCTGATGTTACTCTTTTGTTCTTCAACAACGAGAATAAAAACCCATAAACTTAAAATATGCTAATGGAGTTCTGTTTCTTCTATTTTAAATTGCAATGTGAATCCCATATCCTAGAGAAATGATTGAGAGAGAGAGATGAAGTGTGAATTTCATATACAGGAAAAATAGCTTTCCACCAGAGCACCTTAAATGTTTTTCATGAGTAGGAATACTAGCAGAGCAAATTGTACTTAATGCTGCTTCTTTATAACAGTAGTTTTTAAACTTTCATGAGGCAAAGAATCACTTAATGGAAGTGAATTTATTTAAAATACAAATTTCTAGACCAGAGAGTCTAGAGTAAGTATAAGTTAAGTAGGGTTCAGGAATCTTCATTTAAAACAATTTTCTTCTGCCCCTTACCTCTGGACACTGATGCCATTGGACCTTTTTATTCAACTTTGAGTAAACATTGCTTTAAATTCTATGGATAATTAAATATTTCACAAAGGCATTTAGCCTTATTCCTGCCTTCATTTATTTCCCTGTTAAGGAATTTTTGTTGTTATTGTTGTTTTGTTTTGCAGTATTAGGGATCTTTTTCTATGCTCAAGAAAATTGTGTTCCTTCCAAAGACATGGAGCCCTCTGACTGGATATATTCCTGTGTTGACTTGACAGGCACATAGAGGGACTATTATAGTACAATTCCAATATCATAGGGATGGCTATATTAAATTAACTTCAAAGTCAACTCCAACCATGACTTTTTTTTATCATGAGTCCTATCAATGTTCAGTGTTAATTATTTTTAAAACAATTATATATAAGAAAATGGGAAATGGGTGATAAAGTACTAAGTTGTCTTTTTTTCCCTTGTTTCTCTTAAACAACATATATTTAAGGACTGACATCACACATCTATTTTTAGTGGCCTGTGGTGGTGTGGAGTGTTGAAATAATCTTTTCTTTAGTCATTGCATATATTTTTATTTATATGTACTCTAGGAAAATATGTATTCTCTTTCAAAATGCATACACATTTAGTTCACAAAAATAGTACTATATTATATATCATTATCTTCTGTACTTTGCATGAACCATTATGTCTTTAAGTTCGATTCACATAGCAGTGCATAACCTAACGCATGGCATCTGACAGCTCCACAACTGTTCATACAATACAGCCTCCACAATTTACCTGTTCATTATCCCAGGAATGAGGTCTCAGTTTGCCTCCACTTCCTTCCACCAAAAAGATGCTAGGATGTACATTCTTTTCATATCCCCAATGGACCTGCACATGTCGATTTCCAGGTGGGTACTACCAATGTATATTTTAAAACAAACTTCGGCAAAGGGGAATCTACTTGTGTTTCAAGTTTTCTGGTATTCATTTGGTACCCTGAGGAAGACTGAAAAAGAACTATTTATGATTACCTTATGAAAAGCACAGTTTGTCCCAAGAAATAATTGGCATAATTCATCCCTTCTCCACTGTAGTGCTCTCTAGAGTCACAAACTGATTTATAAAAAGAGAATGGAAAAAGAGAAACAAAGAAATATATTCTCCTTTCATTGCTTTTCTGAAAAAAGGAGAAATATGTCCTTCTCTCCATTGCCCTCAAACCTAGTTATATTAACTTGATAAAAACAAACAGTGTTTTTCTCCTGGGATTATTTGGAAAATTAGTCCAAATGTATACAAATGGTTGAGTCAAATTTGGTAAATAATTGAATGCTTCAAAAATTCTTCTGTAACATTAGCATTTTATATTTGAGCATTTTATATTTAAAAATAGTATTTGAGTTTCATGTCTTTTAATGAGACACATGCTTACTAGGTCATTTTGTTGTATTCATGTTTAGTATATGAACTTTCACATCCTTGCATTTAATGAAGTGTTACCATAATTTGATTTGTTTATCCAATGCTTCTCTCTTTATATTTGAAGTTATTCTGACAGCAAACACACAAAAGCTGCTGTGCAGAGATCAGCAAATATCTTTGAAAACTTAACAGCAATTTAAAGGAACCTTCAGAGCACATGTTGGAGATCCTTGCACAGCCCCCCAAAGCTTCTTCGTGTGGCCATTTCTGTTCTTTATTTAATTTCTGCACACTTCAAACAGTTGAATGACCATAAGATGGCTTGAGTAACACATTTAAAAAAAAAGAAAGAGATTAAAATAGAAATATTTTAACCAAGTTGACAAAAGTATTTTTACTGATTAAGTATTTCAGTGTTACAAAAGAAAACAAACACTTTTTAATGGAAGCAAAGATCTAAAAGCCCATTGGAAATCAAGGTGAAAATGAAATTTAACATACAAATCACCACTAAAGCTGCCACTTCAAAGATGTATTTATATTTATTGCTTAGGTTGTTATTTTGGTGTTAACTATTTTCAGATCATTATCTATTCTGCATATTTACCTCCTCTCAGAGGAGCACCTGGAAAGGATGTTTTCCCATTCTGTAGGCTTCTTTCTCACCCTCTTAATGGTTGCTTTTGCTGTATACAAGCTTTTGAATTTTCTGCCATCTCACTTGTTGATTCTTGGTTTTATTTCTTGAACTTTAGAGATCTTTTTAAGGAAGTTTGTGCCTATGCCAACATATCAAAGTGTTGAGCCTGTATTTTCATCTATCAGTTGCATTTTCTGGTTTAATTCCTAAGTCTGATCCATCCATTTTGATTTCAATTTTATGCAGGGTGAGGGATATAATTTCTTTTCTTTTCTTTTTTTTTAACATATGGATATCCAGTTTTCCCAGTGCCATTTGTTAAATCAGTTATTAGAAAAAGATGAGGTCATTTATTCATTCAGTGAATTGCCTAAAGACAATAGGTTAGATGTGGAGTAGTGCTCTTCCTATGGTTCTTTAAACCAATGGTATCCAATTCATATTAGCTATCAATTTTTTCCTCCCTATAAGTCTCAGTCTAATGCAAGAAGTGTGAGGAGTAAAGCTGCCCTAATAAGAGCTGGAGGGCCGGCCTCACCTGTCTGACCCTCTACTCCACAAAGCCCACACCTCTGAAGAAGTGCTCAGGCTCCAGGATAGGCTCTGTTTTAAAAACCACAGATTATAAAAAGTACAGACCAAAAAGGAGATGCAAATGCAACCCTTTGGGCCTGCCTGTGCTAATTAAAAAAGCAAAGTCAATCTCACTAAGATTGAGAGTGGAAGCTGAGTTTGCCCTGGAGTTTGATGGAATCTCACAAAGTTCCGAGTTAGCCCTTTTCTTTTCCAGTGTGCTGCAGCTGCCCACCCCCACTGAGTCATGTATAACCTGAGCATCCAACAGGCTTAATTTGAATCAGTTGTGCATGACACCGCCAACCATTGGTAGAGAAAGCATTAATAGTATTTAATACAATGAATGTTTTTTCACTTAATCTTCATTATGCAAATTTTACAGATGTAGAAACTGAAGTTTGAGGAAGGGGAAATGCTTGTGGTAAAATTTCATATCACAACCCTCTTGAATTTTCAACAATACCGAATATCCAACTTTGTATTTGTACTCTTATTCATGGACAAAAGCACTAAGTGTTTTTCAAACCTTGGGAATCTTCAAAAGTAGGTTTTAAGGGTGGAATTTGTGTGAAAAAAAAAAAATAGGAATCACCAAGAAAAACAACATTTTATTGGCTTATTCAAGAACACAATAGTTATTTTCAAAGGGAAATAACAGATAAACACTGTTTACATAAGGGCAATTCAGCATTAGTTGGCCACACTCATGTTTGTTGATAAAGCTGAAATGAACTTTCACTCCAATATACTTTGAAGCCTAGCTCTGGCCTGGTTCCAAGGGTGGAGTGAAGGAGAATTCGTCCGGCAGCTGGTCCTGATTGTACTCAGGGTCCTAAGCTGAGCACAGGGACTCCGCATTTCCTTCCTTGCACAGATTTCCCAGGGAAGACAAGGTCTCTTCCCTACTGTTTGGAACATCTTTTTCATTTTACCCTGCTTTGTGATGGCCAGGCAGGGGGACCAGGAACTGTAGTGGTGTTGTTTAGAGACCTTATGATAAACATGTTATTAGAATGTACCTCCTTGATGCCAACTTCACTGGACGAGGGTGACTCTCTATCATCCATGATCTTCTTACATTTGTCTTTAGAGCCCAGCTGGTTTTCAATGGAGTTGATTTTAAACACACCACACAGAGGTGTAACAGCTCTACAAATGTCTGCCCAAAGTCCATTTTTCCATCACCGTGCTAACAGAGCCCTAGAGAGCTCACATTCCTGATATATTCAACAGAAACGTGATGATCCATAGAAAGCTTGAATATATGCATTGTACATCTCTAAGGAAGCCATAAGAAATATAAAACTTTACTCAAATGTATTTAATTTCAGAATCCTACAGGCCAATGGTCACTTATTTAATGTTTTACCTTAGAACTTAGAGTCACTTGGGATGTGTGAAGAAGCTATCAATGAATACGTGAAAGTGGAAAGGCATTAATGAATCTGAGCTCAGTTGTAGAGGTTCTCAATTTTGTTTATGGGCTAGAATTAAATCATAAGCTTTGAAACATACTCATTCCTAGGCCTCCACTGGACAAATCACATCAAAATCCCTATAGACTAGGTATGGGCCATATTTAAAAGTTTACCTAAAGCTAACAGGGTTAAAAATTATTGAATGAGGGCTGGGAATATAGCTCATTTGGTAGAGCGCTTGCCTCATGCACAAGGCCCTGGGTTTAATCCCCAGAAAATTTCATATACACACACACACACAATTATTGAACTAAGTCATCCTTTATATTACAAAACATTGAGGCATATTACATTTTTAGAATTTCAAACCATAGGCATTTATTTATCAAATGATAGGTCAGACTGTTGGTCCATGTTGGGTTTAAACTCACAATATTACATTAAGAACTTCCTATGCAGACATAGTGTAGAACACCTTAAGTCAACACTTCGTGACCTTCCTAAACAAAGTGTGGTCAAGGTTCCAGAGCTTGTTAGAAATTAAGACTCTTAAGCCATGCTGAAGAACGATTAAATATTCCATGTGGCTTTAAAAAAGACTCTTCTTGGAAATTTGCATTCACATTAATGTTTGAAAAGAATCACTATATAATAGTCATAGGAAAGCCTTTTGAAGTTAGTGGCTCATTGTTTTTGTGATCCACTGTTACACTAGAAAATGAAATGTGCACTGAGTTGAGAAGGGGACAGGAGGACATTTCCCCCAATGTGTAGGAGGTCATCTGAGTGGGAGCTCTCTCAAGATGATTCATAGGTCTTCATTTCAGTCCTTAATTCTTTTCATCTGACACCTAGTTTCATTTCCTAATGAACACACTATCTTTTCACATATGCTTTCTTTCTTTGGCACTGCATTGAATTTTTCATCCTATGTAAGAAAATTGCAACAGAAGGCAATAGAGCCAAATATCAAGGAATGAAGGGATTTGTGATTGGTGACTGGTGACTGAGAATCTTAGACAGCAGAATATTGAGTTTCCAACACACTTCCTAGTACAGACAACCAAGGTCAAACTGTATTTAAGCAAAATACTCTTAACTTACAGGTATGGCTACTCTGGTTCTCCTCAAGATTTAATCATTTTCTTTATGTTTATCTTCAATAATCCCTGACTCTTCTTTGGGTGGGGACAAGCAGGAGGGAAACTTTCTTTAAAAGATATAGGGATGGGGCTGGGGTTGTGGCTCAGCGGCAGAGCGCTTGCCTCGCACGTGCGTGGCCCGGGTTCGATCCTCAGCACCATGTAAACATAAATGCATTGCATGTGTACAACTAAAGTAAAGAAATAAATATTTTTAAAAAAGATGTAGGGATACTTATTGATCTTAAAAAGTACATCCTATTAAGACGTCTGCTACACAAACTTTTGGTGCACAGTAAGGTAAGAACTCTAGTCTGATCACTGATCCTTTGAACACCTTGAGTACGTTTCAGATAAATGTGTTTCCTTCCCTCACAAAACTTCTTGCCTTTCCAAACTTCCCTTCAAAAATCTACATTAAAACAAAACAAAACAAAACAAAACAAAAACATTTGCATGTTCTTATTTAGTATGAACTAAGTACCAATGTATTAATTCATAAATTTTCATGAGAAAACTATGAAGACCGTGAAGCAGTCTTTTCTTAATAAAATTTATTTTTTTAAAACAATTTTAGATTTACAGAAAGTTGCAAAGATAGTATAGGAAGTTTCCAAACATCCCACACCCAAGGATATCAGTTAACAGTATTAAGACCTAACAGTATCAAGGTTGCAAGTAAGGAACAAATATTATTAATATAGAATAAATATTATTAATACACTAGTCTCAATTGGAGTCCTCACTATCCATATTTTCTTTTTATTTTTTATTTAACTTTATTTTTAATAGACACTTAAAATCATAAAAATTGCAGATATTAATGAAGTTCCATGTGATATTTGGATGCATGTATATATTGCAGAATGTTTAAATTAGGTTAAATATACCTACCTCTTGAATATGATTTCTTTGTGCTACAATTATACAAAATCCTTTCTTCTAACTTTCTGAAATGTGCTGTATATTACTGTCCCTTAGCTCTCACCTAATGTCCTTTTACTGTTCTGAACTTGAGATTTTCAAAGTAACTTCCAAGATTGGACAATGATAGTTGATAAAATCTAACTCCAGAGACCCAAAATTTTAAGCTCTGCTTTATAATACCTTAAGAGAGAAGGGCCTAGTAAATCAGATATCTCTCTAAAAGACTATACCAATTAAAATGGGAAATTGGAGTCTTTGTTATAGTTTGGGGAAAATGAATACAATCAGAGGAATCATCCTGATGTTGTGGCAAGCTCATATGTGGGGTTTGTGATCCAACAAATGAAGTTGACCTATGAGTTGTTATGCCTCAATTTTCTCTCTGAAAAAATGGGTGCAATATCAACACTGAAGGATTATTGAGAGGAGTTTTCTAAAGGAGAAAGAACTGCTATTTATTGAGAATCTTCTATACTGTGTTATTAAAACTGTCCTTTTTTTTTTTTTTTTACTTCCTTCCTTTGTTGCACATCCTATACCCACATTCATCTATGTTTCACTATATGTAAAGAGAAATTTTATTACCCTAAAGTAATAAAACATAGAAAAGGCCTCATAAGGGAAAACCAAGGTATTTCCCTTGGCATTACAAAAGCTAATGGCTCATCTTCTTTCATGATTTTATTATTGGCTTTATGAACATCACAGACTTGATCCAAATGAGCATTTATGGCCACTATGGGTCTATTTTTAAAATGTGCTACCTCCCTATCTCCATTTTAGGATATTTAAATGACTTGATATAAAATGCCAGAAGAATGATTTTGTACAGAAGAATTAACTCAACATTTTAAGGCTCCTATCCAAGAATTGGTCTGGTTTCCCCAAATAGTTGGCTCCCAGTATGTTCCTACTGTTTCCTGGTGCCTGTAACAGCACTGGGAACAGGAAATTCATCTTTCATACACACAACATGGCTTTGGCAAAAGAGGCAAAACGTCTGTCCAGCCAGGAAAATCCTTCACCTCATTCATGTTCACACCACCCATATCCAAACGTCTGATCTGGGAGCTGCCTTCACAGTTGTCATCATATTCTGATATGGACACTGAGGCTGAGGTGCCCACATGCTTCCTTGGGTCTCAAGCCTAGTAAGTTCTCCCACTGTTGTTTTGTCATTTCCCCTTCTGTTCCTTCTCTGTAACTCCTTCTGCATCACTCAATATATCCATGCTATGATGCCAGATGCCAGGATGATCATTCAGTTACCAAAAGGTACATATACATTACAGACATGAAAAAGGACTTTGAAAATTAAATATTTTGAACTTTGTTCCAGCCCCTCATTAAGTATTAAAGGGCATACTATCATTTAAATTCATATGTGGTAAAATCCTAAAATATTTTTTCCAAAAGATATAAATAAAATAGAAGACTCCTTCAGAAATTCTGGGTTCTCTCTCTCTTTAGGATACCAGCCATTTCATTTTCCACACGAAGGGGAACTCATCTGTTTCATACATGAGTGGATTTTTAAAATAAACTTATAACCTAGGGCTCAAAGGGGACCATGAAATGTCATAAAATTCATCCAGAAATACCTAAATAATTCCAAATAACATTGTTGGAAATCTTCAGAAAAGAGATTTTATGACTTCCTGTTGTGAAGTGATTTATTTTCTTAAATACCTCCTGTCTCCTGTTCATACCTCAAGGGAAATAGAGGATTATCATTTCCCATTAACATCCCAAGAGGCTTACACTAGCTCCACGAAGAGGGTAGGTAATGTGCATGACATCTGCCAGTGTAAGCCAGGAGGAGGTAAAAAAAAAGAAAAAGAGAACAAGAATCTCTGTGCATTCAAGTGGCACCATAGCCTTGTGGTCAATGGAGTGGGCTCTGCACATACAGAGAAAACGTTGTCTGTCTGCTTCTACCTTTTTTTTTTTTTTTTAACACTCTATGTGCTTGGGAAATTATTTATCTGTCTCTGTTTCATCATCTTTGAGTTAATACTCTTACATTCTTAATTGAGTTGCAATTCATGAATTAATGCATTTGAAGGGATTAGAAACATACTTAATAAATAGGATTTACTATTACCTACTACACACCGAGAGTTTAGAGATTTTCAAAATATTTACTTTCCATTTGATCTTCATATACATCACTCATGGACCATTATTATTCCCATAGTACAGATGAAAAATAATGCAAAGTGGGATTAGAAACTTGACCAAGATGCTACCATGACAAAATGGCAGAAATAAGAAAGAGGAGTCAAAATCAAGGTCACCTCCCTTCAAAGTCCGTTGCACCATTCAGCTTCCATAATGACGCAATTATCATATCTTCTTAGAAATGATACATTGGAGGTAATTCTAAATTTCCTGTGCTATAATTCTTTTTTACAAAAAATTAACTTTTCGTCAAAAAAATGTTCATTCAACTCTCAACTTTGCTTAATTTTCCAATGATAAATTTAAATTTTTTTCTACAAATGTGTAAAATATCTTAAAGTAAAAAACAACTTTTAAGTATTTTGTACCATTTTTTTCTGTTTATTCATACATTTATTTAGTATTGTTTTGTACTACTGTGTTATACAATGTTGGGGGTAAAATGCAGATCAAAAAATCTTAAGGTTCACTTAGATGAACCTTAGATATTATCTAGGGCTGGGATATAGCTCAGTTGGTAGAGTGCTTGCCTCGCATGCACAAGTGTTCAATCCCCAGCACCACAATAAATAAATAAATAAATAAATAAATAAATAAATAAATAAACAAACAAATAAAAGATATTATCTAAGTGAGAAAATGAGCAAACTCCCCATTTAATGAATGACAAAATATTCAGCAACATATAATTATCTACTACCCAGAGTAACCCAGAGGAAAAAAAATCTATATAACTTGGGATGACTTTAGATAGCTCATTGAAACAGCTTGGGTTAGGAAGAAAGAAATGGGGAGATTTTGCCTACAACATAGAGAGTATTCCAGACAATTATACAATGTAAGAGACATGTTTAGCTATACTCAATCATGTGTGTTTGGAGAAAATGAGGAAACAATCCCATTTGGACAAAAACTGTATTGAGATTTGAAAGCTGGAACTGGAAAGACCATTTAAAAATCACACGATAACCAATCTTGGATGATAAATTGAAATGCTTTGATTTTATCTCATAAGCATTTTAACTGCCCGAAAACAATGTTTTCAGTGAGTGGCAAAATTCTTTGACCAGCCAAATTCATTTATGTGTGAGATGAAGAGATTGACATCAGACATGCAAGGGCTTAGGAAGGATACCTTCCAATACTTTTCTGGTAAAGATGACTCAAACAGGGTACAATAGATTGGAAAATAATACAAAGTTTCAAAAGAGTGGAAAATAATGGTATGAAAAAAATTGAGATGCACCACAAAACAAGTAAACATGGAATTAAGTCTAAAGAATTGATTTTAGAGATTATACAATAATTACATATTCATTGTATATATAACGAATGGAATAATTAATAATAAGGTGCATATATTAAAAAGACTTGGAAAAGTAAGGAGATAAGAAAGTAAAACAGAGTTATTTTTCAAAAGATATTATTTATATTCATTTTCATTACTGACAATGAAAGCATTGGCTTAAATATTTTTAAGTATAAAGAGAAAAGTGACATAGCTATAGCAAAGCTGTACTTATATCAGGATGATGTATTTGTAGAGCTTCATTGAGTTTCTTTTATGTTTTAATATTGTTATATTAAAATAATAGAAAAATGGTCACACACACACAAATTTAGAGCTTTTTTTAGGAAGTACCAAATTGGATTAGTGATGAGACTGAGACAAAAATTTATATTATGTAACTAAAAGACAGATACTAAGTACATGTACTTGCTGTGATTAAAATGCATTTTAGTAGCAAAAAATAACTATAACTTTCATAAGAAGAAAAACACAAAGTATCCAAATTACCAAAGAAAACATTAAGTACATAGCAAAAAAGAGAAGAAAAAGCATACAAAGGAAAACAAACAAACAAACAAAAAAAGCAAAGAAAGTGACAGAATTAAGATCAAACATACATATAAGCTTTGAAAACAAGTGAATAGGTGAAATTTCTCTATTGAAATTTGATAAGACCTCAAATTCTGGCACTTACTATTTAATAATACATTCATGATAAAATTATGGAGACAGTTTAAACATAAAGAAGTTGGACAGAGTACAAACAAAAAATGAACAGGGGGGCATCATTGAAATCATTCAAAAATTAATAATTAATAATAAAGAGTATAACATGCAAATAAAAATACATAATAAATATAGACAGGATATTCACAAGAGATATTGGAAATAATATGAATTTCTTCTAAACCAATTACTTTTCTGAAGTTCTTGGTAGAATGCCAACTTAAACAACTATTACAGAAAAAAATCTTGAAGAAAATTTAAAATTTTTAATTATGTGTGTGTATGTGTGTGTGTAGCCTTTGACTCAAGAATTCCTTTGCTAGGAATTTTCCTAAGGAAGTAATCATGAATGAGTACAATGCTTTGGATGAAGAGATAAACAGATGTTCACTTAAGCTGATTGTTTATAATAATAAATTGGAAATATCTAAAAGAAACTTCTTAAGTCAAGCATAATATGTCCTTAGGATGAATATGATGAAATATTATGCAATCCTTAGAAATTATAATTTTGGCCGGGCGCAGTGGCGCGCGCCTGTAATCCCAGCACTTGGGAGGCTGAGGCAGGAGGATCGCGAGTTCAAAGCCAGCCTCAGCAATGGCGAGGCACTTAGCAACTCAGTGAGACCCTGTCTCTAAATAAAAAATACAAAAAAAAAGGCTGGGGATGTGGCCCAGTGGTCGAGTGCCCCTGAGTTCAATCCTCAGTACCACAAAAAAAAAAAAAGAAATTATAATTTTGAGGAATATTTAATGATAAGCAAAAATATCTCTAATACATTAAAATTATAAAACAGATGTAATGCAGAAAACAGGATTAAAAGTTATATATTTATTTATCAATGATGTTATGACAGTATTTCTATTAGAAAATAAGCCATGCTGGGAACGGCGTTTCAATAAAAAGGGGTTTATTAGGGTGCCACGTGGAAGAGCAGGGAGGTAAGGAAGGGAAGAAGGGCAGGGTATGGAAAAGGGGCAGGACAAGAAGAGAGGGGTTTCAGTCTGGAGCAGGCTTAAATAGAAAACTGGTGGTCAGAGGGACCCCTGGAGCAGTCTGTGTCCCCATAGGCTGCTGGAGGTCAAGAGGGGGTGGGGAGGGCACCTCTGCTGGCCAGCCTGAGGCACCTGGGAGGTGTAGTCTTTTCTCAAAGTACCTGGGAGGTGTGGCCTCCTACCTGGGAGGTGCTGCCTCCCTGCCCGGAATCTAACAATTTCAAAATTCTAATGGACATGGTTTTCACCCTGTCCCCTTTGCACATCAGATCACTTCACTTGCTTCCTACTACCCATCATGTAGTACTGAGGGAAATTTGAGTACCAGCTATGTGGAGCATTGGATGACAGTGTACTGCATACAACACAAAGTTCACACCACTGCAAATTGTAATACTTGTACTATCCCATCTCTATTTCTTTCTTTTCTTTAATCAAAAAGGAAATAAAGGAAGATAAATGGATTGAAATGATTTGTATGAAGCCTAAAATCATTAATAAATTCTTGAATGTAAATGAGATTGTAAGGAATACGTATATATGTATGAGTGTGTGTGTGTGTGTGTGCGTGTGTGTATGCTAACATATATTCATGTATACACATATTTGTGTATGTATATATGTATGTATATATGTATACACATATTTGTCTTCAGAAAAATAAACTGAGTTAGAGTTTATGAAGTTACATTTCTTATGTGCTTATATTTTTAAAATTTTTTAAAGTTATTCAAATTGGTTATACATGAAAATAGAATGCATTTTGACACATCATACGTAAATGGAGTAATTTCTCATTCATCTGGTTGTACATGATGTAGAGTTATACAGGTTATGTAATCACATATGCACATAACATAATAATGTCTGATTCATTTTACTATCATTCCTACCCCCAAACCCCCTTCCATCCCTTCACTCTCCTCTGTATGTCCTTATATTTTTAATGGAGAAATTTATAATTGCTACATTAAAATGATCTTAATGGCAGTTATTTTGAATAATAGCCATATATTCTGAAACTTAGAAGAGTGGTATTATTTTACATTTTTGGAAACTCTTTAATGTCTTAATCAAAGACAGTTGGATCCTTACATTATATTCTGCAATCCATCTGCAGGAGTATGTTTTTTTTCTAGTTGAGGTATATGAAGAAAATTTTGTTTCACACAGATACGTAATTGAAAAATTGAAAAGGGAGCAGAACTTTTGGATAATTGCAGATATTCTTCTTTGATATTATGCCAAAAGCTGACAAGCAGTAGTTTCTTTCAAGTTAATTGGAATTTGGAACCTGAAGCTATCACAATGAAGTTTTCTTTCCATTATAGTAAAATTCACTGGTTCATCTTACAATTTAAATGGCTCCTTTGCACATATGTGATTTGGTAACTTCATACATTGGGCCATTTGGAAAACAGGATCACTGGTTTATGTAGCCTTTCCAAAGGTTGACATACTTCATTACACATTATCAAAAAGTCATATTCATTAATGTCATCGCCAATCTCATCAGAAAAGTGTTTAAAGTACCAGGAAACTACTAAACTCATGGAGGTAGATAAAAAGTTTCCAAAATTCTCATTTCCCTTTGACAGCTAAATTTTATCACAATTATTGTCAGCTGTGTCTCTCTAGAGTGCCAGGCTCATTTTATTCATTTTTGAGGAAATGTCTGCCCAATACCCAAGTCAGATGAATGATAGTGTGTCTGTCAATAGTGATTTTAAGTAAAAGAATGTTTTAGGTGTCATTTGAGGTATTCTAGAAGACATAATAGGTTTACACTCAGCCTTGAAAAAAGAAAAAGAGCTTTTCTTAGAAAAGACAGAAAAGTCTTAAAGTGGGTAGCATCTGTGGACCCTCTTATTGTGCTATTTTATGTGGAACATAAGATAGGTAAAAATAAGACTGAGAGGAGCAAAAAGGAGATTTGGGCCTACTGTAGAATCTTTGAATTTATGTTAAAAATTTGCTCTACTTACTGAATTACAAATAATCTATTGAAATCCCAATGACAGGTCATAAAATGATGGTCCTGTTTTATATATTAAGCAATGTATATAACTAGATCTTTCTTCAGTATTGTAATAGAAATTTCTTGAAAGAAATTTCAGAGATTTAAAATGATGTATTATAATATTAAACCTAATCTACAAACCTTAAAGTCTTTTTGATGATTGGAAACATTTTTCCCCCTTTTGCCTAAATCATTAGATCCTCTGGATACAAATAGAACCAGTACAAAATTTTACCCAATGTCTGAAAAGGCAGTTCTTGGAAACAGCTTCTTAGACTCATTTTTTTTTTTTTTTTTCCCCCCAGTTAATTAAAAAGGCCACTGTGTTGAGGCTTTCCAGCCTATAGCTAGTTCTGGAAATCTCTGCCTACATTTTCACTTAGATTCAAAGGCATTATCCTAGTGGTTGTTCAACATTAATGTTTAGCTCTGGTATTGCTTTAAAAAAATGAATTGAAGATTTAAAATATATATATATCAAAGTGTGCAAAAAATTCTTCACTGTTTAAAGCATTTCTAACTAAATCTAAACTTCACCAATATCTAAATGCTTTCTTTTTGTGATTGTTGGATCAGATAGAAGTTTTATCCAAACTATTTATCCTAATCAGCAGTTGGAGGAGAAGAATGTTAAATAAACGATCTTATTGTGATTCGTTCTCTGGATGTTTACCAGGCTGTTGACAAAACCCAGAGAATGTTTAATGACTTGGTGGGGGAACTTGAAACAGAAGTGGGAACTGCTCTTAGGGAGACTCATTTGCTTTTTTATTTCAGTACAACAAAAGGGAAATGATGACAGGCCACCTCTTGGTACCCAGTTTGAATTAGAAAATTCATCATGCTCCTTGTCGAGATTTCAATTCTCTCACATTGAATTGAATAAACATTTTCAATGAAAGCCAGAAAGACACAGATACAATTCAGATGTCTTTAAAAAAAAAATGATTTTACACAGGGGACCAAAGGGGAAGGGCTCCCAAAGTCTCACACACGGACTTATGCAAGGTTGCTTACAATATGCCAAGAAATAAGGCATGCAGACTGAGCACTGCATTCTGTCTCAAACCCTATGGGCACAAACTTAAGAGAGTTATCTTTTAGGAATGTTGTGATAAACATGCAGTTATGATATTAACCAAGGAAACAGTTTGGATGCACATCCATTAAAGGAATTACTGCAGTTATTCAATTTTAAATCCTTATTAATCTTTTTATATCTTGGGTAATACCAATTCCCTAAAGCATGCTATTTAAAGCTTAGAGAAAATGCATCCTCAAGGACATGTTGCCAACAATGATGCTGTTTTCAACATCTGGGAATAAAAATCACCACCAAATATAGATCATTGGGTCAACTTTCTTTGGGAAACGGTGAAATTAAAAAACGTGAGTTCTGACATTTGCATAAGCTTGCTGACTGCAGGGTAACTAATTTAGGGTCTATTCTTGAATCTGTATTCTGAGTGAGAAAGTACAGATGTAATTGGCCTATGGTTTTCTTAACTACTAGCACAAGTCTGGAAACATCAGCAAACCCATCATTTACCTCACCGTCATCTTGATTTATTTCACTTTTCTCCTGTTGTCAAAATCCAACCAGAGTTAATTTATGTGTAATTTCCTATCAAAATAATCTCATCCCATTGTTAAATAGAATTTGGAACTTGTACCAAGTTGCTATTTTCTCTTTAGGATATTTAAAAGTGAGACTGAATTTCTCTGGATTACTATGTGACCCATCTTTTTGATACAGGTGGTATTCCAAATGTTGTTAGTCAAATAGTATTTAATAATAGCTTCAAAACTCTTATTTTTAAATTAGTTGTCTAGTCAAATAGTATTTAATAATAATAGCTTCAAAATTCTTATTTTTAAATTAGTTGTCTTTTAATCATCTTCTAATATAGAGTTTGCTTCATTACTAAATGTTTTCTCTCATTTCTCATTCGAATTTCTCCAAAGAACTGTCGACCATCCCTGTTGGATTCCGGACAGGAAGGTAGAAGGCCACACCTCCCCAGGTACTTTGTGAAAAGACTACATTTCCCAGGAGCCTCAGCCTGGCCAGCCGGTACCCTTGCCACTGCCTCCTGACCTCCAGCAGCCTATGGAGATACTTGCCCCCAGGGGTCTCACTGACCACCAGTCCGCTATTTAAGCCAGCTCCAGTCTGAAAACTGGTCCTTCCGCCCTTCTTCTTCCTTCCTGTTCTCCCTTCCCTACCCCCCTTTCCCTTCCCTTCCTTTCCCTACTCTTCCCCACGTGGCACCCCAATAAACCCTTTTATTTCACTAACACGGTGTTCCTGGCTATGTTAACTTTGTTCAGCATTTTCTAACAATCTGTACTTATTATTAACTTCTAATCTACTGTAGTACTTTCTCAACCCAACAACTCAAGAGAAATTGTTCTCATTAATAATAAAGACTTCCTCATTGCACAAATCAATGGCAGTCTGCTCACTGAGCAGATTTTATTATTCACTTCTCTTTGAAATGACATTTCTTGACATGACTCTTGGACCTTGTTTCTCACTATCTTTTGCTTATCTGTTGTGAACACTGACTTCCTCCATCAATCCTTATGTTTTGATGTTTCCAGGTGTTTGTTAATTGTTCACACATTTTCTCATTTTCTATCCTCTCTCTGGTCAATAATTTTCATTTTCATCTCCCCTTTCTGTATCTTTCTCTCTCCTCTCCCCCCCACCACCCTCCCCCCACACATCCTGGAAGCCAGACTTTGGAATTCCCATGTTAAGCAACACTTTTCATATTCAGCTGTATCCTGCATGCATGCATTTGGCTTTCCCATAAATAACTTAAATCCAACATGTGCAAAGTTGAACTTTCCCACTGACTTCCTTACTGTTGGTTATACTACGGTTTTAGAAACCCAAGAGTCTCTAGAACTTGTCCATTCCATCTCCCTAATCCTACTTCTAATTATCCCCACACTCTTGACAGTTTAAATCTGAAGTACTTGTTTATTCTGTCTTCCACATCTCCATCCCAACTACAGCTTTCCTAAATTGGGATTTTATTATCTTTTAATTGTGTGACTGTTACATCCTCCTAAATGGTTTTCTACCTTCAACATTGTGTGTGTATTTTTTTTAAATACACCCTATATTGTAGTTGACAATATCTTAAACAAAAAATCTGATCATATTCTATCCTGCTTAATACCCATTAACATCTCTATGGAGTTTACGGTGAAATAAAATACAAACCTCTAAAAACAGAACATTGGCTATGTTGTAGTTAGGAACTTTGGGTTTATTTTGATTTAATAGTAAACTCTAAATGATAATAGAACAACTTATAGAAGAGAAAATTGCATTTCTATTTCTCATTAAAAAACAGCTTAGAGATAGTCAGACTTAGAATGATAACAGAAGTTTCACAACGTTATTGTGGACTCTAACTCCTTTTTTCTTGCTTGGCCACAGAACAAGATTTTCTTAAAGTTACTTTTGGTGCAAGAGGGTTGCAGGAGCTCCAGCTTTTACTACATGTAGAATAGGTAGTGGGAAGAAAAAATTAAGGGTGAGAGTGGAGAGAGAAGAGAATCTCAAACAACTTCTAAGAATATTTTCTCAGACTGACACACATAATATTTGAGGGGTAAATGAAGATTTTAGACAACAGGTTTTAAAAAGTGGTTTTTAAATTTACAATATTATAAAATTTACATGCTAATCCTTATTATATTTATGTTCAAATATAAAATATATTATTTGTGTTCTAGTCAGATTTTTCAATGGTAATCTTTCCTCTGTTATTAATTACAATGCTTCCTTCAGAGAATTATTTTGAAGATTAATTTGCATTATGAGAGAACCATGCATGGCAGAGAACATAGTAAGTCAACTATCTTTCTATCGTTATTAATGACACTAATAGATGAGAAAAGAACCAGAAGATTGTCACATAGAGTTATACTAAGAATGATTTACCCTGAGATATTCAAAAGTTCTAATCATTTTGTAGATATCTAACTCTCTGTTGATGTTTCCTCTATGCCAGCCAGGTCCGAAGGCCTCCTCAGGTGTGATCATGAAAAGAGGACAGAAGAGTGGAATGGAGATAACATTGGCACATTGGGAAATAAGTGAGTAAATAGTTAATTATAAAGTCTAAAAAATAAAGAACTACAGGATCATGCAATGAAGAGGGGGAGAGCAGAGTAAAGGCAAATCAAAGTAAGACCAGTTCAACTCCCTCTGCAAAGTGCACACCTTCAGTCAGAGGTGAGACCCTTCTGATGCAATCCTGTAGAATTTGTGTATGTTCACAACCACCTACTGACATATGCATTAATAGAATATAAAATATATCCCTTCTGATACAAAGGGACTAAATTACTAATGAATTAAAGTATTTTCTAATGACACTTGCTGAATTTTCTTATTTAATAAACTATTCAGTGACTATTTTGTTCAAATAGGACTTCTGTTGTAAATTTATTGTGAAGAATATCATGATTACAAACAATGGGGAGAACAATAAATTATATATAAAAATGAATCATACAATGGTTGGTATATTTTAAAATCTTAATATGGAGTTGTATATTATGTTGAATTTGTAGGACATTACTCTCTATGAATTCGCTTTCTAAGAGAATTGTGTTTTATATAATGTTTTCATAATAGGATGTTGAAGGAAACTATTTTAGTTGCTCTGGATTATTATTATTATTTTTTTACTAAAATCAAAACCTGGAGACAAAACCTCTGTCGTTATAATAGTTACAATATTCTGAAAAGAGTTAAATGTTTTAGAGAATACACAATGAAATATTTAACAGTTAAGGAAATTTACTATTTTCAACTTTCAGATGATTGATAGATAAATAAGTAGAAAGATAGGATGATAAGATAACATATAAATAATTAGTGAATCTAGGTAGAGGTGTTTTCTTCTCATGTTTAAAAAATTTTGAATGTTTGATATCACATCTAAATAAATATTACAATAAAAATTTTACAGCAGACCCTTTGTAATCTTTCTAGAAAGATACTAAATTACCACTACTTCCCTCAAATATCCTTTTATTTCTACCTCCCTCCTCAACCTCTATTAGCAGAAAGGAGGAGGAATGAATGAATGAAGTCATTTATTGGGTCAGTGGGAAATTTTTCGCAATTCCCTAGGGTGTGGGAAGTGAATACAATGCTCTATACCTCCAATCTTGCAAGGGTTTTTGTTAAGAGCAAAGTGGAGAGATTGGCATCTCTCTCCCAGTTAGGTATCTCTTTTTGCAGAGCATGAGCCAAATCTGCCTTTTCAGTGGAGGAAGAGGGAACAGGCAAGTGTCAAGTGGGAGGGAGAGCTAGCAAGGCTGCAGGCTTGCATGAATTTTCCAAGTCAAGTGAACACTATGGAAGACAATCAGTCTTGCATGATCTAGCCAGGACCACCCTTCCTCAGATTCTGATTCTCTCCTGGAACTTACAGATAAATCCTTTCCAAACCCTGCTGAAAGTCTTCCTGCACTTTCCCTGACCTGGAACATCTTTCCATTGCTTGGCTCAGCTCCTGCTCTAGTAATGCAGACTATCACCCAGTAACCAGCCTTCTTGGGTGTGGTTTTTGTGGTGAGAGTCCGGGGCAGCAGCCATTCTTATCTGGAGAGGGTGTCTGAAATCTTTTCTATCTAGAAAGGGTGTCTGAACTAAAATTGTTTATATCCTCTTTGTCTCCTAATAGAAGCCATTTCCAGAGTCATCCAAAAAGCTCACTGAACATCAACTAACACTCTTTTAAACAAAAAATAGCAGACACAGACCAATCTGGCTGTGATCTAATGTGAGAAATAAACCACTTTACATTACTATTTGGGGAAGGAAGTCCATAATTTATGGAATTAAGAGTACAGGTTCTTGGGGTTTTTGTAGCTATATTCTAATTTTATTGCTGTACCATAAGATAAAAATATTTATTTCACTATTAATATTCTTAAACACTCTTTCATGCTTGAAACTCTTTTTTGGATCTTCACTAGTTGTAATATCCAGAGCTCTGAGCTTGCATTAAAGGCACCGTGGAATCTACGGCAGTCCCTCTTGCCTAATATTTCTCTATTCCTCAATGAGTTATTTACCTCAGCCTGTGATTTCCTTCTTCATACTGTCTCTGGTATTTGTCTTCTCCTTTATATTCCCACAGCTCACACTCTAGACTATTCCCTTATAACCTGACATCTGGATTATTACAACAGCCTACTTAGGTAGTCTTGTCAAAGCCTCTTTCAAACTGTACTGCAGGCTGCTACCAGATAATTCTTCCTAAAACATGAATTTTACCCTGTCTCCTGTTCAAAACCCATCAATGGCTCCTAATTCTTAAGAATAGAATCATTGTTTTAAGATTTTCCATGCCTGACTCCACAGCAACTTGCCAAATTTCTGTACTTTCCAAATAAACTCCCTCTCTAGCTGTTTTTATTTTCCCTGTCTCCTACAATGTTCTTTACACATTCCCAACTTCTTTGTACAATCCCCAAGCTTACCCGGCTTTTTATATTTACCCATACAAATCCTCTCCAGTCTTTAAGGCCAAAATTTTTTGCCTGTGTCTCTTTATGTAGACTGCCAGAGAATACACCTAATAACTTCCATGTATGAAAATCTTCAAATTATTCCACTTGTTTGTTTGTTTGTTTCTGGTAATTTGAAAGTTAGTATTAGGAAAAAGAACATGGCTTTACAAGTAACAGGTTTCAGCTCTGAGTCCACCACTGCCTACTCATGAAATTGAGCATGCTGCATCTACTTTCTGAGCTTCATTTGCCTTGTCTACAAAAACAGTATTACATTTATAGACAGTTAAAGTGTATTTCTAAACAAAGTGTAGTTTTATAGCAAGAATTCATACCTTTGATTTTATATTGCATAATGCCTAAAGCTGTTTATAGAAAGTACATACATCTGTCAGTGCCCATGTACAAGCATGTACACACGCATGTGTGCACACACATGCATACACACATACTTCCAGTACTGTGATCTTACAGCTGGGATCTGTGACTAGAAAGGGTACACAAGGATATTCTAAGTAATACAGAGACATGATAGCTTTAAAAACATGGAACATTTCTTGGTAATCAACTTCCATCTATGTCATTTCCTGAATCGACTACTTAAGAAAGTGCTTAAAGTTGAATTAATTGTCCTTTTCCTGTTAAACAGCAAAATGTTTGAATCTTATTTTTATTCATGATTCATGGTGTCCAAACCTCAGTGAAGTGAAAAAAAGGTACAATTCAAAATACTCCAAATATTAGTGTTTATAATTTATAATTAGTGCTATTATACTAATGAATTATACAAATTATTGATTAACAAACTGTTGTTATGTTTTGCACTTCAGATTATTTTTAAAAACTCAGCTCTCAACTATAAAATTCACAAGTGCCATCATTTAATAAAAAAATTATTAAACATAAAAAGACTCAAGAACATGTTACCAAAAACAAGTAGTAGAAACAAAACAAAACAAGATGAGAGAAAAAGAAACATAAGCAGATTCTTTTAAAAGGGTCATTAGTATTTAAAGGAAAAAATATGTGAAAACACACAAGCTATGAAAAAGAACTAAAGAAAACTTTGAGAAGTAAAAATACAATGTCAGAAAAAGAATTTTACTGGATCATAGTAATAGCAGCTTAGACATCATTAGAGAAAAAATTAGTAAACTTGAATGCACAACAATCAAAACTACAAAATGAAATCTGGACATGAGAAAAGAAAAAGACTTAAAAAGATAAAAATAGAGACTAATGGTTTTGTAAACAATTTCAAATAATATTGCACAATCCCAGAATTTAGAATAAGACATATCAGAAGAGATTATTAATAGCTGTATATTTTCCAAACTTAAGGAAAATTATGACTTCATTGATCCATGAAGATTGACAACCCACAATGAGATAAATAAAGAAAATTACATTGTGCGAGTTTTCTATTGTTACTTTAACAAATTAAAAAATCTTTGGGATGGGGTTGTGGCTCAGCGGTGGAGTGCTCGCCTAGCATATGTGCAACCCGGGTACGATCCTCAGCACCACGTAAAGACAAATGCATTGTGTACAACTAAAGCAAATAAATAAATATTTTTAAAAATCTTATTGGCTTGAAGCACAGAAATTAGTTATTGTAAAACCATATATCAAAAGTCACACATAATTTTGTTGGGCAGAAATTAAGAAGGCAGCAAGTCTGCTGCATTTCTTTTTGAATATTTCAGGGGAGAATCTATTTCTTTTACTTTGCCAGCTTTTATTTCCACCCACACTCCTTAACTCATGGCCCACTTTCTCTGTCTTAAGGCCAGCAGTGTTGCGTCTCACTGTGCTAGTCTTTCTCAACCTTATGTCCTTTGACTTTCTGAATCTCTCTTCCTCTGTTAAAAAGCTCTTGTGAATATGTTCTATCTACCCAGATAATCCATTGTGGAGAGCAATGACAGTGATTGGAAGACCAGTGTCTGAGATTGGGGTCCCTGATGACTTCATGGCATGCTTGGTACCTGGGAAAGTTTCTGTGCAAAGGTGCAGGATGCTGGTTGCTATGGTAATGCCCTCCACGGGGAGGCTCTGTGTTAGAGTCTTATCAGCCTCAACCTTGCTTTCAGGCACACAGCTCCTGGAAATGAAGGAATTCTCTTCTTAAGACAACCACAATCTTTCACCATCTCTGCTGCTCCTGAACTTGCCTGCATAATAGTAACGTTAAACAATGGACTTTCTTGAGAGCTACACAATGCTCCTAACTTTGTACATTGCAACTGTAGAATGTAACTGAGGAATAAGCTACATAATGTTGCTAACTCTGTAATTTTCATGAATATAAAAATAATGTTTGCATAGTCTTTAATCTGATTATAATAAGACATAAATAATAAAAATTGCTGGTGTAATTCTTTAGACCTGCTTTTCCATCAGAGAGCAATGTTCCACCCAATCCCAGCTATTTATGTTCAAGATCTGAGTATATGAGTCTTTATTCTTCCAATCTCCCATTGCCCCTCACAGGAATCTGCTAGTTTGGCTGCACTGGTCACGGCAATCCATGACACCATTTTAAGGCAACTCTAATTATATATGTAGACTTAATGTCCCTTTGCCAAGAAAGGTAACCTATTCACTGATTCCAGATGTTTTGTCAGCTTTGGGTTGCTATTGTTTTGCTTATCACATATACCAAGGCATACCATAATTAAATTACTGAAAACTAATGATACTAGGGAAAAATTTTAAAAGCAGAGAGAGAAAAAAGTGCATATTACACACAAAGAAAATAAGTGTGACAACAGACTTCTTGTAAGAAACTTTTTAAAAGAAGAATAATGTACACACAATAAAAACATCTTTCAAAGATGAAGACAAAATAAAAATAGAACAAAAAAGGAGATAATTTGTTTTAAGATGTTACACAGCAAGAAATGTTAAAGAATATTTTCTTGGTAAACAAAAAAGAACAGTTAGAAGCTTGGAGCTACAAAGGGATAAGATCATTGGACATAGTAAACACATGTGTGAACATAAAGGATCAATTTTTCTTATTACTGAATCCAAAATCATTTACTTTTAAAAACAAATTTAGTAACCACATATTTCACTGGTTACTTGTTGAAAATATGTGAGGAAATAATTGAATAAAGAATGAAGGAAGAAATCAAACTATCATAGAAAGGTTTTGACATCTCTATTAATTGATTTATGACTACCTAATGTTATTTTACGATATGCTAAATTTGCATGGTTGAACCTCTAGAACAAGATAAAACATTTTTAAAACCATTGTATATCTAATAAAGCAATAGTGGAAATAAAATAGCATATGGAGTACCCACATGATTCAAAATAATTCAGGAAATGAGAAAGAGGGAATGTAAAATGAATAGGTCATCTGGAAAACTACTGAAATCATGGCACAATATAGTCAAATGTATACATAATTGCACAAAATGCAAATGAATTCAGTTATCTAGAAAACAGATGTCAGATTGCATACAAAAAGCGAACTCTATATGCTTTCTACAGGAAAGTGGTCTAGAAATTTTTAAAGGATAATGTAAAAATATAAGGGTAGAATGAGATATCACATTCATACCTTCAAGGAAAGTAGAAATGGCTATATTAATATCAGAAAAATTAGAATTTTATCAAGGGTTATTACTATAATAAGGAGGAAATTTTCATAATTATAAATAGGTAAATCCAAGTATATGTGACGTTACAAAAATACAATTATTAAAAATATAAATTATAAATAATATTCTTTCAGTATTTCATAATCATATGAACAATATTAGTTATTTTAACAATAACAATTACTTTAATTCAGTATTAAACAAACTAAAAAAGAATAGCACATGATCACTCAATAGATGATATAATTTGGTACTTTTTGGCAAAATCTTATAACATTACCCTCATTTCTTCCACATTTATTATTTGGAAATATTCTATAAGGAAGAGCTATCTTTTCTTGCCCAGATAATTGTCTTTTAAATTATTTACTTATAATAGTATGGAGAAATAATATTATTTTATGAGTGAAAATTCAACATTGTAATTATTATTTTGTCTTTTTTTTTTTTTTTAATTCTTGGACTTGAAGCATTCTTTCAGGTTTGCTCCTGTGATCTTTTGATTTTATTTTCCAAATGAGTTCTTACATGTGGTGACATAGGGGTTCATGCTCATCTTTTTTTTCGGTACCAAAGATTGAACTCAGGGCACTTGGCCACTGAGCCACATCCTCAGCCCTATGTTGTATTTTATTTAGAGACAGGGTCTCACTGTGTTGTATTTTATTTAGAGACAGGGTCTCACTGTGTTCATGCTCATCTTTTAATTTGCCTGTTCTAGCTGTGAAATCCATTATTTATTCCAGAACCCTGTTCTATTAATTAAGAAATAAAATATAGCAACAGGTGTATTGTAGGTGTATCAATGGCAACAATGCTGTCAGTGTTTCTAGGCCTTCCCAGTGGACATATTTAGGAAAGTATGTATGTTTGTTTATGTATATATGGGTGCACATATATGACATGTGTATATACATACACTAACCTACATACAATACATATGTATCTGTATTTATTCCATATTAATAATAGCTATAAATTTATATATATGCACATACATGAACTATACAATTATACTGATACTATTAATTTAAATTCAACACTATCTTTCCCCCAGTGAACACAGTGAGTCACGTCCCCTGCCTTTTTACATCCCCAGCCCTTTTTATTTTTTATTTTGAAACAGGGTCTTGCTAAGTTGCCTAGGGCCTTGTTAAATTACTGAGGCTGGCTTTGAACTTGTGATTCTCCTGCCTCAGGTTCTTGAGCCACTGGAATTATAGGCATGTGCCACTGCACCTGGCTCCCCTATTCTTATCTGCACGAGAAACATGACCATTGCTCCTTATTGCATTATTTGTTCAATCTTAATATATAAAGTAGTGATAGAATGGCAAACACATAGAAATCAATTAACTTAATTTTGAACATTATTTGTGTACAGGTTTTGTGTCTTTCACATACATGTAATGTGGGGTCCTGGAGCAGAAAAGGAATATTGGTAGAAAAACTGTGAAATGTGAATTTGGTCTATAATTTATGTAATATTATTACTAATGTTAATTTCCTGATTTTCATATTATACTATGATCCTTTAAAATGTTAAAATTTTGAAGTTGAATGAAGGGCATAAGGAAACTCTAATGTTTTATAAGTTTTCTGGAACTCTAATATATTTTTAAGTTAAAGAAATGGTATGCTAGAAATCAAAGGGAACTTACTCAATCTGATAAAGCCTACATATATGAAATTTACACCTAATATCATTCTTAGACTATGTAAAAGGATTGTATATCTGCTTTTATCACTGCTGCTTAATATTGTTCTAGAGGTCCTTGTGGTTCAATAAAGGAAAAAAGAAATAAAACTATATAGAGTATGTAGAAAATGTAGAACTGTATTCATAGATGACATAATGCATAAGTAGAAAATCCTAAGGAATATACAAAAAATAAAATAAAACAAGTTTCTTAAAAGGTCATCAAATATGAGATCAACATAAAAATCAACTGTTCTTCAATATACTAGTAATAAACAAAATTTGAATCAGGATTAAAGTATGAAATATCTAGGGTTAAATTTAACCAAATTTGTGTAAGACCTGTTGATAAAACCGAAAATTACTTAGGGGGGGAAAAAAACTAACAAAGCACATTTATACCTCTACACTGAAAAATACAAGTCATTGCTGAGAGAAAATAAAGAGTAAGTAAATAATTGGGGAAATAATGCTCATGGGTAGGAAGTCTCTTTAGATGTTAATTTTCTAAAAGCCAATCTA
Source organism: Tamias sibiricus (assembly GCA_025594165.1). Lineage (NCBI taxonomy): Eukaryota > Metazoa > Chordata > Mammalia > Rodentia > Sciuridae > Tamias > Tamias sibiricus. The sequence goes on from CM046664.1 coordinate 74,176,115, forward strand.
AACATTGAGTGCAATCTTAACTCAAAATTCTAACTAGTTGGGTTTGTTTTGTTTTGCGAAACTGTCTACCTGTTTTTCAAAGTTACACAGAAATGCAAACAAGAATAGTCAGAATACTTTTGAACAAGAATAAAGCTGGTAAACTTTCATTACTTGACCTCAAGAATTATCTATATGAGTACAATAATTAAGAGATCATAGCATTAAGGTATTAGTGTATAAATAAATGTGTAATAAACACATATATAAATCAAGTGAGAAAAAAAAAAAAACAGTACCCCAAAATAAACACACACATATACACACACACACACACATAAGAGTTAACACTGTTTAACAAATGTGTCAAGATAATTGAAAGCTTTTGTTGTCAAAAAATAATGCTGGTATCACTGGACATCTACTTGAAAAATAATATGTGCCTCAATCCTCAACTTACACTATGCATGCAAAATTAATTTCAGATGAATCATAGATCTAAACATAAAAGTTACAACTATAAAACGTCTAGAAAACTAAGATAGGAGAAAATCTTTAAGAAAATTTTGGGTATAGGTAAATGTAGGAGCCCTAAATAAGGAGATAGCTAAGATTGCGGTTAGCTGTGAGCCATAAAGATGTTCAAGCATTACCACCTTCCATGATCTCGTGAGACTTGGCCCAGGACATTGCAGATCGTGTCAGCACCATTTTGTGTGGTTGGAGGAATGTGGATTGCGGGTAGGAGTTGTGCTTGGAGCCGGAGAGAGAAGCTAGCAGAATAAAGAGTCTGTTTGTTTCCAGTCTGCCTCTAAACTTATTCCCGCGGCTTTGTTGCTGCAGTCAGTGACTGGTAAATATTTCTTGGGACCCCAAAAATATGTGTCATAAAAGAAAATTATTAATAATTATACTTTATTAAGTTGAGAAAACACCATTAATAAGTGAAAAATACATAGACTAGAAAACAATGTTCATATCTCTTACAAAGGATTGGTTTCTATAATTTTTAAAAAATTCCTACAATTAAATTGAAAATACCATTTTAAAAAGCAAAGGATTTGATAAACCTTTCACAAAAGAAGATGTATGAAAGACCAGTAAGCACATTCAAGCTGTATGATATCATGAGTCATTCAGAAAATGCAAATCCAAATCACAATCTGATACCACACATATACACTAGATGAACTAATATGAAAATGCTGGCAGGAATTCTCCCCATGAAGGAAAAACTGATACAAGGATTGACTTCTCAATGTGCATAGAAAACTTGACCAAATATGTGAAGCAATTGTTTTGAGATATTGAAAAACAGGCAGACGAGGACTGGAATCCCTGAGAGAAGGGAAACAACAAGGTGGCCCCTGTGCATGCTCCATGTCCTCCTGGAAGCAATGTCCAAGCTGCAGAGTAAGAAGAACGAGCCTGAGAGGAGGCTGGTGGTCTTGCAGATTCACAAGTTAAAAGACAGAGTTTGGAGAAGCAAGGTGCTAGAATTTGTGAATGAGAAGAAAGTAGAGGAAACTACAGAGGAAGAATCTTTAAAAATGTACAAGCTGACTCTAAAATGTATGTGGAAAAGCAAATGACATAGAATATGCTCATAACTTTGAAATAGAAAAGTCAGTTAATAAAGCATGCAAATTTAAGAATTTATTAAAACTACCATAATCGAGACACTGTGATCATGGTACTAAAGACATGCAAATAGGAAGAATAAGCATCTAAAAATATACCCATGTACATATGAACAGTTAAATTTTGTTAAAGGTGTGAAAATAAGTGTGGACAAAGGAAATACTTCTAGAACAAATGATGGAGCAACTGAATATCTATCTATACAGGAAGAAAGAACCTGAATCCACTTCACATCTTAAGATTAGACACCTAAATATTGAAACTAAACCTATACAGTTTCTAGAAGAAAATCTAATTGAAAAATCATTATAATCTTGGCATAAGCAAGGGCTTCTTAGGATATATAAATCTAAGTCATCCAAAAATCACAAAATGAACTTCATCAAATTAAGACCTTTTACTTTTAGATAAGAAATTATTAAAAAATGAAAAGCCAAGACACAAATTGTGAAAATACTTGCAAGGAGCTGGTGAATGTCTTGAACCTGGGGAAAAAAAATGTGTGTGTGTGTGTGTGTGTGTGTGTGTGTGTGTGTGTGTGTGTTATATAGTTATGTACAAAACAATTAAAAATTGGCTGAAGATTTGAACAGACCTTTCATCGAAGATATAAAAATGGCAAGTGAATGCAAGAAAAGATACTTAACATCCTAAGTCTTAGGGGGATGCAAACTAAAATCAAAATGAAATTTATTACACATCTGCAGCAATAGAGTTGTATGTAGGGAATCTTTTCCTGACCCAATGTCATAAAGATTTCTCCCTATGTTTTCTTCTCAAACTTTTATATTTTAAGTTTACAGTGAGGACTATGGTCTATATGGAATTAAGTTTTGTACATGGTGTGAGGTATAAATTGAATTTTATATTTACATGATAGACAATTGTTCCAGTACTATTTATTATTTCTTTTTACCACTGAATTGGATTTGCATCGTTGTCCAAATCAGTTATACATATATGTCTATTTCTGGACTTTCTTGTATTTCTTTGATCTATATATTTATTTTGATACCAGTCTTTGATGTGCTCTTGCTTACTTTAGCTATGTAAGTTTAAAAATCAATGATTAGTTCTTCAAGTATTTTCATTCTTTTCAAATCTCATTTCAGATTGTACATCATTTTTACATACATTTTGAAATCAGTTAGTTACTTTTCACAAAAATAGCTTACTGAGATTTTGATTGTAATGGATTTGAAAGTAAAAATTAATTTGGGGAGAACTTATATTAAAATATCAAGTTCCCCAAGGGGATAGGAATAGTGATAGAACGAGTTAGACATCAATACCCTAAGTACACGTATAAAAACACAAATGGTGTGAAAATACTTTATGTAAAACCAATGACTTGAAAAATTGTGCTCTTTATATGTAATATGAAATGAATTGCACTCTGCAAGCATGTGTAACAAATTAGAATAAAAAAGAAAAGAAAAGAAAAAAAAAAAAAAAAAAACTATTAAGTTCCCCCGGCCCTATACAAGGAAGGTCCATCATACATTAAGACTTTCTCCTAGAAATATTTTGTGGTTTCTATATGCAGGTCTAGCACATATTTTGCCAGATTTATCCCCTGTAGGTATGGGTGGAACCTCATCAATCTAGACTTACAAACCAAATTTCACTGGAGGCCCCACTCTGCTGGTTTGAAGTGGACCCCATTGTGAGGAGCGTGACTTCCTCCAGGCAAAGTGTTAAGAGTGTCATTCTTCCAGATCAAGCAGAAAAATCTTGAAGGTGCAAATTGGTCTGACTTGTTTTATACACATATTCCTGATGGTCAGGATTGTTTTTGGCAGTAAAACAAAAGATAATTTATAATAAATAGCTTAAACAATTGGAACTATTTTTGAATATAACAAGACTAGATGTCCATGGCCAGAGAAGTGGTGAGGAACCATCTTTCTGTATTATCATCCTTAGTGTTAACTTATGTCCTCATGCTTTTTACTTCATGATTATTGAATGGATGCTGTATCTCCAGATATCACATCTGAAATTTAAGTTATAAAGAGAACAAATGAGCAAAAGTACAAGCCAACTGAGTCTGATTTTTCATACTAGGGAAGTAAAATCTTTCCCAGAAATCCTATTTGGCAAATTTATGCTTATTTTTCATTAACTAGAAATTGGTCACAACATCACTCTTCCAAGAGGACCCTGGGAAATCGATTATTTTACCATTTTCAATCTGATATGGAGTTAAAAAGAGGAAAAAGTTATTTCATTTGAATATGAAGTGAGACTAACTACAGTGTCTGTCATACTCACCAGTACTATGACTGAATAAAGTGGAGTGTTCTTATTTCAGACTACATATTTTAGTCAGCTTTTGCATCAATATGACCAAAATACATGACAAGAAAAATATAAAGGAGGGAAAGTTTATTTGGGGCTCAGGACTTCAGAGGTCTCAGTCTGTAGATTGCCAGTCCATTACTCTGAGCTCAAGGTGAGCAGCATATCATATGGGAAGAATGGGTGAAGGGAAGATGCTCAGCTCATGGTGTTGTCAGAAAGAGAGAGAGAGAGAGAGAGAGAGAGAGAGAGAGAGGAACCATATGGGAGATGCAGGCTTTCAGGACATGCCTCACCTGCCTACAGTTACAACCCAGTCAGTTCAAGCTAGTATGTGCTGATTAGGTTACCACTCTCACAATCCAATCATTTCACCTCTGAAAATTCCTGCATTAACAAGACCTATTGGGGGACACCTCATATCCAAACCATAGCCCTAATTATGGGGCTATTTCAATGGTCAGAGGATAGTACAATCTATTTTCACAAAAGAAGAAAAAAAGGTCAGAGTATGACTATGTTGGCAGAAACAATAGTTAACAGTGACAGAGTTATGGCAAGTCTCTGTAATTTCTCTCTTATGACAATGAGACTGGGTTTTCAGGAATAGTTCCTTTTATTTAAATTGAATTAGAGATAGAATTTAGAATGACACATCTTATCTGTGTCTACAGAAAATATTTATTTCTCCAGAAAAGATGTACTGTGTATGAAAATATGAGTAGCAAGGATATGGAATCAGATCCTATGATAAATCCAAGTTTATATCTATCAGGTGGGTTTGTCAATCAGTAAGTCACCAAACGCATGGGAACCTCAATTTGTACATCTATGAAAGGTGGATAACTATACCCAACATTTACAGTATTAGAGGAGATTAAGTGAGGTAATGTGTATGCAGCACTCAGTTTCTTCTTGCCACTTAAAAATGTCCATTTTCTTGTCTGGTGCTTCTCTCCTCTATTTTTGTGCTCTTCCCCCAAAGGACTCCTTAAATGCCAAGCTAGATCCAGATTTTCAGAAGTTTGCATAATATTTGTTAAAAAAATCAGAGAAAACATATATGTCTAGTCAAATGACCTTAACTTTCTCATGTCTAGCCAACCTATAGCATTGGGTAGCCCTTCTCAGTTTACTGTGTTCAACGCAAGAACTTCCTTGTGATTCAGAGATTAATTTGTCCATAGCATGGGTCAACTCCATTATATTTCTTCAGAGAAGCCCTCCCTGACCTTTTAGCCAACTGATCCATATTATACACCCCAATATTAACATGTACTTGTCTTTTCTAGCACACTAGGCAATTCATTATTCTTAATTGGTGCATTATAATTACATATAATAGTGGGATTCATTATGCAATATTCATCATGCACATAATGTGATTTAATCAACCTCATTCCCAAATACCTTCCCTTTCATTTTTTCTTCACTCATTTCCTTGCTCTACTGTACTGGTCTCTTTTCTATAGTAAATTTTTGAATTAGTGCATTACAATTTATATATAAAAACAGGTATGGTATACTCATACAAATCACTCACTGCAATTCTACTTTTTTAAATTTATTTTTTATTCTAAGTTGTTATAAATGACAGCAGAATGCATTACATTTCATATTACACATATAAAGCACATTTTTACATATCTCTGGTTGTATGCAAAGTATATTCACACCATTCGTGACTTCATACATGCACTTAGGGTAATGATATCCATCTCATTATACCATCTTTTTTTTCTTTCACCCTTTTGCCCCCTCCCTTGCCCTCCCTCCCCATTGGCCATTCTAGTGTTCCTCTAATCCTCCTATGCTCCCCATCCCAACCCCACTGTGAATTGGCCTCCTTATATCAGAGAAAACATTTGGCATTTGGCTTTTTGGGATTGGCTAACTTCACTTAGCATTATATTCTCAAACTCCATCCATTTACCTCCAAATGCCATGATTTTATTCTCTCTTATTGCTGAGTAATACTCCATTGTGTGTATATACCACATTTTCTTTATCTATTCATCTACTGAAGGGCATATACATTGGTTCCACAGTTTAGCTATTGTGAATTGTGCTGCTATAAACATTGATGTGGCTGTGTCCCTGTAGTATGCTGTTTTCAAGTCTTTGGGGTAAAGACCAAGGAGTGGGATAGCTGGGTCATAAGGTGGTTCCATTCCAAGTTTTCCAAGGTATCTCCATACTGCTTTCCATATTGGCTGCACCATTTTGCAGTCCCACCAACAATGTATAAGTGTGCCTTTTTCTCCACATCCTCTCCAACATTTATAGTTGTTTGTGTTCTTAACAGCTGCCATTCTGACAGGTATGAGATGAAATCTTAGAGTGGTTTTGATTTGCATTTCTCTAATTGCCAGAGAGGTTGAGCATTTTTTCATGTATTTGTTGATTGATTGTATATCTTCTGAGAAGTGTCTGTTCAGTTCCTTGGCCCATTTATTAATTGGGTTATTTGTTTTTTTGGTGTTAAGATTTTTGAGTTCTTTATATATTCTAGAGTGCTCTATCTGATGTGCATGTGATAAAAATTTGTTCCCAATTAGTAGGCTCTCTATTCACCTCACTGATTGTTTCTTTTGCTGAGACGAAGCTTTGTAATTTGAGTCTATCCCATTTATTGATTCTTGTTATCCATTCTTGTGCTACAGGATTCTTATTAAGGAAATTGGGGCCTAATCCAACATGCTGGATATTAGAGCTTACTTTTTCTTCTATTAGATGTAGTGTCTCTGGTCTAATTCCTAGATCCTTGATCCACTTTGAGTTGAATTTTGTGCATGGTGAGAGACAGAGGTTTGATTTCATTTTATTGCATATGGATTTCCAGTTTTCGCAGCACCATTTGTTGAAGAGGCTATCTTTTCTCCAATGTACATCTTTGACACCTTTGTCTAATATAAGATAACTGAAATTATATGTGTTAGTCTCTGTGTTCTCTATTCTGTACCATTGGTCTACCGGCCTATTTTGGTGCCAATACCATGATGGTTTTGTTATTATTGCTCTGTAGTATAATTTAAAGTCTGTTATAGTGATGCCACCTGCTTCACTCCTCTTACTAAGGATTGCTTTAGCTATTCTGGGTCTCTTATTTTTCCAGATGAATTTCATGACTGTTTTTTCTATTTCTATGAGGAACGTCATTGGGATTTTGATTGGCATTGCATTAAATCTGTATAGTGCTTTTAATAGTATGGTCATTTTGACAATATTAGTTCTGCTTATCCAAGAACGGGATAGATCTTTCCATCTTCTAAGGTCTTCCATAATTTCTTTCTTTAGTGTTTTGTAGTTTTCATCATAGAGGTCTTTCATGTCTTTGGTTAAGTTGATTCCCAAGTATTTTATTTTATTTTTTTATGCTATTGTAAATGGGGTAGTTTTCCTCATTTCCCTTTCAGAGGATTTGTCACTGATATATAGAAATGCCTTAGATTTATGGGTGTTGATTTTGTATCCTGCTACTTTGCTGAATTCATTTATGAGTTCTAGAAGTTTTCTGGTGGAATTTTTTGGGTCTTCTAGGTATAAAATGATATCATCAGCAAATAATGATAATTTGAGTTCAACTTTACCTATCCGTATCCCTTTAATTTCTTTTGTCTGTCTTATTGCTCTAGCCAGCATTTCAATTACTATGTTGAATAGAAGTGGTGAAAGAGGGCATCCCTTTCTTGTTCCAGTTTTTAGAGGGAATGCTTTCATTTTTTCTCCACTTAGAATAATGTTGGCCTAGGGATTAGCATATATAGCTTTTACAATGTTGAGATATGTTCCTGTTATCCCTAGTTTTTCTAGTGTTTTGAAAATGAAGGGGTGCTGTATTTTGTCAAATGCTTTTTCTGCATCTATTGAGATAATCATATGGTTCTTATCTTTGAGTCTATTGACTTGACTTGATGAATTACATTTATTGTTTCTGTATGTTGAACCATCCTTGCATCCCTGGAATGAAGCGCACTTGATTGTGGTGTATTATATTTTTGATATGTTTTTGTATCCGTTTTGCTAGAATTTTATTGAGAATTTTTGCATTTATGTTCATTAAAGATATGGGTCTGAAGTTTTTTTTTTTTGGATGTGTCTTTGCCTCGTTTGGGGATCAGGGTGATGTTGGCCTCATAGAATGAGTTTGGAAGTGCTCCCTCTTTTTCTATTTCCTGAAATAAATTGAAGAGTATTGGTATCAGTTCTTCTTTGAAGGTCTTGTAGAACTCGGCTGTGTATCCATCTGGTCCTGGGCTTTTCTTAGTTGGTAGGCTTCTGATGGCATCTTCTATTTTGTTGCTTGAAATTGGTCTGTTCAAATTATGTATATCATCCTGCTTAAGTTTGGGCACATCATACAACTCTAGAAATTTGTCAATGCCTTCAGTGTTTTGTATTTTGTTGGAGTACAAGTTTTCAAAATAATTTCAAATTATTTCCTGTATTTCTGTAGTGTTGTGATATTTCCTTTTTCATCACATATGTTAGTAATTTGAGTTATCTCTCTCCTTCTTTTTGTTAGCCTGGCTTATGGTCTGTCAATTTTATTTATTTTTTCAAAGAACTAACTTTTTGTTTTGTCATTTTTTTCAATTTCATTAATTTCAGCTCTGACTTTAATTATTTCCTGTCTTCTACCATTTTTGGTGTTGGATTGTTCTTCTTTTTTTAGAGCTTTGAGGTGTAATTTTAAGTCATTTATTTGTTGACTTTTTCTTCTTTTGAGGAATGAACTCACTGCAATGAACTTTCCTCTTAGAACTGCCTTCATAGTGTCCCAGAGATTTCGATATGTTGTGTCTGTGTTCTCATTCACCTCTAAGAATTTTTTAATCTCCTTATTGATGTCATCTGCAACCCATTGTTCATTTAGTATCACATTATTTAGTGTCCAGGTGTTGGAGTAGCTTTTATTTCTTATTTTTTCATTGATTTCTAATTTCATTCCATTATGGTCGGTTAGAATACAGGGCAGTATCTCAACTTTTTTTGTATTTGCACAGAGTTGTTTTGTGGCCTAGTATATGGTCTATTTTAGAGAAGGTTCCATGTGCTGCTGAGAAGAAAGTATATTCACTTGTTGAAGGATGAAATATTCCATATAAGTCAGTTAAGTCTAAGTTGTTTATTGTATTTTTGAGTTCTATAGTTTCTTTGTTCAGCTTTTGTTTGGAAGATCTATCCAGTGGTGAAAGGGGTGTGTTAAAGTCACCCAGAATTATTGTGTTGTGGTCAATTTGACTCTTAAATTTCAGGAGAGTTTGTTTGATGAACATGGATGCTCCATTGTTTGGAGCATATATATATATAACTGTTAAGTCTTGTTGGTGTATGCTTCCCTTGAGCAGTATATAGTGTCCTTCTTTATCCCTTTTGATTGACTTTAGGTTGAAGTCTACTTTATTTGATATGAGGATGGAAACCCTTGCTTTTTTCTTCTGTCCATATGAGTGGTAGGATTTCTCCCAACCTTTTACCCTCAGCCTATGGATGTCTTTTCCTATGAGATGAGTCTCTTGGAGTAAGCATATTGTTGGGTCTGTTTTTTTGATCCAATCTGCTAGTCTATGTCTTTTGATTGGTGAGTTTAGGCCATTAACATTCATAGTTATTATCAAGATGTATTTTATATTCCCAGCCATTTTTGTTTATTTTTGGTATTTACCTTGACATGGTTTCTCTTCTGATTGTTTTTTCCTTTAGTGTAATATCTCCCTCTGTTGATTTCCATCATTGTTTTTCTTTTCATCATTGTTTTTCTTTTCATTTTTCATGAAATATTTTGCCAAGGATGTTCCTTAGTGCTGGCTTTCTATTTGTAAATTCTTTTAACTTTTGTCATGGAAGGTTTTTATTTCATTCTCAAATCTAAAGCTTAATTTTGCTGAGAATAAGATTCTTTGTTGGCATCCTTTTTCCTTCAGAGCTTGGAATATGTTGTTCCATGATCTCCTAGCTTTGAGTGTATGAATTGAAAAATCTTCTGTGATACGAATTGTTCTCCCCCTATATGTAATCTCATTCCTCTCTTGTGGCCTTTAAAATTCTATCCTTGTTTTGTATGCTAGGCATTTTCATTATAATGTGTCTTGGTGTAGATCTGTTGTAATTTTGTACATTTGATGTCCTATAGGCCTCTTTTATTTGGTTTTTCCAATTCATTCTTCATGCTTGGGAAATTTTCTGATATTATCTCATTGAAGATGTTGTGCATTCCTTTGGTTTGAAACTATCCCAATAGTGCCTTCCTCTATCCCAATTATTCTTATATTTGGTCTTTTGATGGTGTCCCATACTTCTTGGATGTTCTGTTCATGGTTTCTTACTATCTTCATTGTGTGGTCAACTTTATTTTCAAGATTATATACTTTGTCTTCATTGTCTGAAGTTCTTTCTTCTAGTTGATCTATTCTGTAGGTGATGCCTTCAATTGTGTTTTTTATTTGGTTAATTGTTTTCTTCATTTCAAGGATTTCTGACTGTTTTTTTTTTTTTTTCTTTCAGAATTTCTATCTCTTTTTTGAAGTAATCTTTTGCTACCTGTATTTGCTCTCTAATAACTTTGTTGTAGTGGTCAATTTTTGCCTGTATTTTCTCATTTAGGTCATTCTTTGATTCACAGATCATTTTAATTATAAACCTTCTGAACTCCTTCTCTGACATTACTTCAACTTTGCTGAGCATGGGTTCTGTTATTGTAGAATCCTGGTTTGTTTGGGATATTTTCCTCCCCTGTTTTTTCATGATGTCTATTTGTTTTACTTTCTTGCAGTGTAGATCTGAGTTATTACAGTTTCTTCCCTATATTCTTATAATACCCTTGCAGGTTGTCTGTGCCTCCCCTTAGCGCTGGACTATCAGAATCTGCTGTTGACCCTCAAATTATGCTACCTGGGGCTGGGTTCATGCTGGTTGATGTGGGCCGAACTTGTTGAGTCTGAGTTCTTGTGGTGGTCTGGGGCTAACCGTACTGGAGTGAAGGTCAGCGGGACTGCCCTGGGCCCGCCTGGGCTCAGGCAGAGTTGGCAGGTCTGTCTTTGCTGTCTCCTGCTCTGGAGTGGAGGTCGGTGAGCTGCAATTCTACTTTTGCAACTGTCTATTTTTAAATTTTGATCTGTATTTCTGAAGGAACAGTATTTTCTTTTGTTCAATATTGTATCCTAAGTGCCTAGGCCAGAATTAAGAGATGAAAAATATGCCAGAAGAAATTAAGTACCTCTTTTGAATTTTCCCTGAAACTGCTCTACACTCCTCCCCAGCCCTCAGTTTGACTTATCAATACCTACTTTGATATTGAAGAGTTAGGGACAGAATTAGGTTTCTCTATCATTATCAACCTAATGTCTTCCTTCCTTAGTCATTTCTTAATTTTGCATTCATTTTAAGGGAGAAAATATCCCATGCAGTTCCTTTTTAAAATTTTATTTTATTTTCAGAAAAGATGGGTTTACTTTGCATAAAAGTGGGGATTGGGCTAAAAAGCCCTAAAAATATATTTACACATTGAAGGAGCCCTAATTAGGAAGGGCTGTTGTAGCTAGCTGGAAGCCATGGGTTCCACCTGATATGTATGTGACGCACCTGTAGGCACCCGCAAACCTAAAGGTATATAACCGGGTGAAAGCGGTCCGAGTTAGGAGAACGGAGAATTCAGTCAGCCGGGCAGTCACTCGGTCGGTCAGAAGAATCAGAGCGGCCAGAACGTAGGCAGAGCGGTTACAGAAAAGAAACCAGATAGAAAAAGTAATGACTGGTCAGAGTTAGGCCGAGGCTCCCGAGGAAGACAGAAGACAGAAGAAGGAAGAAAGAAGAGAGAAGAAAGAAGAAAATCTTTCTTTCCCTCTCTAAGCTCTAAGAAAGTAGAAGTAAAAGTAGTAAAAGCTTAACTCTGCCTCCGAGAATTTTCCTCCCGTGGCGGCGCCGTGGCTGGCCGTGACAGGCAGCTTACAACACATAAGTTGATGGACTCTAGAACAGTGTGCAGTTGAATGGACATTTCCTGTCCTACCACCACAGAAAAGTAGGAATGTGAGCTAATGAGTGCCTGTTGGGGCCTTGGATGTGGAGTTCAGCCTTGTAAGAGCTGTGCTTAGAGGTTTCTTCACTGTCTACCACCTCCTATTTGGAAACCCACTTGACTTTTTCCATTAGTGTTTTTCTGCTTTTTGAAGTGTTAAAATTCAACCTTAGTGTGTGGTCTGGCTTCATTCTCACTACAGCAGAGCCTGAAAGAATTGAGCCAAACCATGGTGAGCCAATGATAAAAATTGCTCCTATTTTCCATTTAACAACAATTGTTTTTACTTTAACATCTGAGACTGGAAATTTTGGGGAGAATGGGTTGAGGAGGATTTTGAATATCTCAAAGTAAACAGTAAGTAAAAATAAAGTGATAAATCTATGATATATAAGAATATACAAGAAAAACTATTATCAGTATTCTAATTTTTTATTTAAATTTTTTTTTAAAAATAGCTTCTATGTTATTTGTGAGGAATAATCAAATTGGTATTCACTGCAACATTGCCATTACAAATTCATATTCTCTGCTTTATACTTCCTTTAAGATTCATGTTTAGACTTGAATTTATGTTTCTCCACAAGTCAGCTCACTCTTGAACCTGAACCAACTCCCTGGCAACACATTTTGAATGAGTTAAGGGGGGAAATGTCCACCCACATTCAAGACCTCACGCTATATTCATTGCCTTTCTGGTTACCCATAATTGAATGATTACCAAAGAGAAATCTATTGTAGATTGTAGAGTGTGATGCTTCCCTTACTATGTCAAAATTTATGTTTGTAATATAACTTAGTAATAAATTCAGGAACAAACATGTGGCCACAAACTGAAATTCAACATGACACTCTAAAATGAATGTTTGAAATGTTAGACAAATCATTTTCTTTTTACTGCCTCAATTTTTAAAGTCTGCTAAATGGGATAATGATTGCTGTCTCCACCTATATTGAAGAATTAAGGAGTTATTGTCTATAATGTGATTCTAAAAGTCATCTGGACCCCAGATGTACTGCTTTTCATAATAAGACTAGACATAGATAAATAATGAACTTTATTCATTGTTTACTATATAGCTCAATATTCAGCTTAGGCTGAATGCAGAATTTTGAAAGTACTATTACATGTCAAACCATTTTGTAAAAGTAATTTACCCACAACTCAAATTCACCCTATTTTTACTAATTATATCTATAGATGCTGAACTTGTTTCTTTTTCTTCTATGGTTGACTCTGTCTCTCAGAATTTCAGCATTGATTGATTCTGAACCTATGCTTTGAATTAAAATCTTATATCATTTATTATTGTATGTGTTTAATCCATTTATTTATTTATCTCTACTCAGTTCATATTTATTGAGTATATTATATGTGCAAGATTTAGAGATAGGCCAAAAATTAAAAACAAAACAAAACACAAAGCTTCTGGAATTTGGGGTGGGAGTAGATGAAGTTATAAAGAAAAACAAAATAAAATATTAGGTAGGGAGTGATAAAATGGACAATGACCTTCCTACAAAAGTGACATTTGAAGAAAGAACTAAAATATGTGGAGAATCAAGCACTGTGAAGACCTGGGTGAAGAGAATTCCATGAAAATGTGAAAGGCTTTGGGGACAAGGGGAGTGGGGTAAGGGATAGAATGCCAAAGAGCTAGGTAAGGGCCAGGTCCCCCAGGGCATGGATACATGGTGAATCATGAGGATTTCATCCACAGCGTGATGCTGTTACAGGGTTAAAGGAAACTTCTGTTGTCTTAGTTTCCAGTACTAAAGGGATCTGTTTTTTTTTTTTTTTTAAGAATCAGGAAAAAATCAATCAGTTGGTATATATTGAAAGTATCGTGTGTGTGTGTGTGTGTGTGTGCAAGGCATTGTGCTCAATTTGTGAGTATATAAAGAATACAATTAGAAGTTTGATGACCAAAATTTTTCAAGGTATTCCAGTAAATTAATCACATACACATAAAGAGGTATTTTGCATCAATAGAATGTACATGATAAATTAGTGATATAGAATGCAAACTCATTTCTTCTCTTTAAACAACTCATACTTCATAGGATAAATAAAATGTCAAAAGTAAAGCAAATGTACGCCTGCATACATGCAATATATTTAGAAAACAGTCACATCAATGAGGACTTTAACAGTAAGGTGATGCTTCTTGGAGAAAGAAGGCTTGGGTCTTCCAACAGCAAACAGAGATCAAGGAGAAGAATGAAGCAATTTGTAGGAACTACAGGATGGAATTTTCTGGACAAACAAAAACGGGGAGAGGCATGTTGTTTGGAGTTGCAAGACACAAGATGGTCAGTAGAAATTTAAAGCTAAACAGAATGTTGTGTATTTAATTTTAAGATGATATCAGAATTTACTCAGGAGAGTAATGGAAGCTATAGGTAAGCACAAGTGGAATGGAAATGATAGGAAAAATGTTTCAATAAAATGAAAGAAAGGATGAAGTGAATTAGCCCATCTTTTATATTATAATGCATGTAAAAACAAGACCCTAAAAAAAAGTAAACTTTTTTTTTTCAGATTTTTATGGCTACAAGAATCAACAAAAAAAGAGAAAGAGATATGAGTAGGTGACAGAAGGAGCTTATATGGGTAGTCTGGGGTAGTGACAGTACAAAGACCAAGAAGGATGTCTTAAATACATGCATTATAGAATGTATAAATTTCATACACATGAATGCATTTTTAGTTTTTAATTGAAATATAACTTGTGTATAGTATTTGAAATACAGAGCCTATAAATTTTTGTAAGAGAACATGCTTATGTACAAACCAAATTTAAAAATAGAATATATAGAAAGTCTGGAATAACTAAAACCCCTGAAATTAGTTCCTGATATCTGACTTGTAAAAATGCACCTACATGGTATCCAATATGCTCACTCCTATCAACTAGATTCATTTTTGCCAGTTTTGAACTTAAATGGACATATAGGAGATAGATATGCTTTTATGTCTGGTTTCTTTGGCCCATCTATCAGTGACATTCATTTTGCTTTTGCATATAGCAAGAGAGTTTTCCTTTTGTATTCCTGTGCATCCATTTCTCCATCATATTCTCACATTTATATTTTGGTGTACAATGATTTTTTTTTGTTTTTTATATATAGCCAGGAGTAGAATTGTGATAGGGTGATAAGGCATTGTACACTAAACTTCATAAATATTGCCAGTTTTCCCAAATGGCTACATAAATTTATATACCCACCAGTTGTGTATTGGCATTCTAGTACCCCACATGCTTACTAACATTTGATGTCTCCTTCTGATTTTAATTTGCAATTCTTGATTGCCAATAAGGTTGAGAACCTTCAGACACACTTATTGACATCTGGAAATCCTCTTTTTCAGAGTTTCTGTTCAAGTCTTTGAATATTAAATCAAATGAGTTGTCTTTTTTATTGATTCACAGGAATTATTTGTATATTCTGGATGCATGTTGTTTTGCCAAATATATTGTACAGCCAGTTTCCTTCTTAAACACTGTGTCTTGCCTTTCACTCTCTTAATGGTGTGTTTTTGATCAACAGAATTTCTTCAAATTTTAATACAGCCTAATTTGTCAATCCTTTTTCTTATAGATTGTATTTTGTGATTATGATAAATTGTTTTTAGAAAAAAATTTAAAAATATTTTCTATCAAATGGACATGTTCAGATTCTTTCATATTCTAGGATCTTACAATCCTTTCATATTTAGGTCTATACTCTTATCAGGACTGACTGAACGAGAGGAGTAAATGACCCATTTTTTTAAAAAAAATTAATTGACTCAACACCCTTTACTGAAAAGACAACGCTTTCTATTCTGCACTTAAAAAAAATCTTTATTGAAGTATAATTGACAATTTAATGTGTGTGTGTGTGTGTGTGTGTGTGTGTGAGCTGAACCCAGAGCCTTGCACCTAATATGTAAGTGCTCTACCATTGAGCTATGCCCCCAGCCCTTTTTAAGTTTTATTTTGAGACAAGTTCTTGCTAAATTGCCCAGGCCAGCCTCAAACTTGTGATTCCTCTGTCTCAGCCTTCCACGTACAGGCATGCAGAACAATTAAAAACTGCTTATATTTAAGATGCATAATTTGATTTACATGTATTTGTACATTTTCAACTTTCACTACAATCAAGCTGGTTAAAAAAATCCTTTACCTCGTTTGTTATCTTTTTTTAAAAAAGCAATAATTTTGTTGTAAATCATGTGAGTATATATGAATGGGTCTGCTTTTGAACTCTATTTTTTATTATAATTATTCATTCAAATTAATTATCCAAATTAATGTTTCACTGTGACATTTCCATACATGCATATTTAGGTTCTTAGGCAGAGAAATTGGATTTTTTACAATATTTGTTTAGTTTAGTTGTTGATAGATCTTTATTTTATTTATTCATTTATATGTGGTGCTGAGAATTGAACCCAGTGCCTCACACATGCCAGGCACTACCACTGAGCCACAGCCCCAGACCTGGATTTTTATTATGTTTTTACTATGTACTAGTGACTTTCAGCCTATTAAAAATTGATTTATCTTTTAACTTTTATTTTCTAAATATTTGTAGTTGTATATAAATGTAGTTAATCCACATAGAACTTCTAAGCAGCAACATAGTTTATCTATACATTTTTGCCTTTTTCATTATTTTTTCTTCATTCTGAATTATTTTATATTAATCCACAGTCCAATCACTAATTGTATCTTTCATAGTTTCTAAGAAAACATTAAAGCTATCTTTTATAATTTCAAATTTTTAAGCTTACATTATGACTTCCTTTTGATCTTTTTCAAATTGTCACTTTATAATACATATTAAACTCAGTTTTTATTTAAAATCTCTCTCTATATATATATCCAAACTTTGGATCACCTAGGCATCTATGTCTGTTTTCTCTTAGTTTTTTGGTTGTTTATTGACAAGTTTATCAATTTTTAATGAATACTGGGAAGTGTGTAGAAAAAATTAGAGAGGATCTGGATGATATCTTCTTCCAAAGAGGATTTAGTGTGTTTATTTTTCCAGTGCAAAACAAAGTACAGACAAATCACTTTCTTCAAAGCAAAACTGGCCTATTTTTAGTTTGTTTTCACTCCTTGTATGCGATATTTGCAGGAGTCTCATGTAAAAAAGAGTTTAGGTGTTGAAATGGAATCATTCTTATTTGGGGAAGCTAAACAGTGCTTTTTGTTTCCTGAGCATCATAAGATTTTCAAAATCTCTGTGAAGGTATTTAATTTCTAAGCACATTTTCAGGGTTCCTCAGAGTTTCAGAGTCAATAATTCTTTAGAGTAGAAATTATGTGCAGAATGTCAGAGTCACTTTTATGAAATCCCCTGATTTTGTCCCTCAAGTTTCTAGACTGCTGCTTTGTAATCAATTTCTATGTTCAGAGCTGATTGTTAGATGGTAAGGTGAAAAATTACAGGCAAATAAAAGTTTCCTTCCAATGTACTTCCATTTTCTTTGGGAACCTGGCTCCTGGATTTGGTGTTGCCTTAGTTAATCTCCGGTAACTTTAAACAGTTATATTCTGTTCTTTTTTAAATCAAGATTTCATGCTGGATCTCAGTGGGAGGTTTTGTGCTATTTGAGTTATTGTACCTGTTTAATGTAATTTTACAATCCCAATGAATGGCAATATGAGAGACTTTATAATCTGACTCTATGCTACTTCTTAATATCATCTATAATTTTTCCTAAACCAAGCTGAAGTTCTCAAGGTCCCAAAATATTTGATGCATTTCCTCAAATCTGCACTTTTGCATACTATTTTATATGTACAGAACTAAAAATTTCAACTGGCAATTCCTGAATATTTATTTGTATGCCATCAGTGGACTAAAGGAGTGATAGGAATGCCTTAGCTCATGGAGTAACTGATCTGAGAGCCAGCTGTGGATAGAGAACTTAGGAAAGTTGTCTCCAGCTGAGAATTATTTCTCCCTTTTCTAATGTGTGCCACAAAAATACTATTATGTATACCATAATATGAACAAATTTGGAAGCATGGCCAAGAATATTTCCCTCTGCATGCTTCCACATCCCCATATACAATCAATTTTTGTTCTGTGACAGATTTTGCTCATTATTTAAGACCTGCTCAAGTGTAATCTCTTTTCAGTTCACTTTATTTATTTCTATAACAACATGATTTTTTAATTTTGTGGCTTTTGATATTGTACCAAATGTATGGGTTTTAACATTAGAAAAACTAAACTTGAATCCTGAAGGAGGTCCTGCGGTATTTGGTAAGTTTTGTCTGAGTGTCAGTTGTCACATCTATAAAACGAGGGAAATACTACCTACTTCATTACTTTAAAATACTTACCGAATGCATATTTTATGCTGACCACAGAACGGAGCACTGGACTTAAAAAGAGAATGTCTGCGAATGCATAGCAACAGCACAAGAAGAAATGTGGTAATTGTTCAATTTAAAACATTATTGTTATTTTAAAAATCAGTGACTTAGAATAATAACAGTTGATAAAGGAATCAGATCAATTCACAGAAATCCAAACTTTAAAGCCAGAGTAAATTTATAAATCCTATCTTTCAATGTTAGGCCCTCCAAGCTCTTATTGCTGTACAAGCGAGTGTAGTCTCCTTAATTAGATTCATCAATTTAAGTAAAGAATCATACAAATTCTATGCATACCAAGTTTGCTTCTCAATTCATGATTATCTTTGTTGTAGTGGCTCATTTATTCAATGCTATAGGTAGTCAAGGATCCAGGTCCTAGGAGGCAGACATAAGTTTGAATTCCTTCTCTACTATTTGCTAGCTGTTCATTGCATATGTATGGCATGTAGGTTGTTTAGTTAACCAACCTAGGTTCAGGCTTCCTAAGGTATACAAACTAATAAAATAAGGACATATATCTTATAGGATATTTTTGAGGATAAAAGGGGATTTTACATGTAAAATTGCAACAGTGTGGCAAATAGTTAGGGCTCAATAGCTGCTGGCTATTGTTATTGTCTCAACTTTAGGCTCTTTTCCAAGGGTCTTAATATATTAGCCAAGGAACAAGTTAATCTATTTCCTTCTTCCACCCCCATTTTCCAGAGTCTTCAATCCCAGGTGAGCATGTTGGAAGAGGTTTTGTTTCTTAAATGCATCTGGGCAGGTCAGTAATTCCACATAAATCAAGCACCCCCTTGAGGTTCCCCTGTCTTTAAAAGCCTGGGAATGTGGGTAGTCTTGGCTTCACTGTCTTTGTCCGGTGTGTAGGATGTCCTGGCAGTCCATCCACTTGAGCCTGAAATTTGGCCTTGGGGCTGGGTTCTGTTCACTTCCTCCTAACTAGGCTTTCAGGCCAGGAAAATGTTGTAATAAAGTTTCTTCTCTCCAGAAAACCCCCAGAGATTCCTCCTCTTGGACTTGAGGGTAGACATTCAAATACTGCCTTTCTTGGATGTTTTTTAGTTTAGTCGAGGATTAATTTTTTTCAAATTGTCTGCCTAACTGCCTTTGTCCAGCCCTTCTACTCATCCCTCATTTGTACCCAAAGTCAGGGGTCTGTTTATATTAAAGCTTCTTACAAAAACTCACATTCTTTTCTCTTGTAACCTTTTAACCTGTGTGTGTGTGTGTGTGTGTGTGTGTGTGTGCGCGCGAGTGTGTGTGTGTGGAAGAGAAGGAGAGTGGGAAATTCTCTATTTAGTTACTTGCTGACTTTTTTGTTTACATGTTTAATCTTTTATATTTTAATATATACACTAGGGCACAATGATGAGATTTATTTGATAATTACATAAGAGGCAGAGAAAAAATAATTTGGACCTTAAAAAAATAAATGACATGAAAAAGACCCATTTTTAAGTTTAGCTGGTAAAAGCATAAGCTTCCAGCGGATAGCCTTAGTAAAAGAAGAGACTCACATGCCCCAGATTCATAGTTTATTTATTTTAGGCTTTTATTTCTGAGCACAGTGTGAAGAACAGAAGAAAAATCATATCAGCCCAATTTATTTTTAAGAACTATAGGTCATGGAGTAGAAATTTATAAGCATACCGAGGGATGGATATAGTGACACAAATGATTCACTGCCTTTTGAAGGGTAACCAGCCCATACAAATCATCTTTGCTTATGAGCCCTTTACCCATCTGCCCTGCAGAATTTGTTGTTCTTTGATTGAAAACATAAGGAAGGGTGGGGCTATGCAAAGGATTACTCCAGGAACAGGGAGGTGATCCTAGAAAATATACATATTTGTTGGGGTTGGGAGTGGTACATGCCTGTATTCCCAGAGACACAGAAGGCTGAGGCAGGAGGATCATAGTTTTGAGGCCAGCCTCAACAACTGAGTAAGACCCTGTCTCAAAAAAAAAAAAAAAAAAAACCAAACAAACAAAAAAAAAAAAAAACACACCAAAGTTACACATATTATTCCAAAGACAGTCTGGAAAAGCATTAAAACTGATGACTGCAGAAAATAATTTTTCTCTTTAGCTAAAAGAGAGACACATTTATTTGAAGAAAGGGAAAATAAGTCCATATAATCTAGAAATATTTTCTTTCTCCCTTTTGTGAGGAAAATTTTAATATTGTATTTTCATCACTCTAATGAATAATGCAGTGAAACTTCAGTTTCCTGAAGAGTGGTCAGCACCACTTTCTGGGAGAGATTTGAAGAGTCCGAAATGAACATTGCAGCACCTTATGCTGTAAAGAGGGCAAGCTTCACTCTCACTTCCTCTTTTGTAACCTTTTCAATGACTACATGCTATAAGAGATCTACCCATCCTTATAGTACATGTGAAAAGAACTGGTGAGTTGTATATGACTGACCTAGGTCCCACTCAATGGAGGATCTAAATACATCTCCAGGAAGCTTTAGATACAATTTTGCCCTCTAACCCTATCTTCCCCCTTCATCCTCTTTTATCCCTGTAATGCACACAAAGAGAGACTTGATTTGTCAATTGGGATGGTTCCTGGACCCTTCTAAAATATTCTTAGATGAGAAATATGTATTTTTTGTAGCTTGATTTCCTGAATTTTCATTAATTATAATGACTGAGAAACCATCACCAGGTGAAATATGTAGTCATGGGCCTTTCTTAATTATCAGCCTTAAAATGCTTATGAAGCCTGGCAAGATAATTGGCCATTCTATATATTCTTCTTGCAGAACAGTTGTAACCCAATACTGGGAAGAATTCCAAAAGGATTTCAGCAAATAATAAGCAGATTATTCACAAATATATAATGAGATCTTCAGACCCAAGTACAGAGATACTTTTTTGGAATGATTGTAATGGAAGGAAAATTCAAAATAGATAATATGTATTTTTGAACTTTTTGGTGAAAGTACTTTAATATTTTGTTGGATAGTGAATGGTATTATTTACAATATTTTAACTAACAAAATCTATAAATGCCTTAAACATATTACCATATTTTTATATTAACCATGCCTTTGACAGATAACATTGTTAGTTTGATGAGGTTAAAGAGAACCAATTATAGATTTTTTATTGTATAGATTCACATGATTGATATTTATTCAATACCTGGAGTAAAAAAAAAAATGTTGTTTTTCTTCTTTCTGAGCCTCATTTGATATAAATATTTTGAACATTTGTTTTAGTTAGCTTTACATTACTGTGACCAATATACCTGACAAGAACGAGTTAAAGGAGGAAAATTTTATTTGAGTTCATGGTTTCAGAAGTTCAGTTCATGGTCTGCCAGCTCCATTGCTCTGGATCTGAGATGAGGCAGAACATCATGGTGGAAGGGCATGGTATAAGAAAGCTGCTCAGCTCATTTCAGGAGAAGCAAAGAAAGAGTGCAAAAAGCCAGGGACAAAATATATAATCCCGAAGGCATGGCCTCAGTAACTTACTTCCCCCAGCCATGACCCACCTGCCTACAATTTTTACTCAGTAATCCATTCAAATTATTAATCCATCAAATGGATTAATCTACTGATTTGTTTGCAGCTCTTTTAAACTTATCATTTTTCCTCCTGCATTAACATCTGAGCTTTGTTGAGATACATTTAGATCCAAACCATAACAAACAAAGGCATAATTAGCCAAACCCACACACCTCAGCTTATTTACAAACAATATATCTTTAGTGCTATATCAACAAAAAGACACAATAACTCCAATGTGAATGATCACAGCCATATTACACTAACATATGATTCTATCATTTGAATTTCAACTACAAATTTAAAGGAATGGAAATTCTTACATTTGCTGCCAGTTTAATGCTAAAATATAGCAAGCAATGAATAAAACATTCCCTTAACTAAAATATCATTGACTAATCATAATTGATATATTTATAGATGTTTTTGTTGTCCTTCATTTGTTAATTTATATTCATTGTTGAAATCATTGTTTAACAGCTGGTTCTGTAGCCTTTTGCTTGGCCTCAGGACATGTGAGGATTTTATCCTTGTTTAATTATCCTTATGATTTAATTAGTAGGAGTTTTATATATATATTGGATCTAAGATAAGAATTGGGCCAAAAGCTAAGTACTGCACCAAGCATTTGTTCTCAAGTAATGAGTAGAAGGTACTGATGAGATACAGCTGCTCCAGAGATTCAGGAGAATGGCATATTCCTGGAGGGGCTACCTGATTTACTAGGTATAAATCATGAGAAGGTTTTCAGAAGGAAAGACTTCCCTGAGCTGAATGTATTCAAACAACAAACTTGACCTCATCTTTCATGCCTACAAACCATGCAAATGTGAAATAACCAGGACGCTAAGAATTGGGAGTTATATCCTATGGCTACAATGCTGTGTTGCACTCTGTTATTTCTTATAGCTAAGCCACTTTGTTGCTGGACAAAGTCTATTGAGTTTCATGACTTGAGTATCACTGTTTAAATCATCATTGATAGCACTGTGTATCTTTTCCATGGAAAGGTTTGGATTTACCTCTTTAAACAAAACTTTTGATTTCTTAGGCTATGTTGTGGCCAAGACATCCCTTGGGAGCTGGAGAGAAAGATCTAGTCCAGAGAGTTCTAGCTGCTCATTATACCATGTTAGTAAAAGCTTCATTTTGGCAAGTACTGCAAAAACAGAGGGAGCCTAAGTAGAAAATGTGATGTTTAACCCTTTGTAGAAAGAATCTGAAAGTGAGGAAGACCTTAAAAAAAGTCAAATGTAGAAAATGTTAGAAAATAAAGATGTTCCAACATTTATATAATATTATCAGAACTAAGCTTAGACAAACTTAGGAGCTAGATGAAATCCTGATGCAGTTAAATCTGTTTTAACAAGCCAGGCCTTGTCTTAAGAGAGTCTAATTGACCAGGACAGCCCAGAGGGCCTTCTAGGGAGGCTTTTTCCTTTAATGTCTTCTCTGAGTTGTCCTTGTTACCAAAGAACCTGGGAACTTTAATCATAAAACCAAACTATAAGATCAATTGTTTTCAAGTAACAAAAGATGTTAATGCAAGTATTATAGTACAGTGGGCCTTATTATGTTAGAAAAACTAATGTTCCCCATTACAAGCCAGAATTAGTCTATCAAATTAAGAAATATAAAATTTAGAAGTATTTTATATATTTTGAAACATATAAAATAAATGACCTATTTTAATGAACAATATTTTATAATTTCTTCTGATCCAAAGGAACAGAAATAAAATTTTTCTTGAAAGCACAATTTTAAGAACCACAAATTCCTATATATTGTCTCAAATTTTCAAACTGCAGTGAGAATCTGCTTCCTGTTTCTTTCCTTCAGCTCATGCCCAATTAAATCAACAAATAATTATTGAGTGTCAAATATATACCAAGAAGTCTGCTCATGGGAATATTAACATCAAAATTTGCAGTTTCTAGTAGTGACGTAAATTTTGGTTAGAGCATATATAAGTTAAAAACATAAAATAGTATAAAATTGTCTGCAACACTGGGTGCAAGGTAGAATAGAAAATATAACTTCAAGTCATTTTAAAGAAATTCTGAGAACAGTTGAGGTGATATAGTAAAAAGGCCAGATTCTAAAAGATACATTTAAAAATATAATTTAGTTATTTTGACAGCAATTATTGAATACACTCTTATAAAGATTATTATTAAAGATCTTTTTTTTTTTTTTTTTTTTTTTTTTTTTTTTTTTTTTTTTGTAGTACCGGGGAGATTGAACTCAGGGGCACTCGACCACTGGGCCACATCCCCAGCCCTTTTTTGTATTTTATTAGAGACAGGGTCTCACTGAGTTGCTAAGTCCCTTGGCATTGCTGAGGCTGGCTTTGAACTCGTGATCCTCCTGCCTCAGCCTCCCAAGTGCTGGGATTACAGGCATGCGCCACCACGCCCGGCTAAGATCTTTTTATTATAAGAAAGAGAAAGTTTTAGCTGCTAAGCATTACAAATGGTTCATTTAATAAATAGAGCAACGTCTACTGTCTGCTGAGTGATGAACACGTTTAGAATAGAAACCGATATTCACATTTGTTGTATGTACATATTCTTCACAAGTATGAGATCTATGCTCAGAATGTTACATCTGTTAACCTAGTAGTAACTTCTTGCAACTCTCTAGTGTTGGGACTTTTTTATGTCCATATCACATATAAACAAACTGGGGCCTTAAGTGGGTAATTAACTTGTCTATATTCAGACATCAGAAAAGTAAAGTTGGTCTTCTAAGCACAATAATCTGACTGATATACCTTACCTACAATCTAACCCTTAAATGACAGCATATGAAAAATATGTGGCAGACTTCTGCTTCTGGCTATAGCATAGTATCTTGAATTCGACTAATGCTATTGCTTAAACTAGTGATAAAATCCCGAAGAAGCTGGGCGTGGTGGCCCACACCTGTAATCCTAGTAGCTCAGGAGGTAGAGGCAGGAGGCAAGCAAGTTCAAAGCCAGCCTCAGCAACTTAATGAGGCCCTAAGCAACTTAATTAGAACCCATCTCTATATAAAATCTTTCTAAAAAGGGGGCTAGGGATGTGGCTCAGTGGTTAAACACCTCTGGGTTCAATCTCCAGGATCGAAAAATAAAAAAAATAAAAATTAAAATTAAAAAAAAGAAAAAGAAAGAAAGAAAAAGAAAATAAAAAGAAAGCTGAAGAAAATGCAAAACACAAAATCTAAAACAGCCAATTGAATGGATTGGTTGACCACAAAAGAAACCTAAAAGAGAGAAAACACATCAAAATAAGTGATGAGTTTGCCAGTGCAATTATCCCTTGGGACATTTGGTAATTCAAAGCACTGAATACAGAGAATAGTGAGTTCTGAAGACAAAAAATTGGAATCAAATAGCGAAGCTGACCAAGATTGAAGGGCAAGATGGCAGATAATAAAGAAAATCTCACAACCTGAATCTAATCTCTGAACAAATTTCTCCTTAAGAGATATCCCAAACACTTAACCTACTCTGATGTGAGCTATGCTATGTTTTGCATATAAGATGTCCTCCCAAAGCTCCTGTATTGTTAATGCAGGAATGATCCAAGCTGCAGTGTCTGGATTGGGAGAGCTGTAACCTGAACAGTTCATCCTAATTTGAATGGATTGTGTGGTAACTGTCGGGGCAGTTGGCACATGGCTAGTGGAGCTGAGTCACTGGAGGCATGACTGGAAGGGTTCATCTTCCCTGTGGTCCCCCTTCCACTCTCTCTTTACTTCCTGTCCATCATGCGATGAGTTGCTTTTCTCCTCTTCACCCTTCAGTCATGATGTCCTGTTTCATTTTGGGTCCCAAGCAATAGACTGAGAGCTCTGAAATCATGAGTCCCTGAGAAAACTCCTCTAAGTTATTCTTGTCAGGTATTTTAGTCACAGAGATGCAAGGATAAATAAAAGTATCCATATTTCTAAAAAAAAAAAAAAAAATCGAAAATAGCTGATAAGGAGCCAAAAATGAAATCTAGATTTTATTTATCTCATGATGTTAGATGTAGTAACTAAAGACCTTCTTTAAAAAGAAAATCTTCCTAGGTTTAAGAACATATCAGAAATAAATTAGCTCTCAAAGAAAATGGATTCTATTCAAATTATTTCAAAATTTAATTGAAACAATCTAACCCATACATATTCTAATAAATTGCTAGATGAAAGTTAAATCTCTTTTTACAAGAAAAAGGCTTCATAAGT
Organism: Tamias sibiricus; assembly: GCA_025594165.1. Lineage (NCBI taxonomy): Eukaryota > Metazoa > Chordata > Mammalia > Rodentia > Sciuridae > Tamias > Tamias sibiricus. The sequence continues at coordinate 74,202,175 of CM046664.1, forward strand.
TTTCACATACAGCCAGGCACAGTGGTGCATGCCTGCAATCCCATCAGCTCAGGAGGCTGAGGCAGGAGGATTGTGAGTTCAAAATCAGCCTCAGCAAGGGTGAGGCACTGAGCAACTCAGGGAGACCCTGTCTCTAAATAAAATACAAGATTGGGCTGGTGTGGTTGAGTGCCCCTGAGTTCAATCCCCCCAGTACCAAAGAAAAAAAAAATTTTTTTTTCACATACAATGTTTAGAGTGGGGGAAAAAAAGTTTTGAGAGATAGATAGAATCAAATACTTAAAAACCAAGAAGAGAAAATATCCCAGAAAATAGAAATAGACATATAGGTGATTCCAATATTGGATTTATCAGGTGTAATTTTTAATATAATCATGATTAATATGTACAAGAAAAAATAGGTATAAAATTCAGAACTTTGCCATAAAAGATGAATCTATAAATTGTAATCAAATAAAACTAGGTACTAACATTGCGAACTCCAAACAGGATATATGCAGTAAACATATCTAGGTATAGGCTAGAAAAACTGTTGATAGCCAAAATCCAAGTGATAATGTTAATCAGAAAAAAAATGACAATTTTACTTTGGTAAGTGCAGCAGTAAGACTAAGAGTCAACTTCTCAGCACACAAAACAGTGCTAAAAAAAAAAAAAAACCAGTAATACCCTGGAAGCAAGAACAATTATTGAAGCAAGAACAATTACTTCACAAATCAAGGTAAAATAATATGGTCTCAGACAAAAAAAAAAAAAAAAAAAAAAAAAAAAAATTCATCGGCAAGAAATTAGCATTAAAATAAAGAGAGTTTTTCTCTCCCAGGAAAATTTATGCAAGGTTAAAACACAGTAATATAAGCAGGAATGAAAAACAACAGAAAAGTTAAATGTAACACTAAGTGAATTTTGGTTGCCAAAAACAATAATAACAATATTTTATGTGGCATAAAATATATGCATATTTTAAATACATTATAATAATAGGAAAAAGATGAGCATTAAATTTAGTTAAAGTAGATAAGATTTTAATATTTCTAGGAAGTGGCAAACATGTTATTTTGAAATGTATTTAAAATAAATCAATGGTAAATTTTGCAATTTATAGGGTAACCACAAAATAATTAAGCTAACAAACTAATAGAAGATAAATAAAATATGAAATAAACAGATTAAAAAAGAAACAGGAAAAAAGCAGAACCATTGTGAATATAATAAGCATAATAAAATAACAAATTAAAATAAATTCATCACCAAAACTTTAAATTTAAATTAAATTATCTAGCTAGAACTCAACGTTGTTTAAATGGATTAAAAGATAGAATGCTAAATGCTATGCAATGCATAGCCCTTGAATGTTTAAAATTATAAATGTTGTCTATCTATTATGCACACTTTAAACAAAAGAAAACATATCAGTTATGCTGATATCTGATAAAACTCACTTTAAAGTAGAAAGTATTATTAGATACAGAGAAAGATTCTTTAACAATAATGAAGCTAATAACCCAACAGGAAGACAAGACAAGCAATTGTAAATTTTTATGAATATTCATTTTGGGAGATTTTTAACAACGTTTTTTTAGAAAATAATAGAAAAAAAAACAACAAAATTAAAATGATAGAGATTAATAATACCATTATAATTCACATTAATATGGATCAAAATTGAATTTTACTTCACACACAAACTTTCGTAATATCAACTTTACCAGCATCCACTTTCCCTCTCTGATGTAAGGTTTGAGCTTTCAAACCTAAGATAAGCAAAACTGTCATTACTTAATAACTAGCCTGTCTGGTTCCTTGTAGTAATACAAAGCGGAGTGATACAGGTATGTGTGAGGAATACTTAAGAAACCTACTTCCAAATAATTCAGGATCATGATTGTTTTAGTCAACTTTTTCATTGCTGTGACCAAAAGACCTGACAAGAACAATTTTAGAAGTGTAAAAGTTTTTTTGGCTCATTGCTTCAGAGGTCTCATTCCATAGATGGCTGGCGCCACTGTTTGGGGCCTGAGGTGAGAGAGAACATCGTGGCAGAGGAAAATAGCTCAGAACAGGACACCAGGAAGCAGAGAAACAGTCCTACTCACCAGGGACAAAGTATATTCCCCAAATGTACGCCCCCAGTGACCCATTTCCTCCAGCCACACCCTCCATACCTACAGTTACCACCCAGTTAATGCATTCAAGTGGATTAATGCACTGAATGGGTTAAAGTTCTCATAACCCAATCATTTCACCTCTATACTTTCTTGCATTGTCTCACACATGAGCTTTTGGGAGATATCGCATACCTAGATAATATAATAATGATACGATGTTTATTCATAAATTATTACACAAAAAGGGCTTTAAAAAATACCATATATCATGAATGTATGTGTGTGTGTGTGTGTGTGTGTGCATGTGTATGTTCACTGAAAGAATTGTAATAATCAGATAAAATAATTACTTACATCTGAGTTGATAGATTTGGTAGAATAATGATACATTTAAAAGGGGATATAATTTTTTTTTTTTTTTTTTTTTTTTTTTTTTTTTTGGCACTGGGGATTGAACTCAGGGGCACTCGACCACTGGGCCACATCCCCAGCCCTTTTTTGTATTTTATTAGAGACAGGGTCTCACTGAGTTACTAAGTGCCTCGCCATTGCTGAGGCTGGCTTTGAACTTGTAATCCTCCTGCCTCAGCCTCCCAAAGTGCTGGGATTACAGGCTTACGCCCCCGCGCCCGGCTTAAGAGGGGATATAATTTTTTCAGTTGAAAATAGTCTTTTTGACACTTGACAGGGAGCTATAAAAATTCATCTTTACCTTGTGAGTGGTTGGCAGGAAAACAAGGTTATGGCAGATATTTTATCTCAAGGGAGTAGGCAGGTTTGACAGCTGGAAGAGGAAGTTAGAGCTCTTCACTTGAGTAGAGTGGGAAGAAATTAAAACTCAGAGGTGGGTCAGAACATCTTTAAGAAGAGAGGACTTGGCAAGTGACTAGATAAAGTTTCAGATGGACTAACTAGTAGGTGTAGTACTGAGGAGTAATGGGCTGTGTACAGGAGGAAGTTCAGTGATTCATTGTTTAGAGTGAGGTTAGGTAAGATAAAACAAACAAACAAAAAAAACCTCTGAAAGTGTTTCCTCCAGCCCCCCATAGTGGGAAATGTAGGGGATAGGAAGGAACACATCTTATTTTCTGAAGTTCTTTTCTAATTACCTAGAAAGCCATATTCATGTGTCCTAAACCACTGTACTTAGAACCACACTATCTTCTCTATGTAGGCCAAAGAAAAATTTTTAATATCAAACCAATCATTTCAGACTTTAGTTTGATAATCCAGAGCACTACAGAAAAAGCTCAAAATATGTGAATTCTTTTTTTCCCTTCCTCTTGAATCACAATTTTCTTCTAATTCCAAAATTTTAGATAATGCTAAAAGAACACAATCCTTCTAGTGAAATCAATGTGTTCCCAATTCTTTAGAGACAGTGGGCCATCATGATATATATATGAAAACAAAAGCAATGGATAAGAGGGAAAATCTTATTATTTGACTTTTTTTTTTTTTTTTTTGGCATTAACAGTCTCATTTTCATAAGAAGGCAAGATCTTTCTGTATCCCTTAAAAATAATAAATTTTAGATGACAACAGACAATTGATAAGATCAGTAAAGGTATCAGTTATAAGATATCAGACTAATAAAATATTTCTGGCTTTTTCCCTGACTAAATCCCTTAAATCAGAAGAAAAAACATTTTAAAATTGATAATTAATCTCAACAGCTTTGGGAAATGAAAACAAATGCCTTCAATGCCTGTCTGGCTCAACACAGAAACAGGCTATACAGGGCCTAACTCAAAAGGGACCACACATAATACAACCTTCCTGCACTGGTGGATTGGATTAAGAGAAATTTCTGTGAGATAAAAAGCAGATAGAATAAATTTGGCAAGGAAACCACAGCATAAATTGGCACAAACACCTGAAAAATAAGTTCTCTATCATGGAAGATGCACCAAAGTGACTCAATGTGAGGAACAGAATATACCATAAGAAATCTGTCGTACTGACTGGATGCAAACTTCATTGGAATTGTTGATTGGTTCCTTCATGAAGAACAGTTCTGATAACATTTGAGCAAATGTTCCCAAGTTTAACAATGAGCAAAGGATATTAAATCAACAAACATAGAAGAAAAAATATTTAAATACAACTGTAAGCAAAAATAAACAACACAGTTTCAGCACCATTATGAAAACAGAAATAACAAGGACAGAAGCAAACCTCAAATGGATCAGCAAGCTTTCCTTTATTCCGCAGTGGATTCAATCAATCAGACACTGGGGGGTGTGGGGTTGCTTATTTTCTGTGTAGGAAAATGACCACAAGTTACAGGAGTCTGAGTTTTATAGTTTACAATGAGCATGAATGAATCATTGGAGACTGAGGCAGAATGTGTTGGTTTGGGCAGTCAGGAAAAAAGTTGTAAAAAGTCTGAAACTCGTTGTCACTGAGAAAAGCTCAAAACTCAGTGTTCACTGTTTATCTTCTTCCTCTGGGAAGAAACAAAATCAACTTGCGTATACAAAGAGCAAAAATTGGAGTAAATCAGGCCTTCATCATAGCAAATGCTGGAACACCAGAAACAGTATATATGATTGCAAATTTAAACTTTAACCTTATATACAGTCAAACTATTGATCATTAGAAAAAGAAATATACAGATGTTATAAAGCACAAATACTCACACATTTTGCTATAGATGTTCTATAAAAAAGAACTACGGGAAGATTGTTTCTAATAAAATTCAAAGTAAATCCAATAAGTAATACTAAGTGGTAATAGATATATGGTATGGAAAAAATACTAAACATTAATTACAAATTAATTTCTAATGTAAAATATAAGAATAATTTAGGAATCTAAGATCCAAATGTACTGGAACTGGAAGTGAAAGAATATAAAGAAATGGAGGAATAAATATTTGCAATATTTTGAAAGAGAAAAAACTGGTTTGAGGGAGATATTGCTTAGTCCTAGACTTTGATATAGTATTTAAGTGCAAATCTATGGAATAAAAAGCAAAATTTTCACTAGTACATATGAAATGCATGAATAACCTCTAAGAAACTTGAGAGAAACAAGGGGGGGGGTGGGGTGATATTAACACTACAAAAGGAATAAAAGCTATCAGAACTACAGTAAATAGAAAATAGAAGACATAATTGCAGAAAGATGTTCAAACATCACTGCTCAAAGTTAACAAGAGTGAATTAAACTTTTTAGAAAGAGCAAGAATCACAAATTACCTTAAAGTTGTTTTAAGGATGTACACTTTCATAAGATCTACTGTAAAGAAAGTTGAAATGAGAAGTACTTTAGCAGACAAATACCCAAACAGAAGGCAGAGCAACGGGGTACACTTAGGTGGGTCTGTAGCGTGTGACACATGGGGCCAGATCTAAGTCCTATGTTCTGAGAGCATTTGCATGTGTAGGGGTAGATCTGGAGTCTAGGTTCACAGGGGCTGCCTGTGTCAGATCTACCGAGTTAGGCCCGGACCATGGGTGCCCAGGAAAGGGTGGTGATAGGGTGCGTGATGAAGACAGGTGCTCACTGTACTCTCCCTTTGCTCTGTATGGGAAGTTTCTCTCAGTGATTCACTGTGCAGACTCATCTTTCCTATGTTATTCCATTTGTCTTTTCTTATTTCTGTGCTTCACTCAGGTGCTATAGTTGTCATTTGGATTCCTTAGCTCTCTTGTGGAAGTATTTAAGGAGTGGATGGTTGTTCAAACTGATTTCTCTGTGAGGGGATGAGTCTGGAAACTCTTATTTCACAATTTTTCTGATGTTACTCCCTCCATCCTATGTATTCTGGGAAACACATAATGATATATAGCTATCATTATAGTATCATACAGTATCATACATACCACAGCCCTAAATATTCTTTGGGTTCCATCTGTTTGACTATCCCTCTCCCTGATGCTGGGCAACCAGAGATTTTTTTTTAATGTCTCGATAGTTTTGCCTTTTCCAAAATATCATACAGTTGGAATAATACAGTATATATCTTTTTCAGATTGGCCTCTTTAAGTGTACTCTTTAGTATTGTGAATTTAAAGTTCCTTCATATTATTTTATATTTGAAAGTTCATTTTTTTGGGGTGCTGAATAATGTCCCATTATCTGGCTATACCATGATTTAGTGATTGATTTACCTACTGAAGGAAATATTGGTTGCTTCCAAGTTTGAGTGATTATGGGTAAAGCTGCAAAAACATTTTGTGTACAGGTTTCTTGTGTATACATAGCTTGCAACCCACTTGGGTAATACCAAGAACCATGATTGCTGGTCCACAAAGTAAGAGTAGGTTCAGCTTTGTAAAACACTTGCCAAAGTGATGGTACCATTTTTTAAATTCCTTCCAGCAATGGGTGAAAGTTATGGTCATAATTTATTTTATAACCTGTTTTCATATAAATGATTCTATATATTAATTAGTTTATTATTCTTAGTCCAAAATCTTTTTATTATTATTTCTCTTATGATACAAAAATGTTAGTTACATTCATTGTCCTTAATAACTGTACCTTGAACAAAGAAACTATTTCATTGGAACTACCTCAAGTTAAGAGTGTTTAAAATGTTTTGATAAAACAAACAAAAAAATTAAAACAATCTAAAAGATACAAGTGAAGCATAGCATACAGCAACTAAATGTAACATACAGTTTTTACAAATCCATTGTGAAAAGCTTGAACACACCAAGAAAAAGAGAAAGACAAACCACAAAAGCAAGAAAAGACTTTAATCCACAACATTGAACAACATGAAGGATAACACTGTGTCTTTATGCAATTATGTCAAAACACACATTTTTGTATACTCCTGTAAAAATTGTAACTTGGTAATTTGCAGTATATTGTAAAGTAAACATTTTTAGAAAAAATAAGGAAATGCAAAACAAATTTATTTTTTCAAAACTTCTGTGACTGGTTTTCTAGTTCTAGGACTAGTTGCTCAATTTTGTTCTGTGTTGTATGAATCTTTCAGGATATATGTCTTTATGAATCGCGTCTATCATTTAACTGAAAAAGATATAATGAATACTTAATTATTCCAATCATATACCCAATTATGAACACTTGACCAATTAGCACAGAAAGTGCCTTAAATTAACAAGCTGACTGAAACAAATCTTGCTTAAAACACTATTTGCCATTGGAGATAGTACGTGTGTGTGTGTACATATTGGCAGATTTTTGTTGTGTTGTTTTGTTGTTTATTTTGTGTGTGGTATGGGGTTATTGAACCCAGAGACACTCAACTGTTGAGCCATAGCCCCAGCCTTTTTAAAATTTTTATCTTTTATTTAGAGACAGGGTTTCATTAAGTTGCTGAGGCTGGCTTTGAACTGGAAATCTTATTACATTAGTCTCTCAAGCCACTGGGATATAACAGGCAAGTGCCACCACACCCAGCAACAGTTTTTTAATATCAAATTTTTGGATTAATTTATGGATTGCTATATTAACATATAGTTTTACATTAAACATAGTTCTGGATGGTAAATAAGTTATTTTCTCAGTGAATACATTCCTTTGTGATGATTAATCAGATTCTAAGAAACATGCATAAACCTTGTCTTTTCCAAAAAACAATATATCCACTGTTTTATAATAAAAGTTTAATTAATAATAGCTCCCATCTTCTCTCCCCCCCACACACACACACATACACACACACTTTCACTCCTATGAGGAAATAGGAAATGATGAAAAGAATGCTGAGGATTTCCCTATCATTCTTCCAAACCAATTTTCCTTAACTAACAATGCTAGTGTAGAGTTTGAAAATTCCTAGAAGGTCCTGTTTGACACATAGCTTTTAGTCTTTGGAATGGGATGTGCTTAACTTAAACAGTGTGGGAAGATGATGACATTGGCAATGTAGCTCTTTCAATGTCTTGTTTATTGTCAAAGATTATAGTAATTAGTACAAGTTGATGTTTTTGTTATTTAAAATTCACAAGATATGAAAACTGGAGGAAAGTGAGGTCTACCAAATATCAAATAGTCAATTGAACAGTTCTATTTCTTATTTCTTTGTAGTTGGTCTCATGAAAGGAAATAATCCAGTGAATTAACATAAGTGCACATATTTAAATAATAAAATAATATTATTCTGAATATAGGTATCTTTAATAAAATGAAAGGCAAGATTACCTCTCTTCAGTTATCCAAACAATTCACAACTGCTTAGTCTTGCTATTCTGAGTTAGCTTCCCAGCTACAACAAGTTCTGAAATCTGCTTTCTGAGATTAGCAATGCCTTCTCCCCTAATTTGAACAAAAATAATTAGAAAGGCACATGTACTAGCTTCCAGTTTATACAAGTTCATTTATTTGAAATCCCTTGAGCTCCTCCAATTAGAAAACAAGTTTTTGAGTTAATATCCTTCAATTGTTAAAAACTTGCGTCACTGCAAGAGCATGGTGAAATGTACAGGTCCCAGCACGCTGGCAGTTGATTGTGAGGGGATGTGATTGTTCCACATTTAGACTGGAAAGGGTTAGGAACTCTGCTTCCCAATGCACTTAATGAATGAAAGGAAAATTGGACCCCTGAGCCAGAGTCAGTGACCTAAGGGAGTGAAAAATGTTCGCAGGTTAACAAGGGCAACTGTTCCTTGCCATAATTCCCAGCTGAGGTGAATGACAAAAGGGCCACTGAACCTCAGTCTCAACATTATCTGTTAATCCATTTTCTTCCTAGGAAAAATAACATAGCATAGACACTAGTTTGAATGTATTAAACCTTCTGTTTGTTCCCTTTTACTTCTGGTTCATTCATCTCTTAATATATTTCATTTTTATATGCTTAACTTAAATGTACTGAGAGACCTAGTTTATCACCTAATAAAACTTTAAGTAATAAGGATATACCCTTTAATGTATTAGGCAACAACAGAGCCACTAATTTTATGGTGACAGAGTATTCTTCATAATCTAATTAGTGCAAATGGATATTAAGATTTCCTCTCCCCTTCAAGTGGGAAATATTTCAACCTTTTGTTTAAAAATATTTGTTTCTCCTGATTTAAAGGGAGTTTTCATAGCTATAGCCAAGCCACCAGCCTATTCATATTCACAGATATAAAATCCCTCATTGGCTGATGATGAGTCATTCCTGTTGAGGAATCTTATCTTAACACCTGCCTTATCTTTAACATCCTTTTCAACTTCTTGTAGAAAAACAATAACCACAAAGGAGAAAAAAAATTGGGTCCACTCCAGTTTTGAAACACCTGCCTTAGAGATAAAGACTGTAATTTTAGGCATTCATAATGCCTTTACTTTTGGCCTGGAATTGGTTCTGCATGCTGTGAGCATCCGCTAACTTTCTCAAACACGTGCTTGGCCTGAGTCTTACTTCAGTCTAGTAAATTACAAAGTGACAAGATCATCTCTGTTACCATGGAAAACTCTGTGTGTCAGAAAATCTGTGAGGCTCTGGCTTCACAGTAAATGAATTTTATGAGTTGAAGAAACATTACAACACCAGCTCTAATGAATTAGTCAATAATCCTTTATGACTTAATTCCAGCCTGATACTGATAATCTTCAATTTAGAGGATATCCTAGGTTTATGTGACCACTGTGAACCAAAACAAAATCTTTTTTTTTTTAATTGCAGACAGGAACTACACAGCTGGAAGCCAGAGGCACCAGTTTTACTTGGGCTATTAAGAAAATTCACAGTTAACTGAATAAAAAATATTTATTCTAACTCATTTATTTTTCCCTTGGTATTTAGACATATCCCATGTTGGTGGTTGTGAAGAGGTTATTCAAAGGGCATAAATTTGTTTTAAAACCATAAGTTAATTCACTATATAAATATCAGTAACTTCTGAACAGTTACATAGTTTATGCTATTGTGCTAATTAGTTATGTTGATTTTTTTTTTTTAATTTACTTTTCTCTTCATGGGTAAATGCTATGACACTACACAGTGTTCGCCTTAGGCTCACAATAGCTGAAGTCCAGGCAACCAGAAATTATCTGGAAGTAAAAAGTTTCGAGGGTGTCTAAGCAAAATTAAATGACTTTCAGAGAGCTTACCTTGAAATATTAAATTAAACAAGTGATAGAAGATGAAATAATACTAAAAACAAAGCATTTTAAAAATAGGTAAGTAAGAACTCTATGTGGCTTCACTAGGTTCTCCTTATGTTTTGTTCTCTGAGGCTTAGCTGATACTAGTTTGATGAGAGAGAATGGTAGAGGAAGACAAAGGACCTGGCAAATGACAGGAAAAAATATAAGAGGTTGTTCTTAAACTATGATGGTGGTGAGTGTGCCCAAGAGTTTCTTCAGAATGAGAAACCTCGGAGGATAAAAAGTACTGCTGAAGATGTGGAAAAATTGGTACCTGCATTCATTGTTGGGGATATAAAATAGCAGTTATTTTAGAAGATAATTTGGCAGTTCCTTAAAAGGTTAAATATGGAGGAACCAAATTACCCAGCAATTCCCGTTAGGTATGTAGCTGTTATAGAGTGAATAGTAATTAATTCACTGTCACCATAGGCCTAGGGTTTCAAGTTTGCCTAGCTTGCCACCATTGGGCAAATTCACAGGCTATAGTTGAGGGTGTGAGACCAACACTCAGAGTTGGAGGTGTTGGACAAGATTCAGGCTGGCAGGCCATACCCCAGGCGCCTTCCCCGAAGTGCCCAACTCTGGCGAGAATTCACCTTTGGCAGGCTCTGAGTCTCCACCCTTCCCAATCCAGGAAATACTTGCCTCTTGCAGGAATTCAACCCAGGGCGGGCTCTCCCTTTCTGAGCCAATCCGGACCATACAAGTAACGCTCCCACCCCTCTGTACTTAAGCCCTGGCTTGTCCAGAACTCTCTCTCTCTCTCTCTCTTTTCGCCATCATCTTCTCACTAGCTCTCCCCTTCCCTGTTCCCCTTTCTCCCTTCCCCCCTTTCCCCTTTCTTCCCTTCCCTTAATAAACCCCCATTTTTTCCCTTTCTTTTTCCTTACCCCCACTCGTTTCCTTCGGGGTTCACCCCCATCCCCTCCACGTGTTTCTTTGGTGAATCAATAATGCCCCCCCCTTCCTATACGGCGGTATCAGCATGTGTTCATCTATCCTTCAGGAGGAGGCAGCAGGAGGAGCATCTCGATGGGCCCTGAAGTTGGGGCTGCCACTCTCATAGACCTGGAAGGTAGACTCAGAAGGCAGAGTATCCAGCCAAACAGAATTCTTCTCTGACCATAATGTGTAATGAAGTTTGATTAGCTAGGTTTGGGATTTGCTTGTGATCTATTATGCCTCTCATGTTTCAATTTTACCTCCCTCTTGTAGTAAGAATGTCTATCCTGCACTTGTCCTACCATTGTATTTGGGAAGTTTATAATGTGCCTGGTCTCACAGGTTTACAGCTAAAGAGGAAATTTGCTTCAGAGATAATCATATCTTGAGTCTCACCCAACTGATCCAAATGGTGCTTGATAAGTGACTTTAGACTTGGAGTTGCTGGGGTGAGATGAATTTGTTTTATATGTGAGAACGACATGGATTTTGGAGAGCCAGAGGGTAGAATGTTATGGACTAAACTGTATCCCCTCCCAAATCCATTCAAATACTCACTCCCTATCTCCTAGAAAGTACTGCCCAAGACTCTGACTCTTGGGATTTGCCTATTCTGGATATTTCATGTAAAAGGCATCATACAATATGTATCATTTCGTGGTTTTCATAATTTTCAAGACTCTTCCATATTTTAGAATTTATTCTTTTTTTGGTAGAATAATATTTCATTGAATAAATACATCACCTTTGTTTAGCAATTTATCAATTGATGAACATTTAGGCTGTTTATACTTTTGGCCATTATGAATAATATCAATAATGCAGTTACAAACAGTTGTAAAGATATTTTATATATCTTTTATATATATATATATATACATATATATATATACGTGTATATATATATATATATATACATACACACACACACATTATTTTTAGAGAGAATATAATGAGGAATGCAATTTCTAGGTTATATTGTAGGTCTCTGTGTAGCTTTCTGAGGACCCACTAAACTGTTTTCCAAGGTGTATGTTGAATTATTTTACTATCCCATGAGAAATGTATGTAATGGGGTATTCTAGACATTAGTAACTCCATTTTAATTCTGGGACTCCCTCTTAACCCCAAAATGAAACTTATAGACTGCCAAGAATAAGAAACTTAAAATATCCTATTCCCGTACCCCCTACCCCAAGGTCCCTAAATACAAAAATCTGTTGTTACCCAACCACCTGCACCCAAGGTCAATTCTAGCTTACTGCACCCAAGGTCATTTCCAGCTTGCTCTTGTTCCTTGTTGAAAAAGATATATAAACCTCTATATAAGTGACTCTGGCTGTTGTGCCACTGACTTGGCAGCCTGGCAGGCCATTACTGCCAATAAACTTTGCTTACTGAGCATGAGATTCTGTCTTGAGAGAGGTTTTGAGCATTCTTTGAGCATTCTGTCCTAATACTATGAGCACCACCTCCTTTTATCATCCATCTTTTTCATCTTCTATCATAATGGATGTGAAGTGGGACTTCATAGGAGCATCAATTTGCATTTCCCTAAGAATGGTAATGTTGAGGTCTTCTTATCAGTTTATTTAGGATTTGTAGATCATCTTTGAAGAAATGTCTATTCCAGCATTTTTCCCAAGTCCTTTACCATTTTTTAGACCCGAAGTGATTTTTTAATTCTTTGGGTTATGGTTTCATTTTGTTGATGGTATTCCTTGAAAACAAGAGTTTTAATTTGGATTAAGTCTAATTTGTCTATTTTTTCTTTATTGTGCTATTTATATGGATAAAAGAGTGAATTTATTGGGATGAAAAAGCAATAATTTATTGGGATGAAAAAAAACAATAAACATATATCTATTTAAGAACAGGAGCCCTAAATACCAGTGACAAAAAAATAAAAATGAAAAAAGAGACCATTCAACAACAGTAGAGACTGCAAAACTCCACTTTCAATGATGGATAGAATTAGTAGGAAGAATGTGACAAAAGAAAGAAAGGCAAGACTCAAACAGCACCATAAACCAGCTAGGCATTAATGGACATCTACTGAACTGGGTCCAATAGCAGTGAAATGCACATTGCTCTCCGGTGGTTATGAACCATTCTCCAGCACAGACAGCATTTTAGGTCCTTAAAAAATCTGCATCAATTTTAAGAGTTTTTATCATATGAATGAAGAAAATTACATGTCAATGAGAAGGAGTTTAAAAAATTCACAAATTTAGATAAATACAACAACATACTTCTAAAATGGCTTGTGGATCAAAAGAAGACAACACAAGCAAAAATATGAAATGCTTTAGAGATGAATGAAAATGAAGCCATAGCATAAGGACACTTACAAGACAATCATAGAGCAGTGTTTAGAGGTAAAATTACTACTATAAAAACTTACATTAAAAAGACAAAAGAGCCAGGCAAGGTGGTGTATGCCTGTAATCCCAGAGGCTGGAAAGGCTGAGAGGAGGATCTTCAAGCCCAGCCTCAGCAACAGTGAGGTGCTAAGCAACACATTGAGACCCGGTCTTCAAATAAAATACAAAATGAGGGATGTGGCATGGTGGTTGAGTGCCTCTGAGTTCAATCCTCAGTACCCTGTCCCCCCCAAAAAATAAAAAAATAAAAAAGAAACTAAAATCTATAATCTAAACTACCTGCTAATGAAACTAGAAAAAACATCAAACTAAGCCTAATGCTCAAAGAAGAATGAAAATAATAATAATAAATTATGATTCATCAACATAGCTTTATAGTTATTGATTGATGCCTTAACTTTTATATCAAATAAAAGAAGACTTACAAAGAAATAGAGACGTACACTGTTGTTACCTTCCCATGAGGAGTCCTTGCTTCCCCGAATGCTAAGTATCACACCAGAGAAGCATACTGAGGCAGGTGAAGAGTGGAAAGTGAAAGGCTTTATTAAAGGACATCAGAAAAGACCTCCCCTCTGAGAGAAAGATAGAGGGGACCCGAAAGGCAGGAGTCAGTGGGAAGGGGAGGTCTTCTCCCTTTTATATCTAAGGTTTTCTTTTGTTCTCCTGCATTTCTGTCCTTTACTTTGTTTATATCCTTCTATCCTGCATGTGGTGGGGGAAGCTGGTGGGTAAGCCAAAAGATGGAAGACAGGTGGGCCAATGGGGGTAGGGTGGGGAGGAGTGATCTGGGCAGGAAGGGCCTATGGTGATTTGATTAGCATCTCCCTGTTTGCTAGGAGCTGCTTCATTAACAGTTCTTTGGGATGGGCCCCAGGCCCTGAGAACATTAACATTTTAATCTCCCAGTTGTTGTTCTGGTTTACCAGGCTCAGATCGACTCCATTTTCTTTATGGACTGCATTTTCTTTATTAGACTCGATATTAGACCCCATTTACCTAACTACACTAACTACCAATCTTTAAATCTGGCTTCACTGTGACTTCTATTTAATCCATGCACACCATTTTTTTCCTTCATATTAAACAAATTATTATGTAGTGCTCATTAATTTGAGCCCAAAGATCTTTCATTAATATTTCTTGTAGGGCAAGTCTTTTAATGATAAAGTCTTATTTTTATTGTCTGAGAAAATTTTAATTTCTCTTTTGTTTTTGAAGGATGATTTTTTTCAAATATTAGATTTTTGGGTCAACAGTGTTTATCTTTCAGTAATTTGAAAATGTCCTTCCACTGTTTTCTAGTCTTGATGGTTTTTGATGAAAGCTAGCTATTATACTGAAGTTTCCTAGTATGTGATTACTCATCTTTTCTCATGCAACTCTTGCATGTATCTCTTTTGACTGCTTGTCTAGCATGTATCTGCATGTGTTTGAGTTAATGGTAGTTAGAGTTTATTAAGAATTTTGAATTGCAGACTGTTTTTTCTTCATGTTTGATCACAGAAGTGTCTGCTTTTACTTTAGTGGTAAGCTCATGCTTGGACAACGATTTTTATAATGCAATGAACAAATATAGCACTCAGCCTTTGCTGAGGGGCTCCCTGTATGTGTTGGGGTGTGCCTTGAATGCATTTTATAACCTTATCTTTATATGCCTTTATCTTTACTTATTGCTTATGCAGAGCCTCAAAGTGAGTAAACAGAGAGATATAAGTGTCTTTCTTTTTTTCTAGCAGGTGCCTAGCACATGGACAAGGCCTTCTAGAATCCCAGGAATATGTTGCCATTTTTCAAAACTCTATAGATAGCTCTATCAACATTTGCTTCCTCGATCATCCTGTCCCACTGGTACCACCATCTCAGTCATATCTGTGCTAAATAGCTATTTGCTATTGATTGTTTCTTAGAGATAGGGCTTTCCCACAGAATAATCTTAGTCATGTCAAAGAAACAAAAGCCCTGAAACTTAAGTAGCTGCCAGACTAATCAAATAGTGGCAAATCTCTAGGAAACAGTCTGGGTTAGGGGGGTGTTGCAAATCAGTTCTGCAACCTACATTGGCAGGTAGGCTATTGATTGTCACAGTTGCCAAAGATGCAAGTCTATGGGTTTTCAAAGCTGCCTTGGAGTTGGGAGAGAGGAATGGGAACAGGCTAAAGTACTATGGAGCTCTTTGTTCTTATTGAGATTCAACCACTTTTCTAACTTTCTTGTAAGCCTCTAGTCAATTTGCAGAGCTTTATAAAATATAATTTTACTATTTTCATTTTAATTGTTTTATGGAAGAAAGGATTTTCAAAGTTCCTTCTCTTGCTATTTTAGAAGTGTTCCTTCCTGACTTTCTTCTTATTACAGGTTGTGCTTGTCCATAATCTAGATTTAATTAAACATTTTGAATTATATCTTTGCAGAAGATAACTTATACCAATAAAATGAATAAACTTTCAGAACTATAAACGTTGCTAAGGGATCCCTTATTATTTAGACCCTCCAAACTCTCAGATCTTTCATAAGTTCTTTCAAAGAACTTATGCCACTATCCTCTGACTTGGACTGTTTGTTTAGCGGGCCACACTTGCTCACAGCTTCTAGGTTTTGCATAATCTTTTCCTTTAATTTGGCCAGCTTGATTTATGAGCTTCTTGTCTTTTTCAAGTCACAACTCATGTCACAACTCAAAACTCATTTTCTGAGGACTTTCTGTAATCCCAGAGACACTGTCTTTTTGTATTGCCATCCACCACGTGCTTTCCTCTTAAGTCACTATTCACACAGTATGCAACTGTTGTTTGCCATTTCTGTCACCACCACCTTGATGGTTGGGATTAAATAATTTCAGTTTTGTAAGCCTTGTGTTTAGAATGATGCCTGCCACATCCCATGAACTACTTGTATATTTCCTGAGTAATTGAGTGAGAGCATTCAGAGTCATAGACAAGGAAGTTTGGAGAGAGGGGGATGATAAGAAGGGAAATCATGGTGCTGGCTGGTTTTTAAGCAGAGAAAATGAATACCTTTTTGATAACTTCCCTTTCCTCCTTCCTCAGAAATGAAAAAATAACAGTTCCTTTTTCTTTCCCAGTGAGGAAAATCTCTTTTAGCTCACTCAGGAATGCCTCTGTTTGCACCAAGAGTTAATAGTTCAGAGCTCAAAAGAAAAGACTTGGCATGGGCAGGGATGGGAGGAGAATTATTCAGCCAAAATATTTCTGTTCATTTTTTCCTCCAACTCTTGGAAGCGAGAAAATACAAAACTGGATATTATAGTAAGCATTAAACAAGAAAATCATTCTCACTCTACGATTAAAGGATAATGGTGCTATTGTAGTGATGTCAGATATAATAAACAAAATAAATTATAAGAAGTAATCCTGTTTATAGGAAGTTATACTAGTTAACATGTCATATCTTTTCCATTTGTAGTTTCCCTAACTTTCTGATTTGTTTCCAACAAAAATTGGTGTTGGTAAAATGAATAAAACCCTAGGCATGGGAAGAAGTTGATGGATAGCTTTATGTGGTGTGCATGGAAAAAATCCTCTTCAGGAAAGAATCCAAATTGCTAACTGGAAAAGGGTGGGGAGAATAACTCATGTCAGTAAAGAAAAATTTATGAAAAAAATCAAAAGGTCAGAACATTGGATATTTGTAAGTTAAGGTGTATTTTAACTTGTCCTGGAGAGATTCAACAACTACAATTGAACTGTATCATTTCCAATGAAATTACTTGGCCCAAATAATTTCCTTTTTCATTACCTTGCTTGCCATGAGGACAAGTGAAATAGACCAGTGTAGCTAGTAGGCCAAATGACACAATATTTTTGGGAGTATAAACTATATTGCATCCATATTTCTCTTCTTGTGCCATTATTGTAACTAATAGCCACACAAAACAACCAAAACTTTTCCCAAATTTTGTAATGCTATGCTTTCTATCTTTGTAAAGTTAGTATACTTTTTCTTGCAAGGAAAAAAGTGAATACATGACATACCAACTTATTTGGTTAGTTTAAAATCTAGAATTAGAAAGTAAAAATAGTAAAAACCAACTTCTTGGCACTTCATTTAAAATACTACCAATTGATTAAAATATAGCATTAATACAAATAATTTACTTAGAGTAAGTTTTTATCAAATACCTGGTACTTGGAAAAACAAATGTTTTGACAAGTGTCAAATTCTCCTCTCCCTTCTATCTATCAATCTATTTATCTATCTATCTCTATCTCTTTAGAATTTGTAAGTATAATAGGTATTGATGGACATAAATTTTCCATAAAGAAAATATAATAAACCCACAACATGAGATAATTAATTTAGTTCGTTTGGAAAAATACTTTTATGTTTTTTTTATTTTGTAGATGATCATATAAAATGATTTTGTAAGACTCTAAAGTTTTATTAATGTATTTAATTATTGTTATATTATAACAATTTTCTAAGTGACTAAATTTTATAACATCATTCCTTTTCCCCCCTTCTAATATTTAAATAGAATATTCTATATACTTTGTCCTCAGAGCAGAAATTGCTAATATTTCCTAATGTCTACTAAAAGTCTTAGTTCATCTTTATACTGAGGAAAATGAAATAACCTACACTTAATTTATCTATCCATTTTCACACAATCTAGAAAGATCTTAAACTAAGTTGGAACACAAGAGTGTGTGACTTCATGTTCTGTCTACCTCACCACATGGAATTTATCAAAGTGTCAGTTTTCAATGTTAGTATTAGTTTCAAAATAAGCATTGATTATAGTTAAATGATATTTAAATCTTACTATGAAGTTGTAAATGACTATTGATCTAAATGTAATCTGAACAGATTAAACTACCTGCTAAAATATAATAATTATTTTTAAAATTCAGAAACCAAGAAATGTCTTAGCCCTTTATCTTTCTTACTAGTTCTTGAATGAGTTCTAAGTTTTCTAGGCTTTCAATCTAGTCTTTCTTCCCACCTGCCTCACTTCTTTCCTGTCTTATATTTTTCAATACAAGTTTTTAAATGTTTACTATGTTGCAGGTAATATGCTAATATATCATACACCAGAGGATATTTTAAAAAAAGAAGAAAAAGAAAGGAAGGAAAGAAGAAAGGGAGGGAGGGAGGGAGGGAGGAAACAAATACCTTCAGCCTATAGGAGCCTAAATCTAAACATTCTTTGAATTAGGTATCTAATATTAAGCCATGGTTGACTGGAAACAGAGTTGGTAATCTTATTAGCACTGAAAAGGATCATGAAGACCATGAGAAAAATAAGTAGGTTCTCTAGGGTAGGCTTTTGGCTTGAGGAAATGGCATGATAAAGGGGGAGATCAAGAAAGTTGTGGATCAGAACTCCCATACAGCAAGGTTATGAATTTTAAAAAATATATAAGTTATAATAGAACTCAAGTAGTCTTTGAACTAGCAGTCAGCACCAAGATATTTTGTCAAGAAGTAAAATGGGGAAATTGCTCAAAGGAGAGCTTAGAAAGACAGTTTTCTCTAGGGCAGGCCAATCAATGCTTGGGATCAGTGTTAAATCCTTAGGTTACAAGACTTAAATTCAAAAGGTATAGCTGTGGTTATTTTTAGTTTGGGAAAGTGAAGTGAGCGAAGGAATGATGTATTCATGCCCTAGAAGATGAAAACAGTATTTGCTAAGCTTGTAAAACCAGGCTAAGACTTAGGGATGTGCATCTGGTGTACCATGGCTAGAACACAAGGAGAGAGATGTTCTAGCCTACAACAGAACTGAATTCACTTTTCTGGCTTGCTACTCCTTGTAGTATAGCTAACCAGTTGCTGTGTTGAGTCTATTCCTGGGGAAATGTCAGAACAGGCAGGTGTCCCTCAAGTGGTATTAGCTACGTGAAGCAGATGATGGTGTCCAAAATTCAGACAGGTATTGCAACAAACAGGAAACAAGAAGAAAAATAAGATTTGGAGAAATATCCCTGGGGCTTTTCTTCCTTTCTTAAATTCTGAATGACTAATATGTCCCTGGATACCACAAACATCAATTACTCATTCCAGAACTGCTTAGAACATTTTTTTGTGAGTTTTTCAGAAAACATTTTTCAATCATTATTCCTGGTTTATGTAAGCAGAGTTTAGATATAGCCCCTCTGAGTGTTTTTATTTTATGATATACAGGATGCTATATTTTTGAATTGGGTACATTTTCATTGACTTTGCATTCTGGCCTCCCAGGATCTTGTTTTGTAATGTTGAGGAAAAGAAACTTGATTCCACTGAGGCTACCTGTAAATTATGGCATTCTCATAAATGTTAACTTGGATTTCTCTGGAGAAGACGCAAAAGGAGATACCCCACAGACTAGTCAGTAATAGCCAGTAAGAATCCTCTGGTTAGATACAGGAGGGAGAATATGCATTCATCATAGCTGAGTGGGTTTAGTATAGCTGTCATAGTTTATGGTTGTGTGGTTAAGAGCATATACTTCAACAGCCTCAGCTCTGTTTCTTACTAGTTGTGTGATGTAGTGAATTCACTTAACCTCTCAGCATCTCTGCTTGTTTATTAATAAAATAACTATTTAATAATAGGTCTTTGAAAGGCACTATTACAATTATAGAACTTAATATAAATAAAGTGCTTTGACCAGAAAATTATAATTTTCACTCTCATTATTTGCAGTTGACAATACCCTACACAGGTTTTGACAGTAAGTAATTTAAGCATGGCCAAACCAGCATTGGGCTCATTTTCTGTTTATGTAACTGGAATCTAATAGAAACCAACGTAATCTCATAAAACTCAACGACCTCTCCTTCCTAAAACTTCAAGTTCACAAGACGGTAGTAGAAGTCATGCAATTGACATTTTGATTAACTAACCTAATATGTGTTTGATAATCCTGAATAAGAGGGCTCCTACTGTGCCTTACTTTCTATTATTTTCCATGTATCGTATTTAGCATTGTTTTCTAGCAATTTTGCTGTACTTTAGGTCATAGTGTTTTCATTTAGTTAAATAAACTCTGAAGTTCCCCCAATATTTTGTAAAAAGTTGGAAGTGATAGGCAAGATAAGCTTCACTTTGATGCTTCTCATACTTAACAAACTACCTACTTTAGTTCTATTGTTTCCAATTAACAAGTGGCCTCATGTGTGCTGACTCATGTTCAGTGGTTGTTGAAAAATGTTGATATTTTGTCTTCCGTGCCTTGAGTCAGTCTTCTTTTCTCACTCTCTTGCAGTTCTGCCCTCCAATTTCTTTGAAGCCACTGTCCATTTGACATGAAATATGTACTTATAGTCTCATGCCTAATTATTTCAAAAGGAGGTGAAAAAAATCTTGAACATGGCATGATCAACTCCATCTGCTTCAACTAAAGCAGTTGCACACTTCAGAATGTTTTGTAATGACAGCTTTTCAGCAATTCACTCTTGTTAAATATTGCATTGCATTCCTCCAATACTGGACTGATTTTTTTTTCCTATATATCTTCAGAAAATTAACATTTTCCCACAGCACATTTTAAAGAACATAAATTTTTCTCTGTGAAATTTTATGGGACTGACCTGTCTTCATTAGTTTTTATCAAATTATCATCATTTGTTGTGTGTTGATCATCTTTAGCTCCATGATTCTCTAACTTCCTCTCACAAAAGCGAATGATCCCATTGTGGGGGATTGTCCATTCGAGGTCTGAAGTAAGAAGGTCTATTTGGGGTTTCAGGCCAGACTAAGGAGTGCTTTCTGTGTCATTGATATATGACTACTATCTCTGCTACTCAGACTGAGCTTCCTCTCAGGAATGTTTCTCCTGTTGCCATTAGAAAAGATTTTCTGTGATAAAATTTTGCACTTAACTCCAAGGTTGGGACTGGTTCCTAGATGTGCACTCAGCTGCATGATCTCAGGCCATTTAGACTTTCTAACTCAGATTCCTCCTGTGTTGGTAAGGATAATTAATGAATAATTAACCCTGGTAGAGTTGTTAGAAGGATTGGTTGAGATAAATTATTTATTTTGGTTTTGTTTCATTTTCGAGAGGGTTTTCTTTTTTGTTCTTTTTGTGCTAGGGATTGAACCCAGGGACTTGTGCATGGTAGGCAAGTGCTCTACTGCTGAGATACAATCGCTTGCCTTGAGATAAAATATTTCAGTGTTTCACATAATGTCCAACATATAGAAATTACTCAATAAAAGGTAACGACTAGCTATTATTTTTCTCTAAAGTCATCCAAAGAACATTTTGAGGACCATGTATAAGGGTCAACACATGAGAAATGGTAAGAATTTCTTCATGTCTGCAAGCTTTGGGCCTGAGGTGAGGCAGAATATCATGGCGCAAGAGGGTGACAGAGGAAAGCAGCTCAGGACATGGAAACCACAAAGAAGAGAGAGTTCCACTTGCCAGGAGCCAAAATAAACTTTTCCTCATTTAAGTTGTTCTTGTCAGGTCTTTTGATCACAGCTGACTAGAACACCTATCTTCTTTAATATTCTCAAATTAGGGAACTAATAGAATGAGTTATTATTTAGTGATTTACTTATTAACCTCCACATATAGGTGTTAAGGCCCTACAATTGCCAAACAAGATGAGGGGGTAAGGATCCAAAGTCATTTGTGAAATAACTAATCCAAAAAAGTCTTTGTGAAATAACTAATCCAAAGTCTTTGTTAAATAACTAATCCAAAGTCTTTGTGAAATAACTAATAATTTTCCTAAATAATTCTGCATTAGGGTATTTATAAACATTAAAGAACCAAATATAATGAATTGAAGTAAACAGACCTTTAAAAAGACAAGTGTGACTGCAATTGTTTTGCTTATATTTTAGGTTCTTGAGACTAAAGAGAGACAACATACCAATAATCTTACTTATTTTTGTGGAAATTAATTAAAGAGATGGTAAATGTCTACATCAGAATCCATCCATGCTTTGATAATTTCTTCTACTCGATTATTGCTAAATTTTCTGGATTCTTAGGTTGTCTGCTATCCCTAACAATCTAGCAATAAAGTATTACACTCATGTTTTTCTGATAATTATTTTACATGTAACTTTTCCTAATGTGTCCCTCATGATTGTTAGCATCCCTTGGAATATGTGATTTCAGTTCTAAAACAAAAACATCCTCACTTCTTATCTGGTTTGGCAATCGAAGGGCTTAAACACCTGTATGTAAATCACTAAAGGATAACTCATTCTAGTACTTCCCTAGTTTGAGAACATTAAAGAAGATGGGTGTTCTAGTCAGCTCTGATCAAAATACCTGACAAGAACAATTTAAATGAGGAAAAGTTTATTTTGGCTCCTGGTGAGTGGAACTTTTTCTTTGCGGTTTCCATGTCCTGAGCTGCTTTCCTCTGTCACACTCTTGCGCCATGATGTTGTGCCTCACCTCAGGCCCGGAGCTTGCAGACATGAAAAAATTCTTCCCATTTCTCATGTGTTAACACTTTTTCATTGTCTTCAAAATGTCCTCCCCATTTTTATCAATCTTATTGGCAAATACTTCACCAACTTGTCTTGCTACATAAATTATTTCATAATTTCTCTACAGATCCCTGGGAAGCCTTCAAAATCATTCACAACTTCACTCCATAAGTTCTGCAATCAGATATTTATAGTTGCTGATTTTAATTTATCTACTGCAACTTTGATGATGTTACCACATCAGCAACGGAGAATTTTTTCCAGCACTGCACTATGTACAGATTAGTTTCTGCTTCAATACCTGATCGAATGTAGCTTTGACAAAAAATAATTATGTTCTGGTCAAAGGACTAAAGCAATGAGGTTGTATTTGGAGGTGAAAATATAACTTCAACAGTCTTATTTTGATAGCAAACAAATTTTGGGGTGACTAGAAACATTGTCTCCTATTAATGGGACTTTAAATTTTACTCTTCCTTTTCCAAGCTATTCTTCATATCCAAGTTGAATTACTGAAGGAACCCAATCACTAAAAAAATGGCATTCACCCACACTTCCTTATTATGTTGCCAGAACACAGAAAGATATTTTTTGCTTTGTTTTTGAAAGTCTGTGGGCTTTTCACCCTGTACACTATACCTACCTTTATCGTATTTCCTGAAGTGTTGCCACACAGTACCACAAATAACCTGTGCTTCCATGTTTTATGCCCTGGTGCTTCCTTTGCTTTTTTATGAATCAGTATTCTGTTGGGCCTCTTCTTCAAGAAAAGTTTGGTTTCATGGCAAAGTTGTTTCAAGACAAAGTTGTTAATCACCATCTTCACCTGTGCTGGATATGTGGCCGCAGCTTCTACATTGTTGGTGCAGCATCTCCAATGATTTTTATATTTTATCATCCAAATATGTCTAAAAAATTCTGTGCTTGTAGTAATGGCTTGATGTTATGTGTTTTAGGGGATTTCTTGCTGAAGTCTTTGTATAGGCTCAGTGCTTCCTAAAGCAACATGTTGCCATCATTTGAAATCCATTTTCTCTTCAGGTCTTCCAATCAAAATTTTAATGCTATTTGCACCTTAACTAAGTTCTTAGCCAGCATTATCACCATAACTTTTCCAGGTGGAGAGGTGAGCAAAACTAACACATTTTTTTTTCTTATTTAGTTTCACAGATACATTCATTCTTACTGTAGATCTTAGCAGCCTTAATATATAACTTTTTTTTTTTTTTTTTTTAATCTTTCCTTCTGGCCAGAACTTTGACCTTTTCACTTAAAGAACTACTTTTCTTTGGCCAGTTAGAATAGCCAGCATCACTACTCTTGCGTTTCAGGGCCATTATTAAGTAAAATAAAGGTTACTTGAACACTGTTGTACTTTGCCAGTTAAACTGATCAATCAGATGGTTACTAAGTGACTAATGGCTGGGTAATATATACAGCATAGATACACTGGATGATTCATATCCTATTCAGGATGGAGTAGTATAGCATGAAATTGCATTATGCTTCCCCAAACAGTACACAATTTAAAACTTAAGGATCATTTATTTTTTGGAATTTTCTACTTACTATTTTTGGATTGCTATTGACCGTAAGTAACTTAAGTAGTAAAAAGGAAAATGGCATATATATGGAGACTACTGTATTGTCAGTGTGACAGGGAATGCTGTTGATTGAGCTATGTTTAGCTGCAGGGACTGCCTTAGATGCAGAAAATTTCCTCAACTAATGTAGTTCTTTTTCCCAGAGCTGCTCACCATATCTCTGAAGATGTTTTGGACATCTTAAGGGAAACCACAACCCCTTTCCTATATCACTAACCATAACCCTTCCCTGATTATATCTTTCTACATTATCTATGACTTACTTGGTATAGTTTTTATTTATATGGTATTGTTTATCTTTCCTCATTAAAATGAAGCTCAACAAGAACAAAATTTATGGTCTATTATGATTATTGTTATATCCCAAGAATAATTTCTTGACACACAGTCTTTCTTCCTATAGTACATTTGTAGCTGTCAAAGGCCACTCAGCTCTCTCTTTTTCATTGCAAGACTGTGTACACATTCTGCTTCCTAAATTTGCCTTCAAATTTTCTTATATATTTGACTCTCTGTCACATAATAATTAAGTTTTACATGCATAAATCTCTTTTTAAAGAAAAGCCTTTTTTTTTTTTTTTTTTTTTTTTTTACTGTATTCAGTACCAGGGATAGAACTCAGGAGCACACGATCACTAAGCCACATGCCCAGCCCTATTTTGTACTTTATTTAGAGACAGGGTCTCACTGAGTTGCTTAACGCTTCACTTTTGCTGAGGCTGGCTTTGAATTCGTGATCCTCCTGCCTCAGCATCCTGAACCACTGGGATTACAGGTGTGCACCACTGCGCCCATGAAGAAAAGTCACTTTATTTTTAAATAAAATTTAAAACAACTCCCCCAAACAATTCTTTGTAAATTCTTCTGTCTGTCTATGTCAGGCACAATGAATTATTGGCAGTTGAAACCCCGCCTCTCTGCCCAACCAGGATTCTAGGCCACTGGTCCAGGAATTTACCAAGCAAAGTATTCCCTGATTTCTGAGAAAGGGACTTAGCTTAAAATATTCATTGTTGTTAACTTTATTCAGGTGTATTTTACATATCATAAAATTTGCTTATTACAAATATAAAATTTAGTGGTTACTGATAACTTTAATAAGTGGTGTAAACATCACCACAAATCAGTTTTAGAATCATCCCTCCAACAGGATCATGCTCTTCACGTTCAGTTAATGTCTATTCCCATACTTGAACCATTAATCTAATTTCTCTCTCCAATTACTTCCTCTTCTAAATATTTCACATAAATAGAATCATAAAACACTCAGAATGTTTTGTCTGGTTTCTTTCACTTACCATAATGTTTCAAGAGTTTATCTCTGATATAGCACATGTCAATACTTTTTCTATTGGATAATATTGCACTGTTTGGATACTACAGTTTCTTCATCCATCTATGTTATCTGTCTAGTTGATTGGCATTGTTTCATTTTGGAAAATGATGACTAACATAGCTGTGAATATGTCTTAGTGTGAAATATGTTCTCTGTTATCCTAGGTAGAGATTTTGGAGTGAAAGTTATGAGGCATCCGGTAATTTTATATTTAACTTTTTAAGAAAATGCCTGTTCCTACCAGCTAAATTCCTTCACATCCTCACCAACATTTGTTAATGTCTGCTCATTTATTATAGTCATTCTAGTAGGTGTGAATGATATCTTATTGTTCTTTTAAATTGCATTTCTGCAGACAGTGGGATGGGAGCAGGCCAAGTTAAAATATCACAAAACCCACTGTTCTTTTGAAGTTCAGTAGTTTTTCTAGACTAACTGCTCCTCTGATTATTGTAAGCATTTGTTTTATTTACAAAGTTCTGAAAAAAGTCTATTTTTCTGATATTACATTGCTTTTGTGGGTGAGAGTATTTACCAAAGTTCCCAGTTCACAGTTCCAAAACTCTCACCTCAAGTCCAAAATACTGTTGTGATGAGTTTTTCTGTTACCTTATAAAGCTTATTCTTATTTTAAAATTTGTTAATTCTCCCTTTCTTTTCTTTTCTTTTTTTAAATTATTATTTGATTTCTTAACACTTGTTTCCTCTATTGGAAATTTATTTTCATAGAAGCAGCCAATTGTGTACCACAAGGTAAATATTTTTTTCCATGTGTTTATAATTACTTTGTGATCTATAGGCATTTTTAACTTTATGTTTTTATTTAAAATGATACAGTGCTTTATAACTTTTTAAAAAAATTTAAAAAGTAATGCACTGAAATGGGACTCAAATATTATAGCCTATATCTTACATTATTTATCTCTGTACTTACTTATGTTTTCTAAAGTTTCACCTGAGTGTAATTTTTATGTGATCACACTGACCAGTGAAGACAGAGATATCCAATGATCACATGAAGAACTCTCCAATTGAATACTGGAAAAATGTGATGATGATGATGATGATGATGATGATGATGAAATATACAGTATGATAGCAAGCATTTATATTGTATCTAATTTGTGCCAGGTTGTCTCGAGTTTTATATGTATTAATTCTTTTGATTTTCACTTCAACTCTACAAGTTAGAAACCATTATGATCCCCATTTTACAAAGGAAAAAATGGAGACACAAAAGGATTAAATAACTTGCCCATGATTACTTACCTAGAAAATATGTAGCTGAGCTTTTAAAAGTAAAATCCTATTACAGTCCTTGCTTTATATGATTTAACTAAGGTACAAAGAGGTTTAATTTAAAAAGTCGTCAAACCAGTAACTGATAAAACCACGATTTGAATTCCCTCAGACTGTAGAAGAGGCAGATAGAAACTACTGGGAATAGAACATGCACAGGCTCCCAAATTGAAGATGGGAAGAGTTAGGAGATGAAGAAACTCCTAGTGTCCAGTTTACCTGGAGTATAAGATATATTCTAGAAATTTATTTTCTACTTGCCCAATGAGGAGAGCAGCAGATAGGTCAGACCTACATAGCAAGAAATGTATTGCTGGAATAATAGGAGTTTGAATTCCAAAATGAACTGTTGCTAGCATAACAGGAGTTTGAATTTAAAAATGAACCGTTAAAACTATGCAACTCTGGCAATATCCCAGCTGCAAAGGACCGCTACACCATCTACAAAGAGATGATGTAAAAATGACATAGCTCATACCTTTACCAATCACCTGCCTAAGAATCTGGATAAGCTAGCAGTCCAGGATGACATATAAAAGTCAAGATATATTGTTGGCTCTTACATCCTGATAAATCCAGGCATGCTCACATGACATATGCAGTTGCTATGTCAGACATATTGGCCAGTTCAGATTCATAGAACTTCGTAAATTACTAGCCAGGGCAGAACCTCTTTCCCTCTTTAAAATACTGAAAAGCTCCTGGCCATCCTGCTTAAGCAGCACACAAAGGAAAGAGACCACCTGAGATCTCTTCAAATTTGGTGGAACATCTTCTCGTTTACCTTCTTTTACCTTCATGAAACTTTTATGTTCATTTCCCTTAACTTTATCTAGGCATAGTTTTCATGTGATCATTCCAGTCACTGAATATATACCTGTTAAATTTAAAATGTGGATGTTAACAGGTGACAGTTAGGTAGTGACAGTTTATAAGAACTTTATGTGTTTCTAAGCATTTGTTTACTTTAACTATTGAATGTAAACTTGGAATTTCCTCAACATGTAATGTTAAACATATGCTGCTGATTTTAACTCAGTGAAATACATAACAGTATTTTTATAAAAATCATACGCACTTCAGAATATCATAGGATACACTTTGACAGAATCTGCTTATGCCTTCTGTAATATGTGTTTAATCAGATAACATTTTACATATTACTTTTTCAAGAATTTAGTTATTGGGCTTATTTAGTGGTAATCATGAACAAAGTTTTTGTTATATTTACTATAACATGTGGCTAACTAAATTAGACATGGTTAATACTATTGCTAGTATGGTATACATTGCATAAGCTAACTTTGCTACAGTAGGCATTACTGATTTTTTAATATAGATATAGTAATATTTAACTAAACTTCAGCATCTAGTAGCAACCCTTATTGTAATATTTGCAAAGAAACTGTAAAATTAACACTATAAAAGAATGAGATAATCCTGAACACACATATAGGTGCAATGGAATGGCCATTCCTTCCACTATACATCACCCAGTGACGAAATTTGACAGGGTTCTTACCATGAATTTTTTTTTTTTTTTTTTTTTTTTTTTTTTTTTTTTTGTCCTAACAGAGAACCATAAAGCAGTTTGAGTCTTCAGTTATAGTTCATACCCAGTGACATATTCAAATCAAGTTTTAAGAAAAGATTCAGGAAACGTTTTCTTCTTTTGCAAAAACATTAAGTAACTTTTCTGAAGATTGGTTTTGGTTTTATATAACAAATCACTTTCATATGTTTTCTTTTCCATTTGTCAAAGAAATATTATCTCTCTAGTGTTACAAAATTGTCAAAGACCCTTGCTCTGAGGCTTTGTGTATAAGTGGGTTTCCTCATCCATGAATGGAGACATTCCTATCCCAGAGTACATATTTACCAAGTCAGGGCTGCTATATCCAGGTTCCCTTAAGAGCACTGGGTGGTCACATAGTATTCATCAACCTTGATCTGAAAGCCCACCTGACAGAAATGCTTCAACTTGGTTGTATGGGTAACAAGTACTCACCCCATGAGACTGGCAATGTGGTAGTAGAACTTCTTCTGTGACTAATGGATTCACAGACAAGGGTAGTCTGCAATTTTCTGTTGTAAAAGTGTAAGATTCTTAAGATACAATACGGCACATTGTTCCTAGAGCTCTCCTTCATATAGTTTTTAAGGTTATTATAAATCCTAGAATGCATTAGAATATATTGTCTCCTCTGTCCTTTTAGTTTTTGTGTCTTACAGTAAAAATTTCTGAATGATTATAAAAAAAGAAGAGCTGGCACTGAGCACACCATATGGTGCTTGTTGATGTCATTAGCCTGTGGTACACTCATCTCTTAGCTGCAATCAAGGTTGGCTGTGAACAATTCTCAAAAGCTTCATTGCTAGAACATTTGTCTTGGCCCACATTTTCTCTCATTCTTGCTTTTTTGTCTTCCAATCTTCCTGTCTTCTTCTCCCTCCTTCTTTTCTTCTCCTTCTCCTCTTTCTTTTACTTTTTTCCTACTTTAGCTTAATTGATCATGATCTATGATTCCATTTTTTTTTCACCTTTCTAAATTTATCAACTATATTTGTTTTAAAAAATATATTTAATGGTGCCCCAGGGTTTGCAGTATACAGTTATAAATAATCTAAGTTTAAATAAATAATACGATATTATTTCACATATATTTATGTATCTTATAATTAAACATTCTCAATTCATCCTTCTTTTACATTGGAACATTGCCATCATTTGTTCCACTTACCCATAAGCATAAGCACCAAAAACATTTTTTTTTCTGTTGGTATTTTAAATAAGCCATTATTTGTCAATTAAGAATGATGAAAATAAAATGTTTTATTCTATCTTCATTTAATTCCTTCTCTGATGCCATTCCATTTTTGCACAGAAATTTTCTGACTTAAATAAATTTTCTTCTCTCTGAAGACCATGTTATCTTTCTTACAGTGCAGGTCAACTGGCAACAAATTCCCTCAACTTTTGTTTGTTTAAGAAAGTCTTTATTTTTCCTTCTAATGAGAATTTTAAAGAGAATTTTACTGCTTGTAGAATTTTAGGTTGGCCTTTTTTGTTTTCCTAGTTTCTAATGAGAAATCTAATGTCATTATTATCCCTTTTTTTCTATAGGTGTTTTTTCCTTTCCCTTTAGCCTTCTTTCAAGATTTTCTTTGTCTTTGATTTTATGCAGTTCGAATATTACAGACATAAGTATATGTATACTTTGTATTCCTCTTGGTGATTTTTTTTTTTTTTTTTTTGGTACCAGGGATCGAACTCAGAGGCACTCTACCACTGGGTCACATCCCCAGCCCTTTTTTTGTATTTTATTTAGAGACAGGGTCTCACTGAGTTGCTAAGTACCTCGCCATTGCTGAGGCTGGCTTTGAACTTGCAATCTTCCTGCCTCAGCCTCCCAAAGTGCTGGGATTACAGGCATGCGCCACTGCGCCCGGGACTTGGTGATTTTTGAGATGCCTAGTTCTTTGTTTTAATGTCTGTCATTAATTTTAGAAAATTCTTATCCACTATTACTTCAAACGTTCATTCTGTTTCTTTCTTCTTCTTATCTAATTCCCATTACAAGTATGTTACACCTTGCAATTCTCCAATAATCCTTAGATTTTTATTTGTTTGTTTCGGCTTTTTTCCTCCTTATTTTTCAGTTTGAGAAGTTTCTAATGATATTTCTTCAGCCTCTCTGATCAGCCCAGTCTAGTCACTGTTTGTTCAGGCCAGCCAAGGAATTCTTCATTTCTGTTAGAGCAGTTTTGATTTTTTGCATTATTAAAAAGTATTTCATAGGATTTGTTTTCCTGCTTAGATTGTCCATCTCTTCCTGTATGCTATCTACTCTTTCCATTAGGTCACTTAGCTTGTTAATCATAGCTATTTTATATTTTCCCTCTTAAAATCCTCAAATCTCTGCCATCTCTGTTTCTATTTACTTTGCATCTTCAGATTGTAGTACTTTGCCTTTGTAGTACACCTTGTAACTCTTTGCTCAAAGACAGACCTAGAAGGAACTGAAGTAAAAAGAACATTAGTGCAGTTTTCTATGAGTCTGGTTAGTGTTTAAGCTGTGTTTATTATTTGCTGTATCTGTAGGTGTCAGAGGCTAAAATTTCCTTTACTGTCTTTGTTTTTGTGTACTCTTTTGCCTTTGGATTTCCTTCTGGTCTCCTTGTCACATAGGGTCTAAGCTCTGTACTTCTTTCAGCTGCAATCCCATTATACATAGCAGTTGGATTGGAAATGTGTAGGAGCAGAGGAAGTGGCCCATAATCCTATGATGAATATGTTAGTAAGCCTGTGCGCCTGGCCTGTGACCTTCACAAATGCTTTTCAGCCTTTCTTCTTCTTCTTTTTTTTTTTTTTTTTTTTTTTTTTCTTACCATAGGTGAGGAGACCAGAGGTCTAGAGTAGTTGGAACTGGGTATTTGCCTTCTCCTAAGGTACTTCAGTTTCTACAAAAACAAAAACAAAACAACAACAACAATAACAAAAAAAAACCAAATTGGTTTATCTGTGGTTATATAGTATCCCTTGAGGGCAGTTCTTTGTTAGGAGGAAGAGAAGTCTTCAGGAATATTTCAAAATAACTGCTTTTCCTCTCCATCTGCCAAAAGCACGACAGGATTTTCTCTGATTTTGCTCTGAGAACCTGGAGGACTCCTGGAAGCCAAACTCTAGAACCTCCAGAACATGTGGCAGTTTAAAAGTTGTACCCCAGGAGAGTTTATGTCTCAAGCTAGCCCATGGTTAGTCTCCAACAACTAGTTAATTACCTTTTAAGTGTCACTATCAGTTTCTGTCTGCTGGGCTGCTTCTGTTCCCAGCAAACTGGGATTCTCTATATTCCTATTTCTTCAGTTTTCAGGGTCAGTGGTTTACCTGTTACTGAATTCTCTGATGACTCTATGCAGAGGTGTTGATTTTCCTTCTGTTCAGTCTACTTTTATTATAACGATGAGACTTATGATTTTTAAACTCTTTACATGCTGGATTGGAAACTGAGAATATTTTTTATTTGCAAATGACAAAGATTAAAATTATAACAATGCCATCAGTTTAAGGAAATACATAAAGATTTGCTAATTGGGTCCCAGTAGTTGGCCTGAATTAAGGATATAGAAAAATACAACCCCCAAGAAAAAGGGGAATAACAACCCCCAGGGAGAAAAGAGGAGAATTGGTCACAGGGAGAGAAGAAAGACAAGGGGTTCTAAACTTTCACAATTTCCTGTTCTACAACTATCTTCCTGACTGCTCAACAACACATTCTACTATGATAAAATCTCTAGTGATTAAGTCACATTAAATGTTCTGCTATGATTAACTCTAACTTAAACCCTGTAAAAATCAGACCCCTCTTGTAACCAGTTACCATTTTCTCCCCTGAAAATGTGCCATTCCACTGCTTAACAAAGAAAGCTTCTGATCCCTTGAGGTTTGTTCCCGTTGCAGCTATTTTTGCTTTCACTGAAGAGATCAAACTTTAAGTACTTTGCTCCTAGAAACAATGATGGCTAAGAAACACCAGCCACCATTTACTTCTTAGAATCCCCCATTCTTTTGGGTCTTGGCAAGAGTCTTAACTACACAGCACTATCCTTTCCCATTTGACTTAGATTAGATCCACCATCCAATATTTCTTATGACTCTCCTAAAATTCACAGATGATCTCATTATTTATTAATGACAAAGCCAAACAGAAGCATTATAAATCCCCATTCTTTAGTTCATAATTGATTAGCTGAAATGCTTTTCTCCTGACATTACCTAGACACAGAGATAAACATTTTTTATTAAGTTGACTAGATGAGACTTCTTCAGTTATAAAACTTATTCCAACTATATTATTGCCTGACCTATAACTTGTTCATTCCAATATATAAGTGCCAAAGCAAAACTACCTGTGTGAGATCCTCTTTCATTCAGACCTGGACTACCTTCCTTATTGCAATAACATGAATTTTAAAAATTCCTTCCTTGTTTGGATTTTTGTTTTTGACATATCCTACTAGTAAATATATACTTATTTTCCCCCAGCTTTGTGAAAATGTTTTAAAACCTTTGTCATTTTAATGTGTTATGAGTTTTTCAACATTAAACTGTCATTAATAATTTTAAAACATAATAAAACTATTTGGTATTTAGTCACATTATCCAGTTCCCAAAATAGCAAATCATACATTGTGAATTGCAAGAAGCAAATTGTGATTTTAATATCAATTTAGATAAATCTATGATATTATAAGAAGAAACTATTTTTCAAGACATGATTTTTATTTTAGACAACTTTCATGGAAAGGTATTATATTAATAAATTTCCTGCCAATATTTTGACATTTTTAGAGTTAGAGTTTCATGATCCAATCCAAATCTTTATACCATGTTAGCTCAGAGTCTGAAAAAAATGCAAATAAACAAAAAATTAAATATCCTAACCCTACTCACACATTCTTTTAAGAGGCTCATAAGTGATGCTTCTTACAGTCCCGTGTTCTGAGAACCACAAATTTTGATAGTCAAATTCAATTACATCCCATCATTGGCAGCATACATTCTTATAACAGGATGTGAAAATGAAAACTTTTCTTTCCAGTTTTGGCTGAGACCTCAAATTCCAAGAAGAAAACAATAGCAAGCAAGTGGTTCCACATTCCTCACTGGGGTGATCTATTGCTTGGATAAGAGCAGCAGAGGAAACAGTGTGGAGATAAGAATGAAAGCACTCTTTTTAAACCCTAGTTAAATAATCTTTACATTATAAGTTTTGAGGTTATAGAAGCTGAGAAATAATTTTTTACATAAAGTTGTTGAATTGCTATTTTTTTTTTCTTTTTCCTGCCTGCCAGAAAGAGGAAGAAAAGCAAGAAAGTAGGGAGGTGCTTTTTTATTCTTAGCTGAAGTCAATTAAGGAAAATTGATCTAACCATTTAAAGAGCTTAATTTATGTCCTGGAGTTGAGGGAAAGATATTCAGGTACTTAAGGAACTGGGGGTGGGGGGTAGAGAGAAGAGAAGAGGGAACCATCACAGGATTCCCTGCAATGGGTGCTCTCTGTAATCTACAGTTGTGCCACATGAGAAAGAGCTGCCTAGTGGTGTGCTTAAATTGTGATGAAGAAGATCATCATGCTGCATGTTTGATGTTACTCAAACACAGGGACAGAGATTCAGTATTCTAAGACTGAGGGAGGAATCATGCGTTGTTGACAGGGAGGGAAGAACAAGTAGCATGTCCTCTGAGCAACGGGAAGTTCAGTAGAACACTCCATGAGAGAAAGTCGGATTTACCATTTGACAACACAAGATCAGAACAGCGCTGGAAACATTACTCTGCCCCTCTCCTACAGCTCCTGTCTTCCAACTTCTCTCACCCAAGAAAGGATAGAAACCTGGGTTAACAGGTTTGATTGGTGAAATAGAGATGATGAGGACACATTGTCTTTTTCACTGCAGGCTGTAAAATTTCCGAAAAATTTATGTAACTGGGATTTCATTTTTGTTTGGCATCTCACTCTCAGCATATTTTTTATTCATTCATGTTGCAGAGTGTAATTCAATTACATGGCTATGCTGCAATTTATTTATTTATTCACATTTTGATGGACATTTAGGTTGTTTTCAAACTTCTATTGTAAATATTTATGTTCATTATTTTTTTGTGTGGGGGGGGATACTGGGGATTGAACTCAGGGGCACTCAACCACTGAGCCAAACCCCCAGCCCTATTTTGTATTTTATTTAGAGACAGTGTCTCACTGAGTTGTTTAATGCCTTGCCATTGCTAAGGCTGGCTTTGGACTTGAGATCCTCCTGACTCAGCCTCCCGAGCTGCTGGGATTATAGGCGTGCGACACCATGCCCAGCTTTATGTTCATTCTTCACATGGATACATTTGTTTCTCTTGCAAAAATGTCTACTTGTTTAAGAGCTGGATCATAAGCTAATTATTTGTTAAACTTTATAAAACCTTCTAAAATGTTTCTTGAAGTTTTTATATAATTTTTACAGTCTCATTGGCAGTATATAAGTGTTTCAGTTATTTAACTCTTCCACCAACATTTGATATTCTAAAAATTTTTAATTTTACTCCTTCTAGTGAGTGTAGAGTGGTATCTCATTATAGTGTTAATTTGAATTTTATTAGATGATTTGTGGCAATGATCATCTTTTTATATACTTTTTTTTTTTTATTTTTTTTTTTTTGGTACCGGGGATTGAACTCAGGGGCACTTGACCACTGGGCCACATCCCCAGCCCTTTTTTGTATTTTATTAGAGACAGGGTCTCACTGAGTTGCTAAGTGCCTCGCCATTGCTGAGGCTGGCTTTGAACTCGCAATCCTCCTGCCTCAGCCTCCCAAGTGCTGGGATTACAAGTGTGCGCCACCGTGCCCAGCTATCTTTTTATATATTTAATTTCTACAATTGCAGAGTAGCAGTGAATAAACAAAAAGATATAAGACAGCATCATAAAAATACTCAACTAGCCAAAAAGAAAGAAGAGGGAAAATACGAAACAAATAGAAAAAAAGCAAATAGGAGGTATTAATATCAGTAATCATTAAGTAGGAATAGTCTATAATCACTTCAATTAAAAGGTGACTATTGTTAGATTAGGTAAAGTATAAAGATTCAACCATCACTGAATAAAAGAAACTCCCTTTAAATATTTAGATAGTAATGAACTAAAAGTAATTGAATGGGAAAAAATACTATACTATTATTAATGAGAACAGTGTTAAAATGGCTACATTAACTTCAGACAAAGTGGATTTCAGAGTTAAGAATATTACAGGAAGGGAAGAAGAATGTTGCATAATGATAAAGGGATCAATCAATGGAGAAAATAGTCCAAACTGTATGTACACTGAATAACAGCTACAAAATACATGAAGAACAAATTGATGTAACTGCAAGAAAAATATAGACAGAGTTACACATATAAAATGAGACTACACCCCTCCTTCATTAGAAAACAAAACTATTAATCAATAAGAACTCATTGATATTTATAGAACACTCCATTCAACAATAAAATATATATTCATTTGAGTACCCAAAGAATTTTTACCCCAAATGGTTATATTCTAAGATATAAAAGAAGTCTCAATATATCTAAAGGGCCTCAAGTCACGTAGACTATATTCTCTGACTAAAATGAAATTAAAAAATTAACAACTAATAAGTGTCATAACTGAAAAATCCCCCAAATACCTGTAAACTTCAAGACTAATTTTTAAACAACACATGGGTCAAAGAAGAGATAAAAAGAGAAATGAGAAAGTTGTTTTTTTCCAACTGAATAAAAACGAAAGCACAATATATCAGAAATTTTAAGACACGGCTAAAACTGTGATTAGAGGCAAACTAGTAATAATAAAATAATATGCAAAGAAAGAAAAAAATATTATCTGTGATCTCAACTTCTATATTAAGAAATTAGTAAAATCTGAGCATATTAATTCCAAAGGCAAAGAAGAAACTAAATACTAAATGTAAAAAGCACAAGTAAATGAAAAAAGAAAAAAAACACAAACTCAAAAATAGTGAAATCTGCATCGTTGAGAAGACCAATAAAACTGCTAAACCTCTAGCCAAACTGATAAAGAAAATAAAAGAGAAGAACCAAATTATTAAATTAGTGATGAGAGAGGTAATAGTACTACAAATTTTATGCATATTAAAAGGACAATAAAAGAATAGAAAAACTTCATATTAATAAATTATTTGGATGAAATGAAAAATTTCTTGAAATATACAAGCCAACAAAGCTCATTTAAATGAATAAAAATATACATGCACATATATACATACATATATGTACAACTTTACATACATATATACATCAGCACACATACGCACACATATATACATATATGTTTGTACATGAATGTACATGTGTGTAAATGTATATGCATATGTGTACATACATCCCACCCACATCCCATACAGGTGGTGGAAATGAGGTTCCCTTTGGTGGAATGGGCTGGCTGAGAAATAATAGCTAGGAAAAATAGAATTATGAAACAACCACAGGACACAGAAAGTAGTTTCAAAAACTGGACAGGACTGGCAAGCCAATCAGACAATCAAGCTTCTATACTCTGGCAAAATGGAGTCTAAATAAGGTTAAAGGTGGGCTGTCCAGTTTTCATCAGGTTACACCCATCTGGGGAGCTACTATGAGGTATCTTTCTAGCAAAGCGGAGAAAAAGATCACGTGCATTGGGCAATCTATTGCTGTTTGTGAGCCACAGATAGTTTGAAATACCAAACCTAAATCTCCCTGGCTAAAACACCGATAGAAGATCTGGAAGGTAATTCATGGATGGCTTCCCACAAATATACATACTCAATTCTGGGTTTTTCATTCCCATAAAGAAAAATCCAGGATCCGGAAGCTTTATGTGAAAATTCTACCAGACATTTAAGAAAAGTATCAGTTCTACAGAGCATTAAACTCTTCTAGAGAATTGAAGAGGATGGAAAACTTCCCAAATTTGTGAGGTTCTTATGATTCTGATACCAAAATCAGAAGAATTTTCACTATTAACATAGATGCAAAAATATACTACCATAGTTTTTAACATATCAAATCCAAGTACATGTTTATGGATATATGATGACTAAATGGATTTTTATGCCAGGAAAACCTGCTTGGTTAAAAATTTGGAAGTCAACCAATGTAATTCTCCTTATTAACAACAGCAAAAGATCATCTGAATATCTCAAGTGAAGGCATTTAACAGAATACACCATCCGTTTCTGATAAAAACACTTTGAAGACTAAAGTTAGAGGTGAAATTCCTCAAACTATAAGAAGATCAGTTGGTTTATTACTAGGTTGGAAAAATCCCTTCCGTATCTATGGGGATACTTGTTTTATGACTCTTGAACAAGATAAAGGCAGTGTAGTGTCTGATGTGTAGTTTAGTACATAAAACTCCAGTAATGACTCAAAAGTGTTTTTTTAAATTGATATTTGCAATTAGTTTAACCTCTTTGACAAGTTTGGAGATACAGCAAGGAACATGTGTAATACATGAGTGCAAATAGTTGCCCTGCGAAACTCTGTAAAATATTTCTCAGACACCTGATAATACTTAAGATGAAAGACCTAATGCTGTTCCACTAAGGTCAGGAACAAAGTAAGACAATTTATCTCATTTTTTCTACTCCACATTATATTGAAGATTCCAGCTTGTGCAATCAGGTTGAAAAGTAAACAAAAAGAAATCATCCATGTCAAAAATCCCACAAACTCCTCAAAGAAAACTATCAGAACTGATGAATGATTTTATTTTTACTTAATTTAGCCATTTTTTTTAAAATTTCTATTCTAATTTGTTATATATGACAGCTAAATGCATTACAATTCATATTACACACATACAGCAAAATTTTTCATATCTCTGGTTGTATACAAAGTATATTCACACCATTTCTGTCTTCATACATGTACTTAGGTTAATGATGTCCATCTCATTCCACTGTCTTTTCTAGCACCATGCCCCTTCCCTTTGCTTCCTACCCTTTTGTCCTATCTAGAGTTCTTCTAATCCTCCCATGCTCCCCCTCCCAATCCCACTATGAATCAGCCTCCTTATATCAGAGAAAACATTCAGCATTTGGTTTTTTAGAATTGGTTAACTTCATTGCATTGAGTTTATTCCTTAAAAGAAGAAAAAGTCAACAAATAAATGACTTAACATTACATCTCAAAGCCATAGAAAAAGAAGACCAAATCAACACCAACAGCAGTAGAAGACAGGAAATAATTAAAATCAGAGCTGAAATCAATGGAATTGAAAAAAAAAAATTGACAAAACAAAACATTGGTTCTTTGAAAAAATAAATAAAATTGATGAATGATTTTAATGAGGCTATTAGGCACAAAATCAGTGTACAAAATCAATTATACTTTATTTTGCTAGCGGTAAACAATTGAAATTGTAGATATAATACTGTTCATACTATACAAAATTTTTAAACATTTATGGATAAGTTTGACAGATGTATATGTTCTATACACTGAAAACTACAAAACATACCTAGGTTATATTAAATATATAAATATATGGAGAATTATCATGCATTCATATTTTATGGTACATAAATTATTTTGAAAATATTATTAATGTATAAATTCCCTGAAAATTCATTCAATGCAATCTTAATTGAAATTCCAGTAGTTTTTGTTGTAGATGTTGACACCTTTTTTTTTTTTCTGAGAATTATAAAAATTTCAAAGAATCTAGAAGAGTAAAACATATTGTTTTGAATGTTTATTTTTAGTTGTAGTTGAACACAATACCTTTATTTTATTTATTTGTATGTGAGGCTGAGGATGAAACCAGGGCCTCGCATGTGCTAGGCGAATGTTCCACTGCTGAACCACAACCCCAGCCTGAGTGAAACATCTTGAAAAATGAAGTTTGTAAGACTTCATGCTACCTGGATTACAGGATTGATGGTACAAATTTAATAATTGAGAAAGTGAGGTAATATTATAAACATAGACAAATAGATCAACGGATTAGTAAATACATTTTACAGATCAATCCACACAGTTATGGAAAGCTGATTTCTGCCAAATATTCACAGGCATTTCAAAAGGGAAGGATAAGCATTTCAATATGTGCTACTAGAAAAATTCAACAATAAACTATATACAAAACAATAAACTTCAACTCTTACTTCATGCCACATGCAAAAATAACTCAAATGGATTACAAAAGACTAAATATAAGAACTAACTATAATACCTTTGAGAAAGACACAAGAGAAAAATCATAGTGACCTTGAGGTTGACAAGGAACTTTATCATTATCACAAAAAATCCAGAACAAGCTCGGGAAATTAGCCATCAGAGAAATTAAAAATCTTTGCTTTTTAAAAGACACTGTTATGAAACAGAAAAGCAAGCAGGACTGATAAAAAATATTTACAGTACATACATCTGAGAAATAAGTTAAATCTAGAATACATAAAAGTTTCTAACTCAATAAAAAGGAGATAATTTAAAAATAGGCAAAATATTTTTACAGATTCTCTTGTTCTGATTTTTATATTTTATGTTGGTAAGGACAGAAAAACCCTACATTTCTTGAAGCTCTCAGCACAAATCATAACTGATAAAGATGTCTTAAATATATCCAAACTAACAGAGAATCATTTAAATGAAATCTACTACCATAAAGTTTTATGTGTTTTTTGAAAATTACCTATGGAATAAATTAATATGGCACTGAACATGCTGGCTCCACAATGCCTTGTCACTGTTTCTGTTTGATTCAAGTGCCATTCTTTTTGGTAGTCTAGACGTAGCCTGTTTCTTAGACATGTTTATAAATGAATTAGAAAGGTGGTCTAAATACAGGCATCACTGAAATACGAAGCATCTTTTTGTTATACAGTGTTGTTATTAAGAAAAGATTCCAAAGGAAGGCTTTTGGCAATGAATCATAGATTCTGACAGATGTTTTCTACAGATGAAAGCTCAGTTCCACCTTTCTCAAAAATGTGAGTTTTAGGAGAGGTCTTTCTTTCAGAACCCCTGGGAAATAAGTTGTACTGTGGACTATGTTTCCTAAAGCCACTCCTACCATTGTTTGAAATCCATAGCAAAGGTCTTTTCTGGTACATAAATTATTTTGAAACTTTAAAATTTTTAGCATATTTTGCTTCTATATTCAAAACTACAACCTTGCAACAGAACTTTTAATATA
Organism: Tamias sibiricus; assembly: GCA_025594165.1. Lineage (NCBI taxonomy): Eukaryota > Metazoa > Chordata > Mammalia > Rodentia > Sciuridae > Tamias > Tamias sibiricus. The sequence goes on from CM046664.1 coordinate 74,243,052, forward strand.
AAGTTCTGGGATGCATGGGTTTGGATTTATGGCAGGCCTTTCCCCTGAGTCCCATCCCAGAGCAAACTGGCCCCGAACCATTGCCTGGTGTGTCTGTAGGCTGCTGGCACTGAGATGGGTTGCACAGTACAAAATAAACAAGTAGATAAATAAAGGACTGGGAAAGGGGGAGCACTAAGAAATCTCATTTTTCCTTGTGAATATAAAATTCTGGGTGAAGACAAAGCTAATTGTCTCTCAAAATATAGAAGAAGCTTCAGAAATTACCTGATCCAATCTGCCTACTTTATTGAATAAGAAACTGAGACCAGAGCAGGTAGATGCTGGAGCCAGGAGCAGAAACCACAAACTGTGATCTGCTCCTAGTCTGGTGTTCTTTCCATTACGCTTTTCAAATGACAAGAGGAAATAATCTCTGACAACATAATGAAGACCACTTAAGTAGGTCAAATAAATTGCCCAATGTCACATAGTTAGGAAGTGGCAAAGCTGGGACAAGAATCTAGACATCCAACACTCCAACACCCATTATTTGTACTATTCTACTGTATTTCTTATGTTCCATATAAAACAAAATTTATTTTTATTAAAATATATTTGAGTTTCCTGAGAGAAACTTTATGTTTTTGCTCAACAATAGATTATTTAACTTATCATAAGTACACAATAAGTACTGGTGACTCGTTCATCTGTTTACACATATTGATTGCTTTGAACATATACGTTGTTTATTCTGAATGTGAACCAGTGATGTACTTAAAGGACAAAAGACATGTTCCTTGGTTATAGTTCTCAGGTAGCAAGAACTAATCTCCTCTAAAACTCTTCAGTAATATCTTTTTAATGATATAAAATAAAATATCCTGAATAAGTGAAAGAAGTTTCTAGCTGATCTGTTTTACCCATGTAGAAAGAGATAGCAGAAATAAAAATAAGAGAAAGGCATTGATTTATGCTATCATAGGTCCACAGCCATATTCAACTCTATTGATTTCATTTTCCTGAAGAAAGATTTGGCTGATAGGAAAGTAAGAAAATGACTGGGGGAAAATTTCTCTTGTTTAAGTAAATTTATCTTGACTCCCATAATAATTTGGGATTTGTTCCTTGAGCATCTCTTTCCAATTATAAGTTTTCAATTTCTATTTTTATTTTAATTCCTCAAGCTTCATCTTTTATGTCATAGTCACTAGGGCTGAAGGTATGGCTCAGTGGTAGAGCACTTGCCAAGCTTATGCAAGGCCCCAGACTCAATCCCTAGAACTGGAAAAAAAAAAATTTATAACACAGTCACTGAAAATCTGACTATTGACTATAAATCTAGTCTGAAATTCCCATTATAGTCCCTATTATTCTGAAATCAATATAAAGTTAAGACACAGTGTTTTATTTGGAGACAACACAGTACACTTATTCATATATGCTGTTCATAATATGCTAAAAATTGCCTGTCTTAAAATAGACTGTATAAAGAAATATACAAAAATAAGACTTATGGCAAGCATAATCTCATTTCTCTTATTCTTTTTAAATACTTCAATGTTGTCTTTTGGTAGTTTGAAATTGCCTTTAACATACTGCAATGATTAAAAATAGACAGTACAAGGTCAATGTATTTTTATGTTTTTAAAATCTAGAATGCATGCTTTGTGAGTTTGTTGAATTATATGTGAATTTAGGTAAACTAAATCTCTTTTCCCATATATTCCTTCCTTACTGTACAATCTTTAAAAAAAAGAAAAGCCAGGCGCAGTGGTGCACGCCTGTAATCCCAGCACTTGGGAGGCTGAGGCAGGAGGATCACGAGTTCAAAGCCAGCCTCAGCAATGGTGAGGCACTTAGCAACTCAGTGAGATCCTGTCTCTAATAAAATACAAAAAAGGGCTGGGGATATGGCCCAGTGGTGGAGTGCCCCTGAGTTCAATCTGAAGAAAACAACAAGTTCGTGGTTGCTTAATGCATTTTAAGCATTCCATATACAATTATTTCAAATATACAGTTTAAAATTCATTCAAATAGAGGATTAAATTTAATTATATTAATAAAATACCCCAAAATAAAGATGTTATTAAACATTAATAAACATTAGATCATGTATGTAATACTGAGAAAAATTTGGGAATTCGTATAAAAAGTTAAAAAGAACTACTTCAATAAGTGAATAAAGGGAAAGAAAGTACAAATTAACATAAGTAGTATAAATAAACAATAAACTCACAAAGAGGTGTTCATGATTATTAACATGATAAAATAATACTTTTTACATAGTTACTTGATTAAATTTAAAAATTGGTAACATTCAAAGCTTTCAAGGGCATGGTAAAAAGTGCCTTCATATATATTTGGTGTGCATAGATATAGGTTGGAAAGTAATCTGGAAATATGTACATAATTTCTAAATTTATATACCCTTTGCCAATAATTCAACATCTAACAATCTATTTTCTCTAGTATAACTGCCTAACCATAAAAGCACATACATGCACGTTCACTTAGTCACAGACTCTCATTCAGAATAACAGTTGCAAAGTATTTAAAGTTACAATGTTAGTAAACAATAAAATAAGAGCAAGAATTACAGCAAAATTACTACAGAACTACTATTAAAAAGGAATGAGATTCTATCCCATAAAGGTACACATGAGTATTAAGAAGTGAATGAAAGCCAGGCGCGCGGTGGCGCATGCCTGTAATCCCAGCACTTTGGGAGGCTGAGGCAGGAGGATCGCAAGTTCAAAGCCAGCCTCAGCAATGGCGAGGCACTTAGGAACTCAGTGAGACCCCGTCTCTAAATAAAAATACAAAAAAGGGCTGGGGATGTGACCCAGTGGACGAGTGCCCCTGAGTTCAATCCCCAGTACCAGAAAAAAAAAAAAAAAAAAAAAAAAAGTGAATGAAAAAAGTCAAACCAATGTTTGTAGCACGATAACATTTTTGTAAAGATAGTAATTAACAAATGTTATAAATTTATCAGAGTATATCTGTGTGTACATATAGTTTCATGTTAAATCAGAAAAATGTACTTAGTAAATTTAGTAGTAATTACTTCATGGGAGTGGAATTGACCAAGTCAAACATGATAATGACTTTCACAGTGTTTAAAACAAACAAACAAACAAACAAAGAAATAATTTAAAAAACCCCTGAGGTTATCATTTTTCTTTATTAAAATTACAAGTTGAAAAAGCATGACAAGCCCTGGACATAGCTCAGTGATAGAATGCTAGCCTAGCATGCATAGGGACCTAGGTTCAACCCCTGGTATCACAAAGCAAGGAAAGAAATAAGGAAAAAAGTAGATAAAGAAAAAACGGTAGCATATTTGTTATTAATCAATAGATGTATATAAATATGTTGGATCTACTAAATAAAATGAAGGTATTCTGAATGTGAAGAACTCAAAGAAAGTATTTGGACTGTGGCCCAGGTACAGTTAGCGCCACTAGAAATGGCTGAGCTCTGAAAACTAGCTAAATATCTGTGATGAAATCCCTTTGGTAATCAAGGTTACCCAGGGACAGTTATCCAGTTGATATATTGGAAAGTGAGCAGAATATTGCACTAGAAGAATTGGCTATATCAGTCATGAAGTCACAATCCACGAGAAGAGAAAGCAAAGTCCAAAGAACAAGACAAAGATGCAATGAAATAAGCTAAAATATTAATTTGAGGTTAACTTGCTGAACTAAATGCTCTGGAGACCTGACAATATCATGACAGGAACACAACTTACTTAAATAAGAAAAGATTTGTCTCATATCTTTATTCACAATTGCATTATACCACTAGTAAAAAATAATCATTTTCCTTTACCTTGTCAAAAAATATAGATGTTCTCTAATCTGTCTTTTGCTTCTCAGTGTCACCTTTCAGTTTTTTAGTTCACCAGACTCACAATTACACAGTTCTATTTCTATTTTTTCTCTTTTGCTGATTTCTATAAACCTTAAGAACTATAACCCCAAACCACATGTTGTTCTTTCAATTACTAAAATAATCTTGATCCTTTTCTTCATTTCTCTGATAAACCGTCTACAGAAGTGTCAAGATAATCTTTTTCAAATTACTTTTTTCTTACAAATTCTAACTCTTCCCAAGAACACCAGCTGTGATGAAATATCCTCTCTCAGACAGCCCCACTCCCAGACTCTACTTTCTCAGATGGTTTTCTTTGCCACTAGCCTGGATAACTTTCCACTTCTTCATCTCCATAAATTGAGGAAAGTTTTCCTTTAAGTATAATAAAACAGAGTGATAAGATCATGGGCTCTGAAACAAGATTCAATTAATTTTAAAATTTAAATTCATTACATTGTAACTGTATAATTTTGGGTTATAATGTAACCACTCTAAGCCTAGATTTTACTTTCTTTCTTTCTTTTATTTTGGTACCAAGATTGAGCTCAGGGGTGCTTAACCACTGAGCTACATCCCCAGGTCTCCAAAACTTCAACCCCCAACCCCCAACCCCAACCTGTCCCTCTTTTTTGTTGTTGTTGTTTTGTTTTTTTGACAGGTCCTCACTAAGTTGCTGAGGCTGGCTTTGAACTTGGGATCCTTCTGCCTCAGTCTCCAGAGTCACTGAGATTACTGGCATCCATCACAATGCCCTGCTAAACCTTGATTGTTTTATCCATAAAATACCATAATGATATTTTTCAGTTCATAATGTTATTATCCATATCTTGTTGTTGCTTGGGCACAGAGTCTGACACATAAATGCTCTTAAACATTTTTATCACTTTCATTGTCAATTTTAGGAATGTCAGCATTTTTCTTTCATTTTTTAGTGTTTCTTACCATTGTATAAATGTAGACTTCCAAAAATAGTCAAAATATTTTTGTTCACTTACAAAATATTCCAGTGTTAATTATAAATAAGAAATAACTTACCAGTATGAAGTATGCAGAATTTAACTTTGACAATGCTCTCCTCATGTTTTGGGTTCTGTTTTACCCCATCATATATGCATATATTTCTTTCCATAGTCTGTTCTTCTAGGTGAAAACCCTCCCTCAAAACTTTATCAATCCAAGACAAAAGACACTCAAGAGTGAAGATTAATCTAAATGTCTGTGCCCTGGAATACTTTATTATTCTTCCTAGTTAAGAATAGTGTTATTTTAATGAGCTAAAATTCACTAAGGAAAAATGAATATATCAAATGAATAAAAGGGAATCTTACCTACTGACTCAAAGGAAGTATACCTGGATTCCCAGGAACTATATAGAGTAAACAGGTGGCTTTTCTCTCCATTTCCTCTCTGACATTCATTCCCAGGCATATTCATTAACTAAATATTCAATACATTTTATTTGAAATCAGATTTATCTATTTATTTTCAATTTATGCATAGCTGAAATTGGCCATCAGCCTTTGGAATATATAACCTTAAGATGTCTGGATCCAAAAATTCTCTGAATATCCCTGGGACTTTAATATAAAATTTATAGAATAGGATTAGGCTTACACAACCAATAAGCTGAATAGTTTTAAAGCAAATGTGTGTTGTTGTCCAATAAAAAATGATCAGAGGTCTCAGATCAGTTGCTCATTAGCAGAATCCATGGGCCACAGCAAATTCTCTGGGAAAAAAAAAAAGAAGAGATTGGTGAATTGACTAGCACATTATCAACATCTTCTTTCCCTAAACACCTACCAACACTTTAATTAATATCGCAAAAGAATCCACATTCTCTCCATAAATGATAATAACTCTTTAGACATTCTTAAGGCACTAGATGTTATTTGCTCTTCTATTGTGATGCCAAGTAGCTCTTTTTTTTTTTTCATTTTTCATTATCTTCTACACTGTTAAAACTAACAGTTTAAGAATTTAATTAACAACTGACATTAATCTAGGTTCATAGTCAATTTAATGAAATTTTAATTTAACTCAGTTAAAATTTGGGAGAATGGGAATTTATTTTTAAAAAATCAAGAATTAAAGAGAAATTGGAGAGTGTGCTTATCTTGTTTTTTACTCAACCTCTTTCACCAAATGCCTCATTTCCCAGGGGCAGCAAGGTGCTTTCCAAGACTTCAGTACATTCTTTCCAAGACATCAGTGGTAAGGAATCCCATGATACTTTCCTTTTCTATTGATCCTCATAGACATTTTTGACAGGCTACATTTTTAAACTAAAGTACAAGTGGAAAACCACCTTTTCAGATATACTGTTCATCACACATTTTATTAGTCAGTATTATTGAGCATGTAACATTCTTTGACCTGGAATATTTTAACAAAAATGATGTACAAATCAAATATAATCCCAGGCCATTTCAGTATTCCACCTGAAAAAATCAAGAGTGGTGATAACCAAGTCTATCCATACATTAGAATCAGATGGACTCAGATGAGAGGTTTATAACCTTCTAGTAGCTCAAATCTACCCCCCAGCCAATTTAATCAGAATCTTTGGTTGTGAATCCACTCATTTTTTTTTTTTCAATTTACCTTAGATATTTTAATGTGTAGCCAGGTTTAACAAAAGCTATAAAGACACATTAGAAGCAAATTTTAGCCTACAGGATATACTTCTCTAAATGTAAAAGAAAAAAGAAAGAAGGAGGAGAAGAAAATCAGAAAGAATCTAAAGGAAATGAGGAGGGGGAGCAATAAAAAACAAAACAGAAACAAATGAAAAACAAACAAACAAACAGAAACTATGCTTCCTGGGAAAGAGGACTAAGAAGAAAGGCTGCCATTCCTTCATAGGGAAAGCTGTCACTCAGTCAAAACTCCCAAAGCTGTCTTCTCCATCTCAGGAATGGAGCAGAGGGTACCACATTCAAATTGCACTGTTCTTTATTCACCTACTCTGTTTAAATACAAAGAGAAATACAGTATGTCATTCTTTTTTTTTTTTTTTTTTTTTTTTTTTTTTGGTACCAGGGATTGAACTCAGGGGCACTCGAACACTGGGCCACATCCCCAGCCCTTTTTTTTTTTTGTATTTTATTAGAGAACAGGATCTCACTGAGTTGCTAAGTGCCTCGCCATTGCTGAGGCTGGCTTTGAACTTGTAATCCTCCTGCCTCAGCCTCTCAAGTGCAGGGATTACAGGCGTGCGCCACCACACCTGGTCAGTATGTCATTCTTACTGAGACGCTATGTATCTAAGGTAAGGGCTAGAAAAATACTGAATAATAATTGTGATCTCCAGGGTCTCAGTATCTTTCCTCCAGAAAGTAGACTTAGACAAGTACCTTAATCAAACTGCCTCTCAATATCTTTGCTTCTAAAGTTTACTGAATTGTTATGCTTGCTTAGTCAACCATCTTATTTATTCTAGGAACTGGTATTGCTGAGCTATCTCTTGGCAGACATTGTATTCAGAGCTAGACTTTCTACATGGATCACATAAGCTTTCTGCTTACAAAATTCTTGTAGTCTGGTGAGCTGCCAAGTAAGTGGTTATAGTGCAATGTGAGTTGGAAATATGGGGAGTTGAATGAAAAACTATAAGAGGTCAAGAAAGATTTTTCTTAGGTGTGCCATTTTGGTAAGTGTTCAAAAATGAATGAAGATGTTACAAATATAAGAGATTCAAGAGTGGTGTGGCAAACAGAAACAGTGGGAGCAAAACTTTTATTTAACGCCATCAGTTCAGTGTGGTTGAATTTCAGATTTGAGATGGAGAAGTGGGAAGATGAAGTCTCATCAGAAGGGACAATTATTGAGGGTCAGTGTGTGTTTTTATGCACTGATTGTGGTATAATGAGATTAGAACTATCAGTCCAGTATCTGTGCAAAGGATGAGTTAAAGAATGGCAAGACTGTTAGGGATATAGTTAGAGATTGAAGCAATAGTCCAGAGGAGAAAGCCGTTCCAGAAATAAAATTCTAATATTATATTAGAGAATGAGTGAAAATATGAACTCATATCCTCCATAAAACAATACCTATAGTGTTTTTTAGTGTATTGTAATTTCCATTTTCATAAGAATTCTATTTCCAAATATATAAATATTTATAAATTTGAGGCCAAGTTTTTGTTATCTTCCATTAACTACCAGTAACAAAATTATATTAAGATGAGAATGACTAAAACTAGAAGGCTGACTAATAATACTGTGTTTGGAGATACTTACAGATTTCTACACAGTTCTACACATCTTTACTTATCTCTGTCCAGCCCTGGGGATTTTCAGAGAAAGCACATGCAATGTTAAGTATGTACTTATACTTTAAGCATCAAACCCTTGGGAACTATCAAGTTATCAGTCTTTACTACTGAAAACATAATGCGATTTAAGTACAGCTACTTCAAATAGTTCAGATTACATTTAGGTAATATTTTGAGTGAGATGAAGACAGATTTCTACCCAAATGACTTGTTTAATCACCTCCATTCATGTACCAGGTAGTGTCTTTTTATGCAGTCCACCAAGGATATAGAAAGTATCCTCTCCAGAAAAGGATAGGTCTTTATGTTACTGAGGTCTGGACAAGTATAATCAAATTATTCTTTCTTCCAAAAACAAAAATAAAATGTGATATTTGTGATCCTTTAAACTTCTTCATAAAGCTTTTGAAGGAAGTCTACCAAACTGAGCTTAATGCCCTGAAAATATTCTTTTCATTCACTTCATTTTAAAAAATATTTCTTTAATTGTCAATGGACTTTATTTAATTAGTTTTATATGTGGTGCTGAGAACCAAACTCAGTGCCTCACATATGCTAGGCAAAGTGCTCTACCACTGAGCCACAACCCCAGCCCTCATTCACTTCATTGTTAATCCACAAAGGATGTTATAAGTAAAATAAGAAATACCTTGATGCAAGTAACTAATGTTTGCAATGTTTCATTGTTTATGGCTACAAACAATTTTTTTATCCCATAGAGTAGACTCAAAAGCCACAGCCAATTCAGTTACCCATGGAAGCATTTGCATTTCATCTACCCAAAATGCTTATCTTTCAAACTCATAGAATATGCCTGTTCCCCAGTTTACATGGTGTCTCTTGCTTTTCTAATTGGGTCCAGGAAAGAGAGACATCTGAGGCCTCCAAAAGACATGTATTTTAAAATACTCAAATAATTTCTCTACTTCTGTCAAAAGAGAAGGAGGAGGAGGAAGAGGATGAAAAAGAGGGAAGGAAATGAGTGAGCATGGAGTCACTTGACTGTTAGTTTTGGACAGAAAAGTTTATACCACATGCCCAGGAGAGACTTTAATATCTTTACACTGAAGCAGCACTCCAAGGGAAACTCTAGAATGGTGCCCCTCCCATTTGACAAGCTCCATATCAAATTATAAAAAAGCAGATTGTGATAATGCTTTAATTATTTAATAGTAATTAATTTCATTTACTTTCAAGTTACACAGGAGAAAAATAAAGACTAATTTTCCAGTTCTAAATATCAAGTTAAATCAGTGCTAGGATAAAAGATAGGACTTTTCTGGACTTTAGGATACCATGAAAAAGTTAGTGATGCAGGAAGTCACCAGTGTTCACTGCATGAGAAACCCTCAGGGAAGGTCAGGGACAGACTTGTTATTGTCCTGGAGAACATGTTGGTAGTGATTAAAATAAACTGAATTGTGGAATAGTAAATAGTTCAGGAAGTGGTACTTTTGTTGCCACATAGATCTACATGAAGTGATTCATGGATCATCTGATACCCTCTTGGTAACTAGAAACCACTTCCATCATTTGTTATGAGGCCACAATAAAAGCTTAAAATTGTAAATTCAAAATAAAATGCTTTGTGTATTAGACACAACTATATATTGCATGACCTCAGAAACTGCGTTATTTATAGTCAGAAACTTTGGTTATAGGATGACTTTTCCACTGCAGTTTGAACTGCTGCTGGTAGATGGCACTGTCAGGATGTGATTCATGGTTACTGAGAAACATATTTCCCACCCTTCTCAGAATTTTACAAGCCACTCCATATTTGCAGTCTGTTCAGGGACTTCTCTTAGGTATTAAACTTTCTGAGAATTAATTTTCCAGCTAATGATCAGAAATGTCATTATATTTTGTGAAGTATTTGGGTTTGATTATTGTTCTAGACATTATTATATTTCTGGTGTTCCTGACAGATGCTCACTTCACCAACACTTAAGCATATTTTCTAATTTTTCCTTTTTTTTCTTTTTCTTTTCTCTTCATGTTTCTCCCTACATTTGGGACATCATGATGAATTATGCAGATCTGGATAGTAGAAGCTCTTTAAGGAACAAGACCCTTTTTGTCTACAGCTGTAACTATATTCTCTTCAGTGAAATTTTCCATTCTAGAATATGTAAGCCTTTAAAATTATGCAGCACTAAAAAAAAAAAAAAAGGAAAAGAAAAAAGAAAATAAATTCCCTTATCTTAGTCACTGAAGACTATCTTGTTCATGTAAGAGGTTAGCAAATAATTTGAAAATGTAAGATAAAGGATTCTGAAGTTTGTAGGTAAAGCAAGTAATTCAGAGGGAAAAAACACAGGAACCAAACAAAGAAATATATCTTTCAGGTTCAGTTTCCTTAGTGCTAGAGTGGTAGAGTCAGCCATTTTTTATGGTTCATTCAACACAAGTTCAAAACATCTGACCACTGGAAAAATAGGGATTTTCCACATTCACATATTATGGGTCATTTATTGAATAACAACAACAACAACAATAATAAAACACTTCTTAGAAGTTTGTCCCTAAATCTACTCCATTATTAAAAATCAAAATTGAATTTCCTAGAGTAGTTATCTCCTGTTGTTTTATATTCCAAATTTAAAATACAAACTTTTAAATAATGCAAAATACAGTGTTTGGCAAAATGTTTTTGTTCAATGGATTACAAAATTAAGAAGTTACATCTGTCATCTAAAAATGCCTATTTTCTCATAATTATAGATTAAAAAGTTCATAAAAACCTTAAATATTTTCAAGATTGGCTTTCCATATTTAAAGCAAGTAAGGAGTATTCTTGAAGATAACATATATGACTCATGTTTTCTCTGTAAAAGTCACACAGCATTATATACTTGCTAAAATTATGAAACTGGAAAAGGAAAAAAATATAAAAATATTCTTTCATCTAAATTAAATATATCATTAGCATTGTTTATCTGTGTAGATTACTTTTATTTCCAGCTATAACCTTATACTTATTGCATCATTTGGATGTGTGACTTTGTCAGACATATAATCTTTAGCATATGCTATGTTGAAAGAAATGTTATGCAGTGTGAAATGGTGGTTCATATTTACTTATGAGAATTGTATGGAAGTTAAAATTCCCTTAGGGAGACAAGAATTTGGGGACCCAAATATATATCCTCCTGACATCAGGACAGAACTGTGGGAAAGAATGAGACAGTAGTGACACAGGATAAGTTTCTTTGTTTACAAAGAACCGTGATCTTTTTGACCTCATTTTAAATCAAGTCAATGACTTTCAGTCACTCGTTATTTTTTTTATTCTTTTTTTACTTTTCTTGTTCTATTCTAATAGTCTGTTAGTGGGTTTATTGGTGTGTGAGTGAGGGATGATCTATATACACATGTATATATTAACTTATATTAATTGTATGTATAAACTCATGTATTTACACATATACTTAGAATATGTACTTAGAGTTTTAGAATATCAGAGGTCTAACTTATTTTCAAAACTATTTGAGGATTTGTCATTAGAGCAATGGTAATTATAAACTATGCACATTGAAGCTACTCTTATTTGCATCAGCCTTGTATCATAAACCTGCATGAGCATTTCTCCTTTAAAAATAAGCATTCCTGAAACTCCCAGATTTGGCCTTGTTAGTGTAATATACCTTTTTAAAGAGACTTGTTTGGAAAAAATTTTTTTAAGTTAAAATAAATGTCATTTTATGATCTCCTAATTAGTTCAGGAAAATCTGTTTTGTCGTGCAGCATATCAAACAGTGTTAAAAGACAAATGTTGCATTTTATAGGTGTTGTGAAAAAAGTCACATGTCTTTAAATCAAACTCCTTCACAAGAAAATATTTCATATTCAAATATACTAAATGTAAAATCAAAACAATTGAATAGAATTTGACAAGGAATCAGAAATTCCGCTCAGAGCTTCTAACTGCCGTTTGCATTCCTTGATTCTATCAATATTATTTTGCCTCAATCTCTCCCTTTTTTTGAAATTCAGCTCAATTTTGGGGTTGTTTTTAAATTAAAATACAATTGAAAATGCATATTATATTATGTATTTTATATAACAATGTAGAGATGCATGTGGTAGTAATTGTAAAATGTAAATGTGAAATTTTACTTAATATACATTGATTAATGACAAAATATCTTGGTATTTCTCTATACCTGGAGATGGACTCAAATAAATTTTCAAGCATAGAGTATTTCAAATTCAGGCTTGCTTTCTTCCTGTGGAGAAGGTATCTTATGAATTGAAAATAAACATGAAAATTGAATAGGAAGAAAGCATGTTTTCATATCATGTCATTTTCTTTTTATCATATGTATGGCAAAAATAAACACTGCTCTCTTGGTTCCTATTCTACTTTGATGTGTTGTGTGGATTGCATGCTCACAAACACAGAGTGAGAAAGGGAATCTGTCATTTGTGTTAATAATTAGGATTTAAGTTATCTGTGTTCTGAAACTTAAAAACAAACAAACAAACAAACAAAAACTACTGTAGCTCCTCTAACTGGAAAAGCCATCAAAAAGTGATGATTTATATAAATGAAATTCATTATTTGCCAACTTCTGGAAGGGAATATGAAGTCTTTATCTGAGCTGAAAAATGGTAACTTCAATGTACACAGATTAATTTCATCCATCTTTAGTTAATTGCCAATTTAAGATATCTATTCACTTTTGTTTAAAGATTGGAATACATTTTTGTAGGACTTAATAGATAGCTGTTGAGCAAATGAATAAAGTTAGTGTTAAAAATACTGGCTATATTTTCAACCTGACCCCTCTTCAGCCTATGTGTTGTACATAAATAGCCCTCCCTGTACTGATATTGCAAAAAAAAAAAAAAAAAAAAAAAAAAAAAAATGATTAAACACAGGAAAATTCAGACAAAATCCCCAGTTCTGATGCTGCAATCACAGCCCAATTGTGACAGTGGAATAGGAAGAGACCTCCTGGTTGCAGTCTTTGGCACTGCAGCTCTAAGTTACTGTCAAACCAATATCAAGGACAAGAGGTCTGGGAGAACCAGGAAAGAAGGAAAACTGGGGGTGGAAGGAAAGGCTCTGCTAGGAACACACTTCTCTGTCAAGGAATCCTCTTACCACCCTGTTGGTGCTTCTCCAAGATCTGAATTTGGCTGCATGATTCCCTCTGCTGACTCTGCCTGTTCCCACCAAACTCCAAATATTCTCTAGTTCCTTCTTCAAACAGAATATCATTGACATCTTCATTCCTGCTCTCCTTTCCCTGAAGGAAGAACAGGGAACCCCACTGGCATTGGAAAGAATCTTCATAGCTATTAACAAACAGAAAGGAAAGCTGTGCTTTTATCTTCCTCTAATTTTCCCCCTCTTCCTCCCTTTGTCTTTCCCTTAGAGAAAACAGGGACTTAAAAAGCATGCAGGAACAATAGCTGTAAGGGGTATGGGAATGTGTGATGTGGTTCCTGTAAAGTCCTGAGTGCTCCTAGGCATTCTCATTGGCAACAAATCTCTGAGCATCTTCTTTTATCTTTTGGAGCATTACCTCTGAAGGAAAAGTGATGGGTGAGACTCATATTCCCAGAACTGGTGGGGTAGGCCAGGAGACAAAAGTCTGCTGTCTTCAGCTTCATCATTTTCTGTCACTACCAGACCTGACGGCGTAAATACTGCCCTTCCTTACCCAGAATTAAAATGAAGTAAGTACATCCCAGAAATTACATGAAGCAAGAAATGGGACTAGAGTCAAAGGGAACAAAATTAATATAATAGTGTGTGTGTGTGTGTGTGCTGTAAATGTTTTAGGCAACTTCATATTTGAGGGAGTGAGATAGAAAGAAATCAATGTAATAGGAGAGGAAGGTTAGTAATTCCCCTGGACTATCATTTAAAAGATTTTTCTGAATCTCTAAACTGGAAGGAAGATTCTTAGTGATGTTTGGGCTTAAGGGACATATTTAAGTTGGGTGGATGTGTATTGAGAATGCATCTCCATTTTCAATCATGCAATGATTTCCTAAAAAAGAATTGCCTTTCTTTGTTTTCAGACACATTAGACACTGGCCCAGAATGTTCACAGAAAGTTACAGAAGTGTGTGAGTTTCCAAGAATAACAGAAAAATTGTAACACTTGTCAGCATAAAACAATGAACCTGCAGACTGGCTGAAGCACGATATATATGACAACAGTCTTGCATTGTAACAATTCTTTTCTATGTGAAAAATTTGAGTTTATTTCTAGAAATTTCATTTCCATCTTCATTTTTCCATACTTTCAGCCCTCACTCTGTCTCCAAATTCCAAAGTGACTTTAGTAAAAGAAATTTGCGAAATTAATGCTTCTAGTTAATCCCAGAAATACAAAATCTTGTGCATGCACTGAGAGTGTGAGGTTTTTCATTTTCCCTGCAAATATGCTCTGGAATTCAGTTTAAGGAACACAGTTCCCATAGTATCAACTTTCCAATCTGTGTACATTTACATGTGAGTAACAGAACCATTTTTGGCTTAGAATTATTGCAATCCAGGTTATTATCAGGCTTACAACAATAATAAATAGACTTTTGAATAAAGTAGCATGTTGATATTATGTAAATTAAAGCAATATGAAGCTAACTTTGTAAGATTTCAAGTGGAAAGTAGTCACAGATCAATAGTCTAACTTATTCACATAATCTGTACCATAAACAATAGTGTGTGTGTGTGTGTGTGTGTGTGTGTGTGTGTGTGTGTGTCTGCTTCACTGCCTCAAGCATCTCTCATAGTACAATGGCTCCCCTAAGAGGGTTACAATATTCCATTGACTGCTCCGTGGATTCATTTGTTGTGAGTTATTTCTAGCTAGCGGAAAGCATGCAGTTAAATTTTGGGTATTTTTCAAGTAGGCACTCTATGATTTTACCAGACTGTTTCTGTAGGAATAAATCTGTGTATTATTTGTCTAGTCAAAAACAGAGCATGCTGACATGGAATCAGTGGGGGATTGGAATGTGGATCAGAGTTGGAGGGAAGAGTAAGGAGCAATGTGCTTATTTTAATAATACACCCAGGATGAAAAAAACAAAATGTTCTTTTATTCCTGCCCCCCAAATGAATAAGTTATGGAAATGATGTATACATGGAGTTATATTCAGGAAAACCTTTATCTGTTTAACTCCACTGCACAAATATTTAATTCATCTTTATATTATGTCATTGTGCTGTCACTGGGCTCTGTTCTCCACATTTCTTATTATATTTCATCATCTTAAGTATCATCTTATGGTACTTAACTTAGAAACATAAGTATACAGTTCTCAAAGTTCTGGGAATATATTCCCTACTTACCTCCTCATTGTATACATAAAAAGAGCAAGTACTGGGGTTGGGGTTGTGACTCAGTGGTAAGAGCACTTGGCTAGCATGTGTGAGGCCCTGGGTTCGATTCTCAGCACCATATATAAATAAATTAATAAAATAAAGGTCCATCAACATCTAAAAACACTTTAAAAAAAGAGCAAGTACTCACACACACACGCAACCCCCCATATACACATACATGTGACTTTTATCATAAGAATGCTCAATGAGAAGTACAAAAGGAACCCTCAAAACTTAAATAAGAAAATGAATAACATGATTAAAAAATGGACCAAACTCTTGAACAGATGCCTCATAAAAGAAGATATACAGATGGCAAATAGCAGATGAAATGACATGCCACATCACATATCACCAGGGAAATGGAAAGTAATTAAGAAATATTCCTACATGTGTGTTAGAATGATCAAAATACAGGTTACTGATAATACCAAATGCTGGCGGGGATACAGAGCAATAGGGTCTCTGAATCATTGCTTGTGGAAATGCAAAATGGCATAGATATTTTGGAATATAGATTTTACATTTATTACAAAAGTAAACACGTGTTTATCATATGATCTAGCAATCAAACTCCTTGATATCTACCCAAAGGAGGTGAAAATTTGTATCCTCACAAAACCTGCACATGGATGTTTATGGGAGCTTTATTCATAATGCCAAAAACTTGGAATTAACAAAAATGCCCTTCGGCAGGTAAATGAAAACAATAAATGTGGTACATCAGGACAATGAAATACTACTCAGCTATCAACTCATAAAAAGATAATGGAGGAAACTCAATTGTATATTAGTGAAATAAGCCAAGGTGAAAAGCTACATACTGTTGAGATTCCAATTATATAACATTCTGGAAGGGGCAAGACTGGAGATGGTAAGATCAGCAGTTCACTAGGTTTGGGTTGAGGGAAGGATGAATAGGAAGAGCACAGAGGTATTTTAAGGCAGTGAAACAATTCTGTATGATACTATAATGATGGACACATGTCATTATATGTTTATCAAAAGTCAAAGAATGATGCAAAACACCAAAAGTAAGCCCTAATATAAAGAATGGATTTGGGGTGAAAATGATGTATCTGTGTAGGTTTATGTATAGTAACAAATGTAACAAATGCTACAGGTTTAATAGTAACTGAGGTTGTTTATGAGTGTGGCAAATATTACTGTAAATCTGAAATTTCTTTTTTTTCTTTTTTTTGTGGTATCAGGGATTGAACTCAGGGGCACTCGTCCACTGGGTCACATCCCCAGCCCTTTTTTGTATTTTTATTTAGAGACAGGGTCTCAATGAGTTGCTAAGTGCCTCGCCATTGCTGAGGCTGGCTTTGAACTCGCGATCCTCCTGCCTCAGCCTCCCAAAGTGCTGGGATTACAGGCATGCGCCACCGCGCCCGGCAAAAATCTGAAATTTCTATAAAAAATTAAGTGTATCACAAAATTAAAACAAAAATCTTAGAAGAATGCTTTTCTTTAAGAAACCAATTATATATTTTTAAAAATTATCCATAACACCTTTCCATCCAAGATATAAAATGCTTTTTATTCGTTGTATTCTAACTATAATGTGCTTAAGATCTTGTCAGTACTTCACAGGCATTTTTACTAGTCATCACAATAATAAAAATTAAAATAGATCCTAAAGTTTAAATTCATCTTATAAGTGGGAACATGAATGAATTTGAAACAGTTACATGTTATGACTAATTCTTGATCTTTTGCAATGATGAAAGAGTTAAAATCATATATTGTCTGACTTTCATTTTAGCCATAAATTCCAACTTCTTTTCAGCTGAATCATTTTTTTTTTTTTTTTTACAGCTGAAAAGCAAGATAAGGCAAATTCTGTTTGATCTGTGTAATGATTTATCTTCTTGTCTTTCTTTTGTTCCTTTTCCCTGCCCTTTTGAAACTACTAAATTAATGGTGGAAAAATTGGCTGCTAATTAATATAAATTTTTAGAAGAATATAGCAAAATAAGTGTAAAAGAAATTCAACAATTCTGGATTTCTCAAAACTGGGCAATTAAATTTTACCTGAAATTATCAAAAATGTAGAAGTACAAATTTATATTCTTCTAAGCTTGTCTGGTACTGAGATGTATGAGATGAATCTGAGTCCTAAAGGTAGGTGAAGTCCATTTCATTTTGTATAATTTTCAAGAATAGTTCTAAGTTTTAAAAAAATTTATTTTATTTGTTGTGACTATTTAAGTTTGTTTGGTTTTGTGTATGTAATACATAATAAACCCTCAGATACACCAGTTCTGTTTTGGGTAATTTATGCTTCTGCAATTGGAACCATTAATATCTGCTCAGAGGCTTCCTAAATAGAACACAAAATCCATGACTAACATAAATGACAGTTGTACAGATGACTAGGCAAATCCTTTTCACGATGAGAAACAAATGACAGTTGTACAGATGACTAGGCAAATCCTTTTCACGATGAGAAACAATATAGCAAGTGTTCTACATATTTCAGTTAAATTAATGATTGGATGACTTAGTGGAATTATGAATGGACATTCCCAAAGGGTTCCCATAAATAAACCTGAAAGTCTTCCTCTAACACATGAAGTTTTTTAACCAATAAAGGTGAAAAAAAATGTTTTTTCTTTTTCTAATGGTGTATTTTATGATAGTAAAATTTATATTAGTAATACTCAACATGCAGTATTCTAGGAACCATTCCATTTGTAAGTCTTTAAAAATCCTTTTGCTGCTGGATGAAATGGGAACTATTATAACCACAGTTTTCCTGCAGCACTGCAGTTATGAATGGTCTTTTTCTAAGTGGCATTTCCATCACATGGATTGAATTTTAAACTATTTTTTTCAATGACCAATCAGACATTATAAAATAGTTATGCTACTGACTTGGTATGTGTTCAGTGTCAAGCCACGTTTTTCCATTGACAGCTTGAGAAGGTTGTAAAACCATTAAAAATTTAAACTTGTGGTTCAAAGGGGGTTTCTGCAGTTAGGCTGCTTTTAATTTTCTTTTTCTATTTAGTGAACACCTGCCTTTCCTTGGGTGTTAAACTAATGTACAACTGGTTGGATTTTGTTTTTAACACAGATAAAAATAGAAAAATATTAAATATTTAAAGTAAAATAAAAAGGAAGGTATTATTTATAGTTAGACTTTTCATGTTCCTAAAAATAGACTTGTAAGATTATTTTTAATATGTATTTAATCATTTAAGATAATGGCATATTACTTAAGGAAAGAATGACTTCTTCTGTGTGACTGTTGGAGGTTCTAGAAGAGTAATTTAAGAGGAAACAGCCTTTTTCTACTGTCACTATTAATTTGAGCACCAAAACGAATAGCGATTCTCTTAAAGGACAACATTGTATTATCTACATTTGAACAAAAGCACCTCATATGGTATTCAACACATAGAAGGCATTTGATTAATAACTGCTAAACTGAATCAAAATAAATACCTTTTGAAACAGTCTTTTTCTTTTTGTCAAATAGCTTTTGAACACTGATTTCATATCCAGCACTCTTTTTGGTGTCCAGGCTGCAGAGGTGGAAAAAAAAAAATTGTTCTATCCTCAAAAAATCCCAGTCTAGTAGAGGAGAAAGACAATGTATAGAAATAATTACATGTAGCTAGACCCTGACTTCACATTAAAATCAACCTAGGAATTAAAAAACAAAGACTACTCACATTACTCTCCCCAGCCTCTGATAACCTTTATTCAACTCTTTATTTCCATGAAATCAATTATTTTTTAGATTCCATATGTGAATAAGATAACATGGTATTTGTTATTCTGTGCCTGGGTTATTTCATTTAACATTCTACAGGCTCATCCATGAGTTACAAATGACAGCACATCATCCTGTTTATGACTGGATAGTATTCTGTTCCATAAATGCACCACGTATACTATATTTACTTTATCCATTCTTATCCACTGGGATGAGGAGAGCTTGATCAATGGGTAAAGTGTTACAGAGAGAAGAATCAAATTCTTGTGTTCTTACATGGTATGGTAATGGAACGATAACAAATTATATATTTCAAAGTAACTAAATGAAAGATTTTAATGTTCTCACCACAAAGAAATGATAAATGTTTAAAGTAATGAACAAGCCTGGTATGGTGGTGCACACCTGTAATCCTAGCCCCTCAGGAGGCTGATGCAGGAGGATGCCATGTTTGAAGCCAGTCTGGGCAGCTTAGCAAGATTTATTTACTTATCACAAAATAAAAGATAAAAAGGTCAGGGGGTGTAACCCTGTGGTAGAGCACCTGTGGGTTCAGTCCCCAGTACTATAAATAAATAAATAAATAAATAAACAAATAAATAAATACAAGCATACATAAAATAATAAAGTAATGGATAAATTAATTATCTTGCTTTGATCATTACACAGGTTTATATGTATCAAAATAACACATTGTACCCCACAAATATGTACGATTGTGTATCAACTAAAAATAAACAAAAAAAATTTCCACGCCCATGTGCCACTCCAAATCAATTGTATATACATATTAAAATAATCAGAACCAGATTTGGGTTTTGTTCTTTTGGCAGTTTTATTGAGGTTGAATTTGATGAGCTCTAAACTAAAAGCAAAATAACATAGAGGTTACTTTACAAACTCAACTATAGAGATGATTATGAAGACAAATAAAGAAGTCAACATGTGTTTAGGAGATAAAATGGGTAAGATTTAACAACCAGTAAAGTTTTATGGCTAAGAGAAATAGAAGGTTCTATAATAAACTATTTCTTAGACCTAGTCACAGTAAGAGGGGATTGATCAGAATGCAAAACACTGTCTGGTTTCTGTCAGAAATTAATCTTGGACAGAGTATATGTATCAGAAACAAAGTCACTCCAATTTTCACATCCCTCTATGCATGCAGTGAAGGCCCACAATTATAGATTATTAAGTCACAAGATTTTATGTAACCAAATATGCATTTTATACAAATCTCAATGAAATTCCAATGAGTGCTAATGTTTTCCTACTGAGCAGATATACTGAATAAAATGAAAATGTTTTGTATCTACTTCACTTACTTTAAAAATGTGAACTATGCTAGAGAATTTCCATATAGCATGTATTATAGTTTTTATTTCAAAAGGTATAAAATATTGTTCAAACTTTTCAGTGATCTCAGTCTCAAGGCTTTCAATATCTCATGTGATTTTCATTTAAGTAGTAATTCTCGTTTCTTAGGAATTTTTATTACCCTCAGTTAATGGGGTATATATAGTATACTTCATTGATGTGATATTGATTTTCCTTCTCATATATTAGTTTCCATAGCTTTGTATTCTATGCCTTTGTAGTGTATGTATCACATACAATTAAATATTGACTCTCAGCATCAACCACATAGTGACATTTGTGTTTTCATCAAATTTTTTTTCAAAAAAATCTATTGGTATTATTGAATGATGATTTTGAAATCCAGTTTGAGATCCTAAATCTAACAAAGCACTACAATTTGGAAGTTAATATAGACGAATAGCAAAGCTCAAATGGGAGGATCTGAAGAAATGTGCCTAGAAGCCCAATTTTTAAATCATTTTAAATTATGTATATTTCCATCTCTTCAAGAGCTATTTATCAGGGAATCCTCAAGTTCACTAAAATGACATTTAGAACATATCTTTTCCAACTAGTTTTCAAGTTACATTGTACTATAAGCCAACACTAAATCAGGTTTTAAGTCAAATAAAATATTTCAATGACTTGTTTAAAAAAAATGAGAAAGTATGCAAATGATACTTAGTGTATGCTTAAAGTTTGAAGGCTACCAGACAACAGCTAATAGCTATTAAGCAATATCTCTGCCAGGCATTGCTCCATTCACCAGACAAGTAGTACCTCTGTGAGTCCTCACTCCAATAACAGTTCAGGCATTATATCCTGCTTACAGATGATGACACTGAGGTGCATTGGACCCATTGCTTGAGGTCATGGAACTAGCATCTGGTAATATGGCCTTCAAATCTAGGCATTCTGACCTGCTCTTAAGCCATTTTCCCTCTCAAACTGCTGCTTCCTGCAGGGGATTTATGGAGACCAGACAAGCACAACTGAAACAATTAGGGGGAAACACTTAGTAGTTTCACATTATCGATTACAAATGCTGTAGGTGCTTAGAGAAAGTAGAAAATCAATAAAGCCTTCATACCATGAGGATATTGGTTGTACTTTTAAAGTATTGAATCTTAATGCCTCTGAGTGCTCTGCAAATTTAGACAAATTATTTTTTGGAAATTTATTGGAAAATTGAGAAGTAACTCTTCTCTGGGTAAAGGTTATTTTTTAGAAGCAACAAATCATATGTGTAGATGACTATGCAAATATAGGAAAAGTGAGTCTTGGGCTTAATCTTGCAGAGTTTAGAAAGCAGGAAAAATGGAAAATGAAAAAGCAAAGGAAGGGACATCTTACTCTGCCTCCAAGCTGCATCAATCTAAACAGGATAGACATTCTCCTGCCTTAAAGGGAGAAGGCTCAGAAATGGTAATAAAATTCTATGGAAATTTAATTCTATGGACTAAATTAGATCTGAATTCAAAATTTATGATGGGAATATTTTTGTTGCATTTCTATGGAAAGATTTTTACATATAATTATCTTTAAAATTTAAGAACAACTTTGCTTCCATGCTTTAAAAAAAGTTCTTCTAGGTCAAAGAAATATTTCTGAGGAGATCAAGTAATAAGGAAGAAAACTTTTTATTCACCTGACTACCCTCTGTGTCTTAATACAAGGGCATTTTCTTTTGACCATTTGGAATATATAAGCTTTTGTGCATGTTGATAAATAATCATGAATATTTATACTATTTAAAGTATCAATTTTCAAAAACATATTTAGAAATTGCCATATAAAATAATACATGATTGAAAAATGTTGATTTTTCCCATTGTGTACCTTTATGAAATACTTTCATGCGTTATCTTGGTTTCAACAGTAACCCTCCAAGATTCATCTCCACCTGGAAAATCAGAATGTGACTTACATGAAAATAGAATATTTAGAGATACTAAAGTTAAGGTGAAGTCATTCTAAAGTGGACTCCAAATTGAATATGGCCAATGTCCTTAAAAGAAGGAAAGAGACACAGTGAACAAGGCCAAACAAAGATGGAGGCAGGAGGGATGCAGCCGCTGCCAAAGAACACCAGGGACTGTTGTCACCCACCAGAAGTTAGAAGGGGCCCAGAGATCTTCCCCAGAGCCTTGGGGGAAATTTGGCCAACACCTATTGTTTTAAACTATATAGTTATTGGTGATTTGTTGGTGATTTGTTATAGAAGCCCTAGAAACAGGCTTACACTCTTCATATGCACCTTCCATACCTGTGTCCTTACCCCTAGTCCTAATAAAATTATGGCTTGAGTCTTTCAAAGCACTTTTCAAGAATTCATAACTCTCACATCCTTTTAAACTATTTGAAATACAGAGCTTTAGACACTGCTTAATTCTTTCACTCAATACTTACTAATCTCAATTCTTACTGTATCAGTTTATAAAATACTTTGACATTATTTTATTTTTTGTGAAGTATGTATGTTTGATCTAATGACTCGATTGTTTTCTATTTTAAGCAACTTTTAAACGTGTTTATAGTACTCTAAACAAATTAAACGTGTAACTCTTGCAATTCTGAGGTCATTTCCTGGGGTGGGGGTTAAAAATTGTGTTGTTTCTTTTTTCTTTCTTTCTCTTTTTTTAATACTCTCAATTTGTAATATAATTTCTCTAAACACTAAAACTCATTGAGTTCTTTTCAAATTAACATGTCTTTATGAATAATGATTTATAGTTCAAAATAAAGTGATTGAGAGAGTGACCCATATGAAACTTTGTAAGTATTCAAAATTTTAAAATACAACATTCCATTTCCTATAAGAAATTATTAGGAGAATGCCTTTTTAAGAAAATTCATTATGTTATGTTTGAGAAAACATGAGAGTTGCTTGAAATTCGTCAATTCCAGATCAATGCATTCTTAGATGCTGAATTGTAATTTATGGTTGAAAAACAAGTGGCAGATTTGTGTAAAAGTGTGAATCTTTTGTAAAATTCATGACTTGCAAAGCACTTTATTTTTACATGTGCTTAAAAATTTATGTTTCACAGTTTTTGAGATCCTAATGAAAAAATTATTTAGTTGACTTTTTTTTTTTTTTTTTTTTTTTTTGTACCAGTGATTGAACCTGGGAGTTCTTAACCTCTGAACAACATTCCTGACCCTTTTTGTCTGTCTGTCTGTTTGTTTGTTTGTTTGTTTTGAAACAAGATTTCCCTAGGTTGCTTGGGGCCTGGCTAAATTGCTGAGGCTGACTTTGAAATTGGAATCCTCCTTTCTCAGCCTCCCAGATAGCTGGAATTGCAGGCATGTGCCACTACACTGGGCTATTTAGTTGAGTTTTATTATCTCAAGTTCTTTTTGGTCAGAATCTTCATGCCTTTCTCCCCACTTCCCTCATCCCCATCCCACCGACCACCTTGGCACCAGGGATTGAACCTAGGGCACTTTACCACTGAGCCATATCACCAACCCTTTTTAAAAACCAACCCTTTTTAAATTTTTTTTTTTGTTTTTTTTTTATTAAGAACAAGAAAATGGAGCAATGTGTAAAACTATCTATCTAATATCAACAAGTGATAGTCAATCTGGGAAAATTTTACAATCCCATCCTGATATATAGAAATGATCCCTCATTAAATGAATACACTTTTTTCTCAGCAGCACAATGTCACAAGGCAAATCTCAGCAATATAAAAAAATAGAAATACTACCCTGCATGCTATGTAGAAAAACTACTCCAACAACTGGAAGCTAAGCAACATGCTACTGAATGAACAAGGGGTTGAAGAAGACATCAAAGAGGAGATTTTGGGACACTATGAAGGCAGTATAAGAGGAAAATTCATTGCACTGAGTTCATTCTTTAAAAGGAAAAAAAACCAACAAATAAACGACTTAACATCACACCTCCAAGCACTAGAAAAAGAAGAACAGATCAACACCAAGAGCAGCAGAAGACAGGAAATAATTAAAATCAGAGCAGAAATTAATGAAATTGAGACTAAGGAAACAATTCAAAGAATTGACAAAACTAAAAGTTGGTTCTTTGAAAAAATAAACAAAATTGACAGACCCTTAGCAATGCTTCAAATTCATTTGTGATGAAAAAGGGAATATTCATTTGCCTAAACTGGATCTGGAGGCAATACACAATTTAAACAGATCGATTACAAGCAAAGAAATAGAAGATGTCATCAAAAAGCTACCAACAAGGAAAAGTCCAGGACCTGATGGGTTTACAGCAGAGTTCTACAAGACTTTCAAAGAAGAACTAATACCAGCAGGGAGCTCTTCCAGACTCTTTCTATGAGGCCAATATTACATTAATTCCAAAGCCAGGCAAAGACACATCCAAAAAAGAAAACTCTAGGCCAATATCTTTAATGAACATAGATGCAAAAATCCTCAACAAAATTCTGGCAAATCGGATACAAAAACATATCAAAAAGATAGTGCACCACGATCAAGTGGGGTTTATTCCAGGGATGCAAGGCTGGTTCAACATTCGGAAATCAATAAACATAATACATCACTAAGTTGAGGAGGGCCTCACTAGGTTGTTGAGGCTGTCTTTGAACTTACAATCTTACTGCTTTAGCCTCCAAAATTGCTGGAATTACATGCATGTGCCACTATGCCCAGCTCATGACCATATTTTTAATGCATTATGACATTTTAAAATTTAGTAATTATATTTTTTTACTGTAGATTTTATTACAGATACACAAAGAGAATATTGCATATCAAGTTCAAACATCTTGCTAAGTACAAAGAGAAAATACATGAAAAAAAAAGACCCCCAAGCAATGTGTTATCTTTAATATCAAAGTGATAGTCAATCAAAATTTTACAATCCCATCCTGATATATAGAAATGATATAATGATTTGTACACTTTTTAAAGTTCCCTCTTTTCTTTCATGAATTACAGCAGAATATCGTCATCATTTATTTCAGAATAATTATCTAGCAGTTTTACTTGCATTCACCCTGTCTTCCCCATATATTCTTGTTTCCATAATTATTGTCTGTCCAACTGTTTCTTAATTATCCACTCAATAAATATTGAGCCTGGAGACGTACTAAGGGAGAGCAACATGAAATTAGTTTCCTCCCTTACGCTTAAATTTCACAATGATTGCATCTTTTTCAGGAAACAAACAACAGCAAAATACTTTGACTCTTTGCCTCTCCTTCAAATACTGCAATGATTTTTTCCTACTCGTATCTGAATTTCTGACCATTGCTGCACTGCTCTCTGCCTTGCTTGCTGCACTCTGGGTCCCCTGCTGCTCTGATAAACCCTTCTCAGTACACCTCATCATGCACTTCTCTAGGTCTTTTCTCAAATATAATGCTCCACAATATCTGTACTCTATTTGAAACTGTTCATCACCCACTTCTAGAATTTGTCCTACTCAGACTACTGTTTACTTGCCTTTTCTTCTCTAATCACTTCTCTGAGGAGCCTTCCTCGTTGCTTTTTATCCTTCTCTTTCTGTGAGACTACCTCAGAGATAAAGCATTGTTTTTTGTATTATTTCCCTTCATACCATCTCATAACTGTGGTTCCAAAAATCATTTTTGTCCTCATGTCTTATTCAAGTTCCAATTCATCAAATGTAAGGATACATGCAATATGGAACCATCAGCTCAAATTCCATGCTTTTTAAATAACACTCACCACCTTCCTAAGATGGATCCTTTTTGATGTTTCACATTCTGTCAAATAAAAAAAAAAAATTTTCCTAGCCCACCAGGATGTACTGTGTGGTCATCAATCACTACTCTTTTGATCTCAAGATATAAACAACAATTCTTGCAAGCTAGAAGCATTCTCCCTAAATAAAGTTTCAACTGCTCTTCAAATTTATGTTTTTTTTTTTTTTTTCTTTTCCTACAGATACTCTGCAGGATATTCTAATATTCTTAATAGAGTCAGTTTCTCTTTTTTTCTCTCTTTCAATTGTTATCTAGCTGCTTCACATGTTTAAATCTTGTCTGCCCCCAAATGCAGCAAATTTCTTCAAGAGAGGCTTTCCTCTGTACTTTGAAAGTGCTACCTTTATGACTGAGCACTTCCATCACATTTCATCAGGTCTTATTGCACTTGAAATCTTAGTTGATTAACAATTTTTAGCAAATGTAAATTATTGTTTAGTAACTAAAGTTAACATAAAAATAGGAAAAGTTTTAGTAATTATTCATATATAAATTATATATTTAAAATAAAATGATGAGGTCCAACAGAAAAAATTAAACCAGAGAAAAATATCTGTACTAATATCCACTTGTCACTTATTTCAGACAAGAAACAGTAAAACCAAATGCTTACAAATACAACAATCTCTAAACTTAAGTCATATTGAAGTAAGCATTGATCTTCCTTTTACAAATGTATACAAATATATTTTATTTTAAGATAAATTTCTTAATACTTTTAACCTGCATTTTTTACTTTAAAAGTCAAACTATTAAAATTGACTCTATGATTTGTATTTGCATTAAAAAAGTAGTAGCATACACATGGCTTATATGTATATTATCTCTCAAAGCAGTAATACTTGTGATCAAAAATATAAAAAGTGGTTTTGATTGTATGCCACTAAATAATATATTCTGACTAAAAGTGTTATCTTTTTTTATGGCACATGAGTAAAGTCATTTGTTCATTATGCAAATGTCAAAAACTCTTATGTTAAAAAAAAACAACTGTGGACATTTGTAATAAACAACCTCTTATAAACTCTATCATTTCATTACCTCTCCCACCGGCATAAAAATTTTTATTCAGTCTGCTGATTCAAAAGCTAATTTCTTCTAGAAGCACCCTAACAGATACACTCAGAAATTTTTTTTTTTTTTTTTTTTTTTTTTTTTTTTTACCAGCTACCTGGGCAGGCATCTTGGTTGAATTGGATTGACAGGAAATTAACTATCACAAGTCTACCCCTTCCCAACTTGGCACCCATATGCATCTCTTTATATCACACTTAGTTTCCAAATGAAGAAAATAACAGGTTCATAATTTGCCTAAGCTGATAAAACTACCCTGCATGCAATTAAAAGTTAATATCTTCCCAGAAGAGAAAAACAACCTTGAGAGATGCTTACTCTTCTTCTGATACCCTGAAACTAAGATACTAGGATATAAAATTTGCAATATTTAAATAATTATATAGAGTCAGCCATCTTATGTTATATGATAAGGAAACAATAGAGGAATGAGAACAGAAATATTTGCTTAGTAGATGTATAACATTTGCAGACATACTCATAACAGAAGAAGGAGAAAGTACTCACTACAATTATGTTCCTTATTTCTGTCACTGGTCAAAAAAGCTCATAGCTGATATTTTTAGCAATTCATCTGTATTCTATTTGCCTTCTACAAACACCTCAGTTGATCATGGTTCTTTAGCTGGTGGGATGACCCAAACTTTTATTCCTAAAACATCTGTCCTTTAATAGTTCTGCCTCTATCAGGTTGTTGTAGTTTTTTTAATTGACCTTTATCACAGGGCATGAAAATTATGAGTTGCCTTAAAGGATCTCCTACATTCTGGGCATACTCTTCTTACCTCCATTGTAGAGTAGGCATCCAATCCCTTCTTGATACTTTGGATCTATCATCCCAGCCAGCACCATAAATCTTCTTCTTTGTCTGTTCATTCAGAGGCACAAGAAGCTGAAAGCGACTAGGTGACAGTCTGAATGAACTCCACCATGGAGTCATTCTTAGGTCTACTGGCAGAAACAGATTTCCTTCTGGAACTAAAATCTCTAGGCAAAAATAATGTAAAGTTATGGGAACGGGACACAAAACTTCTGCTAATGGGTCACTAAGGATAAAAGTGAATGATGCCACTCCCATTTCTACCCTTTAACTCTTGAACAAGTGAATCTTGGCTGTAAAAGAAACATCACATATACTGGATGCTGATTCAGAGCATAACAACCCCTGGAGAATCTTGCACCAGTCCTGCAAGTTATTGCCATATAGCCAACACTGTAACTAAGTCTTCAAAATGTCATTCCAAAATTTATCAAGCCAGCCACTTCAGGATGGTAGGGAATGGACTTTTTTTTACTTTAATGGCCTATGAATCTTTGTAAATAAAGAGGCTTGATTAAGATGAGCTCTGAATTCCCTTCTAAGTTGTATCAGTTCATCTTGTTTTACTCTAACAAACTATGTAAGACACACTAGCTTTATAAAGAAAAAATGCTTATTTATGTCACAGTTTTGGAGATCCAGAGCATGGCACTGGCATCAGCTCAGCTTTGGTGAGGGCCCTCTTGTCTGTATCACATCATGGTGGGAACATGTGTGAAGAAAAGATCAAATCTTGTTTTTTTATTTTTTTTTTTTTTTTTTTTTTCCTGTATGGGGGATTGAACCTAGGACCTCTTACATATTAGGTAAGCATGTTCTACCACTCAACTAATTCCCCAGTCCTGAGATTACACCTTGAAACAGGAAACCAGAGAATCTGGCTTCTGAAAATCACCTCCAAGGGCAGGTCCCCAATCTACCAAAGGACGTCTCACTATTCCCCAGCTCTTAAAGATCCCATCATATCCCAATAGTACCATCCTGAGGATCAGCCTCCAACAAATGAAACTCCGGGAGTATACACTTAAACCATATCATAACACAAGCCTAAGAGTTATTTTCAATTTTACATTTCAATGAATTTCCACCATAGCTTCAGATATTATTGTGTGAAGATTTTGATATTAATATCGTATATTTTGATATTAATGACATCAATGAAAAGTGTGCTAGAAAGAGAGAGAAAGGGAAGGAAAATGAGGGGAGAAAGGAAAGGAGAGGGGAGAATTGTTTCACTACAATTAAAAGTTAAATTGTCATGCAATATATTCAGTATTATGTATGAAAAGAACATTTGTTTGCTTATGTTATAAATTCAAATGTACTTATTTTTGCATTGTTAGTTAAATAAAATGTATTTTGTGCAATGATACAAACTTGGAAGAAAAGGTAACACTGCCAGTCCTTTTTGAGATTTAGTGTGAAAAATCTCAAAACTCTGAAACTATGAACTTTCCCTTAACACTGCAGCAGCGCATGCCTCCTACACAATAGAAGGTGTTAGGTTGTACTCTGAACTTTTCCTTGTCATTCCTTAATATGAGAACACCTTCTACTGTTCTGACCCCTACTAAAGAGTAAAGTCTGCTGTTGGGGGGGGGGGGGAAGTAACTCACCCAATCTCTATTTTCACACATGGGAGAAGAATTGGTTTCAAATTTACCATAATTCAAACCATTAAGTGCTGGATTTGTCTCAGAGAACACCTTGGTTTTTACTTGAGACGCTACCAAGCAGTGAGTACAGACTTTGGTCTAGTTGTAATGTACTCCACATGCTTTACCTGTCTGCAGAGGAAGACAATTGAATCTTTCATGTGGGTACTGGAGATTGCACGACAGTAGAGTTTAGAGTGATTGGTAGTATTTAGAAAGAGGAACAACAGTTTCTAAGACAATGATTCAGCAATGATAATGCATTTAACATAGCTGCCAGCCAAAAAATAATTTTGTATGATTGTGTCTACACAAATTTACTCAAACCAGAAAGTTTTTCTTCTTCATAGGACAACTTTTAATTTTTTAGAAACATGGTTTCACTTTCTGATAATGAAGTGCATATATTAATTATAAAAATTTATAGTAAAATTTGAAATATTTTGGGGAATAATACATTAATTCCTCCAAAGATGACAATAATAAACTCAAATTCATGTCATTTTGAATGAATTTGTCAATCAAGCCATCTAGAATTACTGAATTAAATTTAGCATTTTACTGACTGCTGTTAGAAATTCATTCTAATTACATTATTCTTGGTGGTGAATAAGATTTGTTGTTTTTCTAAATCCTAATCATCAAAATCTATTTTTATTACTTTCATGGGTGGAAAATGCTATCTTCTTTAACTTGCCTTTTTATTGTAATGTTTCAGTAATTTTATAATATTGGTTATATATATCTTCATTGATAATATAATGATTCATGCCCCCTTTACTTCCTTTTTTAAAAGAAATATATTTTTTCTAGTTGTGAATTCAATGAGATTAGATTTTTTTAAAAAAAGATTCTATTAGGTAGTAGTTCACTTTTCAAACATTACAGAGATTTTTTTTAACAAAGTTTGTTTTTTTAGTTCTTACTTTTGATAAGGACAAAGATATGACAATAAAAAATTTTTACACTAAAAGTATTTCTACACTCATAATTTTTGTCAATTTAGTTTTGTATATGAAAAAAATCCCAAATACTTAGAGCTGGGCATGATGGCACAGACCTATAATTCCAACTACTTGGGATACAGGTAGGAATTTGAGATCAGCCTGGGCAACCTGTGAGACCCTGTCTCAAAAAAAAAAAAAAAAAAAAAAAAAAAAAAAAAGGTGTGGCGGGGAGATAGCTCAGTGGTACAGCATTAGCCCAGTGGTACAACATTAGCCTAGCATGTGTGAAATCCTTGGTTCCATTCCCAGTATTAAAGAAAGAAAGAAAGGAAAAAAGAAAGAAAGAAAGAAAGCCAGAAACTGTGAAAGAACTGATTGACTAGATACTTGCAGGCAAAATAAAGGAAAATAATGTTGCTCAAATATTTGTCCCAAGAGTGTGCCTATCAAATGTGAATTAATGGACCAAGAAAACATAGATATGGCATTTTGCAAGTATCACAGTAATTATGGTTTTCAGGTTGCATCCATGATCCATTTGTTTTTTGTCCCTGCCACCCCTGAGGAGGCAGTAGGTAAGGAGAGTGCATTAAGCAAGTGATACCTGGTTCCCTTTACCTATATCCATCATGACAGCTCTGCTTCTCACTGTGTACTTTACACATTTGTGTTCTATTATGAGTGTTCTCAAAGAAAAAGGAATAACAGAGAAGGTTCTGCTGATAATTAAGTTTTGGGAGCCACTGATTTAGAATGTTTTTATGTCTTTATTTGACACAATTTTATTTCATCAAATTTCACTATAAATCACCACAAAACCATTCTGGACATAGGAAGCAATTCAATTATAAAATAAAACACATTTTAATCAATATTAAGCATTCAGTTAGATTATTTTTACATGACACATATTCACCATATAAATTAAACATGTTATATAAATAGATATTTAATCTAAAGTTTTGTGATATTTGAGGGGTATTTTACTTCATTGTTAGTAAATTTCATTATTTGGAATTAAGAGAGTTGCATATGATTCTAGATTGTTGGCAGAGTTAGTCTAGTAGATATTATGCAACTAAATCTCTGTTGTTAAAGGACTGTTTATTTTTAAACCAATGTCTAATAAAGCCCCAAATCAAAACATAAAATGCCATTATAAATTCTTTCCAAGACTGCTATAGATAAAGCAATGGCATATAGCTTCTTGAAGCCACATGAGGTATTTTTGTCATTCATTCCACATTCAAGATTTTACATGTTAATAATTTTTTTGATCTTATTTTGAAACAAGTAGAAAAGTCAAGTGAAATATATGCAGGGTAAACATATGATTTATATTAAAATGTTGAGATGCTAAAATTACATTTGTTGTTAGTACTTTATTTACTTATTTAACAAATATTTATGTTGTATCTATATCCTAGAATAGCGTTCTCAAGATATTAGTGTTTATTGGGGAAAATGGGGAAAGAATAGATACAAATAAATATTCCAAAATTTTCTTATCAGCTTATTTTAGACAGAAGGTGACTTCATTTTAGACAGAATGTGGGCCAGAGGATTGATGATGATAATGATCATAAAAATGACCATATTGAGAATACTATGTCACATTTATAGACACACTTATGAAATACATCATTTGACTTGCTAGTTGAATATATATGTATATGCATATAAATTATATAATTTAATTATCAATATGAAGCAATATAAATAGACATCTTTATTTTAAAGAGGAGGAAACCTAGACACAATCAAAGTGATAATAAGTGACAAAAACAAGACATAATTAAAAGTCTCATCTTCACAACTTATGCAAGGAACTGTTACACAACCTACAGAATTCGTCAAAAATAAAACATCATACCTGACAGTTATAAATCTGATTTACACAAATAGACATTGGTGGTACAACTTGATGGCAGACACTTGCAGGCAGATTCCCCAAATAATTAGAAACCTGTCATATGTACACAACTGTTGCTCTAATGCCAATGAGGATTAAGAATGAACCTCTGCTCTAGAGCAGAAAACAAAGCCAAAATTATTACACACACACACACACACACACATGCAAACACACCCTCCCCTCCACAAAAAACAAAAGCAAAACCCACAGCCAAATAAAACCCAAAATAGTGAAGGCAGCATGAGCATCTTATCAGGTAAAATTTCTTTACACTTGTAGTTACAATTACACATTCCTGATGTGGTAACAGTGGATGCATGGTAACAAAAATCTCATGATAAAGTGAAAATTGAAGATTTAAATGGTCTGTTGAGCATATTTATTGAATGTTTACTCTATGTTAGATACTATTCTAGAAAATATCAACATAGAATTCAAGGAAGATTTAGGATATTTAATTTAATGGTGTGAACTAGATAAGTTAGAAGCAAATTCAAAGTTTATCATAGCTTGATATAACAGAGACATTTGCTGCTCACCAAGTAGCATATGCTCCAGAGTATTTTTGAGTCCTTTTGAAGTCATACATGATTATTCAGGCCCAGGAGCTGTGAGCAGAAATAACACCTATCACCTCTGCATCATAATATATAAGATCAAGTATGTGACCCTCCCCATCTTAATTCCCCTGCTGTGGTCTCTTGGAGAAACATGCTGAGATGACTAATTCACAAGATCAATTGCTGTCTGGAGAGCCAACCATCTTGCACCAGCATTTGCAGGAATAAGAACTAAACATTTGCTAAGGCAATAAGAGGTCTAGCTTAACACATTGTGACAGCATTATCCAGTGCATCCTGAATAATACACCTCACTGTTCTTTCTTCACAAAGACCATTGCCAAACAAACTCTTTCAAGCACATCAACAGTTAATTAACAATGATGCTCCTGATACACAGAGGAATAACTCAATGTCTTCAAGTAGGATGTTTTGCTGTTCCAGGAATTTCCTGTGTTTCCTTGAGATCTTGCTCTGGAGGTTTCCAGGTGTGGTACCACATTGTGAAGCTCCTAATCATGGGGTCAAGAGGATCAACTTACAGAAAGATTTCAGGTCCTTCATCATTTTGACAGACCTATATGTAATTTGGTACCTATTTGCAAGGGAGGGAATAAACGAGGAAAAAAAGTTAAATGACATCCTCTAACTTAGCACTGTCCAAGAGAAGTATAATGTCAGCTACACATGTCATCTTAAATTTTCTAGTGGTTATACCAAAAATGTAAGAAAGAAAAAAATTAATTTAAATAATATTTTACTTAACTCTACGTATCCAATGATAATTCTAACATGTAATTGCTATAAAACTTCATTAATTTCACAAGACATTTTTGAAATCTAATATGCACTTTAATCTTTAAGTGAATCTTAATTTGGAGTAGTCAATATTCAAATACTTAAATACCACATAAGGGCAGCATGGCTTAAAGTGTAACCTAATTTATTCAACATTTGAGATTATATTAGACATCACGATAGGTCACTCATAACACTGTCTAGTATTTTTCATTATATTATTAATACATACATTAATAATACTGATATATATGTTAGTTAATATATGTATATATATCAGTACTGGGGATTGAATCCTGGGCCTCATGCACGCTAGGTCAGCACTCTATAACTGAAGTACATCCTAGCACTATTATAATCTTTTGTGTTAACAAATGAATATACATGGAGAATTAGAAAATGACAGAGCTGAGATACAAACCAACTCTCCATTCTGCCTCTGGGAGCTGGAGAAATGTTCTAGGCAAGTAGAACACCATGGAATGACTGTGTAATTCAAACAAGAAATGCAAGGGCCCCAAATAAAGTACTGCTGTTGGTGATGGAGAGGAGGAAACTAATGAATATTAAAGAGCTATAATTGGGAATACTCTTCTTAATGATGGAGGTCATATGGTGGGAGAGGAGAAGGAAGAAGGGGCTTTTTAAAGATGGATTTCTACTTCTGACTTAAGCAACTGAGTTACCGATAATGCTATTCAGAGAGACTGACATGAGTCTTAGTAACCTAAAATTGGAATTTAGTAGTAATTTTTTTATCATTGTAATTGCTAGTAGAGTTTAAGGATCTAATTCACTTTTTGTTTTAGCCATGACTATGCCAGATGATAGTCATTTAACAACTGCTATTGAAGAAAAATGGTGTCTATGTAACAGAACTGTGTGTAGATTGGCAAGTCTTTAATACTGTTACAGAAAGAGGAATACCAGCAACTAACTCAACACCCTTGGATTTGCAGTGTGTAACATTTACAAGCTTCTATGTGCTTCTTCATATATCTTCTAAGCTTTGTCACCCTACATAAAATAGTGGAGATTTTTGCAGAGTTTTATAGCTTTGTGTTTGTCATTGGGTTTGGAAAATGCTAAGCCTGAACCAGCTGTTGTGGAATGGTTTATTAGATGATGGGATGCCACACACTTTGGAAGATCTTACCTTAAAAAGTCAATGGGACTCAGTCTTTGACTCAGATCCAATTGCATCATTAATTGTGCAGTGTAGAATATGAGAGGTGACTAAATACAAGATTTGGAGGGGATCAAGAATCTCATAAGCTTTTAAAAAGGTACCACTAGCCTCTAGATGATAAGTATGATGAAGGGAAAAAATGAAGTAGTTGTCCTAGAAGGTTATAATTGTGCTGTTTTTACTTCCCTGTCTTTATTATATACGGGAAATATTAATAAAGTTATTGGCAATAAATAGAGGTGTTATGATATCCGATTATGGTCCACCTTTATTTAATTTGACCTTGTATATGTCTCCATAGAAACAGTAACCTCATTGTAACCAGCACAAAACATTAACCTCACTGTAACCAGCATAGTAAATCATCTTTAATAAGGTATTTACAGAAATGCTGTGACAGATCACTACAGATTCTCTAAATCTGAGGAAAGAACTGTCAGTTTTCCCATTACTCACTTGCCTTACTCAGGCCTCTTTCACCATCAGTATTAAACTTTATTGTATTTTATCACAAAGTATTCCAGCACAGTTCTGACTTATTTTCAGTCACTGCTATATTTCCCTGTCCTTTGGTTATTTATATTATAAAGAATTTGAAATGTGAAGCTGGATCAAGGCAGAGAATTATAACACAGAGATTATAGGGCAACTCGGATTCTGGGGGAAAGGCCCTGCAAAAGGATTCTTTAGGCTGGGGAAGAATCTTTACAAGTCCCTTTAAGTGTTGAAGAGGTTTTATTCAGTATAGAGAAAACTTTATTGGGTTTACAGTTCTGTATCCTTTGTGGGTGAAAATGATTGTTTCTTATTGGTCCAAGAAAATGCCTTTCCTGGGCCCTTGAACTCTGAAAGGGTATTCCTCTGGAGTTCTGATTAGTGTTTGGTACTACCAAAAATGCTTATTTGTGCTTTGAAGCACTTAGGGTGCAGTTGACTCTGTACCTTTTTTTTTTTTTTCTTTCATTCAGCTACTGACAGGTGTAAAAAATTAGTTTATTCTCTGTTACATACTATTATTCCAACTTAGCAAAAAAATCATCCTCCAAAAAAAATAAATAAAATTGAGAAAAAATTTGATGACAATAAGCTTCGGGTTACGAAATTCCAGTTCAATCAAGATACGCACCTGGATGATTGTTTTTTATGATTATTATAGTTTATGTGGCTTATGATTTACATATTTATATTAACATATATAAATAATTTCTCACATCATTAAGTTCATCTTACATTCTGCTTTTTCTAACTGCTAAACAGTCTCTTCTGATTTTCCTTTAGTCTATTCTGACCTCCTATAATTTGTCTTATTTCTTAGGTCAAATGAGACATAAGTAGACAGTCGTCATTTAATCATTTTCATTCTTGTTTTGATTCTTTTTCATATGGCTATTGCCCAATATAAAATATTTCAGATCACTTCTTTTAAAAAATAATCTAAGTTAAATCAAAGTACTAATATTAAACTCGGAAAATTTTAAAATGAGATTATATATTTGGCCTTAACTTTTTATTTCATTTGTTATATGAACATGTGACAGAAATGTTTATAAGAATAAAGCAAAAGTGTTGACATTGAAGGCAACTGGGGCTTCTTTGCTGAATTTGAGTCATATAAAATTAGAGTATCCAATTAAATATTTTAGGGGAACTATACTAACACAGCTACACCAGAGGTTTTAGTGATTCAAATCATAAACCCAAGCTCAAAGTAGAAAAGCCACTTTAAAAATAAAACATTCTAACAATTGATGAAGTATGATAATTAAATATACAAAAGAATAGCCTAACATAGTACTAATATGACTTCAATAACGCTAAACTCTTCAAGTTGAAAACTTAAAACAGAAGAGTAAAGTTTTACTTAGAATTCCCATCTTTAGTATCAATTGAAATTTTGTTCTCTGAGATTTATGAACTCATTCTAAATTTAACCCATTTAAAAACACAGCAATGCTTTTTATGGCATGCAGAAGTGTAATTGTTAAGAGTTTTGGTAGAGAATATATGACGTAATGTATAGCATTTTATTATAGAACTATCTTGTATTAGAGTCATTGTACACCTCCCATTTATGTACAGAAAGGAGACAATTTACAACTATAAGATTTTGAATACACCCATGTTTGTCAGTAAAAACAACTTACAAGGTGAAAACAAATGAAAATGTAAGAATTTAGTATAGTCCTTTCCCAATTACATCATTATAAATTAGCTGTCCAGTAACTGGATTTTGAGCAGGTGGACAAAATTAGTTAAAATTTTTGAAATCTGAGAAGTAATCAATGTCTTCCTGATTTTAACACTTCACAGGATAAAAAAGAAAGAAAAAGCAAAAATAATTTTATAAATTTTCAGAATGTATATGGAAGGCAACTGAATTATGGATGATCAAATATATTTTGAATTTCTAATTATATCTTTTAATTTTATCAGTCATAACATGCTGGTTTTCAGAACATTGTCTTTTAAAATGTTTTAATTTTCATACATCATTGCTTAAGGCAGAGGTATATTTAGGGATTAGTACAGTTACTATGAGGTACTTCAATGAAGAAAAACACCAATTTCTGAAAGAAATCATAAATCTAACTTTAAAAAGAGATAGAAACCAGAAAGCAAATATGTTGGGTACTGCTTCACACTTCAGAGGTAATGTTTAAGCATTCATTTCTTTTAACATATGTAGAAATGTAACAAATTTCATCATAAAAGCACCAATTAGTGTTATGTAAAAACAGTAACATTTCAACAACTTGTGAGAGTATATGGAATCAGTAGATAGCTTGCATTAGTAGCAGATTTGTTACCAGCATAATAGTAGATTTGTTCATGAAATTTTATAATGCATAATTCCTGGAAAAACACAGGAATAAAATTGAGTACATCACAAATCAATAAATTACCATTGACTATTTAGCATATCTGAATATATCATCAAAATTCTTATTTTCAAAATAACTAACTAAAGGACATATCAGTATTTCTTGGGAAAATATAGTAGAAGTAATATTTCT
The DNA here is from genome assembly GCA_025594165.1 of Tamias sibiricus. Lineage (NCBI taxonomy): Eukaryota > Metazoa > Chordata > Mammalia > Rodentia > Sciuridae > Tamias > Tamias sibiricus. The sequence goes on from CM046664.1 coordinate 74,281,315, forward strand.
ATATGCAAAGTTTTGGAGAAAAATTCCAGTTACAACTTATTCAGCCACACTTAAATTCATATGTTATGATTATGTGTTACTAAGGCAAATGTATGTATCAAACAAAATACGAATAGACTTTTACTGAATTTAATTTTAAATATTTTGATACTCATCTCAAGTTATAGATGCACAGAAGAGTGGCACCTTTTAAAATCATTTTAAACATTTTAAAATCATCACAAAGATTGAAATAAGATTTTATATTAAATTTTTGGAATGTTTGATATGTTTAATACCTTTTAAAATAGTCGTGTGTTTGTGTGTGTGTTTGTATGTGTTTAATCTCAGCTTTTACTATTTAATCTCATTTCATTTAAGTGGAGGGAACAATAGGTATACATACTTATCAAGTTTAAAGAATAACGTGTTTAACATAATTTTAGTCAAGTATCCTACACAAGATAATTAGCTTACATTTTCATATAATCAATCTCTTTGTAATGGGCTATTTGATTTTAAAATTTTACATAATATGTTGACATTGATACAATATTTTCCTCAGGACAATTTAACACATTGTAGATATAGGATAAATACTATGCCGTATATAATTTAAAATGACATATAGAGTTTTTATAACTGTTGTAACTTTCACCATTCATCTTTAATATAATTATTGAAGAGACATCTTTCACAATTGGATTTTATAGACACAAACACTGAAGTAGCTATTAAAAGAACTATGAGGGGATTTTTTTTTTTTTTTTGCTCTTATTACATAAAAAAAAAAAAAAACCTCTGTGGCCTAGAGAATAAAAAACAGTATTCTACCTTATTACAAATATTCTATTTTTAAAAAGTATGGAATAATTAACACATATTTAGAAATACAGAGAAAATTTAAAAGTCACATTTAATTCTGAAAGGTAAAAAGTCTTCCCTTTTACTTCTTTTTTCTGTGTATTACTTTTTCCCCTTCCAAATAACAATTTTGTTTATATCATACTTTCTATTAGAAATCTGAACTTCGTAATTTTTATTGATATTAAATATCTTGTGTCTTCAATTAAAAAGTCTTTTCTTACTAGCTTTATTTTAATTGCATGACTTTGGAAGTGATTCTTTTTCTAACTCTTTTCTCTTTCATTTTTTTCTTTCCCATATTGCTGGTCTCACAGAAGTTGACAGACTGAGGTAGGTTGTGGAGAAACTTCTAGACACATTGTTAACATCTGATGCAGTAAATGAAAAAAAAAAAAAAGTTAGTCCATTCTCTGGGTTGGTTCAAAGAGAAGTGACAGCTCCTTAGAGATTAAAGCTTTGTGTTTGCTAGTTGCTAGTTACCTACAACTCACTGGTTAATTCAAATCCATTAGTTTATTAATTAACTTCTTTTAAATCCTTGTAATGCAAATTTAAAGAACCATTAGGAATGTTTTTTACTGATGTCTGCAGATGAAGTCTATTTTTAGTTAATCTTGTCTAACACTTTCTGCTTTGCCTCTAGCTTAAGGCATTGTACTATGTAAATATTTCTGGTTATGTATTTTGAGGTGGTTGTCTAAATTTTAGTTTGAATAAAACCTTAAAGCTTTCACCCCAAACCATAGAGTAGCTACAGGAGTTAGGGAAGTTTAGTGTTACTCTTTGTACTTCAACTTTTAATATCAGAACACATATTGAAACCATAAACACAATGAAAATCCAAAACCTATTCCGACGATATTGGAGGAATAAGCCCCCCCCCCTTTATTTTTAAAGAGCCAAGGGCGTGGGGAGTGGCAGGAATAAATATTCTTAAGATGTTAAGTCCTGAATGCCACCCTCCAATGCTTAAACCCCTAGAAACTTGCAAAGTAAAGAAAACCCCAACACCCCCTTCCAAAATCTAAAGCAATATTAGATTCCCGAAATATCGGCAAAAAGTCTTACCGTCAAAAAGCTTGCTGCAGGTCCCAGCTCAGACCCAGACTGAGGAGTTGAGCAGCTGGTGAGCAAAAGTTTTAGTTTTTTTTTTTTTTTTTTTAAACGAAGTCTGCAAAACTAATTTCCCTCAAAATAGGGCTCAATTTCCGTTAAAGAAAGCAGCACTTACAAATCTCAGAATTCCTGATCAACCCCCACTCCACCCCTCCTTTAAGAAATGGAAAACAATTCGATCTTTTACATAGATGAGAAGGTTTATTTCGAAGCCACTCTTCTGGAACACTCCTTAAAATTTTGAAAAGGGAGTCAGGCTGAAGCTGGAGGGGCTGGACAAGGGGAAAAGTTCTGCTTTAGGGACACCCTTCCAAAATTAATCAATACTTTTTCCTAATTCAGACCAGATGTCTAACCCAGTTTGCTGTGCCCATTAATCCCATTACCAACTTCAAAGACCTGGTCACCATCCTCTGGACACCTGAGACAATGAAAATAACGGGGCGACACTGCTGGTGGCACATTCAGGGCCCAAGCGGGATAGGTGACTGCAGATATTCTCCTGATGTGACACTTCCCAGACAGAACCTGACCTCCTGCATCTCATTAGGTGCTGCTGCTTGTTGTGTGTAAATGATTCTGCATGATTCTGCCCCCAGCAGACCGTGTTACCCCACAAGCAAGTGGCTATACGAAGCCCAGTCCTCGCTCTCACAAATTCACCAGTGGCAAATTGTCTAACTCCGTTTTTAGGGATGCGAATTTTGTCCAGGGCGACCTGAAGAGCTAGCAAATTCTGGTGGGTATTGAAGTGTAATCTTTCTCAGTAAATGGAACAGTGGTGGTGGGAAGGAGTGCGATTAGTTGTTTTTTGAGGAAGGGAAGGGGAACTACTGGAAGGAAATGAGGGGACCTGAGCTGGTTACTTAAGAGAATGAGGTTTGAAACATGCGTACAATCTACATTTCTCATATGATAGGGATGGAATTGCTTTGTAATATTTTTGACCCGGGGAAACTTGGTGGACGAGTAGCTAGGAAATTGGGAGAGAACGGCAAAATGGAAGCAAGGTCTGGAAAGTCCAGAAAGGGGGACTTGGCATCGCACGTGAGGATGCTGGGCGCTGATATCCACAACCTTCTTCGCCCTTACTCATTCCCGCCAACCACCTCACCCGTTCCCTCTCCTTTCCGCTCAGAGAACTTCCTTATGCCATCCGTTGCACATAACTCCGAAGCCTCCGACTTGGAGTCCGAGCTCTTTAACAACCCATCTATAGACACTAGCATTGAAAAGCTAGGTGAGCGCAGGGAAGAGGGAGATGGAAAGTTTGAAAAACTTCAGAGCGTGCGCCAAACTAGCTCTGTTCACATCTTCCGTGCTCTTCAAGAGCTAGGCGCACGCCTAGCTTTCCTGCAGGTGACAGGTCACAAAAGGCGTTAACAAATCGCATTTTCTGGGAAAAGTGAATGGGTAGCAAACTAGGTGCGTGGTTGGGACAGACGTGAGCTGTGGCTGGCTGGGCAGCGTGAGCCTGAGGCGCGGAGCCGCTGCGCGTTCCGGCGGGATTTAGGCTCCCAGCGCGCCGCTAGTAGTCCTGGAGGCTGACAGGATTGGGCGGGCAAGGACGCGCCGCGTCTGTCCAGCAAGCTATGTGAAGTGGAAGTGAGAGCGCGTGGTGGCGCAGACTGAGCAGGAGTTTTGGAGGGAGTTTGCATGTGGTCAGCGCTGGGCTCCTAAGCCAGCCCCCAGCTCACATTACACTCTATTTATAACCTCTCAGAGTCATTTCCCCCTGAATGCAGTTCTCTGGGACCACCTTCTTTTGGCTTCAACTGCTCCCACTCTTGACATCTGAGCTGCTCTGAGGGAAGCTTCTCCAGGTCCGAGTGTTTATATGTAAAGGAGACTGGCCGCTAGGGCTCAGGACCGGGATTATCCAAGCTCTGCAGAAAAGCGCGAGGCTATTACTTTTGGAGGGGGAAAAAGTCACTCGATTTCCAGTGAAAAGTGACAGAGGGTGGTGGTGTTTGGAACCGTCGTGAAGTCTTCTGCCTGGATTCCAAGACTTGCATGCTATGGAACACCCGCTCTTTGGCTGCTTGCGCAGCCCGCACGCCACAGCGCAGGGCTTGCACGCATTCTCTCAGTCCTCTCTTGCCCTCCATGGAAGATCTGACCATATGTCCTACCCCGAACTTTCTACTTCTTCCTCGTCTTGCATAATCGCAGGATACCCCAACGAGGAGGGAATGTTTGCTAGCCAGCATCACAGGGGGCACCACCACCACCACCACCATCACCACCACCACCATCAGCAGCAGCAGCATCAGGCTCTGCAAACCAACTGGCACCTCCCGCAGATGTCCTCCCCACCTAGTGCGGCTCGGCACAGCCTCTGCATCCAGCCTGATTCCGGAGGGCCGCCGGAGCTGGGGAGCAGCCCGCCGGTCTTGTGTTCCAACTCTTCCAGCTTGGGCTCCAGCACCCCTACCGGGGCCGCGTGTGCTCCTGGGGACTACGGCCGCCAAGCGCTGTCACCCGCGGAGGCGGAAAAGAGAAGTGGCGGCAAGAGGAAAAGCGACAGTTCAGGTAAGGGCATGCAGAGCACCCTTCTTGAGAGTGCACACTGGTTGGAAAGGGGGCGGGGAGATGCCAGGGAAGATTCTCGCACTACTGTGAGAAGACTGGGAAGATGAGAAAAGTCTTGCCCTCCGGCTCCCGGTGGCCAAATCCGGCGGTGCAGCCTTGGTTCGGTTATTTGGGGGCACGTGTTTTCCTGAGGGTAACACATACATGGCCAACAGCACTAAACTTTCCAAGATCCCAAACTATTTTACCAGAAGGTTGTGTAAAAAAAGGGCAAGGGACAGTATGTGAAATCGATTGCGAAGCATGACAGTCCATCAGAGCGCCGGGAGGGGTGTGTGCCCTGGGATGAAGCTCTGTTGGGCTGGCGTGCTTGCGGGTGCTGCTCCTTGACTTTTTGCTTGCACATTCCCGACTCCGAGTGGCTTGATTTTTCCCATCGTTAACTGGATTTCCAAATTATTGCACAATGTTTGGAACTTGTAGTGGAACTTGGCAGAGTGCATGAGAAAAAAAAAAAAAGTTTTAGTTTTTTTTTTTTTTTTTCAATATTCTGATTTTAGAGTTCTTTAAATAGCATCCTCTTCCAAATGGTAAAATATTCCTTTTCGTGGAGGGAAGAAGACATTATCTAGGAATTTAGTTTTCAAGGAATGCTTTAGAGAATTGTTAATAAATAGATGCTTAAGGTGGTCTTGAGGAAAGACCATTCTCAATCACATTTCATAATCGTGTGATGCTAATCTTCTAAAAAAAGAATCTGAGTTTCAAAAGTAGAAAATAAAATCCTCTCTCAATTGGACAATATCTGGACAAGTACTGAGAAGCAAACAGCAACTCGGGTAGTACTGGTTCACTTCTAGCTTAAAGGTGATATGCTAGTGTGCTCGCCAGAAGCGCTGATCGATACGCGAATAAATTGAGCAGACTCCTCAGAACCTCCTTGAACTCGGTGTCTGAAGGTGCTGTTTTACCGCATACATTTTAACGATCCAGAGGAACTGAAAGTTTTCCATACAACTCTTATAAGCCCTTAGCTATCTGTATCATACAATTGTTAAAAAGATAGTTTATAAGCGAGGAAATTGTGAGTTTTCTTCCGTGGCTATAGCACAACCTGAATTTCATCTTTTTGGAAGGTGTCATTTTACAATGCTTGATTTTTGAGCAATTGTGTCACTACTCCTAAAAGATAATGTCAGGTATTAGTTTGAAAAATTGAAAAAATGTTATTCTCTATAAAACTTTAGCCAAGATGCTTCATGAGTGACAATAACTGAGCTATTTCAAATTACATTGTAGCAATGGTATCAATTGTTCTTCAGTGTTCCTATGGAATGGATACTTCTGTCAAGGTCTCAAAATCTAACTTTTACTTTCAAAGGTCAGGGGTGAACTTTTAAAGCTCCCTCACAAATTAGCTTATATCTCAGAAAGTTACCAGCATTATCATTCATTTTTATGGATTTTACTAACTATAAATGTAATTCCCTTAAGACAATGAGTTGAAAGGCTAATCTTAGGGAAAAGGTTTCCATTATCATTAGAAAAAAAGTAAATTTTAGAATGCAGTGAGCATTTCACAGACTGGGCATTTAAGATGAGTCATTTTGGTACACATATCTCAGTGCAGGTTAGTCAGTACTTTTATAATTACTAGAAAGTCTTACTGTTCATTTTACTTTCTGCAATGAGGAGCCTATGTGATTGATTGATCTTTATGCTTTCTGAACTGAACCAATACCCTTAAGTTTCTTAGGGCAAAAGGAATTTTCATACAAGCTTGTTATTTCTGGCCAGGGGAAACAGAGAAAATGGGATTCCAGAACTGACTCCCTTGAATTATTTTAATAAAAATTTTCATTTAAAAATAGTTATTTATCATCCCCTTCATCATTGGAAAATAACAGTATAACAAAATAAACCTTAGTTTTACAATTGAAGTTGATAAGTAGGGTACTGGAAAAACAAACAAAATAAAAATTTGTGTCAGCTGCATAATAGGACAAAATCACTGAGGACTTAGAATGAGCTTTTTCTTTCAAGGATATTTTGAAATAATGTTTGACTAACAAAAAGCAAGTACTACAAAAGTTTCTGGTTAAATCTATGTACTGTAAACTTGTTAAAAATAAAATTCAACTTGCCAATTTCAATGTCTGAGTTAATATTTATCAGATCATTAGATAAGTTTAAATTTAAAATATTTTCCTACTGTAATGACATTGAACTTGATAATTCACAATGTATGTTCAAAGTTATTTCATTTATAGTATTATAAAGATCTTGATCTAACAGAAATTAAAGCAACATAAAAGATCATTATGATTCTGGTATATTATTAGCGTACTTCTCATTACATAGAGCATGGTTTTAATATTTCAATAGTTCTAAGAATTAAATTAATTTTGGAACTTTGCAATTTAAAATTGTATTAAATGAAAATTAAAACATACATAGTAGAGATCATTTGATTTTGTCAGGCAGTTCATAATTACTAGGTATTTATAGTTGAGAGTGCTGTACATAAATCTAAAGTAAAGTTGGAACCAGAATTCTGAATTCCTGTATCTAATACCTACACTACATGTGTATTTGTTCATGACCTTAAGTTCTAACAGAATTTTGAATGCCAGAAAATATTGATGAACGACTGAAATATTTATTAACCTTACATTTTTATCCCTATTAATGCTACACTTAAAATTTATAACATTTTTTCAGCATGCATTTATATTCATTTTCCCTCCAAAAACACACATGAACAAACTCAAACACAATACACACACACACACACACACACACATGCACACACACACACACACACACACACACATATATATATACAAACTCAAAATGCTTAGTGGTTTAGAAGCAAACATTTATAGACTTTGGTCTTCCATTATAGTTTATTGACAATTGAAAATAACCAAGTTTAATAGAAAAGTACACCATTATTTTTTATACATGTTATACATTTTTGTGACTTTTAGCCTACTATGCTTTCCAGCATTATTAGTAAAGCCAACATCTGCCACATCTTCAAAGGGACTCTTAAAAATCAAAACTTTACAACTATACTTAAAACAATCAGTACAAAGCAGGTGATTCTGAAAAGTGTCTATAAACAGTGTGAATTGCTTGGCTTCAATTACATTAGATTGTTCTCTAAGCTATGTAGTAGTAGGTATAAATTGCCCACTTTAATTTAAAATAACCAAAATTAATGAATGTATCTTTAGCTTTTAGGTAGGCAACATACAACATAAATATGTAAATATTTTACATTTGAATTGATTTTTTTAAAAGTGAGCATATATTTTATTTTAAAAAATAAAACATATCCCCAAAATAGGGGAAGGTAGGTAAGCAATTATTTGGGGAGGTGTATTTTACTAGGTTTTGAATCATAATAAGATTCTGTAAAATGGCAAATACTTTATTTATAGTTACTAGATCATGAACCATTTGCTTTCCATGTCTGTGCATATGCTTGTATACCAAATGACAAGCAAGGATTATGTTTAATATTTTGGAAGTTAAACCCAGAGTAATGTCTTACTCAAACTATATCTGGTATTATATTGTAAATTGTTTTAGCTATTTCAATTATCACAGTTTTTGAGAAAACAAAGTGACTTTTTATTCATGTCTATGTTACTGTATTATGGCTTTTCTGTATTTGTATTAAAATAAAAACTAGTTTGCTGGATCTTGAAAATTACAGGAGAATATTGACAATGTAAATGACATAAAGGTATTGAATATAAAATAATATTTTATTATTTTTATGGATGTTAGCTTAATTTTAGGTGTGAACATTCTAAAGTTGTGACCTGACATTAATAATAATTATAACAATAATAGTAATTATTGTTATTAGTGTTACTATTATTATTATTCTAGGTATTATTTACCTAATATGAGTGTTCGTAGATGACTACACTCAAAAGTCAAGAGCAGAAATTCCTTTAGATTGAAGTGATTCAAGTTTGAATGTAAGCAATGAATGGAAGGAAGAATGCAAATATACATAGCTCCCAGTTCTGTGTAAACCTCTTTATAGTTTATTTGAAAAGGAAAACCATTAAAGTAAGGAGAGGTAACACACGAGCTTTCACTCAGATTAGAAACCCAACAGTAACTATTTAAAATGTTAACTTTATCAATGGAAATCATTATGTTGACCCCCTGTAAGCTGATTTCTACTAAGAAACTGAAGAAAAAAACAATACTTTAATCATTTCTGCATTTTTCCTTCTGTGTTTGAAAACAGATCCTTCATCCTAGTGCTGGAATGTATATGTTATAATGTTTATTGTAAGACTTGATCACTTGAAGATATTAATTTTAAATAAAAATGAAATAGCAGAAAAGATCTATTCTTTCTTCTAGACTTGGGGAAATTTGGGAGATTAATTCCATATGCAATGGAATAATTAATTTTTTTCATTGAAAAATGTCAACCTATGGATGAATTAACTGTCAATTTTTATAAAGTTAAAGTACCCATTTATGATTCTATTACATGTACTTAGCATGGAAGTTGCTTTGTGTGGACAATTTTATTTATTTAAGATATTTAAAGGGGCAGCTTGAAACATAAAACAAAGATGGATGTACTTTTTAGATTTTCATTTCAAGTGAGAAAAACCAATATAATACAGTAACAGATTTTAGTTTCAGACTGTATTTGCTTCTAAAATTTTGGAGCATACCTCTTTTTCAAGCATTGCTATGAGAATTACAAATATCTATGATAGATCAATACTAAGGATGGAAAATAATAGAAAATAAAATATATTAGAAATTGTTAATAGTTATGGATGGTTTATCACTCCCAAATTTCTGGGTCTTAAATTTTTAATTTCTCTCAAACTTTTCAATGTAGCTATTTTTTATACTAACAACACATTTGTGAGTGAAGTTATCACATGAAGTGAGACTATCAACAGTAGCATTTTTCTCCCTGAATTATAATCATAAAATAAGAAGGACTAACTCTTCACTGGCCAGTTAAATTACATTTCCTGGCTGCTGGTACTGGTGACAAATTCCAATGGTTAAAAGTATAAAGAGAAAAAAGTAAGTACATAACAAAGAAATAAACATAAACCAACATCCAAGTCCACAAATTAGAAATTGGTATAGGTAAAGTGTATTTCCTATTCAACATATGTGATGACATATTTTATTTCAACTTGCTTCTATATATTATGTTTTAATCATTAATAAAGTTCCCTGACCCATACATACATACACACACGCACACACATATGTGTGTGCGTGTGTGTATGTGTGTATGTGTGTTTTTTGGGGGGGGGTTAAGGATGTAAAGATTGAAGTACTGACAGTTTTCCTGTTTTTGTTATGGTGTCCTTATCACTACTTCTTTGAACAGTTTTATTTAACTGAAGCCCCCAAGTCAAGAAGGAGTAACAGCATACAGAATAGTTGACTGTAGAGCTTTGCACTACTCCTAAATCACAGTCATCATGAGGTTCAACATCCAATTGCAAAAAAAACTTATGGAATATTTTATGTAATTAAACTTACAATGGTAATAGTTCATTGAGGTGTCAGCCTTAAATTTGTCTTACACTTTTTAAGGAAGAATTAATCTAAGATTGATGCCCTTTTCTTTAATAGTTCTCCCTATTTCACTTATGATCTAAATATATAATATATTTACTTCCCTTTAAAAAGTTGTGTTAGATGCTATTTTATTATAAAAGCTAATCGATAACATAGCTATTGATCTATCTGTACAAATCTCAGATTTTTTTTTATATCTCTGAATAAGCATTTCCATTTAAAACGTTTTGATGTATGTTTTACTAAATTAACAGAAAGTTATGTGGTGAGAATATGAGTTAATTAAAAATTTTCTCTACTTTTGAAAACTTAAATATACAACAAAAAGTATTCCATTACTAGTGAAATCTTCACTTAAAATGCTGTATTTTCCACAGCAATATAGTATTTCTGAAATTATGCATGTTGCTGTCTATAAATTTTGTATTTTGTACTAATATTTTGTTTTTTATGGATTCTGAAAGCTTTTTGTATGTTTATTGGTCTCTTGTATCCATATATGAGCAAGAATGATCAGGTAAAATCTATGTTGTATCTACACATTTATAAAAAAAAATTTGTGAAAGACAGGAAAATAACTTTTTAAAATGGTCACTTTGTTTTCTCTATACTTGATAGACTTTACAAATAAATAAGCTATATTCATCTTACATGATATTTCTGCTATAGCATTTAAAAATTTAGCATTTACTTAAAATAATGATTTTAAGATGTTTGTGTATGTAGGTAACTTAATTCTTAAATCTTTGGAATTTTTACTTTCATTGCAAATATAATGTGTTTACTATGTAATGACTCATAGTTGCGAAAACTTTAGGTTATGATTAAAACTTCTAATTAAAAAATTGTTGCTCTTTGAAATTTATAAAATAAATTTGGTTTGGGTATTGCAAATATATTTAAATACTGTGTCATTTGTTTTAATGAACTTTTAAAGAAGCCTTTAATTTGGTAATTGCAGTTTGCCTATGCTATATTGTTTGAAATTATGAATTTATGATAGCTTTTCATAGTTTTTAGTTTTTGTAAGTTGCAAAGAATAGATAAGAGGGCTGGTGCTGAATTATCTGGGATGTGGAAGCTGTACTTAAAGCATGTATTAAATCAGGGCATTTACATAAAGTCTTAATGTATAGGTATATACAATGTGTGTGTGTGTGTGTGTGTGTGTGTGTGTGTGTGTGTGTGTATTAACAGAATTCGAAGCAGAATTTCTAATAGTACATTTGAATTAGAGCATCCACACTAAATGCTGTAATACGATGTTAAATGTTCCACTTACAAATAAAATATTAAGCTTGAAGCATGTACAGCTGTGTGGAGAATATAGCAGGCTGAGCTGGTAATCAATGATAGTCGTAAAAGTCAAACCTGCCAAGTCCCCTGCAGTTTTGTTTTCTTTTGTTTTTTCTCTTTCTCTAGCTCATTATTCTTTGCACACTTCAAGAGATTCCCATAATGCTTCAAAAAAATTTTCCTAGTTATCTTACATGACTGTGGGCAAGAAAATAATTAAGATGAAGTCATCTTGCAGGCTCTGCGGAAACGTACAGGAGGGTCCAACTTAGGTTGGCAGATGCCAGTTGAATTTTAAAGGCCTGGAATTTTACTCTTTGAAAATATAGCCTTAAACCTTCTCCAGAAGTGACACCCAAATAAAAACTTATTTTTGCAAAGTGATAGTTATTTGCAAATGCAATGGTGAAACGTATTCAGTGTCTGTGGAGGCGGCTTCTTGTACTGTCTGGACTGCATAGTCAACATTTGGATAATTATTCTTAGTGCCTGAAAAACTAGTAAACTAAACTGAAGCATATTCTTAGTAATGAAAAAAAAAATAAAATGGGCAATGACTCTTATCAAATGAACAATGGATATAAAATAAATTTTGCAAATTATTGATTTATTTGGTAGCTAAAACACATGGTTTAGAAAAATAGAATTGAGTCATTCAAAATTTGGAACTAAGGGGTAAAAGTTAGTTTTGATTTAGTGGGACATCAGTAAATGTAGCAAATGGCTCTAACAGTTTAAGAAGCATCAGAATAGTGCTTTCCCATTGAGTAGAATGAAGTCAAGTGATGTTTCTCCTTATTTAATATTTTTCAGAAGTAAAATGAGATCTCAGTATGTTTACTGCCTTTAACAATTAAAATCTTCCCAACTATAGCTGTGTTTACATGGGAATTTTTTTTCCCTCATTTGAAATATAAACGGGTCTGGATGTATTAAACTAGACAGCATGTGGATATAAACTGTTGAGAAAGATTGAAATGACAAGAAAGCCAGAGTTCAGGCATCCAAATCTGGGGGCCTGCTGCCGCCCACATTTTCAGGATTAACATTTTGTGAACATTCACGCTCAAATTTCAGGGAATAATAGATGCTTTTCCTTCTAGGACTATTCTTTGTCCTGAGAGGTCAAATTTATTCTTGGGTATCTAAATGTTTGGGAAATGAAAACGCAGCAACATTGTCTTTCTTCTTTATAGATTCAGCTATTAGTTGATAATTTATAATGACTTGTCTTATTTTCTTAGCATATAAGAGAAGGAAATGTGTGGCACACTAAAGGGGATAACTGAAGAGAATTTGATAATGATGGTTTGGTGGGCAGTATTATACAGAGGAAAAAGAAACAGGAAATAAGGAATCACCCAGGGTCTATCCACAATTGGAAAATATTAGCTCCCCTAAAGCTGAGAGAGTAAATGGACCAAAGCTCTCACCAGAATCCAGTGAAAGCAACAGGACAGAAGTCTTCTGGCAAAGTCTGGGCCTAGCTGGAGGATTGCAGCTCATATCAATTATTATCCCAAAACTTGTCCTCAAGTCCTCCAGTCTCCTTCTGCTGCCTCCCATAAGCCAAATATAACCAGAAGCCAGAGCACAGAAGCCTCATGGATAAAATGCATTAAAGTAAACCTAAGAATGTGGGCCACATAGGAGACATTTGGAGAGTAGATCTGGGGAACACAACAGCTAGGACTAAACCCTCCTACTATCTCCGACTAGCTGTCAATCCTTGGCCAGCAATATATTTCTCTGTACCTTAGTTTCCTGAAAATTAAACTGACTTAATATACATAAAGCACTTAGGATAATGTCTGACTCAGTAAGTATTTGTTGTTATTTTTGTAATCTATCCATGAAGGTTCAGTTATGTTGTGGGTGTGCATGTTCTGAAAACCATCTCTGTCTTACAGTACCTATCTTTTTCTTCTTTGGTGGCACTAGGGATTGAACCCAGGGCTTCACACATACTGGGCAACCAATGAGCCACACCTTCAACCCCTATCTATTTTAATTTTAAACAAATATTCCCATAAAAAGAGTTGCTTGCCTAAATGATTGCAGAGATTTAAAATAACCTACACTATCTCTAGAATTGCAGGTCTCATGCTATTTTCCTGAAATGTGGGGTGATTTCCAGCCAGGTTATGTAACAAGCTCAAGTTGCCTTCCTGACCCTTAAACTCCTTATTCTGCAGCTTCCTTTGCTTGGGGATAGTCTTACCTCCCATTCTTAGGTGTCTCCTGCCACTTGTTCATCAAAGTCTGTTTTCAATAAAAACATATATTAAACAAAGCAAAGAAAAAAAAATCAGTCTCATACAAAAAAGTAGTATATAGTGGAGCATTTGGTCAAAAGGAAGTAGAATTTAAATGGATTCAAATATGACAATTAAATTTTCTTTCTCTGTTATAACTGTTAACTAGGAGGATGAGTGTGACATTTTCCTGCTATGTTATTAAGTTTATTACAGAAAGAACTTATATATTATAGCTTTTTGTTATTTTTAGTGGTTCTATTTGAAGACCCTCATGAATGGCAAATATGCAAATACTAATAAAATCCAAAAACACATCTCACATAAAATGAACAAGAAAAGTTTCATTTCAGTGACTACTTCTTTTTACAAAGAAAATAGTTCATTTGTTTGTTTATGGTTAATATTTTCTTGAGAAATACTGCTTAGGTTGAGGCAACACAAGACAGCAAAGTCCTGAGGAATTGGCCACATTCATTTTATTTAATTTAGTCTCCTCTCCTACACCCACAGTGCACTGTGGAAAATTCAGAAATGTACTTGAGACAAATTTAAAATTATTATATGCAATGGTCTTCAGTGGTTGTTTCTGAATAAACAATAGAACCAGTCACTGCATTAAAATCCCAAATGTAGAGTTAAATTCTTTTGAAGATTCACAGCAATTTGGTCCCTAAAATGAGAGAAGTTCAAAGAAATAGAGAACTTCTCTGTTTTTTAATAGAAGAGTAGGAAGGGAGGAGAGAAGGATACAGGGATGTCAAAATACTGAATGTTCAATGACACAGGGGTGACAAGAAAGGCCCAACTGCCTCAACTAGTTCATGATTTCAGAGTTGGCTTTATTTGTCCAAGTTTTCTCAATGACTTGTAATCTATAATCTTTAAACAGATCATCAATGGCACTAGAAGGGACTCAAGTTCAACAAATGTATTTCCTAGATGAAGACATGTGCCCAGAGAAGAAGTTAAGTAACGTCTGCCCATCTGGCCAAGTAGTGGCAACTGAACTTCCATATCCTGACTTCAGCCTAGTGCCCTTAAAAGGAAAATCTCATAAAATATTTTGAAACCTGAAGTTTTTCAGTCTTCCAGTAAAAATAAATTTCAGAATCATTTAAAATGTTGGCTACTGCTTTTGAGAGAACAAAATGTAATTTGACAAAATAATTTACTTGGGTGTAAACTCCTATTCTCTGAATCTGCTTTTATGATTCCCTCTGTCACTTTTCATTCTTGTTTTATGAATATAAACACTGAGCCACTTTCAATTTCGAGTTATGTAGCTCCTAGTATCAATCACCAAAATGCCTGCATATTTTTGTTACCTTATGCAATATACCATAGCATTTTGAAGTAAATGAAACTTGCTCTAAATAATAGACACTTATATCAATATATATCATTTGCTTTTAATTTAGTTCTCTGTTTACAGGAGTCTTGAGGTAACAGTACACTGAACATCTTTATCTGTTTTCATGCTTCCTTAATAGAATTTTATCAATTTTCTTACTTTAGCACATATCAAAACTTAACTCTAACATTCCTCTTCTTGTAATTCTGTATTCACTTGAAATTATTATACACTTGAAACATAAATGTTCAGTTATGGCTTTGATGCATATGACACAAGGTATTAATGTCTTTTAATGAAATATTACTAGATTTGGTTTGTATAGAGTTGTGATTTTCTGGCACAGCAATCTTTTTACTTAGTATTTGGAATATAATACTAAATGTTAGGAGCTTAAGAGAGTGTTCTGTTATTTTCTAGCGTGGGTACCTAACTATATATTGTCCACAAGACTTTCTCCACCCATCTTTAGTCAAGAACCATCAGTAACATGATTTATCTCAATATCTTACTTCCTTTGATAAGAACTCAGGTGATAAATTTTTCAATGTATTAATTTATGCCTATCCATTATTTAAAAAGCTATTTTGAGATCATTGTTAATCCACATGCAGTTATAAGCAGTAAATAGATACACATTTTATCTATTTTCCTCAAGTGTGAATTACTTAAATAATTATGGCACAATAACACAACCAAGAAATTGATATTGATACAGCCCACTAAGTGTATATAGATTTTGCTAGTTTTACGTGTACTCACACTCAACATGTGTGCATGTATGTGTTTGAGGTTCTATGCTGTTGGCCACTTTCATTTTTTATTTTTATATAACAGTTTATAATATTTTTCTAGATCATGTGCATTATTTTTATTAAATATGCATGGTAACAGCTTTTCAGACCAATATCAATCTACACTAATCTTTACGTTCCCCTTACCATATTAATATCTATATACTGCACAATAATACACTTAAATTTTTCCTTGGGGTTCTCTTTGTTGTCCCTTGATATGTGCCTTCTGTATCTGATTTGAATTGCATGCCCTCTACAAAGAAAAGGCAACATCTCCTTTTTCTTTTAGTGTGATATCCATCATAGGGCTAAGTACAAGGAACTTCTTGGTCAATTCTACTTCTGGCATAGAAAATACTGCACTAACAATGACTGACTCATCCATGTCAGGGGCTTTCCAAGGATCTTGCTTCCAGGTGTCCAGTAGTAGGGACAAATTTGAAAGGTACTTGGGCAGTTCATGGAAGAGTTGAATGAATATCCAACTTAGCTATCTATGGATGCCTTCTAAAATAAAATACCTTTGATTTTGTGTTATGTACTTACTATTTGTGGATTAGTTGGGACAAAAAAAGTATTTATTTAAAAAGTTTACCATTATTGAGCAAAAATCATTTACATTTTTAAAAGGTAAGGTGTCCATATTTTCAACAATTTGGTAATTATTAAACTCAAAATGCCTGTTAACTAATATGTAGGAATGTCTTATTTCATTACTTTGAAGTGAGACACAAATAATGTAAATGTTCTGGGCAGAATTATGTTATGCATTGTTACATTTTTGTTTGTGTGTGGTACTGGGATTATTGAGTGTTTGAACATTACATATAGTCAGTAAGCACAATATTTTTTTAAAATATTAAATGAAATTTTGAATGACTGAACAACTAAAAAATGTAATATATTAAGCTATCCACATGTTATTAGATAGTGGCACAAAGAGTTGCTGTTTTGAAAAAAATAAAATGTGTTATTTTCAAAGTTTTTAAGTTGGTCGAATTTTAAAAAGAAATTAAAAATCCCTCTCATGAGGCTAATTCCATCTATAATACCTGCGCTGGTATCATTCTGCGTTAAGTATGACTCGCTGACCAAAGAAGACTACTGGATTAAAGAACATGGATTCCAGGAACCAACAGTGACCACACTGTGGCCTGGCCAGGAAGGAAGGAGTAGCAATGGTGTGGGGTGGGCAAGCTGAAAACAATCTTCTCACAGGGTGTTCTAGGCTTAGTTATAAACTGATGAAAGGAAAGGTTGCAATGAGTCTACTTGGGCAGTGAGTCTGTGTTTTTTCCTGTAGGGCTGTTCATGTCAATCCATCCCACAATCTATTTTGACAATTTATTTTTTTAATTCTATTTTCCATGACTCTGATATTGATTCTATTTCACCATTTTCTTTAATTCATAAGGAAAAATAACCATTTGATTCTCCACACTTTTTTGTCAATATATCATACTACTTTATGGAATGATATGGACACTTTTATAAAATTTTAATTAATTAATTAATTTTGTTATCAGGGGTTGAACACAGAGGCACTCAATCACTAAGCCACATCCCCAGCCCTTTTGAATTTTTATTT
The DNA here is from genome assembly GCA_025594165.1 of Tamias sibiricus. Lineage (NCBI taxonomy): Eukaryota > Metazoa > Chordata > Mammalia > Rodentia > Sciuridae > Tamias > Tamias sibiricus. The sequence continues at coordinate 74,298,691 of CM046664.1, forward strand.
TGAGACAGGGTCTCACTGAGTTGCTTAGGGCCCCTCTAAGTTGCTGAGGCTACCTTTAAACTGCAATCCTCCTGCCTCAGCCTCCCTAGTCAATGGTTGATGAAATTATAGGTGTGCACCACCATGCCTCATTCACTTTTATAAGATTTTGATGTTCCATAGATTACAACTAAGATAATATTAAATGGAATGTAAATTTCCAATATTGAATCTAATAATCTCCAAATTACAACATAAGAATAGAAAAAAACAGGATAATGCATTTTCATATGCCCTTATGTTCAATATTAATCAACACATGGCATATATTTTTCTACTTTTTATTATTAATTTATATTAATTGTACAAATTAATGGGTATCACTGTGACATTTCCATGTGGGCATATATCATGCTTTATCTCATGTGTGGCACACCTTATCCCACTTATGCTCTCCCACTTTCCCCTCACATTGTCTCAATTATTTTGAAAAAAAAAAAGTCACCTTATCTTCCCATCTGAATGGGATTTTTAAAAAGTATTCGTATTTTTAAGAAGTCTCCAAGTGATTCTAGTGTACAGTCAAGAATAAGATCTATCAGTTTCTAATAGCCTTAATTCTTGATTGAAAATTTCTGAGAGGCAGAGACTTTGTATTCTAAATATTCAGCCTTCCAGCACATGGTCAGCAATGGCAGATATTGTGCTCAGTATAATATTACAGATTTACTAAAAATAGTTCATTGTCTATGCTTATCACCAATTAGTGTGATACTCTCTGCTATGGTGCTGTCCACTAGCCACTGGTTACAAGTGGCTATTTAAATTTAAGTAAAATTAAAAACCCAATTCCTAGATTCAATTGACCACATTCAAAGTATGCAATATATGTACAGATTCTACTGGCTGTACATATTGGACAGTGTGGACATAGAACATTTCCATCTATTAGAAAGTTCAACTGGATGGTACTTAAGACAAAAAAAATGAACTTACCATTTAGCCAGTGAGATAGGCATTGAGGAGGGGAACCTGCTCAGCAGAGAAAGAGATCATGAAAATTCAAATACCATAGGAAGCTAACTATAATGAGAAGCATATCTGAAAGTAAAATACAAAGGGCGCTATTTTATTAAAGGCCTTTGGTATAAATGTTTATGTTTAATCAACCAAATATTTAGAATAAAATATGTTCATGGCTTCAAATTAGCTAAAGTACACCCTAAAAAAAGGAGTAATTGAACAAAATATATAAGCCTGGGATTTGGGCAGTTATCAAAATAAATACAAAATTAGAGACATTACATTATAGATACACAATCAAAATGAAGTAAAACACAATATAACAATGGATATGATTATTAAAAAATAAAATTTTAGAAATGGGAAAGCAAACAATAAAAGCATATTCAAAAATGTAAGGTCAGCTAGGGAGATTCTTCCAGGCCTCTTGAGGAATAGGGAGGAGAACATTTTTCTGGGAAAGGGTGGGGAACATGCCAGGAACTAGGCTAGATTTTCCAGGGGAAAGTATGAAAACTTAATAGAATCAGACAGTGGCAATTAATGACATAGAATTATTAACTTTTAAAGTCTCTCAAAAGATTAGGTCTTTTGTAATCTTTGGTCTGAAATCCAGAATTGCAAGTCAGGTAGCTGACAAACAGAAGTTAGTGACAATTTTTTATTTTTTAGGAAAAATATGGGGATAGAATATTCATCTTGGCATGAAAAGAGAGCAAATGCAAGGAAGACTAAAGTATAGGGAGTCTCACATCTATACTATGAAACATCTGGGCCTGTTTGGCTGTGGCCGTACATTACACAATTAAGCTGCCACAACCACAGAGTTTTGAGTCTGTGGGAAGCAGGAGACTATTCACTAGTGAATACATTTTTTTAAAAATAGAGATTAATTGGGAATTAAGTGGGGATTGAACTGTTAGCGATTTGTGGTATGAAAGATAATATTAACATTACACATTAGCAAAGATATCCCTGGGAGGATTCATGTTAGAATTTATGAGTTGAGAGAATGCATTAAAATATGGAAATGTAGAAAATGTTAATGATTATGTTCATGATATCTTAGGAACACAGAAAATAATTATATACTACATAATAGCACTGAGCCAAACATAAATAAGTATCCAGGCAACTATTATTGTTTATAAGGGTTTTTGGAACAGAATAAATCCAGACCAACTACAATTTATAATAAAGTTTTATTGGCAGTGTAGAAGGGTAGGGAAAATCATTTTATAGTTTTCATTGAGTGAAATTTATGGGTTTATTTTTATTTTGAAACTCTGCTCATATGTTATTGGTAGCCATCAGTATGTAAATGTGTGGACGTGGTAATCTATGCGATTAAAGCCAATTGTTTTTTACTTTTTATTAACAAATGTGATTTTCCCCAATTGAGAAAAATAAATCTCATTGCTTTTTTCCTTGGACAAAGTGGAAGAAAGAGGTCATTTTATTAATAGAAACCCTTTAGAAGAAGTAATCTATGTATGTGAAACATCTCTGTTAGAGAAACTAATTATAATATGTTAATTAAGTACAGTAATATAGTTAAGTGTATGCTAGTACACAGTAGAAATAGGTGATTTCCACATTGAATGGTTTGCCTTGAAAACTCAGGATGTGAGAAAGCCAAACTAAACCAATAGGAAATTCAAATATGTTATTAAAAGAGGATGGAATAAGTGGATCCATAATTTAACTGTGTCCTAAAGAGGTGCTGAACTAGGGAGGGGCTGCTGAACACAAGAGGCACAAGCAGAATGTTATTAAGGGATTTCCTTATGAAGCAGTTGTGTTATTCTCAGGTCAGACATAAATACTTTCTCACATTTTTCTCTACACTTCTCCAAATATTTTGGGGGAACTTTCTCATTTTACATTTTGCAATGGAAATACTTCATTTTGAATCACCTATTAAACTCAGGAAGCAGTTAGTATTTTAGATCAACCTTCAGGAAGATTAGTATTTTAGATCAAGCTGACTTATTTTAAAAGGTAGCTCAGAAAAGAGCTATTTTGATAAGTGGCAATTCATGTCAAATTGTAGCCCATCTCACCCCAGCTACCCTATCCTCACACCAAAGCAATAGCTGTTTCAGTAGCACTAGAATTCACAAATTCATACATAATTCCCTGAATGCCTACTGTAATGTGCCTACTATGACTCTGTGATGTGGGTACATGGAGATGAATGAATACTTCGATGTTCCTGGAAGGGTCCACAGTGTAGTAGGAAGGACAAAGATGAAAAAGTTGGTCACAACAATATGATAACACATTCAGGGAAGGTGTTGAAAACATCCAAAGTAATGAAGGAAGTTTTCATAAACACATGATTGATGCCTGCTTCAATTTCTCTGGCCTGTTACTTCTTTCTGAAATGATCAGTGCAGTAAAATCCAAAAGCTGTTGCTTTTGAAAATAGTAAGAGTTCTATCCAATGATAAGTGCATCAAATGCTTGTTAGGTTTTAGGTTCCTAGAAATGTACATAAAATCTATTCCTATGATATGTTTATTCATATTATTAGTATTTATGATTCTTTTATCTCATGTACTGAGGTTAGTGAGAGAGTAATTCATCCAAGATAGCTCAACCTTATAGTTCAAACTTATCACTTCAGGAATGGTGTTTAGCTTTGTGGTAGAGCACTTGCTTCACAGGTGCAAAGTTCTGGGTTAAAAAAAAAATTTTTTTTCCAGAGTGTTATTTGATAAAATCACAGTGAAAAGAAATTTTGCTCACTAATTAAATATGTATGCTATTTTGGTATGAAATCAATGTCATTTTAATAAGACAAAGGAAAATTAGGCCCTTGGAAGACACCATAGAGTACATTTACAGGTATAAACTCTATCTTGAATCTGGTTAGGCTATGTTTGAGCACATTCTCATAATCTTAGAATTGGGATGGATTCTAGAATTCATCAAAATCTTCCTCTTGGTCTTAAAAGATGACAGAATTATGGCACAGAGCTTGATATCCTGAAGATTGACATTAGAGCTGTAACTAAAATCACCCATTCAGTACCTTTCTCTTATTTTTACAATTCAGTGTCTGAAAATTTGAACCTCTATGTTTAATAAGATGTCAAGTAGCTGAGATTTTACTTTTGTATATTTTTGAGCTGATCATTTTTAGCCATAAGGGTAATTGACAGCATATAACTCTACTTTCTTGGTACAACAATATTATTATTTAATTATTGCTATCCATTGGTTTTATAGCAGTAATTAAATAATAACTAAATACCAGTTTGCTAGTATTTGTAAAAAGTTAATCTAGAAGCTGTAAATTTTCATTGATAAAAGGTCAATGTCTACCTTGCAGGATATTTACCTACTGGTGAAACAGGTCATTCATTTAGAAGGAATAATTTAGACCATTCTGGAGTTAATGCATGTTCTTCAGATTTACTGTGAAAATTTGGAAGAACATTAACAAATATTTCATCAATGACTGAATTAACTATTAAATCTATAGCACTCTTATCCGTGAAATACTTCATGATCTGAAATATGAGGGCTTTCTATGTTTTCTTTGTAGATACTAGACATCTTCAATGAATCCTTATGATTCATCATTCTTTTAAATATTTATTTTTTAGTTTTACATAATGCCTTTATTTTATTTATTTATTTTTATGTGGTGCTGAGGATCGAACCCAGGGCCTCGCATGTGCTAGGTAAACGCTCTACTACTAAACCACAACCCCAGCCCTGATTCATCATTTTTTGTCTCTAATACTCTTTCAATTATTTCCAAAAGATATTCAGTGTTACCATTTCACCAGGGTAGTTTATTTCTCTTAATTTAGGGTAACCTTGGTTTCTTTGCTCATTTTCTTTGCCTTAGATTACTAAGTATATGTGAAGGAAGTCATATTAATTTGCAAATTTGAATGTGTTGAATCACATGGAATTGATTTGACAAAATGTATAACATTGTCTTGAACATTCAGAATGTGGTTAAAAGGGAGCTTGAACTGTAAGAAAAGTACTTTTTTTTTTTTCCTTTTTTTGTGATGTCCACTTAACTAATAAATCTGTCATCACTAACTGGTCTCCATTTCCTCTGAAATAAACAAATCACTATTGAGTTCTTTGAAACAGGAGACTGCCAGGAAAACAAAAGTCACTTTTGCTTCATCTTCCAAGATAAAATATTTAATAAATGGAAATGAGATGCAACAGAGGAGTGGTGGGGTCTTCACACCTGCTAGAAAGTCCAGGAGATGCCCCAAAAGCTGAAATTCAAAAAAACCTCAAACCTTGACAGTCAGCAAAAGTGCAGAGACTAAGCCAAGAAAGAAATTTGTAAGGCTCTTGGAAACTTCTTAGGTAGGAAGCTTGATTTGTAGAAGCATAGGGAATATTAAGAGGAAAAGAAAGGAATTTTATCTGGAGATCTGTGGTCCCAGTTGAATTGGCCCTGAACTAGTTATATCTTTAAATTGTTCCATATTCTACTTTAAATCTAAGGGCCTACAGGTTTGATTTCAGAGTGATATTACATTATTTTTGTATCTAAGTAAAAATAAAATATCCCATTTAAGCAAAACTCACATGAATTCTAACCAGCAGTTCACTAAGGAATACAAGGTCAGGTAAGAGGCAAGACAAAAAGAAGCCAAATTCCATCACACCTAGGAAGATTGAAAAACAAGTAAGATTCAAAGGAAATAAACAGGCATTAAGAAGAAAAGTGAAAGTATATACCCAAATTAATTTTTTTTTAAAAAATTGTAGTTGTAGATGGACAAAATGCCTTTATTTTATTTGTTTATTTTTATGTGGTGCTAGGGATTGAACCCAGAGCCTTGCACATGTTAGGCAAATGCTCTTCCACTGAACTACAACCCAGACCCCCAAATCAAATTTAACACATGATATGTTGCTCTTTCCCCTTTGAGATTAATTTCTTAATTTTTGTTATGAAACTTATTGGTCTCAATAACAGCAGATCTTTCTCAACCTAACCCCATCCTATGTACTTTTTATCTCTTCAAGCACAATGAAATGTTGTTTATATTTTTCCTATAATAATAAAGCAAAAATAGAAATAAAACCCAAAAACACTTGATGAGAATTTAAATTTTTGTTTGAGTTAAAGATTTTTTTCATCTCAAGATCTGATGAACTCCTTAACTCAGGTATATACATTTTTTCAAACAGAGGTGTTGAAAGGACCAAGGGGTGTGATTGAGGAGATCAAAACAGTGAGACATTCTGTCTCTGCCAGCAGCTCAGGGATGAAATGATGCTGGAACTTTAACCTCCTTGTCTCCTCTGCTCCTTACCACCTGCCTGTGATAGTCTCTTTCTCAGGATGCCAGCCACTGTGCCACTATTTTTAATAGTTCTAGACTTCAAAAAGCTTTCCCAATATTTTTTTTCTTTCAAAATTAAACTTAGTACTGGGAATATAGCTCAGTCGTAGAGAGCTTACCTAGCATGCACAAGGCCCTGAGTTTGATCCCCAATGTCATAGAAATAAATAGTGGTATGCCATTCATATATTTTGAAGGTGATTTTTCTTGCTTGACATTAACAGGTTTGAACACAAGATGAATCTGTATTTTTTAATATTGATTAAAGATTTAATTACTAAATTAATTATTATTATATTGGTTCTCAGAGATATTTCAGAGATATTCCTGATTTTTTTTAACAGAATATAGTTTGTGTCTATGAAAGAATGTCATGCCATACATTTTTCTGTGTGGTTTCAGTCACTAGGAACTAAAATAGGAAAGTTTGAGATAGGTGGAATCTCAGGGAGAAGAGAAAAGACACCCTTAGTAGATGGAGACCTGGATCTATGAACATGATCTTTAGTTAGTTGAACAGAACACCCTGAATATGCCTGTAACAGATCAACTAGAACAAAAACACAACTAATTTAAATGTCACCAGATTCAGAAACTTATATAGTGTGCCCACAGTTGATTTATGGCTAGACTGCTAAACCAAAAAGAAATAATCCAAACCCCAAATATCAAATATTTGTCATAGGACTTGAGTTTCAAAGAAGCTTGCATGAAAACCTGATCATTTCTTCCCAGGAAAATCATATATATAATCAGAGAGCTCAGCTCTGGTGGGTCACTCATCTTTTCTTTGAGGGGTGAGGGCTGCGGGCTGCCCATCTTTGTGGTGTGTATATAAATCGTTGTTTGTGCCTTGCTTTTGACATGTGGAATTCTTTTCAGCAGTGAAAGTCAAGAACCTGCATAGGCCAGGTTGAGGTCCCATTCTCCTCTTTGGAGGGACCTCCTCAGACCCCTGCTCAGTGATAAGTTGACCCTCTATTCAGAGGATAAATTCACAGATAAGCTATTTGTGGATGTGGGAATGAAGACTATGCTAATATATTCAAGGCTTGAATTCTTTATATTTCTGAATTATTTGATAAAAAATTATAGAAGCCTTTTAGTTCTGGAACTTCTGCTCTTACAATATTGATCATGCCTTACATTTTGGTCTCCAGAACATGAAATATGCATTATTTGTTAGGTTATTGCTTTCAAATTATGGAAAACATAGATTGATTTAATGGAACTGTGCTTTAAAATTTTCATATGCACTGCATTCAATCATAAAAATTTTGGAGTGATTTCATTCTTTATAAATCTCAGGATGAAATACAAATAAATTACCAAAAGTACTCTCAGTTACTGCACACTGTGGATATTAAAGAGGATGTGGAAAAACTTTGAAGGAATGGGGGCCTGCTCCATTGTTCTAAGCCAAAAATATCAAAATTTGGCTTCTAACACTATGGAAAATAAAAGTCTGCTTATTCCTATAGGGGATTAATGCATTACTCAACCTTGAAAAATTATATTGCCTGGCAACTACAAAGTATGTTCAATTTTCCCAGTCCTTCTCTCTTTAGTCCTTTATTTTGAATCTAGTATCATTCAAAGTTTCTGATCTGCTGATCATTTTGATCTCATTGGAGTGTATAACACCCCTGATATTCATGCTATTGGAGCAGTTTAGTCTATACATTATTTATTGATTATAAGGAAAATTGGAAAATTTCAACCATGTCTATTTAATTAATTTTAGTTTAGAAAAACAGAGAAATGAAAAGAAAAAAAAAAACACTAAAACTCATACACAGCCTTGAGGAGAAAATATTTCATGTTGCATTAATATGGTGCACTTGTTTGAAGACCTCAACTTTGCTAAATTTAGGACTCTAAATTATAGTCTTTGATTAGTTTACTTTTCCTTTTAGAAAATTAACCATAAGCCAAATAGCAGTAGTAGTGCTGATCTTCTGTTCAAGTTTTTCTTAGTCAATATCCAAAATGTGAATAAAAGGTAGTATGTAGGGGCCATGGGAGAAAAGGCACTAATAGTTTTCTTTTTAATTCCAGAGAATAAGAATTAGGATGGTCTTGCTAAAAATGAAAATTTTGTCTAGCTATAAAACTATTTTATATTTTATTTTTCTCTATTTAACTTGACTTCAATGTATAATGCTATTGCATATTATATGATTGTACAAATGTGGTGACAGTAACACCTATATCTGTTAACCCAGCCAGTTGTTATCTATCTGTTACTGGAAAATTTGTCAACTAGCTGATGTGTAGAGAGTGAAACTCTAATGCCAAAAACCCAGGCTTAGGTTTTGTGACCTTAGCTTCTCATAGATAATGACTTTCTTTTGTGGATATAGAGCAGGGCCCTAATCATTACCAGCCACATAATAAATACATTCTCTGTTGCACAGAGAACTCTCTCTCTCTCTGTGTGTGTGTGTGTGTGTGTGTGTGTGTGTGTGTGTGTGTGTGTGTTTGCCTAGCCATAAAAGGAAAGCCACTCAAGAATGCCACTTTGAAATGGTTGATCATATTTTTAGGATGATTGATTTATCTCCCACTCCTTCAGGCATTTGGGCATTTATAAAGTACACATGGAGTGCCTCCCATTGGCAAAGTGATATATTTTTAAAGCAGCGAGTACTTGATTTTGAAAGGAAAAGGGAATGCTCAGGCCTCACATCTTATGTAGGTGCCTATTTGACCAAATCAACTTAGTGAATGTGTTAATATATTAATCAATTAAGAGGAAAATTGAGAAACTTTGAATATCCCTCTCGCAAATCATAATCAGTGGCAAGAATAAGATCAGGTTGCACATAGTTGTTAGTGTACTATGTGACATTTTTCACCTATGTCATTACAACAGCTCCTCTTTAGTTTATCCCAATGTTTCCTCATTTTTAAAAATATGCAATTGTGATCATGAACTTAACCATCATTCTTTGAACACCAAATATGTGCTAAGCATGGTGATAGAACTTTAAGGTGGATAACTGATTCCTAAATCAGGGTATTTTTACTTCCCCAGGAAATATTTGGTAGCACTACACACAAATGACTGTCACAACCTGGAAGTGTGGAGTGTTATATTGGCATCTAGTGGTTAGGGGCCACAGATGCAGCTACATATCTTACAATGTGCAGTACAGGAATTACCTGTTTCATTATAGTGCTCAAGTTGAGACAAGCTGGAGGGAGGAAGGGACAGAGAATATCTAAAGAACAAAATCTTGTTCTTTTTCCTCAGAGGGGACCATCTCATTCTGCCCTGATTAAAACCCTGAGCTAATGTATTTGCATTTCATGTTGCTCATGACTCACACCCTTGCTATTTTTTTCCCTCTCTTGTTCTGCAACATTCTGCCTGTTTTAAGTTTCAACCCCAGGAGAATATGGCTTTTCAAAGGACATTCTGGGATCTTCTGGACTTCTAGATTTTGTCCTTGCTATTTCCTTTGTCTGGAAAGCTCTCTGCATCTATAAAAATTCTACTCATTCTTTAATATCCAACCCAGGAGTCTTTCTCCTTTAACATCATCCTGGAGGCTGTGAAGCCCAAGGTCAATGTGCTGGCAGGTTTGGTGTCTAGTGAGAACCCTCTTACTGGTTTACAGATGTATACCTTCTCACTGTGCCTTCAGATGATTGAGAAAGTCCATTTCTTTTGAGTCTTTTCTTAGAAGGGTGTCAATCCCAGTCATGAGGGCTCCACTCTCATAATCTAAATACCTCTCAGGATCCCCATCTCCAAACACCATCACATGTGGATTAGAGAGTCAACATATGAGTTTGAGAGATACAAATTCTTGGTCCATAGAAGTTAGGAATGTTAAGATGCAATAAATGATATAGTGGTGAGTTCCCTGGTTGCTTTTTGCCTCATCTGTTCAAGACTTGGAGTGAAGAAGTTATCAATCTCCAAAAATAAGCAGTCACAGTCAGACACACATAAAACCTCTTACTAAAGTCTGTGATCTTCAGGTAAAAGTCCAGGGTAAGGGTTGTCTCATAAAACTTAACACTTTAGTAGAACAACCTCTCTACTCCAGCCAAACACCACAGAACTGTGCCCCCTTACCTCAGCCTTCATACTGGCAAAAACTGAGCCAGTAATCTAGATTTCTACTCTCACTAGGCTTTAAAGAGGCACCCCAATCTTCCCCCTTTCCCCATCAGTATGATGTCAGAGTTGACTGGAAAAGGACCCAGAATTTTCATCTTTAACTGGCATTAACGGGTCCCTTGCCATCCTCCCTCCCCATAGGGCCTCAATGGAGGTTGTAAAGACTCGACTTGCACATCAGTTTGGCAGTAATGATTAGTCACACATCTTCTGCCCTTCAGGCATGATATCAGTGGAGGTCTAGTGGAGGGCCAGGACTTTTACCACCACCCAGAGAAAATGAGAATCAGTTTACTCTCCTCTGTGCTATCAGTAACAAGTTTCTCTTATCTTTTCTAGCCAAGGTGGAGTTATCAGAGGCCTAGTGGGAGCTAGAAATTCTACCTCCACCTTCCTGTAATCAGAATCCTTTTCTCACTTTTAGTATCAGCTGTTTCTACTCTCACCTAACAGGAAAGAGGCTGCACTGCTTCAACTCTGCTAGATCAGTGTCAAAAGAAGCCTGCTGAATCAGAGTTTAAAGTAAGTTACAGAATATCATGATATAATACCCAATATCCAGGTTTCTATGGAAAAATCACTCATAGTATTCCTATTAATTAATTTAGGTAAACATAAATTTGAATGGGAAACAAAAATCATTACACACTATAACTGAAATAGTAGGGAAGCTAAATATCAGAATTATCAGACAAGACTTTTAAAGTTATCACAAAAATTTCTTTAATGATAATGGCCTTGCTTGAAACAAAGGAAAAAATGTACATTTCAATGAAGAAGTGAATAATCCCAACAAAGACATAGAAAATGTAAAATAGAACCAACTGGAAATTTTAGAACTTATTAAAAAAAAAAAAAAGAAAAAAGAAAAGCAACATAAAATTCTCAGTGGATGGGTTTAAGAGAAGAGTGGAAAGCACAGAGCAAAGAATTGGTGAATGCGAAGAGAGAAGCACAGAAATTCATCAATCTGAACAGCCAAAAGAAAATAGAAAAACAAACAAAAGAATGGTGCCTTGGGCTGGAGCTGTAGCTCAGCAGAACAGTGCTTGCCTAGCACATGTGAGGCATACTGGGTTTGAACCTCAGTACCAAACTAAAGGTCCATTAACAACTAAAAAAAATTAAGAAAAAAAAAAAAAAAAGAAAAGAAAAGAAAAAGAAAGAAAGAATGATGTCTTGGGGGGGGGGGTCTGTAGACCTACAGCAAAAATCATCATCATCATCATCATCATCATCATCATCATCATCTAATCTCTGTGTCATTGGGATTATAGAAAGACAGGAGAGAAAGAGAGTGGGGATGATAGAGTATCTGAAAAAACAATGGGTGAATATTTCCTAAATTTGGATAAAAACAAAAACCTAAAGATACAAAAGGCTGAGAGAAACCCAAACAGGATAAGCAAAAAGAAATTCAAGCTAAACACATCACAGGTCCAAACTTTAAAAAAACAAAGACAAAGAAAAACAGGTTCTAAAAGCAGCAAAAAACTAATTGCATTTTTTTCTTTTTAAGGGAAAGTTTTCATTGATAAAGGATTTCCTGCTGAAAACCATGGGGGTCAGAAATGAGTGATCTAACGTTTTTTTCAGGGACAGAAATAAAAGAACAATCAACCCAGAATTTGGTATCCAGAAAAATAATTTTTATGAACAGAAAGGAAAATTAAAACATGCTCAAATGAAGGAAAACTTAGAATTTTCTAGTAAAACTACTCAGAAAGTAGGAATGATTTTTAAACAGAAAAAAAAAAATGATAAAAGAAGTAACCTCAGAAAATGAAAGGGAAGAACAGTGGCTAGAGTAAATTACATATAGATACATTCTACTTGTCTTTTGAATTTTCTGTATTATGATTGATATAGGAAGCAAAACATAACATTTTCTGACATGGTTCTGAATGTATGCAAAGAAAACACTGAAGTCAATGATAGCGTAAACTGGGGGTGAATAAAAAGACAAAAGTAGAGGCCAGGTGGTATCTGGAGTCAGTGATATAGCTACTCTAATAAAGCTATGCAAAGAGAGAGTCTAAAAAATGCAAGACATAGCAAAATTGAATTCTAGATAAATGTTCAACTAACCAAGAGAATGACAGAAAAAGAAGAAGGACAGGAAAAACAGGAAACCAAAAGAAAACAAGAAGTAAAATGGCATGCTTAAACACCTGCATGTCAATAATTATATTGTGTTAATGGTATGAATACAAGACTGATTGAAAGTTAGAGACCAGATGAAAAAATCATGACCCAATCATTTTGTGTCCATAAGAAACTCACTTTAAATATAAAACAACAAATGTAGGTTGACAGTAAAAGGATGGGATAAATACATCAAGGAAACATCAAAAAAGAAGGGGCGGTAATATTAATTTGAGATAAAGTAACCTTCGGAGCAAAAAAATACCAAAGATAGAAGAGACATTTTACAGTGATAGGAGATCAATGTACCAAGAATATATAGCTGTCCTAAATTTCTATTCACCAAGAAATAGAATTTTAAAGTATATAAGACAAAAATCAGTTGAACTGAAAGTAGAAACAGACAACCCACAATTATATTTGAAGACTTGAATATATTCCTCTCAATAATTGGTAGAACTGAGCAGGAAACTAGTGAGAATATAGTAAAAGTTAATGCCTTAAACCATCATAATCTACTAGATATTTATAGGATATCCTACCCTGAAACAATAGAACATATGTTCTTTATAAGAGCCACTGAACATCAACATAGACCATCACTTGAATGATAAAATAAACCTCAACAAACTTAAAAGAACTGACACCCTATAGAACATGTTCTCTGACCAAATGAGAATAAAATAAAATAAAATAAGAATAACAGAAAAATCTCCACATGCTTAGAAATTAAACAACACATTACTTAATATTATGGTTCCAAGAAGAAATCATACATTGATCTTAATGAAAATGAAAATATAAATGCTAGTTTTTATGAGATTTAGCTAAAGCAGAACTGAGAAAGAAATTATAGTACTAAATGCATATTATAGGAAAAGAGAAAAATGGTTCAAACCAATAATCTAAACTTCCACTTCAACATCTAGAATAATATTAGCAAAATGACTTCAAGGCAAGTTTAAGGAAGGAAATAATGTAGATGAGAGCAGAAACCACTGAAACTGAAAATAGTACACCAATAAAAAAATAAGAGAAATAAAAAGCTGGTTCTTCAAAATTGCCATGAAACTGATGATCCCCTTGCAAGACAAGCAATGAAAAGCAAAGACACTAAAGGCCAATGTCAGGTGCCATATAGGAGTCTGCAGATCCTGCAGACACAAAAGTGGCAAAATAGAGATGCTGTGGACTACTGAACATTCATGAATTTGACAATGTAGAGAAAATGAACCAATTTTATGGAAAGCACAAACCACTTCAACTCACCCAATGTGAAAAAATGATATATGGAATAATCTCAATCTATTAAGGAATTGGATTCATCATTTAAAAACTTCCAAAAGGAAATCTCAGAGTTTTACTCCAAGTTTTATAGATTTATTTATGGTACACAATTAGGGCCATGATTTGTTTTGAGTTAATTATTTTTATAAGGTACAAAGTTTAAGGCAAGATTTTTTTTTTTTTTTTTTTTTTTTTTTTTTTTTTTTTTTTTTTTTGCTTATGGTAGTTTCATTACCCTAACACCACTCGTTAAAATATACTGGTTCCCCATTGCTTCCACACCCTTGTCAAAAATCAGTTAAGGATATTTATTTTGGTTTTGTCTAGATTTTGAATTTTATATTCTTTTCCATTGATCTATGTTTCTATATCTCAACCAAAACCACATAGTTTTGATTAGGGCAGTTAGATAATAAAACTTTAAAGAAAATACAATGCTTCCTACCAATGTATACTTCTTGTTCAAAAATTCTTTAGCAGTCTTTGCCTTTCCTTATACATTTTTAAAACTCTTTTCATGTTTCCATAACAAATCTTGTTGAAATTTTGACAGAAATTGCATAAGACTGTCATATCAATTTTGGCAGAATTGACATCTTTACTATGTAAAATTTTCCACTCTATAAACACAGTACTTTTTTCCATTTATTTAGATCTTTTTTGATATTCTTCATCAGCATTTTTTAGTTTTCACAATATAAGTCCTATACCTGTTTTGTCAGAATTACATTTAAGAATTTTAAGGTATTAGAAATTGAATTTTGTTTTAATTTTGGAGTCCATGTGTTAATTGATAGTACATAAAAATATAACTGAACAAAAATCTTTTGATTATCAATATTATGCCATAATTAAATCATTTTTTGCTATTGTTCATTGCCTATCTTATACCATGAATAGCAAAATTACATAAAGGACCCTGCCTTTAATTGATGTGGACAAGAGAAATTCTCAGAATATCAAAGGAACATAGAGATTTTTGTAGCAGTACAGTGAGGAAAAATAGTTTTCATTTGTAGATACCTAAAATTGGAAATTCAAACTGTGTTTGTCAGCTTTCCATTGCTGTGACAAAGTACCTGAAGTAAGCAGCTTATAAAGAGGAAAGATTTATTTAGGCTTATCATTTCTGAGGTTTCAATGAATAATCACTTCACCCTATTACATTTGAGTCTACAGTGAGGCAGAACATCATGGTGGGTGTTCACCTCATGGCAGACTGGAAGAAAAGAGAAAGGAAGACGAAGGCCTAGGGACCTAATATGTCTCCCAAAGACATACCTCTGATGATGTAACTTTTCTCCACTAGGCCCCACCTGCTAAAAGTTCTACTGTCTCCCAATAGTGACATGAACTGGGGACTAAGCCTTTGGCACATGGGCCTTGGGGGACATTTCTTACCCAAACCATGGGCTTAGGTTGTGGCTCAGTGATAGTGCACTTGCCTAACTAAAAGATTTTAGTGTGTGTGAGGCACTAGGTTTGATTCTTAGCATTGCATATAAATAAAGTCCATTGACAATTAAAAAATAATAAAAATAAAAGACCCCAAGCTGTGACACAAACCAATTTTTTGTTCTTCTGTTTTAAAGTCAAAATGGCTTCCTGTTACCAAGAGAAAATTTTCATCATAGAAATCAAAGACTCTCACAGGTTGGCTCTGGTCTCCTCTCCCTTCTTCATTTTACTTCCCTGCTAATGCATTTTGAGGAGGGAGGCACATTCCATATGTTCTTTCTCAGTCCTCTATTACTTTGATCTAAATGTATTTTTCTGTTTTCTGGAAGTCCATCTTAACAAAAGGCAGGCAAATAGAATACATCTTTTCCTCAAACCACTACAGAAATCAGTCTAACGCAACACCACCTTACTGTATTGACTTATTTTTTAGCTTATTTTTATAATTGAAAATTGTTAAATATGAAAAATTGCCAAGAAGAGTGTAATTTTTTTTCTCCCTCTTTCTTACTGTAAAGCTGAGACCCTCAAGGGATTAAATATTTTTAATAACTTTATTTTATTTGTTTATTTTAATGTGGGGCTGAAGATTGAAGCCTCAAGCATGCTAGTCAAGTGCTCTACCACTGAGCCACAACCCCATCCTGGGACAGAATAATTTTACTCATCTTTGTGTTCCCTCATTGCCCTGCCCAGTTATTAGCACATAGAAAATGCTCAGTAAACGTTTGATGAATAATGGGTTCACAAGAGATGGAATTGGTTTGAAATATTCTTGAGATTCAGTAATGAGATCACCATTTGCACAGATAATACTTAGCAAGATAAAATAAAAACGTTTTTAGAAGGTAGAGTAAAAGCAAATTGGGAAGTACTCAGAAAACAGGTAAAAAGTGTGAATTGGGCTAAGAGGTTACTGGAATAGTTTTAGCACAAGCTGCTGAATCTGACTCAGGTCTTATTTGCCATTTCAAAGGAAAATTACACAGAACATTACAACTAGTAGTTTATCTTGGATTGAGAAAAGTAGAAAGAATTAAAACTGTTCAAGGGTTTTGAGCTTGAAAATGGGAAACTTGTGTCAGTCATAGAAAGAAGGAAGCTGGTGTAATTTTTGTGAAGAAGAACTGAATTCAAAACTTGTTGATTTTTAGCAGATGGCAAACCATCCTTAGAGAATTACCTATAGGCACTTTGAAGAGTGAGAGCTCTTGTGACTTCCAAATTTCATTAAGGATCCTCAAAATTCTTTGATCTGAAGACTTGGGCCTATCTAATCACCAACTTTAAGAGTTCAGAATGAATTGCTTTGTAAAAGTTCAAATACATAGATTGAGCTCTCCATTTAATCTCTACAGTGTTGGCTTAATGAGAGCTGCCTTATTTACCCAGGAATATTTAGTCCAGCCTATGCTGGACTCGAGCCCTGCGCTGAATTCTTGATGGTTTGTTAGCAGCATAGTGTACTGTTCTACCACTAATGGCCCTGTTACTACACAGGTTGGACACTTGTACATTTGCAACGTCCCTTCCTCACTGCTGTGACAGAACACTTTTTGCTCAAAACATGTCACCACCTCCCTCAACTCTCTTCATGGGAGGACTCCATCACCTCTCTCATCTGTACTCTGTATATCAGGGGCTCACTGTTTCCTGCACCCACTGGTCACTATCCTTACGTTTTTGCTCCTATTTTCCAGTTACCTGGAAAACTTCTGCCATTGAGGAAGCTCTGTCCTTTTTTCCCCCCAGTACCATCACAAACATAATCTGTTCATGAAACTTCATTATTCCTCCACTTCATGGGATTTTTTCCTCATTTAATTATGCATATATGTATCTGTTTCTGGCACTAAGTATGTTCTTTGATGTTTTAAGCTATTTTGGAAATTATTTTTATCCCTGTGTCTGATGCCTTTCCCCATGTATACTTTCATAAGCTCCTTTAAGAAACTACATGGTATTTTACTCACCAATTCTTACCCTATTGATTAATATAATATTTTGCATTGTACATATTCAATAAATATTTTGGGGGCAGATTCATATAGTAACTAATACTTTGAACATCGTGACCTGTTTAAGACACAGCAATTATAAAAAGATCAGAGTAAGCTGAGTCCTTAGAGAATTACCCATTTTGAAGGGGGGAAAAACAAGTGTGAACAGACATGTGGAATCTCAGAGATGGTAGCTTGTTTTGGCAATTCATAATTGAGGGAGGGCCTCCCAGATCCTAGGTCAACTGGGTCTTAGTAGTGAACAAGATAACTTCATGTAAATCAGCCACTATTAATCATTTATAGAGTGAAACATTTCTGCTCCTATTTTATAGCTGTGCTGGCAAGTGGGTGCCAAAGGAAGAGGTAATTCCCTGGGTAGCTAGACTACAATCTCAGGCCTCTGTGCTTCCTTTGGGTGATTAATTATGTCACAAGGTTCTTAACAAAGGACCCTTGATTCAGATTCTCAAGCGAAAGGGTATTAATGCTGCTGCACTTTCACTGCATCCTAGTTCAGTGAAATTTTTCTCAAAGCTGGTTCCTATTTCTGGCAGTTACTCTTCAGTTCTGGAACTTTAGTTCCAGCCAAAATAAACTATTGTCTCAGGTCTGTATTTTTCCTGAAGCACCATGGCATTTTTATGGAATGTGGAGACAGTTTTATGTAAGACTTTAATGGTAACAATAAAGGACCCAGATCTTTTTCTTTGGCCTGCTATCCTTTCCTCTATATCCAGCAGTGATTATATAGGTTCCAAAAAAGAGACATCTGAAACCTTCCAATACAACCTCTCATTTATATGCTGTGTGATGTAATGCTTGCATTCTTGTTTTTTGCCCTTATCCTCAACAGCATAAAATTATCTTATGCTATATTTTATTGTCTATATTTTTAAAGAAAAAAGTCACTTATTTTGTGATTATGTTTTAAACTTGTCTTTTATTCTTTTATGTTACGCTAATCAAGTTTTACTTTTGTGTGTTTTATCTGTAAACTCGTATTGGTAAATTAGAGAAGCAAAATTACATTCAATATTACATCTTAAGCTCTTTAAATATGGAAGAGACAAAGCTTGCTTATGTATTAATTTGGTATGTATTATTTAAACTTAAAAAAGGTGTTAAGGATGACTTTGAATGGTATGAAATATCACACACTGATAAGATCAACAAGTGAATATTCAGCATCTTGAAGCCCAGATTTCCCCACTTCAATGAGCAGGCAAAGAAATTTCTTCAGACAATATCAGGTTACCATTGTTTGATTTTGTCTTACGAGCTCTCCAAAACACTGCTTGCAAGTTGAGAAATTAAAACATTTGAGTTCTGAAGTCATTGCTTTATGAGCTAATGCATGCATGTTACTTCTAGAAAAAAAAATTTAAATTGTGGAAGACCTATTGTTTTATTCAACAGATATCTTTTAAAATGAGATATTATATATTAGCAATATCAGGAAAATTGCAGTAATAAAACTTTTCCTGATTTTTACAAACAATATAAAGTTCCAGTCATATGCATTATCACTAGTTATGTCTTGACTGTTCCCAGAGAGTCCTTAGATTAGTCATCACAACTTTAGTCTTTACATTTTACAACCTAGAATATGATCCCTGGGAACTTTGGTGTTAATGCATAAAATTGCTCAAGAAAGGAAATAGTGTAAAGAGAAAAAAAATAAACTACACTATTAAAACAGACTCTTGAATAATAAGCAAAATGCTTGTTGAGCTTAGTTAGCTAAAGAATTGACTAAAATATATTCTTGAGTCAAATGTCTGGAAACATCTTACTATTTAATGCAAAAACCATGGGTATCTCCCTGAGGTATGTGATGGTGTGTTCATGAAACAAATCTAGATTATATGTAAAAAGTAAGAATGACAATATTCTTCTGACATCCATTTTACATGTGTTTGCTTATCATAGATTTATCATAGATTTATCATAGATTTATCATAGCTTATCATAGATTCATGGGAATTGCATGATAATTTCTTTTTCTCACCAGAAACTTTATTAATTTAAAGCATTGTACCTATCAGAAAAGACCTTAATTCAGTTAATAAAAACTTTAGTCCAATTGAACTGTTGAAATACCTAAATTAAGAAAATTTTCTAATATTTGAGCTTTATCTGTAAACATTAGACAACATTTGCTCTTTAGCTAAGGTTTAACATAAAAAATACATTTGTAATATTTGTGTAACTAATACTATATATATGTATATATATATATATATAAATTGCATTTCATATAGTAAACATAATCTGATGTAAGTATTTCCACACAGTCAATATAATACCTGGAAGATAGCAGGATATTGACAGAGTGAACACTTATGAAAATAAGTGTTTACTATAGAGAGGAAAGGTGAATTATTTGTTAATTCATTCATCATTTTTCATACTCTGGATATTAGGTTCATGTCAGTGTGATTTTTTTGCAGGATCCCTTCTGAAATTTGTGATTAGATATAATTATGAATCACAGAGATTTCTCTTTCCATTAGGAAATTTCACATTCCTGGAAATATTCTTTTTTTCTTTTTTATTGGTGCATTATGGTTGTATATAATAGTGGGATTTGTTGTTACATATTTGTACATGTGCACAATTTAACAATATAATTTGGCCAAATACCTCCCTGAGTTTCTTGGTTCCCTCCCTTCCTCCCCCAATGGACCCCTTCCTCTGTTCTACTGATCTCAATTTGCTTTTCATATGATAATCCCCCACACCTATTTTTTTTTCTTTTTGGTATATATAAACAGTAGAGTTTCATTCACCCATAAAGAAAAATGAAATTGTATCATTTGCAGGATAATGGGTGGAACTTGAGAACATTATGTTAAATGAAATAAGTAAAATTCAAGGGTCACATGTTTTCTCTCACATGGAAGCTAGAGAGGAAAATGGAAATATTCTTTTAACAAGACGCTGTTTTGTAGTTAAACATGTGATAGAGCCCATATAAAATAAAAGTAAACATTTAAAATATAATCAAATAACAATATTTCCAGTAGTCCAGAGTTTTAATATCCTGGATTTTGCAAAATTTTGGCATACTTTATCAAACCCAAGTTCAAAACTTTCTTGTGTTGCAAAGAAGATCTCTCCTTCAGTTGAGAGACAAATTCAAGAGTAGAAAGAGCTAGGTGTGTAGATGCATGACAAAGATGATAATAGAAAGCCAAGGTCACTTCATAAGAGGTCTGAAGTGAAAAAATTAATTATACCATGCAAACTCATTTTCATAATGTTATAGGAGTTTTCCACAAAGTTTTATGTTATTTACAAGGTAGTTTATAAAGTACTTTCATAGAAACTATCCATTTGTCCATTTAAGAAATCTACAAAGCAGGCAGTAAACTGAGAGTAGAGTTACAAATATTAGGTTAGTGAACAGGGAGCAGAAATGAGGTTTTTTTGACAAGTGTTTGACCATTTTCATTTCCTTAGCTATTACTGCAAAACCTAGGGTTTTGGTGTTGATTATTTAATATTTATTGAAGACCAGGATTTAGTGTATGAAATGGTAAGATGCTGCAGCACTGGGTGTGCTGGCCCACGGAGCCAGTTGTTAAATTTTTAGGATGTTTGAGAGCCAATTAGCATCCTTTTAGCTTGCTGGCTTGGAATTCCCTAGGGTGA
The DNA here is from genome assembly GCA_025594165.1 of Tamias sibiricus. Taxonomy (NCBI): domain Eukaryota; kingdom Metazoa; phylum Chordata; class Mammalia; order Rodentia; family Sciuridae; genus Tamias; species Tamias sibiricus. The sequence continues at coordinate 74,319,708 of CM046664.1, forward strand.
GTGTATTTGCATTATGTAAAGCAGCAAATCATACAGATCTAAGCACTTGTACCCTCCCATCAGCACATAACTCTGCATAACTCACCTTGTTATTAAAAAGAGATTCAAATATTGCTTACATGATTGATACTTAAAAAGATCTAGAAGTGCTTTATATAAATAGATATGAAAATTTTGTATGAGTGAATTAGATGAAATGCATATGTAACCAGTAATGACTAAATGAAACATTTTAAATATTTAAACTATAAATCTATGTACATATACACAAACACATATTCACAATTTATTTTGACTTTGAAAATAAAAGACAATGCCATTTAGCTAAACTCAGAAAACAACTTGTGCTTTAATTGTGACTACTTTCTATTAACAAGGCTATGAAAGAAAATATGAAAAAAATAAAACATACAAATATACAAAATCTATTTTTTTAAAGGAAATATACTTAACCTTTCTTGATAGGCAAAGAAATTATTAGCACCACTGAGTCTTCTAAATCACATATTGGCAGAAAATAAATTCTCTTTTCTAAAATAAATTTCACAAAAAAAGGCAAAGATATAAATTCTCTAAATACTAGGTGTGAAATGATAGGTGAGTCAAGTAAAATTAAAAGACCAATGAATATGACAGTAAACATTTCAGTTAATTAAATCTTACAGCACCTTTTAATCTTATTAAAATAAGTGTATGTTATTGTATATTAATGTTCTCAAGTATGTATCAGCTTACATACTTTAAATGTTCTCTTTACAACAATCATGTGTAGGTTCTGCTGATTGACAATACGAATTGTAAATGAATTAACAGGTTACAAGTAGTTACCAAGTTGTACAACAGATTTCCAACTACAAAGACCTGGCTACTAAGCTCCTTCTATTTTCCCCAAGCCTTTCCTTCTAAATATGTAAATGTTGCAAACAAATACATTCAACTTTATACAGCTTTAATGATATCCACAATTCTGTTTCATCAGAGAACCACTTTAAAGCATAGCTGTTATGATATTTTTTCTATTAATTAAAAATTATTACAAGATAAGCAGGTGATAGATTTCTTCTGTGTGTGTGTGTGTGTGTGTGTGTGTGTGTGTGTGTTAGAAGATTATATTCTAGAAGTAAATCACATACTCCTTAGTGGATGCAAGTCAGGTAGGTATTAAGTAAAACAAAATGTTTATGCTTCATTCCCCTTTCCCTCTACTGTGTAATGGAACACTGGCTACTAACATCTAACCTTAGTAAACTTTGAAACATTGCAAAAGATATAGGCTGTGATTTATGACACAAGAAAAAAATATTTTATCGTGAGGCTTGGTGGAGTGCCTCGATTTGTATCTATTTTGATAGATATTTAGAAATAGATGTAGACAATCACCCATATTTAATAAAATATTAAATTTTGTTATGATTTTTTCCTTAGTATTTTGGATATCAGTGAAAATTATTTCCTTGTAAAATTTAATAAGTATAACTAACATTCAAGCTTGTCTTTAAAATATTATGAATACATAGATAATAAATGGATTTCAATTCTTATTTTACGTATTTTAATGTATAATCGTACTTGAGACTATCAAAAGAGTATATTAGACACCCTGGTATGATCAGAAGTTTTTAAGGCATTACAAAGTCTTTCATACCATATGTGGGATTACAAGAAAGACTCATGGGTAGATGGTTAGAGTTTACTACAAATGCAAATATACATGTTTTTCTGTAAGTGCCCAACATGAAATGGAATAATAATAATTTATATACATATTTCCCACAAAGTTCTCTATCAGACAAAGATTAAAATGCAAATATATCAATTTTCTACAGAAAGCTTCAGTGATAGTACCATCAAAGCTAAAATTTATAATTATTTGAAAATTAATGTTGAGCAGTTTCTATTCTCAAGTTTGACTGTAGAATGGGTACTATGTCATAGGAATGTATTTCACAAACATTACACAATCAATTAACATATGAACTTCACATGCCACACTTTCACCACGGGGTATTGGCGCTCTGTGTATGGCTCTAAGATGGACTATTGCATCAATATTTTTAATGTAAATGACACTTTATTTTTGGACCTCACAGTTCAGTAATATTGTCAGTTCTCAGTACCTCTTTCTCCACAGACAAGCAATTCTAAAACTTTATGGTCATCCTTACCCTTCTTTGTCCGTGGAAATATAGAATCAGTTGTGCTAATCTCAACATTTTTCTTCACCTAGAAACCATACACTAAATTACAGCTTTATCTTTACCTCTCTTATTCATAGTCTTTTAGATGCTGCAACCATCTACTTCACTGGTCTCTGCATAGTTTATTTGGGATAAGCCAGCACTTTGTAATATTTTACAGTCAAATATCCTTTTGATTATAATTTCATCTCTCTTCTTGGATCTTGCATTTGAAAATTCTTTTCAAGTAAAAGTAATTGAAGTTTTTCCCAGCTCAATATATACATAAGTAGTGAGAAATAGCAATAATTATGGTGATGAGGAGGAAGATGTGATTTTACATTTTGGGAAACTTCTGCACTTTTTGTTGTTTTCATATTATTTTGTCCAAACATATTTACATCAGACTTATCAGGAAAGTATTAAATCATATAACAAGTTGATTTAAATATAAGGCACTGATTTTACTTTTATTTTATAAGAAAGCAATACTACTTGGTTGATGTGAACAGAATTCTGTATGTGGAGGTATTTAAAGAGTGTTTTATAGATTAAGTTCTAAATTTTTAAACTTTTCCCTCAGAAATCTATTGAAACAATATCACGTGTAAAGGAATATCTCTTGTTATTGGAAAAATTTTTATACAAAAACAATTTCAAACTGACTATAATGCAAATGAGTCACCTTAAGACTCTTTCCTTCTTGCCAGTACAGCTGTGACAGAGAAATAGATCACAGAAATTTACCAGGAGCAGGCAACAAAAAGACTATTTGCTGTACGGGTCGGAACCTCAGCTTGTTTGGGATTTAAAAATCATTTTTATTTTATTACTCTCATATATTATTTATTATCTTATAATTTGTCTTTGGTACTATGAAATTTAAGTCACATCAACTTGTGAGTCATTGGCCATAAATCTTTCAGTGTGCCTATTTTAGTGGTTAAACAATATCTAAGTGACTTCTTTCCTTAAGTCCTCCTTATGAAGAAAGTTATAGATAATATTTCCAAATAAATGAATGAGAGCACAATATTTATAGATGAGCTTTTAAGTGTTCATTTTTTTAGCAAATGCCTTCTTATTTTGACTTAAAAAAATCTATCAAGAATATCAGGGCTGTTGATGTGGCTCAGTGGTAGAACACTAGCCTGATCTATCTGATCTATGAGGAGGTGGGTTCAATACTCAGTACCACAAAAAAAAAAAAAAAAAAAAAAAAAAATGGGTAAGCATTTTGTATGCTTTAACATTTAGGCAGAAATTGACTTATCATCCTAAATCCATGGATCTCTTTTCTAGGACTCTTTTTTCTAGGGAGAAATTTTTGATCACATACACACACACACACACATACACACACACACACACACACACACACACACACACAGACTTCAATTTACTATGTTTGCTGGGTTTGGATACGTTTCGTCAAATTTTCCAATAAAACTTCTAAAGGAAACAAATATTCAAGCATTGATCCCACTGGGCCTTGTAAAGTGTCACCTCTGGTTTCAGTGAAAAATTGTAACTAATCCTTCATCTTTACTCATAGACCAGCCCAAACAACATATAGATCCTTTTAGGAGCTCATACATCTTCAATGAAAAGTGAAGCACTATTAGTCACTGCATAAATTCCACCCTTCCAAGACTTTAGATTGAGCTCCACTTCAAGAAAGAAATTTTCCTACCTGAAAAAAAAAAAAAAAAAGAAGAAGTGTTCTCACTCCTTTCTGATTCTGTCAGAGCCATTTCAGTTACTGAGGCCTGAGACCACAGTCCTCACCTAACAATGGTGAGAACATGCAACCAATTGCTGAGTATTTACAATGTGTAGGCACTGTTCTACAGAATTTTCAGAATTTAATCCTCTTTGCTTTAATTCTGTGTTGAAGATCAAGAAAGTGAGGGTATTAGTAGTTGAGTAAGCAGAGAAGCAGTTGACTGTGCTCTTAACATCTGCAAATTTGTCATCTTGGTTAATCAAGATTCTTGAGAATTTAGTTCATAGTTATATTTCATAGTTATATTTAGAATCACAATTAAGTGTGGGTATTTCTCTTATCTCTGTTCTTGTGAAAAGGTCATGAAATAGGTATAGTATATTGAGAGAATTCAGAAAATATATTCAGAAAATTCAGAAAATGTTGTTTCTGTAACTTCATGAAACTTAAGATCTAAAAGTGTTATGTGACTATAGACCTTCTGATGATCCTATAGCCACCCTGAGCTTCATTTTTCTTCTATTTTATTATAAATAAAGTGAGTGGAAATAAGTGATTTGTAAAAATCTCTTCAGTTTCTAAAACTCTGTAGGTAAATATTAATAGATAAATCATATTAGGTAGATATTATTAATTCCTTCACTATTTGTTAATTAAATAATATGCATATAATAAACTAATTGATTTATTACTAGTTATTATATACTGTCAGTATTGTAGAAATGTAACACCTCCCTCAGAAATCTATTTAAACTATATTGCTTCTAAAGAATTACAAGGGAAATGGCAAAAAATTTCTATGGTGATTCCATATGTACTATTTCTGTACATGGCTAATTCTTTGAAGTTATTACAGGCACTCATTCTACACTTACAAGTTTAAATAAATTAGTTTTGACAAAACCTCTTTTTGAGCAATTTTATCTTTACACAATGTTCACTGACTTGTAGGAGATTAGATTTGCCCAAAAGGGTGGTAACCAAATTATAAAGGTGATATTATTTACACATAGGTAATTATGAATCAGGATGGTCAATTTTAGAGAACTGTACAACTTGGAATTATTGATGTCTTTCTCCAAACACTATGCATTGGCCTTCAACTGGGTTTTTTCCCTTTAGGGTACATTGGCAATGTCTGAAGACCATTATTCATGTTACAACTAGGACAAGTTGCCAGATTTAGCCAATAAAATATAGATGCACAGTTAAATTTAAATTTCCAATCAATTGTTAGTACTCCTTATGTAAATATTATCTATGCAATATTTGTAATAGACTAAAAATATTTGTTGCTTATCTGAAATTTATATTGAATTAAAAGTCTTGTATTTTTTCTGATAATACTAAAAGTGGTGTTGGGCGGTGGTACAGATATTTAGGGAACAGAAGCCAGACATGATGTTAAACATCCTGCAGTACCCAGGACAGCCCTGCCTCCTGACACCTTTACCTTGAATATGTTTAACATACCACTGAATATGAATGTAACAATAATTATCCAGTCCAAAATGTCAGTGGTGCTGAGGTTAGGAATTCTGATATGTGTGAAATCTATTCCTTCACTTGGTATAAGATTCAATCTTTTGGGTTTTAAACTTTACCATAGTGACACTGATTTTATTTGAACACATTTAAAAATATCATTAAAGATATAAAAATGGAGGTAATATTACCCATCCCCATCTTTTATAAATTAGATAAGAGGTGTGTGAAAGTGATTTGAAAATTAGTATAAAGCAGTATTAGTTTGTTTTCTTTTTCCATTTTTAAGCTGATTTTTCAGTTGAATTTTAACAGGAAAAAAGATTTTAGGGCTATCTTTGAAATCCTAATCTATGAATAGTTTCAGAATTAGTTGTGTAGCATTGATAATACAAAGATGAATAAGGAAAAATTAATAACCTTAATTTTCCTCGATAGTAGAGTCCAGTAGAGCAAGAGAGATATGAAAATAAATGAAAAGCTCTAACAACTACAAAAATATATTAATGCCACTACAATGGTTTATTAAAAAAAGGAGGGCTAAGAAAAGTGTAAATGCAAGCCTTCCTACTCTGAGAAGACATAAACTCATTTTCTATAATTTTATCCAAAGAAAACCCTATGAAAGTTCTCCTGTTACATGTCCAAGGGATTTACCAAGCTAGTAGCAGAATTGGTAGTGAATTTTCTGGCATATGTTGTTGTCTTATGTCATAAAAGAGCTCAGTCCATTTTTGCTCTGTGGACAGCTGTAAATTAGAAGTGTCACAATTCTGTCCATATGCCAAATTATCTATCATTCCTAAATAGTTTCTTTCCCTCTTCATCTCCCCAAAGATAACAGTAAGACAAAGTAACTCCAAGCCATTTGCTGACACAAGAGCTGAACAGGAGATGAATAGGGTATATGTGTTGGGTTTGCATCCTCTTTACAACTTCCCTAATTCTTCTGCATATACTACAATGCACGTGTGTTATCTTTATTAACCTCTAAAGTCTGAACAAGCTAGAGCAATAGTTGGCATTAATAGTTTGCATTGCATTAGAGAGAAAGCATTGATATAGTGGCAGAACATGGCAAGAATTTAAGAAAGAAACAAGAATTTGATAGGAGTCCACAGGAGGGCTGGCCTTTTAAATTTGATCAGAGAAAATGCAATAGACTGCTGAGTGTCACCAGTCTTCACTAGGGGTTCCTCACCCCACGAGATGCCTGCTGTTATCAGGTAAAACCAAAGCACATACTCCTTGGTTAGATGCACAGCCATGATCTAGTTATGTTTTCTCTCTGGAATAAAGCAAGAAGCATAAGGTTAATCATGCATCCAGTTTCTGAGCCTAGTAATGTGCAACAAGACCTACAAGTATAGATATGCTCAGAAAATATGTGCTGGTTTGTTTTTGTATTAAATGCTTTGAAATTTGTTGTAAGAAGAGTTAAATCTATGCCAAATTTGATTCACATAAATTACATTAGATTACCATTGTGTGTCTTTGGGTCTTTTAAGGATTTTAATGAAAAAATACTGCTTTATTATATGTATTTGGAATTTTACAACATCAATTTTGATATTAATGTTATCAATTTATTTTGTGTACTTCACTTTGTACTTATGTCACAGAGGAAGAAAATTTGAGTTGGCTATCTCCTTGCTATCAGTAATAATTACATAGTAAATGAATCACAGAAAACAGAATAAAGAAATTAAAGTAAAATTAAGGGTTAGAATCACATTATTTAAAAGTAGAGGAATTCCACTAAAAATAGGCTACAAGGTAAAACTGATGCACACATTGATGGCTACAAACATTAGGGAATTAAAAGGAGTTATGGAGTAGGTACCAATTTAAATCGACTGTATACTACTGCCATCATGAAAAAATTATGGATGAGAGAGGAGAAAGCAGAAACAAAGCCTTTGTTATGATACTTGCCAATTTATTCTAGGAATGTAATGCAAGGACAAGGCAGGATCACCAGCCATCCAAGAAAGGGAATAGACTTTAGAGACCTGGCTACTTAATTTTTATGTAAATTGAGGCATCTGTTTTGAAATTTTTCATATTCAATTAATGCTTAGTTCTTAAATTTGTACCAATTAAAGAATAATCTTGTGCTGTTTTTTGCATTCACTCTGTTTCTCTTAACACACTTAAACTCTCACAGTTTGAACTTGTCCTATTTCTTTTCTTTTTAGGTAAATTTTAAATTTTCATATTTTATGATGCACTAATATTAAGGTATTTTGGGAAATCATAATTATTTTCCCTTCTAAAATGCAATCTGAATGGCAGCTATTAAGAACACAAACAACAGTAAATGTTGGAGAGGATGTGGGGAAAAAGGCATGCTCATACATTGCTGGTGGGACTGCAAAATGGTGCAACCATTATGGGAAGCAGTATGGAGATTTCTTGGAAAACTGGGAATGGAACCACCCTATGACCTATCCATCCCACTCCTGGGTCTATTTCCAAAGGACTTAAAAACAGCATATTACAGTGACACAGCTATCTCAATGTTTGTAGCTGCACAATTCACAATAGCTAGGTTGTGGAACCAACCTAGATGTCCCTCAGTAGATGAGTGGATTAAGAAAATGTGGTATATGCACACAATGGAATTTTACTCTGCAATAAAAGAAAATAAAATAATGGCATTCACAGGTAAATGGATGAAGTTGGAGGATATAATGCTAAGTGAAGTTAGTCAGTCTCAAAAATCCAAGTACCAAATGTTTTCTCTGCTATAAGGAATCAGAGTCACAGTGGTGTTGGGTGTCGGGGTACATAGGAAGATTAGAGGGACACTAGAGTGATCAAAGGAGAGGGAGGAGAAGGGAGGGAGTTAGGAGGGTATGGGGGGGAGGCGGAAAGAAAAGATGGTATAATAAGATGGTTATCATTATCCTAAATGCATAATTGAAGACTTGACTAGTACGAATATACTTTGTATACAAACAGTGTTATGTGAAAGGAGGCTCAATGTATGTATTATGAATTGTAATGCATTCTACTATTACAAAAACAACAACATTGAATAAAAAAATAAAATGCAATCTGAAAATATATACATTTTATAAAGCATTTCAAATCTTCATACTTTCCCCTTTAAATTGTTATTTTATATTGCATGATTTGTTGTATGTTTAAAAATATAGTATTTTTAAATAGCATTGACACAATAAAGTATTCTAGAATTTCATTAATCTCATTTTTAGAATTAATTGCATTTAAAAAGCCTAAATGCTTAGGGAAGAAGTCAAGGTTTTAAAATAAAAATGAAGCATAGTATATGAATGTTTTTAATCTATGCACAGTTCATCTTTCAATATAGCTCACTAAGTAGGAACTTATTTCCTTTGTTAAAAATAAATAGGATATTCTTTCGAAATTCTTGGTTCACAACATACAATCACCTACACAAATGTAATAAAACTGATGAATCTTTATTTTCTCAGAACTGAAATTCATCTGGCTTATTTTGTCCCTGAGAATATGTTAGACAGTCCCACAAACAGTCAAGGAGGTGGAGAGCAGGGAGGCCAGAGGTGGAAAGAGTACATCTACAAATGGACAATCACTGGGCCTTTGGGACAATAGTGGAATCTGAAAGACAACTGTCATCATAATTCTCTCTAAAATCTATGGAAGTTCCCTTTTTGTGATATGTAAATTTGGGTTGGCTTTATAATGGAAACTGTTATTGTGGCTGTACATTTTAAAAATCAGAGGTACAAAAAAATAGTGGATGTTTTCAATGATATTCTATTCTAGATCTAGCACAGTGGTTTTCAATCCTTTTTTTTTTTTTTTAACCTTACACACCTCAGTATATAATAGATGCATTTATTAGTAATAGTAGCTTACTCTGACTGTGATTCTCAAATCTGGAAAGTGGGTGAGCAAGAGGATTTAAGAAACCCTGGAGAAGATTATTTGCTTTGGAAAAAAAATGGAGAGGCTTAAATGTCTACTCATTAAAAACAGCATAGCAAGTTGGATGAATGCCCATAGGAAGGAGATAACTTCCTGTTCAAATGTGAAAATTGCTAGCATCCATAAGATCATTTTATAAATTTTCCTATATACAGATGATTATTAGCTAGCTTTGTTAATAAGTAACAGAATAGCTCTCATTTTGAATACTCTACAAAAAACTGATATAAGAAGTTGCAAAGACTAAAATATGCTTACCCTTAGTATTCATACATTCTTCAGGATATGAAACAAGGATTCATTTTAAAACAAGTTATATAGATGTTCCATTACATTTTAATGCTTTACAGACATAGGTAAATTATGTTCTTCATTTAAACAAGTTAATAAAGTTTACCAGAGTAGCCAAAAATACACTCAACCATACTTTATTCTCTTTTGTTAAAAAACATTCTGTGCCACAAGTGAACACACCAAGCTCTCACATCACTTGTCTTCCATAAAACATTATTGTCTTTTGGCGTCCTCTTGCACTAAGGGAAATAAAAAGTCACATGTGGAGAAGTTCTAAACTCTAGACAGAAATGATCCTTGGAGGGCAATTTTTATCCTCCACGGAAGTGTTGCAGACTTCTTCCATTAGCATAGTCCCAGGGAGCAAAAGGTCAGTGAACTGGGACTCCCAACCATACCTGAACACATAAGTCAACAGCGGTGCGCTCACAGGTGCATTAAAATACTGAGACAGAGAAACAACAATTGCACTATTTTACCTTGGAGCATACTGTACAGATGGTGACATTTTGTTTGCGGTTGTAGGGAAGAAAGGAAGGCAGTTCCCCGATTTCCCCCTCAACACCTACCATTTGGCATAGGATATGTGAGGCTGGCAAAAACGGAGGGTACTTCACCTCAGTTGAAACAGCTGGGACACAGATGGAGGCTGATGTGAAATTTGCCAAAAGCTTTGTCCAAACTTCGCACCCATTTTCCACCAAAGAACAGCTCGTCGGGTGATAATAGTAGAGGTCTTAGAATCAGCAAGTGATAAACTTTGGAAACTTTAAACAAAATAGGTTAAATGGTTTAAAGCCCCAAGATTATGGGATATACAAGTCCAGAAATGCTTTTCCAAATGCATGTTTCCAATAAAAGTGGGAGCATTCTGGGTGAAAACCACAACAGAATCATATACCAAGATAAATGTGTCCACTGGATTCATCCACACTCATCTATGTTGACATTCCTCTTAGGTGATACTGTCAGGAAGCACACACCCACTCCTTGTCATATTAATTACAATTTAATGACTCCTGTGATTATTGTCAATGTAAGTGTGCACAACGCACTTCATTTTAGTCACTGGATTTCACTTCATGAGCAATTTTGGTTTGGACTCCAGGCATTTAGTAAATTGTTTTTGGATTTAAGTGTTGAGTTATAGCCAGATTTTTGTTTAAATCCAGTCACTGGATGTATAAACCTCCTGTTGTATATTTCTAACTATAACAGATGCATATATAGATCTTACATGGACTGTCCTTCCAAGCATTGGCCCATGGTTGGTGTGTGTGTGTGTATGTGTGGTATTTATGAAGTACTTTTGAATATTGAAAAAGTTGGAGGAGATCAGTTTCAAAGAAACAAAAATAAATTCAAGTTAATAGGCTTTTCTCAATGTGAATTTGTTCATTCATGCTTACATAAGGGAATGTGCTAACCATGAATCATTCAAATTGAATTGCTCATGAGAAAAAATATGCTGGCTTTGCCTTCAGTTTCCAGAGCTGCTTAACTGAAGGGGAAAAGAGCATTGTCTCCACATAAAGAATAATCAGCCACAGATTTCAGGCAGAGTGGCTCCAAATTGGCAAAAGTTCTTTTCGCTCACGTGAGAACATGGATTCTTGTGAAAAGGACTTGTTATCAGAATATTCTATGCTGTGACTGAATCTCCAGTCTGCCAGAACAGCCCATGGGGAAAAAAAAAAAGTTTTTTAAATCAATCATTTGGAAGTGTTGTCCACACAACCCCAAAATAGCTAAATGCTCCAACAATGTGGATGTTGGCAAATCTGTGGCTTAAAAAAGAATGTGTGGTGGACTGCAGTTCCACTCAAAGCAGGTAGGTTCACATTTGTAAGCAGATCTACCTGAGAGCTCACACTTCAGCTATTACATGACTCACCTGGTCCCTATGGATTCTTAGAAAATGAAATCAACCTCTGTGTGACATATCACAAAATACTTTGTGCACTAGAATAAAGCTCCACCTGCCTGCCAAGGTGGGGAGCCAGTCAACACAAGGGTAAGTGACAAGCCCAGAAATGTGGTCAGTGAATGATGAAGAACTTTAGACAGTGCCAGTGCACCCGTCAGTGAAACACATTCTGTGATCCAGCAGAGGAAAAGGAGTGCCCACTGTGCCAAGATGTTGATGCAAACGACTGGGGCTGCTGCAGGGCCTAGACAACTGTACATCTGGTCAGCTCAGACTCTGCTAAGAGTCAAAACAGAAGTGTTTACATTAAAGTGCCTTGTCTAGCACGTTTCCATTATGCAGGGCCCTCTCTAGTTTAGACTTCCTCCAGCAGACAGAAAGGAAAAGAAGACTGAAAAAAAGTTGTTTTTGTACTTCTTGGCATAATTAAGCATCACTGGATGAAAAAACAAATGTAGTTTAAAAGATAATGTATAAACCATACCACATTATATTTGTCAATTAAAAATAATCAAAATGTCACTCTGTAACCTTTAGTTAAACATTTTTTTCCTGAATCACTTCTCTTGTTTGGGCTCATAGAAGAGCTATTTGTACTCCTACCTAGAAACGTTTCACAGCTTGTGTGTACACGCTCAAAAAATTAGAAACCAAAAATAATTTTCATGAAAGCTCTAGCATGCCCTTTATCTTGATTATGTTGATTTTTTTATGGAAGAAAAAGGAAACATTATTTACTAGAGCTGAGTATGATTACTTCCTACTTGGTGTATGCAGAATTTTTTTTTTTCCATTATAGACACATTCTGTTTTTCAGTGTATTAAGAGTATCTTCTAACTTACATCTCAATAATATTATAAGGATAAATAAAATGCTATATGTTAATTATTTCTTGATCCCTGAAGAAAAAGGTTGGAATGATATGCTTCAAGTTATTATTGTTATTTTTACCTGGCCTTATAAGATTTGATGTTATGGATAGTTGATGTTAGATGTTGTACAGCTTATGTTTACCATTTATAGAACAAAAAATGTATTTTAAAACTCTGCTCATTTTTTAAGTTACATGAACCCAATTTTATTTATGAGTTCCACATTGAACTAAGTATGCCATACAATAAAAGAAGAGCATGGCTATTGTCAAGGCCATACTTACAAAGCAATAAAAAGACCAATAAGTATATGTGTACTTTTATATATGCTCAGTCTGAAAACTCAATGTCCTTAAATGTCAATGCCATAACATTAAAAAAAGTCATTGTTTACTTATTCTCTCTCTAAAGCCCTACCCATCCAGCATTCCAAATGCTCAAATAGCCCATTTGTTAAATATTTTGTTGCTAAAATATTCACATAATAAGTTGCTACTATTTTTTCAGGATTCTGTATTCAATCATATTTAGACGTAAGTATTATCTGTTAAGACAAAATTTCATATCTAGAGTTGTTTTCTGGTGAGTCTTTGGTTTATTTTATTATAATAATACCATATTATAAGCAGTCAAAAAATTCTTTTCATATTTTGTAAGAAGAAAATAAAATACTTCCCCAAATAGGCTATGAATTACTGGTAGGTAGATTGAAAGAAACAAGAAATGTTTCTCACTCTGTTAAAATGAGATCAATCTTACAGTCTTTGCTCTCTGTTTGCCCCTTGTTGAGCCCAATACCTGGAAGTTCCTCAATAACAATAAATGATATGATGGCACTAGCAGTAATCCTCTTTGACTTTTTTTTTTTTTTTTTCTTCCAGACTCCCAGGAAGGCAATTACAAGTCAGAAGTCAACAGCAAACCTAGGAAGGAAAGGACAGCTTTTACCAAAGAGCAAATCAGAGAACTTGAAGCAGAATTTGCCCATCATAATTATTTGACGAGACTGAGGCGATATGAGATAGCCGTGAACCTAGATCTTACTGAAAGACAGGTAAAGCTAGACATTGTCATCACATGAGCTTTTTAATTAGTTTGGGTCAACAATCTTTTGCCATTTTTGAAATGCTTATATCTGTGATTCTTAAATACCAATTTGGAAGACTGGTGTACTATTCCATGATGAAGGTTTGTTCAGCAAAATGACAAAATCAAAGATAATAAAATGATATTTTAAAGAAAACATTTATATAGTTTAAGAAAGAATCCTTTATTCTGTTATGATGGTTTTCTTGTATTTGGGGTTTAAATATGTTAGTTATTTTACATAGTGATGGCATATGGTAAGAAATTTTGTATGCTTATATTTAAAAATCTTCTTATTTGGCATATAAAAGTTAGTAACCCCACATTAGTTTCCTGTACTGCTTAGGATAGGGCATGCATATTGCCGTGACTTGTTAACCCTCAAATCTTAATTTTCTAACATATAAAAATGTTCATTATTTGCTTATTCTTTATAAAAACTCTACCAGTCCACCATTTCAAATACTTACTCACAGGCCCAATCTGACTCTCTGGAGTCTCAACATGTGGTATCCCTGGTCACAACAGGAGGTAAGGAAGATTGGAAATTCATGCACTGACCTCTGAATGTTTTCACCTGGAAGTGACCCATGTCACTTCCATTTATACTCTGACGTTTAAAAATAGTTAAATGATGCAGCTTTGGTGGAGAAAGGCTGGGAAATAATGGAAGGCCAAGGCACATAGATCATTGATAATTATTTCTGTCTCATTACTCAAAATAGTTTTGAAATTGTATTGGTGTCACTAATTCAAAATTCTGGTACCCACTTGAAGAACATTTTAAAATTATTAATGATCTGTGGACCCCAATTAAAAAGGCATAAATAATATTTTAAATTAAATTACTCTTTAGGTTCCCTTTTTTGGATTTTTGTTCTTTTTTGTTCTTTTTTTGTGCTTTTGTTCCTTTTTTTGCATCAGTGCTCACAGAGTGCTTCTTGTTCAGATTCTGATTTGTACTAAAAGAATCTAGCCTACTGTTGGTGGACAGTTACTCATCTTTACAAAAACATTCTTGAAAGGAAATGCAAACATCTTTATGGACAGTGCAATTATGATTGGTACTCAGGGTTAGAGTCTCATTTCCCCTTTCACTGTACATATCTCCTCCGGGGGTCCCACTGGAACCAAGGAAATATCAACAGGGTGTGGACAAATGAATACATAGCTTATGAGAGCAAGTTATTTTATCCAATTTCTTAAATCATCTTCTTTCTGTGAATTTTCAAATTTCAGCTTTGGCAGGTTATTTCTGGGTAGTGGAAATATACAGAGGAACACTTTCATGTGGTTTTATTTATTGGCAGCTTATATTTTATTAAATATTTTGACTGGTACCTAAGTTATGGAGCATATTTCCTTCCTTTGAATTTCACATACAAAGTTCCTTCTATCATTGTACAGCATTTGGCACACAGGAAAGCAGGATCCCAAACCTAGATCATCAGACTTCTCTTTTATTTCTATTTATTTATTTTTTAACTGGTAACAGGAAAATACAAGGGAGGCTGGTTTACACATTAATGCCCTTCTGTAAGACAGTGAACGCCAGGAAACATAACCATGTTTTATAGGATATAAGAAGGAAATAAGAAAGTAGGATTTACTTTCAATTTACAGAAACAACAAACATGGTATGTGCTTTTAGCCAAGAGCAAAGTCAAGATTCTGTGTTTTACTAATCCAAGATGTTCTATGGTTGTCTTCTATCATTTGGTCACAGAACAGAATTGTTGCTTTTGTATAAGAATAATTTCTTTTGTAGAAGCAGTTCTATAAATCTGGCTTGAGGATTTGAAGGTACTTTGGATAGTTCTTCTTTCTTTTTAATTGACTTGACATGTTTGGGAAAGTTATATGTAAAAATGTTATGTGCATACATATCTACATACATGCATACCCAATTTTAATCAGTTTTTACTTAAAATAATAATTAGTTTTAATATTATGTCAATTAGCATTAGTTTTATGACTAACCACCCCAAATATTAGTGGCTTCAAACAATAACCAACATTGAGTTTGCTCAGAATTCTGCAGGTGAGAATTTGGGTTGGACTTGTCAGATTTTCACAGATCTGTCATGGAGCTGCATTCAACTGTCAGTTGACTAAAAGCTGTTTGGGCCTCTGTTGGGACTGTTGGTTTCTATTGCATATGGTTTTGTCTTCAAATTGGCTGGCCTGGGATTCTTCAGTGGGTGGTAGGAATATCCCTAGGAGCACTGAGAATGAAAACTCCAACGTGCAGGGGCTTTTTAAAGTTTCTGTTTATATCATATTTACTAACATTCCATTGTCCAAAGCAAATAATCTCACATTAAGTGTCAATACAGGAGTCACTAGAAGCCATTCCTGAAATAATTGAACAGGCTACCAAGAAACAAAAAGGGACAAAAAGTTGAGAAATAATTAAGTTTCAAAGGATTGAAAATTTGATATTGTGCAGAAGATAATTTTTTATTCTGTAAGTTTACATTTGCAGTATTACACACTAATATGAAAAGATGATGTATACATATGGAATCTAAACTCCTAATCAAGACTAAATCTTTAGAGGATAACTGTGGATTGGTAAGAAAAAAACTGAATTTTAATGAAAAAAATCTAAATGAAAATCCAAGATTTGCCACTTGGAACTGTACATTTTCTGAGAAATGACAATCTCCTTGAGGCACAGAATTGAAACTAAAACTTCCTGCTCTTTCTTCTACTCATATTTATATTTCACGATGGATATGAAAAAAATATTTAGCATAAACATTAAAACAGAACTATCACCCAGAAGGGAAATAACTTTGCTATGCAAGACATGTTGAATTAATTCATTTGTAATACAAATATTTGTTGAGCTGATGCTAGAAGTAAAATCTAGTCAAAACAAGCTAGAGAAGAAAATGCTAGAATTCACAGAAGAGAAAACAAATGAACAAGTAATAACAATTAGGATGAGTGCCAAATGTCACAAAAGAGGGCTGAATGGAAGAATATTTCTTATTATGCCAAATGTTAGCTTTATTAACATATCACTCCATATTTCTGTGCTTAGAAAGTAACTTAAATTAGGTACTTAAGACTTTATTTTTATTTTCTGTGCTACATATTGCTGTACTGATCTTATCTGAAAATATATGGTGTGCTTCAACCATTAATATTGCTGTTTTAAGTATTTTATTTTTAGCAGACAAAAAATAAAAGTTGTACATATTAATGGGGAACCATGTAATGTTTGATGCATGTATACATTACATAATGTTTAAATTAGGGTAAACTTATTTTCCCTGAAATTTTTATCATTTATTTGTGGTGAAAACTTACAAATCTTTCTTCTTTTTGAAATGTACAATACATAACTGTTGTGTACACAGTCATCACACTATGTAACAGTACCCCAGAGTTTCTTGCTTGTATCTAATTGTAGCTCTAATTTTGCTGTTCTTGAACATCCAAAGGCAAATTCCTCTAAATTGTCAGGGTGTTTAACCCAGTGAAATATTTTCATTTTGTTTTCTGGAGGTTGGGCTTTTAAAGTTATAGTCACAGAATTACAAAGTAAATTTTTTTAAATCTATCTTCTTTAAATTGGGATATAGCTTGTCCTAATAAAATGATATAATACATAATGTATTACATATAATATTATATTACATATAATATAATAATAATTATAGCAATATGTAATAAATGTTATGATTTTTATGAATATTATAATTTTATATAATGTAATGATATCATATAATATTATAATTATTATAAATATTATGATTATAATTATGCCATAATTATAATAACATAAAATTTTATAACAAAATAATTATATATAACATAATACTGGCTTACACACATTAGAAATTTTTTAAATCTCTAGAGGGTGGAAGGTCCAAGATTAAGGAAGGCACTTGCAGGTTCAGTGTTTGGTGAGGGACTGCTTCTGCATAGATGGTTGTCTGTTTACTCTAACTTCACATGGTTAATGGGGCTAGCTAGCTATCTGAAGTCTCTTTTATAAGGGCAATAATCCAATAATAAGCGATATGCTCTTAAGATCTAATCTTCTTCCAAACACTGTGTTCCTAATGCCATCACCTTGGAGGTTAGGACTTAAACATAGGAATTTGGGGGCAACAAACACTCGGATCATAATACAGCTATTCCATTATTTTTATTTCATTCAAATGTCATAATTGCTTATCTATGTAATCCATATCTTGGCCCAATATATTCTTTAAAAACAACTTCATATATGATTTCCACATGTAAATTGTTCTGATAATAAATATGTATCCTTTTTATCTTCATTCTGCAAGATTTACTTTTCCACACTTTAAAATAATATGAAATTTAGTAGAGTAAATGAAACATATGCACCAAAAATATTAAATCTAATTACGTTGTTCAGTGTCTCTTAGTGTTGGTAGAATTCTCTAAAATATTTTTCTTGACTGATGGAAATTTCATGTTCAAATGAAGGGACAGAAGCCATATATATTACCATGTAAAGGGGAAAATACAACACATATTAAATCATCTAAATCTATAGGAGAATGTTTCAGAGAAATAGTTTTCTCCAGTATGAAAACTTACTTTATAATCTGAACTAGTTTTTAGCATACTTTCATGTAAAAGTTTTATGTGATTGCCTATAAAACATTTATTCCTACAAGTTATAAATTATTTGTAGCTATCCCTGCTTCATTTATATCATGATCAGTACATCTGCCACACATTTTATAATAGACCACATTTATGTCATCATAAAGATATGCAATAATGATCAGGTGTTCTTTTACAAAAGTCATATGTGTTAAATCCTTACATATCATTCAAACTTGAATTTTCCAATTTCCATCTGAAGAACAGTCATAAAATCTCATGAAGGAGTCAAACTCAGGTTTGTGTCTTCCGTAATGCTATGTCAGAAAGTCTATAATTTTTAAAAAATAATAATCTACAATTCTATTTGAACATCATCTTTCCCAAAAAGAAGGAAAAAAGAGGGTTTCCTAATTCCATGCTAGCAAATAGGTATGAAAGAAAAATTATTTTATGTTAGATAAAAATAGAGACCCTAAGAAGACAGTTAAACTTTTTATGTTTCAGTAATCACTCTAGTAGTCCATTAGCTTCTACCATGTAGCGTCCACTTTACAACATATTCTCACATAGTCTTTACAATAAATGACCAATAATCTTTAATTGTCAGGATCATTTAGAACTTTTTGCAGAGCCAGTCAGTCTAAAAGTCCTCCTGTCACAAAGTATTTTTAAGGTGGAAATCTTATTCTGTTTTTTCTATCCAGATAAATTTGGAGAAAGCTCCTATCAGATTTTTAATATTTCATAGTGGCAAGAAGGAAGACAGCAGCTGCATGAGAGTATACACAGACTGGTAAAATGGACAGTTTTATAGAGTTAAGTCTGCCAAATATAGAAGCAGTATGAGATTCTTCTACTTTGTAAAACATTTTCACAGAGCTAATCAAAGGCTCAATATTGTAGATTTGTAAACTAGCTTAAATTACTGGAATAAACAGACTGGTTTAGAATACCTATGCCAAGATAAATGGAAAAATCCCACCTAGTTGGATAAGATTTCATTAGTGGAAATGAGAGACATCATGTTTTGTTCATTACCCATAAATTCTTTAATGGCCCAAAGCCAATGATTTTCAAAATAGCCATTCATTTTTTAGATGTCTAGATGAGATTTTTGTGTGTGCCAAGTGTATAGTAGTTTTTCCTTTTGCTCCACATTTTTTACACAGTCCTTCTTCTTCACAGGTTTATTTCTATACATTTATATGACAATACTGAGTTATTAATTTATTGTCTCCATGACCAGACATATTGTCTGTTCAAGTTAATCCAAGAATATCTGTATAGTCAATGACTTTAGAATATTCTTTCCTTTCTTTACAACACTATTTAACAGCTACCTGGAGTAATAGTAAGGTCTTTTCTTTGCTGAACTCATGGTGTTCCAGACATTTAGAAAGGTTACATCTGATTTGACTCCAACTGGAGAAATGAGCCTAGCATAGGTTGGAAGGGATAATAGTGGTATAAAAGAAAGAGTCTTAGTTTGGGATGAGAAGAGATATTTCTGATAATTCTGTTTTTTAATAAGTAATAAATATTGATGTTATGCACGAACCCTAAAAGCAAAACTCAAAACTACTTTTGATTCATAAAAAATAGGATATATGAGAGGTAACTTAAGAAAGATCAATAATAAAGCAAGATTTATTACTACACAGAGTTAATCAATGTTTCAACCCTTTCCTAAATCAGAAATATTATGTGTAAAAGACTAAGAAATAAGCAACTGATCCTTAATCGTTTACAAATATAAATATGCAAATTGGAAGTAATATGGAAAAAGAAAGCTTAGAAAAATAAGATCCTAACTTATTGAACTACACTTGAGAATATATAATCCATTTTCTTTAAAATGTTATTCTTTTTCTCCTTGAATAGATGATATACATATAGAAAGCCATACACATATACATACCTGTGTATATGTATGTGAGAATATATTTATATATAATATAAATATATATCTGCATATATGAACCTTTTAAATAAATGAGCAACAATCAACAATATTTTTCAAATAAAATCTCTTTTATTTGAAAAGCTCATATATACATACCTATGTGTATGTATGTGTATATGTGTGTGTATGTGTGTATGGCTTTCTATATGTCTATCATCTATCCAAGGAGAAAATTTGTAAATGATTAGGGATCAGTTGCTTATATATTGAGAAGCTAATGCAAATTTTATGTTGCCTTTAATTTTAACAAGATTTTTCTATTACTTCATAAGTATATAGAGAAGTACATGCAAATGCTTTGTTACATTTATAAAATAATAAATCCAGGTCTAAAAGGATTGACAATTTCTGGAGACTTGGCAATAAAAAACTTTCTATCGATCATTCATTCTCCATATCCCCATGACTCCTCATATAAAAACTCAGAAGTATATTTAATTTAGAATAGATTGTAAACTTTTAATTTCTTTATCACTTCTAATTTTTGTGCTGGAGAGATATACATATATATATATACATATGTATATATGTATTTGATTTGTGACTTTTTCCTGGTTTTTGGAATTATTGACTATTTGTAAGAATCAGTGTGCATGAATATGATAGTAATATTTGTCTTTATAATTTTTTTAATAATTCAAATAAAGGAGAGAAGTGTCTAGTTTTGATATTTTTACTCAATTTGTTTGTCATTTACTTATGATATACTTAGATAAGCAATATTTCACTTATAGTAATTGAAAAATGTGTAAAAAGTAAGGTTGGGGGTAATGAAATTTCACTGTTATTTAATATGAATGAAATAGGCCCTGTGAGTTGAATTTATCAACTATGACAGAAAGAGGAATAATTACCAGCTTTTTCAACTATTGTGATCTTTGTAAAAGGCGAAGTGAAAAGGAATCAATCCTCTAACAACTTTTGTTTATCATATGAATATTACTTTAGATTCATTTTTGGGAAAAAGAATGAGATTCATAATATTAACATGTAATTATGTTCATAAGACTAAAATTAATTATGGAGAATTTCATTTGTGGCCCCCAAAAGAGTTTCCATTCAATATGTGACCATAACTAATGTATATTGTTTGCTTAAAAGCAAGAGAAATAGCTAAGCAACTCAGTGATACCCTGTCTCTAAAATAAAAGGCAAAATAGGGTTGGGATTGTGGCTCAGTGGTGGAGTGCCCCTGAATTCAATACCCATACTGTCCCCCTCACCCCTGCAAAAACACACACACACAACACACACACACACACACACACACACACACACACACACACACACACACAAGCAAACTTTTAGTATCCACTAAGTTAGTAAGCCTTCATAAGCACTATAAATAGAGAAAAAAAAAGAGGCTTCAGAACTGCCAGTTATAGAGGCAGGAAAATGTTGTCATCAGTGCTGTGCTATAATGGAGGATAATGGTGAGATGCAGCACTACAATCAGGAATTCACTGTTCAGCATGAAATTTGTCCTAACTCCCCACTCCACCCCCCACACATACCAACATGCACACCAACACATTCCAACCCAGTGTACTGCTATAGAAACAGCAGAGTCCACTAGGAGCTCTAACATGCTTCTTGGAAGTCATTGAAGGATTTCTTCTAATCAAATATAAATCTGTTCAGATAACCAGGGCAGAGGCTTTCTTTCCCTAATTTCTTGTACTTAACATAAAGCATTCGTGACTCTAATTTCTCAGTTCCACTAATGGCTTTGCCACTGAATTATCTGGGAGGGTCTTTCTTGAGCCTATTTACAGTAGGTTTACTAGATAACTGCCATGAACAAATTTAATCAGTGAGGATGTAATCATTAAATCTGAAAATTTTATTTGTATAATTATTCTTTGCATGTTTTCACATCTTGAAGATGTGAATAAATATTTGTTAGACAGTATCTACAATATTTCAAGATAAAAATGGAAACAGTTGGAATATTAAATCTACAAATTCCAGATGTTTAGAGACAGCTGGATATGTCACTGAAATTTTCAGTTTTCATCCAGATGTTTGGTGTTATGTCAATTTGTTCTTTCAGAAGACAGACATTTATGGTATTACATAAATATGGGTTAGAGCATTAAATAGATAGAAATTTCTAAAAACCTATTTTTCTCTGGATAACTTAGTAGATTGTGTGAATGTACAGATTTATATTTAATTTTTTGTTCCTATGATATATTTTGAAAGCTAAGAAAACAGGTATAAATTTATATATACAAAGCTGTAATGTAAGTGACTAAATCAGTAAATAAAGATCTAAAATCAATAGTTCGCCAATGGCAACAATAATACTTCTTCTGAATTCTGACATCATTTGAACAAATTAATAACAGAAAAATTATTTTGGCTGCCTTCTTCTGCAAAAAGATTCAAGATAGGATTAAATACTTTTGTACTTAATTAAAGAGTAGTTTGATCACATAGGCATTGTAAATACTAAATAGTTTGTTGACTACAGGAGAACAAGTGAGACATAATAAAAAGATGTTCTGAAAATTAAAGTTCATAATTGTACACTTTAAATATTAGCTATTATGACAATAAGCTATTATATATACCTTTTAGTTATTTTTTGTTATGAAGATTTTGTTGAAAAATTATGTGCACACAGAGCTATAAGAGAATATAACGCTTGGCTCATACTGCTGTAATTTCATGAAAAAAAATAGCATTTCCCATTACTCAGATCTTGGGATAAAGGCTTTAATTTTATCAGAATTGTTAATCATCCTGTATGACAAAACACAATTCATATGGAATCTTACATTGGATCCATACTGAAAAAAGAAATATTATTAAAAATACCCTTATCTGGGGCTGGAGTTGTGGCTCAGTGGTAGAGTGCTCGCCTAGCACGTGCACGGCCCGGGTTCGATCCTCAGCACCACTAATAAATAAATGCATTCTGTTACAACTAAAAGCAAATAAATATTTTTTTTTAAAAATACCCTTATGTGTCTTGTAAGTTCCAAAATAGTTGTATAACAGAAGATACAATTGACTTGAAGCACAAATGAAACAATCATAGTTCACAGAATTAATATATCATGCTCAAAGATTTCAATTTTGAGTTTCAATTGTATATAAAATATTTGATAATAATTTCTAGATCCTCACCCTGGTTACTATGGTAGGAACTCAGAAGCCTCACAGGATGCCAAGAGCAGCAACAGTATACGATTCCCAGAGAAAAGGAATCCTTGCTATAATTATGTGGCAACAGCAATGTGGGGCACAGAGGGGAGTGGTAGAGCTCTTGCTGTGTCCTGAACCACTGGGAGAATCTCCTAACAAGATGTGGCAGTGACACCAATTACAACAACAAGCAGTTCAAGAATATACTGTAAAATCTGGACCTTCCCATTACACATTTCAGTATATACCTAATGCTTCCTATACAGCCAGCTAAGTAGCTTTTATTTATAAGTTTCCCTTTGCTTGACAGTATGAATTCCTTAAGGGAAGGACTATGTTTTATTGATTTGTGCACTCCTTCTATGACCCCTCTCATCTTTGGTTTAACTCAGTGCCAGTTATTGGACATTCAGTAATACTTTTAAATGTACGAATGAATAAATAATGATCAACTCATCCAAAAGATATGAGATTATTTTTATTCTATACAGTTTAATAAATTGAGATTGTTATATAAAATGTAAATTTTAATAGAAAGCCTTAGAATACTTAACTTTAAAAAATGAAGTGTAAAGTACCTGGAAAATTATGTCCATTTTAAATTTTGTCCGTTTTAAAAATGAGAACAAAAACTTTTTTTTTTCATTTCAGCCAATGAAGCAAGATTCATGAAGTGATACTAAAGTATAAAGTTTTTTTTTTATCCATAAATCTGTGGTGTTATTATAAAGTCTCTTTTTTTTTTTTTATAAATCTACTGTGATATTATTCTAGAAGAAATATTGATTTTTATTTTGGATTACTTTTATTATTTTCATTGCTAATACTATATTGCTAATAAGGAAAAAATGTGTTTTTTTTTTCAAAAGAAATCTTCCTCACCTTATTTTAGTTCACCTCAATATTTTATAGTATATTGGATAATAAATCTGGGTTCCGTGACTTCTAGAGACCTTCACCATTCCTTCCATTTCTGGAAGATGAGCCCATTATGTGATTGTTGCTGGTTTTTGTCCCATTAATAACTTCATGGAGTTCCAATATCCAATATGTAATCTCACCCTTGAAGGAAATAGTATAAAGAATTAGAATTACTATATCATCAAACGCTTTCACCTGCACATATATGTCCATATGTATGCATATACTAACATATTTTTATGTGAATATTTACATGTGTATAAACATCTCTGTGTGTGTGTATAAATACACCATGGAAAACTATGAAATCTTCTCTCAGTCTATTTTTTTAAATGTACAATTTCATATGGTAGACAGAAAACAAAAAGTAGGTCAAAGTATTTCTAAAATCAATACCATACTCTTGCACTTTCTCATTTAGACTTGCACATTTTATACTGGTATTACAGAATTACTATACTCTTTCTCCTAGAAAAGGAAATAAGTGCCGAATTTAAGAGGTCCATTCCTCCCATTTTTCTGCAAAGATTATTTTCACTAACTGTTCAGATTTTGATGACAGTGATGATGATGGCAATGACTTATGTGTTTCTTCCATCTGGAATTGTTGATGGAGAAAATCTCCCTACCAAGAATCTTGAAGGGCTCATTATTCCAATATTACAAATACAAAAATTGAGGCAGAAAGAAGTATAATTTTCTCAAATTCACACAAAAAACTCAGAAGTGAAGCCAAGAGTAGAACCCAGCTCATGTGGAACAGATCTAATGAAACATGCAATGTCAAGCTTGCAAAGGTAATTAAACTTAGTAGTATAATTACCTAAATTATAGCACAGGAAAATTCAGTGTCATATTTACAAACCTAATTATATCCAGTATGAGAATTACCTGAATGAGAGTAATCATATGGATGGAGTTCACATACTTTATATGCTTTATTTTTTAAAAAACCTACATATTTTAAAAATAGCAGTTTGAAATATAGCAGGACCCAAAGTGGGGGGGAAAGCCCCAGAATCTGGAACAAAACAAATCCCCAGGTTATATCTTGGTATGACATTTACCATTTGTGTAATCTTAGGCAAGTCATTTAACCTTTGTCTCAACTTCCTCATCTGTAAAATAAAAATAATGGTATATTATATAGAAAACTAGTAGAAAAAATGCACAAGTGGCAACTACAAGTACAGGTATACCACTTATACCCTAGTAGGTATAAATTAAAGGCAACTACTGAGACTTTTGGTTAGGGGTAGTAATCATACATGAACATTTACCAACCAGTTGTTTTAGTTTTTGTGGCACTGAGGATTGAACTTAGGACCTTGCACATACCAGGCAAATGCATTACCACTGAGCTATACCATCAAGTCCTACCATCAGTTAACTTTTAATCAATCTGTCTTACTGTATTTTATTATCCATTGTTGTCAAATGGATTAATATGTGCATGGGAAATATATAATGCATGCTTTCAATTATGGCCCCAAATGAAACCAATAAAAGTCCAGATTGAGAAATATCTCAGTTCAATATTTCATCCATATAGCACTTGTAATGGCATAGAAAGGCCTTTCAGACATAGCTTTTTTTGTAGTTCTCCAAGCATGTTTTAAACTGACTTAGGAATTGACACATAGATGGCAAGTCAAAGAAGTTCTTGGGAAGGTGGGGAAACTTTGACCAGGACAAATATAGCTCTAATTCATAGAAATTCTTTGGAGAATCAATATTGTTGGATAAGTTTTAATAATATAGTTCTTTCTCATCTATTTATATCTTTATATTGTACATTGAAAAATACGAAGTACAGTTGTTTGCACATTCTGAAAGTTTAAGAAATATTATTGTGATCTTGCAACTTGATTAAATTCAATGTTGAATTATGTTTTATCATGACTGTTTTATGGAAGTCTGGTATAGACCTTTGAAGCACTGTTTTTTCATTGATGCCAAAAAAAGAGAACAACATGTCATTTTAATTGTCTTTTGTGTTGTTTCCTTTCCTACTTCAAGGTGAAAGTGTGGTTCCAGAACAGGAGAATGAAGTGGAAGAGAGTAAAAGGAGGACAGCAAGGAGCTGCAGCACGAGAAAAGGAACTGGTGAACGTGAAAAAAGGAACACTTCTCCCATCAGAGCTTTCAGGAATTGGTGCAGCAACCCTCCAGCAGACAGGGGACTCCCTAGCAAATGAAGACAGTCATGACAGTGACCACAGCTCAGAGCATGCACACTTATGATACACATAGAGAGGACTAGCTCCATTCTCAGGAAAGAAATGTTGTGATGGCAAGCCTTACCCAAACATCGTTTACACAGAGAGGACTCTGACAGTGGTGTTTAATATTAAGTTCAGGCATCGCAAGTTTGTTTCATGATTTATAGAGAGTTTACACTAAGTGCCACTTATTGAGGATGCTTCCACAGAGAAGATGGAGAAGGTGAACTTGCTTTGAATATTGCAGATATGTTTGGTCATATGTATGACAGCGAGCAGGTGTGGGTTTGCTTTTGCTTGCACTGAAAAGTAAATTGCTATCAAGAGCAAACTATAAGACGTTTTTATTCAAGATGCCTGCAGAGTGAAGATCTGAAGATGAACTTGCTTTGAACATTCCAGATGTACAAGGTCATGTTTGTGACAGTGGGCAGGTATTTGCTTTTGCTTGCACTGGTAACTAAATTGCTATCAAGAATAAATCATGAAGTATTTTATCCTGAACAGCCACAGTGCCTGAAATCACCAAGTGGATAGAACATGTATTTTAACTCTGTATATATTACTCTTAAGTCATTTTCCTGTCTTCACTAATTTTAGCAATGCATTCATATTAGCCGATGAAAATAGCCACTCACATTGAAAACCAGAACCAGCTTCTTGTATGTTTTATACATTTTGTCATTCAGAGATGATCAGTATATGCTTACTTGTGTTCAAGTAGAGAAAAATATGGTAGAGTCTGATAGGACATATTCTTGTACCACAGACAAAACAAATTTTATGTTGCA
Organism: Tamias sibiricus; assembly: GCA_025594165.1. NCBI lineage: Eukaryota > Metazoa > Chordata > Mammalia > Rodentia > Sciuridae > Tamias > Tamias sibiricus. The sequence continues at coordinate 74,346,861 of CM046664.1, forward strand.
TCTACTATCAACTGCTGCTAATACATTATTTTAAAACTTGCCTTGCTCCTCAACTCTTCCTATCTTATAGCTTGAAAAAATTTTAGGATCATAGGCAAATCAGTTACCTTGCAGAGGGAGCTTTGTATGGCAGACATTGTCTGATTTTATTTCTATAAAATTTTAGTTGTTATTAATATGATTTCATGAATAAGAAAAAGTTTTCTTCTTGATTGGCAGTGGTGTTAAACAAGATGAAAAACAAACTTCTGAATGTTTTCCAATTAAATTCCATTAAATGCATTATTTTTTCATATGTGATGTATTCAAGCAGAACAACTTTTGTATTTTGTAAAAAAAAGTGTTTAATAAATGATCCTTTGTAAATAATATTGGTCTCCCTACTGTGATTTCTTGAATACTTAGAATTAGAGGAACACTTGAATGGCCAATGGGGAGGGAGGGGATGGGAGGGGGCCAAAGGGTGAAGAAAAAAAAAAAGATGGTAGAATGAGATGGATATCATTACCCTAAGTGCATGTATAAAGTCACGAATGGTGTGAATATACTTTGCATACAACCAGAGATATGTAAAAATGTGCTCTATGAGTATAACATGAAATGTAATACATTCTGCTGTCATTTCTAACAACTTAGAATAAAAAATAAATTAAAAAAAAACAAATCACACATAAAAAAAGACTTAAATTCATCTCTTAAGTAAACCCACATGATCAAAATTAATGTCATTTACATTTTTCATTTCTGAATATTTTTATTATGATGAGTAAAAAAATATTCTTTGGGTAATCAAAGAACATCTAAGAATAGGCATATTTAATAGTAGATTTTCCTAATTTAAAGAAATAAAGTTCTTCATATGGTTTTTTGAATAGAAAAGTAGAAGAAAAAGTGAAATTATTCAGCACAATGAAGTAAGTAGTCAATTTAATAGCTTCATATAATAAATTTGATGTAATCTAAGAGTTGTTTATATTTTAATTTATTTAATATTTTTCCAGTGTTGGGGGTCAAATGTAAAACCTCACGCATATTAGGGAAGTGCTCTATTATTAAACTACCCACCCAGTCTGCCAGTAGTTGTTTTAAAGTCAGAATATCTAGTCTTTGATATAAAATATAAACCACATAATCTAAGGAGAATTCTCAGTCCTATTGGATATTACTGATATGAGTAAAGGACTATTAAGACATTTTGTGTTATGCATGATGGCACAAGCATTGGATGCCTAAGTTCTACTTAGAACTTGATCACATTTTTTTTTAATTGGTTACATGTTTTAGCTAGAAGTGCTTGGAAATATTGCCAACATTACCTCCCTTTTCAATTAAATACAGATAGAAATGGAGGAAAATGATCAGTAAACATTTTAAAAACCTCATTATTTAGTTGATTCTATTTGTTTAGAATGATTCAACAGGTAAAAAAAATTTAATTTATTTTAACTTAGTTGAAAATGATATAGAATAATCAAGAAATAAACAATTATATAATTTATATAACATATTCCCTTTGTGATATAAATTCTATCTCATTAGTTAGCAATATTTCTAAATTAACATTGGGGAGAGACCATTTAAACTGGTATAAACTGTACTTCTCTATCAATCACTTAAATGAATGTAAAGTATATTTGTACTGATGACATCTACTTGGGTGGACCAGCATTCTTATTTTAAAATAGTATTTAAATTCAAAACATCTTGACAAATTGGAGAAATGGGAAGATATAAATCAAATTGAATTTAATAGGGACAAAGTAGAGGATAATTCATTTGAGCAGGAAAATAATTTCCAAAAATAACAGGAAAGAGCTGCTTAGGAGCAGCTAAAGGGAGAGTTAATGTGTGTAGTGAAATAGAAAGATATTACAAATTACAATTTAGTATGATAAAGTAAGGAACAGTGATTTTGAATGACTATGACATTTAGGAAATGTGAGGCATATGTAGCATAGATCATACCTTTATTAGAAAATTTCAAGCCATTGTAAATTGAAATTGACTTGGAGAACAGGAAGAGGTTAGAAAGGCACATGCCCCACCAAAAGGATTAAAATGACCTACCATGTTAGATGCTGAACACATTAACAAGTAAACAAGCAGAGTATTATTAATAAGAACTTATCTCTTTACAGTATTTTTGTATTCTCCTGTCTTTAAATGATACATAGGTTAGCTAAATATATCTCATTATCTGTTTAGAATTAAAATTCCATGAAGAAAATTAAGATATTTTCACGTACTATCTATCTATTTTTAAGTTTCTTTGGAAGTACCAATGAACTAAAAAAATAAAAAATAAAAATAAAATATAGCTGCTCCATTTGTTGTTTCATTCTTCACTAGAATCCTGGCATGCCACTGTATCTAATTAGATAAATGCTCCTTTCACATTATTTCATCTTATTTCCTGTAACTCTGTACAAACTCATAAAAATATGAGAGCAGCTTTCCCCAAAAATAGTATACGATGATGTTTTTCAGTAGGACTCAGAGGGATGAACCCTAGAGTTCCCTCACAGGCTGATCCACATATTATTTTAAGTCTTTGTTGACATGACCTCAATTATCTTTTACTTCCCACATTTGCCTAGAACTGTCTGCCTACATTTTCTTTGAAGATCATATATATAGCAGTTTAGTTTGCAACTCATTTTTTAAAAATGAGTTAAATGAATTTAAGATAATCCTAATGACAGTTTTAATAACCTGGTGAATTACTTTGCATGGGAAAAAAAAAAAGTGGGAATTGCTTTCCTTACGATAGTAAGATAAGATTAGAGCACAGAAAAACAAAGTGAACTATAAAAATTAATATTCTACATTTTCAGTGTTATTGGTTCACAAGAACATTCAGAAATTACTGTCATATGTATGATGGTCAATGTAATTTTATTCTTGGAGATGATTACAGGATTTATAGAACTAAAGCAAAATCAGTTACTAGGTAGTTGAGTGTCATAGGTTAGTAATTCAAAAGGTTTTTATTTTTTTAAATTGGGAATTGAACCCAAAGGCACTTACTCACTCAGCCACAACCTCAAACCTTTTTATTCTTTTTAATTTTGAGACTAGTTCCCGCTAAGTTGCTTAGAGCCTTGCTAAATTGCTGAAGCTAGCCTTGAACTTGTGATCCTCCTGCCTCAGCTTCCTGAATCACTGGGATTATGGGCATGCACCCCCATGCTTAAGAACAAACTAGTTTAAATATTTTAAAATATAATACTGTTGAAATAATTCAGGTAGTTTTCAAGGTGAAAAGTACACTGTAATGTTTAAAATATCAAATAGGAGTACTTAAGTTGCATAATTCTTCTAATTCTTCTTTGAATCAATTGGGAAATAATTTTTGTGTTTCTCATCAGTTCTCTTCATTGAATTATTTAAGTTAAAAGAGACAATCTAAAAAATATTGGAGCTACAGATTATTTAATCATTGAATCGCTATTCTAACAACTGAAAATCTTCAGGGTTGACCAGTAAATATCATTATAAAACCTTTGTTTTAGCTTTTGTTTTTGTTTTGTTCATTTTTATATTTTTTGCCTAAAGCTGGCCATGATAACTGAATAACATTCTCATATATTTCTCAACATTTCAGCTTTTAGCTATTAGAGAATGATACCAGGGCTAGTGGACAAAGGAACAAAAATGGCACCAGAAAAAAAATGATCGCTACCCCAAATCCATAACCTATAAAAATATATTGCTTAAGATTTAGACATCGTTTCCTCTTTATCTACTAATTCTCTATTATTATTTAATTTTATTTTATTCTTTATTATTTTATTATTATAATTCTTTATTATTTTTTTTTAGTTCTCATATCTTGGCATTTAAATGCTTAAATGTATTTAAAATACACTTGAGAGCAATATCTTTTCTCCTTTTAGATGTTATTTTCCCCTGAATAAACTTTTATTTAAATCCAGCTTCAAACCATACTCATGAATTCCAGAAAATTTTTGATTACTTCACAGTGTACTCAGCCAGCTCAGTCATCCTTCATTAAAATATTGTTTACTTTTATTAAAAATACTTTTCCAAAACAATCCCCAATTAGAATACATTTATAAAATTATTAAATTAATTTGTAAATTAATGTCTGTCACACTTCCTGTAAGGGGTGATAGAGTGATTTTAATGTACAGTAATATCAGGTTTATGCTGAACTTTTCATTTCTGCCCTTTCTATGTAGTTCACTGAGATGAAGATGTAGTTTATTTAAATTAAAGAGTAATCACAGGGTTTAAGAATGCTCAAATTATATTGAAATTATTTAAGCACACACTCTCCTTTTACACATTGATAGTTGAAAATATTAACTATTGTGTCATCTTTACATTTGGTGTCTATCGATTTTGAAAATGTCTCACTACTTGCACAGTTTGACAAAATATTAGACCAAAATTATTAATTAGGTCCAAATCATTAATGGCAGTTAAAATATTTGTTTGGCCTTCATTTTATTTAGGGCAGAGTTCAATTTTTTTTGCATTGGCCAACATTAGAATGTAGTACTTTTTCAAGTTCACATGACTATATGGTATAACACAGTGTATTGGAGTAAAAAAAGAAAAAAAATGGATAGGTAATTTGCTTTCTAAATAATATGGTTTAAAAATTACTTCTTGAATTTTTCAAGAAAAATAAAAGTCTGTCAACACTGCACATTCTATAAAAGTTTTCTGAACTTCTTTTGAAACTAAAGATTTTCAAATTTGCCTATAATGGCCATATTTTTTGTCAAATCAACAGATTCTTCAAAGAATGACAACCGGAAGATACTTATTCATTTGCTCTTATATTTAATAAATGTTATACAATTTATGAGATTAAAAAATCCAAGACTACCATGATTTGCCTAGTGTGTTCAATTTAAAGACAGACCACAAGTCAAGCTGGTGAAACGAAAAGATGCTTAGCCATGACCACACTCATATTGATAATCTCATGTATATTTAGGCATCCTTTCTAGCAATATGTTAAATCATATTCAGATATTACCTTTGAAGAAATGCTTATTTATTTTCTGAATATATAAAATATAAACTTTTTATTCATATAACAAAGTTTTTAAAAACTTATCTATCTATCTATCTATATATATATATATATAAATGAATATTTTGAACAATAGTGGTAATATACCATACATGCTGCCCTGCTTTTTATTTTATTTAATGTACTTGATAGCTAAACAGTATTCTCATATCTGGATTTATTTTGTATTAGTTAAAAAATTTCCTTCTGTTGGATATTTACTCCTTTTTTTTTTTTCAAGTTTTCTCTAAATAATGTTAAAACACTTTATGTAGCTCTTTACAAAAATCTAGTTGTTCCCAGAGTAGACTTTTTTAGAAAATGGACTATTTGTAATGAGGAGCTATGTTTACTGTTAGGACTTTTGGTATGCTTTGCTAATTTCCCACTGTAAATTCACACTCTTTTCTATGCCTCTTCTCCCATATAAAAAAAAACTTTAACTATCTGAATTCTTTCTAATTATTTTGAATCCAATAAAAAAGATATTTAAATATTTATGTGTTTAATTTCTAATGAAGTTGAACATCTTAATGTGCTTATTGATAATCATATTTTTTAAATCATGGATTGATTTGAAATAATTTGGATTAAAATGTTCAAGTTCCAATAAATGCCTCTGTAATTTAAAAAATCATTCTACTAATAAAACTGTATGAAAGAGTGACTCTTCTCCACACAGCATTGGAAGTTCTAGTAGTTTACCTAGGCAGAAGCATACACTGATCCAGTACTAGACTTTGTAAACCATTTAAGCAAAGGAAAATAGTTATCTTTCATATTTTCCTTTCTTCTGCTATATTTAATCAATTCTCCATACACACTGCAGGCAGAGTGGTTGATGTAAAATACAGATCAGATTAATTAATAAGTGGTTCATGGTGATTTTCATAAATATAAATTCTAAGAGGTGGCTATAATCCACAATGAAACATTTGTATATGTTTTCAAAAGGACAGATGAGATCATATACCTTCTTCTTATGACAGAATGAATCCCCAAACCACTTTTTTTCTGGGCCTCAAAACACCCAATACCTGGCTATGTACTGGTCACACATTTGGTATGCTGACTCTTTTCTTAATATCCTCATCTCCAAACACTTCCAACTTCCTGCTGATCATGCACACACTGGGTCCACTCCTCATGCAGGTCTTGTATTCCTTAGTCCCATTGCCTGAAATGCTCTTCCATAATGCTGTTGGCTTCTTTCCTCATTTCTTTTAGTTTTTTTCTTTCATATAGGGGTAATCCTTAATCTTGTTAAATAAAATGGCACAATTTCACATTCTACTCTTTTAATAAGTATTGTTCATTAGCCATTAGGTAACTATCTACTAATTTCTTCCCCTTTTTGGATGTAGACTTCATGAGAACAAAGACTCTGCCTGTTCATTTCTATGTCCCTAGCACTTTGAACAGTCTCTGATAATCCAGGACCAATGCATGTTCTGAATTCCTGTAACTACTGCCTCAAAACACTGGACTTCTATGGCCTAGAAACTATCTTGATAAATGTAGAATGCTACAGTTTATGTGAAGCAAATTATAACACTTGGAGATGTGTGATAACATAAATTGACAAGTATAAGCAGTGACTCTGAACTTGACAGTTTGTAGTAAGAAACATTTTTAATAAATGCATGAATGAAATGGTACGAGACCCATCCAAAAAAATACATGTAAATCAAAATTGATAAGAGTTGAAAAAAGAGTCCAGAATATCTTTTTTAATGGGTGATATATAAAAATGACAAACTAAAACAAATGACTGCTTAAAGATTTTGAAAGTACACTAATACACCACGTAGAAAAGAAAAGGTAGATAAAAGTGAAGGATAGATTTTAACAAATGTTCATATATGGTTTGGAGGAAAAGAGAAAATTTTTCCTTCCATTCAAATGCCTGTCTTGAAATTCTCAAAATGTTTTGCAGACGGTTTGGCTGGTTTCCAATATATATTGTTGCTTGTCTGCTATGAAGAATGCCATCTGTGCAGTATGGAAGTCCTTTTTTAAAAAATAGACTGCTAATTATATTCTGGGCAGGTGCTGTTAAAGTGAAATCAGGTGTCAAGCTTACAATTGCCTAAAATGACTATGTTATGCTGAGAAAGAATTGTATACCATATTGTAAAAAAGAATTTAAGCATAGCATGTAAGCATTCGGTTTTTTGGGTGCTGCAAAGGTCATACTGCATAGCAAAGCTGTAAAACTTTCAAACTACTTCCACCATCAACAATGAAAGAAGCTTTACTTTGAATCACAAATATAGGGTAGATCAAAGTTACATATTTCCTTGCTAAAATATCTTCCATATTAATTACACATTTTTCCGAGAAATTGATGAAGAAACAGTGAGCTGAAAAGTGCAATGACCCATTCCAAAAACATAACTTGAAAAATTAGTTAAAATCAGTCTTCCATAGTTATTAATTGGAACCCATTATATCATGGCAATGAATAGTTCTCAATAGAATTACTTAGCTTCCTGAAAGACAAAAATGAACCACTTAATTTTTTTTAATATACTAATTGCTAGAAGTATTATAGGCTTTCTCAGTTTTACTAAATACTTGTGATGACTCAGTTAATACTGCTCTAAGTCATAAAGCAAGTCAAAAAATCCATCAGGCATTTTTCAAAGTATATTTATAGATGATATTACACTAAAAAGTTCAATAATATTATGATAATTCAACCTTAGTTTTGCTTATTTTCTGTGACCTCTCTGTGATTTGCAATGTGGTTAATTCATTATGTCATTCAATCTTCACAGCAGCTCCATGAGTTAGGTTCCAGTGTTGTGAGATCATCATCTTCAAATGAGGTCATTGGAGTACAGAAAGTTGAAGTACCTTACACATTCCAGTAACTACAGAGCTTATATCTCTAGATATATACATATATGTGGTAACCCCCAAAGGTTGTATTCTGATTATTCCAAAATAGTTTCTTTCCAATGCAAAAATATAATTTCCTTTATTAGCCTCATCTAATCTCAAAGGAAGCGTCACTAACATAGCAAATGATTCTAATTTACTGAACACTTGGTAACAGTCAAAATTAGCTACTTTTGGCAAGGCAAACAGTGCGACAAACAGGAAGTTTAAGCCCCTTCTCATCAGGTGTATAGTGGAGCTGCTAAACAAAGAGAACTAAATTAGACGTCATTTTTGTTCTTAAGTTTTATTTTTAATAGACACGTAGTAATTGTGCATGTTTATGGGCACAGTGTGATGTTTTCATACAGGTATGATGTATGAAATAATGATTAATTCATGTTAATCAATGTATCTACCACTTCAAACATTGATCATTTCTTTGTGGCAGGAACATTTAAAAGCCTCTCTTCAAGCTCTTTTGAACAACACAATATTGTTATCTGCAGTTACCCTTATGTGTAGAATTTATTCTTACTACCTATGTCTTTGTGCCTGATGACACATCTCTCCTCAAAACAAAACAAAAACTACCATATGATTCAGCAATCACAATTGTGGGTAGATACCTGAACTAGTTTGGTTGTTGGATATCTCCTAAAGACCCACATTTTAAATCTTAGTTCCCAGCGTGGCGCCCTTGGGAGACAGTGGAACCTTTGAAAGATGGGACCTCATGGGAGGTACTAACATCACTGGGGCCATACATTCAAAGGCGACTTTTGGACTCTGAGCTATTTTTCATTTTTTCTTTTGCTTCTTATTCACAAGGCAAGCAGTGTCACAGTGTGTTTCCTTAGCACAGGCTCAAAGCCTCAGGGCCACTCAAACTTGAACTAGATCTTCCAAAACTGTGAGCCAATATAACCATTTCCTTACTAGAAGTTGATTATTACAAGTATTATAATTATGGAAAAGCTAACACAATGTCCAAAGGAAATTAATCAGTATGTCAAAGTAATATCTGTACTTTCATGATTATTGCAACGTTATCCATGGAAATCAAGATATGGAATCAACCTAAGTGCCCATCTATGAATGTAGATCTGTAAGACATGTGGGATATATAAACAATGGATTACAAGTCATCAGTATAAGTGAACAAACTTCTGTCATTTGTGATGACATAGATGAAATTGAAAAACATTATATTAAGTGTGATAAGACAGGTACAAAAGAGCAAATACCACATGATTTCACTCACATGAGGAGGTTTATTTTTCTATCCAAATTCAGGTGAACAAGTTATCGCATTTCTTATCCCACAAATACCAGAGTTTCAAGTAAAACTCAGAAAGTTTTGCTGTTGGACACAGGGCTTCAAACAGAAGAACTGGTGGTTTAAATATCAAAGGAGAATGCAGAATAACAATAAAAAGTAATTTGGAAATCATTGAATTTATATTTAAAAAATCTATTTATTACAGAAATATAAGATGAATCAGTTCATTGTTATGTTTAAAATGAATAATTTACTAAAGTGGAAATGTGTGAATTTTCAGGCTTCACCCAGACATTTTGAATCAAAAGCTATGAAGATAGGCTCAGTAATGTATCATGCTACTAAAATAATAATAATTTTCCAACAAAAGTATTTTTGAATTGTTATGATGTGATAAATAACAATCTTTAAACATTGTTCGACATTTAAAATGATTTTAAATCTATATTTGATTCTAAATCTCATAAACCAGATTTATTCTTACATTGGCTAGTGAAAAGCCAACCCCCTAAAATAGTACTATATTGAGACTAACTTTATCATGTGTTTTATTATTTAAGTCACTTACTTGAAATTTGGAAATAGTATGTTGAGCTTTCCATATAATAGTAATTACTAGTTTTTATTGTTAATATTTCCATACAATAGTAATTACTTTTAACTGCTACAAGAAAGTGAACTGCATGAAGTAAATCTCCTCCAGTTTGTAGACATGCACACCAGTTTGGAGCTTTAAGGCACATGTTACTTTAAAAGCTGTGGAAGATACATAAACATATTTTTATATAACAAAAATTTACTTTGGAACAGCCAATATTACTTCTGTTAGTAGAAAACATAAGTACACATATGCACATGTGCATACACAAATACAGGCTGTCAGATTCATATCTAATTATTTAAAAACATACTTGTCATGATTAATAAGTTTCAAGTACTAAAACCCTACTAAAAGAAAAAGCACAAAAAGAGAAAATGGGATAATATTTGTTGTATCAAATGCATAATGTGGGATGTGAATTTAAGCCCAGGGCCAATAAAAATTAGGTAGCTAAATATAAAACACATCAAGCAGAGTAATTCCTTACTTCATCATTATATATAAATACTCAACCAAAGTCAATGAAACAAGAACTATGTATTTTTTAATACTCAACTAAAGTCAATGAAATAGGTACTGTTTATGTGTTTTTAAAGTATTTAATCCCTCATTCACAGTAGTATTGCTCTTTTGCATTCTTGAAGTAGATTAAAAAATAGAAAGACCAAACTTGAAAGGTTCTATTATTTATTTGGTAGCCATGGTAGCCATAAGAACACAACACCACCTCAATAACACAATCCTTAACAGATTTCACTTTACATTTATCACTTTAGATCTCTCCAAGTCAAGTGAATCTGATGTTATTTAAATCCACATGTTAAGCAGAGAATGATATGAAATATTTTTAAATGAGTAAGGCCAGCTCAGATTGTTACCATTGTTCAGTAAAGAATAGAGAATAGAATTTCACTTAATGGAAAATGACACAGATAAGAAATATTTCCAAATTGTGTAACAACTATAATTCTAAACTTCTTGATGTTTAAATGTGGAGTCCAAACTAACTTTTCATTTCTTCTTAACTTAATTCTAATAGTTAACTATCTTATTCTCCTATGCTTACAAATGCTAGCCAGCATCCTGAAAATTATCCCATTGTTCTCCCTACAAATAGTTTATAAGCTTCAAGGAGAAATTTGGGTATTACTAACCTCATGGAATAAGCAACTACTAAATTATGGCATATTGAGATACTGGCAACATGATGGAACTGTGAATTCTTTCAATTGTAAAATTAATCCATAATGTATGTTTATAATAGGAAAACACTGCAACACATTATTAACTGATATGTTACAAAATATCCAATAAAATATGATTACATGACTTTAAAAATATTGGATTGGTGATTGATTATTTCTGTAAGATTGTAGGCTCTTTCTCTTACCTAGAACTTGTATGGTTGTCTAGGGAATTCAATGACTCATTAATGTGAGCTGCTTGACTTATAACTGAATTTTGTTGTTAATTTTTATTATCTCTCTGTGCTCAATGAAAACTAAAATCAGTTTTAAAAAATTATTGGTAGAAATCAGATTCACCAGGATCTTCCTTTATATGTTCAGTGTTTTCCAAATGTCAATGGATCTTCCCAGATTTCCACCTGGGTGTATGATTTTTATCATCCCTGCAAGTTGTTGCAGGAACTACTTTCAACAAGCAAATCAGGCCTTTAAATATGCTGGAGTAGCTTTTGTAAAATGACAAAAACTAATGTGATTTGTAATAAAATGTCTTATTGTTCTGTACCTAAGGAGGTAATACAATACCTAAGTACTATCTCCAAGATATATTTTTTAGTTCTTACTTTACTTTTATAGTCATAAAAACTCCTTTCATGAACACAATATTTATAGTCTTCCCCCAAATTTTTCTACTAATAAAATACCACATCTATTCACATCATATGATAGGAGATTGGAAAGAATTTATCAAGAAAGAAGGGTTATCAAGAGAAAAGGGTTCACACCATTTGACCCAGCTATCCCACTCCTCAGTCTATACCCAAAGGACTTAAAAATAGCATACTACAGGGACACAGGCACATCAATGTTCATAGCAGCACAATTCACAATAGCTAGATTGTGGAAACAACACCCCCCCCCATGAACATCAATAGATAAATGGATAGGGAAACTTTGGTATATATACAATGGAACACTACTCAGCACTAAAAGAGAATAAAATCATGGCATTTGCAGGTAAATGGATGGAGTTGGAGAAAATAATGCTAAGTGAAGTCAGCCAATCCCAGAAAACTAAAGGTCAATTGATTCCTTTGCTATGATGATACTGAATTATAGTGGCAAGGGAGGGGGGATGAGAGGAATGAAGGAATGTTAAATAGAAAAAAAGTGGGGGGGGAGGGAAAGGGGCAAGAGGGTAGAAACTATGGCAGAAGGAGTTGGACATCAATATACTAAGTGCATGTATAAAAACTCAAATGGTGTGAAAATACTTTGTGTAAAACCAATGACTTGGAAAACTGTGCTCTTTATATGTAATATGAAAGGAATTGCACTCTGAAAGCATGTATAACAAATTAAATTAAATTAAAAAAATTCAAAAAACAAAAGAGAGAAAAGGGTTCAGTCTGGCAAGGTGGTGCAAGCCTGTAATCCCAGTGGCTCAGGAGGCTGAGAAAGGAGGATTGAGAATTCAAAGCAAGCCTCAGCAAAGGCTAAGCAACTCAGTGAGACTTTGTCTCTAAATGAAATACAAAATAGGGTTGTGGATGTCGCTCAGGGTTGGAGTGCCCTGAGTTCAATCCCCAGTATCCACCCTTTAAAATAAAATAAATAAAATAAAATAAAATAAAACCAAAGGGGGGGGGGGGGGATGGGATCAATTATTTTCTATTATAACCCTTGCCCTTTGCCAGGAACTATTTCTCCTAATCCCATTATAAACAGTTGGAAGTTTGTAAAAACTCACACATATGAAGAAAATACTGCATATTCAGGTAAAAATAGGCCCCATGTGGATTCCATATACCTCATTGCTGAAAAGGAAAACATTCTAAGCAAATCAAAACATATCCTAAATATAACAATGGAGAGCATGGGCTGCTAAATGCAGAATGACAGGTGGTACTGCAGTATTAGACTACAGGACAGGGAGCATTTCAGACTCCTTGTGGTAAAGATTGGACCCCAGGACACCTGAAAATTAAATTGAAGGAAACCTTGAATGTGTGTGATTTTTCAGGAATATAATCAGGAAATCATCTGCTGTTAACAGAGAAACATTCTTCCTTTCTGTATGCCTCTTATTAATTTTCTTTAAGACTATTTTACTTTTACTTAGCATTTTTAATTCATCTTAAAGACAATTGGTAAATAGGACCTACCTTATCATTTGATTGGGAATTGCAATTATTTTACTTTCTCTTTCATTTCATTCACTTCATTTTGCCAACTCTTTCTTCCTTCCCAAACTCTTAGTTAGAAATCTTTCTGCCTTCCCAAACTCTTAGTTAGAAATCTTTCTGCAATAGTCAGTATATAAAAAATTTAAGATAAAAATATGTCAATTGGTTAACAACATCTCATCTTCTGGTTGATACCAAACCATAACATTGTATATAATCTTATCATATCTTTCCTTTCTGAAACTGTTCCCTGAATTTGTTATTATGATGACATCTAGACTTCATTTAATTCCATCTTGTCTGTGGGAAATCTAGCAGGGTGAAATAGTTTGTGTTGTTTGGTTCTCCAGATGTCAATATTGATATATATGCTTTCTAGTCTCAAGAATCTACTGTAGTTAAAGGAGTAAAAATCTGTTGTCAACCACAAGTGAGTTGTTAGTGAATCCTTGATGCTAGAACACAGGCTGAGCATCAGAGGAATACAGATTGGCCTTTTCATCTCCTTAAATATTTTTCTGTTTAAAACTACTACTTTGGGGCCGGGCACGGTGGTGCATGCCTGTAATCCCAGAGGCACAGGAGGCTGAGGCAGGAGGATGAGAGTTCAAAGCCAGTATCAGCAATTTAGTGATGCCCAAAGCAACTCAGTGAGACTCTGTCTCTAAATAAAATGCACAATAGAGCTGGAGATGTGACTCAGTGGTTGAGTGCCCCTAAATTCAATCCCCAGAACGCCCCTGCCCCTTCCAAAAAAAAAAAAAAAAAAAAAAAAACCTACCTCAAAAACACAAATTTTCTAGAAGAGTAACACAAAAATCCACTGAAAGAGATCATTTTCCTTCTAAAATGGGAAATGAGACATGAGAATACAAATCCCTTGTTCTCTCAAGTATGGGAAACATGGCAAGGACAAGGGTATGACTCGAACAGAGTGAAAAGATACTAGAGAAATAACTCTTGTACTTCAGAATATTGATTTACTGGCCATTTAAGATTGATGAAAGATTGTTTATTTGTTTGTTTGTACTGAGGATAAAATCCAGGGATGCTTCCCCACTGAGCCCAGCCCTTTTTTATTTTATTTAGAGACAGGATCTTGTTAAGTTGCTGAGACTGACTGAACTCTGATCCTTGTGCTTCAGCTTCCTGAGCCCTTGGGATTATAGGCATGTGCCACCACACCTGGTGAAAGATAGTATTTTATAAAAACACATTTTGACACATTTTTAGTTTACATTTTTATTTCAAACACAATTTCTTATATTTTTTAAATATATATCTCACTCCTGTGTTTTTGCTGGAAATTTGTAAGAGCTTTGCATTGGTTTGATGCCAGATTTCCCCTTTTGGGGAAAAATATTTACTGTTCATTCCTGCTATATTTACATATTTTAATTGTCATTACCTACTTAGCCAATGGATTATCTTTTGCTTTTGGTATTAGTTTTTATTTTTTATCTTATTTTTTATTTTTTGGCAGTTAACCACTGAGCCACATCCTCAGCCCACTTTTGTATTTTATTAGAGATAGAATCTTGCTGAGTTCCTTAGGGCCTCACTAAATTGCTGAAGTTGGCTTTCAACTCGAAACCCTCCTGCCTCAGCCTCATGAGCCATTGGGATTACAGGTGTGCTCCACTGCACCCAGATGTATTAGCTATTTTTCTAAAACGTCTATAAATCCAGATTCTGGAAATTAGGTATAATGTCAGGTATTTTGGCTTTGCATGTTAAGTTCCTCTGGAGAAATTGCCAATTAAGACAGTATCTCTTTCACAGTTGTTTTTTGTTTTGTTTTCAGCTTTTCTGTAGACATAGCCAAAAGACATGACAAGAACAATAAGAGCAGGAAAAGTTTATTTGACTTAAACATTCAGAGGTCTCAGTCCATAAACAGCCAACTCCCCAGCTCTGGGCCTGAGGTGAGGCAGAACATCATGGTGGAGGAAAGCAGCTCAGGACATGCCAATCAGGAAGCAGAAAGCTCCGTTCACTGGGATAAAGTACAAACCCCTAAGGCATCCCACTAGAGACCTACTACTTTGAGCTAAACCCTACCTGCCTATAGTTATTACCTACTTAGTTTATATCAGTAAATTAATACCATGTCTTATGGTTTGGATGTGAGTTGTCTCCCAAAAGCTCATGTGTGAGACAAAGCAAGAAGGCTCAGATAAGAAATGATTGGTCTACAAGACCCTTAACCTAATTGTTGAATTAATAACCTAATAGAATTAATTGAGTGGTAACTGAGGGTAGGTGGGGTGTGGCTGGATGAGGTGCGGCATTGGGAGTGTGGCTTTGGGGTATACATTCGTGTCTGGTAAATGGAGACCCTCTCTGCTTTCTAATCATCATGTAAGCTGCCTCCCTCTTTCATATTCTTCTACCATGTTGCTCTGCCTCACCTTAAGCCCAGAGGAATGGAGCCTGCTGTCCATGGTTGGGGACCTCTGAAACCATGAGCCCCCAAATAAACTCTTCCTGCTGTACAATTGTTCTAGTCAGATCTTTTAGTCACAGCAGCAAAAAAAAAAAAAAAAAAAAAAAAAAAAAAAAAAAAAAAAAAAAAAAAAGCTGACTAAAACACCCTGTTAAGAATTTCATAATCCAATCATTTCACCTCTACACTGCTTTGCTCTATCTCATGCATGAGTTCTGGGGGTGACCTCATATCTAAAACATAACAATAGTAAAAAATAATTCATGAAATATTCATGTATAATAAACAAAAATTATAATACCATGTTAAGGATTCAGAAAATTTTATATAATTCAATATGTAGTTAAATGTACATTTCTCATTAGTAGGTTTTATGCTAAATGTACAAAGTAAATTTACTAATTTAGGATATACTTGTATGATTGATTTTAGCTAAAGTCCATATATCTCAATCAATTATTTATTTCATCTTCTTTCTAATTAACACCACAGAGAAAATATCAAGGTATAATCATAGGTTATTTCCAGCCACTGACAGAAGCTCTGATCTTGGAGTTACAGAATGGGTGCTGAATTTCATGGAAGGCTTTTCTGCTTCCATTGAAGTAGTATGATTTTTTACTTTGATGCTATTTGTATTATGAATTATGTTCATTTATTTGTGAATATTCAATCAACTTTGCATCCCTAGAATAAAACCAAATGATCATGGTGTACAGTGTTTGTAATTTGTCATTGAATCCAGATTGATAATATTTTATTATGGATTTTATAACTTTGATCAAGGGTATTTGTCTATAGTGTACTTACATTTCTGTACCCTTATATAGCTTTAGTAACAGGGTGATACTAGTTTCATTAAATGAATTTGGGTGTGTTCCCCCTCTTTTTTTTCCTGGAAAATTTTGAGCAGCATTGGTGTTTAGTTCTTTAAAGGTCAGGTAGAATCCTACTGAATACTCATCTGGTCCTGGGCTTTTCTTTGTTGGAAGGCTTCTTACTACTTCTTTAATCTCATTTCTTATTACTGGTGTGTTGAGGTTTGCTTTATCTTCTTGGTTCAATTTTCTTAGCTTGTATGTGTCTAGAAATTTGCCCATTTCATCTAGATTTTTCAATTTATTGAAATACATATTTTCAGAATAATATCTCAAAAATCCTTTGGATTTCAGTATTTTCTGTGTTGATACCTCCTTTATTATCTTTTTTGGATTTACCACTAAATGTTTTTTCCTCTTGAGATTTTAAAAATTCTATTCTTGTTCTATATGTTAAGTATTTTGATTATAATGTGTCATGAACAGGTTCTTTTCTGATTCTGTTTATTTCAGACTCTACGTGTTTCCTGTATTTGGGTATCCATTTCATTTCCCAAACTAGAAAAATTTTCTGTTTCTGTTTTACTGAAAATATTATGAATGTTTTGGGCCTGTATCTCAATTCCCTCTTCATTTCTAATCATTTTAAATGTGGTCTTTTAATGTTGTTCCAGAATTCTTGTATATTTTTTACTTTATTTCTGCCTAAGGGTTCATGCTCTATACCTTGTCTTCAAGGTCTAACATGCCATCGTCTATCTTGTCTAATTTGTTGGCAAGATTTGCCAACTGAAATTTTTTATTTAATTTATTGTATAATTCAATCTCTGTATTTGGATTGTTCTCAGAATCTATCTCTTTAATGAAATGCTCTTTCATATCTTATATTTTCTCCACTAGTCATTCCTTACATATTTTAGTTCATTGATCATTTTAATAGTCAACATTTTGCATTCATTCTCTTGGATTTTATTCACATCAATATCGATTGATCCAGTTATTGGGCCGTAGTTTTGGAGGTTTCTTATAGGCCTGTTTCCTCATGTTTACTGAGGCCTGATATTGCACATCTATTTAGATGGATTCCTCTTTTTCTTTGATGTGGGAGCTCTTTGGTGAATAGTTATCTCTTTAAAATAGGTCCTTGGCTGGACATATATCTTAGCTTCAACATATTCAATCAGCATAATCAACCCCCAATACCTCTTTGAAAGGAAAGAATGCCCACATAACAATGATAATTTAAGAGCAAACCTCGGTGTATATGCTTGTAATCCCAGCAGCTATGCTGCCCTGGGTTCAATACTTGGTACCAAAAAAACAAAACAAAACAAAACAAAAGCACATATCAACATACAAGTGCTATTATTAATGATCTCTAGAACTTTGTTAATTGGTGAATGTAGACTAGACTAAAATGATTAAGCCTTGGCTATACTATTCTAAGTTGAATTAGAAGATGGGATAAAAAGAAAATAGAAAAGCAAAGAAAAGAAAAAAAAAAGTAAAAGGGTGTGGAGAGAAGGAAGACAGTTAAAATTGGGAGAATAAAATGGATGTAGAAGCTGAGTTGGGAATAGAGATGGAAAAAAGAATAGAGGTATGAAGAGATAATCTAATTGGTTGACAAAATATGTAGAATTAGAACACAGAAAAAAAATTGTCAGGGGACACTAGGAAGCAGTGTCTAATTAAACAATTAAACTAATTAAACAATTAGTGCAGTAACTATCATGTAAAAATTTGAACTTACTGTTAGTGAGGTTATTGAAATAGAGGACTTTCAGTTTTAGAAACTTCCAAAAATGAGGCAGTCTCTATGATGCATATATCAAGCTATTTTATTTTCATCTCTGACCATACTGGCCAAACATTTAGGAAGTATGCTGAGTTCAGCCTTCTTCTTGCCTGGCTACTCCTGGGTTAAGAGGGCATACCTGGCAGGACTGATGACTAGCTCCTTCACTTGCCCCATCTGTAGAGAGATTTGTGTTGCATCTTGGTGCTTCTACTGAGAGTCCACATTTGGTGCTGCAGAGTAATATATAGGGCATGAAAATCCATCGTCCAGTCCCTTCTGAGCATGGGTGAAGTGGCACTGGAGTCTCCACTTTCTTCCTAATGCTGATCTGTCCCACTTTCACCCGTCAGTCAACCAGACTCCTTATCCTGAATATCACACTGATAATTTCAAATGAAAGTACTCTTTGTTCTTTATGCTCTACAGATTGATATACTAGTCACTCTGAGTTTCTCCCTAGAAGAGTCCCACTCTTAACTTCTGTAAAACCTAAGTGGATGTTTGGTCTTGGGTATTTAAGAATTACATATACAAAGACCATGGCAATAAATAAATACAAAATCTGGAAAACAATGGTAAAATGCAGGGTTTTCTGGTTGGCTGGCAAGGGAAGTCCAAACAAATTGCTCCTTGTAGCTGCCTGCTTGCCTGTTCTAATCATTTCTGAGAAGTGCTGGATCTCTTTCCAGTCAGAGAACTCCAGGACTTTCCTCCAGGTAGACTCAACTTGGCTTTTCAGAGCTCATTTTCTTTTCAGAGTGTGGATATGTTGGTGAGCATCTGTTTTTCTTAAACTTGGTGGGAGAATATCTTTCTGCTCCTTGGAGGGGAGCTTCCCCTCCCACGCGGTACCATAGCACACTTAACTCTATGGCCATCTGTTAAGTTACAAATTGTTTTTTCCATTCTAGTAATCAATACTTTTTGTTTTCTTCTGAATGTTAGCTTACTATATTGCCAACCAGATTTTCCCACCATCTTCCTACCTTGGTTTTCACTAGGGAACTGCTGTTTTAACTCATTCTCAGAGAGCTGCTATGACAACATGAGTTCCTCTTATCCACCAAAAATATATATTTATCTACACAATTTTAAAATATTATTAAATTTTTGTATATTACTTGGAATTGAAATAGGAAGGATACCTAAAAATCATAAATAGAATATGCAAATATATTTCCACACACTGATGTTTCAGTAGCATCAAGCTTCCAGTTGAATGGGAAAACTATACTGAGATTTTAAAATGTTAACTCTGAGTTTTATGAGTTCTGCTTCAAATATGTGAAGTAGTACTTTGATTTAACTTTTGTAAATTTCCCTTTTCTTTATTCACTTAGAAGAGTTCATTACTAATACAACAATTTGTGTGTTTTAGACTTTCACCACTAGCTCTTTCAGATGAGCTGTAACAGGTGGCAAAACATTCACATCATGTGCATTTAGGCAGCCAGTGATGGCAAATGCAAAAAGTCAGGCCCAGACATATAAAAATATTGTTTTCCTAGACACTCTTCCTGTAATAGGACACATATCCTCCTGGAGTAAATCCACAGATACTTCAAAGTTTAATAAATATCTAACCAAACTTATTTCCTCTTTCATATCCTAAACCACTTCTTTAGTGTTATATCTTACTCAATTTATTTAACTACTATCTTTCTAATGCCTAAGTTAGAATTCTGAATATAAATTGTCTCTTCCCTCTTGTTTTTTTTTTTCCATGCCCTCACACTCACAGTAATAATAGTTCATCCTTTTGATTCCATCGTTGGTTCTATAATATTGAAGAAGACTTTCCTTATTATTGGAGATCTGAATGATTTCATTTTCTGTCAGACTGCATTTAAGTTTCCTCCTGACATTTTCTTAGGGGGAGAAGTATATAGGTTTTTTTTTTTTTTTTTTTTCTTTTTTCTTTTCAGTTGTACATGATGTAGAGTATATTTTGACATATTTATGCAAACATGGAGTACATCATATTATAATTAGGGTTCCAGTCTTTTTGTTGTTCATGATATAGAGATTCACTGTGGTATATTCATGTATGTACATAGGAAAGATATGTCAGATTCATTTCACTGTCATTCCAATTCCTGTCCCTTCCTCCCTTCCCTTCATTTCCCTTTGTCTAATCTATGGAACTGAGCTATCCCTCCCACTTGTTGTGTGTTAGAATACACATATCAGAGAGAACATTTGACCTTCATATTTTTGGGATGGGCTTATTGCACTGAGCATAATAGTTAGCAGTTTCATATATTTATGAGCAAAAATCATAAAGTCATTCTTTTTTGTGGCTGAGTATTGTGTATATATACCACATTTCCTTATGCATTCATCTGTTGAAAGGCACCTAGTTTAGCTATTGTGAATTGAGCTGCTATGAACATTGATGTGGCTGTGTCACTTTAGTATGCTGATTTTGAGTCCTTTGGGTATATACTGAGTAGTGGGATAATTGGGTCAAATGGTGATTCTATTCAAAGTTTTCTGAGGACTCTCCATACTGCTTTCCATTATGGTAGCACCAATTTGCAGTCCCACCAGCAATGTTTGAGAATACCCTTTTCTCTACATTGTTGCCAATATTTATTGTTACTTGTATTCTTGACATTCTGACTGAAGTGAGATGAAATCTCAGTGAAGTTCTAATTTGCATTTATCTAATTACTAGAGATGTTGAACATTTTTGCATATGTTGACTATTTTTATTTCTTCTTTGAAGTGTCTGTTCAGTTCCTTTGCTTATTCATTGATTGGCCCCCCCCCCCCCCCCCTTTGGTGTTAAGCTTTTTGAGTTCTTTTTATATCCTGGGGATTAATGCTCTGAGGTGCAGGTGACAAAGATTTTCTCCCATTTTATAGGCTCTTTCTTCACATTCTTGATTATTTCCATTGCTGTAAAGAAGCTTTTTAGTTTGATACCATATCATTTATTGACTGTTGATTTTACTTCTTGTGCTTTAGGAGTCTTGTTGAGGATGTTGGTTTCCAAGCCAACACAACTGAACTTACATTTTCTTCTATTAAGTGCAGGGTTTCTGGTCTAAAGCCAAGTTTTCTTAGGTGAGAGATAGGGGTTAAATTTCATTCCACTACATATGGACTTCTAGTTTTCCCGGCACCATTTGTTGAAGAGGCTGTCTTTTCTCCAATGTATGTTTATGGCACCTTTGTCTAGTATGAGATAACTGTATTTATATGGGTTGGTCTCTGTGTCTTCTAGTCTGTTCCCTTGTTCTTCATGTCTGATTTTGGGCCAGTTCCATGCTGTTTTTGTCAATATTGTTCTGTAGTATAATTTAAAGTCTAGAATTGTGATGCCTCCTGCTTCCGTTTTCTTGCTAATGGTTGCTTTGGCTATTCTGGGCCTCTTATTTTTCCAAACAAATTTCATAATTGCCTTTTCTATTTCTATGAAAAACTAATTGAAACTTTAATAAGAATTTCATTAAATCTGTATGGCACTTTTGGTAGCATGGCTATTTTGATAATATTAATTCTGCCTATCTAAGAATATGGGAAATTTTTCCATATTTTATGGTCTTCAATTTCTATTTTTATTGTCCTATAATTTTCATTATAGTAGTCTTTCACTTTTTTTGTTAGATTTATTTACAGGGGTTTTTAAAAGGTATTTTTGAGTAGGAAAGTATTCCTAATTTCTCTTTCATTTGATTCACAATTGGTATATAGAAATGCAATTGATTTATAGGTGTTAATTTTATAATTTTATATCCTGCTACTTTGTTGAATTCATTTATGAGTTCTAGAAGTTTTCTGGTGGAGTTTTTTGAGTTGTCTAAATATATGATCATGTCATCAACAAATAGGGATAGTTTGAGTTCTTACTTTCCTATTCGTATTCCTTTAATTTTATTTATTTATTTGTTTATTTTGGATAATTTCTCTGAATAGCATTTCCAGGGCCAAAGACTATGTTGAACAGAAATGGTAAAAGAGGGCATCCCTTTCTTATTCCAGTTTTTAGAAGGAATGCTTTCATTTTTTTCCCATTTAGAATGATATTGGTCTTGGGTTTAACTTGTATAACTTTTACAATGTTGAGGTTTTTCTAGCATTTTGAACATGAATGGATGCTGTATTTTGCCAAATGCATTTTCTTCATCTTTTGAGATAATCATGTGATTCTTGTCTTGTTGATTTGATGGATTACATTTATTAATTTCTGTAAGTTGAACCATCCCTGGAATGAAAACAACTTGATCATGGTGTACTATATTTTTCATGTGTTTTTGCATGCAATTTGCCACTATTTTATTAAGAGCTTTTGCATCTATATTCATCAGAGATATTTGTCTGAAGTTTTCTTTCATTGATGTGTCTTTGCCTGGTTTTGTTGTCAAGGTGGTACTAGCTTCATAGAATGAGTTTGGAAGGGTTCTCCCCTTTTCTATCTAATGGAATACCTTGAAGAGGTTTGGTGTTCGTTCTTCTTTGAAGGTATGATAGAACTTAGCTGAGAATCCTTCTGGTCCTGGCCTTTTCTTTGTTGGTAGGCTTTTGATATTGTCTTCAATTTCATTGCTTGAATTTGATCTCTTTAAATTTTCTACATCCTCCTGGTTCAATTCAGGTAAGTCTCTAGAAATTTGTCAATGTCCTCATACTTTTCTATTTTATTGGAATATAAGTTTTCAAGTAGTTTCTGATTATCTCCTGTGTTTTGGTGATGCCCTTGGTGATATTTCTGTTTTCATCACAAATTTTAACAACTTGAGTTTTTTCTTTCTCTTGGTTAGTGTGCTTAATGGTTTATTAATTTTATTTGTGTGTTTTCAAAGAACTTTTTGTTTTGTTGATTTTTTTGAAATTTTTTGTTTCAATTGCACTGATTTCTAATTTTAATTATTTCATGTCTTCTACTGTGTTGGGTGTTGATTTGTTATTCTTGTTTCTACGGCCTTGAGATGTAATGTTGGGTTATTTATTTGGTGATTTCCTATTATTTTAATGAATAAGCTCAATGCTATGATCTTTCTTAAATCTGCCTTCATAGTGCTCTAGATATTTTAATATATTGTGTTGCTATTCTCATTTACCTCTAAATTTACCTTTTTTTTAAAATTTTACACCTGATTTCTTCTGCTATCTAGTGATCATTTAATAGTATTTTATTTAATTTCTGGGTGTTAGTTTCTCTTTTTTATTATATTGCTGATTTCTAATTTCACTCCATTATGATCTGATAGAACACATGGTGGTATCTCTACCTTTTTGTATTTTCTAAGAATTGCTTGTGGCTAAGATATGGTCTATTTTAGAGAAAGATCAATGTGCTGCTGAGAAAAAAGTGTATTCTGTCAGGTATGGATGAAATATTCTGTATATGTCTCTTCAGTCTAAATTATTAAGTGCATTTGTTAGTTCTATAACTTCTTTTTCAGTTTTGTTTGGAGGATCTATCCAGTGACAAGAGAGGCATGTTAAAGTCAACCAGTATTATTGTGTTCTGGTCTATTTGATTCTTGAAATTGAGAAGGGTTTTTTTCAGGTACAGATGCTCCATTGTTAAAATATGCATAAATATTTATTGTCATTCTTTCTTTTTGTTATATCATTCTCTTAAGCAGTATGAAATGGCCTTTTTTGTTTCTTCTCATTAACTCTGGTTTGAAGTCCACTTTATCTGGTATGAAAATAGAAACCCCTGCTTGTTTATGAGATCCATGTGAATGATATGTTTTCTCCCATCCTTTCAGCTTCAGTATGTGGATGTCTTTGCCTGAGGTGGGTTTCTTGGAGACAGCATAGTGTTGGGTCTTGTTTTTTAATCCAATCTGCCTTTTGAATGATGAGCTTAGGCTATATATACTCAATATTATTATTGAGACAAAATTTTTATTCCCTATCATTTTGAGTTATTTCTGGTTTATTATTTGAATTATTTTCCTCTTCGATTGACTATTCTTCTAGTGTAGTTTCTCCTTTTGCTGCTTCTTAATTTTATTTTTCATTTCTTCTTCATGAAATATTTTACTGAGTATACCTTTGAGTGCAGGCTATCTAATTGTGAATTCTTTTAACTTTTGTTTATTGTGGAAGGTTTTTATTTTATCACCAAATCTGAAGATTAATTTTCCTGGGTATAGAATTATTGGTTGGCATCCATTTTCTTTCAAAGCTTGGATGTTGTCGCCGGAAAGGGATTGCAGCCTGGAATGGCAGCGCCGCGGGAAGGTGTCCGGAGACAGGATGGAGACGAAAATATTCTTTAATCTTACAAGAAACTACAATATATCTATACAATAGCGATAACCCTGTCTTTTCTCTCTCTGGTCTCTTCCCATGCGCCCGAGCAGCAATGGCGCTCGCTCGATCTGCTGAGTCACCGTTCAAATCTCTCGAGATCCTCGACCAAGTCCCGCGAGATCCCAGACCAAGTCTCGTGAGACTACGGAAGCCGGAAATGCCCAAAAATGTCTATGGCCCAATATTCAACCGCAATCTTAGCTATCTCCCCAAACAGGGCTCCTGCATTTCCCCCTTTTGTTTTAAAAGAGGGGATGCTCTAGGACGTCTATGTGCAACCAACATTCTTACCCGTCATCGGATAATCAAGGCTGTGCTCTTGACTCCTGTCTTAGGTTGATATGTCGGCCACATGAGACTGTCCCGTGCGACTGTGCCTGTCTTAGGTTGTCCCCCTCTGGGGATCTTACCCGTCATTGGCTAACCAGCCATCCAATGGAGCCCTTTAGGATCGACTGTGTAAGATGACTTGACTAACAGCCGTCCAATTGTGGGGAGATGTTGCGGCTTTAAGGCAACAAGCCTTTTGGTGACGAGCCAAATTGCATAGCATATCAAATTCTTTAAACAAATCAGCTGCCCTAAGTTCTATCAAGTAACACACTGAGTTGTCTAAACAAATACCCCCAAGGTACTTTCCCATGAAGTCCCAAACAATGAAAGATCAAAATGTCCACTTGTTATAACACGTAGATCTAGGAGGCCCCATGCATGCAGAGCAGAGGCCACACTGCTGGTGAGGTTGTTTGACATTTGAGCAGCAGGGATGCTTGCAGCGACCGCGATCCCTGCATCTGTAGCAGCAGCCGTCTTTTTTTATGTCTAGACAATGCCACCGGCAAATCTTCAGGGCCCGCTCCCTAGAGACTCAAGCATTAATTATTAAAGGAAAGGCAGTGCTATTCCAGCACTGAGTCAAGAGGCGAGTTGTCAAACTAAAAAATAGAATTATTAGATTAGAAAATTAAAGTTGATTTCTGCTCACACACATTGCAGCCTGAGCTCCCACAAACATAAGCTGGCAAAACATCATATTTAGAACAAAACAAAGAAAGACTGAGGGTATTTACTGTATTAAAGATAGATTAAAGAAAAACTAAAAGCACTTTGGAGAAATAATTTGTTAGCTGGAACTCTCGAGTTTCTGCATACACAGCAGTCCTTTACCTGTTGAAATGATTGAAATTAATCATTTATTAAACAAATGAAGTTAATAACAAATAAGCAACCTTATGTCAAAACACCAAAATATCAGGTTATACAGCCCTAGTCATATTTTTCACTTAAGAGAAATCCCTGGGACACCTATAAAACAAAATTGAAGGTACCTTCACTTATTAAATTATTTACCCAATTAGAATACTCTTAAACTTAAATGAATTAGAGTTATTTGGATCCATATATATATATATATATATATATATATATATATTATATTCACAAGCGCTTTGTTATTTTTGATGTCAGACTGGACAGACAGACGCACATACAAACATATATTTGTGACGTCACATTAACATGAAATTTAGACAAATACACAGACATAAACACATATATAAAAAGAAAAAAAAATACAATTGTGTGCACACTAAAGAGAGATCTCTTCGTCCCAGCCGGGAGGAATGACACTTAAGTTGTGAAGTATTTTGAAGGACTCTTTTAAGGGAATCATTCCATATCTTCATCATGGTCCTCTTGATTTTGTACCTTTTTTATTAATCTTGATTCCTCAACAACTTCATCTTGATCCTTTCGATTTGGTACTTGCTTTATTAATCTAAATGGTATCCATATTGGAGGGGATTCATGCTTTGGAAAAACACAAACAGATCCTCTCCCCCAAATTAACACTGGATCTGGACCTTTCCATGAACCTGAAAGAACATCCTTCCAGTAAACCAAAGGTTTATGTTGTTGATGTGGGTTCCAATGTCTGTCTCCAGCAGAATAACCATCAGAGTCTAAAGTTAAAAAATTTAAGGTAAACAGGGCAACTGCCAATCTGTCCTTAGGATTTTTCCAGTTTCCTTCTTTCTGTTTTAACAACATAACTTTTAGTGTGCGGTTTGCTCTTTCAATAATGCCCTGACCCTGAGGATTGTATGGAATGCCTGTTTTATGGGATATGTTGAATTTTGCGCAAAACTCTTTGAAAGATGAGGACGTATATGCGGGGCCATTATCTGTTTTAAGCATTTTGGGGATGCCCAATGCAGCAAAAGCTTGTAAACAATGAGATGTGACATCTTTAACTTTTTCTCCGGAATGTAAGGAAGCAAAAATCATGCCTGAGCATGTATCTATGGTTACATGAATAAATCGCAATTTTCCAAAACTTGGCTCATGAGTAACATCCATCTGCCACAAATGATTGGGTATTAATCCTCTAGGGTTAACACCAAAATGAGGATTGGGCAAATGTGTCATACAAGATTTACAATCTTTTACAATTGTTCTGGCTTGCTCCTTTGTGATTTTAAACCTACGTTGCAAGGTGGTGCTGTTGATGTGAAACTGGGAATGAAATAAAGTAGCTTGTTGTAGCCCTGAAAGTATAAATATTGTTTTTGTAAGTTCATCAGCCTTTTGATTACTTTCATGGAGGGGGCCAGGCAAATTAGTATGTGCTCTAATATGGCCTATGAATAGAGGTTCTTTTCTTGCCCACAAAAGTTTTTGTATTTGATAAAACAATTTAAAAGCTGGAGTATGAGGTGCTATTGGTCCTGCTAACTCTAATTTTGGGACGGCTTGTACAATATAGTGGCTATCTGAAAAAATGTTTATGGGCTGGTCTCTAAAATTTTCCAGAGCTCTTACCACAGCTTCCAATTCCACTAGTTGAGCTGATTTGTGTGCAGTTATGTAAGTCATATTTTCTTTTGTAGTGACTACTGCAGCAGTACCATTTGAGGACCCATCTGTAAATACATTAAATGCCTTAGGAATAGGTTGATTTTTTATTACCTGTGGAAATATAATAGGATGATTAATAAAAAAAGATAATATAGGAGACTTAGGAAGGTGATTATCAAAATTTGCAGAGGTAGAGCATTTAGCTATAGCCCAGTCATTATCGTTGAAGCATAAATATTCAATCTGTGACGATGAATAGGGAGTAATAATAGTAGCAGGGTGAATGCCAAATATTTTAGTAGAAGTTTTAAGTCCTTGAAGAATAAGTTTAGCCACCATGGAGGTATAAGACTCAATTATGCTTTTAGGAGAGACAGGCAAATGTATCCATAATAAAGGCCCTTGTTGCCAAAATACTCCTGTGGGTGTATATTGTGAAGAAATAATAATCAATATCAGCGGTTGAGTTAAATCAAATCTGTCACAATGAGCTCTTTCGATGGCTTTTTCTACTACCTTTAAAGCTTTCCTAGCATCAGGAGTCAATGTTCGCGGTGAGGATGGATCAGGGTCCCCTCGAAGGATATCAAATAAAGGTTTTAATTGGCCAGTAGTGAGGTTTAGTGTAGGGCGAAGCCAATTAATGTCTCCCAGTAGTTTTTGGAAATCATTGAGGGTGGTCAAATGTTCTTTATTTATTAGAATTTTTTGGGGTCTAACAAAAGTATCCATGATTTTAAATCCTAAATATAATATGGGAGATCTGGTTTGAACTTTATCTTCTGCTATATATAATCCGTATTTTTTTAAATTTTCTACCACGTCACTG
Source organism: Tamias sibiricus (assembly GCA_025594165.1). Classification (NCBI taxonomy): domain Eukaryota; kingdom Metazoa; phylum Chordata; class Mammalia; order Rodentia; family Sciuridae; genus Tamias; species Tamias sibiricus. The sequence goes on from CM046664.1 coordinate 74,375,073, forward strand.
AATATATTAAATAAGATTTTTTGATTAGGGTGGGCCAGTAAAATATCATCCATGTAATGTAGACACATGAGGTTTGGATATTTATTTTTAATGGGTTGGATGGCCTTGTCCACATATATTTGGCATATGGTGGGGCTATTAGCCATTCCCTGTGGCAAAACCTTCCATTGATATCTCTGATCAGGGCCATTATTGTTAATAGAAGGAACTGAAAAGGCAAACCTGGGGGCATCCAGAGGATGTAGGGGAATAGAAAAGAAGCAATCCTTTATATCAAGACTAATAACATAGAAATTTTTTGGAATAGCTATAGGATTCGGAAGTCCAGGTTGAGTAGGGCCCATGACTTGCATGGTTTTATTAATTTGTCTAAGATCATGTAATAATCGCCATTTTCCTGATTTTTTCTTGATCACAAATATGGGGGAATTCCAGGGAGAGGTGGAAGGTTCTATATGTCCTGCTTCTAATTGTTCCTGAACTAGTAGGTGGGCCGCTTGTAATTTCTCTTTAGATAGGGGCCACTGAGGGATCCACACTGGCTTATCAGAAAGCCATGGTATTTTCAAAATTATTTTCTCAGTGGCCCCGAAGAAAAATGTCTTTTTCCTATATGATAATGATTTCTTTTAGGGTTAAGCTTACCCTGTACTTTTTGATGATTTCTTATAGGGTTAAGATTACTCTGTAGATTTTTACATTTAACACCTGCAGGTTTGGTTGCAAGGTGTACTCCCATTTGTTGTGAAATATCTCTTCCCCATAAAGTAACAGGTAGATTAGGTAAAACATAAGGCTGAAACGTGCCTTTATGTCCTTCATCATCCTCCCATTTTAAAATTACCACACTTTTTTCTGGGAGGTTATTATATCCCAAGCCTCTTAAACTGGTTGAAGCTTTTTGCAGAGGCCAGTGTTTGGGCCATTGACATAAATTAATGATGGAAGAATCAGCTCCAGTATCTATAAGACCCTCCATTTCTATTCCTTGGATTCTTATTTTACACATAGGCCTCCTTGTACAGTCCCGAACCCAGCAAACCATGGGTTTCGAATCAGTGGAACAAAATCCTCTATTGTTCCTATTTAGAGGCATATTCATTTTAAATGACTTATGTAAATTTGGAAGGAGGAGCAGCTGAGCAATTCTATCTCCCTGATTAATAGAACTTATACTTTGGGGTGAGCTAAGCATTATTTTTATTTCCCCTTTATAGTCTGAGTTTATTACGCCTGGGGTCACTTGCAAAACTAATAAGCTCTCAGGACTTCGCCCGATAATAAGTCCTACAGTCCCTGAGGGAAGAGGTCCCCTGACTCCTGTGGGAATCAGTTGAACCCCCATTTCAGGTGTTAACACTATTCGGGCGGTGGAACAGAGGTCTAATCCTGCATTTCCTCCTGTTCCTCTGGCGAGGGAGTGGATGGGTAATAGGGATTGTGTCGGGGAAGCATCTGAGTGGATGCTTGAAGATACTCCTCCTCCAATGCCTCGTACATTTGTGGGCCCCGGGGCATTGGGCCCCTTGCCCCATTTTTTTAATTCCTGAACAAAGGATTTCCATGGATGTCAAATTTTGAATAGCATTTATTGGCCCAATGATTTCCTTTCTTACACCTGGGGCAGCAACCTGGAGCACGGTATGAATTTGGTCTGATTTCTCTTTTAGGATTTTGCCTAGAATAGCCTGATTGATTATGATAATTTTGCCTAGAATATCCTGATTGATTATAATGTCTATGTTGAGCTCTTGTAAAATTTTGAGGGGCAGCATCTCTCACAGCTGCTGCAATCATATTCCCTGTGACAAAGGCATCATTTATATCTTTACATAATTGTATATATATGGAAAGATCCTTTTTATTTTTCCATGTCCTGATGGCTTCCTGGCAATACTTATTAGCATTTTTGTACGCTAATTGGACAACTAATGGCATAACTTGATCAATGTCTCCAAAAACTCTACCTGAAGTTCTCAAAAGTCGATCAGCAAATTCAGCATATGGTTCATTAGGTCCTTGAATTACTTTGGACAAGCTACCTTGTAGATCCCCAGGTCCTTGTACAGTTTTCCATGCCTTTAAGGCAGCTGCGTTTATCTGAGCATATACTCCATTTGATCCTGTACGTCTGCGAATTGCCCTTCTCCTGTGAGCATTTCTATATTATGGTCTCCAAACCCCGCATCTGCATTTCTTTTAGCTGTTTCTATACAAAGTTCTTGAAATTGCGATCGCCAAACCAAGTATTGTCCCCCACTTAATGTTGCTTTACATAGACGTTTCCAGTCTGCGGGGGTTAAGCTAAAGGTGTTAAGGGACTCCAGTATACTCAACGTGAAAGGAGCTTGGGGTCCATAAGTCATTACTGCCTCTTTGAGATTTTTTATTGTTTTGAAATCTACTGGCTGGTGGTCCCTCCGTCCATTTTCATATTCAAATACTGGCAGTTCCCAACGTATCTGTGAGTTACCCTCGAGAGCACATAAGCGCTCAGAAAGACTTTTTATTTCTGTTTCTAGGGTATGCAAATGCCTAGTGATACCCTTCATATTTTCTGTAATCGATTTCACCCATGGGGGAGTAGAGGACACAAGTTCCTCCACTTGATGATCCCTTATCTTGGTCTTCCTTAATTTCCTTTTGTTCATTTTCTCAAAATCACCTTTAGTTAATTCCTCCTCACTACTACTACTCTCATTGGTCCTAACTGACTCAGTAACATCCTGAGTCCCAGGTTCAATTGAGACCATGTATCCTTGAAGTATCTCTAATAAATCTTGAATAGCTTTAGCAGCTCGGATCTTTGTCATTTTGGGGACGCTTCTAATACTCTCCTTACTGGTCTTAGTTGACTCAGCAGAATCTACACTTTCATGATCGCCTTCACTGTTTTCTAAATCCTCCTCGCTAACGACAGACTCATCTATATCAAAGAATTCATCAAGAGCCTCGTACACTTGGGTCTTAGTTATTTTCGAACCCATTTTAACCGCTCTGACTGGAGACTCCTGCGAGGTTTCTCAGTTCTTACCTGCCGTGCTGAATTCCCCGTACGGGCCACCAACTGTTGCCGCCGGAAAGGGATTGCAGCCTGGAATGGCAGCGCCGCGGGAAGGTGTCCGGAGACAGGATGGAGATGAAAATATTCTTTAATCTTACAAGAAACTACAATATATCTATACAATAGCGATAACCCTGTCTTTTCTCTCTCTGGTCTCTTCCCATGCGCCCGAGCAGCAATGGCGCTCGCTCGATCTGCTGAGTCACCGTTCAAATCTCTCGAGATCCTCGACCAAGTCCCGCGAGATCCCAGACCAAGTCTCGTGAGACTACGGAAGCCGGAAATGCCCAAAAATGTCTATGGCCCAATTGTCAACCGCAATCTTAGCTATCTCCCCAAACAGGGCTCCTGCACTTGGAATATATTAAGACTTCCTAGCGTTCAGGGTCTAGATTGAGAGATCAGCTGTAATCCTCATTGCTTTTCCTCTAAATGTGACCTGTCATTTGTGTATAGTAGCCTTTAAAATTTTATCCTTATTCTGCATGTAGGGAATCTTCATAATAATGTGACGTGGTTTGGATCTATTGTAGTTTTGTACATTTGGAGTCTTGTAAGCCTACTGTTTTTGATTTTCCATTTCATTCTTAAGGTTTGAGAAATTTTCTGTTATTATTTCATTGAATAGATTGTGCATTACTTTGGTTTGTTTGTTCAATCCTTCATCTTTCTCATTAAATTTGGTCTTTTCATGTTATCCTGTTTTTCTTGAAAGTTCTATTCTTATTCTCTTAACATCTTTTCTCCATGGTCAACTTTATTTTCAAGATTATACATTTTCTCTTTGGTGCCTGAAACTCCTCTCTTCCAAGTGTTCTACACTGCTGGTGATGCTTTCCATTGAATTTTAATTTGGTTTATTGATTCTTTGATTTCAAGAATTTTCAATTGATTCTTCTTTAGAATTTTTATCTCATTATTAAAATGATTTTTCACTTCTTGGATTTTCTCTCTGATTTTAGTCCTTACAACATCTTTTATCTTACAGATCAGTTTCACTATGAACTTTCTAAATTCCTTCTCCAAAATTTCCTCCACTGTGATATCATTGTATTTTGCTAATGAGGTATTTTGGTTTGTATGAAATAGTTTATTCCCTTTCTTTTTTACACTGTTGGTATGTCTACCCATTTATCTGTAAGAATCTGAAGTGGTAGAGCTTCTACCCTATGAATTTATAGTGTCCCTGAAGGTTCTAGTACCTCAGGGTTTAGGGGGAGACAAAAAATAAATAAATAAATAACAACAAACAATATTCAGCATTTAACTAAATACTTAATTCATTGATTTGATATCTTTAATGTTATTGACACTATAAATAGAAATGATATGGTAAGCAATTGCCAACAGTAGGAATGGTATGTTTGAAAAAGGTTTTGCTATCCCAAAAAGGTGAAGATGAATAATGCAGAAGTAATGAAGGAGGTAATAATTGTGAAGGAGGATGAGAGAGTAGTAGTAGTAAAGATTTAAAGGAAGAGTGAAAGAGAGAACAATATAATTTTGCTGTCAGTGAAAGAAAAGGGAGGAGAGAGTCAAGAGAAATAGGAGAAAAAACAATATAAAACAAATATATATATAAAACAAAACCAAAGTATATTAATCAAAAAGCTTAATACTCAAAAGAGTCAAGAAAATAATTACATTCAAGATGCTAGAAATGAGAAGAATGAGACAAGTATGCTTGTGTACAAATGTCAATGAACCATACACAAAACTATTTTTTTAAAGGTTCTCGATGGAAGATTAAGGAATTGTTTTATTGTCAAAAAATTGCCAGTTGTCAATAACATTATATGTTGGTTGTCTGTTCCCATTTTCTTTCTGTTTTTTCTTTTTTTTTTTTTTTTTTCCTTTTTCCTTGAGGTATGTATTGCACAGAAAAGAAGTAGCCAGAGGCTGTCAAGTCCTTCTTCTCTTTTGTGGAGCTAGTCAAGTTTCCCATTCCCAGCTTTCCTTCTCAGCATTACAATGTAGGGTGTGTTGTTGTTGTGAGGTGTTGTCTGCTCCACTTATAGCGAGAAGGGGTTGCTGAGTAGAGTTATGTGAGAGGAGTTCCTACAAGGCGGACCTTCTAGAGGCAGGGTTTGGGTCTAGCTAGTCCTTTGGTGCTTCTATTGAATGACATTTGGTCTGAAGCTTTTAAATTAGCACACCTCCAGGGCCTGGCTGCTTCTGATCCCTGCTGGGAGTCTGTCCCTTGGATTCTCTCCTGGGTCTGCTCCTGTGGTGGAGGAGCCAGTCCTTTGTTCCCTTGGCCACCTCCTGATCCCATATCTTGGCCTCCTGGACTCGGACTCCTGGGCTCAGCTTCCTGGGCTCAGTCCCATAGTGCCTGATCAAATTCTTCCCCACAAACACACACCTGATCAAGTTCTTGTTCCTCCCCACTGGTCCTGTGAACTGTGAGACTCAAAGGGTGAGAGGTATGGGTGTGTCTAGAATTCCCCTGGGTACAACACTTTCATGCCTGCATTTCGCCTGGTTTTCTAGTCACACGCTGGGTCTTGTATCAGGCCTCTGCTAGGTAACATTTTTGGACCCAGGTAGATTGACACAGGTGTGTGTGCCTGGGTTTGGACCTATTTCTGTGGGCCACCTTAGTGTAGCAGGAAATAATGGCTGCTGCCTTGGTTTTCCACAGGCTACCATACAGTGTCTTTCTTACATAAGAATTTACTGTAGCTCACTCACTGGATCAGTTCTTGATCACTGATTTCTCCGTTTCAAGACATGCCATGGTGCCACCTGAAATGCAGGTTTTCTTAGTCCCCCTCTCTGATTTGCCTGCAGTGGATCGGCACTGGCAACTGCCTATGGTGAGTTTTTCTTTCTTTTATTTATTTTTATTTTATTCTGTCCACACTTCTGAATCCCTACACTATTCTGAGAGTCCAGTATTAAATCCCAGTGAGGTTTTTCTTTTCACCCACCTCATGGAAAAGCCATTTGTGTTTTCTTGGTCTCATGCTGTGAAGAAGCTTGAAAAGTAACTCCCTATCCTCCACCATCTGGCCTCAGTCTGCAGTATATAATTGTAATCCACTTAAAATAAGGCTATTCAAAGCTGAGTTTTAGTTTATTCGGTGTCTAGTGTACTTCTGATTCTTATTTTTCCTTGTAAATTCTTGGGTCTCTCATTATTATTGGAAGCAGAACTCTAATTTTTGATTCTTCATTCAGTTGTGCTAACTTTCAGATCCTGTCAATTATTTTCATTCAGCTCAGTCCTTCTGTTGCCGGAAGCTGGATCCTTGTGCCTGATGCCAATCCAATAATGAGGACACAGTTTTGAGAAAAAGGAAAAATAAGATTTATTGCTTTGCTAGCAAAGTAGAAACACCAGGGACTCCTGTCCCAAAGGCTGTGATTCTGCCCATCAGCAGGAACAGGGGGCTTTTAAAGAGGTGATTCAAAATATACATTCCAAGTGTTCTTTGTCTGGGGTTGTAATTCACTTGTTAATTTGGGAAATAGTCATTTCTGAGATCTTCTGGTATTACCCCCAAAGTCTAGATTACTTCCTTCCTATGGTGGGTGTGTACTCAAGGACAGATAACTCTGCCTAGGACAGGGAAGAAAGATAATTTTCTTTCCCCTGATTTAGGGAGGGAGGGGGAGATTAGGGAGGAGCATGGAGAAAGGAAGAGAAAGAAACATGTCCATTTTAAGAATGTGTTGCAGTGGCAGAGCAGCAAGGGTTATATTCAAAGCATAAAGTGGACCGCTGTTCCATGTCAGCTTTTGAGTTGATGTTTGAAGTCATTTATGGTTTGATAAAGATGAGTTACTACATGTCGTGATCACTTATATTCACTTTTCTTCAAAGCAGAATCTTGTTTTACAAAGATTAACCTACATTTATTGCCTTTTAATATACACAGAAAATGTAAGTGATTTTAAAATATTTTTGAGATAAAACTCATATAACATAAAATTGATCCATTTTGGAGTGAATAGTTTAGTGGCATCTGTCTACATTCACAATGTTGTGCAATACCTATCCCTACCTAATTTCAAATGGGGGGGGGGGGGGGGGGGGGGGGGGGGGGGGGGGGGGTGCATTTTACTGTCCCCAAAGAAAACACTTATCCATTAGGTTATTATTCCTCATTCACATTCCCTGACCTTCTAGTCCATGGAAAACAACATCCTGGTTTATGTGTCTATGAATGTACATGAATTAACATGAAATTCTGAATATTTCATATGAATGGAATCATACAATATGTGACTTTCGTGTCTGTATTCATTCACTTAATATAATACTTTTAAGATTTATTTATGTTGTATTAGGTATCAGGATGTCATTTGTTTTTATGGAAAACAAATAGTCCATTGTATGCATAGAATGCATTTTAGGTATTTACTTAATCTGTTGATAGGCATTTGGACTGTTTTCACTTTTTGGTTATTGTGAACATATGCCATTGCAAACATATGTGACTGTGTTGGTAAATTTGTGTGTTAACTTGACTAGATTGAAAGATTCTAAGAGAATTGGTATGGCATATTTCTGGGTGTGTCTGTAAGAATCTTTTCAGAGAAGACTAACTTGTGAGTCAGAAAATTGAGTGGGGAAGACCCACCCTGAATGTGGATTAGCATCATCTAATAGGCTGGCGGACCATGTGAAAGGATGAAGGAATAGGAACAGAAAGCAGAAGAAGGGGAAAACTCTTGTTCTCTCCTTTGCTCTTGCACATCAGACCTCAGGAGTTGGTTTGTTTCTTTTCCTTTTTTCCTTTTCTTCTTCTTTTTCTTTTTTCTTTCTTTTATGGTTATGGGACATGAATCAGTGGCTTTTCAAGGTGAGATACTCCTGGACTTTGGCCTTGAACTGAGAACTATATCACTGGGTCCCTGTTATGAAACGTCCTGCCTCTACAGGCTCCTTTGGCTCTCCAGCTTGCAGATGGTCATAATGGAATGTTTCAGCCTATGTGATGATGTGAGAAAATCTAATAAATACCCTCTTCTATTGGTTCTGTTTCTCTGGAGAATCCAAATATTTGTTAAGTAACTCTTTTTGATTCTTTTGGGTATATACCTACAAGTGAAATTGACTGGTCATGTGGTAATACTGTGTTTCAGTTTTTGTAAAACCACCAAATTATTTTCCACAGTAACTGAACCAATTTACATCACTATGACTAATATCTGAGTTCAAATTTCCCCATCTCCCTAATGCTTTTATTTTCATTCTTTTCAGATATATGATTGCTAGAATTTTCTCACATTCTTTAAGTCTCTTTTTTGCACTTTCTGGAATTTATCTTTTGATGTATGAAATTTTAAGAAGTCTAGTTTTTATTAATTTATTTTTAATTTGTTCCTTATGGTTTTATTTTTGTATTTATGAATTCATTGTCAAGTATAAGATTATAAAGTCTCACCTCTATGTCTTCTTTTTAAGAGTTTTATGGTTTTGACCCTTGTATTTAGACAATCAATCTGGTTTGAAGTTTAGCTTCCTTCCTTTGCATGTGGATATCCAGGTATCTTTACACCAGTTTTGGAATATACTATTTTTCCCCCTTTAAATGATCTTAGCACAATTATCAAAAATCAGTTGGACATAGATTTTAGGGTTTATTTCTACATTCTCAATTCTATTTCAATGTACTAACTCATAGCCTATGCACGTACCAGTTTTTCTTTATTTTTAAATTTTTATTGGTATATTATGATTGTACATAATAGTGGTATTTGTTGTGTTGTATGTGTATGTGTGTAGGAAATAACTTGATCAATTTCATTCTCTAATACCTCCCTTCCCTTACATTCTCCCTCTCCCGTATTCTCTTTCTCTACTCTGCAGGTTTCCTTTCTATTTCTGTGAGGTTTTATTTTTCATTTTTCTTTCTAGCTTCCACATATCAGAGAAAACATGCAATGCTTTGCTTTCTGAGTTTGGCTTATTTCATTCAATGTGGTGGAATCCATGAGTATGACATGCCTTTTCTCTTCTGTATGCTTGAATAAAACTCCATTGTGTTTATGTACATTTTCTTTATCCATTTATATGCTGATGGACATCATTTTGGATTCCATAACTTTTCTAGTGTGAATTTTACTCCTCTACTCGTGGCTATGCCTATATCACTATACTATGCAACTAAATACTTTAGAAAAAGAGGGATGATATAGCTGGGTCACAGGGTGGTTCCATTCCTAGTGTTTTGAGAGGCCTCTACACTGGTTTGCATAGTGGTAGTGCAATCTATATTCCCAATAATAGTATATTAGTGTTCCCTTTTCCCCATGTTCTCACCAGCATTTGCTGTAATTTGTATTCTTGATTATGACCATTCTAATTGGAGTGAGATAACCACTTCAGTTTTGTTTTGATAGCTAAAGATGTTGAACAGTTTTTCATATATTTGTTGCCCTTTTAAATTTCTTGTTTTGAGGAATTACTGTTTAATTCATTTGCTCATTCATTGATTGGGTTACAAGGGTGTATTGTTGTTTGTTCTTTGGTTTGTATTTTGATATTTTCTTTCTTTTTGTGTTCTTTTTTTTTCACATGCAATGAGCATGTTTATTTAACTTTTGTAAAACTTTTCCAATTTTTTATACATGGCCTTTAGTCAGATGCTTTCATTGAATTATGTTATTTCTTCTTCTTTTCTTATTTTATTGAAAGTTGTATTTATAATAGTAGTATGGATTACAATTCGTAGTACACATATAAAACATCTTTGTACATAGCACTGTTTGTATACAAAGTATATTTGTACCTTTCAAGTCTTCAAACATGCATTTAGGATAAAGATATCCAGCTTTTTCAACCACCTTTTCTTTTATTTCCCCCTTCATCCCTCCTTGCTCCCTTCCTTCCCCTCCCCCCCTTTGACCATTCTAGTGTTCCTCTAATCCTCCTATGTACCCCGACCTAACACCACTGTGAATCAGCCTCCTTATATCAGAGAAAACATTCAGTATTTGGATTTTTTAGATTAACTAACTTTACTTATCATTATATTCTCCAACTTCATCCATTTACCTCAGAATGTCATTATTTTGTTCTCTTTTATTGCTGAGTAAAATTCCATTGGTCATAGATACCACATTTTTTTTATTCATTCATCTACTGAGGAACATCTAAGATGGTTCCACAACCTAGCTATTGTGAATTGTGCTGCTATAAACATTGAAGTGGCTGTGTCACTGTAATATGTTGTTTTTAAGTCCTTTGGGAATAGACCCAGGAGTGGGATGGCTGGGTCATAGGGTGGTTCCATTCCCAGTTTTCCAAGAAATCTCCATACTGCTTTCCATAACTGTTGCACCATTTTGCATTCCCACCAGCAATGTATGAGTGTACCTTTTTCCTCAAATCCTCTCCAACATTTATTGTTGTTTGTGTTCTTAATAGCTGCCATTATGACTGGAGTGAAATAAAATCTTAGAGTAGCTTTTATTTGCATTTCTCTAATTGCCAGAGAGGTTGAGCATTTTTTTTTTCGTGTATTTGTTGATTACTTGTGTATCTTCTTCTGAGAAGTGTCTTTTCAATTCCTTAGACCATTTATTGATTGGGTTATTAGTTTTCTTGGAGTTAAGTTTTTTGAGTTCTTTATATATTCTAGAAATTAGTGCTCTATCCAATGTGCATGTATTAAATATTTGTTCCCAATTAGTTGGTCCTCTATACACCTCACTGATTGTTTCTTTTGCTGAGAAGAAGCTTTTTAGTTTGAATCGATCCCATTCATTAATTATTGATATTAATTCTTATGCTACAGGATTCTTATTAAGGAATTTGGGTTCTAATCTGACATGTTGGAAATTGGAGCTTACTTTTTCTTCTATTAGGCGTGTTGTCTCTGGTCTAATCCCTAGGTCCTTGATCCACTTTGAATAGAATTTTGTGCATGGTGAGAGATAAGAGTTTAATTTCATTTTGTTGCATATGGATTTCCAGTTTTCCCAGCACCATTTGTTAAAGAGGCTATCCTTTCTCCACTGTACATTTTTGGCACCTTTGTCTAATATAAGATAGCTGAAATTATATGTATTAGTCTCTGTGTCCTCAATTCTGTACCATTGGTTTACCAGTCTGTTTTGGTGCCAATACCATGCTGTTTTTGTTACTATTGCTCTATGGTAGAATTTAAAATCTGGTATGGTGATGCTACCTGCTTCACTTTTCTTGCTAAGGATTGCTTTAGCTATTCTGGGTCTCTTATTTTTCCAGATGAATTTTATGACTGCTTTTTCTATTTCTTTGAGGAATGTCAATGGGATTTTGATTGGAATTGCATTAAATCTGTATAATGTTTTTGGTAGTATGGACACTTTGACAATATTAATTCTACTTATCCAAGAACAAGGATCTTTCCATCTTCTGAGGTCTTCTATAATTTCTTTCTTTAGTGTTCTATAGTTTTCGTTATAGAGGTCTTTCACCTCTTTTGTTGATTCCCAGACATATATTTATATTTTTGATGCTATTGTAAATGGGGTAGTTTTCATCATTTCCTTTTTAGAGGATTTGTCACTGATTTACAAAAATGCCTTTGACTTATGGGTATTTATTTTGTATCCTGCTACTTTGCCGAATTCATTTACTAGTTGTAAAAGTTTTCTGGTAGAGCTTTTTGGGTCTTTTAGGTATATTATCATGTCATCAGCAAATAGTGCTAATTTGAGCTCTTCTTTTCCTATCTGGATCCCTTAATTTCTTTCATCCATCTAATTCCTCTAGCCAGAGTTTCCAGTACTATGTTAAATAGCAGTGGTGAAAGGGGACATCCCTGTCTTGTTTCTGTATTTACAGGGAATGCTTTCAATTTTTCTCCATTTAAGATAATGTTAGCTTGGGGCTTTGCATAATTTGCTTTTATAATGTTGAGATATGTTCCTGTTATTCCTAGTTTTTCTAGTGTTTTGAACATAAAGGGGTGTTGTATTTTGTCAAATGCTTTTTCTGCGTCTATTGAGATGATCATATGTTTTTTATATTTAAGTCTATTGATGTGATGTATTATGTTTATTGATTTCCGAATGTTGAACCAGCCTTGCATCCCTGGTATAAACCCCACTTGATCAGGTGCACTACCTTTTTGATATGTTTTTGTATCCGATTTGCCAGAATTTTGTTGAGGAGTTTTGCTTCTATGTTCATTAAAGATATTGGCCTGAAGTTTTCTTTGTTTGGCTGAGTCTTTGCCTGGCTTTAAGTTCAAGAGTAAAATAGACCACAACACAGTTATTCTAGGGGACTTCAACACACCTCTCTCACCAATGGATAGATCATCCAAACAAAAGCTAAACAAAGAAACTTTAGGCCTCATTAAAACAATTAATAACTTAGACCTAACAGACATATATAGAATATTTCATCCCTCAGTAAGCGAATATACTTTCTTCTCAGCAGCACATGGCTCCTTCTCCAAAACAGACCATATATTATGCCACAAGGCAACTCTCAGCAAATATAGAAAAGTAGAGACACTACCCTGCATTCTATCAGACCATAATAGGATGAAATTGAAAATCAATGATAATATAAGAAACAAACAAAAAAACACTACTCCAACAACTGGAAGCTAAACAACATGCTACTGAATGAACAAGGGGTTGAAGAAGACATCAAGGAGAAGATTAAAAAATTCCTAGAGGTAAATGAGAACACAGATACATTGTATAGAAATCTCTGGGACACTATGAAAGCAGTAGTAAGAGGAAAATTCATTGCACTGAGTTCACTCCTTAAAAGAAAAAAAAAAATGAGTTAACATCACACCTCAAAGCACTAGAAGAAGAAGAACAGATCAACACTAAGAGCAGTAGAAGACAGGAAATAATTAAATCAGAGCTGAAATTAATGAAATTGAGATTAAAGAAACAATTCAAAGAATTGACAAAACTAAAAGCTGGTTCTTTGAAAAAAATAAATAAACTTGACAGACCTTTAGCTATCCTAACAAAAAAAGAAGAGAAAAAACTCAAATCACTAACATCCGTGATGAAAAAGGAAATATCACAACAAACACCTCAGATATAGAGAAGATAATTAGAAATTACTTTGAAAACTTTTACTCTAACAAAACAGATAATATTGAAGGCATTGACAGATTTCTAGAGTTGTACAAATTGCCCAAACTGAAACTGGAGGCTAAACACAATTTAAACAGATCAATTTCAAGCGAGGAAATAGAAGACACCATCAAAAAACTACCAACAACAAAAAGCCCAGGTCCTGTTGGGTTTACAGCTGAGTTCTACAAGACCTTCAAAGAAGAACTAATACCAATGCTCTTCAACTTATTTCAAGAAGTAGAAAAAGAGGGAACTCTTCCAGACTCTTTCTTTTTGCATTATTTATGTATTCTGGATATTATTCCTATGTCAGAAGAGTAACTGCAAAAGATAATCTTCCATTATGATAGCTCTTTCTATACATCCTTAATTGATTCCTTTGCTATGCAGAGGTTTTTAATTTAATTCCATTCCATTTATTATTTATAGTTATTATTTCCTAAGCATTAATATTTATTATTATTGCATCATTTTGTTGGACTGTTCCTTTCACCAGTATGAAGTGACCTTCTTTGTCTCTTCTATTTATTTTTGCTTGAAACCTGCTTTGTCAAATATAAGAGTAGATAGTAAGTATACTTTTAGATATTTTCATTACATGTCATTTTCTATCCTTCTACATTCAGATTGTGAGTTATGTCTCTTGCAAGCATTGTATAGCTGGGTCTTGGTTTTTAATGCAATTCAACAGTCTATGTCTTGGAGAATTAAGACCATTTACATTCATTGTTATTTTAGAGTGATGTTTATTATTATTTAGAGTGGTGTTTATTATTTCTAATGTTTAATTTTCTTCTAATTCTCAGTTGATTAACTATTCTTCTAATGAGATTTATCCTTTCCTGAGTTCTACTCTTTGCTTTTATTATCTTCCATAAGTGGGGCTCTTTAAAGTATCTTCCGCACTGATGGCTTAGTAGTCATGAATTCTTTTAGTTTATAATATGTTGTGTTTGGTTTTAGTACATTCTTTTAGAGCTTGAAACCCCATCCACATCATTCCAAGCCCTCTTGGATTTTAGGGTCTCTACTTAGAAATGATGTTATCCTGATGACTTATCTCCAAATGTGACCTTACACTTCTTTCTTTGAGGCTCATGGAATTCTGTCCTTGTTCTGTATGTTAGGCATTTTAATTATAATGTATGGTGGATCTTTTTTAAATCATTTGTCTTTGTGGCTGTAAATGCATCCCATAGCTGAATGTACAAATCAGTCCCTAGGTCTGAAAAAAATCTGGTGTCATGTCATTGAATAAGTTATCAATGACATTATTCTGTATCTCTATTCATTCTTTGATGGCCATAATTATTAACTTTGATCTGTTAATATTGTCCCAGAGTGCTTGTTTATTCTGATCACAGTATCGTTTTTATTTTCTCTATTGCTATCTAAGTGTGCACATTCATATAATTTTTCTTCAAGGCCTAAAATTATGTCTTCTCCATGTCTAACTATTTGGTGATATTTTCAACTGATTTTTATATTTTGTTCATTGAGGTATTTCATTTTCAAAATTTTTGTTTGGTTGTTTTTCAGAATTTTTTTATTGAAATGTTCTTTTATATTATACACTTTCTCCCTTAGTTCATTCCCTAGATATACTTCTAGTTCATTGATCATTTTAACAATCAAATTTCTTTCTTTTTTTTTTTTTTAAATCTTTCATATCCTCCACTTGGATGTCTATAAGGTCAGTTGATGGGAGTATTGTGAACTTTGGGGAGTATCTTATTCCCTTGTTTTGTCAGTATACCTGTATTTCTGTGAGTTTTTTTCACATCTGCTAGGATGATTATTCTCTTGTGTTATACAAGGGACTTTAGTGAGCTGCTTTCTCTTTACTATGTGCCCTGGGTTGGGTGTATCTTTAATTGTCAATACTCCCACTCAAAATGATAGTACTATGTTTAGTCTCTAGCACCACTTTGAGAGGAGATACTAATTACCAATGAGACCACGTCAAAGCAAAACTATATACTAATAAACATTTAAAAGTCTTATTGAAATCTTTTTAATAGGCTGAGAAAGTAGGTATTAAAAAAATCAAATGTCTATTAAATTATATAGGGCATACAATGGTGAAAAAAGGAACAAGAATAAGGAAATAATTGAAGGGATAAGGACAAGAAAATATAATGCAAGAAGTAAGAGAGATAGATAAGAGAGAATATGAACACAGGCAAGGAAAAGAAGATAGAATGAATAATTTCAATTAGTGCTTTAAAACATTAAAAATACATAAAACTCTGTTAAGAGATGCAATATCAACTAATAAGGGAGAAACTATCAAATTAATATGGAAGTTTATACCTATGAAATCAAAACCAACATTAGAGAGATTTATTTTATTCCATGTCAAGGTATGGTGAGACTCCTTACTGGGCCTTCCTTATTTGTTTTTCATGATATTTTGTGAGGCTTAGTAAATACCCACATATCCTCATTTTTTTCTTTAAGTTTTTCTGGGTGTAGAGGTAAAAATCTCACCAGCCCAACTCTGATAAAAACCTTGATGTCTTCCTCCATTCTTTAGTGTTTTCAGGTACCTAATAGCTTTCTGGTGGTTCAGAGGAAATAACCCCTAATTATCTGTGGATTAGTAGCCAGGTCTCTCCTTCATTGGAGATGTAGTCCTGTGTTCCAACTTATAGAAATGCTTTGTGCACCTGGAGTTGTCAAGGTGAGCTCTCACTTATAGATTTAAGGATGCACAGGGTTTGGTGACCTAAGGCAGAGGTGTAGTGGTTCAGTTGAAGTGGTGCTGTATGGCCCATGGGAGATGAAGGACAGCTGTCTCTGGCTGACACACATGTCAGTGGAACTGTATCTGGGCATGTTGGACAGTGACCAACACTTTTTGGGTGCTCATCTGCAGGACACCTCTTCAGGGCATGCTGGTCTGTTGGGCTATGGGGCACCTCTGCTGGCTACTGGGGGTCATGTAGCTTTTGCCTGCTCTAGGGAATTCAGTCAGTGAGCCCACACCTCATGATCCATACCTTGTGTCTGTGGCATCTGTGTCTGTTGGGGCATGCAGCACTGCTGGAACATAGAGGGTCTCTGCCAACTGCTATGGACCCTACGGCTTCTGCTGGCCACTAGGGCATGATGTCAGCAGGTGTCTGCAATAGCTCAGGGTCCAAAGGTGCAAGTGGGGGTGGCACATGTACAAGCAACCTCCCTGAGTCATGTGTCCCTCATGGATTGCACAAGTGACCAGGGCTTCTGCCAGATGTTTGAGATTACACTGCTATGGCCAGATGCTGGGACACTTGCTGCTTCACATGTACTGTACTCCTGAAGAGGGATTTGCTCTTTGTTCTACTCCACCCAACTCCCTTGGTTATCCATGGGCGAGGAGGGTTCAGCAACCTTCAACTAGCAGCAATCCTTGTATGTCCTCTGATACAGACTCTTCAAAGGCCTTCTTCATGATAATATTGGCTTCTTTAGGTAGATGGGATGAAGCTGTACAGATTTAGTTCCTTCTAAAGAAAGAGGCTTAGATATGGTTACTGCAAGATGAACCTGGCACAGTTTTTTGCCTTCAATTTTAGATATGCTGTGCACTTCTCCCTCATTAAGTGACTTTGCAGCTCCTGTTCCAGTTTAACTCAGTCTTTCTTATGGAAGTTAGTAACTCAGCTTTCTCATTTCCTCTTTATCCCTTTGTTATACCTCCGCCTGATAGTCCAGGCCAGAGTTCAGAATTAAACAATTCTTTCCTGTTTTCTGTTCCACTAACCAGAATTTCCAAGTCACCCCAAGTCTCTGATTGTCTATTATTGTGTCTTAGTGAATTCCCTTGGACTCACACCTCTCCGATCAGCTGTTTTCTTTCTGCTGTGATTCTGCACTGCAGAGTCATTCAGATTTGCTACCTACTTCCACTCTGTCATCTTCTTGACTCTGTCTACTCAGTACTCTTAAACTCTTTTGATTACTATAGCTTTATGGTATTTCCTTCTTTCTTATTTTCTTTCTAAGTAAACAGAAAATTTCATGTATTTATCATGTACAACTCAAGGTTCAAAGTATATATACATCATCACATAGATAACCCTATTCAATTAACATATGCATCACCTCACATAATGGGTTTTCTTTTTTCTTTTCTTTTTTTTGTGATGGTGACTACAACTAATAATATATTATATACTTGAAGAATGTAGTTATTGTTCAAAATGGAATGTGTGAGTACAATTTTTTTCTTCATTTTCAATATTGTTTTGACTATTTGGGAACTCTTGCAATTCCATTTGGGTGTGAAGATTGGATTTTCCATTTGTGCAAACAAGGATATTAAAGTTTTGATAGGGGTCGTCTTCAATATATAGATCACTTTGAATAAGCCTATCAGTTAACGAAACTAAGAAAATAATAGTAAATCTTCCAATCCATAAACATAGTGACTTTTATCTTATTAATTTTAAGTAATATTTTGTAGTTGTTTCAAATAGTATTATATAAAGTTTCATAAAAATAGACATTTTTTTTTGGAAGAGATTCTGGGTTCATAGGCCAGCAGAGTGAAAAGTACAGAATACTCTCTGCCCTTGACTCCCACACCTCTAGTAGCCTCCTAACCATCTGCATCTGCACCAGGGTGGTACATTTATTTCTGGTGGATTCTAAGTTTTAACTGTAGCTTAATCTGCTAGTTCTGCAACCTGTTTAAATTAATTAGCCCAGAAGAAAGCATGTTCAAATGAAGTAACAGCATACTAGGAAAGTAAGTACCTAATTGAACAGATTGACTCAAAGTTATATCATTGTGGTCTCTTGCAGAAACCATTCTAAATGTGAGTATGAAATAAAGTCGAATAATAGAGGGTAACTTGCTCAACTTGATAAAGAACACTAAAAACAAACAAACAAACAAAAAACTTCAGCTAATATACTTAGTGTTGAGACACTAGATTCTTTTACCCTAAGGGAAAAGACAGTTGTCACTAAACACCTCTTCACCATTCCTATTCAACATCATACTGGATTCCTAAGTAACAAAACATTGTAAATAATTAGTACAACAAACAATACAAGAAGTATAGACAAATTGAGAGTATATACAAATTTTCAAAACAAGTTAATATACAAATTCAACTGACTTTCAGCAATTAACTATTGAAATTCAAAATTTAAAACATAATACCACTTACGTTAGTGCCAAAACAACAAAATATTTTAAAGTAATGAATTCTGAAATAAAAAGTATGTTCAGGGTTTATATGAGGAAAATATGAAATTAAGAAAAAAGAAACAAAAAAAAATCAAAATAAACGGAGAATTATTCCATGTTCTTAGGAGGATTCAAAATTGCTAAATTGTCAGTTCTTCCCTTCATGATCTATTCAACACAATCTCAATCAAAATCCAAATAAATTATTTTGGTTCTAAAACTTATACAGAAAAGCAAATGAAAAAGCCTAGCCAATATGATACTACCTAAAAGAAAGAAACTCAAGGGCTGGCACTACCTGACTTCTTTACTTCACTATGTTTACATTTACAATGTAGCTTTAGCTACAATAATTAATATGGTGTTGTATAGGCAAAATAAATAAAGGTACATCACTTGGAAAAAAAAATAGATAGCCCATGAATATATACCCAGAAGTGGGATTTCTGAATCAGATGATAATTCTAGTTTTAAGTTTTTGAGTAACCTACACACTATTTCCCATGATGTGTCTACTAGTTTACTTTCTAACCAACAGTGTGTAGGAATTATCTTTTCTCTGCATCCTTATCAGCATTTCTTTTTTGCCTTTTTGGTTATTAGCAATTTTAACTGTGGTATATATTCTGGATATTAATTATTTGTTGGATGAAGAGTTTTCACATAATCTCTTTTATTCTACAGGTTGTCTCTTCACTCTGTTAATTGTTTCCTTTGCTGAGTAGAATATCAAAGATCGATATCCTTTTGTTTACTGCACCATATTCACAGTAGCCAAAATAGGGAATCAACTAAGGAATCCATCGATGGATGAAAATATAAAGAAATGTGGTATAAATGAAATATTATTCAACCATAAAAAAGGATGAAACCCTGTCATTTCTGGCAACAGATGAAACTGAAGGATATTATGTTAAGTGAAATAAGCCAGACACAAAAGAGCAAATATCATATGTTCTCATTCTTATGTGGAAGCTAAAAATTTTTATTTCATAGAAGTAGAAAGTAGAAGAGTTGTCACTAGAGACTGCAAAGGGGAGGGAGGTGGGACATGGAGGGAAGTTAGATAAAAAGGTACCAGGATACAATTAAGGCAAGAGGAATAAGTTCTAGTGTTCTAGAGAAGAGTAGGGTGACTATAATTTACAATTCATTGTATATTTTATAAACAATTTCTAAGAGTGAATTTAAAGGCTCTCAACACAAAAAATAGTGTATAAGGAGATGGAAATGCTACTTATTCTGTATTAATTATTGTATATTGTATACATGTATAATATTATCACATTATAACCCATAAATATATATAACTATCATGAATCAATTAAAAAAGAGAGACAAGAAATAAAACCATGAATATAGTCATTTGATTTTGGACATGGTGTAAAAACAGTTTAAATGGAGGAGAACTGATGGTCTTTTTAACAAAACAATGTAGAAGTAACTAGAGATTCATATGCCACACATATACACACACACACACACACACACACACACACACAAACACTTTAAACTCTTAACAAAATTAACTTAAAGGTCATCACAAACTAAAGATGAAATATAACATTGTAACATTTCTAGAAGATTGGTTAGATTGTTGAATTTAGCAATAATGACTTCTTAGATGAGATACCAAAAAAAATTCTTTGAAAGAAAAAATTATAAGTTCATCTTTATTAAAATTAAAAACTTCTCTGTGAAAGACACTGTTAGGTAACTAAGAAATCAAATTCTGGGATAAATTATTTATGAAATAATTTATTTGTTTAAAATAGAATATTCAACAGATATAAAGAAATCATGAAATTTGACAAACAACTGAATTTAAAAATGGGTAGAAGATATCAACACTTGACCAAAGGAGATATATAAATGATGCATAAATAAATGAAACTATGTTCAACATCATATGTCATTATGAAATTGAACATGAAAACAATAAGATACGATCACACAAGTATTTGGATAACAAAAACACAAATAACAGCAAAAGCTGGCAAGAATATGTAGCAAGAACTATCCTTTATTGCTGGTGGAATACAAAAAGCCATAGCTACGTTGTGAGACAGTTTGTCAGTTTAGTATAAATTAAACAGTGTTACCAGGTTACAACCATTATGAACCTAGATATGAGTTAAATTAATTTGAAAACTTACATACAAAAACTACAGAAGCATTTTTAACTGCTTTATTCAGAGTCATTAAAAACTGGAATCCACCAAGATGTCCATTCAAAGTTAACTGGGTATGTAAACTGTGGTACAACAATACTGTGGGGTATTATTCATCACTAAAAAGAAAAAAGCTATTAAGCCACAAAAAGGCATGAGGGAACTTTTATTTTATACTGGTAAGTGAAAGAAGTCCATCTGAAAGTCTACGTATTATATGGTTCCAACTACATGACATCCTTGAAAATGCAAAAAAGAAAGAAAAAAGAAACAATAAAATGATCAGTGATTGCCAGTAGAAGGAAACTGAAGGGAAGAGTAAGTACAAGAGAAAAACAATGGGGCTTTTAGGGAAGTGAAACTGTTTTGATGATCTTGTACTGATTGGTATATGACATTATGCATATTTCAAAATTCATAGACTACACAACACAAAGTGTTTTTCCATATAAGCTATGGCTATCAGTTCATAACAATAAAAAATGAAGCTTGGTGCACTATTGGCATTACAATAATCCCTATTCAATGAACTGTTGTTTTCAGTTGTTCTGCATTATTGGCTGCATTTCATGAAGCCTTAGTCTGCAAATTAGTTAGCATCCTTCTCATATTTATTAACCAAATTCCTTTTAACCATCAGTTGTATGGCTTTTTTGAGGCCTTATTTTTCTTTGACACTTCTGTAACTGTAAATACAATGAAGCAATTTAGGTATGATTATTTGATTCATATTATATCAAAATGTCCTAATTTCTCAATTCCTCTGACCTCTTCCTATCATGTCTACTTCATCCTGCCCATTTAAATTTGGTCCTTTACTTATTGGACATTTTCCTGTATCCACCCCAGCTTGTATCTTTGTCAATTCTATGCAGTTGAACTTTTATCCTTTTCATTCAGTTATATTTAAATTTTGCACTTGGATTTTCCACAACTTGCTATAAAATTCTTCCCATTTTACCTTTCACTTCAAAACTCAGCATTTCTAAAACTGAATTTATTATCGGTTTTTTCAAAATGTATGTCTTCTAATTCTGGTGAAATATAACCTTGTTCTTATTGGAAAACATCCTTGAATTCTTGGAATAATTACAGTATTTCAAATTTCCTCTTTGCCCACATCCAATGTTCCATTGTAATAGCTGTTTATCCATTCCTTTTATCCTGTTCCCACGTGGCCACCAGGTCCTGAATACCTCAGACCTGAAGTCACAAAAAGTCATGAGGGAACTTTTCTTTCATATTGGTAGAAGGAGTCTGTCTGACAAACAACTGAATTAGCCGGAGCCTGCTAATTATCATTCTGCTTCTATTTTTATTTCTTCCATCCCATCCTATCAATTTTTGCTCGATCAATTTTCACATACCATTTTGAAACATCAATGTTGCTTCTTAACAGAGTTCAATTATTAAGTTGGCATTCATAATATTTTCCTAATTTTACTCTGAGAGTCTTCTTCATATTTCTTTCTTTTTAAAAAAATTTAAAATTTGTTTTAATTAGTTATACATGACAGTAGAATGCACATTGATACATCATATATAATGGAGTATAAATGCTTATTCTTCTGCTTGTACATGATGTAGAATCACACTGTTAGTATAGTTATATATGTATATGGGGTAATAACGTCTGATTCATTCTACTATCTTTCCTACCCTCATACCACCTCCCCTCCCCATGTTCCTTTCTTACTACAGGAAAATACCAGCATAACTCCAGCAAATCAAAGTATTGATTTATTGATAGATCTTGCCTCCAGGACTCTAAATCAAGCACTCCCAACTGACATTCAAAGCCATTTTCTTGTCCACCCAAATGTCAACATCCTGTGAATATTATACTTTCCTCCCTAAATCCTTCCCTAATTGCCT
This sequence comes from Tamias sibiricus, assembly GCA_025594165.1. Lineage (NCBI taxonomy): Eukaryota > Metazoa > Chordata > Mammalia > Rodentia > Sciuridae > Tamias > Tamias sibiricus. The sequence continues at coordinate 74,397,415 of CM046664.1, forward strand.
ACTCTTCTTAATTTCTATCACCCTTACTGATTCTACTAATTCATTTTATCGTGACTCATCTTTTTTATGTCTTGTTTCTACCAGTGCAACTTCTTGTTAAGGGTGACAAGGGGAATTTCGTGTCCATAGCCCAGATAATGGCCATAATTTAAATGGTGGGATTCAGTGTTTCCTAAACCGAATAGTCAGAAAAAGTCTAATAAGAAAAAATGACATGGAGATGTTTTCCCTTCTGAAGAAAAGGTAGCAGGGTTTAACACTTAAGTAATTAAAAAATGATACTAATCATTTATTCTTTATAAGAATCTGAGCCAGGTCCTGGAATACCAGCAATGAAGAAAGCACTTTAGAGCTTTCATTAATTATGGTCCTAGGCATATTGGGTTATGATTTCTCAACTTTCTAAGGCCTAGCCCTTTAAAAAATCTTCTATCATTCATTGCTGTGTAAATATCTGCAAAGTTAGGAGGGAAATATCCTTGTACCTCAAAGCAGCATGAACATTCATTGAGGAAAATAACTATTTAAACTAGAGCCATATGCGTCCTTCTCTATGTGGCCATATTATGCCAAGGAGACAGGTCTTTAACTTTGTTTTATACATCAACACAATGGAGATTTTCCAGGCAGGCTGGAATCTAAGCCAATTTGCCTTAGTGAAATCTAGAGAACAGGCCTTCCTATTTTAAGAACACATAAGCCATGAGGACCGAAGTCATCCAGACATCTCCATTTTCAGGGTTCATAATGTCAGGATTTTCTTTCAGCTTGTCTAGCTTGCTTTGAAATACGTATGCACTTAGTGATGATGCCTAAAAATTAATGAGTTCTGTAAAAGTCATACTCCACGTATCTCAGTTCATCCAAAGTTTCATTGGATTTTTATATTTGACTCAATAAGAAACCTCTTATGCAATACTTATTTGTAGCAGGTGTTATAAAAAGCATGCCCTTTAGATTTTTGGTTGTGAGTTAGAAATAAGTTCATTTCATAATTACTTTTTAATATTAATACCTGCACCCTGGCAATTTAATAAGGATTGCAAAAGATCAGAAAGAATTAATTGGCACCCTTAATAATGACATTGTATGATTAAATGTCTTTACAAAGATATTACCCTCTGCTAATAAACATTATATCTAAAATTATGTCAAAAAATTTTAAATTCCTTTTGATGCTCTGTTTCTGGAATAATTTTCCAGCAGTACAGAGCTAGGAAGAAAAAGAAGAAAAGAAAATAACCAAAGACAGAGAAAACAAATGGAAAACATACATCAAGATGATAGACTTAAATGAAACCATAACAATAATCATATTAGATATAAATGCTCTCTGACCTACCACATTTAACAAGAAGCACCTGTCAGATTAGATATAAAAACAAGGCTGAACTATGTATCCTATGTACAAGTAGTACAGTTTATATATAAAGACACAAAGAGATTCAAAATAAAATGATAGAATGATATACATATAAATAAATAACTTATGTATAATTATATTAATATAAGAAAATATAGATTTCATAGAAAAATAAAACCATTGATAAAGAGTGATACAGAGTGATACAGAGCAGATGCACTAAGCTAGCATAGTGATTTTAAATATTTATCACCTAGTAATAGAGCTCTAAACTGCATGAACGAAAACTTACAGAACTGTAATAATAAAGAAATCCACAGTTAAAGACAGATATTTCAATATAGCTTTCCAAAATAAATTACCCCAGTAGAAATTGGTAAGGATATGGAAACTAGAACACCATCAACCTAATTGGTTTATATGACATTTGTAGAACATTGTAGTTAACAATAGCAAAATACAATTTGGGTTTTCCTGTGCATAGGAAACATTTGAAGAGGCCACCTGCTGGGCCATAAAACAAATCTATTCACAGAAAGCTATATGATAGAATAAAAGTATTAAATAAATCATATATCAAGTTCATGGGGGTGAGAAGATTCTGCTGTTACAGTACTAATTCTACACAATTAACTTTTAGATTTAAAATAATTCCAATAAAAGCCTATCAGATTTCCCCTGCCTAAAACGCATGATAAAATTCAGGTGTCCTAGAATAGTCAAAATAACTGAATAAAAAGGGCAAAGTCTGATAACTAATACTACATCATTTTAGTATTCCCTATAAATTGAATTAATCAAGAAATATATATACATATACATATATATGTATATATATATATGTATATATGGGTGTCAAGAGGCAAAAATTTATTAATGAAATGGAAAACAAAGTCCAAAAATCAGTCCACATATAATTGGACAACTGGTTTTCAACAAAGAAGCAAAGCAGTGAGTTACTAGAGTTTTTCCACCAATACGGCATTGAAAATATTGGTTATCTATTGTTTGTGTTCTTAATAGCTGCCATTCTGACTGGTGTGAGATGAAATCTTAGAGTGGAGAAAAAGGCACTCTCATACATTGTTGGTGGGATTGCAAAATGGTGCAGCCAATATGGAAAGCAGTATGGAGATTCCTTGGAAAACTGGGAATGGAACCATCTTATGACCCAGCTATCCCACTCCTTGGTCTATACCCAAAGGACTTAAAAACAGCATACTACAGGGACACAGCCATATCAATGTTTATAGCAGCACAATTCACAATAGCTAAACTGTGTAACCAACCTAGATGCCCTTCATTGGATGAATGGATAAAGACAATGTGGTATATGTACACAATGGAGTATTACTCAGCAATAAAAGAGAATAAAATCATGGCATTCACAGGTAAATGAATGAAGTTGGAGAATATAATGTTAAGTGAAATTAGCCAATCCCCAAATGCCAAATGCCAAATGTTTTCTCTGATATAAAGAGACCGATTCACAATGGGGTTGGGACGGGGAGCATAGGAGAATTAGAGGAACACTAGAACGGCCAATGGGGGTTGAGGAAGGGAGGGGGCAAAAGGGTGAAGAATAAAAAAAAAATGGTAGAATGAGATGGATATCATTACCCTAAGTGCATGTATGAAGTTACAAATGGTGTGAATATACTTTGTATACAACCAGAGATACGTAAAAATGTGCTCTATAAATATAATATGAAATGTAATACATTCTGCTGTCATTTCTAACAACTTAGAATAAAAAATAAATTTGAAAAAATAAAAAAAGAAAAAAAAAAAAAAAAAAAAAAAAAAAAAAAAAAAAAAAAAAAAAAAAAAAAAAAAAAAAAAAAAAAAAAAAAAAAAAAAAAAAAAAAAAAAAAAAAAAAAAAAAAAAAAAAAAAAAAAAAAAAAAAAAAAAAAAAAAAAAAAAAAAAAAAAAAAAAAAAAAAAAAAAAAAAAAAAAAAAAAAAAAAAAAAAAAAAAAAAAAAAAAAAAAAAAAAAAAAAAAAAAAAAAAAAAAAAAAAAAAAAAAAAAAAAAAAAAAAAAAAAAAAAAAAAAAAAAAAAAAAAAAAAAAAAAAAAAAAAAAAAAAAAAAAAAAAAAAAAAAAAAAAAAAAAAAAAAAAAAAAAAAAAAAAAAAAAAAAAAAAAAAAAAAAAAAAAAAAAAAAAAAAAAAAAAAAAAAAAAAAAAAAAAAAAAAAAAAAAAAAAAAAAAAAAAAAAAAAAAAAAAAAAAAAAAAAAAAAAAAAAAAAAAAAAAAAAAAAAAAAAAAAAAAAAAAAAAAAAAAAAAAAAAAAAAAAAAAAAAAAAAAAAAAAAAAAAAAAAAAAAAAAAAAAAAAAAAAAAAAAAAAAAAAAAAAAAAAAAAAAAAAAAAAAAAAAAAAAAAAAAAAAAAAAAAAAAAAAAAAAAAAAAAAAAAAAAAAAAAAAAAAAAAAAAAAAAAAAAAAAAAAAAAAAAAAAAAAAAAAAAAAAAAAAAAAAAAAAAAAAAAAAAAAAAAAAAAAAAAAAAAAAAAAAAAAAAAAAAAAAAAAAAAAAAAAAAAAAAAAAAAAAAAAAAAAAAAAAAAAAAAAAAAAAAAAAAAAAAAAAAAAAAAAAAAAAAAAAAAAAAAAAAAAAAAAAAAAAAAAAAAAAAAAAAAAAAAAAAAAAAAAAAAAAAAAAAAAAAAAAAAAAAAAAAAAAAAAAAAAAAAAAAAAAAAAAAAAAAAAAAAAAAAAAAAAAAAAAAAAAAAAAAAAAAAAAAAAAAAAAAAAAAAAAAAAAAAAAAAAAAAAAAAAAAAAAAAAAAAAAAAAAAAAAAAAAAAAAAAAAAAAAAAAAAAAAAAAAAAAAAAAAAAAAAAAAAAAAAAAAAAAAAAAAAAAAAAAAAAAAAAAAAAAAAAAAAAAAAAAAAAAAAAAAAAAAAAAAAAAAAAAAAAAAAAAAAAAAAAAAAAAAAAAAAAAAAAAAAAAAAAAAAAAAAAAAAAAAAAAAAAAAAAAAAAAAAAAAAAAAAAAAAAAAAAAAAAAAAAAAAAAAAAAAAAAAAAAAAAAAAAAAAAAAAAAAAAAAAAAAAAAAAAAAAAAAAAAAAAAAAAAAAAAAAAAAAAAAAAAAAAAAAAAAAAAAAAAAAAAAAAAAAAAAAAAAAAAAAAAAAAAAAAAAAAAAAAAAAAAAAAAAAAAAAAAAAAAAAAAAAAAAAAAAAAAAAAAAAAAAAAAAAAAAAAAAAAAAAAAAAAAAAAAAAAAAAAAAAAAAAAAAAAAAAAAAAAAAAAAAAAAAAAAAAAAAAAAAAAAAAAAAAAAAAAAAAAAAAAAAAAAAAAAAAAAAAAAAAAAAAAAAAAAAAAAAAAAAAAAAAAAAAAAAAAAAAAAAAAAAAAAAAACGTGGAGGAGTGTGCTGGCAATGGCGGTGAGCTAGACCAACAGCGTGCTTTTTGTGGTACTCTTCTATTTTTGTACACAGGAATATTTAAAGATGACACTCAGGATGAGAATTAATAAGTCACAATTTTGACTGTTTAGAAGCACCATTCTTAAATATAACCAGAGTGTTTTTTTCTTTCTTCTTTCTTTCTTTTTTTTGTTCAACCCCCCCCCCACCACACACACACACTCACCTTTTTTCCCTGTTGTATTCTGAAGGGTGTTGCTGTAATTCAGTATAGATTGTTGCCTGCGGTTTTGTCCTTTTCATTGCTCTTGCACAGAGTGATAATAGGGACGTAAATATATATCTTCGTAGTATGTATAAGGTTGTTTTAACTTTCCAGTTCTCTTAAAGTTTCTCTAGGGAAACACTGGTAACCACCAGTGTGTTTTCTATACCGACACCTTTGAGAACCATCGGAAGAGAGGAGTTTATTAACAGAATAAATAGAAAATATTGATGGTTCATGATAAGGGAGATTATTGCAAGAAAATGAAAAAAGAATGAAAGAAAACTTATTAAAATACGCTGGGAATAATTAAAAACTTGGTACAAGTTAAATTATGCCTGCGTATGTAATATGACAGCGCCTCTAAAATGTAACCATAGATTTTAAAGAGTTTGAAAAGTCTTTAAACAACTCGATGTCGAGTGTTATTTTCCTGGCATAATCTGGGCTTTTCGTATATGTGTAACAGAAAAACAAATACAAATTTAATTCTTTTGTTATTTTTTGGCCAGCAGGTGAACTAATAGTTACAAGTCCATTAATTTTGGATACAGTGTTACTAATTTTTCAACCAGTAGATGTGGACAACAAAATCATGTTGGCAGGACTTGGTTGGAATCGCCATAAGCGATACAGTCTATGTACATAACAAGGACCGTTGTGAAGGAGTGCTTACTTAGGGCCATTGCAGTGTAACTCCATAGGAAATATGGAGGAATCTATGAGATGCTATAACACAGGAAGGCAAGGGAGACTCTTTAGAAATTCGTTGAAGAACTTCCACAGTTTAATAAATCATCCAAGGTACAGTTGAATTAGCCAATATAGGTAATAATACAAAATGGCAATGTTGAAAAAAAAAAAAAAAAACGTGGAGGAGTGTGATGCTATGGGGTGAGCTAGACCTTCAGGTTCCAGCGAAGGTGCGCAGTGTTAACTGCCCCACAACTGATAAGTCAAGAATAGAATATAAACATCATGGAAGACAGACACTACTAGAATTAGGGAGATCCTGTTTTCTAGGGAAATATGGTGAAAGATGTAAGGAGAGGGTCTGGATGCTTTTCTATATTATGTCGCCTATAGTGCTTTCTTCAAAATAGTGCAGTTATATTAATAAATGTATAAATTAAAGTATAGTATTATAATATATTAAAAAGGAGGAATATATATTTATACATTTGATTAAATTATAAATTATATTTTACTTTATGTATAATGTTTATAAGATTATAAATATAATTACAAATACAGAATTTCATATATTGATTGTAAATAAATGTATAAGTTATTGTATGAATCATTGTCATTTTTCCTCAAGAATTTAGTCATACAGTGACTCTCATAAAACAAGTCTTTGCTCTTTTCTAATCTCTGTAGGCTTCATTTTTTTTATATGTTCAATGCCCTAATACAATGTGTAGCATATGAAAGCTCTCTCAATAAACATCAGTGAATTTACAGCTTACATATAATATTGTAGCTCAAGGGAATTCTGTGATATCTTTTAAGTAATCTTTTATGATGAGACTTTTTCCCCTTGTAATTCCAGAGAATTCCTAGTACATAAAGGAAATATAATCTGGTGGTGATTTCCATTTTTAAAAAGATGAAGAGGGGGAAATAATGCCTTTGCAGTGACCACTATTTGTTTTCCCTTGAGGTCATTTTATTTAACTTTTTACTACCACAGTTGAATTCCGTAGATCATTGCTAAAAATTTTGTATTCTGTTTGTATGGTCCCAACATATAGAAAAGTTCAGTAAAAAGTCATTGAATAAATAAAATTATTCATATTTCTGTTGGAAATGTAGAAGAGTAAATCATCAGAATATGTAGAAAAACTTTTCTCGTGGATCTGTAAGTGGGTTTTATAATGTACTTTCTTGTGAAATCTAGAGGCCAGGGATGGCCCTTTATACCTGTTGTGGCATTGGATTCCGTTAGATGTTCTGTTGTGATAGATCAGTATTGTGGGTGGTATTTTCTAAATTAGCCTTGTTTTTCTATTTGACTTTACGGAAATGTCATTTTGTCTGATCCTTGTACAATCTTACAGAATAACACAACAGTGTCTATTCCACATATGGTTAGCAGGCTGAATCTTTTCTAGTCTGTGCTACAGCCCTGAGGGACCCTATTGACTTTGAATGCCCAGTTCTTCCATAAAGAAGTTTGCAGGAAATTGATGGTACAAGCCCAATTTATTATGTTTAATATTCTTAAAACTTACATGAATTCTCAACTATGTTTTTTTATTGTTGTTTGTGTTTTGTTTGTTTAGTCAATTGTAGGAATGTTAGGGAATAATGATAACTCGCCTTAAGTTAAGACTTTGATGCCTTACAAGCAAACTTGGCTCAGCCATGATGGACCTAATCCAAGCACATTACCATTTTCAGTTAGATATGTCAATGTTATTTTTATATTCCCATTCATACATGTACACACACACACACACACACACACACACACACACACACACACACACACACACACACACACACACACACACACACACACACACACACACACACACACACACACACACACACACACACACACACACACACACACACACACACACACACACACACACACACACACACACACACACACACACACACACACACACACACACACACACACACACACACACACACACACACACACACACACACACACACACACACACACACACACACACACACACACACACACACACACACACACACACACACACACACACACACACACACACACACACACACACACACACACACACACACACACACACACACACACACACACACACACACACACACACACACACACACACACACACACACACACACACACACACACACACACACACACACACACACACACACACACACACACACACACACACACACACACACACACACACACACACACACACACACACACACACACACACACACACACACACACACACACACACACACACACACACACACACACACACACACACACACACACACACACACACACACACACACACACACACACACACACACACACACACACACACACACACACACACACACACACACACACACACACACACACACACACACACACACACACACACACACACACACACACACACACACACACACAGTGAGAGTCGCCTGCATCCAGGGAGAAGAAGGGTCAGCTAAATTTTTGATCTTGCTGAAATTTGACAGATATCATTAATTACTTTTAGATATTTCAATAATTTTCATCAAATAGACTGTGAAAATGTGTTTAAAGAACTCTGAAGTAACCAGATGGGAAAATCTTATTTTTTACATTTTAATTCATTTATATGTTTTAGTATATGCACTGTTTAAACAAGACTGCACTATTTCAATTTTCACCTCCCAGACAGGACTCTATGACTGTATTCTCCTTTCTTCTTAGTGCCCTTTGTGGTCCTTCCTGTGAAGTCCCTAAGACAGTATGTCCTAAGGAAGGGCCCATAGAATTGTATTAATAGGGCTACAGTCTCCTCAAGTATCTTCTGTTCTTATTCACCTTTAAAATACAGTGATGATCAATGAATGTTTGTTTTAACTATAACATAATTATCTTTGTTTTTTGTCACTTTTAAGAAATTATAAATATGAGTTTAAATAATTGAGGTTCTCTTTATAACCTATAGTTCTCTCATTTGTAAGGTGGGATAATATATGACTCAAGATAAGAAAATACATTATTAGTCAAATTTTAGTTTAATCAAAAACATTGTTTTACGTAAGAAATCATATTAAACTTTAGTCATATGACTATCAATATTTGAAATTTTGCCAGACCAATTATTTATTATGTTTTCAATTCCATTTAAAAGTCAATACAATATATAAAAAGGAAATTTTTACTTTATAAATACAAATAGATATTCAGTATTAATTTCTAATACTAATTTAAGAACAAACACAACAGAGATAAAATTTTATTAAATACTTTGTAAATTAATAAAAATAAGATCTCAAATATAACTAGTGAAAATCTAATTAATTTATAAAATGCATAACCACAAAAAATTCTGACTGAATCAAATGAAACTATTAAATATGTGTCGGTAATGACAACATTGGAGTCAGCATTGCTTTCTTTAAAATGTAAATGGGGATCTTCATTGTAAGATATTTCAGGGATTTTCCTTGATATAAATCAGCATAGGGTCACCAACTGTTAGGTGTATGCAACAGGAATAAACATTATAGTATACTCAGAATGTCACTTAAAATTTTAATAGAAGTGGGCAGCCTTACTGTATGTGGGGGAGTTGAGCAAACAAAAATCAACTTCCTAACACCCATTCAGCCCAGACTTAGCTAAAATCTTCAGTTTAGGAAAAGGGATTCTAAGAAATAAGAAATAAAAATGACTCCAAACCCATTTTTTTTTTTTATCCCTTCTTTCTGTGCTGTGTAGTAAGTCATGGTTATGCTTGGCCTGGTGAAGGAAGAGGGTAGGAGAGACAGAGGGCCTGGAGTGTTAATCTCCTCCACATTACTACTACTTCCATTTGCCATTTCTGGTGGTGGAAGAATGCTGTGATCATCATGGCCTCAGCTCCAGTTACATGGGCATTGGTATCAGATCTTACCATCCCATTTCCACAAATGTAGAGGCTACCAGTATGAGCAGGAAAAAACCAACAGAACCATGAACTCACTCCGTGGCCTCAGAGTGAGGCCTGAAAAGATATTAGTCTTTGTACCTCAAAAATCATCTCCTGTTTCACACGATAGCCCTGCAACAGCGGCAACAGAGAAACATTGAACTAATGAATATATTAATATTTATTTATTTTTCCTAACATACTGTGTTAGAAACATCTGAGAAATAAAAACTGAACATCTTTTTTTGCTGCATTTCCTATAAAATCATTTTAAAATATAATAGTCAATTGCTGCGTTTTTACTTTTGAACTGAAAGTACTACATAATCATTATCGTAAGTGGCAAAGAGTCAGTATATGCAAAGCAGGGGCTGGTGAATTAGAGCCTTTAGTCAAACAAGACTGTTGCTTGTTTTGGCAAATAATCTTGCTGGAATGCCAAAATAATCGTCAGTCATACCCAACCGACAATTGTTCTCTTACTACAATGCAAAAGTTGCATAGTTTTGATATGGACTGAGTGGATGGTTTGCAAAGCTTAAAATATTTACTGCTTGCTTTTTTTATATAGAAAAATATTTGGAAGACTAGTCTAAAGTAATCTGTGGAAATTTCCATCTATCATTATGCATCAGTTTTAATCCAGAGATATTTGATGTTAATGGCTTAATATATTGTCTTTTTATTTCACAAGTAACCTAAGTGCTTCTTTACCTTACAATTTGACTTTCATTCACACTATAAAACCACATTTTAAATAAATTAAATATATAAATCATGAAACTGATTAATGTTTTGCTCCAATAATATGTGTGTATGTTAGGAAAATTTTCCAATCAACACTTCAAACTCATTTCTGCTTCCTTTCTTGGGTCTATGATAATCAGCTTCTATCTCTTCCCTGAATTGCTTTGTACATATTGAAAATATTATTCACTTAGCAATATAAAAACTGTTTTGCATTGATATCAAATTTTTCTACATAAGAAGTTTGGAAGTGGTATCTTCACTCACTGATGAAAGCAAACCCCCTCAGGGGATCAATCTTTTTAAAAAATTCCAATTTTTTAATATAATTCAGTTGAGATGACAACATTACAGAAATCTTGCTTTTATTTTGGTAAGCAAAAATTTTAAGTGTAATACTAAATAAGATACAAAAAAATCTAGAACAGCAGGTGCTTTCCTAAGAAACTAATTTAACATTTCTAGAGAGATTATTTTCAAATGAAGCGAATACCATGTCCAGGACTGACAGTCTCACAGAGGAAGAATGCTGATCGTTCTTGTTTTGCTGAATGAAAAACATAATTATTAATGTAATAGAAAATAATGGAGACTTCTCAATGTTTGCTAAATTCAGAATGTTCTAGATATGTCAAATTATCAAAAAAAAAAAAAAAAAAAAAAAAAAAAACCACATATCTAAATTTTTGGCCACTCTTTCAGACATATTCAGTGTTCCAGAGATAAAAATGTTAATTAAGTACATAAATTGGCAAATACTGAGAAAGAGACCAGCTAAGAAAAATTTATGATTTTTTCAATAATTATAAAAAATGGAAAAAAATTCTGATTTAAATTCACTGGTAGTTTAAAACTTGCTGCCGAACATTTACTGTATTTTTCAAAAAATTGAGAGGTCAGGAGGTAGTGGCCAAGGCACCTGCTAGCCAGGTTCACTGACCAGGCTGAGTTACCTGGGAAATGTAGTCTTTTCACAAAGTATATGGGAGGTGTGGCCTTCTACCTGGGAGGCGCTCCCTGCCCGGAATCCAACACTTATATCCAACAAAATTAAGCTTTAGTTTTGAGGACGAAATAAAAACCTTCCATGATAAAGAAAAGTTAAAAGAATTTATAACTAGAAAGCCAATACTACAGAACATCCTCGGTAAAATATTCCATGAAGAGGAAATGAAAAACAATGATGAAAATCAGCAGAGGGAGGTATTACACTAAAGGCCAAACCAATCAGAGGAGAAGCCATGTCAAGTTAAATACCAAAAATAAACAAAAATGGCTGGGAATACAAATCATGTCTCAATAATAACTCTGAATGTTAATGGCCTAAATTCACCAATCAAAAGACATAGACTAGCAGATTGGATCAAAAAACAAACCCAATATGCTGCCTCCAAGGGACTCATCTCATAGGAAAAGACATCCACAGGCTGAAGGTGAAAGGTTGGGAGAAATCCTACCACTCACATGGACTGAGGAAACAAGCAGGGGTTTCCATCCTCATATCAAATAAAGTAGACTTCAAGCTAAAGTCAATCAAAAGGGATAAAGAAGGACATTACATACTGCTCAAGGAAACCATACACCAACAAGACTTAACAGTTATAAATATATATGCCCCAAACAATAGAGCATCCAAGTTCATCAAACAAACTCTTCTCAAGTTTAAGAGTCAAATTGACCACAACACAATTATTCTGGGTGACTTAAACACACCCCTTTTACCACTGGATAGATCTTCCAAACAAAAGCTGAACAAAGAAACTATAGAACTCAAAAATACAATAAACAACTTAGCCTTAATTGACTTATATAGACTATTTTCATCCTTCAACAAGCGAATACACTTTCTTCTCAGCAGCACATGAATCCTTCTCTAAAATAGACCATATACTATGCTACAAAACAACTCTTAGCAAATATAAAAAAATAGAGATACTACCCTGCATTCTATCAGACCAGAATGGAATGAAACTAGAAACCAATGATAAAATAAGAAATAAAAGCTACTCCAACACCTGGAGACTAAAGGAGACTAAATAATATGCTATTGAATGAACAATGGGTGGCAGATGACATCAAAAGTAGATTAAAAATTTTTTAGAGGTGAATGAGAACACAGACACAACATATTGAAATCTCTGGGACACAATGAAGGCAGTTCTAATAGGAAAGTTCATTGCATTGAGTTCATTCCTCAAAAGAAGAAAAAGACAACAAATAAATGACTTAACATTACATCTCAAAGCTCTAGAAAAAGAAGAATAATCCAACACCAAAAATTGTAGAAGACAGGAAATAATTAAAATCAGAGCTGAAATCAATGAAATTGCAAAAAAAGAAACAATTGAAAAAAATTGACAAAACAAAAAGTTGGTTCTTTGAATAAAATTGACATACCCTTAGCCAGGCTAACAAGGAGAAGGAGAGAGACAACTCAAATTACTAACATACAAGATGAAAAAGGAAATATCACAGAGACACTATGAAAATACAGAAGATAATTCAAAATTATTTTGAAAATTGTACTCCAATAAAATACAAAATATCAAAGGCATCGACAAATTTCTAGAGTCATATGATTTGTCCAAATTGAAGTAGGATGATATACATAATTTAAACAGACCAATTTCAAGCGATTAAATAGAAGATGCCATCAGAAGCCTACCAACAAAGAAAAGCCAAGGACCGGATGGATACACAGCCGAGTTCTACAAGACCTTTAAAGAAAAACTGATACCAATACTCTTCATTTTATTTCAGGAAATAGAAAAAGAGGGAGCACTTCCAAACTCATTCTGTGAGGCCAATATCACCCTGATCCCAAAACCACACAAAGACACAGCAAAGAAAGAAAACTTCAGACCAATATCTCTAATGAACATAGATGCAAAAATTCTGGCAAATCGGATACAAAATCATATCAAAAATATAGTACACTAGATCAAGTGGGGTTCATTTCATGGAATCAAGGATGGTTCAACATACAGAAATCAATAAATGTAATTTATTACATCAATAGTCTTAAAGATAAGAACTATATTATTATCTCAATAGCTGCAGAAAAAGCATTCAACAAAATACAGCACCCCTTCATGTTCAAAACATTAGAACTAGGGATAACAGGAACATATCTCAACATTGTAAAAGCTATCTATGCTAAGCCCCAGGCCAACATTATTCTAAATGGAGAAAAATTGAAAGCATTCCCTCTAAAAACTGGAACAATCAATAAATGGGCTACGGAACTGAACAGACACTTCTCAGAAGAAGATATACAATCAATCAACAGATACATGAAAAAATGTTCAACATCTCTGGCTACTAGAGAAATGCAAATCAAAACCACTATAAGATTTCATCTCACACCAGTCAGAATGGCAGCTATTAAGAACACAAACAATAATAAATGTTGGAGAGGATGTGGGGAAAAAGGAACACTCATACATTGCTGGTGGGACTGCAAAATGGTGCAGCCAATATGGAAAGCAGTATGGAGATTCCTTGGAAAACTGGGAATGGAACCATCTTATGACCCAGCTATCCCACTCCTTGGTCTATACCCAAAGGACTTAAAAACAGCATACTACAGGGACACAGCCACATCAATGTTTATGGCAGCATAATTCACAATAGCTAAACTGTGGAACCAACCTAGATGCCCTTCAGTAGATGAATGGATAAAGACAATGTGGTATATATACACAATGGAGTATTACTCAGCAATAAAAGAGAATAAAATCATGGCATTCACAGGTAAATGGATGAAGTTGGAGAATATAATGCTAAGTGAAATTAGCCAATCCCCAAAAGCCAAATGCCAAATGTTTTCTCTGATATAAGGAGGCCGATTAACAGTGGGGTGGGGACAGGGAGCATAGGAGAATTAGAGAAACACTAGAATGGCCAATGGAGGGGTGAGGAAGGGAGGGGGCAAAAGGGTTGGAAAAAAAAATGATGGTAGAATGAGATGGATATCATTTCCCTAAGTGCATGTATGAAGACACGGATGGTGTGAATATACTTTGTATACAACCAGAGATATGTAAAAATGTGCTCTATAAGTATAATATGAAATGTAATGCATTCTGCTGTCATTTCTAACAACTTAGAATAATAAATAAATAAATAAAAAGATAAAAGATTGATATGATGAACATGCTACAAAGTTTCTCACTTTGCTCTGTGGACAATGGATTCCATGTGTTTTGGAGATAAAGCAGGAAGGTAAAGTTAATTATAGTGGTTGAGGAAACACATGGAGGTAGCATGATGGAGGGTACTGATAGAAATGGAGAGATGGATTCAGATTTGGAGCAGTGGTTTTCAATAATTCTTAACTACAATTCAAACTTTTTTTAAAAATTAACTTTATGTGTTTGGGTCTCTTGTCTAATACAAAATTTATAAAGTGATTTTTAATTTTATGCCTGGTAAAGTACATTGGAACTTTGGAATAATTTTGTTATTTTTTTCTGTTCCATCTTATTGTTTCATATTCTGTCATGATCCACTAAATTGATTCATAACACACTAGTACATTGCAATAATACACTGGTTTACCAGAAGAATCTACAGAAGTTGATTTTAAACAGGATAGAAGTAATACAAATGGAATCATCAGAAAGACTCCAGGTTATAAGCTGTACAGAGAAATTTAAGAGAACATTCAATAGTCCCCTGAAATCAAACATTGAAGTGGGTATGTGTAGCAAGGTTTATAATGAACCCATGAACTAATGTGATTTGTCTGGCATAAGTACAAATATACTATGAACATGTATATGCTAGTATTTGCATGAGTATATGATTTTGCGTCTCTTTGTTAAATACCTAGGGATATGAAGGCTTGATCATACAGTAATTGTATGTTTCATTTTTTAAGACTGCTGAAGAGTATTCCACCATGACTTGTACCATTCTTCATTCCCACCAGTGGTGTATGAGGCTTAAGTTCCTCCACATCCTTACAAACACTTGCCATCAGGTCTTTCTAATTTTATCCGTTCTAATAAGTGTGTAGTGTTTGTAATTTGCATTCTTTAATGCCTATTAATATTGAGCATTTTTAAGTACTTATTTGCCATAGAAATGATCTTTAGTGAAGAATCTTTTCAAATCTTTTACCCATTTTAAAAATTTATAATAAGGTGTTTTGAATTTACAGTTTTTAGAGTTGTTGGTTTATTCTGAATGCAAGTCTTTTATTCAATATAGGATTTGTAAAATTTACCCAGTCTGTCATTTATTTTTCATTCTCTTAACAGTGACTTTTGAACAGCAGATTTTTTTTTAAATTATGAATGTGTGTGAATTGTACCAAATAATGGGACTCACTGTGGTATTTCCTTATATGAGTAGCTTGTGCCTTCATCATGTCTCTGCATCATGTCCCTCTACCTTCCACCCTCGTTCTCTCTCTTGCAGCATCCTTCCTAGTGCCTAGTAATTTTGATGTTATCCTGAGGGAGTAGGGGAGGTGCACAAGATATGTGCCTTTGGATATGTTTACATGAGGTATCCCCTCTATTTTTTTGAAGAAATCTATGACATAAGAGTTTTATCACCAGTGAAAATAGCAAGCTTTTAGATCATGAGGCATGTTCTCTTCCTTGGAAGGGCATGTGACAATGGTGTGCACTCATGTTCTGGTGGTGGCAGTGAAGATGAACATAATATTCATTTCAGATGTTTCTGGTTTTAGTGGGACACAATAATTCCTAAGTCATAGTGACAACAGCAAGGTAGTTCACTAGGGGCAAAGAGTCATATATTTGAAGTATATAGCAGCATACATAGTACCTTATATAGAATATTGAATGAGTATTAATCTTTTTCTCAAAGAAAAAGTTTTAAGTAAATGTCAACTATATTGATATGCATCTATTTTGGAAGGTGATGTTTAAAATAAATGTTTAAATAGACAAAAATATCAATTTTCTTGAATCATAAAGTGATTTCTTTAAAAATCGTTAATTCTTTTTCTTTGAAATAACTAGCAGAGAGTGACTCTTTTTAATTATGGTTTGTACTTGCATGAGAATAATAAATAAAACTTTCCAGCTGTCTCTTGAGAAAGGCCTATCCAAACAAGGCACCAACTAGATAATTTCTTTCTTTCTTTTTTTTTTTTTTTTTTTTTTTTTGTTTTTGCTCAGTGATTAATCTATTAACTTGTTAAGATACTTATCTCATTACAAGAAGAAATCAAAACATCTTACACCAGTACACTCAATACAACAAAATGAAACAGAGGATAGTTATGAAGGGAAAAATTGGCAGTAATCAACGTGCCCAGGGGTGTACTTGGTGTATGCTATGGTTTTAATGGTTATACCCACAGCCCCCCCTCACCCAGCCCCAAAGAAAGACTTATATGCTGGTAGTTCTCATCTACAAGGTAATGATATTAGGAGATGGGACTTTTGGGGATGATTGGGTCATGAGGGTTGTCATGATTCAGATTTGTGACCTTACAAAAGAGAACCTAGAAATTTCCTTTGCACTTTTCACTAGTGAGGACACAGGAAGAAGAGGCCATCTGTAAACAGGAAACAGGTTCCCTGCTGACATTGAATCTGCTAGCATCTTGATCTTGGACTTCTAGCCTCTGGATCTGTGAGAAATACATCACTTCTGTTTTGAAGCCACACAGCGTGGTGCTCTGTTACGGTGGCTAGAATGGCTAAGACAGCATGCTACTCCTTGAATTCTATACACTTTATAGATTTATGCCATACATCTGATACTAAGCTACCTATTAAACCATCTGATGTGGGAAGCATGATTAGGTAGGTGATTCATGGTATCCATAAAATTAAGTAACACAAATGCTGGTCAGGAGAAATACATTATTCCTGGTAGAAACTAGAAAGAAATTCCTAACCATATGCTCTAAAGAATGATAAGAACTGGATTTATGTGTACAATGAATTGCTTCAATGCTGCTTCATAAAAGAAGGTTCACAGGTCCTTTCATCAATAGGTGACAGTTCCTGTGATGAATGGGTAGGTAAGAGACTCTGCCTGACCTGCTGGAATTATTGGAAACATGTCCTGTGTGGAGCATTGAACTAACCCACCTTTCCTTCTTTCTTCACTTCAAGCACAGGCAAGTTTTCTGTAACAGAATTATGGACATTACCAAGATAGAGCAACATCTTCAAAACACACATTTTCAGAGATGTTCATAAGTGTTAGATTTACAGTAATTCTGTAGCAAATTGCAATTAAAACTTCTATGTGTTAAGTAAAATAAGTTTACTTGCTGCTGAACTTTTCAGAATGTTTAAAATATTTATACACAAGATTAATTTGAGAGAGGAATATTTGGCATTTAGAGTTTTCCAAACTTGTTTTACAAAAGAAATCCTCCTCTTTGCAGAGGATCTCATGAGCTATTTCAAGAAATACTCTTGAGATCTCCCACATTCTTTTATTCTGCACTCTGAATTTGGATTTATTCCAACATTGACTCAAAATCAATCCTATAAAGAGAGAGTTACATGCATTCTGACACTGATATGTATGCAACACTTTGAGCCCCTCTTTGGCACTGACTACTGTTAAAATAACAATGAGATGTATTAGCTTGATGGGATTTTAAAGAAATAACTTCTGAAATACTATTTGTTTTTTATGTTCTGACCTCAAGTGTATGCCATAAATTTCTTTAAAGATCATGTTCTACCTGATCTTTTCCTTCTAAGTCAGGGAAAGGACTTTGGCCAAAAGTAATAAAATCTGATCTAAGAAAATAGAGAAAGTTATTTAAGTTTTATATGCTGCTATTTTTTAATGAAAAGTATTAATACAAAGAGTTCAGAGACACTCAGAAACATATTAACAACTAGATTCCTAAACAAATGCCCTCAATTGTACAGGAGTACAATGGGAAGAGAGATAATTAACTTTGCACTAGGACAAGCATACATAAGTAATGCAGCTGATTAGATCAGGAAAAAAAATGAAGGAAAAAAGAAAACCAAAACCAAAACCTAGACATAGGGAATTCTGGATAGTGGAACTGGCATACTGGTGGTAGTGCTAAGTGCATGTGTACACTGTAAAACAGTTTGAATATTTCTCAATAGTTAAACATATGTTTAGCATATACATACAAAATATGAATAGGATATTTCTCTCAATTATTTCTACAGTAAGATTATAATGCTGTAGAAATTTTATTTTATTATGTTTGTGCTTGAATTGCAAGAAATTTGTCATAAAAATAAATAAATACAATCGTCCTGTTTTTCATATTAAAAATGAATCTTGTTTGTGCATATGAATATGCTTAAAGTGACTGTAGATGAAAATCATTCTTACATTTGGTTTGTGACTCATTTTGTCAGTAGTTTTGCCTCCTATTTATAGATTTTAATCTTTTGACTGATGCTGAAAGCATCTCAACTTAGATGTTTATGAGCATATCATACCATATTTTGAGCCAAAATACCCAGTTGGTCCATCAGAATAATTAAGAATTCCATTCTTTCATATGCTTAAACCAAATTCTTGAAACTGTTTCCCCTCTTTGTTTCATTGGATTCATCCAATCTGTTAGCAAACTTTGTCAGCTTTAGCAACAATATGTATCCAGAATAGTTCCACTTGTACTCCTTCTACTGCAACCATCCTAGTGAAAGTCATCATGGTTCTCTGCCTGGAGTCTACTAATTACCCCTGTCCAGCACTCTGCCTTCAGCCTCCCCTTCTGAAGTCTGTTCTTCACCAGAAACCAGACTGATCAAATTCTTCTTCTTCCAAACCCTCCAATGATTTTTAAAAATTTTTAATTTGTTTTAATTAGTTACATATGACAGTAGAATGCATTTATGCACTTTGATATATCATACATAAATGGAGTATAATTGCTTATTTTTCTGATTGTACATGTTGTAGAATCACATCAGTCATGCAGACATATATGTACATAATGTAATAATGTCTGTTTCATTCTACTATCCTTCCTATCTCCATATCCCCTCCCTTTCCTTTACTCCCCTCTACCTTATCTAAAGTAATTCTATTCTTCCCTAGTGCCTCCAATACTTTCTGTCTTTATTAGTTGGTTACTGGTATCTGTTAAGTGAATAAGACTCAAATAATTACATAAAATACGTTACAGATTTAGTATTTTCTCACCTAATGTCCTGATTGATGGGCTTCTTTCCCCTAGGTGAGGAGACACTTAGATGTTTCAAAGATCCAAGCATCTTCCAATCTGAGCTGTTGTAACTTGACCATGTGACTTCCAGATCTAAGATGCTGGAACTCAAATTATTTGTGGGGTGTAAATTGATCTAGGTAAAATATTGTGCCTGAAATTAAGAACTTAAACATAAAATGCTCATTAAAATATGGATAAGGCTAATCTAACTGATATAGTTATGACTTTTTCTTAAATATCTTCATTTTCTATATGTCTCCAGTTAACATATTTTATTTTCATAATCTTAGAAATATAATCAAACTTTCTATGAGGGTAATGTAAGAAAAGGTGTCTATTAATTCTCAGAGATTCAAAAGAAGGACATGACAAGAGGGAAAGAATTTTATCAATTTTAGTGTAAAACCAACATTCATCCCCTCGTTTGGAGAGGTATAGCCTGGAGAAGTGCCAGCAGTGTAGGGCAGTGATGGTCTCCTTTCTGAGACCATTAAGTCTCACCCCCCACTTTATTCCTAAAGAATCACCCACTTGTCTAACCCAGTTTTTTGAGGTCAGTTTTCTTTCTCTGCTGTAGAGGATGAATCCCACAACCATGTGTGGTTGGGATGACCGCTCAGACTCACCCTCTCTAATTGTGGTCACTTTGGTCTTCAGGGCCAATGACAACACAGAAGAGAGGGTCAGATAGGGTGGAGGAATTTATCAGGATTTTTATAAGAATTAGAAAGAAAGCCCATGGAATTTGCCTTTCTTTGTCTTCATTTCCAAATTGTTCAAAAGCAGAAGACAAATATTTTTCCTGAATGCCTCCCACCCACACAATATGTTGTAGATATTTGTCAGCCTAATATGTAGAAACTACAAAAAGAAGATACTATAACTGGTTTTTGGTTTGTTTTTATTGTTTTTATTGAAGTAGGGGCCAAGGAGAACAAGACCAAGAATAGGAAAGGTGTCCTGTACTATAGCAATTCCAACTCACTGAAAAGGCCTGCAGAGAAAGGTGGTCATGCTTATAATCTAGCTTACTCTACCACCATCACAGGCTCAAATGAGAAGATAAACCTGAACTCCAGAATGTCACATATCTATCTTAAAGGGACCTAAAGAGTATTCATTGACCTGTATTCATTCACAGAAAATAAGAAAGAAAAATGGGGAGTGAGGTAAGGAAAGGAACCTGGCAAAGGTAGCTGAAGGATATGTTTCTGAGTATTAACCCAAAAAATTAAATAAGAAGAACTATTTTATGCAATGGAAGAAGTTAAGCAGGGAACAAATTTAGGGAAAATGAAGCTATATGAAAGGAAATAATCAGAAAACAGGAACTGAGAGATTGTCTTGAAAAGATTTTTTAAAAAATAATATAATTGCAGAATTTGAAGTGGAATCAAAAGGTAGACCTGAAGAAATCAGAGAATAGTAGAATATAAAAAGAAAATGAAAATGGACAGAGACCATATGATAGGTATGGAAGAAATATAGGATCTGACAAAGATAGCAGGTTCACATAAAATTGTTGACCATTTCTGTAAAGGAAAGGAAAATTTGAATCTGAGCTTTAAGTGAGTTTATCTCCCCAAGATATTCTACCAAAACCAAAACCAAAAATCAAAAACCAAAACAAAAAACTTTAAATTACTTAATTTCAAAGGCACAAAAATATTCTGCAAGCACTCAGGATGCATAAATTTGTAACTTAGGAAAAATAAGAAGTCAAATTGAACTCAGAATTAATATTTATATGACATATTAGCTACCAAAAGAAAATATAGGTCTCTAACCATGGAGATTATCCCACACTTCTTATACAGTAACATCTCCTACTTTTCACATAGTGTGATGAAGTCTTTTTATAAATACTAAAGAGTGATATCTTGCTCTAGTTACAGATTTATTGCCTCTCATCTCCAAAGTCATACTTGGTTGCTGGATTCATGAAATGGAAATGGCTCTTTTAAATATTTTTCTTTGCTAGCTGGCATGGTGTCAACCTTCGTCAGCAGCGGGCTGTGGACAATCATTTTGAAAAGAAGAGCTTTTCATCCCCAGTTTCTGCTAGTAAGGTAGGGGTCTTGCAGCATGGGTGGGTTCTCCAATGCAGTTCTTGCAAAGCAGTGCAGTAAACAACTTTGCCTGGATCCTAAGGAAGTGTTGTAGGGAAAAGCCTCAGGTCAGATACCCCTGGCAAATAGCTAACTCTGTTCTTTTTCAGACCAAATTACTGAAAGTTCATGCAATTTCCTCAGGCCAGCCTTGAGGGTATAGTTGCTCCTTATGTTTGCTATTCCCATATCAGTTTTCTGGAAAAATGTGATTCCTGTGCCCTAATTTTTATTGCCCATTCCTTCATTACTCCAATTCTCTGTTAAAGTTGGCCATTCTTTATATTAAACTTTCCCTGTTCAAATTACTATATGCTTTTTTTGGAGGGGTGAGGGGTACCAGGGAATGAACTCAGGGGCACTCAACCACTGAGCCACATCCTTAGCCCTAGAGACAGGATCTCACTGAGTTGCTTAGTGCCTTGCTGTTGCTAAGCCTGGCTTTGAACTCATGATCCAGCTACCTCAGCCTTCTGAGCTGCTGGGATTATAGGTGTGCATGAGTGAGTTGGGCTACTATGTGCATTTTCTCAACAGTACTGCCAGAGATTCTTAATCAATTTTTAAATGTCATTTCAATACAAAAAGCTTCTCATGTTTTTTTTCCGTGTGTGTGTGTGTGTGTGTGTGTGTGTGTGTTGATTTATTTGCAAATGAGAATATTGTGAATAAACAGGTTCTTCATGTCTTGCATTCTCATGGGGTGTCTGTCATTTATATCAGGTTCTTCCATGGCATTCCACTTCAATCAGATAAAAGAAAGGGCACTCAATAAGTTCCCAGTGATTAGGAAGCTCTGGGAAGATGTTGTTGCCGCCTGAAGCGCTTGGAGCAACGGAGCCACGGGAAGAACTTCAGAGGCAAACTGGAGACAAACAGCTTTTTATTCTGATAACTTTTCTCTCTGGTTCTAACAATGACTAACACACGCCACACACCACCAAAATGGCGCTGACCCGATCAGCAATTTCGGCCAAGTCACTCGAGATCCCACAACAAGTCCCGTGAGACTACGGGAGGCGACAATGCCCAAATCTCCATGGCTCATAGTCAATTGCAATTCAAGCCAATCCCCAAACAGGGCTCCTGCATTTCCCCCTTTTTGTTTTAAAAGAGGTAATGCTCTAGGACGTCTATGTGCAACCAACATTCTTACCCGTCATCGGATGATCAAGGCTGTGCCCTTGACTCCTGTCTTAGGTTGATATGTCGGCCACATGAGACTGTCCCGTGCGACTGTGCCTGTCTTAGGTTGTCCCCCTCTGGGGATCTTACCCGTCATTGGCTAACCAGCCATCCAATGGAGCCCTTTAGGATCGACTATGTATGATGACTAACAGCCGTCCAATTGTGAGGAGATGTTGCGGCTTTAAGGCGACAAGCCTTTTGGTGATGAGCCAAATTGCATAGCATATCATATTGTTTAAACAAATCAGCTGCCCTAAGTTCCATCAAGTAACACACTGAATTCTCTAGACAAATACCCGCAAGGCATTGTCCCATAAAGTCCCAAACAATGAAAGATCAAAATGTCCATTTGTTATAACATGTTGATGTAGGAGGCCCCATGCATGTAGAGCAGAGGCCACACTGTTGGTGAGGTTGTTTGATGCTTGAGCAGCAGGGATGCTTGCGGCGGCCGCGATCCCTGCAGCTGTAGCAGCAGACGTCTTTTTTATGTTTAGACAATGCCACCGGCAAATCTTCAGGGCCCGCTACCTAGAAACTCAAGCATCAGTTATTAAAGAAAGGCAGTGCTATTGCAGCACTGAGTCAAGGGGCGAGTTGTCAAACTGCAAAATAGAATAATTAGATTAAAAAATTAAAGTTGATTTTTGTTCACACACATCGCTGGTTGAGCTTCTACAAACATAAGTTGGAAAAATATCATATTTAGAACAAAACAAAGAAAGACTGAGGGTAATTACTGCATTAAAGATAGATTAAAGGAAAGGTAAAGGCACTTTAGAGAAATAATTTGTTAGCTGGAACCCTTGAGTCTCTGTATACACAGCAATCTTTTACCTGTTGAGATAATTGAAATTAATGATCTATTAAACAAATGAAGTTAATAACAAATAAACAATCTTATGTCAAAACACCAAAATATCAGGTTATATAGCACTAGTCATATTGTTTGCTAAAGAGAAGTGCCAGGGACACCTATAAATCAAAATTGAAAATACCTACATTTATAAAATTATTTACTCTTAATTGAATACTCTTAACCTAGAATGAATTAAAGTTATTTGGATCCATATATATATATATATATATATATATATATATATATATATATATATATTCTTTTTCGTAAGCGCTTTGTTCTTTGTGACGTCACACTGGACAGACGAACAAACATACAAACATATATTTGTGACGTCACATTAACATGAAATGTAGACAAATGTACAGACATAAAGACATGTATAAAAAGAAAAAAAAATACAATTGTGTGCACACTAAAGAGAGAGCTCCTTGTCCCGGCCGGGAGGAATGACTCTTGAGTTGTGAAACATTTTGAAGGATACTTTTGAGGGAGTCATTCTATATCTTCATCTTGGTCTTCTTGATTTTGTACCTTTTTTATAAATCTTGATTCTTCAATAACTTCATCTTGATCATTTTGATGTGGCACCTGTTTTATTAATCTAGATGGTATCCATATTGGAGAGGATTCGTGTTTTGGAAAAACACAAACAGATACTCTTCCCCAAATTAATACTGGATCTGGACCCTTCCATGTACCTGAAAGAACATCCTTCCAGTAAACCAAGGGTTTATGTTGTTGGTGTGGATTCCAATGTCTGTCTCCAGCAGAATAACCATTAGAGTCTAAAGTTAAAAAATTTAAGGTAAACAGGGCAACTGCCAATCTGTCCTTAGGACTTTTCCAATTTCCTTCTTTTTGTTTTAATAACATAATTTTCAGTGTTCGGTTTGCTCTTTCAATAATGCCCTGACCCTAAGGATTGTATGGGATGCCTGTTTTATGGGATATATTGAATTTTGCGCAAAACTGTTTGAAAGATAAGGACGTATATGCGGGGCCATTATCTGTTTTAAGCATTTTGGGGATGCCCAATGCAGCAAAAGCTTGCAAACAATGAGATGTAGCATCTTTAACTTTTTCTCCAGAATGTAAGGAAGCAAAAATCATGCCTGAGCATGTATCTATGGTCACATGAATAAATCGCAATTTTCCAAAACTTGGCTCATGAGTAACATCCATCTGCCACAAATGATTGGGCATTAATCCTCTAGGGTTAACGCCGAAATGAGGATTGGGCAAATGTGTCATACAAGATTTACAATCTTTTACAATTGTTCTGGCTTGCTCCTTTGTGATTTTAAACCTACGTTGCAAGGTGGTGCTGTTGACATGAAACTGGGAGTGGAATAAAGTAGCTTGTTGTAGCACTGAAAGTATAAATATTGTTTTTGTAAGTTCATCAGCCTTTTGATTACCTTCATGGAGGGGACCAGGCAAATTAGTATGTGCCCTAATATGGCCTACGATTAGAGGTTCTTTTCTTGCCCACAAAAGTTTTTGTATTTGATAAAACAATTTAAAGGCTGGAGTATGAGGTGCTATTGGTCCTGCTAACTCTAATTTTGGGACGGCTTGTACAATATAGTGGCTATCTGAAAAAATGTTTACGGGCTGGTCCCTAAAATTTTCCAGAGCTCTTACCACAGCTTCCAATTCCACTAGTTGAGCTGATTTGTGTGCAGTTATGTAAGTCATATTTTCTTTTTTAGTGACTACTGTAGCAGTACCATTTGAGGACCCATCTGTAAATACATTAAATGCCTTAGGAATAGGTTGATTTTTTTACTACCTGTGGAAATATAATAGGATGATTAATACAAAAAGATAATATAGGGGACTTAGGAAGATGATTATCAAAATTTGCAGAAGTAGAGCATTTAGCTATAGCCCAGTCATTATCATTGAAGCATAAGTATTCAATCTGTGATGATGAATAGGGAGTAATAATATTAGCAGGGTGAATGCCAAATATTTTAGTAGAAGTCTTAAGTTTTTGAAGAATAAGTTTAGCCACCATGGAGGTATAAGATTCAATTATACTTTTAGGAGAGACGGGCAAATGTATCCATAATAAAGGCCCTTGTTGCCAAAATACTCCTGTGGGTGTATATTGTGAAGAAATAATAATCAACATCAGCGGTTGAGTTAAATCAAATCTATCACAATGAGCTCCTTCGATGGCTTTTTCTACTAACTTTAAAGCTTTCCTAGCATCAGGAGTCAATGTTAGCGGTGAAGATGGATCAGGGTCTCCGCGAAGGATGTCAAATAAAGGTTTTAGTTGGCCAGTAGTGAGATTTAGTGTAGGGCGAAGCCAATTAATGTCTCCCAGTAGTTTTTGGAAATCATTGAGGGTGGTCAAATGTTCTTTATTTATTAGAATTTTTGGGGGTCTAACAAAAGTATCCATGATTTTAAATCCTAAATATAATATGGGAGATCTGGTTTGAACATTTTCTTCTGCTATATATAATCCATATTTTTTTTAAATTTTCTACCATGTCACTGAATATATTAAATAAGATTTTTTGATTAGGGTGGGCCAATAAAATATCATCCATGTAATGTAGACACATGAGGTTTGGATATTTATTTTTAATGGGTTGGATAGCCTTGTCCACATATATTTGGCATATGGTGGGGCTATTAGCCATTCCCTGTGGTAAAACCTTCCATTGATATCTCTGATCAGGGCCATTATTGTTCATAGAAGGAACTGAAAAAGCAAACCTGGGGGCATCCAGAGGATGTAGGGGAATAGAAAAGAAGCAATCCTTTATATCAAGAGTAATAAGATGGAAATTTTTTGGAATAGCTACGGGACTAGGAAGTCCAGGTTGAGTAGGGCCCATAACTTGCATGGTTTTATTAATTTGTCTAAGATCATGTAACAATCGCCATTTTCCTGACTTTTTCTTGATCACAAATATGGGGGAATTCCAGGGAGAGGTGGAAGGTTCTATATGACCTGCTTCTAATTGTTCCTGAACTAGTAGGTGGGCCGCTTGTAATTTCTCTTTAGATAGGGGCCACTGAGGGACCCACACTGGCTTATCAGAAAGCCATGGTATTTTCAAAATTATTTTCTCAGTGGCCCCGAAAAAAAATATCTTTTTCCTTTATGATAATGATTACTTTTAGGGTTAAGATTACTCTGTACTTTTTGATAATGAGTTCTTTTATGGTTAAGATTACCCTGTAGGTTTTCACATTTAACATCTGCAGGCTTGGTTGCAAGGTGTACTCCCATTTGTTGCAAAATATCTCTTCCCCATAAAGTAACCGGTAGATTAGGTAAAACATAAGGCTGAAATGTTCCTTTATGGCCTTCATCATCCTCCCATTTTAAAATTACCGCACTTTTATCTGGGAGGTTATTATATCCCAAGCCTCTTAAACTGGTTGAAGCTTTTTGCAGAGGCCAGTGCTTGGGCCATTGGCGTAAATTAATAATGGAAGAGTCAGCTCCAGTATCTATTAATCCCTCCATTTCTATTCCTTGGATTTTTATTTTACACATAGGCCTCCTTGAACAGTCTCGAACCCAGCAAGCCATGGGTCTTGAGTCAGTGGAACAAAATCCTCTATTGTTCCCTTCTTGAGGCATACCCATTTTAAATGAATTATGTAAATTGGGAAGGAGAAGCAACTGAGCAATTCTATCTCCTTGATTAACAGAACTTATACTTTGGGGTGAGCTAAGCATTATTTTTATTTCCCCTTTGTAGTCTGAGTTTATTACACCTGGGGTCACTTGCAAACCTAATAATCTTTTAGGACTACTCCCGATAATAAGTCCTACAGTCCCTGAGGGAAGAGGTCCCCTGACTCCTGTGGGAATCAGTTGAACCCCCATTTCAGGTGTTAACACTATTCGGGCAGTGGAACAGAGGTCTAATCCTGCATTTCCTCTTGTTCCTCTGGCAAGGGAGTGGATGGGTAGTAGGGATTGTGTCGGGGAAGCATCTGAGTGGATGCTTGAGGATACTCCTTCTGCAATGCCCCGTACATTTGTGGGCCCCGGGGTATTGGGCCCCGTGCCCCGTTTTTTTTGAATTCCTGAACAAAGGATTTCCATGGATGTCAAATTTTGAATGGCATTTATTGGCCCAATGATTTCCCTTTTTACACCTGGGGCAGCGGCCTGGGGCATGGTATGAGCTTGGTCTTATTTCTCTTTTGGGATTTTGCCTAGAATTGCCTGATTGATTATGATAATTTTGCCTGGAAATCCTGATTGATTATAATATCTACGTTTAGCCTTTGTGAAATTTTGAGAGGAAGCACCTCTCATTGAGGCTACAATCACATTTCCTGTGACAAAGGCGTCATTTATATCTTTACATAGTTGTATATATACGGAAAGATCCTTTTTAGTTCTCCATGGCCTGATGGCTGCTTGGCACCATTTATTTGCATTTTCATAAGCTAATTGAACAACTAATGGCATAGCTTGGTCAACATCTGCAAACACACTACCTACAGTTCTCAAAAGTCGATCAGCAAAGTCAGCATACGGCTCATTAGGTCCTTGAATCACTTTTGACAAGCTACCTTGTAGATCCCCAGGTCCTTGTACAGTTTTCCATGCCTCTAAGGCAGCTGTGTTTATCTGAGTATATACATCTGGGTCATAATCTGTTTGAGCCTGTAAGTCTGTGAATTGCCCTTCTCCTGTGAGCATGTCTATATTATAGTTTTCAAACCCTGCAGCCGCGTTTCTTTTAGCTGTTTCTATACAAAGTTCTTGGAATTGCGATCGCCAAACCAAGAATTGCCCCCCGCTTAATGTTGCTTTACATAGACTTTTCCAGTCTGAGGGGGTTAAGCTAAAGGTGTTAAGGGACTCCAGCATACTCAACGTGAAAGGAGCTTGGGGCCCATAAGTCATTACTGCCTCTTTGAGATTTTTTATTGTTTTGAAATCTACTGACTGATGGACCCTCTGTCCATTTTTCTTTTCAAATGCTGGCGGTTCCCAATGCATCTGTGAGTTGTCCTCGAGAGCGCATAAGCGATCAGAAAGACTTTTTATTTCTGTTTCTAGGGTATGTAAATGCCTAATACCCTTCATATTTTCTGTAATGGATTCCACCAATGGGGGAGTAGAGGACACAAGTGGTTCCTCTACCTGACCGTCCTTTTTCTCGGTCTTTTTTAGTTTCCTTTTCCTCATTTTCTCAGGATCACTTTTACTAGATTCCTCACCACTGCTAATTTCACTGACAGCAATATCCTGAGGCCCAGGTTCCAGTAAGAGCAAGTATCCTTCAGCTATCACCAATAACTCCCAAATAGCTTTAATAGCTTGGATTTTTGTCATTTTTGGGACTCTTCTAATGCTCCCTTTACTGGTCTCAGTCGGCCCAGTGGAAGCTACGCTTTTTTGATCACTTTCACTTTTTTCTATATACTCCTCACTGAGAACAGAGTCAGGTATATCAAGGAGTCTTTGCATAGCCTCTATCACTTGAGATTCAGTTATATTCGAACCCATCTTTAGAGACCTTTCAGTTCTTACCTGTCCGCTCCGAAGTTCCCCGTACGGGCCGCCACCTGTTGCCGCCTGAAGCGCTTGGAGCAACGGAGCCGCGGGAAGAACTTCAGAGGCAAACTGGAGACAAACAGCTTTTTATTCTGATAACTTTTCTCTCTGGTTCTAACAACGACTAACACACGCCCACACACCACCAAAATGGCGCTGACCCGATCAGCAATTTCGGCCAAGTCACTCGAGATCCTGCAACAAGTCCCGTGAGACTACGGGAGGCGACAATGCCCAAATCTCCACGGCTCATAGTCAACTGCAATTCAAGCCAATCCCCAAACAGGGCTCCTGCAAGATGTAACAGAGATATTTGCACAGAAATACATCTGAAAGATACCTTGGAGTTCCTGTTTCTATCCTAGGTATAGTTTCTTTGCTCTCATATCTTTGAGTGCTTTAATTTTAAGATAATTAAATTATAACCAGAGATTTCATATCTAGTCCGGTCGTCTTTCACATATCTTGGTATGACAAAGTTTTACTAAAAAATGCAATTGTAAGAGCCCTAATTGAGGAGATAGCTAAGATGGCGGCTAGCTGAGAGCCATAAAGGTGTTCAAGTATTTTAACCTGATATTCATGCATTTATCTAAGAATCTTTTTATGCCCGTGAACACTGTGTGATGCACCTGTAAGCTCCAGCTGTTAGCACATGTCCTTGTTAAGGCAAAAAGTATTTAAACAGGGTTAGTTAGAGGGGTGGTTAGAGTTGGATTTGGAAAGGTTGTTGGAGCTGGAGAGAGAAGTTAGAAGAGAGAAGAATAAAAGAACTTTTTTATTTCCATCCTGCCTCCGAATTTTCTCCCACAGCGTCCTTGCTGCAAGCAGCAATCACTACAGGTGGCAACAAGTGGTGGCCCGTACGGGGACTTCGGAATCGGCAGGTAAGAACTGAGAAATCTTTAAAGATGGGTGCAAAAACAACAAAAAGCCCAGTAATAAAAGCCATGGAAGAGTTTTTTGACATCGCTGACTCAGTTGATAGTGAGGAGGAAAGTGATCAAGAAAGCATAGCCTCCGCTGAGTCAGATAAAACCAGTAAGGATAATATTGGTGTGAACTCAAAAATAACAAAAATAAGAGCTGCTAAAGCTATCAGAGATTTATCAGAAATAGCCGAGGAATACATGCTCTCAATAGAATCTGAAACCCAGGATGATATTACCAGTGAAAGTGATAGTAATGAGGAGGAGCTAAATAACCATGAAAGCACAGCCTCCTCTGCTAAGTCAGTTAAGACCAGAAAGGACTGTCAAGTAGAAGAACCACTTGTGCCCTCTGCTCCCTCATGGGTGGAATCCATTACAGAAACCATGAGGGGTATTTCTGAGCGCGTATGCGTGCCCTTGAGGCAGAGATTAACGGCCTTTCTGAGTACTTACGTGCCCTCGAACGCCAAAAACCACAGGCACATTGGGACCTGCCAGTATTTGAAAATGAAAACAGGCAGAGATACCACCAATCCCTAGATTTTAAAACAATAAAAAATTTCAAAGAGGCGATAATGACCTATGGGCCTCATAGGTCGTTGAGCATGCTGGAGTCCCTTAATACTTTAACTTTAACCTACTCAGACTGGAAGGGGTTATGCAAGGCAGTATTGAGCAGGGGACAATACCTGATATGGAGGTCACAATTCCAGGAACTTTGTGTAGAAACAGTTAGGAGAAATGTAACTGCAGGCTTCCCAGACCGAAACGTAGATATGCTAACAGGTGAGGGACAGTTTGCTGAACTACAAATACAAATGCAATATGATCCCAGTATATACACACAGATAGACTCTGCCACTGTCAAAGCATGGAAGACCTTACCAGGAACAGGTGATTTGCAAGGCAGATTATCAAAAGTAATACAGGGGCCTAATGAGCCTTATTCTGATTTTGCTGACAGACTTTTAAGAACTGCAGGCAGAATATTCGGGGATGTGGATCAGCAATGCCCTTAGTCATCCAGTTGGCATATGAAAATGCCAATAAATATTGCCAAGATGCTATAAGGCCATGGAAAAATAAAAAGGACCTTTCAATATACATTAAATTATGTGAAGATATTAATGATGACTTTGTCACAGGCAATGTGATTGTAGCAGCATGAGAGGTGCTTCCCTTCAAAATTTCACAAATAGGGCTCAACAAAAAAATTATAATCAATCAGGATATTCCAGGCAAAATTATTATAATCAACCAGGATATTCTAGGCAATATCCCCAAAGAGAAATAAGACTAAGCTCATACTGTGCTCCCGGCCACTGCACCAGGTGTAAAAAGGGAAATCATTGGGCCAATAAATGCCATTCTAAATTTGACATCTATGGAAATGTTTTGTCCAGGAATTCAAAAAACGGGGCACAGGGCCCAATGCCTCGGGGCCCACAAATGTAGGAGGCATTAGACGAGGAATATCCTAAAACATCCATACAGATGATTCCTCGTCACAATCCCTCCTACCCATTGACTCTCTTGTCAGAGGGACAAGAGGAAGTGCAGGATTAGACCTCTGTTCCACCGCCCGAATAGTGATAACACCTGAAATGGGGGTTCAACTGATTCCCACGGGAGTCAGGGGACCTCTTCCCTCAGGGACTGCAGGACTTATCCTCGGGCGAAGTTCTAAAAGCCTATTAGGTTTTCAAGTAACACCAGGTGTTATTGACTCCGATTACCAAGGAGAAATAAAAATAATGCTTAGTTCACCTAGAGGCATTATCTCTGTTAACCAAGGAGACAGAATTACTCAGCTGCTTCTCCTTCCCCAGTTTCCACAACTCATTCAAGAGGATGCTGCAGAATAGGAACAATAGAGGATTTGGTTCCACTGGCTCAGGACCTATGGCTTGCTGGGTTCAGGATTGTTCATGGAGGCCTATGTGCAAAATAAAAATTCAAGGTATAGAGATGGAGGGGCTGATTGGTACTGGGGCTGACTCTTCCATCATTAATCTACAACAATGGCCCAAGCACTGGCCTCTGCAGAAGTTCTCAACTAGTTTAAGAGGCTTGGGATATACTAACACCCAGCACAAAGTGCTGTAGTCTTAAATTGGGAAGATAATGAAGGGCATAAAGGAACATTCCAGCCTTACGTTTTGACCAGCTTGCCAGTTACCCCATGGGGAAGAAATATTCTACAGTAAATGGGGGTACACCTTGCAACCAAGTCCGCAGGTGTTAAAAATAAAAATCTAAATCATCTTCAAAAGGGTAAAAGATATTTTTTCTAGGGTCCACTGAGAAAACAATTTTGAAAATACCATGGCTTTCTGATAAGCCAGTTTGGGTCCCTCAGTGGCCCCTATCTAGAGAAATATTACAAGCGGCCCACCTATTAATCCAAGAACAACTAGAAGCAGGACACATAGAGCCTTCTACCTCTCCCTGGAATTCCCCCATATTTGTAATCAAGAAAAAATCAGGAAAATGGAGATTGTTACGTGACCTTAGAGAAATCAATAAAACTATGCAAATTATATGCCCTACCCAACCTGGACTTACTAATCCTGTAGCTATTCCTAAAAATTTCCATCTTATAACTATTGATATAAAGGATTGTTTCTTTTCCATTCCTCTACATCCTCTGGATGCCCCAGGTTTGCTTTTTCAGTTCCTTCCATCAATAATAATGGCCCTGATAAATTATATCAATGGAAAGTGCTACCACAGGGAATGGCTAATAGCCCTACTATATGTCAAATCTATGTAGACAAAGCTATTCAGCCTATTAAGAACAAATATCCAAACCTTATGTGCCTCCATTATATGGATGATGTTTTGCTTGCCCACCCTAATCAAGAAATCTTATTTACCATATTCAGTGATATGACAGAAAATTTAAAAAGATATGGATTAAAAATTGCTGAAGAAAAGGTTCAAACTAAATCTCCCATATTATATTTAGGATTTAAAATCATGGATACCTTTATTAGGCCTCAAAAAGTTTAATAAATAAAGAACATTTGACCACCCTCAATGATTTCCAAAAACTGCTGGGAGACATTAATTGGCTTCACCCTACACTAAGTCACTACTGGACAATTAAAACCCTTATTTGATATCCTTCACGGGAACCCTGATCCATCTTCACTGCGAACATTGACTCCTGATGCTAGGGAAGCTTTAAAGTTAGTAGAAAATGCCATTGAAAGAGTCCATTGTGATAGAATTGATTTTGCTCGACCGCTAATATTGATTATTATTTCTTCACAATATAAACCCACAGGAGTATTTTGGCAATGGGGACTTTTATTATGGATACATTTACCCGTCTCTCCTAAAAGTACAATTGAGTCTTATACCTCCATGGTGGCTAAACTTATTCTTCAAGGACTTAAGACTTCTACTAAAATATTTGGCATTCATCCCGCTACTATTATTACTCCCTATTCATCGTCACAGGTTGAATATTTGCGCTTCAATGATAATGATTGGGCTATAGCTAGATGCTCTACTTCTGCAAATTTTGATAACCATCTTCCTAAGTCTCCTATACTATCTTTTTGTGTCAATCATCCCATTATATTTCCACAGGCAATAAAAAATCAACCTATTCCTAAGGCATTAAATGTAGTTACAGATGGGTCCTCTAATGGTACTGCTACAGTAGTCACTCAAAAAGAAAATATGATTCATATTACTGGTCAAAAATCAGCCCAATTATTTGGACTTGAAGCTATTATAATAGCTCTAGAAAGTTTTAAAGAACAGCCTATAAATATTTTTTCAGACAGCCACTATATTGTACATGCTGTCCCTAAATTGGAGCTAGCAGGTCCAATAGCACCACATACTCCAGCCTTTAAATTGTTTTTTTAAATTCAAAATCTCCTATGGTAACGTAAAGAACCTTTATTTATTGGATATATCAGAGCTCATACTAATTTGCCTGGTCCTCTCCATGAAGGTAATCAAAAGGCTGATGCCCTCACTAAAACAATCTTTATATTTTCAGCAGTCCAACAAGCTACCTTGTTCCATTCCCAATTTCATGTCAATAGTACTACATTACAGCAAAGTTTCAAAATCACAAAGGAGCAAGCTCGAACAATTGTGAAGGATTGTCAATTTTGTGTGACACATTTGCCCAATCCACATTATGGGGTTAACCCAATAGGATTAATGCCCAATCATTTGTGGCAGATGGATGTCACTCATGAGCCAAGTTTTGGAAAATTGCGATTTATTCATGTGACCATAGATACATGCTCAGGCATGATTTTTGCTTCCTTACATTCTGGAGAAAAAGTTAAAGATGTTACATCTCATTGTCTACAAGCTTTTGCTGCATTGGGCACCCCCAAAATGCTTAAAACAGATAATGGCCCTGCATATATGTCCTCATTTTTCAAACAGTTTTGCGCAAAATTCAATATATCCCATAAAACAGGTATCCCATACAATCCTCAAGGTCAAGGTATAATTGAATGAGCTAATAGCACACTCAAAATTATGCTATTAAAGCAAAAAGAAGGAAATTGTAAAAATCCTAGGGACAGATTGGCAGTTGCCCTGTTTACCTTAAATTTTTTAACTTTAGATTCTAATGGATATTCAGCTAGAGAGGGGCACTGGAATCCACACCAACAACATAAACCTTTGGTTTACTGGAAGGATGTTGTTTCAGGTGCATGGAAGGGTAGAGATCCAGTATTAATTTGGGGGAGAGGATCTGTTTGTGTTTTTCCACAGCATGAATCCTCCCCAATATGGATACCATCTAGATTAATAAAACAGATACCAAATCAAAAGGACCAAGATGAAGTTATTGAGGAATCAAGATTAATAAAACAAGTACAAAATCAAGAAGACCAAGATGAAGGTATGGAATGATTCCCTTAAAAAAGTCCTCCAATAAATTCACAATTTAAGTCTCATTCCTCCTGGCCGGGACTAGAAGATCTCTCTTTAGTGTGCACACAATTGTATTTTTTTTTTCTTTTTATATATGTCTTTATGTCTGTGCATTTGTCTAAATTTCATGTTAATGTGACGTCACAAATATATGTTTGTATGTGCATCTGTCCAGTGTGACGTCACAAATAACAAAGTGCTTATGAAAATTAATATTATTAACAATAAATTTAATTATAAATATATATATATATATGGATCCAAATAACTTTAATTCATTTAAGTTTAGAGTATTCAATTTGGGTAAACAATTTAAAAAGTGAAGGTACCTTCAATTTTGATTTATAGGTGTCCCTGGGACTTCTTTTCAGCAAAGAATATGACTAATACTGTATAACCTAATATTTTTGTATTTGACATGGGATTGTTTATTTGTAATTAACTTTATTTGTTTAATAGCTGACTAATTTGAATTATTTCAACAGGTAATTTCATAGAAGGTTGCTGTGTATGCAGAGACTCAGGGGTTCCAGCTAACAAATTATTTTTCCAAAGTGCTTTTAGCTTTTCTTTAATCTATCTTTAATGCAGTAAATGCCCTCAGTCTTTCTTTGATTTGTTCTGAATGTGATATTTTGCCAGCTTATGTTTGTGGGAGCTCAAGCAGCAATGTGTGTGATCAGAGATCAACTTTAATTTTCTAATCTAATAATTCTATTTTTTAGTTTGACAATTCACCTCTTGACTCAGTGCTGGAATAGCACTGCCTTTCCTTTAATAATTGATGCTTGAGTTTCTAGGTAGCGGGCCCTGAAGATTTGCCAGTGGCATTGTCTAGACATAAAAAAGATGGCTGCTGCTACAGCTGCAGGGATCGCGGTAGCTACAAGCATCCCTGCTGCTCAAGCATCAAACAACCTCACCAGCAGTGTGGCCTCTGCTCTGCATGCATGGGGCCTCCTAGATCAATGTGTTATAACAAGTGGACATTTTGATCTTTCATTATTTGGGACATTACAGGACAATATCTTGCGGGTATTTGTCTAGAGAACTCAGTGCCTTACTTGATGGAATTTAGGGCAGCTGATTTGTTTAAAGACCTTGATTCGCTATGGAACTTGGCTCGTCAGCAGAAGGCATGCCGCCTTAAAGCCGCAGCATCTCCTCACGATTGGACGGCTGTTAGTAAACACACAGTCAATCCTGAAGGGCTCGATTGGACAGCTGGTTAGCCAATTGTTGGGACTATGTCTGCCAAGGGGCAAGGTTTGACTGCTTACCACGCCCTAAAGGACCGGGGCTAAACCAAGGGGTGTGGCTATGACGTAGCGTGAGAGACTGAACCGCCTTGCTTGCTGATTGGTTAGTTCTAGGCCTATTTAAGTCAATGCTTGTTCAATAAATCTGAGGTTTTTTGGGCATCCCGCGTGCTATATACAAGACTCCCTAGGTGTGGCGTGTTTTCTGAGGTAAGGCACCTTGCGATTTCTGTCCTTAAGCTCACCCCGCCAGGTGAGTTGCAATCTTTCCTGCAGGCAGGAAAAAATTCCCTTTTAGGGCCCAAAGAGGGAAGCGCAACTCAGAGCCCGGCTCCATTCATAACTCAGCAACCCCAGCAACCCCAGCAGCCAATGACGGGTAAGATCCCCAGAGGGGGACAACCTAAGACAGGCACAGTCGATCTGGATGAGGTTGTCACCCATCCACGGGACAGTCTCATGTGGCCAACATATCAACCTAAGACAGGAGTCAAGGGCACAGCCTTGATTATCCTATGACAGTTAAGAATGTTGGTTGCACATGGACGTCCTAGAGCATCTCCTCTTTTAAAACAAAAGGGGGCAAATGTAACAGCCCTAATTGAGGAGATAGCTAAGATGGCGGCTAGCTGAGAGCCATAAAGGTGTTCAAGTATTTTCACCTGATATTCATGCATTTATCTAAGAATCTTTTTATGCCCGCGAACACTGCGTGATGCACCTGTAAGCTCGAGCTGTTAGCATGTGTCCTTGTTAAGGCAAAAAGTATTTAACCGGTGAGGGTTAGTTAGAGGGGTGGTTGGAGTTGGAGTTGGAGAGGTTGTTGGAGCTGGAGAGAGAAGTTAGAAGAGAGAAGAATGAAAGAACTTTTTCATTTCCATCCTGCCTCCGAATTTTCTCCCGAGGCGTCGTTGCTGCAAGCGGCAATCGCTACAGGCGGCAACATGCAATTATACATGTAAACTTCTGAGAGAAAAAAACAATTTGTAATCTGCATCAGCATGAAGAAAAATATCTTAAGAATGGAAAAGATAAGGAATAGAAAGATTGGTAGTGAACCTTGACATCATTTACATAGAGAATTAAGTTTAAATGATTGTAGCATGCATTTGTGTCCATTTGTTCAAAGCAAATTTATTGAGTGTCTATGATGTCAATTCTTCCCAAATTAGTTCATAAATTTAAGTTAATTCCAGTCAAACTGACAAAAGGATTCTTTGCTAATAGTTTAAATAGATCCCTTCCAGCAAATGTGCCAAAATAGCTTATAATTTTTGAAAAATAAATCTATGAATAAGAAATTTTCCTGCAAAGTTATCAGAATTTATGATGATGGTACAGTAATTAAGATACCATGGCACAAGCATAAGTATAGATAAATATGTCAGTGGGACTCAGAAGAGAACCTGTAAATAGCCCAGGCTTTGGAAGTGTAATGTGAAAATATCTACTAACTGGTGGCATGGAGAGAAGGGTAATCCACCAGGGCAACAGAGAAAGGAGAATAACCACTGCACACCACATATAAAACCAAACTCCAGGAAATTGAAGAAATAGCAACCAAATCTTGTAAACATTCTGAAAGAAAACAGCAGGCTATATGATAAGAAATAGCCATAAAAGAGGAACTGAGAGAGTGTCTTGGAAATAATTTTTTAAGTAATCTAATTGCAAAACTTGAAGTTCTGGGCCTGCTAGGCAACTCCTGTGTTTCCAATGTTCCCCAAGTCTTCCCAAATCCTGTGCTCTAATAATATGATCTCTTCCTTTGTATCCCTGGAGCTTAATAATATTGGTTGCTTTCTATTGATATTAATCCTTAGATAACCTCTTTATTCCTGCTTGGCTTTTTACTTCTTCTGTCATCTTATAACAAATTCTTCATATTAAATTTCTTAAACATTATACATTTAAGTGATTTTGTTGAGCTAGTTGATATACACACACATATACAAACACACAAACTTCTGTCAGCCTTTAGTTTAAAAAAGGTTTTAAAAACATGCTGCATAACCATATACTGAATGGAAGAATGAATGCTCCTCATAAGTTGTTGACTCAAAGAAGGAAAGTTGATATGCTAATATAGCCCATTACAAAAATCAAACCATATGTGTATGCCTAAATACATTCATATGATTACCATAATAACTATCCTGGTAGGGAAAAAATGGCATGGCAAAATAGCTGTTAAGAGGGGAGGTTATCCCTATTAAACTGAAGGAATTGATGTGTGTGACTTGAGGGAAGAGGTGCTATAAATTTAACTCTATTTACAACTATGTTGTTCGAATTTTTTTTCCTCCTGTCATATCCCACATTTCTAACTTCAAAAACATTAAGAACAGGTAATAAAATATGTGTGTTTTTATTTGTAACAAGAACTGTCTCAAAACAAAGACAATTCTGATGTAACACTTGCTTTGAAATGAAAATCTGTTGGAACATGATCAGAAAATTTAAGCATGCCATCGTTGCTGATTTGTAGTTTTGTCAGAGAAAAACAGCAGGTGAATTTTTAAACTGCACCCTTACTGAACTGAAAACCTGAATGGCATAGTTATGCGCAAAGTG
Organism: Tamias sibiricus; assembly: GCA_025594165.1. Classification (NCBI taxonomy): domain Eukaryota; kingdom Metazoa; phylum Chordata; class Mammalia; order Rodentia; family Sciuridae; genus Tamias; species Tamias sibiricus. The sequence continues at coordinate 74,436,359 of CM046664.1, forward strand.
TGAGCTCATGCACACACATGTGCACACACTTTTTCCACTGTCTTCAGTTCACTTATGTTATCATGCACCATGACATCCACATACTTGTACATGATGTTATAATTTTCTATCTGACTGCAGATAATACTTCTTCTAACACATCATCACAACTATAATCTGCATTTCTTCTACAGTCCACTTTCACAAATCTCAGGCCTATTTCAATGCAAACACTGTATTTTTGTGATACTTGTTGCCCGCCTGTAGCGATTGCCGCTTGCAGCAACGAAGCCTCAGGAGAAAATTCGGAGGCAGGATGGAAATAAAAAAGTTCTTTTATTCTTCTCTCTTCTAACTTCTCTCTCCGGCTCCAACAACCTCTACCAACTCCAACTCCAACCACCCCTCTAACTAACCCTCACCCAGTTAAATACTTTTTGCCTTAACAAGGACACGTGCTAACAGCTCGAGCTTACAGGTGCGTCATGCAGTGTTTGCGGGCATAAAAAGATTCTTAGATAAATGCATGAATATCAGGTGAAAATACTTGAACACCTTTATGGCTCTCAGCTAGCCGCCATCTTAGCTATCTCCTCAATTAGGGCTCTTACAGGTACTTATGGATGTCTTAACCATGCAATGTGTAAAAATGTGCTACCATTTTTATTAGGATCTAATATTTTTTTCTTGTGGTTAATTATGAACTTTTTGGTTGTTGTGCCCTAATATTATTTTTCTCAGAAATCCTGTGATTTTATTGCATATTTTTAATAGTATGTTGATTTTTTAGGAGTCTATATGTGACATTATAGCAGAACTGACTATAATATGTACTAAAATGTTAATAGTGCCTCTGGTAATTTGTTTGTTGCTTATCTATATTTTCTATTTTTTAACATGTTAATGTATCAATAATTTTATTAACAATTTCAAAGATGAGATAGCAGCTAAAGATATTCACAACTCTTTGAAGTAAAAGGCTATGGCTATTCTGTCAAGCAACACATATTTACTGGAGATGCAGTCAATTAGTTACCCTCTAGTCTACCTAAATAGTACAATCACTTAGCTCTTTCTAGAAAACAGAGGCAAGGTCTCACAGTAGCAGCTGGCAGCTTCTCCTGTAAGTGCTTAGGAGAATAGAGAAGCCATGATGCTTATGCAGTAAGCCAAATGCTCCTAAATTGGATTGCAAACATTGGAAAGTTAACTGGATTGAGATCCAGAAATATGTAGGCCATAACCATCCCAAATTCAGTGCTTACTGACTTTGAAGCTTTCCTTAAGTAGAACACCCTGATCCTTCATGAAATAGGAGTCTTTGAGGAAGCTACCCACTTAAACACATTGAGAATTTCAAAACAAGGACTAGGAGAGATAAATTAATCTTCCTGATAAGCTCTGACTTTTGAACTCCCACCCACTTTTCCAGAGTGAACTTTCACCCTTTATCACCTCTCCTTACCTGCTTTTCCTTTCCAAGGCATACTCTTACTATTTTTGGTTTTGTTTTATGTTTTAAATCTTTTCCAGTTTTTGATGCTCGGTTACTCTGGCTACAAACTGCACTGTGAGTCTTTGATTTGGGGGACAAGTCCTCCCTTCCCTCCCCCACACGCCCTTTCTGGGACAGTGCCCAGTGAACTCTGAACTTGTTCTTGGTTCTTGTTTTTCCTGTCTGCACAGAATCTGCTGCTGGCTGGGCTCTCTATGGAGCTTTGTCTCTAGCTGTTCCTGACAGAGGCTTGTGCTGGGCTGCACATCTTGTCCTCTTTGTTCAGCCTCTGGCTTCAACCACTGAATCCCAAATACTCTCCAGCTGGGAATCAGAGGAGGGCAGGAATGAAGAACCCAGAAGCCCAACAGGATGTTTCCATTTCCCAGGGTGTGCGCATGTTGTTTTACATGATGAAGCCCAATGAAACTTCATTCCAAACTCCCGAAGAGGTGCCTGATTACGTAAAAAAGGTGAGACTATACCGAACAAGGCAATCTTGCTCTTTTCTTAATAAGAAGTAAGGTCAACATATCCTGGGGATTTGTTCACTTTCATTCTTCAAATTATTACATTCTAATAAAAATAATTCAATTTCTTAAAGGCATAAAGCAGAAGAAAAGTTTATACTTGAATTCTCATACAATATTCATTTTTGTCTATAAATTCCCTCCTTTATACATCACTCTAGAATATGATACAAAATTTAAAAGTTTTCCTGTACACCATGGCATTGTGTTTTTAGCAGTTGGAAACTCAGTGTCAAATAGTTACACCGCATCAATAAACTTTGTACAAAAAAATTATTTTAAAATGTTTAACTTGCCCACCACCTCCAAAGAAGTATTTCCTCTTTAATTTGGTAGAACTGTGCAGAATGAAGGATACGCAGCTTGACTCAGTCCAACTCTGACTTCCTAGATTTGAACTTGAACCAAGTTTTCTTTGAAACTCTCAAGTGTTCAGGGGCACTTTTCACTTTTGGTTCCTGGCTATGATTGGAAGTGGAAATATCCAGAATTAGAACTTGAATACTGAAGTTCCCCACCCTGTCAAGTAGTTCCTACAACACTTGCTAGTTTAGGCCAGGAATAGGAAAACATGACATCAGAGAGTATGTTCTCCAGAGTTCAGTGTAGAAAACTTTGCAACTCATGATCAGCTTCCAAATGAGTGAAACCCATATTGTTTTCGAAATTTGATATTGCTTTTTCTTTTTTATGTTTAAAGAGAATGGTGTTACTCATCTTCATAAATCATTATTTATATTATAATGTCAAACCTAATCTAATATTTATTCATCAATAGTAGAGCCTCAATGGCATAAAATAAAACAAAAAAAATATTAATATTGTATAAAATAAAATCAAAACTCAATGTATGAAACTTTGATGGTGTTTTGAACAAAGATGGAAAATTACCTTGTTCTCTAAGACTCTCAGCAGAAAATTGTTTTTACTCTTTCAATTTCATCATTAGAAGTAATTATAGTAATTCTAATATAAAAAAAAAAAAAACACCTAGAATCGAGTTCATTCTTAAGGAACTCCTCTTAAAATGAATCTCACTTAGTCATAGGTATAGGATAAACTTATGATTATTTAACTTATTTTAAATGTATTTTCTGGAACTTGGTATGTGTCCTTCCTACTTTTGTTATTTTCCTGGCACAATTATTGTGGTTGTATCTATAGTTATATTTCATTTTCAAATTTGATGTTAGAATTTGACCACAGATTTAGTGTATGCCCTCAATACACCAGATCTCTTTGCCCATTAAATGGGAAAACATCCTCTAAAATAGGTCTATGCACATCTCCTGCTGGGTCTCCCTATTATGGAATTTAAGGGTGTGCCAAGAAACTAAGTAATCAAGATAAATTATGTTTTGGATACTTTTTTTAAATGCCAAGAAAGTATGGAAGTATGGAACAATTTCATATTGAACACCACAGCCTTTCTTTGCAATTTCCTTTCCAGGCAACTCCATTTTTCATTTCCTTTATGCTGCTTGAACTGGTCATCAGCTGGATTTGCAAAGGGAAGCCACCAAGTCGCTTGGATGATGCTTTAACATCCATGTCAGCTGGTATTCTGTCTCGGCTTCCAAGGTAAGTTAGATGGTTTAGCAACGATGAATAAATAAAAATAAAATATCAACAACAACAAAAAGCAAATAAACAAATAAAAAACAAACCTGAGCATTTCCAAGAGTGAAGAGGAAAGCACCTGTTATATGTGAACTTGTCAATTCCTATTTCCCCAAAGAATTCGGTTACTGTCATTGTTTACATTTTTGCCATTTTGTTCATCATTATTTTTCCCGGCATTTAAAAAAAGTATCCAAAACATAATTTTTCTTGATTACTGAGTTTTTTGGCACACCCTTAAATTTTGCACCTAAAGTGAATCCTTCACTTGCCTTACTGTAGTTCTAGCCCTAAGTCATATTCTAATTTTCTATTGAAAATTTTATTTTGCTCCAGCATAATTCAAGCAGATAGTTTCCCTGGGCTGCAGACATTCCCCAGGCAAGTCACATAAGGATCTGGACTATTACAAAGTCTCCTAGTCCTACCTCTAGTATGACCTTTTTGGCAGCCAAACATGTCTATCATCTGGATCCAGTAGAAGTGCTTCACAGGTACTGAATTGCTCTGAGAATAAAGTACAAATCCTAATCAACAGAGGGCTTTTTCTCTCTAGCCTTGCTTTTGGTCCCTCCACTTTCCTGCCCCTTTAGGTTCTTTGTTTTGCCTGAAAAGCCATCCAGCTGGCCACCTCCAATTCATTTCTTGGGTCTAACCAAAAGTCACTATCTTCACTCTCCTCAACAAGCCTCATCTGTTTTCCAGCCCTTTCTTAGGCAGCACTTCAGTATTGACCCATGGACTCTTATGATCAACCCAGATTGGTCCCATGAACTCCTGTGCTCACCCCAGGTACATATTATGGCCTGTTTTCCTCCAGGCCTCCCTGCTCACTTGCATACAACTTGAGAGTAAAAGGTGTACTTATCTTATAGATTTATTTCACATGCCTGGAATGGTGCCTGGTGTGTGGTAAAAGTTTGGAAAATAATAATCTTAGCATGTCATGTTGATGACAAAATTGAACAATGAAGGAAGTAAGTAGTAGTAAATAATAAATAACCTGCTTTACAGAAAGAGTAACTTGTGATGTATTAGGGAAGACCCAACGAATGGAGGGCATTTTCATTGCATAAGCATTAACCAAAGCAGCAGAGGTGAAGCCGTCCTCAGAAGCCTATACTCTTTGCTGCTGTGGAATGTTCTCATTTCAGCCTCCCAGGCCTTGCTTCTTTTACTGTTTTAAGAGCTTTACTTTTGACCAGTTCTCATTGCTTTGGAATGTTTCTATGAACCACCCATTGGGAAACTAAGGTGGATTTTTTTTAAAAAATGACCTTACAATTTTAATGTATTTGAGAAAAGGTGAAGTGGCTTCATATAATTTTATAATACAGTCTAGATATAAGTTTAATCTTAAAACATCTCTCAAGTGTTACTCTGAGAAAAGTAGGTTAGATATATAGTAGTAGTAGTAGTAGTAATATTAGTAATAGTGATTCTAAAAAACCACTGGTACAGTTGAACATTGCAGCTAGAATCAGAGGAAGATAGTCTCCAGTTATTTACAGCTAATTCCCAGCTTACCTTACAGATGGATTTAAAATTATAGATAATTTCCTCCATTATACATCTCCTGGGAAAAGAAATGAACATATATGTATACAATATACTCAGGGATATATAGATTTAGATGTAGACCTATTTATTTTAAAAAGTCAGTTTGTGCCAAGTGTGATGGTGACATGCCTGTGATCCTAGTGGCTTGGGAGCCTGAGGTAGGAAGATGCCAGCCTCAGCAATTTAGTGAGGCCCCAAGCAACAAATAGCAAGATCCTGTCTCAAAAATAAAAAGGACTTGGGATGTGGCTCAGTGATTAAGCACCCCTGGGTTCAATCCTCAGTAACTCCCCCACCAAATACATACATACATACATACATACATACATACATACATACATAAAATAAATCCCATGTGTAGCTTATTCTGAAAACAATTAAGTGTACATGTTATTGGAAATCAGAAGGTTGATCAGCTATAAAAATCACATGATAACTGAGAAGAGCCCAGCAGGTGCAATTATGGGTCACATATTTTACTGATTTCAAGTAAAAATGTTAAGAACATAGAGAGGCAGTAAAGTGAATGAATTCAGCATTTCTTTTACTTTTTCAAGTTTGATTTTCACTGTAAATGAAACTAGATTGTTCTCTTTTCATAACATTGTAACTAGTATAAGCACAAATTGTATCCTCAGTACAATATTTCTGCTTAGCAGAAAAGGTACAGAATTATAAAAGTAAACCAAGAATCAAATACATACTTTTACAAAAACACACACAAAAAGGGAACACACTAACTCTATCATCTACACCTGACAGAGAGATTGGGGAAAGGGGAATGGGAGGCGGAAACAGAAGGAAAGAAAGGAACCAAAACAAAAACAAACCCCTCCTTCAGGGATAGAACATGAAGTTCTCTTCCTTTATCCACTACTCACAACACTCCTTAAGCTAATACAAACTATTAACTCCAGTGCCCTTTAAAGAGAAAGGTAAAAGGTTATGAACTTGAATTTGGAGAATATTTTCTATAGCTGTATCTCAAAAATAAATAGCAAAGTGCTCCCCCCACTCCACCCCCGCCATATAAAGAGCAATGTGTGTAGTTTTCTGTTTCGCAACCAATTTCATCTTCCATAACCTTTTACCTTAAAGAGGAAAGCAAATTTTAAAAAGTGAAATTTAAAAATACTTTCTTCTCTTTTTATTTTTGTGCTATCAGACAAAGAGAAGGTGTAAGCAGGAATGGAAAGCTGATTCTCAGTGTCCACTCCACTCAATCCTTTTTCAGGGTGAAAAAAATATGAAGGGGAAGTTGACATCAACTCTTACAACAGTATTTCAGCTGTAGCCACAGCATCAAGGGGAATCCCTGTGCAAATCATTAACAGCTGAGGGTTAGATTAACACAGCATTGATCACATCCTCTCCCAGGGACTAATTTCATTTTCTACGCTAGCAACAAGGACTTGCCACATCCTTAAAATATGTGATTGCTAGAAAAACATTACTATACCATTTGTTAATTCACTCGTGAAGAGCTGTGCTTCGATAATAATTGTAAGTAGGTATGTGGCTTCTGACAAAAAAGGAAGTGGAAATCAAAGTGAACATGTTTTTCTGCTTCGCCATTCATGGAATGGAAATGTTGCATGCAGACTTTGAGGAAAAGCAATGTTTATTTGAAGATCTCAATTAAATGATAATATAAAATTGAAGTGTTATAAAGATTGATAGCATACTTATCACATTTATCAAAAAGAAAAGGCTGCACCTTTCAAATATTTATACAAGGAAAAATATTAACCATGGCCAAGATTATATCTTGTTTACAAGCCTGTAAGTCAGACAGACCATGATCTGTAATAAAAGTCCATCTGTCCTAAGAACCAGATTCTGGGTATTCCTCCATTTGTTTTGCTCTTCTGAAACTTTGCAGGCAGACTTCCTAATCAGAATCTTGTCCTAAATTTATAAATAGATGTTTCTATTTATCATAATTTATCATGGAGATAATCAGCTTTCTGTCATAATTTAGAAGTATAAAAATTAAATTTGATTTAACAAAATAGATACAAAATTTATTTTTAAAAAAATGCTATCTAAAACTTTTGACATATTTTGCTACTGACTTAAATGTTAACGAGTGAAAAATAATCGCATCTTTTTTTTTCTTCTTGTTTAACCAGAACTCAATTTCCAATCCTTCATTAGAGAACGGGGACCTCAATTTGTTACTTCCTTCCAATGTTTCTGCTTCCATAAATTGCATCCTCCCCAGAGAAGTTTTATTCCTGATATAAATATCTACAGTATGTTTGTTTTTAATGGGTTCATTTATTCTGTTGAAACAGCAGATTATAAATCAAATTGCAATAGATTGGAGGGATAATTTAAGTAGGTAAATTTTTAAATAAGTTGGGGACACTCCACTTTTAATATGTATGGGTCGCTGCCAATTTTTAGTATGGAGCTAGCTCCGCAATGTTCAACCATATGTATGCACATTTTTACTGGCCATGCTTGCTATGGAATTTTCCAGTCCTGACAAAAACATTTCAGTTCATAAAAAAAAAAAAAAATTAAAGAGGAGGAAATTAAACTACTTTGAAATACTTTTGACTCCTCAGGGTGGGGCTGGGAAAGTAGAAAAATTGTATACTGGGTTTTATACTACACATTAGCCATAAGGGGCAATGGTACTTTTGGCAACTTCAGACTCTAACAAATGAGTGTTTATCATTTTGGATGATTAATTTAATAAGCAGTATTCACTGTTCAAATAAGAGATAAGTGGATGAAGGTAATGTTTTGAAGAGCACCTTATTATTAATATTAAATATTTATTTGCTCAAAAATAATTATAAATACTTTTAAAGCACCATGTAAGGAAATTTTCATTTAAAAAACTTTTTGGTTTGTTGGTTACATTTTCTGGGAAGAATATCTCATTTCCTCTTGTGTTTCATATTAGAAGACTTATAAGCAGACTTTGTCTTATTAATTATGTAACTTTAAAGATTACTGTGAGACTAACCTCTATGCAGTCTTCTTTGCTCGTTCAATAGAGTAATACAATTTCCTGTAAAGAATATAGTAAATTTATGTTTTCCAAAATATTTATCTCATTGTGTTCATAAAAGATTATAATTTTATGTTTGTAAAAAGAAATTATATTGTGACTATTTTAGAATTGTAATGTAATTTAGCAGTAAGAAATCACTGTACACATGTTATCTTTTCAGAAGGTAGAAATTTTATTATGTATCTTCTATTACTGAGCAAAAATCAATATTCCACTAGATGGAGCAAAAGTGGCAGTAGCTTTATAGAAAGTCAGTGCAAATTTTTGGGTCAGTTTTAAGAGATTTTGAAATAAATATATAAAGAAATTTCTCAGAAAATTATATATATTCAATTATATGTACATATTCATATATTTCAAAATATTCATACTTATTTATCTATTATTCACTAGTGTTTTAAAGAATCTTTTTAATTGGTCCCATTAAATATTCATTTATTTTCTAGCTCACAAGACAAGGCTATTAGAAATAAAAATTTCAAATTCATTTTTGTCACTTTTGCATAATCTGGCTAAATCAGACAGTATAGGCAGTTATGATCATAGTTATTAAGTAGTATAAATTGTTGGATGCCTTGGCATCTGGAAACATAATTCTTATTCTGAGAGTTGCTTTGAAATGCTAACCATTTGCATTGGGAGCATTACATTGTTTCACTTGCTTTTCTTACTGATTAGAGTTAAAGAGTGTCTGAAAGCTAGATAATTTTAGGGCCAATTTATCCTAATGTTCTTGTATCCTAAATTAAACCCCAAGATACTGAAAAGCTGAATGACATGTTCAGTGTCACTTTTCTACTCTTGGTAATGGTAGATTCAGGCTGAAGTGACTTTGAAAACTAATAAAGTTTGAAATTCTCAATTCCCAAGTAATATTTATTTCAACTTTATTGAATATTTTTAATCTCAATATTATAAATGAATTTTATCTAAAAACCGAAGTCATTACTAAATAGCAACTTTGTACCTTAATAAATAGCTTTTTATCCCCCCCCCCCCCCCCCCCCCCCCCCCCCCCCCCCCCCCCCCCCCCCCCCCCCCCCCCCCCCCCCCCCCCCCCCCCCCAGTAACTAAACTTGGACATTACAAAGTTCTAGTAATGAGAGAAAATATTATATAAAACACAAAGAATCATCACACTAGTTAGATAAGTGAGTTACCTTTCATTTGCCAAAAGACATATCTCTGATCTAAGAACACCTCTATTTGGGGGAGTCTATGAAGAAATGGGACAATGGGAGAAGAGCCTGTTTGATTTCAAATGTCTGTTTATATTGAGATCATTATGGAGGCTCACATCCAAACTTAATGCATAAAGAGTATCTAGTATTTGTAATTCCAAGGCCCTGTGCTACCCAATATTCCATCTTTGTGTGATAAAGTAAGCTCATTATGTATATACACTTATGTTTTATAAGCCTTTTTCTCACAGGAAGGGGTTTGGAGAGTTCAAGTTTTAATTCCAGAGTATAGTCGTATGTAGGTTTCAGGTGGATAAGAAGGCAGAGGAATTAGGAGGGGGGGGGGGAGGAAGGAGTTTTGGCTTTGATTCAGGGTCTGGTGGGAACAGTTTTGAGAACGTAGGTGCTATTTCCTGCAATCAAGGACTTTTCAGAGATTGATAATCATTTCCCAGCTGTATCACTTTGGTGAATTGTCTTTAGTTGTGGGCACTGTCTGGTTAGTCTTTCACATGAATAATGGAACAGAATCATATTCATCTTGCTGATAGAAAGGAGGGAATACAACTCCCACAGCTTCTCCCCTCTTTCCCTCACCTTGAAGAAAGTTTGTTTCATGCTAAAGTGTGAAAAAAAAAAGGCTTGACTATACTATGTCAGACATATTTCAACTAGATTTGTGTCAACCCTAATAAGTCAGTTGACAGAGTAATAAATTGGGTGACTGCTCAAGGTCTGGCACCTGTAAAGGAAATAAATAATTCCAATTGCAAGCAGGTTCTATTTAGTTTATAAAAGAAAGTTTTTCAAGGACCCTCTTTTATTGAGATCTTGGTACCTTAATATGTATTTTAGTTGTCATTGGAATTCACAAAGAAGATAGAATTCACAAAGAAGATAGAAAAAAATTTTTAAATGGTAAACATAAGAGAACCCCTATGAGGCAGGTGATTATGTTTGTCCTGTTCAACAACATGCCCTTTGTCTCATGCTGTGCCTAAAACTTAGTGGGCTCCTAATATGAGTTATTTGAAAGACTGAATGAATCCATGGGTGAGTCTGCTTCAATACCATGTACTGAAGTGTACATAACAATCTGTAGATATTTCAACTTTCTGTTGCATTTTCTAAGTTTTAATTTTTTTTGATTCATTTTTTTTTCTATCACTGGTTATCAGGTGTGGATAATTTTGCTCTCCAGGAAACATTTGACAATGTCTGGAAATAATTTTGGTGTCATAAACGATGTGGCCAATGATGGTACTCAAATTAGTGGATAGAAAACAGGGATAAGGCATACATTCTATAGTGCACAGGACAGGCCCTCATACCAAAGGATTATCTGGCCTTAAATGGCAACAGTTTCAAGGTTAAGAAACCCTGCTTTAGAGAAATTATTAGGTTGAACCATAGAAAGTTGATAGTATCTATCATTTTTTGACTAAAACATGAATTTTTATATGGGTAATACTCCAATAATTGTAATCGAGAGCAATTTTAAGATTTCACAGTTTGAGTAAATATTTGTGCAAGACAGTGTCCAACAGCAAACAATTGTTCTGACCAAATAACAATAGCATAAGATGTCAATAGCTTTGGTAATACATGGAGATACCAACTAAGCTAACAGACTTTAAAATAAAATTTCTTTTATTCCTTACCTTGACAAATATCTTTGATAAAAACTTGGAAGGCAGGTCATTAAACCAGTTCTTAGATTCTTCAGAGTTCCAAAATAGAGTGGGAACCCCTGGCTCAGGGTATGCCCTGCCCCATGAAGGATGATACATGCATGGGCTTCTGGTCCCAATTCTGCTTGTCTACATGTCCAAAAACAGCCACGCTTGGCCACCTAGTCAGGTCTAGGAATTGACCACTGTGGAGGTCTGCCCTCAGGAAGACTTTATAATGAAAAGTTCCCAGGGAAGACCTGAAAGCTACTTTATCAGGCGATTGTGGTGTATTCAGAGCATTGCTCAGGTTGGGATTGTGTTAAGGATGATACATTCCTTTGGGTTAAGGACTTCACTCAGGAGCAAAACTTACAGCTATGTAATCTAAAATTTCAAATTGTGTTTTAACATATGACGATGTATAATCCTGCTCAAAATGGTAACCACTTGGCATTTCATGAGTTAGCATATTAATGGTATTTTGAAGTAGCCTAATATTTTGTTTTGTGGAGTAAGTAATAATAACTTGAAACAAAGTACATGAGGTTATTTTAAAGATAGTGAATCATGATTCACTATCTTTAAAATCTTTAAAGTCATATCATAATTGAACTCAAGAATAAAGTGAAAGGCCAAGGCCTCCAAATGACTCAGAAACATGCCAATTCATAGAAACTGGACCTATAAAGAAAAATACTATTAAAATGAGGAATTTTAATAATATAGTATTCTGAGCTGATGGTTTAATTTTTATCTGAAATCATAATGTTTAAGAATTTTCACAGAAAGTTACAAACCAAATTTGTTGTTGGCTTATAACTAAACTTTATTAGGTAAAATGACCACTTTATACTCTAATAATAAAAAGAGAAGGAAACGGCAATTCACTCAAATTTATAAAAGTGATAATAAAGCAAATAGTTATGTCGAATGTGATCTTGAATTTGATCACAGAAATTTTGATCACAGAAAAATTTTAAAATTTCTATATGAAATTAATGTATATTATTTATGTTTTTGAAAGTTATTTAAATAAAAATTTAATAAAATAGATGGCAAGGTGTGGTCTATTATTCATTTTTTATTATTAACTTTTAAAAACAATTATTTTAACTATGCTTATATACATATATTTTAACTATATTTGTATACCTATATATTTGTATTCTCTAACATTCTGAAAGCTCTAATTTAACTGAGATATTGAAATACTATAAGAATACAATATGTGATACTAAGTACAACATCTACAAAATCCTAAATATGTGTGAAAGAGAGGAAGGAGAGAGGAGAGAGAATAGAATTAGAAATAAGACATTTTAATCTGAATATAAATTTTATGAATCAACATACTTGAAGGCAGCAGGCAATTTGCAGATGACTTAAAAATATGCCCTATGTTTTTCTGCCTTTTATACTTCTTTTATAAGCCATATTTACTGTGTTCTTCATTAAAATATAGAAATGACAATCACAAAAAATTAGTCGTTTTTGTCATGTATATTTTGTAGGTGTTCCATGAAAAAGTATTTTAAAGGACATGAAAAAGGAATGGTATCCTGAATTCCATGAAATTTAGAGTGCAAACAACTAGAAGGAAATATCATGAGAATAGTTTTGATACCATGTAGTGAGTCTGTAAAAGAGATGAAATAGCAGGAAGAAGCAGCATAGTGAAATAGTTTAATTTTTACATATAGATATATTAATTAAAAAACGTTTTCTGAAATGTTTTAGGATGATTAGGTACCTACAATGGTGTATAATCATTGCTTGTGAATCTTATTTTCCAGTCTATTTTTCAGGAGCATTGAAGTGACCATTTACATTTATATATGGGAGAACTACAGGTTCTTCAGTTTGCCTTGGGATTCTCCATGGACTTGGTATTTAACCTTCTTAGGAGTTGACTTTGCTTACTACTGGTTCCATCGCATGGCCCATGGTAAGTTCAAATAAAACTTTCTGTTAATTTTTGTTCAAGTGTTTTTGATAAATAGTAAGCATTCAGTAAATATTTGTTGAATTAGTAGTAAATAAATAAATAAATAAAATAGTATATATCATATAAAGATTAATAATAAAATTTAAAATTTAAGTGGGGACAATCTGAAGCTATTTTTCAAGAAAAAGATAAAATTTTTAAAAGTACATTTTCCTCATGATTCTAATTTTTAAAAAATTTAGAACATGATGGTTATGCATTATTTTTTCAATGGATTGCCTTCCATTGTTTCATTACCTTATGCTTTGTAGAGACTACAGATGATTGCTCAGAATGTTAAACCTCTCAATTATGAGGGGTCACTTAGAAAAGCTGTATTGCAGCATGAAATCCTAGGTAACATGCTGTCAGAGTGAGCTTGATTCAATTTCTTGGCAGTACTTTCACATTACAAATGAAAATGCAATCAGCTAGGCATTGGCCATAACGCACTTCAGTGTTACTGTAGGTTAACAAAAATTCTCATTTAATATAAAGCCCTCTTACTGCACTGGTACAATGATTTTGCCTTTTGGGATTCTTAGCTGTACCTTCCAAAGAAATATTTTGCTTTGAAAAGGGAAATGGAAAAGCAAGAACCAGGTTTGGGTCTGAACTTCTATAGGGATAAGTGGGAGTTAAGGATGATTGTAGAACTAAGGTGAGCAAGGAGTCTCTGTGGAGAACTAAGGCATGCCAAAGTAGTTCTGAGGGGAACTGCGGGAAAGTACTAATTTTGCAAAACTACTAAAGAACAGAACTCAGGATTCCAGTGGGTGGTTGGGTTGAGTGGGTGGGGGGAGGAAGGAAGGAAAAGGAAGAAACCTGGAATAATAATAAAAAGTAGATGGGAGATGGAACTAAGAGACCCAGATCAGGGTTATGTGTGTAGGAGTACGTGTGACCACATATCCTTCCCAAGGAAAGGAGAAGGAAATAGGAGGAGCGTGGCTGAGTGTTATGTGTAAGGCTGATGAACCTTAAATATAACATTATTTTTTTAAGCACTTTAAACATGTGCATTTAATGAAATTATAAGAAACGCTAATTTACTGAAACAATTCAAAGTAAATATAAGCTAGAAAAAGAACCTTTGTCTTTGAAAATAAGAGTTCAGCTCCTGACATCATTTCCCTTTACATAAATGCAAGGGAATACTCCCAAGTCCAACAGGATTAAGAATAAAAATGGTTTATGTAGTAATCTATTTGTATTTTATGGCAAAGCAGTAGTTTTCTCCATAAAATGAACTCACTGGCAATCTTCCTCGTATTCTATGCAACAAATGGGTACTTCAGAAAGACTTCACATTGTATTATTTAACAGGAACCTTCTAATAGCATACTGTCCTGTACAGATGTGTTTGTTTGGAAAATCTGCAAATTTGCTTAGTCTTTGAAAACCCATTATAACAGGAAACAAAGACCCAACAAAATATTCCCAAATATAAAACTTTAAAAATATGTTGATTGTAAGTGCTCTTACTTAGGAAAGAGCAATAAAAAAAAAAAAAAAAAACATATTAAAAATGTGGAATCAAGGCTATTTAAAGTATGCTTCCCATTAGAATATTTTGAACTGAATCCAGTGAAGGAGGCAGGCATTTAAAAAAAAAAATTAAAACCCTTCTGGAAAAACACTCACAACCTTCAGGCTATGGAGCGTAATCATAAGTTCAAAGACTTTTGACTTGTAATGGAAAGCTAGTAGGAAAAAAATAAATTAGGTAGTTAAATTGTCAGCCTTCAATATGATAGTTGATTTTAAATTTTACATGCAAATAATAATAAAACATATTAAAATAGCTTATTAGAAATCTATAAATACAAAAGGAAAAGAAAATCTTGCGATATCAGATTTGGTGAGTCTCCAAGATTACTGAGCCCAAACTGAATAATTGGTCAGAATTATTCAACTGAAAAAGTTTCAGTTCCCAAATCCAAATGTCATCTTAAAATATAGCAAGCAAAAAATAAAATATTTTCTGCTTACCATATAAATTTCTTTTCACTATTCTCAATGAAATGATAAAATAAAAACATTCCGTATTTGTAAACATGTTAAATGCTATGAGTTCTGAGGAAAAAATTATGTTATATACTTTTAATTCTGTTTTTACATGCATTTAGATTGTTTCATAACCCAAATCATTGCTAGGTGTTTTGTGTTATTTGTGCTGTTGTCATTGTATGGCATGAAGGTAGCATTTTCTACCCTTCGAGGACAGTTTGATAGCAGTGGAAAAAAAAAAAAAAAACGTATTATAAAATATTTGAACTCCCTATCTATCTCTATGGGAAAAAAAACAGAGCGATGTTTGGAGATGTGTGTGTTCTTTATATTTCATTCCTTTCCCTCTGGAATAAAAAAAAGATATTGTTGATTATTGCAACTGCATACAAAAGCAAGTACATAGATTTCTATGGATTGCTTTGATAACTTTAAAAATGCAAAATAATAAAATTAAATCAGTCTTAAATTTAAAGTAGTTTCTTGCTTGCTTGTCCTCCATTATGTAATGATGCATTATTTGTCTTTGTGCTTCCTGTTAGTCATATTAATTATGTATGTGAACCAGTAAATATTTCAAGGGAATATTTAAAAGTGAATAATTATCCCCGGGGAAGAAAAAGAATAAGGATTCCAGGGTGTTGGTAATAGAGTATCTCTTGCCTTAGATGGTGGTTACATGCGTGTACCAATTGGGATAAGTTCACTGAGTTATTCATGCATGTCAGATTTTATGCACTTTGTCAACATATACTTTAATTCTTAACCTTAGACTGATACATTAGGTAACCAAATTTAGAAATAGGAATAACGAAGTTATGATTTGTGACTGTAAGCATAAACAGATGACTTTACACAGTTTTTGCCTGTATTATTACGTGTAGCCTAACTCAGGGACTGTGAAGACCTTGGCTGAGTAGATCTAGCTGTCTGCTCATGTAAGAAATATGCAATATGAGGGGAAAAAATAAATTTTTGTAGCTTGTTCAACCTGGAGAAAAGCAGGTAGATTCTTTTTCCTAAGGGTGTCACGGAAATGGTTACAACTTATAGAATCAAAAGCCAGGCTATATACTTACGCAGACTGTGTTAGCCTGTGCTAGACAAGCCTGGGCAGGGGGCAGTCTCCATTACTAGCTTCCTTGGCATCTGTCAAGCCAGTATGGTGGCAACTTTTCAGCTTTCATTCTCAGCATAAGAAAGCTGCTCTCAATTTTAGAGGGGCCCTATCTTCATTAAGTCTGTTTCTGTATTGGTTTACACACTCAAGGATGGGGCAGGTATGAGCATGCCAGATATTGGTTCCTCTCCAAACCTACCCTTCTGCTTCCTCCCTTGTGTTGTCAAAGCTGGATACTGTAGCCACTACTCCTTTGCCAGCTTATTTGATGTCAGGCTTTGCCAATTTAATGGGTTGGAGAGACACTGTAAGGCCAGGATTTTGCTTCTATTTTCAGAGGGCTGTTCTTCCTCTGACACTCAGCATACTGTTGTGTACAGAACCTGATACTGTTCACTTCATCCATAGGTGACACCCTCTGTGAAGATTCTCTGCCTTTCAGGGGCCACATCCACTTTCTGGGGCTCCCACACTCTAGCAATTTAACCATCATAAGAGTTCTGGTGGTAGTCACAACCTCTCCAGAGACTCCCAGGTCTTAGACTTGCTGGTGCTTTGTGTGTGCATGGGGGGAGGGGTAGGAGGAAAGGTTCTTCTAAATCTGCAAACACTTGCCTTAGTTCTTTCTCCCTCAGCTTGTAGGCAGTAACTCTGTTTTTCATTTGATACCTCTGTAGCACAGAAATACTGCTCTACTTCTTTTAGTGGTGAACTATAACTTTCATTCTAGTTATAATCCTTTATACTAAGGGCTCCTTATTAAAATTGTTGGTGAGCTTTCTACCCCCTGATTTGACTCTAAATTGGACACAGGCATACTCCAAGTATGTTATATATGATAAAAAAATTAGCATCTACTCCAATAAATCTTTGCTTGTCCACTCTGAGGCATTGATTATGCATTTTGTCTTTAGAACAATTTGTTTAGTTCCCAATTAGGAACCTACATCTATATAATATTTATAAAAATAATCTATAAAATCTTCTCAAACTTCAAATCTTTTACCTGAAAAGTAAATTAGTTAATTCATTTTCTATTCATCTCTGTATCTAAACAAAGCAAGTGATTACAATTTTTGTGTAATTAGTCACAACTTTATTGTGGGTTAAGTAAATGAGCCTCTGTATGTGACTTCTTCAATTTGACATCATACATTCTTTTCTGACTTGTAAATTGAGTTGAATTTAGATCATCCCTTGTTTCCATCATTGTTTAAAAGGAGAAAATAAGCATATGTATTGATGAGAAATTATTTTATCTTGAGATGGTGTCAGGATTGTGGTTTATAATGAAGAATAGATTATTTACATTCCTTTGCACTTGTATTTCTTTTTTAAAATGATACCAGAATCTACTTAAGAATTTTTGTGATTCTTGGCTATATATTATATCTCTTGCTTTATTTTAAAAATTTATTGTGACTTCATTCTTGTTTTATCACTGAGGGTGAAGGGCACTCTGTATTGGCTTAAGTTATTACCATTCTTCTTTTGGCTCCCAGTCTCTGTCAGCTCCTCAAATACAGCCCTTTGAGGGGAAATGATGGTGACATTTTAGTGTATATGTATTTTAAGTGCTTCTACCAACCAATGTTTAACATTAAATATGGGATGGATCCTGTCACTGAAATGAACTCAGAGAACAATGGTTAACACTTCCCATTTCTTAGTGGGAAGAATGATGAGAACCTGCAAGGCAAGTTGGTGGAAATTCTGAGGCTTTCATCAGCGATTCTGAATGATGAGTGCTCCAATGTCACACATGACCTTGGGGTTAAACAACTATAATTGTGACTGAATTTAATGTTGCCATGTTAAAATGGCACAATGAAGAAAGACTACTATGTGAAGTGCTGAAAGAGTACACCAAGTGAAGATTCTAGAATAATCATTGTTCTACTGTCACAAACTTCATTCATACATCCGTTTATTCATGCCTTGCTTTTGTCACAAATATTGAAAACCACTGCTGTTGTATCAACCCTAATCTAGGCAACTGGGATAGCTTGTTTAGTGACAGATGATGTACTCACTGATTGTTTGACTGTGGATCATAGATGCCAAGAATTTATCACAATAATGGTAAGAGAAATATGTAGATGACTATGTAGTGAAATCTAAAACTGATGAAAGAAACTTTGTCCATCTGGTGGTCATCAATTCTTAAATTTCCAAATTTTTGAATATGCTCCAGTGATATGCATAACAACCAATGGGATTCTATTCAGATTATATTCCTGAAATGATGATGCCAGTAAAAGTAATAATAATGCAAATATTATTATTACGGGAGAAGCAATGTACATGATGGCAAAAAGCATAGATTCTGGAGCCAGGTAACCTGAATTCAACTTCTAGTATTGCCACTTATTAACTGAGATTTGGGGCAGGGTAATATGTGTCTTAGTGTCCTCATCTAGATGATGATGATGATAATAATAATAATAGTATACACACAGTAAAATTTCAAGGAAGTTTAAAAGAGGAAAACTTAAGAATGTGACTGATATATGGTAAATATTATATGTGTTACTATTTATTTTGAATTGATGTTTATTATAGCATTAGGGACTGGATCATGTGCTCTATATTAAATCATGACCCATTCTATCATTATTTACTAGAACATCCCCATAAAGTATGCCTCAGTCATTGGTAAGAGATCCAGTGAGCCTCTACTATACATTAGGGTGTCTTGTAGTTGCTGGGGATACAGCAGTGAACAGTGAATGATATTGTTACAGAGATCGTATCCTGATGAGGGAAGGCGGCTTCTGATGTGGTGTGTATGTTGTAGCAGGATAAAAAGTGGTGAGGTGTGCTATGGAATAGCTGGTGACGGCCCCTGTGGTCTTCCCAGACCTCCACTGGGCCTTAGTCAGGAGGTGCCATTCTGGTGGAAACTGGAATAAGGTGAAGAAAATAGCATATGCAAATATGAGGGAAGAGCTTTGTAGACAGAAGAACCTGCAGGTGCAGCGTGTTTCAGAAGTGAATATGTTTGGTACTCTTGAGAAATTACATGTGGAGGACACAAGTGCAAATCTTTATAAAAGAAGTTAGGGAAGATCAGAGTTTTGTAGATCGGCCATAATAAAACTAGAAAGTCAATCCCCAGACTCACTACCTACCTATCTTCTGACATACTTATTTTGGGTATAATGTGAAGTTATTGGGAGGACTTTAAGAAGAGGAATGACATTCATTCATTTAAGAAACATTTATCTAAGACCTACCAAATGCTTTCACTTGTATAGATATGTGACATCCTCAGAACTGAAAAAGTCTTGTGAAATTTCCTGCCCCAATGACCAGATGAATAAGATTAATATTCGTAATGTGCAATAAAATTAATAAAATAGCTTTTAGAAGTAGTGTTAGATTAGTGTGGTTGATAATTTTATACAGAATGGTCCAGAATGCTTATCTGATGAAGTGATGTTTCAGCATAGAACTTTTTGTACAGTGAAAGAATAATACTATATATACAGATTTTTTTGGTAATATTAAGGACTTATACATAATGAGTTGACAACCTAGAGAGTTATTTTATTATGATTATGTTAAGTACATTCATATTTTTTTAAAAGTTCATATGCCAACTTAAAAGGCTTTATCTTAGATTATGGTGCCAACCACAGACTTGGTAGAAATTGGTCAGATTCCGGATATATTTTGAAGGTAATACTAGAAGGGGTTGCTAATATTTAGAATTATGAGTTGTGAAAGAAAAAAATAAATTACAACTGCCTCAAAATTTGGCTTGATCAAATGAGTGCATAGTGCTATCCATTGGGAGGGAAGACATTGATTATTGAGCAGGCTGAGGGATAGGGAATGGTGCCAGGCATTTATTTATCAGTTTTATTAGACCCTTTTTATACAGAAGGAAAAGGGGATCAAAAAGTTAAGCAATATGCCACAAAGCTAATAACTTTTTGTGCTTGTTTAAAGTGCCCTTTAGTGTTACCAAAGATATGTGCTGTAAAAGAGGAGAACGAGTCTTGCATCCATTGTGATCAATTTCTGAACAAAGTAAATTATTTAGGGCCAGGATGAACTGTATGGAGGACTCACAGATGACTTCATGCAGCTTACCATTCCTAAGAGTTTGGCCTTTTGGCTTCACTTCACTCCACAAGATAGTAGCTTTCTTTTCTTCCACAGCAGGACATTTAAGCTGAGATTGGTTGTTTTGTTGAGTGTTTTGGAAATTTTGCTGCTTCAAGAGGTAAGAAAAAACAAGATATTTATTTGCTCATTATCCTGGAGACTGGAATTTTCCGATCAAGATGGCTGGTTTCTTCAGAGGCATCTGTCCTTGACTTACAGATTGTCATTGTTCCACTGTTTCCTCTTGTGAGCTTTCTTAGTATGTCTCTGTCTTGGTACTCTCTTTTTATGAGGACATGACTGGTCATACTGGTTTAAGACCTACTCTAATGACCTTATTTTAACTTAGTTACCTAAGAGACCCTA
This sequence comes from Tamias sibiricus, assembly GCA_025594165.1. Lineage (NCBI taxonomy): Eukaryota > Metazoa > Chordata > Mammalia > Rodentia > Sciuridae > Tamias > Tamias sibiricus. The sequence goes on from CM046664.1 coordinate 74,457,018, forward strand.
TGCCCAAATACAGTCATGTTGTGAGGTACTGGGGTTTGACTTCAACATACACATTCTTAGAATACACCATTTGCCTCATAACAACAACCTACCTGACTCAGGAAACCGTATTGTTCTTTGTCCCTCATCATATAGAGAGCTGTTTCATTGACCTCAAGAAGAGGATGTATTTAGTGAAAAAAAGGCACAGTGTGAGTCAGAGACTTTTAGTTCTCAATCTATTTAGTCTTTCTGAAGCTCTCCTTCCTCATTTGTGAATTAGAGTAATAATCCTTTCATTTTTAGTGTGTTTATTAAAGTGCTATATATTTTCTTGCTATTTTTCCTAAAACTTTGTAAATACTGGAAGTTATTCCTCCATGTTTGTCCAAATTATGAATTAAATACTTTAAAAAGTCCAATTTATTCATTAGAAAATTTTTATTTTTTCAAGTTTGCTTAATTTCCTAGTCTATTTTTTTCAAAACCCAACAAGACTCATGTTACTTCATTTTATAATATGTTTCTTGGAATTCTTATTCATTTATTATGAATGTAGAAATAGGGAGAGTGCCTTGTGAATTTACCTAATGATGATATAAAAAATAGGAATGACTTCTTTTCTTATTCCATGTCTATAAAATGTGCAGAGTAAAAGCACAAGTGGGAAAAATGTAGAAAGTGAAAGATTTATCAATATGCATCCCCTAGAGACAGCATCTATACTTATAAAGTAAAAGAGTAAACCCTGAAGGCAGACTGCCTGTATCTCAATCCTAGCTGTACTACTTCCTAATGGTGTCATATTGACCAAAATACGTCTTGTCTTTGTGTTTCCTTATTCCTGAGAGGCAAATTACAATAGTGTAAGCTTCACAGGTTTATTGTGTGGGCTAAGTGAATTAAATTGAGAAAATAGGGCAGATTATGACATATAATGAGTGAAAAATAAGTATTATTGCTTTCTGGCCTCTGTTTAAATAATGAATATAGTAAAATAAAATATAAAAATGTCATGTTTTCTTTAAGTGATAGTGGATATACCTTAGTAGTTAAAAAAATTATCTTACTGAAATGCATGGTTAAGTTTATTTATTCTTATGCAGTTTTTCTCATTGTTAGCTGGAGATAATAATTGTACTTTATAAGGGATCTTGTAGCATATAATTTTATCATTAGGTATATGTACATGTGTCAGTAACATAAAACTAGAGAACTCAGATTACACAAAGCAAATCATACACCAAATTTAATGAAATCATCTCTGTCTTTAATAAGATGCATGCAGAAGAAAATGAACATTTCAGGTCAAACCACAGATATATATAGACAAGAGAGATGAGTCAGAGTGTGTTTCAGGCTTGCACTTTCATGACATGGTAATAACAGTCTTTCATTGGATAAACAGTTGTCCACTATGATAAATAAAATTACAATGTACTGCCGGACACGGTGGCGCACGCCTGTAATCCACTTGGGAGGCTGAGGCAGGAGGATCCTGAGTTCAAAGCCAGCCTCAGCAATGGCAAGGCACTTAGCAACTCAGTGAGACCCTGTCTATAATAAAATACAAAAAAAGGGCTGGGGATGTGGCCCAGTGGTGAGTGCCCCTGAGTTCAATCCCTAGTACCAAAAAAAAAAAAAAAAAAAAAAAAAAAAAAAAAAAGAAAGAAAGAAAGAAAGAAAGAAAATTACAATGTACTTTTATTTAAAAAAATCTTACTTTTCTTCAAGTGTATAGTATGTAATTTGAATTTTTTTGTTTTTTTTTTTTTTTTTTTTTTTTTTTTTTGGTAGCTCAAATTTGTCCATGTTCCTTTATTTCAAAGTCTTCAAAGTTTTTATTTGACAATTTTAAAATATTGAAAGATTTCGGAACAAAGCCCATTAGAATTTGTACATTTATCTGCATGTTAAAATTTCTTTTGTTGCTTTTTCAGCTTAATTATTAGCCTGTCACAAAACTCCTTTTCCAGAATAGAGATTAAAATCTCTTTTCCAGAACCAAGAAAATTACTTGGAAAAAAATTACTAAAACAGATTTGTTCTTTCTTCTTACACTAATAGGTAATTTGATTTCATCCTTTTTTATAAATTAAAGTCTTATGCTTCTTAAAATGCCTTCCAAAATTTAATTTTGTGTCATAGGCATTTGTAGAGTGTGTATATAGCTTTTTTCCTCTCCATATTCACAAATCAAAATACAAAACTCCTGCAACTGTGTATGATCACAATACGTAGCTTGTGCTACATCATCTTTTTAAACTAATGTTCAATGCCAGCTTTGTGCTTTGGGACTGTTTAAAGCATTGAAGAAGACACATCCTCCATGAGCAGTGCTTATCCTGTGAGTTAAACAAACAGTGCAGAGGAGCCCAGAAAAATACACCAGATATGCAGGTGGTAGTTAAATCAACAAGAAATCATATTTCATCAGTATTAGGTTTCATTAGTAGTGATCTTTTTTACTTTAGAAATATACTAATAGAATGGGAAAATATGTCATTATGAAAGATTTGGTGGGCTCCACGATGGTGGTAACACTGCTTAGGAACTAAGTAAAAGGACCAAGTGAACTGTAAAGCACAAAATGAAATGCTCAGGAAGTATAAAACAAAGAAGAATGTAAACGAGGTTAGGTGGAGTATATGTGAGTGGAGGCAGTGACATATAAATCAAATTTACAGCAATATCTGTAAAACAAATATTAACATTTTCACAAAAAAGAATAGTTTGTGCAATCCTAATATAAAATAAACCAGATAATGGCAATATAGGCACATAACTTACCATCACAGCTTAAACTTGACTAAATAAATATCAGAAGATGAAGTGAGAAATGAAGAGATAGATATAGTTATTAATGTGAAGAAAAGAGATTGATGAATATTTAATGAGAATGGAGATAAATGAGGATAGGTCAAAGGTAAAAAACTATTTGAGCACAGCAGATCAGGAACTCCTGGGAAGGACCATACACATAACTTAGATCTTAAGTATCCAACATGTTTTAGTGACTCTCAAGACATATTTCAATGTGCACAAATCATTACCCTAAGTACATATATGAAGCCTTGAATGGTGTGACTCTACTTTGTGAACAAACAGAGACATGAAAAATTGTGCTCTATGTGTGTACTATGAATTGAAATGCATTCTGCTGTCATGTATAACAAATTAGAGTAAATAAATAAATTTTTAAAAAAAAGAACTTAAGGATCTCACTCTGATGGGTTTTACCAAAAGCTGAAGATGAGGGGGAAACATGAATTTCACTGAATTTGAAACATAAGGAACTTGTGTACAGTTGACAAGACAGCTTGACATTTTCAATTCCTGAGGAACTACAGATTTTTCATTCTTCACTGGAATCAGGTATAGTAAAATGAATTATCTGTAACTATACGGAGACCAAACAAGAACCAAATCCTCCTGTCTTGTTATGCATTAAAACTTGCTACTCTATGAAATAATATGAGCAATTAACTACATTTATTGAATTCTAACTAGGTATTTTGGATGCTTTGTTTATATTTTCATCTTAATTTGAAAAACAACGTGTTTTTTTTAATCACATAACTTTTAACAAAAGAAACTAAAGCAAAGAAAGTTAAGTAACACCCAATTCTCTTTTTTAATTTTTTAAAAAATATTTTTATTTATTTGCTTTAGTTGTACACAACACGTTTTATTTAATGCGTTTTATTTGTATGTGGTGCTGAAGATTGAACCCGGGTCGCCCACGCGCTAGGCGAGTGCTCTACCGCTGAGCCACAATCCCAGCCCAACACCCAATTCTTAAGAGCTGATTTGCCAGATTTGTTGCCTTGAGGCCATTGATCTCTAAACCTAAGTGCTTTTCCATTTCTTTAGACTCTCAGTAAAATTAAAAATTTTCACTAAATGCAGCACATACTGATATCATCATTTAAATCTTTTAGGTAATATATAAATTGACATATAAATTCCCAAATATTTTGGCAGGAAACAAAATTTGAATGTAATGGTTTGGTTAAGTTGTCAAAAAACCCTTTGAATGTTAAAGATTAAGTACATCACTCTCTTCCTGTTCTCCCAAGCAGTACATCATAGTCCTCTCAAGCCCAGAGCACAGATTCTTATTGATTGACCTGTGTAGTGGCTGGGCATTAGAATCATTTTTGGAAGCTTTCAAAAATATTGATATTTAGGCTATAAATAGAACCACTTAAATTAGAATGTCTGATGTGGGTCCTAGGCTTAGTTTTTTTTTTTTTTTTTTTAATTGCCATTAATGTCATTTTAGGTTTTCCAGTTATTTTAATGTGTAGTCCAAATTGAGTAGTACTAACCACTCATTGAAGATTATCTACAGATGAAGCAAACAACATGTTAGCTCTTTGGAAGATTAATTAACAGTAATATTTAAATATGATGGATTGATGGGTAGATAATTAATTTTGTGTTTATGTGTTTATGTATATTTGCATGATTTATATGTACATGGAAACAAAACTATACCATCAAATGCTGCATGATATATCCCAACATAATAACACTTTTCTTAAAAAACAAAACTTATACATAAGAAATTGAACAATAAATCTATTTTATCATCTAATATTCCTGATCCATATTTTTAATTCTCTAAATTTAGCCAAGGATATCTTTTAATTAAATTTTTAATTAAATCACATCAATGATTACCCACAGGGTTTGTCTACTTATTTCTTCAGTCATTTTGTGTCTTTAAGTTGATGATATCACCCTACAATTTTGTGCCATGTATTTCTAAAGAACCCAGGACAGTTATAAAATAGTTCACATTCTAAACTTCTCTGGCTATTCCCTCTAGTGTTATCATCTGTTTTCTGAATGCCCAGAAGACTGTGTTATCTAAACTAAATTGATTAGATTCAGGTTAAATATTTTTTGGCAAGAGAAATTCCTAAGTGATATTAATTGTTTTAAGTCAGGATGCCCATAACACAGTTTGCCTTATATTTAATTTTATAATATATAATTATATCTGAATACTATTATTATAATACATTATGTCATATAATAATTATATATTATCTGTATGACAAATTTTTAGAAAAAAAGTTGCATATTCAAACTGATTCACTAACCTAAGGAAAATATAAATTTCCTATATAAATATAAATTTCCTACAAATCATGAAAGAATTCAATGAGCTGTCAAAAATTAGCATTTTTGTAAATAATCAATCAGTCTATATTTTGGTGTGTTTCTGTCTGATTTCCATCAAAAGTTTCATAATGATTTTAGTCTCCATTTTTGAAAAATATTGGAATCAATTATTGGGCTGGGATTGCAAAATGATTTTTTTTAAATATATTATTCCTCTACAACTATTAGCCAGCATTTTTCTGTTAGTTGTAGTGAACAGAGCCAGAGTAAGTATACATGTACATGCACATGTATATGTATATCTAATTTAGAATTGATATTTCAAATTTAAGTTAATATTTTAGCATTTTGCTTTTAATTTTTCTTATTTGTATTTCTATTCTGTAATACTGAAAATACTAATTTTTAATAATATTGATATATTCAATCATTGGTGATATGCAGTTTACAAATTTTTAACAATAATATGAAGTAGAAAGCTTACTAATAAGAGTTTAACATTTCTTTTCAGTTTTGTTTTTCTGTTACAGTATATCTCACTGCATATTAGTCAGAAGTATTTAAAAGTTATATGAATTTTTTTTCTAGTTATTGTAACAATTTGATAATGTAGTTAAATTAATTTGTTTTGATTCAATTATTCTTATTCTCTTTATTTTGAGAAGTATGTACATAAAATAATCAAAAGCATATAAAATATGTACTCAGACATTGCTACATTCCTCATCCCTAATAAACCTCATTATGGTTTAATATAGTTGATCATTTTATACGTTGAATGCTTCATTATGTTTTATTATTCCTGTGTCTTAATACAATATAAAAAGTGCACACATACAAACACATACACACCAATAGATTAGTTTCTTAATTATCCTATTCTTATTTCTTGTTGCCTTTTTACAATTATTGAGTTGTGCTAGTGACTTATACTAATTATAACACTTAAATATATGATTCTGTCAAGTTTGACTTTATATATTTTTAGGTTATGATAATAGGTGCATACATATTTGAAATTATTATATTTTGTGAATGAGTTGAAAATTTTAACATTATGAAAAATTTTTAACATTTTTACCTTTAAAGTATAGTTATTCTCCTTTGGGGTTTCAACTATCTGCTTCCTGTATTCTAATTGTATTTACTTTGCAAAAATATTAAAGATGCTTGTTTTAAAACTGTAGACAGTCAGTGTATGTTCTCTCACATGAGGACTTTTACTCTTTATTCTGTAAAAGCCAATGTTTTTGAAGCACATGCCCCTCACCCTGCCATCCTGCTTTCTCCCGAGTCAGATGGAATTCAGACTGCTTATTTTTATACTTACTGATATCCTGGGGAAAAGGTAAAAAAGAGTTTATAAAACCTGAACAACAACAACAAAAAAGATGGAACTCTTTCAATTCTCCCATGGGCTGAATCTCCTTTGAAATAACTTACAGTCTTTGGTTATACAGAAGGAAATGATGAGTGGGGCGACACGTCCAGATGTGTGCTCAGCAGATGTATAAAGTTACATTTCCAAAGACAAGAGTGCAATACCTGTGTCTTCAGAGAGGAAGTTGTAAATAGTAAACATGTAACTCAGCTATCAGGTATAATCTGACTTCATATGATTTTCAAAGTAACTGATTCTTTTTCAAAGGAACAGTTTTTCATTTCTTTCAACCATTTAGCAGTGAATTAAAAATCCTTATTGTGTAAAACCAGTTTTAAAAATGATCATAAACTGAATTAAATCAAGTGAAGACTTATAAAATGATATATCTTGGTGTACCATCTTTAATATATGGACGAATATTTTCAATAAATTTATTTTTACAATAAAATGGAAATAACTTTAAAATTTGTTTTACTTAATGTATACCTAGGATTTCTTGTTTTGTCTCCTCCTCCTCCTTTTCTTCTTCCTCCTCTTTTTTCTCCTCCTTTTTCTTCTTCTTTGGTCTTTAGAGTGTGCAATACTTCTTGTCATTATTTTAAAAATTATGTTGTTTGGTCTTTGCCTAGTTACTTTATTATTTTTGATTTTATGTTTTACTTGACGTAAAGTTATATAAATTTTTTTTGCAGAGTAAGATATTTTAGAATATGTATACATGTTGGAATGGCTCAATTGTCTAATCAAAATATGTATTACTTCATATACTATTTTTGCAGCCAGGACACTTAAAATCTACTCTTTCAGTGATTTTCAAAATACATTATTATTAATTATAGTCACCATTTTGTGTAACAAATCTCCTGAACTTCTTCCTCCTATTAATCTGGAATTTTCTTTTCTTTGACCAACCTGTCAACAATGCCTTGTGAGCCCCTCTCAAGCACCACCGTACTCTTCACTGTGTTTATGCTTACTTCTCATATGGTCCTACACATCACAGACTAAAGCCACTCAGGAAACCACTGAAGAGAAATAACACAATAACTCCATTGCTTATAAGGTCTTCAGAGCAGTGTCATTCTTTAGCAGTTTATTTCTTAATTCTTTTAGGAACTAATATGAATAATATCTTAAAATACAAAACAAGAATAACAGTCTTTTCTATATGAGAGAGCTACTGGAATACTACAAAGAATGTTCTACTTTGAGATAGAGATAGTCCTCATCCTAATATTGATTTATATACAGTGAAATATTCTTTTATGCTGTACATGGTTACCATGCCTTACATGTTTCTGAGAAGCCAAAACACACATCCTTGGGAATGACAACAAAGAACATCCTAATTCTGGGGATTTGAAAGGGCTTTGGGATTTGAATTTGACACTTCTTTGGCTGAGCTCCAACATACAACTGAATTAGGGAGAAGAAAGGAGCCATTTGGTTTTGTATTTTCCTAAAGTTCATGCAGTTCTGGGGATAAATATTATGTCCAAAGTGAAAGTATGATAACTTTCTCAGATAATAGGAAGTAAATTCAAAGCAAATTCAGTAGGAAGCCTTTAATAAATAGAAAGTTGTCAGTGGAAATTCTCTGGAGAGTTAGGCTAGGGTGAAACATAGCAGTAGTCTCAGGAGCATAAGCAGACAGAAAATGATTTCTCACATTAAAAGAGTGACTTTAAAAGTCACAGCACTTATTTTCCATCCTTTGTAAATGTACTCAATGGAAGAACTACTTCTCTAGGGTTTAACTTCAGTGATTAATGAACAGGGGAAGAAGAGAAAAGAGAAATTCCAGAAAGAAGAAGCTAACATTGCATAAGGCATTGAGTGACTCATTTGTGGCCTCCCGATCCTACCATATCTGTGGCTTCTCTCCTTTTATTTGTATATTAGTGCAGAGATAGAGAGGAGAGGATAATGAGGAACCTGCCCAAAAGTTGACCTATCTCCAGAAAAGTTTTCACACTTCAACAAATGATTTGTTTCTCCAAAAAGGAAGAGATTCTAAGTAGAAGGGATAATTTACTTATTCATGCAAAATACACCACTAGAGCTGTTTCTTTGATTCCCTCCCTGATATTATGTAGTTATTCATAGGACAATTATTTTAATTATAATATAAATTTATTTTCACTTACTCATATGCTCTTTCAAGTAATTAGTTTGCTTTCTAGGTTTTTAGATGCCCTTTGATTTCAGAAAGGTAGTGTCGTGTGGAGGATTACAAGAGAAGTTTAATGTTAGACATGATTTCAAATGCTGAGTTCATCATTTATAAATTACTGTGAGCCTGTATAAATTATGTATCCAAATCTCAATTTTATTTGCAAAATGGACACATATATACTTATCCAAAGGTAGTTTGATTAAATAAAATAATTATATGTTCAGTGACTGTTAGCAGATTACTATCGATGGTAGTTATTTTAATTATTATTCATAAAAGAAACAGGTAGGTAGAAACTATTCTAGAATCCATAAATATATAGTGCTAATTGATTAAGGTACTTCACTTTGCTGACACCATACTCAACCTCTGATCCTTTCTTGACAGCAAAAAGAAAAACAAGATAAGTCAAAAAGAGAAGGTTAAGTAGAGATAGTGAGCCACAAGTTCACAAGGTCATTTTGGATATGTGAAGTGGAGAGATCTATTAACCTCCACCTCCAGTAGAAGTGTTGAGTAGGAAGTTGGACCTCAGACTGGCATGTGGGAAACAGGCCTCCCTGGAGCTATACATTTGTGCAACTCTGTGGTGTTGATGGCAATAAAAACCATGGAGAGACTGAGATCCCAAGAAATGAAAGAAAACACACTCCAAAGCTTGTCCCAGTATTGTCCCAATTTGGAGGGGTGGAGGTGTTACTAGGAGAAACCAGAAACTTAGATTAGGAAGCAGCATTTTAAAAAATGACAGGAGAGTGGTAGTTCAGGTCTCTGAAAGAAGTAAAGAATGTGTGTCAGGAAGAAGGGAATGGTCCACCATGTAAAATACTACTTAAGGAATGGAAGGCCAAGTTATAGGGTCAGACTTCCCCTCTGATGATAATCAAAACTGCTGGGTGAAATATGAAACTGTCTTAGTAGCTTCAGAGAAATGTCAAAATAGTGAGGAATCACCAGGCCAAATCTTAAAGATACTGAGAACCAAAAATTAAGGTTACACTTCAATCCGTGTTTATTGTATGGGCATCTGACAATCCTACAGAGACAGGTATGAAAATCAAGGGTGATTTTCATTGTCTTGGAGACTAGTGGGTGGTGGAAGTAAAAGTTGAGGGTCAGCCCAGGATGAGGAGTTTATTAGTTGAGAACTCAAAAGTTAAGGGTCAAATATGAGAGAATGCTCTCATGCACACTCCTACCAGAATGTAGGGGAAATTGTCTTAATCTTGGGGAGATGGAGAAAACAAAGAAAAGCAGAAATAAATCCAGCCTCTGAGAGTTTATAAATCAAACACCAGCCTAAACAGATAATTATAGCCAAGATGTACCATGTCATGTCTATCCAAAACATTTCAAGACATGAATGTATGTGGTTTTGAAGTGGGGCTCTATGGACCTGACAAAATACCTCTGGAAAAATAGGGATGCTCATCTGTGTTTAAATAATTTTTCAACTGCAATGACCAACACACATCAAAGAACATCAGGTACACAGTGAATTAAGCAATTATGTTTGTCTAGCAGCAAAAACAACAGACAAATTAAACTCATTCAGATTGAAAAGGCAACAGACACAGGAGAAGTATTTAATATGTTTAAAGAAAGAAAATAAAATCTTACATATGAGTAGATTAAAAAACAATTTTAAGCAGCATTACAGATTTATAAAACAAAGAAATAGAAGTTTTAGAAATGAAAAATGTTAAAATTAAATCTTAAAAACTGAGTACTCAGATTTGATAAGATTTTGTAGAGCAGAAGAGAAAATTTCCGTAGAGTAGATCAAAAGAAATGATTCAGAATGTAGTATGGAGGGGGCAAAACATGGAAAATATTGAATAAAGATAAGAAGAATAAAGAGAGCGAAACCTCAACCTCAAGCATGTTGAGTAGTATTAGTTCTCTATGACTCCATTGTCCCTGAGTTAATTCCAATAGTATTCATACACACACACGCACACACACACACACACACACACACACACACACACACATACATACTATCTAGGATGGTGTTCTCTCACTCTCTACACACACACACACACACACACACACACACACACACAGAATCTATCTAGGATGGTGTTCTCAGAAAAGGTTTTCTAAGACTTTTTCTATTTCAATAATAATTTCATGAAAAACACCATCCTAGATAGTAAATAATAACAATGTTCTAAGCAACATTATTTGAGCTACTCCAAGTGATCAGTTCTACTAAAGGTGTGGGCACAACTCTAGTATATGTATTTCTCAATCAAAAAGAAGAAAGATTTGATTTCATCATCAGTAATTAATAATGAGAAAATATCAGTGATTTTTCCTACTTTTTTTTTTTTTTTTTAAAGGCAACACAAAAGAGATCCGAAAATTTAAACGGCATGAGCTGGTGGATAATTCTGATTCTGTAACATTTGTATAAGGGACACATCCTGCTACAATATGAACGATATTTAAGTTACTAAATTTATTTTTTATGTTCATTTCTTCTCCATCTCCCTCCTCTCCTTTCTCTCATCCCCCATCCTCTCCTCTTTTCGTCTCTCCTTTTCATCCTTTGGCTTAGAGAACAGAAATTTATTTTCTCATGATTCTGGAAACTATAAGGTCAAGATCAAGGTGCCTGAAGGTTTGACTTAATTTTGAGGACTATCTCCTTGACTTATAGATGGTTATCTTCTTCCTTGCTTTTATGTCTTTTGCTCTGTACACATGCAGGTGTGTCTGTGCCAAATTTCCTGTTATTTTTATTTTTAAATTCATTTTGAAAAGTTTCAGCTTTGTTGAATTCTAATTACCAAATAAAATTGCATATATTCAAAAGCTATATTGATAATACGTTTGATGTATACTTTGTGAGATGATTAGCACAATCAAGCTAAATATCCATCTCCTCACAGAATTACTTTATGAGGAATGAGGATATTTGAAATCTACTCTCTTAGCAAACTTCCAGTATACAATACTTTATTATTAGTCGTGATCACCATGCTGTACATTTGGTTTCCAGAACTCACCTTCAGGTTTGTACTCTTTTACTAGTATCTTCCCATTTTCCTCATCCTTCTACCTCTGGCAAACACCATTCTACTCTCCTAGTATTTGGCTCCTTTAGCTTCCATATGTAAGTGACAGCATGAAATATTTTTTCTTTCTTTATCTGACTTATTTAACTTAATGTTAATTTCACCCATGTTATTGCAAATAGCAGGATCTTCTTTATAAAGGTGAATGATAGAAAATATTAGGAAATATTGAGTCTATGTTAAACATGACCAGACCTTCTTTTATTATTCTATAAACAATATAGTATAACAACTATTTGTAAGCATTTACATTGCATTAGGTATTTTAAGTAATCCAGAGATGGTTTAAAGTGTATGGGAGGATGTGCATAGATTATATATAAATACCAGGGCATTTCACATAAGGATTTGAACATTAGAGCATCCAGTCTCCCATAGATACTGAGGGACAACTGCATATCACAATTTTTTGTCCATTCATGTATAAATGGGAACTTAGGTTGTTTCCATATATTGGCTATTGTGAATAATGTTATAATAAATAGAAATATATATCTTTCTTTTAAGTACTGATTTTGGCTCTTTTGTTATAAACCTAGAAGATGGATTGCTGGATCTTATGGTGGCTAGCTCTACTTGTCCTTGAGAAACCACCATACCATTTTCATACAGGCATTAAAACTTTGCATTCCTATTGTGTGTGCTGCAATTTCCTTTTCTCCATGCTCTTGCCAATAATTTCCTATTGTCTTTTTGATAATAGCCATCCCAACACCATCTCAACTAATGATGTGCATTTTCCCTGATAATTAGTGATGTTGAGCACTTCGTCATATGCTTTTTAGCCATTTGTATGTCTTTGAAAATATTTCTATTCAGGATTTTTCCTATTGAGTAGCTTCTGTACACAAGTGCATTATATGTTTTGGATACTACCCTTTTATTAGATATCTTTTTTCCCATTCTCTTTGTTGCCTTTTCATTTTGTTAATTGTTTGCTGTGTAGAAGCTTTGTAGTTTGTCCTATTTGCTTCTTTTTGCTATTGTTGCCTGAGTGTTTAGAGTCATTTCCAAAAAAAGCATTGCTAAGGTGGAAGTTAGTGAGCTTATCAGTTTTTTTTGTTGGGGGAATTTTCAGTTTCTGATCTTATGTTTAAGTTTTTAATCCATTTTAGTTGATTTTCATATATAGAATAAGATAATGGTCCAATTTTTTTCTTTTGCATATGCATATCCAATTTTCCCAGCACTACTCATTGAAGAGACTAACCTTGCCTCCACACATATTGTTAAATTTTCTTTGGCCACATGTTATTAGGTTTCTTTCTGGGATCTTTATTCTGCTCCACTAATCTACATATGTATGTTTTCAGATCATATAACACTGTTTGTATTCATTCTCTTACTCAATAGTCTCTATTTTCTCATAGGTAAATAACTTAATCTTCCAATGTTCCATTTTTCTTGCTTTACTTTTATCATATAAACATTGGAAACAATAATACTAGTCCCTTTCATCTGATTGGATCTGGTTCCCTGTAAATCTCAAGTGAGGCAAATTATGCCAGACTTTTAAGAGCTATAAATTGTAAATGATAATTACTTGCAGAGCTTCTGAAGTTCCTCTAAGCAATGTTTTCATGCCAGTTTTTAGCATTTTGGACTATATTTACTTTTATTAGATGTTTTTAAAATAAGCTAAATAATCTAGGAAAATTATCTATATTTAATTATGTTTACATGAATGGTATGCATTAAGGTATTTTTCCTTAAAAAATTAAATATATTAAGGTACATTAAATTTTCATACTTTATTACATACATGACTTAAGGAAACAGAAAGATAACAAAAATATAGTTCACTTTTATTCTTTAATTTATAAAAAGAGAGAGGCTAAATACAATTTCAAACCTAGTAAAGGTGAAGGTTGAGAACTGACAAAAATCTGCTGTTGTGTGGAATGCACATCATCCATGCAGTATTGTTAGTGATCTTTACTTGGCATCTGTATCTCTTCCTTTTCCTGACTGAGTTAAATCTTGTAACCGTATTCTTATCTGTTTTTTTTTTTTTCTTTTTTTCCTCCTTGCATGTGTTTATCACACACTTCCTTATAGAACATGTAAGACAGATGAAAGAGAATTTTTATTAGAAGGAGCAGTTGCACCAAACAAATGCATTTCAATAATTTCATTGTTTACAAAAATAAATAAATAAGCAGCACACTATGGATTCTAATTTTTCAAAGAAAAGAGGAAGTTATCCTACCATTGGCAACTTGGAGTCCTGATTCATTACAGCTGAATATAAATGCTTTTACTACTTCCCAGAAAATGAAAAAATCACAGAATAACTGCATTAATTCCTCCAAATTTTGCACAATTTTGTTTGCTAAGTATTAATTCTACATGTATTTCACCCCCCAACAATCATTATTATCCCAAAGAATTAATATTCATTTTGTTTAGCCACTTATTTGCATATTACAGAGACTTACTTTCTTTTTGCATTATTTTTTTTGCTTCTCTGGTATAATTTAACTTCCTGAAAAATCTCCTGTGGTGCTTTACTCTTAACATAATCAGTGGGTAATGAATTATCTCTGTGAATTATCTTTGTTTTTCCCTCAAATTTTCTTTATTTTTTTTTTTTTTTTTTTTTTTTTTTTTTTGGTACCGGGGATTGAACTCAGGGGCACTCGACCTCTGGGCCACATCCCCAGCCTTTTTTTTGTATTTTATTTAGAGACAGGGTCTCACTGAGTTGCTAAGTGCCTCGCCATTGGTGAGGCTGGCTTTGAACTCAGGATCCTCCTGCCTCAGCCTCCCAAAGTGCTGGGATTACAGGCGTGCGCCACCACGCCCGGCTTATGGTGAACTTTTAATAATGACAAACACAAGTGCATAGAAACTATCACCCACCCAAACAGCCATCCCCTCTCACTGTTTTACTTCTTTTATACACACATCCATGCTTGGAAATATAATGTGAAGCAAAACTCAGACATTTTATCAGTGCATAGATTTGATATATAGTTTACTATAATATCTATGAATAAGCTTTTTAAAAATTTTCTGTTACATATCCACCCATCCAATCTACAAAATAGCTAAAAATAACTGCTCAATACCATCAAATATTCATTCAATGTTGAAATTTTTCATTGTCTCAACAATGTCACAACTTTTTAAATATAGTTTAGTGTTTTAATAGGGAGGCAACAGTCAATCCCTTGCAATTATTAACTTTATTTATTAAACCTCTTTTAATGGTAAGTTCTGTTTTCTTGAAATTTGTCTGCTGAAGGAAGTGCACTCATTTTCTTCTTCAGTACAACTGTCTAGGTTTTGCTGACTCCACCCCTCTGGTATAGCCTAGCATACACTCCTTTCTGTTCCCTATACAGATTCTTGGTGTGACCTAGAAGCTGGTTAGGATTCAAGACCGATTTGGGGACTAACCCCTATTGGTGGTATTATTTCTTCCCTGTGAAGCAGCCACTGTTGTATATTCTCTGTTTTTGTGAGGTTAACAGTGATATTCATACCACTCGTCTTTATACATTAATGATTCTTAGTTCATTGTGATTTTGGAAAGCTTGTTCTCTAGTGCAGTCTACTGAGAACAATATTTTTTGATTTTTGTATGTTGATAACAGTTTGTCCTTGACTTTTATACTTGGAAGTCAGTTTGGCTGCACATAAAATCCTTGGTTCCCCTTTTCTTTCCTTGAGTATCTGAAATATGTTATTTCTTTCCTTGTTCTTTGTTTCTTTTTGGCAAAAAGCATCATTGTTAATACACATGATAGAAATTTTATTTCCTCTCCTTTTTTAAGCAACCCAGTCAATTCTTTCTTGTATGAGACCATGGTCCTTTCCTGTTACTCATTTTTTTAAATTAGTTTTCCTTAACTTTAGTAGAAAGTGTAAACTAGGATGGCTCTCAGCACCCAGCACTAGCACTCCTTTTCTGTTGTTTTTATGAAGTGTGTGTGTGTGTGTGTGTGTGTGTGTGTGCTCGCGCGTGCACAGGCATACGTGTGTGTGTACCACATCTCATACTTTCTGAGCTTTCTTGGATTCTTTTTAATCCCACTTTTTTTTTTTTCCCTGACTCTCCCATTTCCTATCATTTGTAGTAGTTTCTACAGCTGTGGCAGTACTGGAATTGATATGTACATAAGGCAGACTATTTCAAATGCATTCTAAATGCTAAGTATTATATGAAAAGTTTACCTTTCCTTTTGTTTGTATATAAACAAGTAAATCATATATATTTTATATATGTAAATCACATATATACATATATAAATAAATAAATCATATATATATACATATATATATACACACACATACATATTCAAACCAAAAATAGGTGGAAACACACACTTAGTATTATGCATAGTTATCTATCAGTGGGTAATTCCTCCCTGAGAGTGATGAGTGATGCATGCAAATGGAACACAATCACTTGGTCACTGGGGACACCTGTGTCATAAACTATCAAAAAGGGCAGATATACCACTGATGATGAGCAGAGACTGGAACAATCCAGTGTTTGAATCCCAGTTCTATTATTTAGAATCTGTATGACTCAGGAAAGATTTTTAACCTCCCTCTGCCTCAATTCCTTCTTTTCCAAAAAGAAAGTAACAGTAACTATCTTCTTCTGAAAGAGTAGCTAATTTGTATCATTTATATGCAGGTCCAGGCACATAGTAAATAATCAATTTCTAAATCATCCCTCATGGTATCTTTAAGGGTTTTGAAGAAAATTCAAGTCATTGAGCTCAAAGTACATTTCCAAGTAAATTTAGCAATTTGAATTTACTTATGAAAATTAATAAAAATCAGATAAATCATAATTAAGTTTAAATAAACATTCTTTCTTGGTAGTTTTGATACTTATCATGTCAAAATGTCTTTTTCCTGTTCTTTTCCAAAATTTTCATTGTGGTAGTCCAGACTTTGGCAATTTTCCAAGTATGTACGTGGACTCTTCATTTTAAAATAACAAATTTTGTATCATGCTGAAATTATTAAACTTTTAAAAGTTATCAAATGGCTCATCTGATAGTAATTTTTGTTTTACTTTTTTTTCATTAAAAACAGAAGTACAGAGTCTATTTGGATTTCTTAAATTGTTTCTGTTATTAAATACTTAAACAAGAAAAATATTTCCAAAACTTATGAAGAGACCAGAATTTCCCAAATTATTTTATAATTGCAACTGTTTGGAGATTGTAAAATCAGTTCATTTTTAGAGAAGTAATCACATCTATTATGTTTGTGGCATGTTCTCTTTGTCCCCAGGAACAAAATTCAAAACCTCTTGCAATTCTGAGGCACAAGTATATTCATAATGCCTATCTTTGTTTATTTCAAAGGAATAGTGACATAGACCTTGTGTTCATTTGGATGATACAGGAATATCTGCCTGTTTGGTTAAGTGTCACAGAGTAGTTTTAGCATATACTTGAGCAAGCAACGACTTCATACATCCCTTTACACTGTTGATTCATTCAACTAGACAGACACATGTTAGCTTTTTACCATGTCATGAATACAAAGTCTCTGTTCACTAACTGGATTATATGGCCCATTATCTATATTGGCCAGATATCCTGAAGACCTTGACAAGAACAGGAAAAGAAAAGTAAAATAGGCTCAATTTATCCTATTATTTTAAATATATACCATTTCTCTTTTTATGAATAAAATAAAGGAATTTCATTCATGAGAATCTTCATTACTACACAAAAAATGTATTAGCTTAGCATTAGGTGGTTTAATTTGAAATATGGGTAAACCCAGACACATAGATCATATTTTAAGAGCTAGTTTAATGACATATATAATAACTGTGAAATTAGAATTGACATTACACAATTGAGGATTCAAAGCACAAACAAAAGCTAGAAAAACCCTTCATAGTTAAAGGAGATATGATTACTGACAATACAAAAAAAATCTTATAATTTTTTAGGGAGGTGAATATTGAACTGATCATTTCATATTTATGGAGGCAATATTGGAAAATGATTACAACTCCAATTTCAAGTTGGGGACATCCTTCTGGGACTTAGTACAGGATGTTTTCCCTTAACTATTTTTTTTTTTTTTTCATTTTAACTAGAAAAGGAAAACCGAAAGCCAGATTTTTTTAAAACCCTGTCAAAGTAATAAACTTGTATCCAAGAATGTAGTTGTAAGAAAGTACTGTTATCTATTTAAAACTTACGGAAACACTTAATTTTTAAGGCAACATTAACTGAAGTTGAATTATGGAGCAATTCCTCCGGAAGTTCATGTCACAGGAATGTTATTGCCAAATAAATCCACTATGATCAGTTGAGTGACGGTGAATAGGAAAAGCACTTTAAATAATTGGACACTCAGGGGTACCTTTCCAAAGTCTGTGGTGACACGTTAGCTTTGTCATGCCCATTAAAACCAGTGGGGGTTTTGAAGTTTAAATTCATCTTCACAGATTAAAGTCTTCCTTAACACACAGCACTGTGAAAACCATCAAGAAGGCCAGGGTTAGAACATATCGAGTGTTCTTTGGAGAGTAATAGTACTAATTTCCCCCCTCAAATTTATCTTTATAAACCATGTAGTTATAAATTTTGATTCATTCAACTGAAGGCAGAAGGAGAAGATTCAGTGTTTATATTAGAATTTACACATTGAGAGCATGATTTCTGTACTTGGTGAGCTATGTCAGAAAATAAGGATTGCCTTTAAAAATGTTTCCTTATATTCCATCAAAAAACAGATCCTTTTTAGATTTCCACTCCCTCTACTGACATTAAATCAATCCCTAAATTTCTACTTGAAGCACTGGGAAGGCTTTCACATACACTAGGTAGAATTGCTTCTGTGATCTCTTTGGGGATGATTGAAGAAAGAAATAATATTTTTTCAATATTGCACTGGCATTATAGGCATGAGCCACTGTACCCGTTATCTATCTTCTTTTATCTTACTGTCTTCATCTGTAAAAGTTCCCTAGCAAATAGATAATTGTGATAATTAAGTGACTGAATGTTTTTTTAGGACCAACTCTTTGTCCTATAATGGTCCCTATGCTAGACTAACATATGCACATTTCACTCTGCTTCATCTGGATCAATGATTTGTACTGAGTCGTTTTCAATGGAAAGAAACAAATGAGTAAATGAATTGAGAGCATGAGTGTATGATTTTGGAATGGTGGATAAATTGGGCTCTGATTTGCTCCATCTTTCTGAATCAATGCAATTGCATAAATGGTATGAGTGGTGGTGGATTTACAGCATTGATGTGGATAAGTTAAGGCAGATGTGTGAGGGAAATCATCATTATTCTGTGCTCTTAACATGAAGGCATATTACTAGCAAAGAGTCAGAAACCTAATACAGGATAGAGTTGCAATTTGAACACAGGTTCCAGGCATTAAATTCAGTGTTCTTTTTATTATTATTCTTACACAGTCCTTGAATTAGTAACTAATTTTTAAAACAGAACAATTTTCTCTACTTGGGATTGGCTTCATAATATTTCAAGTACAAAGTACATGCTTGTGATGAATGAAATAATAACAGTAGAATGCTTATAATTTTGAAATTGAGTATTTTCTCTACTTGTGTCTATTTGAACTTTTCATAAAAATTAGAGGAATAAAAATAAACTGCATGACAATATATTTGCCTGATCAGCTTTACATATTTTTGTTTCTATATGCCTAGCATCTACCTACCCCAAACATTGCTTTTCCTTTGAATTGCCAAACTGAAGTCTTCCTTTCTGCAGTTCATCTTTTATTTCTTAAAGTAATTTGCCCTGGCATTTCTTCAGGTGGCCCTTACAGATTCCAGGAAAAAGATGAGAGTGAGCTTCATGAAGAGGCAACACAGGACACAAATGTTAGCCAGATCTTCACAACTCAGTGACTCTCTGGGGAGCTGACCCTGCATGTTAAGGACCACTGCTTTGATAATTTTAAGAGGTTCATTGTTTATTATAAATCGTCTCTCTTTCTGAGGTGACAGGGGTGGTATATATGATTATAAATTGCTTCCCAAACTCCTGCCTCTGGCACTCACCCATGCTGCCAGAATGTGTGTCTGTGTTGGGGGCCCAGGATTGGCAGGAAGTGAAAGAATGTTTAGAAATGCAGGAGGAGGGGAAGAACTGGAGTCAGTCTATCTCCTTCAGTCTGAAATAATGCAAAAGGTCAGAGAATTTTGGAAAAGTGTGAAAAAATGTACTTGAGTCATCTGACTATAGAACATTGATCATTAGAATACTAAGATTATTTGTTTAAACCCCTTGTTTTGCATATATAAGGTATGTTCAGAAAGGATAAGTAGATTAATCTGTCATTCAAAATTGAGACTTGGGCTTACATTCTGGGCAACAAGAGTTGACACATCATTTTGTGTCTGAATTTTTTTAATATCATTCTCACTGGATAGTTTTAATGAAATTAATTTTAAATGTTAAATGGCTTTGCAAAATTAACTAAATATAGAATTCATGTAACCATTGAAAAAAGGAAAACTCCTTGAAACTAGTAAACTTCTTTAATAGTTCATTTTGATTTATTCTCCTAGGATTACTCATTCTTAGAGTATTTCATGTTGACAGATTCAACTTTTCAGAGAATTTTCTGCCTTTATTTTGTGTAGTTTTTTACTTTTATGTTCAATTACATTTATTTTCCAGTTAGAATTATGTGCTAAGCTTAGTCTTCATTTAAAAAAAAAAAAATCACACACTATTGATACTCTTTTCCCTGTAATCACAAAGCTACTACATATATCCTTGTTATTGTTCTTTCTCCCTTAATCCATTTCACTCCTTTTAAGGGTTGTAGTAATGGAGTACACATACATTAATTTGATTTGACCTAAAACCAGTCATTAAATTGATTGAGTCATTTAGTCATGCAGTTTATTATTATTCCTCTAATTTTTATGAAAATTTCAAGTAGAGAAAATACTCAATTTCAAAATTATAAGCATTCTACTGTTATTATTTCATTAATCACAAGCATGTACTTTGTACCTGAAATACTATGAAGCCAATCCCAAACATCATTTCACTTGTGATTATTTCAATTTGTAACTATAACACATTTATTCTAATATAACAGTTCCATTATTACGTGACACAATTTACAATAATCCCTTAATAGCATTTGAATCTTAACAAGCTTAATATATTTAAATTAGAATCTAAACAAGGTCAATATAGTGCATTTGCCTAATATGGCCTATAAAATATTTTTAAATCTATATAATAACCCCATGATGCACACCTTTTTATATCATTTGTCTGTTGAAAAATCATTTTAACTGAAGACCTGTCCTTGTTTACATTTGGTTGATTTAATTTCCTTAATGTCATTTAACTTTTACTTTCTAGCACCCTGATATTTTATGAACACCATAATTATATACAAAGAATTAAGTTCAATTTTAATTTTGAGGGATAGCAAGGACAAGAACTTACTTCCAAATTTATCCACTTGTATGTTACTATATCATGACTGGTATTAGGTTGATCCCCTATTATTAAGAGTCACACAACTGTTAACACAGTGATTGTAGCATCCAGGGACAGTATCCAATTTATGATCTCATTAGAACTTGAAAAATGGCACTATTCTAAATATATTACTTCTTCTGCATTTAATGTGCATAAAGGAAAAATTCCCCTCACTATATATTTGATTAGCTGGTTAGTTCCAGAAAGAGAAAAAATGCTTGATTCATTCCCATTATGTATTAGATTTTCAGAATAAATAATTGGTGTCTTAATGGAGGTAATTGATGATATATTTTGTTTTTTGAATATCATAATAAGAGCATGACTTTATGGGCTTCAATAAATGTATTGTGGGGTTATATGTATTAGATTGATCATTTCCTTTCATGTTCAAATATCCTTTCTACTTTTAAAAAAATATTTATGTATTTGCTTTTAGTTGTACTCAATACATTTATTTTTACATGGTGCTGAGGATCGAACCGGGGCCGCGCACAGGCTAGGAGAGCCTCTGCTTTACCGCTGAGCCACAACTCCAGCCCCCTTTCTACTTTTTGGTAGGATCCTAGTAGTCTTTTATAAGATTTTTACTTTCAGGCAAGATAAACTGTCCCAGGTTCACAGTATACATCCCCTGACCCAAACCCAGAATCAGCTATTTCTCCAAAGTTTCTGGCTTCACTTATGGGAAATGGTGCCTAGAAATCACACTCCAGACTCTAGGATGCTCAACTCTAGTAGATTATCATTGCTTCTGCATCATTTTAATGGACATAGGTACAAAATATTTTTATTCTTTTTAAAAATTCAATAATGGAAAATTAGACTTTATGAGAATCCCTTATATTATGTAAGTTTGGTATTATATAAAAATAGGAGCCGGGCGCGGTGGCGCACGCCTGTAATCCCAGCACTTTGGGAGGCTGAGGCAGGAGGATCGCGAGTTCAAAGCCAGCCTCAGCAATGGCGAGGCACTTAGTAACTCAGGGAGACCCTGTCTCTAATAAAATACAAAAAAAAAAAAAAGGGCTGGGGATGTGGCCCAGTGGTCGAGTGCCCCTGAGTTCAATCCCTGGTACCCAAAAAAAAAAAAAAAAAAAAAAAAAAAAGGAAGTATACATATATATATATATATATAAACATACTACATGAATGTATCTGATACTTGCAAATAAAAATAAGTATTGTAATGTTTGATTCCCTGGATTATTTTTCAAAAACATTTTCATTCATAATGAGAAATTTGGTTCCTAATTACATGAAGACAGTTACTTATCTACTTTATGGAACTGTCTCTAAAAATAAGGATACTTAATGCAATTTTAGACTACTTTATGGCTCTTTTTTTCCTTTGGACATTTCCCATTTGGGATAGACACTCAAAATATTCTGTTTAAAATTACTGGAATTAAATATTCTCTGGTATTTTATTAACAAGGTATTCAGTTGAGCCCACTTTATTTCCAATTTCTAAAAATTGCTTAAATTTTTTTTCCTAATTAGATAAGACATTTGAATCCATAGCAAAAACTATAAGAAAAGGTACATTCAAAAATAAGCTTTCGTATTTCCCACATATACTCATACCTACTTCTGTTTATTCCCATCTTCATAAATATTTTTATTAATTCTCATTTCAAAATTCAATGGTATAATTTAGGAAAAAAGTGAAGTCTCTGTGTGTGTGTGTGTGTGTGTGTGTGTGTGTGTACAAATAATTATATTCCCACACTTTTATAAAAATTGCCTATGATAAGTATAATTCTGTGCCTTGCTTTTTCTGTGAAGAATATGTCTTGGGGATCATTTTAAAGTAGTTTATAGAGATATACCTTGTTCTATTTTATGATTACTTAGTACATTCTAGGAATATGTCACAGTTTATTCAGGCATTTAGTTCTCTGTTGTTGAATATTTGGGTTATCTCAATCTTTGAAAGTAATGTTTTTATCACTTGTTCACATATTCCTTATGATTTTTGGCAGTATATATCTAAGATTTTATAAAGGAACCTGCAAAGGGAAAATAAATATGCATTTTTTATAGTTATTGTGAAATTCCCCTGTATTTTATCAAGTTCATATATGAATTAACATTATATGACAGTGCTAGTTTCCTCATAGCTTCATTTATATATAATATTATGTTATATTACATTCCATTATATTTTTCAATATTGGCCAACCTGATAGGTGAAAATAGAATCTCAAAATACTTTTAGTAGCATGGAAACAATTGGAACATCTCTGGTTGAGCAGAAGTGTAATAATTTCTCTTACAATTTTTTTTACATACATGTAGAACTATGGCTTGTTTCAGACCTAGGTTTAGTTCTGCACATTGCAGAGCACATGTGAAGTGAGAGCCTAAGTAGATTATTTTTTTAAATCCATCTCCATTGAGGTATAATTGATTCTTATAGAGAGAAGGCAGTGTGATAAGAGCTTTATCTACACTGCTTTTTTTAAACTAATCTCCAGAGAGGAAAGGAAGGTACAGATATGCTGCATTGTGGTCACCTAATAATGTTCACTTTGAAAAGACCTACAAATCATGATGTACGTGTCTTTACTTCTGTTTCATTTTCAAGCACAAAAATAAGAAAAATTTTGTAACTCTGGGCATTCTCTTCTTTTCTACTCTAAACACCTCAGACTTGTACAACTTTATAACTTCTTCAGGGATTAAATGATTTTTTTTTATCCTAGAGAATTTTTTCATATTTAGAATCAAAAAAACTTTCCAACATTTTGGATGCTCCTAAAAAAAAAGTTTGAAATTTATAAACGCTTCTGGGAATATATACAATAGTTGTCTTCAGAACATACATTTCTCACTGTTTCTCATTTATATTCTGAAAACACAATGAAATAAGAACCAGACACCCTGTACATGTTTGTACCTTTGATTAAATTAGACACTTGTGGTAAATCAAAATGCACTTTCTAAGTGAAGGAATAGGAAGCCAAATTGCTCTTTGGGCTGGAGATTTTCTAGGGAAAAAAAATAAAGCACATTGTTTTGATTTGGTCAGTGCATCAGTAAGTTTAATTTTCCAATTGACTGGAGAGATGCCGTAATACCTTATACAAACATGATTTGTAACCTTCTAACCTCTTTTATTCTGTGCATACAAAATGAAACTATTTTTCATCTGTAACAAACTGCAGAAGCATAAGCATGGAAAAGTCATTCTTTGCTTCCTCTATGTATACAAATAACTTAAACAATGCAAATGAGCAAAATAATGTCTCAGAAAAAAGGAATTCATCAGTTTTCTGATGAAAAAATTAGAGTAAGAATTGAAACCATGAAATATTCCCATTATCTACCCCTTTTTGATGATTACATTTTTTTCGTACATGAAAAACATTTGCAAGGGATCATAAATATTTATTTTTGAGTGCTAAGAAATTTGAACTATTTCTTTTGAAAAATTGTCTTTTTGGACACATTTATATTCTGTATTTTTTTCTATAGAAGTAAATGCAATTGACATTTAAGTGGCTATGTGCATAAAAAATAAATGGTTATGATCCCTTGCAAATGTATCTGTTATGGTTTAAGTATGAGGTGTCCCCCAAAAGCTCATATATGAGACAATGCAAGAAAGCTCAGAGGGGAAATGATTGGGTATAACCCAATCAGTGTATTAATCCTCTGATAACTGAGTGGTAACTGAAGGAAGGTAGGGTGTGGCTGGAAGACGTGGATCATTGGGGGATGTGTCTTTGGGGTATATATTTTGTATCTGGTGAGTAGAGTCTCTCTCTCTGTGCTTCCTGGTAATGTCCTGAGCTACTTTTCTCTATCACATTCTTCTACACTGGTGTTCTCCCTCTACCTCAAGCCCAGGGGAATGGAGCTGGCCTTCTATGAACTGAGACCTCCAACACTGTGAGCCCCAAATAAACTTTTCCTCCTCTAATTATTCTTGTCATGTATTTTAGTCACAGCAGTGAAAAAACTGACTAAAATAGTGTCTATAAGCTTTTGGCATACTATGTTTAATTAGTGTGAGTCATTCACCAAGGGGAACTGAGAAAACTATCCACTTTCATGCAGTACAGAGGAAACTACATAGCATAGCCAGACAAGCCTTATCAACACATATTCCTCCAATCAAGGATGATATGGTGCTCCATAGGTTTTATTTCAAATGTGTTCCTTTTGTTTAAGGCATCAGTCTCCAAATCTGTTATTTATAAAAAAATCACAGACTTTTCTTAAGCTTTAAAACTCAACTTCTTAAGTTCACGCCAATCCTGCTCCATAAGATTTTCCTAGAAATGAATCCAAGAATCATTTTTTAAATGCTGATTTTTATATCTGTTATGAATTAATAATGAGGTATCCCCAAAAAGCTCATGTGCAAGACAATGCAAGTATTTTTCAAAGGTGAAATGATTTGGTTTTGAGAGCCTTAACCTAATCAGTGGATTAATCCACTGACATAGATTAAGTGGGTGGTAAATCTAGGCTGGCAGGGTGTAGAAGGAGGAGGTATGTCCCTGGGGGCATGCCTTTGGGTGTATGTTTTCTCCTTGTGGAGGAGAGCTCTTTACTTTCTGATTGCCATATTTTAGGTTGCTTTCCTCTTCCACACCCATCCACCATGATGTTCTGGCTCACCTTGGGCTCAGAGCAATGGAGCTGGTCATATATTGGCTGAAACTTGAGTTAGGAACTACTTAAACTAAGTGTTTATACTGGAGCTTTAAAGGTAATGTGACTGTGTATTTGCTGTGTTTGTATTGGCATTGTCAGAGGAATAAATGTCTAATTGTTAAGTCAGAAGGCATTTTTCTGAGACTTTCCTGTCATGAGATGCACATTTCACTTGTTAAAACTAGCTCAAAGTTTCTTTACTCCTTGATGATTCTTTTACTCATAATTTTATAATTCTTTAAATTTTAAAGTATATTTTATCAACTATAGACTAGCTGTTACTAACAATCTCTGAAATCAGATAGTTTTGTTACAGACAGACAGGACAAAGTAATGATCCTTGGTGTATAACGTGAACAACTGGTTACAGTCCAGGCTTCGGAGTTTTTTGTCTGGATTCAAACCTATACTGTGTTGTGGGAGTCTTAGCAAGATACTTAACTACTCCAACTCACATTTTCTCATCTGTTAAATAGGAGTAATAAGGTTGTAATAAAGATTATGTGCACAAATATTATTTTAAAATAATTTGCTGTAGCCAGGCATGGTGGCACATGCCTGTAATCCCAGCACTTGGGAGGCTGAAGCAGGAGGATCTCAAGTACAAAGCCAGCCTCAGCAATGGCGAGGCACTTAGCAACTCAGTGAGACCCTGTCTTTAGTAAAATACAAAAAAAGGGCTGGGGATGTGGCCCAGTGGTCGAGTGCCCCGAGTTCAATCCCCGGTACCAATAAATAAATAAATAAGCAAATGAATAAACAAATAAATAAATAAATAAATAAAATAATTTGCTGTTCAACAATAAATATTTTCAGGGATAAATGGAAGAACTTGTGAGAGCAGTGGTCTGACTTCTAGTCCTTTGTTGTTTGCTCCAAAGCACACCTTAGAGGCTCCTTATTAGAATCATTTCTAATGTTGCAGCCAGCAGAGAACTAGACAAGAATAGAATACAGTGCAGGGAGGTTGGATAGTAAAAGGTTCAGAACTAGGGGAATTTTGAGGGACAGTCTTTGATAAAATTTGACGGGGATTTGAGGGATTGGGAGCCTGCTTGATAACTGATAAAAATGAACAGTTGTGAACCGATGAATATTACATGAGGATTGAGGCTATGCAATTGGACCTTGACAATTTAATTCAGTTCCTTATCTACTACTAATTTTGAAGTAGGATTTTTAAAATATGCATTTGACTGATATTTTTATGTTTATTTTCAATCAATCATAAAAGTTGACAGAATTTCAGTGAGTGAATAGCCATTGCTACCTACGTTCTACAATTGAAGTTTTGCTATGTTTTCTTTATCTCAGATTTGTTTGCCCATCTTTGCATGGCAACTGCATTAGGTAGAGTATTTAGCGTTTTTGCTGGTTCCTCAGCCTCAATTCTCACAATCCAGCATGAAAAGTCAGGTTACCAGGTCACACATTACAGGAAAGGATCCCTGAGTTTAGGGAACTCATATCTTTAATAATAGACAATAGGCATCCAGCCCTTTTCTTTAAAGAGAATTTCTCTGAAATGTAGTAATTTGTCATGTTATCGAAGTAAAACACTAATTTTCTTTCAGCACTCCCTCAAAGGCTAATGTATGATAGCTGATTAGGCACACCTCAGTTTTGGTTTGTCAGTTGTTTTTCTCATTATGTTGTTATCCTTTCAACAAGGAAGGATGATGGCATAGGAATTGAAGTCTTAACCCTCACCTCTGGTTAGGAGGAATGCTGCTTATAGTGGCTCTCAAGTTGTGCAAAACTATGTCTAATTCTATTGCTCATTTAATGTACTTTTAGTGATTTTAGAGGTTATGCATTGAATTTTTGAGTGCCTGTAAAATTCTCATGTTGAAGCCTTAACCTCCAAAATGATTGTATTTGGAGGTGTAGACTTTGAGAGGCAATTAAATTTAGAATAGGTCATGATGGTGGGACTCTCATGATACATACCACCAGTGCTCTCATAAGAAGAGGAAGGAGAGAGAGAGAAAAATCATGTGAGCATATAGAAAGAAGGTAACTGTCTACAAGCTAGGAACCAAAACTCATCGGCAATCAAATCTGCTGGCACCTTGATGTTGGACTTCTCAACCACCAGAATTATGAGAAACAAATGAGTGTTGTCAAAGCCACTCAGTGTATGGTATTTTGTATGGTAACCTGAGCATAGTAAGCAATATAGTAGATAAGCTTAAAAATGGGGGCATGGTACGTTATGAGCCACAGGAATTTAAGATCCAAAACCACTTTCCCACCTTAGTTACCTCACAAGGCACAAAGCCTCTGTTCCTGTTGAAGGGAAATGGTGTATGCACTAGTTTGGTGAGACTACTTGGGCATCAAGCAATTCTAAGTAAACAATTTTTTAATGACATAAGAGCAAATGAATCAAAAACACATGGATTGAATTATCTCTGAAATACACTGGAACATAAACATCAAGGGGTAGGGGTTATATTTGGAAGTGTGCCAAATTCTATTGGGTATTCCAAGCCTAAAAAAGTTTAAGTAGAGAAAGGGAATTTTATAACTCTAGAGGAGAAACCAAATTCTTCTATGTCCTGGAGTTTAAGGTGATAGAATTCTAAAAATTTGAAGCACCAGGCAAAATGCTGTAAGGTGAGCATGGACTAACAGAGACATCAATGATGGAGACTTCCAATTTTGTTTGTGAGATACACAGTAACGTAAGTGTTATTGGCTAAAGAAAATGAGCAAAAAGTGACACTTCAGGTTCTACTGACAATAAAATTTCTTACCTCCTCAACTTATCAAATGCAAGGTAATATTAATCAGCATTTGTTTATAATTGTGACAGCTGCCTGTTCAGGCAACTTCTAAAAATTTGCCAGTAATTGCAATAGGGAAGGGTCTTTGCATCAGTGTTACCTCTTCTCCAGGACACTGTATTTAGTCTGGTAGGTTATATCAATGGGCTCCTGTAAATGGAGCTCTCCAGTTAAGACTTTTCTTTAATACTAAAGAGGATTTTCATGCAACAGGCATTTTCTGTGAACTAGCTACTTAGTTGCATATTTGTCACATGAACGAGGAAAAAGGAAACTTTCTCCCTTTAAACCCTCTACCCTGGTGAGTGTGTTTCTCCCAGATGGTGCTTGGTCCAGGAGTACCTTTGCAAGGCAGGGAGGGGGCAACTTCAGGAAGGTCTTATCTAAGTGTTTGGTCCAGTCATTTTAACTGACACACAATAATTAGTATAAACACTCTACAACTTCAATTCATGTATTTATACCATAATTACACATTTTAATTTTAGTCATTAAACATATTTAGTATGCATTAATTTTAAAGTGAAGTAATTACTTTAATTGTAGCATGAATATAATCAATGTTAATGCACTATATCTGGTGCTACATTCTATTTTAACATATGCCACAGCCTGTGAATAGCAGTGCTCAAATGTCTTGAACCCCTTGTGCTTTTGCTTTCTTGACCCTCCATTTTCAAATGCAAACTTTGTGGTGGAGTGCCTTTCTAAAGCCCTTTTTCTCTATCTTAAGAATATTGCTGGAAGATATTTATTTAGAGTCTACTAGGTATGGTATATTTTGCCAGATCCTAAAGGCATATGGTATCATGGGACCTACTCATTAATCTTAAAAGCCTTAATTTAGTATTGCAGAGGAAATAAGAAACATATATTATGAATAAATATCTGTAAATTCATGTCCTAATTTTGAAAATTGTACCAGGATTATGTAACTAAATGTCTTTGTCATGAGGAGATGCACACAAAAGGGTTTAGGATAGAAAGACAAAAAACATCTGTATGTGTGTGTGTGTGTGTGTGAGAGAGAGAGAGAGAGAGAGAGAGAGAGAGAGAGAGAGAGAGAAGACACAAAGAGGGCAAAATGAAAACAAGAAAAGGAAAAAAAAAAAAAAACGAATTTGGGTAACAATTACATGTGAGTTCCTTTATCTTGTCCACAACTTTGAGTTTGAACTTATATAAATATACAAATAGATAAAGCACTGGTATAAACCTTTAATATACCAATTTGAAACTTTTGATCTACAACTTTAAAATGTTTATACATGAAGTTTGAAGTGACATTTCCACTTTTGGGGATCAATTTTTTTTATTCTTTTAAAAATTCTTATTTGTTATATATAACAGCAGAATGCATTACAACTCATATTATACATATACAGCACAATTTTTCATACCTCTGGAATACTATTCAGCATTAAAAGGGAATAAAATCATGGCATTTGGGGATCAATTCTACAAAAATAATCAGAAAATCGGTTTTTGTAGCCTTAGTAGCAAACTCATATAAATTATTGTAAATACCCCATATTAAGAGAAGAAAATGATGAGATCAGAAATGGAGAACTTCCGTAAAGATGAAGAAGGTAAAGTGGCTGGCAGAACAGCTCAAGCAGGACCGGAAGGATGGGCTGTGGGGGACGAGGATGAAAGCACTGTTCTGGGATGAACCAATGTTCCTTCCTTCAATTCAACATGTATATATTGCACGCATACTAAATCTCAAGTGCTATATTGTATTAGTGTTGGCCATATCTTCATTGAGCTTATGGTCTTGTAAGAATAACAAAAAAACAATAACATAAAGGAAGTGATAACAAGTGTTTAATGATACAAAAGCTTTCTGTGAGAGAGAACATAGAGGGGATGAGAAATATTTATATTCACATCCATTCAGGGAACATGTGGTATGAATGGGAAGTGCACTCTTCCGTGTAGGTACATTTGAATATTTTAAGTTTTACTATGTGAGCATGTTCTACTTTTTGTTAAAAGAAAAAGCATTGGTTTTTTAAAAGTCCAATATCCATTGTTTTTGGAAAAATAGAAAATAATTTGGTGAAGGTAATGTTTTCAATGTTCTTTTTACAAATATATTCCTTTTTCTTTAATACAAGAATCTTAAGAAACGATATCCTAGGACCAGTGGATATCCGTTCTAGGAATGAAGTTTCCCAGGTGCTTGGTTTTAATATAGTCACTTTAATGTCACTTATAACTGAAAGAAGTATCCAGCAATTCTTTTTATTAAGCAGTTAGGGGTAAACACCTTAAAAAGCATTCATGTCCTAACAACTTTAGTAACTGAAACAAATAATAAATATACAGTGAGAAGATTTATTTCACAATGAGCTATGTGCATCTATTGAGTACCATGGTTTCTTGAACCTGGGAAGCAGATTGCATAAAAATGCTTTTAAGTCCTTCCCTATATTGCCTTGTGTCTTACCAGAGCAGTTTCTGAAGACAGGATGCTATGAAAAGAAATGTAGTGGTCTGGGGCTGTGGCTCAGTGGCACAGCACTTGCCCAGCATGTGTGAGGCACAGAGTTTAATCCTCAGCACCACATAAAAATAAACAAATAAAATAAAGACATTCTGTCCATCTACAACTACAAAAAAAAATTTAAAAAAATGAAATGTAGTGAGATATAATATAGAAACTGTAGACACTTTGCATTTGTAATTTCTGTGTTATCGGACAGATGTATAAATTTGAGGGCACCTAGGAAGACAATTTGGAAGCTACAATTCCATAAGATTCTATTTCTTGCCTACATAGGACCTATGCAGCACTGTGGAAAGTCAGGACTTCTCCATTGCTAATGAATGGATTTATTATTATTACCTTTTTTTTTCTATAAGACCTCAAAATACTGCTATGGCTTCCAATAAACTGTACACCCAACTTGATAGCCTATTATAACGGTCTTGTCATATCTCCAGGGGGGAGCTATCGAACCTGAACATAATGTAGGGTGTAAAAACACTGAACTTCTTTGTTAATCCAGTTATAACTGTTTTATATTGAGCAAGTCATTTTACTTGATCAATTAAAACATGCACCTTACTCTACTTACATTCCAAGCGTGAATGTCAATAAGTTGCAGTGTTTGCAACCACTTTAGAAAGTAAGAAACTCTCTGTACCTATGATGTTTCAGTGCTGCTATCATGGTTGGCATTGCCATTATGCAAGGCCTAAGTGGAAAAAGAACTTTGCTTCCAGTGTCCTTTATTCTGGAACTGTACTGCAAGCATTTCTTGTTTTCATCAAACTCATTAAGTGGGACTGGGGATGTAGCTCAGTGGTAGAGCACTTGCCTAGCCTGTGCAAGACCCTGGAATTGATCCTCAGTATCACCAAAACAAAACAAAATAAAATAATAAATTAAAATTAATTGAGTAATTGGTTTGAAGCCAGGTCAATACCTCACCTAATTCCATCAACCTGAAAGGTGATAGACTTTATCCTTCTAATTTTAGGATTAATTTTAAAATGGCTGTTTACTTCCTCTGTGAAGATATACATATTGTTTATTCATAAAGAAAATTAAAAAATACCCTGGTAGAAATCCTCCCCCTTCTCTGTCTTCCTAATTTCCTTTCATATGTCCTGTAATTTCAAGGATCTCGAAGTGTGAATTTTGCATGAACTGGTAAATACCATGCCCTTAAAATGTCCCATATGATAATTTGTATTGCCTTTGGGGTTACATCTGGGGCCATGCCATTAAATTTTAGCCATAGGACATGGTAATTTATTTTCTATCACTAATATGATGAGGTGAACTAAATGAGTTAATATTGCTAAAGTCCTTAGAACTTCGCATATAGCACTTACTTTGTGGTATGACACATAATCAGTACTATATTTAAATCTAAGTGTTTAATAAAAGAAACTAGAAGTGAAGTCACTTATTTCCAGCCTGACAACTAATGGAGAGCAAATAGAATAAATATCAGTGTGAAAGCAGTTCAGCAAGTGATGTTAAGTTCACTGTGGGACCAAGACTCTAACTAGCACTGCTTATTTCCGAATTCCCAGTGTAATTTGTCTAGTTTTGCCCATATGACACTGAATACTTATTACTTGTTCACAGTTTTGTTCCTCTTTCCATAGGAGTTGCTGGGTGGGGATCTTTTTTCCACATTACTGTATGTTCTGGAGCCTGGATATCCAGTAACGGTTTAATATGTCTTTTCTGATTTAGAGCCTAAGGAATGAATGAAATAGTATATATGAGTATATTGTCACATAATTATAAAAATGAGAAGATTAGAGTTCTTAGATTTATAGATCTTAAATCATCTGGACTCTCCTTTATACCTTCACTTGACCTAAAGTCCAAATAGTAGGGGTCATTATTACCAAAATTGATAACTACTTTCACTAACATAAGTGATTAATAACTGCCTTTGATCATTATATAACACTTGAGTTTTAAATTATAAGAATTTTTTAAAACATGGATTGCTGAGGAGATCAAGGTCTGGGCCAGACAACAGGTATTCTATTTGTTCCCTTCCATTTTTTTTTTTTTTTTTTTTTTTTTTTTTTGGTATATGAAATAGTGGGATTAATTTTTATTTTTTTTGTATTGATTTTCCTCTTCACTTGATTTAAATTCCTTATGCTTTCTGCATTTAGAATTGTCTATTACTGAAATGTTCCTTGCAGATTGCTCAGTTTATGGTGTACAATATTACTTTTTCATTGGTAATTGCACTGCAGATCATTATATGAAAAAAGATCCATTCTTTTCTTGAGGCATAAAACCAAGTTCCTGTCTGTGTTGCGGATGTTAAAAATCCCAAGACACTTAAAGAAGAAGAGTGGGAGTATTAACTCTAGAAAAAAGTTTTGGCCAAATACCCATGAAAAGTCTTTCTCATCATAGCACAGGGGACTGAGATTGTTAAGAATGATCTTTGTAAAATAACTACTTTATGCAATTACAATAAAATATTGAGCTTTTCTTTGGATTTTTATGCACATTCCTTTCCAAGAGGAAATCCCAAAACAATTTTTAAAATCTTACAAATTTATACTATGAGAAAGTAGAATTAATGACTTAAACAAATTATTGAAATGTTGGGAAATTTTTAATTGCTTTATGAAATATCCTAAATACTAAATTGCTAAAAATGAGTGAGCTTTGCCCATCTTAAAATATGTACTGCTTACAACTTAGGAGTCTATTTTTATATACATCTAATACTTAAAAATAGCTTATGGAAGAATTTTAGAAGAACAGGGATTATGCTATAATAACTTATTGATAAATCTCAAATTAGATATTTTTCAATTCAGAATCAAGAATTATTTTTAAAATGGTGTATTTAAAAATATTTTCCCTTGTTTTTCAATTAGTTATTTGTCATATTAACTTTTATGCATTATACTTTGGGGTTATATACTCATGATTCTTTGGAAATATTTTGACCTTTTTTATTGCAAATGCTTGTTGAAACTCATTATCTTCATCTCAGTATGTAAGCCCCCATTGACCTTGTGAAGTGTACAAACACTCTGACCTATCCATTAGCCTAGATGACATTGAGTTGACAGACTACAGAATTCTGGGCTACTGTGCCTTATAGAATTGATGAACACATTCATTTCAGCTGGGGCTTTGAGTGTGCACTGGTTGTTAAGATAAACACAAGATGTTGACGCCAAGAAACTCAGCCCAACAGAGCCATAGATGGATGTTATTATTTTTACAAAAAAGGCCTCTGGTGATAAAACAGGGTTGACCCTGTTAGTGGGAGCTCCATAAATCTTTCTTGGCCGAAGGTTCCTGGCCAAGCAGGTTGGAGGGCAGACAAAAGAATCAAAAGATCCAGGATGTACTGTACATGTGAAGATTGCCTATGGGACTCTGCAATAATATAACAATAGCCAAGACCGCCAGCACAGCCTCAGTTCCTGCCTGCTTTCAACTGCTTCTAATAACAGCTTAATTGGAGTCTTCTTTTTCTCCTGCATTAAAGAAAATTCTTGAAGTTATACCAGTTTTCATTAAGCCACTTAGGGTTTTCTCTCCCCAGTGAAGGACTCCCCATGATTTTGCACAGTTTTTATAATAAACATTATTTATTTTATTGTTACTTTATGGCCATTATAAAGGTAATGTTTCTTAGTTATTTGTGTTGAACATGTTTAAGAGTCTCTCCTAAATTCAAAAACAATGAGTAAAAACTATAGACTTCATATTTTTTTATAGCAATGGTCATAATTTGAAGGCATAAGTTGTAATTTGCAAGAATCTGTATTTTACCAACTATTGTAAATAAAAGGAAGCAAAAACTACTGCAGTGTAACTTCTAAAAAAGTTACTGACTACTTTAATACAAATCCTTACCTTTAGTAAACCAATG
Organism: Tamias sibiricus; assembly: GCA_025594165.1. NCBI lineage: Eukaryota > Metazoa > Chordata > Mammalia > Rodentia > Sciuridae > Tamias > Tamias sibiricus. Next base: position 74,492,093 of record CM046664.1, read on the forward strand.
CAACAGTTTTGAAAATACCGTCACTTTTTCCTGTTTATTTTTCAGATTAAAAAAAATAGTATGACTAATATTTCTATTATTTTTTACATAAAGTATAAGGGTACAATCGAATGTTTTCATTTAACTTTTGTTGGGCAGGAACATGTCAGAAGTATAGACTTTCTTGCTTATAGTAGTCAGCTATCCTAGGAAGAGTTTGTAAGAGTCCAAATGAAACAATTGTGACATATTTATTAAGCATTTACTATCTGTTCATCACTATTAGGTATTTTAAAGCCTAAAAATAAAATACTTGCTGTGGCCCTTAATGATTTTTTAAGTTTGGTCAAGTCCAATAATTCCCTATGCTTAGCCAAACAGATGATGAAATAAGGTTTATTTTATATGTTCTATAATGAACCAGATAATGCCAAAAATTGGCTGTTTAAAATTTATTGAGACTGCTAGCTTAAAGTAATCTTCATATATTACCATGAACTTAAAGAGTACTATAGAAACCAACTACCCTTTCGTAAAACAAAAGCAAAGCAAACTTTGCTTCTTTTGCATACTAAGGTATCTATGTGATTACAGTAGATACTAAGGTATCTCTGTGATTACAGGGACAAAACCTTTTTTTTTTTTTTTTTCTTAATAAACCAACTAGAATTCCAAACATCTTTAATAACTAAAGCTAAACAGATTTACTGGGAGCATAATATTTTAAAACTACCTTCTACCTTCTGCTCAGCCAAAGCTCAGGTTGAATGGCTTTTGAGAAGTTAGGGAAAATATGTTCCACATTTCAATAAACTTGGTGGCTTTATGCCTTGCTTTTTGCTTATGGGCCAGCAATAAAATGTGCTGCTTCCTTTGCTTTGTAGTAACAGAGCTTCATTCTAAATAGATCTTGGGAAAATTTATATGTATATTGTTAAAAAACAGAAAACACTGAAGATGAACACATGGATTATTGATAAATTATTTTTTGAGAAATTTAATTTTTATTATCCCTAGAAGGTGATATACTATTCCCCATGTCTCTTCTAATAACACTGTAGGTGAAAATATACTTTGGTTGCCACTGACATTCCAAGAACTTTATAAAATGTTTCCAAATATTTTTAAGAACTCTGAATATAGTTTTTATTACTTTGGAAAGCCAATGCCCATTTTTATGTACTTTTTTTTTTCCCTCAAAATGTCTGATACAGTTTAGCAAAATGCTTTGAATGTAAAACCAAAGATGTGATTAAGAAATTTATTTAGATGAAATAATAAAGTTTGTTATTAGTTTCTATAGTATTCAGAAAGAAGATGGGGCTTTTCTGTGTTTATGCAGTTTGTTGAGTTTTAAATATATCATGTACATGTATTTTAAGTATAAAATTGGCAATTTTATCTTTATACAAATTTATATAAGAATTTACCTCCCCCTTTTGTGGGTTGATTCCTGTCTACCCCAAAATATGCTAAAATCTTAAAATTCCCAGTACTTGTGAAAGTGACCTTTTTGGAAATGCAGTCTTTGCAGATAAAATCTGGGAAATCAGGAAACATAATCATACTAGACTAAAGTAGGCACTAACCTAAGGACTTGTGTCCTTTTAAAAAGAGTGACCATTTTAAAAAAATAAAGAGACATAAACAGATTGATACAGATAAATATAAGTTATTTGCCCAGATAGATCATGATATACAAATAAAATCACTGTCCAGTTGATCAGATGACAACCTGATTACAAGAGTGACATTGCAATCTTCATCTTTACCAATATTACATGTGTGATTCAGTTTTATTTATTATTCACTTATCAACCAAATTAAACCTGCCAATACTAGGAAGCCATTGATTCTTTACTCACAAAGTTTATGTGACTATGTGGCTTTTGATCTCCTTACCTGTGCCCTATTCTATAGCTAATCTCTAGCTCTTACTATAATTTCCCTTTTCAATAATTCCATTTTGTTTTACACTGATATTTTTGATTTTCATTAAATTATTCTTTACAATTCATTTTGATATTTTCCCCACCAAGTTGGAGAATAAAATACACCTTTTAATTTAAAAATCTTTTAAAAAAGAAATATAGCTCCCTCATTACTTAAATGTAATTGAATAGAGAATTTTTCAGTATAAGTAATTTAATCATTTTTACTAATTCTTAACTTTCCATCAGCTACAGAAGCTGTCATTTAGCAGCTCCTCTGGAGAAAATGAAGAGGTGGAGGGTACAGGAGATGACTGGTGGATGTCAGGAAGCAGGGCAATAAAAAAAGACACTGGTGCCTCCATGAGTCTTCATTTTGTCTCACTTGCCTTTATTTATTTATTTATTTTTTGGTGAATCAGAATATAGAAAAAAAAAATTACTTCAAAATGATTTTGCCAATTTTTCACAATAAGATTTTCCCCCATAATGGAAATATTTTAGTCAAAATTATTATGATTTATCTTGAGATAAAATAACATATGAAGACATTTTAGTTTTATAGAAATCTAAAGTGACCATTTTTTTAAAACATTTCTTGCTATGTACTAAGAATTAACATATTTTTTTATTTGCTTTAGTTGTACACAATGCATTTATTTTTACGTGGCACTGAGGATTGAACCCAGGCTGCGTACGTGCTAGGTGAGCACTCTACTGCTGAGCCACAACCCCAGCCCCCTGAGCCACAACCCCAGCAAAAGTGACCATTGTTAATATTGTTTTCCATGACAATAATATTACTATTATAATGCAGAGTTCATTGTAATTGGGGTATAACAATCAAGTTAATTGTTCCTTAAATTAATTATATCCATATTTCTTTCTTAACTATCCTGTTCTGCCAGCCTGTGTATATTTAGATTTTCTGATTTTATAAACCTTACATTGTCGGTGCTTTTTCCCTTTTCCTTATGTATTTATTAAGAATAGCTTACAAAAATTCAGGATTTGAGTGTTTTATTTTTTCAAACAAAATTTCCATGTGTTCATGTTTTCTAGGTATTGTCACTTCCTCAAGTTTGTTTAGTTCAATTCCTAAGGGAGTGACTTTTCTAAAGTCAGGGCCACAGGTGTGAACTACACATGGCCACATCACTCTCTCAGAAAAATATTTTGCCTCTAAAGTCCAAATTACACCCCTGATTTCTGGAGACATTGTGTTGATGGTCTCTTGGAGACCACTGAACTAGGTGATAGTGGTGAGATACTGAACAGCATTATTCAGCCCAACTCTGCTCAGAAACAATAGCAATACCTCTGTGCTAAGGGAGGGCAGTTCCTGTTGTCTCTGAATTGCTATAGCAAGAATCCAACGCATGGGCCATGTGGTACAGTGGTAAAGCTGTTGCTTTGTAATCATACTGTTTTAAATGTGCAACTCAGAATTTTTTATCAGAAGCCTTTCATAACTTCACAAAACACAGACATTGTATAACTGCAATAAAATAAAATCCAACTTTGCTTAATAAGACTCTCAGGATATGACCCTATAATTATACTGAAATCCTTAGAATAGTTCAGACCCTGGAATACCAAATAAGGCTACTTGAAATGAGTGTTCTATACAGGGAAATAAAACAGGCTTCACTGAGAAAGTGGCCTTGCTTGTAAACAATTCACCCTCCTGAAGTATAAAGTAGTGAGGAGTAACATGGTCCTGGTAATGATCAAGAGGGGCACTGTGCAGAATGTGAAGCCAGTCATTTGTCATCTACGTTTTCTTCTAAGGCTGCCATCAATCTCCATCAGGCCCCAACTTCTCACATACCCCCCACCAAAGTGGGAGAAATATCTTTGGTATGTTTTAAGAAATGAGTTACAATATACATTTGTTAACACTGAGAAGGGTTTCCCGACCACCAAAGCACTAACCACCCCAGAGACTATATATCTTTACATGAGAAATTTGATGAAATCGATCAAAAAGCTCATGACACAGATACAGGTAATTTGGGTTTCTTTGTTTTGTTTTCCATTCTCTGACCTGACTTTGTTGACCATTACTCTTATAACTCCCTATTTTTGATCTTCTAATTTCTCCTTACTCAAAGAAAAAACAGATTTTTCTTATCATCATCATCTTTCTTGTAATCTCTGCACTCATATTATCTTACATTCCTATCTCATTTACTTCTTTCTTTTCATCAGTCATTAGAATTTCTTGTTCCCTGATCTACATATTTTAGTGATGTATCAATCAATCTAGCAGAGCAGAAATCATAACACCTTTTAAATCAATGGGTCTGCAATTCTATTTTCAAGTATGTGAAAGTATACCTTTTTACCTGCCCCTGGACATTTGTGCCTTTTTGTTTTTTCTGTCTTTTAGAGATTCTTTGACCCCCTGTAATTTCTCTATTCCCCTTTATCAAAATGTGTTCTTAAGAACTTTGTTATCTTTCCAGTCCTATCCAATTTACTTCCCTGGCTTTTCCATATAGGATAAAATATTTTGCTCCCTGCAAAAACATTTCAGGAGTAGAATAACTTCTTAGTGTTTTTTAATGTTTTAATTTCCCATAAACGTTTTTTCAAGTATAGCATATATTATATGAATGAACATAAATCATAAGTAGATTCGTGTTGCAAGGATATACAGTAGATGAATGTTATAAGAACACATCCACACCATCTAGGTAGGCCTATGGAACTTTCCTAGCACCCCAGAAGTCTCCTACATGTCCCCCATCAGTCATCCACCCCTCAACATGAACACTTTCTCTATGGATTTCTTAGGTTAAATTTGTCCACTTGCAAATGTGATGCAAGTGGACTCCCTAGTACACACTCTTGTGCTAGACCAGAGAATGTAAGATGATATTTTGCAAAAAATATATATGATGATCCATGAGAATTCCTTTATTCTACCTCTACTTCAACATTTCATATGTATCTTTGGATTTTGTATTTATTTTAATTAATTTTTTTTTTTTTTTTTTTTTTTTTTTTTTTTTTTGTAGTAGTGCTGGTGATTGAATGCAGGACCTCACAAATGTTAGGCAAACACTCTACCACTGAACTACATGCCCAGCCCTTTGTTTATTTATTTTACTTTGAGAAGGGGTCTCACTAAGTTGTTTAGGCTTGACTCCAATTTGCAATTCTGCTGCCTGAGCTTTCTGAGCAGCTGGAATTAGGTGTCTACCACCATGCCTGGTTTGGGTTAATTTAAAGGACTTTGGTAGAGTCATATTTTTTGGTGGACATATCAATTGGTTCAACCATTTTGGAAAGTTCTTTGACAATATTTTCTAATATTATACCTGAATATATCCTAAGGACCCAGAAATTCTACTATAAGGACTATATCCAATGAAAGTGAATAGATACATGCACCAAAAGATGTATTAGAATGTTCATTCAAAATTTTTGTTTTTCTATCTTCACACCAATAGCAATGCACCTTAATGGCAAGTGTTATAGTAAGTCTTAATATTAGGTAGTATAAGTCCTCCATATTTTTTTCTTCTTCAAATTTATCTTGGCAATCCTAGTCCCCATGACTCTCTGAATGAATTATAATTATCTTTTTAGGTTCATCAGAGTCCTTTACTCTGAAAACTGCAATTACAATGAGTTTTAGAATCAACTTGTGGGTCTTGATATTTTTTCCTGTATTAAGGTTTCTAATCTAGAAAATAGTGTATCTCTCTATATAATTAATAATTTCTTTTTCAGTCATCTCTTCAAATTTTCTGTATAAAAAGACTTGTCCATATAGACCTAGTTTTATTCCTAGGAGTTTTATTTCTTGTAAATCATTAAAAATTATACCATTAAAATTATACATCTAATAGACTAATGTGAAGTATATAATAACTGTGGTATTAAACTTTTATCCAGTGACCTTATTAAATGCTTTTTCAGATTTAGTAATTCAATCACACTTTTCTTAACATAGTACTTGAAACCCTGGCCAGAAAATTAGACAAAAGAAATTAAAGGGATCCAGATAGGAAAAGAAGAATTCAAATTAGCACTATTTGCTGATGACATGATAATATACCTAGAAGATCCAAAAAACTCTACCAGAACACTTTTGCAACTAGTAAATTGAATTTGGCAAAATAGCAGGTTACAAAATCAATATCCATAAGTCAAAGGCATTTATGTACATCAGTGACATATCTTCTGAAAGGGAAATGATGAAAACTGCCCCATTTATAATAGCATCAAAAAAAAAAAAAAAAAACCCTGGGAATCTACATAAAGAAAGAGGTTAAAGACCTCTATAATGAAAACTACAGAACACTAAAGAAAGAAATTATAGAAGACCTTAGAAGATGGAAAGACCTACCTTGCTCTTGGATAGGCAGAATTAATATTGTCAAAATGTCCATACTACTAAAAGTGCTATACAGATTTAATGCAATTATAGTGAAAATCCCAATGACATTCCTCATAGAAATAGAAAAAGCAGTCATGAAATTCATCTGGAAAAATAAGAGTCCCAGAATAGTCAAAGCAATCCTTAGCAAGAAAAGTGAAGCAGGTGGCATCACCATACCAGATCTTAAATTATACTACAGAGCAACAGTAACAAAAACTGCATGGTATTGGCATCAAAATAGACTGGTAGATCAATGATACAGAATTGAGGACACAGAGACTAATACATGTAAGTTATTATATTTCAGTTATCTTATATTATTAGACGAAGGCTCCAAAAATGTACATTGGAGAAAAGATAGCCTCTTCAACAAATGGTGCTGGGAAAACTGGAAATCCACATGCAGCAAAATGAAATTAAACCCTTATCTCTCACCATGCACAAAACGCAACTCAAAGTGAATTAAGGATCTAGGAATTAGACCAGAGACTATACGCCTAATAGAAGAAAAAGTAAGCTCTAATCTCCAACATGTAGGATTAAGCCCCAAGTTTCTTAATAAGACTCCTATAGCATAAGAATTAATATCAAGAATCAATAAATGGGATAGATTCAAACTAAAAAAGCTTCTTCTGAGCAAAAGAAACAATCAGTGAGGTAAATAGAGAACCAGATAATTGGGAACAAATTTTTACCACATGCATATCAGATAGATTACTAATCTCTAGAATATATATAAAGAACTCAAAAATCTTAACACCAACAAAACAAATAACCCAATCAATAAATGGGCCAATGAACTGAAAAGACACTTCTCAGAAGAAGATACACAATCAATCAAAAAATACATGAAAGATTGTTCAACATCTCTGGCAATTAGAGAAATGCAAATAAAAACTACTCTAAGATTTCATTTCACTCCAGTCAGAATGGCAGCTATTGAGAACACAAACAATAATAAATGTTGGAGAGGATGTGGGGGAAAAGGCACACTCATACATTGGTGGTGGGACTGCAAAATGGTGCATCCATTATGGAAAGCAGTATGGAGATTCCTTGGAAAACTGGAAATGGATCCACCTTATGACCCAGCCATCCCTCTCCTGGGTCTATTTCCAAAGGACTTAAAAGCAGCATACTACAGGGACAAAGCCACATCAATGTTTATAGCAGCACAATTCACAATTCACAATAGCTAGGTTGTAGAACCACCCAGATGCCCCTCAGTAGATGAGTGGATAAAGAAAATGTGGTATATATACACAGTGGAGTATTACTCAGCAATAAAAGAGAATAAAATAATGGCATTCACAGGTAAATGGATGAAGTTGGAGAATATAATGGTGAGTGAAGTTAGCCAATCTCAAAAATCCAAATGCTAAATGTTTTCTCTGATATAAGTAGGCTGATTCACAGTGGGGTTGGGTTGGGGAACATAGGAGAATTAGAGGAACACTAGAAAGGTGGGGAGAGAGAGGAAGGGAAGGAACAAGGAGGTATGAAGGAAAAAAAATAAAGAAGATGGTAGAATTAGATGGATATCAGTATCCTAGATGCATGATTGAAGACATGAATAGTACGAATATACTTTGTATACAAACAGTGTTATATAAAAAGTTGCTCTATATATGTACTAGGAATTGTAATGCATGATATTGTTATATATACGTACTATGAATTGTAATGCATGATATTGTTATATATAGAGCAACTTCGAATAAAAATAAATAAATAAATAAATACACAATTCTAATGTCTGCTAATAATATAACATAAGTGTATTAAACATAAGAGTATCATGTCTTGCAATGTTCAGTTTTTTCTTTCCTCATTGCACGATATAGTACTTTCGTACAATAATCAGCAACTATTTTAAAATATTAATGTAATAAAGGAAATAAACTCTACCTCTGTTTGTTAATTTTTTAAAATAATTAATGGATTTGGAATTTACTCTTATGGTTTTTCTGAATCCATTGTCATGCTTACCTGATTCATTCCCCTGATTAAAAAAAAATGGTAAATTCTTGGACTGTTCTAACATGAACCAAACCTGCCTAGATAGATATAGGGCAATTTTCCTTGTCACACTCTACTTTTTGTACAGTACAATTTATATTCATTGATATTTTTAGTGTTTTTTCGTGTGTTTTCATGAGAGAAATTGTCCTATTTCTTTCTTTTTGTAATCTCCTCTTTAGGACTTGGTACAAAGGTAATGCTAACCTCAAAAATAGAGAAGAAAAGTGTCCCTCCTTTTTATAGTCCATGAAAGTATTTAAATTTGTCATTATTTCTTCATTAAATATTTGTGATAATTCATCTGTGAAATAATCTGGGCCTAAATATTTAGTTTGAGTTAGATTTCTGATTACAGATTTTATTTTCTTGGGAAATATGTCACTATACAGAGTTTCTAATTACTGTTTTCTTTTTGGTAAGTTTTTGTTTGAAAATAAATTTATGTGAATTTTCTACTATATTATAGTGAAATTATTTATAATATTATCATACCTGGTTTTTGTTTGTTTGTTTTTGATTTTGAATTTTTTTAGATCTGTAGGACTTTTAGGTATATCTTGTTTTAAAAATTTCAGATTTATTAATATGTGCTGGCTTTATATTTTCTAAAACTACTCTTGCTTTGTGCTGCATCTAATTTTTCACTCCTTTCAATAAACCATCATTTTATTTCCTTGAAATTCTCTATTGTAGCTTTGTTTTCTGTTCATTTTATTTATTTTCTTAGCTTTACTGTTTCTTTCTTTCTTTTCTCTTTTTTTAACTCTGTAATGTGAATATTTATATCAATTTTTAGCCTACTTTCTCATTGATATGTGCAATAAAACTATAAATTAAACTCAAATTACAGCTTTATCTGTATCCCACAATTTGTGATATGTTTACTGTGATTACTTTATGGACAAATGGGTTATTCAAAAGAATATTGCTTAACTTCTAAACACTTGAGAGTTTTTTACTTAGGCTTTTCTTATCGATTCCTAGCTCAATCATACTGCATTCAGAGAACACACTCTGCTATTTCAATATTTTAAAATTTATTGAACTTGATTTTTGACACTGGATTATCCTCAAAATACAATGGGAGCCCTTTAAAAGAACTGAATTCTGTATTGATGGATCCTAAACAACACAATTAACAAATTTGACCTAATTTTGATGTTTCTACTAAGCATTTTTGTCTGCTTGTCTTTCTCAGTTATTTAGAGATATGTTTAAGTCTCCTTGATTAAATATGAATTTGTCTATTTCTTCTTCAGTTCTTTTCTTTTATATATTTTGTAGTTAGGTTATTAGATATATAAAATTTGGATTGTTACAGTATTTTATGGATTGATCTTTTTACCATTATGACTATTCCTTTTTATTTTTATGAGATGATTTGTGCCTTTTTAAAACAAGGGAACTCTCTAGCTCTTCTCCATGTTAAGATTTAATGTCTTTGGCAGTGTATCAAAGAATGGGTGGTTCCTTCCAACACTTATGTCACCCTCAAAATGTTCTCAAAGTCCTTCCCTATTGACAAAGATTCCACTGTGCTCTTCTAGACTGACCCATCATTAGGAATTATGGATGGGATCCTGGAAATAAGAACTACTGGCTCTTTGCATTAGACACTATCAATTCTTACTTTCCCCCTACATTTTCTTGACATTTTATGTGCCAACATTTACTCTGAAACAGCAAAGAAAAAGTTAAACCTCTAGAAGCAAACTTTCTTTAACCCCACAGTTCTGTGCTGGTGTGGCAACCTATAGCTATGCTATGGCTGCTTCTATTTCTCTTTGGTTCCTGAGAACCCACACCTGTGAGGTGTCATGTTCATTGTGAACCATCATGGCCAACACACACTTGGTTCTCATTTCAACCTTACAGGGTGCCTGCTTGGGGCTTCAACCACAAGGGATCAGTTTCTGTAGCAATGGCAGGATATTTATTCGTTAATTTTCCTTTTATGATAACAAAAGAATTATAAAAATATGAACTTTAAGATCCAAACTATTTTTTCTTCAGTTCATTTCCTTTTTTTATATATTTTGCAGTTAGGTTATTAGGTTATTTCTGGCTAAATGGGAGAATAGATTAAAAAAAATACCATTCACAGGTATTTTACACTTCAATGCAAAAGAGTTCTGTATTTTGGGAAAGTGTTTGAATTGATATGTGGACAGAAAGGAGAATCCCTGCCAAAATCATGAGTCTTGAAAACTAACATTACTCTTAATTTTGCATCTTTGTGTTTAAATGCCAGTTAGTTGTAGAAAATGCTAGAACCTTTTACATTTCATTGTCAAATGATCCTATTTCTCAGTGTTCTTTTCTACCTTCATCGTATCAACTTCATGCTGAAGGGTGCTTAATTCATGTTTTACTCCTTCATTCCAAACTTTAGAATTTTATATTCAACTGATTCTAAGTATCATTATCAGAATCACAAGAACCACACACTGCAGATGTCCTTAACAAAACTTATCTATGTTCATGCATCCAAACTGTATTCCACTCATCTGAAGCTCCTGTACTCCAACCTGCATAATTCTGATTCATTCTTAATTACTTACTATGACAATTTTCAGTCCCCTTTTAATTACTTTTTGAGACTAATATTTCTATCTACTACTGACTTAGACATTTCTATGCCTTTTTATGTGAACACAACATCTTCTCAGCTATTTTAACTACTTCTGACCCAGTCAATTGCTGTCAATCTCACTTTCTCCTATTTGCCCTACCAAGCCAGAGTAAATTAAAAAAAAAAAAAATACAAAGAATCATGTTCATGTCACCTTTCTGCTTTAAGTCATTCATAGGCTCTTGGCTGCCAAAGCATAGTTTAAATTCCTTATTAATGGGTACATTCTTCATAATCCTGATCTTCCTTACCATCCCAGCTCTATTACTAACATCACATCACCACTCACACATTAACCCTTTTTGCAGCAAGTTATTATATGCCTGTCTCCTTTCCTAGAAAGGGCACACTCCAAGAGTCTTTGGTTTTGTATCCCTAGCACATAGTACAATACAGGAACAGAGCTAGGCTTCAATGTTGACAGAATGCATGCTGTATGAGAAGGGAGACATATTTGTATTTAAGTGACTTTTCCTAAATTGTGTTTGCAAGTATTAATTTAAAACACAGCTTTGTTTTCATTCCATGCTGGCCCATGATAGAAGATGATCTCATTTACATTTGAACAATTTATGTTCTGTGAAAATATCTTGAAAACCCAAACTGTGTTTGTGGAATATACTGGAAAGAACGCTGGAGTCTAAAGAGTCTAAAGATTCTACTTCTAGTCCCATGACCTTAGGAAAGTCTCCTTTTCTCTGAGACTCTTATTCTATCAGGTTTCATTTATCAGGTCTTTGCAATTCCAGAATTCTGTGGACTCAGAGGGACCTTGACATCACCTGTGTTTGTGTCAGGTCTATTCTATTTTCTTGTACTTTGGTTGCTTTCATTCCTTTCATGGTCTTGCCCTATTGCACTTGCACCTTCATCTCTTGCAACTCTTGTTATCTCAAACACAGCAGCATCAACTATTATTTTGGGGATGTCCCTCATTTTTTTTATACGAATTAAATTATTTTCATATATGTCATTTCTATATAGCAATGATTTTGTAAAACAATGCATCCTTGTTCTTTCCATAGATATTTATATTGGTTCATCGAAAACTATGCATAAGTAATTGTGTGTCTAACTTGAGCCTCAGAGTAGTATCACCTGCAGGTGCAATGGTTATTAGCTTATTTGTCATACACTACAGCATATGAGGTTGCTATACAAGATTAAGTTTCCAGTACCTATCCTAGATGATGAACAGCATGACAGATTATAGTTCTAGGGCACTAAATATAGGACAAATCTGGTTATCTGGTGTATGTATTTAAAAAAAAATCATTAACCTGAAAATAAAAGGAAGGTCTTGATTAAGTCAAAATAATTGCTTAAGAACTGATCTGATCAGAACAGTCTTTACTTTAATATAGAAAGCAGACTCTCTGGCTGGCTCTGGAGTGAGAACAGGAACACGATCTGTGATGACAACACTTGACATGGCTGGTGTCTGAGGTTCCCAGCATTATGTGTGGTGTCCTGTTCAGTTCAGCAAATTCCACAGGATTTTGCACCCCATTGAGTGTACTAGTGACAAGATCTGATGTCTGTCAGCAGACAGGAGAGTCACAGACACATTGTGTGCATGTGCTGGACTCTCCTTATTTTTGTAAAGTGCATTGGCTGGTTTGCTTCAGTTATCACTTTACAGTCAGATCCATAGTGAGTTTGGAACGAAAAAAAGTAGTTAAGTGTTTCAATGTGTTTTCAATGGTACTTGAGAGAGATGGTCCTTCTTGTTATAGATGGACTCTTTGAAATTTACCTTCTTATTCTGTAGATAAGAAAATTAAAGAATGGGAAGAGTTAATGATTGTTCTCAATGTCATATGTCAAATCAGAGGAGTTAGGTACCTGATTCAACTTCTTCTAATTCCTAGTGCATGACTTTCTTTACTCTTTTATGCTTGTTTTGCTATTAAGGATAGAGTTATATGTAATTTGTATGTATGATTAAACTGTCATTGTAATCAGATTTTAATTTCCTGCATTCATGAAAGACTGATACCTGGCCAAAAAAGGATTTTTCTCGAGAATACACATCTCTTTAATATGTGGTAAAGTACAAGGGTTGATACTTCGGAATTCCTTACCAATAAGAAAAGTGTTTGGTTGCTGGGTGGCCCCAAATTAAACAAACATCCTATGTAGAAGGGGTTATCAATCTTGGTTGGGTATCAGAATCACCAAGGATTATGTGATTTTTTATATATTTACTTAGAAAATTGACTTAGTCATTCTACTACTTTCATATAAAAAATTTTATAACACTAACTTTGAAACAAAAGAGAAAATTGGAAAAAAAAAAAGGAGAGAAAAGAAAACATCACTTCTAAGTGCCTGGAGTACCAAAGCAATAATATTTTCTTGAATTAATTTATGGTAACAATTTTGGAATCTGACCAAAAAAGTTAATTTTAGTTGGCTACCAAGCATCAGGGATCTATTTACAAAAATTGTTAGTATCTTAAATACTAGCTACAAAGAAATATTATGTAGCCCACAAGAATTTTCTAATTTTTTCTTTCAATGTTTGTATTGTTATTCTACTGAAATATGTACAATTTTTTTCCCACATTTCCTTGATCCAGAGTTTTGGTCATTGACATCGAATATACTCCACTCTGCTGAACATAGTTACACCTCGAAACCTGATAGGATCATATAAGAAGACAGAATGAATGCAAAATTAACACTTATTTGATGGAACCATCTATGGGGCAAATTCTGTAATCCAATTCAGTAATATGTTTCAGTACCATCTCCTGCCAAAAGAGTCTTATTTATTTCTTGCTATATGTTTGTTGTTGCTGCTCTTCAGTGGCTTATTTTAATGTTCCATTCATATCTTTAGTTTGAAATCCTCAGCTTTGCTTAACACATAAAGCAGTTTGGAAATTTGTTTGAAAAAGGGGCCTTCAAAAATATATATTCATCTGGGCTGGGGCTGTGACTCAGTGGTAGCTCGCTTGCCTGGCATGTGTGAGGCACTGGGTTCGATTCTCAGCACCATATATAAATAAATACAAAATAAAGGTCTATCAACAACTAATATATATATATATATTAATGTACCCTGCTTACTCAAACAGCAAGGATTCTTGATAAAGAATTCATTTTCCATTCTTAGGGATAAAGGCAATTCTGAAGTGAAGCCATATTTCTACTTCAAAATGTGTTCCCATTTTGTACATATTTTTTTTATCAGTGTTTCCACTGAAAATGACACTGTGTCACTTAGAATATATATAGGCTAATCATTTTCTTATATATACCTAGTTTGCTTAGTGCCAACTGATATCACTCAATGAAAAGAGCCCCTTCAAGTATTGGGGTATTTTGTATAAGTAAACCTTCAGATAAAAGTAGATCATCATGGGAAAGAGATGGTCTCTAGACTAAGAATTCTAGAGTTCAAATCCTGGCTTAATTAGCCAGCTAGTTTATCTCTGTGTATTTCTTCACCTGTAAACTGGGAAATTATTAATAATAGAATTAACATCAGAAGCATGGATTAAATTATGTGACATGCAAAATCCTTCAAATGGTGCAGTCCTTCAGCTATTCTGTTTTACATATAGTTCACAATATTTGAAATCATGTTTTAATATGCTTTAATTTCCAGAAGACATAGCCTTATCAACAATTTTTAAAACTTGAAACTTGGCTCATTGTTTCCATAGCACCTCATTCTCCTTGGGAAACTGCAAACCAACTAGAAGAAAAGACCACTTCACAAAAAATATGAGAAACAAAAACAAAAACAAAAACAAAAACAAAAAAAGCAAGGGCAAACGATCACTACCACAAACTGGGATTTGTGTTTTCTCTCAATTTTGGAAATAATCTAATATATATGTAATGTTATAGAGACAATAACTTGCTTTATGCTTATAGTAAGATAAAGACAAGAGTTACCAACACTTCCCTTACCCATGGGCTGCCCTACTTAAGAGTTTTTTATAAAATAAACATGCATTTGGGGCTAGGAAGAAGTATTTAATGGAAAAAATATCTGCAGAGACTGAAATTTTCATGAAATTTGTAGTTCACTACTTGTAGTAAAATGTCAAGAATGATATAACCCATATGTGGATGACTGTGACCTCACAGAAATCTTTGAAACTGTAGATTCTGTTTTGAAAACTGTTACCTTGGTTTCCACAATCCTTCCTTAATGTCCCCTGCTTACTCAAAGAGCAAGGATTCTTGATAAAGAGTTCATCTTCCATTTCTTAGGGATAAAGACAATTCTGAAGTGAAACCATATTTCTACTTCAAAATGTGTTCCCATTTTGTACATATTTTTATCAATATGTTTCCACTAAAAATTACACTGTATCACTTAGACAAAAGTTTTGCTTCAGTCAAATTTAAAACAGATCCAGCATTTCACTTACCTTGATGATTAAACTAATACTACTGATGTCTCTTATGTGATGATTTGCAAGCATTTCTACCTGAGGGCTTAAGATTAATGCCCAAAAATGAATACAGGTATTTAGAATGGAGGTAGAAAATATAATCATTTATATTTACAGTTCATTTCAGTTTTGAATCCTGCTTTTCAATTCATTTTTACTTCTATATTTTTAAGGCTACAGTTGTACCTAGGAGAGTTATATAAGAAAAATCTGAATAGAGTGAAAAGTCATTAATAGATTTATATTTTAAAAATTAAATTCTTTCTTAATGAGGGTTTTATAATACTGATTTACACGATTTTTGATTGTTTGCACTGAAGAAAATTAAGTTTGGCCATATCAATGAAACATCAGACAAACCCATAAAGAGTTCACTGCACAACTGAAAAGGAGGGTGCCAGATTCTCTATTACTTGTTTTTCTACTTGCTTTCATTCTAAGTGATTTTCAAGTCTACTCACTCATATTGAACATGCTGAGATACCTTATAAAAGAGTAAATTCACATATAGACATGGAATATTTTTGTTTGATGATGTATATATAATATTTAAAAGTCTTAGTGTTATTGGCAATATGCATTTTTATATTGCTACAACAATGTTTCTTTAAATAATGTTAAGAAATAAGATCATGTAATGTTGTTAAAAATCAAACAAGTTCCTTTTCAGGAGAGAAACACTTTTTAAATAGTCTGTGACATTGGGTTCTTTCTGTAATTTAGCAATAGGACTGCATGACCTTTCCCAGGACAGAAATGTACTTTACTTTCATATATACAAAATTGGGAATTGAGACTGCACAACATTTGAAATTTCTCTCAGTTCTAAAGTATGATTCTCAAGTGTTTTGGTGTGCTAGATTGGATCTCCCACATTTAATACTACATTTTTACTTTAATGAAAAAATGGGTTAAAGTAATTTGGTAATTATATGTATCTGAGTTTAACTGAAGACCTTTCCTGTTTGGAAATACTTTCCCATTCACTGTTTGAAAATAGATATATTGTAAATTATTCTTCCTAAATTAGCTAATGAGAATGTTGATCATAAGATTTGATGACATTTGATCATGATGATAGAAAATGTATTGTCAGAATTTAAACACAAAAGGTTAACAAGAACCCACAGCACTGAGTACTAGGTACTATGAAACTTGTAGGTTTGATTAGATATTGTCCTTAACCCTCAAGGAGTTTGAAGTCTATAGTGAGATGACTGAATTCAATACACCTTTCAAAAAGTTTTCTTTAAAACTTGCATTTTCCAACATTATAAATGGCCCTAGTACTCAGAAGTAGGTCCATATTTATTGTTAGGATTCTTCTGAGTACAAATTCACTTTTTTTTTTTTTTTTTTTTTTCATGCTCCAGCCTCTGGGCAGCATAGTCACCCTGCTAATCAGCCTACACTTCTAAGAGTTCCAAGAGTGCAAACTGAACTGCTGCTTTTCCTCCTCAGAGACTTGCAGTCCCATTTGTTTTTAAGCTTTTTGGAAGGAAGGAAAAAAATCTTGGCTTTACATAAGAGCTGTTCTTTGTGGAAGTTTTGGAAATTTTAAATTGCAGTCAAGATCCCCACTCGCAGGTGAAACATTATCTGGTCCTCTTGTCATTAGTACTGACAGTTTTGGCTGGGGTTGAAGTTAAGAAAAATGCTGGAATGAACCTGGAAATAGTCATATGTTCCTCATCCATCACCTCATTAATCACAAAGTTAACATTGTCTCTGAAACAATGCTGCTTTATTGTAGGGTAATCCTCATTTATAGTTCAAGCTACTAAACAATATTCAAGAATCCAGATTCTTCTCCATGCTCTGCCAAGTATGGCTGAGACATGATGATCATGACATTATTCATTGATAATTAAAGTAGAAAGAAGGATCCTAGGCAATGATATCATTCTTAAAGTTAGAGAAAATGGAATATGCTCTTAAGAGATTCCATGTAGGCCCATAATTGTTATATTGTGTTTTCTTTTTTACTATTTTTATCATAGCTTATGACTAGATATACAGTGCCATCAGATAATATTAAATTTAAACTTCTGCACTTCAGGGTATTACCTCTGTCCACCACTGGCCTGGGTATTTAATATCTCATCACCAGCTTGCAGAGTTGCCAGAGTGTGTGATATCAGCATGAAGCATTATGGAGGAAATGGGGAAATAATAATGATGACAATTGAGTATGATTCTGATTTATGTGTATGTTATTCTAGCAATACAAATAAACCACTTAGGGAAATGTGTTCATTTTAATGTGTTAGAGCTACAATATATCACTAAATCCAGAGAGCAAATGAATCTCTATGAGTACTAAATTTTTACTCAGAGGCAGTTAGTTATCCCAGAAGGATGTAGTTATGCCTTTAAAAAACATTCAATTTGGGTCCAAAATGATGAGTATATTTATTATTCAGGAAAATATGTAAGAAAAATTGTGTTAGCTACTCACTTTTCACACACACACACACACACACACACACACACACAAATATGGTACATTGGAAATAAACATTCGTACTAATGGGTATTCTGAGAAAGAATAGTAACATTTCTCCTGAAAATGTTCTTTTCAAAATTCTGTAAGTATGTAAATATTACTGTTTTTATTCCTATCATTTACTTTCCTCAAGAATTAAAAATTCAAAAATAATAACAAAAAATTAATAGTAAAGCATTTAAGATAGCTTAAAATTTAATGACAGTATTACATTGGTTTGAGAAGTTCCACTCAGGTATAGTGGACTTTTTTGATCTTTAATATGGTTACAAATTGAGATTTAATTTGTCAAAGTTGATCTTTAGAGGTTCTAATTATGAATACCCAATGTTGAAACATTTTAGAAACAGATTAAATCTATTTTTTTCATGCTATTAAAATGTTACAGCTGGGAATGATGGCTCATGCCTGTAATTCCAGCAGCTTGGGAGGCTGAGACAGGAGTATCATGAGTTCAAAGCCAACCCCAGAAACTTAGCCAAGACCCTAAGCATCTTAGTGAAACTATGTCTCAAAATTATAAAAATAAAAATGGCCTGGAGATGCGGCTCATGGTAAAGTTTCTGAGTACAAACCCCTGGTACCAAAAAATAAAAAATTATAAAAATGTATGAGATCATACAACAGATAAAATAAAAATTTTGAAATACAGACTTCATGCAATATGACTGTCTTAACTACTAATATAAAATTTCCTTCATTTCCAAACACCTTGCTGTTGATTCTTCAAAGCTTTTCTAATTGCTGTTTCCAACACTCTACCAAAAACTTTTTCTTGCAAGGAATGAATATAATCCCTTAAATTATATAGCATAGTTCCAGACTTACTTCATTTTATCCTTTTATTTCAGTTCTTTGCATATTACACCATCCTTGAAGGTCTGTCTCCTATTTCATTATATTGTTTCCAGTTCTTTTCCCTCTTTACCTTTTTCAGTCATTCACTCCTTCTGCTATTTTAGCCTAAACCTTAAAAAGTTATTTCCATTAGGTTTTAGTTACTTGGGCCTTTCCCTTTTTAGGCAGTTATTCTCAAATGACACCATGTATTGTTTTTTTTTTTCTAATATTTTATGCCTTTCCAAGTATGACAGACATGACAGCCATTCCAATGTTCATCCTCACCTGACCTCTCTCTCCTGTGACATAGATTTCTATTTCTAGTTGTGTCTACTTGACCCAGCTGGGTATTTCCTAGTTTATCAAAATTGAGTTGGGTTAAGATGAAATTTTCTTCCTTCCCTGTTCTCCTTGTAGTCTCTATATCCATTACTCACATAACCATCTCACAGTCACCCAAAAGAAAACTGACTATTTTCTCTAATAATGTATCACATCTAGCCAGTCACAAAATCTCCTTAACTTACTGCTGAGATTGACCTGATTCTCCATTTTCATTTCTGTGGTTTCTATTTCAGACTATCTCTTGCCTCCGGGTCCGAGATCAGTTGTCCAACCAAGGTTACATAGCTAGCAAGCATTTAATAGGTGGCTGACTCCCAGGGAGTCCCTGACTCCTAGTTATTTATTCAGATAAACAGTGATCCAATCAACTTTTGTGTTATAGCTGATTTTGTTGTTGCTGTTATTAACATGTGCTTTTACTTAATTAAAACTGGTATTAGACACTTTGAATAAAATTGTAGCTTTCTTCACCTATCATAAATTAAAATAATGTATCAAATTATTTTATCATGAAAAGAACCATTTCCCTAGCTTTAGACAAGAAAAATAAACAATGTGTTCACATGTGAGGTTTTTAGACAAATTTTCAAATATAAACAGTAAAAGTGGTAAAAGTTTAAAATAGCTAACAAAAGGAGACTTTTTAAAAGTTCTCATTTCAAAAATAAAATTCAAAGCTGAAATAAAGTATTATTTGCACATCAACTATAGTCTTGTTACCTCCAGGAGCTTTGATCTCTAAAGCATGAAGCATGAGACTTCAGTTTAGGTCACCACAATTTTATTTTGCAGTAATTTCTCAAATCAGACCAAGTTGTATACTCTGACTCTATAATATGCAAAGAAAACAATGTTCACATTCCTAACTGAAATGTTTACTTTTTTTCTTTTTAATTTTTATTTGTTTTATTTAGTTTTACATGACAGTAGAATGCATTTATGCACTTTGACATATCATAAATAGATGGGATATAATTTCTCATTTTTCTTAGTGTATATGTTGTAGAATCATATTGCTTATGCAGTCACAGTCACATATACATAAAGTAATAATGTCTGTTTCATTCTACTATCCTTTGTATCCTCACATCCTCACCCCCCTCCTCCCTTCCCTTTCCTTCCCTCTACCCATTCTATGGTAATGCTATTCTCTAGTGCTTCCTGCCTTATTGTGAATTAGAATCTCCATATTAGAGAAAACATTGGGCATTTGATTTGATTTTTTAGGACTGGCTTATTTCACTTAGCATGATATTCTCCAACTCCATCCATTTATTGGCCAATGCCATAATTTCATTCTTCTATAAAGCTGAGTAATATTCCATTGAATATATATACCACATTTTATTTGTCTATTCATCTATTGAAGGACACCTAGGTTGGTTTCATAGTTTAGCTATTGTGAATGGAGATGCTATAAACATTGACATGGCTGCATCACTGTAATATGCGGATTTTAAGTTCTTTGGGTATAAACTGAGGAGTGGGATAATTGGGTCAAATGGTGGTTCCCTTCCAAGTTTTCTGAGGAATCTCCATACAGTTTTCCATAATGGTTGTACCAATTTGCAGTCCCACCAGCAATGTATGAGTGTACCTTTTTCCCCACATCCTCAACAATATTTATTGTTGCCTATATTTTTGATGATTGCTTTCTATTCAGGGCTTTTCTGATGGCCAAATAAGATAAGTAAATGTAAAAAAAATGCATTTATTAGGTTTAAATGGCATGACAACAATTATGTCTGATAAATATGAATAATTATATGTACTATTATGTTCAGTAACACACTGTCTGTAGAGATTATGGGGGTTCAGAGAAGATTGAATTTGAGTTTGATCTTCATTGAGTAGGATTTATACTGGCAGAGATAGAACTACTTAAAGGTAGGGAATAGCACAGTCTAATGGATCAGAGATAAGTTAAAGAATCAGAAGTTAAAACAAATGCAAGTGACTTTTTCTTAACATTGAGATTTCTTCTGTTAAATTCTTCCACTAAAGCAATCTATTTCTACTATTCAGCCTGTTGTAAAATCACTTGATTCACTCAAAATGCCAGTACTTTAGTGCTTTTTCAGGTAACCTATAAACATCTCACAAGAATGCTAATGTGATCATATGGAATCTTTCCTATGAACCTACAGTTTTCATAGAGTGCTTCAAGAGTGGTAGATCATTTTTATGTATCTCAAAGGATGGAACAGGGAAGCTAACTAGAATAATATTCTTTTTTTGTGGCATATTTTCCCTTATGAAAAAAAACTGATAGGTATATCTGTTGAAATAATTTTTTCCCTCTAAAATAAAGATGGAAAATATATAGTTAGTAATGATAATAGCCCTCACTTTCTACTGAGTGCTTTCTATGTACAATTTTTTGGGGGGGTGTTTTAAGTATATTATCTTTTTCTTAAACAGCTCTGTAAATTATTATTATAACTTATAATTATTATAACTTATTTACAAAAGAGGAACCTGAAGCTCAGAGAAATTAATTAAATAAGCTGCAGAGTGCATAGCTAGAGAGTGACATAGTCTGGATTTGAACTTATCTTGTCTGACTTAAAAGCCTGGAATGTTTTCTAGTTTATTTACTGCTTCTACTTCTAGTATATAGTTGGGATTATTAAAATGTGATGTGCAGTTTTAGAATCCTTTTTTACAAAGCCCATTGTGTGTTATTTTCAAAAACGACTTTGCCTGGCTTGTTTTATGTTACATGTAAACAAATTTGGAAAAAAAGCAGAAATCAACTTGCACCACAAATAGGATTCTTAATTTACTGAGTTATTATGTTATCTTTACTAATATAGAATATATACTATGTTACAACAAAAGCAGCATTTTAACAAATTTTAGTCTTCAGTTCACAATACTATAAAAAATTTGAGTAATAAAGTCATCAATCTCTACATATCTTACCCAAATAAATGCAAGCTTTAGACATTTGACAAGAATTTATCTATCCCATAACAAATACAAATATCTATAAAGAAACAAACACACACACACACACACACATACATTATTTATGTAAAACATGTAAATTTTATGCCTATATATTTAGTGTGTAAATGTATAGTTCTATATCTTTGAACTTAATCTCTCTTTGAATTTATATCTCTAAAATACCTTCTTATCAATTATAGAACAAAATAATATATACAAGTTTTGCATACACAAACATGTACATACACATGTATACATACAATAAATCCACATTTATAATTATTACATGCTTATTATATAAACCTAGACATATTACACAGGTACATATAATTATACAATTCATATCACTTTGTATTTTCCCATGGTGAAATTTTTAGTATGGGAAACTACATGTATGAATGATGTTGCCTTTGAATATTCATAGAAATATTCTTGAGTTATGTAGAAAATATCTTCTTGGTATAATTCTTTTGATACCAATGTGTGATACTGTCATCAACCAGGGCAAAAATAAAAAAGAAAGCAGTCTTCACATAATGCTGACCCTTGTGTGAATAGTACATTGAATGTAATATAGCACTCTCACAATATTTTTGCAATCATCATTTAGGCTTAAAGACTGGAGCCCACACTTAAGTGTGGTATCTTCTTGCGAGGTTATCCCAGAAGCATGTGAGAATTTAATGAATTGCCCACCTTGCTCAGTCAGGAAGAGGGAGGAGCTGTGGTGAGCAAATTGGTTAGAAAATCTTGTTAAGTTAGGTAAAGGAAGAGCTACAAATGAGAAACAGACTATTAGGTCTCTGGAGGTCAAAGGGGAAGTAGAGTTTGTGTGGAAAGGTGGTGGGGGCTTTTGAGAGTCAGGGGTAGAACAATTCCCTCTTCCAGCATTTTAGGAACATACTACTTTAAATGATGGATATTATCCTAAAGCAGGAATATATAAAATCACTTTTATAGAAAGATTAAATATTTTCATCTTCAATTATATTTTCTTAAAAGTATATAATTACAAACAAGACTTAGTAATTTCAAATGTAAAATTACTTAACAAATCTCATAACCGTCTCCGAAATAATATTCAAAAAATACTGATACCTGTTATTTAATATGGTGCAAATACCCTGTGTAAAATTCTGGATTTTCTATTTGCCTGGAAGAGCCATTATAGACACAGTGTTGGGGTGTAAATATTTTCAGGAATCCTACTATTATTAAGTTTCCATACACCATTGTGATGTTTTAGTACTTTCATATATATTTAAAGTATTTCTGATTCTATTTTTTGAAAAATGAAGAACATCACAATGTCTTCAATTAAAACAAGCTTAGATAAGAAACACTGATATTCAAACAAGAAAAATAATGTAGCTAATTATATTGTCAGGACAAATATTGTAACTGCCATTCTGACCTTCCTTTCTCATGAATTAAATCTCATGTGTCTGGCAAGTCTTCCTCCACAACAGAAACCCCTTGCTCTTAGGCCTTCCACATTCCCTAAGTGTACCTTCATGCTGCTCAATCTGTTCCACATGTCCACATGAAATTGGGGAAGCCATAGTAAATTCAATATCTATTAGGCATGTAAGAATACAACATTTCATTGTTGTCTGGATTATGCTTTCCATATAAAAATCCCCCAAGACTAATACGTTGAATAGGATTTACATTCTTACATTCTTTGTTATATATTTTTAAACTTAGCAGTACTGTAAAACCGTATAATCCATATTTTAGAATGTTATTGCAACAGTACTTAAGAATCATCAGATCCATGCTACTAAATGCTGTTACATATTCCTAATTTACACTTACCTTGCTGAGTCATTACTAGTCATTGTCCTCCTTTCCACTTCCATTGGCTTTTTAACCTTATCTCCTACTATTTACACATTAAAAGGCATACAGCAGAGTGAATATTAAGTACAAAGTACAGAATCTGGAATTGTAATTTTGCTTGAACTGACTTTATCCTTAAAATGAGCATACTTAAAACTGCTGGGAATGCTTTACAAATATCAACTTATTTAGTATCAATCCTATGTTGTGGATACTATTATCAGTCCATTTAACAAATGAGGAAATTGTATCACAGATATTTCAATGGGATAAGTCCTAAGTAGCAAAGCAGATTCAAACCTAGGCAGCTTAGTGCTAAAGTCTGTGATCTTAAATATAATTCTATGCTGCCTCTACCTTTTATAAAACACTGGGAAAGGATCCCTTTTCAGCCTTTCTTTATCTATAAAACAGGACTACTTAATGGTGGCTACTTCAGGGAGTATAAAATCAGATGTGTTAATAAGATAAAATATTTAGAGCGATGCTTCGCTTATCATGTTAACTGTTTTCTACATTGCTTTCCTGACTTTCTTGTATTTCTTCAGAAGCCCCACATTGCCCCATACAGAGCTTTGCACACACAAGGTGAATTCTCCACCGCTTCTTCCAATCCTTCCCAATTTCAAGTTTAATTGGCCTGTTCATCCTGAGCTCTGTACAAATGTACCTTTCTCAGAGAAGCCTTCCTTGACTCCCAGACCAGATGAGCATTAACCCCGCCTCTTAGTGCTGACTCCTTAGGAAATAAAGCCTGGGATGAAAGCATACGTGGTTTCTATGTGACCAAATATTTCACCAGCAAGTACAACCCAGGGAAGTGAGTGTGAGGAAAATGAAAGACAAGCATTAACGGAAAAAAGAAAGAACACAAGGGAGTACATTACTGAGCTGTCCCCAGCTTCTTGATAAGCTTGATGTGCTTGATATAGTCCCCTTGTAGGTCTTCCCAGTACTCAGATCTAAGTTTCTTGAGCAGTCCATCAGGGTTAGGAAAATAATTTAATCTGCTGATCCTTATTTCCCAATAGTCAAATATGTTCCATGGGGCTTTCACTCTCATGCTTGTGTGCATTCTACATACCAAGCAGATCTCCCATGTCTTTTGATTTAAAGGAGACAAGAAATCTATACAGTAAATGGTTGGAGGTATTTTTCAAAGTCTGGAGTTAAGACCTAGTCTGTGCATGCCATTGAGCCGCAGGAGGACTGAAATGGGGAGCACTGCAAGCCCCTTGATGTGTAATGTGACTACAGGTAGCTGCAGCAGCTACAGCAGCAGGGCCCTGTGATTTGAGGAAGAGCACAGTTAGGAGACATCAGGATATAAAGCTAGCCAACCACACAAGTTTATGGGATGGAGGTGCAAAATACACATGCATCCTTCCAGTTCTCTTTTGCTTTACAGTGCTTATCTATCACATATTTAGGTGTGAGTTTATTTGCATTAATTCCTATTCTTCTATTAGATCAAAAGAATTGATAAAGATTAGCTGGATTTGACTCCCGGCCTTACCTATTACCATCTTTTTGCCATTGGGCTAGTGACTTTGTTTCTCTGTGCCATGTGTCCATTCTTGAGTATCAGGATACAGATGGGACTGTTGTGACTATTAAAGCAGATGTTTTCAGTAAATATGAACTATCATCACTATGCATCATTGCACTTGTACCAGTTAGCAATTGCCATCAAGAAGGCTCTGGAGTAACAGAACATGACATCACTGGGCATTGAGATGTTGGTCATCTTAATTCATTGTTGTACTTCCAAATTGTAAAGGAATAGTGTAACTATATTAGGTGTTTCAATACAAATCTTCACCATGATCAGATGAATGGGAATATGTCAACCTTTTTTGTTCCATTTGTATTCTTGAAATTGTATCTTATACTGATTAACCCATGAAGTCCCATGTTTTCAATTCCATAAACATGTCAGTGAAATTGGCACAGGTACATTAATATAGATTGGAAATCATAATCTATAACTTATATATCCTTTACATATTTTTTCATATATATACATATATATCATCAAACACTCTAATTATTCACCTATTTTCTCAAACTAATAGACCTCTGAAACATAAATAATTATTTGAAGAATTATATTTGTTGCTCAGTTTAAGTTTTTAAAAGATGTTCCATTATCTGGGATGATGGGACAAAAATGCATTAAGGGGAGGATTTTCCACAGTCTGAAGTTTTTAAAATACTAAACTATTAATTTTAATTATATTTTCCTGGTTAATTGCTGGAAAAAATATCATCAAACAAAGAAAGATTAACAGTTATTGAAAGTATAGATTGACTCTTAAGTGTATGAGACTGAGTATTTCCTGTGCTAAAAACATGCTTTGGAACAAATTTAAAAGTTTGGTGTTACTGAAATTGTTTCTATGGATTAATGAGGTGAATAACTTGTTTTCCCTTGAATAGAGAACGATACAATTAAAGTGTGGTATTTTCCAACATAACTATTTATTTCCATAATGTCAAGTTACTGGTCCTTCATCTGATACTAAACTAGGTAGTATGTTTGTGAGATAGAAAATTATGTCCTTTTTGATTGCTACTTTTCTGCATTTAAATTCTGTTCAGAGACTTAAATTTCACAAAGATATTCCACTTACTGTTTTACTGTACAGAACTTCATCATTCAATGATGGGTACACATAAAGAAGAACTTCTGGCAAAACCAAATTGAATATTACAGAGAAATTAATAAACAACCCAAACCAACAAGACTCATTAACTACGGGCTTTGGAAATGTTTTGGTGGTGTATTTGTTATCTGAGAAATGTTAGCAGGTTCTGAAACTCAATTTCCTCTTCTGTATAAGGTGGACATAATCTCTTGGTGATATTTTCACTATTAAAAGTAAATACTATATATTACCTTTGTAATATCAGATTCAACATACCAACATCTGACCTTATGGGAATATTCCTGTACTTCTTATTACATGAAATTCAAAAAGAAGTGTGTTTGTTTTTGGGAAGCAGTGGTAGGAAAGGATGGATTATCATAACTTGGGGCTACTGATCCTCCACCAGTGGGTTTGGCTTACAGTGGCTGACACTCACCAAAGTCAGGGACATGAAATGACTTCTCAGAAAGCATAGTAAAGACTTTAAGCTTTTTCTGGGGTCATATTACTATTGCAGTAAATTTCTCCAAAAAAGGAAATGCTTCCCGAGCCTTTTTATGATTATAGAAAATAAGACATAAAGCAATGTGAATTTAATGATATATTAAGCTAACATTGACCTCTTTTCTGTGCTTGCAAATTGAAGTTAGTATGGAACATGGAATATTGCTTCTGTCCAAAATTGCCTCATTTATATTATTAATAAAAAGACATTAAATTATTATTTTCTATTCAAGAGTTATTGACTATCAATAACTCTTGAATAGAATAAGATTCATAATTGCTTTTAGAGTCTCATTATTAGAATTATTCTTTTCTATTCTAATAATTTGGCACATCCATTTTAAGAAAAAGTCTATGCTTTGCAATTATAACATGATGCACAATGTTTGTAACCACTGGTTTTGTTATTTGTTTCTTTTTTTTTTTTTTT
This sequence comes from Tamias sibiricus, assembly GCA_025594165.1. NCBI lineage: Eukaryota > Metazoa > Chordata > Mammalia > Rodentia > Sciuridae > Tamias > Tamias sibiricus. The sequence continues at coordinate 74,519,535 of CM046664.1, forward strand.
GTTTTTTTTTTTTTTTTTTTTTTTTTTTTTTGTTTTTTTTGTTTTCAGTGTTAGGAATTGAACCCAGGGCCTTGAATATGGTAGGAAAGTGCTCTATCATTGAACTACACCCAGTCCTTAAACTACTACATTTTCTACAAACAATACTATGACCGGGAACCCACAAACAACCATTAAGCTTACCTTAGATTTTACCAGGCACATTTCACTGAATCTTTCCATGTTGGAATACATTTCTGTTAGATTAGTCAGCTAACTCTTCTTGAAACTAAATTGGCCAGCATCTTTCCTGGGTTATGAAGGAAGTATAAAGCAAACTACCAGAGGAATTAAGTAACTTATGAACAAGTATGACTTATTTGTTTAAAAATGTTTTCATAATTTTTAAGAAAGCTTTAGTCATACCATATCATATGCAGCACACTAGAGATTAATTTGCCTAAAAGCAATTGCTAAAGACTGTATTTTAAACTTTAGATAATTTCTAATATTTAAAAGAGTGTCAGCAGCCAGCTACCTAGTTTGTTTATGGCAAATGACCAAGCAACTCTGGTAAACATTACATATTTTCAAGTAGGAATGAGCAAAAAGGATCTGGTGACCTCGTGGTCCTTTCTAGTTCAGCCAAAGCACTGCATGAATGTGAACCCTAATGGGTATGCTTTTATGTCAGTCTTAGCTGAGGAACTTGTAGACAAAGCCTTCTTTAAACTGGGCACAGTGACACACACCTGTAATCCCAGCAGCTTGGGAGGCTGAGGTAGGAGGATCTCGAGTTCAAAGCCAGCCTCAGCAACTTAGTAAAGCCCTGAGCAATTTAGCTTTGAGTGATCAGGATTATGCTTATCTTCTTCAAGGAAACTAGTAGAAGGTTTAAGGAATACCCTTACCTATTTTTAGAGAATATTTTTGGAAGAAGTTGCCAATAGATTTCTCATGGTTCCATATTTAAAATTTATACTCAAAATTTTAGGCAGTCCTGCTGAAATATTAAGGGTGATTTTTCTGTCTTGCACAAAAGAGGTTTATCTAAACTTAGGGCTAAAAATAATCAAGAGCAAATTTAAGGCTTTTCTTTTGTTTTTCTAGGCATGATTGTTCAAAATGGTTGAGTAGTCAGTCCTAAAGCTGAACATTTGAACAATAATTTCTTTATTACTTTTAATGTTTCTGTTCACTTTAGACAAAAATATTCATTCTCATTTTCATATTCTCTTTGTTTGCAAACTAGCTGCTCATTTTATCCCTATGGAATACCTTACTTCTTTCACTACCTGATGGAAAACTCAAGTTTTGCTACTGTTCTACTTAGTTCCAAAAGGTTAGTGCATTGTCCAGTTTCACAAGGCTAGATATATGTCTTGGCTCAAGCAGGACATTGAAACAAATACTCACATGAACTTCTTGAGAAAAGATATCTTGTCTAATTTTGTCTTTGTATCTCTAGAGTTTAGTCTCTTATGTATTCATAATTTCTTGTTAAGAATTCTCTTAGAATGAAATAGAAATAAAAATTATAGAATAAGAACATCTAAGTACATGATTATTATTTCTGTGCATGTGTGTGTTTATGTTTCCAATTTGGGTATAAAAGATGAGGAGAGAATTCAGGCCTTTCCCTTTATGAATCTATAATGATAACAGTTCAGCTTATTAGGCCACATTAGGAAAAAGAGGGAAGCATCTAGTAAGCAAACAAAATCCTCGTATAATCTCAGTGTTTTTTTCACTCTTCATTACTGAGGTTCAGGTCCACTGCTGCTAATTATTATAAAAAATGCCTGCTACTTACTATACATACATACATATTTGTTACTTTATATCTTATATCTGCTGATTTCTCTGACCCTCTAAGAAATTTGACTTGATGAATTTTAGAACATTCTTTTCAGAGCTAATACCATTTTTCTTTCTCTTCATATTTTACATGGACTCACTTATATATCAATGTTATTCTATTTGATATATCAATATGTGAAATTTTCATGTAAGACTTTTTGGCCAGATTCTTGAATGTATGAAATAATTTTATGATAAGAAATTTAAAGCTTTTTATTGTCACTGAACCAGAAATACAGAAAGATTTGGAGTTTATGTAGATCTAGAGTTCCAGCATGTCTTTATTTTTAATTTTTATTTAATTTTAATTTTTAATTTAGCCTTACCTATTAACTTTTTGAGAGTACAGTAGATGATGCTTATTTTGCAATGGGAAGTATGTTTTTTTTTTTAAAGTTATTTCTTTGCATATTTTGGTACTTAATCAGAAATTTTAATTTGGAAAGATTTTCCAATGATTATGCATTAAATAAAGGAAAAAATGTCTATAACATTAGAACTGATTTTCCAGAGAAAATAATAAGCTTGTTGACTTACATCTAATCAAACAATTACATAAAAACATATGTTTCCATCTTTTTAGAACAGGTAATAAATTAGAAAATAGTAATTTTCACTTTACAAAACTTTTATACTATATCACTGTCAACTGATCTTTCTTGAGCTCGAATGATATGTAAAGCATAATTGAGTGAACTGGGGAGTAAATAAATGAAATTAATTTCTCTGAAACATTAGAATTCTGTGTGGATGTAGGTGATAACATACCTACAGTAGCATATATATTCTGTCTTGTTTTCATTTTAGAACATTTTTTACCTTTTCAAAATAGGATTCTTCTCTGTCCAATTTAATATCTTTCAACATTACATTTGTGGATCTGTGGAGAGTTATAAAACTATTATGAATTATGTGAAACATTTGTGATGCATAAATAAGAAAAGGTCTTATTTCATTTATTTCAATGTTTGTAATATTTGTCCATCATGACATTGAATCTCTAGACCTTTTGCCAAATATGACCACAAAACACTATTCTTATTTTCCTAGGAGTCCTGGGAATTTGCACTATACTTCTACAAGTAAATACATGTGTAAATATGTGAACTTCTCAGCCCTGCAAAGACTGATTTTACTTTCTTGGCAAAGGGAATGAATTCTACAATCCTGAATCATTTACTGAATATGCTTTCCTTCTGATCTCCCAGAGGTCTGATCAACAAAGCGCCAAAAGACATACTCATTCTAGGGAGACCAGCAGCCTGGGTCTCTGCAGGAGGATTTGGTGCATGTTAATGAAAACCCCTACTGCTCAGATATTGTCAAGTTAGAGCTCTAGTAAATAGGTCCTTTGTGACCACTGCAACATTTAAGTAGATCACCATGTCCTATAGTTTTTGCTAAAGCACTCTAGGCTGGACATTACATATAACACATTATGGTTGTTATTACTATCTAGAGGAGTTAAGATGGAGTTCTAATATTCAGAGGAAATGTTAATGATACTTTTTCTCCGAAGCCTCTTTGAATGTGTATTGTTTGAAAATAAAAAGGGAGATCAAAATATTTATATATATAAGGTGAAATATTGGATATTTATTATTCTCTTCAAATATAAAATTCTAAATAAATGACAATATCAAAACTACAGAATTGTAATACTGAGGCAGCTAACTGGGTGGCAGAAAGTTCAAACTATTTTGAAGCCATGACTCTTTGTCTGATGACTCATGTCTCCACTGGAGATGTCCCTCATCTCTGGGCCTTATACAGCATCCATCATTCAGTGTGTGTCCTGTTGGAGCAGGTACTTCACCAGTTCCCTTTTACACTGACTAAGTCACATAGTAGGCCAAATAAAGGTATGTTGCATGAATCATGAGAACATTCTTGACTATAATTCAGTAAGAATTCACAAAACTTTCACAAAATTTATTTATTTATTATTTAAATAATGGCTTTATTTATTATTTATTAATAATATAATTTAATTCAGCTTTCTCCAGAACTTACATTAATTCCCAATTTATAAGTTATCAACTGTTTCTTTTTAACTTATATTTCATCTAAAATACTTTTGTATAGATCTGATCCAACTTTCTCTGATCAATTTACTATAAAAGTTTCTAATTTATATATATATATATGTATGTGCATGTATATATATACATATATATATAAAATGCATACATACATGCATACATATTTGTTACTTTTATACTAATGCTTTATTTTAAAATTCTGTCAATGTGAGTTAAAAATCTAATTTCTCAATAAGTATAAACCTCTATCAATATTTAATTTTGGCAGGGAGTTACCAGGAACTGAACTCAGGGGCACTCAACCACTGAGCCACATTCCCAGACTTTTTTTTTTATTTTATTTAGAGATATGGTCTCACTGAATTGCTTAGTGCCTTGTCCTTGCTGAGCCTGGCTTTGAACTCGTGATCCTCCTGCCTCAGGCTCTGGAGCCACTGGGATTATAGGTGTGTGCCAATGTGCCTGGCTAATTTTTTTTTTTATATTTCATTAAAATATCTTATTAAAATTAATTTTTTCAGATATTATGTCATAATTATTTCTTAAAATACCAAGTAAAATTGAACACAGCCTGATTTAGAAAGAAAATATTTTCTATAATCATGATGAATATGTCATTCTTTTCTGAGGTTTGTCATAATGGAAACTGTTATGATTTGACTGTGGAATGTTGCCCTGAAAGTTCATGTTTTGAAAGAATGGTCCCCAATGTGGCAAGGTTCAGAGATGGGAATTTTAGGCAAAGATTGGATAATGACAGCTGTAGCTTCATTAATGGATCAATCTATTTGATAAATCAATGATATGAATGGATTACTGAGTGGTAATTGTAGGCAGATGAGGTGTAGCTAGAAGAAATAAGTCACTGGGGTGTGGCTTTAGGGACTATATCGGTCCCTGGCACATTCTCCTCCTTCTCTCTCTCTTTCTCTCTCTCTCTCTCAATCTCTATCTCTCTCTTTCTCCCTCAGTGCCCCCTTTCCTTCCCAGCTGCCATGAGGTGAGCAGCTTTCCTTTGCTATGCCCTTCCACCATCATGTTTCTGCAATGTTGTTTGCCAATCATTCACCGAGACCTCTGAAATCGGGAACCGAAATAAGTCTTTCTTCCTCAATGTTGTTCTTTTTTTTTTTTTTTCTTTTTTTTTTTTTTTTTTTTTTTTTTTTTTTTGTGGTACAGGGGATTGAACTCAGGGGCACTCGTCCACTGGGTCACATCCCCAGCCCATTTTTGTATTTTATTTAGAGACAGGGTCTCACTGAGTTGCTAAGTGCCTTGCCACTGCTGAGGCTGGCTTTGAACTCGCGATCCTCCTGCCTCAGCCTCCCAAAGTGCTGGGATTACAGGCGTGCGCCACCGCGCCCGGCTCTCAATGTTGTTCTTGTCAGGTATTTTTATTATAGCAACAAAATGCTTACTAACCCAGAACTATTGCTGGAAATTGGGTAGATGTAGATATTGAACTATGAAAAATGGAGACTTATATCTAAGATTGGATAAACAAATTTCATTTTAAAATTGTATGTGACATTGGGTAACTGTGTTAAGACTTTTTGTATCTTTTTTTTTTTTTTTTTTTTTTTTTATTTCCATCACTGTTTAAGGCTACAAAGTACCTGGATAAGCTTACTAGCCTGTAATAATCATTCAACAAATATTTGTTATTAATGAATGGAAAGCAGGTTAACTAATTAATTAGTTAATGAGAATTCTTACATATTAGTCATAGTGTAGCTTAAAATGTAATAATAATCATATCTTATAAAACTTGCTGTCCATTTGATGGAATCTACTGTAATGAGGTTACTCATATCTTACACAATAATTATTACAGTTTGCCTGATCACTTAGCTTTCAATATCTCACTCTATCTATACTTATTTTTCTCTTTCTTTTTAAACTGAGTCAAATATATGCATTGTTGAACCATAATTTTGTTTAGAGCCATTTTTATGAGCAACATTACTAAACTCATAGCTTGTTTGGTGTGAATTAAAAATAAATTAAAAAAAAAAGACTGACAATCCTGTTTTTAAAGAAAGATCAAATCTATTTTACGGATCCCTGAAAAGTTGAAAAGGATTATTGTGAGATTCAGAAGAGTTCATTCCAGGACCTTTTATGATATCTATGCTTCCCTGGGGAGTGGGCAGGAAATGAGAGCATTGGGAACATGACCACTCTTCCTTCCCTCTCAGCATCCTGAGGCTTTGCTGAAGGGTCTCTGTCATTTGAGAACCCTCTCCAACCCTGCCCAGAAGCACCTTCTCTCCACTGCATCACTTGCACTGTTTTCACTGAAATGAACGCTTTAAAATTAATTTTATTGATTTATTCATTAAAAATTAAAGCAGTTTTCATTCAGAATTCATTTAATGATTTATTTGAATTTGATTACCTAAGTCAATTAAATTGAGACAATCAGTGAGTAAATGGCTCCAAGGCCTAGAACTGAAGGTTAAAAAAAAAAAAAAAAAAAAAAGGAAAGAAAAGAAATTTGTTGAATTTTATGGTATACTGATAAAATGGAAGTTTTATGTGTAAGCAGAATTGCAAATGATCAAAATTTCTTTATAGGAATTAGATGGAACTGTGTAAAATTACTGATATTTTTCTGTTTTGAACCTGAAAAAAAGTCAATATTTTTGTGTATTTCAATCTAATATGTGATGGAAAATAACTCTCTAATGTAGGCTGAAGCTTTGGAAAGTATGAAATTATGCTAACTTAATTGTAAAAAAGAAGAACATGTCACAGGGGTTCTAGAAGGGAGTGTCCTCTCTGGATTTGAAAACTGAAATCCAGGGTTCCGGACTTGGCCCTACTATTTAGTGGTTATTTAGTCTTGGACAACTCACTAAATCTTTTGGATACTACATTTTTTCATAGATAAAGAAGAGATGTTAATAATACCCTCAACAGTTGTTGCAAGGATTAAAGACATTGATGTATGTGAAAGTACTTTACAAACCATAGAGAGCCATAAAATTCCAAGATAATATGCAGACTTCTATTTAATACTGTCTAGCAAAAGTGAGATGAATGATGAGAAAAGCAAGAAAATTTTCTCTTGTATAATAACTGATTCCTATCATAAAATTTAAAAAAATGTAAAATATTATACTTGTTGCTTTATAAGACAGACATCCCATGTGCATTTTTAAGCTATGATATCTGCCAATAAAATTCCCAGGCTAGGCCATTCCTTTCCTATGAAAGCAAGTCACACCACTCCCAAACTTCATGCAAACTGTCAGTGCCATCTAAAAATACTTTTGCATAATATGAATTAATGTTTCCACTTTAAATTGCAATGTCAATTTTACACACTCAGTACTTTTCTCTGAGCATGATTTTATTAATGCTGATTTTTGCTACAAGACAAAAATATTTGCAAAAAATGTGTTCTTGTTTTTCCTTGGAACCGTGAGAGGAGACTTCTGGCTGTTGAAGGCGGGACAGGATGTCTTTTTTGAGCTGTAGTTGTATTTGGCTTGATCTGCTGAAGGAGAGACAGTGCTCTTCAGTGCCAATATTTGCTTAAGAGCTAACAGCAGAAAAATAGCTACTTTGGTAAATCAAATGATGCTTTCTTTTGGCAAGTGAAAGAATAAATCTTATAATTTAAGTACTTCTTTTTTGCTTTATAGCTATGAAGTTTTTATGCAAATTTACCCACATTTTACATCATTATATGGTTTATAGCATAGCAATTTTTAGCATCATTAGTGTATTATGTATTCAACACTTGTCTGCACTGAAGTGTAAAACATTACAATGGTGGGTATGGTTTGTGTGTGAACTGTAGAACTAGATTATAGTAGATATGATAGCAGGTACAATTTATTCCTAATGTTTTGTTTTTTCTGAATAGGGTATAATTGTCATGCTTGGCAATTAAATTCAAATATTAATGACATTTAACTGTAAAAAATGCATATTCATTTCCAATATCCTAGAAAATGCATATGCATTTTAAAGAACTAATTTATATAGTCTTATCTTTGTTGACTGTATCAATTTGAGATGAGTAATATTACAAAGGCAAGCTAATCTACTATAGTTATTTTTTAATATATTTAAAAAGAATTGATCATAATTGCAATGAATGAAAATTACACATTATGAGTGGGAAAATTCTGCCTGGATAAATATTAAACTCACAGGAGGGTGTTTCAAAACGTATTGCAAAGAACAAGTCTTCTACTGGATGTTGACAGGAATTTGCAGAAAATTTGTCAAATTGTTGAGTAACTTTAGGAAACTGGAGTTTAAACAAATTTATTCATGTGTCTCTGCTTAAGGGTATAGCCAAACCTTTGTTATCTTAACGAATATCATATATCTCTAAAAGGCAGAGATAGCTTCATCAAAGTTATCTGAATAGTGAGTGACCAGTACACTTCTGAATAAAACTGACTTTGAATCAAAAATGAAGTTCTGTGCTGGAAAATTGATAGACTTAAAATAAAAAATCTCAAACCTTCATTGAAGCACTGAAATTAATTTAAAAATGAATGAATGCTGTATGTTAAATTGTTAAGCATTATTAAAAGATAAACTCATAGATTATTAGCTAATTCACAGTACAAAGACATGGATACCTGCTTCCACACAAATATGGCTGACTGACAACTGCTTTCATCTCTGTTCCTTCAGAAGTCCTCAAGTAAATTAGAAATATGGAAAAAAAAAAAAAGTTGTAGGTCCCAAGAACATTGAGCACTAAGTGGAGAATACTGCATCAAAAACTTGAAAGCTAAAAGTTGATGGATAAATTAACTGAATAGTAACAACAACAACAAAAACCTGAAACCCAAATTTACAGGGTATGGAGTCAAGACGAGTTAAGAAGTACCATACAACTGCAGAAAATCTCAAGAATTGCAGACCACAGGTGCATCTAAAAGAGGTATGTAGTTGGATTGAAAATGGGAGGATCAGTTGAAATTCTGTATAAGAAGTACTGAGACTCAGATCATCACCACAGGGGGGGGATAAACTATTTGCTCACTGAGGAGAGGACTGAAGGCTGCCTCTCTGATCACAATGAACTAAATATAAGGTCCCTGGACTTCCAAATAACAGGTAGAGTTGATGGCAAGACAAACAGAAGAAAGAAAAGTTGAACAAATGTTTCTCCACTGAGTTAAAGAATCCCTGAAAAATTCATATAATCCCTAAGCCAATGATAGAAATATTTCTCCCCACCTATAAATATTCAAAGTAACTTAAAAATGGGGTTAAACAAAAATAACAACAATAATAACTTAGGGAAACAGAGACAATGCAAAGAGCAGAAATAGCTTTTAAATTCCATTATAATTAATCTTAGGAGAGGGATGACTAGATATACTGTATTTATGAAAATGTATAGGGTGTAATAACAGAGAAAAATGCATAGGACTAAAGTGAGATTTAGAAATTAAATACAGAACAGAAAAAATATTCTCCAAACAATGGTTGGAAGAAATGTTGATAAATTAAAAAAAAATCTATCATTAAATAAAAATGAGAATTATAGCAGGGAGTTTGAAGTATACTCAGCTTTTATTTTTTTCTCAGAAAAGGAGGGGTTAAGAATGGAGGCAATGAAAAACAAGATGTCATAAAAATAAACAAATTTCCAATATCTAATAGATGACACTTCCCAAATTATGCAACCTCCAACCAAGTAAATGGATAAAATAGTCTATATTTGAATCACCTCAGTGAATTTCACAACAGTGGAAACAGAAACATAGGACAACAATTTCCAGAGAGATGAAAAAAATCAGGATGTTCAAATAGATGGAATCAAAATAGCATGATATTTCTCATAAGAAACCGGATGCTGGAAACCAGTGCATCAATACCTTTAGTTTTCTGAAGGATAATCATTATCCACCTGACATATCTGGTTAAAATATAAATAGTGCTTATAAATAGAAAGATATTTTCAGAAGTGGTCAGTATTAAAGCTTACCTCCTGTAGAATAGAGGAGGTATTTATTAAAATAATTGAACAAATAATGAAGGAAGAAATGGCATCTTAGAAACAGAAAATCCAATGCAAGAAATAATAAAGGAAACTCTCATTTAATGGTAACAGCTACAAAACTAACCAGATTGGGAAGTCGGTGACCCACAGTTAATTTTAATGATATCAAGTGAAAAAAAATGTTCATAGACTACTGATATATCTGCATATATTAATAGGGAAACATTTATGCTGCAGAATTTGTGAAGAAATTAATGATAAAGATATTGGGAAAGAAACAAACTTCACATAAACTAAATATGGAAGGAGAAAATATCACTACATGTAGCATAGTTCAGCAGTGCAGGATATATTCATAGTCACAAAAGTGCACACATTTACTATTTTTATCAAAAAATAAAAATAGTAATGTAAGAATGCCATTAAAAATGTGGAGATAAATGCCAAGGAAGCAGCTAGAACAGTTCCAAATGTTTGTTTCTTGGCAGTGTGAAGCAGAGGTAGGTAAGAGTAAATCAAGATTTGCTATTTTTCTTTAAAATGCCTATGAAAGACTTTTTGGAAGTATCTCTGAACAAATAACACAGGTCAATATGTTATTTCTAAAATGGTAAAGCAACAAATCCTGAAAACCAAACAACAGATAATAACAGATAAATATTATCAAACTAAAGTCAGTGCCTGAGGCTCTCAGTAACTCTGGGCTTCTCACTAAACATATCATTTGCAAACATTGCATAATATTCTTCAGGTAGAAAATGATCCCGAGATAATCTGGTATTATATAATTTTTGAAAAAACAGAGGAAGATTTAATTATTTCAGTTTAGTGTGATATAGTCTACTCTATGTAAGACTAATTCTTTGGAAGTTGTTAATTCTTATGAGTGAGATCTCTCTGCTATGGTCTAAATATTTGTGTTCCCCCATATTCATATGTTGAAAATCAATACCCAGTATAGTGGTATCAGAGGTGTAGCTTAGGGAGATGATAAGGTCAGAGAGGATTAGAACATGTGAGAGATTTACCCTCATGAATGGAATTATCGCCCTTATATAAGACCCAAGGGGATTTGCCCTTTCTGCTATGTGAGGCTACTACAAGAAGTCGCCATCCTTAGGGCAGAGAACAAGCCCTCATCAAACACTGAATCTCTTTACATCTTGATCTGAGCTTCCCAGCCTAGAGAATTATAAGCAACAAATTTCTGTTGTTTATAAATTGCCCATTCCAAGGTATTTTGTTATAGCAGCTCAAATATGCCAAGACTGTCTCTATTAACTGGAATATCTAATTAGCCAAAATTCTATTGCCTATTTTAGAAAGATTTGAATTATTCTCTCTTTCTTAAAATATAGACAATGAATTACAAACCTAGTCTTCTTTGAACTTTGTGTTTTAATTATATCAAAAATCCTACCAAAATCCAGGCACGGTGGCACACGCCTGTAATCCCAGCACTTGGGAGGCTGAGGCAGGAGGATCACAAGTTCAAAGCCAGCCTCAGCAATGGCGAGGCACTTAGCAACTCAGTGAGATCCTGTCTCTAATAAAATACAAAAAAGGGCTGGGTATGTGGCCCAGTGGTCGAGTGCCCTGAGTTCAATCCCTGGTACCAAAAAAAAAAAAAAACAAAAACAAAAAAAAAAAACAGATATATTTTCATTAAATTATATATTCATATATAACTTTCCCATATGAAAAGGTTATGAAATCTCAGCTAACAATTTGGATAAAAGTGATGAGAAGATTAATTTTGAAATGATTTTTAATTTTGTATAGGAAAATATGATGATAAAAATTTTCCTAACATGTTTAGCATCATTCTCACTGATCTAAAACAATATAAATAAATAATTAATGTTTCAGCATGATCTATTGAAATTTTTCTAATTTTATGTCTTGCTCCCTACAAAACATTGGGTTAAATATTTAACTTTTATTTAAATTTTCTGTTATATTTCACATTTTGATTTCTAATTATTTTCTTCAAATGATAGTAAAAACTTGTCAAATTGGTTTATTCTATGAAAGGAAGTGAATGAGTCAGCAACAGAGCTTTCAGTAAAACCAAAAAAATTCATGTGCATATTATTGCTAGAAATACACAGAAGCCAAGAGCTTTATGCATATAGCTGTATGTGTAATGTATATGTATGTGATTTGAATAGAATGGGATTCATCATCTCATTTATGTAACCATTACTCTGAAATGCAAAGATGGTCTTGTAGTTTACTTTTTTTTTTTGATGCTGGGATTGAACCCAGGACCCTTGTGCATGTGAGGCAAGCACTCTACCAACTGAGCTATATCCCCAGCCCGTATTTTTTTTAAATATATATATATTTGAATAAATATTTTTGATGAAAAGTTCAGTGTATGAGCATAAATATTTTGAGGGAAAATTAGTATTTTGGGTAATTGAAAGAAAGAGGAATTAAAATAGTTCATTTGACACTAGAGTTGACATGTGTGATATTTTACTCAAACTCCAATTAGTCTTTTAAAGAATTAAGATCCATGGTTATGTAAATAAGTTGAAAATTTAACTTGGAAAAAGGAATAAAACACTAATTCATTTGCAAAAGCAGGCTTTTATAATGTGATTAAAATGATTTTTAAGTGATGTTTGAATCTCATTTTTCCTTTTCTTAAACAGAACATTACTAAGTTATTTTTATTTAGTAGACTTCACTTTACTTGTTAGTAATAGTTCCTAAAAATGCATATATATATATATATATATATATATATATATATATATATATTTTTTTTTTTTTTTTTTTTTAAATCAAGTAGTACTTTACCTTTGGAATAACCAAAAGAGTATATCAGTTGGGTTAATTTCAATGTCCTTGGTTCAAATTTGTTTTGAACAAAAGGCAAATTGTAACAAATATTTTGCATTAGGCACACACACAGAGGTGTACCCTTAATATGCTAAATTATTTCACCCTTCAGCCAGAGCTTCAACACTATTCCTTTCTGAGGATTTACTTGATCATTCAGGCCTGAGCTCTGTTATCCTTTCACTTAAGCAATGTTGGCACAACTAATCTGGCACTAGTGATTTACTGTTTTGTATTGTTTACGTTTCATATGAGCATTTTCATTTTCTTTTTCCATATAAAGGACAAACTTTTAAAAGCAGGCCCTCTGCATTCTCCTTATGTGTATAAATGAGGGCAGATACTGATATTAGAACTCAACAATAAGTGTAGCTCTGTGGCCAACAAAGAGTGAGGCTAGATTTCTTTACCAGCTCTGGCACTTATTAACTGTGATCTTGAAAAGTGGTTCCATTTTCCTCTTCTTTAAAACAGTGAAAATGAGCGCTAACAATTGTAAAGATTAGTGACTTGGCACAAATCTTTTTTTTTTCTTTTTCCTCCCAGTCTTTACTTCCTACCATTTATCTTAATGATGGGCTTTTGGTATCCCTAATTCAAAGGCAAAATAAAAGGCAAACATTTTACTTATGTTGGATAAGGTCTTATCAGTGGCCTAAGCAAAAACTATAAATAAAATCTGACCTTACTAGAAAAATTAGCAATTGCTATTAGAATCAATTTGAATTTTGTGCTTGAAGTTTTTACTTACAATCTATCTACCATTCATATACTAGCCTATTTGTGCAGCTAAAACAAAATGTCATAAATTGGATGGCTTATAAACAACAGAAACTTATTTCTCATGGTTTTGGATGATGTAAACAAGAAAAAAAAAATAGTCCAAAATTAAGGTGTCACTAGATTCGGTGTTTAATGAATGGACCAAGGCCCATTCCTTGTCCATACATGACCATCTTCTCATTGTCACTTGCCATGGCTGAAAGGGTTAGGGTCTGTCTGAGGCATCTTTTAGAAGAGCACTAATCCCATTCTCTAATTAACCAATCATATCCCCAATCACCTTCCAAAGGTTCCACCTCCTAATACCATCACTGTGGGAATTAGGACTTCAACATATGTATGAGACATATACAAATATATGTAGGAGACATTGAAATTACAACATTCCATGTCATTGGACAGTTCAAAGCATTAGGCCATTTCCTTACAGTTTATTACTAATAACAGCAAGGTAGCAGGGTGATTCCCCGTGAGGTTCACTATTTTTCCTGGGTTCAATGGTTTTGGACTACATTTCTACCATGAGCCAATCAAAAGAATAATTTACATATGAATCAAAATCCAAATCATTGATAAAGAAGAAACCCCCACATCCTATTCATATTCAATAACATTAATATAGATATATTATTCTTTATAAAAGGTAATACCTTAAGTAACCCATAGAACTGAAAATGCTTCAGACTTTACATGACTTTAACATGATTGTAGTTTCTGAATTTCTTGCTTCAATAGCATTCCCCCCCTCGCTCCCGCTGTTTGGCTTTGTGGTTCTTAAACACCTGCTGCATGTCATTTTATATAAATTTCTTTCCCTTTACTTACATTGCAAAAGCTTCCCTCCTATTGCTATACTCTCCATAGGGGTAGAGGTATAGCTGGAACATGTTATACTATGGAAATTACTTCTAAAATGCAACTGACAATTGCTATTATTAATGCAATTGATCACTAAGCCCTTATATCTGGAAGAAGAGGGTCAAAGCATCACTAAACAGATCCAGATTCTTCCCAGTTATTATGGGGATGAAATTTTGGTATAAAGTTTAATGACAGAGGAAATTTTGAATTTTGAATCTCAATATTGGCTAGAAAACAGCAATGGTACTGTTTAGCTAACATTCATTTATATCCTTTAGTCTTGCCATTTGGTGCCTCATCGTTAAACCACTAAGAGTTTTGAGCATTGTGGGAAAGGTTTTACTGGCACCACTTTTTGCCCTTAAAGAACTTCCCTTCAGAATGTTGGCTGCCAAGTATGTGGTATCCTGTGGAGCAGAGGATGAGGACATAGATTGCAGTGAGGCTGAACAGTTTGCACTTCCTAGCAGTGACACCAGACATCAATCTTTCCTAAAGACAGCCCAGAACACATGAAAATAACTATTGAGAGAGAACAAACGAGACATTATCCAACTTAAAAAAAAAAAAAAAAAAAAAAAAACTGCCACCAAAGCATTTTCCTAGCAAGTTTCTCAAAGATGAATACACACTGAAATTACTTAGATTGCCATATTGGTTGTTTAAAGAGACAAATAAAATGCAAATCTTTTTAAAAAATAATGTGTATATTTGTGAGGTTAAAATCATTTATGACATAGCATGTGAGAATCATCTAATTGCATCTTGAAGTATGTGTGTGTGTGTCAGGTTTTACATGTGCATATCAGCTGGCCTTCCAGAAAAATGCTAATTTGGTCACAGTTAATCTGTTTCACATGGTCTACAGCATCAAATGTGACATCATAATAGGAAGTAGTGTTATATAACTCTCTGTAACCCCAGGAGAATATTTTATTTTGTTATTATTTTCATCAGTTGACAAGGTTTAATACAAGTTGATCATGGGAAAAGAGTTTAGTGTTAGGAGAAAGGTGTTTAAATCATTTCTATTGACCTATGCTAGTTCATCTTATCTACTAATTGATTTGTGACTGCTCACAGTCACATTGCACTAAAAAGTTCAGAGATCAAGGCGAGGTATTGAATAGTCACTGCTATTAGACTGTACCACATGGCCCTTAGACTTGGATGATATTTTGCTTCATGTCCTTTTGCATATAACTCACTTAATGGGTTTTCATCATATCATTTTTTAAATAATAGTTTCTGACACTAATGACTTTACATAAAATTTTTCTGAGTCTTGTTTTTGAAATTCTATCTGAATACAAACAGTAATCCTAGGAAAGTGTATTGTTCAATAATTTTTTAATGTGGTAAGAGTAAGTCAAGCTCACAATTGTTTTGTGGCAGCAGCAGGGACGGAGGGAGGGGATTTTCCAAAACCATGACTGACTTCCTTCAGAGTTTAAAAGCAGGCAGAGATTACAGGGCAATAGAACACATGGACAGGACATCCCTTTGTGTTTTGACCATTTCCTTCTTCTCTATTTGGGGATTTACAAATGTTTAAGAAATCTTGTGTAGCCATAATTTTTATTTGTTACATATTAAATATTTCATGAAATAAAATATGATTGATAGTGCTATGTATCATCTTCATATTCTTCTAACCTCAAAAGTACATCAGAAACATATGATGTATATCTTCAGGGAAAGATTAATTTTACCACTAGATAACCTTTATTATGAACAAGTGAGGTCACCTTAATAGTGACATCAGCAAATGATTAAGAAATCTAAAAGCAGCATCCAGTTGAATTAGCTCCAATTTTGATAGTCTAATCCGTGAGACCAAAGAGACAGCAATATACCATCTGCTAGTATTGAATGAACTTTGTTAAAACTAGAGAAAATATCTTTTAGTATGAGAGCTATCTTGTCTCTTTAGAATATTAATGTATCAAATATAGTTTCTGAGGTCCTTCATGAAATTTTCCTTATAAATTTTCCTCTAAAATCCCACATTCTGAGGCTGGGTTGTGGCTCAGCGGCAGAGCACTTGCCTTGCACATGAGAGGCACTGGGTTTGATCCTCAGGACCATATAAAAATAAATAAACAAAATAAAATATTGTGTCCATGTGTAAGAAAAAAATATTTTAAAAAATCCCACATCCCACATTTTTCTTGATATTTTCCTTAAATATACAATTGTTCCCATTACTTATAAAACCAAACTTTTAGGTATATTTAGTATAGTATATTACAAGACAAGTGCAAAAGGAGTATGAACTTATCTTTTAAATTTTATTTATTCAGTAACTGATTTATGTCCTGATTATATGTTGAATGCATAAATACCAAAAGAGACATCAGTAGGATACAAAAAAAAAAAAAAAAAAAAAAAAAAAAAAAAAAAAGAGAGAGAGAGAGAAAAAAAGAAAAGATCTAGTTCTTTTGTACAGGTTGTCCTTGGCTCTTAGCTCCCTGGCCTGAGTGACCAAGTGATGGTGATGCCATCAAGCAAGAAAGAAGAATAGGACAAGTGGGAAGACTATGAGATCAGTTCAGGGAATCATATGTATAGCATCTACAAAAGGGATTCAGGTCTGGGAATCCAAAGGGGTTTATGCTTGAGAGAAGTCAACATTTGGACCAGTGCTTATTGAAGTCATTGTAGGTGATAGCACAACCATGAAAAACAAGGAGAGTGAGGAATTAGGAGAAACAAGAGTTGATCCCTTGACAGTGGGTGAGAACAAGGGAAGAATCACGGGAATGCACATAGTTGGAGCGTAGAAAGGGGAGAAGCAGGGAGCCAGGGATATTACTGAAGCCAAAAGAAAAAATTTTTCCAGTTTTTCAAACAGAATTAGTGGTCAAACATTTTAGAAAGTTCAAGTAAGATGACATATAAGAAGAAGCCTTTGATTTTGGCAATGCAGAGGACAACAATGACTTTGGAGAGATTTAAATGACATTAACAATGAGTTTAAGAATGAATTGGAGGTAAAGAAGTAAATAATCCACCCTTTTCACATGTTTGAGATAAAAACAAATTAGGGAGAGGAAGGGTCAAGGGATTGGACTTTACAAAATGGAATGTTTGGATAGGACTGAAATTAGAGTCAATCAGTATAAAAGAAAAGAAAACTTAGAAAAGGGATTAATATTGTTCATGAAAGTATAATCAAATGAACAACATAACTTCATTATTGATCATTCAAATGAACCTGTTATATTCAGTAAGTGTATGTTTAATCAAGAAAAAATTATTAGTGTCTACTATCCAAAGACACAATAGTTAGGTATTGTGATAAATTACAAAGATGGACAATTAAGTTTCCTCTCATTAGAAAACATGTAAAATACTGTAAGATATAAAATAGTAGAGCATTTGTGATATCAGAGGCCTGCCTAAGGAAAATGATTGTACAATAATTTTTTTCTGGGGAGAAATAATAATAGTTTCCTGAAGAAAATGACAGATGCAGTAGTTCTTTAAAAGACGAATAATATTTTTCAGGTGACAAAAAGACAGGGGACTATGATAATGCTGAGGGTGTTCAAAGAGCCCATAGAATGAGGGTAGGGTATGTGAGAAAGAGGAAGAGAAAATGTGTATTTTTTATATGATATTCATGTGTCAAAAGCTATTGTGTTTATTTTACTTCAATCATTTAAAAAGTTGAAAACTATTCTTAGCTTGCTGGTAATTCCAATGTAGTAGTGGGCTGGATTTGGCCATGAGTGAAGGTTCATCAAGCCCTGCACAGATTCTGAGTGCTATGAGGGCAGCATATCTGACTCACAGTTAGCACCCAGTGCCTGCATAATGATTATACTGAAGCCAAGAGGCCTCAATCTAAGAAATCAAATATGGAATGGGAAAGAAGTATATCCATGTCACCATGGATGGAGGGAAACCAATAATGGACCTTGAAGGGAATTAGAAACACTGGAAAAAAGGTTTAATGGTCACATTACAAGATCATAACCAAAATTAATAAATATTAAGGGAAGAAAATGAATCAGTTAATAAAGAATATTTGGGTTTGAATCTGTGGAAATGAGGCTAGGAATGGGGGATAAAAGAGATAGAATATGAGGTCACCCCTCATATTCTATGAAGCACTGGGGCAATGCTTCTGAATAATCATTTCCATCTTTCAGATCCCAAGGTCAAAGACTATCACTTGGGAACTCTTTCTCCACTTGTAGCAAGAACCTGTAATGGTACATATCCTGCCTTTTAAATCAGACACACATTCAGATTTGAGGGTTATAATCAAGACAGACTGACCTGTTTCAATTAGGACATTCAGTCCTGATCCAGTCTGGCACTTTCACAGGACACCATCTTATTCCTCCCAAGTTCAGTAGTGCTGAAAGTTTCTAATGTGAAAATCAGATTCATCTGCTATGAAAAGCCAAAAATTTGTTTTAAAACACAAAGCCAAACATTAAGACCAATAGAAAGCTCTATTAGTGGCAAAGAGATCATGGTCAGGTTTTTTACTGCCCATAAGGGTAATCTAAATCGAGTCAGGAGGTTCATTAGGGAAGGGATGCAGGGACACTCACTTTCTACATAGATATTTCAGTGCCACTTCTTTTCCTATTTTCCTGATAATCCCCACTATTTTTGCTTTCCTAGTCACTTCTTTATGTTGCTCTCTTTTTTCAAATTTCATAGTCATGTGTTCTTGGATTCTGTGACTTGAGGAAATGTATTATTTAAACCATTATTCCAAATATAATACAGCAGAAGCTCATTGTGCCTCATCATGGGCTTCTGTGCTGCACAGTGTCACGGAAGTGCTTCCCAATCCTAGCTCCATCTACTGACATAAAGATGGTTCTTCTCACAGATTCTTCCCCCCAATAGTGGTAGTCAGGTTATTACAAATGCCAAGTATATGTCATTAAATACTCTGGAAGATATCTTGCTTTCAATTTATGTAAAGCATATGGATTCCTTTGATTCTGAATGTATTGTAAGAATGATAAAAATCCCCAACCACACCAAAACCTAACATGGCATGAAGGTTGCTGCTGAATACCAAGAACCAAGTACATTCACATATACTTTATTTAGTAGATTGTCTTCATGAGATACACAAATTGTCAAATTCATCATTATTTACATTGGTAATATTAATAAATTTGATTTCAAATTTTTTTTTATTAAACTATGCCAACTTTTGTAGAAAATAGCTTTGCTATATACAGAGCTGGTTTTCCCCACGTTGAGTGGTATGGTAATCCATTTTAACTAAAAATATTTCATTTGGTATGGCTTAGATAATAGGTGCCCCAAAAAGCTCATATATGAGGCAGTGAAAGAACATTGAGAGGTGAAATGATTGGGTTATGAGAGCCTTAACCTAATCAGTGAATTAATCCCTTGATGGGGATTAAATGAGTGATAACTACAGGCAGATAGGGTGAGGTTGGAGAAGGTGGGCATTGGGGATTTGGCTGTGGGGTATATATTTTATATCTAGAGAGTACAGTCTCTCTCTCTCTCTCTGTTTCCTGATCATCATGTAAGCCGCTTCCTTCCACCACACTCTTCTGCTGTGATGTTCTGCCTAACTACAAGCCCCAAGGAATGGAGCCAGACTTCTATGGACTAAGACCTCTGAAATCCTGAGCCTTAAGATAAACGTTTTCTCCTCTAAAATTGTTATTTGTGGGTCTTTTGGTCATAGCAGTGAAAAAAAGCTAAAACATTTTATTTGTTACATTTTGTATAATTTCAGTATTCATAACAATTAAGAGTCCTTTGGTTTCAACAACACATATTTCCCCTGAGGAAAAAAGAGCTTTTGGTACATATCCTCAGTAATACAAGGCAGGGGGTTCATGGCCAGGGGCTAAGGAAACATGAGTTTGAACTGAGAGAAGTTGAGATGAGTATTTGATCTTGTTCAGTATTAATATACAGAATGGCAGTAGAAGGATATAAATGGAGAATGATGGAACTGAGAAGAGGAAGAGTGTCTACTAAAATCAGACTCCTTTATTCATAATATGACCTTTAGCCAACCTTGACAATCACCTTTAATAAAGCAGATAATATAGTCAAATATTGTGAATTTTTCTTAGGGTAGTAGGCAGTTAATTTATCTCATGGGTTGAAAGTGTTAAATAGAATTATACAGATTGACAACCAGCAATAAACTTCAGTGGCTTCAAACTGTGGGTCAAAGTGGAACTCTCTGCTCTCATGCCTAAGTAATACGCTGTTAACTTCTGTCCATTGGTGAAACCATTAACATAATACTATGTATCAATAATACTGAAATATAAAACTGTATATATTTTAATGGCAACCAAAGCATGTATCTTATCAAATATACATAAATACACACAGGTACACAATACATAATGTGGATGCCTATAAATGCAAATTACATTGTATCTTTTCTTTGTGTTATTATGTTTTTGAAAAAATGTACCAAATTTTCCTTTTTTTTTTTTTCCTTTTCTCTTCATAGATGTACCTTTAGCCTTCCCTTTTTATAGTTCCAAAAACATGTATGCAAGCAATTTCCTGCTATGAGAGTGGTATTTAAAAATCTTGGTTGTATGACTGTAGGTGGGGCTCAGTGATAGAGTGTTCACCTACCTTGTACAGGTCCTGAGTTAGATATATGGCATAAAGAGAAAAAAAAAAAAAAGGCAGAAATAATGGATGTAAAATGGCTTTTTAGAAATTTGAAGGATCTTTTCTCAAAGAAAGTATTTTTGTAAGCTTAGATTCTCAGATCTGCTGGTATACAGACTTGTAACTATCATGAAACTGAAATACAGTACTATGTGATGTAAGTACCATGCTCCATAATACTCTAAGAGAGAATTGCTTTTCCACTTGGGAATCCAAGGAACATCTGTCTCTCCCTGAGAACTCTAAGTTGGAAGTAGTTAAAGAAGATAAAGTGTGCAGAAAATTTGGAAGTAAGTGACCATGTAGGTCTTTTTAGTTAATTTTGTATTATAGCAAAATACCAATGATGGGGTAGCTTTACAAATAAAAGAGACTTATTTAGCTAACAGTTATGGAAGTTCAAAGGTATGGTGCTAGCCTTGGCTCAGCTCTGGTGAGAAACTTCCTTGGCTGCATTACAACATGGTGAATGGCAATGTCAAGGCCTTGGGTATGAAGAATAGATCACATCAGGAAACAGGATTCCAGAGAGCTGGGTGGGGCCATGGTCATGTTTTATAATAAACTTCTCATGAGGTCTACTAACAATAACACAAGAACTACCTTTATCCCTTCAGAGTTATCACCAATAATTGACCAAAGGACCTCTCTGTAGGCCCTGCCAATTCGAAGCTCAGTTACCTCCCATATCACCACACTACACTGAACACCAAGTTTCACATGGATGTGGTGGGACAAAAGGCATCCAATGCATAGCAGCATCTAATCCTTGTTCTTAGCATGTGTTCAGGTCTTCCCCCCACCCACCAGTTCTATCACTCTTATTTTTCTTGCCACCCCTAGTAGGTTTGTTTGCCTTGGGACCTTCTTTCCTAGCATTATACTCTGTCTCCTAGGGAACAGAAGTGGTCCTATAGTTTTCTTCCTGGTGCTGTCAAGACAACCCCACAATCCTGCTGAAGTTTTTTAGGAGTTGTTACTACTTGACCTGGCAACTTTCCCACTCTGCCACCTTATTTCTTACACTCTTAGATAGTAAAAGGAAAAAAAAAAGTTACATATGAATATAATAAAATGGTAGAAACAAGAATCCAATTCATCGTCTTTTTGAAAAAAAATTTTTTAAAAGTCAGACTTGGGTTTTCTAAAGCAGGATGATGATAAAAAGAACTAAGGTTTAAGAATAGGAATAATTTTAGAAAAGACAGTGGGCATTCTGGGAAGAAAATGGGAATGGACTGGAGTTGTATATGCTAACAATAAAACATGAGTCTTCTTTTTCTTTCCTCGTTCCTCAGTATGTTCAGTCCTGTTATATGCAACTGCTCTGAGGCAAAGCTAATTTCCTCATTCTAATGAAGTGATGGATGATTCAAGTTAACAGAATAAAGGGAATAAAAAGCCATAGGGTAGTTCTGGATTTCCTATAGCCATGTCTTTGCAGCAGTCATTTGGGAAAGTTGGTGATAAGAAAATTAGCTATGCTAATCGAAAGTGGCTTTAAGACATAAGAGTTTGCCTGGTATCCTATAAAGTGCTTTCCTTATAGAAGTCAGTCTGTGGAAACACTGAGTTGTAGATCACAGACGTAGTAAAATCACTGGAATTATGTGCGGTTGTTACATCACATTCATTTGTATTAAGAAGAAAAATTACCTGTGAGGATGTATTAGAGTTAGTTCACTGAAAAATAACAAATCTCAGTGACATAAGACAATAAAGATTTAAATTTCAATCACATCCTGGTTCAGTATGGTCAGTGGTAGCACTGTACTCCCTGCTGCTTTTCAAGGACCCAGAATCCCTCTATCTGGTTTCTGTGTATGCCCCAGGGCCTTAGCATCCTGCACTGACTACTCTGCCTGCTGCATGCAGTTAGAAAACAGAGAAAGTGTGGAGAGAGCACACCAGATTTGTAACTTGAATCACATGACACACAGCATTTCCACTCACACTACATTAGGAAAAGATCCTATGAATTCACTTAGTCGCAATGGGGCTAGAAAACACTGCCTTTACAACTAATAACAAAAATTATTAATATGTAATAGGGATAAAAATAATGAATTACCTTCTGCAAGTTATTAAATCTCCTTGTATCTCCATTTCCTCTTCTATAAAATGACACCTTTCAGGAAATATATAAGTTAATATATGGAAAATGTTTAAAATATTCCCTAGTACATGCTAAGTACTCTTTAGGTTTATGATCATTGCTGTTATTATAATTATTATTAATTAATTTCATATTTGAATAAGGATGCAGATGGCTTTTATGGCAATTCTAACTATTGGGACAATTAGGCAATGACCCAAATTTGAATTCATGAGGCATTTTGCAGTTTCATTGCTAGGACATTCTGAGAATGGATAAAATAGAAAGAGAGGGAAGTGGTCACTTAACCTTTTAGGCAGAGTAACTAATATACTCTTACCTACCGTGGAAGCCCTGGTTATACATAGCATCCCATAAAGACATGCAATTTACAGAGAATTTTATTTTAATAGGTTACAATTATTTCTTTCTATTATCAGACATATATATGCTTTTTATGTTTTTATCTGGTGATAGGTCTGTGAGAGCTATTAGTTTTTTGTTTTTGTTCTTTTATTCTAAGCTTTCATCTTTCAGAATACATAAGCACAGATTTGTATATGATAGAATTTCAATAAATTAGTGCTAATAAATTTAATTTTTAGAAACTCACACATGAAATATAATCTTTTAAAATATATTCTTCTTAGTCCCTTTCTAATAGTTTTAATATAGAACAAAGTGGACAAAAATGAGCATATGTCAAAATTCTGATATTTTAATGTTACCTTTTTCATCTGTAATACAAATTAATTATTTTAAAAATTTTTATTTTTTATACAAATGGAGCATGACTTTTTATTTCTCTAGTTGTACAAGATGTAGAGTCACATTATTTGTGCAATCATACCCATACATAGGGGTAATAATATCCATCTCATTCTACCATCTTCCTTCCCACACACCCCCTCCCCTCCCCTCCTCCCCTCTGCTCAATCCAAAGTTCTTCCATTCTTCCCTTGCCTCCCCACCCCACATTATGGATCTGCATCTACTTATCAGAGAAAACAGCAAATGAATTCTTGAATTGGTAATAACATAAGTATCAATGCAATTTGTACTTTTTGGCATTTTGTTCACATAACTCAATGATGAGCCCTACATTAATTCTTACTTTTACACTGTATAGAAACAAAGTTTTGATTGGAAAGACAAATTCTTATTTTTTGTTTTATGCTAAAAAGCTATGTCTTGTTGTATCTTGTTTAAATTTTTAAAGTGCATAGTCAAACAAATGGAAAAGGCTTTTTTAAAATTCTGTATTCTAGGACTTAAATGTTTCCACTAAACTTAAATAAAAAGAAAGGAATGAATTAAAGTGTGATACCTAAAACAATTGGAAGGACAGTTTAGTATTTGTGACAATTTTAGTACATTCATTTGTTACCCATGTAGAAAGATGATTTAATATCTACATGTGGTCATACATCTAGATAAAAGGTAAAATGTTTGCTCATGTTATTCAGATGATTGGTTCCTATGATGCTGGATACTTCAAAATATGCAAAATGTATAAAATATAGAGGTCCAGTCAACTTACCAGTTTTATTCTAATTGATTGGCTATTTTATAAATACTCAGCAGTTTGTATTTTATTATTAAGTGGGCAAAAGAAAGTTTAGGAAAAAAAAAACAGAAGTGTTAACCTTAACTCAAATATATATATATATATATATATATATATATATATATATATATATATATATATATATATATATATAAGCCAGGCACCATGGCACATGCCTATAATCCCAGTGACTCATGAGGCTAAGGGAGGAGGATTGTGAACTCAAAGCTGCCTTAGCAATTTAGCAAGGCCCTGAGTAACTCAGCAAGACACTGCCTCTAACTAAAATTAAAAAAAAAAAAAAAAAAGAATAGTGATATGGCTCAATGTTTAAGTGTCCCTGTGTTTAATTCCAGTACTACTACTACTAGTAATAATAATTAGCAATATCATCAATTTTGTCATTATAACTTCATTTGCTGCATTAGGAAGTCAATGAAGCTGGATAATGCAATTGATAACATTACTAGTCAATGAGTAGAGGATAGGGAATGTATTGGGAGTATATTCATTGTTATTCTCAGAATTGATTTAGTTTGATAACTTGCATCAGTTGCTTATTTTGTTTGCTTAGCTCTATAAATTTTTTTTTTGAAATGGCTTATCAATCCTGCTTAGTTATTGTGAAGAGATGGAATAGACTTTTCAATAATTAACTTGTGCTGAGTAGTTCAAAATTCATAATGGCAGTTGTTTTAATTCAAAAGTGAAATGCTTGGTATATTATATTGCTAGATTTATTGGTAAAAGCAATATGCAGTTCAATAGTATATTTTGAGTTTCACAGTATCTTTCACTTATTGGAAATTACCAAAGATGTGCCATCTTATTCTAAGAGGACTGTGGATCCAGTCATTTCCATTTCTGAAGGAGAAATAAAATCCCAGGGGAGAGTGAATCAAATAAACCACAGCTGAGAGAGAGAAAAATATTTTTTTTCCACTTCAATGAAACTCTTTTTCCATTTCCCCTTTCAATCTTATTTTCATTATATATTAACTTAAAGTTTGGATTATCTGACTCCTATAGACTCTTGCAGCTTGCAATAGTTTGAATGTTTTTATCTCCTCCAAAATGCAGGTGTAAAAAAATTAATCTCCAATGCAGCACTGTTGGGATGTGGTGTCCTTTGAGAAGTGTTTGGGACATGCATGGCTCCACCCTCTTGAATGAATTGACACCACTATGAATAGGGTTTACAGGAGTATGTTTGTCCTTGTCCTCTTCTGCTGTTGGGCCTTATGAGAACACTTGCATCCACTTTTTAGGAGGATCCATCATTCAAACATGCCATCTTGGGAGCTGAGAGAATGGGATCTAATTTACTACTATCTTGATCTTGGACTTCTCAGCCTCCAGAATCACAAGAAATAAATTTCTGGTTTTGTAAATAACCCAGTGTCAGGTATTCTGTTATAGCAGAACAAAAGTAAGGTCTAAGAAACGGCTTGTATGTTCCATAGTCACCGAAGAGTAGTCCAGTGTATAACATGCAACTTACATGTTTTTAGTGGAGCCAAGTATACTAACATTTTGCACAACTCCTGTAACATCTTTTATCTTCATAACTGGGTTCCCCCCCACCAAGATTATGAGTGAAGGCAATACCATCAATGAAAAGATGCCCCAGGACATTCTGACCTGCCCATTACTGGGAATTAAGTGGCTATCATATATAACAGTGGAAATTCTATGTAGAACTGTGTTTGTATCTTGAATTAACTTAAAGGGTCACTTTTCCTAATTCCATAGGTGACAACACATGAAATGAGAGTGATATACATATGTTTAGATGTATAGCCTATATAGATGGCTAGCTAACAGATTTCACATTATTTTAAAACATTTCTCCAAAATAACCTTGGTTTTCTGTTAAATACAGTTATAACTTAATATAACTCTCAACTATATATATTAACTTTCATGCAAATTTCTTTATTAGATACTATTACAAAATGAAAAGTCAAACTATAGCCTAGGACAGAATAGATGGAAGTCACATATCTAATAAAGGGCTTGTATGCAGATTATATCAAGATCTCCTGGAGAAAACAATCCAACTAAATATGGGCATACATTTTTAATAGTTACTTCAAAAATAATATTGCAATTAGCAAATAAACACATGAATCATTGTCATTAGCCATTATAGCTAAGCAAATTAACATTTATATGTGATATCTATCTAATGGCTTTCAAATAAATAAATAAAAATAAAATTATTGATTTTAAGTTCTTCCAGAGATGTGGAACAACTTGAATTCTACTCTCACACTGCTGGTGCTAATACAAAAATGTATAGCCACTTTGGAAAATCATTTGATGGTTTCTTAAGCTAAATGTAAACATACTGTACAGTTTAATAATCCCACTCCTAAGTGAAATAAAGACTTCTGTTCACACAAAACCTCAATGACAATGGTGACAGAAGCTTTAAGTGTAATTTTCAGAAAACTGGAAACATCTGAAATGTTCTTCACAAGATGAATAAATAAAAAAACACCACCAACAACAAAAATTTGGCACATTTATATAAATGGAATACTGCTAAGCAATTAAAAAGGAACAAACTACAATAAACAACAAAATGGGGGATTTTTTTAACACATTATTTTAAATGAAAGCAGTCAGATACCAAAAAGCTAAATGCTTATGATTCCATTTATATGACATACTCAAGGTAAAACTATAAGAAAACAAATCAGTGAATGCCAGGGGCTGAGAATGGAGAGGGGAGTTGACCACTGCATTACTTGTCTATTGTTTTATAACAAATTAGTAGCTTAAAACAAGGCACTTTTATTACCTTATGATTTTTGTGAGTCAGAACTTGGGGATGACTGGGATATTCCTCTAGCACTAACTTCATAAGGTTGTAGTTCAGTGGTGCCACTGTCAGCACTCTGCAGTGCCATCTGAAGGCTCGACTGGGGGAAGATCTGCTTCCAAACCCACATACCCAGTTGTTGGCAGGGTTCAGTACCTTGTGGCATTTGGACTGAGAAGATTCTTTCCTTCCTGGCTGGGCAGTCAGACACCTCTCCCAATTCCCTGTCACATGTGCTTGTCCAAAATGCAGTTCACATCACACAGCTGGCTTTCCTCAGCCAGCATGCAAAAGCAAAAGAGAGCACCTGTGGCATAAGCTATTGACTCTTTTTTTTTTTTTTTTTTTTTTTTCAACTTAATATCAGCAAGGACACCCCATTACCTTCTCCATTCTATTCTCTGGGAGTTGCTAAATCAGCTCACACCCAAACAGAGAGGATTACAGCAGGACTACCAGTGGGCTGGAGTCATGAAGGGACATCTCCTTAACACCCCTCCCCCCGGGAATCCCAGCCATTCATATTTCCTCCACATTCAAAGGACACTGTCCTCTCCCAAGGTCAAAAAATTGTGCCCTATTGCATTATCAATTCAAAGTACATGATATCATCATATGAGTCAGGGACCATCTTAGGTTCTATCTCACTCCTCCACAAAGTGGGTGGGGAGATTTGGGGGCTGATGAAACTGATTACCTCTTGCCTGTGATAGTGATTACATAGCTGTATCTGTTAAAATCTCACAAAACTGAATATTCAAAGGATTTTTTTTTCTGTCATTTATGTTATTACATTTTTTAAAAATCAACATCTCAAGATCCCAGTACACTTAAATGTTACTTAAATTTTGGCCCAATTAATGGAATATTTGACTAAGTATTAAAATATATTTTTATGCAAATCTACATTTTGGCATGGGAAAGCAGTATAATTATTTCTAATTATGACATTGAAAAACTACAATAACATTCCATATACTTATACAGTCTATATAATTTGCTTATAGGAAAAGAAAAATATTGTTATTGAAAAGAATATATAATTACGTTAATTAAGTCTTTCATAGAAAGAAGCTCATTCAGAATAATATATTTTCCCTCCTTTGTTTTCTTTCCTTACAACAGACAATTCATCAATCCAAGTATTAGGGAAGATAAACATGTAAATGCACAGTTAACTTTTTCTCATTTAGTTCTCAAAGGAATTATTAGAATAGTTTTCTATAAAATGATTTTTATAATCACTTTTGAAAATTAGCTTTCTTCTGGGCGGAATACAAATTGCAAGAAAAAAAAAAAGTCCAGTTTTCCTGCTTGTTTTTTTCCATTTCTAAAAAGCAACAGAGGTAAGGTGGTAGGATCCTGTTACTGTACCCTGTTTATACAGCTGTACTTCATTGAAGGAAGGCTTGTGTTACACACAGTTTGTGATAGGAAGTAAATGCTTTTAAAACAACTAAAAAGACAGGTCTTTAACCTCCACCTTTGTGGATTCTTGTTCCACCATTAGCTTCTGTGGAGATTATAAGGAAATAGCTCCAATATACATTATTACTCTCCAATGAAACCTCATCTAATTAGCTCATCGCCCTGTTAACTCATTTTATGGATGCCTTAGGATGAATATTTAAAATTAAATTTTCAGTAGTCCAAAAATATACAATATGTTGACTTGTAAGGAAGATTTATAAGTAATAGGTTCTGAAATGCTTGATGCTAAGTAAGTTCTAAAAAGAAAATAGTGTTTAGATTGCTTCAAGGGCTCAATCTATAAACAGTCTTAAAACCTTAGGAGATTCATCAACTTTATTACCTCTTGAACTCACTCTACAAACATGTGAAGAGAGAAAGTGCCACATGGTTTCTTACATCTCTTATGTATAGCTATATGTATTGATCAATAAGCCAGAGATTTTGGTTCTAAATTATTTCAAAGGTTATAGCCAGGCAGTTTGAGAGGCCATCATGGTGAATTAGTCCTCATTTGTATAGAAACAATTTTCTTAATTTCTTGGGTAGAAGTACATTTTAATTTTTAGAAATGATTAAAACATTAATTATTCAGTATGTAAGTTACTTATCAGAAGCTGTAATGAAAATACTTTTACAGAAAAAAAATCTGATAAGCCTAACTATTCATAATCCTGTTCACAATATTCTCACAGAATTAAGTTCTTCTTATATCTCTGAGCTATCACTTGTTTACTAAGATAATTTTGCTTTGCATGTTTTGTTTGGTAACTCCCTACACAAATTGGTCAGAGAGCATACAGCAACTGCAGTTAATTACATCTCCTGGATTTGTAGCAAAAGACCATACATAAGTTAATGTAAGAACAAATACATGTTTTTAATTGAGTATTATATAATGTGACATTTTTAGCTGGGATTTTCTTAAGAGAGGAAAAAATATCTACAGAAGGAAAAAATATGGGCAGAATACAAAGTAATTTGGCCTCTTCTGTTCTATTTATTTGAAGGGCCATTATGAAGTCGTATTTGTAGGAAAAACAAGACACTCTCCTTTTGAGAGTGTGTGATAAAAATAAAAACATTCATTGTCTTCTTTATTATAAGAACAAATAGCTACTGTTTGGGAAGATCTTGGAAATATAATATTATCGTGGTAAGGTATGGGAAGAACCCTATGTAACCATTAGTTAATATATTCCTGTAAATAAAAAGAAAACTTTAAATATTAGCACCAAATATTGCTGTTTTGCTGCATATTTCAACATGTTTTAAGATTTCTTAAAAGGCCATCAGGAAATAATATCATGTAGAATTTCATTCCAAAATTAATGTACTAATTTCTTCCATCAGAGTATTCTTTAATTAGAAGTGTTATCACATACTGAAAAATCATCACTATCCATTGACTACATTGTTACCACATTACCAGTTGGCTTTTATGATCTGTTATATTGTAATATGTTAGCAAAGTGTAAATTTTGGAAAGTAATTTCAGTTTGCTAGAGGCATTCATTCTGTCATATATGCTATACATATTTATTGGCTATGTTTCAAGTTTTTTATTTATTTATAATTTATTGGCTCCGTGTTTCTAAAAATGATTTGAGGAGCCTTATTTCAATTATCATTGTGTTAACTAGCTTTTCCAGAGATGTTCCAGATTTTTCATCCTCACTCAGCAGAGCAACATGCATAACTGGAAACGGAAGTTACTTTGTTCTTTTTCTCATGGCTCATTTCAACTTATGTGTTTTGCAGAGGTTAACATTATGTGGGCTGGACACCAAGTGCACCACAGTTCTGAGGACTATAACTTATCCACAGCACTGAGACAATCTGTCCTGCAGATATACACTTCCTGGGTAAGTTGTATGAAATTGAATAAATGTGATATAATGATTTGTTTTTTTTAAGGCTCAACTATTTCTGTTTCCTCTTATTAAACTAATAGAAGATATTTACAAAAATGCTTCATTTTCCTCTGTAAGGTCAGACCTTAAAACATTTCTTTCTTCTCTGCAAGACCAGACACACATGAAGCAAATGGTCTTTTCAAATAGTAGTCTTTTGTTTGGCCTAAAAACTCACCTTGAGGTATACAGCAATATGAGAAAGTGGCTGGCATTTTTAATTTACTCTCAACAAGGAAAGTAATGTAAGATAATGTATCCCAATCCAAATACATGCAAACAGCTTTCATTAGAAACTATTAAGAGCAATTAAAAAAAATCAATTCCTATTTCTGCATGCCCAAGTAACATCTATTTGAATCCTTTGCTTTTTAATATTGTTTAGGTGACAAATAGTAACTGTATATATTTATAGGGTACAATATAATGTCTTTATACATATTTGCATTGCAGAATTATCAAATCATGGCAATAAACATATCCATTAGTGTAAAGATTTATCTTTACTTTAAGGGAAGAACATTTAAGTCCTCTTTTGTAGATATTTGAAATATACAATATATTACTATTAACTATAGTCATATCATGCCATGCAATGGAACACCAGAAATTGCTTCTTTAACTTTGTACCAGTTGACAAATGCCTGCCCTTTCTCCACATGTACCCTCACACTGCCATGCCCCTCCTCTGTTAACTACTGTTTATACTCTCCTTTTAAACTTTTAACTTCCCCAGATAAGTGAGATCAGACATTATTCATCTCTCTGTGTCTGGCTTATTCCACTTAACATAACAATTGCCTGTAGGTTCATTCATGTTGTCAGAAATAGCAAAATTTCCCATTTTAAGGCTGAGTCATTTTCCATTGTATACCTATACCACAGTTCTTAATCCAGTCATCCACTGATAGAAACTTAGATTAATTCTATATCTTAGTTAATGTGAATAATGCTGCAATAAATGTAAGGGGCAGACATATCTTTGGCATGTGGATTTCAGTTACTTTGGATATAATCCCTGTAGCAGGATGACTGGATCATAAGGTAATTCTACTTTTAATTTTTTGAGGAAATCCCATACTGTTTTCCAAAGTAGTTCCACTAATATACAATAGTACTGACAGTGCATAAGCATTCCGTTCTCTCTGTATCTTTGCCAACATTTCTTATGTTTAATCATTTGATAAGTCACTTGATATCCTATTTTGGTCTTAATTTACATATTTCTCTGAATAGAGATGTTGTACATTTTTGCATTTATCTGTTGAACATTCCTATTTCTTCTTTTGAGAAATGTCTATTCAAGTTCTTTGCCTATCTTTATTTGGGCTCTTTGTTTTATTATTATTCAATAGTTTGAGTTCCTTGTATATTTTAGATATTATCCCCTTACGTAATATATATTTTGCAAACATCTTCTCCCATTGTGAGTTGTAGTTTCATTCTAGTATTTCCTTTGCTGTGCAGAAGCTTTTTAATTTGATACAATATCATTTGTTTATTTTTACTTTTCTTTCCTATGTTGTTGAAATTTTATCCAAAAATCTCTGCCAAACCAATGTCATTCAGATTTCTCCCTATATTTTCTTCTACTAGCTTTATAGTTTCAGGTCTTATGTTTAAGTCTTTAGCCAATTCTAAATATCTTCTATAAAGATCCATTTTCATTCTTCTGTAAAAACATAGATCATATATTTAGAAAACACTAAAATCTATACCAAAAATTATTAGAATTGATAAAAAAAAAAAAAAAAAAACCACCCTATGACCCAGCCATCCCACTCCTGGGTCTATTCCCAAAGGACTTAAAAACAGCATATTACAGTGACACAGCCACTTCAATGTTTATAGCAGCACAATTCACAATAGCTAGATTGTGGAACCAACCTAGATGTCCCTCAGTAGATGAGTGGATAAAGAAAATGTGGTATATGGAATTTTACTCGGCAATAAAAGAGAATAAAATCATGGCATTTGCAGGTAAATGGATGAAGTTGGAGAATATAATGCTAAGTGAAATTAGTCAACCTCAAAAATCCAAATACAGAATGTTTTCTCTGATATAAGGAGGCTAGTTCACAATGTTGTTGATGGGGATACATAGGAGGATTAGAGGAACACTAGAATGGTCAAAGGGGGGAGGGAGGGGGAAGGGAGGGAGCAAGGGGAGAGGGAGGGAGGGAAAAAAAAGAAAAAAAAAAGTTGGTGGTTGAATGAGATGGATATCATTATCCTAAATGCATGATTGAAGATCTGAATGGTACTTATATACTTTGCATACAAACATTTGTATGTAAAAAGATGCTATATATGTGCATTATGGATTGTAATACATACTACTATTATAAATAAAAAAAGAAAAAAAATCCTATATGTAATAGCAACAAAGAAAATCGAACACAAAACCTCTTTTAGGAGTAAATTTAACCAAGGAAATGAAATATCTCTATACTGAAAACTATAAAACATCAATTAAAAGAATTGGTGACACAAATAAATGGAAAGATATCGATGTTCATAGATTAGAGGAGTCAATATTATAGTTTCCTATTCCCAAAAGTGACCGAAAGTCAATAAAGTTCCTATCAAAATTCCAATGTCTTGTTTCAGAGGAACAGGAAAAACAAAGCTGGAAAAAAGAACAAAGAACAAAGCTGGAAGCATCATATTAAGGGATTTCAAAATACATTACCAATCTGTAATAATCAAAACAGCAAGGTATTAGCATAAAAACAGACATATTACCAGTAGATAGGATAGAAAGCCCAGAAATAAATCCACAAATAGATCAACTGACTTTCAGTAACAGTACCTAGATGCACATCTGGAAAGACAGTCTCCTCTGCTTTTGTTTTTCCTTTTAATCATATTACATCAATTAGTAAGATGCTGACTATGGTTTGGATATGGTATTCCCAAGCTCTTTTGTTGGGAGCTTGATTCCCATGGTGATAAAACTGGGGCTAGCATGGAACATTTAAGAGCTTGAGCTTGGTAGAAAGCATTTAGTCAATTGGAAGTTGGCCCTCAGAAGGAATTGTAAGTCCCCATTTGCTCTCCTTGTTTTCCTGTTTGAATGTGATTCCTTACTACAACATCCACTTCTGCCATGAGCTTACACAGACAAGATAGTAGTCTTGCAGAGCCCACATCATAATTTTGGACTTCCAGCAACTAAAATTGTGAGATAACTAAACCTCTTTTCTTTATAAGTTATCTTTTCTCAGGTATTTCTTTGTAGTGACAAAAGTAGATTAATACAATGATCAATAAATTTCTATAAAAACTTCTTGTACAAGGAGAGCAAGAATAACAACTGCTAAAAATAGGCTCTGGTTCTAAGGTTCTTCTGACTCACTAGACAACCCTGAGCTACATGATTATATCCTTTTCTGTGATTTCCCCTGCTTAACTCTTTTTGGCTATCAAAACACTGCCCTGAAATGAATGCTGAATCCAGAGTTGCTTAACCACTGAGCCACATCCCCTTTTTATTTTTTATTTTGAGATAGGGTCTCACTAAATTGCTTAGGCCCTCACTAAATTGCTGAGACTGGCTTGTTTTCTCCTTTGATCCTCCTAAGTAAGTTTATGTTTCTCTAGATCAAATATTATTATCATCATGGAACTGAAGATCCGTGAATTTAATTATATAATCTAGTAAGTGAAAAATGTCAAGTACTTGAAACCCAATGCCTCAAAACTGATAAAAAAATATAATGGCATGGGTGATAACCCAAAAATCAGCACAGCAGCATAGGCAAAGCAAATTTATAAGCCTATAATTGTACTGATACATTTGATGGAATGGATCTTGTAAGAAATCCAGTCCAACCCCATCATACCACAAGCCTATGTTAAAACTTATATTCAATCCTTAGGACTACTGTAATAAAATAACAACAAACTGCCTGGCTGAGAAAAACAAAAATTTATTGTTTTTCATTTTTAAAGGACAAAAGTTAAAATCAGGATATTGACAAGATAGTGCATCTTCTCTTCTAGGTTCTGGTACTTTCTGGGCTTGCAAATGCATAATTCCACATAGTATGCTTCCTATTTCTTTGTCTAAATTTCCCGTTTAAATAAGTACACCAGTCATACTGATTTAGGGCTCACCTTATTCCAGTATGATCACATCTTAACTAATTATATCTGCAATGACTCTGTTTACAAACAAAGTAACATTCTGGGGTAGTAGAAGATATAATTTCAATGTGTAAATTTGAAGGAGGAGGGTAAAATAGAATATACAACATAGCTTTAAGCAGTAAACATGGAAAATAAATAAATGTATATGTTTTCATGTCCTACAGTTTGTGCTGGAACTTTGGATGGTTAAACACAGAAGAATATACAGCTCATTTAATAGCTGTATAGCT
The DNA here is from genome assembly GCA_025594165.1 of Tamias sibiricus. Classification (NCBI taxonomy): domain Eukaryota; kingdom Metazoa; phylum Chordata; class Mammalia; order Rodentia; family Sciuridae; genus Tamias; species Tamias sibiricus. The sequence continues at coordinate 74,554,801 of CM046664.1, forward strand.
CAAGACTAGAATAAATATCAAGAATAGTGAATGGAGGGAAGAAAAGTGCTTGGGATGGAGGAGAGGGACACTGTTTACTCTTCCTTTTTTTCCTGCATAAATTTTTTCATATTTTTTGGGGTGCAGCGTAGTTATACATATTGATGGGATTTGCTGTTACATATTTGTACACAGTGTCCTCAAAAAAAAAAAAAAAAAAGCTAGGAATAACTCTAACCAAGGAAGTCAAAGATCTCTATGATGAACACTACAGAACTTTGAAGAAAGAAATTGAAGACCTGAGAAGTAGTAGTGTCTCTTATGTAATAAGTTGCACCCTTGCTTGGGGCTTAAATATTTACTATTATTTTATCTTCTTGTTGTATTGTTCCCCTTACTAATATGAAGTGACATTTTTTGTCACTTCTGATTAAATTTGGTGTGAAATATATTTTGTTAGAAATGAAAATAGCTACTCCTGCTTCTTACATGGCTCCATTCACATGGTTTATCAACACCCATCCTTTCAATTTCAGCCTGTCTATCATTGCCTGTAAAGTGCATTCCTTGCAAACAACATATAGTTGGGTCTTGGTTTTTAATCCATTCTACTAGCCTATGTCTATTAATTGGAAAGTTTAGGTCATTTAAATTCAATGTTTTTCTAGTAAGATATTTATTAATTACTGCGATTTTGATTTATTTATCATGTTTGATTTTATCTGATTCTTACTTGCTTAATTTTTCTTCTTAAATAAGGTTTGTTCTTTTTTGAGTCCTGAGGTTCTTTTTTTTATTTCTTCTGTGTGCAGTATTTAAGTAAGTTCTGTAATGCCTGTTTAATAATTATGAATTCTTCTATTTTGTGTTTTTCTTGGAAGATTTTATTTCATCTTCAATTATGAATGACAGCTTTGCTCAATATAGTGTCTTTATTGACAGTTATTTTCTTTCAGGGCTTGGAACACATTAGTGTTACTCTTCCTGGCTTGTTGAGATTGTGCTGCAAAATGAGAAGTGATTCTGATTGTCTTACCTCTAAATATGACCTGACATTTTTCTCTTGAGGCTTTTAAAATTCTATCTTTGTTCTTTAGCTTTGGCATTTTAATTATAATATATTGTGGAAATGTTCTTTTTTTATCTCATCTCTTTGGGCTTCTGAATTCATCCCAGATAGGTCCATCTCATTCTGAAAGTTGGGAAATATTTCTGTTCTTGTTTTCCTGAATAGTTTATCCATTGCACTAGCCCACATTTCATATCCCTTCTCAATTCCAGTGATACTTAAATTTGATCTTCTCACATTGTCCCAAAGTTCTTATACATTCTGATCATGCCTACTTTTCTTTTTCTTTAATATCATCTGAATATTCAAGTCTGGCCACTCTAACTTCCAGGTCTCAGATTCTGTCTTCAGCATGGTCTACTCTAGTAGAGAGATTTTCAACTAAATATTTTATTTGATGTTTTTGTGTCTTTCATTGCCAAGATTTGTGTTTGGTTCTTTTCCCAATATTTCTATTTCCTTATTGAATTTCTCATTTATATTCTGCACTGACTTCCTTAGTTTATCCAGGTAATTTTCTATGTTCTCTTGGAATTCATTGATCATTTCTATAATAATTATTTTTAATTCCTTATCTGATATTTCATCCAATTCAACATTTTGAGGGTCATTTGATGGTGAATCATGAACTTTAGAATGTGTTGTGTTAGCTTGGTTCTTTATATTTCTTATGTTCATGTATTGGGTTTTCTGCATCTCTTGAAAGAGATTTCTCTTCCACTCTTATGTGTGGACCTTTATTGGCAGAGTCTTCACTTGATAAAGTGTCCTAGAGTGATATGTATGAGACCCCCTTATAGATGTGGTATCTTTCCATCATTTCTCTGTTTTTGATGTAGCAATGGATGTCTATAGGCAGGACCTGGGGGCCTACCTCTAGTGGTTACTGTTTGGGGCCTTGTCACTAGAATATATTTTGGTCTTTTCTCTTCTTCATATTAAAGTATAGCTGAGATTTTCAACAATTTGTGTGTGAAGCAAGATATGCTGTCTTTTGGTTGAGTTGAGTTCAGCATCAGAGTTTCTATCCTATGAACTTATCGTGTTCTTAGAGGTTCCCAGAACCTCACAGAATAGAGGGAAACAAACAATATCCACAACCAATGTAAAGAATATACAATATCAAACTAAATACTTTGTTTTTGTATGATATCTACAATGTTAAATGCCACAAAAACCAGAAATGGCAGTATTAAAGGGAAAAAAAAAGTAGCCATGATCAGAATGTATAAGAACTTTGGGACAACATGAAAAGATCAAATTTAAGCATCACTGGAATTGAGAAGGGATGTGAAATGTGGGCTGCTGGAATGGATAAACTCTTCAGGGAAACAATAACAGAAATATTTCCCAACCTTCAGAATGAGATGAACCTATCTGGGATGAATTCAGAAGCCCAAAGAAATGAGATCAAAACAGCAAAAAACAATAAATAAACTTGAGTTATATCTGGCATTAAAGCAAAGAACAGGTGTCAACTATGTCAGCCATAGCAGTAATAATTGCGATAGCATTAATGGTGGGGGCAGGAGTTATATAAATCAATTTGTACTATAAGATGGTAAGAATATAGTCAATTAAAAGAAAATGTGATAGGAACGTAGAAAAGAGTTAATAATTTTAAAAAGTAAACCAAATGCAGATGAGATGTAGCTTGTGATGGTCGTAAGGATTATCAGAAATAATAGATATAACAAAGTAAAGGGAGAATGAAGGAATGAACAATAGAATTTGACTATTAGCAGAAGAAAAAGAGAAAGAGAAATAAGAGAAACAAACTAAAAAACCCTAACCCTCAAAAGGCAAGGCAAGAAAAAATAACATTTTAAAAATGCTAAAATAAAAAACAAATTTGTATATCATATATGTCCATGAACCAATCAACATAGCCAAAATGCACACACAAAAACAAAAACAGAATAAAAGAAAAAAATCATTCTTAATGAAAAATTAATTGTTTCCACTGGGGTAGTTAAAATAGTCAATGAGAATAGATAGAACTGTTTCTACCTGACTGTAATCCCATTTCTTCATGGGCTATGTACTGTGAATAAGGGTTGGGGCGTTCATTAACCCCTTCCTCATTTTGTGTTACTTACCAAGCTGCCAGTTGGAGTTGCATAAGACTGAGTTAGTTCAAATAATTTTCAGCTTCTCTTCTCCCCAGAATGATGTAGGATGAAATGAGAAGTACTGTCAGTTGTAGTTTTTCTGCATTGACCAAATGAATGCAATCTCAGGTCCACCTTTATTTTTAAGCAATACCTATATTAATAAAGTATTTTGTACAAAATAGTCTGAATATATGGCTTCTGAAATATTCTGAAGAAAATTTAGTCTCTCTTAGGGGCAAATCAACATATTTAGTGAATTTATTATCTGAGGAATCATCATAGGAAAAATTTATTAGATCATCATATATTTCAGAATTTGAAGAAATCATGAAGATAATATATTTAGGTCACCTATTTTTAAGTCTACAAAAATGAACTTCAGAAAACTCCACCATGTCATACCATATTGAACCTTGCTGGGTTGGAAATCAATTCTGGATACCTGATGCCAGTTTGTTGTATCTTTATTCTGGCTCCCCTTACATTATTCCTGCTAAAAAGTTATGGCATCCAAAGTTACAGATAAGTGAAAATCTAAGAGAAATGCAGGTTCACACTTTCTTATTTCTGGGAAAACATTCCCTTTATAATCTCATGCTCTTTTGTGAGGCACATGGGGAAAAAAAAGTGTAGAACAAGGAAATGAGCATTGGGAATTTATAAGATGCTAATATTTTGAAGAGGGAGATGAGCAAACTTGAGCAATGGGCAATGAATTGTAGGGGTTGTAAGTCAACCTGGATTTTGATCAGCACTACTAGGTCCCTTAAAAGATAAGAACAAGTTTTAGGATTCAATAATTAATTGTATGTAATAGGTATTTCAAGATATCAAATTCAAAGAGTAGACTTCAGGTTTCTTCATTTTCTAGGATTCATTTGTAAGACTCTCCTCATCAGCACTGTTACAGAAAGCCTATAATTTGGCAGTTAACATGGTAACAATGCACTTTACAACAAATAATAAATGACTCAAGTCTTTGAAAAGAAAATTGATGTGTGAAATGAAGAGAAAAATTAAGCTCAGAGTATGTTTCTTCCATATTATCATAAAAATTAGAGTGGCAGGTCTATCATGTAAAGAAGTTAAAGATAAGAATTCAATTTTCTAGAATTTCTAACCATATTATATGTATTTTAAGCCAAATTCAAGCTTAATATTGCCCATCTTAAAAAGAGCTACAATGTATAGAGTGCTTTTTAAAGTAAGTGGTAAGTTTCCCTTTATTTACTATATACTGTAATATATTGTTTTGTAAACCATGTCAATCTTTGATTACAAATCTTAATATTATGCCTTAATGAAAACAATAAAATAGGTTTCAATCCATAGGTATTATTAATATGTAACAGTGTCAGGTTTAACATTTCTTTTTTTTTACAATTTCAAAGATAAAACATCTGAATACTCTATTTTGTTTTCAAAACAGTTACAGAAGTGTTTGAAAAATTAAGATGGGATTTTTGCCAAAGGGACATAGGAGCCAGCTGAAAAGATCATCCAATGGCCAAAATCTGAAAAAAGTAAAAGATAAAATATATAACATAGTATAGAGGTATAATACAAAATATGAAATAAATATCTTTGAAATTAGTTATAAATGATTGAATGAATAACTAAATGGGGACAAAAAATTGGAGACAAATTTCTTTAGAGTTTCTTTAAGATTCTGGGAAGATGGCAGAGTAGAACAGGTGGCTTTTCAATTTGCTCCATGGCATGAGACTGAGGTAGCAGATACGCAGCTTCTCAGTCATGTGGGTGCAAGAGGGATTTCACTGGGACTTAATACTGGACACTCAGAACAGCTTGGGGGCTCAGAAAGTTGGATACAATAAATTAAAGAAGAAAACCAGTGGCAGAGGCTGCCAGAACCAACCCACCATGGGCAAAAGAAGGGACAGGAGACAAAGCCCCATTTCAGGCAGCACCATGGTGTGTCTTTGTGCAGAGGAATTTGAGATCAAAACCACTAACTGAACTTATCTGAACCAATAGATAGCAAACCAAGCAGGTTCTTGACAAGCACACTTGGGTATTTAATAAGCATGCACTGTGTCCTGACTGGTCACAGAGAGCAGGAGCAGATTTGTGGCTAATGCACCTTCCATGACATCAGCAGGACTTGGGATAGCAGAAGAGAAAAACAAAAAAAACAAAACAAAACAAAACAAAACAAAACATAAGGCCACTGTATTCCAGGAGGCACCTAGCATGGGAACTAGACAGTGGCTGGCATAATGTGAGAGAAATGAGAGAAAACTGAGTCTTATATCAGAGAGCTTCAATCTTAGGCCACTGCTGCTGGTAACTGAGAGCAACACAATAAAAGGAAGTGGTTAACATCTCCTACTCCTTGATTTCTCTATTAGCACTTTACTTAAGAATAATTGAGAATATTGGAGATAGACATTGACCACCCATTCCTGCCAATTATTTTGACTACTTTCCACCAAGATATTGGATTTCTCCACCAAGAAATAGGATTTCTTTCTTTATGTATATATTAAATCATTATACACACACACGCACACACACACACACACATACACACATACACATTTCTTTATATATGTATATATATACATATGTATATGTATATACATATATATACATATGTATATATATATGTATATGTATATATATACATATATAAAGTCATTATACACACACATATAATTATTTTTCTTATTTCTTCAGGGGTGTGTGTGTGTGTGTGTGTGTGTGTGTGTGTGTAAATTCTGGCTGTCCTGATTCTTTCAGAGACACATATACATGAACTTATTTATCTTGTTTTCTCTCATATTTAACTTTTTTTAGCATTGTCTTGTGAAGATACATTGGATTGTATATCCTATTATTATATGTATTATTCCTATGTATTTATTTCTCTTATTTCTCTTTCAATATTATCTTCTGTTATCAGCCTAATTCTATTGTCCTTTCTCCCTCTCTCCCAATACTGTGCTTCTCCTATTTTTCCCCTCCTTCTATATAAACATAACCTATGACTGCTCTTCAGCATTCTCTTTGTTCACTTTCTGAAATTGTAAAATCTTTTCTAACTTCCTAACACATTTCTTTTCCCCCCAATTAACTATATTTTTACCATTATTCAGAACTAAATGGTTTATATAACCCCTGCCCCCCACTATTTATGCTAATATAGTCATTACTGCTGTGGATGATATAGCTGACACATGCTATTTTCTTTAAAGCCACACTAGTTCATAGTTATTATTTTTTGACTGCTGACAGTTGCTGAACCCACCATTCCCGTTTATCAGTGGCAATTAATGTTGAAGTGGAAGGATCTGAGTACCTACTTTAACACTGTTTACAGTTTGTTGTTTGCAACCATTGTTACTATTGTTTATTTTCCCCCCATTATGTGTAGTACTGAGAATCTATAGGGATACTAAAAGTTCACAGGTTAGAGATTATGCTGCAGAGCTAAACATTCCCTCCCAGTATTCCTAGTCAAAAAAGGGAGGAGACAAAAAGCCCCAAACCATTAATAAGGACCCAACGAGGAACAACTAGATAGTTAGTTCCCATCCATTGGCCTTTATTCATACATCAAAAACAAAGAGAAGACGCAGAAAAAATAAAATAACTACACACAAAAGGCATGCCCCCAAAAGAGGACATTTACTTCACTTGATGCACAAGACCAAGCCCTACAAAACCATGAGATAACAGGCAAACAAATCTCACTCCCCACTAATTCCATAACCCCCAACCAAAGAACCCACTGATAGTGAAGTAGATGAAAACCCAAAGAAAGATTATAAAAAACTGATTATCAAAATATTCAGTTAACTAAAAGAAGATCTAAAGAAGGAAGTAAGAGAGCAATTACAGGAAATTAAAGACCATTTTAATAAAGAAATAAAAATAGTGAAAAGAAAACAAGCAGAACTCCTAGAAATAAAAGACAAGATCAATCAAATTACAAACTCAATTGAAGGCATCAAGAACAGACTAGATGGTATAGAAAATAGAACCTCAGACTTTTAAGACAGAAGTTCAGGCATTGAACACAGGCTATATGGTCTTGAATACACAGAAGGCAATAAAGGGAAAAAATACAGAATATGACCAGAATGTACAAGAACTCTGGGAAAACTTAAAAAGACCAATGTGAGAATCATTGGGATAGAAGAGAACATGGAGATACAAACTAAAGGCATAAAGCACATTTTCAATGAGATAGTTACAGAAACCTTCTCCCCTATCTGAAGGAGCCCTAATTAGGAAGGGCTGTTGTAGCTAGCTGGAAGCCATGGGTTCCACCTGATATGTATGTGACGCACCTGTAGGCACCCGCAAACCTGAAGGTATATAACCGGGTGAAAGCGGTCCGAGTTAGGAGAACGGAGAATTCAGTCAGCCGGGCAGTCACTCGGTCGGTCAGACAGAAGAGAAACCAGATAGAAGAAGTAATGACTGGCCAGAGTTAGGCCGAGGCTCCAGAGGACTGGTCAGAGTAAGGCCGAGGCTCCCGAGGAAGACAGAAGACAGAAGACAGAAGAAGGAAGAAAGAAGAGAGAAGAAAGAAGCTCTAGTCTTTCTCTAAGCTAAGCTCTATCTTTCTTTAAGCTATTCTAAGACTCTAAGCTAAGAAGACAAGAAGAAATCTTTCTCTAAGAAGCTCTATCTTTCTTTATCTTTCTTTCTAAGACTCTAAGCTAAGAAGACAAGAAGAAATCTTTCTCTAAGCTAAAATCTTTCTTTCCCTCTCTAAGAAAGTAGAAGTAAAAGTAGTAAAAGCTTAACTCTGCCTCCGAGAATTTTCCCGCGGCACCGTGGCTGGCCACAACAGGCAGCTTACACCTATCAGAATGAAATAGACATCCACATATTGGAGGCTTACAGGGACCCCCAATAGACCCAGCCAATTGAGACGCTCAGTGTTGCATATTATAATCAAAATGTCTGACATAGAAAAGAAGGAAAGAATGTTAAAAACTACAAGAGATAAATATCAGGTCACATTTAGAGACAAACCAAAAAGGCTCTGATTTCATTTCTTTGCTTAGATCCTAAAATCAAGGAGGGCCTGGAATGAGACATTCCAAAACCTAAAAGAAAACAACTGTCCACCAAGTTTACTATACCCAGCAAAACTCAGCTTCAAATTAAAGGGTGAAATAAAAAACATTGAATGACAAGAATGAATTAAAAGAATTTATGAGCACCAAACCAGCACTACAAAGAATACTCAAAGATAAACTTCACACAGAGGAACTAAAATACAATTCCCAAAGCACACAAACAGAGGGTGTTCAATAGAATAATAATCTACTAAATGAAAATCATGACAGAATAAAAATATAGCAAAAAACCAATAGAGTAGGAAAGCACAATCACATATCCATGCTAACACTGAATTTTAATGATCTCAACCCATCAATTAAAAGACATGGATTAGCAGAATGGATCAAAACCAAAATCCAGGTATATGCTTTCTATGAGAGACCCATCATATAGGCAAAGACACCCACAGGCTGAAGGTAAAGGATGGCAAAAATATACTAGACATATGGTCCAAGAAAACAAGCAGGAGTAACTATTCTCAGGTTTGATAAAGTAGATTACTAGCAAGAATTTGTCTATAAACACGAAGAAGGCTGTTACATCCTATTAAAAGGAACAGTCCAACAAAAAAATATTACCATAGTAAATATTTGTGCCCAAATGTCAACCCACCTAATTACATGGAAAAAAATATGCCATGACATTAAATACCACATAGACCCTAACACAATAATACTGGGGGATTTCTATACCCCTTTATCACCAAAGACAGGCCATCAAAACAAAAAATCAACAAAGATATCTATCACTTAAACAACATCATAAATCAAAAGGTGCTAACAAATATCTATAGAACATCAAATTTACCTTCTTCTCATCTATGTATGGAACTTTTTCCAAAATAGATCATATTCTAGACTACAAAGCATATCTGAGCAAATATTAGAAATAATAATTATCCCACATATTCTATCAGATCAGAAAGGAATGAAGTTAGAAATCAACAGAAAGAAAAATAATAGAAACCACATAAAGACATGGAGATTGAACAATACTCTTTTAAATGAAGAATGGATCAAAGAACAAATGTGAACCAAAATCAAGAAATTATTAGAAACAAATGAGAACTAAGACATAATATGTCAAAATCTCTGTGACAGTAAAAAGTAGTTCTAAGAGCAAAATTCATAGCACTGAGTGCCTACAATTAAAAGAGATCTCAAATAAATAAGCATATTCTCCACTTCAAGGCCTTAGAAAAATAGGAACAAACTAACTCTAAAATCAGTAGGAGTTGGGAAATAATTAAGATCACAGCTCAAATCAATGAAATTGAAAATAATAAAACAACACACAGGATCAATGTAACAAAGAGTTGGTTCTTTGAAAAGATAAATAAAATGACAAACCCTTAGACAAACTAACCAAAAGAAAGAGTGAGAAGAAGCGAATCAACAAGATCAGGGATGAAAAAAGATATATCACCACCCACCCCTCTGAAATTCAGAAGATTATCAGATCCTATTTTGAAAATTTATACTTGAGTAATGTGGAAAATCCAAAGACATGGACAAATTTCTAGATATATATGACCTATCCAAATTGAACCTGGAAGAAATAGAAAACCTAAACAGACCAATATCATGTAATGAAAATGAAACAACAAGTCTTCTAAAACAGAAAAGTCCTAGACCCAATGAATTCTCAGAAGAGTTCTACCAAACCTTTACAGAAGAACTTATACCAGTCTTCCTCAAACTATTCCATGAAATTGAAGGAGAGGGAACACTCCTTAATACTTTTTATGAAGCTAGTATAATCTGATAACAAAACCAGACAAAGACACATCAAGGAAGGAAAACTGTAGACTAAAATCCCTAGTGAACATAGATGCCAAAATTCTAGATAAAATCAGCAAATCACATTAAAAACACATCAAGGAGATAATATATCATGATCAAGCAGGTTTCGTTCCAGGGATGCAGGGTTGATTCAACATATGCAAATCATTGTGATTCATCATTTAAACAGAACTAAGAACAAAAATCACATGATCATCTTAATGGATGCAGAAAAGACCTTTAATAAAATCCAATATCCACTTACATTAAAAATGCTGGAGAAGCTAGGAATCAAAGGAATTTACCTCAACATTGTAAAGGCCATTTATGACAAACCTAAGTCAACATCATACTAAATGGAGAAAAATTATAAGCATTTCCATTAAGTACAAAACAAGGCTATCCACTATAACCACTCCTTTTCAATGCAGTCCTCAAAATATTAGCTAGAGCAATAAGGCATGAAAAGGATATCAAAGGTATACGAACAGGAAAAGAAGTCAAACTACCTTTGTTTGCCAATGATATTATACTATATCTAAAAGATCCAAAAAACTCCACCAGAAGACTTCCATTACTTTTAAAAGAAATTAGCCAAGTAGTGGGATTCAAGATTAACACTCATAAATCAACAGCTTTTCTGTACTCCAATAGTGATTCAGCCAAGGAAGAAATCAGGCAAACCATTCCATTCTTTCCATTCACAATAAAAACAAACAAACAACAACAACAACAACAAAAAAAAAACCTTTGTGAATTAATCTAACCAAGGAGGTCAAAGAGTTCTACAGTAAAATCATAGAACACTGAAGAAAGAAATTGAAGAAGACATGAAAAGATGTATAGATGTCCCATGTTCCTGGATAGGCAGAATTTATATTGTCAAAATGTACATACTGCCAGGTGTGGTAGCTCATGCCTGTAATCCCAGAGGCTTGGGAGGCTGAGGCAGGAGGATCTCGAGTTCAATGCCAGCCTCAGCAAAAGTGAAGCACTAAGCAACTCAGTGAGGCCCTAGCTCTAAATAAAATACAAAATAGAACTGGGGATGTGACTCAGCCCCTGAGTTCAATCCATAGTACCAAAAAATAAATAAATAAATAAATAAAAAGCCATATCACCACCAAAAGCAGTATTCAGATTCAATGCAATCCTCATCAAAATGCCAATAACATTCTTCACAGAATTAGAATCAAACAATTATTAAATTCATTTGGAAAAATATGAGACCCAGAATATCTAAAGCAATACTAAACAAGAAAAGTGAAGCTGGAAGCATCGTAATACCTGATCTGAAATTATACTACAGACCTGTAGTAACAAAAACAGCATGGTATTGGCAACAAAATAGACATGAAGACCAATGGAATAGAATAGAAGACACAGAGAAAAACACATAAACCTCTAGCCAACTGATATTTGACAAGGGTACCAACAATATATCCTGGAGAAAAGATAATCTTTTTTAACAAATGGTACTAGGAAAATAGGATAATTACATGTAGAAAAATGAAATTAGACCCTTATGTTTCACCCTGCACAAAACTTGAATCAAATGTTTTAAAGAATTAGGAATTAAACTGGAAAAATTACAAATACTAGAAGAAAACACAGGGTCAACATTCAATCATAGAGTTGCTGGCACAGACTTCTTTAACAAGAACCCAAAGCATAGGAAATAAACCAATAACCAATTTGGATGATATCGAATAAAAAACTTCTGCACAGATATGGAAATGATTAAGAGTATGAAGAGAGAGCCAAAAGAATGGGAGAAAAATCTCTGGCCAGCTACTCCTCTAATTGGGGATTCATATTCAGGATATACAAAGAACTCAAAAACTTAACTCAAAACAACAAAGAACAAAGGACTCAGTCAATAAATGGACAAAATAACTATAGAGGAAGTTCTCAATAGAAGAAACACAAAAGGATAATAATAAATACATGAAAAACTGTTCAACATTTCTAGCAATTAGGGAAATGCAAATCAAAACCGCACTAAGATAATAACTTGCTCCAGTCAGAATGAGAATGATCAAGAATAAAAATGATAATAAAAACTGGCAAAGTTGTGGGAAGAAGGGAACACTGAACATTTTTGTTGGGACTGCAGACTAGTACAACCACTCTGGAAAAGCAGTTTGGAGATTCCTCAAAAAACTAGGGAATGAACCACCATATAATTCAGCTATCATATTCCTGGGTATTTTCCCCAAAGTTCTAAAATCAGTATACTACAATGACACAGCCACATCAATGTTTATAGCAGCACAATTCACAATAGGTAAATTATGGAAGCAACCCAGATGCCCATCAATAGATGAATGGATTAAGAAATTGTGATCCTCTCTCACACACACACGTAATGGTGTTTTATTCAGCCATTAAAAAGAATGAAATTATGACATTTGCTGGTAAAAGGACAGAAATGGAGACTATCATACTAAGTGAAATTAGCCAAATTAAGAAACTCGAAGATAAAATGTTTTCTGTCATGTACAGAAGGTAGAGTCAAATAAAGGAAAGATGGAGGGAAGAATAAGATAACATAAGGAACTAGTCAAATACAAATTAATAGAAGAGCAAAAGAAAGTCTAGTAGACTACTGGTGGGGGGGAATGGGAGGGAAATGGGGGGGTCGGGGGATCATGAGTTGAAATTTATTTCTATCTATGTATGAGTTTGTTTGGGTGAAGCAAACTACTATGTACATGTTAATTAAAAGAAAGAAAAGAAAGAAAGAAAGAAAGAAAGAAAGAAAGAAAGAAAGAAAGAAAGAAAGAAATTAAGAAATTCAAATACTATATGTGAATATTATACTTGCCAGGAAGTAAGACTTAATCAGTTTTCCCTTCTCTGAGTTTGGACTGGTGTGGAAAAGGAACAAATTTAGAGTGAAGAAACTTGGCAAATATGATCTTAGGTCACAGTTAACATCAGTAGTGGTGCCATGTAGATAGCATGCGCCCAGGGTAGGATAGGATGGAATGGCCCTTTAGCCCTATTGTCTTATCTGTTAAAACCCATAATCCCAATCTAACCATGATAGCAGATGTGTTGATCCCATATTGTGGGACATATTGTGAAATACTTGTATAGTACTCCTTAAAACTCTAAAGTTCATGAAACCCAGGAACATCTCAGAAATTGTCACAGATCAGAGGAAGTCAAAAGACACAAAGACTAAATTAGTGCTGTGTCCTGGATGGGATCCTCAAACTGAAACAGGACAGTAGGGAGAAGAAAAAAAAAAAGAAGAAGAAGAAAAGAAAAAAGAAAGAAAGAAACAAAACCAAACACTTAGTGAAATGTAAGCAAGGTATGGAGTTTGTTGATACTGGTGTACCAATGTGGCTTTCTTAGTTGTGGTAAATAGAGCACAGCAGTGTGTAAACAATAGAGCTATGTGAAGGGCACATACAATGCCATGTTCCCTTTGCAACTCTTGTTTTAACTATATTAAAAAATAAATAGGTTATTAGAAGCACAACTACATATACATATATACATTTTCTTACTCAGAGTCAATGTAGACTATATATCTGTTCCAGAAAAAAAAAAAAAAAAATATATATATATATATAGCAAGCCACCAAAACAGACATTGATGCCTGGGAGCCCTAGGCTGTCATAAACAACTCATCAGCAAATGCTGTTTCCAACTGGCCGTAATCTAAAAAAATTCCTCATTTTTTCAATCTTAATCTCTCAATACAATACCCCATTACCTTTTCAGAACACAATTCTCATTAAACTAAAGCCCTCTATAGTTTTGAGAACAAATATAATATATTCCTTAAGACATACAGAGATAGTCAAAACCTGGTCCCACCTCTCTCTCCAGTGTGATCTTCCACACACCCCATTATCATCCCATCTTGAGTTAAAACTGAATTTTCAATTTTCTAAATCTACAATAACATGACGCCTTGGCAGTTTATTGACATGAGTTACCACTGCCCGAAAAATTAGTATATTCCTCATGATTTATTTTACTCATTTGCTCTTCAGAGAGATGCCTCCTAGCTCTGTGCAGATCTCTTTCTTGTTATTTTGTTTTTGTTTTATCCATAAAATCCCTTGCATATATCTGCAATTGTACTTAATGCCTTTTATTATTGTTTTTCATGATAGCCTATAAAGGGAAAAGTTTATAAATCTGCTTTTTTCACTGAATACTTAGTATATATAAAGTGCTTAGTACAGAGTAAGTGCTCGATAAGTGTATGCTACATGAATGAATGAAGTAAAAAAATTGTAACTTTCAAAATAAATGTGACAATGGAATTATTTTGCTAAATTAATTCAGGTAAGGCCAATGTGAAACTGATAAAGGCACAAGATGTGAAAATATTTGTCAGTCATTTAAATGTTCTTAATTTAATAAACTTTCCAAAAATTAGAAGCTATGACTTATTTACCTTTTTCAATAAAATACATTTTAAAGTATTGTTTCATATATAAAGTGTAAAAATTGAATGGGAAATATTGAACTATGTACCTTTAAAGGCCTGAGTATATTTCTCAAAAGTATAGTAAACTAATGAAGAGTGCACTTAATTTAAGTAACAGTGTGAATATATTTTAGATTTGTCATGTCTCTTGATATGTAAAACTGCTTTGTTCTCTAAGCTAGTATTAAAATTAATTTTATAAGAATGAATAAAATGTTTTTGACATATTAGTAATCTAAAGAGAGGTGAATTTTGCCCACTTTAGGAAAATATAACATAAAATTATAAACATTTCTATTAAAAGCTTTATTGTTGTAAGTTGGAAAATATGTAAATAAATATATAATGGTCTTTTTTGGTATTGGGGATTAAACCCAGGGTCACTCTACCACTGAGCTAAGTTCCAGCCCCTCCCCCTTTTTTATTCTTTTGAGTTACTCTACAACATCAGGATATACCTTGACTTAATCATGAAAGCATGGAACCCAGCCTGCTCTGATTCAGTCCCCAGCACTCATCCCCTACCCTGCCTCCTCTGTTCCCCCTCTATTCCACCAATTCTTCTTCAATCCATTTATAGTTTACTTTTTTTTTTGTTTTTAAAATTATTGTCCTTTAGATCCACCCAATACTTGGATACACCGTGCCACAACCATGCATGCATATATGACAGTTTTATCAGATACATTCCACTATTCTTCCCTTTTCCCCATTCCTTCTTCTTCCTCATTAATTCTCATCTACTCTACTGATCTTTCCTCTATTCTGATTAAATCCCCACTCCCTTTTTTCTCCTCTCTCTCTTTTAATCCCCCCTTATCTTTAAAATTTTTTATAGCTGTAGATGGACAGAATGCCTTTATTTTATTTGTTTATTTTTATGTTGTGCTGAGGATTGAATCCAGTGCCTCACACATGCTAGGCAAGTGCTCTGCCACTAAGTCACAGCCACAGCCCTCCCTCCTTATTTTGAATTACTTCCACATATCAGAGAAAATATTCCACCTTTGATTTTGGGGGACTGGCTTATTTCACTTAGCATGATAGTCTCCAGTTCCATCCATTTACTAGCAAAAGGCATAAAGTCATTCTTCTTAATGGCTGAGTAATACTCCATTTTACATATATATGTATGTGTATGCATATCACATTTTCTTCATCCATTAATCTGTTCAAGGACACCTAGGTTTGATCTATAGCTAGGCTATTGTGAATTGTGCTGCTATAAACATTGATATGGCTGTATTATTATAATATGCTGATTTGAAATCTTTTGGATACATATTGAAAAGTGGGATAGTTTGGTGATATGGTGGCTTCATTCCTAGTATTTTGGGGAATCTCCATACTGCTTTCCTGGGTGGTTGCACTAATTTTCAGTCCCACCAACAAGGCAGGAGTGTACCTTTCCCCCATGTCCTCACTAACATTTATTGTTACTTGTATTCATGATAATTGCCATTCCGACTGGAGTAAGATGAAATATCAGTGTAGTTTTTATTTGCATTTCTCTAATTGCTAGAGGTGTTGAACATTTGTGAATCATTTGTATTTCTTCTTTTGAAAAGTGTCTGTTTAGGTTTCTTGCTCATTTATTGACTGGGTTATTTGTTTATTTATTTGGTGTTAAGTTTTTTGAGTTCTTTGTATGTTCTGGATATTGATACCCTATCTGAGGAGCAGGTGGCAAAATTTTTCTCCCATTCTCTTTTCATGATTTTGATTTCTTTTGCTATGCAGAAATTTTTAATATGATACCATTCCACTTATTGACTTTAAATTTTACTTCTCATGCTTTAGGAATCTTGTTAAGGAAGCTGGTTCCTATGCCAGCATGTTGGAGTGTCGGGCCTACATTTCTTCTAGCAGGAGCAGTTTCTTGTCTAATCCCTTGGTCTTCAATCCACTTTGAGTTGAATTTTATGCAGGGTGGGAGGGGTTAAATTTCATTCTACTACATATGGGTTTCCAGTTTTCCCGGCACCATTTGTTAAAAAGGCCATCTTTTCTCCAACACATGTTTTTGGCACCTCTTTCAGTATCAGGTAACTATATTTATGTGGGTCTGTCTCTTTTCTTCTATTCTATTCAATTGGTCTTCATGCCTGTTTCAGTGCTTTTTGAGAAAGGATCTCAATAAGTTGCTGAGACTGGCCTTGAATTAGCAACTCTCCTACCTCGGCCTCGTAAATCTCTGGGATTACAGATATGCGCCACTGTACGTGGCTTCATGGACTTATTTTTGAGGTTACTAATTTTTTTTTTTTTTTTGGTACTAGGAATTAAACCCAGGATTGCTTTACCACTGAACTATATCAGTCTATTTATTATTATATTATTATTATTAATTTTAAGACAGAGTCTGGCTAAATTGCTTAGGGCCTTGCTAATTTTCTGAGGCTGGCTTTGAACTTGTGATCTTCCTGCCTCAGGCTCCCAAGTCTCTGGGATTACAGGTTTGCATCATGGCCCATGGCAAGGATACTAATTTTTAAAATACCTTCATTACATTTAGGAAATAGTAGAGAGAAATTGGAAATAAAGAAATCTGGATCCCAGCCCTAGCCCTGCTGTTAACTAGCTTTGCCACTCTGAACCAATCAATCTTTTGAGTGTTGATGATTTTATACATGAAATGGGGCTATTAATATTTGCTCTGACTTCTCATATGGTTATTTTGAATAGCACCTTAAATAATGAGTGTGGAATTTCTGCAAAATATATCAAGTATCTTTCTCATGTATGATACTGTTTTTATATTACATTTAAGAATACAGAGGAACCTCTGTGAAATCTCAGATCTTTTTATTACTTTGCACTCTCTGCCAATCTGCATAAACAAAGTGTTTTTCAGTTGCCACAGTTGGAGTTATTTAAAGACAAATGTGAATATATAAAGATGTGAAAAACTAACAACTTTGATGTAATATACTTGAATTCACTGACGATGAAATTCTCATAAGTCTTTGTCTTAAAAATGAAAGCAGGCTTTGAGCCCCCATGAAGAAACAAGTCTTCTCTCAAAACCTTGCCCCAGAACTTGAAGGCATCCCTTCACTACCTTCAACCATCATTCAAAGAGGACTAAATAAATGAGGGCGTTTCCTGGTTGGAATCATTACCTATTTCAGAACCTCAAATATAGCACACATCAGGAAAATGGAATTATTCTGTAGCTTATTAAGTAATCTGAAATGTGGTACGGATACCATTATTCTCTAATTACCAGTGTCTAGTTGGACATGAGGTAGCATTATCTTATTGTCACGTTTAAAAATTTTCCAAGTGGCTAAAAATTCTACTTCCTTTACATGTTATTTTTGTTTGAAGAAGTGCATCCACTCATTTTTTTTCCATATTCACTCTTGACTGGGGGTCAGGTATGATGGCCCAATCTGAGGATATAAAGTATGAATTTGTATTCTCAAGGTGATTGCTTTCCTCAGAGGGAATCAGGTAAGGATATAGTTATGGTTATAAACCGTTAAGTTACTGAGAACTGCTCTGGGTCCAGGGAAGATTCACAGAATAATAATGCTTTAGTCAGATCTGTAAGATTGGTAAAATTTTGCCATGGGGACTGTAAGTGAGATATTAGGTAGAGGGACAATATCTATAAAAACACAAAATTATGGCCAGGTGCAGCAGCATACGCCTGTAATCACAGCAGGTTGGGAGGCTAAGGCAGGAGGATCATGAGTTCAAAGCTAACCTCAGCAACAGTGAGGCACTAAACAACTCAGTGAGACCCTGTCTCTAAATAAAATACAAAATAGGGCTTGGGATGTGGCTTTGTGGTTGAGTGCCTCTAAATTCAATCCCCCTTACACAAACACACACACCAAAACAAACAAACAAACAAACAACAACAAAACCCAGAAAACTACGGACAAATATGATAAACTTAATGGGGAGCAAGTAGAATGTGTGGTATGTGTGTTAACTTCCTGAGGGCTTCAGGAGCAGAGAATCAAAAACTGGGTGGCTTAGAGCAGCAATGTATTGTCTTACGGTTTTGGAGGTTGAAAGTCTGAAATCAAGCTGTCAGCAGGGCCAGTTTTCTCCTAAGCCTGTGAGGGAGCAGCAGTTCAGGCCTCCCACCTAGATTCTGGTATTCTGCAGGCAGCGTGTGGCATCCCTTGCCTTATAGATTCATCACTGTGATTTTCACCTTATGTTCCCCTGGCATTCTCCCTGTGCGCATGTCTATCTCCATGTTTATATTTCCCCTTTTTGTAAGACAACAGTCATACTGGATTGAGATCCACCCAAGTTAATTTAATTTGATTACCACTGTAAAGATGCTATTTCCATAAAAGTCCACATTCTGAGCCAGCAGATGCTAAGGCCTTACATATATTTTGGGGAAGACATTATTCCACCCATCATGGTATGATAATGGCCGTGGCACATGAGAAGGTGGAATGTGTAAAGGGCTCGGAGTGGATAAGAGCAGAGGCATGTGTCCAGGAACATTGGCCTAGGTTCTTTTAAGATAATGACTAAGTTTTCCAAACATCTACAATATAAGTAGGTATGTTGTAAGGATAGAGATCAGCACTCTCTGTAATTTAAGAATTTGGTTCTTTGTCATTAAAAATTATAAATCAAAGAATGGGGGACTTACCACTTGATTCTTCAATCAGTGTCTCAAGTCTGAAGGAAAATTTAAAATTTTTTCTGTGAAATAATGTTGTAAAAATAATTGAGAATCCCAGAGTTAGAGACATTAGAAAAGTCGATTTAACTGCTTAGAAACCTTAAAGTAGACAAAGAATCCTGGAGCTCAAAAAAAATTGTTCTTTTAAAATTTTTTTCAAACTAATTATACCCTTAAACTTCAACCATTTTGCTATTTGCTGTGTATTTGTGAAAGACTCTCCTCTCTCAAAGTCTGCCTTTTCTCCCAGTTTGTCTCTCCTCCTGGCTTTACTTCCTGCCTCAGACAAATTAATGTGCTTAATTGCCATGACCCTGGCGAGCCTGTCCTGTGTCCTCTGCTAATCTGCCTTGAAGTCCCCAGTGCACGAATAACTGCTGCATCCACAGTACCCCAACCCCCAGGCTGCCGAGTGCTGGGGGCATCCTCCAGCACCACTGGCCAGGTTGGTGCCCTGCCACGTATGGCTTCCAGACACAGCAGCTCCACAGTGCCCTCCAAGCCAGCAACATGAGACTGCTCAACATGAGGCTGTTCTATTTTCTTTTCTATGCCTTGGAAAAGCCTTTCTAGAATTTCACAGCCCCCTCAACATCTCTTCTCCACTGCTGCCTGAGGAACAGATTTAAACCTTCACAGAAAAGTGTGAGTTTTTCCAGTGTTCCCTTCGCTCTATTTCCTTTTCACCTGTCTTCAATTAAGACTCAGGAATTCACAGGTGAACATGCTTTTCTTACCTCTCATTTTAGAAAAAATTCTGTTCAGCAAGTCTAATTTGTAGATTGGTGACCTGACTCTTGTTGCATCTTTTGGATTTTGTCCAATAAGCTACTCTTGACGTTTGTCTCTTTTCTCTCAATGGTGTCTTTCTCATATCAAGCTATAAATGTATTCATGTCTCTCATATTTTAAAACAAAATAAACAAAATTTCCTTCATCATCCATTGTTCTATTCTAGAAATATTTCTAGGTATCTTCTTTCTTCTTCTCAGGGAAAAGATAAACAAGTGATGATCTATCTCTCTGTCATATTAACTCCCACCTCCTCTGGGTAATTCTTATACTTACTGAGGTTTGGATTTCAGGTCTACTGCTCTAATCACACCTGAAAATCCAGTGTAATTTTTAAAAATTCTTTTATTATTTAGACACTTACTGGGAGTCTTCTCTCCATATTAAGAATCTCTCATTTGTGTCTAATGACACTAAGTAGTGAATCTTTTCCATCTTTGTAACTGTCCTTTTTGAGCCTAATTTGCTCCCTCTCTTATTTCTAAGTTCTCATGGAGTTGCACATTTGGCTGTTATCTTCTCACTGTGCATACCTTCGTTAGTTCAAATACAATTGATATTTGCATAGTACCCATATCAGTAAACTTAACCCAGATACTTTCTGATTCCTTGATATTTGATTCCACACACACACACACAGTTCCAATTGCTCACTCAGTAGCTTCCTGGGGGTACATCTCAACATTCCCTAATCTGACCTTCATTAGCTGTTCCTCCTCCTGTTCACCAGGAATACTCTGAGGGGGAATTACTTCTAGGCCCCCACCCAGATTCTGGTGGTTTGCAAGCCAGAAATCTGGATATTGTCTTACACTTCTTTGTCACCCTCTACTCCTATAATTAAATAGTTGCTGATTGATTAAATAAACATCCAAACATTATTTTCTATTTGTTTTTACTTACATGTTTAACAAGATGAATGTTAACTGTTCCCTTATGCCCATTACTTAGAATGGTAATAAAAGCCTTTCCTCTTGATCTAACTACTTTCTAAATTTTCTTCTTCTTCTTTTTTCTTTTTCTTTCTTTCTTTTCCGTTTTTGTTTGTTTGTTTGTTTTTTGTCTATAGTGAGTCACAGACCCATTGGAGACTCCCTAGTCAATAAAAGCAATGGATGATTTCTTTAGAACAATGCATACTTGCCCATGCACATTGTTGTAATGGTTTCGGGGCTCCTGAACTTCCTGGGATCTGCCCAGAAATCCCAGAATCCAACCCAGTCTCTTGCTACCCTACCTCCAACACCTTCAACAAGACTGAAATATTTAAAATGCCCCCTACAGTCCATTGTTCCTTGCACCATGATATTACCTTAGGTGTGCTTGCTTCACTTACTTGTAATGGATAAAATCCTCTCACTTTCTGTTAGCCAAGGGGCACCTCTAGGCTTATTCCCATCTTTTCCTCACACATACGGATCTATCTGGGTTATTCCAGCTTTATGACCCTATTATATATGCCTTCTGTCTAAGGTAAGAGAATAACCCAGGGTAAACAGTATAATAGGGCTAAAGAGCCACAGAATGCCATTGGTGTGCCTAGTAAAAATGGATATATTTGGTAAACAATATACTGTCCCCTGGCCCAGTTACTGTTATTCAAACTCAGTTTGAGGAAGAAAAAAATTTTTTAGTCAAGTTAGTACAATCAGGGATTTATGATGGAAGTGGAATTTTCATTGGTTTTAAAGGCTATAGAGGATTTGGGAGTGCTAAGATTGGAGGTGGAAAAGAAGACAAATAGGCTGGGGATATAGCTCAGTGGCAGAGCCCTTGCTTAGCACATGGGAGACCCAGGATTTCATTCCCAGATCACAAAAGTAAAAGAACAAGTAACAATAACATAAAAAGGATATGTGAGAATTCTCCTAATTGGACTACATTTACTAAACTGCTTTGAATCTTAAAAATGATGACTTTGGTTGTATAATTAGGGTTTTTTTTTTGTAACATTATATTAATTGTAAAAATTATTACTCAATTAATGTGATTTATTCACTGATCTATATTCTTAGTTATTAAAAGTGTGATTATTTTTTAATGCCTGGTGAATTCATTTTTCCAATTGTCAGTTCATCATTATATTTACTGATTCATAAGGTTTAGGATGTTGTTTCAAAAATGAGTTTTTAGGAGCTCTAATCCTATGGGAAATTCATCAAGAAATTATTCTGTGGGCTAACAGATGTGGTAAAGGCTCTGAAAATTCTTTGTAAAGAAAGTTCACCTGTTTAACCCACCATTTTACCTCTTAATCATAGAACTGCATTTTCCATAACTACTGTTGATATTTCAAAGGACTATTCTCAAGACTTTAAAAAATTATAATTAACTATAAGTATTAATCTGATTAATCTGCCATTCACTGTCTTTAAAAATAGAACTATTCATTAAGCACCCAAAATAAGTTGTTTTACACTTTTTCTCATATATTAAAGAGTAGTTTCCAGATTATCCCTTAGCTATAGGCCATAAATATATTGTAAACAGTGGTTATTATTAACCTATTGTAAGACGATTATTATAATATAAAAATCATAGAACCATCCTATTGTAAGACAATTATTATAATATAAAAATCATAGAACCATAGATCTTTTGGAACCCCAAGGATAGTTAGATTTCAAATGGTATTCTACATCTTCACTAATTTGAGAAAACTGAGTCCTGGAGAAGTTTAAGAAATTGTTAAATATAAAAAAGGAATTCTACAGTGGAACCATAGCTTAAAAGTTTATCTCTTTGAGTAAGATTCCTATATTCTTTATTTGCTCACTACTTCATTCCATTTATTAGGAATCCATTTATAAATAATAAAACTGACCTTGCTTGTGATAATAGTTGATTTTTTTAAAAAAAATCTTTTTTAATTATAGATGAATACAATGACTTTTATTTATTTTATTTTTATGTGGTGCCAGAGATTGAACACAGTGCCTCATGTGTGCTAGGCAAGCACTCTACCACTAAGCCACAACCCCAGCCCAAAAGTTCATATTTTTCATGACTTAAGTTTAGAAACAGATGCTAGAAGATTTTATGTAAATGTATAATTTCAGGTGCATTATCATTATTAAACATCCTTGAAATGACCTTTTGCTTAATTTGAGAACAAAAGCTTTAAAATAATTTATAAATCAAGTTGTAATATTTAGAAGAAATGGTTTTAATATACCTGGTCTTTTAGAAATGTGGACTCTCATATCAGAAATGTAAAGTGAATATAAGATTCTTCTTATTCTTCTTTGGTTGTTCACTTTTTCATTTAATAAAATGCTTCCTACCAACATTAAACCATTCTTGGGTATCAAAGTCATTAAGGAACACAGTAGATTGTGCTTCTTAGTTGAATCTAAGCAATTTCGTGGTTTAAGCAAAAGTTTTTTTTGTTTTGTTTTGTTTTGTTTTGTTTTCCCAAGACAGAGGCATTTCCATCTGTTAAGAAATATGGACTTCATAATTTGTTTCCACTGTGCCACCACATATTACCTCCTACCTTAATGACTTCCAAATATTAGAAGTTATTATACCTTTAATCAGCTACATAAAAACAAATTTAAAATGAAAAGTATATTCTATCCTTTCTTTATTCAAAGATACTTTATTTTATTGTATCTCGTTTTATTATTAAAAATGCCAGATAACACAGAATTTGGGGGTTGTCAAGGTACAAAAAATAGCACGTTTCTACAATTTTTTACTTACATAGGTAAGATTTTATATGTGTATAAGAAACTTCTTTATGTGAAGGAAACACATCTAATCTTTCAAGGTTAAGCAAATAATATACACAACATATGACATTTTTTACTAGACAAGCTTAAATGCAAAAATAGAAGGCTAGTGGATTTTGCTACTAATTGTCTGCAAATTTATCACAATGTGAAAAATTAATGCTTCATTGTCAAATATAATAAGAAAATATATAGAATAAGGTATATTTCCTAAAGAAATGTATATTTAGAATATTGAACCATTAATAAATCCTATGCTAAGAAATCATGTATGTAATTTTTTTTTATTTTTATCTTTTAAGATTTTCTACTCTCCCCTGGCCCTCTTCATACCACCTTCTGTATATGCTGTTCATCTTCAGTTCAATCTCCTTTACCAATTTTGGATCCATACTGAGGTAACGTTTTTTACCCCTTAAGTTTTATACCTAAATAGCCTGAAGTAATGTCCTGGAAATCCACTAGAAGCTGATTTATTGTGTAAGAAAAATCTTTGTCTGCCTTCTTTAAGGAGAAACATCTGTTCATTTTTATTCCTTTTTTCTGAATATATATTGCAAAGTTTATAAGAAGCAATGAGGCCAGTTGGTCTCGATTAAATAAAACAATTTTTGAACTATTAAGTACCAAAACATTTTAATACTATATTCAATACAATATTGTCCTGTATTGCAGTTTTTTAAACATTACTAAGAGATGTTGAAATTCATTTCAATTTAGAGATATAAATTTTTATGCATTTTTTTATATATATACATATTATATATATATACACACATACATATATTCACATACTGACAAATCTAGAGACATCTCTATAGATATATCAGTAGGAACTTCTTCTTGAAAACTCCTTGGAAAAAATTAATACTTATGTAAAGTAGGAAAAATTTTTCTGGAAATCTTACTTTAATTATATAGTTTAGGTTTTATTTAAAGGCATTGTTTCTTCTGGGGTATTTCAAATTGTCTGACTTGAATATTTGCAGATAGATCATTAAGCAAGTGTTTGGTTTATGAACTATTGTACTGATCATGTTGTTAAGTATCAAAAATCACAGACCCAGAAAAATTCCTACTTATACACTCGAGAACCCTTTCAAGCATTTGGGATTTATTGGAAGCCTTTTGAAGTTACCATAGGAAGCACATTGACAGGTGTTGCAACTGGTTGAAAAATATCACAAATCACAGCTGCATGAGATGCCAAATCTTGATACAACAAAGAGCATTATTTAATTAATCTCCAATATTTCATGCTACTGATTTGGTTGGAATGAAGAAACTGTTACCCTGACTTTGGACATATGTTGCATTTTTTTTAAGATCTCTCATGAAATACTATTGTGTTTTATGATAGTTGACTCACATCGAACAGTCAATACTACATCCATCTGAAAGAGTTGTTGAGGCCAATTCTGACTTCAGAGGTCAAGGACCAAATTTGTTTAAATCAGTGGAGAGAAGCTTTCTGATGATTTACATGGAGGGGTTAAAGGAGAATTACACTTTTATAGCAGTTCTGCCCCAGATCATGCCACGTGTTGGTCAGCTATTAGTCTGAATGCAGAACAATGGTGCCTAAGTAACTTCCTTTTTTTTTTTTTTTTTTTTTTTCTCTGTCTCTCAGAAATGTCCCTGAGCAGGATTTCAGATCCATCCCCTGAAGTGGGAAACTGGGAGTGAGGGAAAGCCAGTGGTGAAAATTCCTTCTTTTAAGCTCAGAATGAACTTCCAGGTGGCTTCATTTCCAGTTCAAAAGCAGGGCCTTAGAATCTCTCCCTTGTGCCCTACTTCTTAGTTTTGAAAGTATTTTGCCATGTGTAATTACAACAGCTGAGCTGCCTAAGAGGCATGAAGACACTTTATGGAAGTAATGGTTTGGATCCTCAAAATTCAAGTTCTTAGCTGTGGATACATTTCTGAGATTTTTTTTCACAACTGTGTGATGACATTAGTTTATTTTATGTAATATACCACCATTTGTTTACAAATAATAAAATTCTCCAGAAGTTAGAATCAAGATTTTTTTTATAGTGGCTGCTTTTGGTAAATGGAATACAGAACTGGCGTAAGGAGAAGATTGAACTATTTTTTTTTTTTTTAATTATTTTTAACATGTGTTTGCCCTACTTTTTCAAATAATGCTAATACCCATATTAGGAGATAAAAATAGAGACTGAAAACAATTACCTTCAGTGTAGGAAAATATCCACTTTATGACTGGAAAAAGTATTAACCCCTCTGAGTTACTTGCACATTGTTTAAAATCAGGCATCCTGGATATGGCTGACCATGCACAGAAACTACATGTGTGAGCTACAGATACGACAGTGTTGGCCAGTAGGCCCTGTGCAATCCGAAGTGATTCTCAGCTCTTTCCCTCCATGACGATCAGTTCTCACTCTCAGCGTAAACTAGTCTTAAGGTGGTATTGACTTTCTAAAAGTGAAGAAGAAAAATGTTTTCCCTTTCAATCAACCAAGTTAAGATGAAAGGAAGAAAAAAGAAAAACAATTTAAAATCATGTTTTTAAAAAATTGTTTATAGGAAGAAAAAATGGGTCATTAAACAAATTGAATAGTTCACTGAATTTTTTTTTTGTTTACTGTTAGGGTATTTTAATGAAGAAACAACAGAGTCTTAATTGCATATGTTTTTGAAAGTTATAAAACAGCTTCAAACTATAGTATCTTGCTTAATTTTTGTGAATACATTTTGTTTTGTTTATTGTTCATTGATCTAATGTATGTGTAACACTTATTCAATTGTACTCTACTTCTCTTGTGAATTTACTGAGTTCAGTAAAAAAACACTTATCTAACATACATTTTTAACTTAGTAACTATACCACTTTTAAGGTTTGAAATATTTTCTATTATTTGAGTGTAACTGATTTGACATGGTGCAATAATAATACTAACATTAACTGCTACCATTGATCATAAATTTACTATTATTTTTCATGTATATATCACATGATGCTTGAGTACATAAATGTTATAACAAACAAAATGACTTAAAACTTTGGTATTTAAGATTTGAATTAAATTATTTGATGATTTTTATAATACTAAACTCAAACCCCTAAATGTAACACTATGCAAATATTAAGAATATAATGAATAATCTCTGTATATTGATATGAATAGAATTCCAAATATATCAATGTATATATTATGTGCTATATATATCATATGCTAATATTTGTGCAAAAAGGGATAAAACTATATATTTTGCATATTCAGATATACATAAATGCCTTTAGAGGGACACAGGTGTAGCCATTTCTTTTTTCTATAGAAGGGGAAAATGGGAGAGCTAAGAGATAAAAATCAGAGTAAGACATTAATATGAATTTTACCCATTACAATTTATGTAAAATGTGATCTCTGTGTGTTATTTCTTTAATAATAATACTGAGCAGCTGTGACTTTTATGAACAGAAATACTGAATTTAGAAAAATTTTAACTTCTAATTTTTTTCTTTTTTCTTTTATGTTTTTAAAAACATTCTTTCTAAGAAATTTTAACTATGGCAAACTCTGAAAGATATTTCCCTAGAATGTTTATGGAAACTTTAAAGTTTTGACTTTCACCTTTAGGTCTATGACATAGTTGGAATTCACCTTTAGGTCTGTGCCATACTTAGAATTATCTTTATATATAGAACATGGTAGGGGAACAAGGTTAATTATTTCTATGTATATATCTACTCACTCCAGAAGCATTTATTTGGAGATAGTTTTATTCATTGGAAGACTTTGGTGTGTTTGTTGAAAAGAAAATAACCATATATTGTTGGACCTGTTTTTACATTTTACTTTCTTCATTGATTTGTTTTCCCTTATACTAACCCCTTATTTTATTTATTGCTATAACTTTGAAACAGAGTTATATTATTTATAATTGTTAATATTATTTATAATGTAATAATTGCTATATTATTTATTTAAATAATTTATACAGTTTGTAAAATAATTTGTTTAAAATCCACTAGAATTTTCTTCTTGCAAAATTTTATACTCTTCCAAACTGAATCAAGAGGACATACACAATTTAAACAGATCGATATCAAGCAATGAAATAGAAGACACCATCAAAAGCCTACCAACCAAGAAAAGCCTAGGACCAGACAGATTCTCAGCCAAGTTCTACAAGACTTTCAAATAAGACTTAATAGCAGTACTCCTCAAATTATTTCTTGAAATAGAAAAGGAGAAAACCCTTCCAAACTCATTCTATGAGGCTAGTATCATCCTGATACCTAAGCCAGAAAAAGACACATCAAGGAAAGAAAACTTCAGACCAATATTCCTGATGAACATAGATACAAAAAATCTCAATAGAATTCTGGAAAATCCCATATAAAAACATATTAAAAAGATACTGCACCATGATCAAGTGGTGTTCATCCCAGGGGTGCAAGTTTGGTTCAACATACAGAAATCAATAAATGTAATTCATCACATCAATAAACTTAAAGATAAAAATCATATGATCATCTCAATAGATGCAGAAAAAGCACTTGACAAAATACAACACCCTTTCATGTACAAAACACTAGAAAAACTAGGAATAGTAGGAACATACCTCAACATTGTAAAAGCTAACTATTCTAAACCCAAGGCCAACATCATTCTAAATGAGGAAACATTGGAACCATTCCTTCTAAGAACTGGGAAAAGACAGGGATCTCCTTTTTCACCACTCCTATTTAGTATGGTCTTTGAAACTCTAGCCAGAGCAATTAGACAGATGAAAGAAATCAAAGAGTTATGAATAGGAAAAGAAGAACTCAAACTATCACAATTTGCTGATGACCTGATTCTATATTTAGAGGATCCAAAAAATTCTGCCAGAAAACTTCTAGAATTAATAAGTGAATTCAGCAAAGTAGCAGGACACAAAATCAATACCCATAAATCAAATGCATTTCTATACATCAGTGAGACCCTCTGAAAGAGAAATTAGGAAAAATACCCCATTCACAATAGCCTCAAAAATAATATAAAATAAAATAAAATACTTGGGAATCAATCTAAAAAAAGAGGTGAAAGACCTCTACAATGAAAACTATAGGTCACTAAAGAAAGAAATTGAAGAAGACATTAGAAGATGGAAAGGTTCTCGTGTTCATGGATAGGCAGAATTCATATTGTCAAAATGGCCATACTACCAAGAGTTCTACAGATTTAATGCAATTCCAATTAAATTCCAACAACTTTTCTCATAGAAATAGAAAAAGCAATCATAAAATACATTTGGAAAAATAAGAGACCTGGAATAGCCAAAGCAATCCTTAGCAAGAAGAGTGAAGTAGGAGGTATCACAATATCAGAACATAAACTATACTACAGAACTATAGTAACAAAAACCACATGGTATTGATACCAAAATAGACATGTATACCAATGGTACAGAACAGAAGACACAGAGACAAACCCACATGAATACAGTTATCTTGTACTAAACAAAGGCACCAAAAATGTATTTTGGAGAAAAGATAGCTTCTTCAAAAAATGGTGCTGGGAAAACTGGAAATCCATATGTAACAAAATGAAATTAAATCACTGTCTCTCACCATGAACAAAACTCAATTCAAAGTGGATCAAGGACCTAGGAATTAGACCAGAGACCCTGCATTTAATAGAAGAAGAAGTAGGCCCAAATCTTCATCATGTTGGATTAGGTCCTGACATCCTTAACAAGACTCCTAAAGCACAAGAAATAAAATCAAGAATCAATAAATGGGATGGATTCAAACTAAAAAGCTTCTTCTCAGCAAAAGAAATGATCAATAATGTGAAGAGAAAACCCACAGAGTGGGAGAACATCTTTACTACATGCACATCAGATAGAGCATTAATCTCCGGGATATATAAAGAATTCAAAACACTTCTCACCAAAATAACAAATAGCCCTATCCACAAATGGGCTAAGGCACTGAACAGACACCTCTCAGTAGAAGATACACAATTGAATAACAAATATATAAGAAAATGTTTCACCTCTCTAGTAAGTAGAGAAATGCAAATCAAAACTATTCTAAGATTTCATCTCTCACTACCAGTCAGAATGGAAATTTATTAAGAATACAAGGAACAATAAGTGTTGCTGAGAATGTGGAGAAAAAGGTACACTCATACATTGCTCATGGGACTGCAAATTGGTGCAACCAATCTGGAAAGCAGTATAGAGATCCTTAGAAAACTTGTCATCGGATAATCAAAAAGATCAAAATGTCCATTTGTTGTAACATGTTGATGTAGGAGGCCCCATGCATGTAGAGCAGAGGCCACACTGTTGGTGAGGTTGTTTGATGTTTGAGCAGCAGGGATGCTTGCGGCGGCCGCGATCCCTGCAGCTGTAGCAGCAGACGTCTTTTTTATGTTTAGACAATGCCACCGGCAAATCTTCAGGGCCCGCTACCTAGAAACTCAAGCATCAATTATTAAAGGAAAGGCAGTGCTATTGCAGCACTGAGTCAAGAGGCGAGTTGTCAAACTACAAAATAGAATAATTAGATTAGAAAATTAAAGTTGATTTTTGTTCACACACATCGCTGGTTGAGCTTCTACAAACATAAGTTGGAAAAATATCATATTTAGAACAAAACAAAGAAAGACTGAGGGTAATTACTGCATTAAAGATAGATTAAAGAAAAGGTAAAGGCACTTTAGAGAAATAATTTGTTAGCTGGAACCCTTGAGTCTCTGTATACAGAGCAATCTTTTACCTGTTGAGATAATTGAAATTAATGAGCTATTAAACAAATGAAGTTAATAACAAATAAACAATCTTAAGTCAAAACACCAAAATATCAGGTTATATAGCACTAGTCATATTGTTTGCTAAAGAGAAGTCCCAGGGACACCTATAAATCAAAATTGAAAGTACCTTCATTTATAAAATTATTTACCTAAATTGAATACTCTAAACCTAAAATGAATTAAAGTTATTTGGATCCATATATATATATTTTTTCTTTTTCATAAGCGCTTTGTTCTATGTGACGTCACACTGGACAAACAAACATACAAACATATATTTGTGACGTCACATTAACATGAAATATAGACAAATGTACAGACATAAAGACATGTATAAAAAGAAAAAAAAAATACAATTGTGTGCACACTAAAGAGAGATCTCCTCGTCCCGGCCGGGAGAAATGACACTTAAGTTGTGAAATATTTTGAAGGACTCTTTTGAGGGAATCATTCTATACCTTCATCTTGGTCCTCTTGATTTTGTACCTTTTTTATTAATCTTGATTCTTCAATAACTTCATCTTGATCATTTTGATGTGGTACCTGTTTTATTAATCTAGATGGTATCCATATTGGAGAGGATTCGTCTTTTGGAAAAACACAAACAGATCCTCTTCCCCAAATTAATACTGGATCTGGACCCTTCCATGTACCTGAAAGAACATCCTTCCAGTAAACCAAAGGTTTATGTTGTTGGTGTGGATTCCAATGTCTGTCTCCAGCAGAATAACCATTAGAGTCTAAAGTTAAAAAATTTAAGGTAAACAGGGCAACTGCCAATCTGTCCTTAGGACTTTTCCAATTTCCTTCTTTTTGTTTTAATAACATAATTTTCAGTGTTCGGTTTGCTCTTTCAATAATGCCCTGACCCTGAGGATTGTATGGGATGCCTGTTTTATGGGATATATTGAATTTTGCGCAAAACTGTTTGAAAGATGAGGACGTATATGCGGGGCCATTATCTGTTTTAAGCATTTTGGGGATGCCCAATGCAGCAAAAGCTTGCAAGCAATGAGATGTAACATCTTTAACTTTTTCTCCAGAATGTAAGGAAGCAAAAATCATGCCTGAACATGTATCTATGGTCACATGAATAAATCGCAATTTTCCAAAACTTGGCTCATGAGTAAACATCCATCTGCCACAAATGATTGGGCATCAATCCTCTAGGGTTAACGCCGAAATGAGGATTGGGCAAATGTGTCATACAAGATTTACAATCTTTTACAATTGTTCTGGCTTGCTCCTTTGTGATTTTTAAACCTACGTTGCAAGGTGGTGCTGTTGACATGAAACTGGGAGTGAAATAAAGTAGCTTGTTGTAGCGCTGAAAGTATAAATACTGTTTTTGTAAGTTCATCAGCCTTTTGATTACCTTCATGGAGGGGACCAGGCAAATTTAGTATGTGCTCTAATATGGCCTACGAATAGGGGTTCTTTTCTTGCCCACAAAAGTTTTTGTATTTGATAAAACAATTTAAAGGCTGGAGTATGAGGTGCTATTGGTCCTGCTAACTCTAATTTTGGGACGGCTTGTACAATATAGTGGCTATCTGAAAAAATGTTTACGGGCTGGTCCCTAAAATTTTCCAGAGCTCTTACCACAGCTTCCAATTCCACTAGTTGAGCTGATTTGTGTGCAGTTATGTAAGTCATATTTTCTTTTTTTAGTGACTACTGTAGCAGTACCATTTGAGGACCCATATGTAAATACATTAAATGCCTTAGGAATAGGTTGATTTTTTATTACCTGTGGAAATATAATAGGATGATTAATACAAAAAGATAATATAGGGGACTTAGGAAGATGATTATCAAAATTTGCAGAAGTAGAGCATTTAGCTATAGCCCAATCATTATCATTGAAGCATAAGTATTCAATCTGTGATGATGAATAGGGAGTAATAATAGTAGCAGGGTGAATGCCAAATATTTTAGTAGAAGTCTTAAGTCTACTTAAGAAGTAGAAGAATAAGTTTAGCCACCATGGAGGTATAAGATTCAATTATACTTTTAGGAGAGACGGGCAAATGTATCCATAATAAAGGCCCTTGTTGCCAAAATACTCCTGTGGGTGTATATTGTGAAGAAATAATAATCAACATCAGCGGTTGAGTTAAATCAAATCTATCACAATGAGCTCCTTCGATGGCTTTTTCTACTAACTTTAAAGCTTTCCTAGCATCAGGAGTCAATGTTCGTGGTGAAGATGGATCAGGATCTCCACGAAGGATGTCAAATAAAGGTTTTAGTTGGCCAGTAGTGAGATTTAGTGTAGGGCGAAGCCAATTAATGTCTCCCAGTAGTTTTTGGAAATCATTGAGGGTGGTCAAATGTTCTTTATTTATTAAAATTTTTTGGGGTCTAACAAAAGTATCCATGATTTTAAATCCTAAATATAATATGGGAGATCTGGTTTGAACTTTTTCTTCTGCTATATATAATCCATATTTTTTTAAATTTTCTACCACATCACTGAATATATTAAATAAGATTTTTTGATTAGGGTGGGCCAATAAAATATCATCCATGTAATGTAGACACATGAGGTTTGGATATTTATTTTTAATGGGTTGGATAGCCTTGTCCACATATATTTGGCATATGGTGGGGCTATTAGCCATTCCCTGTGGTAAAACCTTCCATTGATATCTCTGATCAGGGCCATTATTGTTCATAGAAGGAACGGAAAAAAGCAAACCTGGGGGCATCCAGAGGATGTAGGGGAATAGAAAAGAAGCAATCCTTTATATCAAGAGTAATAAGATGGAAATTTTTTGGAATAGCTACGGGACTAGGAAGTCCAGGTTGAGTAGGCCCCATAACTTGCATGGTTTTATTGATTTGTCTAAGATCATGTAACAATCGCCATTTTCCTGACTTTTTCTTGATCACAAATATGGGGGAATTCCAGGGAGAGGTGGAAGGTTCTATATGACCTGCTTCTAATTGTTCCTGAACTAATTGGTGGGCCGCTTGTAATTTCTCTTTAGATAGGGGCCACTGAGGGACCCACACTGGCTTATCAGAAAGCCATGGTATTTTCAAAATTATTTTCTCAGTGGCCCCGAAAAAAAATATCTTTTTCCTTTATGACAATGATTACTTTTAGGGTTAAGATTACTCTGTACTTTTTGATAATGAGTTTTTTTATGGTTAAGATTACCCTGTAGGTTTTCACATTTAACATCTGCAGGCTTGGTTGCAAGGTGTACTCCCATTTGTTGCAAAATATCTCTTCCCCATAAAGTAACCGGTAGATTAGGTAGGTAAAACATAAGGCTGAAATGTTCCTTTATGGCCTTCATCATCCTCCCATTTTAAAATTACTGCACTTTTATCTGGGAGGTTATTATATCCCAAGCCTCTTAAACTGGTTGAAGCTTTTTGCAGAGGCCAGTGCTTGGGCCATTGGCGTAAATTAATAAGGGAAGAGTCAGCTCCAGTATCTATTAATCCCTCCATTTCTATTCCTTGGATTTTTATTTTACACATAGGCCTCCTTGAACAGTCTCGAACCCAGCAAGCCATGGGACTTGAGTCAGTGGAACAAAATCCTCTATTGTTCCCCTTCTTGAGGCATACCCATTTTAAATGAATTATGTAAATTGGGAAGGAGAAGCAACTGAGCAATTCTATCTCCTTGATTAACAGAACTTACACTTTGGGGTGAGCTAAGCATTATTTTTATTTCCCCTTTGTAGTCTGAGTTTATTACACCTGGGGTCACTTGCAAACCTAATAAGCTTTTAGGACTACGCCCGATAATAAGTCCTACAGTCCCTGAGGGAAGAGGTCCCTGACTCCTGTGGGAATCAGTTGAACCCCCATTTCAGGTGTTAACACTATTCGGGCGGTGGAACAGAGGTCTAATCTGCATTTCCTCTTGTTCCTCTGGCGAGGGAGTGGATGGGTAGTAGGGATTGTGTCGGGGAAGCATCTGAGTGGATGCTTGAGGATACTCCTTCTGCAATGCCCCCCGTACATTTGTGGGCCCGGGGTACTGGGCCCCGTTGCCCCGTTTTTTGAATTCCTGAACAAAGGATTTCCATGGATGTCAAATTTTGAATAGCATTTAATGGCCAATGATTTCCCTTTTTACACCTGGGGCAGCGGCCTGGGGCATGGTATGAGCTTGATCTTATTTCTCTTTTGGGATTTTGCCTAGAATTGCCTGATTGATTATGATAATTTTGCCTGGAATATCCTGATTGATTATAATGTCTACGTTTAGCCTTTGTGAAATTTCGAGAGGAAGCACCTCTCATTGAGGCTGCAATCACATTTCCTGTGACAAAGGCGCCATTTATATCTTTACATAGTTGTATATATACGGAAAGATCCTTTTTAGTTCTCCATGGCCTGATGGCTGCTTGGCACCATTTATTTGCATTTTCATAAGCTAATTGAACAACTAAAGGCATAGCTTGGTCAACATCTGCAAACACACTACCTGCAGTTCTCAAAAGTCGATCAGCAAAGTCGGCATACGGCTCATTAGGTCCTTGAATCACTTTTGACAAGCTACCTTGTAGATCCCCAGGTCCTTGTACAGTTTTCCATGCCTCTAAGGCAGCTGCATTTATCTGAGCATATATATCTGAGTCATAATCTGTTTGAGCCTGTAAGTCTGCGAATTGCCCTTCTCCTGTGAGCATGTCTATATTATAGTTTTTCAAACCCTGCAGCCGCGTTTCTTTTAGCCGTTTCTATACAAAGTTCTTGGAATTGCGATCGCCAAACCAAGAATTGCCCCCCCGCTTAATGTTGCTTTACATAGACTTTTCCCAGTCTGAGGGGGTTAAGCTAAAGGTGTTAAGGAACTCCAGCATACTCAACGTGAAAGGAGCTTGGGGCCCATAAGTCATTACTGCCTCTTTGAGATTTTTTATTGTTTTGAAATCTACTGACTGATGGACACTCTGTCCATTTTTCTTTTCAATGCTGGCGGTTCCCAATTGGAATGGTACCACCATTTGACCTAGCTATCCCACTCCTTGGTCTAAACCCAAAGGACTTACAAACAGCATAGTTTAGTGACACAGTCACATCAGTGTTTACAGCAGTTCAATTCACAATAGCTAAACTGTGGAACTAACCTATATGCCATTCAATAGATGAATGGATAAAGAAACTGTAGTATATTACTCAGCATTAAAAGAGAATAAAATTATGCCATTTGCAGGTAAATGGATGAAGTTGGAGAATATCATGCTAAGCAAAGTAAGCCAATCCCCCAAAACCAAAAGCTGAATGTTCTCTCTAATAAGTGGGTGCAAATCCATAATGGCGAGAGGGAGCGTGGGAAGAATGGAGAAATTTTGGATTGGGCAAAGAGGAGGGAGAGGAGAGGAGGGTGCATGGGGGTAGGAAAGATGGTGGAATGAGAAAGATGTCATTACCCTACATACATGTATGATTTCATAAGTGGTGCCTTATCATGTACAACCAGAGAAATGAGAAGATGTGCTCCGTTTGTATGCAATGAAACAAAATGCATTCTGCTATCGTGTATAAATAATTAGAACAAATTAAAAAATTAATTATACTTTTAAAAATAGTTTTTTAAAATTTTTCTTGACTTATTGCTCTGTTGAGGAGCTATAGTACAAAGTCAAAGTGTTCATAGAAATATATGAGCATTTTCTGATTTGCTTTGTGTGTGTGTGTGTGTGTGTGCGTGCGCGTGTGCACGCACGCGCACATGCACATGTGTGAGTGAATGCAAAAATGTGTTGTATTTCTGGTGATTTAACAGACATTCTATCCTAAATTGACATAAATACCACTTATCATAAATGTGATAATCTTAAAGCAGCAAATTTCTATTTAAGCCCCATCAAACTTTTGGCTAGTATTCTTCCATAACAAATTCTCACATAGTATAAATTTCAAATTATTTTTGTTATTCTACGTCCAATAAGTTGGTAGTTTTTAAAGAAACAAAAGAATTAGTGTTTGCCATCTTTCCTAATGAAGGCTTATACTGACAAGTTTATTCAAATTCTATTTTTCTTAAGAGGTCTCCATTTTTGTTCTTCATATTTTTGATATTTTCCTGGCTATCAAAATCTTAACTGATATTTGTTCATTGCTTTTTTCAGCATTTTAAAGAAGTTATGTCTTTGCCTTTAAAAATTTATTGTTTCAGATAATTCAATTGATATTCTTCTTATTTTGATTCCATATGTAAAGTATCTTTTCCCTTTTAGCTGTTTATAAGATTTTTCTTTTCACTTTTGACTTTGCTTATTTTGACTGTGATGTTTTACATGTATTTTTTCATACATTAAATAGATTAAACTGCATAGTTATGTACTTTTAAAGGCAAATTTGGGAACAAAAACTTTGTCATTATTTCCTTAAATATTGTTTTTGTACCTTTCTCTTTCTCTACCTTTCTTCAGACATTAATATTATTAGTCTTCTATATATTGCCTCAAAGACCAATAACACTGTTAATTTTAAAAATTTTACATTTTCTCATATTCATTTTTAAAAGCATTTACTTATCTTCAAATTTATTTTTCCTTTACCTGCTCTCTCCAACCTGCTACTAAGCCCATTTACTATAATTTTCACATTAGATACTTTTTTAAATTGTAGAATTTCAGTTTATATGTTGATGATTTTCATTTCTTTACTGAAATTCTCTGTAACTCATTAAAACTATCTTTTCCTCTAAGTTTTAATTATAGTAGGCTTATGTTCAGATTTACTTCAATCAACAGTTTTTATTTTACTTTTTTGTTACTTGATATGTATTACATTTGCCTTTTTCTTTGTATGTCTAGTAATTTATTTTCATTATATACTAATTTTAGGGCACATTTATTGTAGAGATTCTAGATTCTGTTATGACCCTCTGATCACTGTTTAAAAATTTTTATTCTAGAATGCATTGAAATAATTGCTTAAGTGTTCTGTATTTTGGAAACTTTAATTTAGGGCAAGGCCTGTTTCTTTTTCTTTTCTTTCTTTCTTTTTATTTTTTAATTCTAATTTGTTATACATGTTTGCAGAGTACATTTCATTTCATATTACATATAAAGAGCACAATTTTTCAAGTTGCTGGTTTTATATAAAGCATTTTTACAATTGTGTCTTCATACATGTATTTAGGATAATCATGGATAACTCAGCCTACCATTATTTCTATTCCCTAGTCCCCTCTCCTCCCTCCACCCCTTTGTTCTATTTAAAGCTCTTTCATTCTTT
This sequence comes from Tamias sibiricus, assembly GCA_025594165.1. Lineage (NCBI taxonomy): Eukaryota > Metazoa > Chordata > Mammalia > Rodentia > Sciuridae > Tamias > Tamias sibiricus. The sequence continues at coordinate 74,592,478 of CM046664.1, forward strand.
TCATTTCCTCTCTCTTGCCTTTACAAGTTTGATATGAATCATATCAAAGAGATTATTCGACCTTTGGTCTTTTGGGATTGGCTAACTTCACTTATTTTCTCCAACTCCATCCATTTACCTGCAAATTCCATTATTTTATTCTCTTTTAGTGCTGAGTAGTGTTCCATTGTGTATATATACCAAAGTTTCCCTATCCATTCATCTACTGATGGGCATCGGGGTTGGTTCCATAATCTAGCTATTGTGAATTGTGCTGCTATAAACATTGATGTGGCTGTGTCCCTGTAGTAAGCTGTTTTAGAGTCTTTTGGGAATAGACCAAGTAGTGGGATAGCTGGGTCAAATGGTGGTTCCATTCCAAGTTTTCCTAGGAATCTCCATACTGCTTTCCAGATTGGCTTCACCATTTTGCAGTGCCACCAGCAATGTAAGAGTGGGCCTTTTTCCCCACATCCTCGCCAGCATTTATCGTTGTTTGTTTTTTTGATAGCTGCCATTCTGACTGCAGTAAGATGAAATCTTAGAGTAGTTTTGATTTGCATTTCTCTAATTGCTAGAGATGTTGAACATTTTTTCATATATTTGTTAATTATTTGCATATCATCTTCTGAGAAGTATATGTTTAGTTCCTTGGCCCATTTATTGATTGGATTATTTGTTTATTTGGTGTTAAGGCTTTTGAGAGCTTTATAAATCCTTGAGGTTAGTGTTCTATCTGATGTGCTTATGGTAAAGATTTGCTCCCATTCTGTAGGTTCTCTATTCACCAAACTGATTGTTTCTTTTGCTGAGAAGAAGCTTTTTAGTTTGATTCCATCCCATTTATTGATTCTTGGTTTCAGTTCTTGCACTATAGGGGTATTATTGAGGAAGCTGGGGCCTAAACCAACATGATGGAGATTTGGGCCTACTTTTTCTTCTATTAGGTGCAAGGTCTCTGGTTTAATTCCTAGGTCCTTGATTCACTTTGAGTTAAGTTTTGTGCATGGTGAGAGAAAGATATTTAATTTAATTTTATTACATGAGGATTTTCAGTTTTCCCAACACCATATGTTGAAGAGGCTGTCTTTTTTCCAGTGAACATTTTTGGCAACTTTGTCTAATATAAGATAACTGTAGGTGTGTGGGTTCATCACTGTGTCTTCCATTCTGTACCATTGGTCAACTGGTCTATTTTGATGCCAATACCATGCTATTTTTGTTACTATTGCTTTGTAGTACAGTTTAAGGTCTGGAATAGTAATGCCACCAGCTTCATTCTTATTGGTATTGCATTGAATCTGTATAGTTCTTTTCGAAGAATGGTCATTTTGACAATATTAGTTCTGCCTATCCATGAATAAGGTAGATTTTTCCATCTTCTAAGATCTTTATTATTAATTTCTTTCTCTACCGTGCTGTAGTTTTCATTGTAGAGGTCTTTCACTTCTTTTGATAAGTTGATTCCCCAATTTTTTTTTTTTTTTTTTGAGGCTAAAGTAAATGGGGTGTATTTCCTAGTTTCTCTTTCTGAGGATTTGTCGCTGATGTACAGAAATGCCTTTGATTTATGGGTATTGATTTTATATCCAACTACTTTGCTGAATTCATTTATTAGATCTAGAAGATTTCTGGTGGAATTTTTGGATCTTCTATGTATAGAATCATATCATCTGCAAATAGTGATAATTTGAGTTCTAACTGATATATGGATACACATTAGGTACATTGAAAGCTCCAATATTGATATTTCCCTAAAAAGTGAGGTTTGGAGTAACCTGTAGGGACCTTATAAGACAAAGGGCAGAAGCTCTAATACCTCAGGCTTACCTTGCAAAAGAGGAAAATACATAGTCATCATGAAAAACAAGGGAGGAAAATGCCCCAAACAAACCAAGATACTACAACAATAGAAGCCATAGAAAGCACAGTAGGTGAAATGTCAGAGAAGGAGTTCTAGATATACATAATTAAAATGGTAAGGGATTTGAAAAAAAACGACCTAAGTAATCAGATACAGGCAAAAATTGATCTCTCCAAGAAAGAGGTAAGAGATCAAATACAGGCAACCATAGATCACATCAACAAAGAGATAAGAGAACAAATCCAGGTAGCAAAAGATTACTTCAAGAAAAAAATAGAGAGTTTGAGAAAAAAACAAACACATTCTTTTTATTTTTTAATGAAATTCTTGAATTATTTACAAAGTCCCTCTCATTTGGATTTAAACTCTAAATTCTCTTCTTGCTAGCCTGAGGCAGCAGTCAAAATTCCTGCTCAGGGCTTTTCTGTCTTTTCACCTTCCTTGCTTTCGATCAAGTTCCCCAGTGTCAAGTCCTATGCAAGAGCTAGCCAAGGCTTGAAGGAGATTCATATGCAGATATTGTGGCTCCCTTTGTGTGGTTATTTCCTTTCTGAGATTTCCCCTTTAAATTTCCAGTCACTTTCCTACTTTCAAACTTTGACCCTTGGCTCCTAATCTAGTTTTAATCTCTCTCTTGCAATGTGACATATCTTAAGCCATTCTAATAGAATTTTACTTTGAGAACTCTATCTGCAAGGTACACTGCCCATTTAGTGATCTCCTTGCTAAGCTATGAGGAAAACAAATTCTTCAGCACTCCATACTCAAGCAATAAGTACAGCCAGATATTTTATCTGGAAGTTTATGATAGACTTAAGCAGTAAAATTCAATAAAAACTAAAATGTAGGAGAACTATAGGTATGCTATGTGTAATCCCACTCTTTGGTTTATACCCAGGGAATTTAAAATCAGCATACTACAGTGACACAGCCACATCAGTGTTTATGACAGCAGCTCAATTTACAATAGCCAAAATATGGAACCAAACTAGATGCCCTTCAACAAATAAATGTATAAACAATGGAATATTACTCAGCTTTAAAGAAGAATGAAATTAAGGCATTTGCAGGTAAATGGATGTAGCTGGAGAATAACATGCTAAGAGAAATAAGCCAATCCTAAAAAAAACAAATGTTAAATGTTTTCTCTGATATGTGGATGCTAATTCACAATAAGGGAGGATACTAGGAAAAAACAGAGGGTCTTTGGATTAGGCAGAGAGGAGTGGGTATGGGGGTAGGAAGGATAGTAGAATGAATTGGCCTTTATTACCCTATGTACAAATATGATTACACGACCAGTGTGATGCTACGTCATGTACAACCAGAATGGGAAGTTATACTCCATTTATGTATGATGTGTCAAAATACATTCTACTCTCATGTATAACTAATTAGAACAAATAAAAATGCTTAAAAATTTAAAAATAAAATTAAAAAAAAATGTTACTCTATAGCAGCAAAAACAATAGGGTGGTAACAGCTTAGACAGAAATGTGGGAAAAATGACTCCTAAGGACAAAACCAATAGAGCATTTTTGATTACTGTCCTTTTCTCCAAAATTACAGTTTCCTAAATGTTTGGGAGTCTAGTCTCCAAAACCTTAGAATCTACTTAAAATATGGCCATGTGTAAGTATTTGTTTTTAAGTAGATGTGTCATTTTATTTTATCATTTTAATACTCTATTAAGAAAAAAAAATTGTGATGCGAATTTTAACTTACAGTTGCAGAGAAAGAGGTATTTTTGTGAGAAACATGGTTATTTTGCCCTTTGTGTAGGTAGGAAATGTATTGAACTTATTAAGTCAGGGTATATTTTTCATTAACAAATATTTACTTTGTGTAAAGATAGGTGAGGCATGGGAAGTAGTTCTTGAATATTTTACATACAATGATTATGAAAACTTAAATTTGAATACTAGAAGCACACAATTAGTTCCCTGAGTGTGTTTTTTTTTTTTTTTTTTAATCAAGATAAACTACAAATAACAGTACCATTTTTATAATGTAAACTCTATTCTTTCTTTTGTGGTTTTTGGTGTTAATTTCCCTGAGTTGAAATCCTACTTTTATTTGCTACTCTACATATGCATTTGGAGTTTTCTTTACCTTCCTGTACCTCAGTTTCCTAATATATAAAATAAGAAATCATATAGCATTGAGGATTTAAAATGATGCTTTATGTTTTAGTCTAACAATTTGAATAGTTCTTGACACATAGAAAGTACAAACAAATGTTTTCAGCATTATTTGTTATTTTCTTGAAAACTAGATATCTATTTTGCTGTATGCAATTTATAAATAATTTCTAGCCACTGGCATGATTATTTACATACATTTGGTGATATAATTGGAATACAGCCTATATTTTAATAGGAATTAATCAATATGAATAAACAAAGTAAGACATGAAACTTAAAAATAAGTGATTAATGTGCAAATTTACTTGAGAAAAATGCATATATAAATATGAGATTATGATCATGAGTGCAATGTTTAGTATTTTTTCCTAATTCAGAAAATGATTAATATACGAACTATGGAATTTGACAAATTAAATACTTCATTAAATACTTCAATTTTATCCTTCAGACATTCAGTCTCTGTTGCATTCCTAGTCATGTATATATTAAGGATAAAAAGGATTAAAATGTAGAATACTGAGCTATAATATTCTGCATGAAGGAAAAGTTGTTGATGTCGAGGGATAAACAAAACCAAAGATCTAAAACCAAAAGCAGGTCTGAAGTTTAGGAGAAGAGTTGCAGTCATCTCATGTTAAGAATTCTGTTGCATATAGTTGTCATTGTCTGACATGTCCCAAGAAATATTTGATGAGATGCCATTTGTATTTGTCTACTTATTTTAGTTCATGCAGCATATACTTGTCTAGCACTCACATTTTTCAGGAAGTATCTTATGTATTTCAACAAGTGTGGCCTCTCTACATCTTTATAATAACTCTTTGGATTGGGTAGTAATATTACCTTAAATCAATTATACTAAGTAGCTTGTCCTGGGATACACAATTTGTAAGTGTCATAGAGGGGTTTTCCTGCAGGAAGAATAGTCAAACTCCAGATGTCTTGTTCTCATCCCTTACACAATGCTGCTTCCATGAGACAACACACTTCAGGTCTTAAAATTGTTATAAAACACCCACCATGTTAACCATCCAATATGTGCCAAGTAAAAAAATTCACTTAATTTCCACAGTATAATTTGAAACACTAAAGGTGAATTAAACTTTAATAGGTTATAAAAAATAAATTTAAGTTCACATCATTTCAATAATGGGCCTTTAATTTAAGGATATATAAATACATATAGTCATTCATGCTGCAGATAGTTATTTTTTTCTGAAATGTAATAAATAAACTTTTAGAAAAATAGAATTTTTGTATTCACTAAAATCTGTAAGTAAAAACCATCATTTTAAAGCTAAGAATATTGATATTCTGTGGTTTATTGACTATGACAAGAGCTGGCTTCAGAGGTGACTTTTTGAGCTCTACTCTTCTTGCACACTTACTCTATAGTCAATACATTTGTCTGGTTGTGTTCCAGTATACCACAATGAATGGCAGCAGAGTTTATGAAGAATCAATATAGTACAGTGAAAAGATCAAGGCCATTGATTAAGACAGCTCAGTTTTAATCCCACCTGTTCCAAACAACTATGTATCCTTTGTTCATCCTATTGCTCCCTTTAAAAATCTGACCTATTTTTAAAAGCCAGTCCTGATGTAAATCCTTTGATAATGTTCTGTTGCTTATTGAATAAAGTCAATATGTGTTGCAAAAATATGTTCTTCATACACTGTATTCAATGACAACACACTACATCTCCTGGTCTACCCTCCACTATTTTTCATTCTGTGCTGAACTGCATCTATTTGTGTTAATAATTTATATTAAAATACAGATCACATTAAAATTGTGTCATAAAAAAGCACATGAATAGTCATAATGATGTCTAGAGATGGGCAATACATTACATATAATAATCGAGGTGTCTATTTTGCAAAATATATAATTACATCAAATAATACTAACAACAGTTTTTAGACTTTGTGTCAAGCACCATTCTGATTGTTAGACTAGAACATAAACTAGATCCATCTCAAATTCCTTCACGCCGTAAACTCTTTCCCTTATTAAAAGCTAATACCTACATAGCTCAGTCAATGTATAAGTCCTTGTCCTAAGTATTTTACACACACAGTGCTCCCTCTGTATTCTTGGGTTCTGCATTCACGATTCAACAGTCCAAGTATCAAAAATATTTGGAAAAATCATTATTATTTTCAAACTGAACACTTACTTATCTTTCTTGTCAGCATGCCCTAAATAATTCAGTATCACAACTGTTTATATAGCACTTATACTGCATTAGGTACTATAAGAAGTCCATAGATGATTTTAGAAATTTACTATATAGAAGGATGTGTATAGATTATTTGCAAATACTACACCATTTTAAATAAAGGCCTTGAGCATCCACATATTTGGGTATTTGCAAGGGGATGTACTGAAACAAATTCCCCACAGATACATAGGGATGACTGTGTTTACATATTTAATTTTCATATAACACTTGTCCTCATTTGAAGTGAGGAAACAAGTATATAGTGGTTATATAAAGTGCCTAATGTTACAGTTAGTTAATAGGAGATCTGTGATTTAAAGGCTGATCAGCAATTCTTTCCCCCTCCTATGAAATCCTATGTTACTACTTTTATCTTTTAGAGCTGGAGTGTCCATATATCCCAGTTTGCCTGGATATGCACTGCTAAATGCCATTTTTCTGACTTGATGTATAACAGGACATCATTTCACTCTTTTAAAAACATCGTTTGTACAATTGTAGAGTGTATAGGAAAGAATTGCTTTTCAGGCTTTAAATCACAGATCTCCTATTAACTAGCTGTAACAATAGGCATTTTATATAACCTGTACATAAATACTTTATTTGTGTAAAATAAAAGTATTTAAATAATATCTGTGAAATCATTTAAATATTATTATTTAATAATATTAAAGTATTTAAATATTATCTATTACTGATACTATTTTTAGAGTCAAGAACTAATAACTACATTGTATTATCTGTGTGTTTATGTGTTTGTACTTATATTTTTGTCTTAAATATATTTATTCCATATCTCCCCCAATTCTGTATGTTTTTCAGGCTTATGATGACATAGTTTGGATTTAAGGAAATTTGGTGGAAAAGCTAATTATATTCCAAAATGTATGCTTTGGAAAATGCTTATTCAACAAGAATCAAAGATTTATAAACTAATGAAAGGAGCATGAAATTGGATTTTGCCCATTACAACTTCCTCATGTATAAATTTCTAGTGTTTATACAAATGTAACATATGTATAATGCCAAAAAATCTTTGAATCTTCTGACCTGAATTGACACTTTTTTTATTGACATTTTGAGGATTATATCCTGCTTTGAGAATCTGTTGAGTTGTAGTGACTCTTTCACAATAGTAAGAAAAATAACAAAAAATTTGAGAGTTTTCTTGAGCTTCCAAGCTCATCTGAGAACTGTCTACAAATTCAAAACTTCGATTTTTAAATGTCTGTTGTGAAAGGATTGGAATTTGAGCTTGAGAATTTGCATGTTGGACAAGCACCCCAAGAGATTAGACTGAACACTGATGTAATAAAGTGTGAACACTGTACATATGGAGTTGATAGTAAACTTTTTGAGGACAAGGACAAGGTCAACATTTTATGTTACTTCATTTCCCCAATGTCTAGATAACCATAAGTAAACATCCTTTGAATGAATGAATGAATGAATGAATGAATTGTGTTAACCACATTCTTTACAATTCATGTATGGGATAGGTAATAGGGCAGAGGGAAGAATAAGAAGAAAATATTCACAGTAGACTTTAATCAGAGATTTGTTGATTTAAAAATGTATATATCTCAAGAGTCCAGGGAGAAGGGATAATAAGATAGTTTATTTTAGGTGAGAAACTATGCCAGTGGAAATAGCAGGCCAAAGACACTTAATATATACAGGTACTTATATATTCTAATCTACTGATTAAAAACATATTTTGTAATATTTGTCTTCAAAAGATTAGCATCTGTAAATTTTTTAAAAATATTTTTTTTAGTTGTAGATGGCACAATATCTTTATTTTTTTTTATTTTTTTATGTCGTGCTGAGGATTGAACCCAGTGCCTCTTGTGATGCATGACAATAAAAAGATTTGATATTTGAAAATGGAAGCTGAAATGGATATTCATATCTGTTTTGACCACTAGAATATCTAATGCTTAGACAATGCATGGTATGTGGTTAATAATTCATTAACATTTGTTGACTAATAAACATGGAAGTCATGTTAATTGGTAATATGATGATTATAGCAGTCACAATGTAATAAGTCTTAGAATGAGTCAAAAGTATGGGTATGTATTATAAGATTACTTGAACTAGATTGTTAAACATGGACTACCTCTCATTTTTCAATTGCTTTTTTTTTAACATAGTTACTATTATTTAAAATAATATCTATCCCTTTCTTATTGGCTACCCAAATAGATAAATATAAAATGATATGACAAAGGAATGAAATTTTATATGGTTATGATTATGGTTGTTTTCAGTTCTTCTGTCAATTAAATTGTTGTTAAAAATAAGTCACTTGGAATTCACCTCTCTTTGAAGGAACATGTTTAGCATTTCCTTGTATTTATTTTTCCAAAAAGAAACCAAAGTGTTATTTAGAATGTATGCTAAAACAAATTTGATCAAATGCTAACTTGAACAGCTCTTATCCTCTTGTTTGAAGAATAATGTAATCACCAGTGACAAGAATCAGCCTTCCAGATAATTTGTTATAAATCCAGTCCTTTAAAACTATTGTTTATTGTATAAACATAGCCTAGTCCCAGTCTTTGTTAAAACCAAGCCTTTAACTCCTTAACCCTGTGGTGTAGATTCATCAGAACTTTACTCCCTATGAAGCTCTTTATGATCCCAACAGTCTTGATTCCCCCAGATTGTTTCATTTCCAAACTATAAATATTGTTTTTTCACTCCTTGCTGTGGAAATTCAGCTACCTCCATATTACATGCTTACTGAAGTAGAAAACTGCCTAATCAGGTAGGAAAACATTTGGCTGTGAATAAATCAGCATTTGTTGAGTTTTTCAAAGTGTGAAAGTAGGCAGACAAGCACATATCTTAGGAGCTCTGCTTTCTCCTACTTCCCTGTAGAGAAATCAGGAGCCAATATGGCTGCCTCTGCCATCTGTCTAAACACTTGAGTGTGTTGTCTTGAATTAACATAGCAGAACTAGTGGGGGATGTAATTAAGATTTTATTTTTACATTTCATCACCAGATGCTCTACAACATAAAGTCATCCATAAATGTTCAGATTGATTAAGCTTTTAACAAGGAAAACAATGTTAAAGATCAACTCATTTAGCACAAAAAATAAAATGATTTTAATATGTAGACTTTCTAGTGTTCATGGATTTTATACTTTTTTTTTTCAAAAGTCTAAATGAGAATTTTTATAAAAGATGTATATATACACATGTATATATAAACTTTTGTTGTATATGGAACAAAAGTTTATGCCATCACTCATTCTACCTCTAAGAAACAGCTAAATTATCTGATATTAAACTATAAGTTCCATTGTTGAACTTTGTGACCTTTCAAAGTCTTAGAACAGTATCCTGTCTTCAGTAAAAATCTAGTGAATAAATGAGACCATGTAGATCATTTTGGTTTTTGTGTAATCTATTGAAGAAGTTTATGGACTTCTGAATTTTCTAAAATATTTTCCAAAAACAGTCATTTGGGCTACTTCCAATAAACAACAAAGAGGAAAAACATGCATCTTTACTACCAGATAATTTTCAGCTTGAGATTTGGAAAAGGAATGCAATATGCCCCTTATTGGATAATTTGTGTGTGTCAACTATAAATTCAAATTGATTATAAATTTAAGTCTCTACTGTGCAATAATAATTGATTTTTTAATTGAATGATTTTTTCATTGGTCCCAAGAGAAAACAAAATTACTTGAATAAGGTAACATTTTTAGTAATACCTTTATTCTGAAATGGTTATAACTTTCCTTTGAAGACTCCACTGGAGTGTAAATAACTTTCATTTGGGCAATAACTGTGACTTATATCATTTTGCTTCTAAAACCTAGGAAGTTCTCTAGATATTCAATAAATGTTTATAAAATGAATGTGCTGGCTGAGGAGAGACTTCTTGCTCTGTTGATTATGCAAATAGCTTTTAATAAGAGACTCTGATAAGATTTAAAAATACATGCTTTAATGATGTGATTATTTCTAGTACTAATAGAAAATCATTATTGTCAGCTTGTTGCTTAAAATAGTAGTTCTTTGGAATTTGAGTATATTAATATTTAACATGTATGGTAAATATTTTTAAGAAGGATAAATATAGGTATTTATATTAATATTTATGTTCTTCAGAGTCTTTCTCTATAAATTGGGATAAATATAGGAATATGTTATTGGAATGGCATAGAAATATTTACAATGAACCATAGAAATGATTCCTGAGAGTAGAATGAATCTGACATCACTTTGCTATGTTCATATATGAACATACCACCAGTGAAACTCCATATCATGTACAACCACAAGAATGGGATCTTAATTAGTATAAGTTATACTCCATGTATACATATGTCAAAATATACTCTACTGTCATGTGTATCTAAAAAGAACAAATAGATTTCAAAAAGAAATATTTATAACCACTTGCTTTTCAAAAAGATAAGTATAAGCTTGCAGTAAATGACAAATATCTTTCCAAAGAAAAGATTCTCTACATTTTTATGTATGCACATAAACATGTTTAGGTAGGTAGTTATAAAAATAACTTAATTAGATGAATAAAGGAACAAAATAGGAGAGAGAGAGACTAAGAAGGAGGATGAAGAGAAAGAAACAGGAGGAAAGGAAGTGGGAAGATTGGCCAGGAAAATGTCAGTTAATCATGGTTTAACTATTAGTCCATTTAATCTTAGTTTAGGCTTGCATAGAATCTTGTCACTGTTTTCACCTGACAGTTTTGCCATTTTTGAACTGTTATTCAAGCATATCTTTCTCAATTAAATCCTATTTGACAACGATTTTTATATTATATGATAAATGTATTAGGAAATTATTTAATATTTCTTTTACATACTGACTGCCCTGAAACAAGGAGACTTTCTGGAACATCAATCATGCATGATGCTGTAAAGAAAGTCTTGACTGGTTGTAGTCATTGTCATCACTCTAACCTGTGCTCATCTAAATGCAGGCATTTTTTTCCTGTTATGGAGATTTCATTTCACTTTACCCTCAACCCATTCACACCTCAGCATTTGTCATATTGTTTGCACATTCACTTTTATAATAAGAATTTTAGTGAAGCACATGCATCTCAAAATATATTGTCCTGATTAGACTTTTCCCTCTCAGAAAGGAAACATAAATAATTGTAATAATCTCTTATTTAGAGTTAACTATAAGCTCATAACTTCATTCTAAAAAGTAAGTGCTTTTAAATGCCAACATAAATCTTCAACATATTTTAGCCTTTTTCATACCCATTAGCAGATGGACAAAGGATAGAAATATTGTGTGATAGTCTTCTAAAATTTGAGAACAGAATTGAGTTACACATTTCATTATTAGAAAGTCTCTTTTACAACCTCAGTTGTCAGAGTGAAGTGAGACAAGGCAAATTTTTGAGCAAATTTAACAATTGAAATAATTTTCCTTGAATTATCTGAATACTTTTGTTTAAAGCAAGTTTTGCTTTCTAACTCAATCATTAGTTAATTGTTTTGATACTTCCTGTTGGGCTTCAAAAATCTAGCCTAGTCAATGTCTTCTAATCAAGAGAATCTTTTAAAATAACTCAAAATTACATAGAATGAAATAGGTTAATTGCTTAAGAAATAATTTATATAAGTACACTTACTTAGAATGATTAATTTGAGGTCTTATAGAGTTCTACCCTAAAATTTTTGTTTTCCATTTAAATTAGAAAAGATCTACAGAAGCATGTTTTTCTAGATAAGGTAGGATAGTGAGAAAATGCCTTAGAACTATATCATGGAAAAAATTACAACCAAAATTCATAATAGGCATTTAATAATGTATTTACCAAATGTACTTATTTTTAAAATTTCCATAGCAAAATTATACCAGACTGATCTCCCAGATACAATGGATATTTTGTTAATCTTTTTGATCTCTTTGTCCTTCAACTCAAATGTGAGTGTAGGGCAAGTGGGCTGGCAAGAACTTTCAGAGAAATTTCAGAATCACCTATAAAATGGAAATTCTCTTTAATTTCTCTGTCTCCCGTCAGTGAAACTGAAGCCCCCACAATGTTGTAGTCAAGAGAATGTGAAGATAATGCCAAGTATTCACCAGGCAATGATCACCAGAATTCAACTATGCCACTGTCCTCTGCATTGTAAAAGGCATGGGGCAGTTTAGAAGCTGAAATCCCTGGGCTCCTTGTAAATACCTGAAATCCTTTTAACTAAGAAGTTTAAATTTTCTATTAAAGTTATTAAAAAATTAAATTACATGGATAGAAAATTGTAGTAATGTGTATTAAAAGCAATATGATAGAAATATTCTTGAGATGAAGTTGAAAAAACTTTAGGACTTATTTCAAGCTGTTATAATTTAGACTAGTAATTTAACCTTTCTCAGTTTCAGTTTTACACTTTTTAAAAATAGACTATTGGATAATATTATGTTGAAGATTGCTATATGTTCTAAAAGTCCATAATTTAAGTGAATTCCACATCTAAATCTAATAAAGACAAATAAATAACTTTTTTTTTTTCTAACAAAGAAGAATAGCTGCAATTATTCCCAGAGTAACATTTTCAGGAAGTGAATTCAAGCTAGATGTGGTTGAATTACTAAATGGCTGAATTTGCAAAAGTGGGCGATAATTAAATCGTTACGCTCAGCCCTTATTAAATATTAATGAATTCTCCATGACTTTGAATCAGAAGGGTTTTCTACATGAGGGGTTCTGACCCAGCTGTCTGAATGATGAATCATATCCCCGTCTGAGGTGGTCTTCTCAAGGTCCAAGGTACTCATAGGCCCTACCAGGAAATTTAACTGTGGTTAACAGTGTTATACTTGGCTTTTAACAAAAAATGGAGGGGGAGGGACTTTTAATATTGATATCACCATGTTTTTGCCTGCAAGAGCGAAAGATTTTCTCCAAGGAAAGAGTTTGACGTTAAAAAAAATAATAATAATGCACTCAGCCAAAGCTCCAGTCATCTGAATACACTCACCATTTGTGTGGCTTTCAATCTGGCTGCAGACATGCCAGGACCAAGGATCAGAACTGCATCTGGGTAGCAGGAGCTGGTCAGTGTAGGCCCTCCACAAGCTTTTGTTGTTTGTTTTTGTAACACATGTTGGGCACCAAAGAGACAAACAAGGATAAAATGGCTCTCTACTTTTCCATCTGGTTGTCTGCCAGAGATACACAGTCCAACCAAAACATCAGATTTCAATGTTCTGACTGCTGAGGAACCCCACTTTCTTGTTCTCTGTCCACTACCATTCTTCTTTCCAAATATTTTTCTACCAATAAGAATAATGTAATACAATTTCTACATAACCCCTGCTCAATTCCAAGTCATTAATGTAGAATTTGTGAGATACTTTCTGCCTTATTTAATAGGAATATAGTCTGAAATGAGATAAATAGTCACAATATTTTGAACTATTGAAATTTTTTAAATACAGAAAATTTTTGGTGTACGAAAGAGTTCTGTTCTATGAATTATTCAAAAAGTCTGTTTTTGAGCTCAGAGTACATTTCTCATAGAAATAACGTTAAAATGGTAAATTAGGCTCCAGGTTAGAAAAACTATGTGTGGTGGGGAGAGAACTCAACTACCATCTACTACACAATATTATGTTTTTTTTTTTTTTAATCCCCGCAGGCAGACATTACTCTCCAGTACATAGTAGAAACTGAGAAACCCTTAGAATCTGGGCTGCAGAGCAAGAGGCAAAGAGGGACATGTTGGTGACACCTGTGCATTTGAAGGGTCTATAGCAGCATTGTCACAGCTTCCACTTTGAGAATGTGTGGCCACAAACTAAGGACAGTATGGCCACCCTAGCTGCTGACATTTACAGAGCAATTGTAAATTGGATGTTTAAAAAATAATAATAATAAAATTCAAAAAATATTTAAATTCAGGTAGATAAAGAGTTTAGATTTAGAGGTATGTTTGGAACTTTGGAGATCTATTAGATACTTTCAACTGGCTTTGTGCATATTACAGTATATTAAAATAGTATAATTTCTTTTATTTAAATTTTTATCTTAAAAATTTCCAAACACTCATAATAATAGAAAAAAAAAATGAATGAATTTATGTCTCTTTTGCTCCTGTTCACAAATCAAGATTTTGCTTCATTTGCATAACCTATCCTTTTCTCTTTTACATTTTCATTGTCAAAATATTTTGAAGAAAATCTGGATCTTGTGTTATGTATTCCTCAGTTACACAACTCTTAAAAGCAATTGCATTTTCATGCACAAAAATCCCATTTTAACTCCCAATAAAACCTTTTTATCATCTAATATTCTGTTTATAATAAAATTTTCCCAGTGCTTAAAATATCTTTGATGTGTGATTTGTTCAAATGGGTATTCAAACAAGGTGCACATATTATGTTTGGTTCTCTAAAACAGGACCATCTCCCTATTTTTCCCCTGCTCTCTTGACATGTGACCAAATTCACAGCAGAGTCATGTTTGTCAGTGGCTATTTCATCCCCTAAAACACCATCTAATTTATTCCTGTTTTCCTCAAAAGTCATTTAAATGGAAAATAATTCTAAAGGTGTATTATTTTTTGAAATACCATAACAAGAAATTGATTTTTTTCATTATACAATATTTGTATAACACACCACGCCTTACACAAAGCTTGCTGTACATTTTTAATGGCACCTACTTGTTTCCTATTATCCTCAGAATTTTTGGACTGTGGGACAGAGGATTCCTACTGAGAAATCTTGAAAGACCTTTAAAGAGTTAGGGACTAGATCTTGTTGTAAGTGACTTGACTTGCAACCAAATGTCCATTTAAATATTTGACTTTGAATTACACCTGTAAGATGGAATTGTGGAAGGTGTGTCTACAGGTAAGAAACCATTCAGGATTCCACTTGAATAAGCATGATCACCCTAGGGTAATAGGTAGTTACCAGAATAGAAAACTGTAATTAGATGACTCATTACAGGAGAGAACCAACCCAATGTTCTGCTAACATAAATAAAGCCATAGTTGAGAGGTGTAAAACAAAGTAGCATGAAACTTCAAGGAAGTGTTCCTCGGCAATAGTGGTACATAAATACAGTAACCTTTGTAATCCCCCAAAACATGTCAGTATCTACTTGCTGTCATTTCCATGTTAAAGGTGAGGAAACTGAGGGATAAAATCTAAGCTATTTCTCCAAGATCACAGAGTAATAAGTAGAGGATTTGGGAACTGAACTGAGGCAGTCTTGCTCTTTACCATGCTAGTGTACAACCTGTGGGAATGGAGCTGTGCAATCATTAGTCTCCTATTGAACTCCAGGTGACAAAGAGACCTCTTCCTACTCTCTGATGCCAGCCTCAAAACTTTCTATACTTCATGAACTGTGTGGGTTTTAAATGTATTTATATTTTATATACTCACTTAATAATAGCTATATGTGGGAATATCCCTTTTGTTTTAAACAGCTCATCAATAACCTTGGTCCTTTGGAACTGATTCTTAATACTCCTAGCCATCATAGGGTTCATCATGGTAAGGAACCATTATTCTTTATTTCTTTAAAAATTCTAGAATTGTTATTTTGTCTTGCTTCAATTCATGTAAATCTCCCATATAGTCAGCACACATTGTCTAGGTATAGTTTCTTCTATTATACCTGGATCAGTCTCAGCTTTGAATCATGGTCTGTGGTGGGGCAGCACTTTCTCCATCTGGCTCTTGAATTCCCCTTTTTATTATATCTCAGTCTCCTTGGAGTTGGAAAATGTGTTAATCAGCTGAGGAGATAACATTGTAGTTATTGAAGCAGTCTCTTGAAGGCTTAGTTCTGAGGGCCTTTCCTGTCTACAGTACTTGGTCTTGAAAACCATTGGGAGTTGTACAGAGTCTACTAAACCACACTCCTCCCTCTTGCCAAAATCCCATAAACAAATTCAATATAAGCTTCATTTACCAGAGGAGCAAATCCCATGTGGCTAGTGCCCAATGTTTAGAAACAACAACTTAAATGATAATAGAAATGTTTACATTTGTGTACCATGAGATCTATAAAGAATGTGCATATCAGCATTTATGATAGGAAAAAAAAGAAAAGAAAAAGAATTCAAATGTTTATCAGCAGTACAAAGGATAAATAAATTACAGAAAATCCATTTTTATCAATAAAAATGTTCAAATAATTGCTATATTCAATGGTACAATTATATCTTACAAACAATGTTGAAAGAAAGAAGCTAATAATAAAGGAATAAACACTAAGCTTCATTTTTATGCCTCTAAGTTTCATAGGAGCACTGCAGTCCTTCCTTCTCAAGGGAGGTACATCCTTCCTCCTGTACAGGGAACAGAGCAGCACAAGCTCCCACAGGCAGAGGAGAGAATGGGTCAGACTCTTTCAAATCCAACAGCACTCTCCCATTCCCAGGGAAGAGTTAGTGGGGAAGAGGTCAGAGCATTATATTCTTGCAGTTTCTTCTAAATAGAAGGAAAACTAAGGAATGGAAAAGAAAAATTCTAGATTTAAAAACAAATAGGTGCTAGTTCCCTTTGTTTGACTTCACTTTCTTACCTCTATTGCTTTCTATCAGCATTTCTCAACTTCACCACGTGGACAAACTTGAGACCAATACTTGGTTGGAGGGCTATTCTGTGCACTGGAAGCACTGGTTTCTGTGCACTAGGCGTCACTGCTGCTCCTTCTGAGCTGTATCTACCAAGAATGTGTCCATATGTTGTCAAATGTTCTTTGAAGGGCAAAACACTCCCCCATCCAAAAGACAGCCATTGTTTAGACCATGGAATGGGTTGAGCATCTTTACTGCGAATCTCATTCTACTTTTGCTATGAGGAAGATTTTTCCTTTGTCTATGCTTCAAATGTATATTTTCATGTAAGGAAAGCTTTTCAATGAATGAGACTATGTGAAGATAGTTAAGTTTATTTGAGGAATGGCTCGGTGGATTTCTATTCTTTTTAGGTTTACAATCACATTAATATGATCATGTCAATTAAAAATATTAAACAAATGATGCTGAGAAACTTACATTATATTCAAATTGTAATTTGAGTACTTTGGATCAGGAAAAGCATCATATATGTTGAATTAAAATGACCAAAGGTAATTTAAATTTTACTTATGTCTTTTATTAATTATTAAAATTAGCCAAGATTTATTCTAATTTTCTTCTTAAAACAGATATTGAGAAAAGTCTAAGTGATGTGTCACATCAAAAATTAAAAACAAAAAAAAACATATATTGTTTCCCATTCAGTTTTCTCTGTACCATTTACTTTTTAATTATTCCTCAGTAGTCTTGAAAAACTAACCATGTAGATTTATCTTAGATTTTTAAAATTTGTGGAAAAGTACATATAATTTTAATAAAAACTTGTTCTTTTTTGTAAAATTAACTGAAAATAAATAAAATAAAACTCCATTTCTGGCAAAATCTGTTGTTGTCAAGCACAAGATATTCTCAGGAATATCATTTGGTTGCTTAAATATTAACTTAATAGTATGTTCTTAAAACAAGACAAAGATATTGCAAAATGCCAACATTCCTGTTTTTTTGTGAAAAATTATTGTTTATTATTTTCTTTCATAGGCAGAAATCGTTACTGCATAGACAAAAATTATGCTGGCACTCTTATTATTTGGGATAGAATATTTGGTAAGTAAAAAATACAAAAATCAAACAACTAAATTTGCTTCTTTATTGACAGAAAGTCAAAGATAATATCCTTTTAATGTTTATCTTCCAGGGACATTTGAAGAAGAGAAAGAAAGAGTTGCATATGGTCTAACACATCCAATTAATACCTTTGAACCCATTCGGGTACAGGTAATGAGATTGGTCTTACTCATTCTGAATTTTTATCATTTCACAAATATTACACTTAAGAGAAAAATCAATTATTAAAAGATGGAAGCATATTATACTGCTGTAAAAATGCTTAACTGTAAAAGAATTTGGAAGTAACTTTTGTACTCAAGCAAAAATTTGAATAAAATTGGGCAAATACATGTAAAAACAACTCATTATAAGAATTTTCAAATATGTCTACTTCCTATTATAAAAAAAAATATTGGTTTCTAGGACACATGTTCTTTCTCAGAATAGGCCTGAAATATATTCATGTATTCAGATAAAGCAGTAGTAACATGTAGAATTAAAGCTGATCTTGCAGTAAGAACAATATTTGCTTCCAGGCTGCATGTCTCTAGTTAGACATTCAGTGTGAGACCTTTGCCCTGCTCTTCTTGGACCTAAGTGTCAAGAACTATTACAGATTGTTTAGGTCTAAACATTACCTCACCTGCTAAGACTTGTTGGACTGGACCAGTTTTCTGTTAGACATATGGAATTGGTTGTTCACTGGCTTCAATGGTTGGCACTGGAGAAATGAAGAATGTCTGAGAGGCTCTGATATGTCAGCATTAGACCACCACAGAGACTCCTGGGGATAGGGACTCACAAATGAGAAAAAGATAAGAATGCTCAAAGAACTGAATATGTCAGTCAACAACAGTTCTATACAAGATGCTGGTTATAGCATCCAGTGAGTGACAAAATTACAGGTTCATGTTGGGTCTGCTTTTCAAACCAACTTCAAGTTTT
This sequence comes from Tamias sibiricus, assembly GCA_025594165.1. NCBI lineage: Eukaryota > Metazoa > Chordata > Mammalia > Rodentia > Sciuridae > Tamias > Tamias sibiricus. The sequence continues at coordinate 74,611,293 of CM046664.1, forward strand.
CCCAGAAAGTTGGAATAACAAAAAGCTCAACATTGTTGAGCAGCATGCAGCAAATAGCATAGCACAAAATATTTAATGTCAACATCACTAAAATCCTTTGAGACAGAAGCTCTTTTTATTCCCATTTTCTGGTGGAGGAAACTGAGTTCCACAGGATTTAATTAGTTCAACCAAGTGCACACAACTGCAAACTTAACCAAGGTGGTTGTAGACCAATGCCAAGACTCAATTTAACCTTTACCCTGTACTGCCTCTTTACATAAAAGATCACCTCAAGTTGCCTTCACCTTTAAGTGAAAGGCATTTTTATCACTCATACACCAAAAGAGAAAAGCTGATTATCTCTCTTAACTACGTGGAATTTCTCTCTCCGTCTCTCTCTTCATTATATATTACTAAGAACATGATATGACTCTCAGAAGAACAACAAATATTTTAAGAAACTTTTTTAATGATGAGCTTTATAGAATTGAAAGCAAGTTAGAAATAATACATTGAAAGCTACTGTTCCTTCACTTCACAAAGGGTTTGTCTCCTTGCTATCGAGATTAAAAATGAAACAACAAAAAAGTAGACAATTGGTCTCTATACTCTGTGAAGGAGCTTTCCAAACCTAGCATGCCTGTGAATCTCAGCAGAATCTTACTAAAATGTCCAGCAGGTCTAAGTTCTACAATTCTGTTTCTACCAAGTTCCTAGGTGGTACCAATGTTGATGGCTGATGGATGAATCTCTAAGTAGCAAGCTTTGAAAATGTACACTCTTGCTGAGAAAAAGCATTCATATTTGAGACAGAATAAGAGAGTTGATATTGTGTACAGTGAGAGCTGCTGGGTCTTGAAGAGGCACAATAGTGAGGCAGTCACAGGTATCTATAAGCCACTGATGAATCTGTGAGAGGAAAATTCACCAGATATCGGCCCTTATATAAACACTTGTTTTAGTTAGAAATAGCCAAGGTTTAGTATCCCATATTCATGTATATTGTCAGGAAGGTCAAGTCTGCAAGTTAGGATAATTAAGAGTTCTTGAACGTACAAAAATGTAGATATTTTCACTCTTATTCAGTTATTTACAGCTAAATTTCCCACTTATCACCAAGGGGCATCAAAAGCAACTTGGAATGGACCTCCATCAGACAGAGCATTTTTATTATTGTTGTTGTTATTATTATTATTAGGCATATATCATTCATTTTGGTCTTCTTTGGGGTCCCAAAGATTCAAGGCATTGGGTTGTGCCAAATAACTGAGAAAATATGCCATTTTAAAACATTGCCATGTATTTTTCATGGCTTCTATCCAGAATGATGCAAGCAAAATTGTGTTCAGTTTTTTAAAATAACAAAAAAGTTAAGTATTTTAATGTGTGTTTTAACTCCCAACATGTTACTTTTTCTGTATTATCATGAATACAAAACCCCAGGTTAAGTTTCCATCTAATGTTGACTTTGTCCTCAAAATTTAATCTATTAAGCTGGGCGCGGTGGCACACGCCTGTAATCCCATCACTTGGGAGGCTGAGGCAGGAGGATCACGAGTTCAAAGCCAGCCTCAGCAATGGCGAGGCACTTAGCAACTCAGTGAGACCCTGTCTCTAATAAAAATACAAAAAAGGGCTGGGGATGTGGCCCAGGGTCGAATGCCCCTGAGTTCAATCCCTGGCACAAAAAAAAAAAAAAAAAAAAAAAAAAATTAATCTATTAAATCCCATCTTGTTCCTTAATTGCTTCCTATTCCTTATTGTAATATTTCAAGCAATTTTTAAGTACAGTTTTATAAACCCACCCATTTAAATTCTTCCAGAGAAAGTGAAAACGCCAGTAAGACCACAAATTCTGAGAGCAAAAACTTGTTTCTCCATTTATGCATTTCTATAGTTACAGTGGAACTTATCTCTAGAGTCTGTAGCTGATGCCCACACCATAGGACTATTTTTATTCCCATGGCACATTATAAGCATATGTATGGGATATATAGCAAAATTCCTAAGAGCTAACACTTATTAAGCACCCTTGTGTAGGCATATATTTAACTTCTATACATGTCAAATGTGTGTTATTTAAAGAATGTGGATTCCTGCTATGAGACTCAAAGATGACTTTTTTTTCTCAGTAAAAACTTCCTTTCTAGTTACAGAATACGAACTATTTAATACTCAGAAGTCTATCATATGAAATGGCTTTGAAATTTCAGAGATTTCATATTAAATATTTGAAAATTTATGTAATCTTTTCATGTTCCCAAGTTTAACCGAATATCCACTTAGCTAGACTTCAGAAAAGGTGTCATTAGACAAAGATGTTGAGTGTACAGGCTGCTAGTTAATTCCTCTTGAAGCACAACCTCATAACTTGCTTTTTTTACTTTTCTCATTTTCTAACCAGTTGCTCTATTTTTTATTTTAAAATCTGTAATTGGATTAAACTTCAGAAATATTGACAAGAACACAAGTAACACAGAATGCATATGACAGATTACAATGAGGAATATAATTGCATATTAAACTGTGTTAATCAAGTCATGCATGAAATCTGTACTGAAGAAAAATATATAAATTATATCGAACAGTAGCATAATACATACTTGTATTTAATCCTTTTCATTATGTTTGCCTTATTTTAAATCAGGTGTATTTTATTTTTTCTAGTTCCACCATTTACTTTACATATGGACTACATTTTGGGCTACACCTGGATTCTTCCATAAGTTTTCTGTGATATTTAAAGGACCAGGCTGGGGTCCAGGTAAACCAAGACTTGGACTCAGTGAAGAGATCCCAGAGGTAAATAGAATTCATAGAGTTGGACATGGTAAAGATTAGTGTCATATTGTTAGGTTTAGAGCAAGTCTGCATATATGCTATGTTCATGCAAACCCTTAAAAATACGTTCCCTTAGTCAGATGTAGTACTGCGGAGCATAACTTAGAGAGTGGACACCAGCAAAGGGCTGATAAAGGGATTCCTTCAACCAGTTGGACATAAGCTCTTTCTAACGAGAGTACAGTTTGGTGAGCAGAGCAACAGAAGCTAGTTTTCAGATCCATTCAAGCCTGAAGCTAATAGCCTACCTAGCCTAAACAAAACTTCACAAATTCATGCAGCTCACGTGCAGAGTCCTGGAGCACTACAAATGGAGGGAGCCTGAGGAGTCATTTGGTCTATCTATATTGGTTTTGCTTATGAAAAATTAAGGTCACCTAAAAAGGTCTAAAGTCACATCAAGACAATGTGACTGACTGTTGGGTCAGACCATGACTATATTCCTTTGATAGTAAAGTAGAAGCATTAAATACAGAAATCACATTTAAAACCAAGAATGAAAATGTAGACCTTTAAACATTCTAGGAACCAAAAGAAAATTTCAATTTTTATCTGAAATCCCCTTCTAGAAAAGAAAAAGAATTTCTTTCAATCTTTCAAGATGCATATTATAATTCTTCATCAAATAAATATTATAAATAGAAATACAGGGAAAATAGGGAAAGCAAACTATTGTTGATCTCAGAGATGATACTGAGTATGAAAATTAACCTATGGTATTTCAAGACAATAAAATCATGTTTTATTTGAATAGCATTATTTTACAAAATTATAAATATTCTAAGTAGTTTTGTTTATAGTCACAATAAGTTATATAGTAGGAAACTTGAGATAGTGGAAATAATTTGCATATTTTAGCTCTAAAAAGCTAGTAAGCAATGATCCATTTATTATTTTTCTTTCTAGTGTATAATTCAAGGTGAATATTTTAAAGTTATGTAGGTGCTGAAGTCTGCATTATAAGAATAGAAGAGTGGCATTTCTGAGAAAATCAGTAGTTGAGAAAGTTTCTTCAAATAAAAGTATGTTTCTTTTTTAAGTACGATTCCCTACATTACTGAAAATCAACTTCCTTCTTCCTTTTTTTTTTTTTTTTTTTTTCTTTTTGCTTCGATTGAATATTTCTGTGGACATATATTTCCGTTTGTACAATTTCCAACATATTCTTTTGGGCAGTCTTTGTCATTAGCGTAGATTGTTGAATAAATTCTTACTTCAATCTTTAAAGCAGATTAAATTTCAAACCACTGCTGAAATGAGAAACAAGTCTAGCAACTTACAGACATTTTGCTATCCAGACAGATGAATACTAGAGTCTTTTTGAAAAAATTTTAAAAAGAGGCAAATACTTCCACTCCTTTCTGCAAATCTCTTTTTTAATATTGGTTTTTACTTATACATGACAGCAGAATCAATTTTTGATGTAATTATACAAGCATGGAATTATATCATATTCTAGTTAGAACTTTCAGTGCATCCCTTAAGTTAGTATGAATTTCAGTAAGAGGAATAAGCCCTGGAACAAAATAAAAGAATTTTTTCTTTTCTATCTAGATTACAGGAAAAGAAGTTCCCTTTTCATCATCTGCCTCTCAATTATTAAAGATATATACAGTTGTACAGTTTGCTGTGATGCTAACATTTTATGAAGAAACCTTTGCAAATACCGCTGTAAGTGACATCCATTTAAAATAGGGTGTGAAAAAGTTTCCTGCCATTCTTTAGAAAATCGAAATAAGTTGCCCATTATGGCTGAGCTCTATTCTTCTCATAATTGTCTGTTATATTTTGGAAATATCTCACATTTAAACAGGTAAATTAATCCTTCTAGACTACTAAACATGAATGATATAATTGTATCCAAACTACTATTGCATAACATATTGGTCAGATCTTATACTATCAATCTGATAAATAAGAAATTTTTTCCACATGTAAATTTCACAATTGCAATAATACTTCCAAAGTTATACTTCTCAGCCAGATAATAACATGAATGGCCTCTAATCCAAATTCCAATAGAGTCCTCCTTCTTTGAGCCCTCTTGAGCCCCATCATCACTGTCTGCAGTCCTATTGGCATTCTGGTCTTCTGAACTCCCACCAGAATTGGCCATTAAGTTCCACTTAAAACAATCTAAAGCATTTCTATTATTCTAAAGCTTCTGAACCACATGGTCAGTTAGTCACACAATGACCGCACTTCTTGGTACCAATTTCTATTTTAGTCAGCTTTTTTGCTGCTGTGACTAAAAGATCTGACCAGAACAATTTTAGGGGAAGAAAAGTTTATTTGGGGCTCATGGTTTCAGAGGTCTCAGTTCATAAAGAGCTAGCTTCATTCCTTGGCTTAAGGTGAGGCTGAACACCATGGCAGAAAAGTATAGTGGGACAAAGCTCACATGGTGATCAGAAAGCAGAGAGAGAGACTCTACTCAGCAGATACAAAATATATAACCCAATTTTTTCCTCTGAAGCTTCTTGGATTGTCTCAAACTTGAACTTTTGGGAGACACCTCAAATCCAAACCATAATAGTTGCTACATATGTGTTTCTGAGTTATTGTTTGTTTGGGGGCTTGTATGACTGTTTATGTATGTGGTTTTTTAAATTTTATTTATTTTTTTATATTCAGCATTAGTAACCAAATATTTCTCCATTTAGTGACATCAGTTTTGAACAACAGATATTTTTGCATGTATTTTCTTTCTATATATAATTAAGGAAATATAAAGAAAAAGTTACAGGAAAATGTCTAATAGATTTTTCCTGATTGTAGCAGAAAACAATGATTTGGATTTAATTTCCATTTTCTTAAGTTCCATTACAAACTAGAATGCAATGTGACAAGAAATATCTTGGAAATATCATGGCTGGATATATACTTGCCTATTATTTCCTCTTTCTTATTTGTGTTTTAAATAATGATGAAACCAATGATGCATTGTGCCACGTTGATTTGCCTTTAGCTCCCTAAAAGACAAAATTTGCACCCAAGAATTCCTTTCAGGAGCAAAACTGTCATAATGGCAGCATGAACTACCTCATTTTTAGGAGTACACATGCAGACATCAAACTACTAAAATGGTTAAAGTTTATATAGCTGTTCCTGGGTATCTACAAGATAGTGATTCCATGACTATCTCCTCATTCTGTGGACACCAAAATCTGTGTATGCTCAATTCACTTATATAAAATGGCTTGGTATTTTATATAACATGGGTACATCCTCCTGTATACTTAAAAAATCTCCAGATTACTTATAATACCTAATGCTTTACTATCTTATTTAGAGAATGACAAAAAAATGGCATACATATTTAGTACAAACACAGTATTTTTGGAGTATTTTCCCTGTGTTTTTGGTTGAATTTGCATATACAGAACCAATAGTTATAAAGGTATCACTGTAGTTGTTTAACCTGTAGTCTTATAATCATCTCTTCAAACACTGCATAATTTACCCATCACTAATTATGCTAACACATTATCTTAACATGTTCGCCCAAAGCACAACTGAGATTTATGTGCATTAATAAAGTATAGATAGTTGCATGAAGCCAAAAGAAAAGCTGGGTCATCTGCATCAAACTATCAAACTCTTGATATGTGGACCAATGTTGAATTTGTGGTACTGATTTTTTTGATGATACTAAATAAAACCTCTAAATAAATTGTATTAATTGATAGAATCCAAAATGTAAATTTACTCATTTTAAGCTATTCCAGCCTCCAGCTTGGTTTTGAAATACAGGTCATAACACTGAGTTCACCAAAAGATTTGAATGCTTGAGCATGTGTGAAAGCTTCCTGGGTAAAAACATAGGTATGTACTGTATATATTAAAAGATGTGACTTACACCATAGTTTTCCCAAGATTTTTTCTGTTGTCATAAAAAACTATATGAGAAACTCATGTAGATATATTGACAAGAGAAATATCAAGTGTTGAAACCCTTTTCAAACTGAAATTAGACTTGGAGACAGCTTCGCTACTGACACAAATTAAATTTGAAAGGTGCATTTGCTTATTTCTCACATGTGTTTTTCTTTGCTTAAAACATGCTGTGTGACTAGGAAGAAAGGTTGCTTATTTGCAAAATTCTATAGTGCCTTTCTAGTCTCAGGGTTGTCTAAAAGCATGTGAAGACTTTTAAATCCAACAGCAATATTTTTTTCTAGATTCACTGTGGCCAATAATCACATAGAAAATTTGTGGCTGACTTGTAATTGGGGATCCTGCTGTGGTCCCACGGCCTTTTCTGTTTATGCATATACTAGAGTAGATAAATACTTACTTGTTTTATATGTGCAAGTTCTGTATAAATAACTTTTGGAGTAAAAAAAGTGATTTGATGGCCACCACAAAGGTGTAAGAGGCACATTCTTTTCTTACTGAAACTAATACAGCATAGATTTAAATATATAGTGTTTAGTTTAGTGATATGACCCACAGTCTTTTATGTTGATTTTGGTTTAGTAATGCTTGGGAAATCAATTCCTCATCTGCTAGGTCTACTTCATGGGGTGATATCATGAATGCATGCTTGAAATAAAAATATGGGCTGCACTAGCATGTTCTACAAACCAAAACAGAAAAGGCAATGCTACCTTTTACTAGACACAAACAGTTTGAATATTTAATAAGGTCTTATAATGGAGTGTGTAATAAAGTTATTGCAAATATGTTTTAACACAGATTACTTTGATGCTGTTTTCCAAGTTAATAAGTCATCTGAGAGTATCCAATATAAATTTGGAGCAGATTTTTATGGTTTTGAGTTCCCATGGATGTAGAGCTCTGTAAAACATTATGGGCACTTCAATTTTGTAACTAATGTTTTTATATTGACATTGTTTAATAGACCCCCTGAAAAAAATATCAATACACTCAGTTCTACTCTCAGAACAGAGAGTGTTCCTTGTACAAATTAGATGTAGTGTAGGACTCACATGAAAACTCTCAAGTCAACATCATTGTATACTGTTATTGTCCAGTCCAGACCCTTGAGATTTCGTTTAATTTCCTAAAGTTTTTAGGTAGTTAGTGATGTGAAAAAAGTAAATGTGAGTCAAAATGAGCATCAGTTATAACGTAAAGCTATGAAATGAATATTATAAATGTGGAACTACAAAAGGATATTAGTTAGCTAGGTGCAGTGCTGCATGCCTATAATCCCAGCTACTCAGGAAACTGAGGCAGGAGGATCACAAGTACAAGGTCAGGCTGGGAAATCTAGCAAGCTCCTGTCTCAAAATAACAAATAAAAATACAAAAATAGCATGGATATAGGGCCATGATAGAGCACTTGCCTAGCATGCACAAGGCCCTGGGTTCAATCTCCATACTGAAAACAATAACAAATACCTTAGAAATGTAGAGAGTTGATGATTTGTACATTATATATATATATATATATATATATATATATATATATATATTTAGAATAAATATATTTACACACACACACACACACACACACACACACACACACATATATATATACACACACAATCATTTTTTCCACTAAATTGAAATACAACGGTAAAGTAAAAAATTGTGCATTTTAAAACATGTGCATCTTATAATGAAATACTAACTTTGAAACTAAATATATCTTCATACCATTAGTATTGTCCCCAAATTTGAACAGTATCAGCACCATTTAAAGTTATCATATAATAAACACAAACTGCTTATAACTTGAATTACAATCTTGTTTTGATTGTATGTAGCCATTAAGCATTTTATTGCAGTTTTGGAAACTAAAGGTCTAAATATATTCATGTTCTTAAACAACTTTCTTTGGAATCATATTTCCTTCCTTCCTTCCTTCCTTCCTTCCTTCCTTCCTTCCTTCCTTCCTTCCTTTCTTTCTTTCCACTGAGCCACATCCCCATCCCTTTTTTTATACTTTAATTAGAGACAGGGTCTCACTAAATTGCTGAGGCTGATTTGAACTCACAATCCTCCTGCCACAGCCTCCAAGCCATGGGGATTACAGGAATACATGACAGCACCTGGCAGCAATCGTATTTTCTTATTAAAAGTAATCTATATGAAAAGCAAGTTTGTCTCTATGGATGAAACTGTCTTATAACTTAATTTTACTTTTTATTGGCTGGGGGGACCTAAGAGGTACAGAACTTATATCATCACTTGTTTCTCAGTGAAAAAACAAGTATTCTATAGGCAGTATAAAGAAAGTTTATATACTGATTTCAGTGAGATCTTAAGGCAAATATACTTTTCAAGCCTCTGTTTATTTGGAGGATCCACTGACACCAGAATAGCCTTACCAAACACTCAGTAAAATGATATGTCAATATGGTAAACTTCCAGCAACAGTTGTGGGATCTTCCATTGCTGATGGTGCTCAGTCTTGGACTGATTGTTACCCAATACTGAAGTAGAACCCTTGCATGTTCTCTAGTCAGTATCTGTGGATCATGAGGTTTTTCTACTTTGGCTGAAGGTGATATTCGTAACATAGAGCTGAGCATTATAAAATGTAAAATTTACTGGGTTTAGATGTTTTCTTCATATGCATGAACCAATATGCTAAAGACATCATCAGTACTTTCTGAAGACTTCCAGAGTTCTCTTTGTGCAACTCTCTCACATATGGTACTCTGTCTTCCAAACAATAATTTCTTGGTTTCTTTCAGTTCCCAGCTGCATCTGCTCAATTCAGGGAGTCCATCAGGCTTCTCTGAGTTCCCTCTGTGCTATGGCCTAAAAAGTCTTAAGGTCATAAGCTCAGACAAAAAGAATCATCCCCTGACATCATTGTCTTTTGCTGCCTGGTGTCCAATATTTGAAAACAATTGCTTCTGATATTTTAGTATATTTTTAAGAACAGAAAGAAAATCTAGCCCCTATTTCTATATATTGTTGGATGCACACCCATATTTTAATGGAATGGAGTAATACTTTAAAATATAACTGTAATATATCTAATCTTTCTGTATTAAAATTTTTAAAATGCAATTTTTAGCTTTTATGTCTTACAATTTTTGTAGACACTATCAATTCAATGTTTATCCTGTTTCAACAATGTATTTTCAGCTCTAATACATGTATTATTTTTGCTTTTTGCTTAAAAGTCTGGAAATTTTTTATTTCAGTCATATTCCTTTTGGTATGCTTCAGTAATTAAAGAATTCCTCAGTAACTAAAGAATTCTGAAAAATTAGCAAAAAAATAAATAAAAGGAACATGATAGACAATATTCACAATTCTTTTAAAAAGCAAGATATTATTTCAAGAATAAGAAATAATCTTCTTAAGACCCACATAGATTATAAGTTTCATTATGGTGTCACATTTTGTTCTGTTGCTGTGCTTGTGATGGGAAGCGTGCTCAAACCTAAAGATTTAACATGACAAATTCAGAATCTGAAGGCATCTGGAAGGTGGATCCCTCAGACAATAGGAGTGAGGAGGGCAGCCATATGGGTGTGCCAGAAAACCCAGTCAGCTGCCTTCGAGTAAGAGGTTACAGAGGCTTACATGTTCAGCAGTATTAATTCCATTTTACAGATGTTTTGGAAGATGGGCTTTTGAATCAAATAATGACTCTAATAGGTCTTGTTAGATACCTTTTAGAGAAACTTTTAAAAATGCACCTTTTTAATAATAACCAAATTCATATTTTTATTTCTAAATCTTTAGAATAAAATCATGGAAAATATTATCAAATTATCCTTGGCAATGCATTTTTTTAAATAAAAACTTTTTTTTATATAGAAGCATTCTATTATTTTAGGACTTAGTGTATGGGGCTGGAAGTTCTCTTTGTGTGATATGTTGGACGGAGAAATAAGAAAGGTAGTTATGTTAACCACCAATGCTTTTCCATGGAAAAGGATGATAGCCCTCTTCAAGAACCACTTTCTTCATTTTATCTGTGGGTGAAAGAAGGATTCTCACATGTTCACAAATTGTTTAAGCAACATTGTATCATGTATTTATTTCTGAAGTTCCTGTGTATGTTTTTACATCTATTTGATTAAAGTATAGAAGAAGGTGTTTTTACATCTATTTGAAGAAAGTATAGAAGAAATGTTCATTGGCATATTTATGACTATAGTCTTTTACTGGGAAAACTATTGAAGAAAGGGTTCCTGAAAATGCTTGGTATCTTAAAGGGGAAACATAATTCCATTCATCATAAGTTTTTTTAAAATAATTTTTAAATTTATTATTCAATGAAAGATAACATATGGAAAAATTAATTAATAACTTTTTTATGGTTATATCATTTCTCATGCTTTTTATGATAAAGCCTAATAATACAATCTGAGTTTAATGTGAGTTTAAAATGAGTTCCATTTTAGCACTTTAGGACAGACATAGAGGCTGTGATCCTACATAGAGGAATGAGGTGGTATGGGTTCAAGGGCAAGGATTTTGTTCTTCTTGCTCACACTCTTAAACTCATATTTACCATAGTACCCAACACATGTTAATTTTGAAAAATAAGCAATGGATGATATGAAATCATGGTAAATCCAATTAAAAATAAAATTTTTCCTTTTTATGAAAAACTCATAAACTATGTCTGATTGAACAAACTCCTTGAATTCATGAAAATAAATATTTATAGTGGTCAAGATTAATGAATTTTATTTTTCCCCCTTTTTGCTCTTTTGTAGCTGACCTGTGATCCTACATAGAGGAATGAGGTGGTATGGGTTCAAGGGCAAGGATTTTGTTTTCTTGCTCACACTCTTAAACTCATATTTACCATAGTACCCAACACATGTTTAATTAATGTTTATTGAATAGATATTATGCATGTACATTACACATGCATTTAAAATATAATCCACTGATCCTGATTAATCTGTAAAATATATAATCCTGATTAATCTATTAATCTATTAATATAATCCTGATTAATCTATCAAAGCATGCTATATGAACAAGCTCAGAGTTTCATATGAAAATAGAATCTCTGAAGGGAGCAAATATGTTCTGCACCCTCTTTCCATTTTCTCAAGTTTTCCTTAGACACATTTTTTTTCAATTTTTTTCTTTGAAGGATTGAATGAATGAATGAATGCTAAATTATTTAACATTAAATATTTAACATGTAGAATCATTTAATATATTAATGTTAAAATGGTGATTAATTTGTTTTAAATTTTAATTATTTAAAATATTATATTTAAAATATTATATGAAAGTATTATAATGAAAAATAATTTCAAATTATTGATTAATTCCACTTGTAATGAAATTGTTATTATTAAAACACAAATAATTTACTCAGTCTTTGAACAAACATATATTGGGTACTATGTGCCAAGCAATGTTCTAGGCACTTAACATACAACAGTGAATAAAGAGATCAAACCTGGGCTGGGGGCTTAGCTCAGCAGTAGAATGCTTGCCTAGCATGTATAAGGTCCAGCGTTAAATCTCCACCACTGCAAAAAGAGAAAGAGAAATAAAAGCTTTCATGGAGTTTACATCTCTATAGCCAAACAAGTAGAGAATACACCAACAATGTGTGTAGAAGTGATAATTCCTATGTAGGACAAAAAAAAAAAAAAAAAAAAAACATGGTGATTATAGAAAGCATGAAGAAGTACTAGTTTATTTAAGGTGGAAAAGAACATGTTTTTGTATACATACTTGAATGAAATGAACCAAAAGGATTTCTTAGGAAAGTCATTCCCAGCAGAAGGAAGAGTAGGTAAAATAGATCTGAGTGGAGAAGATGCTTGTAATGTTTGAGGAGCACCAAAATTTCTGATATTGCTTAAGCATGAAAGAGAGTATGTATAGGCCATAATAACGGCTTTGAACTTCTGTAGCCCCTGGAGAATTTAGAACATGAATGATATAATCTGATTTACACTTTGAAAGGATAACTCTGCACCCTGGGGGTGGAAAGGATAGGTGGACAGACAGTTTCACAGTGGTAAAACCAGTTAGGAGTATATTTCAACAATTGTGGTGGAGATCATACTGGGCTAGAACAGAGTATTAGTTATGCTGTTTGTCCCAAATGCCTTTGACAGAGATATATTTTCAATATACTGCCAACATTTATCTCTGATATATTGAAAATAGGGAGAAAGAGAAAGAGAGAGAGAGAGTGTCAAGGAGGAGTCACAGATTTTTGTCTTGAGCAGTTGAAAACCTGGTGCTGACACTTCCTAAGAAGAGGTAAACTGGGGAACCGGTAGTGTAAAGGAGGAAAACAAATGCTGAGTTTTAGACATGCCAAGTTTCAGATGCCCATTAGCCAAACCCAGAATGAGGCAGCTAGATTCCTGCATTAAGCTGGCTTCCACTCTGATCCTAGTAGTCAGGAAGCAATTTAAGAAAGAGAAGTTCATTCTTTTGCCTATGGATCATAAATTTCCTAATCAAAACAAAAGATCTATTTTATCCTGGTCTGTGAGTTTCCTCTGATACTTGGAAGAGCTTAAAAACATTTTATTCAAGTGTCTCTTTTCTTTATCTTATTGTTAAAGATTGGCCTAAGCACCTGAACATAGTAACAATGATACTAATCATGACCATTAATTGACTTCTTTCATTGTACCAAGCACTCTTCTCAATGTTTTATTTCAGTCCTTGACAACGTCATATTTTATTTCAAATGTACCTCATGTGTATCTGAATCCTAGAAATGTCAAATAATTTGCCTGTGGTTACAGGGCCAATAGGTTTGTGCAATCTCCCCAAATTCTTAACGTTTTTATAGAGCATTTGCAATCATACCATAGTTTTCTGGCACAAACCATTTCTCTTCCATATGGATTTTTCTCTAATAAATAAAAATGAAGCAATATGGTGAAAGAAATGTTTTTCTTTAAAGATAAATGTTTCCCTTAACTGAATATTAGAGTACTCCAGCACACCTTGGTTACTTCTACCACTGAGAAAATATTTTTCTGCTCATTTGTGCTTCACTGTCCCAAAGCAGCCATTGCTGACTTTCACATACCTAAATAGGTCTCTCCTGCCCTCCTCCTAGACATTCTGACTTCCACTGAGCTCCCCACTCTGTATCAGACACCTACCATTACCCTCAAAGTTCTGACACTTTTTATTTAGATTTTTGACCACTCAGCAATATTCTTCTACCAAACTATTGCTTTGGAGGATGTAAAATCCCTTTACAATTCTGGCTGTCATCCCAGGAAATTAGCCATGAGAAACAAGGTTGGTTTGTGATAATAAGGAGCCAAATTATTACATGTGACTAGGAATTGCAAGTAGCTTTTCTTATTGTTTATAATTTGGGGCAGATGTAATTTAATTGTAGGTAGGGATACTAGCTAAGAATGAAGTTAAAGTTATTTTAGGTGGAAAAAGAGAAAAAGTTTTTGCAAAATATTTAGATCTCTATTTTACCAATCTGTTGTATCACATCTTTAACTTTCTTATAAAGGTGAAATTCAAGCACATTTGCTGATTAGGGAAATCTTTCTGGACCTATGAGTTTACTTACTCCCTTTTCACCTGAAGCAATATTCACCTGGCCCTACACATTGCTGTGTAACATTAACTTATATCTGTTTTAGTTGTTGTTGTTTTCTTTTCTGCTATAACTAAAAGACCTGATAAAAACAATTTTAGAGGATAAAAAGTTTATTTGGGGGCCCTTGGTTTCAGAGGTCTTGGTCCATAGACAGTTGGTTCCATTCCTCAGGGCTCAAGGTGAGACTGAACATCATGGTGGAAGAGTGTAGTAGAGGGAAGCAGCTCACATGATGATCAAGAAGCAGAGTGAGGCTCCATATGACAGATATACAATATATACCGCAAAAGCACACCCCCAATATCCCACCTCCTCCAGCCACATCCTACACACCCTTTAGTTTCACTCAGTTAATCCCATCATGAGATTAATTTGCTGATTGAATTGAAGCTCTCACAACCCAATAATTTATCCTCTAAACTTTCTTACATTGCCTTACACATGAGCTTATGGGGAACACCTCACATCCAAACTATAACAATATTCCTGGCACCAACCCCTTCAATTCTGTTACTCATTTGTTTACTACTGTTGTCATATTTTAGGGTCAAACAGATATATTTTGAATTTTAGAAGCATAGCTTATTTTCTGTGTCATAAAGGAAAAGGAAAAGTTACATCATCCTTTGATTTCCAGGGTTTAAAACATATATATATATATATATATATATATATATATATATATATATATATATATAAAGCAAATATAATGGCACCTATTCTGCTTTATTCTTGAGCATATAAAAGGGATTAAAGTACAAGAAACACAGTATGGAAGCTGTAATACAGCAGTTGCTCAATATGCACTACAGTTAGATTTTGACATATAAACGAAGTGCATAATAATTTATAATTTTGTTATGATAACTTAAAAAGCAACTTTCAATATGTGCATATGAATGTATAGATTTCATTGGATATGAGTGAGTGTATGTATATAATATCTTTCAAATATGTCTTCTTATGCATAAGCACATTCTCCTTTAAATATTTTCTACATTAGACAGCTTTGAATACAAAAGACACAAAGAATTTTTGACATTAAAAATAGTTACTGGAAGCCGGGCGCAGTGGCGCACGCCTGTAATCCCAGCACTTTGGGAGGCTGAGGCAGGAGGATCGCGAGTTCAAAGCCAGCCTCAGCAATGGCGAGGCACTTAGCAATTCAGTGAGACCCTGTCTCTAATAAAATACAAAAAAGGGCTGGGGATGTGGCCCAGTGGTCGAGTGCCCCTGAGTTCAATCCCCGGTACCACAAAAAAAAAAAAAAAAAAAAAAAAAAAAAAGTTACTGGAGCTAGATACAGTGTTACATGCCTGATCCCAGCAGCTATGGAGGCTGAGGCAGGAGGATTCCAAGTTCAAAGCCAGTCTTAGAAACATCAAGGCCCTAAGCAACTTAGTGAGACCCTGTATCAAAATAAAAAGGCAGGGGTTAATACACCTCAGTGGTTAATACACCTGTGTTCAATCTGTGTTATAAAACCAAAAAGTGCATTGGTATGGAGTATTTATTTTTAATAATATAAATGATTTCTCTACACATGGGTTTCTTATGCTTCAGATAATATGAAAATTAAAACTTCAAAGGGGAACTTTTAAAAAGAACACATTAAACAGATATCATTATGAAATTGTCTGATTCATTCTCCAAGCATCCAACAGGGTAACTAAGTGACATTAGGAAAAGCAAAATATCTTCTTTCTGTTAGTCAACCTGTATGAAGAGAATAAGTGACAAATGACATAACAGAAAATACAGTTGGGGCTCTTTCCTTATAAGTTTTAATTCCTAGTGTTCCTTCTAATAACTCTTCTGAAGGATCCACTGATCTCTGTGTTTGTTGACAGGCACTGTCACAGATAACTCTCCTTCTGAGGGTTATCTTCATCATTCTGACCTTGACCTCCATTGGATTTCTTCTAGATCAAAGGCAAGAACTGAAGTGTTTTCATTATTTTTCTTTTTTACTCAAATTAAGAATTTCCTAAAAGTCATAAAAATAATAGCATGTTTTGTAACTTTTAAAAAAATAAACATGAAACCTTGATATTCTACTCTTCATTATTTTAGAGTAGATAGATATATCAATTCTCCTAAGAAACCATTTTTTTAATGAATAAAGTAAAAGACACTGGATGGGTCAGGGGACCCATTTACATTACATTCTACAATTTAATTGTCTAATATTTTAATTTTAGCTGAAAATAAGCTTCATCTTAACCCATCAATGCTTTAACTAAGCCATAAGTTGATAAAAAAGAGATTTTATTTTTCACTTTAATGCCTATTTTCAAAAAACTTCAGAGGGACATCTCAAATACGTTAAAATTCTAGATATTTATTGAAAATCATAAGAAAATGCAATCTATCAATTACAATATATACATATGAAGAGCTTAACTAAAGCTAATGAAAGTTATTGATATCTAATTTCAGACCCAAGGCAGCTTTTATAGAAACTCTTCGTTGCTTGGTGTTCCTGATGCTGTATAGATTTGGTCACATTAAGCCTCTTGTCCCTGCCTTGTCATTTGTTTTTGAGGTAAGCCATTCACTTTGAGCAGCTATAGCATGGATTATACATGAATTGTTTTCATTATCTGATGTCTCTTCTCTACTTAATTTGTGAGAAGTACTTGTGAGAATTTGTGCCTGTTCACTTATGTACCGTACTTGTTAGTCGTGTTACTTTGGGCTAGCAAATATTGCTGAGCCACAGTTTTTTGGTCCCTAAATTTGGATTAATATTGTTAAGCTTATATAGTTCTTGGAAAAATTATGTTGCATAATTTTTATAAAGAAATGTCAAGACACAGGGTGTGTTGTCCAGAAGTGGTAAAAGTGATTTTATAAGAAATTTTTGTCAAGGATTTTACCATTTGAGAAGTTTTTAAAACTTTAATTTATTAAAACTTTTATTGGTTCATTTTAGTTTTATATAACATTAGGATTCATTTTGGCATAACTATGAAACCATGAAATATAATTTGCTCTGTTCTGCCCCCAGTACTTCCTTTTTCCTTTTGCTCTTCCTTCCTCCCTGTTCACTTGCCTCTACTCTACTGATCGTTTTGCTACTTATTCACAGTTTTTATCAAATTAATGCCTAGCAGATATACACAATGGTGAGATTCATTGTAGTATATTCATATATGTACATACAAAAGTTGGGTCAGATTCATTCCATATTTTTTTCCCTTTCCATCCCTTCTCCATTCCCTTCAATCCCCTTACTCTACTCCACTGATTTTCTATTTTGATGAAATCCCTCAAACCTTTTCTTTTCGTTCCCTTATTAGCTTCTGCATACCAGAGAAAACGTTCAACCTTTGACCTTCTAGGTCTGACTTACTACATTTAGCTTAATTATTTTTAGTTCCATACATTTATCAGCAAATGCCAACATTTTGTTATTCTTTATAGCTGAATGATACTCCATTATCTATCTATCTATCTATCTATCACATTTTCTTTATCTATCTGTTGAAGGTCATCTAGATTGGGTCCATAGCTTGGTTATTATTAATTGTGTTGCTATAAATATTAATGTGGCTGCATTTAGTATGCTGATTTAAAGTGAAATTTGTGATTTAGCTGTCTTATCAATTACCTACAAAAAGTTATAATTTTATATAAATAAATTAATTGAGGTCAATGAGATTTTCCTATAATTAAAATTATATAGATGTCATCTATTATGAATAAAAAACTTATTTTCCCAAAACTACATTGGAATTTCATATATGTACTTATTATTTGAGATCTTAGGCAATTGTTAAAAATATTTTTTTATCATTTGTATTTTAATAGTGTGTTTTCAAAACTTAGAGTTATTATATTGTTTAATTTTGCTGTGGAGCAACCTGCCAGCATCACTGGAATGTGCAATATGTAAGTTTATTTATGTATGAAACAAAAATCCTAACATTTTTACCCTGCTTTAAAAGAAAAACTCATGCAGAAAATACCATTTATTAACGATTATAAATTAGAACAACTCATTTACAAGAAATTTGAAAATATCTATTAAAATTGCAGATACAAATGCCCTTTGATTTAGCATTCTACTTCTAAGAATTTATACTCCAGAAATAGTACACTCACATATGTGTGAATTGATGTATAGAAAGATTATTCATTGGGGCATCATTTGTAATGGTATTATACTGGAAAAAAACTAATTATGTTTTTAAAATAAAAAAAAATCTAGAAAATAAAGATAAAAAGCTCTTCAGTATGAATCAAGAGCAATTGCAATAACTTATGATATAGTATGTATGAAATAAAACCTGATACAAAATCACATATGACGTATGCTGTCATACAATGTATATAAGTCTAAAAACAGGATGGGAAACTTCTGTATATACATATATAAATGTATTTTATTGTATGCGTGTTAACATATATACAAAGATAAACAAGTACCTAACAGTTTTCTGTATAAAGGGGATGAAAATTGTGTGCTATAAGAAAGGAATTGAAGAACAGTTCTTCTTCAAATTAATATTCTTTGGAAACTTAAAGTTTATGATGCATGGGAATATATTTCACTTTAAAAAATGATGTTTAGATAATGAGGCATAACCTCTTAGTATCAGGATTTTGGATATCATCTGAGGTAATATAATTTTCATTAAAATAGACATTATAGTTATACAATATCATATGTATATTGTTTCTTGAGATTATAAACTAGAAGCAAAATGGAGAAGCATAAATTATACATATTTAGGAAAATTCAAAATTATACATACCAAAATAAAACTTATCATCAAACAAAATAGGATTGTCATACTCTAAATAAGAGGCATGTTCTAATTATGGGCATTAAAGGAAGTAATTCCATTTAATGACCCCCCACTATTTGGTATATTGTAGTAGTTAATCTGGCATGCTCCAGAAGCAAATAGAGTATCTGGGTTCTTTAAATTAGCCCTGGTTTTAAACAAACAGGGGTATATATTTATAAAAAAATGCATTGCATTTGGGGTTCTTTGATGATGGGATGGTGGAGAGCAACGTAGTATGTGCAGCTTTTGAGGTGATATGCTGTTAGTTTCCTTATTTAGTAAATAGGTGAAGGTGATTGAGTAAAACATGAGCTTTGAAGCCATGTTGCTTGAATTTAATTCCACTTTGAGAACTTACTTGGTGTGGGTCCTTGGGAAACCACTTTAAATAATTGGCTTTAGCTGCCTCATCTGTAAATGGTGAAAGTAATAACATCTATCTAAGAAGGTTTTGAGAATTAAATGAAATAATAATGTGTTTAAGAGATTTGACACAGCAATTAACACATAGTAAGTGATATTAGGTACTACTATTTTATTTGCTGTTGATATTGTTGTTTTATAGGAACATGAGGATCCTCAAAATAATTGCTTGGTTTGTCTCAAGTAACACGAGTCATATTTAGGGCCAACTAGCATGAAAAGTGGGAAAAAGTAACAATGTTGAACTAAAAATCATAGTTATGAATTTTTAGTCTGAAACTCATTCTGTGACATTGGACTTTGTGCCTAGGTTATTCATCTATAAAACAGGTTTAATAAGAGATAACTTCCATTGAGCCCTTATTATGTTCCAAATGTCTTACTTGTATTTTTTCATTTAATCTTCATACAAAATCCAAATTTTACTTTCATTATTTTTATAATAAGAAAAGTAAGAGGTTTAATGATTTGTTTGAATACACATAGCTAATAAGGAAACAACCCAAGATACAAACTTAGGAGCCTGATACCATATTTCTTAATCATCCAGGAACATTTTCTTCTATGTAATGTTAGCAGTACTCAACTTCCCAAAACTTCCAAATGAGAAAGACAGATGCAATATAGCAATAAGAGCTTGGAAAATGTAAAAAGCTATAATAAATGGTTTATGAATATAATTGCAAAAGTATTTTTAAAAAGACAAGTGGTTTGAATAATTTACCTCTGAATTATCTTTGGTTTATGATTCAAGAAAGGGAGGAAACCATGGTACATCTTCTCAGGGTACTTACCTCCTCTTTCCAGAATGTTTCTGTCCATATTGACATACACATGACCAGTTCTTCAAGAGTCGACATTGCCTGCAATTTGCCACTAAAACTTTTCATGAAATTTGTATAATAGCATTGACATCACATGAGTCTGTAGTTTGGATGTAGTTTTTGCATGTAGACATGCATTGGTTCTGAAGCTTGCTTCTCAGTGTGGCAATGTTGGGAGGTATTGGGATTTTGATAATAGATTGAGCCTAATGGGAGGTCGTGCCCTTGGAGAAATTAACATTGTTCTCATGGAACTTTTAAGTTAGTTTTTGTGAGAGGATCCTCATAAAAGGATAAGCCTGGCTACTGTCTATTCTCTTTGGTTGACTGTCTAATGATATCATCTCTCCCTCTTGTATATACTCCTGTCATTTGTGATGTTATTTGCCATGAGGTTCTTGCCAGAGTTGAGCTGATGGTGACCTATGCTGTACAATCTCCAGAACTGTAGCTAAATAAAGCTCTTTCCTAAGTACCCAGCCCCAGATATTTCTTTAGAGTAATTGAAAATGGACTAATACATATGGTTGTGTGGAAAACTTAGATGCCACAAAGGACATAGGAAGCAGTCAATAAAATTTAGTTGTTATCATTGTTCATATTAAAATAATTATTAAAACTAAACCATTGAATTCTAAATGGTTAAACCTGAACAAGTCTTCTGTAAGAAGACTTGGAAAGTATGTTCCCATCAGTATTTTTACCCGTGAAGTAGCCTTTACTTCTTTCTGCTTCCTTTGAAAGTTCAACACTTAAAATACCATCAGTTCTCAGTTCTTATATTTTTAATTGTACATTTAAAATTTTCATTTTCTTCACATTTATATCTATTAGAACTTTATGTAAATCTTTGCCATTCATCATAGTTTTAATAAAACTCTTCTTTGCCCCACATAAGGAGTATAGAAACTTAATAAATGGCCTCAGTGACTCCATTCAATATGAATTAGGACTGACTGACTAGAGTCATTAGACTATAAGGACATAATGTTCTCATCATTTTTCTTTGAAGCTATCACATGAATCCGTGTCAGTGAAGCAATTAATCGCCTTTCTCTTATAAATCAGTGTTGTATATATTGGCAACATCAGCTTGCAGCCCTGTGACTCTTCTCTATTTATCTAGAAGGCTGACTGGAAATTTTCTTACAGTGCTTTATTATGTTAGTCAAACTCCATAAGTTTGCTCATAATAGTTCTTCTACACCAAAAAAGACACTTCTAGTTACATTTTACAGCTTTAAAATCTCTCTTTCTCTCTCTCACTCTCTTTCATATATACACACACTCTGAAAAATTGACCTTAAATTATTTTTCACTCAGATTACAAAAATGCTATTGAGTAATTCTGGTTCAGAAACACAAGGTATTATTTGAAATTGATACTGCGACTTGTATGTTAAAGATTTACTTCTTTTAGCTTATAGCCACAAGAATACTGAATAAGGACAGAGGGTTCTTGTTATTTATAATAAAGTAATACAGAGTGAATGCATAACCACCAATCTGTGTGCACTGATTAGCTCAGGCCCTTGCACTTTTCTCTTTGTGTCAATACTTTGATCACCACCTTCCATTACCTTTCTAAAACTTGCTTTTTTATAAGAAACTTGACAGAAGAATAAGCTTTTCATTCTTTCATTTCCTCATTTCTCACTCACTTATGTTGTGTTTGTAAGTTCACATGTAATTTGCTCTAAAATGTACCTGTGAAGTTGTGATTGCTTTTATTTTTTCGTATCAGTAGCTTCATAAATGTTTAACCTGGTGAATATTTATAACAAAGAAAAAGAAAATTGGGTACAAGTTGAGAAGTCATTTTTGATAAATACACAGATGGTCCCAGGCCTAACAATGGTTTGATTTATGATTGTTAGACTTTACAGTAGTGTGAAGGTGATATACATTCAATAGAAACTATCCTTTAAATTTTGAATTTTGGTCATTAGTGTGTGGCATGATGCTTTCTTGGAATGCTGAACAGTGGCTACAAACTGCAGCTCCCAGTCAGATGCACATCAGGATGGTGAAAAACCAGCTTTCCACTGTGCACTGTGTTGCCGGGTGTTTAGCAGGTTACGTGATTAGAAGGTTATTTGGACTTATTATAATATTTTCAACTTATGATAGATTTATGAGGATGTAATACCACCATAAGAAAATCTATATGCATATATAAGATAATGAGAAGATACTTGTTTGCATATATTTTGATACTTATGCACATTCTGCTTCATATAACTTTTATTCAATTAAGATGAGACTTTAATAAAGGAGATAATGTATGATTTCACCTGTAATGAGGGCCTCAGTAGTTTTGGACTCATATACATCTGTGGGCCAGGCTCAGTTTTGCAACTTAATTGGTTGTGTGGCCCTAAAAAGTTGCTTAAAATAACCATGCTTTAGTTCCTTAGATTAGTTTCTTCACCAGAAAGGAAAATATAAACCCTAAGAGGATGTTTTGAGATTCAAAAGAATAAAGAAGATATGGCCTATAGAATCTAGCATTGTATCTGACATATGCGTAGCAAGCACAGTTAGTAATAATTACATCTCCTGATTTATATTGTACATACACATGCACACTCATTTAAAATAAAATTTTGAGAAATAATATTTTGAGCAATAAAAAGATAAACCTGAGAATATCTATTTATCAGTGTCAAAGTGATTTGATGACAAAATTGCATGTGATCATTTTAAATTTAGATCTCTGTTTTTAAATTTTGACTTTCAGTTTTTAGTATAAATCATGAAAATGAAAGCATATCACCCCTGAATGGTAAATCAACTTGTATCTACTGAAAATGTGCACAAGAGATGGAGAGGATTTGAATAAGTGGAAGGGCAGGGAGAGAATGCAGAGAAAAGTTGAGAAGCAAAGGTGACCATGGCTGTGCAAAGGGTGAGATGAATCTAACAACAACAGAGCAAAGCGTAGGTCCCAGGCAAAGACAAATAAAAGCCCATGCACGTTAGATCCAACTCTCCTAATGTTTTCATTGGCATGCAGAAGAGTCTATCCAATACTTATTAAATGCTTGTTTCACCTAGGTACAACAAAAGTACTGTCTTTGTGGAGTTTGGATTTTAATCAGTATTAATTTTCAATTGCTGCACAGAAATAAGCACAAATTTAGTGGCTTAAAATGACACACACTTTTAATTTACTTAACAGTTTCTGTGGATCCGGAGGTCAGGCACAGTGTACCTCAATTCTCTGTTCATGGTATCTAGAGGCTAGATTTAAGATACTGGCCAGATTGCACAATCATCTGGTGGCTCAGCTAAGGAAAAGTCTACTTCCCTGCTCAGTCAGTTTGTTGACAGAATTCATTTCCTTTCAGCTGTATGAGTTAGGGCCCAGCTTTCTGCTGGCTTCTGACTGGAGGCTGCCTTCAGGTCCCAGAGCATGCCTGTAGCTCCTCACCTCATGGCCTTCCTAATTAGGACTGCTTACTTTATCAGGCCAGCAAGAAGAACCTCTTGCTACAGAGATCATTCAGTCTCTCTTTTAAAGGTCTCACCTGATTAAGTCAGGCTCATCCAGGATAATCTTAGGATAGATTTAGGGCCTTAGTAACATCTGTAATATTCCTTAATATTTGCCTTATTCTTTTGACTAGAAGCAAGTCTTGGGTTTCATCTACATTCAAGAAAAGGGGATTACACAGAGTGACAGGGCATAAATAGCAGAGGTAGGAATCATAGAGCCACCTAGTTTCCATCAGTGGTAATGAGGGAGGGTAGAAAATAACTTAGACAAATATATATATACTTTTTTTTTCATGTATATGTGCCTACATATGTGTGGTTTGTTAAGTAATGTAAGTACTATGGAGAAAGTATAAGGGGCAAAATTAGAAAAAATAAACAAAACCAAAAACAATACCCAGGGATGACTGGTGGCATTTCAGTACAGACTTGATTTCAGGCAAAAATCCATGTTAACTCCTGGGAAAGTTCAGGTTAAGGGAGGCTTCTGAAGTACTTGGTACCTGGCATCCTTGGTTGAACTAGAGTAAGCAAGAGGGCAAGTTAAGGTCAGAACAGTAACACACAGGGTGTTTTGGGTGAATGTAATTATTGTGGCTTTTACTCCAAGTGAATTGAGAAGACCCTGAAGAATTTTTGCAGAGGAAGTATATGAATTAACCTATTTTAAGATCACATTGACTGCTAGGTTGAGGACAAATGAAAGGGGTGTAGAAGAAGTGAAGCAAGAATATAAGTTCGGAGGCAAATGAGCAGAGTTGATGTCCTAGGATGATACTTTAGAGAACTTGGGTAGTGATCATATTCAGGTTGTAACTTTAAAGTACAGGAGGCGAGTTTTTCTCATAGGCCAAATGAGGAGTGCGAAAAAAGGAGTCAAGAATGAGTGCAAGGGATTTGTTTGGCCTAAGGAACTGAAACAATGGAATCACCATGAATTGGGATGAGAAACTCTTGGAGAAAAAGCTGGGAGTGAAGGGTGGTATGTTTATTTTATTTGGAAGGATTGTGTTTATTGATTGTGTTTTCCAGACATGATTTTTAATACATTTGGCATACAGAAGTTAATTATTCAATGTATACAAAATAGATGATAAGAACATAGGCCCACATATTATTAATGGCTATATTTATGTTTTGTAATTAAAATATTTTTCCTTTCTCATTTTTTCTTCATGTACTCTTTAATGAATTTATATGATCTTTAATTCAACATCTTATAATATTTTCTCAGCTAAGATTTTATGTTCAGAGTTTTATAGTAAGTGCTGAGAAAAAAAATATACAGACCTGGCATGGCAATGCATACCTGGAATCCCAGTTTCTCAGGAGGCTGAGGCAGAAGAATTGCAAGTTTGAGACCAATCTCAGTAACTTAGTGAAGCCCTAAAGTCTTGGTGACACATGTCCCAAATTACAACATAAAAAAGGGCTGAGGATGTGGCTCAGTAGTTAAGAGACCCTGGGTTCAATCCCCAGTATCAAAAGAAAAGGGAAAAAAAAAAAAGATATCATTGGAAGACCAAAGAGTTGTCACAGCTTCAAGACACTAGCCTGTTTTTGAAAATAACAGTGAGAGGGCCACTGTACAGAGAACCTGCTTCTGATATCTATGTTCTTGGGCCTTGTGTTAGTCAGCTTTCTATCACAGTGACAAAAGCACCTGACAAGAGTTAATTTAGGGGAGTAAAACTTTATTTTGGTTCACAGTTTCAAAGATGGTGAGCCAAATCCACTGTTCTGGGCCTGAGATAAGGCAGCACATCATGGTGGAAGGGCAGAAGGGCATGGTAGAGAAGCACTGCCTTGTTCATGCATGGCTCGGAAGCAGAGAGAAGGAGGAAACAGACCGCAGGAAAGATGAGCCCTTTCAGGCTATGTCCCCAGTTACCACCTCCTGCACCATATTCCACCTGCCTATGTTTACCACCCTGTTAGTCCATTCAAAGTAGGGTCGACATTTTTTTATTACAGCTCTCAAAATCCAATCATTTCACCTCTGATCATCTATGCATTAACACAGGAGTTTCTGTGGGACAACTCATATGCAAATCATAATATTTCACCTCTGGCTCCCAAAATCTCATGTGTGTTCAACAATGCAAAATGCATTTAGTTCATTTACAAGAGTTCCATAATCTTAACAGTTCCAGCATTGCCCAAAAGTCTAAAGTCTCTTCTGAGACTAAAAGAAAACTCTTGGCTGTGAACTCCTGTAAAAAAAAAAAAAAAAGTTCACGTATATTCAATATTCAATGGCATAAAGTAAATATTCCCTTTCCAAAAGGCATGAATAAGGGCATAGGAAGATTGGATGTGACCAAAGCAAGACTTAAACCCTGACGGATATACAGGTCTTGTAACTCCAAGTACATCATGTAGGATACATGGTAGCAAGTTGTTGTCCCCAAAGGACTTGAATGGCCCCACCCCTTATAGAGCACATGGTCTCTATTTCAGCCCAGCTGTCTTCATAGCCAGCAACTTTTCTGGGCAGGCAGTCCATGTTACTGGAATCTCTTAATTCCTGGAATCTATTCACCTTTACAATTTCAAGCATTGCCCTCCCAGGGGACACACAGAAGGACACCAACCCTCCTATAATTTGCCTGGCCTCCCAGGCCTTCCTCTGAAATCTCAGTGAAAGCCTCCATGAACCCTAACTCCAGTATTCTACATTACTCAGAACCAGCACTACATCAATTATTAAGGTCTGCTGCTAGCTTATGTGGAAGTCAAGTTCCCTGGGATTAAGTTTGCAGTAGCCTCTGAGTGGCTGTTTGACTCAGCACTGTGAAACAATGTTGCCCCCTCCACCCTTTGCAAGTAGGGTACACCCATGAGCTCTTCCCAGAGGAATTTACCCTTCTACACCAAATTTCTGAGATATCTTCAAGCCATCTTTCCGATTATTTTTCTGCAAAGTACTTACCATATCCTTAGCAGCTATAATCTCTTTGACAAACACACTTTATTGGCCCCAGTTTTACATGCACTTTTCTGGTCAAACTGCAAATTTTAAAAAGCTTTCATCCAAATTGTCACAGTACATCTGGCTAAAAGCTGAAAACAATATCCATGCCACTCCCCAAATGTTATGCTTCCTTGAAATTTCCTCCACCAGATTAATTAGTCCATCACCTTTAAATTTAAGCTTAATCAAAGTGTTAGAATATGGACAAAGGTAGCAAAATTCTTTGCCAAATGAACTATAGTCCAACTCGAAATGGAGTTCTCCTTTCTCTCTGAAAACATATGAACACAGTCCACATTTCTGTAGGCATTCTGGTCCTCTGTGCTCTCACCCTAATCACCATTAAGCTCTGCTTACAACATTCTAAGACTTTCTTATCCTCAATTGCCAAAATTTATCAAACTCTTCCCACAAATCAGCTCCAAAATTTTCTGAACCACACGGCCCGGTTAGTACCAGCAAAGACCTCACCTCTTAGTACCAATTTCTGTGTCAGTAAGCTTTCTGTTGCTGTGACCAAAGTACCTAACAAGGGAAACTTAGAAGAGAAAAAGTTTATTTGGGCTATGGTTTCAGAAACTTAATCAATTGTGGGCTGAATCCATTGCTTTGGGCCCAAGGTGAAACAACACATCACAATGGAAGGGCAAAAGGGTGTAGCAGAGAAGGGCTGCTCCATTCATGGATGGCCACTAAGTAGAATAGGAAGAGGGAGGTGGCTACAGAAAAGGTGACTACTTCCAGTGTGTGATACCAGTTATCCACATCTTCCAGTGATGACGCACCTGCCTACAGTTACCACCCTGTTAGCCCATTCAAACTAGGATATTCCGATTAGGTTAGAGTTCTCAAAATCAAATAATTTCACCTTGTGACGCTACTAAATTAATGCAGAAGCTTTGGGGGATGCCTCATATCCAAATAAAAACATTTTCCTATTTATGTAAGTTCTCACTTGATATCTGGAATTATTTCAAGAACCCACAAATATTAGAATTCCAGCTATAAAACTTCACTAAAATGAAGAAGGCAGAAGGATTACATTTTATTTTCTATTTATGTTTTGTTTATTATTATTATTATTGTTTTTCTTATTTGCATGGGGATTATAAGCCAATTTTATTTGCATGTGTGTAGGAGCCCTAATTAAGGAGATAGCTAAGATTGTGGTTAGCTGAGAGCCATAAAAGATGTTCAAGTTTCACCTGATATTCATACTTTCATCTAAGAATCTTTTTATGCCTGGGAACACTGTGTGACGCACCTGTAAGCTCGAGCTGTAAGCACTTGTCCTTGTTAAAGCAAAATGTATTTAACCGGGTGAGGGTTAGTGGCTGGTGTGGTTGGAGTTAAGTGGTTGGAGTTAGAGTGGTTGGAGTTAGAGGAGAGTTGGAGTTGTGGTTGGAGTTTGAGAGGCTGTTGGAGCCGGAGAAAGAAGTTAGAAGAGAGAAGAATAAAAGAACTTTTTCATTTCCATTCTGCCTCCGAATTTTCTCCTGTGGCATCGTAGCTGCCAGCGGCAGCAGCAGGCAGCTACAAGTGGTAGGCCATACGGGGATTTCAGTCTGCAGGTAAGAAATAAGAAATTTATAAAAATGGGTGCAAAAATAACTAAGCACCGGATAATAAAAGCCATGGATGAGTTTTTTGACATCGCTGACTTGGTGGATAGTGAGGAGGAACGTGATCAAGAAAGTATAGCCTCTACTGAGTCAGTTAAGACCAGCAAGGAGAGTAGTGGTGTGAACTCAAAAATGAGAGCGGCAAAAGCTATCAGAGACTTATTGAAATTAGCTGAAGAGTACATACTCTCCTTAGAAGCTGAAACTCAGGATACCAGTAAACGTGATAGTAGTAAGAAGGAGCCAAATAATCATGAAAGCACAGCCTCCTCCACTGAGCCAGTTAGAAATAATGAGAGTAGTAGTGAAGAGGAATCAAATAGTGATTTTGGGAGCACAGTTTCCAATAAAAAGAACAAAAAGAAATTAAAAAGGAGAAAGGACTGTCAAGTAGAGGAACCACTAGTGTCCTCTGCTCCCTCATGGGTGGAATCCATTATGGAAACCATGAGGGGTATTTCTGAACATATTCCTGCCCTTGAGGAAGAGATTAATGGCCTTTCTGAGCACTTATGTGCCCTTGAATGCCAAAAACCGCAGGAAAAGTGGGACCTGCCAGTATTTGAAAATGAGAATGGACAGAGGTACCACCAATCCCTAGACTTTAAAACAATAAAAAACTTTAAAGAGGCGATAATGACCTATGGGCCTCAAGCTCCATTGATGTTGAGTATGCTGGACTCCCTTAACACTCTAACCTTAACCCCCTCAGACTGGAAGGGGTTATGCAAGGCAGTATTGAGCGGGGGACAATACCTAATCTGGAAGTCACAATTCCAGGAACTTTGTTTAGAAGCAGCAAAGAGAAATGCTACAGCAGGTTTCCCAGAAAGTAATATAGATATGCTAACAGGTGAAGGACACTTTGCTGAACTACAAATCCAACTACAATACGACCCTGGTGTGTATGCACAGATATACACTGCCACTGTTAAAGCCTGGAAGACCTTATCAGGAACAGGTGATTTGCAGGGCAGCCTATCAAAAGTAATACAGGGTCCTAATGAACCTTATGCTGATTTTGCTGACAGACTCTTAAGAACGGCAGGCAGAATTTTCGGGGACATAGAACAAGCAATGCCCCTAGTCATCATATGAAAATGCTAATAAATATTGCCAAGATGCAAAGGCTGTGGAAAAGTAAATAGGACCTTTCAATTTATATCAGATTATGTAAGAACATTAATGATGCCTTTGTCACAGGCAATGTGCTTGCAGCAGCAAAGAAAAGTGCTTCCCCTCAAATTTTCACAAGGGTTCAACCTAGAAATTATAATCAACCAGGATATTCTAGGCAATATCCCCAAAGAGAAATAAGATCAAGCTCATACCGTGCCCCAGGCCGCTGCCCAAGGTGTAAAAAGGGGAATCATTGGGCCAATAAATGCATATCTAAATTTGATATATATGGAAATGTTTTGTCCAGGAATTCAAAAAACGGGGCACAGGGCCAATGCCCCGGGGCCCACAAATGTACGAGGCATTAGAGGAGGAATATCCTCAAACATCCATACAAATGATTCCTCGTCACAATCCCTCCTACCCATTGACTTCCCTTGTCAGAGGGACAAGAGGAAGTGCAGGATTAGACCTCTGTTCCACCGCCCGAATAGTGATAACACCTGAAATGGGGGTTCAACTGATTCCCATGGGAGTCAGGGGACCTCTTCCCTCAGGGACAGTAGGACTTATCCTCGGGCGAAGTTCTAAAAGCCTATTAGGTTTTCAAGTAACACCAGGTGTTATTGACTCCGATTACCAAGGAGAGATAAAAATAATGCTTAGTTCACCTAGAGTCATTGTCTCTGTTAACCAAGGAGATAGAATTGCTCAGCTGCTTCTCCTTCCCAGTTTCCATAACTCATTCAAGAGTATGCCGCAGAATAGGAACAATAGAGGATTTGGTTCCACTGGCTCGGGACCTATGGCTTGCTGGGTTCAGGATTGTTCACGGAGGCCTATGTGCAAAATAAAAAATCCAAGGGTATAGAGATGGAGGGGCTGATTGATACAGGGGCTGACTCTTCCATTATAAATCTACAACAATGGCCCAAGCACTGGCCTCTGCAGAAGGCCTCAACCAGTTTAAGAGGCTTGGGATATACTAACACCCAGCACAAAGTGCTGTAGTCTTAAATTGGGAAGATAATGAAGGGCATAAAGGAACATTCCAACCTTAGTTAGAGGAGAGCTGGAGTTGCGGTTGGAGTTTGAGAGGCTGTTGGAGCCGGATAAAGAAGAGAGAAGAATAAAAGAACTTTTTCATTTCCATCCTGCATCCGAATTTTCTCCCGCGGCGTCATAGCTGCAAGCGGCAGCAGCAGGCAGCTACACATGTGGTCTCGGATGGGTACATGAGGATATACAGTCTTTAGTGATCTGGCAACTGGTAGATTTTAAAACATCAGTTACTGTAGTTTTGTATACTTATTCCTAACTCTGGGTTAGGAAGCATACAGGCCCTGTGGTGTTGTGATGGCTCTTCATAAGGGCATGGTGGAATATAAAAGTAAACATTTTTCCCCCAATTGCTTTCTCTGAGTATTCAAATTGTCTTTGAAAAAGAGATTTATACTATTTTTTTTAATTTTTAAATCATTCAAATACAGTATATTATGCAAAGTTTGGGTGTGTTTTATATCCTATAGTTTTATATAATAAAATTAGTCATGATTTGTGATCATATAACAAATTAAACACTTAACTTTGTGCTTTTTAATAATGTGAATCATGTGGTTCAACAAGACAGGGACAGAACTGGAGTTCAGTTGACTTTATGGCTTGTGAAAATGATCAGTAAGCTTCAATTGAATTATGTACATAATATGGTTATTTTTGTATATACCATCATTTTTTTAAATCATTTAAATAAATACATTTATTTAAACACATTTATCCAAATACATGTCATGGATAATTTTAAGTACTGTAGTTCATATTCTACATGGTTAGCAAATATCAATTAATTTGTCAATTTATTAATTTAGTTTTTAACTTATAACTTTAGAGTGTAGGTATAATTATGTCACTTTTTTTTTTTTTTTTTTTTTTTTTTTTTTTTTTAATGAGGAAACTGAAGTCCTTTGTTCAAAGCCCAAATAATCTATGTAGGTAAAACGGGTTTCAAATCCCTATAGTGTGGCTCTGGAGCCCATACATTCACAAGACATGCACTACTGTGCATTACAAGTTGAACTGTTTAAATCTTGTATTCATTGATGTTAAAACTCCATGGGGCCTGAGCCTGAAGCATCCTGTCTTATCTACCCACCTTTATTTATTTTTATCACTTGTAAAACCATGGATGAGCTGATCACTCCCACACGTTTATCTGCATAGGACCTCCTCCACCTTCAGGGGTAGAATCACACATTCTACTACCCAAGTAAGGTCTACTTTTGAACGGGATAGGCACATTTTACAGAATAGCACATCTAAAAGTGAGCTCTTGATGCCTTCTAACCATCCTGTATCTCAAGACTTTACAATCTCAAAAAACATTTATCATCAACCGTACTCATGCCATAAATCTAAGAATCATCCTGTTTGAACATGTTCTTTTTCTACTCACTTATTCCCAGTCATTAACTTCTTTTTTTTTTCTACTCCAAGACATATCTCCTCCTACTATATTATCCACAAAACAGGTATCCGCTTATAATCCTCAGGACAAGGAATAATTGAAAGAGCAAATCGGACACTTAAAAATATATTACTAAAGCAAAAAGATGGAAACTGGAAAAATCCTAAGGACAGATTGGCAGTTGCCCTGTTTACCCTAAATTTCTTAACTTTAGATTCTAATGGACATTCGGCTGGAGATAGACACTGGGACCCACACCAACAACATAAACCTTTGGTTTACTGAAGGATGTTCTCTCAGGTACATGGAAGGGTCCAGACCCAGTATTAATTTGGGGGAGAGGATCTGTTTGTGTTTTTCCAAAGCACGAATCCTCTCCAATATGGATACCATCTAGATTGATTAAAGCAGGTACAAAGTCAAAGGGATCAAGACGAAGTTATTGAGGAGTCTAGATTGAATAAACAAGTGCAAGGTCAAGAGGACCAAAATGAAGGTATGGAGTGATTCCCTTAAAAGAGTTCTCCATTAAATTTACCAACTTAAATTTCATTCTTCCCGCCGGGACAAGAAGATCTCTCTTCAGTGGTATACACAATTGTAATTTTTTTTTCTCTTTTATATATGTCTTTATGTCTGTGCATTTGTCTAAATTTCATGTTAATGTGATTGTCAACAAATATGTTTATATGTGCGTCTGTCTAGTGTGACGTCACAAATAATTAAGCGCTTTAAAAAAAAAAAAAAAAGGTAGATAGATATAGATCCAAATAACAAATAACGTTAATTCATTTAAGCTTAGAATATTCTAATTTGATAATCAATAGATAGATAGATAAATAGATATTTATATAAGTTCAGAATATTTTTAGATAATCAATTATAATGATAATCAATTTTGATTTATAGTTGTCTCCGGGACTTCTCTTCTGCTGTGAATATGTTTAATGTTATATAACCCTGATATTTTGGTGTTCCGACAGAGGATCATTTATTTGTTATTGACTTCATTTGTTTACATTAAAGCATTATATATTCCCAAGACTACAATAGAAGATAGTTATATATCCACTTTACTTCTATTCTTGACAATTTACTATCTCTCTCTCTCTCTCACACACACACACACACACACACAAACACACACACACACACATATATATGATTAAATTTAGTTTGAATTGTTTAATGAACTTAGATTGCTCTCAGAATAAGATCTAAACTTTTTACCACAGTCTAAAATTACCAGACTGGAAATTTAAGTTTATAAAGAGAATAAGTAAATAAAAGAAATCATTGTTTTAATGTACAGAATATGAGTCTCATATACAGAATGTGACTCCTAATAGAATCTTGAGAAATATTAACTTTTTAATTTGCTTTATACTTAGAAAATTCTTAGAAAAACTATACTTCTGCACAAAATAAAATGGCATATCTATAGCATGGATTCTACTTAATTTTTTAAACAAATTCTTATCATTTAAAATATAAGCACATTTATTTTAAATGGAAGACATTTAAATACAGTAATTGAAAACAATAAATTTTGAAAGCCCCAGAATAGAAATACCCCCCAAATTTAAAATGTCTTTATTTTTATGAATAAAAATATGAAGAAAGTCTGGTAAAAATTAAAAATCTAATTAATTCACAAATTATCATATCTGAAAATAAAATTCTTGTAAAAATGGCATTGAATGTGATCAGTATTAAATGGATATTTACCTCAGTGACATTTTACAAACCACTTCTAGTATTCATATATTTTACCCCAAATCTTGTTTTGTTTAAAAAATTAAATGTTTAAGTGAGCATCTGCAAAAACTTAATAAGCAAGGGCAAAACAAACACACAAAGTTAAAGCAAGTCAACAGTCTCAAAACTCACAGAGAATTCTTTGTCTCACTCTCAGTAATGTTGGTTGTCATAACTCCACTTTGAGGTCATGTTTTGGACATTTCTTTTGATATCCTCTGATATTTGGATTTGAGTCATCTGGGAGTTTGGTATAGGATGCTCTCTCAGGGTTGCACAAGTTCCCACCAAGCTAGAGAATAGCATTTCTGGTCTCAAGAACCTTGGAAACTAGTCCAGTTTTGACCACAGAAAGGACATCCCAGGAGGGAATCTTTGGCAGGAATTTTAGCTACATAATTGAGTTCTGTCTGAAATCACACTATTAGTATACATTTTATCCTTTAAGAAACATCCCAATTAATCTACAAATCTAGACTTTAATTATCACATCTTTTTATTAACTTTTCTACATTACTATCTGTCAACCACTTTATATACAGAATAGGAAACCAAAACTCATAGTAATAGCAACAGGAATCTTCAATATTTATTTATTTATTCCATCAATATTAAATGTGAAAAATTGAGGTGAACACATTTCCAAAACTTTAACCTAAATAGAAAGCTGAATTAAATATATACTGGCTTTAAATTATAATGAATGCATATTCAGATGTCCCTTATTACAATATTCAGTCAAAATACAGGATGTCAGGAGATTCAATGAGGCATGTTAGAGGAAGGTGGCATTTCTAGTTGCTTCTTGGCTGGGAATTCAAGCAATGATAGGACTGTTTCTCAGTGCAGTGAGTAAAAGAAATATTCTACTGAAATTCATTGTCAGTCACATATGCTTTGTGACTCAGAATTCAGGTGCATTGAACAAAAAAAAAAAAAAAAAGTACATTGAAGCCAACTCAATTGCAACAGCTAAAGTGGTGCTATTTCACTGGAGAGGGGAGGGATAATGCAGAAAGAGGAATATAATGAACAAATTTGATATGAAAAAACTTGTAGAACAGAAAAGTAGTGTGAACTTAGCTCAACCAGAAGCTACACAGTGAACTGGCATTTGAAAAGTAATCCATGTTTCTCAACTCACAAGTGGAGAGCTGAGGCTAGGAGCCATCTTGAGAAGGCCATGCTGAAACTTGTGGCTGCAGGGACCTAGGAGATGGGAGTAAATATTGACATACTGCCCCAGTAAGCACCTACCATGTGGCATAGAGTGTATCCAGCAGAACAGATTGAAATGGGTGCAGAGAAAATTGTACCCAGGGGGATTCAATTCAGAAACATGGAGGGGAGTCAACTCACTCTCTCTTTGAGTCTGGCAGCTCATGAAACTAGCTGAAGATGGTCAGGAAACTGAGGAGGTGGGTGTCATTACCCTTGGGAGCTGAGCCTGGGAAGGCTATATTCATGGTCAATGGAGTGCAGAGAACCATGGAGGAATGGCTCCTCCATTCTATAAGGATAATTTGCAAGAGGCTACTGAGATCCATATTTCCAACAGAGATCTGCATCTGACCAGCACAAGGAATGTGCTGATCTAATAACTCCTGAGCAGAAACCACCTGACAAAATCTCAAAGTCCTGATTAGAGTTAAATCCTGGGACTCTCCACTTAGAACTCCATATTCATTTTTTCCCCTCATTTTTAGAATTTTTTATTATTGTTATTTTTCTTTGTCTTGTCTTTTGAGGGTATGGGTATTTTTTGTTGTTTATTTGAATTTTGTTTTATTTTTGCATTTTTTCTTGTTTTTCTTTTTCTCTCTCTAGTTTTTTCCTTCATTTCTCCCCCTCTTTATAACCATTACTTGATACATCTCTTGTGCTTTCTCTCTTCACATTTTGAACATTAAAAAGTTTCTATTATCTTCCTTTCACATTTATTTTCTCTTAATGAACTGCATTATACCATGTTTTGGAACTATTTGGTTTATATAATTCCTGACCCCCACCATTCATGTTTTTGCAGTTATTAATACTATGGATATTATAGTTGACAACTGCTATATACATTAACATTGTATCTAGTTTACAGGTATTAGCTGTTTTTGCTATTGGCAATTCCTGACAACTTCATTCCTATTTTTGTGGTAATTCATGTTGTAGATTTCATAGTAGGAAATGGGTATTTGTTTTAATGCTATATTGTTTACTTCTGTTGTTGCTATTATTTCCCACTTTTTGGTGAGGTGCTTATAATGTACTGAGACAATAAACATTTACAGGATAGAGATTGCTGCTGAACAAATACAGTCAAGAGTCAGTGCACCTTGCTCTACACACAAACTAATCATATTCACACTTTAATACAATTAATAGAAGAGAAAAAAAAAAGCAGCAGATAATGACAAGGCTGCAAGTAGGAATTACTAGGGAGGGCTCCTTCAGGCTACACATATGGACATCTACTCCTAAAGCACAAAACAGTGAGAATTAACACAAAGACTGTGGATACAACATACAAGGTATCTTAACATAGGTCACTCCTGTATACTTTTTGAATACACAGAGTTGTTAGGTGGAGAAAAGCAACCACAGAGCAAGTACTGTATGTACTCTGCTCTATATAACACACAATTGCCATATCTACAAAAATGACCCTACTCTTTTCAGGGTAAAGTAGAAATTTCAAGCTCTGACACAATATATACTGTATCAAAATACACTAGTAATCACCAAAGAACTAGCAGGGAAACTATAATATAAAACCCTCTTAGAAATACATTAAAATGTTTATAATAATCTGATATCACACACTTTGGCAAAAGAAGGCTGTGCCATGGAAAGGACTACATATAGGAGTTAAAAAGAAATCCATCCAAATAGATGCATAAAACCCAGCACAGAAATGCAAGAAATGAAAAAAAAAAAAAAAAAAAAAAAAAAAAAAAAAAAAAAAAAAAAACAAGGTAACATAAAGCCTCTAAAAGTTGATAATTCTCCAGTCACTGGCTGCAAAGGTAATGAAGGTATTGAAGTGGATGAAATACCAGATAAAAAACTCAAAAAATGATTTAAAGAATGATCAATGAATTCCAAGGGAGCACTGAAAAAAAACTAGATGAATTAAGGTAGTAAGTACAGAATATCAAAAGGAAATTCAATGAAGAATTAGATATACTGGGGAAAAAAAAAAAAAAACAGAAATCTTGTAAATTAAATAAATAAATAAATGATTTTTCAGTTGAAAGTTTCTATAATAGAGTAGACTATGATGAAGGCAGAATCTCAAGGCTGCAAGACAAAGTTTGCTGGTCTTGAACATTCAAACAGTATTAAAGAAATAAGAATGAGTAACCATAACCAGAATATACAAGAACTCTGGACAACATTAAGCAACCAAATTTTAGAATTATTGAAATTGAAGATGGTTGTGAAATGCAGGTTAATGGCTTGGATAAGCTTTTCGGTGAAACAGAAAATTTCCAAACCTTGAGGATGAGATGAACATCTACATATAGGAGACATTCATAGCCCCATATAGACAAGGTCAAAAAAGAACCTCTTCATGACACATTATAATTAAAATGTCTAACATACAGAATGTGGATAGCATTTTAAAATCTCAAGAGAACACATCAGGTCACATTCAGAGGCAAGCCAATCAGAATTACTTCTGATTCTCAGCACAAACTTTGAACTCCAGGAGGGCTTGGAATGATGTGTTCCAACCTCTGAAAGAAAATAACTGTAAACCAAGATTGTTAAATACTGCAATGGTATCCTTCAGATTCAAAAGGTAAATAAAAATCTTCCAAGATAAAAACAAAATAGAAAATTTCTCATCACTACTAAGCTGAAACTATAGAAAATACTTTAAAAAGACTATACACAAAAGAAAAAATAAACCCCATAGCATGCAAATGGAAAAAATCTCATTTGAAGAGTAGCTAATATTGAATGTAAATCATCTCCACTCTACAATTAAAAGACATAAACTGGCAGAATGATTAATAAAGAAGAGCCAACTATATATTGTTTATAAAAG
The DNA here is from genome assembly GCA_025594165.1 of Tamias sibiricus. Taxonomy (NCBI): domain Eukaryota; kingdom Metazoa; phylum Chordata; class Mammalia; order Rodentia; family Sciuridae; genus Tamias; species Tamias sibiricus. Next base: position 74,649,142 of record CM046664.1, read on the forward strand.
ATTCACATTAAAATTAATGACAGCCACAGGCAGAAAGTAAAAGGATGGAAATTGATAATCCATGAAAATGGAGGCCCAAACCAAGCAAAATTAGCTATTCTCATATCCAACAAAACAGGTTTCAAGCCAGAATTAATCAGAATAGACAAAGGTCACTCCACACTGGTAAAAGCAACAATTCTGCAATAAGATATAATAATAGTGAATATGTATGTTCCAAATGTCATTATATCAATTACATAAAGCAGACATTACTTGACTTAAAGACTCAGATAGACCTCAATAAAACAATACTGGATAATTTCAACACACCTTTTCCACCAATAGATAGGGGAGGTGATCCATGCATAAATTCAGCAAACACTTTTCAGATGTAAAAATATACATATAAATCAAATGGATTAGCTGACATCTATAGAATATTTCATCCAAGAACAGCTAAATTCACTTCCTTCTCCTCTAATTGAAACCTCTCAAAATAGATCACATTTTAGGCAACAAAGCAACTCTTAGCAAAGTTTTTAATAATCTATATAATTTCTTATATCTTATTCAATCATAAAGGAATAAAATTAGAAATTAACACACAAAAACTACAAAACTAAGCACATGAAGATTGAAAAAGACATTTTCAAATGATTACTGATGTTAGGAGACATCAGATGAGAATTAAAAAACAGACTGAAATGAGAATAGTGATACAACATGCCATAATGTATGGGACATTACCAAGGTGGATCTAAGAGGAAAGTTTGTAGCTATGAGGGCCTACTTCAGAAAGTCAGAAAGATCCTAAATAAACATCTAATGATGCATATAAAGTCCCTTGAAAAACAAGACAAGCTCAATTCTGAAACCAGTAGATGGAAAGAAAAAATTAAAAGCAGAGCTAAAATCAATGAAATTGAAAATAAAAAGACAATGCAATGAATCAATGAAGAGTTTATTCTTTGAAAAGATAAATGAGATTGATAAGCTCTTATCTGAACTAACCAATAAAAAAAGAAGATCACAATTAATAAAATATAGATGAAAAAGGAGAAATCACCACAGACATCACAGAAATCTAGAGGTTCATTATGGACTATTTTGAAAATTTACATCCCAACAAATTGAAAAACTTAGAAGAAATTAATATACATTTCTAGACAATAATGACCTGCCAAAATTGAATCAAAAGAACACAAAAGACCTAAACAGACCAAAAATTAGCAATGAGGTAGAAGCAATATTAAAAAGACTTCCAACAAAGAAAAGCCCAGGACCAGATGGATTCTCAGCTGAATTCTACCAAACCTTTAAAGAAGTACAAATTCCAATGTTTCTCAAATTATTCCTTGAAATAGAAAAGGATGGAACACTTCCAAATTCATGCCAGAAGCCAGTACCACACACATACCAAACACGGACATATCAAGGGGAAAAAAATAATACACCAATATCTATGATGAACTTAGATGCAAAAATTCTTCATAAAATAATTGAAAATTATATTCAAGAACACATGAAGAAGATTACACATCATGAACAAGTTGGTTTTGGGGGGGAGGGTGCAAGGATGGGTTAACATACACAAATAAATAAAAGTAATTCATCAATAAATAGACATTAGGACAAAAATTGTATAACATTTCAATAGATGCAGAGAAAGTCTGATAAAATTCAGCATCCATTCCTGATAAGAACACTGAAGAAACTTAGAATATAAGGAACTACCCTCAACATTATAAAAGCTATATATGACAAATCCAAAGCCAGTGTCAGAGTGAATGAGGAAAAACTGAAAGCACTTCCTATAAAATCTGGAACAAGACAACTTTTTCCAATCTTACAACTCATATTCAATAAAATATAGAAGCATATATATGCCAGAGCAATTAGGAAAGATAAATAAAATAAAAAAAAAAAAAAAACAGGAAGAGAAGAAGTTAAATTATTACTGTTTAAGATGATACAATCCTATACTTAGATGATCCCAAATCCTCCAACAGAAAACTACTAGAGCTAATAAAAAAAAATTTCACCAAAGAACAGTATACAAAATCAACATACAAAAATCAATGTTTCCCACTCTAATAATTAGTCCAACTAAAAAGAAATCAGGAAAACAATCCCATTTACAATAACCTCCCTCCCCCCCAAAAAATGAAGCAAAATAAATAAATAAATAAAGTAATAAATTTAACAAAGTAGGTGAAAGATCTATACAATGAAAAAAACACTGAAGAAAGAAGTTGAAGACTAGAAGATGAAAAGCCTGCCCATGTTCACAGATAGGCAGAACTAATATTCTTAAAATGGTTATATTACTAAAAGCAATATATAGATTCAATGCAGTACCCATGAAAATACAAATGACTTTCCTTACAGAACTGAAAGTTTTTAAAAGTTCCAAAGTAAATTTGGAAGAAAAAAGACCCAAAATAGCCAGGACAATTCTAAGAAGAAAAATAAAAATGCTGGAAGTAGAACAACACCTGACTTTAAATTATACTACAGAAGTATTGTAACAAAAACTGCATGATACCGGGGTATAAAATAGACACATAGGCCAAGGGAACAGAACAGAAGACAAAAGACAAACTCACACAGGTAGTCATCTTATCCTTGACAAAAGTGCCAAAAATATACATTGAAGGAAAATTCTTTTTAACAAATGGTACTGGGGAAACTAGTTAGCCACATGTAGAAGAATGAAACAAGAACCTTATCTCTCACCCTGAACACAAGTCAACTCAAAATGGATCAATGACCTAGGAATTGTATCAGAAACTGAAACTTCAAGCAGAAAGTATAGGGTCAATGCAGCAATTATAGGCCTAGGCAACAACTTGCTCAATAAGATTCCACAAGTTCGGGAAATAATACCAACAATTAATAAATGGAGTAGTGTTAAATTAAAAAGCTTCTGCACAGCAAAGGAAAACATTAAAAATGTCAAGAGAAAACCTATTGAATGAAAAAAAAAATCTTTGCTATCTTTGCTAGCTACTTTTATAGCGTAGGATAAATAATCCAGAATATATAAACAACTCAAAAAACTTAACAGCAAAATCACAAATAACCCAATAATTAATTAGGCAAATACACTAAACAGACAATCCTCCAAAGAAGCAGTACAAAATACTGAACTGTGGGATGAGCCAAGTACAAGGTGAATTAATGAAAATAATTGATTTGAGGTGATGATATATATATATATATATATACTCAAGCACATATATATATTACATATATACATATATATATATATGTGGTTTCATATTTCTGAGAGGTAATTACTTTTTACAGAGCAATCTTTTACCTGTTGAGATAATTGAAATTAATGAGCTAAAAAGAATAATGATCCATATATATATATATATATATATTTTCCCCTTCCTATGTTCCCGGCCGGGAGGAATGACACTTAAGTTGTGAAATATTTTGAAGGACTCTTCTAAAATAATCACTTTTATCCTCATCAATAAGAAAGTACCACACTACATATTCCCTTGTGGTAAAACATGAATCTCTGATAAAATAAAAACAATAGAATAGAAAAGAGGCAATCCTGAACTAATTGGTGGGCCGCTTGTAATTTCTCTTTAGATAGGGGCCACTGAGGGACCCACACTGGCTTATCAGAAAGCCATGGTATTTTCAAAATTATTTTCTCAGTGGCCCCGAAAAAAAATATCTTTTTCCTTTATGACAATGATTACTTTTAGGGTTAAGATTACTCTGTACTTTTTTGATAATGAGTTCTTTTATGGTTAAGATTACCCTGTAGGTTTTCACATTTAACATCTGCAGGCTTGGTTGCAAGGTGTACTCCCATTTGTTGCAAAATATCTCTTCCCCATAAAGTAACCGGTAGATTAGGTAAAACATAAGGCTGAAATGTTCCTTTATGGCCTTCATCATCCTCCCATTTTAAAATTACTGCACTTTTATCTGGGAGGTTATTATATATCCCAAGCCTCTTAAACTGGTTGAAGCTTTTTGCAGAGGCCAGTGCTTGGGCCATTGGCGTAAATTAATAATGGAAGAGTCAGCTCCAGTATCTATTAATCCCTCCATTTCTATTCCTTGGATTTTTATTTTACACATAGGCCTCCTTGAACAGTCTCGAACCCAGCAAGCCATGGGACTTGAGTCAGTGGAACAAAATCCTCTATTGTTCCCTTCTTGAGCATACCCATTTTAAATGAATTATGTAAATTAGGAAGGAGAAGCAACTGAGCAATTTTATCTCCTTGATTAACAGAACTTACACTTTGGGGTGAGCTAAGCATTATTTTTATTTCCCCTTTGTAGTCTGAGTTTATTACACCTGGGGTCATTTGCATAGTCCTAATAAGCTTTTAGGACTATGCCCGATAATAAGTCCTACAGTCCCTGAGGGAAGAGGTCCCCTGACTCCTGTGGGAATCAGTTGAACCCCCATTTCAGGTGTTAACACTATTCGGGCGGTGGAACAGAGGTCTAATCCTGCATTTCCTCTTGTTCCTCTGGCGAGGGAGTGGATGGGTAGTAGGGATTGTGTCGGGGAAGCATCTCAGTGGATGCTTGAGGATACTCCTTCTGTAATGCCCGTACATTTGTGGGCCCCGGGGTACTGGGCCCCGTGCCCCGTTTTTTGAATTCCTGAACAAAGGATTTCCATGGATGTCAAATTTTGAATAGCATTTATTGGCCCAATGATTTCCCTTTTTACATCTGGGGCAGCGGCCTGGGGCACGGTATGAGCTTGATCTTATTTCTCTTTTGGGATTTTGCCTAGAATTGCCTGATTGATTATGATAATTTTGCCTGGAATATCCTGATTGATTATAATGTCTACGTTTAGCCTTTGTGAAATTTCGAGAGGAAGCACCTCTCATTGAGGCTGCAATCACATTTCCTGTGACAAAGGCGCCATTTATATCTTTACATAGTTGTATATATACGGAAAGATCCTTTTTAGTTCTCCATGGCCTGATGGCTGCTTGGCACCATTTATTTGCATTTTCATAAGCTAATTGAACAACTAATGGCATAGCTTGGTCAACATCTGCAAAACACATTACCTGCAGTTCTCAAAAGTCGATCAGCAAAGTCGGCATACGGCTCATTAGGTCCTTGAATCACTTTTGACAAGCTACCTTGTAGATCCCCAGGTCCTTGTACAGTTTTCCATGCCTCTAAGGCAGCTGCATTTATTTGAGCATATATATTTGGGTCATAATCTGTTTGAGCCTGTAAGTCTGCGAATTGCCCTTCTCCTGTGAGCATGTCTATATTATAGTTTTCAAACCCTGCAGTCGCGTTTCTTTTAGCCGTTTCTATACAAAGTTCTTGGAATTGCGATCGCCAAACCAAGAATTGCCCCCCGCTTAATGTTGCTTTACATAGACTTTTCCAGTCTGAGGGGGTTAAGCTAAAGGTGTTAAGGGACTCCAGCATACTCAACGTGAAAGGAGCTTGGGGCCCATAAGTCATCACTGCCTCTTTGAGATTTTTTATTGTTTTGAAATCTATTGACTGATGGACACTTTGTCCATTTTTCTTTTCAAATGCTGGCGGTTCCCAATGTATCTGTGAGTTGTCCTCGAGAGCGCATAAGCGATCAGAAAGACTTTTTATTTCTGTTTCTAGGGTATGCAAATGCCTAGTAATACCCTTCATATTTTCTGTAATGGATTCCACCCATGGGGGAGTAGAGGACACAAGTGACTCCTTTGCCTGACGGACCTTTTTCTCGGTCTTTTTTAATTTCTTTTTCCTCATTTTCTCAGGATCACTTTTACTAGATTCCTCACCACTGCTAATTTCACTGACAGCAATATCCTGAGGCCCAGGTTCCAGTGAGAGCAAGTATCCTTCAGCTTTCGCCAATAACTCCCGAATAGCTTTAATAGCTTGGATTTTTGTCATTTTTGGGTCTCTTCTAATACTCTCTTTACTGGTCTCAGTTGGCCCAGTGGAATCTACACTTTTTTGATCACTTTCATTTTTGTCTATACAATAGTAGAATATATTACTCCTGTTCTGCTTTATAAGAGACTAGTTTTTGATATAATAAATTATAAATGATCACATAAAATTTCCTAAAATTTAATGCTCTTCCTGGAGGATTTTAAAATATTAAAGCCACATCCAAGAACATATTAATGCATGACAGTTTTCTATGTATTATCTTATTAAGACAAGATAAAATTAAGATGGCTGAATATAGGTTATATTCTTTCCCACCTAACAGTTTTCCCTTAGTCCCTTATTTCAATAGTATTAGTGCTGGTATCCATCAAGTGTAGTTATTTTTGCACATATTTTATGTTCAAATAGATGTTCACTATCTAGCACATCTTCTGCATTTTAACATTACATGTATTTTGGACAACACTAATTCTATGTTTCTGACGACCATATACTGGATTATAAAACTATCAGTATTTCAAGGAAATTTTTGCATTGAAAAAATGGAGTTTTTAAAAGGAAGCATTTAAAACATTTCTTTTTTCTTTTTCTTTCTTTCTTCCTTTTTTTTTTCTCCCTGCTTGGTGTTTGGTTCATTTCATTTTGTCTTGCCTTTTTTATTGTTTTACTTTTGTTTGAAAATAGGAAGTGATTTCCTGACAAGGGGTAGATCGACTAAAAGGGCAAACTTGTTGAATTTAACATCACCAACATTATAATTTTAAGTGAGTTTTCAAATGCAAACAATTCCTTTTAATTACAATGTTTGGATAGAAGTCTTGTTTTGTACATGGCTCATTCTGCACCAGTGAACCAGTTTCCACCCTGTGGACTCACATCTCTACATTTTTCATGGTTGTCCTATTACCTGACTTATTTGCGGGTGTAATCTAACAGAGTCAGTAGGGTGAATTACGAGCAGCAGCTTAAAATAAACATTTACTCCTAAGAAATTATTTCCATATCACTCTTGGTTTTCTGGTTGGCCTTTAAAAGGGAAACCCTGCCCCTCTTTTCCCATAATCACCTGTGCTTCATTTGAAATAACAAAGAATCTCACACTTTGGCCCCTCTCTTGTGAGTGTGCCACGCTCTGTGCTATGATTTATGACCTGAGCATCTGACACTCCATGCACTAACAAGATGGCCCGCTGCGTTTGAAAATATATCCCTCAAATGAAAGCAAACACACTCTTCTGATAGAAAGCCTTGTCAGCACACAAGGAGTCCAACACATACATACACGTTCTGAGTTGTGTTCTTTTCTTTAAGGTTGCTTTTAAGAACGATTGAAATAGGTGAAGCTCCAGGATGGAGAGGATTTCAAATGCTAGACCAGAGCTCCTGAGGAATCCTATCGCTGAGGAAAAGGCGCAGGGATACTTGGCAGCAGATCAACGCGGTTTCCACTAGTACATGACAGGGACTCATTAAGGCCTTGCTGTTGCCTGTAAGCTGGTTTCACTACCATCAACTACGAGGCCAGAATGCCTGGTTCCAGATGCGCTCACCAATTGACCGTAAAATTGCTGTGCTGTTTCTGGCCAGGGCTGAGGTTTTAAAAGCTCCCCTCCCCCACCCCTCAACACCCTAACCCCCAATTCCCTCTGAAAAGCTGCTCATTATTCTTCCTTTGCCCCCTGATCTAAGCAAAAGAAATACTTCTGGAATCAATTAGAAATGTCTGCCCTTGATGAGGTTTGCACGTGAGTTTGGAGTTGTGCAGCTCTGATAGTGGCAGCCAACAGCTGCATTTTCAGGTGGTTAAATCTAAGGAGGAATTTTCCAGGGTTTATTTACCATCATAAAATTCTTTTAAAATAGGCAAAACATGTCGGGAGACCGTCTCATAGGCCTTTGAAAGTGAGGTTAAATTTAGATTGTGTATTTATTTTGTCCACAAGAAGCAAAGTGAAGCTGTCTTTGATTGGAGGATCTTTCCTTTGCCTTGATAGGTTGTGTCCAATGGTTATAAATACTGGAAAAAGGGTTCCCCTGGATGTAGGTTAATGGTTAAAAAAAAAAAAAAATTTCTTTAGTCCTGTTAATTGCTTGACAAAGAAAGATAGTCAATGTTAACAGAAATCAGAACACATTTTCTGAAAAAATAATGTGAATTAACAGATGGCTTATTTATTTGCAGATGTTTATGTATATGCTGTTTAGTCTTTAACTTGCCAGTATTACCCAACTGAAATAGTGCTATATAACAATATATACTCCATGTGATTCATAGTGCATCTTAGTATTAACATTTGTATTATAGCATTTTCCCAATGATTCATGTAAGTTAAGCATCTTTAAAGATTACCCAGTGAATGTTTGCCCACTATCTTTCTCTCTCATGTGTGTGTGTGTGTGTGTGTGTGTGTGTGTATGATATTTAATTTAAAAATTACTAGAATTTTTTTTTTCTTTTCAAGTATGTCTGTTTGGCAAGTTCCATGGCTTTTTTCTTTCTTCTAGTATGTGACATGCTTCCTGTAGCTCTGTTTTGTTTCTCCTGCTTTCTAAAATATAGGCACAATTTCAAGTGTACATTTTTATCACTAAGCTTACATTCATGCCTTTAATAAATACTATTAACCTGCCCCTTGCCATCAACTACTCAATGAAGTTTTAGGTCCCAGAATTACCTCTTATTTCTATAGTCAAATTGAAATTTTAATCACCTGTTATTTTCTACTAAAGTGTTGCAATTTCTGCCCACATATGCCAGGAGTTGAATAAGAAGAATTTTTCCTTTGTTCCTCTAGTATTATCTGTGTATTTAAAGACATCAAAGACATGTTTGAATTTGAGTTCTTATGAGGATCCTTTTTTCTTGTGTAGCTATTTGCCTATAGTAAGATAACAGATTGTAACGTGGATTGAGTTTAACTGTGTTACCAGTTAAGTGTACCTAAAATTTCATTATTGCCAGGGAATAATCTTAAGTAGGTTGAAAAATTCAGTTACTTAGGATACTCAATGTCCAAAGCATGACACAATGAGATAAAGTTGGCTAAAAGTCATGTTTTGCCTAAAAACTCCCTGAGTAAATTAACACATACCAACAGCATCCAGAACAAAAAGAAATAAGGCTGAACAATCTTTAATTACCATCTTTCAAAAATAATGCCTAGTTTATTTTTCTTAATGTCCTCCATGTGCTCAGCATGTCATTGATGAGACAAACTTCCTTCTATTAAGAAAAATGAAAAACTGCTATACACAGTCTTTATCTGTATTCTAGAGTTTACTTCACTGTGATTATTACAGAAAGCAGAAGTCAACTAATTTTTTCATTCCTTCTGTCTGAGATGAAGCATCCTGCCTGCCAGCTTTTTCTAAGTGTAGTCAGATTTTAGAGTGAAATCTGTTTAGTTTTAAATATATTGATAGTTGAAACATTCTCTGTTGAGGGGGTGGAAAATCTCTTTCTTACTCTCAAATATGAGGGTTTGTTCTGCAGGTGAGACTGGAACCTCTCTAATAACTACTCGAACATAAAATCTCAGAAAAAAAGCAGCTGGCTGGTGGAGAATTACTGCTTGAAACTATCACTGCCACTCATAAATTTCCTCTTTAAATAGTTTCCTCTTCTGTACAAGTTGACATAATCTGAGGGAGTTGGGAGATACACAAATTGAAAGCTAATATGGATTTTCTACCCAGTTTGTAATGTCTTTTATGTTGACTGCATTTTACATATTGTTATGGTTTGGATGTGATGTGTCCTCCAAAAGCTCATGTGTGAGAAAATACAAGAAGGTTTGGAGGAGAAATGATTTGGTTATAGTCTTAACCTAATTGGTGAATTAATGCCTGGTGGGATTAACTGAGTGGTAACTGAAGTGGTGGGGTGTGGCTGAAGGAGGTGGGAATTGGGGCATGGCTTTGGGGTATATATTTGTATCTGGCAAGTGGAGTCTCTCTCTGATTCTTTTTTTTAAAAATTAATTAATTAATTAAATGTAATTTGTTATACATGCTTTTAGAGTGCAATTCCTTTCATATTACATATAAAGAGCACAGTTTTCCAAGTCATTGGTTTTACTAAGTACATGTATAAAAACTCAAATGGTGTGAAAACACTTTGTGAAAATACTTTGTGTAAATCTCTCTGCTTCTTGATCACCATGTGAGCTGCTTCCCTCTGCCACATTACTCTTCCATGATATTTTGCCTCACCTAGAGTCCTGAGGAATGGAGACAGCCTTCTATGTACTAAGAACTCTGCAACCATGAGCCCCGAAATAAACTTTTCCTCCTTTAAGATTGTTGTGGTCAGATCTTTTAGTCACAGCAGCAAAAAAGCTGACTAAAACACATTGTTGAATTTTCTACCAAAATTCAATAGTGATAAATAATTTTCTGGGTCCAAGAACATAGCAAATCAAGGTATTATTTGTTCTAAGTTGTGTTTCTCTACACACTTTCAACAAGCCAGTTTCTGACTGGCTTGGCCCAGCCTTGAACAAGTATTTTGTGAGATGGAGAAAGAACTGGAATCAGATTCCAGGGCCGTGGCTGTTATGAATTACCACTGTGAGGAAAGTCACTCAATTCTCATTTCATCATCTGTGCAGTCAAAGGGATGAGGTAACTTTCTAATGTTACTTCAGTCTTTAATATTTCATACTAAATGTGTGATTTTTAAAAAGATTAAATAGTTATTATTGGTTACCATTTATATAATTATCTCACTGAGAATGGGATTCTAAGGAGTTTGTGAGCAATGAGGATAGAAACAGGGTCTATGAAATTTTTCAGTATATGAGCACATGAAAGACAAAGCTGACACAATAGTGATTTTAATTGTGCCTTGTATGAGTTTAACTATACTGACTGGTATACCAGCACTATACTCTCTCAACCTACAAAGTCAGTCAAAATAAATGAATTATCAAAATAGATTTTAAAAGTTTGCTTGCTGTAAATCCATCTTTCAGACAAGCTCCTTTATAGGCAATGATGTGACTAATAGGGGCCCCAGTTCTGTGGAAATGAATTCAGATTATTAGAGGAGCCAGAAACAAATGTACGATTAGGAGAATACTGGATATTAAAACACAAAGCTAATATCTTTAATATAAAAGACAACAAGCCTGTAAGAGGGCTCTCTGAGAATCCTTGTGCCAAGAACTGATGATAGCTCTGCATAAAGAACATTCAGTAAGATTAAGTTATTATCCATGTCCCTACAGTAAACGCAGTGCCAGAGGCATATGTTCCTTTTATTTTTCCCCCATAAAGTTATACATATAAATCATGGAGGTGTCACTCACAGAAAGAAATCTCAATGTGAGACACATTAGTGGTTTATAATAAGCATGTGGAAGTGTTTAATCAAAGTGCATTAGGCAGATAATTTTAAAGAACTTTGAGATTTGCAATTCCACTTTTTATTAGTGATACTGTGTGGAAATCACAGTGCAAAACTTGTTTTGTTGTTGTTGTTATTTACATTGCTAAATGTTCTTCAGATGGTTGCTGAAGGCTACAGATGATTTTGCATGTGATTTCTGTTTGCTGTTAACCCATCCCTGCCCTCTAACTAAAATGGTGAAGTAATTGTGTAATGGTACTTTTATCTTGAGTTTTTTTTTCCATTATCCTATGGAAAATTTTTAGGGGTGATGTTTTCTTTTACTTATACTGAACTCTAGTAAAAATGATCCTTAACAAATAAACACTCTCTACAAATATTCCTTTGTATCTTCTGGTTTGAAACAGCCAATACAAAAGGAATAAAGTCAAAGTTTTATGGCAGAATAGTACAAATTTGAGAAGTGCTATTCTTCAAAAGCCATAGGGCCTATTCCAAGGTACTTCATTTTATCTAAGTTTTCTATTCTTTTTACCCTTTTCATACAACCTTCTTTCATTTGATCCTCAATTACTCTTTTCTAACAGTGACATAATTCCTAGGTTTTCTTTAGCTATGAATACCAAAACACTTTCTTTGATTATTCAGTGCAATTTCACTTGCTTATCTCTGGCAGGATAATTCTAAGCAGCCTTTGTTTAGCTTTCATACTCTGAAGATGTATGTTGATGGGAGATTCTTCCAACAGAGAGGATATAGATGAATGAGTTCAGGTATCCATGAAGCAGGTCATTAGAACATAGGCCCTTAGAGTACAGGGACTGTGAAGTGCTAAACTGTACTCCGTTGACTCACAGGTCAAGGTGGCTTCTATGTTCATCCCACTTCTGATAAAACATTATGTTAGTACAGTGACATCATGAGTAGGAAAGGTACCCTAGAAGAACAAAAGTCAGAAAGAGAAATAATGTATCTCAGGGAAACGTTTCTGGAACAAGAGCTACCAGAGAAGTTTATTTTTTAAGAGTAAAGGCGAGACAGTTATAAGTAGTTACTTTTGATATAAAGATTGTTTAATTCCCATTAACATTCTCCATCTTGTGTCAAAGCATTGCAGTAACAGAGTTTAGTTTTGTTGTCTACTAGTCAGCTGATTTTAGTTTCAAATAAACTCAGGAATCACAAATAATTTCAATCCTTGATTGATTTTGTTTGACCTGCATAGAACTAATTGTGTTTCATTTAAAATTTGATGTTGATAAAATGGTTAAATCAAAAGACTTTAAGAATCTAAGTAAATGGTTTCTCTTGAAAATTTCAAAAGTCAATTGCATCTGATTTGTCAAAGACAACAATCCTGTTAATCTTTCCCACCAATGTCAACTGTTGGGAACTGTCACCTGATCATTTTGCTGTGCAGTCTAGGAAGAAATTTGTACAATTGACAGAAAAAAATCCATGCAAATCAGAATAAATTGTGTTATTTATTAACACAGTTACAAGTGATATACAAAAGGAATTGGAAAAGTAACCTTGTTTTCTTTCTTTTGCAACTCTCTCTACCTATAATTTTTGCCTGAGTGTAAATTATTCCTAACTTTAATACAATACTTAGTTAATGAATGTCTTAAGACTATGAAAATATTTTCTATTCATAAAAAAGGCCATATTTCCATTGCATTATGTTATCATTATAGTTTATATATTATTATATATTATATCATTATATTATATTAATAATATTAAATATTTAATATTAAATTAATATTAAATTAATATTAAATAATATTAATTAATTAAATATTAATTAATATTAAAATTTAATATTAAATATTTAATATTAAATGTTTTAAAAATATCTGGCTACCCTGAGCCTGCATTCCCTCAGGTCATCACTGAGTTGGGGCTGAGGGGCTGTTTTGAGTAGAGGAATCATCTTGTAGGCAAAATATTTATCTCTTCCAGGCCATAAAACACTGAACTGGACAGGCAAATAGAGGTGACAGAAAAGATTATATATCCCTATTCTTTTAAGACATAGAAGAAAATGACCAGATTTCCTACCATAGTTTAAAGAAGCATGTTTAAAAGAATAAATGGAGAGATATGCTGCTTTGTCAGCTTTCATCGGCTGTGCTATTTTAGATTGAGGAGAAATCTAATCATTTATTTTGGCACTTTCATTTTGCATATGTGCACTACATCGAACAGATTGAGTGATTGTTACAGAGTAACCTGGACAGTGAAGACCCAGGACATAGAGCTTGACCTTGACAGCCTCAGTCTTTGTTGTATATGAAGAAAATGTGTCAGGAAATACACATATAAAAAATGTTAACATTGGAATCCTCTGCAGACAGTTGAAAGTCAGGGGACAGAGATGGAAGAGAAGTTTTCACAGAAACTTTGGAAGTTTGTTTCATATGAATGCACTGCCTTTTTTGTTGCTTAACCAAAAAAAAAAAAAAAAAAAAAAAAAAAAAGAAATAACAAAGAAAAAAGTAGGACCCATATGGACAGCCAAAAGAGTAAATTTTCTGTGAGTACATAAGAAACAAATATATCAAACATGTCAATTTGCATATGTGAAATAATTATTTGAAAACATTCTGTTAATTTAATCAAGCAAATCTAATTTTCAATATAATAATTATGAAGTATGGTTCAATTAAGACAACTTGGTCTTGTACTTATAATCAGTAGTAAAATTTTTCCAGTCATCTGCTGAATATTGTCAATTCAATTTTTGAACTTTAACCCTTCAATAACTTTTTAAAATTAGCATCCTGACTAAAGTCAAATTGTTGAATTTTTCTGAGTATAATTTATTTTTGTTACTGTATTATGTTTTACATAATGGCTAAATGAAGGAAGATGAACATGTGTCCTGTTTTATAACTGAACCCTAAGCCAAAAACACTTGAAACACTGTTGTTTAAATGTTGGAAATAGGTGTTATGAAGAAATGAGTATACAAAGCCCAAGTTATTTACTAAATAAAGTACTTGGGACCTAGACCAAATAATGCTATTATCTCTTTCCCAATGGAATTTGAATGATTACATCTGTCTTGGCAAAAGTGGTTTGGTTTATCTTAATGTAGAATCCATGTAATGCTTATATTACATTGTTTACATTGCTGATTGAAAGCTAATACACAGTATATGCCATTCTGAGATGCTTGTTTCCAGCCTGAAAAGTATAGCTTTTCTATGGCAAAAAATACTATCATTTGGTTCCAAAACTTACCTAAATTTGAGGCATTTTTAAATGTGTATTAAAAAATCAATATTATTCTTCCTATTAGCAACAAAGTATACTTAAGTGACCATCTATTTTATTTCAAAAAAAATGTTAAGCTGTATTTAACAATAATTGTATTAACATATTCAATAGAATTAGCATACATTGAATAGAACAGAATTAGCAAACATTGATGCTTTATGAGTACTTTACTTGGATTTTGTAGACCCACCATCACTCACATACTCAAAAGGTATTAAATGTTAACTTTGTGATGAAATTATTAGCAGAGTGGTTAAGAATAATCCCATCAGCAGATGAATGGATAGGGAAACTTTGGTATATATACATAATGGAACACTATTCAGCACCAAAAGAGAATAAAATCATGGCTTTTGCAGGTAAATGGATGGAGTTGGAGAAAATAATGCTAAGTAAAGTTAGCCAATCCCAAAAAACCAAAGATCCAGTGATCTCTTTGTTATGAAGATACTGACTTATAAAGGCAAGGGAGGGGGGAAGAGAGAAATGAAGACACTTTAAATAGAACAAAGAGGGGAGGGAAGGGGAGGGGGCAATGGGATAGGAATAATGGTAGAATGAGTTAGACATCATTATCCTAAGTACAAGTATGAAGACACAATTGTTGTGAAAATACTTTATGTAAAGCCAGCAACTTGAAAAATTGTGCTCTTTATATGTAATATGAAGTAAATTGCTAGCATGTATAACAAATTAGAATAAAAATAAATTTTAAAAAAAGAATAAAATGTCTGGACTTACATGAATTTGGTTTGGGTCCTAGTTTTGATATTTACCAGATGTGTAAGTATTGGTAAGTAACTTTGCAATCTTTCTGGAGATAATCATTAATACGAAGTTAATGGAATATTGTTTTAAAAATCCTTAGAGTACATGGTAAATATTAAAACTTTCTGCATGCTGCATGACAGTAAATATGATATGGTAAAAACTTTGAACAACTTCTGATTGTTGATGATGACGGAAGCAACAATAAGCACATCATCAGTACCAAGTAGTGAGAGAAATATTGGGGGAAAAGAATAAATTAGACATTATCCCAGTCTTTAAAAAGTTCTTATCATAGCAGAGTTTAACAAATGCAATGTTAAAGTGATACTTAGCATGGTTTGAGAGAAAATAGAAAAGTAAGTAATTTTGCAGTAGTATGTGATAGGAGTTCCTGAGGCTGTGGAGGTTCTCCTAGCTTCCTTCTCAACTGAAGGGCATGAGAGAAGGCATCCAGACCAAGGAACCCTAGCTAAGGCTAGGAAGTGAGAAATTCCCATGTTGAGGAATTGAGGATCCTTCCTTAGGGCTGAAGTGTTGAGAGTGGAAGAATGGCAAGAAAAATGGTGTGTATACTTAAGGAATATACAAGAGGAGTTTGGGACTTTATCTTCAAGGCTATCATGGCACTGTAATTTTTTTGGGTTATTGAAATTGAAGTTATAATTAAACCCAAGGGACATTCTACCATGGGCTACATGATCAGCCCTTTTTGTTTTTTATTTTGAGACAGAATCTTGCTAAGTAGCCCAAACTGGCCTTGAACTTGAGATTCTCCTGCCTCAGCTTCCCAAGTGAATAGCTGCAATTACAGTTATGTACCATCCCAGATGCTGTTGATTAAGTTTAAGCATTAGAGACATTTTATTAGAGTTGAATTTTAGCATAATCACTGGAATGGGTAAGAGTCAGGGAAACATTAGGAATCTCTTGAGGTATTCTGGTAAGATGTGACAGTGGCATAAACTAGTATTGTCACTGTGAGTACAGACACATAGGGTCAGGAAACTGAAAGATATAGGATGATTTAACTCATTCTTTTTATCTCAAGAAAATGATGATCTTACCAAGGATAAAAAAACAATAGAAGTAAAATAATAAGGCAACTAATAATTCAGATAAAATGTTGATAGGTGCCTTGTTTAAGTTTAAAGATATATTTATTCTTTGAAAAAAATAACATTCAGGTAGCCCTAACTTGTTTCAGAAGCAAATGTCTCTTCTAAAAAGCCAAGAAAATCTACATCCATATTTTTAACTTCAAATTATAAGATTGTTTTTCTTTTACTATGAAGATGAAATCTAGATCAGAAACTCTTGGTCCTGTTGCAAAATCAACTATGCCAGGGTTGTGTTAGCTTTATGGAAAAAGACTTGAACTCCATAAGAAATGTGTACACAAATGTACACACATATGTTTATGAAATTTATGCATCCTAAAATATTATTGAATGACTAACAGGTGACATAAACTGTAATAGCTGCATTGGTATATGTTTTTAAACATATTTATATTATTCTAAGTGGGTAACAAAGAATTGTTTTGATTTATTCTCCACTTTGGAATTGTATCTTTTTAATGTTTTTTAGTGGGTTATAGTTATACATAACATTGAGGCTCATTTTGACATTATCATACATGCATGGTATATAATTTGCTCCACTTCAGTCCCCCGTACTTCCCTTTTCCCTCCCCTCTTTCCTTCCCCTGGAATTATATCTTTTAAATTTGTATCAACCACAGTGACAGGTAAGTTTTCTATTTTTAATTGCTCACATCCACAAAAACAAAATCATAGCCAGTGTCTTCCAGTGAGTTCTATGAATTGCTAAAGAAAAAAAGTACGTTTTGAAATGTCTTTTTTAGTTATGTGCATAAGTGAGTACACATGTCAAATTTTATGTTATGTTTGTTTAAGATGTACCACCAAAAGGGCAAGTTTTATCACTTATTTCAGCCAATGTAATAAATGGATAGGTCAGATCCCTTTCACATCCAGAATCATTTTTGAAGGTAAACACTAGCATCACCATATGAAGCTTTGTGGCCAATATCATAGCAAAATGTAAGCTGAAACCATGAGGCTATTGTCATATTCAACCATATACAGGTAAAACTAAAACAGCAGCAAGGCAGAGCAAGCAGGCTAAAGACAGGCTGTGTATGTGATTCAGAATTTTCTTTTGCTATTGTAATTTGAGCTTTTGAATTGTATTTTTTTTTTACTTCTTGATGTTAAATCCTGAAAGACTAAGATAACCTGAATGCCAAAAAGTAAACCTGTATCTACTAAAAATTCTTTTAATGATTTTCCCAATCTCTTTCTTTCTAAAATTTTTAGTCCCAAGATTTCAGACTGTCTGCTTTACATTTCATATTACTTAGGGGTATGCTGGCATTAGGATGGGAAATTCATTAAATATCTGACATAATACAGTCTATAATTATTATAATATGATATCAAAATCTTCATTTTAAATGAAATAAGGGCACATAATAAAGTCAGATCTTATTGACAGAAAAAAGATTTTCTATTAGAAGTATTAAGTAAAAACATCATCATTATCTATTATTAAAGGTACATAGTTATTAATAAATAGAAGTGATGGCTTTACAATGGAGAGTGGTAAGAAATACTATCACTCTAGTATGTGGTGCTCTCAGAGTCCTAACTAAATACCTTATACCTTTCAAGTTCCAATCATTACTATAGGAAAATGTAAAATTTCTTAAAGTATCTCATTTGTAAAAAGTACAATAATAATTTCACCCATTTGCCAGTAAATGGTTGGAGTTGGAGAATATCATGCTAAGTGAAATAAGCCAATCCCACAAAACCAAAGTCCAAATGTTTTCTCTAATATGTGGATGCTAATTCACAATAAGGTGGGGCACTAGTGAAAATAGCATTACCTTATATTAGGTAGAGGAAAGTGAAGGGAGGGGAGGGAGGTGAGGTGGGGATGGGAGAGATAGTGGAATAAAACAGACATTATTACTGTATGTATATATGTGACTACATGACCAATATGATTCTGCAACGTGTACACTTAGAAAAATGAGAAATTATATCCCATCTATGTATGATATATAACAGTGCATAAATGCATTCTACTGTCATGTATAACTAATTAAAACAAATTAATTTTTTTAAAAAAAGTACAATAATAGGTAGCATGTGAGATATAAAAACAAAGCCTTCATAAAAAGGACACTGATATTTATTAAATGTTTATTCCATCCTAAGTATGTTTATTTATTCCTCACTTTGCCTTTTAGTATTAATTGTTATCCACACTCTTAAAATGAGGAAATTGAGGCTCAGAGAGGTAATTATATCATCTAAGGTCATACAATTATAAAAGTATAATTCAGATCCATTTCTGTCTGTTTTTTTTTTCGCAACTACATTACACACCCATGTAAAAAATAAAAATCACAACTATGTAAATTATGATATTAGTACAGATGATGATTTGCTTTCTAAATATATACATTAGATATGATAAGCTACTTTCTTAAAAAGTCAGATCAGGACAATAAGGTCAAATGTCTTGATCATTAAATATTTCCATTCTGAGCATATTTATTGTTGAACCTAACTCAACCTTGAGAAAAAAATAATCTGATGAAGCTGAACATAAAGCTTTCCTGTCCACTGTGGCAAACCCAATTCTGACTAATGGCAGACAAGTGGGAAGGGTTGGAGGGCAGAGGAGGTTACCTCTGAAGTCAACAGCACTAGATTTTAAGGATGAATAAATTCTCTTTAAATGGAGGATGATTTGGACGGCTCATGCCTTCAGCGTAGACCTCTCTCTCCTTCCTCTTTCCCTCAGGTTTCCTAGGCAATGCCTGCAGATGGTTACTTGGGTCTTCCTGCCTACTCCTTCTCAACTGCTGGAGGCCTCTTTTCTGTCCAACCCTCAACTCATCTAGTGTTTTAGCTCATGATCCTATTGGTAGGTAGTCTCAACTCAGTCTATGTGTTCAGATGCTTTCTCAATGTCGCTGACAAAGTTTTATGACCCTGCTCTGCTATCTCATTTTTGAAATCCATATATATATATATATATGTGTGTGTGTGTGTGTGTGTGTCTGTGTGTCTGTGTGTGTATATGTATATATATATATATATATATACATATACATTTGTATATATATATGCTTATTCAATATCTGTGAGCTCACATATTGTCATGGAAATGATAGGTCTCTAACTGGAGATACAAATTCAGGAGAAATATATTTAAAGATGCATGAGAATTAGTAAGTATGGAGAGATAGGGTATATTTCCTTTTTTATCCTAACTACAAAATGCAAACAAAGCCATTTCAGCACCAACTCCTATTGCTTTTTTTTTGAATTTATGTATTTAAACCCAATTAAGCTGTTTTCCCCTCTTTGTTTCTCCTTCCCTTTTTGCCTGATTAGGCTATTTAATGATTAGTTAAAATTTAAACAATTTGTTTGAGAACTACCAGTTAGTATTTGCTTTTTAAAAAGTGCAGTCTAACCAATTTACATGTAAGAGAATGATGAGGTAATTTGGTGTCATTACCATTTGTTCAATTCTTATCAAGCATCTGGGATTCTGTTTCCTAAACCAAATTCCAATCAGTATCAGAGATCTAATAATTATAAACATTTAAAGGCAGTGTGATTAGGTGAAGTTGATTCATTATGTGTTCTACATACTTAATGAAAACTACAGTTCAGTTGGTAATGAGATTCACTCTATTGTTAAACAAATTCCCATTTATTCCCTCCTTTCTTCATTCATTTACAACTCAAGTAATAACTGACAAGCCTTCATAATGTCAGAGAGTTTTCCCTGTGTCCTCAAAATCTCAAATGCTATTTTAAACATTGAAAGCAAAGCAATAACCATCTAGTAGAAGAGATTGTATAAGTACCAATATTGATAGAAGTTGTTGAATATAGTGAGACAGTCCTTAGTGTGACATAGGTACTGAACAACAGCAGCAGCAGTGGAGATTCTATGAGAATATTCCTAGGAGGTAACTATCACAGGGTGATACATGAAGGACATCCCTGTTAAGGATGAATCTTTGAGTAAGAAAATCAAGCTGTTGTTGAAATACAGCTTTGTAAAAGGATTAAGTAGAGGAGGACCACTCCTAATTTTATTTTAAAAGGAAAGAAACAAGAGAAACAAGGCTTTACATTGAGGTTCAAGTCATAATCATAAAAAAAGCACATAATAATTAACTAATATATAATACAAGTTTATAAATAATATAAATGATTAAAGTAGAATATAATTAATAATAAGCATTAGTAGTATAATACATACTACTCTTCATTAATAATAGTTTTAAATATTTTATACTGTGTGTGTGATTGCCCTTATCTCTTACTCTTGTTTGGGTATGTAGCAGGATGTCTTGGGCACCTCTAAAGAGGCGATGTAAAATCTAAGAGTCATTGAACTTATATCTGGGTTATGATGACTATCCCATCTGTAACTTGGTCACAGTCTCATGCAGATATCCTACAACTTATAGTCTAAATTACTAATTTAACAGATATTACTATTGGCCAATTTTCAAAAATGAATTCAGCAATTGCCAGTATATAATTGATATATAATCAATAATTGATATCAATTTAGAAAAAAGACTTTAAAAAAATTCCACACTCATATTCACTCAACTTGGTTGCATTAAGGGAAATTTTATAGGGGGTTTTGCCTGAGGTATTTTTCTAAAGTATAAAGGGTTACAAACCTTACTAAATTTTATACCATTTCTACACAAGTATAGAAAGGTAAGGTATGTTAGCCATTCTCTAGATCTCTATGTAATACCTTTAATTTCTCTGTGGGAAGTCTGCTTCTGACATTCATCATGACAGTCAGTACGCCCCATTTTTCAGTAATAAAAATTCATCTCTTCCCTACAGTGTTACTAGTTAACAAAGCTTGGGGTAGCCTCTTTTTGAAATAAACTGGGGTGACCCACTTTGGCATTTTATTTGGGATTCAGATAGATAAAAGGATACAAATAACATCACACTGTCTCCGTAGATTATATACTGACAGATATTACCATTGGCCAATTATCCAAAATGAATGCAGAAATTGCTAGGATATAGAGATAAAATTAAAGTGTAGCTATCCTTACATAAATTAAATTGCAGGGATTATATGCCCATTAATGGCAGTTGTCCTTATATAACTCATTCATTGCAACCTACTTCAAATTTAAAAAAAAAATACATTAAAGCATTTCATTCTGATTTTCATTCTGTAAATAGTAATTACTATGATTTATGCAAACTTTGCCTTACTTACAACAGCTTTGGACAGTGGATTTTGACCCTGTAGATATTTTTTTGCAGGCTCCTCAGCAACAGGTTATCAACTAATAATCTATGATATTCCTCCTGTTGCCACCCCTCTCCCTGAGTCTTCTGTGGGCTTTATTCATGGCCAGCCTAATGGGTCATACTTAATGCTAGAAATATCTGTAGAAGAGGAGTGGTTTCCACATTTAAAATGCAGTAGTACAGTTGCTCTATTTTGGATCTAAAATGTCCCAAAGTCTCATGAGTTAAAACCTCTGGCTCCAGATGGGGGCACTATTGGGAGAGGATGGAACCTTAAGGAATTGGGGCCTCCTAGAAGGAAGCAAGGTCATTGGGGGCATTTCCTTGAGAAAGATATATAGAGCCTTGCCCTCCTTTTCTCTGTTTGCTTCCTGGCTGCCACAAGATGAGCAACATTGCTTCACCACAAGTTCAGACCTAATTCTGACTCACCACAAGCACAGAAACAATGGAGCAAGCGGATCAGTGACTGAAACCTCAGAAACTGCCATTTGGAAAAAAAAAAAAAAAAAAAACAAACAAACAAACAAAAAACAAACCCTTCCTCTTTATAAACTGATTATCTCAGGTATTTTGTCACAGTAATGGAAAGCTGATTAACAAAGCCACCTGGAGAAATTATAAAATGCTGATTCTAACACTGAAGACCTATAGACACAAACTTTCCCAGTGATTCCATTTTTTTAGCCAGGTATGAAAGGTATCTAGAGAACTGAGATTGCTCCCCACCTGCCAACAAATGCTCTACTCCCTTGTGCTGTTTAAGGTAGAAATGTCTTATTTTTCAGTTGAAATGATAAGACACTGTATAACTATTGATGAGTAAGATATGTAAATTGAAGGTAAAAGTGAAATGTTCCAGGATCAGAACCCTCTTTCTAGAAAAAGTTAAACTAGATAGCAGTTGCAAGAGGAGGTCAAAAGAGCAGGACAAGTACAATGACAATACCTGGAATAAATGCAGCTAATTGCACATACCTCTTCCCCTTTTTGCACATAGACACATCTTTAGGAATATTATCTATACTTCATTAATTTATTGTGAATTTGATTTAATTTTTGGAAAGCATAGAAGTGCTAGGTCTCCTGGTTCCTAAGCAGAGACTGCATTGAGATAATAGGAGACCTGCAGAGTTTTAGTCACCATATTTCAGGATGGTGGTGAGCTGAAAAATACTTTATTCAACAATAATCTGAAAGATTAAAATGCAATTATATTGTCCTCATCTATAATTAAAGTTAAATTCACTTACCCTTTTACTCTTTGTCTATAATAGGAATATGTAAAAATTCCCTTTTTCTTTTGAGGTGATGACAATGTTTTGGAACTTGAGATGCGGTGGTTGTATGGCTTTGTGAAGATACTAAACGCCCTTGAGTTGTGTACCTTAAAATGATTAATTTTATGTCATGTTAATTTCACCTCAATAAAAAAGATTAAACATAATATTACACAGAGGAAACATGAAATATCTGTGGTAAAATTTCTCTAGATAGTAAAAAAAAAATTATATTCACTTACTTTCGTACATCAAAGTGTTCATCAAGTGCTTTAGAAAGCTGTTTTCTCCACCTGAGATAAAGTTTTGTGACATAGTCCCTTCAGCCATCCTAAGTCACTGCTAAATTACAACCCCAGATCCTCTATTATGTCTGCCTTGGCGCCTTTAATCGCCTTCTTCGGTTAATTGCTGGGGCTGAGAATCCACTGGAGAAAAGTTTCCTCTTACAACTCAAAGTTGGGAAGGTGGAGCCCAGGTGGCTTGATTTATCTGCCCATGGTCAAAAGGGTTAGCAATCTGGTAGATGTTAGAAACAGCTGGCAGGACTCAACCCCTCCTTGCACTCAAAGACAGGTGGACAAAGACTGCTAAAGAGATTTTGCCTCTTGAAAGCTGCTGCTGCATTTTGTGAAGCTATTCCTATCAAGCATTAAGATTGTTCAGGGTTAGCAGGTGGGTTACAATTTGCTCTCCCATTTCCCCTGGCAGAATTATAAAGAGCTCTTCTCTGGGGAAATGCTACATATGTGTTGCAGGTAGTGGTGGATTTAATCAGCCTTTCCACCTGCCCCCTTTTCCAAAACCCTTCCCTCAGCTGGAATATCTCTAACAAGGCAGAAAGAAGGAGCTGAGTAGCTGGGGTGGATGTTATCAAGTGTCCCCTTCAGTTGTGCTAAGCCATCAGACATACCCCTGTTTTATGAGCAATCACTCCTTTTCTTATCTTCCTTTTAACTGACTTCCTCCCTTCCTGCTATGATTGGAATATTAATTACAAAATTATGAAATATTAATTACACAATTATGTTATTAGAATGTGATTTTAACCTAATATCTTCCTTCTTACACATGTACAGCATTAATATTTGGAAAATAATGCTGAATTTGGGAAGAGTGGTCATATTTAATGCAGACTGTGGTTGCAGTTAAACTTCTTCCTCCTTCAGAAACCCTTGCTCCTTATCTCATAGATTCAGAGCTGTGACATTTTGCTGCCCTCATAAAAGGACACAGTAATTTTTTTTTCAAGAAAACTTGTTGGCATATGACATTGTGATATACACAGTTACATATGTTTGGGTGCCCCCAGGGAGGACACTGGAATGTTTGACAATTCCACACGTGTTTTTAGATGTTGAAGTTCATGAACTTTAAAGGACCAGGTGTCAAAATGATTTTGTTTATGCGGTTTGGGAAAATTACTCTATAGTCTAAATGTAAATACAATCTAGTCCATCCTTTTGTTGAAATATATGTTGGGTCTGATAAACAATTACTTAATTGTTTTTTAATCATGTAAATGTTATAGCCAAAGACTTACTAGCAATTTATAAATTACAAATAATACACTTACGTTTCTCTATGATTCTTAATGCATATCAAAGCAGAGTAGCAGAATTACAAATACTTGATAAACATAACAGTTCATATCCTAAAACCTAAAGAATGTCATTAATACTGTTGATGACACACATTTAAATGAAAATTGAAAATTTCCTAAATCATTAACTGTGAATGCATAATTTCATAAAATATTTTTTATTCAACAGCCATCCTTCTATGTGAATCAGTAAGATTAATTTGGGAATTTCAAGTTAAAGAATAGTAAGTGGGTATGCTGAAAGTTAATGGTGTATTTTTTTTTTTTTTTTTTCCGTACTGAGTCAACCAACTTAATAGGAAAGAACGATGTCCGCCAGATTTAAAGAAAACAAATAAACCTTAAAATAGTATGACTGCCTTGATTCAGTTGGCACTGAGATTTTTCTAAATAAAGAAAAGAACTGGGTGGACCTATATTTGTGGTAAGAGCATACCCCAATGTGGGTGTGATACATTTCTTTTGCTGTCATAATTTGTGCCCTGAATTATTGTATGTGTTACAAGAGATGAGCTGCAGAATTTGCATATTTACTTTTTAAATAAATGCAGTGACATAATATATAGAAAGTATATGAGTAGTTGACTTAAACTCACATAGTAGATAACCATATAGCTTTACGTTATTGTATACTTTACAGGGCCCCAGTTCTCCCAGGTATTTTAGAGCAGATCTCTCTCATTTATTATGTGTTTTTTCATATGAGGACATATTAAAAAACTAAACTAATTTCTCTATGGATTAGTAAAACTGTTTGTAAATTTCTACCTTGGTGAGTGTGATATATTTAAAATAATATGAAGAACACTATTAAATTTTGGTAAGAAATCTGAATATTGTGAATTTCTACTAAAGTCACAATTGAAGACATAATAAGAACATGGATTGCTACTGTATTATCCAAGTTATGGATATGAAAGCAAAAATATATTTATCTACACATGCTATAATAAATCGTAATAGTAACTGGTACGCAGTGAACATTTCAAAGGTAGTTCTGGCCAGACACAAGTCATTTGGCAGTGGCCCTGCCTAGTATATATTTTCAGGGCTGTCTGCACAAAGATGCTGGCACGCTTACCATGATTTCTATTCCAGGTGATGGATTTCTATCCAAGTAAGTGAGTGACTAAATATTTTCCGGTGGAATCTAGGCACCATAAAATCACTGAAGCCAAAAAAAAAAAAAAAAAAAAAAAAAAAGTTGTCGACCTTTCTAAAAAAGCAATTATAATAGCTTCGCATACCACTATGACAGAAGAAATATTTCCACTTAGATCACTAAATAATGAAATGGGTTGAACCTAATTAGGAAAAAAAAAAAAAAGAGTAATATAAATGTGCTGCCAATACTCTTTTTATAAGCATGAATGACTGTCTTATTGAATTTTCATGCATTTCCAGAAAACTTCCTAATCATTAACAATAGCTGACTACATGGATTCCACACCCAATTCTATCAAAGAAATGAAATCCAATCTGGACCCACTGAAAATATATGCCATCATCACTTCAACTGATTTATTCTACACAAAACTAGTTAAGAAATGGAACACTTTACATTTGTTTATTTGTGTTACCCTAAGCAATTTAGAGATGAATAGCTCTTCCCAAGCCATACAAATGTGAGTCTCCCTTTGTGGCAGGTTGTTTAAATTTACAACATAAAACTAGCATTTCCACCTCCAATAAAATCCAAACAGACATTTAATTTTGGTGCATGACATTTCTGACTAAAATTGAGCCAGAAAAGGTTCTCGGACAGCTCTTATTGTTCATGAATTTGAACAAATTGGGGAATCTGTGAATTTATAGCTAGGTTTTGTTCCACCATTGTTTAAAATATAGCACACATGGAAAACACGCCATGGGTGTGTTGTAATTCAGCTTTAATGATGTAACACTTGGTTTCAGTCAATTGTTTGAGGGCTGCAAGTGACATTGGTTTTGAGCTTCAGACATTGCATGTAACTTAGCAATTATAGTAAGGCTTTCAATAATGGTTGTTGGCGGGATATCCGCAAGTGAAGTCATAGCAATTTTGAAAGAGAAAGCTAATAAAAATACACCTGCCTTGTAGTGGAAAGTGAGCCTTTAATATCTCTGCTTTGAAGTTGGGCAAAGCCTTTGGTATTAACTAACAGATATTATGATGAAGGAATAATCCACTGCCCTGGGGGAAAGCAAAGCATTGAAGTTCCAACAGATTGTTATTTTCTAATCAACTACATTTCAGTCACTTTGATATCACAAAAGAATAGAATTAAGTGACAATTTTTTTAATGCCCCAAAGATAGGACTTTTTGAAAACAAATCATTGTCATTCTAAACCAACAAGATACCATGTGCATAGCCCTTAAAATAAATGAGTAAGAACATGAATAAAACATTTTGATCACTTTTAATTGTCAATAACTTCAGAATGATTTGAATATAATCATTCATTACACATTCCAATATGGCATATCATAAGAGTTTTAAATTTGCTCTGTGAATCCTTCTTTTCCCTTTTGCCTCTTTTCTCTTGTGATTTAGAGTCATTTGTTAATAGTTCTTTGCATATAAATGATGAGAGGAAGATATAGGCATTTGTGAAACTTCCTTTTTTTATCTGCTGAAGCACTGATGCTCTAAGGGAAGCTCCTTTCTTTGGTAAATTTCTTTTCCTTAATACTTACTTGTGCTTACTTATATTCTATAGTGAGTTTTATGGAAAATTTAAGATATAAAATGCGTTATAAGTACTGCTATATCAATATCACTAGCAGAAGAGATGAATTCTTCAAAGAAAATAACTATTTAGTGCCAAACAATTAATTATTTTATCCGCTTCTCACAGATAATCATTGCAGTCATCTTGGGGACTATTGATTGTGATTTCTAGATTACTGTAAAATAATTTGCATAATCAATACTGTTCCAAGCACTTTAAATGTTGATGGCTTTCTTCTGTCATTTTCCTTACAGGCTAATGTTTGAATTCATGGCAGAAACTTTATTCTTTCTTCTGTTTTGTTTTTTCTTTTTAATCCAGTAGTGCATCTCTATAGAGTATCAAGTAATCCAAAGGGTATACATTAGCACTTGTCAAGGTTATATTTAACATCAACATGCTAAATGCACTGAAACTCACCACCAAGTTCAAAGGGAATTTAAGGATTCTAAATCCCTTGTTGATGTGGAAAAGAATCATCATCAAGTTATTTGTTTTGTTAAAAGGAAGTGACATTTTATTTTTTATTTGTAAAATAGACTTTAATGTTTCTTAGGCCAGAGAGAGTTTTCTAATTAACTTAGTCTATCAGTTAAGTTCGCTCTCATTAGGGCATACACACCAGAAGACTTTTTTAAGTCTAAGGAGTGGAGTTGTTTTCTCTGTAGAATTCCAGTGTGTAATTTGCATTTAACTTTGAAAGTGGATTGTGGTTGAGTCTTGACACCTGCTGGGATGAGTATCCATTTCAGGCTACAAAGTGGTCCTCTGAAATAAATATCAGCAAGCTTGTTAAATTTTGTCAGCTGTATCATCACATTAGTGCAGGATATTATGGTAAAGTAGAGTTGAGTTCAATTTTCTGCTTATATGTTTGGACTATAAGCTTTTCCTTCTAGTGTTCATGAAGGGTTTTTATTGCCAGAGATTGCAAATTAAGAAAAAAGGAAAAGCACTACAAAAAAGGAACTAACTCATTTGATTTTCATATACATCGAAAGCATCATCATGTTATATGGGATTTATAAATATTCCATAATGTAAAATATTTGTAATATCTGTCTGAGATCTCCTTGATTATAGGCTCCTTCATTTCCCCCTTTTAGTTTTTTGGGATTTATAAATAGCCGTCCAATTTTTAGGAGATGCTGCGGCTTTAAGGCGGTAAGCCTACTGCTGACGAGCCAAGTTTTACATTATGTATATGACATTAATGTGTAGGGTTTTAATTATATCATGTATCCCTCCCACAAACATAAAAAAAAGTGCATTAAAGATAAAGAAAAGCTAAAGGCATTTTGGAAAAATAATTTGTTAGCTGGAAAACAGCAACATTTTCATTTTGATGTTAACATAAGCCATTTTGGTAAATACTTTTTATTTGGGATAATAATAGATACTATGTATTAAGCACCTGCTAAGTACCAGGCACTCTTACAGAGCCCCTGCTTCATTTATGTTATTCCACTTCATATTAATTACCCCTGGAATTATACTGGTACAGTGAATCATGCCAGCATGTGTTCTTCCCAGAAAATATGTGTGCAGCTTATGAACATAAAAAGATTGGAAGGCTTCTGTACAAATTCAAATAGTTTGGATGTTATAATGTGAAGTAAAGGGAATGGTTAACATAAACCACCACACACAAACACACACACACAAAAAAAAATCTCAAAACTTTCTAGTAACTCAGATCCAGAAATGACAACACACATAATTGTTAAAAATAGTATCTTTTGTACATACAGATTGTAGTCTAAGTCATCAGTTCTATTTTTGATGTCGAAATTAGCAGAGAAGGATCACAGAGTTGGAATTCAATGTGTATCTTGTTCATTTTTGAACTTTGTTCCAGTTTTTCCTCTTCCTCCTAAGGTAAAGTTGATGTTTACCAACAGTTTCAATTGTGGGGTTCACAATTAAATTATAGGTCTAAGATTCTATATTCTTAGTTCTAATAGTAGTTTGATGCATGTATCGGTTTTAAAATACTGAAACAATTCAGCTTATCATTGGTGACAGCACTACCAATAATGTGTTGTTAAAAAGCAGTAGATTCAAAAATATTTAAGAAATAATTATATTAATATCTTGTAATATAATATACTGTATCAAAAATAAATAATATTTCAAACTATAAATTAGTGAGTTTTTCCTTTTGCTAGACCATAGGTTCCTTGAGCACAAATGTGTGTGGTTTTCAGTTTTCAATCCTCATATCTAAAACACAGTGCTGATCTTCATTAACTTTAGAGAGACACAGCTCTTCTCTCCAGCAAACAGCAGAGAAGAAATGTTTATTAATGTGGAACTCCCTCACCCTCTTAGCAAATACCAATCAGAATTCCCAGAGTTGGATTTGAATTCCAAACTATCACGTTCTGACACATACTCTTGACATCTCTCTTTTCCTTTCCAGAAAATGGGAAAATGTCATTGCATGTGAGAGTATTAAATATGATAGTGAACAGAATATAGGTACAATAGGTGCTAATAGCTGACACCTATATTGTCAATGGAGTTTATATGTTACCTGCATAAAAATGGCATCTCCTAGTTCCTTAGTTATTCCTTTCTGATATTTCAAATATAAGTATTTGAATTTTTTTTGTCATTTTAATTCTAAAAGTGAATATTTTCCATCAAGCAAGTATTTATTATTTACCTGTTCCAAAGCTACATACGGATAAATAGTCTCTTGACATGTCTTTAACACTTTCCAATTTAATCACAAAAAGTTTTCTCTTTGCATTATTAAATTTGAATTGGAGAAAATAATTACCTTTATTCCTGGATTTCAGAAGTTTTTAATCTTTTGTTTGTGCCAATGGCAATTTAATTCAATGGAAAAATTCAATAGGCATCAACTAGGGGTCAAGAATTATCTTAGGCTCTAAAGATATACCAACAACAATACAGATAAAAATAAAAACCCCTGGCAAGTTTATTTTCTAGAAGAGAAGTAATAAAGTGATATTAATAAAATGTATGGTATGCTACTCAGTGATAAGTCATATGTGAGGAACAACAAAATGAGGATTAAAAGCTGGGGCACAGGAGAGTAAGATCATTTAGGAAAATATCACATGTTCTCTGTGAACTTGAACAGATGCCTGAAAGACATAAGAGCCAGCGACACTGCTGTTGGGGGAACAGGAATTCAGGTAGAGGGAAGGATGTTTCCAAAGTAGGGCTGATTAGTGCAAGATTATCGACTTGTCTGGAAAAGATGGAAAGAACTAATGGAAGGGCAGAGGACTAGGAGATGGATCAGAGACATAGCACAGGGACCAGAATCTGTGTAGACTTGCTGACCAGTGTAAGGAAAATATCAGAAACTTGGAAATTTATGAGTTGGAGGAGTAATGTGAATTGACTGACTTTTCAATAGCTCAGCCTGCAACTTACCATTTTTTGTTATTGTTGTTCTTGTTTGGTTTTAAGTAATAATCTATATCCCTGGCCATTTTCAATTTATTTTGAGAGAGGGTCTCACTAAATTGTCCAGGCTGGCCTCAAACTTGTGATCCTCTTTGCCTCAGCCTCTTGAGCTGCTAGGATTACAGGCATGGGTCATGGAGCACAGCTGCAATTTATTTTTTTAAAAAGGAATATTGACGGGGCTGGGGTTGTGGCTCAGCGGCAGAGCGCTCACCTTGCACGTGTGCGGCCCGGGTTCGATCCTCAGCACCACATAAACATAAATGCATTGCATTGTGTACAACTAAAGTAAATAAATAAATATTAAAAAAGGAATATTGACTATTTTAAAATAAAAATATGAATTCCTCTTATCTGAAGCCCTCCACGGCTGCTTCTGGACATTAAGCATGGCTTAATAAAACTCTTTGTTAGATTACCTTTTGCTGGATTACTTTCTCAATTATCCCTGTTCTTCCCTTGTTTTTAAGAGTAATATTTTCATAGTTAATTCTGTTCCTAGGCCTCCAATCACAAGCTTCTTTCTTTAATTTACCTAAGTTGTTCATAACTTAAGAAATCAGCTTATCATGGTCTCATGGAATCCTCTCTCTCTCTTACTTCTCAACAATGCATACCCAAAGGTAGGTAACCTTTCTACTTCCTTCTGTTGTCATTTACATTTCCTATGCCATCTGCCATAATAGTCTCTTCTCTAATTTTCTTTTCTCATTAAACTCAGTTTGTTTTTGTTTTGTTTTGTTTCTTTTTTTTTGTGGTACCGGGGATTGAACTCAGGGGCACTCGACCACTGGGCCGCATCCCCAGCCCTTTTTTTTTTTTGTATTTTATTTAGAGACAGGGTTTCACTGAGTTGCTAAGTGCCTCGCCATTGCTGAGGCTAGCTTTGAACTCGCGATCCTCCTGCCTCAGCCTCCCAAAGTGCTAGGATTACAGGCATGCGCCACTGCGCCCGGATAAACTCAGTTTTTTAACTGTCTCATATTTATGGATGTACAGTCCTAAATCAGTGGCTGACACTGTAAGTGCTGAACAAATCATCATTGCCCTGTGAGTAAATGAAACTCCAGGAAGATTTCTCAGACTCAGCCTAGTCATTCTTAGCCTTGCTCCTTTCTGGCATCCAGGACCTAGTGCTCCTTTTGATAGCTGATATAGTCTTTCTAGCCCAGGGTTCTTGTCAACTCCAACACTGATTTCTTCTATCCTGATCACTAACCTCAAGCCTTTACAAACTTATGACTCTCCTACTAATTGCAAGTAGGAAAAAAAAAAGATAAAAATCAATAAATATAAAAGGAGATTTAGTAGATGAAGCCCAAACCATTCCTTTCATGAATAGCAAGTTGAGAACAACAGAGCAAAGTTCTGAGGCATATCCAAAATAGTTAGACGTATTCTTGAATTTACAGGCTCACTCCTTGCACAAAGGCTTTGCAATACAATGTGGGATTCGGATCTCTGCCTGTACAACATTACAAATACTGTATGTCATGAACTTTCAGCATTGATCAAGAACAATTTAAATAATTTACATTAAGACTACAAATGCCAAAATTCTTTTCTGTGGAAAGTTGCAAACTTTCCAGCAACTTAGAAAAGTTTTACTATCTTGGTCCTGAGTTGTTAGTTTTTGAAACCATTCCAAGGTATTTCCCAGAAGTGTGATCAGTTTAATGACTGAAGGCAGGGGCACTGCATCTCTGGTGACTCCTTTCTCACCACACCTTTTGTACATAGGAACCCATCCTCTGTGACTGCCTGACTTCTCAGAGGCTGGAGATACACAAAAAATAGATGGCATATGTTTGTCCCAAGTCAGTCATATATATTTTTGAAGTTAATGCTCATTCCATAGGAATGATCAGATTTTGGTCATGGGGGAGAAGGTCATTTCTTTAAGTGAAATCATTATGACCACATGTAAGAAATATGTGATAAAAATCAAGAATGAGTATTTCAGATGATTAGTGAGTTCATATAAGAGTAAGAGCTGGAATAAAAGCAATATTGATCATTCTCGGGGGTCCTTTACAGAACAGGTAGAATGTAGAGGGTCAGGCACAAAAGTAGAGAGGTCTGTGTGTTTTGTGTGGAGGAGAATCAGTATTCAGAGAAGAATACCTTCAAGAAAAGAAGCAATGTTTAATTTTCATTAATTAGCATTTTGCTAAGATACTCTTAAGAACTTTGTGTACAACCAGAGAAATGAAAAATTGTGCTCCACTTGTGTACTATGAATCGAAATGCATTCTGCTGTCATGTATGACAAATTAGAACAAATAAATAAATTAATTAGTTTTTTTAAAAGGTACTCTAAGAAATAGCTACTGCCTGCCATCCTTTCAGATTATCTTGCTCATTTGCCAGTTTCTATCAGTCATCCAATACAGCTAAATGTGTAAATGTAAACTTAGTGAATTTGGCATATAGATGCCTGGGCTCCATCTAGTGGTAATCACTGTAGGTTTCCACCATTTTCACAAAAAGTCTTTTTATTCAAGAGTCATAAATAGAATTTGCATCTTGAGCTTCATATTCTAAGTTTCATATTCTAAGAATGATTTATAAGGCTAAAAAGTTGTGTCCACCATTTTACTTTGTATTACTTCTAATGAGAATATTTTATATGTTGTTTTATAAAATTTGACAGTTGTTATGATGAATATTCATTTATATAGGTTTTTATTACTTTGTTTTCTTTATCTCTTTTTTTGCCATTATAGAGAACAGAAAAATTGCAGAACCACCAAGCTAAAATGTCATAAACTTAGTTACACCTCAAATATTTAACAAAAATAGGAAAACCATAACAAAGCCTGACACAGTGACACATGCTGATAGTCCCAGCTACTTAGGAAACTGAGGTAGGAGGATCATGAATTCAAAGCAAGCCTGGGTAACATAGAAAGACCCTGTCCCAAAACGAAAAAAGAAGTAAAGGAAAGAAAAGCACGATAACAAATAAAACAAATATGAGGCTAGAAAAAAATTGGATGAAAAATCTTAAATGAGTAGGTAATGTTGGGATTTGAGATGTAACAACATGTTTTCTATTTAAACATTTCACTACTTCATAACATTTCTTTAAATATTTTGAATTTTTTCTGTTTCAAATGATTTCTTTTGTTTAAATTTTTAAAAATTCTGATGTTAAAGCAGTATTATTTAAAGCAATGGGTATATGTAATATTTTACACTTTACTGGATTAGCTCAGATCTGAATTTTTTGAGATATTGTTTAAAAAAATTAACATAGGTTTTTTATTGTGAATTTTAATCTGAAATGCTGTTACACTTTCACTGATTAAATTATTACAGCTAAAATTATGTATTAAATTTTACATATAAAATGATTGAATAATTTCTGATATACACAATTATGTGTGTGTATGTTAAAATATATTAGGTTAAATAATTATAATTACTGGCTTTTCATACCATCCCAATAAAAGTAACATTTTTTAAAATTTAAAATGTGTTTTAATTTGGAAATAAAATTTAAACATCATTGCAAAGGACCAACTGGATATATCCAGTATCTATTTCTCAAGGAGAAAAATTAAAATTGGTATAATAAAGTTATCTTCCTTCAAATTTTACTTATCAATAGGAAATAATTAAAGTGCTTCTAGGAATTATTTTCAAAGTGTGTTAAAATGTTATTTGATGTTTTAAAAATAAAGTTGCTTTCACTTTGATACAAAATTTGGATTCAGAGTAGCCTATAAAGAGTTAGGGGGCTTTATGAATGTTTTCTCTGATATAAGGAGGCCAATTCACAGGGGGGTTGGAACGGGGAGCATGGGAGGATTAGAAGAACACTAGAATGGCCAATGGGGAGGGAGGGAAAGGGAGGGGGCAAAAGGGTGAAGAAGAAAAAAAAAAAAAATGATGGTAGATTGAAATGGATATTATTAACCTAAGTGCATGTATGAAGACACGAATGCTGTGAATATACTTTGTATACAACCAGAGATATGTAAAAGTGTGCTCTATAATTATATTATGAAACTTAATGCATTCTGCTGTCATTTATAACAACTTAGAATAAATAAATAAATTAATTAAAAAAAAGAAAAAAAGAAAAGAGTTAGGGGGCTTTAGGGAAAGATTAAAAACCAAACCATGAGTTCATTGGACATATCAGGGTCAGAAGTCAGGTACCAAAACAGAAATCAAGAAGAGACTTCCAAGACATCTTAATTGTTCCAAAGAGCCAATCAATGCCTACAGAGATTATGCCATGAACGATCCTGATGTAACTGTGGGAACAACCCAGGATGGGTACTTAAAGATGTAGAGTGTGTGACTCACAGAAACTTGAGATCTGGAATTTAATAAGACAAGGAGCAAATAAAACAAGGAGCTACCTGAAACCAGCATCTAAAATCCCAGATATTGAGGCAGTTTTCTGTGTCATTTCTATCATCGTTTCTTTGTGAGAATGAATGGCCAAAGCCTCCTCTGAAGGTCATTTGGAGTTGCCCAGTGGTGGCACTGCCCTGCAGTGATGATCACAATAACAAAAGCAGGTGCCTGAAGTAGTTGTACTTTAGTACATGTATATTTATAATGCTATATGCAGTAATCATGTGTATACACATTTTCAATATGAAATACAATCTTACAGAAAGCCATGTTCTGGAAAATAAAAGTGTCTGCTGCAGCCTTGAGTTTTAAGGTTGCTTCACTCTGGGGTAGTAACAAGAGCATTCATTTTTAATACGTTTCTCTACATTAAAAATGAGCGCAAAGCAAAGCCCAAATTTGGCAGACTCCCGTGATATTTTGATAATATTTTCATTTTAAAATGAGTAAAAATATGTGAAAGCTCCTCATACAACAGATTGGGCTGTTACCTTGTTACTAGCTGCAAAGCAGCTGGAAGTGTGGAAGGAAGCTTCTTCATCACACAGCCCCTTGCTCTGGCAAAAGTCATCAGTCCAAGCTGGAGAGAGACCCATGAAAGATCAGTGAATCTCCAGGTTATTCTGTGTGTGAACATTACAGGAAATTGGTAGTGTTTCAATGACCCACCTGGATGTTTCATTAGTTTTCTGTAACATGAAGTTACAAATATATGGTTCTCAAAAGAAACCAACCAAAAAGAAGAACAAATAAGCATTCCAAAACAAATGAAATATGAAAGCAATTTTGAGAACATCTCTTCTATCCAATTGCAAAATATTTATATTGTGTATACTGTATTTTCCCTCTTATTTTTTCTTATTCTGCCTTGAAAGAAAAGTAGTGGAATTTCTCTCATGCTGGTTGTTTTCACTCTTCATCTGTTTTCCTCCAATTCCTCCATATCAAACAATTAAAAGGCAAAACAAAGCAGTAAAAATACAATGTATAAACAAAAGATCAAACAGAATTAATTTGTCTGTGACCATTGGAATATTTTCTTAGATTAAATTGTCTATATCTATTTGTTCAACTTATTCAACAAATAAAATTATCTCATTCTTAATCGATATTATGGAAAACAAGATTATCCTGTACTTATACACTTGCTTATTGTCTCTTTATATTGAAAATTGAAAAGAGTCCTAATTACTCTAAGGATTGCACCATTATTTAAACATGTTTATTTTAATATTAGGTATACTAATTCTATCCTTTAATTGCACAAGGTGACCTTCATGGTTGTGTGTATATTACCTATTCTTTCTTTACACAAAATTTTAAAAAAATCAATGTATATATTTAAATTAGGAGTCATCAGTCTTGGTAACTTGTGCTTTTATCTTCTTCACCCCTTGCTGTCCCACCCTTCCTAGGTGGCATGGCATCCATCTGCCTGTTTCCTACCAAGTTTATATAAACTGCTTATGAGTGGTTTCTGATAATGATGTGTGCTTTCATATTTCACTTATTTTATGTCTCTGCTTAACATGGAAATGAAATTTCCTCTGGAAACTAGAATCTTAATTTTTTTTTTTTGTCCTAACCTCTTTTGGCTATTTTCATTTGCAATGAATTTCTATATCAGTAAAAAGAAATATAAAATTGACCCTTAATTTTATGCTGTCATATTTTAAGATTTGGGGATCTGAGAATTACCTCTGTTATAAAGGTTAAAGTGGATAAAATAGACAACTTATTTGTCGGTGGAGAACAATAACAAATGTACTTGTTTTTGGAATCTCCAGGAGTTCAAGTTATTAAAAAAAAAAAAAAAAAAAACACTCTCACTCCTCTTATGTCTTTCCTTTTTCTATTAAAGTTTAAAGGTGATTTTTTGGTGGGCAGGTGTCTTCTAAATGTTGCAGTGATAATATGTCCCTTAGAAATGTTTAGTGTTATGATTTGGATATGAGATGTCCCCCAAAAGCTCATATGTGAGAGGATGTAAGAAGGGTTGGAGGAGAAATGATTGGGTTATAGGGTTTATAGCCCTAACCTAAGGAGGGAATTAACCCCCTGATGAGAGTAACTGAGTGGTAACTGGAGACAGGTGAGTGTAGCTGGAGAAAGTGACTCATTGTGGGGGGGGGGGGCTGGCTATGGGGCATAAATTTTGTATCTGGAGGGTGGAGTATTTCTCTCCACTTTATTATCATCATGTGAGCAGGGTCCCTCTGCCACACTCTTAGGCCATGATATTTTGCTTCACCTTGAGCCCTGAGGAACGGAGCCTGGACTTCTATGGACTAAGATCTCTAAAACCATAAGCACTCAAATAAACTTTTCCTTTTCTACAGTTCTTCTGGTCAGGTCCTTTAGTCACAGCAGCTGAAAAGCTCACTAAAACATTTAGATATTGCACTGATAAATGCAAAACTGTAAATTGTCTTATCCACAGATTTTAAATGTGGAGATGGGAACCTTTCTCTATATCTTGTTTGCACTCTGTCCCTTGTCCTCTTAAAAACATCCTCAGCAGCTCCTTTCTTGTGGATGTTATTGTTTGAAGTGATGTCTTCAGAAACATTTTTACCCATAGATTCTTGATATTGTTAGTATAAGAAAATATCCATCTTGGAAACCTGTGTTGCTAGATGTATTTTGAATCAGGTATAGTTTAGAGTGTTAGAAAAGTACATGTATAATGTATTATGAAATATGCCCATGGGGTCTGTGTCAGTCCATTTTATCCAGAAATCAATATTTTGTTGTACAAAATTGTATGAATATGACCCCTGAGTTATCTAAATGAGAATAGAATTAGGATTCTGTAAATTCTATTAGATTATATGGCCAACTCAAATATGGAAACAAAACAAAAAATAGTTAAAATTCAGAACTTTTGGTTTTCATAATTGTAGAAAAATTTATAAATTTGTATCACATACTCCTCTCAGAGTTTTGCCATCTTTCTCCATCTATTGCTAAGACAGAACAGGTAGACAGATATGATGTGAAAGACTGTTCTAGCTGAAATCTTTATACAAGTCATTTAACAGCTGAAGTTTGTTTTTTAAAATTAAAAAGCCCAGCTACATAACCCATATGTAACATATACTTGACAAGTTAGTTGAGGGCAGTTGTTTTCATTTGATGTCCTTGATTAAAAAGGGAAAGACTCTTTTCTTTTCTAACTTAGGTTTTATCAAGCTTATTTACATATCCATACACTTAACAGGAATATTCTTTAACATTATCATCTCATTTAATAATTGTTATTGGTTCGCTTCCCATCATAGACAGAAAAAATGAGAATGTTCAGCTACAAAAATGAGAATTTTTAGCTACTCTGAAATCTAATGATTTGGAAAACCAAATGTAAATTTGTATTTAATGCTCTTTTTCTTCTTTCCCAACTATGAAGATGCAATGTGAACCTTTTAATGCATGAGCGAAGAGTAATTGAGAAATTTATTTTTTTCACCTTTTGTAAACTTAGCCATAATCCATTTAGAATATTTAGAAGAAAATCTCTAAGCAGTTAAGAGAATACTTGGGAAAGAATCCAGAATCAGAATTTTCATGATGTGTGATGACTATGCTATGGTAGGGCTTCTCTCTGGCTACTTTAAGGGCTTTGCATTTAGTTTTCTATAGTTACTAAAATACATCCAGTTTTAAATTTCTTTTATCTTGTTTAGGATTCTTTGACTTTTTGAAAATTGTAAATTGATTTTTTTTCAGCAATTCAAAAAATATTTACCTTTATTCTCTTCAAATATGTCTGCCTCATCCTTCTGTTCTCTCATTCTGAAATTCTAAATAGACATTTTAAACACTTTTTTAAAATATCCTTTCACAATCCCTTCTATTCTGTCTTCCTGTCTCTATCTGCTCTACCTTCTATAGGTTTTATTCTGGATTGTTCATTTATATCCATATTCTACTTCATTTATTCTTGATTCTATGTCTACTTTTTGCTAAATAACTAAATTTTTAATATTATTATATTTTTCATTTATATAATATCTATATAGTCCTTTTCTAAATTTTTTTATGGAACTTTATATTCTACCTCCAAGGTTAAAGTTTGCCCTCCATTAATAATATATAAGTAAGTATAATTTATGTGTATGTGTGTGTCTAGTCTTTGTATATATCATATATGTATGATATATATAACATCCATGTCCTTAATTCTAATTTTCCCATTTTGAGTTAAAAGTACCAATTAGTTTATTTTATGGTCTATCACTGCTCTTGCTCCTCACTCATGACATCTTTTCTTCTGGCTACTGGTCATCCTTGTGTGATGGACATTATATTTAAAGGTTCATTTTTAGAAATAAGTTTAGTCCTAGAAAAGTGTCATTTTCCATCAAAAATTATTTTTAAATTTCCATGACCAGCATCTTGGACAAGACATATGTTAGTTCAACCTTAAAATATGGGTTTTTCTTTGTCTATAACTAACTAAAGACTAGGTCTTGGCGCATTCCTGG
The DNA here is from genome assembly GCA_025594165.1 of Tamias sibiricus. Taxonomy (NCBI): domain Eukaryota; kingdom Metazoa; phylum Chordata; class Mammalia; order Rodentia; family Sciuridae; genus Tamias; species Tamias sibiricus. The sequence continues at coordinate 74,688,694 of CM046664.1, forward strand.
GGTGTATGCCTTTGGAGCCCCAGTCTAAGTTCTGAGTTGCTCCAAAAGGGTCACTGCTTTAGAAGACACCAGACTGTTTTTGCTCCCCTAACCTCTTTCAGCTAATAAGTTCCATGAGGGTAAAATAGTCTTGGATATTGAACTCATCTCTCTGGATTTCTGTTCTCTTCCATTTCTTGCTCTGGTAATGCCACCTTAGCATTCAGTGATGTCCCTTAAACCTAATTGAAAATTATTCTCACTCCTCAATCATATGGTTAGGCATCAAAAGTCACCTTTGTGGAGAAGAGAAGTGAATGAGAGAAAGCTGGAACAGTACAGATCCAGTAGTGGAAATGGGGGATGAAGAAAAAGACCCAGTGAAGGACTTTTACAATAATCAAGAAATAGGAAAGAATCATGGAAGACAAAAGGAGACAGAGTCTCAGATATCAATGATGAACACTGAAAGAACAATCAAATAATATGAATCCTCATAAAAATGGAATCACATTTATATCTAGGAAAGCTTTAGGGAGGTCAATGTAGGCTGCTTAAGAAGAAACCTGATTTCAGGGTTTTCAAAAGCACTAGTTAGCTAAAAACTACATTTGACAACTTCTTCAAGAAGTTGAATAAGAACAAGAAAAAAAGAAGTTCTTTGTCAATGCTGAATATAATTCTAGCACACATATTTGAAAACAGATTAATTAAATCGTAGCATGATTAAACTGTTATTAAATTTCTTCATAAATTGAACCCGCAGATAATGCTTATCAGACCCTTTTGTTAAGATTAAAAGCATAAGAGTATTAAATCTTCTATATTTTTCTTAATTTCATAATATGTCATTTCTGTCAACATTTTCTTAATTTCATAATATGTAATTTCTGTGAACTCATGAATAATCTATAGTCACTGGCTTGGGAATTCATCTGAGTCAAGCATGTCAGCTTGTTTGAACATGTAGACTTGGATTTTTAAATCAGTAAAATGTTTTATTTTTAAACTGATCCATTTTAAATTAATATCATTTGGAGTGATAGCCCTTCATCTAAGGTCCTCTCCTTTTTGGCAGAAATTTGAAACGGATGAACTTTTAATAGAATGGAATTCATAGAAGTGATAATGTAAAGTTTCATGATTTTTCACTCTATACACAAAAAGAATGGAAACCTTTCTAAATCCTACCTAGTGAAAATTACTTAATGTTGTTATCTATTAAATGCTATTGTCTTATTGGAGGGCAAATTCTCCTCTATTGTTTTCTATACCAGATACTTGTTTCAAATCACTTCTGACTCTGTTTGGAAAGTAATGAATAAATGAAAGTCTTCTGGGATGCTTTATTTTACTATTAGTAACTATAATAATAATGTGTTCATGTTCACTCCAATCAAGTTCTTAAGGTAATTTAACAGGTTTTTAAAATGGTAAGAAATTTTAGACCAACCAATAGGTTAGGAAACTTCTCTAGTTTCAAGGTGATATTATATTCAATAACGTGAGTGGAATTTGAACTTCTTTGCCTATCCCCACTCCTGATTTAATAAAGAAAGCTGGATTACTCTATCATGATTTATTCTAGTCTGCACTTATTTTTATGTCCCAATACTAAATATAAGCATCTGGTTTCATCTAGACATCTGTCAATGGTCAGGTTATGGTTAAATAAGCATTTACAGTGTCTTGGGATTATGGAACTGACTACTTTTCTAGGCCATAAATTCATACCTTATATAGGTTAGATATAGAGTAATATTTACAGTTCCCATCAAAAACCAAAAACTTTAAAGGATGAAGATTCAAGTTATTATTGATCAAGTTAATATTAAAGATTATGAATTATTCCCCTATTTTGTGTGAAATAACAACAGAATTTAATAAGTTGAAAGTCAAAGTTTCTACTTTCAGAGTGGAAGTCCTAAAGATACACTTGAGTTATAAGAGGGGAATACAGAGTTGTAAACTTAATCTTTTTAAAAGGTTTCTACTTTAATAACAATGACATCTGTGGATCTGATGGATGCATTTCCATTTGCTTATGTCCATTCTGTCATTTATAGAGAGCAAAAACCTGAATATTCTTTTTTCACAAGGACAATTTGGGAGTTTTGCCATAAAATTGGACTGCTATTGGCAGACAGTGAATTTTGCTATTTACAAACTGCCTAAAATCATCAATTTAAGGGCTGGGGTTGTGGCTCAGCGGCAGAGGCCTCACATGTGCGCGGCCCGGGTTCGATCCTCAGCACCATGTAAACATAAATGCATTGCATTGTGTACAACTAAAGTAAATAAATAAATATTTTTTTAAAAAAATCATCAATTTAAGTGTATTTCATTTAATAGACAATAAATTTACAAAGTAAAGATATTTTTCATCTACACTGAAACCTATAACTGTTTTATCTTGGATATTTTTGCTTGAAATTACATTGTTTATAGTTAGAATTAAAAAGCTACTGTGTATATTAACCTATTAAAGACTTTTGCATGTCTTGTAGCAAAAAATGCCCACTTGATTCCCTTGACTTTCCCTTAATTATCTAATGGACATTTTTTGTTGTTGTTAGCAAATTTCTTGGGAAAGATATCCTCATGAGAGCTGTCTTCGGATCCCATTTTAGGTCACATGAGAATGGGTCTTGGGCCTGAAGCATTTTTTTTATGAAGAGAAAAATATACCACATGACCTATTCCAACCTTATTATCCTTAAACCTAAAAGCAGGAATATCCTTCTTTGTTTCAGACTCAGTAAGTACTCATTTGTTCCGTGTCAATGGCCATCAGGTGTGCCCCCAGATTTCAGTTTTTCATACTTCACAGGCAGAAGATAAATTCCTGTAGTCAGAGGGTACATGTAGGACAATTCTCCTCCATCAGCAGCTGGTGTGAAGCATTATGAGGTGAGAGAGTGGGGAGGGGTGGAAGAAGGAGGTCTGCTATCAGTAAGGGACCAATGTACACCACTGGAGCTGATCTTACGCCTCTTGATCTCGCTCTTTGTATAAATAAAAGCATTTTTCCATCCACTGCTGGACTATGTTGGAGACTCCAATACCAAGATGCAATGATGAGAAGTAGTTAGACCTATATTCCTGCTGGCTGCCATTGTGATGATCTGCATTATTATCCATGAAGTTAAGGTCCTCTCCTGGGACTGGTAACTGCTGCACAGTGTTCTGACTGGCATAATTGTTCCTCAGACTATCTCTCAAGAGTAAACTTCTTGGAACATCATTTAGAAATTATTCCTGTATATGTTTGAAATTTCAGATATCAAAAAGGTCTTGTGATCTTGACATTTGCTGACTTGCTTAAGAATTGTGAAGTTAACCCATAATTAAGGAAATTATGAAGAACTGTGTGATGAACAGTTTTACTCTATTCATGGGTGTAGTTGAGGGTTTTGTTTATTAGTTTTCCTTATGAAGGAAAATTTTCTTCTGATCTCAATAAAGTTAACTATGAAACTGGAGTAACACGTTCATATCATATATATCTGCATTTGTTAAATTTTAGAGCTAGACCTTATTTTTCCATTTGTGATGGTTGCTAACAATCTGTTAAATATGTGACATATATCTATCCATGTTTTTCTTTTCTTTTGATTTGTATTTCAATTTTACTTAAAAGATTTGCTAGATGTATTTTTTCTTTTGCTACCATAACAACTTAGTGACTTGAAACAGTACAAATTTATTTATTTATTATTATATACCTACATATGTCAGATGTCTAGGTAGGCTCAACTGGTTTCTCTGCTCTAGGTTTCACAAGGGCAAAATCAAAAGTTCACTCCATTCAGATATTCAAGTTGTTTGCAGAATCTTATTACCATTTCCTTGCTGTCTGTCAACCAGGGGGCAGCTACTATCTCCTTAAGGCTCCTTCTAGGCCTTGCACTGTGTCCACTGCATGTTGGAGTCAGCAATAGCATTCAGGTCTTTCTCACTCTGACAATCTCTGATTTTTACTTCTACCACATATTTTTCTCTTCTGCCTCTAGCCAGAGGAAGTTCATTGCTTTTAAGGGTTCAGTTAATTAGATTGAGTCTACTTGGATAATTCAGGATGATCTTCTATTTTAAGGTTTATGGCATTAGTTATATCTACAAAGCATCTTCTGCTATGTAAACTAATGTACTTCCAGCTTCTGGGCAGCAGAACATGGGCATCATTAGGGGGCGGCATTATCCAAACCATATCACTATTACGTTATAAATTTTTGTATTTTGTATTTTAGCTTGTCATACATTAAATTTTAGGAATAAGTCAAGAAAACTTTCATCAGTCTGTGATCCAATAAACTAAGAAACTTAGGTAATTTTAGACGCAAGGAGAATCTGGTTAAAATTCTGAAAGCTAGAACTTTATAACATTGTTGTTTTCATATTTTAAATTTTAGAGTTAGATCTATAAAATTGACATGCTTTAAGCACACACACACATACCACAATTGGGTGTTATTTTTGCTTCTTTTCCTAAGTCACTGAACAGAGTATGTGCATGATTATGAATATTATGTTACTATGATGTCATTGTCTCCTATCTCTCTCTTGTTTAAGTTCACAAAACAGCTCCTTTACTAAATCAAATTTAGTGTTTGCCAAAATAAATTCTTTGACTCTCCAAAATACAGACACATCTGCTAATAAAAATTGCCCATCCCTTTTCAGGAAGCCCTGCTGTTAAGACAAGGGCTTTCCAAAGCAATGAAAGTAAGATTGAATGTCATCCTGAGTACTTACTAGTTTTAGGATTTTCTGTAAGCTTACTGTCCTGTTTCCTCATTTGCAAATGACTTTAATTGTAGCTACCTAGCAGTGACTGTAAAATGGATAGTGACTGAAAAGACACTTCTCAGAAGAAGATACACAATTAATCAACAAATACATGAAAAAATGCTCAACATCACTGGCAATTAGAGAAATGCAAATCAAAACTACTCTAAGATTTCATTTCACTCCAGTCAGAATGGCAGCTATCAAGAACACAAACAACAATAAATGTTGGAGAGGATGTGGGGAAAAAGGCACACTCATACATTGCTGGTGGGACTGCAAAATGGTGCAACCGCTATGGAAAGCAGTATGGAGATTTCTTGGGAAAATGGGAATGGAACCACCCTATGACCCAGCCATCCCACTCCTGGGTCTGTTTCCCAAAAGACTTAAAAACAGCATATTACAGTGACACAGCCACTTCAATGTTTATAGCAGCACAATTCACAATAGCTAGGTTATGGAACCAACCTAGATGCCCCTCAGTAGATGAGTGGATAAAGAAAATATGGTATATATACAAAATGGAATTTTACTCAGCAATAAGAGAGAATAAAATAATGGCATTTGCAGGTAAATGGATGAAGTTGGAGAATATAATGCTAAGTGAAATTAGTCAATCTCAAAAATCCAAGTACCGAATGTTTTCTCTGATATAAGGAGGCTGGTTCACAGAGTTGTTGGAAGGGGGTACATAGGATCAGAGGAACACTAGAATGGTCAACGGAAAGGGAGGGGAGGGAGGGAGTAAGGGGGGGGGTTGGAAAAAAAAATTGGTGGTTGAATGAGATGGATATCATTATCCTAAATGCATGATTGAAGATCTGAATGGTACTTATATACTTTGTATACAAGCAGTTGTATGTAAAAAGATACTATACTTGTGCATGATGAATAAGTAAATAAATAATAAAAAATTTAAAAAAAAATGGATAGTGACTGTAAGATGTTTACCCCTATTTTTACAATATAGTTTAACAGAAAGCCAGTAAGGGAGAGGATTATTTTTATGCAGAAGACTATTATTACAGGGGTCAGGGAAGAATTTAAGTTTGTTTCCATGAAAGAAGGCAAATCAAGGAAGGGCTTTTTTCTGTGCATTTAAAACTGGCTTTTATTTTCAATCCCACAAAGCATTGAGCACAGTTAAGTTTACACAGTAATGTTCACATAGATATGTCCACATAGTTACAATGTCTTCCTGCATTCTCTCCCCATCTCTGAACTGCTATCTCAGATCTCTTTTTTATTTTTGTTATTCTGATCCAGTTCATTTTTCAAAATTTTCTTCAATGAGGGTCAGGTGGCAGTGAAATTTCAACTTTTTATTTATCTTAAAGTAGCTTTATTTCACAACTTTATTCTTGAAACATCTCTACCACAATCTATCCCTGCACATACTGGGTATAGAAATCTACTTTGGCAGCCCTTTTATCCAGTACACTAAATGTATATTTAATTATCCTACAATTTCCTTTACTGCTGTTGAGAGGTCAGCTTTCATCCCAATTGTCAGTTACTTGAAGGAATCCTGCCTTCTATCTTCCTTCCAGCTTAGCAATTTTAAGTATTGTCTCTTTGTCTGTGAATATTTTATTATGATTATCTTTTTATTTGTCTGTTCATCTGACTTCTTGAAGATAGAAAATTTTAGTCCTTTCTCTCTTAAAATATTGCCTCTACCCAATTCTTCCTTTCTTTCCTTTTGGACCTCTGAATAAATATATGTTAGACCTTCACACTCTATTTCATGATTTTAAGTTGGTTTCCTCTCTCCCTCTTTTTTTTTTTTTTTTTTTTTTTTTCCTTCCCGGTGTTGCATTTGGGTAATTTCTTTAGCAGCCACAAATTCTTTCTTCATGTGTGTCTAGTCTGATGTTAAAACAATGCAAGTAGTTTACAATTTTTTTGCTATTATAATTTTTATTCCTAGAAGATCTGTCTTCTTAAAATATATTACTTTCTGGTTTATTATTCTCCGAAATACTTATTTTTTATTAATTAATTAATTTATTTTGGTACCAGGGATTGAACCTAGGGGTGCTTAACCACTGAACCACATCTCCAGCCCTTTCTGAATTTTTTATTTTGAGGATACAATCTCACTAAGTTGCTTAGGACTAAATTGCTGAGGCTGGCCTTGAACTTGCCTCCTGAGTCACTAGAATTCCAGGTGCGTAGCACTGTGCCTGGCTCCCTGAAATACTTTAAACTTATCATTTATTTCTTTGAACATTGTAGAGTTTTATTAGAATGTGTAGTAATTTCAACAAAGAAGTTTCTACTTTCTACTACTTGTGTTTGTTCACAGATGCTTTGCTTTCTTGTAAATTTGATTACTTTTTATTGTGTTTGTCATTGATTTTTAAAAATTATTTAGAGTGATTATTTAAAGCTTAGGAAGAGCCTGGCGAGGTGGCACACGCCTGTAATCTCAGCACTTTGGGAGGCTGAGGTAGGAGGATTGTGAGTTCAAAACCAGCCTCAGCAATGGCAAGGCACTTAGCAACTCAGTAAGACCCTGTCTCTAAATAAAATACAAAAAAAGGGCTGGGGATGTGACCCAGTGGTCAAGTGCCCTGAGTTCAATCTCCGGTACCACAAAAAAAAAAAAAAAAAAAAAAAAAAAAAAAAAAGAAGAAGAAGCTTAGGAAGAGGGCGAATTCCTCCAGAGATTATTTGTGTTTTCTGTGGTAAGGTAAGTGGGGGTTCTACCAGAACAGATGCTTGATCCACCTAAGTGATGTGAACTTAGTGGCTTGTGATTGCCACTATTTTTTGACATTTCTTTTCCACTTCTGTTCAAGGTCTAAGGAGCTTTATCTGTAGTAGCCTGGAGTTAAAAATAAAAAAAAAAAAAAAAAGTGGGGTAGGGTCATTTGATATTCCAAATTGAAGTGGGGAGGATTGTGTTAAATTTCCAGCCTTGTGTGTCTCCTGGATTTTCATTTATTTCCTCCTTTACCCAGGTGAGTATGTATATAAACAAGTCACATTTGGTAGAGCACAGATATCCTTTGTCCCAAAGTTGCTTCTGTGCTCTATGACTTACCATTGCTCCTGAATTTTTGGTTCTGCAATTCTGTTGCTAATTTTTCAAAACTTTCAATAATTTAAAAATTCTAGCATTTTTGGTTTTGTTTTGATGAGCAGAGTTGTTCTACCCTGTGTGGTAGACAGAATAATAAATATGTCTTTGTTCAAATTCCCTGATTCTGTGATTATATGTAAAGGAACAGTTAAGGTTGCATATGGAGCTATGGATGCTAACCAGTTGAACCTGAGGTCTGTAGAGCACTAGGGATTGTCTGTGTAGGCCCAATGTAATCACATTGTTTTTATAAGTTAAAGGTGGCAGTAGAGTCAGTGTGAAGGGATGTGAGAAAGACTCAACTGACTATTGCTGCTTTGAAGATGGAAGAAGGCCATGAGCCAAAGAATGCAGGCATCCTCGAGAAGCTGGAAAAAACAGGGAAACAGATTCTCCCTTAGAGACACCAGAAGGGAACGTAGCCCTGCCAACACCGTGAATTTGGAACAGTGACACCCACTTCATACTGCTCACCTCCAGAACTAGAAAATAATAATTTGTGCTGTTTCAAGTCATTAGGTTTGTGATAACATACAATAGCAGCAATAGGATAATAATAGACCTAACTTACTAGAAGCAGCTCCTGCATACATTGTAAAGAGTGTAGTTAAATATTAAAATATGATAATAGCAGCACTACATCCATCTTTCTGGTTGTTGTAAACACATTATTATTTAAAACATTACACCATCACATATTATAATGTGATACCAAGTAGAGTAAGGGAAGTAAGGGATTTGCTTTGTTTGATCCAATTTTTTAATATATATATTTTTTTTGTAATAGTGATTGATGCTCCCTGCTTTAAATACTGGTTTATTTGAAGCCAAAAGAAAAAAAAAATTCCAAATGGTAACCAAATATACTCATTTCTGGCAAATTGATAGAAACTGAAATTTTTGCTGGGCCCAAGACTACAAAGTTACAGCTAAGAAGGGAATAGAAATTTTTGCTGAAAATATTACCTTGACATTTTTTTTTAGCAAATAACAACTTAAATAATAACAGCTTTGATTGTTCACTACATGTGAGTTTTTGTGAGATTTTGTGTTTGTTTAAATCACATTACTGAATCAAATTATTCTTTAAATTTAAACCAAACTTGATCTATTTAAAATGTGCCAAGTTACTCAGCCTGACTGCTATGCATTTGCTCATAGCAGCTGCTAATCCTAAAAGGACTGGCACAGAGCATGTGAGGAGCCTGGGAATGGGATCCTATGACACATCATGATGAGCAGAAATTTCCTTCCAGACAGCATATGATACATTGTTTTCATTGGAAAATTAAGTGAAGCTCAAAAAATAAAGGTGCATATTTCGTTAGAGATGTATATGTGTATAGTGTCTATAAAGATAGCATTGGGAGAATTAGATTTTAATTCCACTGATTCTAGAACCAGCAGATGTTCCGATAAGTTATAAGGTTTATTAAATAAACAATGTTAATTAAATAGCATGCTGCTCAGTAATTGAACAACCTTGGACAAGTCAGTTAACTCTTCTTGGCTTTACTTGTATTATCTCTAAAATAATCAAGAATAAATAGGGAAAATAACTTTAGTTATTATTCTAATATTCTATATTAGATAATGTGTATCCACACACACACCCACACATACATACACTTATGCACACATGGTAATGTAGGTAATACAGTAATTGGAACCCTTGCCTAAAATTCCAAATATTTTTTTTTTTTTTTTAAAGTTAATAACAATACTATCCTAGTGCATTGCTACATGAGATCTTCTGTGGAGGGGGAGATGGAGAAAAGTATATTTCTTTGTGGTTGGGGCCATGGACTTCAATATTGGCTTAGGTCCTTTCCATCCCAAGAGTTTGTTTATGGCTGTTTTGATATACTTAGAGGTCATCACTACTGTAGAGAGCTGTTAACAAAGTATAAAGTATTTCTCTCTGGTGATCTTCTTTTATTGGTACCTATTCAAAAATTTGAAGATGTCCTCCTATGGAAAATATGTTGGCACTCATCTTGCCTGTCTGTGAAACTGCTCAGCGAGGATAATGATGGTTCCTCTTAATGTGTGCCTGCAGTTGCAATTAAAACAGTCCACCAAAGGATTTTTAGTAGGACTTGACTTTCTATAATAGGCCATATACCTTTTATACTAAAGTTTTCTGGTTCTAAAGAACTATTGCTAATGAACTATTGCTTAATGTGGCGTTTTAAAGAGCACTTTCAGCCCAATACCTGAATACCTGGGATAATAGAATAAGTGTAATGCTATGTAATATTAATAGTAATATTAATTTTATACTACTTTTATATAGTAAATGGGAGCCAAATTAGTTTCTTGGACCAAGTCAGTGATTTTGAAGTCAAACTTAAATTGCATTGAAGGTCAGATTTACCCTGTGCTGACAGTATGTGTTTAGATAAATTATGTGATCATTTTGAAACTTTTTCCTTATCCATAAAATGTAGAAAATATTTTGTTTCCCAAAGTTATATGAAGTCTGTTGTAGACTACAAAACAATTATATTTCTTTCTATATTCCTATTTTATAAGGTATAATAATATCAACAGAAACAAGAAAATCAAAGCACTTGATGGGAGTATTGATATGATTTTATTTATTTAACATTTTGACCTATTATTCAGGAAGCTTTGATGAAAAGGAAATTAAAGCATAAACCTATCCTTGAGAAGTGTATACCAAATTGAGACCATCAAATGAGTTTACAGTACTGGTGAAAACCACCATCATGTAGGTAGATATTAAGCAGATGTACCTGGGTATAGAAGGGAAGTCCAATCTTGGGAATTCAAAAAAGTCTTCTTAAATGAGGTGAATTTGATCTAAGGCTTAATAAAAAGAAGAATGATAATAAATAATCAGAGGAATGAGACTGAGACAAATTTTCAAATGGGAAAGATAAACATGCAAAGTTGTGCTGAGTTCTCTACATTAAGAGAACTACCATGGGCTGGGGTTGTCCTCAGCACCATGTAAACATAAATGCATTGCATTGTGTATGACTAAAGTAAATAAATAAACATTTAAAAAAAAACTTAAAAAAAAAAAAAGAAAAGAGAACTACCAGTGGTTTGGAATGATAGAGCTTGCATGAGGAGTAAAAGGAGTCTGATATTCAGGGACTGTACACACAAGATAAAAAGAATTTACCCTGAAGTTGTGAGGAGAAATGAACATTTTTTAATAGAGAAGGGACATGAACAGATTTATTTTCAAACATTTTCCTGGGAGCCTATGGTGATCGATGGAGAGCTAAAGGTAACAGTGCCGAAAAAGGAGAAGCAAGAATGGGGGTGTGTAGTTCATGGGGGAAAATGTAGGTACTTAGAAATCAAGGATAAAGTTGATTTAGATAGAAGCATTAGAAATAAATAGGATTGACAAGAGAGACATATAAGAGAAATTATAGTAGTTTAATCATTGGTCAAAGGTGTGAATGAAGGAGGGAAGAGTCTGTCTTGGTCTCTTAAATTTCTGGGTTGAACAGCTCATATTCTTACTGAAATAGAGACCTGGGAAAAGCAAAGATTTGAAGGGAGAGATATTGAATTTATTTATTTGTACATTTATACTGAGGTACTTGTGAAATACTTGAATCTCAGTTGCAGGTTCAAAGCTTAGAAAAATAGATCAGACCTGAAGGTGTAGATTTGAACTTGAATCTGAATATGATGATTGAAACCATATGCATTGAAGTGATCATCCTGGAAAATCTGAATTGTTCCTCACTTTGGTGCAATTATATGGTTGGTAATTATGAAGTTTCCTTCCTGTAACATCACCAGAGAACAAATCTAGTATACTTTATTGATTTATTTCAGAGCATCAACACTAGAATAAGCCAATTAGAGAACATATTATTTTAGATTTTGGATTGAGTTGTCCTTCTAAATTAAAAAGTTCTATATCCAACACTGGCATTGTTGCTTTTATATTATGTTGAGTTATAATTTGAAGTAAAGGTGTGTGCCTGTTTTAACATTTTAGTATGTGATAAAATTGGTGATTCAAGATTTCTTACAAATAAATGGACTTGGCTTGAAGACAACTCTTGTCAAACAAGAATTCCCATATTTTAAGCGCCCAAAGCAGTCTGTCATAATGGAAAATAAATTATGTCTTTATCTTTCACAAGTCTGTTAAGAGTTAGGTGACTAGACTAGACAATAAACTAGTGTAGTATGTAAGTTTCAACATCATTAGTGATAGATTTGTATAACTACAAATTATTGTATGATATCTTTTGGAATCACCTCATCATTTTACTTTGAATAATTTTCAATGTAGATAACTTTTTAATATTAACCCCCCCCCAATCCAATGTGCTTTAATTCCTCTTTATTATGACTTATACATTTTAAGGGTGAACTACTTTTTACAAAGAAAGAGTTCATTGACTTTGTTATTATTATAACTTACTTTAATAATTCATGTATTAGATATATAAGTTTTGTTTCAATAGCCCTTTTCAATATGGTATACTTGGTATAATGAAGTAGAAATCTTAGTTTAGGGGCATATCATTGAGCTTATAAGAATTAGTACAATCTAAAATAGTAGGTAAAAATTTAAATTGTTCTAATTCTAAACATTAAAATCTAACTGTTTGAAGCATTAACGATCCTTACTAGTGTCATAAATCATATTAACTTTTTATCAAGGCAACAAAAATTGCTATATTTTGCTGTACTTTTTCCCCCCGTAGCTTTAGTCTGTTAGAAGTTAATTTGGGCTTCAGGCCAAGTTGAACTTTGGAGAATTTTTAAGTTTGAAGGACTGTCTCACAGTTGGAAAGCAACCCAAAGAGGCTTGATTGTAGAAGAATATGTTTTCTATTATCCAGCTCTCCACCAAACTATTTCTTGTAGCTTGAAAATAATAAAGATTTTGTAAGCCCCAAGTGGTCTTTTTTTGATCCATGAATGAAGTTACCCTGGATTCATATAACAAAAATCTGACTTCCTTTCAACCATTGAAATTCAAAACCTTTCTATTTATTAGAATGGAATAAGGAAATTCCTCTAAAAAATGTCAAAACTTTATATTAAATGAAGTCAATGTGAGTATATGTGGAAATATTTCATTCTATTTAAGATGAATAAAGTAAGATGTGAAAGGAAATGTAAGGAGGGAAATGGAAGCTGGTTAATTAAAACAGAATATTAGAGGATGCATTCAGATGGCCTTTAAATTGACCTTTTATTTTCTTTGATGGAGTCATACATTTTTCTTTTACTAATCACAATTCTATTCTATCTTTAAATGCTTAGAAATTAACAAAATTCTAGAAAAGATCCTTGATTTTTAATTGCTTTAATTTTTTTTTATTTCCCAGAATTCAAAAATGAAAACAGAGTTTTAAAATACAACTTGTTTCTCTAGCCCATTGATATATCCATAATGTTGTTTACCCATGATACACTGAATATAGTTAGTATCTATCTGTAAAGGAAACCAAGTATAATTAATAGAATCCTCTCTCTGACTTCTTTAGAACTATACAGCCTTCATTTATACACAGGAGAAAAACTGAGCTGCTACGGGATGCTAGTGAATTTGTAACATGAAAACAGTACAGTCTGGATCTTCATTTCAAATTCTAGGCCATGTATACCAAATCATATATGTAGGAATTTACTTTTGAAGTAAGCTTCCTCAAAGTAAAATTGTGAATTTTTAATATTTATTTAACATAACCATCTGACACAAAGGAAATAACTACAAAATCACAATGTTTAAGGACTGGCACAGTCAGTGGCTTTGCCAAGTGTAAAGGAATTGATGCAGCATGTTGAACTTGGATCATGCATGTGTCACCAGTGAACCAAAACACACAGAGAACTATTTATTCCAATGATATGCCTATCTTCATTTTCCTATGTAAAAAAGAGAAGGGGATATTAAATAATATTAAAAATCTGCAGAAAATCTTCAAATCTTGTTTTAGACAATACTTTTTACTTCCTGTCCTATCAGTTTTTTAACTTTTAAACCAGATTTTCAAAAATAGAGTTGCTTTGTCCTTGTCCCTGCCTGCCCTCTCGTGGAGAGCAGCATGACAATAAAAAGAAAGTAAAAGAGAAAGACGTGTGGCAGAAAAATCATGGAGAGATGATGAATAAGTACTGAAGACAGGTATAACCATGAGTCATTGGGTGATTGCTTTTAGTGAGAATTTTATTCGTATTTTTCAAACTAAGGACCTATTCTTAATATTAAACTTAATTTTAGCTACCAAATATCAACTGGCTCACTGTAGTTGAAGATTGCAGGAGAGAATCCCAGAGGAAAGGGAAAGCAAGAGAAAATTGTTAGCCACTCTGCTTTCCAGGGCTTAACTAAATCATTGACTAGTGCTGACTTCCTTATTAAATATTTTTTGTAACTGAAAGATTAACAGTGTCTCACATTTTCATGAGAATATTTGGACAATTGAGTAAGGGAAGACCTATCACTTAACAGTTCTGTTTAAACAACTTCATTAATAATTTCGTATTTGTTCATGCAGGCAGCATTCTAAAAAATAAAAATAAAAAATGCTGTTTCTTTGATTTCATTGGACTATTAAGAAACCATGACCTCTAAAGGTTCAGTCAAGGACATTTGCAGTAAACAAACAGAACCCTTGACTAATAACCAATAACTGAATAAATAATAATTTTATTATAAAATAACTGGGAAAAACTCAAATCCTTCAATTGTAAAACCTCCCCTCTATTTCCATAACAAACCAGAGGCTACAAAGCATTTTACATCACCATCTTATAACAATAACAACATTTAAATTTCAAGCATTTTTAGTTTCTCTTATGCCAATATATTTGAGAGTGTACCCAAATTTCTGACTTTGGCCATGAACTTCAGCCCTGCTCTTCCCTTCTACAGCTGTTCACTGGATGCATTCTTACTTAAATAATGGGGCTCTGTGGAGAAGACTCAAGGGACTTGCGTGGATAGAGTGAGCTGAAAAAGAGAAAGGGATGAAAGAGACTTTAAAAGATGAAACAAATGTTTAGAGTTTATGTAGGTCAAGACATTTGAAGTTTGCTTTCATTTATATTGTAATGTGAGGATTTTTCTGTTCTTTGAGCAGAGGGCCCATTTACTTTATAGAATAAAAAGTTCTAAGGATCCTGTCCAAACATTGGATGAGGATATTGACTTTTAGTATTATTATCTGAAAAAAATCCTGAAAGTAGACCTAACATTGATTTCCGTTTTAGGCTTGGGACTCTAGAAATTCATAGAAGATAATGTTCAGTATTTTGAGTCATTGGAGATATTTCCCCAGACCTATTTTCATCCAGATAAATATCATTATTTTAATGACATATGGGAAAAATTATTCAGAGAATCAATCCTCACAAACAAATAACAAACAAAAAAATCTGGGTGAATGCATGTGCATATAGAGCCTGTGTACATATGCTTCCTATTTTTCTTTTCTACCTAATGTTTGTAGAGCAAGGCCAACTTAATATTCCATTTTTTTCCATAGCTTGTATCCAGTTCCCTACGCTCTGCTCTTTTCTTCTGCTTTTCAGCACCTTCATTTTCTTCACATTCTTTCATGGCAGAGCACGACTCTCTCACTTTTTCTAACAAGAAACACACATTGCAGTTAAATAGCCGAGGTCGTCCCCGTGCTCGCGTCACAGGTCAAGCAAGATCACTTACATTTTTTAGGGGGTCACTTCTTCTCACTGGGTGGGATATAACCTTTTTCCTTTTCCTAGAAAGGAAACCACCCCAGATGTTCACCACTCCTTCTTTCTCTCTTTTTTTCATTCTCTTCCTTGTTGGATGCCAAACACACATACTTAGACATTAATCTTGCTAGTTATCTCCTACTCTGTTGGTAAAACAATGATCTTTATTTCTACCTAAGGTATTTTAAATACCAAAACCAAACACTGATACCAAAAACAATCACACACAAAAATCCGATAGATAAATTTGAGGGAATAGATTCTTTTTTTTTACTTTGTATATATAATCCTGAAACGCCTGTGATATTTTCAGCTTTTTATAAAGTCATTCGTGTGCATTGCTCTCTGCATTCATGTTGCCATCTTAATGTCATCTGTGGGCTACACTGTTTTCATCACCATCTGCATTTTGCACTTTTTGATGTAGTTCTAAGAATGTGTTTACTTTTGTTCTTCCTGTGTGGATTAGGCCATTTGCCTCTTGATTGAACATGCCAAATAACCTCAGTCTTTTGAGATCCTTCAGATTTTCTCATTGAATATGTATAGTACGATCAAGTTCATAGGGGTTTTGTACTAATTACTCATATATAAATAATTTGCCAGTTTATCTTTTCTAAGAGTAGTGAAGGGCTGAGTTTGGTGTTGTACACCTGTAATCCCAGTAACTTGGGAGGCTGAGGCAGGAGGAATTAAGAGTTCAAAGCCAGCCTCAGAAATTTAGTGAGAATCTGTCTTTAAATAAAATACTATGTGGTTCAGTGGTTAAGTGCCCCTGGGTTCAATCCCTAATAACCAAAAAAAAAAAAAAAAAAAAAGGAGTAGTGAGTGATACCTACAGAAATTACTAATCTGAACAAAAATATCATAACTTAAAACCTGATCTTTGTGAAGATCAACTCCAGTTGATTGGCTCATTTGGCACATATTAATTAAAAAATATTACTAAATATCAGGTACTGTTGCAGATGTTGGGGATAGATCATGAGCAGAACTGCTCTTCATGGAGCTTACAGTCTAGTGAAGATAAACTTTCTAATTAAAAAGAGCCAACATATTAGAAGATAAATATTTGCTTTGTAAAAAGCACTGTTACTCGGGAGATTTTAATTTTTGATATATTTTATCATTCCCATCTATTTTATATTCCTAATTAATTCTTATTACATTCTGAAGTTGAAACAAAATAATGCATTTGGAGATAACAAATATGTCAGAACCACCCTACATCTGTGTTCACCATGTCTGCTTTATTAGAGAATATTCATAACCTATAACAATCCATAACCAAAGAGATTTTCAAAAATAACTTCATTGTCTAATTTTTCAATTAGAGGAATAGTTCTGCAAATTAAAGTCACATTTCCCTTGTGATGAACTATTTCTTTCCACAGAACTTTTATTTCACAGATAAAAAAAAAAAATATATGAAGACCAAAAAAAGAGCTTATCTTGAAGAAAATTCTAATATTTTACCCTGAAAAAGATCTAATGATAAGTAACAATTTATTGAATCCAGAGAATTAACTATTAATATTTTAATTGTGAATTAGCACAAAACAAAATAAAATGATAGAGAAAACATAGAAAACTTGAGGTACCAAAATGAGCTTTATCAAATTTCATTATACTATGTCTGCTTCAGGTTTTTTAAAGTAAATAAAATATTGTAAACTCAAGTTGAAGAGCTTTGTTTGTATACTATTCTTTATTATAATACCATTCCTCTACCTTCAGCAACTTCAAGTACGATTACATTTTGACTTTCATCTGCACTGGGCCCTTGCTTTTATGAACCCATTTCTGCATCAGTATGTTAACTATGTTAAAATTATATTTAACCATGTTGGTATAAAGATGAATCCTTGTTTTTTTTTATTGATTACTAATATTTTAACTTTTTCCCTTCTGGTTTTAAATTAAAACATTTACATGATCCCCTGAAAGTATCTTAAGGTTTCAGCACCACGCCTTTTGTACCTATTGGACAATCATCCCTGAATTCAGCCCTTAACATTGCTACACTCTCCTTTTTGTATTTATCAATAATGATTAGTTCTTAAATTACCAATTATGTCATTGGATTTGGTTGTTTTGATAATTGGTTTCATTATTTTGTTCCTCATGTGCAGGCATTTAAAAAAATCTGTCTTTTGTGTGTGTGTGTGTGTGTGTGTGTGTGTGGACAGAGTACTATCAATGACGCTTTAAATTTCACCCCCACAAATGCTCTCAATCATTGAAACAATGTAAGTATGAGAAAAACTTCTTAGTTATCTAGTTGTTTCATAGAACAAAATAAGTTTTTTCCCCTATGTTCTTTAGTGGAGAAATCATCTCTTTGTGTTTATATGTGTTTGAGGGAGAGAGAAAAAGAGATTCAACTAACACCTTAGTGTAACTTATAATATGCAGAAAAAAGCACATTAAAATGTTGGCATGTTTGGCCATTAATCCCTGGAAAAATGTGCATTTTGCCATGGAGAGAGTGTCTGCTGCTGTTTGGCTTTAGAGTTCACTGCCATAATTTCTATCATTTTTTTTTTGGACAAGTCATGCTACAGAATGTCATCCACACCTTTAAGATTTACTAATTTCCTCCAGGAGGTTATACTGACTATTTCTCATGCCAGTTACTGGTAAAAAAAAAAAAAAAAAAAAAAAAAAAAAAAAAAAAACAGTTTCTACCATTCATCAGTTGAGGTAATGCTCCAGTACTATTCAAATTTAAATGTAATATGAGCAGTATATTTAAATGATATCCACCACCAAAAAAGAAAGAAAAAAAACTGTTTTGATATTTCATTTTGAAGATTATTTCTTAATGCATCTTGACTCTTTTTAGATTTTAAGATAATACTAGCAAAATACTTTGAAATTTTTTTGAGTTTTCATTCCCCTAATTAATGAACAATGCTAGTGGTTCAAGACATCAAAGATACTGATACTAGTAGGATAAATTCATCTTGTCACATAGCTGCTCTGCCTGAGAATACAATTTGATTTGACATTTGACATAGCCACATCCAGTTAAGGTCCTGGCCCAGTAATCCTGGCCCCATTCTTGCTCGTGGAAGACTCTATTCACTTTGGCTGTTGTGCACTGTGTCTAGCAGGTATCTTTACTAGCACCTCAGCATGCCCAGTATTTCACTCCTGTGCTTGATATTGGCAACTTTACCTCTGGGGTATCTCTGTGTTTAAATCCTAACTTTTCATGTCTTAACTCAAATGCTACAGATTCCTTAAAATCTTCTTCATTTCTTTCTCAGTTACTTTAACCTCTATCTCCCGCCCCCCACACACCCCCCGTTCTTCCTGGCCAAAATGGAAGTATTTTTTTCCCCCTCTCTTTAAATCCCATGCCTTGGTGGTCAGAATTTAATGGTATTCACAGTTTCATAAAGGTTTGCTCACGTCTTCTCTTCTTTACGTGTGCTTATGTCCTAAGTAAGTGGAATGGATAAATTGAATATATATTTCTAATTTATAAAACTCAGCACAGCATCTGTGCTTAATAAATGTTCACATAAAGATTAACTATCAGCTTTTAGCTACACTTAGATTAGGTGCTGAGATATGGAATTGAGGAAAGTACTACACAATTTCTCTCAAGTAGTTCTGAATCTACTTGGGGACACCAAAGTAAACAAAGAAATAAATTTTGGCAAAGCATTCTTATTAGTGTTATCATAAGATATGAACAGGGAGCATGGAACAGACAGAAAAGGAACTAAATACTCTGGGTAGTGTATTTTACTTTCAATGAAACAGTACTGTAATTAAATTATATATGACATGAAATCTGAAGCTCTATAAGCTTTACTTGAATAACCCATAAGCAGCAAAAACAACCTCTGAATTTCAGGTCTAGCTAAGCTTAAATTACAAGATGAAAAGATGGACCTAACAGTTTGGGGTAATGATGAAGGTAGCTAGAGAATAATTCCACAAGAAAGTCACGCGTGAGCTGAGCCTTGAAAGATGCTTGAAAATAGCAAAGTAAGAAGACCTTATGGACAATGACCATGTATCATGGGGAGTTAGGCGAAATGAAAAAAGCTCAGTGCAAGTGAAACAAAGAAAGATAGACAAGAAAAAAATCATAGAGGATGCTTGATGCATGGACATTTATATATTTACCTTATAATGATGAATTTTAAGCAGGATACATTGGTCAGGGCAGAGAGAGAATCTGCTGTTGTGTAGCTTTAGAGTGAAGGCAAATGTGAAAATTGACAGACTTAGTAGTTGAAATGAGTGAGTGACTTTATAACAGACAAAATATGAAAGAGATATGAGATAGAAGAAAAAGTAGACTTACATGACTAGAGTATTGTGAAAGCAAATTATTATGGGGAGAAAAATAAAATTTAGTGAACTAGATGATAAAGTAAAAAAGTATGCATTGAACCAATAGTGTTAATGCATTTTACATCACATTAATACAATTGCAAGAAAAATTGGCTAGCATATTGTCTACCAGTATAATTACTTAAAAATTGTCCATGCCCAGAGGACATGAAATTTTACATCTCAAATATTTTTTTTATTTACTCAAATACTGCATTTTAAATGCATTTAAATATTTTATTGACTTATCTTGAATTAATGTATTTACATTAGAAGGGAGTCCTCTAACCAATAAGCTAAAATATTTCCTGTCAACATTGTACTCAGCATTCCATCAAAGAAGAAATATTTAAACGATTAGAATAGCCTTCCTGGCTATTTGGATTTTTGTGTTAGTTCAATATCTATTATTTATTCTTAATACTAAGATCATTCACGTATGTTTGCCAAAGTTTCTGTCAACTTGTTAATGTACATAATTCTCTTTCCATACATGACAATGATTTCATAGAAATAGTCTTAGAATTAATACTTTTATAATCATTTGAAAACCTTTCACATCCTCACACAATAATGATCAGTGTTGCCTGGGGAGGGGAATATGCTAGTTAGATATTTTTCTTTTTGCTGATTTGTATGTATTATTCTTGACTTCATGGCCAAATGCAACAGTAACTTGCCTGTGATTTACTCTGTAGTAAATTAAGAAAGAGGTGAACATTTTCTTTTTAAATCTGCAGGTTTTTGGCAAGTATTCATGAGTAATTAGATGCTGAAAACATACCACACTGTACAGTTATATTCCCCATTTCTATTAAGATATTTGACTTGAAAAAAAGCCATTGAAAACTGTATTCCATAATGCCAATAGCTACAATAGTAAAATGTAGCACCACCTAGGATTTATATACCCTTGTCCTTTAGAAGTATTAAAAATATTTTCCATTTTCACTGCTCTACATTCTTTATAATCACATGTCAGTGGAAATGGTCTTTGATGGTATATTCCAGGATTTCTTGCCCATGCTATCTTTAATTAGAAGTAGAAATGTTGGGAAATGCTAATGATGACAGGTTAAATAGATATTCGCTTTATATTAGTTCAGAAGTATTTGTTGAGCAAGCATTCTTTTCTCTGTACTGATTGTGTGTGTGTGTGTGTGTGTGTGTGTGTGTGAGTGATAGAGAGAGAGAGATGTAATTGGTCTTTAAGAGAGAGACTTGGTATCTGTAATCTCAAGACACATAGCTCAAGTCCAAAATTTGTTAGAGAAACAAGGAGAGGTTTTTTCCTAGTTTATGGATCTTGGGAGGACTATGAGGAAGAAATTACTATCAGAGAACTTCTAGTTGGAAACCTATTTCATTAGACAAATGAGATAAATCACCTTGTCTGATTCCCTACTACATGTATTCAATTTGGAAGTTGTACTTTAGTAAGACTAACTCTGGATTTTGTGGAATATAGAATGTTATGTAAAAGTTTATCTTTTAAGTGGAGCAAATTTCTCTCTGATATTATCAAAAAAGTGCTTGAATCATTGTAGAATGCTCTCTCTGTTGGTGGGCAATTAAAATTGTTGATTACATAATCCCATCCACTATAAAAATTTGAATTCTGAAAAAGCACTATCATCACTCAGATTAATCTATTTCTGTATATTTTATTTCATGAAATGTTTATGAATGTTTATATATATGGTAGAGATAATTGAAGAAAAGTTCTTATATAATAAAGTACTCTGATTTTTGTTTATATTTCTATGTTTATAGGACTTGAAGGCATATTTTTAATGATCACAAAAATATGTAATAATGCCATTGAGTTCTGTGTAAGTATCCACTGCTGATGGATGTTCAGGTTTCCAATTTTCTTTTTTCAAATTTTGACTCTTATAAATAAAATTTGGTTCAGCATTGTTGTTCCTAAAGTCTATTTCTATATTTTGTTCAAACATATTTACAAAATTGGCATTCCTTGGAAAATGTTATATACATTCTGAACAATTCTGAAAAATATAGCACTCTGCTTTCTAAGATTATAATTTCATACATTTACATGAGTGAGAAATGCTCACTTTCTGTATTTTCAAAACACCTGTATTGTGTGTTAATAGTGAGGATTAACTTTTAGGTAATATTGTTATTCTTGAAGCACTTTTTAATTAATTAGAACTATAAACTCTGGTCTTCTCCTTCCTCCCCATCCCAAATTTCTTACCATTTTCACCTGAATTATTTTTATCCGCGGCAGCTAACACCATCTAACATTTAAATATACTTACCTCATTTAATGTCTCTATCCTGCATGTGGGTAATACTTTATTATTTATTTGCTTGCTAATTTTCTTTAGATTTATAACAGTGCTACCATATGCTATATGTTCAGCAAATATTTGTTGAATAAATCAATGGTTAATTACATGTTTCTGATGACATTTTAGGCCCATTTATCTTCAGAGGAACATATGCTTTTTTATGTGAATGAAGCATATATAAGACAAATATATAAATTATTGATTAGAATGAAACCTGAGATATACATTAGAATATTTTGGTAAGATTCCAACAATTGCCAATACTGTTAATAGGGGAATAGTTTTCAGCTTCTAAATAAATGTGAAAATGTAGGGCGTTTTGAAAAATTCAACTTCCCTATCCCCCCAGATTATATTTGTCTTACATTACTCACATTTTTAAGAAAACATTTTTGGTAATGTCATAATATTGTCTTATATATTTATATATCACATATTTTTGTTAGTATTTGTTGAAGGCCGGCTTCCTCAGCAGGGAAAGGGTGAATCCCGAATGGTGCTGGTGGAGAGAGTCAGCAATACGATGGAAGGGATGCACACGAGTCAGGTTACAAAAATCCCTCTGCTTTATTTTTCTCTCTTGCAAGTATATAAACACACTTTAAGGCAGCACACATTCTATTTTTTTTTTTTACATACAGTCACAAGACCCAGGGAAGCAGTAACATTCTTATCGTTTACTTAACCTCTCAAGGTTTTGTACAAACATACTGTTTTGAATCTTCTGCGATTTCATTACATTTATCTGCAGTAGTCTGAGTTCAAATTTGTCTTCTTAAGAATTTCTTTTAGCCATTCCCCCGCACACCTGCACAACTGCCTGGAATACAAAGCGCTTTCTATCATGGTCTTGTTTACAGTCTAGGGGCAGGAAAAAAAGGGAGGCAAGCCAGATGCTAGTCCTGAAGGACTTTGTCTTAACTAACTTCTATGTAACTATTCTAAGTTATCCTGAAAACAAAAGAAGTCCCTTTCAATTACAAAGAGGCTCTAATAGCCTCTTTTTGATGCATAATGATTATAGCAAAAGAGGTTAAAATATTTGGCATTTATTAAACTGTTTTTCTATAGTAATTAATATTAGTAATAATAATAATAATAACAATAAAAAGGGAATGTTAATAAAATTCCAGCCACGGACTCCACAAGGCTTTAAGTTTCCAAATCAGTTTCATTCTATTAAGATAGCGACATTTGGTGGCCACGTGTGAGAACAAGAGGTGAAACAGTAAGAATAAGGAGTAGCAAGAACGTATACAAAGTTAACTCTTATAGCACTGCACAAGAGTAGCATTTCTCAAGCAAAAAATGAGCCAAGTTCGACTCCCCGAATTAATGGGAAGGAATTCGGGCTCAACTCATTTGCATAAATGAGGAAGAACTTGGCTTCAACCCCCCCCCCCACCCAGCTAACGGGGTGGGGGGGACCTGGGCTCAATTCCAACATAGTGTGAGAGATGCCACAAGTATTATTCCCATATAGTTCATATTTTTGTTGCTTTTACAATTGAGGTTTTATTACATTTGATAATCTGATATTTTTGATATGTTGAAATGTTAGTATACATTTATCTGGTAATTTATTGACCATTTTAGTAATTCTAATAGGCTGTAAATTTATGACTGGAATTATGTGAACTAATAGTGTACTTTCTTGAATTTGCAATTCCAACTTTGCAATTAGAATTACATTTCACATTTCTTTTAAATATCTTATTATACTTTTAAGGATATCTGAAAGTATTAGCAGATATATCTATATGATTCAATTTTAAAGGAATCTTGCTATCTTATTATGGCTAGGCTGTGGTGATTTTGTACTATATGCTCCAAGATCTTAAGAAAAACTAATTTTTTAAAGGTCACATCTGTTCTACTATACTAAATACCAACTATGTTATATTATTAATCTAAGTAACATTTGCTGGCTGCTTATCATATGGTTTAATAACTCTACCTTATTTTCTTGAATTCTTCAGGATTTTTAACTTTAAAATGCTAATTATTCATTAAATATAAATGCTTTGACCTAAGACATCTCTTAATTAATCATTCTTTAGCCAATATTAAACTCCGAATTCTCTTTTTCTTCAATATCCCCTTACTTAAACTTCCTGCTAAAGTTTTGTTTAGATAGTACCACAAAACCTGGCTTAGAATGATTAGGTGATTATATGTTCAAATAAGATTTAAGGAAAGAAGGTTAAATGACATAAGCAGAGGCTGAAGAACCAAACACTGTACTAATGGAAATCTTAATATTTAAATTCTTCACTGACTCATATTTCTCATCAGTATTAAGACTTAACTATTTTTTCAGTTCCTCCAGCAAAATCTCTCAACAGTCAATCTTGATATTTCCTTTCATCTCATCACTGACATTTCAGACCATTACACTCAATAGTTATCAATTGTGGCTGCATGTTAAGGTTATCTGAAAAGCTTTAAAAAATATTGATAAAGGCTCCACCCTTTTTAGATATTCTTATGTATTTGGTCTGGAGTATATTCAGGACATTATATTATTCCAGGACCCGCACTGATTCAGTTGTTCAGCCAAGATGAAGTCATGGATATCAGTGCTATTGGTCAAACCCTCATCTTCTCTTGGCCAGCATGTCATAGCCTCCTTCTAATTTGTATCCTTTGTCCAATGCACACACCTACCCCACAGTCTTATTCTTTAAAAATCTTTGACTCTAGCCTCAGAAGCTGAGCAAGGCCCTAAGCAACTTGGAGAAAATCTGTCTCTAAATAAAATACAAAAAGGAGTGGGAATGTGACTCATTGGTTTAGTGCCCCTGGGTTTAGTCCCCAGAACCAAAAACAAAACAAAACAACAACAACATAAATGACTCCAAATTCACCTAAAAGACACTTAATAAATTTCATCCCTTACTTTCCTTAAGTCTACCTTCTAATCTTAGTACCTGGTCATATTCATGCTTCACACTCCGTCACCACAGTCTTTACAGTTCAGACTCTTCGTGCCCATTCACAATTCTCACATTTCCCTCACTTCTCCTTGAATGTTAATCTCTTTCTTCTACATCTAATGAGTTCTCACTTTGACTTTATTGCACCTTTTCAAAGTTACGCTCTTTGTAAGTTCTTCCTAGGCACTCACAGGCTTCCAGCTTCCTTGGTGTTTGTCACATGATACTTTATTGTGTGTCTGCATGTCTTTGGCACTAGGCAGACTTTCCAGGACAGGGACTCTTTCCTTACACCTCTCCATTGTTGAGCCCTTGCATGGTTCTTGTCACCTAAGGGCTATACAATTGATTTTTTTTACTTAATGAATAATGATTTTTAAAAAAAGATAATAATGTTATTTCATGGCTTGCAAAAAGTTTCTTCTCCTTTTTTTTTTTTTTTTTTTTTTTTTTTTTAGGAGCTTGTATTTATTTATTTATTTTGTGCTAGAGATTGAACCCAGGGGTGCTTAACCACTGAGTCACATCCCCAGATCTACTTATTTATTATTTATAGTTGTTGATGGACCTTTATTTTATTCATTTATTTATATGCAGTACTGAGAATTGAACCCAGTGCCTCGTTCATGTTAGGCAAACACTCTGCCACTGAGCCACATCCCCAACCCTAACTCAGCCATATCCCCAGCCCTGAGTCACATCCCCAGCCCTATCTTCCTCCTTAATATTAAGATAAATAATGATAATATTTTCCTTTTTTCTTGAAAAATTCCTGTATTACAAAGACTGAGTCCTATTTTAGAAGGAAAGTTTATTTCATTGAGAACTAGTGTCCCTGGTCTGATTATACAGAAGGACACCAAAGAACAATAGAACAATCTTCTTTTATACAAACAAGCAAATTCCAGATAACACATATTAGAATAGACATCCTGATCACTGTCTGCTCTCAAGCAAAATGTACATGATAAAGAACACAGACTCTTTGCATGAGATCTGAGGTTGAATTTCATCTATGTTACATGACAGCAACTCATGCTTGGCAAAAGAATTCTATTCCCTGAGTACCTTTTCTGTTAAAAAGATATAATAATTATGATAGGGTTGGTTTTAGTATTAAATTAAATAGTGCTTAAATGGTGCTTGACATATAGAAAACCCTGGTCTCACTGAGTTATTTATTATTACTATTATTAATAGCATTATCATCTTTTTCAGTATTATTTGTACTTTCAAAATTCTATCAACCAAATTAATAACTGTTAAAATATACTGTCATGTTTCAATTAAATAATTAAACTGCAAAGTTTGAAATGTAACAGAACTGAAGAAATTCTGCTTTGCATAAATATTCACATTTTCAGAAATACATGTGACAAATGGCTTATAAGTTTTTCTTCTTCAAGAAATAAAAGTTGTCAAAGAAAGCATTTGTTTTGTTATATACTTATGTATGTATCTTCTCATTTTTATGTAAACATACACCCCTATATTAGACTTACCCACAAATATTTGAAATAAAGTAAAAATTCACATGCTATGAGAAGTACAATGTGCACCATCTGAAGACCTTAGGCAAAATTGTATATATCATCTGATATCATCTGGCTTGTACATTTTTTTTTTAATTTTTTTTATTATTTATTTACTTATTCATCATGCACAAGTATAGTATCTTTTTACATACAACTGCTTGTATACAAAGTATATAAGTACCATTCAGATCTTCAATCATGCATTTAGGATAATGATATCCATCTCATTCACATATTGTGATATTCTAAATACTAGAAGAATGACTGCACTAGAAATTTTGTAAAGCTTAGGATTTGTTGTAGGTGGGAATGAATAAAATTCACTGTCAATAATGAAGAGCTAAATTATGTTAAGAATCCTTTGTTACCTGTTCTTACAATTTATTTCCTAGCTCTATTTTTCTTAATAACCCCTGGAAAAGAATAAGCTAAAATTACAAATTGCCAGACTCCTCATCCAGAGATTCTGAATCAAGAAGTTTGAAGTGAGATCTTGAAATCTTTGTTTTTAGTCATCATTTGAATTTTTTTAAATCATCATTAAAGTTTGGGAGTTGTTCACAGAAGTAAAATTTAAGTTGTTTTCTTTAAATGGTTTGATAATCATAATGTTCCTGAGAAGTATCCTATCTAAACCTTTTCTATAGGGAATTCCTCCTATATACATGCAAAATTATGACAACATAGCTCACCAGTGAAGCCTGATCTGTACTCCTCATACTCAAGACTGAATCATTCAGAACAATTGAAAGCACACAGAGGCAATAAACAGCATCTCATGAGATTAGTCTGCTTTTGATTATCTTCTGTTAGGCTTTAAGCAGTCCTTCAGAAAGAAAATTCCATGTATTTTTAATTAGCTCAATGTTTTCTCCACCATCGATATCTATTAATAGGTATGGAAACAATACTTGAAGAGTCATATTTTAGAAAATTGTACAATAAATAATATTCTTGTATGTGACAGATAACAAGTAAAAAATTAAGGCAAAATATTAGTCATATAGATCTCAAAGAGAATAACCATTTATCCACCTTTTATTATAGTGAACTTAGCTGTGTTTTAGCATAGTTTATTTTATCTGTTTTAACAAATCAATTGAGACACTGAAAAATTAATCTTAAATGCCAGTATTCGGTTTTATTTCTTTCTTGAATTTTCCTTTATGTGCATTCTTTTTTTTTTAAATATTTATTAATTTGCTTTAGTTGTACACAATGCGTTTATTTTTATGTGGTGCTGAGGATCCAACCTGGGCTGCGCATGTGCTAGGCGAGAGCCCTACTGCTGAGCCACAATCCCAGCCCCGCATTCTGTTTCTTAAGGAGTCAGAATTTAGTGATAGATAATTTATAGATTAATGAAACAATATAAATTCTTGAAGACAGATGGACTCAATAGTCTCTATTAAATGGATTTGTTAGTAGATGCCTAAATTTCTTTTTCAGGTCATATGTATTCTTGAAAGCTATGAAGCACACATTACCAAAGTAATCACTAAACCAAAGTTATTGGGATAAAACTGGGTGCTTATTAGTAATATTTGATTTTTTTGGTCTATAAATATATCTTATTAAATATTCTTAAAATGTATCATTTAATGATAAACAGAATATTAATCATAGAGATTACTTTTTAAATATGATAAATAACAATTCTTGAGTTCTGTAAAGGAATATTATTAACACTATTTTAGGCAACTGGTTGAAAGGATTTTTAAAATTTTTTATTATTGTAATTTGTTATACACGTTTGCAGAGTACATTTCATTTCATATTACATATAAAGAGCACAATTTTTCGAGTTACTGGTTTAATATAAAGTATTTTTACAACAATTGTGTTTTCATACATGTATTTAGGGTAATCACGGATAAATCAGTCTGCCATTATTCCTATCCCCTTGCCCCCTCACCTCCCTCCCCCCTCTTTGTTCTATTTAAAGCTCTTTCATTCCTCTCATTCCCTCTCTTGCCTTTATAAGTTAGTATCTTCATATCGAAAAGATTTTTTTAAACTCTAATTTTTTGAAACTATAATTCGCTTTGTTTTGGCATAATCAAAAACACAACCAGAAATGTTTCTGTATTATGAATTATGAATCAACTGAATTGCTTCATGTATGAGGCTACAGTATGATGATTGTTTATATGGGAGTTACAGTTCTAAAAGATTTTTTTATGGTGATATAGTGCTAATAATCTTTAATAAAGAAGAAAAAATGAAGCAGTTTTTCCATTACTCTGAAGATTCAACAACAATAGAAAAAGAAAATATGAAGAAAGGATTTTTTAAAATGTTTCAAATGGAGCCAAAAATGTCAGGTAATAGAACAACAACACATTTAGCAGATCTCTTCCTACCAAAAGTTTTGGATCAACTCCCAGCTTCAGAAGTTGGATGAAACTTGTGTGATGTTTGCCAGAATTGATGGAGGCCCTAAAAATGCTTTTTTAAAAAATCTGTGTTTATAAAGATAGAAATAGACTTTCTTCTCCATACATAGTTTTTTCTTTTATTTTCCAGGATGATTTAATTCCTAAAATCTATTAGGATAGCACATTAAAAAACTTATTTGAAGACATATTAAAGATGATATGATTTAGTTCGAAACAAAAATTGTGCAACAGAATCTTTATGAAGGCATAAGAAAATTACCAATATGTAAGGCTCAAGATAGAATTTCTGTTTTCCTTTCATGAATAAATTCTTTAGTAAATTTGTATGAAGATAGATGTGAATGCAAGGAATTCTGCATTTACCAGTTCATAATTGTTAATGCATCCTTTCCTACTTATGGAGATTAGAAAATAAAATAAGATACAATCCATAATTTTTATGAAGATTTATTTTATCTTCAGTTATTAAGAAGACTTCATGGTAAGAAATTTATCCACATACAATTCCAGCTCACCAAACTTCATTGAGTATAATTAAATCTTGTATTTGTACATCTTAAGTTTCAAAATTAAGGGAAATATAATTTAACGTTTAGAGAGGACTATGTTTAGAGACAGTATATTTCTATATGTGAAAACAAGAATTCATCAAAATTTTTTTCAAAATAATTATCATTTTTAAAAGGTGATAATAAACCTAGTTGAATTAATTTGATACTCAAGATTTCTATAGCATCTAAAATGTATATTATAGATAAATAACTGCTGATTGATTCAAAATGCCTTTAATTTAATTGCCAATAATTATTTAATAACTTACAGATTCTGGGGGAGACATTTTACATTGTCTCTACAACCCCAGCCCCTGAAAAATTATTATTTTTTTATATTTAATTTTTTATTCAAAGTTGTATATATAACAATAGCATGCATCACAATTCATAGTACATATATGTAGCACCTTTTTACATAACACTGTTTGTATACAAAGTATATTCATACTATTCATGTCTTCAATCATGCATTTAGGATACTGATATCCATCTCATTCTACCATCTTCTTTTTTTTTTTCCTTTCATACCCCCTTGCTCCTTCTCTTCCCCTCCCTCCCCACTGACCTTTCTAGTGTTCCTCTAATCCTCATATGTTCCCAGACCCAACCCACTGTGACTCAGCCTACTTATATCAGATAAAACATTTGGCATTTGAATTTTTGAGATTGGCTTACTTCACTTAGCATTATATTCTCCAATTTCATCCATTTACCTGTGAATGCCATTATTTTATTCTCTTTAATTGCTTAGTAATATTCCATTGTGTATATATATACCACAAATTATTTTTAACTGTTATGATGCATCTAAAATATTCAGTGTTGACAATAAGAATAATTGATAAGTCACTGGAATTATTTTAAAAAGTCTGAGGCTTTCATATAAGTATTCTTAAACATATACATACTGAAGAAAAGTTCTCAGTGTATGTTATATTAAATTGACACAACTCATTTCTTAAAACATACTTTATGTATTCTCAACATTTGATTGATCTCTCCCAATCATAAACTGACAAAAATAAGTCATGACATAAGATCTACCAGATACAGGACTAACAAAATTGTCTTGAGAGTCAAATGGAAAACTTCAGAGCTAATGTTTTATATTCGAAAGCATAGCAAATTATTTGACAAAATATCCCCCTGCCTGGTAAGGAGGAAGTACTACTGTCAAAGAGAAGAGGAGTATAAATTATCAAATATGGAACACTTAACAGAAGTCTGAAAAAATTGATTGAGTTCTCTTTTTCCTGAAGTTTTATACTTTCTGTTAATTTGGTGGTATGGTTTTATGTTTTGACAGAGCTTATTTTACAAAAGCACTATGTATTAAGCAGTTTACTATTTTAAAATTATTTTTCCACATTTTTAATTGGTGAACTATAGTTGTACATAATGATGGGATTTGTCGTTACATATTCATGCAGGCACACAATACATATAATAATATAATTTGGCCAGTATCACTCCCCAACCTTCCCCGTATCCCTCACTGTCTCTCAGTCTTTGGTTCCTTTCCTCTACTGATCTCCCTTTGATTTCCATGTGATCTGCCCTCACCTTTCTTTTCCTTTTTCCTTTCTAGCTTCTGCTTGAGATAAAACATACAGCCTTTGCCCTGAGTTTCATTTATTTCAACTAACATGATGGCCTCTAGTTCCATCATTTTCCTGCAAATAACATAATTTCATTTTTCTTTATGCCAAAGTAAAACTTCATTGTGTATATATACCACATTTTCTTTTCTTATTGTTGCTTCCTGACTTGGAGCAACAAAGCCGCGGGAGAAAAACTCGGAGGCAGAATGAAGACGAAAGAAGGTTTTTTTTATTATTCTTTGGCTTTAGCAATCTCTCAAAACTCTAACACTGGCTCTTTCAGCAACCTCTCTGACTCTTTACTTCTTACTTTCTTTTACTTTTACTTTCTTAGAGAGAGCTGAGAGAGAGAGAGCGTCTTCTTTCTTCTTCACTTTCTTTTACTTTTACTTTCTTAGAGCTTAGAGAGAGAAGAGAGAGAGATAGAGAGAGAGCTTCTTCTTTCTTCTTCAGCAGCCTCAGCCTGACTCCGAGCAGCAACAACTACTTCTCTCTTCTAACTGCTCTGACTCTTATTTCTTCTTCTGACTACGTTCTGGCTGCTCTGATTCTTCTTCTCTGATCCGAACTCTTCTTCCGACCGACTGAGACCGACTGAGCGACTGAACGACTGACTGAATGAATACCCTTTCTGACCGCTTTCACCCGATTATATACCTTTAGCTTTGTGGGTGTGTACAGGTGTGTCACGTGCATATGATTATTATCAGGTGGAACTTATGGCTCCCAGCTAGCCGCAATAGCCATCTCCCTGATTGGGGCTGCTTCATCTTATGTTTGTTTTTCCAAGAGGAAAATCTACTACCATAATTTCTTTATACATTCATCTGTTGAAGGACACCTAGGTGGGTTTGGTTACCATAAATTGTGCTGCTATAAACATGGGTATGCATGTATCACGATAGTATGATGACGTTAATTTATCAGGATAAATACCAACGAGTGGTATAGATAGGTCATGTGGTGGATCCTTGCCTCGCCTTTTGAGGAACTCCATCCCGATTCCATAGTGGTTGTACTATTTTTTAAAATATTGTTTGAAAGACCTGGGTTAATATAATTCCAGACTTCTCCAAAACCAACCAACCCAACAACAACAACAACAACAACAAAAAAAAAAAACCTAATGAATAAATTTTCCACTTTGAAATATTGGCAATAGCTAGTAGATGCTTATTTAAATCTTCATAGACTCTTAAGAAAGACTTTGGATTCCATATTGGTGATCACATAAATCATTGGGGGAGCAGAGATAAGAATTAGAGATGGAAGAAAGTTTGATTTTAAAATAAATGATCTTAGAAGAAAGTCTAACTTAGACAATTAGTTACTTAAAGAATTTTGAAACACAATCCAGATCTATATCCTTATTATCCACATAAGGCAACTAAGACTTAAGATCAGGGTTTTTTTTCCCCCTAATCATTATATTAACAATAATCAGCAACTGAAAAGGGATACTAATGTAACATGTTTAATCAATTGAAGATCCAGAAGTAAAAATACCACTATATAGTCTATGCTTCTTTTGAGAACAAAATAGTTCTTGATGATCATGCAAGTTATGTATCACACTATATTAGCTGTTCAATAAATACTTGATTTAGCTTTCAGATGAATACTATGTAAACAATTTAGAGTAAAATTTAATTGATTGATTATGTCTTATTACATATTGCCTCTCTCAGTATTTATAATTTTTACAAACATGTTATATTCTTAAACTTGGAAATATTTATAATATATTGGGATGTACTATGTTAGTATTTTAGGGAGCAAAGCATGCAATTTTGACTTTCCATTCCAATGTAAGTTTTTGCCTTCAGTTTGTGTAATGGATGCTTTTAAACACTGTCAGTTTCTGTTTATGAGCTTGTTCTCATGAATGCACTTTTGTTTTCCAAATGTCTATCTGACTTTCCAAATTTCTATCTGACTTAAGCAGATAGAAACAGTATTCCACCCTCCTTGAGAATATAGAGCCATAATGAATGGTAAATGAAAAATGTGTGTGGAAAACAAAGATGTGAACAATTGTACAAAAATGTAAAATCCAGTTTGTCCCTGGACAACAATCCTGACCATAAGTAAAATATTCAGTAGAGATAAATGTAAATTGGTTTGGATGAAACAGTTGTTGGAGCATATCAATCTAATAATTACAATGTCTTTTTATCTTTTAGTATTTTCAACACTTTAAGAAGTTCACTTTCTTTCATGATATTTGAAAACTTTGAAAATACTTTGAGTTTATTTTGTTTTTCATTTAATTATGATTCCATCTATCTTTATATCAATATATAGAACACATTCCAGTGTAGTCAATGTATCTTACCATAATGAGTCATAGTATATTTTCCCCCAAAACAAAGGAGAAATAATAGTTTTTTTCTAAGTAAGAAAATAATGAAGATTAGCTCTAACACAAAAAAAAATTTAGTTTTTTTTGTTTGTTTTGTTTTGTTTTTAGCATTTACAACATTTTTGGCAAATGTTTTAAATTAACCCTCAAGGGATTTATTTTTTCTTCTTGATGATAAGAAACCTCCCACTTACTGCAATTCTTTGAAACGAAGTAAGGACTTTTAATGGGACAATTTCATCTGGAAGTCAAAGAATGTACAATTTTTGTTTTGTGTTCTTTCTTCCATTTAGTTACAATATTAGGAAAAGTAAAGGAGGTTATTGTTGTATTATTGTCAATGTGTTAGACCAGAAGATTGCCCCTTATTTGAAATTTCCAAAATTGTCTGCTTAGATTACTGACTTCACTAGATAACAGTTTTTTGTTTCCCTAGATATTGCGCTCTGCCTTCTGTATGTCTTTTGCTGACTAGTAAGACACTTGGAATTTTCTGAGTTTTTTTTTTTTTTTTGATAGTCATAGGGAGACAAATATAAAATAATATAGGAAGAATTTTCTTTGTATTATATCAGTGGGAGAATTATTTCATACAAACTCATGAAAAAAAGCTACCTACACTTTGAAAGTATATATCTATGTTGTAGACTCTTCAAGAATCTAAAATAGCACCTTGATACTAAAAATTTCTATTACTAGAATAAGTCAAACTGTGAAGAGATGATCATCTGGTTAGGAATGTTATAAATTCAGAAAAGAATGGAGAATCATGTGTTTCTAGTTTATTATTCTGGGTTTTCATATTACGTTAAACAGATTATTTAAATTCATTTTTGGTTAACTACAAAGAAAGATTCCATAACATAAAATCTGTTCAGGATATGTGATTGGGTGTGGTACTAAGCAGCAGCTTTATTTTTAAGCATAAATCATTAAATGGGTGGTAATCTCCCACTGTCTACTATAGTTATACACAGACGTTTTAGAAAGTAGTATGAAAGCATATGATTTGATTCAGACAGAGTAGCCATTGAGACCTTTCTTCTTTGTCCTTGCCTGTCCTTTCTGTCCAGGATTTTAATTGCCTCTGTATTACCATAACTTCCTGAACAGATAGTGTTTCAGGTAAATTATGTTTATCAATAAAATTTGTATACAAACAGTTGTATGTAAAATGTAATATTCTTTAGACCTATTATTCTTCTTACATTGGATAGTCTTAAAATTTTATGTGCCCTTGAAAAAATGTATTTATAGTCATTAGAAGGGACAGTTTAGAAAGTATCCTGAGTTAAACAAGTAGAAAATTTGTTTGTATTTTATAATCATGGAAATTAAGAATCAGTTTAATTTACTTCTTTGTTATGAGAAGAGTATAGAGAAATTATTATTTCAATGAAATAACCCCCAATTTTATTTTATAATAATTGCATTAATCCATTATATCTGTAATAAGTATCCTATTCATAGTTTAATATTTGGATTATATAAAAGCCTGTTCAAGAAAGGATTCCTTGTTAGACATAGCATTTTTTCTTACACATTCATTTCACATTTGTCCATATTGTTTATGTAAATAACATATTTGAAGCATTTTTAAATGTTTTTGAGTTCATGAATTATCATCTGTGTTGTGATTTAAAGCATTCTTTTAAAAGTAAAATTCATACTAAAATGACATCTCACAAAAAAAATCTATGTTAAAGGCAAAATTGCTTTTAATCATTCTTACCTTTAAAAATATAGAATCTTAGAAATGTAAGATTTTTATTAATTTAGAGGATTATGTGATGAACACTACATCATCTGTATGTGTATTTTCTCTAGTGTCTTTGGATATTTCTTGGGCTGAGGCAATTAAATAGTGAAACTGTGTACACTGTCTTAGAATTTGATTTCTTTGATTCACTTTTTTTCTGTAATACTTTATTAACAAATTAAGATTTATCATCTATTTTTTCATAGCATTTATTTGAATAAACATAAAGTGGAGATTTGGGGCAGTTTTTTCATTTTCTCACATTTCTTTTAAATCAATGTACCAATGTATAGTTCATCAGCCATTTGTTATGTAACAACAAGTACATATTGAGAATCTGTTACTTGGAAAGGTGCTCAGTGTTCAGTTTACAAGAATATACTTCTTGATATGCCACCTGTTCCTGAAATTTAAAGATTGCTATGCGAAGTGATGTAAACGGAGATGTGCATGGTCTTGTAGAAGAGCATAGGAGGGGCCTGAACTGGAGGGGTGGTGGGTAAACTTGGAAAAAAGATTAATGTTTTAGCTATTTAAAAGCTAGGAACTCAAGGAGTCTTGCAAATTAATTAGGTGATAGGTATTTTGGACCAAGGGAGATTTAAAAAGAGCTTATTTGTGAAAAGTGAAAGGTAGGGGAGCATGGCTCGAGCTTTCAAGAAACTTGAAGTACTTCATTGTACTCAACATGTAGTGTGGAAGGGGCTAGGAGTTGAGGCTGGAGATGTAAGCAAGTGCCAGATGGAACTGGATTGTTTTGGCTGTGGGCGTTCAGACTTTATCCTGATAGTTATTAGAAGGCACTACAATAATTTAAGAAAGTATTCCCACAACTATACTTATTTTATAAAAATATGGTTCTGTTGTGCTATGGAGAATGAATTGGAGGCATCAGGGACTTTGTAAAATGAAATATCAAAACAAACCAATATGATAATTCATTTTACTTTCTTGTTGTGAATGAAGCCAGTTACTCTGTTGGGGACATTGCTTCATCCATAACACTTCCAGGTAGTAGCTCTTATTTCTTTCTTAGCCATGAGCCAGTGAGTTTAGTGGTAAGTGAGGTGATTTCCTTGCATTTTACTGATGTCTTCAGTGCATTACATCTTTCCACCATAAAAGCACTCAGCTTTTACTCTAATGCCATTACACTGTTTAAGCCACCACCTCTCACAGTTGCCTTCTGCATTACATCTCTCCTCCATAAAAGTTGCCTTCTCTAGGCTTGTAGGACAGACTCACTCACTTCCTAATGTTTGTTATTATCCAGATAGCTTCACTCTACCCAATCCCACCAAATTCTGAACAATTTTAATACACAGGAAGATGTTCTTTCCAAAATGGTGGCCTACTCTCCTCCAATGATCCAGTCCTATCTCCTACTTGAAATTCATTCCCTTGATTAGATTAAGAATCTTGTCATTACCAGTAACTGCTGATACCCCCAAATTCTCAGTGTCACAATCCTACTCTTTGACTACTACTTCCTATTGTATATAATTACAACCTCTAGTATCTCAACTGTAGCAGTCTTTCCACTATACCGTGGCATTGGCTTGATGGAATACATTGCCTCCTCATTATATTCATATCCTGGATATCAATATTTCTGCTGTTATTCCGTTTAAGTCCTATAGCCAGTCATTGTTGTCAACATTTTACATATATTCTCAACACTCTTGTGACCTTTATTCTTTCATGGTACTTTATAGCACCACAGCCCTTGTTAATTCCAAATTTCTACCCATCCTTGTATGTACCTGACCAGCTGGATGGAACAGAAGAAAACAAAAAATCCATAATATCATCCTGAATCATCTTAATTTAAAGATCAGGAAATGCAATTTGATATTATTCTCTCTTTCACACTCATATTCTCTCCCATTCTCCTAGATGATTTTTTAATTAATTAATTTATTCTAATTTGTTATACATGACAGCAGAATGATTATTCAATAACATCTAGTTTCTACTTGAACTGCCAATAGCCTCCCTTCATGCATATTCATAGATAATTTTCCTTCTTCCTATTTAATTGAGAATATCTGGTAATTAGGAAAGAGCTTTAGTAAGTTCTCGCCTACAAATATGACTATCTCTGTATACTGCCATGTATCCTGTTCTGAAAAAAAAAATTTACTTTTATTCCTACCCAGGACTTTACTTTTAGGAATAACCCATTATTTCCCATCCACACACAAATATAACTCTAGTAATTTTTCTCTCTCTATTCCATATTGGCAGTTTTAGAATGTCATTATTCCTCTTATCTCAAAATTATAATAACAAACTAATATTTGTTCTTTCTCCCATAACCTACTATGTACTTATTGAATTTAGTCTCACCACTCTTTTGAATCTGTTCTTAAGAAGTTCATCAATGACTACAACTGAATGAAGTGGTTCTCAATTTATTTTTATCTCTCACCAGCATTTGCCATGGATCACATCACTGTCCTAGGCATGTTCTCTCTACTTGACTCTGTCTGTCACAATCTCTTGGTTTTACTTCTAATTCATTGCTTCACTTTTCTCAGGTTTTGTTACTAATTCCATATTTATTGAAAATTGTTTAACATTGAAGTGCTCCAAGACTTACTCCATTGCCACCTCCTCTCTCCAGTCAGTCCTTTAGAAGGTTATCTAGTGGCTTCAAATACCTCAACATATCCCCTCTGAATACTACTAATACCATAATACCCCTGATATAACACTTTGACCAAAAGTCTAATGGACAGTTAAAGTTATCTTATGCCTTCAATTGAACTTCTGATCTTTTCCCCTCTCATGAAAACTAAAGCCATACAAAAATCCTGTTCACTCACAGTATTCTCTATTTTGGTTTTCTGTCCCAAACCTGTAGTCATTCTTGAGTCTTTTTTTTTTTTTTTTCCTTCTACTATGTATTCAATTCATATGGAATTCCAGTTGATGGTATCTTCAAAATATAACCAGAAACAAATCATTTCTCACCACGGATTCTATCACTCACTCTGTTCCAAGACATCATCCTCTTTCACTTAAACTAATGTGATAATCACCTATATGTTCTCTTTTATTGCTATTTTGACCTCTCTTTTATTGCTGTTTTGACCTATTTTCAATATACTAACCAAGTGTGCAGCTATTACAATGTTAAGTTGTAGCCTGCTAGTTCATTCAAAACACTCAGTGTCTCCATTTCACTCAAATTCTTTACTATCACTTATAAATTTTTATATACTCTTTTCTCTTTTTTTCTCATATTGCTCTCTTCCTGCTCATTCTATTGCAACTGTCTCTCTCCTTGCTAGAACATTAAACTTTCCTTTGGTGTTTTTTCACTCTGTGTTCCATCTGCCCAAAATGCTCTTCATTCTGAGAATTACATGATATTTAAGCACCTTATCATTGAGAACTATTTAGATATATTATCTGTTTAATGCTGCATGACAATATCATCACAAGTTTAAAACTTTAAAATAACACATTTTTTTCTCAATTTGTACAGGTCAGAAGTCCAGGAATGGTTTTACCTGGTCCTCCTCAAGGCTGCAATTAAGCAGCCAGGACTACAGTCCTATCCAAGGCTTGATTGGGAAAGAATCTATATCCCTTGCACACATGGCAGTTTGAAGTTTTCGATTTTTCATAAGATATTGAAATGAGAGAGTTTTTTTTTTTCTTGGCTCGAATCTTCCCCCAGTTTCTTTCCACATGGGCCTTTCCAACATGAAGAATTTCTTCCAAAAATCCAGAAAGTAATATAATCACAGAAGTTACAGCCTGTGCAACCTCTGCCCTGCTCTCTTTGTTATAAACAAGTCACAGGCTCCCTCCACCCCAAATGGGAGGGACTATCACATGGGCACAAGTACCAGAAGGTAGGAATCGTGGAGCCCATCTTACAGTGTGCCCATCACACTAAACCACCCTTCTTACCATTGCACCCACTTTGAATTTCTAACTGTCCTTATCCTTTTCTACTTTTCTACATAATATTTACCAACAACTAATATACTGTGTCTTTTTTTTGCCATTTTTATTATTGTAGATAACAAGTTCTAACAAATCCTCTTTCTCCACTGCATAGAAATCACATCTTCATTTAAACTCCTCACTCTGTTTCTCTGAAAAGACCTAAAAATTGTGTAAACTGTGTTGTGAAGTGCTATTGCTTATACAAATAATGACCCTTAATTAGTAAATTCCATAAAAATGGGAGCATCTATGAGTGAACTATAAAAACCTGATAAATGTATTATATCTTGAGCTTGTCTGAAGGCCAGGAGTCTTTGAAATAGCAAGTCCCTTGAAGGGGACAGTGAAAATTATATTTTTGGACTTTTAAAAGGCAACACTAACTCCTGTGCTGCATAAAATCATAAGGCATACCTATGCTGGCCAGTTTCTGTATCTACCCCACGTGAACATCATTTCCTGGCACTGACCTTGTCTGTTAAGGAGCTGCTGTGTGAGGATTCCACTGGGAATGTCTGATACTGCCTTTCCAGCAAGCTCTGGGTCCTGTCCTATATCCTTCTGTGTAGACTGGGTAGTTTGTTGAATCTGAATGTTCAATAGAGAACAAAAATCCCCCAACAATAATGTGTAATTATTGTCTGTCTTCCTTTTGTAAAGCATTAACTTCACAAGGGTGAGAACATCTAAGTCTTTTGTTCCCTAATGGTGCCAAAAATACCACCCTCTCCTTTTTCCCTCCAGTCTAGGGATGCAGTGACTTCCTTTCTGCCTTGACTCACTCCCCCACATTTGGCTTCTTTGCTCTTTCATTACAGATGTAACACATTTCCTGCATTAAATTATCTTTGTTTTAATTACCCAGGATAGTTTTTTATTTCCCTGGTTGGAATCTGATTGGTACAAACCCCCAGTCTCCGACTAAGTTCAAAATTCCAAATCTCCCTGAGAGAGAATTTCTGTGGCTCATATTTGGCCATGTATCCATGTCTGAATTTGTTAGGTATGGACAAAGAAACAGGACCACTCAGTAAGGATATGACAGATGGGACTGGGGAAGGGTATCTCAAAGAATGAAAGAGCACTGTGAGCTGGACTGGGGAATCTAATATTCTAATTAAGCTGTTACATATCCTATTACTTTATTAAAGGAAAACAGCCCTGCATAAAGGAACACATACATATGAATAGACTTTCTTGGTTCAGAAACAACTTTTGCCTGCTAAAACATTCAGGTATCAATGTTTTACTTATCTCAGTGAACTTTCTCTGTTTAACCTCACAATATAATGAAGGGTGAATCTTTTCAAAATGTTTTTAAGTGGGTCATCTCTGGGGTTTCTTCAACCTTAGATTTATATCTGCAAATCAATTCAATGACATAACTAGTATGTGTATGGATGTGTGTGTGTGATTTAATTTCCCTTCAGACTCATTTCCTTCTGTGCCTTCTACTTACTGGAACATTACCAAAGCATCAGACAGTCTGAATAATGCTTGAATGCTACCAGACTGTGGTTCTACCTAGTATAAAATAAACAGATCATTAATTTTCATAATTAGCACATACTTTACTATTGTGTGCTTTAATTTTTCATGTATATAAGTCTGACTTCCTTACCCAGAATATCTAGCCACTTCTTGAGTATCTTAGGAGTGTTCCTGCAGTGGTGGGAATATCATTAAACACTTTTTATTGTTGACAACTAACTTGATCACTAAGAAAAATTAATAACTTATGATGGTTGAAAACAAGACTTTACAGATGTTGTTCCCCAGGGATCATCTAGGGCAGTTTAGGTCAGCCAACAAATGTGAATATTGGACTTAGGTTAATAATCTTACAAATTGTGGTAACAGCACAATTATATTAAATTGTTGAAGACTTCAGCTACAATTACAAAAAGATTGAGGACATACCAATGAGTGGAATGCAATCACTTGTCTACTAGCTTAGAATAAATCCTGACAGATGCAACCTTGTAAAAGGCTATTTATCAAATGATACTTTCTAAGTCAAAATTTAAAATCTTTCTTTGGATATTTTCCTAAGAGAAAACGTTGCAAGTCTAAGTTCTCTAGCTAAATTTTAGAAACCATTAAACCTATGATATTAGGTCATAATTCTTTCCTGATTTCACATCTGGGAAAAATGTTTTGGGAGAGGGGAGTCTCCTACCCCTCTCCAGGACATGAGGATAGCTCTAGGAAATTTGGGGAAATAGAAGTACTTTATCTTTCATATCCTACCACCTTCTTTCTTTTCCTCTTTCCCATTCTAGTAACTCTTCTTATAAATGTCCATTGCCTTCATCTCTCCTGTCCCTTGCTCTGCACATTCTGCTCAAGACTATCTTCAGCTAAAAGATGGCTTTTCATGGAAGAGTGCCATGCTTCCAAATTACCTGTATTTTTTATTTGTTTTGGTTTTTTTAGTACTGGGTACTGAACTCAATGTGCTTTAACACTGAGCTACATCCCCGTGGTTTTTATTTTATCTTTTATTTTGGGACAGGATCTCACTAAGTTGCCCAGGATGGTCTCAAACTTACCTCAGCCTCCTGAATAGCTGAGATTATAGGTGTGCACCATCATGTCCAGCCCATATTACCCTTTTAATATCTTTTTATACTAAGTAAACTGCCATTTCTTCAACGAAACAAATGGACAAGTAGGGAAGCAAAGACAAATTAAAATACTATATGAAATATTTTTGCATCTTTCTAAGGTGTTCTAATCTTGAGGTCATTATTAATTAAAATGGACTTATTCTCATCATTGTTTTTTCCCTTAGTTACCATTCTTTCTTTTTCCACACCTACACACAGAAGTAGGCTACAGGCTTTACCACCTACTGAACCCACTATTCTTAGAACATCAACAAAGAAATCATAGGTTGAATTCAGTCATTAAAGGCAGTGAAAATCTTCCAATTGCTAAATTCACTGGCTATTTTATATTTTTACGTGATTGCTCTGAAGATTTTTTTGCAAATATTAATTCTTCCTTGAAAAATAATCTCTATGTTCCTGATTTCTATGGTACCTAATTTTTTATCTTATTTCTCTGTCCAGTTCTTCACAGTCTTAGAGCCATCATAGTCTTAGAGGTTCTTTGTTGTCCTTAAATTTTATTTTCCTTAAATATTGGAAAGGAACCTTGTCTTCCAATAAATTAATATTCCACTGCAGAGACAGAAATATGCATTTTCCCTTGTTATCAAAGAGTTTAGGGTACATGAGGGAGTAAAGAAGTAAAATAGGGCTGAGTCAATTTTCATGAGGACCATAGAGCAAATTTCTTAGGGTTTCAGCATATTCACTCAACATCATTTCCTGTCACTCCCTCAGGTGCATCCTATGTTGTCGTCCAGAAATGGTCACAAGGCAACATACATTTTATGTCCATTCATTATTACTGAACTTGATTCAGTAGCAGCTGAATGTCTGCATTTCAGAGATAGAGCAAAGGCTCACAAGCCACTGCATGGCCTTACCAGTGGTCTAGATGGGGATGGGGATGGGAATTTTTCTTAACACAGCTATATTCAATTACTGGGACTAGGCATTCAAGTTAAAACTCTTGCCATCCATTATAGTTAACCTATTCTAAAATACTTATTTGCTGCACTATTAAAATAAAAAATTTCACTTATTAACTAGTAAATATACATGTGAAAAAAACTATACATTTATCCAAGTTTAAATGTTCAGTGTTCCAAGACGGGCGCGGTGGCGCACGCCTGTAATCCCAGCACTTTGGGAGGCTGAGGCAGGAGGATCGCGAGTTCAAAGCCAGCCTCAGCAATGGCGAGGCACTTAGCAACTCAGTGAGACCCTGTCTCTAAATAATATACAAAAAAAAAAAAAAAAGGTCTGGGGATGTGACCCAGTGGTCGAGTGCCCCTGAGTTCAATCCCCGGTACCACAACAAAAAAAAAAAAAAAAAAAAAAAAAAAAAAAAAAGTTCAGTGTTCCAAATTAAACATTCACTAATTTCTTTACTCAAATACAAATACTCTTGAAAACACATTAATTATTATTTCCATATGGAAAAAATAATATTCGATTATTGTAGGATTATTTTTAATCACAGCATTAAAAATAGTCACCTGTAGTTCCTTCAACCATATGAAATAGCAATCAATGATTGGATCTATCACCTTCCAATATTTTATGTTTGTGTACATGCTCTTTTAGAAATAGCAAGATTATATTTAACCTATAGTTTTATTATTTGTCTTTTCAATTTGAAAATGTGAATATAAGCACATATAATTGCTGCATTTTAAATAGTTGATTAGCATTTATTTGTACTGCAAACCATAACTTTTTATCAATTTATAGTGCTATGAAATGAATCTTCTGTTAAATAAAGCATTTCAAATATTCATTATTCCTTCTTTAGACCATATTCCTAACCTAACAATGGAATCATATTAACTCAAGGAGTATAAGTCTTTTTTAGATTTTGAAACACTTTGACAAATTGCCTTTAGGAATGATTATTTCAAATTTTAATCCTACTAGTGATGTATGAATTATTTTTCTTATAAATTTTATTAGAAACATGTCTTAGCCCATTTTTATTTGCTATAATTAAAGATCTGAGGCTGGGTAAATATAAAGAAAAGTGGATTATTTAGGTAATGTTCTTGGAGCCTGCATGTCCAAGATTAGACAGTCCCACTGGTTTAGGCTTTGGTGTGAGGGTCTTCTGGCTATATCACAACATGCCAGATGCCATCATAGTGGCATGTTTTGGGTACACATGCAAGAGGAAAATTACAGTCACATGGTGAAACAGGAAGAAGAAGGCCAGGCTTGTTCTTTTTATAACAATTTTCTCTCCAGTGACTTAATCTTTGTTCCATGAAAATTACATTAACTATTCTTCTGAGGATAGAGCCACCAGTGACATAATTACATTCTGTTAGGCCCCACTTTTTAAAGGTTTCACCGCATCTCATCACCAGCACATTGGAGACCAAATTTCTAGCACTTGAACTTTCAGGAAACAAAACCAAACCATATCCAAGTCATAGC
The DNA here is from genome assembly GCA_025594165.1 of Tamias sibiricus. Lineage (NCBI taxonomy): Eukaryota > Metazoa > Chordata > Mammalia > Rodentia > Sciuridae > Tamias > Tamias sibiricus. The sequence continues at coordinate 74,733,090 of CM046664.1, forward strand.
ACACATTATAGGTGCTATTCTAACTTTTATTTCTTTAATTACCAGTGTCTTTGTCATTAAAGACATGTATTTGTCTTTGAAGAATATTGAAACTGAGTTGTTAAAAGGATCAGGAGAAAAACAGGAATCATTTCCAGAAACCAAACAGACTTGAGTTTCTGTTGCCAATGGCAGATGCGTCACAGAGGTCACATGATTGAAAGACAGCAAGATGACCAAGGGACCATTGGTGACACATTCATGAGAAGTTTAGGATGGAGATGGGAAATATATTTCTACTGGGGGCTGAGGTATTAATGGGAAGCCAGAAAGTAGGACAGTGACTGTGGAATATGCTTTACAGAATCATAGTTTTCGAGGGCAAAGAGAGAAAAGGAGAAGTAAACAGAACTTTAAGCCTGTTTTAGGTGTAATGGGAAATGAGAAGCTCTGCATCAAGAATGTAAGATGGCATTTGATATGCAGCCAGGTACATATTAAGGAGTTAGATATTGGGTATGGAGCAAAGAGTTTGAACCTTTAACTGAAGACCCTCTTGCCATGGGAAGGGGAGGTAAGATAGTAAAAGCATGAAGCTTGGGAATAGGTACATGTGGGGTCACAAGGATTTAAGAAGGCTTCTATCTTCTGCTGGAGAAGAATGCAACATAATGGGTAGACTGTGACCAGATCATTGTCTATTAACTCTATGGCAAGTTTTTAAAAAATCTATTTTCTGAAGGAATGTAAGATATAAGGTTTTACCAGTAGTGTTGCCCCAAATGTCAATATATAGTACATCATTTAGGGACCTACTTTAATTAACAGCAGGTCACAGAGCAAATTTATTCATTAAACAAATTTCTATTGCATTCCAAATGTAGTTTATTCTGTTTGGAAATACTTATCTATTTTAACCACTGGAAGCTATTTTGTAAAACCAGCATCCTTAGAGAGCTATTACAGGAATTTGTAATCACTTTGGCATAAAACTTAATCCCTAAAAATGCAGTTTAAATGATTGCATGATTTCTTTATCTTCAGTAAGTGAAGGTTTGTGATGAAACAGATGAGCCGTTTAATCAGCTTTAAAAAATGCCATCAATGATGTATTCTAGGAAAATGTTTTTATTTTCTATGATAAGACTTCCCTTAATCATACTGGACAGTTTCATTGTATGCACAATAAAGGAAATGAACAATGGAAACATTTATGTAGTGTCTGATTGTCTGGGGATGATGATCTATAAGATGCAGACCTATTATTTAATGCTTATGGGGATTCCCTTCTCTTCCTCTATCATTCCTTTAAGCTCTGGTTTCCGTTATAATCCTAGGGAGAAAGTACAAGCATTTATATTAGTTCAGGATTGGCAAAGTAGACTTAAGAATTAAATAATATTCTTAATTAACTAAAAATAAAGGTGGTTAAATTATGAGTAATCATTGTAACATTTTCTGCCTTTTTAATAGAGAAAACGATCTATAATTTGGGACGTATATATGAAACCCTTCCAATTTGTAAGTTCACGATTTTAAGTTTTGAATATTTATGGTGCACAATACCTTTGTGATGGTGATTTACTTTTACTGAGCCTCATGTGTTACAGATTGTCTTGCCAAGTTGGGGGAGGATCAGAAGAGGGAAGGAAGGCTGAATGTTATTTTGTTCCCTGTTGAGCTAATTAGGAATCTAGGGCTAATTTAAAAGGCTGCAAATCTCAGTCTCCTTCTCAGTCAACTAGGCTAGCTCAGGCTCTAATTTAGACTATATTTAGTCATTCCCAGGCCAAAAAGAAAAGAGAACTATATTCTTAAGTCCCAGAGCTGCTGGGGATGGAGGATTGCGGGTGATGACATTGGTAATCTGGTAGAACAGGAGATTAGTTGGGAAGGAGGGTACCTTTCATTGTGGTCAAAGAAAAAGGAAACAAAAGATTTGTAATGGAATGCATCATATAGAATAACTTGATCTCCTAGTGAGCCAGAACTTCCTAGTGGTCTGGAATACTCAGATCATCTGCTGTTGACATTTTTATCCTTGGAGTCCACACTAACATTTGTTTTTAATTCTTCATACTCTAAAAGGCATTCTTTTATTGTCTAACAATGACACATAATATTATTTTCAAGATAATGAATCAATTAAAATTAGTTATATTTTCATTCTTTTTGGCATGAATGTGTTTGATTAAGATAGGAATTAATCCCTAATCTCATCATCAAAGTATTTATAGTATAAACTATTACTTCAATAGAATGGGAAGATTTGTTTTCTTCATGTTGATTTTTATTAGGTTTTGTTCCAGAATATATATTTCACAGGAGTAGTGGGGGTGATGGTGTTTTGCAATGCCCTTAATGAGGCATAAACAATAAAGAAAAAAGTACAGGACAAAAGGATCAATAACATGTAGCCTGTGTTCTAGGGAAACTTACATAAAAGTGTGGGAGAGGATGTTTAAATATTTGAAGACATTTTTAAATCAGTTCTAAAAGTCAAGATTATAGACAAAGCTACACATTGAGGACAGTTATCCCCTTTCACATTATGTTTTGTATCCTTCTATTTCTTAGTGAATATTTAAATAAATATGTATATACATTTTTTTTCCTTTTTTAAAACACAGGCTAACTTATTATACAATTTACCATTTGATCTCACGCAAAGTTTGCTGGAATGTCTAAACAAAATTTTTTAGGAAAGACAAAAGGGGAAAATTACTTCTAGCTCAGTAGACTTGAGGATATATCAAGGAAGAGCTATTGTTTGATTTATGACATAAAGTATGGAGATGAAGGGGAAAACATCCCATATATAAATAATATCTAAAGCCCATTGGCAGGAAAGTGGAAGTTCAAGGAATTGTTAGAAAATTTCAAGTAGGTTTCTGCACTTTAAATGGAGAAGGTAGTGGGAGACAAAAGTGGATCAGAGGTGTAGGGGGAATTGTGGGCACTTTTGCTTAAAATTTCATGTGCCTGGAAATAATATATGACTTATGCATTCTTGGAATTACATTCAGAGTTTTGATGACTGTTAACATCTCCTCATTTGTCTAAATAACTTGATGGTTTTTATGTTATTATTTAAAATATCTAAAATCCAATTTAAAACTTAATTGACATATGTTTTGATGACTGTATAACTTCTCTCTTTTGAAGCTCTCCAGCCATGAACCCTGTAAACTCATCTCAGCTTAGTGTCAAATGACATTTACACTATCTATGGCTATTGGTCATATGCCAACACTACAAAAACAGAGATTCTTCAAAGTCCCAAAAAGTGAATAAACTAGATAAATTTGGGTTGATTTGATGTTTTGTTCTATCTTCTGGGGGAAAAAATCTAGCTCATAGGATTTCTATGTAACTAGAAATCTTCTGGTAACAGAGAATTTTAACCAGATGCTCTCTGGGTCTCTAGATGATAAAATAATAGAATAGTCCAGAGAATAATAAAGCTGTGGCTGCTTAGGAAAACAAAGAAACATTGATAAATGCTTACCACCCAACTTTAAAAAGATGTTCTCCATGGATTTAATTTGAAGATGTTCATTTTCCTGATGTTTTGAATCTAGTAAGTAGAATTGCTAAAGTAATCCCTGAGGTCTATCCTTCTCTGCACATTAATATAAGACTTATTTAATCTAAATCTCTATTTGTTAAGAGTATATATAATTATAAATATGAAATAATAGAATAGGCATTTGAAGTATTACAAGAAATTCCTCTCAGCAGCTTCTACCCACACACTCTTTCCCAAATCTCTACTGATAAATCTTAATTTTTATTAAAAATGTCTTATATTTTATTTTATTTTTTGAAAATGGCATAATTCATTTTTTTTATATTTATTTATTTGCTCTAGTTGTACACAATGCGTTTTTATTTTTATGTGGTGCTGAAGATCGAACCCGGGCCACACGCATGCTAGGTGAGCGCTCTACCGCTGAGCCACAACCCCAGCCCCATAATTCATTTATTGACAGATGAAAAATACATCCTAATACAGTTGCAGAAAGTGTTGTTATACTTAGATGAAATAAAGCAACACAAAGCATTTAGCCAATAAATTTCCCCAGATATTAGACATTAAAAACCAGTGAGTGATGGGCATTTTTTTCAGTTTCCAACACTTATTGTTGTTTTTATTCTTGATAACTGCCATTCTGACTGGCATGAGATGAAATCTTAGAGGAGTTTTGATTTACATTTCTCTAATTACTAGAGATGTTGAACATATTTTTCAGATATTTGTTGATTGATTGCATATCTTCTGAGAAGTATCTGTTCAGCTCCTTAGATCATTTATTGATTGGGTTATTTATTTTTATGGTGTTGAGTTTTTTGAGTTCTGCATATATTCTAGAGATTAGTGCTCTGACATACATGTGGCAAAAATTGGCTCACAAAATGTAGGCGCCTTACCTCATTGATTGTTTCTTTTGCTGAAAAGAAGCTTTTTCGTTTGAATCCATCCCATTTTTTACTTCTTGATTTTGTTTCTTGTGCTTTAGGTGTCTTGTTAAGGAAGTCAGGACCTAATCTGACGTGATGAAGATTTGGGCCTACTTTGTCCTCTATTAGGCGCAGTGTCTATGGTATAATTTCTAGGTCCTTGATCCAATTTGAGTTGAGTTTTGTACATGGTGAAAGATAGGGGTTTATTTTCATTTTATTGCATATGGATTTCCAGTTCTCCCAGCACCATTTGTTGAAGAAGATATCTTTTCTCAAATGTGTGTTTTTGGCACCTTTGTCTAGAGTGAGATAACTGTATTAATGTAGATTTGTATGTGTGTCTTCTCTTCTGTATCGTTGGTCTACATGTCTATTTTGGTGCCAATACCATGCCATTTTTGTTAGCAGAGTTTAGGGTCTGGTATTGTGATGCTTCCTCTTTCACTTTTCTTGCTAAGGATTGCTTTGGCTATTCCGGGTCTCTTATTTTTCCAAGTGAATTTCATGATTGCTTTTTCTATTTCTAAAAGGAATGATGTTGGGATTTTAATTGGGATTGTATTGAATCTGTATAGAGCTTTGGGTAGTATGGCCATTTTGGCAATATTAATTTTGCCTACCCAAAAACATGGGAGATCCTTCCATCTTCCAAGGTCTTCTTCAATTTCTTTCTTTAGTGTTTTGTATTTTTCATTGTAGAGATCTTTCACCTCTCTTGTTAGATTTTATTTATTTATTTATTTATTTATTTTTGAGGCTATTGTGAATGGGGTAGCTTTCCTAATTTCTTTTTCAGAGGATTCATCACTGATGTATAGAAGTGCATTTGATTTATGGGTATTGATTTTATACCCTGCTATTTTGCTGACTTCATTTGTTAATTCTAGAAGTTTTCTGGTGGTTTCTTATATTTTAAATTAGTGAAATGTAAATAGTGTAACAGTGTCTGTTGTTTTACATAGTTTTACACACACACACACACACACACACACACATATACATATATATATATATTTATTTACCAGACTTCTCTAATTTAATAAATTATTTTATTGTTTTAATATAGCTCAGATAAGTTAATAAGTAGCTGACATTATTTCTAATTATTAGTCACATGTTTATTTAATATTTTACATATTTTGCTTATTATGTGTTTTCTCCTGAAAGTTTTTATTCTATAATGAGAAAGGTGGTAATCACATGAACATTTAGGTCCTTCTCTAATACAATCTCAGTTTTAGTGATACTCCTAGCTCCTTTTATATGAACATAATTTATAATTCAGTTGTTAATTGATCAATTTAACTCTTTGTTTTGGTCTGGAACCAATATACACAGCCTCTTAAGCCTCTTATATATTTTACTCTAGCATTTAGTTGTAAGACTATTGATTTACCAATTATCAAGACATAATTTGATTCTAAAACTTATGGTTAAAAAATAAGTTAGATCCAATACCCGATTCATCCCTAGAACCCTATTATATAAAGTCCTTATCTATGGACAAATTAGAATTTGAATCGAATTCCATCTATAAGATCCATTCATGAACTAGATCATTTTTTAACCTTTTCCATATTTTTTATGAGGGTGTACTGGAGGTTGAACTCAGGGGCACCACTTAGCCAAATCCTCAGCCCTTTTTTGTATTTTATTTAGAGACATTGTCTCACTGAGTTGCTTAGCAACTCACTATTGCTGAGGCTGGCTTTGAGCATGTGATCCTCTTGCTTTAGCCTCCTGAGCCTGTGGGATTACAGTCATGTGCCACCATGCCCAGACCCTTCCATATTGAGTCCAAGATGTCATAGAGAGTAGGTAAAATCTTAAAATGGTCCTCTAAGATTTTCTGCTCTAATCTTAGAACTATGAATATGACATGTCACGACCAGTTTATATGTGACAAAAATGTAATTAAGTCTACTTATCATTTTATTTTATATTTATTGAAAGAAATTTTAGTAGGCCTAATGTAATTGTGCCAACATTTTAAAAATGAGGCATTTTTAAAGGTTCTCTGGCTTGTGAGAGATGAGGACATTTCAGAGATGTTAACCTTGAGAATAATTTCCCGGACACTCTTTGGGTTTGAAGTTGGAAGGGAAGATGTGACAAGGAATATAAGCACATCTAGAAGCTCATAGCAGCAATAAAACAGGAAACTTTGTCTTAAAATCTCAATCTAAATTAAAACAAACTTCATTAGCTTGAAAACCCATTCATCCCTACAGCTTCCAGATCAGAGCCTGGCCTGGCGTACATCTTCATTTTAACCTCATGAGACCCTAGGCAGAGAACTCATCTAAGCCTAAAAGGAACTTCCAGAATTTTGTGACTTACAGAATTTTGAAACAATAAATTAGTATTGTTTTAAGCCATTAAATGTATAATATTTTGTTATACAGTGATTAAAAAATATATATACCACTTTTATAACTCAACTACATTGAAACAGGGGCAAAAGGGTTTTATATGATGGGGTGAATAAACAGATTAGTACTAGAGGCCATTAAAGGGGAGGTTGGTCAATGCAATCAGGCCATCTCTGTTTATTGGCTCTTGTCAAAGTTAGGCTCCAACTCTCCTACAGAAATTGAGATTGATAAGGTCTTATCTTTAGCATTACATATGTAAAGTTAGTTCCCAGGTCTCAGAAAGACAATCCAGATTTGTAAAATTGGCAATAAGATGGGAAAATATTTACATCACAAAGAGGTGAAGGAAAAAATTATAATTTCAACTTTTCTAAAATAAATTCTGCAAAAACAAAAAAGGGAAGTTAGGAGGGAGGTTGGGGCCTATATTCAGGAAGAAATTTGTCTAAAATTTGGTCAAGCTGAGGGGAATATTAAGAGTGTCTCTATATATGTCTATTTATATAAATACATCCACGTATGATATAAATATTATTTAATGGTCAAATGTAGATATTTTACACCTGCCATTGATACGTCCTAACTTTATCTTGATATCATTCAAGATAAAGTTAGGATTAGTTGTATTAGTTTATTTTTCTCATTACATATGACCACCTGAAGCTGGTTACTTTATAAAGATAAGAACTTTATTTAGTTTATATTTCTAGAAGTTCAAGAGCATATCACCATACCAAGACAGTTCACATATACTAAAGCCCTCATGGTAAATAACCTCACAATGAAGAGACCACATATATTAGCAATAGATCACATCACACAAAAGGAAGTCAAGCTTTTAAATTTTTCTTTCTCAGGAATAAATTTAGGAGTCCTACAGGAATAACCTGAATCATTTTCAAGGGAAATGCTCCCTATGTCCTAAGGACCTCCTGCTAGGTATCACCTCTGATGGGTTCTACCACCTTTCACATCACCACCCTGAGAACCAAACTTCCAACACATAGAAACTTTGGGACACAGTTTTGTATTCAGATCATAGTGTAACCCAAACATAAGTGTGATCCAATATTATATAGATATGTTGTCACAGAATTTTAGACAAGATCTTAAATACCACTTAGAATTCTTCTTTAAAATTTTCACAATGAAAAGAATATAGGGAAAGTATGAAGAAAGGAAGCCTGCCTGAGCTTCTTCCTGTCCTTCATATTACTTGCATCTGTTCTGGTAGGAATGTCTTTGAAAACTCTGACACAAGCCTGACCCTCCAAAGAAGAAAGAACACACAACATGGTAGACATAACTTTTCCACCCACAGGTCCTGGATCTCAGCTGCTGCTTCTGGAAGCTACTTCTTGTTCTCTCTCCATTGTCTGGTGTGAATATGATGCAGACACAGAGCAAATAGTCTTTAGAGAAGTTCCAAGAATTACAGGGCAAGTTTGAATTTGATTTTTCAATGGTTGTTAAAGAAAAGCATTCAAAGAGTCTTTCTTTGCCTTAGTCATAAGTCTCATTACTTTTTAAACTGAGATTTGAACATTCTCTATTTCTTAGATGACCATTGACCAGAATTTAGTTCATAGATATGCTTATAGTACCTTTGTGTTTGGTTTCCATTTATAGTGAAATTGAACATATTCAATTATAGCATTTGGGAAAGTGTTAAGAGAATTTTGGTGATGGAGTGAAAAAAAAAGGCATGAAAATATGAGACATCTGAAAAAGTGTCAGGCCAACATTTTACTACTAACTTATAATGAGATTCCAGTTTTTTGTTTGTTTTTAATTAACACAACTTTCACTAGATAACAGGAAAGCTGCAATCATAAATCTCTTCATCTTTAAATTATATATTCCCAACCACATATTAGTTGTCTTTCTCTTCATTGAACCTTCCAATTATATCACCTTATGACTGGCTCCTTCAAGCTATTGAGCTACACACTTCAGTCCTGCAACCAATTATTCTCTTCTTACATGTTTCTTAAGTCTATGTCAAAGCAGGAATCTTAAAATAGCATTTTCATTTCTAGTATCTAATGTGACAGTTCAAAACAGGGATCTTTGTCTTCCTTCACTACACATACTTATCAAAATCCTTTTCCTTTTGTTGTACTGAATAATTTGTCAATAAGCACATGATCATTATGTACCTCCTTCTAATTTATGGGCATATAATGAAGTCCTACTCACAATCAGCAAGTAAACGTAGTTTTTAACAAGTCTGTTATCTTACTATATAAAATCCTATTAATTAAACTGTATGATCCAGCCACCCCACACTCATATATGTTCATCTTTTTCTTTAAAACCTTCAGAATTATTGCTTTCAGTTTAGGAATTATTCCAATGTCTTTAAATTTTCATATCCTAGTAATATTTTCCAAATTATAATTTGAATTCCTTATGCTTGGTCTCTCTTGCTCACTACATAGAGAATATCATATTATTTTCCTTCACTTAGCATTTCTCTGTAGTGTTTAAAGGTTGTTATGAAATTATTCTTGAAGTCTTCATCCAGTAACACAGTGTTTCTAGGAATCTTTCTTTAAAGTCACCTTTGGTGGGGGGATCTTTATATTCTCCTAAATTACCCTTGAAAAGAAAATTACACAAATTTTGCATTCTGAAGCAATATTGCCTTGTTTACCATTTTTTCCATAAAAGTAATGTTTTAAATTATCTTCCAAGTGAATTACTTCCTTCTTCTATCCAAAGAGTATTTAATTGACAAAAGTCACCAGTGTGGTTTCTGGGCATTTTAACTACATGGCCCCAAGGGTCCCTACCTATTCATGGTATAGTGATCCCAATTGCTATTTTTCTTCTTTAGGATCTGTGTTCCAAAACAATGATTGACTTAGTCTTTTGGGAAACAAAACAAAAACACAACTCATTTTTTTTTTTTATCATAACCACACTAACAGACACCACCAAACTCCAGTTATTGTTCTAGTGGTTTATGAACAGTGAAGTAAGGTTTAAATTCTGGTTATCTGAACCAAACTTACTAGTGGGTAGATGAGAAAACAATGCTAAGCTTAACTTTTATTGGGGTTATGTAATTTGTAGAACAAAGAGTTGAATTTCATTTTAATTAATTATAATTCCATTCAATGAACAAGTATTCTTTATGTATTTGTTGCAGCCCAGGAATTCTGCAAAATTCTGGGAATGAAAACTGAATCAAGGTTTGTGTCTTGGCTTAGTGAAGAATCAGTAGGGAAAACAAATATGTACCAGTAATGTCAATACGGTGAGAATCGTGTTTACATTTGTATATAGATTATAGATCCTGAGAGATTATAAGAGAACTATTAGATAAATAAGCTCAAAGGCCTCTGAGGAGGGTCTCTGAGTATGGATTTATAAAACACATAGAAAGAAGTGTTATTCAAGCAGAGGAATTTTGCAGCATAATGAGCTACAGAGAATTGCAAGTGGCTCAGAGTAACTAAATCATAAGGTAAGAATAAAGGTGGGAATAGGTACAACTGCAAAAGTAAGTAGGGGCTGGATTTTAGAAAGTTTCTGTTGTAAACCAAGGGTATGCAGCCTGCCTTTTGTTTTTGCATTGCTTGCAAGCTAAGAATGATTTTTACATGTTTAAATAGAATAAAAGTTAAAAAAAAAGAATAATATTTTGGAACACATGAAATGATATAAAATTCAAATTTCAAGACATCATTTTTGAATAACCAACTTATTGGAACATATTCACCTTCATTAATTTATGGATTGTCTTTGGCTATTTCTGCATTATGATGATAGAGTCCAGCAGTTGAGGCAGAAACAATATGGACTGTACAGACTAAAATATTTACTATCTGGCCCTTTCTAGAAAATTATAGAAATTTTATGCTGAACCCATGCTATGAACAAAACTTTTAAGAGTTTGCATTATAGGAGAAAAAATATGGGTGAAATTTAAAGGTGTGTGTCTCTTAGTAAGAGCTGTTTTGTAAACTATTCTCTTATGTGACATATGTTGAAAATAGTTTACAGGAAAGACCAGTGATAATAAGTATAGTATATATATATATATATATATATATATATATATATAAATGTTGTCACAGAATATATATAAGCATATATGTATGTATGTATGTATATATATATGTGTGTGTGTGTGTGTGTGTGTGTGTGTGTGTGTGTAAGTATATCAGTAAATATACTTTTGGACATTTTCTGGGTTAGGAAGGTGTAGAAGATATGACAAAAAAAAAAGTGTGACAACAACTTTGGGAGGGAGAGGCAGTCACACAGAATAAAGTGCTTAAAAATGGCATAGAGCTGGATGCAGTGATGCATGCCTGTAATCCCAGTGGTTTGGGAGGCTGAGGCAGGTGGATCACAAGTTTGAGAGCAGCCTCAGCAACTTAATGAAGCCCTAAGCAACATAGCGAGACCCTGTCTCACAATAAAACATAAAAAGGGCTAAGGATGTGGCTCAGCAGTTAAGCGCTCCTGGGTTCAATCCCCAGTAGCACTCCCACAGCCCCCCCCCCACACACACACACAAAAAAAAAGAGAATGACATAGAAACAGACTGGTCTCTTTTAAGAAAGGCAACATTGAAAGAATCTCAAATTAGAAGATTCAAGTTATGATTTATTTAATAAAAATAAATTTGCCTTTGGTCAAAAAAGACAAATGGATGGAAGGATTTTTAAAATCCCATTTCCAGAGGTTGTAGTTAAGTGATCATATTTCCAGTAAGATTTATTTTGAACTTTCTTTCTCCAATATGTTTTATACTTTGGTCAAATGCTCATAACATTTTCATCAGAATCCTTTGAAATGTGCTCAACTGCACACTGCAGTGACATATTTTGTATGAGCATTAAGTGCTTGTTTGCTCCAAGATCCATTTCCTCCATCTTCCTTGCTGTACTTACTCTCTATTGCAGGAACCAAACTCTGCAAGCTGCATTGCCTGACCTCTTAACCTCCAATCTTCTGCATAGGTTGGGCCACTGTAAGTCAACAGTGGGACATTAATAGTTGGGAGAAAAGGAGAAGCCAGCATTTTTTACCCTTTTCTGCTACACAGTATCTTCAGCAGTGATTGTGTCTCCTTCAGGGTCCCAGCTCTTGTCAGGACCCTCTACTGTGGTTCGTGCTAGAAATTTGGCTCCCCTATTTTGATAACCCCATTCTTCCTTCCTTATGTCTTCTAGCCTAGGTAGCAAAGTCTTCTTGCTACAGCTAATCTACTGCAGTTCTCATTTTCTAAATTTGCCCCATCACCTCCTGTTGTTCTTCATGCTCTGGAATCACATTATTTTTTGGATTGGCTCCTTCCATATTTATTTGATGATGATGATTATTTTAGTTATTTATCTGTTTTGTGGTGCTACGGATTTAACCCAGTTCTTGTATATACTAGACAAGCACTTTTCCACTGAGCTACACTTGCAGCCTTTCTTTTATTTTAAATTGTGGTAAAATATACACCATATGAAGTTTACCAATTTGACCATTTTTAAGTGTACAATCAACATACTTAAACCTCTCCCTTAATCTCCCCAACAGTGGGCTGTGTTTTTGTCTGAATTTGTCTAACACATACTAAGATTCCTGGAAGAGAATGTGGCTTCTTAAACCAATACAGAGAAGCATTCTTAATGCCAAGCTGTGGCTACCACTTTGGATAGATTCATTTACTCTATACATGTTAATAAGCTTTTCTTAATAGCATCCCCAAATAAACAGGTAAAATGCTCATATGAAAATCTATAGATTTAAAGAGTATTCATTGCTTTTCTCCTTTGCTAATATCTCTAACTTTTAAAATGATGGCCTTTTTCTTTCTCTTTTTGGACAGTTGATTTGAATCAAACAAGTGGCTATTTATTTAGAACAGTAATCTCCTTTTTTTATACAAATCATTGTACAAAATTCCATCTCTGCCATCATTTATTATTTTGCAATTTCCATTTATTCTTTAAAGTTCTTTGTTTACTTTTCACTTGGAACTTCTGTTCTCTTCCTTCTCCCTTTTCTATTATGCATTCCTTTCCTTCCAGTTGCTATTTCTAGAAAAACCTAATTCCATAATAGGTTGAAATAGAATTTTAAATTTACTTCTGTGTGTATATTTGTGATTTGTGTGTTTAATATTAAATACTGGTGTACTTACTGTGTTTTGTAGATACTGAAGTGCAATGAAATGTGCAATGAAGTGTTTTTGTAGATACTGAAGTGCAATGAAATGTAATTGAAGCAATTTTGTTAGGTAGAAGTTCCTTTGGTTTAGATTTTATTTGTTGGCAGATGTTTTATTCACTGCTATTTAGTGTATGATCTTCAAATCTCTGCATAGACATTCCAAGTTACAAAGACAAAGCTCTTCTCTTCATAAAAAGAAAATTCCATCAAACACTTGGACAATCAAGTTAGCCATGTCACAAGACCCACATTTTTATGCCTCATATATTCTGTTGTGTTCATATGTGATTAGGCAGTTTGTGTCATTAAAAGAACATCTCAATAGGAATGGTGGGAACGTTAGAAGAAGAATATGTGAATTTCAAAGCTGTCTTTTTCTTCTGAAATATGTTACCTTGTATAAGTCCCTGAGCCTCACACATCTTAATTCCCAAGCACTTGTGGATATTTGTGAAACTCTACTCCCATGGAATTGCCAGCCAGAGTGTTGGTCCTTTTTTGTGTGTGTGTGTGACAATATGCTTTAATATAATTTTAATGGAAGGCAGATTTGCAACATTTATCAACATTTTAAATTTACATTTTTTTTTAGATTTTTAAGCCTATTTATTTCCATAAGCCTCAATTCTTAACTTCCTTTGGCCCACCCTGATTTTTTTTTTCCTTTTATTTTAAGTTGTTATATATGATAGCCGAATGCATTACAATTCAAATTACACTTATAAAGCACATTTTTACATATCTCTGGTTGTCTACAAAGTATATTCACACCATTCATGTCTTCCTACATGCACTTAGGGTAATTATATCCATCTTATTCTACCATTTTTTTTAATTTACCCTTTTGCCCCCTCCTTTTCCCTCCTTCCCCATTGACCTTTCTAATATTCCTCTAATCCTCCTATGCTCCCCATCCCAACCCCACTGTGAATCAGCCTTCTTATATCAGAGAAAACATTTGGTATTTGGATTTTGGGGATTGGCTAACTTCACTTAGCATTATATTCTCCAACTTCATCCATTTACCTGCGAATGCCATGATTTTATTCTCTTTTATTGCTGAGTAATATTCCATTGTGTATATATACCACATTTTCCTTATCCATTCATCTACTGAAGGGCATCTAGGTTGGTTACACAGTTTAGCTATTGTAAATTGTTCTGCTATAAACATTGATGTGGCTGTGTCCCTGTAGTATGCTGTTTTTTAGTCCTTTGGGTATAGACTGAAGAGTGGGATAGCTGGGTCAGAAGGTGGTTCTATTCCCAGTTTTCCAGGGAATCTCCATATTGCTTTCCAGATTGGCTGCACCATTTTGCAGTCCCATCAGCAATGTATGAGTATGCCTATTTCCCCACATCCTCTCCAACATTTATCGTTGATTGTGTTCTTAATAGCTGCCATTCTGACTGGTATGAAATGAAGTCTTAGAGAAGTTTTGATTTGCTTTTCTCTAATTGCCAGAGATGTTGAACATTTTTTCATGTATTTGTTGAATGATTGTATATCTTCTTCTGAGAAGCATCTTTTCAGTTCCTTGGCCCATTTATTGATTGGGTTATTTTTTTTTTTTGGTGTTAACATTTTTTACTTCTTTATATATTCTAGAGATTAGTGCTCTATCTGATGTGCAGAATGAGCAAATGCATGTGATGAGATGGAAAAAATCTTTGAAGAGGCCAGTTTGCTAGTTGAGGAAATAAAAACAACATTTTCAGCAGGTGGAAGGAGGAAAAATAAAAGTTACCCTGGAGATTTTTGTGAGATAGCTTGAGAGCAGATAAAATTATATCATAAACATGACTGGGGGAAGATTATAAAGACAATATTTTTAAGAGCATTTTTAAAACATTTTGTTTTCTGTGTATGATCCCCTTTGGCATTTTCCTGAGTCTGAAATAAATACATAAATTACTGCTCCATTATTTTTGATTGTCAGATTGGTGTTACTTTGGTGATACCCCCGCATTATACCTGAGCCCTAAAATTGCTGTATTAGTCAGGTGTTTTGTCACTGTGGCCAAAAGACCTGCCAAGAACAATGTAGAGGAGGACAAGTTTATTTGGGGCTCACAGTTTTAGAGGTATCAGTAAATAGATGGCCAACTTCATTGCTCTGGGCCTGAGTTGAAGCAGAAGATCATGGTATGGTGGAGGAGATCACAGGACACGGCAATCAAGAAAGAGAGAGCTCCAATCAGGAGGGACAAAATACAAACTCCAAAGGCACATCCCCAGTGATCCATCCTCTAGCCACACCCTACCTCACCCAGTTAATCCCTATCAGGGATTAATGTACTTATTAGGTTCAGGCTCTCCTAACACAATCATTTCACCTCTGAACTTTCTTGCATTATTTCATACATGTGCTTTTTGGGGACATCCCATATCTAAACCATAACAGTTGCATAATTTTTGGCCACCTATATGTGAGAAGAGGTGCAGAGAATAGGGAAGAAATAGGTATTGAAAATCACTTTTGCTGGGTGTGGTGGTGCACGCCTGTTATCCCAGCACTTTGGGAGGCTGAGGCAGGAGGATTGTGAGTTCAAAGCCAGCCTCAGCAATGGTGAGGAACTTAGCAACTCAGTGAGACCCTGTCTCTAAATAAAATACAAAAAAGGGCTGGGGATGTGGCCCAGTGGTCGAGTGCCCCTGAGTTCAATCCCAAGTACCCAAAAAAAAAAAAGAAAAGAAAATCACTTTTTTTTTTTTAATCCTCACAGAATCCTGCAAGGCAGGTAACTTTATCCTCACAGATAATTTAGGAATGCCTAGATGATCTAAAATCCTAACCCAGGTCTGACTGGCATGACTAGAATTTGCTTGGGAAAATGGAATATGCATGTCCATTGATTGCTATCATTTCTTATACAAACCTGTTGATTAAAGACTGATGATATATAATTGCTTATATGTCACAATCTTTAACACATTATTTTATCTCCAAAAAAAACTAGCATAAAATATAATGCAAAACTTGAATTATGTTAAACACAAAGGGGTCTCCCAACAAAGTGCATGATATGAAAGATACCAATCTGATCTCTGTCTTCCACTAGGTGGGACCTATTGAGAACTAGGAGAATATATATTGACTTACATGTCGTGAGTCAATTAAAGACAACTTTTACAATTTACGTTAATTCTTTTTTCTAAAAAAGTAATGTTTACACATAGGCACACAAAATTTTAAACCAGTTTTTCTAAAATGATCATTTTCCCCATTAAAAGATGACAATGACAAAGATATAGGAAAAGGAGGAGGAAGTGGAAGAAAAGTGGGAACAGTAGCAGCAGCAGTAGAAGTTTGAAGAATTTTGTGCCAAGGAAAGGGGAAAGCAGAGCCCATAAACCTACCCTACTGATAAGTTTTAATTGTAAAATAAAAGGGACAAGAAGCTATTAGAACCAAGCAAGTTTCTGAATTTTGTAGAATAGTAGAGATCATATTCCTGTCCTCCTGTAACTTCTTTGCTCTAAGGTAACCATCAAACTGATATATTCAGAAATTAAAGAGAAATTTAGGGAGGGCAGTTATTTTGTGATGCTCTGAAAAAACTCTTCCAAAGATGCTCTAAATGACACTGAGTTGATTTGGGCTCCTTTTTACTACCTGGGGTTCAATTCTGGGTAAATCGTGAGCCACCATGCACTGGAAGAGCTCAATGAAGTAACAAGCCAAAAAAAAAAAAAAAAAAAAAAAAAAAAAAAAAAAAAAAGAAAGAAAGAATTCGGTAACTAAGCTGTGATGACATAAGTGGAAGTCTAAAATCAGAGAAAGTAGGTGCTCCCTTTCCCTTCTTTCTGCTGGAACAGTGCTCTGGTCAAGGGCGAGTTGGATCCACAGACATGGGGGTCATCCCAATGTTGAGAGAGTCCCTGAACAAAATGGCTTCCATAGTTTTGTCAGTGATGGGTAGGGAGAGAGCACAGAGAAAGAGCTGGGAGTGAGATGTACTGTACTGAATCAGAGTACGGTAGTGTCTTCAGGGATTCCTCCTCTTCCCTCCATACAGAGATTTTAGCAAAAGACCTGTCCAAGTCCTCAGATAAGGAGCTCCAGGAATGAAGAGGCCTAGACTGGGAATGTAAATATGTCAAAGAGCCCACTGGCCACTGGAGACTTGCATCTTCCACTGGAAATCCCTTAGAAGCTGTCATGTACTGGCTATGCACCAAGTCTGGTGCCAGGAGGGCAGGTTTCCTTTGAGGCCCCTCCAGGTCAAGCTTCGGTGTTCCCTTCTGTGTTCAGGCCTGAAAAATTATACACAGGGTTTTCACCAGGGGCCCAACTGCTCAATTATCTTCATAGGTGAATTTTGAATGTGAATTTTGCATAGTCCAAATAAGCTTATAAGCTTAATGGGAAAAATGCAGGAAACTTTGTGTGTGTGTGTGTTTTTTTTTTTGTTGTTGTTATGCAAGAGAATGGCCAATTTCTGCCTTTTTCCCCCCTTTTCTTGGCACAAAATTCTTCATACCTGTACTGCTGCTGCTGTTCCCACTTTTCCACTTTCTCTTCCTCTTCCTTTTCCTTTATCTTTGTTATTGTCACCATTTAATGGGGAAAATGATCATTTTAGAAAACCTGGTTTAAAATTTTGTGTGCCTATGTGTAAACATTTACTTTTTTAGAATAAAGAATTAATGTAAATTGCACAAGTTATCATATTAATTTGAGTTTAATGGATTAAAAATGGGAAATGTTTTATATTTAACTATTGTTGGCAGTTGCAAATTGACAATTAGAAGCACCATCTCAAATTGTCAAGTATCGAGAAGATATTTCTCATTCTCTTTACAGAATTGTCATCTAGTATATTTTGGATTCTATAGCAGTGCATATCTTATTAGAAAATATAGCCTCCTATTTGGCTTTCATGATATTTGCAAGTTCAAATGAGTATTTTTATTGTCATTTTTTCCATATGCATTGGCATTTCTTACATTTTAATTCTTACAAGGGAACCAATTCTTTATTTTTAACTTCAAATGGCTGCAAGTGCTGTGAAGTTGGCAAAGTTATCTTTTTTCCCCTTGCTGAATGCACTTTTCAGAGTACTGTTTGTCATTTTTTTGGAAGAATGAGGGTGAATATGTAGATGAAGAAAAGTTTCAAGGATAAAGTAGTAAAAGCAGCAAGAAAAAAATAAAAACTATACCCTGTTAGGAACTGCCTTTAATTTTTAAAAAATTCCAACAATTAAAATTCACATTTCATCTTAGATATATTAGCTATGTGAGTATGAACACTGTGTAAACGAATTGTGTGGACTGAATGTGTGCCAAGGCATGTTTACATATAGTATCTCTGGTTGTAAACATGATAAAAATTATCAATGAAACCCCCTAATTTGATCCTGAAGTAAAAGGATGTTGTCCAATGAATCGTTTGTGTTTGTAGGAGGTATCATTGTTGCTAATAGAGCAGGAATGGGACCCAGATGTTTTCTGGAAAGTTGGTTGCACTGGAGGCAGGGAGCATTACCTAAAGTGTAGGCGGCCATATGGAAGTAAAGGTTGGAAACATCCCATTACAAGTCATATATCACTGAGCTGACAGCAAGGGTTTCAGCTTGTTTTTATTTAAATCATGAAAGCAGCTGCTCAGCTGTCTAGCTGTATTAAATTTAACCCCTTTTCCTGGCAATCAAATGCAGTAATTTATGCAATTTTGATTGGACCAGTACGTAAATATCATTTGGAGAGCTTTCACTTATTCTTGTCCCTTAAATTCACATCCAGATCCATGATTGGCTAATTTTTCTCCTGGATGAGAATGCTTACAGATAATGCACCTGGCTGAGTCTATTATGGCGAATCACAGAGGAATACTATAATTTCGGCTTTGGTAGATAATTACCATGGCAAAATATGAATAAATGCCAGATAGCTTTTTAAGTGATCATTTATATCTCTTGGTGTCTCTTCCTTATTTTCCTTTAGTGATTTTGTTTCCTTCTGCTTTTCCCTTCTTTTTCTCCAAGTGACTTACTCTTTCACTTCTCTGCTGTGCATGCATTTCTAATATGTAACTCTGCCTGGCTCTTAATATTTTATTTTCTACTTGGGCACCCTGGCTGTTCTGTGCCACCCTTTCACTCATATTCTTCCAGCCCCTTTTCTGCAATCTTTTGTTCCTGTCTCTCCATGTGTCTCTCTTTCCTTGTACTCTGTTTTTCAAAGCCCTTCTCCAACTTGAATTGTTTTTAGTTTGTGGCCCTTTCCTCTCTGGCCCTTAGGATGTTCCAAGCCCTCCATGAAGGCTTTTATCAACATTTGGAAAGTTCAAACCCAGGATTTGACCACATGTGCCTCAAGCTACCTGTGAAGATACACTTTATCACTTGCCCACCAAAGTAGACACTTATACAATTGCCTGTTGGAAAAACATAGACTTTAATTTCCTGTGGAAAGGAACACTATGGAAAGAAACATGAGTTTTATTCCAAATAATAGGAGAAACCTGTAAAATAGAGGTAAGCTGGTTCTAGGAAAACAGCTGAAATTAAGACAGGCATTTTTCATTTGTCTAGATTTTTCAGGTAATTAGGTAATAATTCAACGTTATTCTCTAAGTATAATTAAATGTCTCCACCTTCCTATAATATGTGATGTTTGGTCAGAGATATCCCATGTGAGGGAAGTGTTTTGAGTTGATCTGATTATGAAGTGCTCCATTTAATCATTTTTCATGGATATGATATTCTTCAGAAAGTGTTTTTAATTGTGATTTATCTTCAATGATCAATATACAATGTTATCCTCCTAAAAATAGTTGGAGGTTAAGGTAATAGGCTAATTTAGTGTGCTGTTAGGTGCCAGAATGATTTGCTGTGCGTCACTGAGTGATATGACATTTTCCAGGGCTATTTTCTCCAGGGCTAGAAATAAATGAAGGTCCTATGCAGATATATTACTTTATTTTTTTTTTCAAATGCTATATCTGCCTAAACAGAAATTCTGACCCCATATTTCCACTCTTCAAAAATGTAGCATGGCTCTATAAACTAAGTCATACCCTAGAATACTAAATATTATGTTATTGTGCAAATAATAAAAAATTATATTGTGGTTAATTTTTGTATTCACTATTTTCTCATTAAAAATAAGCACAGACTGTCCTCAGAATTTGTATCAGAAAGAAATTTCCATCTCATGACTTAAGTAACTTCTAAAGTCATATCTGATGTGGTCAAGCATCATAAAGTCCCTGTAATCAAGATACAAACCTATCTTTCCTATGGATCTGTGTGATTTTATATATGAATATACTCTAGTAATATTCGAAGTAAAGAATATGTTAGCAAGTATTATGAAGAAGTAATGCAGAGTTCAAAGCTCTGCTTTTTGGACATCCTCCAGACTCAGATTTGATAAGATTTTAGTCAATAATACCCAATGTCAATAATATCTGATGTGAGAAAGGCTGCTTTTTATTAGGACTGAGGATAAATAGGACTGAGCCAAATAAAGCAAGAACAAATGTTGGCCACATTTACACGTGTAGAATGTTCAGCGAGAATCCACACATTGCAATAGAAGCTGACTTGTCTCATTCATTCATTAAAACTTACTTTTGGGAATATGCTTTGCATCAGATGGTGGGCTAGGTGCCCTTATTGCTGAGAGGGAGAGCTACTTTCTCCTGATACCATCACACTGGGTTTAGTACTTCAGTGACTGAATTTGGTGAGGGGTGGGAATTGAGCTCACAAAATTCAGTCCATAACAGAATACAGAGATTTTCTAAAAATAGTCTAGCTCTATGAATAATTTTTCCTTTTACCTATGATCATATGCTAGAACTCTTTTTTGGAAGCTTCAGAATAGGAAGCTGCACCATACCTCCTCAGAAGGAATGGCTGCCTGACTTCTCTGTTTCATTTAGATCTTTATTTGTTCTTATTAGCCATATATAATAACCCTGACACATCAATGTGAAAAAAAGATTATATATCAAAGTTTTCTTAATTTAATAAATTTTCTTCTCACAGCCCAAAAAAGAGATTTATCTAGCTCTGTTTATTTGGAGTACATATATTTAGTAAGTTTCCCAATGAAATTGCTGAGGAAAACAGTTTAGATATTTGCATATTCATGATCCCTTGTTAAGAGTCCATTAATTGACTGGATTAGAAAAATTCAAATGCAAAACAATGTTATTCTTCTGATGTTAAACGCAGTCATCATGGTAATAAAATTTTAAATAGATGGGAGAAAGCATTAATAAAAATAAATGCTTCACTGAAAAAAATTATTCATTGTCTAGACACTAGAGAAGACTGGTTTGGGTAACAAAGTATAATTCTATAGAAGATACTTTTCAACTCTATAAATTACATATAACTGATAGCAATGTAATATAATTCTTAACCATAGACATAAATTCTGTTCTGTCTGGCCTTACCCATGCCCCTGTGGAGGAGGCAACTTGGCCTCCCTTTGGACATTTATTTTCACATTCTATAAATATGTCTGCCCTTCACATTCTCTTGAACAAGTTGTAACTTCTGTTTTCCTCACTGAATCTTTAACAAATTATTATTCTTATATCTATGAGAATCACATTTTCCTGAAAATTATCTTTTTGTAAGTATAAGGTATATTGGTAAAACATAATAATATCACTGAAAGTACACTTTGATTAAAATTTTTTATCTAATCATTGTCTGTTTTATATTAAATAATGGTAGTATTTCAAGTAACACTTAGGTTCAATACTAAATTAAACAGCACTAATGATAAAATTAGAATTTCCAGTTATTGTGACATTTTGGGTTTTCTTTAAATCTTTTAAGATTTGGTGAAGGGCTGGGGTTGTGGCTCAGCGGTAGAATGCTCGCCTAGCATGTGAATGGCCCGGGTTCGATCCTCAGCACCACATAAACATATAATGCATTGCATTGTGTACAACTAAAGCAAATAAATAAATATTTAAAAAAAGATTTGGTGAAAACTAAACTTCAGTTATTTTCTTTAAAATTCCTTTGAAACACTCACTCAAAATTTTTGAAGTTATTGGATTGTAATTATTATGTGTTATCTACACCTATAAAATCTTGAAGTGGTGTTTAGATTAAATAAAAAATTTAACCAAGTGCAATACTTGATTCTTGTGCATGTCCAGTTTGTGTACATGCACACACGCACGCGCACGCGCACACACACACACACACACACACACACACACTGAGGCCTGCATTCACAACCTATGTAGGTCATAATTTGAAGCATTTTAGATAAATTTAACTATAGATGGTATATTACATAATTATTAGTAGTATTAAGTTTTTTGCATGTGATAATATTTTTGTAAACATGTAGGGGACAGTTATAGTTCTTAGTAGATGAATAGTAAATTATGTAAGGTAAATTTTTATCTATTAACAACTTCAGATATTTAGAAGTGTTTTGACAGGGGGAGTACATATGATAAACTATAAGTCAGTCATCCATATCTGTGAACTCCAAGAATTCTACCAACCTGGATTCAAAAAAATCAGAAAAAGAAATTACATCTGTATTGTACATGTTCAGACATATTTCATGTTATTATACCCTAAAAAGTAGTATAGCAACTTATAAGTAACCCAAAGATGATTTAAGGTATACTGTAGGATTGAGTAGATTATATGCAAACTTTACCCCATTTTGCATAAGGGACTTGAATATCCATGGATTTTCATAACCAAGGAGCATCCTGGAATCAATCCATCACATACACAGAGAGGCAACTATTTTATGTGTGAAAGATATAAAGGTACAGACAGAGATACTTGTAGTATTATTCTTTCTATTTTCTATAAATTTGAAAATGTTCATTATAAGAAGATGGGGAAAAATAATTTATTTATCAAAAATAAAATGGATAGGCCAGTAGTTGTAATCATTTCCTCCCTAAATAAGTATTAAGCTATCATGGCTGATATCTACTAACTATTTCTCATCACTAGCCATAAAGCAAGTTGAAACCAGGGCTATGATTGAAAATATTTCTTGCTTGAAGAGAATATTTGGTGGACTGTTAAAGACCATTGAACCCCAATTACCTCATGCTCTTATTGTCTTTCTTTTTCTCCATTTTATTTCCAAAATATTTTGAACCTATTATTTAAATTTGCTGTCATTCAGGCTGTGTCTGAGTTTATTCTGATTTCCCAAATCCAAAGTTAAGGCTACATTACAAGTATCTGTACACTACTTAATTAAACTAACCACCAGTTCTTGAGTAACCTCAGGATTCTATTTATCTAGACCCCCAAATTTTGTTATCAGATTGTTTTCAAAACATATTAGGCCCACACATATTAACATTCTTTACAATAAATTCTTTAATAGAGGGATTAATAAACAGTAAAATGGACAAATTGGAAGTTTGCAACTTGTTTTCTCCTCCATCAATCTTATGTGAGATCAAAATATCTTGAAGGGAAATTACAGGATTAGATTAGAAATTGTACTCTCCACACTGATTAACTAACTACATGATAATCATGTAAGCTATGTTTCATTTTATTGTAAAGTCTGATATTGTTTAAAAGTGAAAAAGATAATGCTATATAATACTAAAAACTTTGACTTTCATTTTGACAAAAATTTCTATAAAATTGCCACAACTGCATCCATGTGTTTAGCAATCAACTGCTAGTTCATAGCTAAAACAAAAGAGGCAAAAGTTTTTTTGTTGAGTTTCTCTCTAGAGGGAGGGCAAGTGGCTATTCTTTGAATGAAGCAAATGCTTAAGTTTAATTTCATGGATGGCATGTTTAACATTCAGTTGAACAACAGTTTTACAAAAAAAAAAAAAAAAAAAAAAAAAAAAAAAAAAGAGCTTCCATATGCTCATTCTCTTTTTATAAATGATTCTACAACTTACTTCTAGTGTGACCGCAAACAAAGGCAAGGCAACATATCCTACTCTTCACACAGAGAAAAAAATATAAGTTGACTGCTATGAAATCAAGACTCCATACTTGGTTCTTTGAGGGAAAGTGGGGATTACATACAGTTGCCACTATTGCCCTTTGTCTCAGCAAGGGAAATAAAGAATTCAAAGAGAAAAACAAGAATGGATTTTAAAAATCATCATTCCCCCCTCCCTTTCTGTGATTATGATGTAGGTAGAGTTGCTATTTCATGAAAATCACCTCTCCAGCCATCAACATTATCATCCAGATTCCAGAGTTTTGATAGATGATGTACAAGAGCTCAGCTCTGGCTCAAGGAACTGACAGATGGACTTTTCTTCCAGAGGGGTTGGAATAGATTCATGGAAATCACCCTGTAACTCTGATCCAACACACATGTCCTCAATATCCAGAAGCCAAATAGGCGCCAAATGATTCTTCTATGTTTACTATTGGCTCAGTACCAAGGAAACATACTGATTCAGGAAAAAAAAAATATTTATGCTGTTTTCCTCTTTCTCCTAATCTTGGGGGTGTAAAACTATACCATCCTATTAAGCATTCCAGTGTCTTAATTTTGTTTTTCCTGCTTTCTTAACTCTTTAATATTTTAGTCTTAATTCTTTTGTATGATTTATGTATCATCACAGATAATAGCATCATTATCAGCCTACATGTCTTTGAACTATTTGAAAATTACATGAATTCAGGGGACAGATTAAAATCTACATATGATAACTATAATAATGATAGCATATAGATATCTACCAATTGTCAGTTCTAGGCTTGTTTTTACAATCAGTGCTGAATTGCAATAGCTTTAAAATAAGGCTAATTTGCTATTGAAATAACTTGTAAATCCAAATTTAATGGAGTATGAATGAATTAATAAAGTACATTATTAGTGTTGAGTCTTTGATAATGCTTAAGACAATATGTCAAACATGGTAGAGGAAGACAACTTGTGACTGATATTTTTCCTTAACAGTTGAGCATACATATAAGATGCACGATGGCCATTATAGCAGGCAATATGTTGTAAATATTATAAAATAAAATGAGGTAAGAGAAATTCTGGAGATTTAGAAGAAGCGGAGACTTTGTGGAGATCATGGAAGATTTCACAAAGAAGGAAGCATTGAGGCCCACCAGAAGGAAAGAAATGGAATTGGAGGAAGACAGAATTAAAGTGAGTGAGTGTGAAGTGAGCTATGCAACAGGCAAACTCTGGGATGTATTCAGGAAACATGGAAAAAACTGTTTAGTTTGTCTGTAAAGATGTCAGAGAATTACCAAAGGAAGATAAAAATTCTGTCTTATTAATACATTCCTTGCAGAACTCATTTTCTCTCATGGCATAATCCCCTAAATGCTTTAAATCCACTTCTCTCTCCAACCCCACAGCCTTTACTACTCTAGTTCTGGCCACTGTCATCATCATGTTCCTGAGAAGGATCCTAATGTTACCCTACTCCAGTTTGCCAGCCTCTTGTTATCCATACCAGTTAGGTGTTAAGGACAAATCTAATCACATCAATCACATCACACCATAGTGAGAGCCCCTCAATTCCTTTTCCTGTCTTACATGCCTCTCTTTTCTCTTTTTCCCATTCTACTGGGGTCAGACCTCTCTAAATGTTTCTTAATTCCTCCCAAAAGTTGTCTCTTCTTTTTTTACCCCTCTCTGGATTGTTGTCTCTGCCCTGCAAGCTTTCCTACTTTTCAACTAGCAAATTCCACCATCACTCCTCAGATCTAGTTTTAAGTATTAGTTCATGTGATTATGCATTCATTCATTATAAATTTTTAAATGAGCAACTGTCATGCTCCATACACTTAATTCTTCCAAGACACTTACCTTAGTCTTCCAGGCAGTACTATGTGTGCCCGCTATACATGCACATTGTGATTGCACAGCAATCTATATTATTGATTCTAATTCAAACCCCTTAATAGTAAAAATGACCTAATTGGTAGATATGACTTTATAAATAATTATCTGTTGAATGAATGTTTTTGTTACCATCTTTATGTTAATGACTATTATGTGCATAATGTGTGTATGGAAATACTCAATATAAATTTGATCAATAAATTAAAGCTACACTGCTTTGGCAATTACCAAACATGATTCTACCAACTTTTCCTGACTTGATCTCAATTCATCTCACCTATTTTTGGCTTTTATTAAAATTACTCTATTCAAAATGATATCCACATTATTTAATCTGGCATGGAATCATCCCATGGATTGACTCCTTTTTCTTTTTTCCTTTTACTACCAAATATGTCCATGAGGAGTCAAGTCAAGCCCTTTATGACATGGCTGATGGTGGACTCTATGCCCTGGGCCTCCCTTGAGATAGTCCTCCTTTATCCACCTCAGATCCAATCCCTCTCTCAGGCACACAGAAGTATTATCTGTGCCTGGAAGATTTCTGAACTTTCATGAGTCTTGTTGGACCCCTTTATATTAATTAAAAATTAAAATGTTTTAAACTATACTTTGTTTAAAAACTTAGAAAAGCAAATCAAATAAAAAATATCTATAATTTGACATTAACCAAATTTAAGCTAATTTTTATTCAGATTATTAAAAGGAAATACACATTTTATCTGAACATTTGAAGCTCCCTGCCCTCAATCTCATCCTCTTTTCAGTGTAGTGTAGTAGCCACTATGCAAACTAACTAGTAAGAGTCATAGAAAGACTAACCTTTAGAAAAACTGAAACATATGTCTTCCAAAATAGTAAAACAAAAATTTTAATGCATATAATAGTTAATGTAATATTAATGTTTTCCATTCATGTGCATGATAATGTTTCCATTCATTATATAACCTTAATATATAGCAGTGTATTCTGCTTTTTAAGGAATTATATAGGGCCAGGGCATGTGGCTCAGTGGTAAAGCAGTTGACTAGCATCTGTGAGGCCCTGAATTGGATCCCCACACTGACAAAAAAGAAAAGAAAAAAAGTTGCACAGATGACACCATAGTTATATTTTCTACTCAACTTTATTATTTAAATTTATCCACACTGGAAAATAAAATTTCATTTTTTAAAATGTGCAATAATTAATTAGTTGTGTATATCATATTTATGTATTTTTTATTGATTTAAGTCTAATAATTTCTTTCTATAATGCAGATGCACCCCATAAGTTTGATATTTAATATTTGTCATTTAATTCTATAAAATACCCTCTTGTACATCATACAGAACAATAAAATAACAGTATGTTGATTAGATAGTGGTATTTGGTTTTTACTAATTTTGTTATAGCTTTATATTAGTATTCGTTTCATTAGAAACTATGGTCTATGCATTTCTTTTTTAAAATTTTATGTATACATTGTTTTTCATTAGAGCTTTATACTTATACATAG
Organism: Tamias sibiricus; assembly: GCA_025594165.1. Taxonomy (NCBI): domain Eukaryota; kingdom Metazoa; phylum Chordata; class Mammalia; order Rodentia; family Sciuridae; genus Tamias; species Tamias sibiricus. Next base: position 74,760,394 of record CM046664.1, read on the forward strand.
TAGTTGCATTCATCTTAACAAGTTCATACATGAGTGGAAATAGATATCAGTTTGTATATTTCTTTTTGTTTTAAAAAGAAACATCTTTTATTTCTTACTACATGGACTTTAAAAGTGTAATTCACATGTGCTTGAAAATAATATTCTCTAATTATTTAGTATGAATTTTAAATATGTGTGATATATGCATACATGTGTACAAACGTATGTGTACTTAACCATGCTTAAATCTATTTTCTTACTAGATTTCTTTCTGCTAAAGCTATCCATATCTGAGGAAGATATGTTAAAATTTCCAGTTGTTTAGGAACTAAATTCATTTTATAATTTTCTCATTTTTGTTTTGTGTGCATTGATATGATATTGTTTGGCATATTATATATAATTGTTCTTTTTCAACATTGTAATATTAAGTGATGATGTTTTATAATTAAAACTTTTGCTTTAAAGTCTAATTTGTTGAAATTCTGTTGCTATTCTTTTACTCAATTGGCTTAACATATTTTGTCATTTTTCTTTGAACATTCCTACATCATTGTATGTGTATATACAGGTATGTGTTTTATGAGATGTGTATACACATACATATCTTTACATATGTGTATTATGTATCAGTGTGTATACATACATATATATGATAAATATTATATGATTAGAAAAAATTCATCCAATCTGAGATTCTGAGAATCTCCTTATTTGGCAAGTAAAATTCATTTGCATATGTTTCAATCCCTGATGTATTTGATATCACCTCTATTATTTTGGTTTTTTTAATTTTAATCTGTAATACATTTTCTGTACTTCTATTTCTCTCCCTCCTTGCATCATATTATATAGTACATTCACTATGCTTTGTGTGCGTGTGTTTGAGTGTGTGTGTGTGTATGTGTTTATAAACTTGTGTTTTACTAATTTGAAGTCATAATTTCATTTCTGTTAGTAATTAATCTTACATTTTAATGTTTAGTGGATTTAGTAATTCTTTAAATCTAACTCATTTATCTTCAATATTATTTTGTAATATTTAATTCTTCCTGGTGTTAATTCTATTAGTTATTATTGAATTTCATTTCTCAATTTATTATAAATGAGTCAGGGTTCACTTGCTTTATCAAAATCTCCCCTCCCCCATTACATTGTACTTTTCTCTTTTCTATTTTTGATCTCTCATCTTTCCTTCTAGTTTAACTTCATTCTTTCTGAAGTATAAATCCTTCTGTAGTTAGTCAGCAATGGTTTGTGATTAGTGAATTGATTCTGTTCATCTGAAAATGTTCCCTGTGTGCCCTCAATCTTTCTAAGGTTAGCTGCTATGGAGCTTCAGGTTGGCACATGAAATTTAAGAGAAGTGCTGAGAATTCAAAGTATGCCCTTCTTACTTAAAGTCCTACATAGTAATATTTATATTTTGCATGGTAATGTAATGTGCCTGTCTGGTTTCCATTTATATTTACCCTCTTTTCCTGCATATTGCAGTTAATTTTATTTTTTTATTTTATTTTATTTTACATTTCATATTATAGTTATTTCATAAGTACATTACATATTATATTTCATAAGAATATTACATATTTCATAAGTACATTACATATTATACTATTTCATATTATACTTATAATTACATATTATACTTTTACATATTTCTGGTTATATACAAAGTATATTCACAACATTTGTGACTTCGTACATGAACTTAGGTTAATGATATCCATCTCATTCTACCATCTTTTTTTTATTTGTCTTCTTCACCCTTTTGCCTCCTCCCTACCTCTCCCTCCCCATTGGCCATTCTAGTGTTCCTCTAATCCTCCTATGCTCCCCATTCCACCCCACTGTGAATCAGCCTTCTTATATCAGAGAAAACATTCTGCATTTAGCTTTTGGGGATTGGCTAACTTCACTTACCATTATATTCTCCAACTTCATCCATTTACCTGCGAATGCCATTATTTTATTCTCTTTTATTGCTGAGTAATACTCCACTGTGTATATATACCACATTTTCTTTATCCATTCATCTACTGAATGGCACCTCCTTCGTTCCACAGATTAGCTATTGTGAATTGTGCTACTATAAACATTGATGTGGCTGTGTCCCTGTAGTAAGCTGTTTTTAAGTCCTTTGGGAATAGACCAAGGTGTGGGATAGCTGGGTCATAAGGTGGTTCCAATCCCAGTTTTCCAAGGAATCTCCATACTGCTTTCCATGTTGGCTGCACCATTTTGCAATCCCACCAGCAATGTATGAGTGTTTCTTTTCCTCCGCATCCTCCCCAACATTTCTTGTTGTTTGTGTTCTTAATAGCTGCCATTCTGACTGGTGTGAGATGAAATCTTAGAGTAGTTTTGATTTGCATTTCTCTAATAGCCAGAGATGTTGAATATTTTTTCATGTATTTGTTGATTGATTGTATATCTTCTTCTGAGAAGCATCTTTTCAGTTCCTTGGCCCATTTATTGACTGGGTTATGTGTTTTTTTTTTGGTGTTAAGATTTTTGAGTTCTTTATATATTCTAGAGATTAGTGCTCTATCTGATGTGCATGTGGTAAAAATTTGTTCCCAATTAGTAGGCTATCTATTCACATCACTGACTGTTTCTTTTGCTGAGAAGAAGCTTTTTAGTTTGAATCTATCCCATTTATTGATTCTTGATATTAATTCTTGTGCTACAGTAGTCTTATTAAGAAACTTGGGGCCTAATCCAACATGTTGGAGATTAGAGCTTACCTTTTCTTCTATTAGGCATAGTGTCTCTGGTCTAATTCCTAGATCCTTGAGCCACTTTGAGTTGAGTTGTGTGCATGGTGAGAGAGAGAGGTTTAATTTCATTTTGTTGCATATGAATTTCCAGTTTTCCTAGCACCATTTGTTGAAAAGGCTATCATTTCTCGAATGTACATTTTTGGCACCTTTGTCTAATATAAGATAACTGAAATTATATGCGTTACTCTCTGTGTCCTCTATTCTGTACCATTAATCTACCAGTCTATTTTGGTGCCAATACCACACTGTTTTTATTATTATTGCTCTGTAGTATAATTTAAGGTCTGGTATAGTGATGCCACCTGCTTCACTCCTCTTGCTAAGGATTGCTTTAGCTATTCTAGGTTTCTTATTTTTCCAGATGAATTTCATGACTGCTTTTTCTATTTCTATGAGGAATGTCATTGGGATTTTGATTGGCATTGCATTAAATCTGTATAGTGCCTTTGGTAGTATGGTCATTTTGACAATATTAGTTCTGCCTATCCGAGAGCAAGGTAGATCTTTCCATCTTCTAAGGTCTTCCATAATTTCTTTCTTTAGTGTTCTGTAGTTTTCATTATAGAGGTCTTTCACATCTTTGGTTAAGTTGATTCCCAAGTATTTTATTTTATTTTTTGATGCTATTGTAAATGGGGTAGTTTTCCTTATTTCCCTTTCAGAGGATTTGTCACTGATATATAGAAATGCCTTAGATTGATGGGTGTTGATTTTGTATACTGCTACTTTGCTGAATTCATTTATGAGTTCTAGAAGTTTTCTGGTGGAATTTTTTGGGTCTTCTAAGTATAAAATCATATCGTCAGCAAATAATGATAATTTGAGTTCTACTTTACCTATATGTATCCCTTTAATTTTTTTCATCTGTCTTATTGCTTTGGCCAGCATTTCAATTACTATGTTAAATAGAAGTGGTGAAAGAGGGCATCCCTATCTTGTTCCAGTTTTTAGAGGGAATACTTTCAATTTTTCTCCATTTAGAATAATGTTGGCCTGGGGATTAGCATATACAGCTTTTACAATGTTGAGATATGTTCCTGTTATCCCTAGTTTTTTTCTAGTGTTTTGAACATGAAGGGGTGCTGTATTTTTGTCAATGCTTTTCCTGCATCTATTGAGATAATCATATGGTTCTTATCTTTGAGTTTATTGATGTGATGAATTACATTTTTTGATTTTCATATGTTGAACCATCCTTGCATCCCTGGAATGAACCCCACTTAATCGTGGTGTATTATATTTTTGATATGTTTTTGTATCCGTTTTGCCAGAATTTTATTGAGAATTTTTGCATCTATGTTCATTAGAGATATTGGTCTGAAGTTTTTGTTGTTGTTGTTGTGTCTTTGCCTGGTTTTTGGGATCAGGGTGATATTGGCCTCATAAAATGAGTTTGGACGTGCTCCCTCTTTTTCTATTTCCTGAAAAAAATTGAAGAGTATTGGTATCAGTTCTTCTTTAAAGGTCTTGTAGAACTCAGCTGTGTATGTATCTGGTCTTGGGCTTTTCTTTGTTGGTAGGCTTCTGATGGCATCTTCTATTTCATCGCTTGAAATTGGTCTGTTTAAATTGTGTATATCATCCTGCTTTAATTTGGGCAGATCATAGGACTCTAGAAATTTGTCGATGCCTTTGATGTTTTGAATTTTATTGGAGTACTAGTTTTAAAAATAATTTCTAATTATTTCCTGTATTTCTGTAGTGTCTGTTGTGATATTTCCTATTTCATTGCATATGTTCGTTTTATCTCTCCTTCTCTTTGTTTGCCTGGCTAAGGGTTTGTCAATTTTATGTATTTTTTTCAAAGAACCAACTTTTTGTTTTGTCAACTTTTTCAATTGTTTCTTTTGTTTCAATTTCAGTGATTTCAGCTCTGATTTTAATTATTTCCTTACTTCTACCGCTTTTGGTGTTGGATTGTTCTTTTTCTAGAGCTTTGAGATGTAATGCTAAGTCATTTATTTGTTGACTTTTCTTCTTTTGAGGAATGAACTCAATGCAATGAACTTTTCTCTGAGAACTGCCTTCATTGTGTCCCAGAGATTTTGATATGTTGTGTCTGTGTTCTCATTCACCTCTAAGAATCTTTTAATCTCCTCTTTGATGTCATCTGCAACCCATTGTTCATTCAGTAGCATGTTATTTAGTCTCCAGGTGTTGGAGTAGCTTTTATGTCCTATTTTATCATTGATTTTGATAGAATGCGGGTTAGTACCTCTATTTTTTTTTATATTTGCTAAGAGTTGTTTTGTGGCATAGTATATGGTCTATTTTAAAGAAGGATCCATGTGCTGATGAGAAGAAAGTGTATTTGCTTGTTGAAGGATGAAATATTCTATATAAGTCAGTTAGTCTAAGTTGTTTATTGTATTTTTGAGTTCTATAGTTTCTTTGTTCAGCTTTTGTTTGAAAGATTTATCCTGTGGTGAAAAGGGTATGTTAAAGTCTCCAAGAATTTTCTCAGTTTAACTAAAATAAATCTGAACTTTTTCTTTCTTTTTAAGCTTCTTGGGATTCATTTTAATGCCTTAGTTAGGGGATACTTATCTCCTATTTTCCTTAAGATATTACTATCTATTATCACTTCTAATGTTACCTCCTCTTCACCATTATTTTCATTTCCTTTCTTGAGCTTTAACAGATCTTTTATTTCTCATTTAAATTCCATATTTCCAACTCATTTTTCATATCTTCCCTAATTCTCTCAGTGATATTTCTGTCTTCTAAGTTAATAACTTTATTTTTATAGGTTTTTTTGCACTTTAATTTTTAACAACTACATTTTGAGGTGTTTTGGTTTTTATTTAAATTTACTTATTACTTTTTATTTATCCCTTGTAAGCTGCCTGGTACCGAAAACCGGGAGGAAAACTCGGAGGCAGAGTTAAGCTTTTACTACTTTTACTTCTACTTTCTTAGAGCTTAGAGAGGGAAAGAAAGATTTTTAGAGAGAAAGATTTAGAGAAAGATTTGAGCTTCTTTCTTCTCTCTTCTTTCTTCCTTCTTCTTTCTTCTGTCTTCTGTCTTCCTCGGGAGCCTCAGCCTAACTCTGACCAGTCCTCTGGAGCCTCGGCCTAACTCTGGCCAGTCATTACTTCTTCTATCTGGTTTCTCTGCTGTAACCGCTCTGCCTACATTCTGGCCGCTCTGATTCTTCTGACCGACCGAGTGACTGCCCGACTGTCTGAATTCTCCGTTCTCCTAACTCGGACCGCTTTCACCCGGTTATATACCTTCAGGTTTGCGGGTGCCTACAGGTGCGTCACATATCAGGTGGAACTTATGGCTTCCAGCTAGCTGCAACAGCCCTTCCTAATTAGGGCTCCTTCATATTCCTTCCCTTTAGTTTAAAAAGGTGCTTTAATTCTATTTTCTCTATTTTATTTTCTTGTCCCTATCTAGCTTTTCACCTTTTGTTTTTAAAAGGGTGGATATTTGAGCCCTTTTTGAGAAGGTGCTGCGGCTTTAAGGAAGCCTACTGCTGAGGAGCAGCTAACGCACCTAGTTAAGCACAATTGCATAAGCGGCTTTGACTTTTTTTTTTCTTGTCTCTTCTTTATTTTTATGGCTTTTTTGCCAAAGCTCAATGGCTTTTTTTTCTGCATGGTTTTTACCATGCTATTTAATTCTCTATTTTCTTTTAAGCTCATGGCTTTTTTCTTTATACTAAAGCTCAAGGCTTTTTCTCTATATTTTTTATGGCTTTTGGCCGGCTACTCTGCTTCGGCTTTTGGCCGGCTCGCTTCGGCTTTTCGCTGGCTACTCTGCTTCAGCTTAATTCTTAACTGGCCTCAACTGAGTCAGAGGCTATGCTCTCTTGTTTACTACTCTTTTTGCTGGTCTCAACTGAGTCTGAGGCTATGCTTTTTCGTTGCTCTCCTTATTTCTTAGCTTTTCTTCTCTGCCTGCCGAGCCCCGGACGGACCACCATTTGTATGCTGCCTGGTACCGAAAACCGGGAGGAAAACTCGGAGGCAGAGTTAAGCTTTTACTACTTTTACTTCTACTTTCTTAGAGCTTAGAGAGGGAAAGAAAGATTTTTAGAGAGAAAGATTTAGAGAAAGATTTGAGCTTCTTTCTTCTCTCTTCTTTCTTCCTTCTTCTTTCTTCTGTCTTCTGTCTTCCTCGGGAGCCTCGGCCTAACTCTGACCAGTCCTCTGGAGCCTCGGCCTAACTCTGGCCAGTCATTACTTCTTCTATCTGGTTTCTCTTCTGTAACCGCTCTGCCTACATTCTGGCCGCTCTGATTCTTCTGACCGACCGAGTGACTGCCCGACTGTCTGAATTCTCCGTTCTCCTAACTCGGACCGCTTTCACCCGGTTATATACCTTCAGGTTTGCGGGTGCCTACAGGTGCGTCACATATCAGGTGGAACTTATGGCTTCCAGCTAGCTACAACAGCCCTTCCTAATTAGGGCTCCTTCAATCCCTTATTTATTTTTCCCCCTTTCTTGTATTTTTGGATCTCTTTAAAACTTTTAAAAATTCTTAATTTCTATTTCCAACTTTCTCATCACTTTTTGTATTTGTGGTTTAAATTCTCCATTTGTCCTGTAGGTTTAATTCACCCTCCCGATGTCTTTGTGGGTGCTTGAATGCACTCAGGCACTTAAAGTTTTATGAGCCATTCTCAGTTGGTATTGTTATAAACCTGGGCTTCTTATATGCCTTGGTTTATGAAAGTATATCTCTGTTACTTAACACTTATTTCTTTCTTCTGGTCCTCAGCAATTTCATGTGACAGACCCAAATTTATGTTAATTTCTCAGCTTTGGATATCTGAACCACTCCCACTGTAGAAAATTTCAGCTTTTCAGGTTTCCACAGAATTCCCCCATCTGCAGCAAGGAGCCAACTAAAAACTTCTTTACTACTTCTCTGTGTCAGCAGTTGTTTTTTGTAGTACCTTTTCATGGATTATTTATAGGATCATTCATAGGATTATTTCCAGTTACCACAACTCTCCAATATTCAAGGCCACATTTTATGACCTGAGCATCAAGACTTCAGTTTTCTGTTCCCTTCACCTCTTGTTCTTTCAGGCTAGAATCCAGAATTTGATTTCTTTTGAGATGAGCTATAATTAGGTTTTCAAAGGTTGTATTTATCTAGCATTTCAATGTACTTGCAATAAAAAAAATGACTATCTACTATGTCACTTTATAGGAACTCAGAGTCTTCTTGATAATATGTGATGTATCTATATCTTGCATTATCTAAAACATTGAACGGTATTTTGGAATATGGATGTAAAATTTCTCTGTCACTTTCATTCTAGTTCAAGTCTGAGAATATAAGTGCTTAGTCAATAGATATTTGTTTATTGATCATAGAGCCTTCAATTTACAATACAATAAGCAACTGTTAATTTGATGCTTTATATTTTTAAATAGAGCAATAAAAATTTTTAGTTTATCTGCCATATACTTGAATCCATTATGCAATTCTACAAAGCATAATTTTTATTATTACATAGAATTTTTGTGACCCTTCAAAAATTTTGGTCATTATTTTCAATATTATTATTACCACTATTTATGAGCGATTCACATAGAATTACAACCAAAAGATCTGGCTCATTTTGTACCATAAAAGTATAAGTTAATTTTCAGTGTGAAACTCAAGGTTCTTGGAATTTAGTATTACCTGCCACTGTGTCCATTTGTGTCTACATTTGTTGTTGGTTTATTTATTTATTTTTTATTTTTTTTAAGTAAGAAAAAGAAATTCTGTAAAATAGTATTCATGGAGTAAGAATGGAGTAAGTGTCCCTTTCTAACACCCACTTAAAATTTCCCCAGGAGAGCAGGCAACCCCTTTATAGGCCTCAGGTTTGAACACAAATTCCTGAATTCTCTTTCTGATTGCTGTTTGGCCTATGAGTTTTTCTGGAAGCATCACAGTCCCAGTCAGACTGTTTTCCAGCTTTTCAATGCACTAGAGTATGATTGTATTATGTGTTGACCTTGATTTATGTTGAAAACCCAGAAACATTTTTTCCAGAAGAAGGGTTTTGTGTTATGTGTGAGCCTTTGAGGCCTGGCCCCATCTGAGAATTGACTGGCTCACCTCAGCACACTCTTCATTTATTCAGATGGCTGGACTCTAAAGGAGAAATCTTTGAATATCCAGGGGTATTTCATGAGTAAATATTATAAAGCAGATATGGCTTGTTTAAAATGTATCACCATGATGTAATATGTCAATGCTCAATTATACATTTGCATGCACCTTAAAAACTTCTGTCTCAAGAGAAAAACTGATTGTCATAATACTGCATTTCAATTAAACCCACATCCTAGGCATTCAGAGTTCCAAATTCCTAAAATCCTCAAGTTAATGTGTTCCATGTTGCGGGGTTAATTTACATAAAGTTCTGGAGCTCCTGCTGTACTGTTTCAAATCTTGGGAGCTTTGATATTCTCCATAGTGCTATACACAAATATTATAAACTAGTTTTCACAGAGACAAGTTATGATTATCAGCAGGAATTAGTTTCATAGAGTGATCTCTAACCATATTTTACTAAAACATTACCCAGGCCCCCTTATTCATGAACTTCATTTTGCAGTCACTATAAAACACAACTGTTCGAACTATATGTGTTTAGAAAATTAAACATACTAATATCATTCTGACTGACCCAGCCACCAAACCCATGTGGGAGAATTCTGGTCTACACCCAAGCAGTGTTGAGTCTTATGGTCTTATGGGAGCTTGTAACTCACTTCACCACAGCAAAGAAAAAAAAGAAAGAGAAAAGACAAAGAATATTTCTGAATGTGTTCTTTCTTTTGATTACAGTATGGAAAAAATAGCCCATTACAATGCAATTTAATCAGTATTTATTCTGGTGAAATTGTGAAGGGTCACAGCAATTTCCTTGTGCCAGGATTCTGAAAGTTTCTTTATGACTCTTATAACAAGGGGAATGCCTGAAGTAAATATTCTCTAGTAGCCTAGATTATTATTGAGGATCATGATTAGGTAAAGAAAAAGATAGTATTTAAATCTAAAATTGGCTAACTCTACTTATCACATAAGTTCTTGATATGTAACATTTGGTGTGACATAATTTATATTGAATTTATTCATTCAAATGTTTGAAATTTAACTTCTGCCTACTTAGGCTCTTATAGGATCATTGCTGTCAAAGATGCAGAAGTAGCAATAGAAAAGTATATAGGCAGTTAAAACATCATTTTAAAACAAAATGTTTACATCGAAGAAGCCAAACTGAATAGTCTCCTGGATATGAAGATAAAGTAGAGTAATATCATTTGCACATTTAAGCTACTGTCAGAATTTGGAACTTATTGCTAACTTCAAGATATGTTCCATTATCTTATTTGATTCTCACAAAAGCAATTATATATATTAAACATGTACTAAAGTAACAGAAACAATTTCAAACATAAAGGAGTAAACCCTTCACAGAAACAGAAGCATGCTGGAGTTTATTATCCATTTCTCTGTTCTCTGATGAGAATTTTGCAATTTACCTAAAGTTGGGATTAGGTTCAGCTTTCACACATCTATGTATAGATTTTGCTATGGATTCTGTCTTCAGTCTAGCATAGTGGTTCAATTACCATAAAGGGATTTTGTATACCAAACCATGTTGATTGTGCTATGGAGGATATTTAAGGGATCTTCTAAGATAATTGAAATCTGGATAATTTTGTTGCACATGATAACTTCAGATGCTGACCAAGGTTCCACTTGCCCTTACTTATTCACTGGAATTATTAACACCTTTCCCCAGAATCCATAAAAGATGCCTTTCTACCAAATTATAAACACATTTGCAGCTACAAAGACCTTTCTGAACACTCATACTGTGCTAAAGTATAATTTGTTCTTTATTCAATATTTTATATTACAATTTTATCACTGATTTTTTCACATCATTGTTTTTAAGAACCCTAGCAATTCATCCCCTCTCTCCCGCTCCCTCCCTCCTTTCTCTCAACAATGAAATAAGCAACAATGAATTATGGACTAGACAAAATGTAAACATTTTGAAGGTTTTATTTGGTAAAGTAACCAAGACAATATTTTAATGTACAAATTGTGTTTCCTGAACTATAAAGACAAACCAGTAAAATATTTTACCTCTGAAACTTCTGTTGTCCCTAAAACTCACCATCATTTACCAATAACCATTAAATTTTTCCATGACTGGTTTTTCTTCAGTATGTTCCTGTGCAAAATGTGAGGATCACTGTCCATGCTGAAATGTTATCTCATCTTTCTGGCAATATCACTAGGTCATTTTTCAAAGATGGGTCTAGTGTGCTGTAACTTTGTAAAATTTCAAGCAGAAGAATTTCAGGAGACCAGCTTGTGTCCGTGGAAATTAGAGATCCTTTAAAAAAACTTATTATTATTGGTTATTTTAGTTATACATAATAAGAGGATTCATTTTGACATTTCATTTTGACATATGAACGCATGGAATATAATTTGTTCAAATTCAGTCCCCAGCATTTTTCTTTCCCGTCCCCATTCTCCAAACATCTGTTCCCTTTCCTCTACTATACTGATATTTCTGCTATTTACTTATAATCTTTTTTTTTTTTTTAAATTAGAGATCTTGATAACTAGAAGTTGATGACTTGGGAATCTCTCCCTGTCTTTCCTTTTCAGCCTCTACACATACTCCAAATATGTGCTAATATTTTTTTTAAAAGACTTTTAAAAAAAGTTCTAATTGGTCATACATGACAGCAGAATGCATTTCAATTCATTGTACCCAAATGGAGCACAACTTCTCATTTCTCTGGCTGTACATGATGCAGAGTCACACCATTCATGCAATCACACATACACACAGGGTAATGATATCCATTTCATTCCACCATCCTTCCTACCCCTATACCCACTCCCCTCCGTGCACTCCCATCTGCCCAATCCAAAATTCCTCCATTTTTCCCTAGCACCATCCCTCTCTCCATTATGGATTGGTATCCACATATCAGAGAAAACATTTGACCTTTGGTTTTGGGGGATTGGCTTATTTTGCTTAGCATGATACTCTCCAACTCCATCCATTTAACTGCAAATGCCATAATTTCATTCTTCTTTAAGGATGGGTAGTATTTATTTCCTTCCTTCCTCCATTATGTCCTTCAAATTTCATCCTTTCTTTTGTAGCTTACCTGTTGATTGCCTACTTAACAATTTATCATTCCATTATCTTGGTGCGTCTCAAAATTGATTCAGTATTGCCTAAGGTATTTCTTTTTATATTTGTCAAAGAATACTCCAAGAGACACTACCACTAAAGAATTGCCTATGTATTGTATTTATTAGGTTGCACAGGATCCCCCTGGATGGAGACCTGTGTAAAAACAATTATTTTGAACTGTTTTAGATATAGAGAATTCCATGTAATGTGAAGATTATTATAATAGCTGGATAACAGAAGAATGAGAGAACATATAGAAGTGGTTTTTAGGTATCTCCTTGCCCTTCAAACATGGAGACTTCATATCTTTCCAATACTGTATAATTTGAACTACTTCCCAACAGTTTTCAATATCATGTTGCCTTTAGTAATCTTTCTTTCATAATTAAAACCCTTATCATCATCATCATCATCTTCGTCATCATCAAATTTGGTACAGAGACAATGTGGGGTGTTGGTATGGGTTCACACCTTTTTTATAGCTTAAAAGCTAGAAAATATGCTCTCAGAATGTCTGTAGTGTTTATGTAATCAGTACCTAAGTTGCCAAGCCTTATTGAAAACAGCTGGGTGCCTGCTGCCTGCCTCTCCCTTTGTTGGAACTGTTGCCAGAACAGGTAGTCAAAAATGGAAAGTAAGGGAAAATTCAGGCATCTGGGGTGTCTCTCAGGAAAGCAGCTGTGGCTTCCTTAGGAAGCAGTCATTGTTTCCCATCAGTCAAGACTGTGTATACCCTTGGGTCCAGTTCTGGCATGGCTGGCCTAGTAGGATGCAGCTTATGACTTAGGACTTACGCGAGAAACCATTTGGGTAGTCCCATCTCTGGCAGAACACAGAGAATTCCCCCAAGCTGCAAGCCATATGTAGACTGTTGGCTTTCTCTTAGCCTACTCTGGGAGGTTCCCATTTACTCTAATCATCCCTTTGACACAAGCAAAAACAATATGAAAGGGCTTTTTCAAAACATATCTTTCCAAGATGGACTATCCTATTTTTAAAACTAGACATCACTAATATTTCTGTAAACATGGCATTTTTTTCCTCCTGAAAATGAATTCATTTTAAGAGATTTTTTTTGTTTCCTAGGTAGTAGACAAATACAAAAAAATAATTATTTTTGATGACACAGTAAATATCCTGGATAAACAGTACAGAATGGCATTCTGCATTTGTAAACACATGTTCTTCCAGATTTTGTTTTTTGTACATCAAGTATTGAAAATTGTTATCTATGTGAGAAACCTTATGATCTTTTGATGTCAGAGATGCTGGAAGCATTTGCTTTCAATACACTGAAAGATCAATGTGCTGTTGTGATAGGATTATTGGGGGAAAGGGCTGGTTGCCACACATTTAGCACATAAAAGGCATTTTGGCAAATTAGGACTGAATGATATTCTTGATAATTTTTGTCCAAACAGAGCTCCAATTTTAGAAGATAACTGTTTTAAGTTTCTATAGTTAGAAATAAAAGGGTTTAAAAAGGACTAGCACTTTGATTTTTAAGCTATACATCATATTTCTCACCATTAGAGAAAGTTCTATTAGGACCCTTAAGGATTATGATTGATGCAGCTACATTTTATTCAAATATTTTTACTTTCAAAACATGCTGGACACAAAACAATTTTGTGATGGTAAGTATACTCAGAAAAAATAAATAAATTTTTATTTATAGTTGTAATCATAACATTTTTTGCAGAAATATGGAAGTAAAAATAAATTTGAATAATAAATTTTTAAATTCACAAAGCTAATTCATACTTTTAAAAAAAAGTTCAGGGGTAGGTTTTAGAGCATGGAATTGGTTTATTCTGAATGGTTCACCCATCACTAATTGTAATGAATAAAGTCTTATAGTACAGAGTCAAACTAGGTAACAGTAATCTAGTGCCTTGTTATTTATTCTATTCTTACTTTATCCCCAACTTTTAACAAACTAAAACAGGCCATCTGTAAAGATTTTTGATTGCCTTTTTTTTTTCATATTTCATTCTCAAACCCATTAAAAGGAGGGGGGGCAATGTGAGGCTCTATGGTGAGTACAAGCAAAAGATATAGAAAAATGATTGTTTCTGTAAAATATGCCATCTGTCCTGATTTTTCCCAGCACAGTTGTCAGCATTACCCCTAACATCTCTCCTCACAAACAATATATAATCCCTTATTAATTTGACTTTATTCAAACTCTCTTTGTGTATCCTTACTGTTTCTCTTCTGTAGTTAAAGAAAAGGTCTTATGCTTCTATGGTATTAGAAACTTAGAAAATTAGAAAAATAAAATCAAGCATAAGTTTTAACATGGGACATATTCTGGTGACCCAGTGAATATAAATCCTGTGTCACTGACTTTGCTAGTCTCTTAATTTTTTCTATATGTGGTAGTTGTGGTGACCTAGGCATTTCTTTGTATCTGTCCTTTTGACAAATTTCAAACTTAAAAAAAATTAAAATCTAACCTCGAAAAACTAAGAAGGAAACTGGGATATGGAGAGTGTGTATATATATATATATATATATATATATATATATATATATATATATAAATTTTCCCTAGGAAAAAATAAAAATTGAAATGCATCATTGTTTCTAAGAAAAAAAGTGAGAACCTAGTAATTAATCAAAGACAAGTTTTAAAATTCATATTAGCAGACTGCCATACTCTAAAAGGGTTAGCGATACTGGAAATTTTTGAAGTTGTACATCAGTAAAGATACTTTTACTCAAACTCTGAATTCGAAGATGAAAAATCCACAGATGTTTTTGAGAAAAGTAGCATGTATTTTCACTTTATGCTAATTATGGTTTATACAATTTTAACCAGATGGGTTTGCATGCACGGTAGCTAATTCATGCCAACTGTCTTCAAATATAACCTCTGGGTTGTAGGTGGGCTTTAGAGACCTCGATGTGATCTCTAATCTTCCTAGTAATGTTTATGGTTTTCAAGTATTATTCTGGTAGCTCAAATGTGTCCTGGACAGACAAGACAGTCTTTAGGAGTATTGTTGAAAGGGGTGCACCTTCTTGGGCAATTTAGACTTTTAAAAGTGAACAAACTATCATCCAAAAGAGAGACTCAGCTCTGGGGAACTGAAGAAGTGGTTGAAATGAATGATAGATACTGCATTTGTTGTGTAAATAAAGAAGATACTTTTTCACTCTAATTATGTGTCCTTTGTCTCTGTTGAGTAGTAAAATAGTTAAATATTGAATTTTCCAGATTTTAAAAATCAGCTAAATAATTTTAAAACTCCCTTCTAAAGTTTATTTTGTGTTCTTATAAAGCTTTATTATGGTATGTCTAGTATGTTCTCTTGATCAAAAATTAGTATCAGGGGCTGGGCTATGCCTCAGTGGTAGAGCACTTGTCTTGCATGTGTGAAGCCTTAGGTTTGATCCTCTGCACTACATAAATAAAATAAAGGTATTGTGTCCACCTACAACTAAAAAAAATTTTTTAAAATTAGTATCAGTAGATATTCCATGATTGTGGTATATATATATATATATATATATAAATATATATATATATATGTATATATATATATATATATATATTCTCTTCTCAAATTATCACATAGAAATTCACATGAACTTTTTTTATGTTGCTTTTCTTCAGCTAAAAACTTTAATATGTATTTTAAAACTAACATTAAAATGCTTGTTTTAAAAATTAAATAGCAAAAAATTCTCCTATAATATTACATTAAAAATAGTTGTGATTGTATTTTCTGTTGAATAAGGCATAGAAATAAAAAGAAAAAAATACTTCTGAGTATAGTGTCTGGAAATTATTTCTCTAAAAAATTTGTTTGCCTTTTACCTCATATGACTTAAATCTTTTGGTTATCTATATACTGTACTGGAATTAAGGGGAAAAAATTCTCAATTTCTTTTGAGTTCACATTTATTAAGCTAAGTTCTTGCAAAATCCTAGGGGGGAAAATGTGTCACTACCTAATATCTTTCTGATGTTTTAATTTCAAAAGGACCTTCAGTAAATTTGGCCCCAATTTATGTTCCAGTTATATTTGTGTTTATTTGTTTTTTGAAATACTAGGAAGTAGAGATATTTTATAGCAATTCAGGATTGATTTCTCTTTAAGTTCTTATCTGTACAGCCGACAATGGTCACCTCTACCAAAGCCAAAACATTGTGTTAAAAAGTATATTTTGAGCCGGGCGCGGTGGCGCACGCCTGTAATCCCAGCACTTTGGGAGGCTGAGGCAGGAGGATCGCGAGTTCAAAGCCAGCCTCAGCAATGGCGAGGCACTTAGTAACTCAGTGAGACCTTGTCTCTAATAAAAATACAAAAAAGGGCTGGGGATGTGGCCCAGTGGTCGAGTGCCTCTGAGTTCAATCCCCGGTACCAAAAAAAAAGTATATTTTGAAAATAGTGGGTTTTATTTTATTCCAAATAAATTTGATTAAGAATAATGCATGTTTAATGTGTTTTCATTAAAACATATTCTTACTATAGTGTTTGTTATAGTCCTGTTTAGTATTAGTCAGCTACCTAGTGTTATGAACCTCGTTGTATCAGAGAAGTAATTTTTAGGTGAAATATACTCTTGTACTTATGGCCAGTATACAATTTGTTAAAGATAATAATAGGTACATAAATTCCAGGGGAATATTAGTAATTAAATATAAAAATCCCAATTTGGCTGAAAATTCACACAATTGATTAAACAGTGATATTTTAATAAAGCGATTAATCCTATAATCTTCCCAAGAATGCTATTTGATATTTAAAATAATTCAAATTCTTTCCTTGACAAGTAGAATAAGCAGCTTTACCCATCAACAAAATGACTTAACTCATTTAATATGTTCATTCCTATTATTGCCAATTCAGGATGCATATACAATTATACTGCTGCTGCCAATAAGCATACATTTGAATGAGACATCTCAGTATTTTCTGTTTAAATGTCTGTGACAGTAAATACATGCTTGAGAATCAAAATAAATTTAAGTATTTTCAGATATTTTACTTCTCTTGTGAATAATTCAAGTACTATAAAATTTTCATTTTACTTCTAAGTTTATTTAAAGATTAAATGACATAAGAACCTTTTTACTTTATCACCTCCATAAAAGCTATGGGATTTTGCTGCCTAGATGTAATTGAACCTGCCCACTGCTCAGGGTAACATTTTTTCTTCTTTCGTTATGTCATTTATTAATTAGTAGAGTATGTCTACTCAAACCAGCAAAGACACATATGTACATAGATATAACATAAATCCATTAGCTTTATTTGTAATTTGAAGGTTTGCAATTTGAGGGCAAGCCACATGCATGCAAATACATCCTATGACACTCTTCTCTCTCCTTCACAATTGGATGCCCAATTTGCTCATATAAGAGCCATATTGAATAAGGCCTCTGAAACACAGATATACTGGGAGGAGCTGCAGAATAACACCAGTTCCCACTGGTTTTAACAAGGACTCTTGCTCAGATTAGCCACCTGCCAATTGATGGACTTTTTGGAAAGAGGTGGCGGAAACAGAGAGAGCATCTGTAGAGGCCAGAGTTCAAGCATCAGAATTGAAATCCCTGGAAAGTCAAGGAAATAGCATGAAGACAAGGGCCACTAATGATGTGTTAGTGCAAGGAGAGTTTGACTCTAAGAATGAACTTCCTCTGTTTCATATTTTGCATCCAGCTGCTACAATCATGGGACTTGCCCAGACCTAGGGGGGGAAAAAGTGTGTGTTGAGTTTATATGTATCTGGACCACATATCTGTAGATTAGAGAAGAATATTGCAAAAATTTAAAAATGTGCTACAATTTCTATTTATTCCTCCACTAACCAAATTAGGAATTGTCCTGGCTTCATTTCACAAACATTTGATGGAAAAATGTGTTAATGAAATATTATCAAACCTGACACTTTTAATATAAACAACTTTGGAAGCCTAAAATGAATAACTTAATACAAAAGCAAGAGAAAAGTTAGACATGGGACATTTTTAAGTGGAGTGCCTACAATAACCAAATGGTTGGATCCATGTTATGTAATTCTGAGTTAGAAAATTATTTATGTAACATATATTTAAATTTATATATCTACACATTCATATATAAAAAATATAAAAGCAGCAAATATTTTTCCTTGTTTGAATATTTCTAATAGTACAGGGTGACTATTTCAGGGTCATACATATTTTTAGAAGGACATATTTATTTTATTTAATTTCTACCATTCTATACTAGTCTGGGTTTCAATATATAAAAATTCCAGTTTGTATCCTCAAGATATTGTTGTTAAAAGGTCTCAAAAACCTAGCAGTCATTGATGTAAAAAAGAGAAAAATCCAAGCACATGGGTGTGGTGGCGCAGGCCTGTAATCCCAGCTACTCAGGAGACTGAAGCAGGAAGATCACAAGTTTAAGGCCTACTGTGCAATTTATTGAGACCCTCTCTCAAAATTTAAAAAAAATAAGAAGGGCTGTGGATGTGATAGAATGCCCCTGGGTTCAATCCCTATTATAGTCAATCAAATACAGGTGATTACTATAAAAAAGGAAATAAATTCACTATAGATGTTCATATTTATGGAATGGACTTTATGGGTTGTACAGTTAAATTTTCTTTGAGACACTATAATTGTGAAGCATGATCCCAGCTCTAATATTTGGTAGTTGTGTGATTCCTCGATAAACTACATAAAAGTTGACTTTCCATTGCCTCATCAACAAACTTGATAGCAATCCACCAAAGTTTGTCATGATAGATATCATAATCTAGTAAAAACACCTAAGACAGTGGCTGGCCTAAGCAAGTGTCACTGTTGCACAGTACTGTCAACCAATTCTGATCCCTCAGCTTCATCTGCTTTACATCTTTAGGGAGGGACAATGCACAGGAGCCTGAAACAAATAAACAAGCCAGCTGAATAAAACTGTAAATATAACCCTGTACTTTTGGTAGGAAGCTAGAGAAATTTTAGGTAATTGAAAAAAGGAAAGATCTTTGTGAGTGTGTTTGGGATGAGGACTGCAGGAAATAGGACTGGAATTATAGTTTCAAAGATGGAAAGACTTGGTGGTGACGTGGAGGACTAATAACAAAGACATAAACTAAAATTGTAATTTTCATTCTTTATTTAGGTCATAATTTTTTAACTATTACTGGGAATTCGGATAATGTTGAATATTAAATCCAGATACAGATAGTCTGAAAAGGACTATCCATTCTTTTGGAAGTGGTGAAAATAAAAATATGACATACAAACTTTTACAGTTTTTCAGGTTTCACTGAAATAGTTCTCCTGAGCCTCCCCACCCCCCCATGAAGATAATCCTTGTGACCTTAGTCACCATATTCAAAATTAATAAAAAACTTTTATTGCTAAATATATTTTGGGTCTCAGTAACTTCTACAATGCAAAGTACCTATTAGTTGCTTGAGGAATATTCTGGATCCAAACTAATTATACATTTGATGTTATAGATTTGTCATCTCTGTCCCCTTTGAAAGGCTGTCTTCTTGGTTATTCTGTCATCAGTAAACCATTTTCAGAGACAAGAGCAACTCACTGCTCAGGTCTAAGAGTTTTCACAAATACTCCCCTAATCTTGGTATTATTTTACCTGGCACTACCATGAGAAATCCCATGAGGTCATTCCTCTTGAATTACAGTCAAGAGAAACAAAATGAAAACCAGCCTTTAACTATATTGCACTTGACTTCTAAGGCAACTCCATAATGTTAATATTATTCTTGACTTCTGCTTCAATATAACTGCTGGCTTTCTTTTTTAGTATTTTTTCATATTATGGGTATTTTAATCTGAAAGGAATGCATGGATTTGAAGAAAATCATCTGATTGTCCGATGTGAAGGATAAGGATTGCCTTATCCAAGGTAGAACTGTAAGGTTCAGATGAAACTGGGCAGTTCACAAAGCTAAACATTAGTGTTTGGCAAGGTTTTGTTGTTGTTAGTGGTGGTGGTGGTGGTGGTGGTGATGTTCTTTCTCTATTCAGTCCTTAATAGCAATCACCATGCAGTTTAAGATATGTGAATTAATGGCTTTCAGTTAACGGCCTGGGCTTCATCTCAGTCCCTCACCCCAGAATGCTCCATGCCTCCATATTATTATTAGTGCTCTTCCTTTGTACAATTCAATGGATCTTCTAGGAGTAGTTATCATCTTCCTAGCCAGAGGCAACTGGCCATATTGTAATAGCTAGGAGAAGAAGTTTTCACACATACAAAAACATATATGGAGAAACTCTCACACAGCTATCCTAACAACCGGCTGTTTGAGTATCACTCTCTTTCATCATCTTTCTAATATTTACCCACATAAAATGGAGATCATGAAGGAATTGTAGCTTTCTTATTGGAGCATAGGGAGAGAGAGAGGCAAGGGGGAAGGGCTTGCTTAGCGAAATCCTGATGGTACAAAGACTACCATCAATGCACAAATATATGCATTATGGGGTCATGGTATTTAGATTATGTGGAATGAAAAATCCTACAACCTTAATTCTTTCTGAGAAGGAGTATATACTGCTTCTTGCTAAGATAACTAGAAACCAAGAGAATTGCATGGATAATTTTTGGTGATTTATTGTGAGTGATGTCACCTAAAAGTAAGGCAACAAACCTAATGTACTCTGAGGCTGCCTATTATAATTTAGTTATGTCTTCAACTCTAAAGAGAATTTTGCAGCTAGATTTTTATATTGATAAGATTAAAGAAAGACAAGGTAAATCAGCCATGTTGCTTGGAATCGAATTCATATTGGGTGAAATTCATAACAGGCTAGATTATATTGCCTCAGAGAGGAACGATGTTTTAATTTCTCCTATTCTAAAGGCTTCTTAACTATTTAATCAAGGAGATCTTTTAATACAGCATATACAACATGCAATATCCCTAAATGCCAGAACAAAGTTTCCATTTCATTTAGTATCTTAGTCAGATAGGCCCATCCCTTGAAATGGCCCAGATCTGTGAGCATAAGGGGGAAGAAAAACACAAAAACAAAACACTTTACTCCCACTCCTGTCTTCTCATAACATGTTTTAAGTTAAATTGGCTAAAAGCTATGAGTGAACAATTGCTGGATTTAGTTTTACTAATTTAACTGTCTAAAATGTTTATGTTCATTTTCCCTTAGGAAATACTTGCAACTCAGTGGAACAAAAGTATTAATTCATTTTTTTCTTTTTATGTTTTATTTCTTCAGATTTTTTTTTCCATTTGCATTACATTCTGGGGAGTAAGAAGCATGAAAGTACTTGCCACTGGTCCTGGGAAATAACCTAAGTTACACAGCACGCTGGTTTTAATCAATTTTCCACAGCCACAACATATTTTTACTGAATATGGAAATGCAATTATCTTATATAATGCTTGTAGGGATGATTTCTCTAATGAAAAGTAAAGGTACTTACTTAGTCTTGCTTGTTTTTTACATTTGTTATTTTCTATTAAAGTCAATTAACAATTACTTTCCTTTTGCTCTACCATTGAAAAGCAAATGATTTGAAATATACCGATGTTAAATTTACTGGTACTATCTAAGATGATGCACATAAGAAGAAGGGAGAAAGTTTACCAACAGTAAAGAGGGATGAATATTGAATTTGTATTGTTTGATGCCCTTTTTTTTATGTTTGGTAAACTTATGCTTTAATACAGATTTGTAGTCATAAAGATATACTACAGTAGTTGTCTGCCTAAGACTTCATTTGCCTTTGCAAACTATGTAATGCTTAGAGTCATGTTGCAGAAAAACATCATTGAAATGAAAATGAATAAATGTGACAGAATTAGTTTGTTCAACAGGCTAATTTATGATACATATGTCTAATATGTTTGCTCAATTTGTTTTGGCAGATTGAGGAGCATGCAGTAATTCTATGTTATTTAAAATTGTCAAAATAATGTTAATAAAATTTTTAAGTAAAACTGCCCAAGGCATTGTGTGTATGTTGATTATTGGGAATGCAAAAACCTGCCAAGCATTTCACTAGGAGGGAACTGACAGATAAATGCAGGATGAGGTTTAGAGAAGAAAGATTGAAAAAAGTTGAAAAGAAAAGTATTTTCTTTCTCCAATATTTTTTAGATTTCAAGTTATAATTTAAATAGTAAAAGGAACAAGTATTAAACTGAAAAAGAAAATAATGCTGTCTTTCATTGAGCTTTGACTGTCTTGATTACTGGATTAAGGAGATTGATCAGTTGGTTAGCCTCATTTAATAAATACATTATTGAACAATGAAGAGAAAACAATGTGGATGGAACTATTAAAAAATCAGACTGCAGGTGTCTATCTGGGCTCATGATGCAGGACTGAAACATATTTAATTTTCAAATTGGAACAGCAATAGAAGGTTAAATTTTGCATGATGGAAAAATTACCAAATTATATCTCAAGCGTCAGAAGTGGGGTTTGGCTTTACTTCATTCATCTTTTTATACTTCTTAATTAAACACAGAGGTAGAGCAAATACTTAAGCCCATAACAAATATTAAATCCTACTTTTGTCCATTACTAACAATTTTTGCTGGACTTTACATGTGATTCTATCACATTGCAGCAGGGAGCCCTCTACTGGCTTGAAGTTACTGGACTTACAGTACAGAAATTGTCAAGACCCAGATTGTATATTCTAAAGACATTTCAGCTAATAAGTAACATAATTCAGTAAAGACAAAGAAGAGAGACTTTTTGCTAATCTTCAAATAAAATTTTAGCATGATTTCCCCAGAAGTGATTCGTAAATATGTATATATGCTTGATATATGGGCTTTATAGGAGTGACCTAAAAATGGGTTTAATGATGGAAATAAATAATATAGAAGATCCTTTTATGGTTTTCAGTTTTCTTTGAGTAAGATCAAACTTATCCTCATTTTCTCTTTTCTCTCTTGCCTTTATTCACTATGATTGTGAATAGTTTTCTTTTAGAAATGCAGATATTTTCAAGCCACAGATTTCTTAGGCCTGTGAAAGTGGATGTGGTCCCCAGATAAGTAGTGTCCCTAGGGCCTCTGTGCACCTTATTCTTCACCTTCAACCCTGCTAATTTTCCAGCCTACTTTTCTCTTTCGGAGCTCTAACACATGATGACAGATAATATAACTAATAGTAATGTTGTAAATTGATCTTGAGAGATACCATGTAATTTATGTTTACTGTTGACTGGAAGGACTTTAATTTTCCCTCCCTCTTTCTCTCAAGAGAGAAAGCATTAAAAAATGGACCCATCACTAACCTGCTACTTCTAATAGAGAGATGCAAATAACCTTTGCAAATGAGGACAGTTTTTCTAATGTACATAAGGATGGGAAGGAGAATTTACTTATGGAGTAGTAGTATATTAGCAATGTTTATCTAATTTAGCCTCTAAAATCTTATTAATTAGGTGCTGTTAATATGATATTGCAGAAGAGAATTCTGAATCTGAAATAAGTTAAATAACTTGTGCAGACCCATGAAATATAATAAATGGCCAATTTTTTTTTAACTCTCTGAATTCTGAATTCAATGTCCATGGTATATCTACATTGCATGTTATCAGGTAGCCAGAGCAAAAATTTTTAGAATTGTGGGGACAGGGTTTTATGTTTAGAGTATCTCCCATTTAATTTGATGCTCAAGGTACCAAATAAAGTTTGAAGGATAAATATTTTGGTTCTAGAATTAGTTAATAAGGTAAGTGAGTCCTGAACTTCTAAACTTCCTGCTTAAGAATGGTAATGCCCTAGTTTATTAATAGGCTTGCCATATGTATGTAAGAAGCCCATACCTATACTTGGTTTGTTAATTTTCTCTAGAATTAGTCCCATTTATGTGTCATTTACTTCCCTACCATCTTATTCCTTCTAATTATCTTTGTGAAACTTAATTAAATCATCTCTGAGCCTTGATATCAGCAATATGTGAATCCATAACTGTGTATCAGATGTTCAATTAATCACCAAAATAAATGAATCCTCATTATATTTAACATTATCAGTTTGCATTACTATTTATTAGAAGTTTTCAAATTTCACTCTACTAGTGACATATAATTTAGTGGTTTAGTAAGGAATTGCAATGGGATCACTGAGTGGCAATCTTTAAGGTATGGTATACATGTTAGTGTATAGAATGTGATTTACTAGAAAGCAGTGGTAGTAATTAAATGAGCTCCCTTTTTTATGCCTGCCTCTATTTTCTCAAATTCATAGCCTGCACAATCCCTCCCTTTGAAAGACAGTACACAGAATGAATTTTAACTCACTGGTAAAGTGGTGCTAGCTAGGACACTCAGCACCTAAGGACAGCTAGCTCCTTCAGGAAAGGCAACAGATGTTAAGAGATCATTTAATCATGGCCCCTGGCAGTCACTTGGAACACTAGAAAGTTTTGCCTAAGCCTGTACAATAGTCTACAAGATGCATAATGTCACCAGACTACAAATTTGAGCCCCCCCCCCCCAATTAAATATGCCTACTTAATCAACTAGGTATTGAATTTTTCTCCAAGAAAATTTATGCTAAACATATAACTTGTTTAATATAGAGGATCACAACATTTTTGTTTTGTGATAATATGAAAACAAACTTTGGTGCATTACAGTGTGGTGACAGAGTGGTATTCTAAATTAAGAAAGTGATGGCAGAGAAATTCTTTGAAATTGTTTCTGTTAGACATATAATTAATAATGATGTTAAAAAAAGCATATTCTCAGCATTAAAAATATTTTATATATTGCCTAGTTTTAAACTACCTAGACAATTGTTTGTTGTTAAGATGTTAAATAGAAAAGACTATATCAACATAATGGTACATTTTACTGCCAGATATCAAACAAATTTTAGAAATGCATGAGCCTCTAAAGAACAATTTTATAAGTCAAACCCATATCCTTAAATAGTATGAAAAATTTTGGTAGAGTCCATTAAACTGGTTGCACTTACTTCAAGATTAGTTGGAAATCCTTATACAAATATCAATGCATAGTGATAGAGTTTCTCAGGTGTCAGAGCTGTTAGTAATTTTTAATTATTGAAATAAAGCTTGCAAATAAGAAATAATGAAATTTATCCCTACAAATAGAGGTAAGAACTCAACAAATCAAACAATAAGAGATCAAATGTCATATGAGATTTTATTCTGGAATCATATTATTGATCTGGAAAAAACATCCTGTTTAAGGATTGAAAAAAAAATATAGGGATAGATAGATATCTATATATATACATACATGAATATATGAAGTTTCTAAGGGGATAAATTTAAATTATACCCTGAAAAGGAACAAAATCTAAGAAAATCTAAATCTAAAACATCTACAAATTACTAGCATCTAAATCTGGTAAAACATGTAAAAAGAACAAATTACTTGATAAACGTTTGTTTGTAAAATATTTTTGAAGTAAGTTATTCTGAATAGAAGCAAAATTGCAAGATCAGTGAGTACTGCTTGACTCATTAGTTAACTTTTTCAATAAGAAAGAAAAAGGGAAGAAAATATGCATTTGCCATGTTTTTCTAGGCTCAGTTGCACTTTGGTAGATATGAAGACACTGTTTCCACATTCAAAAAATGGATAAAAGTCAACTTGAGTGTCGGACACTTTTGAATATATTAACCATAAGATGAAACTTCAAAAAAGAATAAAAGTAATTTTATGAGAACATTCCAAATAATAAGACCATATTGGAAATAACATCTTAAAAACACCACTAGAAAGCTATTGGACATAGAAGTGACTAAGGAACTGATTAAAGCAGTAAGTGTGTATCAAAAATAATTTTTCTGTTTATGTTATTTTTAATATTCTGGACTCTAGATTATCACTGTAAAGTTTTTATAATTCGCTTTGATCATATGGTTTGATTGTTTTTTTTTAATTATTTTTCAAAAGAGTTTTGAACATAATATTGTATAAATCTACCAATATGTTAAAATAGATTTTTGGAAAAACTGTGTGTGGGGGGGGGGGGGAGAGAGGAGGAGAAAAAGATCAATTCTATTTGGTCACTAATTTAAATAATCATTGTATTGACAAATATTATGTAAGCTGTTTATATGCATCCTAGAGACAGGAAAATTGTTCCATATTGTTTAGCACTAATAGACGTGCCTATGTTAAAGCGTACTTGTGATGTCTTATATTCTAAACATATTGTTTCAGCAAACACATTAATTAATGAATTAATGCCTAATAAAAACTTTACTAAGTGATAAAATTAATATTTATTATTAATATTAATAATAATTTATTAAGACCCTTGAAAGATAATGTTTTTGATCACTGATCAGCTTTGAGTGTCTATTTAAAGTTCAACATGGTGGCCATGCCTGTAATCCCAGCTACTCAGGAGGCTGAGAAAGGAGGATCAAAGTTCCAGGTCAACCTCAGGCATTTGGTAAGGCCCTCTTTCAAATAAAATAAAAAGGGATGAGGGTGTGTTTCAGTGATGGAAGGCCTCTTGATTTAATCCTCAGTACTAAGAAAGAAAGAGAGAGAGAGAGAGAGAGATAGGGGAAGGGAGCAGCGAGAGGGAGGGAGGGAGGAAGGAAAACAAAAAGAATCCATTTAGTTTGATTAAGACATTATGTTGCTCTCAGTTACATGACATTTAATTACTCAAAAGCTTCCTTTTGAGCTTGTAATTGTTGGTCTTCCATCTGAAATTTTATTTCTCACTGTATAAGAAGCTATTCTTTTTTCAATTTCTTTAAAATATGAATTTATATAATATACATAAGGTCATTTTTGAGCAAGTTACAATATTTTTCCCTAAAAGAAATTATGTAATTGGCAATATGAATATAGCAAATAAATGAGTTTCCTAAAGACAGGTTTTGTTTGGTTGTAGAAAACTAATGTACTAATGGTATTTAGATTTTCACATCAATTACTAACTATTTGTCCCTGATGATAGATAGAATGTGGCTGAGAAGTCTTTAGAACTCAAGCCTCATAACCCAGTCTGGTTGTCTGTTATCTTGGGATCTTTAATGGAATAAAATGGAAGCCCTAAATCAGAAGATGCCCATAGTCTCCTACAACTCTGATCATCCTATGAAAGGTAAATCCAAATTATTTCTGTATCTTAAGGTAGTCTTAAGACTATATTTCTTATCAAATTCAGACTTTTCAGTAATTTATATTATATCAGTTATAAATTAATGAGGTTTTTCCAATATGTTCATTAGAAGCAAGTCAATGGGGACAATTAGAAAAAGCATCTGCCAACTAGGGAATTATGGTACAAAAATTATAATTTGCTTCATCCATTTAAGAATCCTAAAACAGGGCTAGGACTGTAGCTCAGTGGTAGAGTGCTTGCTGGGCATAGGTGAGGCTGTGGGTTCAATCCCCAGCACACCACACACACACACACACACTAGACCCAAAAGTAGTTTTATTCAAAGAGATCTCCACCCTACCTTCTCTGTGTGCTTATTGTGGCCACCACATTTTGACTTACTAGTTGACAAATTACTTCTTTGGCTTTCCTTTCACTATTTTGGAGTAAATATATATATCAGGTAGTTCCTTAATAAGCATTTCCTGTGGTATTACAAATAAACAACTGTTCAATGCCTATCTCATCTGGATATCTTGAGAACACAGACTATGCAAAAAACTCAGGATATTCAGGTCATCTGATACATGTGTGTGTGAGTAGCCCCATGTAGCAGCAGGGAAGGTCACAGAACACAAATGAAAATCACTTGCTGTATCAAGATAACATTCAGGTTTTAATTTTATTATTAGTATGAATGATAAACAACATTTAAAGAACTAGTGTAATTATTCAGAAATGTAAACAGTCAGCTTAAAAATACAACAAGGAATTGCTTCTTCTATTGTTACCTCTCTGTGCTGGAATATAAGACAGGCCAAGATCATCTATAAAAATTAGCTTTACTTAGGTTTCTTGATGATTATGATTCACTGCCATATCAATATGTCCCCATGGAACTCTAGAATGGTATGGAAGGTGGAAAGCATCATAGATATTGCTGATAGGCAGAGGATGTAGTCCCTAACATTTATTGGCAGATTTAAATTGAACCAGCAGTGATTATAGCATAAAGTTGAGTTTTTCTTCCAGCTCTCTAATGATATGGAGCCTTTGAATTTTTTATAAAGTGAGATCTTATTTTCTCAAGTGTTTGAGAAAGAAAAAGAAATTCTGAAGAAATAACAACAACAAAAAATACAGCTGATATCTTATCTCCTTTAGGATACTTTGTAAACCCATATTTGTAAATCCCATTACTAACCAGGTCATTTTTTTTTTTTAATTGCAGTTCTTACCACTCCTGGATTTCTTAAAGATTTTAACTGGTGACTTTCTGTCACCTTCTCCGGTATTACTGTCAGAATTCTCAGGAATCCACTATCCACATAAAAGTTCTCTCTAGTACTCTAATATTTCAGGTCCTTGTGATCTTTGTCCTAAAGATTGTGTCATTCGCTTTAGGTCAGTCTCGCTGCCATTTCCAGGTACAGCATTCCTTCTGGAGTCTTAACCTCAAAGCATTCCATTATCTTACCACTGCTTCCACTCTTTCCAGCTCACTTCCTTTGGGATTCCACCACCAACATTCACCCCACTGAGACTATCTGCCACGTTTTTTTTTTTTTTTTTTTTTTTTTTTTTTTTTTTGTGGTACCGGGGATTGAACTCAGGGGCACTTAACCACTGGGCCACATCCCCAGCCCTTTTTTGTATTTTATTTAGAGACAGGGTCTCACTGAGTTGCTAAGTGCCTCGCCATTGCTGAGGCTGGCTTTGAACTCGCGATCCTCCTGTCTCAGCCTCCCAAAGTGCTGGGATTACAGGCGTGCGCCACCACGCCCGGCTCTGCCACGTTTTAATTGTTTATCTCTTCCTCATTTATTTACTTATTTTCGTAAATTGTTCAATTTCAAGGTCAATTATAATCATTGCACTTTTGGTCTTATTAAATCACAATGCAAATTTAATCCAATTACATATCTCCCCTATGTGTGCATCCTTGTGTTTGAATATAGCTAGAGAAAAATACACAACAATGAAACCAGTCTCATTTATTCCTGATAACATATGTCAAGTGAGCTCTTATTTCTTTCTATCAGTCATCCTAAACTTCCCCGGTCCATATTCCGCAACAATGAGTTCATACCCCTCAAACTTTCAGCACATTCTTGGTATTAGTTGATTAATTTGTTCCTATTTCACTGAATTAAAAACAAAATAGAAACCACCAAAGAGAACAGCACCTAGCTAATGACATCATCCACATCTCTTTTTATTAATCAATGCCCAGGCTCTCAAGGGTAACCTCTGGACTTCTGTCACGGGTCCCAACCACCCTAGCCTCCATGGACTTGCCTTTAGTAAGCCTACACTTCCCTCTATCTGTCCCTACATTGCTTTTAACCAGAATGCTGTTTGTTATTTCCCTTCAATTTTAAGAAAGAAACTTTCCTTTATCCTGCTTCTATTCCAGTTAACACTATTCATCTCCATCACTTTACCCCAAGTTTCCTTCACACCATTGTTTTAGAGTTTCTAATTTTCCTCCTCCTTTTTTCCTTGGACACACTTTAGTCATGCTTGCCCTCCATGAGTCCACTGACATCACCCTTATCAAAGCCAGCACAGTGCCAATGTGAAGTCATGCCATGGCCTTACTGGATTTCTCAGCGGCATTTGACACTGTTGAAACTCCATCTTTTTGAAACACTTTCTTCCTTGAGTTCAGAAGGCACTGCACTCTCCTCCTCTTTCTTTGAACATATGGGTCCTTCTTGCTGGGTTTTTCTCATCTCCATACCCTCTAATTCTTTAGCACTCAAGATTTAGAACTTAATCTTTACATATTTTTTCATATCTGTCATTTATTCCCTGGTGTTATCATCCAATTTCAAAGGACTAACCTCATCTATAGGTCAAACTTACCAGGTTTATATCTCTAAGTTTAATGGCATACTCATATCCTTATTGGCATTGCCTTTTCAATCACAGTAAGAGATACAAAATAGAACAGTGAGCTCCAGGCACTGTTCATTAGATTTTACAATAACTCATTTAATCCTCACAAAAAATTTATGAGTGAGGAAGAATAACCTCATTTTCAACTTAGAAAACTAAGACATTAAGCAACTTATTTGAAGTTATACAACAGGAAATGGCATGAGTCTGAGCTTGGGCATTCTGGTTCCCAAATCTATGTTGTTGTACCCTGTATTATTCAGTAGTTAAAAGGCACCTTTCAGTGTTGGCAGTGGGGCTCCCATTGTTGCCTCACAACAGCAGGTCTTTATCCAAATGCTACTTCTCATTGCAATTTTGGCTCACTATATTTATACACACATTCTTCCCCAAATTTTCTCTCTGTTTCATATCTATTTATGCTTTAGATTTACTTATTTTTTGTTTTCTTCACTAAGGGTCCATAAAAACAAGAATTGTTATTTTCTTACAGTTCTCTTTTTTCAACTTCTAAAATAATAGCTGGCATATGGGAGGTGCTCAATAAATATTAATGAACTCTTTAGTTTTTCAAGACTGCATATAAAACCTTAGAAAAATCTGAAACTCTTTCAGCCTCAATTGTAGCAGACCTGTATGATAATATTTGCTAACCAATCCTAAATTCAAAGATTATAGGAAACAATGAGGGACAGACATTATCTAAACTTGGAGTCCTAAGATCTTTGCTTACTCACTCAGAAGCTGATGAATATTTGAGAGTTTAGAAAATGAGAATAAGATAATTTCCATGGAGAGTTTATGGATATGAATTTCCATCTGTCACCCCCTGCACAGGGGGACTGTGTATGGCTCTTTCCTCTTCAGAATCTGATAAAGAGCTTACTCTTCATTCTCTGAAGTTTGTGTCTCATCTGAGTGGACTTCTGTTTGTCCCATATCTGTTTAGCTAAGTGACCAAAGGCTGCATTTGGAAAGTTGCCACATTCATGGTGGGCTTCCTTTGCAAGCTCCCCAAGCACTAAAAGGAGGCGGAGGGTGTGAGAGCCAACATGACACCTGGGGAGACACAGTGTTGGTCAAAAGATGCTGCAGATGTAATGCTAGTTGCTGGTGAAAGGGTAGAGCCAGAAGCTGTAGCATGGGAGGTATCATCTTTGTCAGGAATTTACCTGATTGGTCCTAACTGGTAATAAGTTTTAAGTATTACCAGGGTAAGGGAAAAACTGAAATCAGAGGTAACTAGAAAATCCCTTTCTTGACTCTTCTTCCTTCTGCTTTTACCCTGACTGCGCTCTGGGCTTTAGGAGAAGATTTGGTAGAGTAAAGAGAAACCAAGATGAAATTCCCAGGACACAGCAAACTCTTCCTTCTCCTCCTCCCTCTTCCACAGGTACATCCTCACATGACACTTCACACCTGCAGCTGGGCAAATTGGGAGCTTCCAAGAAAAGAGAAACTAATAAAGTTTGCTGGGGCTGATGTTATAGCACAATGGAAGAGGGCTTCTCTGAATGGGCAAGGCCATGGGTTAGATCCCAGCACCACAAACAAATAAATTTTTAAAAAAGTTTGTTTTTCAAATACAGATATTAAGATATATTTCTGAACTGAGATTTTTTTTTTATTTTAGGGAGTTTTATTATCAAAGAGTAATCACATAAAATAAGAATGTTGTCCAAGATATGGTCCAAAAACAAAGAACTATCTCCACAGAGAAGATGGAGGGGGAATGGAGAAATGCAAAGTTGTTTCTTTATTTCTGAGTCTTGTTTTATCAGCATTCTGGTCCCACATTCTATTGTTCAAACAGGGAAAATTGTCTCCTTATGAAAATTATTTGACAATTACAGGATGCAGTGTTTAAGATTTATGTAGAATAAATTATATACTTTAATTTTCTAAATAACTGATCCATTTATATGACAACTTTTATTTTTTAAAAAAACACAATTATGCAAAACTTTCTAACATGAAATTGCTACCGTGAGCTTTCTGAAAGATTGCACAGAGGCTCATTTGTTTATTTGCATTTTATTAAAATAAAAAGAAAATTATTTAATAAATGGCTTATATGGCTAGCATTGTGGGAAAGGTGAATAGGTCTAAATTTTCTTCTCTTTTTCAGCACTTTTGAAAGTCTCAAAAGGAAATAAAACCAATCCAGAAATTCATTCTTTCTTTCCAATTTTTCCTTTTCCCATATGAGCAAAACCTGGAAATGTGCAGACACATTAGGGACCGTTTCCACTGTGTGGGAGAAACATCTGCAGTGTGCGCCCTGGACCACCAGAAGTGGAGTGAGAAGGAAGCATGTGGGGGCGGAGGCGGCAGACAATGAAAGAAAAACTGGGAGCTGGTTGGGACCAAACATCCAGCTGAATTGCCTAACCTTCAGTTTACCTTTTGCATTATATAAGAAGTGTAAGAGCCATAACAGTCACATTAAAATATTATTTTTAATATGGTGATGAAATAGAATTCATAGATTGTTTTAGAATTTTCTCCTTCTGTGGGGATGGGAGCCATGCTGTATACACATAACCCTCTCTAGAGTCTGAGCTGCCTGGTTTTCTCTTCATATTCATCCTTTGCAGCCTTTTGTTAAGGTGGCCTGCAAGACCAGGAGATACAGACCTCTGTCTCAACCCAGAAAGAAGCACAGTGAAGACAGAGATGGATTCATTGTAAAACATTAGGGCAAAAAAGGTTCTGGAAATGCAAATGATTGTCATTAGAAAGTAATGTGCGACTACTGAAGGAACATTTGAAAGAATAATGTGGTCCAGCAAAACAATCCTTCAATCTGCATTCAATCAAAACTGACCAAAAATGTTTGCAATGATCCTTTGTATTGTTGGGAGCCAAATGCTTTCTGGAACTCATGAAAAAAGCTTTACAAAGTGGCATATTACCAACAGAATATTAGTGAAACAATAAGTAGCCTTAGAGTTGACTTTTGCAATAAAGGGGAGATTCTCCAACTGTAATGGCCAAGGTATTGAGAGTGACAAGAATATTTACATACCTGTCAAGTGCTCACATACGAGCTTTATGGGCCAGTTTGTTTTAGTCTACAGTTCTTGGGCCTGGACATTTTGTCTACCAAATAGCTTATGTATGAGGCCAATTAAAATTCAGTATACAGAGTTCCAAAAATCATATGGGGCAGAGCTATACTTAGAAGATTGAACAAGGAAAAAAAAAAAAAAAAAAAAAAAAAAAAGAGTACCATGAACTGTTGAAACGTGTGTAATTAATTTTTGATTCTGGGCCAATTTAATAAGCTTCTTATGGGCAATGGTACTGAAATTCTATTAACCTTATTCTCATAGAAAACAAGACATAAATTCTTTATAGATTTCAGTTTCACTACTTACCTTTGGTTCAGAGCCTTAGTGAGCCAGGCTTTCAGGCTCCAATCTTCAAAAAAAGAAAAAAAAAAAAAAAGTTTTAACACTGGCTGTGATTAAATTTCCAACAAATCATCTCTCTTCGCCCTTCACAGTTCACACCTGGCATTCATGCGCAGGACAGCCTCTGTGGGATGCTGACTGGCAGCCGTGTAGCAGAGGCCCTGCCATCTTCCATGAAAGAACCACTTATCCAGGGGCTATATATTATATATAACCAGAGTGCACAGTTTAGAAGATGTTAGGCATGCTCAGGAAGCCAAGGCCTCATTCATTTGCCTACCAGAAGGAGAAATATGTTATAAGTAGCTTTTTCAACAAAATATCATAAAGTTAGAAGGAAATCGAGACTTACTGTATTTATTGCCAATATCAAGCAGATAAATGGAAAAGGCAAGTAAACCAAGTACCTTAGATTTTTCTAATTTAAATGTATCATAATTTTTAGTCTGTTTATGTTTCTGAAAGTGAACTTGAAGAAATCAGTTAAAAATCAATATTTAACCAAAACACAGCATTGAAGAATGACAGTAAATAAGATGTTGACCTCTTTAAATAAAAATTTAAAATGACAAAGTAAGTTGCATTGTAATAGGAATATAAAAAAATAATTCTCCTGAATTTTAACCTTATAGAAATATTTTTATTTTACATTCTGGAGGAAGTTTTAAAAATAGACTTTTATTTCTACACCAGCATTGCATAGTAGAAAATTGACTCACATAATAAAACAATGATAGGTCCATGATTCCCTTAAATAAGCCTGCCTTCTGTCTTCTCTTTCTTCATCATCCCCCCAAAATGGCATTTTAATTTCTTTTAAAGTTTAAAAAGTATGATTCAAATGGGCACTCTCATATTTAAGGATTAGTTTTAAGATGACTTCATAGAGATTAAGTATAGGATATTTGTAAAGATATTCAGATTTGTGGAGATAGGAGATTAAACACTGCTTCTTCAGGAAGTAATATTTTTAACAATATTTTTAAGCAATTTATTAAAACATGCTAAGATTTTCTACCAAACTAAACTGTGCTTAACAATGACAATCACATTGTAGAAAACTGCTTCCCCAGTAGCAGTTATCTAATTTTGTGAGTTTGACAAACTGAAATTATTAAAATCACAGTTGTGTTTGTTGAGCTCCTCAACAAAGGAATTTAAAAAGATTAGTTTTATTAAGTTTTCACTTGAATATAACTGCTTGATACTAAATGGCCTAATTTTCTCTAATCAAACTGTGATTTGGCCACAGAATAACTAATAGATGCCACAGATTGATATTCAGTTCCATACCAGGTGCATTAACTCACTGAATCCTCCATTGACTATCTTAAGTGGCTATTCTCCATTTTATGTTTCAGTAAAGTGAACCTTAGAGAAAATAAGCAACTTTCTACTAGCCATACTTGGTTAAATATAGGAATCTGAAGGAAAAGGTAGGAGCATATAAATTCAGAATCTGCATTTTACTGAACTGAAAACCAGACACAATATCTTGGCAAATAAAGACAGTGATGAAGCTATTGATAAAGAAGCAAGAAAAAAGACTCACATTGAGCATGGAATTAATATTTTATATACTAGAAACTGAAGCATCAGAAAATTATGTAAATCAATTAAAAAATGCACCCTCCTTAATTGCTAATATATGGAATCATAACAATGAAAACTTAAAAAGTTATTTGAACCAAAAAAAATACATTCCCCATTATATTTTTCTATTTTACTAATTTTCATTGTGGTAAAATATACATAACATTACATTTATCATTTCAGGCACTTGTAAGTGCATAGTACTGTGCCATTAAATACAATCACATAATCATCTAATTACCACCATCGACCTCCAGAACTTTTTCGTATTCCTAACCTGAAATTCTATACCCGTTAGACACACTCCCCATCTCCTACTTCCACCAACCCAAGAACCACCATTCTGTTTTCTGCCTTATGAATGTGACTATACTTTGTACCACATGTAAGTCTCGTTCTGACTGGTTTATTTTATGTAGGATGATGTTTTCAAGATTTATCCATGTAGTACTATGTGTCAGAATTTCCTTTCTTTTTAGGACTGAATAATACTCCATTTAAACCTATTTTGATTATCCTTTTATCCATTGATGACACCTGGATTACTTCAACATTTTGTTTATTGTTAATAATATTACTATGAATATGATGACACAATATGTGCTATTAAAATCTATAACATGCTCAGAAGTTTAGAAAATTCCTAAGCGCTACATAATCCACTGCTAATGGGTTAAGTTTCTTATTTGCTTTCTCAGGGGTGTACATAATAAAACAAAATAAAGCCAGTTCTACCAAAAATCTGATTTGTAAAAGTCCTGTCATTTCCAATTATAGTTAATATAAAAATTTAAGAAAACATGAGAGCGTAGTGCATGCCTGTAATCTCAGCAGTTTAGGAGGCTGAGGCAGGAGTGTCACAAATCAAAGCAGTCCTCAGGAATTTAGCAAGAATCTGTTTCAAAATTAAAAAGTTTAAAAAAAAAATCTGGAGATGTGGCTTAGTGGGTCAGTGTCCCTGTGTTCAATCCCTGGTACCAAAAACAAACAAAACCTCAAAAAACAAACAAAACATATGGGAGATTCCAATTTCGGGTAATATATGTTGAACTTACAACTTTATCTCCTTTTCCTTCTAAAAATCTATTACACTGAGAGTAATTAAATAAGAGAGTATGTATCTACAACAAAGAATAAAATAGGGTTGAGGGAAGGATAAGAAACCTAGCTGATATATAGATTTGTGGTAAATGATAAAGAAGTTTGGCATGGGACTCCCTAATGAATCTGAGGGGAAAGGGCTCTAAGAAGGTAATAGGGTTGTTTCTTAAGAATCTCAGCAGATAAAAAAGGGGGGGCAGCCATGAAATATGGAAATTACAATTAAAAATTAATTCAAAGTTCATGTTGAAGACTTTTCTATATTTTGCTGAATTGTGAGCAGCCAAGTGATTCCTCCCTACAAAGCAAAGGGAGAATCTTTCTCTAACAAATAAGAAGTCAATACCACAGAAAAAAGTGTCCTTCACAGTGGTATTAAATCATTTAGGGGTAATGTGAGGTTCTTTGCTTGTTCACCTGAAGGCCAAGTGCAAGAATGAAGAGGCTCTACTTATGGACCAAGTATATGTAGCCATTTTTAATAGTCTTTCTCAGATGAAAGGTACCAGGTAATATAAGGGATAGGAGGAAAGCCACCAAAAAGAAAAAAAAAAGGGAAACATAATAACTAGAACAACATTAACAACAAAAACATCATATGACTAGGAGAACTCCTTACACTAAGTGTTTGCAGAAAGAAGGCTGGGTTAGGTAGCAAATGGATTTCAGACTTTTCCATAGCAAATAATCTGCAGGAAGACAGTGCAACAAAGCCTTTAAATGTTGCAAGAAAAAGTGACCTTAATTTAGAATTCTCGACCAACCAATCTATGCATATCAGGAAAAGGGGTCCAAAGAGTTTCTTCAGAAGAAGAGAAGTAGACCTCAGTTTAGCCTCAGTGGGTTCTTGACTTTTGCTTCAAAAAATAATTTCAGGGCATGTCAGAGCACTGTCAGAGGTTTATTCAGTGAAAGAAAGCAACGGGGCAGTATACACACCAAAAGGAAGAGGAAGTATGGGTGCCCAAGAGTGAGGCATGCTTTTGAGTCTAGTTTTAAGGAAACTTTATGAGGAATGGGCTTGGGAAAGTCTGTGGGGATGATGTCAGCCCTGTGAGCTCAGTTTCTCTGATCCTGGATCACAGTGTATATGGTGGTCTGGTCTTCTTCCAGAATCTGAAAACACTGTTGGGACATTGTCTTCTCTCTCTAGATGATATTTGGAATCTATCTATATTATAGGTTTCTTTAAAAAATATATCTCCCTTTGCTTTATCTAATCTATGTGCAGGCTAACAATGGGATTCAGCTTTAATCAAAATGAGGTAATTTTCATAAATGGGCAAATTTATAGTAACTCTAAGTTTCATAGGTTTCCCATAAATTTGGGAGTGACAGGCCTAGAGGGAAAAACAGGGCAGGGAAGTGAGTTTGGTCAGTGGGCGTTTAGATTTACAGCTATAGTCTCTTTATACTTCCCTTTTGTCTCATTTCTACCTATCTTTATTTCTTCTATCTTACCTCAGATGGAATAAAAATGAAGTCATCCAATGACTCAGAAGC
Source organism: Tamias sibiricus (assembly GCA_025594165.1). Classification (NCBI taxonomy): domain Eukaryota; kingdom Metazoa; phylum Chordata; class Mammalia; order Rodentia; family Sciuridae; genus Tamias; species Tamias sibiricus. The sequence goes on from CM046664.1 coordinate 74,797,930, forward strand.
TTTCACTGGAAAATTCCTATTTCAGTGAGTTATTTGAAGAAGTACTTTGGGGGAAAACAAAACAAAACAAAACAAAACCCAGAAAGAGGGAAATGTGGTCTAGGAAATAGTCAACTCACTTCCTACGAGAAGGCGGTAAAAGGATGTCCCTGAATAGTGCCAAGTACCAATAACAGATTTAACCAGGAAGGTAGGAAGGAGGACAGCAGAGTGAGGAGGGGTGGAGGGGTAGTCATAAACATCAAACAGATGCTATGACTAAGAATTTGAAATAATTGAGGATTTGATGGGGTAAAAAAATAGAAATTTATATTAATTTGTGCCCCAAATATTTTCTATTGAGAGACATAAGAGTGGGCACTGGACACATAAAAGAAAGAAATGCCATTATATAGAAAGCTCTTAGAATCTTTCACCTCTTAGAATCCCCTAATAGAAATAGTGAGCAGTACAACTATGGCAGTGCACAGAATGTTTGTGTTTAATCTTAGAGCTGTAAAACAGGAGGTTCAGAAGAGCACAGCGAGGTGAAAGTGGGTAAAGAGAAATAGAATGTTGCTTTTTACAGAGTCAAGACATACCGTTTATGGCAAATGGATAAAACATAGAAGTTTAAGGAGATTTCTGAATAGAGAGTAATAGAGATATAGCAGGTGATACATGTAAAAAATTGCATGCCTGTCAAAAATAAATCAATGAACAATATCTCCATTTTATGAACCAAGAAAAAGTGTTATAAGAAAAATTTTCGAGCCAGGTGAGGTGGTGCATGCCTGTAATCTCAGCCATTCAGGAGGCTGAGGTAGGAGGATTGAGAGTTCAAAGCCAGGCTCAGCAAAATTGAGGTGCTAAGCAACTCAGTGAGACCCTGTCTCTAAATAAAATACAAAATAGAGCTAGGGATATGGCTCAGTGGTTGAGTGCCCCTTAGTTCAATCCCCATACCAAAAAAAAAAAAAAAAAAAAAAAGAAAGAAAGAAAGAAAGAAAATTGAGGGTGTTGCAAATCAGTAGCATAAAAACCATAAAATAATAAGAGAATTTTTGCTTCTGGAAAGACAAGGATGATGGGGTTTGTGCAAACAAACTACAAGGAACACCTTTTCTTTTTTTCTCATTAAATTAAACATTAATCATTTTGGGTTTTTTTGGCCTTCATCAAAGGCATAGACCTCATCTCATTAAAAACAATGTCTCTTAAGTTTTAAAAGTTTTTGGATCTAGTGCACAGCATGTTGACTGTGGTTAGTAATACTGTGTTGCTTAGTTGAAATGTGTTAAGACAAATTTGTTTATGTGTCCACCTCCTACCCCAACCATAATGACACATACCTATGTGTGGTAAAGCATGTGCCAATTAATTTGATCTTGGTAATCATTTCCCAAAGCCCTCAAATCATCCAGTAGTACACCATGAATATATGTGATTTTTGTCATATCTCAATGAAACTAAGAAAAACAATGCCATAACTTTATATTTTCCCATGAGATAGTAGAAAGTACAGAGGAAAGATTACTCTCTGCACCTGTGTGCTATATAAAAGACCCTTTCTGATCACAAGCAAGAATCTATTTTACCATTACTAAAAATAACAAATTAAAAGATAAGAATAAAAAGAAAAAGTCCTTCACATATTCAGTCTGATACTGAGAAATTAGCATGTTTACATGCTCAGGGACAAAACTGAAACAGTAGAGGATCAGAAATTTGCATTTGGTTGGTCTGTCAGTCTCTCAGGAGTCTAGTCCTCATCATCATGCAGAGAAGGGAAGAGGAGCAAAATCTGAAGAAATAAGATAATGGACCTCTTTTCTGATGCTTCAAACATTCTAAAAGGAAATGTAAATAATAAATGAGTGATGCATTTTTGTCCATTTATTTTTTGTGAAGTTAGGTAGGATAAATACTGAAGTAGAAAAGTAATAAAAGTTGAATTTAGAGTAGTTTAAGGATAACAAAGAAAGAAAATAGCAGGTTTAATGTAGGTTTTATTAATGGTTCCTGTCAGAACCATCAGTGTATGAAGACACCTGTTTTGTGACAATAGTGGTTTAGAAAGTCCATGTGTCTGTTCTGTGAACAAAACACCATGTCACAAGTTTTTTAGGACTCAATAAATACTGGTGATGTGTGATTAAGGGCAAATTTCAGAATAATACTCCTTCTGTTTTAAACCAAATTCAAAATTCTCAGTTCTCTCCATAATTCATTTGTTGTGAATCAATTTGAAAACTCTGGTAAGTAGAATTATCATGCTTTATTTAAGGCAAATTAAGGTTCTATGAGAGTAGAAATGGAATGGATGACAAAAATTGGATATATATGTTTTCAAAGATTAAAAAGCCATGTGGAAATATTAAACTCTTTTCAACTGCAAAATAATATGTTGAGTTAACTATCATTGGGAAGCAGAAATCAAAGGATGAGGAATTAGACTTCATAATGAGAGGACATACAATGAAAAAGTCTCAAAATAGTAAAGAAAATAGGAACTATCTAGAAAATTTTCATATGTTTCCTTATTATTTTATTCCTCTTTAAGCATCATGATCCCTACACTAATTACTTACCCCTCCTATATAATAACTATTCTCTGTTCTTAAGCTGCTGTCCTTGTTAGAGGCTTAGACTGGCTATGCATTCTACAACTTTAATTTGTATTATTTTAAGTACATGAAACAGGAAAGAAGGGGAAACTATTTCCTTTTGTGCTTCAGATATTCCTATTAAATGACTATCCCTTTTCTTTTTTGATACTGACATCTATTGGAAAAAAGAAGAATATGTTTATATGTTTGTTTTTTGAAGGCAAATAAAAGCACATTAAAATTTAGATCCCAATTTAAATTAAGAATTATATATATACATATAAGAAATTAACTACTTTTTCCAAGTGTTTTAGTACCATTGCCAAAAATTCTCTTTTCTCATTGAAATTCCTTTTGCTCTTGTTTCAAAGATCTGCTCACCTTGTTTGTGTCAGCCTATTTTTCAGTTATCCTGTTGCACTGTTTTGTATCTCTTCTTTCACCAAAGTCATGCTATCTAGATCTGTAGCTTTATAATAAGTGTTATTCCCTATGTTAAAAAAAGAAAGTATTCTTTTTAATGACATCACTCTCTAATTGTTCAAAACAAACCCCATTGTATAAGTTTACAATCTTAAAAACTACTTCAAATTAATAGTTGTTGCAAATATAATTAGGTATGCTTTAAAACTCATGCACTCTAAGTAATGTGTTCACGATTCAACTAAAAAATGAGAGTATTTTGGCATAAGCTCAAGTTTTCCTTGTCAGTCTCACTGAAGAATTAGCATCTTATTACTTGAATCAATAATACATAAAGAAAGTTTCTGAAATAACTTAATTGACTAAATCTGTAAAATTTTTTTTTTTTTTAAATGTTTCTGGAATGTTGTAGTTAAGATCCAAATCTATTTATTTGCCACTTGGGCAAAATTACATGCTCAGTAAAGCATGTAGGCTGCTAAAGATTGAGCATCCCTAATCAGAAAATCTAAAATCTGACATGCTCCAAAATCTGTATTTTTTGAGGACCAAAATGCCACTAGAGAAAAATTCCAAATTTGACTTTGTGTGATGGATTGCAGTCAAAGTATAGGTGCACTGAAAGTGTTATATTAAACATCCTTCAGCCTATGTGTATAAGGTGTGCACGAAAAAAATGAATTCTGTGTTTAGACTTGGGTTCCATCCCCAAGATTTCTCATCATGTGTATTCAAATATTTCAATATTTAAAAAAAAAATCTAATATCTGAAATATTTCTGGTACTAAGAATTTTGGATAAGGAATACTCAACATGTATGCAGTTGTTACCCAAGTCTGTCATATAGTGAAGTCCATCTAGATGTATCAGGCCTCCCTACTGTGTTCCCTAAGTGAACTTTCAGACATCTCCACAGAGATGCAGAACACACAACTTGTTTGGTAAAACAACCTGTGAAGTATGTATTTTCTCCCCATTGAGCTGGGTTAGAAACCTCACCGAAGATTCCATCTTGTTTTTTTTCTTTAAACTTTTACCAATATAAGACTACTGGGCATGTGATAAGAAAAGTGCTTTTCTTGCTGGGCACTGGCACACCACTGCAATCTCAGCAACTCAGGAGGCTGAGGCAGGAGAATCACAAGTTCAAGCCCAGCCTGGACAATTTAGTGACAAGACAATTTATCTCAAAACAAAATATAAAAAAGCTGGGGATATACCTCAGTGGTGGAGCACCCTTAGGTTTAATCCCCTCCACCAGTCCAAATTTAACTTCTTTCTTTCTTGGTTAAAAATTAGATTTAAAATTACTAAAGCAATATATGATCATATTACAAGTATAAATAATATACGGAGAGTAAAATTTGATCATTTTTATCTCACCTCTCCTAATACACTCCCCTTCTCCCTGGTAAAATTGTTAACTTTAATTTTCTAATTTTCACATACTTACATATCTCAAATATATGTACACAAAGGGATTGGCACTTGTTTCTATATATGTATACACATACGCATCTATATATTTGGGTAGGAATGTTGATTTCAGAAACTCAATAAGTACTTATAAGTACCAAAAAATATATAAAAAATATGTAACAATCCTCTGACAGTTACCATCAAAAAACAATTTTCCTCAGTATTTTATTAAAAAAAACATTTCAGACTTCTCACACCTGTAAACACATTTACAAACAAAAAAGATAAATCATGATTATATTCTTTATATTATTTTAAATGTATTAAATTTAGCATAAATTTAGCATAATAAAAATTTTAAAGTAAAGCCAAATGAATGACTGGCCTTTGAGCAAATGTTTGTATACTATAAAGATACTAATTTCTATAAAATAGATCCCACCAAACATTTAAAAAATAAGAATAAAAGCATAATTTTACTTAAACTACATTTTCAAATGTACACAGTATCCATTTTCTTTTTTGTTTCTTAAAAATAAGAAAAATTATAAAATCTTCACTCCCTTTTTGTTCCTTATCCTATATTTTATTTGATATATTAATTTTACATGGCCATGATTCTGTAATCATAAGTACTACAACTTAATTGTTTTATATTCATCTACTTTATATTTATTTCTGTATCTTTACTGTTATATTAATAATCTTTTGTCATTTTCATCTATAGTTTCATCCTGGAACTCAGAGTTATGATCTATGGGCAAGACATATAACTTAATTTGGACTTGTCTTACAGGAGCTAGATCCTACTCATATTGTTCTAAGACCTACTCATATTGTTCTAAGAAATCAATGTGAGTTCACAATCTTTTAGAGTCAATATTATATAAAAGGCCAACGGATAGAAAATTTATTCCATAAAAGTTGATGCATTTTGTCCTTTCATATAAAATGAGACATTTCATGCTATTTCTTTGATTTGTTTTTTGTTTTTAAGAAATCTGTGTATGGATAACCTTTAAGTGAACTCCTTTATTCAACAGAACTAAGGTGAAAATCAAATTCAATAAAAAGTGTACACATAGTAAGAGATGTTATAAAGAAATATTTTTATCTCTGAGGCAGATGTAATGAGATGGAAATATTTCAGAAGCCCTTATTGGCCTCTCTCCTAAGTTATTTTTGTCAGTTGTGATGGTAAGATGTCCAGATATTAAATGTTACTGCATAGTGTTTTTATCTGCATGCAAATGAGGGAAAGGCCACTGGGTACCTCCCTCTTCCCCAGCACTTACTGGGACTTTGCTCATGCAGTCATTGAGACTCTTAATTTTGTCCTTTCCTTCTCACCTCACCTTACCTTAACTTCTTTTCCACTCCTTCTGGAATCAGGATAAGCATAATTCTTCCCTCCAGCTTCTAGAAGCAGCTCAGCTGGCCATGCCTTCAATGTCCATTCCTACAATATTGGTACTAGGGGTTGAGGAAATCTCTTGGGTCTCTCCCACTGTGACTTTCAAAAGAGAATGTGTTCAACCACTTACTAATAGATTAGGGTTGCACCCTATCACCAAATGTTGTTCTTCACTTCAACTAAGTCAAATGTCAGGGTTTGTTGTTGTTGTTGATAAGTCTTAATGTTTTAGGCAATCCAGGCAAGATCACTGAATCTACCTCATGTTGCTGAGGTCAAAAAAATGACTATCGCAGTCACACTTGTGGCCATCACTGTAGGACTGCAAATAAGTTCAGTTAAATCCAGGGATGGTTCTGGTTGTAGTCCATATGGGAAAGTTTGACCCATGCATCCCTGCCTACTGAGAGATACTTACTGAGATTCCACGTGGAGTTGGACGATGGGTCCACCAGCAACAGCTCCCTACTTCTGTTTGGAATCATGGCAATTTATTCCCAAAGCATAGCCAAGAACACCTCTGTTCTCCTCCTTCCTGAGGCTGTGATCTCAGGGTTATAATAAAGACTGAAATTATTTAGGATTTCTTGACTATGAACAATTAACTTTCAGACATAATACATGCCTCCAAGTCTTTCTGTGAAGAATAGAAATCTCTGGCATACCTTTGTGTTGGAATCCAAAGAAGAGCACTCTTCACTGCCCTGTTGTGATGTGATTATGAATTAGAGATTTGCAGTTATGCTAGGCTCTCAGTACTTGCTACATAAGTGGCCTATAGTGCTGCATCATAGGATTGATTAGATACCTGGGTGTTCTTCCATCCTTGAGAGAGTCTGTTTCTTTGCAATTGTTGACATTTTCTAAATTCAGCTTATATCAGCGGCATGAAATTCCCCATGAATTACTCAGGCTTTGTGATATTTATTGCAGTGTTTATAATTGTTTAAAAGTTAAGTTAAATGTTAAGAGATTGATTAAAATTAATCATAACACACATATGCTAGGATTCTAGGTATCCAATGAAGTAATGTGAAAATCTTATTGCTTAGTGAAGGAAAGTGCTGGTTGAATACATCACTAAGGAATGAGAATAGACAAATTTTCCATGCAGAATTCCAAGTAAATTATATAAAAATTGTACCCTCAAGGAGGTGGAACTTAACTCCCCACACTGCAAGTATAGGGTAACAGGGTGTCCTTTACCTTGGCAAACACTACTTTTGGAAGCTGAAGGTCATTGTATACTATGTGCTCTCAATGCGATGTGATGAAAATGGCACTCTGCCTTTGGATTTTCCCGCTATAGACGACCACAAATTCCATATAGATATAAGAAAAAAAATTCGAACCCAAGTATGGTAACATTTTAAAAAATCTTTAACTAGCACTCTTAAAATATCAAGATCTGAGAAAGCAAGAAAGTCTCAGAAACTTTCACAGCCAAAAGGAATCTAAGGGGTCTTGAGTGTTATACAGAATGTGGTATCTGTCCTGGTTGGGTTGTTGGAACAGAAAATTATGTTGTATTAAAAATTAAGGAGCTATGAATACAGGATGGACTTAGTTAATAATAGTATATTAATATCGGTTCTCTAATTATGATTTCTGTATCATGCTAATATAATAGACTTTATATGGGGTAGATGGGAACATATGCTGTACTGTAAAGATGTACTTCACAGTGTTTCTGTAAAACTAAAATACAAATATTTAAAAATAAACATCCTGCTTAGCATGCCTTTGTTAGTAGTGAGACATTTAGAATTATATAATATGGTAACCTTGGTTGTCCCCTGATGGTGGGCTCTTTTTTCTTTTATTATATTTGAATTTGTTATGTTGATCATTTATTGCTTGCATAGTAAAAAAAAAATCAGTGAATGCAAAATTATCCTTTTGTTTCCTTTTATTTAACTAATTTGAACAACTAGATACCTATATTTTATAATTAAGTATATTTTCTCCCCAAACAAGTGGTCCAGAGTTTAGGTGGGTTCTCTCACATATGAGTCAGAGCTCTGGAAACATTTTATTCTCTTTATGAGCTCTGCCAATGTGCCCTCATTTTCAGTTACAAGATAGATGCCAACATTAATTACATAACAACATGCTTCCTTGTTCATATCCAGTACAAGAGAGAAAAAATAATTTTTTCAACTTTGGTGTCATGGTTTAGATATTAGATGTCCCCCAAAAGCTCATCTGTGAAACAATACAAAAAAGTTTAGGGATGAAATGATTGGGTTATAAAAGGTTTAACCTAAATAGTACATTTATTCACTGATGGGGATTAACTTGTTGGTGACTGTAGGCAGTAGGGTTTGACTGGGAGAGGTGAGTCCCTGGAGGTATCCCCTTAGGGGTATATATTTTTGTCCTTGTTGAAAATAGTTCTTTCTCTGCTTCCTGATTGTCATGACCTGAGCCTCTTTCCTCCCCCACACTCTTCCACCATGTTGTTCTGCCTCCTCTAGAGCTCTGAGGAATGGAGCTGTCCATCTACAGACTGAGACTTCTGAAACTGTGACCTACAAAATAAACTTCTTCTCCAAAATTGTTCTTGTCAGGTCCTTTAGTCACAGCAGCAAAAAAGCTGACTAAAACACTTGGAAAATGATTTTAGTCAAGTCAGGTCACTGTGCCCACACCTAACTTGTAACAGCTGCCATCATATATCACAAATGCTCCCTGGTTTAGGAAAATTTCCAGAGTAGTCACTGTTAGGGGAGTTGGGAAGGATGGGTTAGGCCTAATCAGGATCCACTTGGAACTAGGAACCAAATCAATTTCTCTGATACATGAGCTGCCTGTAGAGCACTGAGACAAAGTCTGCTATTGACCTCTTATAAATCTGCAGATGAAAAATACCTGTTGATGTTGTTGATTCCCTCTGCTCCAAGTAAGGGAATAGACACCAATTAACCACAAACTACATGCACTTAAGACCTTCAGTATCATAATTCTGTCCAATTACACAAACTAATCAAGCACTCTAGAAAATCTATATCTATAAAGAGATAAAGGGTAGAAAAGGATGCTAGAATAATAACTTTGATAAATGCCTCCCCATCCAAAAATGAAGCATCACCTATGGTCAAAAAGAGCTCCTATCTTAACATGTTGGCCTTACTTTTTACCCAGTACATGTGTCAGCAAAAGATAGCAACTTTGGGGCCATTTAGCCTGCCATTTGTTTTTATATAGAATATAAGAATAGGCTTTAGCATTTTAAATGCACAAATAAAAAAAAAATAAAAAGAGTAATATTATACGACACATGAAAGTAAAATTTCAGTGTTCATAAGTAAAGCCACATTGAGCATAGCCACATTCATTTGTTTACATAATTGTCTCTGGCTGCTCTTGTACCACACATTTAGCAGGGTTGAGTAATTGTGTTAAAGGCAATCTGGGCTCCAAAGCCAAAAATATTTACTGGCCAGTGCTTTATAGGAACTGTTTGCAGATCCCAGTCAATCAAGGACTTTGCTACCTCTCTTAGTGGGGGAGATCAGCATTCACTACAGCCATATGTCTGCCTTCTTGAGGCCTCGTCTCCTCCTTCCATACCAACCATGCCTCTTCTGTTTATCCTCCTGGGACCAATGACAGTCAAATAAAATTTGCCACTAGAACAATTCTCTCCAAACACTCTGAAACAGGTAAAAATATTACAGTAATTAATCCAATTCCAAAGCTAAAAATTATCCTCTATTCTATTGCCCAATCCCAATTATTTCCAACCTTTTTGTTCCATAGAGCCTATCAGAATTTCTTTTATGTAAGTGGCATTGAAGACACAGGTGTCCTGTTGCAAAGTTCAGAAATTTGCAAAGAAAGCATCTCCAATTGTCAGATTTATTTTAGGTGCCTTTCACATCCAGCATTAATCAAAGCATCTTGATTCTATTGTTTTTGAATCACATGTTTCTGACACCCCCATACTGAATTGAGTGTGGGCTCCATCTAGTGACAGAGCATGAATACTCTTGTGCTTTCATCCTGTGTCTTAGGAACTGTTTCCACTGTCTCTTGCTATGAAAATGCTTATGTGTAAAAAGTAGCCTGCCTCCTAATGATAGTCTTCCTCTTAAATAATTAACCAGGGCAGAGCCAAAGGGAGACTTTGCCTATGATACTCAAGCTTGTGAAATCTCTCTTGAATTTGAGGTTAGCACTTCCACAATTTCTTTCTTGTCTCTATAACTGATCACATTTTGGACAACACATGCTGACTAACCAGGTAGTTACCTAAAAATTTTGCATTTAAGACATCACTAATGCTTTGTAGATTAAAACAAGAAACATTGATCTAACCATCATTATATAAAAGACTTATAAAGGCTCTTTTTATTGTTGTTGTTATTTCCCATGGCTTTTCCTGAATCCTTCCTTCTGTTCTTTGGGCTTATTAGGACCTGAGGGAGACCTCCCAGCATAAGCTTAAAATATCCTTCTGCTGCAGTAGGATTTCTAGATGTGGCTTAAAGTCCAAATCAGAGTATATGGACCCTGAGGCTGCCTCTGCTGGCTAATGATGTACCTTTACTGAGGCCAGTGCAGCCAGCCACACTGTGCAATTAGAATCTGCAGCAGGGTCTGCATGGCTAGCAGGTCGCTTAGAGCCTAAGCATCTCTATGTTTGATGACATATTTTGGTACTTTCACAGATGCTGGCACCTTCACTGACACTGTATGTTCACTGAGGCCTGATATTTCTATCAAGACAGCCCATTACCTATAGATAAGATTGTTATGTACTACTGCAAATGGTTTGTTTACAATCTCATATTCACTAAGAATATAGCATTTAAAGTGAATACAACTTAATTTCTGGAACATATTCCCAAAGTGAAGGATTTGGAATTTTAAAGGTGTATTGTCACAGAGTCATAAGATACACGGGCTGATAATGCCAAAGCACTGGTTTAAATTTCTTGCTTTAATTGAATTACGAGAAACTCCTAAAGTGGTTGAAAAGCTTTCAGGATAGTGACAGTGATCTTGGTTATACAAACTTAAGTAGATCTGAACTTTGGATTTTCACTATGATCTGAAAACCTAGTAAGTGTTTAAAACATGTTACAGTTGCTTTTTTTTAATGTTTTATTTTTTGTTTTTACTTTGTAGTGTTTTGAGGCTTTAATTGCCTTCCAAATATGTAAAGTTTATAGCATGTTGCCTGATTAATTCTATTCTTTAAGCAGGGGCTGCTTATGTGGAGCAGTGTGACAGATTTCTGGTATCCTCTGATGCCATTCACTCTAGCTTACCCTGCAGGACAGCACTTTGCCATGTGCCTACTTATTGTTGGATGCAAAACTCTTCCTATATAATTCTACATAAAATCTGAAGGAAACTTTATTCCATAATTTCAGATGAAAATTATATTTAATACTCATTACATTAATAAAGTAATATTCTAAAATAATGCTTTATATGAGTTGTTTACCTTCAAAACTGTATGTGATCCAAACTCATCCATCATTCTTTCTAAATAGTGTTTTCAAACTCTCCACAGAAAATCCTTTTATATATTTCAATGAAGTACATTTTAAATTTTATTGGACATTGTTTGAATCTATATAAAATACTGGCAAATACATGTTATCATGATTTGGGGTGTTATTTAGAAGCACCCTATAGGTTCCTACCAAGATGAAACATATTTGCTTAAAATTGATAGAAACAACTGAAATGTCAATTAAAAAAATCTAAGAATCTCCTAATGTGACAAAAGAAATAGAATTTTTCTTCTCTTCCCTCTAACTCCCTACTGGACATTCTGCTTGAATGACTCAGAGCCATTTCACACCCTACAGTCCCAAACTGAATTCCTGATTACGCTGACTGCACCAGTCTTGTTCATTCTAGAGACCTCTCTATCTCAGTTGTTACAATTGCGAAACTTTTACTTGCTCAGGCTAAGTAAGAGCTTTGATCATCTTTGACTTCCATCTTTCTTGCTTTCCCTATGTTGAATCTCCCAGGAAGTCTCAAAATGTATTGAGAAAGTGACCACTTCTCCCTCCATTGCCTGCACTCTGACCCAGTCATCATCCTTTCTGTTCTGGATGCCCACAGCACCATTCTAACTGGTTTCTCTACTTTCTCTCCTTCTCCCTTTATTCTCTTAGTCAAAAGCCACCAGCAAGATAGATTAAAAAAGAAAAAAAAAATGTTGGAATATGTTTCTACTCTGATCAAAACCTAAAATTAGCACTCAATTTCACTGAGAAGTAAAGTAAAAAGTCTTACTGTTGTCAAAGGGCTGTGTATGATTGGCACCCCATGCCTTTCTGAACTCCTCTTCTACCACCCCTCCCACTCCTGTTCCCCAGATTTTTTGTGTGCCCAGAACAAGCACATACCAGCATGGCTAACTCTTCACCAATTTCCATGCTTTGCTCAAGCATCCATTCATGATTCTCCTTAGTAGAGCTACCAACTCTCTTCTTCCCCAGGACAACTAATTCTCCTTATCTGGCTCTATTTTTTTTTTTTTTTTTTTTTTTTTTTTTTTTTTTTTTGGTACCGGGGATTGAACTCAGGGGCACTTGACCTCTGGGCCACATCCCCAGCCCTTTTTTGTATTTTATTAGAGACAGGGTCTCACTGAGTTGCTAAGTGCCTCGCCATTGCTGAGGCTGGCTTTGAACTCGCGATCCTCCTGCCTCAGCCTCCCAAAGTGCTGGGATTACAGGCGTGCGCCACCACGCCCGGCTTTATCTGGCTCTATTTTTTATCTATTTTTTTTCTATCACATTTTTAACATCTGTACAATAGATCTTTGTAATGGTTAATTTGAATTGTCAATTGATTGGATTAAGAGAAGACAATGATTAAGAGGCTTATGGGTGTGTTGAGGAGGGTGTGTCTAGGAATGATTGGCATGTGGGATAGCCAACTGAAATGGAGACTCTTCCCAAGCATAGGCAGCACCCTCCAATAGGGTGTTGGCTTGGATGGAATAAAAATTGGAAGAACAAGGATGAAGTAGGCCATTACAAGCTTGATTATTCTTGAACCTGTTCTCCATTGCTGCTGTAATCTCTGAGGATATCGAACTGTTTCTTCTTCACTCTTCCAAAGTGAACTCTGCCAATGATTCTCCAGAAGCTTTCAGTCTCAGACTAGGGCAGCATGATTGATCCTTCTTTTCTAGGGCTTCAGCCTCTTGGACTGCACAGCTACTGGTTCTTCCAGCTCTTCAGCCTTCAGATGGCCATTGTGGACTATCTAGCTTCTGGTCATGTAAGCCAATCTAATAAATCCCCTTTTTATAATTATACTTTTTATTGATGCTGTTCCTCTAGAGAACCCTAACTAAAACAGAAATTGGTACTGAGAAGTAGGGTCCTTGCTGTGCCTAACCTGACCATGTGATTAAGAAGTTTTTGAGCTCTTTGGAATTAGTGGGAGGAATTTTGAGATGTTTAACAGTACAAGCTAGAAATTCTTTAGGTTGTTGTAAGCAGAGCCTAATGGCTGATTCTGGTGGGAGCACTGAAGACCAGAATGCCAATAGGACCATGGACAGTGAAGACAGGGCTCAAGAATGTTCAGAATAATAGGACTCTATTGGAATTTGGAGTAGAGGTCATTTGTGTTATGTTCTGGCTGAGAAATTGTCAGCATTTTGTCCATGTCCTAAGACTTTCTTTACAAAGCTGATTTTAAAAGCAACGGGCTTCTTAACCTGGCAGAAGAAATGTTTCTGCAGCATAACATTCAGGTGGTGCCATGGATATTGCTGGCAGCTTTTAGCCAAATTTATTGTGATAATCAGGAGCAGAGAGCAGAGCAGAAACATCTGAAAAACTTGAACTTCAAAGGCACAAGTAAAACTGCGGCTAAGGAATTTGCAGTTGTGAAAGATATTACTGCCATTAAAGAAATGCTAAAGACTTTGCCTAGAGACAATAAGAAAGATGGCTTGATGGCATCTCAGGAGCTGGAAGACCACACCCATCTCAAACTCAAGGGCATAAAGGTGAAAATTCTCTTGAAAAGACACCAGTGAGGCACCCTTCTTGCACAAGGGGGCATAGGAAGTGTTTTCAACATGTTCAGCCACCCAGATACTCAGAGACTGCTGCAGCAAGGATCCTTGGAGGCTTGGTTAGTGCGCAGGATGGCAGCAGACCTTGGCATAAACCACATGGTGCTGGTTCTACAGGAATGCAAGATGCTGGAGTTAGAGGGTCATGGAAGCTTCCACCACGATTTCAAAGGAAAGCCTGTGAGATCAGGAAAAGTGTAGCAGGTACAGAGTCCCTGTGGCCATCCCCTGAGAAGTCAAAATGTAGAGATGTGAAGAGGAAGTGAGAGCTGCAGTGGAGACCCCAGATATTAAGAAACACTAGTAAAGTGGGACATAATCCTAGGAAAGCTGCAGGAATTGTGCAGAGATAAGCCAAGAAAAAGGCTAATTGTGCTGAAACCAACAAGGCCACAGGGGTGGAGCTACACAAGCTCTTTGGAGACAACATCATGATGCCTTGTGCCTCAGATGCTGAACACAGAACAACAGGTCCTGTTTGCCTAGCTGGATTTCAGTCTTGCTTTGGTCCTATCCCAAATTTTTATGCCCCTATTTTGTATGGAAATGTTTACACCATCATAAGTTGGATGCTTGTAAATTGCTTTTAATTTTACAGGAGCTCACAATGTGAGATGGCCTCAAGACTCAGAGAAGACTTTGGACTTGGACTTTGAACTGTTGAAACTATGAGGACTATTGAGAATAGACTAATGCATTTTACATTGTCAGATGAGTGTGAGCTTTTGGGGGCCAGGAGCAGAATGTTAAGGTTTGGGTGTGAGGTGTACCCCAAAATCTCACAAATAAGACAATGCAAGAAAGTTCAGAGAAGAAATGATTGGGTTATGAGAATCTTAACCCAATTAATCCCTGATTGGATTAACTGGTAACTGGAGGCAGGTGGAATGTGGCTGGAGGAAGTAGTTAATTGGGACCCTGGCTATGGAGTATATATCTTGTATCTGGACAGTGCTAAGGAGGTGGAAACTTGATTCAACCACAGTGTTTAGAGGTGGGACATTTTGGGAGATTGATTGGAATGAAAGTCATCAGGGTGGATCCCCATGACTGAATCTTGATGAGTTTAAAAGAAGGGGGAAATTGATCAGAGACAGTCTCTCTCTCTCTCTCTCTCTCTCTCTCTCTCTCTCTCTCTTTCCTGATCACCATGATATGAGTGAGCTGCTTCCTTCTGCCATTCTCTCCCACCATGATGTTCACACTAACCTTGAGCCCTGAGGAATGGAGCCAGCCCTCTATGAACTAAGACCTCTGAAACTGTGAGCCTTCAAGTAAACTCTTCCTCCTCTATAAGTGTGCTGGTTGAGTCCTCTAGTTGCAGCAGTGAAAAATAGCTAATAAAAAACCTTAATTTTGTTTATTTAATATTTGTATTCCCTATAAGAATGTACACAAGAATGTACACAATGCCTGGAGTTTTTGTCTGTTTTGTTCACAATTGAATTCCAAACATCTAGAGTAGTGCCCACCCAGTAAAAAACACAATTATTGAAATTATTGAGTAAATGAGTGATATAAATAAGCTCTCATACATATATATGTGTATATATATATATATGCAAATCATGTAAAAAATTAATAAAATGATCCCATATTATTATAAAATAGTATCTTTAATTCCTTACTATGAAGTGTTAACATTCTGTCAATTTTTACTATTTTAATCTTTGAAAACCAATGCATATAAAATATCTTTATTTGCCCATTTGAAGGAAAATTACCCTTGAGTTTTAAAATGATCCAGTTAGCAGGACACAGTGGCATATACCTGTAATTCTAGCAACTTGGAGGACTGAGGCAGGATGATCACAAGTTTGAGGCCAATTTTGGATATTGAGTGAGACCCTCTTTCAAAGTAAAAATTTTAAAAAGGGCTGAATGTGTAGACCAGTGGTAGAGTGCCCCTGAGTTAAATCCCCAGTGCCACAAAAACTAATGAAAATAAATAAAAATGTATCAAGTTTGTGTTATATATGTCTTAAGAGACTAGAATATATAGCATATTGATTTAAGTAATATAATATAAAATAATATCACTGCAGTAGAAAATGGGTAAACACCAGAACTGATGCTGTATGATTCTATATAGAGTACTTAAAATCCTTCCAATTTTTCCCTACATATAGATTAACATATACTTTGTCTATCATTTATGACACTTGTTTTAAAGAGTTATATAGAGTAACATAGAACTGATCATGTTGAGAATAATAAACCTCTATTCATGTGTAGTTTTGCCCTATTAAGATATTCTCTAACTCTAAGAGTTGTAGTTATCCTTTAGACTCATTCATGTTGACATTTGTAGCAACTGAGAGTGGAATACAGATTATCTTTTATTATTTCTAATCACCCTTCTCTAGATCAGCACAGAAAACCTGTAAGAAGATCTTATTGTGGGTTAAACAAGCCTTATGCACCCATATTGAAGTCCAATACCCATTGTAAGGTTGCTAAGGAGGTGGAAATTTGATCCAACCACAGTGTTTAGAGGTGGAACATTTTGGGAGATGACTGGAATGAAAGTCATCAGGGTGGATCCTCATGACTGAATCTTGATGAGTTTAAAAGAAGGGGGAAATTGATCAGGAGAGAGACAGACTCACAGGCACATTTCTTCTGTCTTTCACGAAATAGATGATAAGAACAATGTCTTGTTCTTTGCATCCCTCATACTAAGTAGGGTGTGTGGTGAATATATTACTCAAGTTCTCCAGAACTAATAAGATGTGTGTGTGTGTGTGTGTGTGTGTGTGTGTGTGTGAGAGAGAGAGAGAGAGAGAGAGAGAGAGGAAGAGACAGAGAGAGAAAGAGCACAAAGTAATTTATTTAAAAAAAAAAAAAAACATGGAGTCTGGCAAGTTCAAAATCTTTAGAGTGGGCTGGCAAGCTGAAGCTCTGTGAAAGAGTTAATGTTGCAACTCACATTCAGAAGTCATCTCCAGGGAATATTGGGCTTTTTTCTTTCAAGGCCTTCAACTGATTAGATGAGGCCCACTCACACTATGTAGTATAATCTGCTCTATTTAAACTCTGTTAATTTAAGTATTAATCTCATCTTTAAAATAGCTTCAGAGGAGTATTCAGAATAGTGTTTGGCTCAATACCTGTGCTCCATGGCCTAGCCAAGTTTGCACATAAAATTAACCACTAAAGCAGGTGAATCAGAGTGAAAAGGATATTCACCATCCATGATGGAAATGAGAAAACAAGAAAACCCAGAGAATCATTATTTGTTCTCTTTTTTAATTGACAAAATATATCTGATTACAGTCACTTTTTTATATATCCTGCTTTCTTATTTCTCTAACTCAACTTGTTTCTCTGTATGCAAATTTCTCAGCTTTTGAATTTTTATCACCTCAGTACCAAACATATACCAGCATGTGATGAAAAATAAATATTGATCTACTTTCCATTTTGATGGAGGGAATTTTTACCAGAGGAAAGTTTCACAATTTATCTCTAATGTCCATCCTAGCACAATCAACTGTGGCATAGGTGGTGCATTCTTATATATAGATATGATTTCCAGGGGACTGGCTCTCATGAGATTCCTTCTTGTTCACGAGATTGTTAGGATAGGAGATATAAACCTTTCAAAAATAGTTGTTGGGATATATGTCAAAAGGTGCTTTCTGAAGGCAATTAAAACAATTTGTTTAGGTAAAGAAGCATGTTATTAGGTTGTAACACTTTGAATTTTAAAAACTTTGCAGGTAAAAATAGTTTTCTTATAATTTACAAATGATTATAAAGTACATATTTAAATTGTACTTACCCATAAAATTATTAACATGCCATATTTTGACTTTACTGACTTTATTAATGTTTTGATCTTCTATTTAAGAAACATCTTGGTAAAAAATGCTCAGGTAGAGCTGATGGATAAGTATCTCTAATTCAAATAATACAAAAGTTTTGTAGTTATTTTCTCCAGGAATCATAAAAATAAGACAGGTTACCCATAATCTCTTTTTAGAATTTTATTAAAATTTTCCCCAGCTCTAAGATAGATCAAAACAGCAAATTTTGATATCTAAAACAGTAAATAAGGGTTTATTAATCATAAAGACTGAAGAGTGTTAAAAATAATAGTATTTTTAATATGTCTGCCTACCTTATAAGTCATATAACCATGTTCTAAAAGAAAAGTTGGCCTCAAGAATTGATAATGAGGACTGTGTTTGAAGAATGAGATCTGACAAGAAAAGTTTCTTACATTTACAAGGTTCTTTGCATTATCACACAATAATAATCAACTAAATGATATGTGGACATATAGTCCCTTTTCTTCTAAGGCTTTTTCTTTTTATATATAATATATATTCATATATCATGAATATTCTATTTAGAAAGTTTAGTTTATATTATTTTGAACAATTTTCTTCTGAGAATTCACAAATTAACAAAGTGATACAGTGGTACCACAAAACCCCTCAATTTGGAGCAACTGGAGAATCTCTGAAACTATCAACCTGCTCCATCCTGCAGCATATTAATATTCCCCACCTTTGGGACAGAGGCAAAGCACCCCCTCTCAGGTTGATATTGTGAACCAGTTATTATATGTGTTAGCCTCACCTCTTTAACGATTTCGGCTTCCTATTTTCCTGAGGGAAGGAAAAAGTAGGATTTTCTTCATATATATATATATATATATATATATATATATATATTATTTTTCTCTTTCTTTCTTTCTTTTTTTTTTTTTTTTTTTTTTTTTTTTTTTTTAATGTTCATTCCAGTTGAGAAGAAGCCCGGGGACAATGTAGTAACCCTCTATTCTTTTCAAGTCCTGGACACATGCCCAGAGAACAAGCGGTGAGAAGAAATAAGAGAAATGAAATCTCTGCAGAGGAACTGAAAGCTAGCTAAGCAATTAATCTCTACTTTGTCTCATAGCCTTTCTTTAGAGCCTGAAGAATTTGTTTTCAGAACAAAATCTTGAGATAATTTGAAAAGTATATTTCTACCAACGTCTGCAAATTTAATCTCATCATCGTTTCCTTACATCTGAACTTCACCATTAACCAAAAATACATTTTGAAAACTCTATCTCAGGCTTTTCTTCCTTCATTATGTATAAAAAGTTATTATTAAGGGACTTCTACAGTTCTGATAATACATTTGAAATACTAAGAATAAAACATAAAGAAAATATAGACAAGAACCATACAAGAGGCACAAGATATGTATAAGTTAGTTGCTTAACAGAGTATATTTCCACCTCCTCACCCTCACTTCTAACCCTGAAAAAAGCAGCATGTAATATTATCCTGAACATTTGTCTCTCTTCAGCATTTTGTATTTATTTTTAGGACTAAATTGACTTTATTTGCATTCATGGATATTTTTTATTGTTTCCTAAGGAGTCCACATTGATTAAAGCACTGTTTCAAGTCCTGAGCTATATTATACAATTTTTTTCCTTCAGGAAGGAGATTAAAATTTAATTCAGAGGCAGGAAACAAATAAAAGGAAATCAATGATATGCCGGAGCTTTACAAGCACAGTAGTCTGAGTGATTCTGCTCTATGAATGGACCTCATTTATTGTACGATCCCTTCACTTTGAGACACATTCATCTGCATGGAACTCTATTCCACAGTAAGAAAACTGTCTGACCAATGCAAAAAAAAAAAAAAAAAAAGACTTTAAGAAATCAAGTGTATTAATGGGAAAATCATGAGGTGCAATATCTGTTGTTGTTCTTTAGGGATGTTTCATAGAAGTTGATATCTTATGTTCTCATTTTTGTTATTTTTTAAGTGTTTTCTCCACAATTATGAAGGTTGTTCATCATTACTTTCTATTTACAGATGTGATCACAGAACTTCCCTGAGGTCCTATAGCACCCATGTCCTCCAGCAGTGCTTCTCAAACTTGCACAGTTAGCACAATCATCAGGAGATGCTTACTAAAATGCATATTCCTGAGTCCAATCCAAACCCAGAAACACGGCCGACTTCTCCATTAGCCCCACACTTTGGGGAATCCAAGCTAAAGCACTAATCCAAAACCTTGGATTATATTCTTTTTATATCAACACTGTTGTAAAACATAACATTTAATATGTTTATGGATAAATGAATTTATTAGAGACAAAAATGTAGAGCCCATGAAAATGAGCTAGAACTTGTAAGACAGGAGCCTATGAACTCTGTATTTTAACCAACATTCACAAGAACATCTTTCAAACACTGTTGTTAAAACACTATTTTAGTGGGGGCAGGGTCACCAGATGAGCTCTGGTGATCAGCAGCAGTTGGGGGGCACTAGGGAAAAATAGCGTTAGATTAGGTAGAACGAAGTGAAGGGAGGGGAAGGAGGGGATGTGGGGATGGGAAAGATAGTGGAATGAAACAGACATTATCACTGTATGTATATATGTGCCTACATGATCAATATGATTCTGCAACATGTACACTTTGAAAATTGAGAAATTATATCCTATCTATGTATGATATATCATAGTGCATAAATACATTCTATTGTCATGTATAACTAATTAAAATAAATTTAAAAATTAATTTAAAAAAGATATACTAAAGAATGATCTAATTTTCTTTTACTTTCCATTGGTATTTCAGAAGCTTTTGCATGTATTATACATTGTAATGTAATATTATTGCATTTTCACTTCTGCACACAAAACTTAAACATGGTTCAGATTAAATTCTAGAAATTCATTAATACAATAGAAAGTATTTAGGGATGATTCTTTAATCACTTTTAATTTTTTATAATTCTAAATTTCCTTATCTCTTTTACTTTAATGCCCCATGTATCTTGGGTTTTCATCTGATTTTTTAATGGTGTTTTCTTTCTTTCAACATGTGAAATATGTCAATATCTGTGACCAATATTGAGTATTTAAATAAGTATATCATTTCAAGTTAAAAAAAAAAAAAAAAAAGAAACTATTTTAAAATCGTATACTTTCAGCCAGGCACGGTGGCACATGCCTGTAATCCCACTGGCTCCGGAGGCTGAAACAGGAGGATCAGGAGTTGTCTCTAAATAAAATACAAAATAGGGCTGGGGATGTGGTTCAGCAGTCCAATGCCCTGAGTTCAATCCCCAGTACAAAAAATAAAATAAAATTGTATCCTTTCTGATTTCAGTCAAATTTCGATCTGGGATACAGAATCATTGAGTAGTATGAAATAAGAATTCATTAGAGGAGTCAGACCTTACACAATTATGGGGGTGGGGCAGAGAAATGTTATCTAGAAGAGAGATTTAGAGGATCTGAGAAGTCACCAGCCTGCTCTTCTGATAGGTGACCACATGGAAGGCTAAGAGTCAGCAAGGGGATCTTGGAAGCAGGAAGGTAGAGTGAGGACAAGCTGGGGAAGTTTATACCAGGCTGTTGGCTCTGCATCTACCAAGGCTGGGGGTGGGCACTGGAATCACTATTTGTCACCAGGACCTTCAGCTTGCCAGGTGGGGCATGGGATACTGAGAAGGAAACAGTAAGGCAAGCTTGCATACACCTGCAGACACTGCTGAGAACCTTTGGATGGCTTCTTTACTTTTGCCTTCCAAATCTGAAAATTTCCCATTCAGTTAACCTGAAAGCATGTAGGAAAAGGATTCTGGGAAACATAGTTCCAGTTTAGCACTACTGGCAGTCAATCATTGCAGGATGATTTTCACCTGCTACACTCCATGGACTTAGCTAGGTTTGTGTAATTACCACGACTCTACGTCTTTGCTCTCTATCCTCTCACTTACTAGCTGAGGTATTTGGGAGAGATTTTCTAACCTTTCTGAACCTCATCTTCCTTCATCATATGACAGTGGAGTAAGAACACCAACTTCAAAAGATGTCTGTGAGAACTGAATGAGATAAATAAAAGAGAGGGTTGGTTTGTTTTATGCCAGACTGTCAGACACATGGTAAATATTAGTTATAAGTTTATTATTGATAAAGTAGACCACAATTCAAGTAACTGAAATATAACTATAGAAATAATTATAAATTTGCATCAAATTACATTTCTATTTGCTGTTAGGACTTCAGCATAACCAGAGAGAAGAGCCAGATTATCAAAAAAGAACTATAATTTGATAGCTGTGTATGTAGGAGCAATATTAAAAGCTCATAGAAAACAAGGGAATAATATCTTTGATGTGATGAGAGAAAATAGCTGCCAGACTGGAATTCTATATTCACAAAATTATCTTTCAAGGAAAAAAGGTAACTTTGAAATGATCAATCTACTTTTATTATTTTCTCTATAAATCCAATTTCCCCTGCTCCGCCATTGGAACACTTATTCTATTTCATGTAATAGTGTTGACTGATTCTAGAATCAAAAATAAATCATTTAAAAATAATAACGGTAAAGTATACTTTATATGTAAAATATCTACCACTAAACAAATATTCCCCAACAGAGATAAAGTGTGTATTTTGGGCAGAATTAGAATGATTCCAGAATAAAGAACCAAAATCTGAGAAAGAATGGTAAGCATATATATAACTAAGAAGAAATAAATACTAAAATTGTATTACAAATAAATTAATACTACTAGTAACTGATTCTTTCCCGATATTCTTTACCAGGGTGCTAGGACTCCTTTCTGAGAATGTTCGCTATAGCAAATATACAAAATTGAGCTGCCTTACTTGGATGCTCCCCTTTTACTTGATTGGACATGTATATTAAATTGACATGTACATTTGATGCTATAATATGCATATTCTATAATGAATGAAAGCCCAAATAACAATACTCAAATACAAGCCTAGTCTCCAAATCTAAGAAAGGCTATGCTCTGGTAATTCTTTCAACAGTTATAATTTTTCTGGACTTCATTTTGAGAATTTATGTAAATGACTATTAGCAGAGGCTACCAGGTTTCTTTTAGGATGTATTTGATAGAGATGAAATTCCTTCCATTTAGCACCTAGAAGAGATTACATTTTCCAGAATTTCATTTTGAGAATTTATGTAAATGACTATTAGCAGAGGCTACTAGGTTTCTTTTAGGATGTATTTGATAGAGATGAAATTCCTTCCATTTAGCACCTAGAAGAGATTACATTTTCCAGAATCTTTTGTAGCTAAATGTACCTATGATATTCAGTTCTGGGAAAGGAGATACATTAAAATGCAATGGGTGCTATCCCTGGGTATACTCTTAAAGGAAGATCTGAGTTGTCAAATGTTCCAATCCATGTCTACAAGGCTGGACTTGTAGAATGTGGTTGTGAGCCACTTCAGATCCTGAGGATGACCCAGAAACAAGGAAGAAGAGCCTAGGCCTCTGACACTGCAGACTGCTTCATCAAATGGACTTCAACTCTTCTAGGAGATAATTTCAATCTTTGCTGGATCTATACTAAATGATGCATTATAAAATGCATATGCAATTTTATAGGTAGACAGAAATGCTCTTTTACAAAGATTGCTTTGAGTCTTGAGATTTCAGTGAAAATGCATTAATTATTTTTTATGCTGTTGATAGTTCAGCAACTTTCAAATGCTAGTTTATATTTTAGAAGATAATGTCATGATGAGGAATGTATTAGAAAGGTCTGTAGGGAATGTTTTAATGTGATGCATTTAAGATAAATTTTTTGTGTGCCTTTTCCAAATATGTACGTAATTTTAAGCAATAGTAATGACAATAAACAATGTATTTTTGGTTTTTAGTGTTAAAAAAACTAAAACTTAGACTCAGAACAAAGAAAACTAACATATATAATCATTTAATTTTAACACAGAGAACTTTGACAACATATAGTTGGTTGCTTCCTTTGCCTAGACAATGTAATTTTTGTAAACTCTAAAGAGCTAAGCCTAGGAAATGATTAAATTATACAATGTTTAAGACTCATTTTCATGTAACACTAAATAATTCTATAATATCTTAATTTAGTAATTTATTTGTTGTTACAATATTTGAGCCACATGTTCAGCTTGTTGTTTAATGTATAAATGATTTACACCCCATTCTCTACCATTCCCAACCATGGCAAAAATTTAATGTATCTAATATATAATTTGTTTAAAAATATATTTCAGTAAAGTCCTGACTAATGACAAGAATGTGAATCAATGGCAATTCCTATACACCATAGGAAATATATTGGAAATTTGGCATAACTTCAAAAGATTCAGCATTTATTTATAAAAAGACCCCAATAATTAGCTAACTTACTTCCTTTTTTCCTTCCTTCCTTCCTTCCTTCCTTCCTTCCTTCCTTCCTTCCTTCCTGTTTTTCTTTCTCCCTTTTCCTCCTTTCTTTTTCTTGTTTTGTTTCATTCTTTCTTTGAGATGCTGGGGATTGAATCCAGGGCTATAGACATGCTATGCCAGCAATGATATTTCTAATATACAACAACTTCTTGCCCCTCAAAGACTATAAAACATGACCATTAGGAGACAAGGATATTAATAACAACACTATAAAGAATAAAATATTGAAAGTTATCCCAAAGACTTTTTTCAGGAGAATGAATATTATCATCAGTGAAAATGAATGAACAAGAGTTGCACAGAATAGTGTGGATGTAACATAGGAACCATTATGAGTTGATAAAGCAAGTCAAATGTAGAAACCAGCACTATAGTACCATTTTAGAGAACTCATAAACCCAGTACAGATTACCTGTAGTTACATATGATATGTGATAAAAAATAAGTAGTACAAACATGGTAAGTGATAAATATAAAATTCTGGAAAGTGGTCTCTTGTTTGAGATTAGGCAGAGGAGGAGCTAGGAGGAAAAAGATTAAAACACAGGTTTGAAATTCTCTACTTCTTAATTTGGATGATTGGTTTGGAAGGGAGGATGTTTATTTTGCTACGAACCTTCTTAATTTGCATATGTGACACACACATATTTGTTATGTTGTATATTATTACCAGTAACATTTTAAGAACCAAATAAAAAGGCCAATTTATAATTTTTAAGAATTTTATTTATAGAACCAGCCTTTGCACTATATTTCATTAATTATAGGCTCCATGGACATTTTGTCTTCCTTCAGCAAGATTAATTTTCTGTTGATCAGCTTCATTAAATTTAATTGATATGTTGTCATCTTGAACTGTGCATTATTTGTGAAAAGCATTGAAGCCTTTGCTGTTTAGGTAATAGGTTTTTCTGCTCTTTCACTGCTTAATTGATTCCTGGTTGTGTGAGTTATAATGTATGGCCCAGACAACCAAATTATTTTAAATACTTTTGGTTAACTTATGACTTTTCATTTTTTGTACAGGATATATTTCTCATGTAGATAATTAGAATTTTATTGTATACCACTAAGCTTGATAAATAATGATTCAGCAACTCATTTCCTCAGAATCTATAGAATTTGAGGGATGTCATGATTGTGATTTAGCTCGCCCAAGTGGTACAGTGAAATCTAATTACAGGCTGTGTCTTTTACTCTGCTTAAATCATCCAGGAGGAAATAAAGACATTAGACTTATACAACATGTACCTTGCCATTACGGTCTAACTTCAATTTCACAAACAGAGATGTTTTAAACTTGTGAGTAAATAAAAGAGTATGTACTCTCCATTGTAAAGCAATGGGTTAAAAATAAATTAAAATTATGCAATATGAACATATGAATAATAAGTATTCTACAAAAGGGAAATATCATCCAAGGAGGAAAGGCAGTTCTAATTTGGCTGGAGGCTGGTGAGCTAAAGAAGAGAGGAATTTGAGAGTTGAAATAGATTTGAAATGGGTGAACAATATAATTTGGAGGACAAAGAGAATAATGGCATTAGAGGGCCAGGCTACAATGTGAGCAAAAGAATAGAGTTATGTTGGGAACCCAGAAGTGATGAGGATACTGCAGATCTCTGAAAACAGTGATTCAAGGGGAACAGTTTTTCTGGTTAAAGCCTTTCATATTGTTTTACTGCTTCCTACCTCATTGTTCAACCCTCTCTCAACACTCTCAGATTGCTCTTTTTTTTAAAAAAATATATATTTTTAGATATTAATGGACCTCTATTTTATTCATTTATTTATACGTGGTGCTGAGAATCTAACCCAGGGCCTCACACATGCTAGGCAAGTGCTTTTCCACTGAGTCACAAGTCCAGCCCCTCAGATTGCTCTTTTAAGAATTCTTTTAATAACTGCACTCTCCACCTTTAAGATAGTTGCTGACCTCCCTTTCCACATGCTAACATTCATTCTGAGACTTGAACTTAAAGTTTTCCATATGATCACAACAGTTCATGTGAACTGTCATTCCTACCAATCTCCTACTATAAAGCTTTTTCATCAAAATATGAATCTCTTCACTATCTCCAATTTTTTTGTTTGTATGATGGCCTCCATTTGATTTTGCATGTGCATCTCAACAACCACTTCATGCACCCTTTGCCACCTATTTTGAGAGAGGTATCAAGTCTGACTTTCTCCAAAGCATTCCCAAGTCCCTGAGAAATGATTTACTTCAAAATTCTGTAAAGTACAGAGACTATAGCATTAAACTATTAATACTGTTAATACATTGAATAAAAAAAGACTTAAAATGGAAAAATTACAAACAAAAAAAAAAAGAAAAACCTAGGGCTGAAGGACTTAAGTGTCAGTTCAAAAATATCCATGGGTTTTCCCCACGGAAAATGTAAAATATACAAGAATATATAAAAATAATTCCTCCAGTATACATAATTTCAAAATTTCTGAATAGCATGAATACAAATAGTATTAATCTTCTAGAGATGCAAGTCACTGAAAAGTGGGCAAGAATTATCAGAAACTCTGCCTACCCGAAAGCTGTGTTAGAAGTCTTTCAAATCCTCAGATTTGAATCGTTTTCAACTGAGGATACTATATCCAGAAATTAACAACCAAGTGAGGAATGTAAACAAATAAGTCATTCTCCGAGGAGCAAGGCCAAAGAAAGCTTATTATACATGCCGTTTTTGTTGACATTATATGAGGATATAATTTGGTAAACCACGAAATTGAACCAAGGAAAAGAAAGTCATGGCACCCAGAAAACAGAGGCTCTAACCAAAATTTTAGGACAAGGAAACCACTGTGTGACATCTGTTTGGAAGGTCTAGAAAGTATCCAGAGGGGAGATTCTGGAGGGGAAAAGCTTGACAAAAGATAAATAGTAGAAGAAAACAATACAATTAGAGAATCCCATGCAATAAGGACAACAGGAACTCCAAATTCATTGCTTTCACGTGAAGCAAATAAAATATAGCATTATTTTAAGCAATTTATGAACTTTAAAACATACACACATATACACAGATGCATGCGCGCGCACACACACACACACACACACACACACATTGTTTGCTATTCTTGAAGGAAACTTTTATTTTTAAGTAGTCCAGAGACTGATTTTGGACCCAAAGTAAAGGAATGTATTCACAACATACTGCCACAGACTTTAATCTTAGGGATAATATATATGGTCCTGTTTTATTACCAACCTTATAATCGAACTATGCTAAAGAATTATGAATTTGGCATTAACCTTCAGAGAAGAATGTGAGTGGAGAGAGATACATTGTGTAAATAGAATGGTGCAACTGAAAATTTGGGAGTCAAAAGGGAAAAATTGTGCAAGAGAGGGTGGGGGAGCTTGCACCCTTATATTACAGTGCAAGACATCAAGACATGCTATCAAATTCACAGGCAAAAAAATATATATATATAGTTGTTGACAACATGACTTAAGGATATAAAAGAAAGAAATTAAAATTTGAAATAATAATATAAGTAATAACTAGTTGAAGAAAATTAGCAGAAAACAGCAACAACAAAGCCAGGAAAGTCATTATCATTCATATGGAAAACAAATGCATATTATCTAAGGATATTATAGAGTAGAGGGAAAATAGCATATTAGATCCAAAATTACAGTAGTAAACACAGACTAAATTAAGATAAAAACATTTTTTAGAGGGTCCTATGAGGAGCAGAACTTTGATACAAGAATTAATTGCTTTTTATCCAGAGCTTTTCATTATTTGATTTGCACATTGATAAAAAATATATAGATTTTTTCAAAAGGCAATATTGCATATTATTTAAATATGCCAGTTTGGTTTTGAAAGACACTTAAATTCATTATCTAAGTTAGTGTACTTCCAAACATTCAAGAGAAGTTCATAAAACCAAAAAATGTGGTTATTTCATTTACAATAGCAATTGTTCAGTCAAGAAAAAAAAGCCTCTGGCTGCTGATTTAAAAAGATATTCTACAAACTTAGGAGAAGGAAAGTCTAAGAACAGAGGAGCAGGTCTAAGATTCTGTTCAGTTTTGATCACTTTTGGGGATTTATTTTCATACTGAGTCTTTATAATCACACTAAAAATTCTCTTAACCACCAGATTGGTAGAAAAAAAAAGTATAAGCAAATGCACACACACACACACACACACACACACACACACACGCACACACACAAACTAGCATAAACAAGTTTTGACTATGACTATGTCCACCACTTTTTTTTTTTTTTTTTTTTTTTTTTGTGGTACTGGGGATTGAACTCAGAGGCACTCGTCCACTGGGCCGCATCCCCAGCCCTTTTTTTTTTTTTTTTTTTTTTTTTTTTTTTTGTATTTTATTTAGAGACAGGGTCTCACTGAGTTGCTAAGTGCCTCGTCATTGCTGAGGCTGGCTTTGAACTCGCGATCCTCCTGCCTCAGCCTCCCAAAGTGCTGGGATTACAGGCGTGCGCCACCGCGCCCGGCCAACACTTTTTTTTTACTGTAACAAATACTGAGATAAGGCAGTTTATATTTATTTATCTATATCTATATTCATGTACATCTGCCAAATAGTTGGGTATTTTTGGAGATGGTAAATACACAGCAAAAAATTGGAAATTTAAAACAGTAATAAAAGTTATAAGAATTTAAAGAAGGAGAGCAGGAAAAGGAGTAATAGAAGCAGAAAAAAAAGAAAATTCCTAATTTTTTCATATAAAAATTAATAAATGCATATTATAATGTTTTTACTTAGAAATATATATGCATATATATATGCAAATATACATATATATAAGCTTATTCCCCCTATGTGTGTATACATAAATATGTATATATGTATATATATAAATATCCATCCCCAGAAATTTACAATAATGCATATACATGTACACAAAGCAATTTGACTTATTCCTTGTCCTTCTCCAGTCTAATAAGACTTGGCTTCATCATCACAAATAACTATTTCTGTGATCAGACACAATGTCAGTAATTATACCACCAAAAAAATCTGCACTCAAAGTATTCCACTTAGAGATTACCACCTTCATTTCACAGTTCACTTGTTATGTAGTCCTCCCTCTTCAACCATGAGAACCCCAACTGCTATGACCAACCTCTTCCTGTTCTCTAGATTCCATGGTTTTTATGATAAGCATACCACTAAAACCAACTTAAGCACCATGGCCCTGTTTTCCTCTATTGTGTTACCAATACCGTTTTGAATCCAATTATCTACTATTCTTTTGCTTTTACCTGAGTTGCTGACTGTTGCTGTAGAAGCTCACACAACAGGAATAGCTACTGACATTCTAAAATAATGACTGCATTTCTTAAATGGGCCTTTGGCATTGTTTGTCAGCCATTTCCTAGCACATTCTCTTTTCCACTGTCCTAAAGGGTTATTTCACATTTATTATTTCCTTCTCAAATGTATTGAACTTGCAAAATGCTAATTTGTCACAGAATCAAGAGATAAAAAAAGGATTAGCTGCTCCCAATTTCCCACTAAATAACATCACTGTCCATATCCGTTGTTTTAACAGTATGATGATTCTGTCAGAGTTTAACCATCATCTCAGGGCTCTTCTTTTGCATCCCCTTTTGCCTTCCCAAAGACTCTGTGCCTGCAATTGTTTTTCTTGTTAATATGACTTTGAATAAGATCATTCTTATTAGTAGACAAATAAGCTCCAACAACCTTCTGTTGTAAAACACAGACAAGTAAAAGAAAACCTTCCTTGACCTCAATCTGTGCTATTTCTCTATTTCATTACTTTCCCTTCTTAAAAGATAAGTACAGTCACTATCTCCTCTGTATTTTTCCACATTCTATTTTTGACCTAACTCAATTGATCTCTGGTCACAATCACTTTCCTGAGATCACTTTTATTAATGTTGCCTGTTAACTTCATGTTGTCAAATCCACTTTCCGGGTCTTGACTGGCACGACCTGGTAGCAATTTCTTGTGATAAATAACAATTGCCCTTTTGAAACTTTCTTCTTTTAGCTCTATTACATCATACTCTTCAATTTGTTCTCTTGTCTCCCAGAATGCCCCTTTAAACCTCATTTACTGGCTGTTCCTTCTTTAGTCAACTTATAAATCTCTAAAGTACTTACTCTCTGTCCTGTCACTGGAATTGGAGTTGTTTGGAAAGGAAGTACACTGGGTATTTTATTTCATACTCTGTGCCTCAAACCTAAAACATCGTATCATATTTATTCATTAAACGAATAAAGAATATGAGTTTGGCTCTGAAGAGGTAGCACAGGCTGCAGTTCCAATGCTGCTTGCTTATGAGCTTCATGAGCCTGATAAAGGCCACGTAAGTGCTATGAGAGTATGAACTGAAATATTACTTCGGAAGCCCACAATAATTATGAAGTACTACTTGTTGATGCTAGAATAATTTTGATTGTCTCATCTTTTAGGACTAAGCTTAATGTCATCTCTTCAGGAAAATCTTCATCAATAATTGTATTTAAGACCAGCAACCCCAAGTCACATCAGATCATTCTTGTTCTAATGTATTTATAGCACTTACCCTTAATAGATATGATTTGATTGGTATTTTGTTCCCACACTATCCTTCTATAATAACTGAATTCCAACTTCAAGTCCAAAATATGAAAGCATTACATTTCATTATTGATAAACAATTGTTGAATGAATTAATAAATGCCTACTTGTAATTTTTATTTGATGTCTTATGGGTTAAAAATCCAGTGCTGTGTGGTGTCTTCAGGCTCTTGAGATTCATTCTCCACCCTTCTCGACTCCATTCTGTCACAGAAGGCTGGCTTGTGGGCAAGCATTCACAGGTGTCCTCAATTTCTGGTTTCAGATAAAATTTGGCCAATTGGGCAGAAAAGGAGAAAGAGATGGGTTTGGAATTTTTATTTCTATAAATCCTCCCCTGTGGGGTTGCTTTGTGCTGGCTGCATTTCCTTAACTCCAGGCTACAGTGACTTCTCACCCCAACTGTCTATTTGGCTTCTAGGAATCACTCATACACTTTTTTTTATTTGTACTTTATTGAGTATGTGATAATAGTTTTGCTATGGCTAGATACACATTACTGCCTTATTCACTGTTTTCTCTGTATCTTTCCCCTGCATTTGTAAATTACTCCTGTATTAAATCATTATCCTATTTTGAGTATACCATCTGCTTTTTGCCGAAACACTGACTGACACAAATGCAGGATGATTATAGAATTTCTGTGAACCAACCACTTTCTGTAATCCTCATCCACATCCTTGTGCTATAATCTAGCTGGAAATGATTTCAGCTCCTGGTTACATGACCATGCCACTATTTTATTATCATTAATAAGAGCCAACTCATCTGTTTATGCCTTGTTACAATGAGGAGAAGGGGAAAGAAGAAAAGCACTGAGGTATGTAAATTGCAAATGTAATGCCCATGAGTTAATAAAGCTTAACCCAGTTCTAGAACTCAAGGGATGACAAGCATGGCATCTTGTTATCTTTTAAGTTGCATAGCTCAAACTCCACTTTAAAAAATTCATCACTCTTATTTACCAATGACAAAAACAATTCCTCAGATAAACAAGTCTCCATATTTTTGTATGAAACCATTGTCTGAATCAAGACTCTCAGGAGGCTATGGGAAAAAATTCCTTTTTCTCATATGTATTTCTAAAGTTGCCTCTTCTTTAAAATAGGGATTTTCATCTATCCACAAAAATACCTCAAGCAAAGAGATTTGAAACAGAATGACATAGCTATTGGCATTGAAAACAGTGTTCGAAGCTTAATGAATCAATCTTTTAAAATTGTTTTGCATAAGCCGGGCATGGTGGCGCACGCCTGTAATCCCAGCACTTTGGGAGGCTGAGGCAGGAGGATCGTGAGTTCAAAGCCAGCCTCAGCAATGGCGAGGCACTTAGCAACTCAGTGAGACCCTGTCTCTAAATAAAAATACAAAAAAGGGCTGGGGATGTGACCCAGTGGACGAGTGCCCCTGAGTTCAATCCCTGGTACCACAAAAAAAAAAAAAAAAAAAAAAAAAAAACATTGTTTTGCATAAAACAAGGTTCTCTGTTCAAGGAAGTTAGTTACTCTGAACAATATGCAAATTTGACACTCATGATAATAATGTAACACATTGCTCACTCCTGAAAAAAAAAATATATATTGAATATACATACACACATACATACACATGATTTATTTCTCTCTCTCTCTCTCATCTCTCTCTCTCTCTCACACACACACACACACACACACACACACACACACACCCCAGATGTCATAGCATTCAGGTTAAAGTGATGTCATAATTTCAATACTCTTGTATCACTTCTCTACTACTTTAAGCAGTATTTCAAATAAAAAATTTTCTTCACTGTTTATCCAATAGTCACGTGTAGATTATATCACAGGGATATCAATTTCCTTGAGAATGCTTTGTGCTGTAGTTTTTTTTGTTTGTTTGTTTGTTTGTTTTTTGCCACATCTTATTGAAATTATAGACACTTTTTTCATATTAGAACAATTTTTCAAATGATTTCCAGTGTTAATTATTTGTTAATTAATTGTATGGAAAGAGAAGAGTAGAGAAAAATGTCAGAAATATTATGCCAATGTTCATGAAATGTTCCATTGCTCTAGAAAATTTTTTTAGCTCTACAAAAAAGGTGACAATAACAATAATCAAAGTATTTGATTTTAATTGGGGGGAAATGTAGGATATATGTAAGTCAAAAGACAGTCTCAGTTTTAAACATGAGAGGACAAAAATAAATATCGAGTTTCTAAAATGTAATTATCAAATAAATTTGGAAAGCATTGCCCTAAACAAACCTAAGTGGCCAGAGACTAAATTTAAATATATTTTAGATTATTAAACTATATTTTAGTTTGATTCATTGTCTCAATAAAGAATATATTGAAATTACAAATAGGGGAAGAATCGTATGCAGCATTTTACAATTTCCTATTTATAGAACACAGGTCCTAGACGCCCCAATTCTTATACAATGTAGGTTTTCCAATTCTTTCTTTAAATTAAGCCTTTGGGATTACTCAAACATGACTGATACGCTTAGATAATATCAGGCATTCAATACACACTATGTGCCTTTGATTTACCTGACAAGTGACAACAAGGCTGTATTGAGTTAAGCACAGACACTATCATTAAATGACTATTTGCAGGAACTGTGTGTGGTTATTGTCACACCAGAACAGAACTCTTGTTCAATATCCTGTCTGAGAAGCAGCCATTGCCAGATGCTTCCTAAAAAGGGCAAAACCACCCTAATGCAATTGAATGGACATGTAGTTCTCTACCCCTGAGGGAAAACACTTCATCCTGGCCTCACGTGGTGGGGACACATGCTCTATTTATATTGTGTGAGCACTGATGATATCTTCAAAGAATATATTTTAGGGGAGATTTTAGTAATATAGCTTTACCTTTCAAACAGTAACAATTTTTCTGATTATAAGTCACCATAGAGGGAAATATTAAATTGGTCATAATGAGTTTCTTTTCTCCATTTTCCACACAAGATTTTTTTTATTTAAATGTGTATGAAACACATAGTACCATCTTCCTATATTAATTCACTTCTTCATATCATATAACATATATGCTATATATTTACATAGTTTAACTTGTTAAACTATCAATTTAGAAGTAAAATAAATGTATGCATAAATTAAGAGGTTGTCTGTACAATTGAACAACATCCAGATAATATCTAAGTCTCCAAAAAACAAAAAATACTCTGACTCACAACTTTGTTGCTATCAGCTTGGGAAGCCAACCATCAACCTCTACTGTCATCAGTCCAGGAAGTCAAACTATACTCATATAGAAAACATCCCAGAATGTTTGACTGGGTCTAACACTTCCATTTTCCCTATTCTGTCCCCTCCCTTGACTGCCTCCAACTGAGGATCAACAAGAGAACAAAATATGCTCCCCAAACCAATCACAGGAGAGAGCCCATATCTTGTGTGCCTGCCTCCAGCATCTCCATTCCAACAATCTTCAATTAGAGCACACCTGAAGACTTTCTTTATTCACTATAGGGTGTCAGACTCTCCTGACTATCTTAAAATATCTCCAAACATAAGTGAGAGTGGCTGACTCCTAGCTACAGCAAGTTCTAAATAAACTTCCTTGGTTTGCAAACATCTTTATTATGGTTGCAATGTTAATAAGGTATATTAGAATAAGGTATATTATCATTACCTTTTTATGGAAAACAGGTGCAAAGAGTTTAACTATTTTATGGAAATGCACAGTGAGTTGGTCGTAATGTCTAAATCAGAACCCAAATGAAGAGTAACTTCCATTGTGCTATTTGTGCCTCATACAAAGGGGGTTTCTGTGTGCATGATTTCCAGCTTTTTCTTGGTATAGAATATTCAACTTCATTGAATGCCTGAGCCTAGTGACCAGCCATTCTAACATTTGAATAATATTCATTATTAACTAATATACTACGAAACACCTTTCAAATATCAGTTACTATATTCAGTGACTTACAAATATTCTCTTTAATGCTTAGAGAAAATTTTAAAGGGAAGTGGCATTGTCTTCATACTTAAGTAAGAAAATTGAGATTCAGAGAGATTAAATAATTTGAGGGGCTGGGGTTGTGGTTCAGAGGTAGAGTGTTCACCTAGCAGGCATGAGGCACTGGGTTCGATCTTCAGCACCACATAAAAATAAAATAAAGATATTGTGTCCACCTATAACTAAAAAAAATATTTATTTATTTATTTATTTTTATTTTTTATTTTATTTTTTGGTACTGGGGATTGAACTCAGGGGCACTCGACCACTGAGCCACATCCCCAGTCCTTTTTTGTATTTATTAGAGACAGGGTCTCACTGAGTTGCTAAGTGCCTCACCATTGCTGAGGCTGGCTTTGAACTCTCGATTCTCCTGACTCAGTCTCCCAAGTGCTGGGATTACAGGCATGTGCCACCACGTTGGGCCCAAAATAAATATTTAAAAAAAAAAAATTGGGGGTCACGTAATTAGGATTCATACCACTATCTATTTAATTTTATGTTTTTTTCAGGATCTCCAGCTCCCTTAGGGATAAAACACCTCCTTATTTTCATGTAAATCTATTGTTAAGTCTCCTGAATTGGCCCTTCAAGGACCCACTGGTTGGGTAGTTTGTTTATCCTGCCCATTTCTCTAAGCTGATGGTAGTCTGTACCTATTGTCTGGAAGGGACACATAAGACAATTGGTAAACATAAACATCGTTGCAAGAATGCTTTTTAAACAAGGAAAAAGGAAGAGATTGATAATAACTAAGCATTCTAGTGATGAGGCTGAGGCAAAAGGTGAAAAGTTGGGAGAGATCTAGATCAGGCTGTCTACAGCTTACCTGTATTATTATATGGTTCTTTACATCAAATTAATCACTTCTTAGCAATAAGTTATGGGGGCTCTTGTAGCAGTCTAAACAGAAATATACTTTGAAACTTTCAACTTTTAGATTCCCATAATATCTCATAGCTTTATTGTAAAATTTATCCAACCCTTTTATCATGACTGATTTCTGTCATGTTCCCTCTCTGTTCATCCTCAGCCATCAGAGTTCTCTTTGGCAGTGCTTCCACTGCTTCTCGTTTACTTTCAGGATTTACATGCTATCATGACTTCAGGCTTTGTGGTAGGCACTATTGTCAGGCACACTCACTGAATATCTGAATCTAGATAAAAGTGATCATACTATTTGCATAACAGTCTGACAGGTAGTTAATTGATATTGTTGCTGAACCTAATGTAAAACTTGATGAAAATCCAATGTTATTGAAAACATTTATGTCTAGTTATATAAAATCATCAATGGAATACTGAAGAGATGGAGAAGGTAACCCCATGTCTAATTTCCTTCCGAAAATAAAGAGAGCATGTCAGTGAATGGACAGTATCCTAAGTAGGAGGAGGCTTCGTCTGATTCAACTTAAGCAACTCTGGACATAAATCTCTGCATATTGCTCCATTTTCTGCTGAGGACGTTCCCATATCCTGGATCACGTTAGTCTGACAATGTTAGCACAATATGTACTGCTGGAAAAAAAATCGCATAATCATGGTAATTGACAATCTAAACTGACTAGGAAAAAAAGTCCGGCTGTGCATATTTTGTCATACAAAAAGAGAGTAACCAAGGAGACACTATGGCTACCACAGAGATAAGTGGCTCAGGTTAAAGACCTAGTATGGAAAAGCTGGTCAGCCACCAGCAAGCTAGAACAATGCTGTGAGCTGTTTTTATTGTTGATTGTTTTGCTTGTACTTTTATTTTGTTCTACCTGTCTTTTAATGTCCTTAATTATATGCATGAAACAATGAATATGCTGTCAGTCACTACCTCTCTGTCAGTTATACTATCCCTACTGGAGGTATTCAACAAAAATATAGTGAACACTATGAGCTTTATAAAACATTCAGGTATGCAAAAATTACTGATTTCCAATATTTATAGGAATATTTGAGATTGGCATTGATGCAGATTTAATAGAAAAGCTACAATAAGCTATCTGAGTAGGAGAACTGTCCTAAGTATGGGTACATCCACTTCACTATGATAAATTACTTGATTTTATTGTTGCCCATATTTTTATGTGATTTAAATGAACTCTTCAATGCTTTATGAAAAAAACGAGTTAAGTTATTTCTCTAGTTCAATAATAAATACGATCTTTAGGTTTTTTAAATGTATAATGACCAAACTCAACCTTACCCTATTATTACTAAGTTATTTTTAGGTTCATGTTTAAAAACAAAAATCAATTTTAGGCAGGTCACTTTTTGAAGATTTATTTAAGGAGGAGAATAGTAATACATGCATTATTTCTTCCCTCATAAGCCTGTTATGGAGTCAAGTACTGTAATATGTTATAGAACATTGTAAATTGTGAAGTTCTATGTGAATATAAACATTCATGTATTCATTCATACACAAATATTATTGAGAGCCTTCTTTATGCCATATACAGGGACACAGCCACATCTATGTTTATAGCAGCACAATTCACAATAGCTAAACTGTGGAACCAACCTAGATGCCCTTCAGTAGATGAATGGATAAAGAAAATGTGGTATATACACACAATGGAGTATTACTCAGCAATAAGAGAGAATAAAATCATGGCATTTGCAGGTAAATGGATGGAGTTAGAGAATATAATGCTAAGTGAAGTTAGCCAATCCCAAAAAGCCAAATGCCAAATGTTTTCTCTGATATAAGGAGGCCAATTCACAGTAGGGTTGGGATGGGGAGCATAGGAGGATTAGAGGAACACTAGAATGGCCAATGGGGAGGGAGGGGAAGGGAGGGGACAAAAGGGTGAAGAAAAAAAAAAAGATGGTAGAATGAGATGATATCATTACCCTAAGTGCATGTATGAAGTCATGAATGGTGTGAATATACTTTACATACAATCAGAGATATGTAAAAACGTGCTCTATATGTGTAATATGAAATGTAATGCATTCTGCTGTCATTTATAACAACTTAGAATAAAAAATAAATTTTAAAAAAAAATTGTGTCTGGAAATTTCTTCAGTTGCTTCTTTTAAAAAAATAAATTCAGGTTGCTGAGGTACTAAACTACAAATAATAAAATTCATTCTTTATAGGATTAAAATTAAAGAATTGAGTAGTGACAAATGTACAAAGTCATATAACCCCCACCAGAATTGAGATATAGAATATTACCCTGAAAAAGTTAGAAATGTCTATATGTATCACAGTTATATCATCCCCAATAAAGTTCCCTTTTGTCTTTCTATAGGTATTACCCTTCTACCACCGCAAACCCTGGAAACCACTAACATGTTAAATGTGGCTCTATTTTTGCTTTTAACAGACTACTATATAAATGTGTTTATAGGTGTAATATTTTGCATCTAAGATCTTTTATTTAGTTCCATGCCTTTTAGGGTCATCTAAGTCTTTCCATAAATCAGTATTTTGTTTATTTTTAATGCTGAGTCATAGATCACTGTCACCATCTGCTTGTCCACTCACCAGATGATGGTTCTAGGGATTGCTTCTAATTTTTGTTGTAATGAATAAAGCTATTATGTTTAGGGCTTTGTGTGAACATCCATTTTAATTTATCTTAGAAAAAAATACATAGAAATATTGGCTTATGAGTGAGTCTATATTTTAATACAAAGGAAATGCCAAATGTTTTCAAAAGTGTTTACACTATATTGTTTTTCCAGGAAAACATATAAGAGTTGTAATTGCTTCACATCCTTAGAAGTATTGTCATTTACATGTTTAACATTTACTTTCTTATAGACATTTAGTGATATCTCCTTATGGTATATTTACATTTCAGTAGTGACTAATGATGTGCTTATTTGTCATTTGTGTCTCTTCTTTGATGAATTGTTACCTCAAATTTTTTCCTGATCTTTTTTTTAAAAAGTACTGATTTCTTTAATTGATCTGTGGGAATTATTTTAATATTCTAAACAAATAATTTATATAGGCATGTCATTTACATCAGATATATCATTTTCTCACAGTCTTTGCCTTGTCAGTTTCTTAAAAATGATTTTAGAAAAAAGGATATTTGATTTTTTATTTATTTTAAGGATATTGTTCTTAGGGTATTATTCAAAGTCACAAAAAGATTTTTTCCTATATAGTTTCTTCTAGAAGGTTTACAGTTTTATGTTTTACATTAAGATCTATGATACAATGTTTAGTTAGCCTTTGTATGTTAGGGAAGTATGGAGTAAGGTTCTCTTTTATTACATATGGCCATCCAATATTTCCAGCACCATTTGTTAAAAAGATGATCTTTTCTCCTTTGAATTTCTTAGACACCTTTACCAGTAATCATTTAGCTATATTTGTGCAGTTCTAATTCTACAACCCTGTTATGTTCTGCATTTGTATGTCTGTTCTTTAGTCATGGATAGAATGCTTTCATTATTATAAACTTGTAGTAGTTCTTTTTTCTTTTTTATTATTTTTTATTATTCTAATTTGTTATACACGTTTGCAGAGTACATTTCATTTCATATTACATATAAAGAGCACAATTTTTCAAGTTACTGGTTTAATATAAAGTATTTTTACAACAATTGTGTCTTCATACATGTATTTAGGGAGGTAGATTGAATTGAGTTTTCTTCTTCTATAAAATTGACTTCAGCTATTTTTGCTTTTCTATTTATTTAAATTTTGAAATCAAATTGCTAATTTCTACAAAAAAAAGAAGTGCTACTGAGGTTTTGGTATAGATTTTATTGAATCTACTGTTTAATTTGAGGAAAGTCAATATCTTAACCATATTGTCTTCCAATCCATTAATATTGTATATCTTTTTATTCACAGTTTCTCTGATTTTTTTCATCAGTTTCAGAGTGTTTAATATGTGCAACACATGAATTTTTCTAAATTTATCTTCACATATATCATTTTTGCTAATATTGCAAATGATGACAGTTCTATTTTAATTTCCAAACTTTTCATTTCTAGTATGAAGCAACAAAATTGATTATTTATATTTACCTTCCTTGTAATTTTCTTCATTGACTGTTGCCGCCTGCAGCTATCGCAGCCTGCAGCAACGATACCATGGGAAAGAATTCGAAAGCAGGCTGGAAAATGAATAGGCTCTTTATTCTTGCTTCTTCTAACTTCTCTATCCGGCTCCAACAACCTCTCCAACTCCAACCACACTCTCTAGCCAACCTCACCCAGTTAAATACTTTTTGCCTTAACAAGTATACACGTGTCAACAGCTCAAACTTACAGATGCGTCACATAGTGTTCACAGGCATAGAAAGATTCTTAGATAAATGCATGAATATCAGGTGAAAATACTGAAACACCTCTTATGGCTCTCAGCTAGCCACCATCTTAGCTATCTCCTTATTAGGGCTCTTACAATTGACTATCATGTCATTTGTGAACAAAGATATTTTTTATTTCATATATTGCAAGTTATATGGATTTGTTTTCTTATTATACTAATTATATTCAGTGTAATATTTAATTGGAGTGATAGGATAAGAAATATGCCCTCAAGGGTTTGGGTAGAATTTGGTATTATTTCTTTATTAAATTTTTTATACAGTTTGCCAGTTAAGGTTTTGGACCTGGATATTTGATTCTGGAAAGTTTCAAATCACAAATTAAGATTTTGAACTGTGAAAATTAGCTATTTCTCTTTGAGTGAGCTTTGGTGGTTTATGACTTTTAAAGACTTTTCCATTTAATCTACCAAATTATTGTAATAAAATTATTTTCAATATTCTTTTTACCTTTTAATGTCTAATCTAAAATGATATCTCCCTTTTTATTCCTGTCACTGGCAATTTGTCTTTTTTCTTTCTTCTTTATCAATGTTGCTGAAGTTTCAATTTTATCCATCTTTTCAAATAACACATTTTTAATTTATTCTTAAAAATTTGTTCTAATTAGTTATACATGACAGTAGAATATATTTTGACACAATGTACACAAATGAAGCACAACTTCTCATTCCTCTGGCTGTACATGGTTCAGAATCACACCAGTTGTGTATACATGTATACAGGGTAATAAAATCCATTTCATTCCACTGTCTTTCCCACCTCCACATGCTTCCCGTACCCTCACTCTCCTCTGCACAGTCCAAAGTTCTTTTATTCTTCCCTACCCCCAACCCATTATGGATCAGCATCTGCTTAGCAGAAAAAACATTCGGCCTTTAGTTTTTTGGAATGGCTTATTTTCGCTTAGCATGATATTCTCTAGCTCCATCCATTTACCTGCAGATGTCTTAATTTTAAGGCTGAGTAATATTCCATTGTGTATATACCATATTTTCTTTATCCATTTATTTGTTGAAGGGCATCTAGGTTGGTTCCATCATTTAGCTATTGTGAATTGAGCTGCATCACTGTAGCACGCTGATTTTAAGTCCTTCGGGTATAAACCAAGGAGTGGGATAGCTGGATCAAATGGTAGTTCCATTCCAAGTTTTCTGAGGAACCTCCATACTGCTTTCCAGTTTCCTTTGCTGTAAAGGAGCTTTTATGTTTGATTCCATCCCATTTATTGATTCTTGATTTTACTTTTTTTGGTGCTTTAGGAGTTCACTTTCAAAGAATCCATTTTTCTTTCATTAACTTTATTTTTTCTCTTTTTAATTTAATGGGTTTTGCTCTTAAATATTTCCTTACTTCTGTTTGTTTTGTGTTTAATTTATCTTGTTTGAACAAAAATCTCTAGGCCAAAGAATCATGAATTTGCAAAGCAGTAAACAAAACTTTTACAAATGAATGACTAGGGGTCACCCACATTTCTACTGCTTGATTTGCAGACTATTGAATATTGCAATAGGAGAGAAGAACCATGAATTGGATACTGATATAGAATATATACAACACCCTGGAGGACATTGCTCCAGTATGCTAGGTTTTGCCATCTGACACTGTAACCAACTCTTCTAATGACCATTCCACTATTTTAATAAACAAGCTATTTCAAGTTTATGATAAGACCAGTGAATTGCATAAATGTCTTGTTGTACTTCATCTTCTGTGAAATATGTCTTTTACTAGAGATGAAATTATGTGGAATCCCTGACAGGATCCATCATGATTGTGGATAAAACCTTCTATAAATCCAAGGATGGTGGTTTCAGGAGAAGTGTTTAGTACAGAAAAAAATATATATCTATACCCAGAGCAAGTGCCTATTCCTGTGAGAATGAAGTAAGACCCCTTTTATGATAAACATAATCTAGCATAATCAACCTGCCACTAGGTATTTGACTTTTTCTCCCCACTGGCAAATTCTGTCATATTGGACACTGAGTGTGCATCTATGATGTTGGTAAGTTGGGAAGTCAGCAGTGGTTCAACATTGGCAAATGGAAATACATGTTTTAGGGCACAGAAGTAAATTTTATTCCTCCTACCCTGGCCATATTTTTTTCATGAGTCTCTTGAATAATGACGAGAGTTAGAGAATGAGCCATTTTATCCACCTTAGAATTAAAATCATCCCCTGGTGAGCTCATACTTCAGTGAAATTCTCATGTGACATAAATAATTTGTTGTCAGTTTATAAATGTTTATTCAAACATCTCCCATAGACCTTGGTCAACTTGGGTTTAGTCCATAGTGGGCCAACTTCATTGCTCTGGGCCCAAGATGAGGCTTCAGAACATTATGGCAGAGGGGCATGATTGAAGAGTGCTGCTACATTATGGCAGAAAGGAAAAGGAGAGTGGGGGAGAGAGAAAAAAAAGTGAGTACAAGCAGAAAGAAATGGGAAGTGGTGGCAGGGAAAATGAACCCTTTCAGGGCATGTCCCCATGACCCACATCCTCTAGCCATGCTCCACCTGCCTACAGTTACCACTCAGTCCATTCAAACTAGGATACACTGATTAGGTTACAGTTTTCACAATCCAATCA
Organism: Tamias sibiricus; assembly: GCA_025594165.1. Lineage (NCBI taxonomy): Eukaryota > Metazoa > Chordata > Mammalia > Rodentia > Sciuridae > Tamias > Tamias sibiricus. The sequence continues at coordinate 74,840,514 of CM046664.1, forward strand.
TTTCCTCTCCAAACTTTCATGCATTGAACATAGGAGCTTTTGGGGGGTAGGACACCTCATATTCAAATCATAACAATCACCAACTTCCCAGGTGTGCATTTTCCAAGATCCTAAGCTTTCAGTCAAAAACTGTAGGGAAAATTACAGTAGGGGCTGAAGTTTGTAGCTCTCCCTAAACCCGGGAATCAAACCTTCTCTGTCCTGCAGAGAGGCTGGGAGAGCCTGCCTCAGCAATAAGGTGAAAATGGGAAGGTAAGAGGTCGCTGGTATTCCCTCCCCTGCCTTCAGAAGACCCAGGAACATACCAGGAAGCCCGGTCAGTGCTGGAACTCAAGTTTATTGAGGAAGGTGGACCACGTTTCTAGGGGACTAGGACCAATAAGCAAGGAGATTATAGAGACAAGTAAAGAACATGAGCAAGTCCTATTGGCGGAGTAACTACCCTATCTTTAGGGTAGTTTCGGTTCCCACCTCACATCAGGGGAAGGCCCCCCGGGTTAGGCCAGGTCTGTAACAGGAGTGGGAAGCAACCAGAGAGTTCCTATTTGGCCAATGTGTTCCTAAGTCCCCAACAAAACAACATTAGTCACATTTATAAATTTGTGTAGACAATATCTCTGTCCAAAAGAAATAACAACCAGGTACAGGGCGAAAAGTTCTGTTGACTGCTTTTGTCTTTATTGCTGTTCATTAGGGCCACCCCAGAGTAGAATATAGTGTTAAAACTGTTCACATTTGAATAATACCTGCTTATTATACAGAACCTAAGTACTTCAAAGCTAAGTTATTTCTTTTCAGTCAACTATTCATAGACACTTCCAACAAAGTAATAATGTGAATTGAGTTATGTTAATAAATAGGAGTAAGAGCAATGGGCATTCAGACAACTCCCTCATCTGAATTATTTATGCCTTCAGCACCTGCTGAAGCCCAACTCATACTTCTATTTGTGGATCGCATGTTGCTTTTCACACACAAATTCATGATTTAGTAGGTCAAACAATGCCCTGTCTATGATGAGTCCTTTTGGATAGTGGAGACAGCACATCCTTCATTTGAGTGTATTACTTTGGTCCATATACTTACTGAGTAATCTAAAAAGCTGCAAAGCTTCTGTAACAGGTCCAGGCTGCTATCTAAATATCTCAACACTGAGCCCACTGATAGATGGACTTGAACCAAAATTCCATTGATTGGTGGGCCTCTGTAAACTGCTAGTCTAAAGGGTGGACCGTAGTGAAGGTTTGGTTCTTTAGGAATTAGTGTCAGTTCAAATTCACTAATAAATGATTCCCTAAAAGTTTTATTTCCTCTCCTCCAATGCACAGTCATTTTCAAGAAGTTATAGGTTGCTTTGGGAGAAGGAAAATAATATTAACCACTATGGCAGAGTAAAAGGGTCTTTCCACAAAGGAATTCATAATTGATTCATTTAAGAGATCTGGAACCATAAACTAATTCATGTTTGGAAATTGATTGCGAGGCCTTGACTGTTTTGGTAATTCAAAACAGTTTGGTAGTCAAACTTAACCTAGAATCTATCCACTAAACATATAAGTTTCCACTTATATAACTAAGTTGCTAGTCTATTTCAGTTTTAGGGACACTATGGTCAATTAGACAATAGCAAATATTTCTGTGGATCTAACTAATCTGATTAGTGTTATAGCTCTGTGTCTAATACAATAATGACATGTCCCTTGTCCTTGGCCATTAAGTGCAACAACTTGAATCTTACCACCTCAGGATCCTTATTGTCATTAGGGTTTCTTGATTAATTGTAGCAGCTTCTTGTATTAAAATATGGCCTTCAGAGAAGAGCTAGTGTAGAATTCATTAAGGATATAGGTAGAGGGGAAGATGTACTCCCTTCACATTTTTTTTTTTCTCATAGCCTTAGTAAGTGGGTGTTTTTAGATATGGGGAATCTATTTAAGGTATGAAATTGGTAAGTAGCTCTTATATGGTAAATCTACTACACACTTCCAATTGCATTAAGGTTTTGGGTAACTCCTCTGCTGCTTACTAAAGAGGAGAAAAATTTCAGCTTAATTTGGTATAGGTAACTTTTGGTCCATATGTCAATCAACCAGCCAACAAATCTGATCACCCTCAACCTGTGAACTATCATATTAGATCTGGAATCTCTTCATATCAATAAATTTAACTGGGTTAAGCATATTTCATCTATCAAATATATCCCCAGACATTATAGACATATTTGTATTAATGTAAATGGAAAAAGTTATGTTATTCTTTTTAGTTTATTGTACCTCATTATTGGTCAAGCTGTATCTCAGCTTTTGGGGCCTACTGGGACTGGTGTTTGGATATAAATCTAGGAGCAAGGAGAGAGGATTAGTGGTAGTTCCTCAACAAGAATAGCAAATCCTTGGAAGAATGAAGGGTTGCTGATCCTCCTCAGGGTAGCCAATATAGGTTCTTGACACAAGGAGAACTTGATTTCTTCCTTCTTCTGCAGATTTAGAATAGTTGCTTCTATTAACAATGTAATCTCAAATGAATTTAGGGTTTCAGAGTCCTCATCTTCAATGGAATCTGCTCAGAGGTCTCTATTCCAATTTTCAGAGTTCCATTCCTTTTCAAAGCATGATGGTGAGCTTAACAAAAGGAACCCTGAGAGGTTAAGAACTAAAATAATTAATTTTTCTATGGAATATTACTAAGAGACTGATTTTCAGAAATCTTGATGGCCACAGAAGATAAGTGGATGCTTTAGTCTCTTATGTCATCCTTATGCTGAGAATTTAAATCCCTGAGCACATCATTTTCTCCCCACATTTTATAACACAAGTAGAAACAGCCAAATGTCCTCACTATTCTCCTTAATTTCACTAACATGACCTAAATGACATATATTTCATCACATCAAGCTTTGTCTTCCATAGTCATTTGAGTAATACTTGTAGTGTTATTACTACATTTAAATTTAGTCACATTAGGCAATCAATGTTAGGTAACCCAGAACCAATTCATGGAAACTGTAAGGGGAAAAAAAATGTGTCTTCCTTCTACCCTTCTAAGTTCTCTGCTGGGGTCCCTATAACAAGAAGACAGACCAACAAGAGAAAAACAGATTTCTTGAATGTAAGTTTTATGTGCCATGGGAGTCTTGGTAAAGAAATGAAGATCCAAAGAAAAGGGTAAACCTGGGCATTTTTTGTGCTACAATTAGTGAGTTGTGGAAGTTCACAGAAAAAACATGATATGACAAAGAATATCAGATAAGTGTAAAATCTGGGGAAAACTTAGAAAGAGCTATTTGTTCAAATTCTTCCTGATGTCCCTTTATCTTTGGAGACTGTTCCTTTCCTCTGACTATAAGTGGACACTTCTCACATGAGGATGTTATGACCGGCTTCAAGGGAAATTGTACCTATACCTCCTGATTTTCTATATGTTTAATATGTCAAGGTGTTATATATTGGGGGAATGTTTTCTCAACCCATTAAAATGATCTTTAAATTCTGTTCACTTGGAACCATACTTGATGTTAAATAAGAGAAATACAATGACTATAGAAATGGATGTAGATATAAATAAGTAGATGTCACATATACGTAAATTTTTAAAATGAGTTGTTTCTTTTCTTTCTAGCCAGGGCTTGCCTTAATTTGAAGCAGTTAGAAAGAAAGATGGGTGTAGATTATGGAGAGCATGCACAAGAAACCCAGGAACACACATGGGAGCCCATAAGTAGAACAGAATTGATGTCATTCCTCTCTGCCTCCAGCCTTGATTATATAGGTATTCCCCAGGAGAAATGAGTGTCCTTCATTATAGAGTTAAATGAAGTTGGTCCAGGAGTTGGGGAAGACTCTGTCATTTACATGGCCAATGTGAGCAAGTAAAAAACCAACAGCATTCATGAATATCAGCCCTGGATTTGTGAAAGTGTTTAATTAATAATAGCTTTATTCTGGATTACTACATTACTATGTCAATGTGAGAAATTTATATTTATAATATTTCACCTTGCCTAATACTGCAAGTATCTTCTCTACTATTAGAATTATGTGTCAAGTCTAAAGTATGCGTAATGGAAATTAAGCTCTTATTGACTTATTTTTACAGCATAAATCTTAAAATGAAATTGCTAATTTCTTTCTATAATTAGATAATTTAATATTCACAAAGCTCCCAATGATAGGAATTATTAACCACAACTTAAACGTTAAACACAGAAGTTGATTTGAAGAAAAAAATTCTGGAAGTAATAAATAAACTTAGCGATATTACAGAATTGATACATAAAAATCAACAGTATTTCTACACTAACAACAACTATTTTGAAAATAAATTAAAAACCGCCAATTATAATGAAATTCAAATTTGGAGAAGTTACACTCCTTGATTTCAAAATTTACCATAGTTATAGTAACTAATATAGCATGGTATTGGCAAAAGAATTTCAGAAAGATTAATAAATCAAACCAGAATCCTAGGGGAAAAAAGCTGATGAATTATGGTCAATTTATTTTCACCAAAGGAGTAAAGCAAAGGGAAATTTTTTTTTAAATTGTTTTTATTAGTTCTTACCAGTTATACATGATAGTAAAAAGCTCTTCAATTCATTGTATGCAAATGGAGCAGAATTTTTCACTTCTCTGGTTGTACACGAAGTAGAGTCACACCATTTATGCAATAATACAGTACCTAAGGTAATGATGTCCTTCTCATTCCACCATTTTTCCTACCCCTTTTTCCCCACCAAAGGGAAATTTTCTTTAAGAAACAATGTGAAAATATATAGATATTTGTATGGAACAAAATAAACATCAAACTTGTTTCACACCACAGAGAAAAAAAAATAAATTGAAATATATCCAAGGCATAAAATATAGAAGATGAAACTATAAAACTTTTATCAGAAAACAACAGATACTTGGTAAGTCACATTAAAGGGGGGACAGAAGTTTGCCCATATCATTTCTTGATCATTAAATAAAACACTAACCTAGGTGCTACTATGAAGAATTTTACATATTCAATTAAAGTATTGTAAACTTTGCAAAGTTAATTGAGGGACAGATGAAAATAAATGATTTGTAAATAAAGTTTTGATAATCTATAAAATATTATTAAAATAGAAAGCATTAATTAAGTGTACTGGATGACTTGTATGGACAGGAGGGGGATGAGTATATAGAATAAGGCTTTTAAGATCAGCATCAAAATATTTTATTTTATTCATAATTTCTAAGCATAATTCCAGAATACTTACTTAACAAATAGTCAAAACCAGGAGTAAATTGTTGTACCTACAGCAGAATGAGCAATAGAAAAATTCCAAACTTTGAATTTGCAGAATGATTTTGTAAAATATTACACTGTGCCTTGATGTGTTTTGAAAGCATTGTAAAATTTGTTCAATATATTTAAAGATATATCTGAATGTATTCTAACACTTATAGTCAAAATTTTTTAAAGCATAAAATTATATTTTAAGATATTGGATTTTATAAAACTAAATTACTAAATCTACAGACTAAAATTAACATAATACAGCAAATTTGATAGGATCCAGTACTCTCCAAAGGAATTGCCATCATTACACTTAAAAATAAAGTACAAAAATAGGATACATAAACACAACTGAAAAGTGACAGAAAGCCCATAGAAGAAATTAAACAGAAAAGAAGGATGTAAAGAAATCACATAGGAAACAGGAAAACTCATGGGCTGAAAATATGAAACTGGTTTCTACAAAATGAATACAGGGGAGGAATCCAATAAAAGATGGACTCTTGAATTGTCACACATTACATTTGTCATATTGCAATTATACTGTTTTGACTTCTGGTTTAAATAGAAGTTTAAGTATGTGTTTGAGAATTTCTATTTTATATAGCTTTGCATTCATTTGACAATTTAGCTAATCATGTTTGTGTTGGGTTTGGAGGTTATGTCTGAGCATGCATACACATTTGCCCATCACCCTTGGACTCAAGGAGAGAAAGGTAAGTTACAAAGGCCTGATCTGAAATTAATTAGTTTAATTTGGAAAATGCATCTGTGAATAAAGTCGGAATGTCTGTAGAAAGAGGTTATGAGTCAAGGACATGTAGATCAAATTGTGAGGTGTCCTCAAACCTCCCTTTCCTCCCTTGAGATAATTAATCCCAAGGTTAGGCAATGAGCATGTGTTTACCAAACAGTGTCTATCAAAATTTGCCTTGAGGGAATTTGAGAACCATCTTTGCCCTATATGAATATAAAGTAAAACTTTGCTAATAGCCTACACACAAATAAAATATAATAGAATTCAGTCTGAATTTACATTTCAGGTGATCTTTTATGAAAGTATGCTTTAAAATAAGACTTAAATCTTTATTGGTCAAATGAAAGGTTCTTTATTGTTGTTAATTCAGACATTATCTAGCATTGTTGGGCAGTTTTAGCTTTTCAGTTTTTAATTTTGTTGTAACATTCCTTGAAATTTTAATATACTAATAAGGTATTTTTCCACATATGAATTTCACTGACTCTAGAAGAGGTATTTCTTGTTTCTACAGGAAAGTGAAATTTAGGAACTATCCATGGAATGGATTTCCTTTATATAAAAAGAATAATAAAAGAATATATATTTTAATCAGTATCTCAAGTCTTAGGCTCTTTTTGAAGTATGTGTATGATTTTTTTAAAAATATTTATTTATTTGCTTTAGTTGTACACAATGCAATGCATTTATGTTTACATGGTGCTGAGGATCGAACCCGGGCCGCGCGCGTGCTAGGCGAGTGCTCTACCGCTGAGCCACAATCCCAGCCCGTATGTGTATGATTGACATATGATTCACAATGATTGAGTGAATACATACATGATATCTGCAGAAGGTATGAAAAATACATTTTTCTCAAAGGAAAATTAAAAGAGTTACTTTTCAAACATATATAGAGGCGGGCGCGGTGGCGCACGCCTGTAATCCCAGCACTTCCGGAGGCTGAGGCAGGAGGATCGCAAGTTCAAAGCCAGCCTCAGCAATGGCTAGGCACTTAGCAACTCAGTGAGACCCTGTCAATAAATAAAATACAAAAAAGGGCTGGAGATATGACCCAGTGGTCTAGTGCCCCTGAGTTAAATCCCCGGTACCACACACGCACACACACACACACACACACACAAAAAAAAAAAACAAAAACATATGTAGAGCACAGATGTGTTTCCATATATGGATTCAATGTGACAAGATCACTTCAAGTTTATTTTGGAAAGAAATGGGTTATATTTTTACAAAACATAATAATAATGTTTTAGTAAGACTATGTTTCTAAATATATATTTTTATGCCTGAAAAACATTGATTCTTAATACTTGCTTCAAAAAATAATTGTTCTCTTAAAAAATTCTCAAAGGGAATTATTTAAATTCATTTCAATATTTAAGAAATATTTATATCTTATAGAATTTTTAAATTTTATTTATTTATTTTAATTAGGTATAGAAGAATGCATTTTGATTCATTGTACACAATTGTAGCACAACTTTTCATTTCTCTGGTTGTACACGATGTAACGTCAAACCACATGTGCAGTAAAACATGTACCTAGGGTAATGATGTCCATCTCATTCCACCATCTTTCCTGCCCCCATACCCTCTCCTCTTCTCTCCCTCCCCTTTGGTCAAAGTTTCTCCATTTTTCCCATGCCCTCCCCCCATTATGGATCAGCATTCACTCATCAGAGAGAACATTTGGCCTTTGTTTTTTTTGGGATTGGCTTACTTCACTTAGCATATTCTCCAACTCCATCCATTTACCTGAAAATGCCATAATTTTGTTCTCTTTTAATGCTGAGTAATATTCCATTGTGTATATATACCACAGTTTCTTTATCCATTCATCTATTGAACAGCATCTGGGTTGGTTCCACAGTTTAGCTATTGTGAATTAAGCTGCTATAAACATTGATGTGGCTGTGTTACTATAGTATGCTGATTTTAAGTCCTTTGGGTATAGATGAGGAGTGGTATTTTAAAGAAAGGAGGTGTATATTTAAAATATGAAAAATATTTCTCAACTATCAAAAAGATCACAGCTCTTCAAGTAAAGTCAGTATCAATAGGTAAATAGTATGATCTTTAAATTGTAGATCCAATATGTATGAATTGATACAAGTAGTATGTAAAACTCAAAGACTCCTCCTTATTAGTAGTATTATATTAGCACATATTAATTGTACAAACTAATGGGTTTCACGCAAAATTTCCACATGTGCATATATTGTATGTTGATCATGTCCACCTTCCCTTCTGCTCTTTATAGCCCTCTCCTTCCTCCCCAATACCCCCAGTCTCTTTCCCATTCTTTGATAATCCCTCTTCTACTTCAGGTCATTATTTTGTTTGTCTATTTGTTTTTGGTTTGAAAAATCTACTGAGATACGAATTTGTTTTCCCCTATATGTGATCTGATTCCTCTCTCTTGTGGTCTTTAAGATTCTATCCTTATTCTGTATGTTAGGCATTTTCATTATAATGTGCCTTGGTGTAGATCTGCTGTAATTTTGTACATGGAACCACCATTTGACCCAGCTATCTCACTCCTTGGTCTATAGCCAAAGGACTTAAAATCAGCATACTATAGTAATGCAGTCACATCAATGTTCATGACAGCTCAATTCACAATAGCTAAACTGTGGAGGCAAACTAGATGCCCTTCAATAGTTAAATGGGCAAAGAAACTGTGGTATATATACACAATAGAATATTACTCAGCATTAAAAGGGAATAAAATTATGGCATTTTCAGGTAAATGGGTGGAGTTGGAGAATATCATGCTAAGTGAAGTAAGCCAATCCCCAAAATCCAAAGACTGCATGTTCTCTCTGATAAGTGATTTCTAATCCATAACAGGGTGAGGGGAGGCATAGAAAAAATGAAGAAACTTTGGGCAGAGAGGAAGGAGGGTAGGGAGGGTGTATGGGGAAAGAAAAAATGGTGGAATGAGATGGACATCATTACCCTAGGTATATTTATGACTGTACATATGGTGTGATGTTACATCATGTACAACCAGAGAAATGTAAACTTGTGCTGCAGTTGTGTACAATGAATAAAAATGCATTCTGCTGTAATATATACCTAATTAAAAAAAATAAACTAATTTTTTAAAAAGTCTAACAAAATTCAGGAATGAATTCCTCTGGACCTGGGCTTTTCTTCACTGGGAGACTTTTTATTACTATTTCAATCTCTTTGTTGTTATTTATATGTTTGGGTATTTTTAACCATCTTACTCCAAATTTTTAGGTCATATTGACCTGTTTATTCTAGATTTTCCAACATATTAGCATACAGATTTTCAGAATATGCCCTAATGATCCTTTGAATTTATGCAGTACCTAATATAATTTCTCCTTTTTATTCTCTATTTTTATTTATTTGATTCTTCTTTCTCATTTGGTTAGTTTAAATGAAGGGTTGTTAATTTTTTTTTCTTTTCAAAAAACCAGCTCTTAGTTTCAATGGTCCTTTGTATCTTTCTGTTAGGCTCTATTTATTTAATTTATTTCTGCTCTGATCTTTATAAATTCTTTCCTTCTGATTTTGGTTATGGTTTGTTTTTAAAATCTGAGATTCATCATTAAGTTATTTCTTCATCTTTTTAATGTAGGCACTAATTGCTATAAATGTCACTCTTAGTAATGCTCCTGTTATATCCTACAAGTTCTGGTTTATTGTGTTTTCTGGTATATTGTGTTTTTATTTCCATTTGATTCTAAGAATTTTAAATTTCCCTCCCCAATTTCTTCAGTGACCCCATTGTTCAATAATGTGTTGGGTAATCTTCATTGTATAGTTTTTGTACTTTCTCTTGATTGCTAGCTTCATCCTTTGGTGAATTGGTAAGATGCAATAAATGAATTGAATTTTGTGAATTTATTGAGACTTCCTTTATTGCCAAATATATGATCTATTTTGGAAAAAGTACTCTGTGGATGAAAAGAATGTGTGATCTTCAGCTGCTGGTTGAAATATTATGTAAATGCCTATTGAATCTATTTGATCTACAGTATTATGTGATTCTGATGTTTCTTTATTGATTTTTTTCTCTGTATGATTTTATCTATTGATGAGAGTGGGGTATTGAAGTTTCCCACTATTATTGAAATGGGGCTTATCTCTCCTTTAGTGACCAGTAGCGTTTGTTTTATAAAATTGGGTGATTTATTATTTTCAATGCTTTTGTGATTATGTTAATATTTCTTACTATTCTGAGTGTAGGATTCTTTTAATTATCTTCTATAATGTTGGTCATGAATTTCTTTTTTGTTTGTTTGCTTATCTTATAAGGTCTTTATTGTTTTTTTTTCCTTTGATACTAAAGTATAACTTTGTTGAATATAGTAACATTGATTGGCAATTATTTTCTTTCAGGATTTGAAATACACCATTCCATGTTCTTCTGTCTTCTTGTGTTTCCACTGGTAAATCTGTTGTTATTCTGATGAATTCACCTTTGTATGACTTAGTACTTCTTTTTCACAGCTTTTAATATTTTCTTTGTCCCATATTTTTGTCAATTTAACTATAATGTGTTATAGGTTCTTTTCTACTTATATTTATTTGGGGCTCTAAATACCTCTTGTGTCTTGAAGTTTACATCTTTCCTAAGATTATGTAATTTTCTGCAAATATTTCACTGAGTAGATTTTTTAATGGCCTCAGCCTATAACTCTTCTCTCTCTTGTATGCCAATTATTTGGAAATTTGATCTTTTAATAGTTTTTCCAAAGACTGTGTATATTTTCTCCATTCTTTCTTAGTTCCCCCCCCACTCCCCTTTAATGATATCTGAATGTTCTGTTTTGGCAGAGTTGTCCTCATACTCTGATTTAATCTATTCTTTTGTTGAAGCTTTCAACTGAGTATTTTATCTGACTTACTGAGTTTTTCATTTCCAAGATTTATATTTGGTTCTTTTTCAAATTATTCTATATTGTTTTTCTTAACTCTTTCAGCTATTTATTTACAGTCTGTTTTATTTCATTGAGTTTTTAAAAAATATTCATTAGAATTCCATTTCAATTTTATCCACTTTGAAGTTTTTGGAACCAGTTATCACAAAGTTATTAACTTCACAAAGTATCGATTGCTTTGCTTTTTCATATTTCTTGTGATTTTATGTTGAGGCTTACACATCTGTTGGAATGGATACTTTTCCATTTTTATGTGAGGGCCTTTTTATTAAGCAGGGTTCTCTTAATGATGTGCTTTGGATATGAGTTTTTGTATAGTGTTGAGTTTAATTCTAATTATTTAGTAGTATAGTTTCCACGTGGCTTCTTATAATTAATGGGTTTTGATAGAATGTGTTCTATTCAAAACTTAAGGATTAGATTTTTTTCTGCAGCTCTCACAAGGATGGGGTCCCTAGTATAAACTGGTGTGGTGGAGACAGTAGAGTATGTGGTGCGCCCTTTGAGGTAACTCCTGCAATGGGAATGGAAACCTGTACCAGGTGCTGGGGGTTTCCTTAGACTTCATTGATATTGGCTTTGGCATTTGAGCAATTCTGCTACCAGCTGTTTCAATCATGATGATGGGCCTGGAGATTTTATTCTCTATTTAGAACTGATACAGCTCCAGTTATTTCACAAGGAAAAGCAGTGGCCAGGGTCCCACCACCCCTCTGTGGCAGTTATTTACCATTTTTTCACCAATGTGTGATTTAATAGGGTATGAGTTGAACTGAGTCTGAGATCCTTTCTAGGTGTGATACCTACAATAGTTAGGCTATTTATTTCTACTGTTGCCAAGGAGTAGAACTTCAGAACCCCAAGTCATGCCTATTTGGGGATGGATTTTCAGCTTAGGTTATCCATTCTATTTTTTAAGTTGAGGTACCTATGAAGGTTTGATCATGTAGCAAGCTGAAGTTCTCAGCTGTGCTGGGAGTATAATGGCAGTGCACCCACCCAATGTGCACAAAATATAGGGCTCCATTCACAGCATTATGGATGGTAGAGAAAAATGGAAGAAAGGAAAGAAAAAAAAATTAAAAAAAAGTTTATAAATCAAAAAAACAACAGAAACACAATGAACAATAGAAAAGAAAGGATGGAAGTAATATAAAGTAAAATAAAAGGTTGAAAAGTACAAATAAAATTAATAAAAATTTAAAAAGAAAAAGGAATTAGGAAAAAAATTAGAAAAGTGAAAAGGGGAGAAAAGAAAGAAGAAAGAAAAAAAGAGAAAAGAAAAAGAAAAAGTGCATGAGAAAAGTGGGGAAAAAGTGGGGGAAGGAAGACGAAAAAAGGAAAACAAAATAAAATTTTAAGAAGAGGAGGAAAGGAAAGAAACAAACACAACATAGCAACAATAAAATGTATTCATAAGAAATAAAAATTTCCTCCCAGCCAAGGAGCTCCAATGAGTGCTTAAGTGTAGATATTTATTACCTGTGTTGATCAAAGCCTCTCTCTAGGTCTTTTTGGACTGTGGCCTTGGACAGAGTAAAGGTTGAGGGTTATTTATACTAACTTCTTTCCTCTGTGGTACTCATCAGGTGACTTGTGGAAGTGATTTCTGACTGGAGTCTGCTGAAATGTCTCTCTGTTGCTTTGTGTGTTGGACGAAGTTTATCTAGAATGCAGAACTCCTCAGATGAAGATTATTTCCCTGGCTGGGAGCAGTCGCTCATGCCTGTAATCCTAGAGGCTCCTGAGGCTGAGACAGGAGGATCAAGAGTTCAAAGCCAGTCTCAGCAAAAGCAAAAGCAAGACACTAAAGCAACTCTGTGAGAACTTCTCTCTAAAGCAAATACAAAATAGGGCTGGGGGTGTGGCTCAGAGGTTGAGTGCCCCTGAGTTCAATCCCCAATCCCCCAAAAAAGATTATTTCCAAGGCAATTTGGTCTGAGCACTCAGAGAGAAAGTCAGATGGTACCACCTGAGCCTGTCAACAACTTAGGGCACGATGTAGAACTCCCAAAATATTCTTTCCAGAATTTTTTTCTGCTGTGTGCTCAGAGTTTGGGATGCTGTTTGGTGGACGCTTTACTCCCCCTAGGGCAGAGAGAGTCTATGGAACCTCAAAGATTTGTGCTGGTGAGATAGGAATGGGTTGTCAGCCATTGCTACCCACTATTCCAGTTTTCGCTACCTGTCTCCTGCATACAATCACACATGACTGTTCATTTCCTAGGCTCTAATAGCTGGCCTGTCAGACCACTGATTCCAAAGGCAGTGTCTTCCATTCCATCATGCACCACAGAGAGTCTCCCACCACATAGAACTCTTAGGGAGTCTGGAGTTTGTGCCAGAGTCTTTCTCCACTGGGGTTGAACTAACTCTGGAGACTGCTACTCACTGAGCCAGTATTGTGACATTTCCACAGAGGTCTCTGAGATAGGAAAATATAGTGTTCTTTGACTCCCAGAGCAGTAAATTCAAACAATAGGAACTTTCTCAAAATGGTTCCCATTGTTAGCACTGTGAGAAGAGGATGGGAAGCATAGGTAATTTCTTAAGAGCCAGACTACCATGTAAATCCTAGGTCTATGGTCTGTGTAAACTATATTTATGCAGGGTGCCAAATCCTGTACCAGTGGACTCACTGGGATTCTCCCTCTTTCACCTCAATCCTGCCAAGGGACACCCCCCTTCCTTTGTCCTCACTACTGTGCAATTTGTGCTGGGGTGCTCTGTTCCACCGTCTATTCCATAAGGCTCTCTATTTCTCCAAGTATATATGATCTCTATTGGGAACTCCAGAACTCTCCCATGGTCACCCACCTCAGTAATTACGCAGCTATAATCCAGTTGTTTTCTACTCTATTTCACGGAGAAGCAGGTAAGTATTGTGTGCTTCTAATCCATCATTTGTGCCTCCAAGACTCCTCTTTATAGCAACTGAGAATCGAGAAAGTTTACATCTTGATAAGTCCATGTTAACAAGTAGTGTCAGCTTTCTGACCTTCTAGTCCAGGATTTTTCTAATACATACTCATGTATCACACTGTTGTTTAGTATGTTGGACACCCAACATCAAATTATATTCATTTAAGTGAAGCATGTCTTGATTAAAGATGCATCAAATATTTTATAGTATATTTATGAACAAAATTAACAGTCTAGGTGAAACACACATAAAAGTTAGCCATGATTTATGAGTAGTAAATGAAATCCTGACTGCAAAACAAGTACATTCTGGTACTGACACTGGATGAAAAATGACCACTAACAATGGAAAAATAAGATTATAATATTTTTAGAAAATAAAACTGGAGCATACCCTAAACATGAAAAGGAAAAACAAGAAAATTATTCCATTGTTCTGAGTAGAATCCTAATAATATCTTAAGTATTTATCAGATTTCCAGGAATAAGATAGTCCATGCTAGTCCATGGCTTTCAATCAACACATAATTAAAAACCACACAGAGTTCAATGTATGTGGTCTAAACCATGATGCTATTTTTAGTCTTCTTTTAAAGATAAAGCTGAATAGCTTATTTAAATAAAAAAGTAGAGATGAAAGGAAGAACATAGTAGGTGTGTTAAGACAATAACAAAAGTCCTAGGAGGGTGCTAAGGAAAGATAGATCACACAATTGGCATAGAAATCATAATAAGAAAAATGTTTGGTTGGTTTTTTTAGAAGGAGCATGTGATTTGTGCATCTGACTGATCATGTCTTAACCAATCTTACTGATGGGACAACAGCATCATAAGATAAATATATTATGGATTAATAATAATAATAATAAGTATTTTATTAAAGAAAGGAAAAACTGGAATGGAAGAGTGTGTGTGCATTTGAATTCATTGAAGAATGTTGAGTTTATAGAAAAAAAATTAGGAAAGCAACAGAGAAATATTCATAAGTGAGTCTGAGTTTGAGGGGGTAAATGAAATTTCCCTTCTACATTTGGAAGACCAAACTCAATTCCAATGTAGAGTTATACTAGATGAAAGAGAAAATGGAGAATGAATACATTAGACATTAATGGACATTAGTTGGTGCCAGACAGAAGAAATTAGGATGAGGTGTTTGAGTCAATGAGAACATTTCATCCCAATTCAAAATTATGTATTCAACTAGAAAGATGAGTTTTTCTATATATGTTATAAGCATAAGAGAGACACTATCCATTTTTATCTTAAAAAACTATTCTCAAAGAGTGATAACTTTGGAAACAGGAAGAATAATTAGAAAGGTATCATATCAGCCAAGAGTCATAAGCTGAAGACCTGAATGAAAGTAGAGGAAGTATGAGGTGATATAGGAATAGATTCAAAATGATGATTACAGCAATGATGGTGTTGATGATGGTGATGCTGATGCTGATGTTAATGAGGAGGGTGATGCTGTTGCTGCTATACTGATGATGATGATTACAGGTAAAATCTTTGAGTATGTAGTATTTGATATTTCTGTGGAAAGTTTATTACATAAATTATATCAAATAAGCCTTATGACAGCCTTGTAAGGTCAGACCTATTTTATCTTCATTTGAAAGCAGAGAAGATGAATCCTTAAAAAGTTTGAGTAATTTGATCAAGATCATGAAGTTACTAAAAATTGGGGATGGATTTTCAACCAAGATATCTATAGAGTCTCTGCTATCAGGCCACTTTATTATTTCACTACTCAGTAAATATTAAAGAGGCAAAA
Organism: Tamias sibiricus; assembly: GCA_025594165.1. Lineage (NCBI taxonomy): Eukaryota > Metazoa > Chordata > Mammalia > Rodentia > Sciuridae > Tamias > Tamias sibiricus. The sequence continues at coordinate 74,856,154 of CM046664.1, forward strand.
TAGTCAACTGGATGGTAGGAGACAAGTGGTATTAGAGCAGAACCTAGGGTCTTACACAAAATCTCTAACTTAGATGATTAGGATAATATTAGTCCTGTTTATTGGTACTGAGAATGCAGATGAGGGTACTAGATTGCTAGATCATTGTTAGTCATGAGGAGAAGGGCTGTCTAGTGAAATCTGGGCTAAAAAATGTTTATATATTTATTTACCTAAAGAGACAAACCAGAAAAGTATTTTGCTAAGTACTTTGCAAATGCACACAGCTGGACCAAGAATCAACTATTATTGTATTGCTTAATAAATTTGGGTTTTCTTCCTATTCTTCCTTTATATCAATGCTCACTATTTTATTGTTAATTTTATATACTTTTAAAAATAATATGAAAAATCTTAACATTGATTTATGCATAGCTACATAGTTAAGCACAAATGTTATCAGAATCCAAGATATGTATATATATATATATCCTCAGAGAATACATACTCTAAAAATCATCATCATCATCATCATCATCATAATCATATCTATCAATTCCATAATTCCACATGAAAATAGAATGATCCCTATAACTTATCATTTAATTTCAACACTCACCCCTAGTCTTCTGTTGACTATTGACACTATAATATTTATGCCATTTATAATTTTTAGATCTTTGCTAGCTTTTCATGTGAAACCATCTGGTCTGGTAATACAATTTTATTGCCTTTTTCATGGGCATCCCTTTTCATGTTAAAAAACACTGAGAACACCTCTTGAAAATACCTAGAGTGTATGTGATTTTCTTATAACAAAATTTATGAATTTTGGTCATTTTTAATTATTAAGATTTATGATTATTAATCTATAAAAATAGTAAATTGTTTCTCAGATAATCTTTTTAGCATGCTAAAATTTTAAGAAATTTATAATTAAGATTTAAAAATTGCACAGAATAAAACAATAATTTTTAGGTTTTATTTGAGTGATTTCTTGGATTCCAAAACATTGTTATTCATTGTTCTGTTTTGGATTGGAGAAGAAAAAAAAATGTGCATCCCTGCAAACTTGATAATGAAATTCTGTCACCACAGAGCACATGAGGTGAGCCCCTAGGGAGAAAAAGAGACTATCTCCTCCTAAATGGACAGCTAAAGACATACTTAAAAGCATAACCTGTAAAATGTGTTACTGGAACAAGGTCTATACAAATTTATTTGAGGCTTCCAGTTCATTGATTTGTTTGGGGGAAATTTCTTAGATTCATATATCTTTCAATGAAGTTGAAGACATAGGGAACACATATTTAGTGAAAGTTCCTGGGGGAATATCAAAATTAGCAGCCCCATTTGAGGGTCTCTTGCTGGATTAATAAATAATTAATTAACTAATTAAATAGCCATTTCTTTTCCAATGTTGTTTATATTGTATCTGATTCTGATTATCAGAAATTTCCTCCAAACAAGTAAAAACCACATTTAAAAAAACATTATTGGTGTCACTGTTCATCTCATTTACAAGTAATGTAGCTTTGTCTAAACAAAGAAAATAAATGAAGAATGGAGCAATTAAGGAGAAAATTTGTTTTCATCTAATCGGACTAGCTAGTGACATTTTCATCAGTAACACCATTGATTCTTCATTTCCATTTTGGAGTATAAATTAAAAGGAAAAATAAAAATAAAGTGTGCATTTTGACAGTATATAATGTGTTTGGGAGATAATAAGATAGAAAAGAATAGGCAGTGATATCAAGACTCTAAGAGAATCAGCACAGTTCAATACATACTGAGTTCTGAGTGAAATATAACAAAACTGATTCATGTAAATATGAAAGTGGCTCACAAGGAGTTCATAATAAATCGAGAAAACTGATACTTAAACTGATATTTATAATGTAATTTTTCATAAAGGATGTTAAGATGAATATTTGCCAGAATCATATACAAAAACAAAAATGAGACATGTTTATCTCAATCTAAGAGTCCAATAAAAACATACTTCACATACATAATTGTGAAGTGTGTGTGTGTATGTATATGCAGGAGCCCTGATTGGGGAGATGGCTGAGAAAGCAGTTGGCTGTGGGCCATGGTCGGGCATTTCCGCCTTCCGTGGTCTCGCAGTACTTGGCTCGGGATCTCGCAGTACTTGGCCCGGGATCTCGCAGGATCCCAGGCCAAGTCCCACGAGACCACGGAAGGTGGAAATGACTGACCATGGCCCACAGCCAACTGCAATCTCAGCCATCTCCCCAATCAGGGCTCCTGCATGTATACATACCACGAGTAAAGGCAAGTCTAAAATGAAGATATGTAACAATCAATAGAAAAACAGTTGCACTTAGAATTATTTAAATGCCCTACAAAACTCATATCCTTAACTATAAGTAAAAGAGAATATCTGCTAAATCACTGTGTTGTATATGTTCAAATGTAATGAATTATTGTCAGAACAAATGAAAAATTCTAAATTTTCTTCCATATTTCACCTTACAATTATCACATAATATACCTTACAACTACAATTTTAATATTTTGCAATTTACATCTGGAAATTACAGAGAACAACATAAAATTTTAGAGATATTTACAGATCACTGTCTTTACTGAAGATTCAATGAGCGTGCAGTAATAAACTGGGCATGAGCATTGATGAAGAGAATGATGGTCTGTCCACACCAATCATGTTCTCGTTGTCCCTGCTTTATTTTGTATGCACTCATTATTGAATCAGTTAAACAAAGGATTGAAAAAAGATGATTTAAAAAATATTTTATCTTTTATACTATTTATTGTCTTCAGAAGGATATTTTAAAATACCTAGCCTCTATGCCACTAATAGAATTTTAGTGTTGATTGTTATATGAGTGGACCTATAGTTATTTAACACTTCCTCCATTGTATTTTAATCATTATTTTGTAATATGCATATAATTCAGATCATTGGAATTGCTAAGTCAAAAATATCATCAAATTTAGAGTGTCAGTTTGTTTTACAAAATTTTGTTCAAGTTAATGTGCTTATTTTTATCAGGTAGGATAAACTAACTCATGTTGCTTTTAAAAATGCCAAGATCTCAGTTAAAACCAGTAAATTTCTCACTCAAGACACATTTCTTTGATGACTAATTTTGGGTCCATTCTAGCTCCCCTCATTCTAAGACCCAGGGTAATAGAGTATTTGACATCTAATTTTTTATTTGACAAGCAACAGCCCAAAGGCCAGTTGGCTGATTTTGTAAGTAAAGTTTTATTGTGTTAGAACCACACCCATCTGTTTGCAAATTGTTTGTGGTGTTTTTTGTTTGTTTGTTTGTTTTTTTGGTACCGGGGATTGAACTCAGCGGCACTAGACCACTAGGCCACATCCCCAGCCCTTTTTTGTACTTTATTAGAGACAGGGTCTCACTGAGTTGCTAAGTGCCTCGCCATTACTGAGGCTGGCTTTGAACTTGTGATCCTCCTGCCTCAGCCTCCCAAAGTGCTGGGATTACAGGCGTGCGCCACCGCGCCCGGCTTGTGGTGTTTTGAACTACAATGGCACATGGAACACTAGAAAGGCCAATGGGGAGGATGGGAAAAAGGAGGGGGCAAGAGGGTAAAAAAAAAATGGTAGAATGAGATGGATATCATTACCCTAAAGGCATGTATGAAGACATGAATGGTGTGAATATACTTTGTATACAACCATAGATATATAAGAATGTGCTCTATAAGTGTAATATGAATTGTAATGCATTCTGTTGTCATATATAACAACTTAGAATAAAAGAAAAAATAAATAAAGGCCTTGTGTGACATCTTAGTGGCATCTTCCTTAAGGACAGGGCCAAATCAGTACAGCTTATGGTGGTCCGCCAACAATATGCTGCCCTCAGCAATGCTAATTGGGAGCCCTATGAACTAGGCCATGGTCACTGACAAGATGTAGAAGTCTAAATCATCCATGGGAAGCCTTCCCAGAGGCGACTGTTCTGTCCCATGACTTCCCCTCGGCTGCGGCTTGCTGGCCTTAGGTAAGTCCACCTGAAGTGCTAGAGTGGTAGCCATAGAGGGGTAAGACCCCCGGAGGGGGGCAACCTAAGACAGGCACACTCTTGAGTAAGATGGGTTCCCATCAATAAAACAGAAAAGGGGAAAAGAAATGTTGGGGACTTTAAGAACACCTCAGCCAAAAACATAACTCTGGCGCCCAATGTGGGGCTGTCTCTCACTTCCTGATATGTAGACTTGGCCTAGCCCAGAGGTGTTATTCTGACATATGATGAAAAATCAAACCACCACTAGGATAGGCTAATGGCTGTTCCTCCAATTTGATCTGCTCATGTTATAACCTTTCTGCTGATTGGCCCATGTCTTCTATAAAGGCCACCCAACTTCCTCAAATAAACTGAATTCATGCTTTAAAAAAAAGGGGGGGGTGTGATATCTTCATGAGGCAGGGCCGGGCGGAGCCCCCCAGCCAAAAATCCTTTTTTCATGAAAGATATCATGGTGCTGAGTTAACTTTGACTCATAGGTTCTCCTATTACTTGCTGTTCTGTTCTTTATTCATACATGTGGCCACCAGGTATCGCTATTTCAATTACTTATAATGAGACTAATTCTATAAATTAATTTTTCTGGAATTTAGAGCTAAAAACATAAAACAACTTTTCTATACTAAAATAACTGGTTCCTAACTAAATAGCTTTAAGAGTCTTTTTGTAATTGAAAATAAATCCCTCTTATTTTCAAAATAATTTAATGTAGTAATACAAATCTTTAGAACAAAAGTCCTTCAAAGCTGCCTCTCCCTTTCCCTGCTTCTTGTTATGAAAAACAATAAATGCCTTAAAATTCCAGTCAGGCAAAATTAACTTTTGTCAGGCAAGTTTAAACAATATGCAGAAAGAACGACTAAGTTGGAGATATGAGGTAAAAATTATAGCATACGCAGATAGTTACGTACAGTTCATGTAACTCTCCATCTGTATGAACCTCAATACGTATGTCTGATATGTAATCAGTAAATGATTCAACCTCTTTCCTAAGTTTTATAATGTAAAATAATGTGTAATGCCAATAAATGTTGCTTATATACTTGTACAAACTGAAAATAAACCAGCAGAAGATCACACAGCCTAACTCATGTCTGAGTGCTGATTTCTTCTGCCACCGGCTGACTCCTTTACTTCGTGCTATGTTGAGCACTGGCGTAGCACCCCCCCGGCTGACAACTCACTTTGGCAGCCCCCGATAGATCATGCCACTCTGCACCTCCAGTGAAGACCACCACGGACCTCCGCAGCCTTGACGCTTGCAAGGTCTGAAATATTTTCTATCAGACCCTTTGTGAAACCCTGTTCTGGTGCAGTCCTTTTGGCCACTGTAGTAGATGGAAAGAAATTGGGATGCTGAGTCATGCTGTGTCTCTTGAAGTTTCATGCCTATTTTGATTGAATTTCATCATATTTTCTCATTCCAGCAAAACTCATGGGTTCTATTTACCATGACTTATTTCTGGTTTAGCACTACTTGCTTGTTGAGTTTAGATTATAAGAGCAGCTAAAAAGAGAATAAAAATTGTAGATCACATTTTTCCCTGAAAATCTTAGTTTCATTCTATTGTTTTACAATATTAGATGCAAAGAAGTCTAAGGTCAGACTAATTTTTCTTTCTTACCCACTGACATCTCTCCCTCTTATTTTGCAACTGCTTTCCTGAAAAAATATTTCCTTATCTTGAAAATGTAATATTTTAATCAGAATGTTTCCATGTGAACTGTTCCTGAAAAGTCCCATCAATTTTCTCAACAACACAATATTCTTGTTAAATATGCTGATTCATTTCTTCCTTCATTGGAAGAAAATACATTGCTTTATCTCCTTTATCACATTCTTCTATCATGCACTGGATGGAGAAACTAATAATCACTATCATCCCAATGCTACATGGACTTTATTCTCAGCTAATAAAATATTTTCAGGTGCCTTAATCAGTTCTTTTTCCCATTATTTGGCATTAACAGTAATTATTTTAAGTCTTTTTTTATGTGCCATTAATTTATTTCTTCCATTATTATTCTCTTAAACTTTTATAATAGCATCATTTAATCATGATTTTGTTCCTCTAAGTCTGCAGTCTTCCTATTCACATCCTTTTGCACTTTTGTCATCTTGTATTTAGTATCTCTTTTCATAAAAGTATGCTAAGTTCTTATATAAAGAAAATGGAACATTAGTGGAGTTATTTTTTTTCTTAGGTTTTATTTTATCTTGGAATTTAATGTGTTAGAATGTGATTGTTTTGCATCTTAATTTTTTCTTTTTTGTGGTATTACAGATACAGTACAAGTTATCTCTTTTCATTTTATTCATTTCTAACTTGAGCAATTTTTATTAAGTTTTTCTAATATGGTGAAGTTAAATTCTCCTTATTTCTTTCACTTCATTATTTAAGGCTTATTTATCTCCATGACTAAGCTTTAGTTTGGGAAATATGAATTATGTGCTTTTTTGGTTTGCTGAGAGACTGAGTAGGTGTGTGTGTGTGTGTGTGTGTGTGTGTGTGTGTGTGTGTGTGTATGTTTGTAGGATGGGAGAAGGGAGGACTGAGTTAGGGTAAAAGTTGCTAAGTTAGAAGGATATGTTTTAGTATGGCAAGTGATAGTTTTATCTGCAGTTCTGATATAGTGTCTACTCCTTCTGATTGGAATATATTTTGTTCTTTTGGGGAATAGTCTTGAGCTTTGAAAATCTTGCCCCAGTTCCATTTGAATCTTAGCTTTTGGAAGTTATCACAACCCAGATATGCCCATTTCCTACTGAACCCACATTTTCAGAGTTATGTGCTCTTTTTATCCAATCATGTAAATAAAAAAAATAATTAAATGAATCTGCTTTGGTGATAATTTCATTTATTTGTCAGAATATGGAATAGAATAACCCCTAGACTTTCTTTTCTATGTGTTTCATAGAACACTCAAATGATCATATATTTTGTCTATCGGTCTGCAAAATTCTATTACTATTTTTCTAAGAGTAAATATTCTAAGTAAAGAGAATTAGTCTGTCCTTTCCATATAATTTTTTCCTCCCATTAGAAAAGCAAAATACTAACCTCTATTGATGCTTCCTTTCATGGTGAGGTATGAGGAGTGTCTCTGAGTTGATTCTTAAAGCACCTGACATCTTTACTTGAAATAAAAAGGGACTGAAACATTATTTCACCCTTTTTTATGGAATAATGACTTTGTAAATTTTCTTCAAATATTGCAATCTATTGGATTACTACATTTCTTCTTGATATTTGTATATACATTCCTATTTATGTATTTTTTTTAACTATACCACATAATGTTCTTCCTTTTGTAAGGACAGGGTTGCTTTAGGCATTTTTGTTTTTACCTCCATTTTCTTCCTCTAAAAATTTCAGTAACTATACATAAGTATATAGATGAATAGTTAGTAAATACAATCTAGAGGCTCTTCAGACATTTTTAGTACTATTTCCCCCACTTTCCACAATTGTACATTGAATACATTCTGTTTTTGAGAAGATTCTAAATAGCATTCTCAAAGCCATTACTCATCAACTTTAGATTTTAATGCTAAGGATGAAACTCATCTCAATGTCTGTTGGACTAAAAACAGCCTTCCATATCATTTTTGATCAACTAAATAAAACCAAAATATTACCACCAGAAAATTGATATTTTCAGATCAAAGAGCCATTGCTCTTTGAAGGATCAACCAATGATTACTTTTCCTATTTCTTGTCTGCACACAGAAAAAATATGATACTGCATGTAAAAAAGGCCTTCCCTAAAACGGCATGTGACATTTGAAAGTACAAATCTTCATTTTCAGTGCTTGCATAAATCTGATTATTTTCTGCTCTTCAGCAGAAAGATGTAATGCCTTCCTGGTGTGTTTTGCAGAAGACTCAATCAACATCACACATGGAATATATTTGTGAACAGACAGACAGAATTATGTCATAACTAGAGGGGAGAAAAATCAGGTAACAACCCTGCTTTTGCTACATAAATCATATTCTTATGACTAAGAGAAGTAAAAATTTAGTTTGTTATGAGACAGGTTATTGACCCTGTACTCAATCTCCCCTTCAAAAGTGGCAAGTCTGTTGATCTGTATGTGTACTGTGTGATTGGTTAAGTAGGAGTAACACTCCTTTATTGGCTCAGGGCTTTACAAAGTGATCTCATGTTTTGTGTTCCTTGGAAATTTTTATACTGAAGAAAATTAAAGTATACTATTTCAGGATGATTTGAAGGGGATTTTAAGTATATAAAGACATTAATATTTAAGTAAATTTAATGTTACATGGAATCATGTGATATACTGATAACCTATATGATAATACTCCCAAAATTGGAAAAGCCATGGGTGAAGAGGGAAAGGAGATTTCCTGTTAGAGAAAGTCAGTTTCCTAAATGATATCTTATTGCAGATCAGTTGCACATGTCTGTCAATGTCAACTCACAGACAAATACAGAATGGAGGAAAGGCTACTTTTTTATTTTAGGTCAGAGAAGGTAGATCTGATAGCCTTTTCTAACTTTTCTTTTTACCAGAACTTGAGTTCTGCTTGGATAACTGTATACTGAAAAGGGATTCATATATTTCAGAATTTACATCCTTGTAGCATAATTTTGCTCAACTAGTGATAGTAATTCAATTTCCAGGACAAAGCTTGACATCTGTATTAATATGTTATGGAATTCTGATCTAAGAGACATGAAGAAAAATCTATAGGAGGGTTCTAGATAAGATTCATTGTCCTCACTGGTAACAAGTAAAAGTAAAGGGAATAACATTTTTCTCTTTGTTTGATTCTTTTGCTAACCTTGAAATCTTGGTAGTCATTTTGGGAACTTGAATAGAGCCATCATGAGAGAATTACTTGACATACATTTAAATAGAGAATAATCATAGAAAGAAATGAGTTATTATGATGTAATTTATTGACTACAGTAACCAGTCATTCTACCTCTGACCTACTTTTCATATGCAATATTGGATGTCTATTTTTCCAAGTTATTTTTGACTCTCCTCTTACTTGCATGATAAATTGGTACTTATTCAATGTATTCAAGCACTTATTTATATAAGACAATATATTTGAGGTGAATCTGAAAGCCTTGCAAATTTGTCAATGGCACAGGCATACAAATAAGTATTTTGTTTATCTACGTTTGTAGGATGAATTTTAGGAAATATAATTCAAATTTAGAGCAAAAGAGGAACTTACATAACTTTACTTGATTTATACCTCACCATTTTGTAAATAATATACTGAACTCCAAAAATATTAATTGGCTGACTAAAGTAGCCTAGTTGCTTATATTTAGAAGAGATTTATTTAGAGCTATATTAAAAACACTTGTCTTTATTCCTAGTCCAATTTTCTTTCCATTATGCCATCCTTTTCCTAGAAGACTAGAAACTAAGTGTCTGATTTTAATTATCACATTAAAATCATTGTAATGTAGTTGACTCTTCTTTGTAAAACCTGTGGTATTTATGAATTTTCCAGATTAACTGAGAGAATGGGCTGAACTATTGGTGTTGGTGAGTCACTGTCCATGGTGCTATAATCCTGGAAAGAAGAACTTAATTACTGTTTGACCCTTGCTTTTTGATAGAATTCATATACACATAGTATCACTTAAATGTAAAATTTATGTGCTTCTGCTTTTTTTTAAATCACCTGTTTATTACATTAATCTTGAAATTTGTAATCAGAAATCTTCCTTATTATTATTATTATGGTAGTATTTAAGATAAGCATCTTCCTAAGACATTGTATTCTGTTATGTTGTTCTAATCAGTGTAGATACATACTGATAGTTTTCCCTTCATAAAGAAAATCTTCTCTTAATAATTATTCCCTTTCCAATTTCTTCTATTTCCAGCAAATTTCAAAAGCATTATCTGCATTCACTGGTTTTTATTTTTTCCTACCATTCTCTTTCTAATATACTCTGATCAGACCTCCCAAATAGTCTATCATAGAAAACCACATTGCAAAATTCAGTGGCCAAATTTCAGCACTTATTTTACCTATTAATATCACTATCTTAATCATGTATCATTAAATACTTATGTATGTTTGAAACTTTGGTCAAAAATAAGAAAGACATGGACAAAAATTCCTCCCTTCTTAAGGCAGCCCAGTAATTTATTACAGTTGACCATCCAGTCTTCCTTTCTTTCTTTGCGTTCCTGTGTAGCAGTCTCTCGTTTTGTTTTCATCTCTAACCCTCCAAACTTTCAAAGATTGTTTTGCATTTCTATATTTTCTTCATGACCACTTATTGTTGCAGCATTGCATTGTTAAATGATTAGAATCTTTTCTCATTTCTACTTGTCACTGACTTGATGACCTCATTCATTCTTGTGGCTTGAATTTACATTTATTTTCAATTTTTTAAATGTATAATGTATATGTTGTATCTGTCTTCTGGACTCCAGATTCATACTCAATTGTCATTTCACATGGATAACTAATAATCCTCACATATTAGCATGTCATCATGTTAAGAAGATGAATTTAACATGATTTTCTCTTCCAAGCCTTTTTGTACCTCAGTTAATGACAACTCTATCCCCAATGACCACCTTTCTCTAAGTCACTATCATCTCTTACCTGATGTATTGCTATAAAAGTTTAACTGTAATTCCTGGTATTATTTTTGCCCTTAACCAACCATTTCCAATAAGACAGCCAGTGTAATTCCTGTAAATTTTAAATCAGACAATGTCTCTCCTCTCCTCTAAGTCCATCAGGGGCTTACCAACTCATTCTCAGAGTAAACAGTGATATCCATACAAAGGCCCAAGAGGCACTACATGGTCTGGGTCTTGGTAGACCTTTCATCTCCTGCTACAAGGCCTCCTCCTTCATTTGTTACAGAAACAAGTGCTTCTTAGATGGTCTTGAAACAGACCTGCAAGTTCTCACTTGCAATCTAGCTCTAATTGTTCCTTCTTTCTTCAAACACTTTTTCTCCTGGATATCCACAGTACTTCACTTACTACCAGTATAGGTTAAAAAGTTATTGTTCCAAAGGATGTCAAAAAACAGACAAATGCAATTTGTTAAAATGTTGAAAACATGATAATAAGTTTGACTTATAATAAAATGACCAATGAACTATATTCAAAGACTACAAAATGGTTTTGATATTTTTGATATTACATGTACCACAGCTTTTTTAACCCTAATACCACAGAATAGCTCTCCTTTCAATTATTTATTTAACTCAAGAATTGTGCTAAGAACTTTGGTATAAGTTTTTATTTATGCAACTTAATATTAGGACTATTACATCTCCTCATTTGAAATGATGAAAATAGACCAGGTAACCTAAGGTTACCTGGTTTGTGAGTGATAAAAAATAAAGAGTGCATTTTTAAATTAATAATTCATTCACACATCTAAAAAACCATCATAATCTTAAGAATATTTACAAGTTTGTGTTCTTCAACAAACTTTATACTCTTTTAAAAGTGTTTTATAGGTCTTCAAAGACAGGTTAGTTTATTTTGTTTCTATAGTATTGTAATTTTTCTCCTTTCTTATTTTCAACATAAAAGGATCTTTATCCAGTCATATGAAAAATGCAATAAGTTATGGATTTCCATGTTAAAGTAGAATTTTACATCACCCAGATCTATAAATATCTAGAGAGTTTTAGTTAGCATTCTTGAGTCTCCAGACATTTTTATTTTTATCCTGATACTGAACTTTAAATCAATTTCAGCTATTGCTCTGTTTTTTAAATTCAGATTTGAGCCAAACAAGTATAGAAAATAGAGTTCGAGAATCTTTAATAACTTCAAATGAAAAGCTAGATAAATCATGAAAATTCTGTCTGGCTATGACCCTAGTGAGTCCATGAAAGATACATGGAAATATAGGAACATTTGAATATTTCTGTATATCATGAACAAAGTGACAGCTGCTCAGTAAATTTAGAAATTTTAATGTCTTCAATCAATGGAATTCATGGAAATATGAGAAGTTTATACTGTGATAATTCAACTTGTCTTCTCTAATGATTTGTACAAGTCTTGTACTAAATCTTTTTGTCTACTTATATAGTTATTTGAAATGCTGAATTAAATAATCCTGAAATGAACATTTAGGAAAATGAAAGAAAAAGAAATAAAAATTAAGAAGAAATAATTAAAGGAAATTTAAAATCTTCAAGAACATAGTTTCATGATCCTGGGGTAAGCAGGAAATAAGTGGGGTGGTTAAAAGGATTTTTGTAGAAAAGAATTACCATGGAGCATGAATAGGTGAAAACAAGTGTTTTCCTAAACTCCCTTGTAATTGTCTCTGGGTAACAGTAGTTTTCCACATCTCTGCCTAATCTGATTCATCATCTTTTGAGAAAGCAATTATGTGTTAAATAAATGGTTTACATCTGTCTGTGAAACTAATGGCTTCCATAGAATTGTCCTGCCACAATTTATTTTTACATTTCATTCTGTCTTCCCTTTTTTCTGCTGCCTCTTAACCTTCCTACCTCAATTTGTAAGAGTGGTCGATGGCTAAATGTCTAGCCCTGAAGAGATAATCCTGAAATGAAATAAAACGTAGGACACACAAGGCCATCAAGTAAGTCTAACTCTTTAATATTAGAGTTGCCTCAGTCTAAATGTAATGAAGATAGAGACTTGTCTAAAACAATTCAAAAAAAGGAAAAACGAGCCAGCATTAAAGTGGTCAAAAAAGTAAAATGGTTTCAGTTTTCTGGTGGATACTGGATTACTGCACAAGAAGTATTTTATAAGACAAAGTTTCTCAATTTTCACCAATGGTAAAATAAACTTCTTTTTTATCCAAGAGAACATGTGCTTCAACTTGATGATCAATTATTTATTCTAACATCTGCTAACATTGGTAGAATTCCCAGAATCTTCCAGCATTACTACAACATTGTGTATGAACATGGGATTATTAGTGAATGGAAACTCACATTTTAGTCAATGATTTAATTTCACTCAGATCTAGGTATAACTTTTTTTTTTTTTGGGGGGGGGGGTACCGGGGATTGAAATCAGGGGCACTCGACCACTGGGCCACATCCCCAGCCCTTTTTGTATTTTATTAGAGACAGGGTCTCACTGAGTTGCTAAGTGCCTCGCCATTGCTGAGGCTGGCTTTGAACTCTCGATCCTCCTGCCTCAGCCTCCCAAGTGCTGGGATTACAGGCGTGCGCCACTGCGCCTGGCTAGATCTAGGTATAACTTTTTACTTTCTTCTTATTCTTTTTTATTTTCTTTTCACTTATTAATTGATTGAATGATTGCATAAATATGAGAGAAAGCAGCTATCTCTTAAATACAGTTGTGGTTTGGATCTGAGGTATCCTCCAAAAGCTCATGTGTGAGACAATGCAAAAACATTTAGAAGAGAAATGACTGGGTTCTGAGAGTCTTAACCCCATCAGTGAATTAACTACCTGTTGTGATTAATTGAGTGGTAATTAAAGGCATGTCAGGTGGGGCTGGAGGAAGTGCAGCACTGGGGGCATGGCTTTGGGGTATATATTTGTATTTGGCAAGTGGTGATATCTCTCTGCTTCCCTCCATCATGCTCTTCTGCCATGATGTCCTGCCTCACCTCAAGCCCTGAGGAATGAAGCCGGCTGTCCATGGACTAAGACCTCTGAAACTGTGATCCCCCAAATAAACTTCCTCTTCTACAGTTGTTCTGGTCAGATCTTTTAGTCACAGCAGTGAAAAAGATGATTAAAACAACCCATTAAGCACAGGAGTATTCATATGTCACTATTGTAAAGAAATGTAATATAATTACATGGGAAAGATCTGAAATCCAAAGCAAATTTCCTTTTTGGAGATTGTAGTTACTATAAATTAGTATATTATAGAGAGCTATATTTGAAATATTTATAGTTTATAAAGCACATCTACTTTTGTAAAGTGCTAAAAAGAAAAAAAATGGAATGGCTAGTTACCTGAATTCAAATTTTATATTAGATTTTGCTGTCCAAGGAAAGAAATTATGGGTAGGGTAGATTCCATTTTAAATTTTTATTTAAAGTTAAAACTTTTGTACATATATTCAATACCTTACTTAATTACCCCCCACACCCATCTCTTGCCTGCTTTCCACAATATATTCTGTAATAAACAAGATTCTTTAAATTGGAATACCTAATAGAGTTTCAGAAATTTACCTTTAGCATCTTTTTTTTCCTCCTTCTTTGGCTTCATCCCTATTTCCTGTTCACGCCAATCGTCCTGGATTTCTATATTCTCACATTTTAAATCCACACGCAACTGCCTACCATACAATTCTCATTTTTCAAAACCCACTTTATATAGTCTAAGATGTTGTAAATTATTAATTGAGATCCTGGGAGCAGAGGCGATTATTCATGAGAACTTTGTTTCTGTTCCACCATGTTCTGTCCTGGGGAATCTCATCCTCTCACATGACTTCTTTGGTTTGTGCTCCTCAGATGGAGACACTTCCTCCTAGATGTGGCTCTAATGATTGTTAGTGATTTTCAGCAGCACCTGACACTGCCTCTCCTTTGGAACATTGACTTCTCTTATTTATGACACTGAATTTTCCTGGTTTTCTTCTTTATTCTTTGACTTCCTTTTCAGTTTCCTTTTTGCTAATTTCTCTTCTGGATTTTATGTTCTAATCTAAATATGGAATATGTTTGGCTTTGATTTGGATCTGTCTTCTATATACATAATAAAGTACCTCTAGTACATGGATATATCTTCTGTCTTCTCTCTATATAATACACCTCTATATACATAATATATCTTCTCTATATACATGAAAATGCATCATTTATTAAAATACTGTTGAAAATAGGAATATTTAACTATATCCAAAGAGATTTATGACATATTCTTTAAAAAATATTTGAAAAACAGCTTGTGATCAATTATTTTGTTATAATGTGAAGATTGATGCTATAATATTAACATTGTTTTCATTGGAAAGATAAGTATTTTTCTTACATACATTATCATTATCCTAAATGCATGATTGAAGATCTGAATGGTACATATATACTTTGTATACAAGCAGTTGTATGTAAAAAGATGCTATACTTGTGCATTAAAAAAATTATTTCATTTACTATATATGTATACAGTAAATGTACATCATTTATATATATATATAATTCACATATATTTACATATATCAAAAGAATAACATTTTGATTTAAAAAGTCAATGAATAACATAATTCTTAAATTTACTCCACTGATGTTTATTTACCTCATTTTTAGATACAGACTGTATTAGACTCAGTGGATAGAATTGTGGCATTTATGATGGAATGAAAATGGATTAAATTTTTTACCATATGCATCATGTTTTAATCATATTTGGTGGCTCAAATGACCAAAATTATCAGTTTGGAAATATTCTTCATTCTCACTAAGTATATTTATACATAACTCTTTTATACTACCTTGGATTTTTTCCCCAAAGAGTTGTAATTAGAACCATAAATTAGAATCAAATAATTTGTTGCTTAGAATTATGTGTCAGTTTTCTTTTGACACTCTAATGCTGCCCAACAAAACAACTGTATACTCAGTGGCTTAAAAAATTAGTACTTATTAGCACACAAGCCCACATCTTAGTACTTTAAGGAGGATTTGATCATTTTGTCTGGGGTCACTTATGGGGGTGGCAATTAACATCTGTAGGCTGATGAAAACTGGCTGCAAAAAAGACTGAGCCCACTAGCAATGCCCCAGGATCTTCAGTTTTCTATGTTACTCCCATTTCTGTTTGTTTAGTGGGGCATATGCTCATAGTAATGACAGAGATACGAGGGTACAAATAAAATTTATTAAATACTTTTTAAACCTCTGCTTTTGAAACACTTGCTGATATTTCACTGACAAAAGCAAGTCAAAGGGTCAGATCTATTCAAAGAGCATGGTCAGAGGGACAGGAGTAGAATAAGGGTCCCATAGTAAAATCTATCTACCACATGTGTATGAATGTATAAGGAATCACAATCATTTGTGAAACATCACATAGCTTTGCTCCTCAAACATTCTCATTCAAGGAGTCTAGGTATTCAAAAACCCATACAGATTAACCAAGTTTATAATCTGATTGACAACAATGTGGCATGACAATTTGATGAGTCTAAGAGAAGTATGCTTGTGTTCCAAACAGTTTACTAGGTTCAGACTAGCCCAAAAATCTTAGGTACAAGGGAAACTTTCTTCCCCAGGTCTTATTACTTAATCCCTTGCTCTTGCTTTTTGTAAAATATAAAAATCAAGCACAGCAATAGGTCTAATTTTAATAAAACACTCTTCCTGGATTCTTTGTTTCATGTTTTTGCTTGATCTTACTAAATTCTTCATTTTTAAATTGGTTTTCCTCTTGATTCTTTTTTCTCAATAAATCTATCATCATTCTGTGACTTATGCTGATTCAATGGACAATTTTAATAATGACATAGTAATAAATTCTAACTAAATCCCTTTTTTCTTCAATCTTTTAATGTCCTAATAATTAATAATAAGAGAGCATTATTCAGTTCCTTTATAGAACATGCTGTTTTACTATAAATATCTTAATATACCACATATCAGTTTAAAAGACAGAGAAATAAGAAAATTATATATTAAATTGACTCATGACTAGACACAAATACATACCAGGGCTCTACTAAATATTAAACTATCAGACAAAAATATAGACCATCTCTTTATTTTTTTTCCCCATATCTTAATTTTTTCTTCATTGGCTGGCTTTTAAAGTATTATTTCATCAGGAAAAAACTCTCATGAAAAGAATAAGGTTATTTTTGGTGATCAAGAATACTCTTTGGTATAAAATCACAACAAAATACTTTATTTGAAGAGCGATTTAACTGTGTGATCTGCCTATTCAAACTTTGAGGCCTGGTTTCAGAAAGCTGGGCCAGAGAAACTCTACGAAATGCTTGAGGCATGTTCCCTGGCTGCGTCTTGCATCACCTTTTCTGACTCTGTAGCCAAGACTCATAGCTTCAAGAGTTGGATGTTGATTGCCAATGTGTTACTAATAAAAAGTTAAGCCCTCAGATTTCTAAACCAGACATATTTGCAAAAAACATTGAATTTTCTTATTTTTCTTCCTGTATCGGCTATTCATCTCACACTCCTGAAAAGCAATGCATGACTTCATTCATTATGATCTATGTTTCAGTCTGAACAATTCAGGAATATTCATCAAGATTTGCCATTAATCAGTTAAAGATGTTCATAAACAAAGCCAATGAATAATTCATATAAAATTGACTGCATGTGCTCTAATGATGAATAATCATGAACTGATCTGGAATTTGTTAATGACTTATGAATATTTATCTCTAGATGGTACTCCTGTGCAA
Organism: Tamias sibiricus; assembly: GCA_025594165.1. Classification (NCBI taxonomy): domain Eukaryota; kingdom Metazoa; phylum Chordata; class Mammalia; order Rodentia; family Sciuridae; genus Tamias; species Tamias sibiricus. The sequence continues at coordinate 74,873,552 of CM046664.1, forward strand.
TTCACAATTCCATGAAAACTGCTTCCTTTTACATTTCATCCTGTACTTTTGCTGAAGATGCCTTTGGGACCATTAAGTATCTTTCCTAGAGGTTTTAATACAATCAAAATTGTGGATATGATGTTATTTGCAGACCTTACCAAACACACTAAAACCTCTTATTTATTTCCATCTCAAACTGGCAGATTTTTCTTAGGTAATATTGTCTTTCACCATATGATTTGATATATGCTATGAAAGATTGCTATGTGAAGCCCACTTAACTACTCAGATGTGAGAATGTGGGGAAGAAAAACTAAACTGAGAACTGAATGCAGGAAATAACATTTTCCTTAAGCAGCCACTAATCTTATGCCAGGTGCAGAATGTGCTGCTTTTCAATGAATGTCTTAGTGTGCCCTCTGGCCACTTGCAAATTGGAAATTTCACAACTTTAGGCTGAGTATTTGTATGAGATGAGTCACTTCAAGCCTAGGACTGTCATCAGCTGGCCCTTCTCAGAATGAGGAGAATTAACCAGCAACATTTTTGAAACTCTTCAAGTCTTCCAAGTGCTTGGCAATCATTTACCAGTTAATCCCTCTTTGAGGGAGGTCAGAACTCTGCTTGAATTTTCACATGAAGTATTTCACACAGATGTGAAATAATCTCTAAAAGGCCATAGTGCAGCAAATCTGGAGTAATAAATATAAGAAACAGATCCAGGAAAAACTGGGGAGCAAGAAATTTGTATTTTTGGTTGCCCACCTGGATGCTGAGTGCTTCCATAACAAAATCATAGTAATTGTCTACTATATGTGAGGAACTATTCTAAACACTCCTGTACAGGAGCCACATTAGTGTTGATTACCATCCTATGAAGAGGTTACCACATCATCTCTATCGCTCAGATGAGGAAACTGAAGCACACAGTGGTGAAATCGATAGCCTGGTACTCAGCCAGTAAATGGCAGAGCTGGCATTTGAATCAATGCACCGGGAATCCAGAATGGGTTTGTACCACCTTGGTCTTCCCACCTGAGCTTATCCACTCAGTCATTACTGTTACATATTTCTGCCAAGGTTTTCCATCAAAACTTGTTTTATATTCAGTTACTTACTGTCTCTTCTCTGGTGGGCACATAAACAATTATCCCTATAATGAACCTATGTTTGTCACTAAAGTGTTTTAAAGGAGAAAACCTTAAGAAATCTTTTCTAAATATCATTTGAATAAATATCCACTGGGTTCCTTTGACAGGATTGCCTCTGCAGGAAAATGTGGTGAAATGTTGTATCATTGTCTTCTCTAGATCTGAAAAATTATTAGGTCCCTCAAAGAAGAAGGAAACTGATGCAGCTAAGACAGGGTGGGGTTCCTGACCAGCCAGTGTGCATAGCAGACAGCATCTTCATCCAGACTTTTTATCCTCTCTGCCAGGATATGTTCATAAGTGCTAATGCTTTTGGGGGTGTTTTCAGCAAGTAACTTTGAGACTGTAAATTCCATTGGTGTCACACATTGGGTGGTTAAATTCCTCAGTTTATAAGGAAAGTTAATGGCTGCTATGAGATCAGTTTCTATTCGTAATAACTGGTCCATTTGAGGGGGAGAAAGGGAGCTTTAGGAACTATTTCACTGAGAGTTCAGGACTATTTTTATACCCTTTTTAGTGTTCCTCTCTAGATCAAGCTTTTAGGTGTATGTATTTATTTTTTAAGTACTTTTTCATGGACGCCTTCCCATTGTGTCAGAAGGATATTAGTATTTACATAACAAGTATTCATAAAATTAAAATACAATAAGAATTATATCTTGTAGCTTCCTCAAAGGGGGTGCAAATAGACAGGTAAATATTACACAACAAAGAAAGACATTTTTTATATTTAAAGGCTGAAGTGGCAGAACTAAGTCTTGGAAGCAGTTGGTAATATTATTTATTGATTTTTGTGATATTGGGATGAAACCATAGATTCGTGCATGCTAGGCAAGTGCTCTACCACTGAGTTACATACACAGCCCATCTTAAAATTTAATTTGGAGACAGGGCCTTATTTAATTTTCCAGACTGGTCTCAAACTTGTGATCCTCCTGCCTCACCCTTCTGAATAGTGAGGATTACAGGCATACACCAGAGCATTTGGTAAAGCCTTTTTTTTTGGGGGGGGGGGGCGGGGTGGACGAGTACTAGGGATTGAATTTACAGCACTCGACCACTTAGCCATATTCCCAGCCCTATTTTGTATGTTATTTAGAGACAGGGTCTCACTGAGTTGCATAGCCCTTTGCTGTTGCTGAAGCTGACTTTGAACTAATAATCCTCCTGCCTCAGCCTCCTGAGCCACTGGGATTTCAGGTGTGTATCACTGCTCCCAGTATGGCAGAAACATTTTTTAAATTGAAAATATTTAGATATTCATAGCACCTCTTCTGGGTGTGTGTGTGTGTGTGTGTGTGTGTGTGTGTGTTTAACATTTTTTTCTCTATGGAAGGATCAGTTGGTATTATAAATGTCTATAAAATTTTATGAAAATTAATTTATTCCTCTTTATGAAGTGCTAGTATGTATTTATCTCAGAATAAAATAGTATGATTCAGCAACATAAAAACTATCTTTCATCATTAGAATTAATAGCAATTTTAAATGGACAAATCTTGCTCAGGATTTTTCAAAACTTTTACCTCCTCTATCTTGCTAACAGTTTATATAAATATTATACGTTATTAGTATAGATTATTTATTTGTAAATTTATTATTTTTATGAGGAGACCCTTTACTCATCTTATACTTCATATTACTTTTTAAAATTGCAATTGCCATTTTAAATATATTTAAAATGAGCACCTCCCAGGTATTAGTTCATTCATCCTTTTATACCTCTCATAGGTAGTTGTTTTCATTATTCTTGTATTAAAAAATGGAGACAGAAAGAGGTTAATTTATAGTAACACAGTCAGCAAGAGGCCAATGTGGGGCTAACCATGGACCTTTTGAATGTAGAGTGTGAATTCTCAAGCAATACTCTTACTTTATTTTTAAATCTCTAATAATACTAGAAAGCTGATAATAAAAATGTACTTTTTTGCCATCTTCATTTATTACTTCCCTTAAAATCTTAATGTTCATATTTTTCAAAAAAAAGTTTACCTCCAAATTTCTAACTACATAGTCTATTTTTTTCTCTATTTTTTGATGTTGGACATAACTTACTGATTTACATTACAGAAAAGAAGACTATAGCTCACAGAGTTCTCTTCCTCTTTGAGACGCCACAATTTCTACATCCATCCTCTCAAAACACTAACATTTCACTCAAATTTCAGTGTTGGCATTTTTATGGTATTGCAAACATTACTTTCTGTTGAACCACTAACAGAACTGTCACAATTCCATTTTGCCCTGAGGACACTTTTATGGTATTTCTTATATGTGTTTTTCCTTCCTGGAGTTATCTTAATCTTCAGTCATTTTTTTTCTTCATATACCTATCATTAGTTCATCATACAAACTCTTTCATACAACTGTAAAATTATTCTTCATCTGCTCAAATATTTTATACATACCAATGAATTCCATTCTTCCCCACTGATGCATCCCTCAAGACCTCTCATTCTGCCCACACCTGACCAATTTGTTCAGAAAGTATACTGCACATGTGGCTTTAGAAAATTACCATTTTTTTCATTTTTTCATCATCCTGGAAATTTCCTTCCCCTCCCCCCTCTGCTTGATGCTTTTATCTTAATCTCCATTATTCCTTTTGGTGTTTGCTCCCCAATTTTTGTGATGTACATTTCATGAGATCAGGAGTTAAACATTCAAGGAAGTTATATCTAAGCATGACTTTATTTACATTCAATATATAGAACTGTGGGCTGGATTTTGTTTTAATCAGCCTTTAGCTTTAGACTTTCTAGGCAAAATAATTCAGATACATTATTTGCACAAAGAAAACAATTTTAGATTCCCCTTTTCATTGGTATAACACTGTATACTCTTCTTTGTTTTGGTCAGATGTATCAGATGAAGGACTAAGTGATAATATAGAGAGAATCTTCGACTTTAAATATGAGTGCATCTAATATCATAGTAGCTTTAGTTTAAGGGAATTTCATTTTTAATTTCTAAGTCATTTTAACTTTAATTAAGAGCAATTTAGTTGAATTCCATAGAGACATCTATTAAGATAATTGTGAACTTTCCCCCCTAGGGACTTAGGATCTAATGTAGAGATTTTATAATAAAAATCATTCTTTAACTGTTAGCATATCAGCTTTTTATCACTATAATGATATACCTGACAGGTCATTTATGAAGAAAAAGAGGTTTATTTAGTTCAGTTTTGGATACTGAATATCCAGTAGCATAGCTGGCTCTGGCATCCCTGGAGAGAGCCTGTGGCCAATGGTAGATGGTTGAGAGTGCATGGAAGGTCACATGGATCAGAGAGAGCTGTATGGTTCAAACTCAGGCCTTTACAACAACTTCCTTGGGAGAATCACCAGTTCTCCAGGAAAACTACCTTTGGAGGGCATCTCCCAATAGTGCCATCCTGAAGACAAAGACTTCAATCACAATGACCTTTGGGGGACACCCAAATTATACCAAAGCCATAGTTGATAGGATACATTTTTTAATTGTTTATATTAGTGCATTACAATTATATATAATAGTGGGATTCATTTTGACAAAATCATAAACACACATAGCAGTTTAGTCTTTTTCAATCCCCAGTTCTCCCTTTCCTTCTCCTCCTCCTCCCTTTCCCTAATCCTCTACTGGTCTTCCTTCTATTTATTTTTAAATTGGCACATTAGAGTTATATATAAAAGTGGAATTCATTGTGATATATTTATACATGCATATAGCATAACTTGATCAATCTCATTATACAGATGCTCCCCTTACACACCACATCCCCCTTCCCTTCTATCACCTTCCTCTACTCTACTGTAGATGGGATAATTCTATGTTTATCATGATATTACTTTTCAGTTACCTAGGCCTTTATTTACGATTTTAACATCTGTATTTATCTTTTTGTTTCTTTGTAGTCTTATTTATTCATTGTATATATTTTGCTAGTTTGTGTAATTGACTGAATCTCTGCTCTGTGCATATGTGCCTATATGAAAAAAAATCACTCTACTAAATCTAGGTGACCAATAATGGATATGTCTTGCCAAATTAATCATTTTCTTTTTGTTTTTATCACTTCCTTCCATGGGTCATTTGAATTTGTAGCTTCCAAAGAGTGAGTTAGTTTATAATACAAAAGTAGATTAAAAAAAAAAAGTAAGGAGTTGAGACCTATAAAAAACTACTAGATTAGATATCAATGGGCATATGTCATTGATGGGATAAAATAAATTGGCCACCAGAGAGCTCAGCGTTTTGCCAAGTGATATCCCAGTGAGGTTTAGTATCCTTTTGTGAGGTTTGATTGTTCAGCTGTTTCAATTCATGTGTTTAACTTCTTTATCTATCCACATATCAATTTTTCATCACCTGAATTAAATTTTAGATATCATGATAAACTAAAGGAAACTTTAAAATATTATAAAACATGGAATAATCCATTATTCACATGCTCAAAAGAACTTACTGGTAAGTTATTACTCCAGAGCTTTACTTTGGTTGTAGTTTTTTGGATTTTTATAACACTTTCTTAAGTTATCACTTTATTCACATTTTCTTCTTAAATCAATTCCCCCAAGTGTGTGTGTGTGTGTGTGTGTGTGTGTGTGTGTGTGTGTGTGTGTGTTTAATAAAATCATTAACTAATCATGATTTCAAATTAATTGGTTGTATTTGGGAATAGTTTCCCTTATAACATTTGTGTTCTCTTTTTTTAATATTTATTTATTTGCTTAAGTTGTACACAATGTGTGTGTGTGTGTGTGTGTGTGTGTGTGTTTTTTAATTTTTACATGGTGCTGAGGATCGAATCCAAGCCGCGCACATGCTAGGCGAGTGCTCTACCACTGAGCCACACCCCAGCCCCCATTTGTGGTCTCTTTTATATATTTTGGAAGTATTTAACCACGTAAATTCTTCAGAACTGAAGAAATACTACATGAAATGCAAACTGAGAATGAGAATGTTTTTTTATTTTCTCTGAAAGATAAAATACTCATTCACCTAGAAAATATGGCAGAATTTCTTTGAGGATCATTTGCTAAGCTTACTTTAAGTCTGAAGGTAGTTTCTGACTTATTTATTTGCAAATGTAAATAGCACTTTTGACATAAAAATAGACAAATATTATTTAATTGGCATAAATACAAAGAAAAATTTAGCGTAAATGTACTATGAGAATTATTAGAGAATCCCAGTGCTCCTCAAGGAACAGCAGACATGGTTAACACAGATGTATTTGTCGAAATGAGAAAGCCTTGATTTTTGCTGTTTATTCTCACATATATTTATGAGTTTGAATTTTCAGCCCATGCAGATATAAAAAGAAAGATAAAATTTATTAAATGGAAACAATTCCATGTTTATTGTTAGTTCTCAAACTCTGCCACATTTCCAAATGCCTATTTAAATCCAATTTTAACATCATTTTGAAAATCACTCTTGAATAATTAAAATTTACTTTTGTTTTATTGTACAACTAGTATTAGTTACACTTTTGTCTTGAATTGATAACCCACTATTTGTTTTTAAAAAGTGTTTAAGGAATATTCCTTATAATACTGTTTCTATATTATACACAAATCATAACTGAATTTCAAAGGGATAAAATAAGTTTAATTAAATTTTTTTCATCTTTGAGAATTTATATAGCATTTTTCCCCCAAAGGAAAATAATTATAAAATAATTATTCAAGATACTGAATGATGTAGTTTCAGAATCACTGATTTAATACAAGATTTTAATAATTTCTTGATTGCTTAAAATAATTTAACTTATTTCATTTCTTAATCTATACTAGCTAACAGTTAGCTTTATTTGGTAAATAAAAGTACCCCTCACTATGACTGTGTTGTTTTTAAATTAAAATAAATGTCTGAGATTTTCCTTTTACCATTTAGCAAGATTTTATCATCTAGTTCTAAATCTAATCTAAACACTAATATTAAAGGGATGTTTTATTAAGACTTTTTTGTAATCAGGACTGGATGGTGATTTTAATTTTAAAATTTGGAAATTTATCAATATCATGATTTTTCTCTCCATTGAACTATGTAAACATATTCACATATTTTGCAATAGATGTTCATGAATTTCTCAAATAATGAAGCACAAAAATCATCATGAAGTGAGCATACAAAAAAATTGTTCACTATAGATTTGTAATGTCAGCAAAAATTAGTTTTCATTCTTTTATCCTCCTCACAGTACAATGCAATCCAAACACTAAATAGAATAAGAGAAAGCAGGAGAAGGCATCAATACTAAAATTTTAAAAATGAGAAATAAATATTGAAACATCAGTAAGTTTTATAAGACTAACTTTCCATGTTAATAGATTTGAAAACCAAGATGAAATTGACAATCTCCTAGGGAAAGCAGATGACCAAAATTAACCCCAACAGAGTTTAGCACTTACAATAGACCAATATAGGAAATATTAATGGACTGCCCCAAAAGTACCAGACTCAAATGTGTTAGGGAGTAATTCTACCAAAAGTTTTAAAAATGAATATTCTCAATGCTTTAAAATTCATCTGAAACCAATGAAAATAAGGGGAGCTTTCAAATCCCTTTAAGAAAACAATTATAAAACCAATACCTTAGGCCTCTTCTTCTGTCTTTGCCACTGTTTTCCATTTTCTGCCTTTTGTGCCATAAATCTGTGCATGAAGAGAGAATGACATGGCATTGTGAGAAATCACATGTTGCTACTTGGAAAATTCTTTCTGCTTTGCCGGAATTTTATTTTTTTTATTTATTTATTTTAATTTAATTATTTACTTATTCATAATGCACAAGTATAGCATCTTTTTACATACAACTGCTTGTATATGAAGTATATAAATACCATTCAGATCTTCAATCATGCATTTAGGATAATGATATCCATCTCATTCAACCATCAATTTTTTTTCCCTTCCTCCTCCCTCCCCCCTTGCTCCCTCCCTTCCCCCTCCCTTTTCTTTGGCCATTCTAGTGTTCCTCTAATCCTATGTACCCCCATCCAACAACACTGTGAACTAGCCTCCTTATATCAGAGAAAACATTTGGTATTTGGATTTTTGAAATTGACTAATTTCACTTAGCATTAAATTCTCCAACTTCACCCATTTTACCTGCAAATGCCATTATTTTATTCTCTCTTATTGCTGAGTAAAATTCCATTTTGTATATATACCAGGGGGGGGAGAGGTTATTTTATTTTTTTTATTTATTTATTTTAATTTAATTATTTACTTTTCTTTATCTTCATCCATCTCATCAACTGAGGGTCCAACACTAGCCTCTACTTAGGTTGGTTTCACATTTTCATCCACTCATCTACTGAGGGTCATCTAGGTTGGTTTCACAACCTAGCTATTGTGAATTGTGCTGCTATAAACATTGAAGTGGCTGTGTCACTGTAATATGCTGTTTTGAAGTCCTTTGGGAATAGACCCAGGAGTGGGATGGCTGGGTCATAGGGTGGTTACATTCCCATTTTCCCAAGAAATCTCCATACTGCTTTCCATAGTGGTTGCACCATTTTGCAGTCCCACCAGCAATGTATGAGTGTGCCTTTTCCCCCACATCCTCTCCAACATTTATTGTTGTTTGTGTTCTTGATAGCTGCCATTCTGACTGGAGTGAAATGAAATCTTAGAGTAGTTTTTATTTGCATTTCTCTAATAGCCAGAGATGCTGAGCATTTTTTCATGTATTTGTTGATTAAATGTGTATCTTCTTCTGAGAAGTGTCTTTTCAATTCCTTAGCCCATTTATTGATTGGGTTATTTGCTTTTTTGGTGTTAAGTTTTTTGAGTTCTTTATATATACTAGAAATTAGTGCTCTATCTGATGTGCATGTATTAAATATTTGTTCCCAATTAGTTGGCTCTCTATTCACCTCACTGATTGTTTCTTTTGCTGAGAAGAAGCTTTTTAGTTTAAATCTATCCCATTCATTAATTCTTGGTAATAGTTCTTGCGCTACAGGATTCTTATTAAGGAACTTGGGACCTAATCCGACATGTTGGAAATTGGAGCTTACTTTTTCTTCTATTAGGCGTATTGTCTCTGGTCTAATTTCTAGGTCCTTGATCCACTTTGAATTGAGTTTTGTGCATGGTGAGAGATAAGGGTTTAATTTCATTTTGTTGCATATGGATTTCCAGTTTTCCCAGCAACATTTGTTGAAGAGGCTATCCTTTTTCCACTATATATTTTTGGCGCCTTTGTCTAATATAAGATAGCTGAAATTATATGTATTAGTCTCTGTGTCCTCAATTCTGTACCATTGGTCCACCAATCTGTTTTGGTGCCAATGCCATGCTGTTTTTGTTACTATTGCTCTATAGTATAATTTAAAGTCCAGTATGGTGATGCCCCCTGCTTCACTTTTCTTGCTCAGGATTGCTTTGGCTATTCTGGGTCTCTTATTTATCCAGATAAATTTCATGACTGCCTTTTCTATTTCTTTGAAAAATGACATTGGAATTTTGATTGGAATTGCATTAAATCTGTATAATGCCTTTGGTAGTATGGACATTTTGACAATATTGACTCTACCTATCCAAGAGCAAGGTAGGTCTTTCCATCTTCTGAGTTCTTCTATGATTTCTTTCTTTAGTGTTCTATAATTTTCCTTATAGAGGTCTTTCACCTCTTTTGTTAAGTTGATTCCCAGGTTTTTTTTTTTTTTTTTTTTTTTGATGCTATTGTAAATGGGGTAGTTTTCATCATTTCCCTTTCAGAGGGTTTGTCACTGATGTACAAAAATGCCTTTGACTTATGAGTATTGACTTTGTATCTTGCTACTTTGCCAAATTCATTTACTAGTTGTAAAAGTATTCTGGTAGAGTTTTTTGAGTCTTCTAGGTATATTATCATGCCATCAGCAAATAGTGCTAATTTGAGCTCTTCTTTTCCTATCTGGATCCCTTTAATTTCTTTCATCTGTCTAATTGCTCTGGCCAGAGTTTCCAGTACTATGTTAAATAGCAGTGGTGAAAGGGGGCATCCCTGTCTTGTTCCAGTTTTTAGAGGGAATGCTTTCAATTTTTCTCCATTTAAGATAATGTTAACTCTGGGCCTTGCATAAATAGCTTTCATAATGTTGAGATATGTTCCTGATATTCCTAGTGTTTCCAGTGTTTTGAACATAAAGGGGTGCTGTATTTTGTCAAATGCTTTTTCTGCGTCTATTGAGATAATCATATGATTTTTATCTTTAAGTCTATTGATGTGATGTATTATGTTTATTGATTTCCGAATGTTGAACCAGCCTTGCATTCCTGGAATGAACCCCACTTGATCATGGTGCACTATCCTTTTGATATGTTTTTGTATCTGATTTGCCAGAATTTTGTTGAGGATTTTTGCATCTATGTTCATTAAAGATATTGGCCTGAAGTTTTCTTTTTTGGATGTGTCTTCGCCTGGCTTTGGAATTAATGTAATATTGGCCTCATAGAAAGAGTCTGGAAGAGCTCCTTCTTTTTCTATTTCTTGAAATAGTTTGAAGAGCATTGGTATTAGTTTTTCTTTGAAAGACTTGTAGAACTCGGCTGTAAACCCATCAGGTCCTGGAATTTTCCATGTTGGTAGCTTTTTGATGACATCTTCTATTTCTTCCCTTGTAATCGATCTGTTTAAATTGTGTAGAGCCTCCAGATCCAGTTTAGGCAAATTATATGACTCTAGAAATCTGTCAATGCATTCAGTATTTTCTATTTTATTAGAGTACAAGTTTTCAAAGTAATTTCTAATTATCTTCTTTTATATCTGAGGTGTTTGTTGTGATATTTCCTTTTTCATCACGATGTTAGCAATTTGAGTTTTTTCTCTTCTTCTTTTTGTTAGCATCGCTAAGGGTCTGTCAATTTTGTTTATTTTTTCAAAGAACCAACTTTTAGTCTTGTCAATTCTTTGAATGGTTTCCTTAGTCTCAATTTCATTAATTTCTGCTCTTATTATAATTATTTCCTGTCTTCTGCTGCTCTTGGTGTTGATCTGTTCTTCTTTTTCTAGTGCTTTGAGGTGTGATGTTAAGTCATTTATTTTTTTTTTTTTTTTTTTCCTCTTAAGGAATGAACTCAGTGCAATGAATTTTTCTCTTACTACTGCCTTCATAGTGTCCCAGAGATTTCTATATGATGTATCTGTGTTCTCATTTACCACTAGGAATTTTTTAATCTCCTCTTTGATGTCTTCTTCAACCCCTTATTCATTCAGTAGCATGTTCTTTAGCTTCCAGTTGATGGAGTAGTTTTTCTTATTCCTTTTTTTTTGTTGTTGATTTCCAATTTCATCCCTTTATGGTCTGATAGAATGCAGGGTAGTATCTCTATTTTTTTATATTTGCTGAGAGTTGCCTTGTGACATAATATATGGTCTATTTTGGAGAAGGAGCCATGTGCTGCTGAGAAAAAAAGTGTATTCTTTTACTGAGGGATGAAATATTCTATATATGTCCATTAGGTCTAAGTTATTAATTGTTTTAAGGAGGCCTAAGCTTTCTTTTTTTAGCTTTTGTTTGGATGATCTATCCACTGGTGAGAGAGGTGTGTTGAAATCCCCTAGAATAACTGTGTTGTGGTCAGTTTTACTCTTGAACTTGAGAAGAGTTTGTTTGATGAAAGTAGGTGCTCCATTATTTGGGGCATATAGATTTATGATTGTTATATCCTGTTGATGAAGGGTTCCCTTAAGTAGTAAGAAATATCCCTCTTTGTCCCTTTTGATTAGCTTGGGCTTGAAGTCTACCTTATTTGAAATGAGAATGGAAACCCCTGCTTGCTTCCGCAGGCCATGTGATTGATAATGCTTTTCCCAGCCTTTCACTTTCAGTCTATTGATGTCTTTTTCTATGAGGTGTGTTTCTTGGAGACAGCAAATTGTTGGGTCATTTCTTTTTATCCATTCAGATAATCTGTGTCTTTTGAATGGCGAGTTTAGGCCGTTAACATTCAGGGTTATTATTGAGATGTGATTTTTATTCCCATCCATTTTTATTTGTATGATGATCTTTAGCTTGATTTGGTTTCTCTTCTGGTTGGTATTTCCCTTAGTTTAATATCTCCCTTTGTTGATTTTCGTTGTTATTTTTCTCTTCTTCTTCATGAAAAATTTTGCCCAGGATGTTTAGAAGTGCTGGCTTTCGAGATGTGAAATCTTTTAACTTTTGCTTGTTGTGGAAGATTTTTATTTCATCTTCGAATATAAAGCTCAATTTTGCTGGATATAAGATTCTTGGTTGATGTCCCTTTTCTTTCAGAGCTTGAAATATGCTATTCCAGGATCTTCTTGCTTTTAAGGTCTGGGTAGAAAAATCTGAACATAGTCTGATTGGTTTCCCCCTATATGTAATCTGCTTCCTTTCTCTTGTGGTTTTTAATATTCTCTCCTTGCTCAGTATATTAGGCATTTTCATTATAATGTGACTTGGTGTGGATTTGTTGTGATTTTGTATGTTTGGTGTTCGGTAAGCCTCTTGAACTTGGTTTTCCCATTCATTCCTCAAGTTTGGAAAACTTTCTGTAATTATTTCATTAAATCAATCACTCATTCCTTTGGCTTGAAACTCTGCCCCCTCCTTTACCCCAATCACCCTTATGTTTGGTATTTTTATGTTGTCCCATAATTCTTGAATGTTCTGTTCTTGGTTTCTTACCATTTTGCTGTGTAATCTAGATTTTTCTCTAGGATATATATTTTGTCTTCATTGTCTGAGGTTCTTTCTTCCAAGTGATCTACTCTGTTGGTGATATTTTCGATTGAGCTTTTATTTTGGTTTATTGCTTCTTTCATTTCCGAAATTTCTGTTTGGTTTCTCTTTAGAGCCTCTATCTCCCTATTGAAGTAATCTTTTACTTCCTGTATTTGTTTATGGAGTTCTTTGTCAAAATGATCTATTGCCACCTGTATTTGCTCCCTCATCTCATTTTTGAGTTCATTCTTAACTTCCACAAACATTTGGAATATGTAATTTCTAAATTCCATCTCTGGCATTTCTCCAACTGTGCATGCCATGGAATCTACTGAGGAGGTATGTTGATTTGTTTGTGTCACTTTCTTTCCTTGTTTCTTCATATTGCTTGTGCGTCTATTCTTCTTGCACTGTGGGACTTTGACTGTTTCGATTTTACCTTAAAATCTTACGTTGCTCCTGTAGTACAATGCTATCAGATCCCCTTATATTTCCTTTACACTTTAAAAATCAAACACTTTCTATTCAGAGAATCCCAGTTTGATCACAATGTACATATTTAGTTAACCCAGATATTGTTTCCAATTTACTCTGTACACTTCTGATGGGGTTTTATAGTTTCAAGTAATGGACACAGAGGTGATATGTTTAGGAAGAAGGAAGTGAGTGTATTGACATGTTCTTTCTTAGAAAGTATGAAAAGAGAGTTCTATGGAAGTGGTTTAGTATCAGTAGAAGAGAGAGGAAAGCGAATGGAGTGATTGATTAGGTGGAAAGACCGATTTATATATAAACCTAACTTATGCGGTGGTTGAGAGAAGAAATAAAGATGGAAAAGAAAAAAAGAAGAAAAAAAAAAGGACCAAGTAGTAGAAATTAGTGTAAGAGAGATGAGAGAGAGAGTGAGTCTAGAAAATAGAGAATAATCTATACATAACACCACTTTGCTATATATTTCAATTGTACCCGTTCTAAAAATCCCAATTTCTGCGTATAACTTGTTTTTGCCTCTGTTAGAGTATGCAATGGCAGGGTGTAAATAGGGAAGATGAAGCAAGAAGAAAAAATACAAAAGTGAGAAGGAACAAAAGAAAGAAAGAAAAGAGGAGCAGAAGCAAACAAACACACTGTCAATCAAAATAAAAACAAAGCAAAAACAAACAAAAAAAAACCCCTAAGAAACAACAAAACAAACAAACAAACAAAATCAAAAAGTTGAACCCAGGAACAAGTCTCAAACAAAATGGACCCTTGGAAGCCCTTCTTTTTTCCCTTCCAGTTTAAGCCAATTGACCCGGATCATGTCCGGTCAGCAATCCTGTTAGTGGAGTCAAGGCTGCACCTTTGGCCAGTTGCAGAATGGCACAGTGGAAGAGTGGAGGGGGCTTATCCTCAGGTTGGGCCCTGCGTGCAGCAGCAGGGAGATGCTACTCTGGGCCCTGGAGGCCAGGCAAACTGGTGGCTAGGTCTCTCCTTCCGGGCAGGCAGGTGCCCACCTCTTGTTCTGGTCGCAGCTGGGCAGGTCACACAACCCCCAAGAGTGGAGGAAGCCCTCCCCCAGGTCTGGCCCTGCTTGCAGCAGCAGGGAGCTGCCACTCTGGGCCCTGGAGGCCAGGCAAACTGGTGGCTGGGTCTCTTGTTCCCGGCGGGCAGGTGTCTACCTCTTGCTCTGGTCGCAGCTGGGCAGGTCTCACTCCTCCCTGGAGTGGAGGAGGCCCTTCCCCAGGTGAGGCCTTTCCCCAGGTCTGGCCCTGCGTGCAACAGCAGGGAGATGCTACTCTGGGCCCTGGAGGCCAGGCAAACTGGTGGCTGGGTCTCTCCTTCCAGCGGGCGGGTGCCTACCTCTTGCTCTGGTTGAAGTTGGGCAGGTCTCACTTCCCCTGGGAATGGAGGAAGCCCTTCCCCAGGTCTGGCCCTGCATGCAGCAGCAAGGAGCTGCCACTCTGGGCCCTGGAGGCCAGGCAAACTGGCGGCTGCGTCTCTCCTCCCCATTTATTTTAAAGACATGCATTCTCTATTACCAAATTATCCTGAGGGTGTAGATTGGTGTATTATGTAATTTTTCATTCTTGTTTGTCTGTTGGATGATTAGTACCAGGTGGAGATACACAGATAGAATGTGGAGTCAGGTATGGCATATTACTGCCCCACTGTTGGCAAAAGTTTCAGTAATTATGTCTTGGTAACATACATACCTGTTTACATCACAGTGTTATTTTTCCTATTTACTGGGTTTTGTATTGAATATTACTTTGCATTATAGTTTGCTATCTTTCATTTTTCATTCTTTGCTTTTTCTTGTTTTCTCATGTAGCGTTTTATCTCCTTTTATTTTTAAAATTCCTAGGTCATACTAACTACCTCATTAATTCTGGTGGAAATTAAATTATTGAATATATGAAAATCACTTCAGAAAGAATATTAAACATAATAAAGTGCATGTGTTTTGTTTTCAGTAAACAAAACATACTTGGATTTAAAATTCTTGTATGAGACTGTTGTTCTCTGTTGTGGATGTGAGCTGGCTCTCTTGTGTACAGCCTAGAGTCCTTCAACCTTCAACCCTACTTATATCTCTTGGTTTTCTACCTGCTGGCTCACCAACTCCACATGACCATGCTGGTCTGCCTACCTAAGGCTAGTGCTGAGGCTTGTGGTCATCTCACCACTTCCAGATGACATACTGTTCCACATGGCATGGAACTGATGTTCCCAGTGGCTGCCAGAGGACCAGATAATACAACCTGAAATTCAAGGATAATAACTCCTCGAGGGGTAAAATTTAACTAGTGGGAAACTGTAAACACAGAGAAGATAAACTTTCCTCTCCATTTTCTTTATTAATTTTTCTGAAGTTGAATATTTGAATAACTTCTTTAAAATCGTTTTGTTTGCCTGATATAATATTTGTGTCTGTAGGATTAAATAGTAGATACTAATATAATTTACTTGTGCTTTTGGACTGTCTGGAGTCTTGTCCTAATTGTACAATTTCCATTGTATAATGAGTTTTCAAAACACTTAGGAATTCAGGATTCAGGACCTCAATAGCATGTAGCTCGTGAAAGGCAGTTCAGATTTTTGATTGCTTATCATCTCTCTAAAAGAGTCCAGTCGCATATTAGAAGATGTTTCTCAAAGTAGAATCTACTCACTATTGCCTTTTGGAATATAGAATCGATTCTATATCACCTATTAGGCCTGACTAACCGGGGAACCCACTCAACCTCTTACTCATCAAGAAAAACTACAGCTGTCAAAAGCTTTGGATAATGGGGTTCATTTGGCAGAGAAACTCATTTTGACTTTGGACTTGTTTCAGAGCCCTTCTCCATGAGCACTGACTCACAACCAGCAGCCTTCCACAACTTGTGATAAATGAAGCAGAAAAATGTTCCCAAATGTACTAAATGTAGGCTGCCTCTAAATTCCCCAATCTTAAAACCATTGTGAAAACCATCATTTCTGAGA
This sequence comes from Tamias sibiricus, assembly GCA_025594165.1. Taxonomy (NCBI): domain Eukaryota; kingdom Metazoa; phylum Chordata; class Mammalia; order Rodentia; family Sciuridae; genus Tamias; species Tamias sibiricus. The sequence goes on from CM046664.1 coordinate 74,889,831, forward strand.
AGCAGGTATAAAACATGCCTTTATCTTAGCAGGTATATTCCAGAATACCTCAGCCCACTGGAACTCTCTAGATATAATTTTGCCAATGCAGTAAGTTCCTCAATATTTTTGAGTTTTTTTTTCCTAATAGTGTGCTGGTAAATATAATGACCAGTTTCCCAGGAAAAAATGTAGAAATCTTGATTTTTAGGTTTGTCAATTTTACTTTTCATATAAATACTCCCACTGTAGCTGACTTCAAATTATTAATGGGTCAACTCTGAATATGTTCTTGGAAAGAGATAAGTACATTTGGACCTTACAAATTATTAGAAGCCAGCTCTGACAAATATCGTTTATATTCTGGCATGTGTGAATTATTAGAACATCTGAGATCCTTGCTGCATTATGCCCATCAGGATCAATGAAGTATCATTGGTAGCAGACCATGGTGATATTCTTTAGACTATATTTAGTAGATCATCATGTTTAATATAATGCATGTGTGTGTGTGTGTGTGTGTGTGTGTGTATACACTTGCATGCATGGGAGATGCACACTTCAATCTAAGGCCATGCACATACCGGGCAAGAAATCTACTGTGAAGTCATATCCCAAGCTCTATTTTATGTTTGAGACAAGGTCTCACTAAGTTACCCAGGCTGGCCTGAAACTTTTGATCCTACTGCATCAGTCTTCCTGAAACAGGTTCCATCTGAAATAAATGGCATCTTTCTCACCCTAAAAATTAAAAGTCCCAAATTCTTTTAATTTCTAAATCACCCTTAAAAAAGAAACTCCTGGCCAGCCACCACTGACATGTTCTCTAATGCTGCCTGTTCAGATGCCTATTTTTGAATAACAATACATTCACAAGCTACACCACTTTCTTTGATGTCAGTTCTCCAAAATACTCATGGTTTACCTGATAGTCATAAGCCAGGCAAACAAAAGTTCCTTTATTCCAATATTAATTTCTAGTATCTGTAATACTCGATTAACACATCACACTTCACACAATGATATATAAATGGGTCACAGAAAGACTAAGAAAGCGTTCAAATAGCCAAAGAGTTACATGATGTTGAGCCAAGGCACAGGCAGAGAAAGATATGAATACAGAGTAAAAGAGTCACTGTATAGGTGGTCACACCAAGAATTTTAATGAGCCAGTTCCACAGAGTTATCAAAGTAAAGGATCAGACCAAGGCACTTTGAATTTCAGAGTATCAGCTTGGAGTTTCAGCTCTTGGTGTCAGTTTTAAGTGGACCATGCATAATCATCATGAACAGGAGAAGCACACTCTAATAAAGCCCTATGGGGCAAGAAATAAGGTGTTTGTTGCTGTGGAAGTTTTCCTTGACAAAACTAGTGATGTGTGACCAGGTGATGGAGTTAGATTGTCACTGCGTCTAGTCTCAGGAGGTTCCTCCGTTTATGGTTCTTAGGTGAAGGGGCCGATTCTGGTGAGGTTGATAAACTTCCATGACTGGTGTTCCTGATACGATTTGGGATGTCCGTGTGTCCAGGTACTCTTGGATTTAATCTGAGAAGTTGTCCTGTATAAGTTATTTAACAATTTATGCTTTATAGTGCTGTCAGGTGAATGGTGGTTGTTTAATTATACAAACAAAATACAGAGTCATTCTACCTTAAAAATTGTATTTAAAATAGAGTAGTCTGTGGAAAATCACTGCTTTGTAAAATGGAGTAACTCATTTCTTTTTGCACAGCCTGAACACTGCTGTTCTATACATCATGGAGTAACTCAAAGTAGGGCACAGCTTGCTCTCCATATCTACATATGCATATTTTTTCTGCTTTTTGTCCCAGTCTGCCTTCTCTTCTCTTATAAAAGCTGTCCAGGCCCTTGAGTTTCTAAAAATGATGATTTGAAACAACAATAACAACAAGTTTCCTCTATCCTCTTTCAAAGCTGGTTTTCAACAAAACCTATTTTCCAGCGTCTTTATGGAGCACCAGGAGCAGCAATCCTAGCTTTTTGCCCCAGATGTAAAATCCCAAGTAGCTAGGATTGTCACAGGGCAGGGGTGGAAGGCAGCCTTGGCAGTCCTTTCTCATTGATTCTTATGATCATGCCAGAAATATTTCAGATACATTGCTTGGAGTAGCAGGCATGAGTTTATTAGAAGGGAAAGGAAAAGGGGACACTCTCAGTGGAGAGAGTGGGTCCTCTCAGAGAGAAGGATGATGTGCCCCCACCCCTGCCCTACAGTTTTATTGGGGGGTCCCAGGAAAGTTTCCAGAGAGGTCCACCCTGGTCCACTTATTGACTATTGACTGACAACAGATGACATCAGACTTTTAGTCCCTGATACACGTGACAACTGAGGTCACTTTGGTGCATGCTGACCAGTTCTAATTGGAACTGTTCTTATGGATTTTATGGTTAGGGGGGGAATTATCCTAATCTCCCTTAGTTTTGGAATCTGATCTGTGTAAGGGTCACAAAAGTCATTCCATAACACACACACACACACACACACACACACACACACATACACACACACTGTTCAGGGTAACTTGTGTTTTTCTTTCTGGGTTTTTGTACTTCAGTACATAACAAGTTCTTAGCTGAGGAATGTAACATAACCTGTTACCTGAATTATGACACTGCTTTATGTATGGAAGGGCACTGGCATCCTAAACAGCTTTTCACCAAATGGTTGAACAGTTGAGTGGCAGGCATCTATTTTTAGTAAGATATATTTGATATTATAGTCCATAACTTTATAAACTTCCTCATAAATGTCAAACTTTAAATAAATTATTTAATATTTTGCATTCAGATTTCCTATGGGATAAACAAGTTTTCCCCCACCTATTCTTTCTAATTATTTTTTTTTTGGGGGGGAGAGATTAATTGAAAATTTTGTCTTTTTACAGATGAATGCACATATGTGTAAATGTATATCAAGACACACATACATACATATAATTTTTAAAAAGTGACTTGCTAACGAGAAAAGTGCAAATAGTCTTCAGGTTTGAAGACTGCTTAGGTAATAGGTAATAGGTATGTGCATTTATCAATGCAATTTGCAACAAATATGTAGGCTTAACCCAGAATATAAGAATGTTTGGTTTCTTCTAAGAAAAGCCATTGAACTTAAGACTTTTAACTTCTCAAATAATTATACATGTAACTATTTTTCCATTGAAAAAATAGGTTGAAAAAATATAGGGAGTTTCCATTGGAATTACTTGTTATAAAATGTTAAAACACTAATTTTTAAAAGTATGCAGGAAATAATTATTACTAAACAAAATAACTTTCTCATTAATAGGAGTGAGAATAAAACATAATAGGAAAAGAGTAATGCCATTATTATTATTATAGAATTACAACTTTGTAATTTTAACTAAATAACCTATTTTCTGCTGATTACACTGAAATAATTTTACAAATTATTTTCTTCATCTTTGATCTTTTTTATGGCTAATGATTAAAGAATGAAACAAATATTTCTTTGAATGAATTTTCAGGATCCTTAGTAAGCATCTATCTTCTTTTCTCTTCCTCTATTGCTTGAATTAGAAATTTTTCATCTACATTGAAATACATGCTCTAATAAATTAGAAACATTTTCCCTTGTGCTCTTGATTTTGCCTCAAAGAATAAACTAAAGTCATAAAAAATGAAGACATAATATTTTCTTGGGGGGTGACATTTTCTAACATAACATTTATTATAAACATTAAGTAGCATTTTAACTATTGCTACTTATTTGTATTGAATAAATCATCCTTTCAAATTACTCTCCAGAAAAATACACATATATTCATACTCATTAATATAAGTCAATTAAATAAGTCATGTGAGACTTTTTTTCCTTGAAATTTTATCTCAATACATAATCCAGCTGGAAGTAGATTGTGGTAAATATATGCACTTATCCTTTGTCAAATCCATCCAAATCAGTTGGCACCATGTAATTAGCACTGATCAAAAGGAAGCAGAGGAAGTAAAGGAACAGAAGTATCTACAGCTCATTTTGCAACCAATAGAGAAATGTAATGAAAAAGAAGTAGGGTGTTTTGATGGAGGACTTCTGGAGGTGAGTGATAGCACTTGCTGACCTTCTCTTTTCAAGGAGAATGCAACTGGACCTCTAATCAGCTCATTTGTGTTTGCTCCCCTCAGGAGTAGATTTCCTAACCTTTGCAATATAAAAATGTCTGTGATAATATTCTGCCAGGAGCAAAGTTATAAATGTCCAAATAACTATTCCCATCTTGATATCGTCACACATAAACTATTTTTTGACATTTCATTATGATGACACTGTCAGAATAAATATAAGTAGTTTTATCCATCCAGCTAATAAATCAACATTTTTAAAGTGATTTTCCTATAGTTTAGGAACTTCCTTCTCTAAAGTTCCAAACAAGATGTATTTAATAATCTTTGGCCCTTTAGAAACAGATTAAGCTATTATATGACACCAGCGTATTTGAAATATCACTATAAATTTACAATTCCAAAATAGTATAAACCTATTATGATCTCACTGTTCAATGCAGCCCATTTTTTTTTCTTTTCAAGCCAATCCTTTGGAGGTAGAATACACAATTACCTTGTCTTTTTCTTTAAACATTTGAATGCTACATAAAGATCCTTTGATAAAATACTATTAGTACTAAAACTACTCTTTGGTAAATCCTTAACATTTCTCTAGTATTTGCCTGCAGTTTCACCAACACAAAGAAATGGCAAGAGGAAAACAATATATATTATCAAGAATAATCAAAAGCAAAAAGCAATCTGGGATACAAGCTTTATTCAAAAATTGATTCAGCTCTATTTTAGCTGACTTTAAATGACAGTACAGCAGGAATTGACATCACGGGGTTTTCTGCAGTCTAACAAACCTATAAGAACATAACAAAAGATGAGGTTTCTTTTTCTATTTAGCAAATCTATTACTAACATAAAATCCTGATATATTTGTTTTTATTCAGAGCTTTCCTTTATTTTTTGGTTCACCCAAAATGACATCAAAATAAACACCAACTATGTTTTCTAGACAATTTTGATCACTCTTATGTAACTGAGCTTCCACTGGGATATTATACTATCATGTAGAACATGGGATATTATACTATCATGTAGAACAAGGTGTGTATTGCTTTCCTCTAAGAGAGGTTTTACAATGTGAGTAGAAATTGGTAAGAGTGGTGCTGAGCTTCTGTTGTCAGAATATAGGATACAACATTGACCTGCCTATTTATCACCCAGTCCACATACCTTAGCAAAAGGGCTCAACCCATAGGGTCAGGGAAGGTAAAAATACTTCTGATCTTTGCAAGTAAGCGTATCAATGTCCTTGAGAATACTTGATATATCTGAGAACTTGAAGCTACCATGATATCTTGGCTTCATGTCTTCTATATTGCAGATATATTTGGGGTGGATTTGATTTTCAATGTCCTCTGGGTAGTACTGTTGGACATGAAAGAACAAAAAAAAAATATTAAATGTTCTTATCTTAAAATATTATGACCTGAGATAGTTTAATGTAACCTTCCCACAATTAGTTTTGCTGCATCAAACACAAAATAATATATTTTAATTTTTTGTAACATACTCTGATTCCTATAACAAGACATGTAAATGTTTTAAATAATATGGAAATTAAAATGTTAAATTCCTCTTCTCAAAGTACATTTTTAAAAAGAATGTAAAAACTTTACTTTCATATAGAATTAACATGTGTCAAATATTTTTTAGTTCCTTAGTGAAAGAACTAGTAGGAGACGAAAAGTAGTTGCCACTACAACTGGCTATTAATAGGTATTTTTAAAAAGATGATGTTCATGTACACTTTGAAAAATGAGAAATTATATTCCATCTATGTACTATATATCATAGTGCATAAATGCATTCTACTGTCATATATAACTAATTAAAACAAATTTTAAAATTAATTTAAAAAAAGATGATGTTCAAGTAAGTTTCCTATTTTAGGCATAAAAAAAATTAAAGTCTTAAAGGACAATGAATTCAGATCCTTCAGGTTTAAAGTTACTACATCACATCATAGTTTCTAAAGTAAATTGCAATGTCAAACATAGATGCAATCTATTAGAAAATTTAATTGCCTTTATCTCTGCCATAACCATGCTCTAACACTGAAAAATTCTGTATTTTGTTGTCTTTTTTTCTAAATTTTGAATATTTGTCTTACGAATTCCCCACATTTTGATAAATAACCTCCAAATATACTTGAACACAAAAGTTTAACTGTTTATTTGTATAGTTAAATAAGAGCTATTAATTCACCAATGCATGATTGAAGATCTGAATGGTACTTATATACTTTGTATACAAATAGTTGTATGTAAAAAGATGCTATATATGTGCATTATGAATTGTAATACATACTACTACTATAAATAAAAAAAAATTAAAAAAAAAAAAAAAATTACCACATAAGTCTTCTTGAGGACTGTGGTTTAAAGGCTTGTGTTCCCCTAAAATTCCTATGTTAAGATCTTCACCCCTCAAGGTGATAGTGTAGGAGGTGGGAGCTGTGGTGACAGAGCCTCTATGAATGTGATTAGGGCCCTCATACAAGATTCCAGAGAAAGGATCCTCAGCCCTTCTACCATATGAAGTTAGAATGAGAGGCCTGCTGTACATGAGGAAGTATAAGGAAGTCATCAGACATTGAATTGACTGGCTCCTTGATCTTGGATTTCTCAGCCTCCAGAACAATAAGAAATAATTTTCTGTTGTCTATAAGCCACCTAGTCTCTGGTATTTAGTTACAGCAGCTGAAACAATTAAGACATTAGGTGTATAATTTTGAGCAACTACTGGGCCTCTACCAGAGAAATAAAACTGTCTAGATACAGCTTAGCAGTAGAGCACTTGCATGGCACATGTGAGGCGCTGGATCCCATCCTGAGTACCACATAAAAATAAATAAAGATATTGTGTCCATCTTTAAAAAAAAAATCTTAAAAAAAAAGAATCTCAGTTTGTTTGTTTTTTAATTTTTTTATTTGAAGTTGTTATGTATAACAGCAGAATGCATTACAATTCATAATACACATATAGAACACATTTTTACATATCTCTGGTTGTATACAAAGTATATTCACACCATTTGTAACTTCATACATGCACTTAGGGTAATGATATCCATTTCATTCTACCATCTTTTTTTTTTTTTTTTTTAACCACCTTGCTCCTTTCTGTCCCCTCCCTCCCCATTGACCTTTCTAGTGTTCCTCTAATCCTCCCATGCTCCCCTTCCCAACCCCACTGTTAATCAGCCTCCTTATATCAAAGAAAACATTCGGCATTTGGACTTTGGGGGATTGGCTAACTTTACTTAGCATTATATTCTCCAACTTCATCTATTTATCTGAAATGACATTATTTTATTCTCTTTAACTGCTGAGTAATATTCCATTGTGTATATACCACATTTTCTTTATCCATTCTTATACTGAAGGGCATTTAAGCTGGTTACCCAGTCTAACCTCTAAAAACTGGAACAAGACAGGGATGACCCCTTTCACCACTTTTATTTAAGATAGTACTTGAAACACTGACAGAGCAATTAGACAGATGAAAGAAATTAAAGGGATACAGATAGGAAAAAAAGAACTCATATTAGCACTATTTGCTGATGATATGATTCTATACCTAGAAGACCCAAAAAATTCCACCAGAAAACTTTTAGAACTAGTAAATGAATTCAGCAAAATAGCAGGATACAAAATCAACACCCACAAATCAAAGGCATTTATATCAGTGACAAATCCACTGAAAGGGAAACAAGGAAAACTACCCCATTTATAATAGCATCAAGAAAAATGAAATACTTAAGAATCAATGAAAGACATAAAAAACCTCTATAATGAAAACTACAGAATATAAAAGAAAGAAACTAAAGAAGACCTTAGAAGATGGAAAGATCTACCTTGTTCTTGGATAGGCAGAATTAATATTGTCAAAATGACTATATGACCAAAAGCATTATACAGACTCAGTTTGTATTTTAACAAGCATATTTTACTTGATCTTATTTACCAAGACCAAGAAAGCCTCTACTATAAATTTGGGGAATACTACTTATTTTTTGCAGGGTAGGGTAGGGGGGAGGTTGTTAGGAATTGAACTCAGGGTCACTCAACCACTGAGCCACATCCCCTATCTTGTATTTTATTTAGAGATAAGGTCTCACTGAGTTGCTTAGTGCCTCTCAGTTGCTGAGGCTGGCTTTGAACTTGCCACCCTCCTGCCTCAGCCTCCTGAGCTGCTGGGATTATAGGCATGTACCCACCATGCCTGGCAAATTCTACTTTTTTAAATGTGCGTGAAATCTGTTAAATTTTCTAGTCTGTCAGGAAGGACCTTCCTTCTGTATGGGACTAGAAATGTATAGCAGGTGACTGGGCCAGTTTACCTGAGAGGTGTCATTAAGCATAGATTCCACAGCCAAACTTGTTCCTGAAGTGTGGGCTTGGCATATCCTGATAAAGTCAGACATGTTCTCATTATGATACTCTAGTTATGATCTTGTATACCTGACTGATTTTTCCAACTATAACTTAGTAAAGGAAAAACAGAATTTTACTTAATTTATGCAAATGATTATATTTTAATTAAAAATTCAAACTAAATAGAAGTATTTGATTTTGAATTATGAGGAGTAAATGAGAGTGGTAAATTGAGGGTTAGTAATAGTTTAAAAAGTGAATACTTGGCGCAGTGGTGCATGCCTATAAATCCAGTGGCTCAGGAGGCTGAGGCAGGAATATTGAAATTTCAAAGCCAGCCTCAGCAACTTAGTGAGGCCCTAAGTAACTCAGTAAGCCCCTGTCCCTAAATAAAATACTAAAAAGCTCTAGGGATGTGGCTCAGTGGTTAACTGCCCCTGGGTTCAATCCCGGGTACCAAACCAACTAAACAAACAAAGAGTAAACAAACTTATTTATGTACCAAACAGAAAATAGAATAATGAAGCTAAATCAACAATATTGCAAACTAATACCCACAATGAAGTTCCCCTCCTTAGTTCATTGAGTCCATTAGGATTAATTCTGTTATGAGTCATAGGTCAGTTGTCTGTTTTTAATGAAGTTCTCTATTTCTGGATTTGAAAAAAAAAAAAAAAAAAAAAAAAGACCTACATTTACTGGTTCAGTCTACTAGAGCAGTATGACAGTTGTCTAAATGATGTTAGCTTTGAGCTCCAAAGCCTATAACCATGAGTCTGATAATGGTTAACTTCTTAACCATCATTAGTTAAAAGTCTTGGAATATTGCTCCCCATGAGACTGGGAGCATAATTTTCTTTGTTGAAGACAAAAATTTAGAACAGAGCTTTTAGTCAAGCATAAGATGAAAGCAAAGAATTGTAGGTAATACTGAATGTCTGTGGTTAACATTACAAAAACAAATGATATCAGTTTATAGAGGAATAAAGTTGTTCACTGAAGTGCAATGAATAACCTTTTCATAAATATTTTATCAGTGTTGCCTCTGTGAACATATAAGGACAAGAGAAGGCATTGACAAATCTTGGGAGCTTTGAAATCCATTTTTCAAATTATAGAATCTCTGGAATATTTATATTATTCACAATTCATTTGTATAAATTCATCTTTTGGATTGAAACCTCTTTCCATGCAACACCTTTTACAATAGTGCAAAGCTAGTTAAGAAATAGAGTGCATGTGAAATGAATCTAATTATTTCCTCATATTTCTGTTTTGATAAGGTGAAAAAGCCTTTATGATTCCCCAGAAATCGTCTCAAAAACCTACACTTTAGTTTCAAAGACATGCAATTTTTTTCCCACTAAACTTAGGGTCTGATTTGGTAGAATACAAAATACAAAAAAAAAAAAAAAAAAAAACATACAAAGATTAGCAGAATTTTACTTAATTTATGCAAATTGTCCATTTAACTAGGTGCCATGGTTACTTTATTAAAATAGGCTTATGGATGCCTAAGGAGAATTAATCAGTATGACAAGATAATATTTTGTATAAACATGGAAAAGGTAACACATTATTTAGAACCTCCCTCCTTTAGATATGAGCAATATTTATTCATTGTTTAAAACTCAAGGACATAATAAAGTCAAAACAAAGCGTAAAGAATTATTCAGTTATTCTGAAGAGGCATGACAGTTCAGCCTGGGCATTCCATTTTAATACTTCTTGTTAAGAAAAGACTAAATACTTCAATTGTCACTTCAAGGGATAACAAATCCAGTTCTGCATTTGTGATGTGTGCCAAGACAAAATTCATAAGCTCAATTAAAATATATAATTGATAAATCCATCAAAGTAAAATGTTGCCAAATTTTATTGCTTTTTTTTAGACTCAGTATTTGCAGAAAAAATATTTCCAAGGTAAATTAAATTAGCTTCTCTCAAACTTTCTAAAACTTTCTATAAAAACTCATGCTTTCCCTTTCCCTTTTCTTTTTTATATTCTGAAATGACCTGACAAGTTTAAAGTAAATCCACTCTTTCTTCTCTTAAAAATCAAGAACTTATCTCATAGAGTTGTTTTATTCCTATTATAATTTCAAACATCAATATTAACACAACTTTTAATCCAAGTCACTTCCCTTACACAGAGAAAACTGGCAGGAGGTGATTGATAACTCTCGATACCAAGCATACTGGCAGACAGCAAAAGCACTTGAGCACATTAATGATCAACTACTGAAAACCACACCCCTTTTATTTGTTCCTCGAGTAGTTAAATGGACACCTTAATTAACTTGACCCAAAATACATCCATTCTGGAAAATATTAAATAAGTAAGTAAACAAGTATAAGCATGTGTTTTTATATTTTCTGTGGTTTGAATGTGTCCCTCAAAAGTTCTTGAGTTGAAACTAGGTCTCCTATGCAGCAGTGCACTGACAGGAGGTACTTCTAGAAAAGGATTGTGTTATAATGGCTTTGCTCTCAGGGATAGATTAATCCTTCAATGAATTAATGTATTATCACAGGAGTGGCTTTGTTATAAAGCAAGCTTTCTCAGGTTTACTGGCTCAATCCCCCCACGTGATGCCCTCCATCATGTGACGATGCAGGAAGAAAGCCTTGCTAGATGCAAAGTACCATGCTCTTGGACTTTTCAGCCTCGAGAACTGTGAGCAGAATAAACCCCTATTCAATATAAGTTATCCAGTTTGTGGTATTCAGTTAGTTCAACAGGAAAAAAAAAAAAAAAAAAAAAAAAAAAAAAAAAACTAAGACAATGTGTAAATCCATATATGTATCTAAATAGATATGCATAAATATGTATGTGCATTTAACTAGATGCCATGGTGCATGCCTATAATCCCAGCAACTTAAGAGGCCAAGGCGGAAGGATTGCAAGTTTGAAGCCAGCTGTAGCACCTTAGCGAGGCCTAACTAACTTAACGAGACCCTGACTCAAAATAAAAAATAAAAAAGGACTGCAGATGTTGCTCAGTAGTTAAGCATCCCTGGGTTCAATTCCCAGTACTTAAAAAAAAAAAAAAAAAAGTGTGCGTGTGTGTGTGTGTGTGTGTGTGTGTGTGTGTGTGTGTGTGTGTTTCAAGTGACAGTATTCCATCTTATTTAACATATCATCAAGTATCTAGATATTGTTTTTTCTATTTGATTACATAATGCTCAAGTCTTTAAGTAAGGGTCTTGGAAATTAGTTTAAACTCACATATTCAAAACTATGCAGAATACAGTTGCTCTTAATACTTAAAATACTAGCATATTTAAAAGTTAAATTTAAAATGACCCCACCAAGAAATCTTCAACTCACTAAAATTCTATTTGTTATCCTTTTTAGTCTCTATAAAAAACAATGAAAACAAAGCTTCTTCCATTTAAGATAGTATAGTCAAATTTATTGATATACTTTGAAGAGAAGAAATTATTCAAACTCACAATAAGAGGTACAGGTGTTTCCCAGTCAAAACCACTCAATACAGATAGAGCTTACAGGTTCATTTCTACAAGTGTATCACAAGTTAAACATATACACGGAGTGGTGCTTGGGATGTAGCTCAGTGGTTGAGGATGTGCTTAGTACGTGCAAGGCCCTAGGTTCAATTCCCAGCACCAAAAATAAGTAAATAAATATACTCAGAACAAAAGATTCTCTGCTGCAGGAAAGGCTTCTCTCCTAAGTGGGTAAGGGATGTTTTTCTCTGTTGAATTAAACTCCAAATAGAAAAGCATATGAACACAATAAATGACTACATAACGGACAAAACAAACATTTCTCAACTGACAAAAGCACAGGTCCTCATCTCAATGTACATTACCAAATGTTCAGATCATAAAGCCAAACCTGATTAAGAGCCTACACCAAAACAAAACAGAATTGAAAGAGAGAGGTGGATGTGGGGCGGTGGGGATTCAGGGGTGGGAGAGAAAGTGCAACTGGCAGCACTTAGGAATAACTCTAAGGGTCCAGGCAGATTTGTTACCCAAACATGAAGAAATCACTTAAATGGTAAAGCTGATTCCTAATGCCTTTAGGAAGCTGGGCATTTGTAAATATAGAAGGAGAAAGGGGTAAGGATAAGAGCAAGAGAAGGATGTAAGGACAAGAACGTTAATCAGATTCCAATTCTGGGTAATGCCCTATGTGGCAGTAAAACTTTAACCTATAGGCTGGTCTTTTCTAACAAACAGAAATCTACAAGGTAATATCTCAGGGTCTAGGCCACATTCAAATAATAAGTAGGAAACAGATACATTCTTCTAGGACCTAGAAGATTAAATGATACTTATTAGAAAAGGCAAATGATGACATTAGAAAGGATTAGGTACCTTGAATTCTATTGTTTTCTTTTTTTTAATTTTCAAGTTGGTATGCTATTCCTTAGTACACTGTAATTTCAATTATTAGAGATAATATTTTCTGTACAGATTTTTTCTCTACATATATTTGCCTTTGAGAACTTTATATGGGCTCTTAAAATATGCAGCTTAATAGCTTCACATTTTTCACAATGGGGTATAATCAGCCTATTTCATTTTAGATCTCCTAATACATTAAAATGTCTGAATGATTTTGTATTCCTTCCATTCTAATGTATGCCTTCACTCCTTTTATTAAGTTATAACATCTAATATTCATGGTAAAAATTTAAATGTTTAATATTTTAATCTTAAATCAAAAGGAAAAATTTAGAACGCAAAAGTTTTAGTTAATTTTTTTTGAGTGGTAAAGCAGTTGGAAGGTGTAGTTTTCTGAATTTATTTTGTGCTATTTTCGGCTTAGTCATCTGTCTCAATGGTGAATGAGCAAATGACTCACTATTAAATGAGGTTTTGAACCATGTTTACTTTTTCAATTGAATGAAAATAACTCATATTTCTATTCAGCCAATTTCTTAGTAGTCCTATGTATTCACTTACATTTTCTTTAGAGTGTGAGAATAACTCATATTTCTATTCAGCCAATTTCTTAGTAGTCCTATGTAGCCACTTACATTTTCTTTAGAGTGTGAGAATAACTCATATTTCTATTCAGCCAATTTCTTAGTAGTCCTATGTAGTCACTTACATTTTCTTTAGAGTGCATCCTCTACAAACTAGGAGAAGCTATGTCTAGGTATATCATATTATTTTCTACAAAGATTCTGTGCATTCTCTCTAGTCTACCAGTAACATCATAACTAGGGTTTCTTCAGATGAATAAGGAAGTTTTGACTGTTAGAAAAAGATGTAGGATACAAGTGTGCGAGGAAGATAGAAAAAGATAAAAAGAAAAAAAGAAAAACACAAAATAAAAACCTCAGATTGCAAAAGTCCTTGTGAAAAAGCAAAACCCTGTATGTGCCATCAACTCTACCTTGATAAACTCATTATAAATTCATTACAGTTCTTTAAATTTTGTAATTTTAATGAATAATTTCAATATTTAGGAAAAAATTCATAGTGAATAAAATAATTCTATAAAAGAAACCATTCCTTACAAGTAAAATCATGTATATATTTTCAAATATTGTCTAATATTTTAAGTTGCCACAGTTATTTTTAAATTATATTTATAAAAGCTCATTTCCCAATGCTTTAAAAATTTGGGGCTGGTAAATCACTGCAATTTTTATGATCTTTTTCTTCCCTAGATTATTCACATATTTCTTGAGTGGTAAAGAGTATAGTAGAAGAGTGCTTTAAATTAAAATGCATAATAATCTTTTACATACTTTTGAAACATTTTTCTGCCCAAAACTTATTTTACAAAACAAATCTAAAACAATGTTCAACTTATTTTATGAATATGTATGCAGTGTAAATATGTTATCCAAAACAAAAATTTTAAAAAATCTTCTTAGCCCTCTGTGTGCAAGTTAGCATGAGAGGCTTTAAGAGGATTGAAAAAGAAAATAAATTTCTGTGTTAAAAATAAATGAAATATCATCAATATAATGTTAATACATGAAGATTTGCATGTTAGGAAATTGAGAGAAATTTCTAGACCTGCTTCCAGGGTTCATGTTTACCAAATGAGCATATCAGACTTTAGAAATGGTGAATACCAACAATAATACCTTGCGTGTTTTTAGCCTTCTGTAGATTTCAAGGAGTTTTTGAATGTATTATAGTATCTAATTCCTTTAACTTTATGAAGGAAAGCAAACAGAGAAGAAACAGATCTGCAGCTGCCAAGTGACTTATCTGAGATAAAAAAATGTAGTAACTCTTGCATTGAGCACAATTTTCAGACTTCTGACTATGAGCTCATCTTTTCTCAGTATAACTTTAGCTCTATTTTTTTTAAAGAAATAAATTGTTTATACTGAAAATGGAGCTGTTGCCTGGGTTGTTGGGGCTAATTCTCTTCACCCCTATCATTGACATCAGTGTTCCCCAAGGACCTGCTGATGTCGTGCATGGTACTTAGAAGGGAGGGAAGCCATATTTCAAACAATTTTTCCCACATCCTAATATTAAAAAGTTTGATAAGTGTTAGTTTCTCTGGTTAAAATATTTTATAAAATGAAGAATAGTTAAGCTAAACATTTGTTGAAGTCCATTTCATCCAGATTATTGTTTTACTAGCTGATTATAACACTATGACAGAACTGAACTTGGCAACTAGGAGATCAATGTTATTTGTAAATAAGAAGCTTCTGGGCTGGGGTTGTGGCTCAGTGGTAGAGCGCTTGCCTAGCACGTGGGCGGCCCAGGTTCGATCTTCAGCACCACATAAACATAAATGCATTGCATTGTGTACAACTAAAGCAAATAAATAAATATTTAAAAAGAAGCTTCTAATTATAGTCCCTTGCAGCTAACTTTTTATTATTGTATGTTTCATCATATATATATACATATATATATACGTATATATATATATATATATATATATATATATATATATAGTGTATTGTTATTGAAAGACAAACATTCACATTAAATTGGAGACCTCGTGGGGAGAAAAACCATTAGGGTAATAGTAGCACTTAAATATCCTGAAGAATGGCTTGAAATACAGGTGTGATTAGTCTGAAAAGCAATGTTGACCTTTCTAAAATACTGCCTGCCAAAGGATGAAAAGGGTAAATAATTTATTTACTAATATCTAATACACTGAAAGTATTTTTTAATCATTTTTATGACAATTTTGAGACTAAAAATCTCTCAAACCCTGCAAAGCTTATACAGTCAGCCTTTTGTTAGCTCCTTAAGCAAGAGTGTTTCTTTTCAAAATACTCTGAGCCTGACATACTGTTACTCTAACATGTCAAATTGAGTTACATCATGTAATAAACATACTTAGAAAGGTATACCATTTTAGAGAACTCTTCGAAGGTTAGAAAAATGCATTTTGTATAAAAGGTGTAGATGTACATATCATAAATTTCTCTACCTGCATTTTTTCACCAAAGAGGAAGCAAGATGTCATAATTATATAAGCAAATAACATATCAGTTGAGACATTATGTTAGTCTATCTTTATCAGAGTTTTAAAAACATTACTTACTGAGAAATTGTTTATATAAATTTTTTTTTGAAAAGACAAGATTTGGGTAGGGAACATTTGGAAAACTGAGTGTTTAGGAGAATGTATCAACAGCTTCATTCACAACAGATATATGGTGTCAACAAGGATTAGTTTTCATTCCTCCTGACAGCAAGTTAATCATATCTTCTCAGCACAGAGCAGTTCCATATGATATCCATAAGGAAATGTGTAAGCTAGTCACTGAAGATTTAGATATGATTTTAATTTTTTGTGCAAGTTCCTAATTTGTATCACTATAAAATTTGTCTTTGATTAGATTTATTTTTCAAGTGATGCCAGTATATAGAAAAAATTATTAATCTACTCTTTCACTTTGAAGTTCCTTACTTGCAGCTATATTTTTGTGAATATGCTATAGCCAGATTTTAGATTTTTGGAGACTCATAGCAAAACTTATATTTGAGAGCAGAAGTATAGAAAGTTTAATAACCAGTTCTAGAGGTGTAAAGATGATAGTATTGAAATAATTCTGTATTCTGAAGCTACAGTGTAGAATAAAGCAATTAAGTAATCTTAAGAATTGCAGTATGATGGGGGAAGTCAAGGGTCCTTCTCACCACTTGATGTTTTACTTTCTCAGAGCGTGGGCACCAGTAGTCCTCTAGCCTGGTAGCTCTCAGATGTCTTCAAACATATGGTTTTCTTTTTCTTTTATTTCAGTTTTTTAAATAGTTCTGTTTTATTTTGTTCTGAGCTGAGAACTGAACCCCTGGCTTTGTGGAGGCTGTGCTCTACCATTGCACTCCACCCTAAGCGCTACTAATTGCTCTTTTCTTTATTGATTTTTAAAATATTATTTGTTCCTTCTAGATATACATGACAGTAAAGTATATTTTGACATATTATACATACATAGAATAAATATAACTTGTTCCAGTTAGGATCCCGTTATTGTGGTTACATATAATGTGGACTTACATTGGTCATGTGTTCATATATAAGAATAGGAAAGTTATGTCGGATTCATTCTACTGTCTTTTCTATTCCCATCTCTCTCCCTTTCCCTTTATTCCCCTTTGTCTAGTCCAGTGAACTTCTAATGTTCCCCTCCTTTGTTGTGGGTTAGCATCCACATATCAGAGAAAACATTCTGCCTTTTTTGTTTTTGGGACTGGCTTATTTCACTTTGCATGATATTCTCCAGTTCCATCCATTTACTGGCAAATGCCATAATTGCGTTCTACTTTATGGCTAATTGTTCTTGATGAGACAATTGGTCTAACATAAGTTAGTCTCCCATAGAGAAAAAACACAGCCCTTTCTCTTTCTCTTTTAATTTAAAAATAAAACATTAATTATAAGTGACTTAAAATATATCAACAAACATGCACAGTCAAGAATTCTGGTGTCATAATGTATGAAACTGAGAAATTCATTTCATGGGAACCGAATGCACTTCTAATACATACAGGGAAGAAGCCCACTGCATCCTTATTATTTTGAGTTGTATTACTGCTTGTGCAGTATCCAGACCAAAGTTGAAGTGTGCAGTTTTATAAAGTTGTCCATACCTTCCCCCATCCCCGCAGTGCCATGGATGATGTCCTGATTGCCAGAGTTTAATTTGATTTTGAAGTAGAACCCTCACAACAGTCTGGGCAGAAAATTACAGCCCACAGGGCAATAAGCAGAGACAGAGCTTCAGTAGCCACTGGACCCTGGAGGGCCAACTGATAGCCACAGAGGTATCTTTCACACTGTTCTGTGGCAGGCATATTGTATTCTGATGGTGTCGTGAGAATTACGGCCACAGTTCAAATCTATTTGAGTTTCCCTTGAAATTTTTGTGGGTGGTGTTTTGTGCTTAATTGTAAAAATCAGATGTGACTTTGAGGGAAAAGGAGCTAGCCAGGAGTCCTGCTGCCTGAGGTGAAAAGAGCAATGAAAAATCAATGAGAAGATTAGATTCATTACAGAAGCTCTAGAGCCACCTAAGCAGACGTCAGACCTCTGACATTGCAAACTCTATGTCTGGCAGCAATTGATAAAGATGCAAACAGGTTCACCTTTTTACTGGGGGATACAATAGATATTCTCAAGCGAAAACAGAAAATCTAGTCCCTAAAATTTCCCTTCATGCCAATAATGATTACTAATCTTGACACAGACACTCAAAGGAGGCATCAAAATCTATCCAGTGCCATGTGACTGAGGCTGAAATATAAGACATTATAGAAGCTAAAGAACAATGTCAGAGGGAATGGTTAATGGTTTTGATGAAGATGCTCAACTTCAAGAAGCTGCTTTTGCAAGAAACTGCTGGAAGGAAGAAATGTTGGAGCTGAACAAATTGGGGGGGGGGTACAAATCATCAATACACAAGGAGACAGGAGGTCAATTATAAAGAGAGCCAGTCAAAATGTCTGACTGAAGTCATGCTGAAAATGATTCATGAATCTGCTGTCTTTAGAGAAAATGACACAGATGATGACAAATTGACAAAAAGGGTGTCGGAAAATGGAAGCCAAGGTTATCAGACAGGTATCAGTTAGAAACTCATTGATGCTGTTAATTTAAATGTTTCCATTTTAAAAACTTGAAATAATAAAACACAATATTTTAAAAAATTCTAAAGTGGGCATCTTGATAAAATGCGGGTTATCAGTGAGATCCAAAAGTTTCTGCTTGAAACTGCAGACACTGCCTGAAGTAATAAAGACTATGAATGTGACTTTGCAGAAAATCAATGGAAAAGGGAATTTATGGCTCAGAAAATGAGGGGAAATTTCTCAATATTTAGGAAAACATCAGCCTTACACGTCAAAGCCTAGACTCCTAAAGGAAGATGTCTAAAAGACTGGAGAAACAATTGGAGAACTGCTTGTATCAAAGAGGGATCATTTCTCAGGGGGAAAAAAATTGCTCAAGGACGTTTGTTAGGTATTGTTTCGACCTAGAGTATGCTCAATGGTCATAAAAAAAAAAAAAAAAAAAAAGGCAAAAATTGGTTGAATTTGAGTTTGAAATATAGCATTTTTCAAATGTTCCCATTTACACCTGCCATTCCACAGTCCAGTGCAGTGACAGGAGAAGTCAGGTTCCCAGGAGAACAAAGGAGTGAACCTTGAGGGCTGAGGGATACAGGGCAATGGGAAAGCTTGACTGAGGTTTACAGTAGCCAAGTCCTGAATATCCTCATGCCCAGCAGATCATCTGATTTGTTTTCTCTATTTTAATTAATTCTAATTGATGACTTTTTTGTTATAATAACCGATTATTTAATTCAGGCGGTATATACTCTATTAAAGTTTTATATAATTATAAATTCCAAGATGTTGATTCCAGAATACAGATAGCTTTAATACACCACTTAAGAATATATAATTTAAATCTATTGTCCCTTCTAGAATTAGATTCTGTAAGTACTATATTCTTTTTTTTATTCTAAGTTATAAATGACAGCAGAATGCATTACATTTCATATTATACCTATAGAGCACAGTTTTACATGTCTCTGGTTGTATACAAAGTATATTCACACTATTCGTGTCTTCATACATGCACTTAGGATGATGATATCCATCTCATTCTACCATCATTTTTTTTCTTCACTCTTTTGCCCCTTCCTTCTCCTCCCTCCCCATTGGCCATTCTAGTATTCCTCTAATCCTCCTATGCTCCCCATCCCAACCCCACTGTGAATCAGCCTCCTTATATCAGAGAAAACATTCCACATTTAGCTTTTGGGGATTGGCTAACTTCACTTAGCATTATATTCTCCAACTTCATCCATTTACCTGCGAATGCCATGATTTTATTCTCTCTTATTGCTGAGTAATACGCCATTGTGTATACATACCACGTTTTCTTTATCCATTCATCTACTGAAGGGCATCTGTGTTGGTTCCACAATTTAGCTATTGTGAATTGTGCTGCTATAAACATTGATGTGGCTATGTCCCTCTAGTATGCTGTTTTAAGTCCTTTGGGTATAGACCAAGGAGTGGGATAGCTGGGTCATAAGGTGGTTCCATTCCCAGTTTTCCAATGAATCCCCATACTGCTTTCCAGATTGGCTGTACCATTTTGCAATCCCACCAGCAATGTATGAGTGTACCTTTTCCCCCACATCCTCTCCAACATTTATTGTTGTTTGTGTTCTTAATAGCTGTCATTCTGACTGGTTTGATATGAAATCTTAGAGTGGTTTTGATTTACATTTATCTAATAGCCAGAGATGTTGAACATTTTTTCAGTATTTGTTGATTGATTGTGTATCTTCTTCTGAGAAGTGTCTTTTCAGTTCCTTGGCCCATTTATTGATTAGGTTATTTGTTTTTTTGGTGTTAATATTTTTGAGTTATTTATATATTCTAGAGATTAGTGCTCTACCTGATGTGCATGTGGTAAAAATTTGTTTCCAATTAGTAGGCTCTCTATTCATGTCACTGATTGTTTCTTTTGCTGAGAAGAAGCTTTTTAGTTTGAATCCATCCCATTTATTGATTCTTTTTTTTTTTTTTTTTTTTTTTTTTTTTTTTTGTGGTACTGGGGATTGAACTCAGGGGCACTCGACCACTGGGTCACATCCCTAGCCCTTTTTTGTATTTTATTTAGAGACAGGGTCTCACTGAGTTGCTAAGTGCCACGCCATTGCTGAGGCTGGCTTTGAACTCACGATCCTCCTGCCTCAGCCTCCCAAAGTGCTGGGATTACAGGCGTGCGCCACCGCGCCCGGCTTGATTCTTGATATTAATTCTTGCACTACAGCAGTCTTTTTAAGAAACTTGGGGCCTAATCCAACATGTGGGAGATTAGAGCTTACTTTTTCTTCTATTAGGTGTAGTGTCTATGGTCTAATTTCTAGATCCTTGATTCACTTTGAGTTGAGTTTTGTGCATGGTGAGAGATGGAGGTTTAATTTCATTTTGTTGCATATGGATTTCTAGTTTTCCCAGCACCACTTGTTGAAGACACTGTCTTTTCTCCAATGTATGTTTTTGCCGCCTTTGTCTAATATAAGATAACTGAAATTATATGCGTTACTCTCTGAGTCCTCTCTTGGTCTACCAGTCTATTTTGGTGCCAATACCATGCTGTTTTTGTTACTATTACTCTGTAGTATAATTTAGGGTCTGGTTTAGTGATGCTACCTGCTTTACTCTTCTTGGTAAGGATTGCTTTAGTTATTTGGGGTCTCTTATTTTTCCCAGATGAACTTCATGACTGCTTTTTCTATTTCTATGAGGAATTGGGATTTTGATTGGAATTACATTAAATCTGTATAGCGCTTTTGATAGTATGGTCATTTTGACAATATTAGTTCTGCCTATCCAAGTGTAAGGTAGATCTTTCCATCTTCTAAGGTCTTTTATAATTTATTTCTTTAGTGTTCTGTAGTTTCGTTATAGAGGTCTTCCACATCTTTGGTTAAATTGATTCCCAAGTATTTATTTGTTTTTTTTGATGCTTGTAAATGTGGGGTTTTGTTTGAGTTGCTGGGGTTTTTAGTTCCTCCCGACCTGGGTTAAGCTTCTTCCAGCCAGCGGAGAAGGCTAGGGGAAAAACGCCCCAGCGGAGGCATGATCAAGAATGGTAGAAGCTGGCTGGAGGCCCACGCCAGCCCTCACAATGGAAGCCATTCAGAGACGCACCAGGGAACCCGGTCAGAGCTGGAACCCAAGTTTATTGAGGAAGTTGGACAGCTTTTATAGAAGACATAGACCAATCAGCAGAAAGATTATAGGAGCACATAGGGAGAATGGGCAGATTATATTGGCGGAGTCCCTGGCCTATCCTTAGGGTGGTTTCAGTTCTCAGGACATGTCAGGGGAATGCCTCCTGATTAAGCCAAGTCTCATATCAGGAAGTGGGAGGCAACCAGAGAGTTAAGTTTTTCTATTCTTTTGGTAGATGTGTTCTTAAGTCCCCAACAGTAAACAAGGTAATTTTCCTCATTTCCCTTTAAGAGGATTTGTCACTGATATATAGAAATGCCTTAGATTTATGGGCATTGATTTTGTATCCTACTACTTTGCTGAATTCATTTATGAGTTCTAGAAATTTTCTGGTGGAATATTTTTTGGGTCTCCTAGGTATAAAATCATATCATCAGAGAATAGTGATAATTTGAGTTCTATTTTACCTGTCTGTATCCCTTTAATTTCTTTCATTTTTCTTATTGCTCTGGCCAACGTTTCAAGTACTATGTTAAATAGAAGTGGTGAAAGAGGGCATCCCTGTTTTGTTCCGGTTTTTAGAGGGGATGCTTTCAATTTTTCTCCATTTAGAATGATGTTGGCCTGGGGCTTAGCATAGATAGCTTTTATGATGTTGAGATATGTTCCTGTTATCCCTAGTTTTTCTAGTGTTTTGAACATGAAGTGGTGCTGTATTTTGTCGAATGCTTTTTCTGCATCTATTGAGATAATAATATGGTTCTTATCTTTAAGTCTGTTGATGTAATGAACTACATTTATTGATTTCTCTATGTTAAAACCATCCTTGCATCCCTGGAATGGACCCCACTTGATTATGATGTACTATATTTTTTATCTGTTTTTGTATCCAATTTGCCAGAACTTTATTGAAAATTTAAGCATCTATGTTTATTAGAGATATTGGTCTGAAGTTTTCTTTCTTTTATGTGTCTTTGCCTGGTTTGTAAGTACTATATTCTAATTTATTTAATTTTTCCACTATTACTTACCCTATAACTGAAGTTGCACCTGGTCAGAGAAACAATTGAAACAGTAAAGACCATTTTCATTTGATATGAAATCTGGAAACAAAAAGTAGTGTCTACCTCAACAAGTTTTGATGGGTCTTAAAAATACTGAAAAATAAAACTAAACCAAACACAACCACGTCTCAACCAAATTTATTTGTATTTTTTAGTTTTATCCTCATTTCAAATATTTATTTGTTGGCATTGACATTTGGAAACCATTGATTTCTTATTTTGTATATTCTTTGTAACCTTTTTGATGCTGTTTATAATAAAGTTTACTGTGTAAACATTTCTTAATTTTATGAAGTCAAAAGATTATTCTCTGGGCTCTGGGTTTCATTTTTGACTTGGAAACACTCTCTTCAATCTAAATTTTAAAATATTTTCTGTTTCTCTCTGGTCACAATTTTTTAACATTAAATGTTTAATCCTACTCTGCTTTTCAGGAAGAAGAAATTAGAAATCCCAAATCATTTCCCCCCAATTCCTTATGCAGATTTCCCAAAAGAGTTCATGAGATAATTCAAGGTTTTCAATTAGTTTAAATGTCATTTTTTTCAGGTATTAAATTCACATATGTTCTTAGGTCTATGATCAGGGCTTTATAATAATGATCATAGGGATTTAAAAAACTTATAAAGGTAATGAGCTTCTCATTTTAAAAAAATTGTTCTCTTTATAAATTTCTCTTGATTGTCCAATTTTTAATCGATGTAATAAAACTTGGTCAAGTTCTCCCTCCATCCCAAGAATATAAAATATATGTATTAATTTAGGAGTGCTGAGACTTACTAAGGTCTTCTCTAGAACAAGTGGACTTCATGTTGACTTTTGCTTTCATTCATGTATTAAAGTTTTCTTCATCTATGTGCTATACTTTTATTTTTATGTTCAACAATAGTTCTTTAACTTGTTACTAATTATGAGTACTTAATATTTTAAGATATTAATCCTTGTTTCCTGCATTCCATATTTCCCTTTCTTTTTCTTTCTTTCTTTATGCAGTGAATATATAATCTAGAAAAGAGATATTACAAGAGGTCAAATCCAAAACATACAAAATATCCTTGTCTTTTATTTGTAAATTCTTAAACATCACAATAGAGAGATGATTTGGAAAGTAAATAATATAATGTGGCAAGAAAAAAAATGATAATAGAAGGCACCCCTCCACCTGCCACCCGCACAAACACAAAAGTGAACATATGTGCCCTGTTTAACCTCCTCTGGAATCTGAGGATGTAGGACAGGATTTCCTACTTTTAATGCTCCTTGCAACTTTATTTGAAGCACTAAGATTTTTTGCTGCAACTGGATGAGGTAACACATAAAATTTGATGACCAAGACAATGTCCATCACAGGAGTTAAGCAGAAAAACAGAACTCACCACCCTGGGTGAAGCTTTTCTAAAATGTGGCCAGTCCCCTAATAGGGACACATACCAATGGCCTCCAGAAATCTTCTTTGCTCTCAAACCCAAAGGTGATACTTACAGTTTCTTATAACTATGGCATGTCTTGTCTTTCCTTTCTCCAATTCCTGTCATTATGTAATTCATTAAAAAATAACAGATGCTACAGTATCCCTCAATTTTGCCATTTCACAGAAGTAATAAGCTGATGCATAAATTACTGCTGTTTTTACAGAATTCCATAGGCTGCTCAGCATCTGTAGTAATATTGTTTCCCTCAGACTGTGCCCTTGATTTATTACATCTTTCACTAAATTTGGGATGTAGTTTCATAGTGTGAGGCTTAGGATTCTTGTTCTTCCAGAGTCCAGGGATTTTTTCTTTGTGATTTTATAAAGTTTTAATGTTAAATAATCCCTGTAACATAAAAGCAAGTATATAATACATGGTCATTTATTATAAAGTGATCTCCTCTTTCATAATACTATGGCCAACATAAAAAAAGTATCAGTAAGCTTTTGAGTTAATTTCTGTATATGTTGCTAAAGTATAATTTGAAGTACATTTTATTTTCTTTATAAATACAATTATTCCAGCTCCATTTGTTGAAAGATCTGTCCTTTCTACAAGGAATTATTGTCATTTTACCTTTGATGAATCAGTTGGGAATATATATGGCCTAGTCTATTTCTTGATTTGCTGTTCTATTCCATTGCTCTATATCCTTTCTCAAAGATCACAAAGTCTGCATATTAACTCTGCAAATATGACAGTAAAAATTTTCCAACTTACTTTTTATTCTTAAAATTATTCTCATTCTTTTACTTTTCCTTATAATTATTTTAATAATAAATTATTATTTTATGCACAAAGTCCTCTTAAGAATCTGTTTGAAATTTTATTGAATCAACAGAATAGTATGAACAACCACAGGCTGTAGGGGCCTACTTTTGATAATTAAAGGTGCAGGATAACCCTTTCTTCCTAGAGGCAGATTTCATTGTCTTGTTTGAATAATTAAGTGGGCAACAAGGAACTGCAATCTGCTAGTCAAGAAGTATAATCACAGGAGATATTATTCAGCCTTGAAGAAAATTCTGCCATACATATAACAGATGTGGACTTGGAGGATATTATGCTAAGAGAAATAAGCCAATTACAGAAGACAAATACTGTGATTTCACTTACATGAGCTCATGCACCTGAAATAGTCAAACTCATAGAAGATAAATAAGTTCTAGAGATCTGGTGAACAACATTCTCCCTACAGTTAACATGACTATTGTATACTAGATGTCATGTGAAGTGTCTTATAAAATAAAACAAAACATTAAGGCACAAAGAAACTTTTGATATTGATAGATAGGCCTTTGGTTGTGTGTTGGTTTCCTGGCTGTAGCATAAGTCCAAACCAATCCAAATCGTATGCATTAATTATATACAGTTTATATATATATATATATATATATATATATATATATATAGAGAGAGAGAGAGAGAGAGAGAGAGAGAGAGAGCGCAGAGACAAATAGAGAAAATAGAGGTATAAGCAAGAACTCCCCTAGTTCTCTACAAAGAGAGATTCACTTGATCAGGGACCTTATCCCAAAGAGCAAAGGGGGGGAAAGATAAGCTTACATATAGGACATTCAAATCATACCTATTTATTCTTTATCATATGTTCAATGTCTTTTCTAAAATTATGGGAGTTGCTATGTTTAAATTTAGTGGAATCTCCAGTATTAATTAAAGCCACAAAAGGTTGCATTTTGGCAGATGGCAAAGATAATTAGGGACATATGTTGCAGAGGTGCAAAAGCTAATCTACTTTTTTTTTATCTTTTCATTATATGCATTCTTTTGGTAACTTTTGGATTTCCAATTAGGTCCATTTTTTTGTGTGTGTGATTTCTCCTCTTGTATCCAAGCTTCTCCTTTTCTTCCTCTTCTTGTTCCTTTTTTCCTCTTTCTTTCTTTCTTTCTTTCTTTTTGTTTTGATTTTGTCACTGTACATACATCAGTGTG
This sequence comes from Tamias sibiricus, assembly GCA_025594165.1. NCBI lineage: Eukaryota > Metazoa > Chordata > Mammalia > Rodentia > Sciuridae > Tamias > Tamias sibiricus. The sequence goes on from CM046664.1 coordinate 74,915,948, forward strand.
GGGAGGTGGGTACCCATGGGTGTGCTTGAGTGTATGTGTTGGGAAGGGGCTTCCTCTTTAAACTACTCATATTCACAATTTATTCTTCCAGAAACCCTCAAATCAGTATCATTAAGGTTAGTGGCAACCCACCTCCCCCCATGGCAATGGTTGCTTAATAAGTCAAAAGGACCCCAGGATTAAGTCAGGTTTGGGTTTTATGCAGATACATTGAAGTCACCCTATGGTTTCACCTTTTGGGAGTGAAGGCTTCCTTTTCTTCCTTGCTTGCCTCTCTGTACAAATTGCTTCAGTATATTTAGAATTCTAATCACATATAGTCTGAATTTTCAATCTTTGTTCTTGTCTGGTCATCCAGAATGCACCACGTTTCTGGGTGGTTACAGAGAAACATCCAAGAGCCCAATGACCTCCCAGGTACTCACTTTCTCCTGAAGGGAGTGCAAGTAGATCTCCTGGGGCGGGGTGGGGGGGGTCACACCCAGTATTGTCAATTTGTCTTACTGATGAAAAGGCCATCAAGCTATGGGATTACACATTGTTCTTTGGTGTGCTGATAAGCATCAGTACTTAGCAAAGCCCAGACACACTGGCTAAAGGCTATGCATTGGGAGAGTAGTTGAGTTCCCTCCTTGATGTCTTGAGAGGAGCTAGTACTGAATTATGTTTTTTTCTCTTCAGTTCTTAGGCCACAGGCTGCCATGGACATGTACTTCAGTACCTTTGGAGGTCAGGAAAGGACATATGACAGACCAAAACAGCAGCATTGCAGAAGTTGAGCAAAGCTACTAATCTTGCCTGAAATTAATGACTAGTTAGGCAACAATTATATTTAATTTTTCCTGGGATGGTCTTATTTATATAGACCTTATAAAGATCCATATCCAGCCCTTTTACTCCTAATTCCCTGTCACATCCTGTTGGGCCATCCTGTTTATTATGCCAATTGTTTTAACTGTGGTCTTTTCATTCTGTTGATGCACCAAAAAAGTCCATATGACTGCCCCAAGTAGCCAATGACAGTCACCAGGATAGATGCAGTGACCAGAAAGCACAGATTGATTAAGAAACTACATTGTCACTGCCTTAGGTGGGAGATCAGAAACAACCTGTCAAACAGGCTGAATCTGGCTGTCGGTGATGCTGTAGTAGGAAAAGTCAGTAACAATTTTGGTTTAAGATATGTGAGTGTTTCAGGGTAGAACGGTAGGGTAACACCTGAAGGAGGTAGCAAAGCAGACATAGTCAAAATACAGAAGTTCATCAGCCATTGGTAGTTCTGTTCCAGGCAGCCTTCACTGTACCACAGAATGAGTGAGTTAGCAAGAGCAATAAGCTAGAACTTCTCAAGTATCCACCATTGTGGCTGGGACACTGTCTTCATTATGCCAACTGTCTTGCTTTTCTTATTTTCATTCCATTGGTAAGGGAGCACTTTGACCTTAGGATTAAGGGAATGGCCACTCATGACACTTGACACTGGACAGGTGAGGTAGACAGCAGTTTATTAGTCATATATACTCAGTCTGTGGGAGGAGGACACTACATGCCACATGGAGCCATTCAGGTTTTATATTTGAGAACAGAGTGAATAAGCAGGGGCTGTGGAGAGAGACATTATAGTAGGGAAAAGGTAGGATGATCCTTTTTTCCCATGGGAGCATGTGATTGACTTATTTAAATAATGCCATGAGTTGACTGGGAACTTAAACACATTACTGGTCAATAAACAGGAACCATAACTGGTCTTGTTGGCTAGGGCATTATAAAAAGAGAGAGTGAGAGGGAAACTTGTAGTTAGACTTGCTTTTACTGGATGTCATGGCAGCACATGGTATTGGGCTTATTTTTAGGTCTTATCACCATATGGACTCTACCAGTTTTTGTTGAATGTATTTTAAAGCTCTGCTAGTAGGTTGTCTAACATTAGTTCTATTGCCTCTTCTAGAAGCATGGATGATGTTATCATAACATTTAAAAATCATATATTAGATGCAAGACTTTTATTTAACATAGATAAAGAAGTTTGCGACTCAACAAGAAAAAGACAATCAAACTTAAAAATGAGCAAATGGCTTGGATAGAGATTACTCCCAAAATAGGAAACCAGCACATGAAAGGTAGTCATGTGGTCAACATTTCATTCATTAGTCAAATGCAAATCAGAACCACAATGAAATATCAATCCACATACTTTAGGATGGCTATAGTTACAAAGAGAAAATAACAAATATTTGAAAATATTTGGAAAAGTTGGGACCCTGATGAGGATGTTAAATGGCACAGTCATTTTGGAAATCGATTTGACAGTTATTTGAAAGGTTAAGTATAGCTGTCATATAAGCAAACAATTCCACTTCTGCATATATACCTAAGAGAATTAAAAAATGTTTCCAAAACAGGATTTGCTCATGATAGCATCATTACTCATACTAAGCAAAAAGGAAAACAGACATCCAAATATCTTTCAACTGATGAGTGGCTAAATAAAATGTAGTATATACATACAAGGGACTATTTGGTCATAAAGAGAAATGGTGTACTGATACATTCTATAGCATAGATGAACCTTGAAAGCATTATATTAGTACTATGAAGCCAGTCTCTCTCTCTCTCTCGCTCTCTCTCTCACACACACACACACACACACAAAGCTACATAGTGTGTGATTTTGTGTATATGAAATGTTTAGAAAAAAGAAATCTATAAAGTTGGAAAGTAGAAGATTATTAATTGCTTTGGTTTACAGGGGTTGGGAATAAATGGAAAGGGACTGCTACTGGGTACAGAGCTTCATTTTGGGATGATGATTATTTCCTGAAATTGATTATAATAATGACCATACCACTCTGTGAATATACTAAATATGAATGAATTATATATTTTAAATGGGTTAATTATATGGTATGTGATTTATGCTTCAAAAATCCATTATATTAAGCAACTAGGAAACCATATAGACTAGAGGACTTCATCGTTAGTTCAAGACATATGTCCTCTAAAAGTACACAGGATATTCTGAAAGGTAGAAATGAAAGAAGTACTTCCCAAATTTATTTTATGAAGCCACCATAACAGAGATATCAAAATCCACAGACTTGGGCTTGGCCATGTGGTTCAGTGGTAGAGTACTTGCCTAGCATGCACAAGGCCCTGGATTCTATCCATAGCACCACAAAGGATAAAGAAACAAAGAGAAAGTCAATGCACTTTAAAAGAAAAGTTGCATACTGAACTTTTTTATGAACATAGGTACTAAAATCCTAAAATAATAACAATAATAATAATAATGCAAAAATATATAAAAAGTACATCACATCAAAACCAAGTTGGATTAATTCCAGGAATGTGAAGCCATTTTAATGGTCAAAAAATGATGCATTTCATACATCAGCAGGGTAAAGAGGAAAATAATTAATGTAGCCTTATTGATATATGGATAAGAAGTATTTGATAAAATTTAACACTCATAAATAAACTGGGATAAAAATAACTTTCTCAATCCAACATAGCATATCTACCAATTCCTAAAACCAGTATCAAAACTTGCTGGTGAAGTTGTAAAAACTTTCCCTTCTTGACCAAAAGGAGTACAAAGATACCAACTCTTACCCCTCTTGTCATTGTTATTCACTCTTCTAGAGGTATTAATTAGTTCCTCAAACCCAGAAAAAAATATGTTGTCATAAGAAATAAAAGAGGGAAAATCATATGTGGGAAATGTATGTATGTGGAAAATGCAAAATAATATACAAGTGGTAGAGCTAACATGTTAATTTACCAAACTACCAAACTTGTTAGGTAAACTTTGGTTGCATTTCCAGATAACAGCAAATAAAAAATATTTTTAAATTATAGCATTGAAATTAATATAGAAAACAGGCAAAGCTTGGGCGTAAATATAAAAACATATGTTCAAGAACTTCATAGAAGTGCAAGTCTACAAAATGATACAGAGAGAATTGAAGGTGACCTAAATAGAAAGCAGGATACACCATACTCATAGTCAAGAGGCTCATAAGATAAGGATGTAGTATGCTCTCTAATTTACCTATTTTTAGTATACTCCATATTAAAATTCTAATAGGTAATTTTTATGGGAATTTAAAAGGTTATTCTAATATTTATATGGAAATGTAAAGGGAAATTCAGGATGATAAACAGATTAGTTTTATTTTTAATCTCTCTTTCTCTCTCTCTCTCTCTCTCTCTCTCTCTCTCTCTCTCGTATCAGGTATTGAACTCAAGGGCACTTAACCTCTGAGCCACATCCTCAGCCCTTTTTTATATTTTATTTAGAGATGGTCTCACTGAGTTGCATAGGGCCTTGCTAAGTTTCTGAGACTGGCTTTAAACTCATAATCCTCTTGCCTTAGCCTCCAGAGCCATCAGTCTCTCTTCTTACTTTTGGATCCTCTTCCACTTAAGGCAGCACCACACTTCCACAATCTCACAAAACTCCTTTAGAGTTTCCCAAATCAGAGCACCTATATTTCCTTTGGAGAGCTGTACTCTCCTTGTGAAGCTGTTTCAAACACTGAAGCCAGGAGCACTTAGAAGGAATAGTTCTTTTGCTACTCTTTGGTAGACACAAGGCAAATTACATTCAGCTCCCTTCTGATATGGATCCCAAGGTTCTGTTATGAAAACTCACTATGAAGAAAGTTCTTATCTTTGAGTTGCATGGGGTCACCAATCCTACATTTACCATATATTTCATGATTATACTGACCCCATTTAGTTCGTATCTTTCTTAATTTCTCACTTCTTTTGTTTAATAAGTCCTTACAATCTTTTGAGGTCACTAGTACAGGTTTGTTTTATTAGTGTTTAGTTCTGGCATTTCACTAGGTTTTTCAAAAGGAATAAAGAAAAACCTGAATGTTCAATCACTCATCTTAACCTAGATTTGTCACTATTTTGCAGGTATTACATACAAGTATGACTACTGTTCCAATTAATTTTAGAATAATAAGCAAATTCCTGATGCCCAACTGTTGATGAAAGTCAAAAGAACAAAAGAGCAAACAGCCTGTATCCTTCAAAAGCATTAGTAGCTTTCCTGGTTATGAGGAGTTTTTATAAGTTTCATATTGAAAATTTTTTCTTGTCTAACGGAATTAAACATCCCATAGCTTATAAAATGATCATATAAAGAAAAGCCTTCAGTGAAGGACCTATAACTTGTGTACCTATTGATTTAAGATCTGGAATTTATTATTCATACAGCCAAATAGAGGTGAGCATATCCTGGACATTATGAAGTACGTTTATGCATTTTTATGAATTGGTTTCTTTCTTAGCTGGTAGCAGAGCCTTCATAAAATTGAATGCCTGAAGGATTTTAATAGCAAATAATTGACTTTCCATTCATTTATTACTACTACTCCTCATTTCTATTTTGTTGGCACTAAATAAGCTAGCCATAGAAGCATATATGAAATTGAGTAGTTTTGACGCAAATGGAAAATTGACATATTGTTTGCTAAAAGGGAGCAGAACCAGTTATAATAAAAATATTGGACTGCCTTACTTGTTAAATATAAACTAGTATATGTTCACATTCAAATGCCCTTTAATATACTTGGTTCTCCCTCTCCATTGTCACTACCCTTGTTTAACCCCAGCTATCTCCTCCTTAGATCCTTAGAAGGACCCCAATCTTTTGACTTCAATTTACCCTGCTATTGTCCAGTCATTTTCCACATAGGATTCAGAGATATGCTAATTATGTGCAAATTGAAATCATGTCATTTTCCTCTTTAAAATTCTTCAACACTTGTCCACCTTTTCCATGCTTCTCACTCTCCCTACTCTACCATTATGTTTTTCCTTTAAGTAGCTCCTCCACAAAGATATGACCCTGATCTATCCGGAGTCTTAGCATATGCTGATTTCTCTGTTTAAAAAAAAAAATTGTTTTTACTTTTTACTTTATAACCAGATTAGTCCCGTGTTCATATTTCATTCTTTTATGCATTGGAGAAACTTCTACTCACTACCTCAAGTGGGCCAGGTACTATGATAATATTGGTGAGCAACATCAGACATAGTCATTGGCCTCTAATCCAAGGACAAAAACAAACACAGAGCAGTACCTGAGCAAAAAAATAAATAAATAAATAAAAAATGTACCATTGTGCAAGTTCTCTAAAAAAAAAAAAAAAAAAAAAAAAAAAAAAAAAAAAAAAAAAAAAAGAAAGAAAGAAAAGAAAAGAAAAAGAAAGAAAGAAAAAGAAAAGAAAAAAAGCCCAGCATGTTTGTTATAAGAATATAAGATAGGAGCATAATAAATAAATTTCATCTAATCATAGAGGCAAAGTGGAGGGAAGAGAAGCAGAGAGTGAGAGAGAGAGAGAGAGATCAAGAGTAAGGACCTGAACATTATTTCCTCAAAGAAAGCCTCCCTTGTATCCCAGACATCCCCGAAGTGCTCCTGAAAACAAGACCACTGCAACCAGCCCTTCTCTTGCTGTGCTCTCTCTGATTAGCTTCCTACCATAGACAGTCTTCTACCTGTGACTTGGGATGGTAGTTAACTTTATGTAGATTAATATCTAGAAAAGGAATATACTCCTTGTTCTTCCTCCAACACACATAGACAAAATCCAGAGAAAAGCAGCCATTGGCCCTGCCAGGTCAGGGACATGGACATTACTGTTGGCCAGATCTCGGCCCTGTGCTCACTACTGTCAGGGAAGGGTCTGTTACCAGAAGAAGGCACATGGGAAGACCCATGCTGGGTAACCATCAATGATCACTGTGCCATTCAACTATGCTCAAGTTTTAATTCTCCCTGATTTCTGAATCCACCCTTTATTCACATCTTTGAGAATAGTACTTACTTCAAATGTGGCTCCATCTTCCTTAAATATTTAGAAAAAAATGACATTTAAAAATATTAAGAAACCATTTACAATTTGTCTGATGTGGACATTTTTTTTTCCTAATCTCAAGTGTGGTTTTCCACATAGAAAATTGTTACAGTGGAATACTTGAAATCATATCACACATTAGAATTCAGCAGCATTTTTTAGCCCCAAGGGAAACAAAATTTTAAGCCAGCTTTTCCACTTTTATAAGAGCTAAATCTTTTTTCTGCTCTCACTCATAAAACAAGAATTGGTTGTACTGACTTTTCCATTTATATTGCAAATTACAATTTCACCCATGAAATCCTTTAACACACAGTAAATTCCTCCATAGAGAAAATAGTGTATCAATTATGAATATATTTCACCATCCTTCATAAAATCTAAAATGGATGAGACTATAAATGAAGAAAATAAACAGTTTGTGGTAAAGTAGGTAATTTTAGACAAGTTGGAAAATTAGCTGTGTTATTTTAAAAGCTGCCAATCTGTGTTGCATATCATAGTAAATTTCAGAACAGAAAGTAGTGTTTTACTTTATTCTTCAGGAAATTTCAGAACAGAAAGTAGTGTTTTACTTTATTCTTCAGGATCCCTAGGATTCATTCAAGGGTACAAAGAAAATAAATTCATAATCCCAAATGGCCTAGAGTAGCATGTTTGTCTCAGTTATGCTAAAACTATACATAGTAACACTTTCACTTGAGGAAAGTGAGGTTTTGTAACACAAACTTACTGAGCACTTACTCTATGTCTGGAACTCTTCTAGGCACTTGAGATGTATCAATGAATAAAGCAAAATCTCTAGAATGCATACCATTTATGTTGAGAAGGTTCTAATAATTATTTATGTTCCTAGTTAGGTGAACATTTCAAAGATATCTCACAATGAGGAAGGGACCTGTGATTGCATGCCCATCAGATAGCCCTGTACAAATTGGCCCTTATCTTGGAAAACCCAGCTCATTTCATTGACTGACCTTCATCCAGATAGTAAAGAAACCTGTCACTTGGGTATTGAGTATATTAGCTGGTTCATCATCTTTCACAGGTAGAGTTCCCAAACACCAGGGAAAATAACAAAATCACTGATTTACTGGCTAACATTGAAAACTAGTGAGGTTGCTATACAGGGAGTAGAATACTGTATTCTTTTCTTTGTGAACAAACTCTTTGGGAAGCCAAAATTTAGTCAATTACTTGTATAACATGACATTACAACATGGGAGAGTTAAAGAGAGGTTTCAAATATTTGCAATAGGTTAAAAAAATTGCTAATATCAGCCTTCTATGGAAAGCCTACCTCCAAATTTCTGTGCAAATTATTTTGCCTTTTCTAAAATTTATACAGAGAGAAAGGAATGCACACATGCTTCTTGATGGCTGATTCTAAAAAGAACACTCTGTTTAATTATGAACATTATAGCTCAGTCTCCAAATTGCCTTTTCCTCAGATTCACCAACCTGGGGAGTGGGGAGGAAAAAGGTATTGAAAATACACTTGCCTTTGCTTCAGATAAATGCATGACTTTCATTACTTCCCAGCTGATATGCCTCAACAAAAATAATACAGGATTTCAATACAGAAATTTCTTTAAAATTTTGTGATAATTTTAGGAATTATAAGGCTTACATGCACACACACACACAATTCTTTCCACCTTTGTATAGACAAGAAAGTGTTTTGAGATTTGATGATATGCTTATTCCTTTTACTATATGTTCTCCTGTAGATATGTCCAGAATATTGTCCAAGAGAATAGAAATAGATGTACAATTTTTCCAAGAATATGTGAGAAGTTATCTCAAAAGCTAATAGCAACATAATTTTCATCTTGATAGAAGACAAAATTTATCATCCCCTAAGTAAAAGTCACACACTAACTCTACACTTCCCCTAATACTCCTCCTACATCTGTTCTTCCATAAAAAATATTAACATGATTTTTTAAATAATATGTTTTGCTTTTTAATCTCTTCTGGAAACTGTACTTTGGCTGGTTGGTTTTTCTGATCACTGTAATTGATTCAGTGATCTGGCTTTAAAATTGCTTGTAGTAATTCCAGAAGTAAGTTCTATACTTTCTCCTTTGAACACTGGTTAGCAAGAATGAAAGTCATCCACTTTATTTTCCTAGAACTATTTAACAATGGGAGACTTAATCTAGATCTCAAATTTTATTAAAATTCTCAGATTATTACTCAAGAAACAAATATAAAGGTAAGAATGATTATCTTCTAGTGAGCATTAAAAAATAAAAGTGAGGAAATATAACTTAACTGCTGAGTTTTCAGAAAAGCATGATTACTTCTATATCATTTATGATTATTTCTTATTGTAAGTAGATGAGTATATAATCACTACATTTAAAATCTGATAGAAATATCTCAAAACTTTTGTTGCCTAAAGAAACCTAATCAACTTCTTGAGCCTACAATTTTTAGGATTATTACAATTATATTTTACATGTTTTATGTATTTTAGTGCCAAATGAATATTGATCTACTTAATTATTACAGAATTATCCAGTATTAATTATTATTTTCTAAGAATATCAAATTTAATAATACAATGAGTACTTATTTTTCTCCTTATGTTTTTATTTCACTTTTGTGAACAATTTCAGTGTCTTTGTCTGTGTTCTTTCACCCCAGTCCCTCTTTATCTTCTTCCTTATTTCTTACCATTTTCCCCCTGAACACAAACTACCAGATCCTATTGATAGACTTCTTGTTTCTTTAAAAGTGACCCAGATATTTCTCGTCTTCTACCTTAGAAAAATAGTCTAAGAATATATTTCATATTATCATTTCAGTGTTAATTTATTCTCCCTACTCAACACCTGTAAGAGCAGATAAAAGAAGAAAAGGGCAAAGAAGGTTTTCCTTACTGCTAGCAAAAAAGTGATATACAGTTAAACCATGTATAGATTTTAGTTTAGTCTCTGTTTCTCATTGGACTAAAATCTCCCTAAAAGAGCAAACTGGGAAAATATGGGGCTTCATCATGACCAGCAGAGCTCTGTGACAATATTAGACTTTCCTATCTGATAGGTCAATGGAGCCTATTATTGTTTTTAGAGACTTAATGAGGGAAGACCAATGCCTCTCTAATTTGTTTATTCATTCTTCAAACACTGGTTAATTCTGTGAGGCTCTAGAGGAGTGTCTAAGTCAGGTTTGCATCACTGTGACCAATATACCCTACAAGAAAAATTAAAGGAGGAAAAGTTTATTTTGACTCATAGTTTCAGAGGTTCAGTCCATGGTTGGATGAGTCCATACCTCTGGGACTGAGGTGAAGCAGAACAACCTGGCAGAAGGGTGTGGTAGGGAAAAAGGTGCTTATTCATGACAGCCATGAAGCAGAGAGAGTTTGAACGCAAAGATCCAGGTATAATATAATTCCAAATGGCACATCCCAAGTGACCAACTTAGTCTAGCCATGCCCTACCCGCCTAGATTTACCACCCATTAATCAATTCAAATTATTCATCTACCAAAAGGATTAATCCACCGATTAGGTTATGGTTCCAAAAATCTAGTCATTTCACCTTTGAACATTCCTGCATTTTCTCACACATGAATTTTTGGGAGAAACCTCATATCCAAACCACAACAAAGAAGAAACACAAAGTTGAATGAGACATGATAATTCTCATTTGAGTGAAGACAATCTATCATAATGCTTATTTTATGACAGTAGATATTGTTTGAGTCAACTTATAACACTAGAAAAGAAAACTCAACACATTGGTGGCTCAGTAATTGAGAGGAAGGAAAATTTTGACCTTTGAAACAACCTGGAGGGATGATCTGTCTTTAGTAGTCACCTTCACAATCTATTTAGAAACATTTTGCTTTGAGGCTTAACCTTGTTCAGTGGGGTTTTCTCCTGTATCTCACTGTGGTTACTATTGGACCAGAAGGACATCATTTCCTGATTTATTTTCTTTTTGATGATGACAGATGATATTACCTGATAAGATGACATTCTCTAGAACCTATCACATTCCTTGGTTTCCTTCTCAATTCACAGCCATTGCTGTTACTCTTTGGGTAAGATTGTATATCTACCCAGAGGCTGAAATTCTCACATGAAAGAATCATGCGTTTTCACACCTATAGAAGTTACTTTCATAAACTCCATGTCCTTACCAAATCAAAAAGAGGCAGTTGCTGAACATGTGTAGTTTTATACATTTTTAAGATGCCTTGTGTTCTCTTTTTCATGGATTTACTAGTCCCAGAAGAGTCTTCAGAAGGAGATAAGGTGTATTACTCCCTCTAAAAAATGAAGGAATTTAAAGGTGGCAGTTTAATGATTTACCAGAAGTCATGGAATGGATTACAGCACAATGAGAGCCAGGAACCAAGTTCTCTGGTTTCTTGAAGCAGGGCATTTGCCACTGCGTCGAATCAGATATCTGTGAGAATGAAAGTGGTAATAAATTCATAATAAAGTACAGGAGAATATTGCCCATTTAATTTTAGTATATATGAGCTATTAATGCTGTTACAAACTTAGTAAAACTCCAATCGATTGTGGTTAATTTGACTCAGGAAAGACATTTTTACTTGATTTCTTTTAATTCATTGCAGTCATTTCCTTTGAGAAAGCTCATTAACTGAACCAAAAATAGAAGAATAAGTTGTTCTTTGCAATTTAGAACATCTGTATCTAGGTACAATTTGTGTGTGTGCCTGTGTATGTGTGTGTGTGTGTGTGTGTGTGTGTGTGTGTGTGTGTTTGATTCTTAATGAAACCAAATATAATTATCCCTTCTTAAAAAATAATTTTAGGTAAGCAAGTCAAGTATCTTATATTTGACTTACATTTTATGTAAGGTTATATTTTTCTTCCTGAGTTAAGACACTAATTTTAGAGACATATAATTAGGTCAAAAGCTGAACAATTTAAGTATCCATAACCTAGCAAATCATAAATCCTTAATCCTAATTCCCAATGATTAAGTGGTCTTTGTCATTCTTGGATATGAAAATGGGCTTAGAAAAAGTTTTAATATAGGGAAATCATTATAATGGAACCCAGCTCTTTCTTCTTAATTCCCTTGCTCAGCTCTATGTGTTTTAGGACTGCTATATTCATGGCCTGGCTCCCCTTCAAAATCCATTAAGGCCAAGATTTTATCCTCAGCAGTGATGATGATTTAACTGAAAATAGGATTTATTGATTGACAGAATTAATTTTTATCTTGTGTTCTATTCATTGTGATTGCTTTGTTGAATATATGTGGTTAGAATTGCTCCTTATGGCTACTTAACCTTTGGCATCTCTACACCTGGCTTGAAACACATTCTGCTAGCTTAAATCTAGACATAGCTTTCATGGTCTCAAAGGATATTATTTGCACTGTAGGTTTATAATCCTTATAGAACCACAGACTACTCACTAGAGCCACAGAGGGACCAATCACCAGGTTACATATTGAATCCAGAGGCCAAGAGTGTCAAAGTGTGTGGCCATGGCAACAATTGGCCTTTTAATAGTGAATGAGAATGCTTCAGCAGATCTATCCCTACTCAGCTGGGAAGCTTTTTCACCTTGAACTCATATGTCCAACCAGAGATTTTGATTTTGGGGGCCAGGCATAGGTAAATAGTAAGTGATTCTTAAGTGACTCTTCTTTTCAGCCAAGGTTAAGGCCCACTGATATATTCTCAGGAATAAGAGATGTTCATCAGCTGGGTAGAAAACAGAATGGCAAGTACACTCCAAGGTAAAACCCTCTTGCTTTCCCATTTGATCAACATCAGAGCAAAGCACACATGACTAGCTAGATCTCATAATGATTATATTTACACATTAGAAAAACAATTGTTGCTAATTATTTGAATTAGGATCACTTCTCTTTTACTATGTTTAAACTCAGAATATAGAGTCCATGTGCATAACCAGGACTTGACTTGTTTTTATGTAGATATAAATAATAACTTGGCTTTAGTGGCTTTATTTAGTATCAAACCTTCCACCTGACCAAAGACAAGAATAGAAGTCAAATATACTAAGATTTCAACCATTCCTGCCTTAATTTTATCTTTTGTTTTAAGGGTAATTCTTCTACAAATTAATGTGAGATCAGACACTTCAGACATAGTACCCATAGCTTCTGAATGGTGTCTGGCTTCTGAAGATGAAAGGTAATTTAGGAGACATGATTTGGACAATATGATATTGGAATCATGTTGATATTAGTAGTCTTGGGCATTTGCAATTTGCAAAATTCATGAATAATAAGAATGTTAGCATGGGTAATTTTTATATGATTCATGGAAACAAAATATGCCTTCAACATAGACAAGTGACATAAAAAGAGCAAATATACTTATATGGGAGTCCTAAAGGATGAGTTCACAAACTGGGCAAATAAACCTTGGGTTTTGAGGTTTAAATAGTAGAAATTGAAAGAATGAAAAGACCAAAAAGATCAATAAGAAAGCAGTTGGAAAGTCAAGGTGTAGTAACATATCTGAGTTCCCCATAGGGCAGAGTGTACACACACACACATTAATGTGTGCACATCTGTGTTCTTAAAAGGGAAGAGGGTGGATTAAGCAAGCTTTCCTAGAGAAGGAAAATACTTCATTTAATATGTTATGTATTTTTTAAGCATGGGGTAAAATATATTGATAATATAATACTTTTGAAAGCAGTATGTACATAGTATTATTCCTGTTTAACAGGAATTTTTAAAGTACATAAATTTGGTTAAACACAATCAAATAACTACAAGACTATAACTTGTCTGTCCTGAGAGCAAAAGATAGCAATCGTTTTTAAAAAGAGGATATACTAATGCTCTAAATCTCTCCCCAACCTCCATCACCCATCATCATCATCCCTAATTGCACAATACTTCATACTAATAATCAGGTCTTCTTTATGGTATTGTACCTATTGCTTTCATTCACACAAAAAATTTGTAAAAAGCAAAACAGACATATACTCTTGTGATTATTTGTGGTACCTCTCCCTCCTTAAAGTATAGTTTTTAGAGACGTTCACATAGTAGGTAAACAGTTTTCATGAAGGAATAGAGCTTTATATGCTCTATTTTGCATGATTCTCTCTTGGTGCCTTTCCCACCTAGAGAGGAGAGTAGGTTCTCTGATGAAAGGCTTGGCTGTGTAGGCTTTGCTGTTGCTGTTACCCAATGTCTGGGTGATGTGGCATGAAACTAGAGGAAAGCTGCAAAATAGTTACTATTATACCACACAGGTCATGACAACATTAAATGTTAGCAGCTATCACTCTCCTCTGAGGAAAGGTCTTGCACGGGTCCACTTTTGCCCACCTTACATTATCCCAATCTCCAAATATCTTTACACAAGTTTTTCAAGGAGAAATTTTAAAATCAGACTGAATGCTCAATGAGCAAAACATAATTAGCTCTTGAAAAACTTATGTGGATATGGATACATACATGAATATACACATACATGTTTATAAATGTAGCCATCTTTACCCTACTTAGAGACCTAACTGGGTTTAAATCATGTCTTATGCCCTAAAGTACTTTACTCCAAAGAAGAAATTGTCCTTAATTTGCCTTCTGTTTATTATGGAAATAGATGTCATGTCAGGGGCTTCACAGATTGATCATAGGGATGCTTCTTAGAAATCCTTGCTCTATGATGTAAAAACAGATATCATGCAAAAGGAAAGAAAAATGATTAGCTATTTTGCTCCTTGTGTGGACAGTACCATAGTATAATGCTGAGATGAGACAATTGTTTTTTTTTTTTTTTTTCTTTTTATCCTGCAGGACAGCTGTGGATAGGCATCTGGTTTAAAATAGAAGACCAGGTGTTGATTCATGTATGGCCATATGGTGTCTTGGGCCCATTGTTTATCTTCTCTGATCTTCATCTCTCTCATTTACAAAGGGAAGAAGATAATTTTTGCCTCAGAGAGAAATTTTAAGAATTAATTTATAAATCCTTTGTTAACTATACTGGATTATGCAAATAATGATTTGGTAATATTCTGATTGCAATTTATCAATGTTATATGAGGTATCAAATATGTATACCCTCAAAGAACCATGCTAAATAGTGTTCTTGTTATCAACCACTGTATAACAAACTAGTTAGCCCTTCATATCCATGGGTTACACATTTTTTAATTCAAACAATGACAGATTGAAATATTTTAAAATATGCATCTGTACTGAACATATGTAGACTTTTTCTCTGGTCATTACAATACAATGGAGTAGAATACCTATTTACATAGACTTTACATTGTATTAGGTAATATACATAACCTAGAGATGATTTAATGAATACAGGATTATGTACATAGGTTATATGTAAATATTAGGTTATTTTGTATAAGGGACTTGGGCATCTGACAATTTGGTCTACAGGGAGTCAAGGAATCAATCCCTCTCTGATTCCAAGGATGACTGTACTCCACATTAATGGCTTATCCGGTTCTGTAAAATTTTGCATAAAAGAAATTTGGAAAGCCTCAACTAAGGTGTGTCTCTAATCCATTTGTGGTATGAGCTGAGGTTGCCGGGCCAGGATATCCAGGATAGTCTGATGCAGGGGCCCTTGAGCTGCTTTCTTGCTCTCTCTCCACCTGACATCACATTCTTTAAATTTTCTTTATGGGGATTTGACTTCTTACAACCTGCATTATTCCTGGGTGTTTCTCTGTGAAGTACTTGTAGGCATTTGAGGTTGTGAATATCTTCATCAATAATAAAATTTAAAATCAAACAAATGAATGGGAGTAAAGACAGAATGAGCAGAGAGACCATAGTAAGGTTCAAGATCCTGACATGAATAAATGATGTGAGTCTTCTTGAGGTGGGATTTGCTTTACTGCATGGCCAAATTCTATGAGAAAAGAAGAGTGGGAGGAGAAAGTTAGAGAAATAGATGCTCAGGAGATTATAAAGTGGATAAGAGAAGAAAACTGATGCTAGAACATCCAGGTGACCTCAGGGAAGTTAAAGCAGTCTTAGGACCATCCAGTTTCAAATGAGAGGTGACAAAAGTCCTACCTCTTGATAAGGGAATGGCCAGGTCAGCTGGGTTTCGAATCCAAAATTATCCATCATCTCTTAAGTCATATGTTTCTTTTTGCTGATGTACATTTAATAAATAAACAGCTGCAGATTCTTACATGATACACAGACATATAGAGACACAAAACATTGTATGCTAAAGGCAGCTATTTTCTACTATTTTATCATCTAGAAATAGCCATTCACTTGACATTTGCACTCATTTTTGTTACACTGACAACTGATATATTGTATATCACCCTCAGGTGCTGGAAACTTGTGAAATATCAAGGGAGAATATTTACACTTTATTTTAGGCTATTCTAAGTACATAGAATAATAGAAGTCTGGCGCCTAAGGCAGCCTGGTGATGAAAATATTTTAAGACGTGGGTACTATGGAGGCAGCTACCATCTCTGCATAAAATCCAGGCACATTTTTCATACTCTTGAAATGTGGAAGTAAATTTTTGGTAGAGGTGGTATATAAGTGTGAGTGATATAGCCACTTTGTTCCTGATATATTTTGTTAATGAGACCACCACATTTCCTTATTATGTCAGAAACAGAGGATTCATTTTTGAAAATACTTTCATGAGTTTTCTTTTAGTACTTCTTGCTATAAAAGCATGACTTTTACAATGTGTTTAGTAATCATGACAAAATTCTTACTGTGGCCATCCCTTAATATTCTGAAGTTGAGATTGAGGGACAATTTGCTCTTTTGTTTGTTTGTTTGTTGTTTTGTTTTGTTTTGTTTTGGCATCTGGGATTGAACCCATGGGTGATCAACCACTTCCCAGCCCTTTTTATTTTTTTATTTTGACACAGGATCTAGCTGAGTTGCTTAGGGTCTCACTAAGTTGCTGAGGCTAGTCTTAAACTTGTGATCCTCCTGCCTCAGCCTCCCAAGCCACTGAGATTACAGGCATTTATCACTGTGCCTGCTGCTCTTTGTTTTTTTTTTTTTTTTTTTTTTTAATATTTATTTATTTACTTTAGTTGTACACAATGAAATGCATTTATGTTTACGTGGTGCTGAGGATCGAACCCGGGCCGTGCACGTGTGAGGCAAGCGCTCTACCGCTGAGCCACAACCCCAGCCCCTGCTCTTTGTTTTTTAAACTCATTATTTTCCATTCTTTTGGAGAAATCCAGTATGAGTTTTTCTCTTCTATCCATTCCTTCACCTCCTTGATATCTATTTCTCTTGACTTTCTCCTCTCACCCTATATTTGAGAGTGAAAAAATTTCTAAAATGATTTGGCCATGCAGCACAGTGAAGCCCACCACAGGAAGACTTATACCATTATACACATCAGGAACTTGAACTCTACTATGGTCCCTCTGCTCACTTCTGTTTATACTCCGTTTCACTTGTTTGACTTGAAGTCTTATTTATGAGGACATTCACAGACTCAAATGCCTATATATGTTTAAAAGGAAACATTGAGGAATAATTCAGGTTGATGCAAGTAAAATAGAGCCTTCAGGGTTTATTTATTTTCTTCCGATTTTTCTCCTATTTGTTTCCACATTTCAAACATGGGCAAAAAGTACTTTTACCTACTTTACCACATTTATCTGCTAAAAGAAGAAATTTCACCCATGGTATCTGACATTTCTCAGGCTCCTGCGGAGACAACAGGGAGTGGTATAGTGTGGTACATGGAAAGACAAAAAGAAGCTCTACAAATGAGGCAGAGGCATTACTCAGCTCTAGGCAGACGAAAATGCAGACCTATTATTACCAAATTCCATTGGCGTGTGAGTTCTCCTGATTTGTTAATGTCAATGATTATTTTAAATATTAAACAAAAGAAAATATCATATGCCAGTAGATCATGTCTATGAGCCCAATTCTGCCCATGGACCACTAGATTATAAATCTTTTCTTGAATCTTGACTCTTATCTTCCTGTGAATTTGAGATTTATCTCTAACTGGCCACATGACATCTTCATCAAATATCTGAAATCCACCATGCCTCATATGCCCAAATCAGAGCTTTCAATATTTTCCCTTCACATTTTCCTGTCTCAGGAAATGGCACCATTATCAATTTAATAATTGGACTTGATCACTTTTTTCATATTTGGGAAGAATAAAATATGAAAAACTCAAATCATCAACAAGTTATGTTATTTATAATACCCACAATTGTAGCTAAGATACCTTCATTTCTCCCTGTCTTCAGCACCACCATCATTTTTTTTTTTTTTTTTTTTTGTAGTTGTAGATAGACGGAATGCCTTTATTTTATTTGTTTATTTTTAGGTGGTATTAAGGATCAAACCCAGTGCCTCACACATGCTAGGCAAGCACTCCGCCAGTGAGCTATAGCACCAGCCCAGCACCATCCTCTTAATTTTTGCTCTACCTTCAGTCTCCTAGACCATGCAATAGCTTTTAGATCAGTCTCTGTTTCTTTTTCTTCTCCTTTTCAATCAATACTGTCAGCACTGGAGAAATATCTGTCAACTACAGGGAAAACAACAAGAACAATAACATTGTTTCTCTGAATCAAATCTTGCAGTAACTTCCATTTAAATAAAAGTCGCAACGTTTTCCACAGCCTACCTCTGATAACACCATCCTTCACTCACTGTCATGAGCCACATTAACCTTCTCTCTGTTGCTGAAGAAGCCAGCACTTTTCCATATTAGGATCATGGCATTTGCTTCCCCTTGTTGCTTTGAAGAGTTGGCTTTTTCTCTCTTTCACATTTTAGCTCAAATGTCTCTTTAGAGACTTTTCCTGACCCTCTTATCTCCAGTAGCCCTCTGCACTGGAGTTCTCTCTGTAACATCATTCTGTTTCCTTTCTTCATTAAAATATTGCAGTTCATCATAGTGTTTTTATTTCTTTACTATCCCTCCCCCAAAACCAAAATAAGAACTCTACAAAAGCAACCTGGCACATAGCATTTTCAAAATAAATATCTAATAAATGGTTTGGGTACCCATAAAAACACATTTATCATGAGGATGTCACTATTTTACCAAAAGTCTCCTGTGTTGTCTAACCTGCCTGTATTAATCATGTCAATCAGCATCAGCTTCTCTCACTCTTGAACCAGCTCTAAACTCTCTCACTCAGCATTTCATAGATATTCTGCCATAAACATCTCTCAATTCAGACTTCTGTTGGGTAGCCTCTTACTCATTCTGTTCCTCCCTCAAATGTCAACTGATGGCTTTTTTTAAGTGCAGCCTCCCTGTCTGATTCCCATCCCACAACCTGAGACAAGTATAGGTCCCTCCCAAAGTGTACTTTCATAGGATCTTTTTTTTTTTTTTTTCATCCTTATCTCAGTTGAAATAAACCTGTTTTCTTGTGTCTATTTGTTTTTCATCCATAAGGACAAAGGTTGTCACGTTACTGCAGCTTTACTACACTCTTAAATGCTTCCCAATAAGACTAAATCAACATTTGCTGACAAGCAAATGTCAGCAAATGTTGATGATTTGTAGATGAGAAGCAATTAAATATGTAGAACTCACCTTTCTGCCATCCCTGTACCCTCACAGCACACATCAATTAACATTAAAAGAAATCAATTAGTATGGCACATGCTCCCACCCTCATGTATTAATGCAGGGTCTTCATTCTGTAAAATGACCTCCGTTAATTTTAGGAAACCTTGGGCTGGGGTTGTGGCTCAGCGGCAGAGTGCTTGCCTTGCACGTGCGCGGCCCGGGTTCGATCCTCAGCACCACGTAAACATAAAGGCATTGCATTGCGTACAACTAAAGTAAATAAATAAATATTTTTAAAAAAAAAAAATTTAGAAAACGTTAAAGGAATGCTTGTGTGCTTAGACACACTCTGTTAGCCACCATCAAGTTTGCTGTTTTCTCTCCTCTTCTGGACCTACTGCTTTTTTTCCTGTTTGTCTCCTGCAGAGCTGTGCAAAGGTACCTTGCTGAGATCCCCCAAGAGGTCAGCAAGGTAGACTTCCCTTGTTTACCCTCTGGGACCCTGTCAATCCCTGTCAACATATGTGCTTCTCCTGCCATGGAAGTGCTGAGGGTTTTGAAACATTCAGTATGGATGCACTCCATTGAAAAAATATTTAGAAAAAAAAAAAGAAGATGCCTTGATTTCTCTTGATTTACACATCCTGACAGTAAGTGGATTTCATGGCGCACAGATTTTTTTAAAGAAGAGTTTAATTACTTTTTTAGATATTTCTATCCACCTTTCTTAGGATTCAGGCATAAATCCTTGAAGCCCTGAGTGAGGTATAAATTCAACAACTGTCCTATACTTTTCTCAGAATCACCTTACCCTTCTGACAACTGAGGGTTGGATGTACTTCAAACATCTCTCTCTTCAAACACATTTCTTGTATACATAGATATCTGAAGAGGATGTCCCATCCATTTCCCAATTGGGAATATAAATGGGAATCGTGCACTGTACCCCTAAATTTTGTTTTAGTGAGGAAACAAACCAACATGGCAGTCAGGCAGATGTGGACCCTTGTTGAGTTCAATTGAAAAATACTGCAATTCAAGCATAATGAATCACCTAAAATTTCTATGTATTGTGACATTCCATAGGCAAAAATTTAATATGGCTTTGGCATCATAGGGTCAGTAATGGACCTAGCATATGGCTATATTTCTCACCAAACCATTATAATCATCAGGGATCCAGGCCAATGCCTCCTATTTCTTCTTTTTTCCCCACACCATGAATGATGATTTGAAAGAATTTTGTATGCATATAAAAAGGAAAAACACTAATGGGAGATCAAGGTCTAGGAATGGTGAGGAATCAACTCTTGTAGGTTCGGAACGTTCTTTCAATCTGTACAGTGACTAATCTTTTCCATAGAAAAAAATTTCCACTCAGATAAATCTACCATACTTTATGACCAAATGCAAAGCAAGATGATAGACACAGAGCAGTCTAGAGACAGCCTGGCTTGCCTTTTATTGCCTTCAAGCAGCCAATTTGAGTTCTGAGCATTGAAATGAGTCAGTGCTTGAGAAATGCAGAAACACCAGTAAAGACTTCATAAGAGATTTGTTGTTAAAATAAGGAGTTAAAACCAAATAGAAATCTTAAATTTAGGAAAATCAGTAGAGATGAAACCACCCCTGAGAGCAAAAGTTTAAATCAAGAAAAATAAAAATTATTATAAGGGAAACATAATTAGACCAAAGGAAGACTGTACCATTTTTATGCTCTGCTTGTAGAGAGGGACCAGTGAGGATGAATGAATATGTATAGAAACAAAAAAATTACTGTGAATAACTTATTTTGAAAAGAACTCATATATATTACTTTTGAAATATTTAAATATACTGTGTGATTTAAGAATATGTTCAAATCGCAATTAAGACTGCACGTATTGAAATTTTTTTTGTTACTTTATTAACCACAAGCCACAGTACCAAATGTTAATGATTCATTTCAGTAAGGAAGGATTATAAGAAAGAATTTTTCACAGTAGGTAACGATGTATTCAAATATGCACAACCACTGGGATTCTTGTTGTAATTAAATCCAACGCCCACCAGGGGGAGCAAGGGAATAATTCCGAAAGCCCTATATCCAGGGACCTTTCCAATTCAAGGTATACTAGATTCTAGAGAAACCCGCTCAATATATATATATATATATTTTTTTTTTTTTTTTTTCTCTCTCCTCCTCCTCGACCTCCTCCTTCTTCTTCTGGTGAATCATTTACAGCCTGCATGTCACTGTGGGATGTTTTCTTTCAGATTTATTTTCTCTGGTTTTTCAGCAGCTTTCTTTTGTTGTAAATCCACGCTGTGGTTGAACAGCAAAGCAATATTCCAGCGAGCTCCAGCAGGGATGTATTATCCTACAGGATTTTAAAAACCTTTCACATTCATTTGCAGCCCTCTTTCCCAGTGTCTTGCCAAAGGTAGCCCTCCGGTAACTGAGCCTGGGGACTGGGAGAGGGGATAAAATTAGAAGAGGAGGGGACACTCTGTATGGGAGAGCTTTTGGAACTACTTAATGACTCAGAAAGATGAACTGGAGAAGCAGGCGGGTCAGCACAATAGAATGCAATTAGCAAATGCAATTATCATCAGCATATAAGTCCCTCCCCCTTGACATCCTCCTTTATGTTGCCAAGGCAACCCAGGCAGCCCCTTGCTTTTCCACCTCCTCCATTCCAACCCAGTTTCCCTCCCCTTCTCACTCACTGACTTTGCCCTTGGAGTTGATTTCAAGCAGGTTGCACCTGGATAACACAGGTGGGCATGGAGGATGGGAAAACATGGGGAAATGAAGAGAGTTTAAAGAGTGAGGACCTAGGTTATATAGTTGTGATTTTATATCTCGACGGCTCTCATTGTTTTTGGAGATATAATCTGGGCTACTTTAGGAATATTTTATTCCTTGTGACCATCAGCTGGCAGAAACAAGCTTTTCTTTCCATTTCAACATGACACTTTGCAGATGAATAGATGAATACCCAAGCACTTCACTGCATCCTGTAGTATATATATCACACATCTAAACTTGTCACTGGAACTAGTTGTAAGATAAGCAATGTTTTAAGTTCATTTTAAAGGTGACTAGTATAAAGATAATAAATGGAGTTGACTAGTACATATAGTAGTAACATCTGAGTAAGAAATGATATTGAAAAAAAAGAGCACTTTGTTTTTTTTTATTTAAGTAGTTTTTTTATCATATGAAGCAAATATATAAGGCTTTAAACAATACAAAAGTAACCCTAATATTACAATAAAATATATTTGAAAATGAAAATTCTGAACAGTTTGAAAAAAAGTTATAGAAACTAAATGAAGCAAATAATTCCAGTAACAGCAAAACCTTTATTGAATGCTTTCTGCATGCCAGGCAGTATTTTAAGCACTCATTTGATTCTCACAAGAACCCTAGGATATAAGTATTTTTATCACTTTTTTTTTCAGATAAGAGAACTGAGAAGTAGAGATAATTTGTCTAAGATGATTTAGCAGTATAAATCACCATATTATAGCACTGCCTCTTGTGCTCAAATTTGTCACAATTTGTTTATGACATTATGTTTGTTGTATACTTTTTGAGAAAGAAAGAGTAAATGAAGGTAGGTAGCTTCAAAGAATTAAATGAAATTTACCTTCATGGCAATAATCTTATGGATCTTGGAATCAGATGTGAGTTCATGTCTAGGTTCCACCACATACTATCCTCAGGCTACTGAGGCAGGCTAGCCTCAGTTTCCACATGTGTAAAGAGATCTAAGAAGAGCTACCTGTCTTCCAATCTTCTGACTTCCCATTAGGTCCTAATCCCACCCACCTTGTTTGCCCCATGTTTGCCTTGTCCATACCACAATTTCAGATACTATATTCTTTCTTCTTGGTAGAGGGAAGAGAATTTGATAAACTCAAGTAATATTTTAGTTTCACAATGCCTAGGATATTGGCACATTTTAAAAAGACCCAACCAAAAATGAAAATGCTTACACCGAAGGCATAATTTCTTTGTGAATTCTTGGAAAGATGAGCTCTTTACTGTAACTACGTCCTGACTTGTACTCTTTTAGTTATTTGCATTCTCTTCTCAATTCTTAACTGTAGTTCTCTCCACAGTAGTCATAAATATACACATACAGAGACACAGAACACTTTTCAGAACACTCCTCAAACCTGCCTGGCCCCACACAAGGATGTCAGGTCTTAGCTAACGTTGGTGATACAGCCACAAATCAGGTTTCTCATTTTTTGGCTGGTTTTTCCTCTAGAGGATGTTTTATGAGAAGGAAATCAATATCACAGACAGCCCATTTCATTTTATATAGTGTCCTTGAATGTGATGTTTAAATGGTTTATCTCACAGAAAAACCTGCTGTTCACACTGCTTACACTGTACTGGAGAGGTAAGCAGGTAAGCAACTATTATTTCAGTAGGGATCCATCTCTCTTTGCTGGCTAGAAAATCTGCTCCGAGACCCTGCATGGAACCACCATATGACCCACCTATTCCACTCCTTGGTATTTTTTCTAAGGAATTAAAGTCCTCATACTATAGTGATACATGCATATAGCACAATTCACAGTAGTTAAACTATGGAACTAGCCTAGGTATCTGTCAAAATATAAATGGGTAAAGAAAATGTGGCATATATATATATATATATATATATATATATATATATATATAATAGAGTTTTACTTAGCCATAAAGAAGAATGAAATTATGACATTTGCAGGAAAATGGATAGAACTTCTAGCATTATGTTAAGTGAAATAACCGAATTCTGAAAGTCAAGGGACACATGCTTTCTTTCTTATGTGGAAAGTAGACAGAAAAAAGGGGGGAAATGTGGGAGGGGAACACATGAAAATTGAAGGGAGATCAGGAGAGTAGAGGAAGAGGAACAGGGAAAGGAAAGAAGGAAAAAAAGAGGTCCAGGGGAATGAAAGCAAACAAATATACTGCAGTAGTATGCACTTGTATAAGAATGTAACAAATCTTACTATTAGGCATAATTATAATGTAAGAGTAATGTGTGTGTGTGTGTGTGTGTGTGTGTGTGTGTGTGTGTGTGTGTAAAACCTGCTTTTAATCTTAAGAATAAGACACTTCCCTGGAACTATATTCAGATTTTAACTTGTTAAACACCATAGTAAAAAATAAATAAATACTTTTTGGTGCCTGTTAGGTAGATTTTGAATATGTTAGTATGTCCCAGCTGTTCAGTTGTGGCCATAGAGTCTAGCCACTCCCTGAGAATAGTAAGACTGTGGGACAGGAAAGTATGAATTTGGAAGAGACCATTCTCTCCACACACACACACACCGGATAATTCATCTCTTTGTCTTGAATGATCAGGGAATATGACTTGCCTAAGAGAAGAATATTGCTGCTACCAGGAAACAGTTGCTGAATGGTGTAGAGGGTTTGCTGTCAAGGATTTTGCTTATACCTCAAATTCCAACTCATAATGTCTTAAGAACTAAGAAAATGTATTTCACATTATAGACCTTTGTAGGAGCCTATAATCAAGGAGATAGCTAAAGATTGCGGTTAGCTGAGAGCCATAAACGATGTTCTAGTTTCCACCTGATATTAATGCATTATCCAAAAAATCTTTGTATGCCCGTGAACACTCTGTGACGCACCTGTAAGCTTGAGTTGTAAGCACTTGTCCTTGTTAAAGCTATATGTATATAACTGGGTGAGGTTGGTTAGAGTGTGAGGGAAGAAGAAGAAGGTGGTGGTTGGAGTTAGAGTGTTTGGAGTGATTGCTGGAGCCGGAGAGAGAAGAAGAATAAAAGACCTTTTTTTCATTTTCATCCTGCCTCCGAATTTTCCTGCGGCATTCGTTGCTCCAAGCGGCTTCCGCTTCAGGCAGCAACAGACCTTCCAGATTAACCAGTTCCAGAGTGGGATGAATCAGTAAATCAGCAATGCAATCATAGGGACAAAAGAGGGTGACACCTTTCCTCACCCTTCATAAAGTTCAAAGCTATCATTTTTGTAACAAAAAAACAACAACAAAAATAGGTTAACAAGAGAAAAGCATAACAAACATATTAAGTCAAAATTGCATGTGACATAGAAGCCTTCAGAATAAAGAGCCAAAGACCCAGGGATCTGTCTGTTTTTAGCTTAGATTTGATGAAGACTGAAAACTGTGTAGAAATGTGATTGTCCAACAAAGTTTGAGCGAATGTAATAAACTAAAAGGGAAACACAGAAGTGCCTGACTGCTCTGATTCTCTGTTTCTTATCTATGTGGCAATCCTTCCTTCTGGGCTGAGGACAGGACCTCTAAGTTAAGGACTTACTGTTAACAACAGAAAAGATAGGTCAGATCATTTCTTTATGGGCTGTTCTTATACAGAACAGTGGGAAACAGTTTAAGTAGGATTTGTAGGTGTTACAGCTGGCTTCAGGAGAAGGGGTTCTGGTTCCTATGACCTCCTCTGGGGCAGAAAGGAAATGAAGGGAAAGAAGTTTGGGGAAAGGTCAAAAAGAGACTATGTCTGAGACCTTTCCAATGTTCTTCAGTTCAAAGTACTCAGCAAGGCATAGTGCCTAACATTGCAGTCTAATTTTCTGAGCTAAACATAATTAAAGACAAGAGTTTCTCACTGTTATTTGCTTCTGCCATGGTCACATTATTGGCTAAGTTCCTTGGCTTTGTCCCCTTATGAACACAATATTATCTTGCACTACTAACAACAACATCCTGACATAGAAACTTGCAATGTTCCAGAGCAAAGGCAGTGGGGAGAGCATGCATTCTCCTCTCTACTTTTACAAAGTTGAGGCATTTTCCTTGAGCTTGTCTCAGTTGGCCTGCCTCTTACCATCCAGCATTGTATTCCTATGTCTGAGTAAGTCACTGCCAAGACAAATGCTAGATCCTTAATTTGAATAGAATTTCCATGATACATCCTTGGTTTCTCCTGAGACAATAGCCACATCCATAGAATATAGGAATTCTATTAGCAAGGAAGAAGTAGGCAAGGGTCAGCCAATGTTATCTGGACAGGTGTCAGTGAGCATGGTCAATATCCTAAGAAGTTAATTATAAATTATTTTCTCTGCCATAACTCTGCTTTATTACTCTGAGACCTTGAAGAATATATGACAATCTGGTTTCATTTTGCTGTAGAAGCAAATGCAGATGCTGGAATGCTGGCAGATTCCAGGAACAGGAAGGAAGCCAGTGAGGCCAGTGGATAGGCCTGCCTACAAGGCCCTCAGCAAAATGAAGCAAGGTTGTCAAGGGGACTTAGATTTTCTCAGTCTAATTTGCAAGAATTGACCCATGAATCCAAAAGAGTGGGGGAAAAAATAGTCAAGGGTCATGTTCTTTATTGAGTGGGTTCTTCCCTGTGATGTGGGAAGGAGGGCTTTCTAATCCTGAGTCTGTAGTATGGAACTTTCTAACCTGGGATAAGTCACACCATCTTTCTGGATCTCATTCTGTCCTATTTGTCAAAGTGGCTTTTTAGATTATCTGAGGTTGATTTCAGCTTTGATATTCTATAAATCTTTGTGTCTGATATCTGATGAGACAAGTAGCTCACTCTTCATATGTAGTGAGAATAATTTTTAAAATGTCACACAAAAGATTGTCAAAATGACTTTCTTTCAAAATTAGTGTGAGAACCATTTTAATCCAGGAATGAAAGTAGAATTATTTTAAAGCACTACCAGCTCATAATTGTAGGAATTTATACTGGTCCAAATATTGAGTTACTGAAACATTTGTTTGCCAATAAGATAATGACATGTTTTGTAATTTTGAATGAATTGCAATGTTTTCTTCCCCCAAGGGAAGACTGCCCTGTGGGTCTTTGTATCCTAATTTTAAAGAAGCAAAAATTGTTAATAAAACTAAACCTATTTGCCTGGTCCAGTGGCACACCCCTGTAATCCCAGTGACTCTGGAGTCTAAGGCAGGAGGATCTCAAGTTCAAGGACAGCCTCAACAATTTAGCAAGGCCCTAAGCAACTTAGTGAGATCCTGTCTCAAAATTAAAAATTAAAAAAAAAAAAATTGAAAAGGGCTGGAGACTTATCTCAGTGGTAAGTCTCCCCTGTTTAATTCCCAGTGCAAAAATAAATAAAAGAACAAAGTCATTAGTTTTTTCTCAGCATGTTTCAGAAAGTCAAAGAAAACATCACACCAAATAAGTAGATCATTGGCAAGTTCCCAAGTTTGCATCATTCATCAATTTAGTTCTATAATATTCATTTTTTAAACCAATCAAAAATTCAAATTTGCTGAACATGAAGGGTTTATAATATGGCCAAAATCAGCCCTCAGTGAGTCATTTTAAATAGTCGACTGTTTTTTTCATTCTCTTGCTCAAAGGATCTAATTATAAATTTGCTGAGAAACAGATGTTGTATAAATCATTCTCATGGGTTGGCTGTTTAAAAGCTGTTAATTCTTTCATTTACTCAATATACAAGTAATAGTGCCTAGTGTTAGGCACTATTTTAATGTCTTGGTGAGAGCTATAAATAAAGTCCCTGGGCCATAGAACTTGGCTTATAGTATATCCGTGTCAATCTTTTCTATGTCAAATGGCATAACTTAGAAAAACACATTCACTACAATATTGTCTAAGGGTTTTTAGAGATGTAATTCTTAAACGAATGCTGCTGCCTCAAATGATTCTTGAGTACTTTTGCTAAATGTCTGAATTCCTTGACCTCTGTACAGATTTTAAGACAGATATTCTGCTACTAGATACAGGGAATCTGTATTTTAAGAATCTTTTCAAATAGTCCTTCTGACCATTAAATTTTAAAAGCATTATTATTATTAACGTTAAAAGGATCAAGCCATGACTTTTTGCTGCAATGCCAATGACAGTATTTTTGTGTTGTTGAAGATACTAACTATCTGGGATCCAAATACTGACACCTGTTAGTTACAGTGGTTTATTCTTTTACCTTTCTGAACAATCTGATAGATAAAACTTCAGAAATCCTACAAAATCGGGTCCTTAATTTACCAAATGAATGGCTGTCTCTCTTTTTCAATCTGAATTGAAAAGTGAGTTTACTCCTGTGAGGTGAGAAAACTTACAGAAGGGAGTCACCCAATGATGTGGGTCCAAGAAAGACTGGTTCTGCTTAGCTGTTTTGAATCCATTCCAAATAATGCTTCCTTGTCAATATCTTAGGATGTGTGATCATTACTGAGGTCATGCTTTTGGTATCAAATCTAAGAACTTTTTATTTAGTTCTAGGTCCTGAATAATTTTTTCTCTCTTTCTTTTGTGTATGTGCTTTGGGGGATCAAACCCAGGACCCGCTTTCCAATTTTCATTGTTTAACTGTTAATATCCTTACATATCACTGAAAAGCAAAATTTCAAAAGGTTGAAATTTCAAACAACTTTCATACACAAAGGATTTTTCATCTAGACCGATAAACTTACTTCTTCACTTCAAAAACTACAAGCACTGTGGTTTGCAATAAAGAAATTGGATTTGGAATCAGAAGCTTAATGTGAACACTGTCTTGCAGTGTGGACTCAGGCAAGTTGTTCAGCTTGTCTGAGCTGCAGCATCATACCTAAAAAGAAGCCTAGGAATGGTGCTGCTCCAGGTTATCTTAAGGCTATGGTAGAATGGAATGTTCTGTTACTCTAAACTCCAAAAGTCTACCCTATTAGGCTAACGTCTAAAATACTGACTTTTAGTTTTTACAATATCAACTAAATTTGTTGCAGACCTTTAATATAAAACATACTCACTAAAATGAATAAAAAGGTAAGTAGCTTTTAATTAACTTGAATATTTTAGTCAGAATATCAGTTCATTTATAAAATACATCAGGTAAGACAAGTCCTAAAAATGTGTCAATTCACTTCATTTTCTTTAATTTGGTTACAGTAAATTAAAATAGCACACTCAAAACAGAACTGACAGAAAAGAAAATATCTCAACCTCTATTTTTATAAAAAGGGGTGAGCACGAATAATTCATTTTAAAGGAGAGCTTTTTGCATCCCAAACTGCACACTTAACCTATGAGCATATTTTTCACTATAGTGAAGATATCACCGTTCAGAGATTGAATACAGGTGACAAAGGCATCCCACGGGTAATATTGACTAACTCACCAGGATTCCTTAGGCTCAATGAGATGATGAAGTAAGTACCTGCAGAGAGATTTTAAACACTCAATAGAGGATGGGAAATGAACAGCACTAACTTAAAAGTGCATCCCTACAGATAAGTTAAAATGGTCTTTTAACTTTCCACAATCAAGTTAAAGACTCCAAGGGGTGGAATATGAATGATGGCAATGCCCAAGGAGGCTACACTGGATGCTCACATCACTTACCTCAAGAAGAACAACCATCACTTTCAGCCAAAGGTAAGCCTGATATTGTCCTATGAACTTCCTACTTCCCATGCCTTGCTAAGAATGGTGTTTTATTTTAAAATATATACTTGAAATACTTACACAATGGCATTTTATCCTTATCCGATTATGATTCTTCACAAATGGTATAACTCCAAGATGATAACACAGAAACTGACACATGGAATAAGAAAAATACCTGAATATGATGAAGTGTGTCAGAAAGCAGTTCTTTTTATAAAGAATTTGGTTGTAATCCACAATTAACAATCGTTTGTTAAATTTCTATGTTTTCTTGACAAAGTACTGAGACATAACCTTTAAAGACCTGGGGAATACAGAGGAAATGGGTTAACAAAGATCAACATTTACATTATATTCAGAAATTGAGTGAAGGTAAACAAAAATACATATAAATATCATAAATGATTATTTTATGTTTTCTTACAACTTAAATAAATTAATCAAGTGGTAATAGTTTCATATGTAAACTAAATGCATTTGAAGCTCAAAAATTGCTTTGTGATGTATATTCCACATAAATATCTCTAAAACTGTTCCTTTTTTCTATGCAACAGCAATTGAATAGTCAATGGAAATCATTTAATAGCTATGCTGCATTTGGTACACCACTTGTCTCATGCAGCTTCCCACCAATTTTGAGGAAGAAAAAGAGCAAAATTAGAGCTAAGCTGTTATGCAATTGACAAAATAATAAGTAGGAACCCAATAAAATATGGTAACAGAACAAAGGCATGAACAACCCAGTACCAAAGACATTTGTTTCTACCACATATAAACCTAGTTTAATATTTCAAAGAGTAAATATAGATGAGAAGTGATATGAAATAATTGTCAAACTGCAGTGCAAGAACATACATGCATTAATGGGAAGCGATAATTATTTTTAAGAAAGTCTTAATGTTGGATTTAATAATATAGACTCATTCAAACTTCTTTGTAAATGAATCTCAAATTAATATTTAACTTTGCTTATTCCCTCAAAGACCAAAGAGAAGAGGAACAGAAAATATTTCCTAAAACACAATAGCACATAAATTTAAAAGTTTTTTGCAGTAGACAACTGAGGTTGGTTCTTTCAGGACCAACATACTGGGAGTGTTGCTCGAGTCACTGCAGAGTTCTTCCCCAATAATTGCTTTCTACCAAAAAAAGTTTAAAAAACAATCTTTCCATGGGTTAAGGAGTGGAAGGGTATAAATGGCAAGCTCCTTTGCCTCTATTTGGGAAAACTCTGTAGGACCGTGGCATCAACAGAGCTCCCCAAAAGATCAGCTGAGCCCTGTTTCAACTCTCTTACCTTCACCCTCTCTCAATCTACCCAGTCCTGCTTCCTTAACACATTTTGTCTTTCTCTGTGTCTCTGTCTGTGTCTCTATCTCTGTCTCTCTCTTTCTCGGGGTGTTGATGTGAAGAGCTTTATTCAATAAACCAGATGCATTTCAATGTCAATCTCAGAGTCTGCTTCCTGGAGTACATGACCTTGACATTGACCTTCTCCCTAATTAATCATATTTTGAAACTGCACACACTATAACAGGAAATTGGAAAAGATATTCATTTTCTTACTACTTCATGATTATCTTATTAAAATATTTTTATTTGTATCAAAACTTCATATAAAGTTTCTCTTTTTTTTTTTTCCTACCACATAGTTAGTTGATAAAACTCACATCAAGAATACTGGACACTGACAATTTTGTTTCTTGATGATAAAAATCATGACTTAATAAGGACAGGGAGATTTGAAAGGTCACTGAATCCAGTTATAGTTATAGTTTCCAAAAGCCAATAGACTATGAAAATTCTATTTCATCCTCCAAATTAGCATTAGTCATCCCTATTCAGAGATATCCCTGCCTGACAGTTCATTCAGATTTATATTCCCAGACCTTGAGCTACTAGAAAATTAAGTTTAAAAGAAACAAACCAGGCATTATATCATGAATTCTGCCTAATTTTTTAAGCACAATGTATATTTAAAAATATATGTGTGTATATATATATATATATATATATATATATATGTGTGTGTGTGTGTGTGTGTGAAAAATTACCCTTATTTACTGATACTTACCATCTACTATTTATCACACTAGGTACTTCTCATTCTTATTTGCTAAACCTTACAAACAGAGTACAAGATAAATATTATCAGTAATACACAAAGAAAGTAAAGCAAGATTCATAATATTGAAACCTTGTTTACTTGTTTACTCAGTGATTTTAAGAAGAGTTGTATAAATCAAAGAACTGATTAACAGTTGTGAGAAGCAGGGGATATTTGCTAATTAGTTATGAATTCTTAGTAGAGATATTTAATCAGAAAGAAATGTTTATTGTCCATTTGCTTGATGCATAGGTTATTTTGTGGTTTATGAGTTAATAATTGTAAGAAGGTTCAAAGCAACTTCTTCTTTGACTTAAAACTTGTTCCCATGATCTGAAAATTTCCAAGACAGTCTAGCTGGACCTATTTTGTCATGGGAAAAGAGGTGTCTCTGAGGAAGGGTCTGAGGAGTTTCCAGAGAGAGAGGAGATTTCTACTCAAGAGCAGCAAGGGGCCTTGGCATATGTGATGGAAAAGAATTTCAGCACATGTAAGTCAGAGGCAGAGAGAGAAAATGAAAAGTGTCACATATTCAAGGAAGAATTAGGAGGGCAATTTCAAAAGAGAGATGGCTTTGTGGGTAAAGCAAGTTATATTCCTCAACAGTGAGAGATGTAGTTTTAGGGTTCCAGCCCTGCTCTTAAACGATACTTGATGAGGGGTGGGTATAAGAAGGTACTGGGAAGACATCAGCCTGATGATCTCAAAATGGTTTCTGGTGTGGTTTGGTCAATCTCCAGATCCTCAGGTTGACATTGTCTTTATTATCTGATCAGCAGATAGCACCGAACCATCCTGTAAATTATTGATTATCAAAATAATGTATCTTTTTTAATCTATTTTTTAGGGAGCTGATAGTGCACAGTTAGATTTACAGATTTCTCAGGAATTTGGGAGTAAAAGGCCTAGAAAAAGACTGACTTGGGGAATAACAAGCCTGGAAAAATATATGGGACTTCTGAATTAAAATCATATTTGCTTGTTCTTCCTTTATGTCTCTTATTTATCTATTTCTTATTCCTCTATCCTACCTCAATTTCACCTATTCAACTCCATCATGTTACCTTTAACATGAACAAGACTTCTTTGAAAATGGATAAAATTGTCTTCTTTTATATTTGACTTTTCATTTAGGGTAAGTTATAATGCCTTGCTGGTATGAGCCTTACCATGAACTTTCTCTTTAACCAAGTAAGGATATCCTTTCATTTTTCTTCCCCATAATTTCAGGATTGGATATTATCCATCACAGTTACTAACACAGCAAAGGGAGGGCATGTGAATTTTGGAATAGATAGCAGAAAACACTAAAGTACTCTGGAATTATTTAAATTGAGGAGCTAATTTTTATATATTATATATAAATAGGATTCATTGAAAAACTCTCATTGAAAGTTTCTGAGGTGGAAAATGACATCAAGAAAATATTAATGGAATGAATTTGCGAAACTATATGAAAATTAATGAAGACCTCATATCAGGAAATGGGGATATGGACAACATCTTGCAATAAATTTAATGAGGGGCAGATGTTATGGAGCTCTAATATGAATTATTCATCTGAGCAATATTTGCCAGTGGTTAGAATGTCTTTAACTCACTGAGCAGTGAATGTTAGCCCCTCCCTAAACAGAAAAATCAAGCTGATTTGTTTTAGACCAACTGGTTTTAAATACACATAGAGTGACAGATCCGCTCTTTGCAGTTTCTTCCCGGCCTTGGAAGGCAAAACTTGAGTGACTTTGCATGCTCTTGGCAAAATTACATAGTCTTAATTTACCGTGTGTTTGTGAGCCCTGGCCATCTTCATGACCACTGCAGCAGGGTGGCACAGGCACAGGTCACAGAGTGAAACTTCATTTAGCTCTATAGTTGAATCTGGTGAATTGGCTTAGCAAAACCCACCTTAAACATGAAAAGTAATTATGCTGAAGTTTCATCATGACTCCTTTAAGGGTTGTTCTAACCATTGGATCTGAAAATCATTCCATAAGCCAAAACAGCAATCACTTTAATATATCTTGTGATTTGGGGGCTCAGGAATTAAGGCAAGGTGATTCTTCTGCTGTACCTGAACATAATTAGAGTCACTAGGCCTTATTCAGCTGGGGCTGAACTAAACTGGAGAGTCCAAAACTGCTTCAGTCATATGTCTTGTGCCTTAGTGGGGATGGCTAGACATTTGGATTCTGCTACATTTTTCTTCCTTTCCTTTTCATGTAGTCTCAGAGTTTCACCACTGATATCTTGTAACTGGACTTAGGTGAAGCTGAGGTTTGCCAGTACTCTTTTTTTTTCTCTCAAATTTATTTATTTTTTATTCTAAGTTGTTAGAAATGACAGAAGAATGTATTACATTTCATATTATACTTATAGAGCATATTTTTACATATCTCTGGTTGTATACAAAGTATATTCACACCATTCGTGACTTCATACATGCACTTAGCGTAATGATATCCATCTCATTCTACCATCTTTATTTTCTTCACCCTTTTGCCCCCTCCCTTCCCCTCCCTTCCCATTGGCCATTCTAGTGTTCCTCTAATCCTCCTATGCTCCCCATCCTAACCCCACTGTGACTCGGCCTCCTTATATCAGAGAAAACATTCAGCATTTGGCTTTTGGGGATTGACTAACTTCACTTAGCATTATATTCTCTAACTTCATCCCTTTACCTGAGAATGCCATGACTGCTGAGTAATACTCCATTGTGTACATATACCACATTGTCTTTATCCATTCATCTACTGAAGGGCATCTAGTTTGGTTCCACAGTTTAGCTATTGTGAATTGTGCTTCTATAAACATTGATGTGGCTGTGTCCCTGTAGTATGCTGTTTTAAAGTCCTTTGGGTATAGACTGAGGAGTGGGATAGCTGGGTCATAAGGTGGTTCCAATCCAAGTTTTCCAAGGAATCTCCATACTGATTTCCACTTCAACAAATGGTGCCAGTACTCTTAATAGGTAAGTGCAGAGCTTGAATAGTTTGATCTTGTGCTAAACTCTATTGATCAAAATTGCCATAAACCTGCTGAAATTAAAAAAGGGCCAAGAGATCCCACCTCTGTATGGACATCAAAACATTTGGAGCCTTACATAATTTGCCATAGAAGTACAAGAATTTCTCACATTTGGTAGAGTCTCGCAGAAGCAGAAACTGCTCACCACCTTCTGTGCACATCAGTTGTGAAAGAACTAAAGATATTTGAAAGTCTTGCTCATTGAGCATCACCCACCTCAGGCCTCTGGTATTTTTTACTGAAAATATCTTATATGGCTTCATTTTAGAACAATGAACCTTGTAAACAATTCGGAGTGCTTACATTCATTCACCAGTTCTCAAAACAGCCAAGTTGAATTAGAATATAGAAAGTTGGAACTAGAAGACACTTCTGGAATAGAGATAAATGTTTAGAGAGGACATGACAAGATGGTTTTTGTGTTAGTAGATCAGATGACCAGCATAAACATATAACATAGTAAATGTATAATATAAATATATTGTGTATGTGTATACATATGTATATATGTATGTATATATATATATATACACACATATATATGCTTATTGTTCTAAAGTATTTATATAACATATTTAGGAAAACCATTCAAATTATTTAGCTGGGACTGATCTCAACTGAAGAGTCCAAGACTGAATCACATGGCTTATGCCTTAGTAGTGATAGCTAGTAGCCCCAATTTTGAAAGTAAATTGGATTCTTGGATAAGATTATCTTAAAACAAGATGTATTTTTTCTGTTGAGTATTATTTACATACATATGTTTTCAAATCCAGAATCCCATTATTGATCAATGTGCACATCAAAAAAAATAATGCATCTAAGGTAACTAAACTAACAGATAATACCATATTTTATTTTAAATCAACAATGCATTAACAAGGTCATCCATTTCAATGACCAGCATTCTGAAAACTATAAATTAAGAGTTTCTCCTTTGTGAACATGACAGTAAGTTAAATAGTCCATTATAACTTGTACAATGGAAATTGAATTGCAAATAGAATTTTTAAAAACTCAAAGCTCACTATTTGCTTTAATTTTAATGTCTTTTTTATGAGTTATCTTTGTTGATTAAACATAAATATGCCTTGGATTATAATATTCAATCTTATGATAGTTGGAATTTTTTCAATAATTATCATAGGTTCACACACATACTCAATATATTTTAATGATTCTTGCCCTATCTTTGAAAAAAAAATTCTCTTTTGTGCATACATTGTGTGGTTAGCTAATAGGAAAATATTATAAGAAAACATTTTCAACAACTTTTCTCAAATATAGAAAAGCTATGTGTATAAAGTCCTTAAAATAGAAAAAACATGTATAGATTATCTTCTCACATTTTATTTGTGGATTCATTGATTCTCTAGTACAGGTGTTGTTAAAAAGGAAAATATAGCTTTCTGATAATCACATAAGTTTCCCACTGAGTTTTACTCAAATTTTTGAGTAGATGATAAATGTACTCATGGTTTATGTGTATATCTGTCTACAGTGACAGATATGAAACAGTGAGATATGAAACACCTGTGTATCTACCACAATTTTCTAAAATAGATACAAGGAATTTTAGCATTTTCATATCTAATGAGTTTTTATATAGCTCCTTAATTCACTAGACAAATATTAATTAAGCTTCTACATTTGTCAGATTATTTTGGGAGTATAATAATGAACCAGATCAATTTAACCCCATTATACCAAAACTTACATTTATACGGAGGGAGCAGACAATGAAATAGTAAGCAAAATAAATATATAAAATATTAGATAGGAATTATTACCAGAAAGTGTTAAGTTAGGGGAAAAGAGTGATGGGTGGAGTGAGCAGGGACCTTTCTATGAAGGTAACATTTGACACATGGTAAATAAACACAGAGGAAGCCATGCATGACCCTGCCCGTGTCATTCTAGCTCCTCTTCCCTGACCAAATTGCCAGATTGTTTTATGGTACTAATTAATATCCCATTATGTTGCCGCCTGCAGCTATTGCTGCCTGCAGCAAGGATACCGCGGGAAAGAATACGGAGGCAGACTGGAAATGAATGGGTTCTTTATTCTTCCTTCTTCTAACTTCTCTCTCCGGTTCCAACAACCTCTCCAACTCCAACCACCCCCTCTAGCCAACCTCACCTGGTTAAATACTTTTTGCCTTAACAAGTATACACGTGTTAACAGCTCAAACTTACAGGTGCATCACATAGTGTTCACGGGCATAGAAAGATTCTTAGATAAATGCATGAATATCAGGTGAAAATACTTAAACACCTCTTATGGCTCTCAGCTAGCCGCCATCTTAGCTATCTCCTTATTAGGGCTCTTACACCATTACATTCATAATTACAATAAAATAATTGTGTGTGTGTGTGTGTGTGTAGATGTGTGTGTTTGTGTGTGTGTGTGTGTGTGTGTGTTATTGTTAGTCTGTCAAAAGAAAGTGAAGTAGGATGACACGAGTTAAGTCAATGTTATTCATCACTATATCCCTAAAGAAAGTATTATTAATATATTTAGTTTTACAAATGAGGCAGCAAAGGACCATTAGTATTCAGGTGCCTTAACCAAAATAAATGGGATAAAGAGATGGGAAGAAGAAATTAAGCACATATTGAATGCTATCATGTTCTAGATATCATGGTAGATACTTTATTTATATTATGATTTTAATCTTGAAAGCAACTATAGCAGGCTGAATAATGGTCTCCCCAAATATACATATCCTAATTTCTAGACCCTCAGAATGTCACATTATAAGTAAAAGAGGCTTTGCAGATGTGGTTTAGTTAAGGATCTTGAGATGAAGAGACTATCCAGGAATACCAGGTGATCATGGTATTCTTATAAGAGGGAGGCAAGAAATGGAGAGAAAACAGGAGATAGGATTTCAGAAGTGAGAGTTTGGAGAAGTGGGAAGAAGCAGCAGGAACCAATATGCAGGTGACTTCTAGAAGCTAGAAAAGGCAAGGAGATTGATATTCTATTAAAGTTTCAAGAAGGAAGCAGCCCTCTAACCTGTCAAGATCCTGACTTTACCCAGTGAAACTGTTCTGAGATATCTGGCCTCCAGAACAGTAATAATTTATTTCTATTGTTGTAAGATACCAAATTTGTGGTATTTGTTATAGCAGCAATTTGAAATTAATATAGCACCCCAGCTGGGGAATTCAGGTAAAGGTTAGATAACTTGTTCGATATAACAACATCTCTGTAACAGAAAGTTAAATGTTCTTTTTCTTAAAATAGTAGGGAGTAATTGTTCCCATATTCTAGAATGTCAAGTTGTTACCTTATAGTTATTTAATAAGATATGGCAGTCAAGTATTTTGAGCCACCTCAATTAGTTGCATTTATTTCCCATTGGAAAATATTTGGTAACCACTGTCTCCCTTCCTGAAGATTTCCTGAAAGTTTAAGAATGAATAATTTCAATGAATAATTGCATGTTATACAGAAACCACAAATAATACACTTAGCCCCAGGTCTGACTCTCTGCATGCTTACATCCATGATCCTTCCAGCCTAAGTAAGAACAGGTATGGAAGAATTTAGGGAAATATGAATTAATCTGGGTTGTTGAATTGTCATCCCAGAGAAGAGCAGGGCAAGGAGATTCTTTCCTTCCCAAGGCAAGGTGATCTTAAGAAGTCATGCAGATGCCCAGCAGTGTCTTTAAAAGAGGAAGACTGTTGAGCACACAATTGTCAAGTGCTTACGAGCCACAGGACCTCACAGTCTTATCTTGGGCCTTCCCTTGGAATAGTGCACAATGCAGTGCTTCACTGAGCCCTCTGCTGGGTAGACAACTTCATACAAGTAAAGGATTAGAACTATTTATTACATGAGTCTTCTGTGAGGGGGAGTCTGGCTTGAACAGTTCACTACCTCAGAGACACCCAAGGGAAAGAAAGGAAGGGTCTGTATGTGGCAAGGATGCATGGACCAGTAAGATAGAATAGTATAGGTCAGCTTAATTTTTTGGTTCGTTTTGTTTTACTGTGCACTATGAAGTGGGAAGGTTACCAGGAGAAGGATAATGTAGTACTATGTAATACTAAACCATGTTAAGTATTCTGAGGGGGACTTTTCCCCAAGAGCTCTTAAAATTTTTACAGATATTCCACTCCACAAGAATAGAAAGAAAAAATTTTCAAACATTATATCTGAATGCTTCCATATAAAGACATGTCATTCCTGAGTTGTGGAGAAGAGAGAAACTTTGAATGAAGTTAGAGATTAGAGCTCTGATTTAGACTGGAATGAACTTCTAAATAAGTGAGAATGAGTCATAATGATTGAAAAGGAAGAAGAAATGACTTGGGAATTATGAGATTTGCATGATGTGCTATCAGGGAGTGGGAAGGTTGAATAGATCATGAAAAATAGTTACTTTATGAACATATTTCTATCAAATTCAGCCCACTGAATGCACTAGTTAACCTCTTAAGATGTGGGCTGCAACACCTGAGTCTTGAGACAAGACCTCTCATATTGTTATCATGTTTTATACTTTTGAATACCATACTGGGTCCCTACTCATAATAGAAATAAAAAATTTTTTCCTGTCTTTTGTTTCCAACAAATGTGCCTGTTTGATACCATAGTAAAACACATTGGTTTGGGTAGTCATCCATCCATTCTCTTCTTGACTTAAAAAAGTAGAGTAATGTCAGACTTCCTCAGTGCGCTTTTCTCTTTCTCTTTTAAATTTATTCTTTCAATTTATGGTTTGCCTAACTTACCACATCTGGTTCTTTCTTGGGTTTTCCCATTTTTTCATCCATGGTCAAATGAGAGAGCCTTGAGAAGATAACAAGTTAAAATATATGTTTTTTGGAAAAAATTAAGATACCTATGATAACTTAGGGGTGATATTTATGTGTCCTTAGGCCTTTATGTAGAATCAGAAGAAGATAAGGAAGAAAACTGGGGAGCATAATTTTGTGCAAATAGTTTCTTAAAAAATTCAAGGTGCCTTGAATGACAACCAGTTAAGGGATTGTCAATTTGAATAACTCAATCTTGGTTATAGGAAGTAGATAAAGATCCTTCATAAGAAAATAAAAAGCAACATTAAATGACCTAAGAACATTTAGAAGATGATATTTTAAAAGTATCTTTGAAACCTCAGACAAATTGAAACAACATATTACTAAAGCAGTTACACGAAGCTGTCTGATGTGTGAAAGCTCTCTTCTTTGCCTTGTGCTATTTCAAAATGACTAAGAACTAACATTTCTCAATTCTCCTTTAATATCTTAATTCTTATGCTATTATAAAAAAAAAATAAGGCATTTGAACCAACATATTGAGTTTAAGGCTGGATATCTATTTTACTTAATCATCCTAAAACATACATGCCCATCAAAACTACTCTGTATATGCTATTAATAGGATGTTAAAGATTTTATTTTCCTGTTTGTTAAGCAATCCAAATGACAGAGTCATGAATTGTCAAATCTGGTTGACATCTTGGTTGAGATCACTCTACTCATGATTGAAGGCAGTTTCATAAGGTTTCCTACTCAACACTTAACAGAACTTGAATCAGTAAGCACTTCTGTTGAATGCTGGCCTTATCCAGTGCACCCACTCTCTATGAACTATATTTTTTTTCTTGGCTCCAAGGAACATACATATTTACCATCTCAAAGAATACAAAATAAATTTTGGAACAAAATATTATTTTCTATTTCTTATATGCAAAATCCAAAAGCATGTTGTTTTGTGAAGTGTCTTTGTATCTCTACTATTCACCTCCTTATTTCTTCTTTTCTAAATTCAATACTTAGTTTTTCCTGCATTTGAGCATTTGTGCACTGGTGAGTGTAGCTGTGGAGTACAGGGTCATTTTAGGAGAAAGTGGGAAGGTGACAAACCAGAGAATTTGGATAGTTTTGCTCATTTTCTAATCATTGAATATACTTACAAGTGTTTATTCTATTTTAGGCTGAATTAGGTGCTCATTCCAGCATGGAAATAGGATTGTTTTGATCAAGTTTCCATAATCATTTCTGAATTAGATAGTAGAAGTTAAAGTGCTTTAACAACAGACTTGGGAAGAAAATAGACATTTATTTTTGCACAATACTCTATGGCAATACTTCCCAAAGTAATGTTCCCTAAGGCCATGACCAAGAATCTGTTAAAAATAAAAATTCTTGAGTGTGGCCCTGGATCTACTGAATCAAAAAACTCTGGTACTGAGAGCCAGAAATCTATGCTTGAACAAACCTTCTAGGTGATTCTGATGCTTGCTAAAGCTTGTGGTCCATAGAGCAGTTTTCCAACCCAGGAATATGTGTGTGCATAGAAGTGAAGGGAGGTTGTCTGTGCTCCACTTAGTCATTCAGGGAATCAAGCTGACTTTATCTCTGCGATCCTTGACATGCCCGGGTGAAAGGGGAAAGGGCACAGAAAGGTATACCTGAGAAGTTTCACAGGGTAGTTACAGTGCTTATTATATATTTTTGGAGAGAAACACAGCACAAGGTCAGTGCTAACTAGAAGGGAGTCTGGAAATGTAATACAGATGAACGGTAACATGCCTAGCTACTGTAACAGAAGGAAGAAGTGATTTTGGTGGACAGATAATAGTTATCTTTTATGATCAAGTATACAGGAGATGTGCTTTATTTCTTTTTTCTTATATTCCCATTGCTATTGATTTAATTCTGGCATTAGTCAAGATTGTTGTATCACAGTAGTTGAGGTTAAGAGGGTAATTCAAGAAACAGAAACAGTTGACAGTGTCAGATACTGCTGAGAAATCAATTAAATGCAGAACAACAGTGTGCCCTAGATTTGACAAGATGAAGGCCATCAGTGATCTTAGGAAAGACCATCTGAAATATAATGTCACAGAAGCTGTATTGATATGGAGTCTGTTACTAAGTTCATAGGAGGTGAGAAAATGGAGACAGCAAACTGTAAATAATTTTTTAAAAGAAGATTGATTATGGGGTAGAAAAGAGGTGGGGTTATAACTAAAGAAAGATGTGGAATAGAGACCTAAGGATGATTACAGATTGTATGGCTGAGATGGTGTGGTTCAATATTCAGAAAAGGGAAGTTGAGTAATAACTCCTGAGAAAGTGTAACAGGGTCCAAATTCATAGATGGGAGGAGGAGCAAAAGGAAGCAGACAAGCATGAGATGTTTAGGAATAGATGGAAAAATGGAATCATTAGGAAAATGGAGAAAGAAAACTTATAGGGTAACAAAGATAGATTAACAGCAGTGCTAAACACCTATTTTAAGTCAATTGCACAAATCTACACAAAAGCATTGTAATCACGTTAATGTTATATAGGGCTTCTGCATTCATTTGAATGATTGAAAAAAAAAAAAAAAAAAAACCCTAAAAGTTAAATTTCTTAGAGTTTCTCTTACCATTGTTGTTCATTTTGAAAACATTTTACTTCCTAAGAATAAGAAAGTTGTGATATTTTATTTTGCCTTAACTTGCTTAATTAATCTGCAAAAGGAATTCCCTAGTCAGTAGGTTTATAACAAATACAAACTTTGTAAAAATTCAGTGACTCTCCCAAGGCTTCAGAATGTACATTCACATGGGAGGTTTTAAAAAACTGACATCATTTCACTGGAATAATAAAAAACACCAAAAATAAACTCATCAAATGAACCAATGTTTATAAAAACGTAATTAAGAAAAAAGAAGTAATTAAGAATATTGAGTGCATATTCCAACATTTAGCTTCTGTTCCAAGAAAACAGAAAAAAGTAAGCATGTACTTCTCAATCATTAAACATATTATTTTAAAATCGAATCTCTAGATGGTATAGGTGCTTAGGATTGTGAGGTGACCTGGGTACTTACCCAGAGGCATGCTTTAACCCTTGCAAACTGGATGTATTTGGGCATCTGAGGGCCACACTGCCTACCATGTTCCTCGGAGAGGTTGACCCCGTGCTAGCCATTTTGGGGAGCTGATCTGGAGATTCCAAGTTCTGCTTGAGTTTTACGGTTTACCATCCAACTACAAATGCTAGAGGTAATCTATGATGCCCCACTTCTCAAACCTCAATACAAATGATCTCTGATTTATAATTAGTTCCAGTTATGAATTTTCAACCTTATGATGGTGTAAAAGTGATATATATTGATTGGAAATTGTATTTTTAATTTTTATTTCTTTCTGGGCCAGTGATATGTGGTATGTTACTTTCTCATTATCTCAGGATCATGAGAGAAAACATCTGACCCTCTACAGTGTGCTATGCTGCTAAGCCATGATGAGAGGTAGGCTAGATGAATTGAATACATTCTTGAATTATATTTTCAACTTAGGTTAGGTTCATCCAGAGGTAACCACATTGTAAGTCAAGGAGCACCTGTACTCTTATAGTTATGTAGAATTTTTCTTGAAACCTGTCAATGCAATGCACTCATAATTTTCAACCTTTTTTAAGAATTGAAAACTTAATCTGATTTACTAAGTTGTATTTACATGGTTTGTGTTACTCATTTATCTAACTAGGCAAATGATCTGTTTTTGAACAGAGGAAGGACATGTTCTGATTTAGTTGAAAAAGTATCTCTCTGGCTGTGGTATGGCGTAAAGTATGGATGAGTTAAATTGGGTGAACAGGAGAGTAATTTAATAATGCATATAAAAGATATTGGTGGTTTGGACAAGGGAGAGAGATGGGATAATTATGAGCACACTAGATATATTTTTCAGTTGAATCAACAGAATTTTATGGTGATTGGATGTAAGTATGAAAATAATACAGACCTCAGTAAGGACTTCTACTTCCTCCCCTAGCAAGTGAGAATTTATTTATGTGGCAAGAGTACAAAATGTGAAAGTGGGTGGGGATGGCGGACAGGAGGTTCGTTTTAGATATGTTTAACATACAAAAATGTAATTTTACATTATTTGAAATCACAGATGTAACATTGAAAATTGAACACATGAATCTGGAATTCACTGGGGAATACAAAGGTAAGAGATGTAAATTTCAGTGTTGCCAGTGTATGCATTTTTTAGATCCATCTGTTTTTAAGTGAAGTTATTTGGTGTATGGATATAGAGTTAAGAAATAAAAACAAGATAATTAGGCCAGAGTCTGAGCACTTGGATATTAAAGCTTTATAGTTTCATGAACTAATTAAAACCAAGCTTTTCTATATATCTTTATAAATATAATACCATATATCTGTTGAGTTATTACTAGAGTGCTATGTATTTTATTGCTTGTATATAGCACAATATTTTTATTTGTAGAATTTATCAGAATTATAATTAAAGAATTATGTAAATTGTTAATAGATCATACACTCACAAGTCACATGGTTCAAAACATATT
Source organism: Tamias sibiricus (assembly GCA_025594165.1). NCBI lineage: Eukaryota > Metazoa > Chordata > Mammalia > Rodentia > Sciuridae > Tamias > Tamias sibiricus. The sequence continues at coordinate 74,960,190 of CM046664.1, forward strand.
TATAGAATTTAAAATATCTCACCTACTCTGGAAGTGACCCAATAGGTCTTTCCCACCTCCATCCCTGATATCCATTCACCACCATAGTTAATTACTTTTTTAAAAAATGTGGTATATACACACTCACTTTGCTCATCAAATAAATGCAAATGAAGATACTTATTTTCTTTCTCTTTTTATACAAATTAAATGTAGATTTTAGATACCCTGCTATGCACTTCACTTTTTTCTTCCTTTTTAAACTTATCAATGTATGTTATTATGTATCGTGCATTAACTACTATTGGATACCTACTGTGTTTCAGACAATAATATGATAGTTATAATGTACAACATAGTTCTAATAGATAGAGCAGAACACCATAGGTTAAAAAAAAAAAAAAAAAACCTGACTTGCGGCAATTGCATTATAATATAGCATAGACCTCAAACTGTTGCTGATATTTTTTGTTTCCTTTTTTTTGTTTGTTTCATTTTGTTTTCTTTTAGTATATATTATTTCATTTATAGGATGGTCCAAAATTTAAATAACACTTTTATTTATATTACCAATAATTAAATTTTCCCATTTATAATTTTGTAATGCCTTTGAAGATAGATGTAGGATAAATGTCTGAAAGTGAAATGCTGAGATTAGAGAAATTTGCATTTATAATATTAATACATTTTATCAAATAGTTATGCATAGGATATATAAAGATGTTTCCATCTATTCTCCATTTATTGAACATTTTTAAAAGAATGGTTGCCTTTTGGGAATTTAGAAATATAACACTGATTTTTTTTTCTTCCTACCTGTCTAATGCTAGTGGATTTTGAGAGTATATAGACAACTTCCCTAAACTAGCTGATTTAGAGTAAACTTTTCAAAACAAATTTTACAAACCTCAAGAATTATTACCATTGCTATTATTAACCCTGTTTTTCCTGTGGTGTAATATACTTGTGCTGGCTGTTTGTTTTTAAATGCTGTGTTGATCCAGTTTCGAGGTCCTGGCTGTAGAATGGTCAGTAACCCTTTCTGGAAAGCTGTGTCCACATTCCAACCACTACCTTTATCAAGCTCTTTTACTGAGTCACAGATACACCAGCCCCAATCAGCCCTGGCCAAGTACCTGACAATTAGGCACAGTGTTTTAACCATTCTACTGAAAGTATGAGAAACAGTTAAGCCCACTTTTTTTTGCCACAGCTACCCCACATAGCTGTCTCCTACAATGCTCTTTTGCTACTACCCCATCCCTGAGCACAGTTCCTGGTGACATACTTCTCTCATTAGCAGTTGTAAGGAGCAAGAAATGCTGCCTTTCATCTGTTCAAATGTTGGTGTATTAAATTCTGACATCAAAGGAATTCTTAAATCTCATAAAACAATTTGCATTGTGCGCAGAATGCTGTGGCCATGACCGTTGACACTTGGATGCCTTTTCAGGAGTCTGCTCTTGGCTTGCTAATTGCTTCCAGACTACTGTAAGAGCTGCTTAAATGGACCTTGAGCTTGTGCTTTTAGCTTAGTTGCCTGCCACTGTGTCTGCCTGTGTTGGCTGTGTCTCTGCAGGTCTCTCAGGATATTATAAACAAACTGCTAATGGAGCAAACTCTGTAGGCCAGATAGATGCCTTCAGTGGGGGCCTGCCTTATGACAGGAAGACTGGCTGGCCACTTGAAGTGTGCATTATGAGGTTAGTATTCTTTTGTGCTTTCATCCAGGGTTTTTTTTTTTTTTTTTTTTTTTTTGCAGAGGCCTACTTCAATACTCCAAGAGCCCCTAGTCCTTTGGCACTGGTGTTTATTATTGCTTGGTCCAGAATCCTGATTTGTCAATGTGTTTCAGAAAAAAATCCCTGTGGAAGAAAATGTCAATTGAATTTCTCTCTGGTGGGGAAATGGCACCCATGATGTTGCCATTGTTGCTAAGGTGGGGTAGCAGGCTACTGTCTTCTTTGCCACATATTTCACGTCCTCAAGACTGTCAGGATCATCCTGGGCTGCAACCTTGGAGATCATCAGCCCAATGTTTAACCCAAAGGGTGCTTCTGGGCAAAAAAACAAATACCTCACCCCTGCAAACCCTTTCAGAATACCCTCAAAAGTTACCCAGTTGCTTAAGTAATGCAATAACGTAGATAGTTAGGGCCCCTGCATATCAACATGAGAAGGGGCTGGTACTTCAGCTTAGGAGGGTACTGTACTGTTCCAGAGAGAGGATGTTCTGGTTCTCACGTGAAACTCCAATTCTTCAGAGGTAAATTTGTAAGCCTTGGAATGAGAGCTGGCTTCCTTCCTGTAGCCATCTACATGGTCTATACTATGATTATTAAGTAGAGAAAGAAACTGAAAAAACAAACAAACAACAAACAACAACAACAACAGTTTTAGGTTGCTAGAAGCACAAATAATTGAACTTTTTTTAAAAAAAGGAGATATGGAAGGAGAAACTCTAAAATAAATATATAAATAATGCAATATAACTATGTATAAAGATATATGTGTTTATGTCCATAAAGTAGTTAGAAGTTCAAATTTGATTAAAAAATTCTTTTTAATAATAATACATAGCAAGTACTCTGATAGAACTTCTGTGCCTATACCGTGATGGTTGTAAATTGACTTTATTTTTTTGGTACCGGGGATTGAACCCCACTTTACCACTGAGCTTTACCATCTCCAGTCCTTTTTTTATTTTTTTGTGCTGAGTCAGGGTCCTACTAAATTCTGAAGGTCTCACTAAATTGCAGAGACTAGCCTAAAATTTACGATCTTCCTGCCTCAGCCTTCAGAATTGCTGGGATTACAGTTGTGCACCACCATACTCAACCATAAGTTAACCTTAAAATTTGTTGTAATGCATGCACTGAGCTAAAGCTTCACAGATTTTATCTGAATCTCAAATTATAGTTCTACCAAAGAATCCCACTACATTTAAACATGATATTGTCTGCAATCTTAAGAAGTACCTAAATATAAAATAAAGATAATTATTTATCAATTTAAGCTTTTTCCTAAATTTTCCAAAGACATAGAATGCATTGTACTAAAATTGCCCTTTTTGGGCATGGATGTCCTGATACAATTTGTAATAAATTAAAATTAAATTAAAATTTTGGCATTTAAAAATTGATTTGAGGTTTCCCATAGATTCATCCCTGTTAAAATAGTTAAGATGACCCAATGTAAATTAAAATAACAATTTCAAGAACTAAAACATTAATATAAAACATTATTAATAAAGGGGATTTAGCTCAATGGTAGAGTGCTTCTGGGTTCAATCACCAGGACCAAAAAGAAAAAAAACAAAAAAGAAAAAAAATGTGATTATACCCACTACTTTTCTACTTAGATCAATTTTAAGCCCTTTGCCTTTGTTTAAATCTTTTAAAAATTGAAAAATAAAGAAAGGGTACTGAAATTTTAATGCCGTGGTTCTATCTATTTAGGTCCCCATGTTCAATACCCCATATTAGTAAAATTATTATCATCATTCCACCAAACACCAGCAAATGCTATTATAGAGTTTGCTGATATTTCTTTTCAGTAGCTATTTCAATGACCTTTCAGTTGTAGTTTGCCTTCACCTTCAAAGTAAAAAATACACCTCTTTTAGGCCACCCAATGTGGCACCTCAACATTTTTTGCTATTGCTCACCATCTTGACAGACAGGAGCGTAACTGTACCCATCTTTCTCCATCAACACAAGGTATGGTTTGCACGGATCACATTCACCTCCAAGGAGTTTCATTTGACATACTCATTATGACAATAAATGTCCAACATTTTTTAGTCCTTTTTGGGTTGTGAAGGCAACATTTTTCTCATTTACAAATTCTGCTTAGTCCACCGATACTTCTACTTACAAAACAGCCCATGTTAAATGGGGCCTCCTCCAGCAAACAGCTCCAAAAATTTAGATATTAAAATCAGCTGGTCCTGCAAGGGCCCACTATCGATTGTATCTGGGGTCATCCAGAGCAGTTGGATCTGGGCAGAGACAGCATCGGCTGCCTGTACCTAATCACCTTCATGGCTCTTCCATGTCATTGTGTATTTAGTGCCTGTGCAGAGGCTCTAACACCCTGGAGCACCTAGTCTTAGTGTTGTCCCTGACCATTGCAGATACCCTTCACTTGAATGGGTCCCAGGTCAGGCCAGCTCAGATATTTCCACAGCACACACTTGTGCAAGCACATAGGGGAGAGACCACTTGCTTATAACTATGAGGAGTGTGGCAAAGCCTTCATCAGGGGCTGCCATCTGAATCTTCACACCCTGATTCACACTGGAGGAATGTGTTTTATTTGTGTAGTTAGCAGCTGTGATAAAAATTCAACACAAAATCTAATTGGAAGAACCATTTTGCATGCAAACATAAAAATCAGTGAAAGAAGTATTTACATAATTTTGAAAGATGTAAGAAGACTTTTAAAAACATCAGCAGCTGAATATCCTTCAGTGCCAGCATAAAAACAACCCATTAATCAAGGTAACTATGAAAGATGTGGGAAACACTTTGTTTTATGCAGCAAGCTGAAAGGACACAGGAAGATCCACAAGGACAATATGTCACAAAGAAGTTTCTGAAAACACTAGAGAAATCCATAAAAAGAAAATGACATCAAGTATGCCAGAAAACATTCAAATGCAAAGTTATCTCAAGCAACATGTGAAAACTCATGCCTCAGAAAGGGATGTATACCAAGGTCCTAGAGAAAACTGTAACAGAACCTACCAACTGTGTTTAATCTCAAGAGCCATATTCTCTTTTCGTGAGGAAAGGCACCATTATGTGTGACCATGATAGCTGTGACAGAAGATGTGCAATGAAACGAAGTCTCACAAGGCATACCATTGTGCATGATCTTAACAGGGAGAAAATGAAGATCAAAGTAAAACCATCTCTACAAAATTGGCATTTGGCCTCTCATCTAAGTGGATGGATACACTCCTCCTAAAAGAAAACAAGAACAGGGCCTATCTGCCTAAAAGCAGTCACTGAACTGTATTGATCTCAACAATCACAATATTTACCCTTAGCTAAATATCAGATTGTTTTGTTTAAAGGACTACAGATGAATGAACTTAGTGTCTCTCAGACATTCATTTTTTATATTAAAATCATTGATTTAGGAGAGAAATGGCAGGAATTTGTGTTAGTCCCTTAAGTAATTCATGTAGAGAATTTGGCAACCTTCTGTCATGCCTCCTGGAGTCTGGACCACCTACATAGCTTGTTCATGGCTGCTGATACAAGAAGGCAGCCTTATTGATTCTGTGTTATACACTAATAGGGCAAAAGGGGCTGGTCACATAGTGGGCTTTCTTAGCATTAGAGGCCCTCACAGATCCTGAGCATGTGACCCTTCCTCTCCATACCCAATTGTCCATTATGCCTTGGGATGTAAAATCAGGAGCCCCACAAGCTCAGTACTGCTATTGAGGCCTTCTTATCAGGGTGGATCTGAACATGGGCCCTGTGTCATATTCCACCCAGAGGAGGTGATGACTTCCACTGTCCTCAGTTCCTTGACAGATGCCATAGTGCTGAAGGAGATCATATCACCCCAGGATCTCTTGGGTATCTAGGAAGTAGCTTGAGATTAAATGATTAAGCAGCAATGGAAGTTCATAGAATGTAGGGATGGCACTGCTAACCATTCTAGAGATGGAGCTTTGTGGAATATTGCTTTCCATCCCTTTATCATATTGCTGATAAAGGACAGGATCTGAGAGGCATCAAATTGGCCAAATTTCAGGCAGTCTTCTTAGCACTGTTTGTCCTGGTTAGCATATGGCCTTATCTGTACATTTTTACAAATTTTTGAGTCGTTGCCTGAAAGATGTCCTTTCAGAGTAGAGAACTCTGTCAATCTCTTTCCTTGCATATATCAAAGTCACACAAGTTTCTAGAAATACTAATGCCACAATAGAAGGCTTCAATAGAACTTTCCTTATCCTCTTTGGATATCTATACATTAGTGACAGCTACCAGTGATTGGCAAACTCCTGTCATTCTTCCTGGAATCTGGACCACTAATAATGTCCATAGGTTGGTCATGGACACATCTCACTTTTCAGAATTCCTAACCCAGCTTTTGAAAAAATGCAGAACAAAGCTTTCATTTTCCCCAATAGGTCTCAGATAACTAGTTTAATTAAGAGACATAATGAGCTCCTCAAAAAACTCTTATTTCAGTTACAAAAAAAAAAAAAAAAAAAAGTGTAAGTATGTAAAATGTTATTGATTTGCCCCAGGCATTTAGTAATTTTTAACTCAAATCCCTTTAAAAAAACACTTTTAAAAACTTTATATCATCCTTTCCTGTATTTAAAGTGAGGGATTTCTCACTTCAATGACTATAAACTCAATGACTATGAAGACTCATTATATTCTTGACCATATAATAACAATTTCTCTCATTTTTATGGATTTTCAATTCTTCCTCAAATCCACAAAGGTGACAGGCCAGATCTAAAACAATGACTCCTAGGAACCTGTTAACAATAGATTGCCCAATGATCCAGGACCCCGCCCATCTGATTTGGGAGCCATTTGAACCTAAGTTTCCACCACCCAGAAAATCTTTCTCAATATTTAGCTTATGGGGGTTGAATGAACGATTCAGGCTCTCCTTCTAATGCTCTCTAGGAAATTAATATTAGCTTTCCAGAAGCATTCCCATGGACAGTGTAGACCACCAAGAGAGGAGATAGAAAATTCCACTTATTAAATAAAATAAACATAATGATAATGTACAGAGATAAAAATGAAATCAATACCATATCCCATAATGGTGAAAACAGACAACTTTTCATGGAAATAATGCATGCTGGAAGAAAATATCAGACAGCTAAATTCTGTCAAATACAGCAACAGATCATTCTGTTGACTGTTGGTCTCATTGTTGGTGGGGATGCTTTCATTGGTTTGTTACTCAAAGGCTTAAACCCTCCAAGTGAAGCATTGTTTAAATATATTAAATACTGAGATCCATATAACAGGGAGTTTGGCAAGGCTAATACAAGTCCTACTACTAAAACATCTAGCTAGAAAACCAGCAACCAAGACAAAGGACCCATTAGGTAAACTGGAGAACCTGCCTATAGGATAGTGCCAGTCCTCCAAGCTCAGCCACAGTATTTTTAATTGACAAATATTACAACACCCTGTTAAAAACATGCACCCAAATCTTGCCATAAAATTTAAAACCTAACTGTAGCAGAATCTCCCTTATCAATCATCCAGACAAAACCTTGGACTATTGGGAGTTTTTAGGTTCAAACACCCTTAATTAAGGTTTTGATTATGCCAGTTGGGTTCTATGCCAGATTGTGCCGGTTAAGTATCAGCTAATTACAGCAACATCACAAATGCCAGCACCTCCTTTCTTAGCGGTATATCCAAAAAGCCTTGACTTAAAAGATATTTACAAGTCAAGCTTCCAGATCCAACTTTGCCTTCAGATTTTACAAGAGGCTTAGTTTTACTATAATACCCATAAACCAGACTCACATCAACTTGAATAGGCATCTACTTAATATGGATACACCAATTCCACCCCAGACCACAGTGCCTAGAGGCTTGGTCATTGGAGATGATATTACCTTAGAAAATGTGTCACCACCCAAGACCTTACAGGCTGAGATGACTCTGCTTTTGTGCCAGAGACAATTTCATCCCAGACACTGAACCCACCATACCAGCAACACCATCAGGCTGCATAAAAGTCTGAAGAGTTGGACAAAGGACATTACCTTTTTTCTTTTTGATATTAGGAAATTTATTACATTCCTGAGCTTCCTATTTACTTAGCCCACAATCCTGGTACACTTCCTTGCTTAAAATAAAATCTTTTAGAGCTTACAACCCTATCTGTGCTATTTTAACAATGAATGCCTCCTACTGGTCCACCATAGCCTGCACCTCTCTCCCCAGACTTTCTCCTATTTTTACCTTTCAGCTTCTCACCATGACCTCATGCTCTTTTCTCTGTCCATGGTCACCACAACTCTTCCCTCTTGGTTACAGAAAAATATCACTATCAGTTCATATTATTTTACAACAAAACTGTTGCCTGCCATCTACCACCCTGACTCAAGGGATACATCAAAATATTATTATCACAAAAAAATATATAACTTAGACTCTAAACACAGTTTTACAATTCTACCAAAATATTGCTAGAAAACCCAAAATTTTAGAATATCTTTGCCATATAAATAGGACACATGGTTACAGTCTGGCCTACAAAGTTTCCTTATGTTACTGCTTGTTTGCTTCCTTTCAACTCTCAAAATGTATTTCTGTCTTTTTAGGGGAACTTATATCTACTTTCTAAAACTCTGTGCTACTATTTGTGCCACTCAAATATGTCCAATTAAGCTCAAAACTGAGGTAAGTACAATGAGAGGTCAAATAATACACATATGTACGCATATGTGGGTGTGCCTGTATTATTTGACCTCTTATTGTATTTTGTTCTTACCTGTCACAGTGACAAAAGTCTGACTAAAACACATACCTTGCTGAGAATTCAGCCATGGTAAATGAACATTCTTATAAAATGCAAATAATCTGATCTGATTTTTAGAGCAATGGAATATGACCAGAATTATCAGTTGGTTTATGTATCCCCTGTGTGAGTGTGTGTCTGTGGAAATGTCTCTTGACTTAGGCAGTATTGATATTTGAGGAATTTGTTGTCAGTTTTGTTGTGACAAGCTCTTCTAGCATTGCAGGATGTTTAACAGCACCCATGGCTTCTACCCAAAGAAGCCGTAGCACTCCTCTACACCACCCAAACATGACAACCAAAAATGTCTTTAGACATTGCCAAATGTCTCCAGGGGGGGTCAAATATCCTGTATTTAGGAAGTACTGATGTATAGTAATCTCTTAAAATGGATACCGCAAAAGGACTGGTAATGGTTAAACCAGAATTATGTAACAAAACATGTACATTTTATTCAACAGTATGAATATGCTCATATTCATGTTTGTATATGTATAAAATATATAACACATTGCTAGCATCAGACATTCAGTGCTGCTTTTGTCCTAATGTCCTTGCTAACAATGTAGTCAAACTATCCATCAAATGGGCTGTGAGGTCTTATTTCTTTTCTGTTCTGGACTTCAGCTTTCCACTCATTGAAAGAAGAAAGAAGGGGAAGGAGAACATATATACTTCTATTCATTTTCATACATATTTACACAGGTACATTCTTACAATATTCATGTATGCTGATAGGAAGGGGAAGGAGAAGAAGGAGAAGAAGAAGGAGGAGGAGGAGGAAAGAGGAGGAGAAGGAGGAAGAGGAGCAGCAGCAGCATCGGCCGTGGCAGCGGAGGAGGCTGCGGTGGCAGTGAAGGAAGGAGAGGAGGATGAGGGGGAGGAAGAAGGGATGGGGAGGGAAGGAGAGGGGAGGGGAGGAAGAGGATAACAAATTCTGCAGGTTACTAGAAATCTTATATAAATTGCATAATCAACTTTACTAGATGGTTAATTCTCTGTATTATATCTTATAGTACCAATTGATAATATTTTCAGTTTCACTGTAAGCTCAGAATTTCAGAATTACTAGTAAGGTCCCAACTTTGTTGTTGTTGTTGTTTTTGTTTGTTTGGTTGTTTTTTTCTGGAACCAGAGGTTGAACCCATAGTGCTTAAACACTGATCCATATCCCAAGTCCTTTTTATTTATCTATTTATTTTTATTTTGAGAGAGGGTCTCACTAATTTGCTTAGGGGTTTGCTAACTTGCTGAGGCTCGTCTTGAATTTGTGATCCTCCTGCCTCAGCTTCTGGAGCTGCTGAGATTACATGCATGCACCACCTCTGTTTTTAATGATCTAGTATGGACTTGGACTTTGGAGAAAAAATAATGGTGATCCTGACCATTTCTGCCTATTCCTTCTTATCTGACTCTGCACCTCAATTCTTGGCTGGGTTCACTCAGAGGTATTCTTATAGGTCTTTGGAATTGGGTGGAAGGAAAACAGACTCTTGAGCTGAGAATTCTTTATCAAAATCTCCATCAGTTGGCAGAAATCATTCCCTCCTTAATGCTTCCCATACTTCAATAGTAAATATCTCTCTTGAATATAGTTAAATAAATTTATTATTTAAAGCAGACATGAAGCAGAAGTAGTAAAAAGTGAGATTTCTTGATGACTTCAGAGACCCATCTTCTTTGTTTTAATCAAAATCATGTGTTTTAATCAGGCTTCTCTAATCTTCAATGTGAAATTGTCAAAGCACAAATTGCACTTGAGTATCTTATTTACAAAATGAAAATACTGATACCTGTGTTTGAGATTGTGAGGATATGAGAAGCTAAGGTGCAAAGGCTCTAGCCCAGCTGTGCTCAGAAAATGTTGATTCTCTTTCTGAATGAAGGATCAATAGAGAAAGTAGCTCTAATGGGCTGCTGCTGCACTAGTAGTGCCTTCTCAGATACTCAAACTTCCTGGCAACCTTCCTGTCTTGTCTTAGCTCAGATTTCCTAGCAATTGTAGGCAATACAGTAACAGTATCTAAGGGCCTTATCTCTGGCTCATGGAAACTTGGTGGGAAAGACTCACTTGAAATTTCTGCAGCAGTGGCATCCCCAAAAACAAGTAAGGTAGAATCACTAGGCCCCAGGAAATGTGACAGAGTGGTAGAAATCCAAACTACACTGCGGTGAGCAGGGGAACAATTAAGAAAGATGATGCAAGGAAGTCTGAATAGCCAAAACACCTTCTGCCTCTTCTGTCACAACTGGCTCACACTAAACCAGTCTGAGGTGACATGGCATCAAATAAGTATCTAAAATTTCTAACGTCAAATACATGACTTGTTCAGATTTTCTATATAAAAATAAAACCTTTTATTAATAATACTGAATTTATTATATCTTTAATTAAAGCTTTCTTTATTCATGGAGCCCTTAGTAAACACACTGATTTTTTTAACCAACTAAAAGTTAGCCCTTTGAGTGCAGACTATTTCCTAAGTCATTGTTTTTGAAGAAAGATGAATGACAAAGGAACACTGGTAATTTTCATAGTCCCACCAATGAGAAAGATCAGTGAAACAAACAGTTAATTGGAAGTAACCCAGATATTTTCATAGTTTATCTGCTATAAACTGATATCTTGAGCACATATCAGAAAATGTTTAAGAAAAGAACTCTTGCTAGTCTGGAATTTAGTTGGGATAAAGTGAAATTTATCCAGAAAGCCTCTGCTATCCCTTTATTTTAATTAGAATTAATTTTTCTTAGCAGATAGGGAATTGATGTCTGGTCAGACTCATGCATCCATGAAATATCTCATGGTCTTCTCACAATGAGTCAGCACAGTCAGCCACAGATGCATGCCTCCAGGATTGAAAGATGTCACATTTTTTTGAGGGGGGAGGCGTCAAATTTCAGCATGGGATCATTTAACGATCAAAATTTATAGTTTATTGTGAATTATTATTTTAATAACATATCCTGTAATTATGTTTGGTGAAAACATAGTTACATCATAGTTTGATTTTAAAATGACTATTTTAAAATATTGTAAGCACACAAAAAATTCTAACTTATTTTGTGTTTTTTTTTTTTGTTGTTGTTGTTGTTGTTGTTGTTGTTGTTGTTGTTTTGTCCATCATTTTTGATATGCTGGTGACCTGAAAATGGTGATTCTCTCTCCATCTCTAAAGAGGCTCTGCAAACATTGTTTTCATTGTTTATTGTGATAGAGACTATCATGGAACTGGAGTAGGAGTTCATTGAACACTTAGAGACCATGTCATCCTCATTTCAATAGTAGTCCTTTGGCATGAAAGGTGATGACGTAAGGGCATTTTGCCAAGGGTGAGTAGGATGGAATCCAGAATTGGGGACTATCACCACGATATCACTCTTGGAGTCCAAAAAATTTAAAAAGGATTAAAAAGAAATAATTAAACTAGTGGAGCTTTAGTATTTGGCAAAGGCCCTTGAGAGAAGTCTCTTCCTTAGCAACCAGTTAATCATGATCTCTTGGCTATATTCACCAATATCCCCATCTTTCCTTCAGACTCTTGTGTTTTTATCTACATTTCACAGATACATGTATCAATCAATTAGTCTCAAGTCCTGAGTGCTTTCTTTAAGTAAAACTCATTTACCTGTGATATATTAAGCAACATGTTTTACAGCATTTCAAATATAAAATATACAAAGAACCGGTGCTGTTATTTTTCTCAGATAAATCACTGCACTGATTACCATGAAGCACATTGATGTCACTATCACTATGACAACATTATGACAAGAACTAGTCACTCTAAGCTACCTAGTAAAAGGAAATGTCATCTGTATTTCTGAATAAAATGTAACACGTAGGACCTCTGCTTTCATACATAAATTAGTACCTTAATGCTTAGAAAATGTTGAATCACAGTTGGATGAAGAAACAGTTCGTGCTAATGTTTCTCCTAAGGTAAGATTTGAATATTTGAAGAATGTGTACTGTAACTTTTTGGTCCATTAGGAGGGAAGTAATTGTTTGTTCATTATAATATAAGGAACTATTTGAGGTAATAAACACACCTCTCATTAGTTGCTTATTTATATATTGCATTTATGAGAGTATAATTCAGTGACAGTAACATACAATTTAACATACAGTTTAGGTGAGCTTCTTGGTAATCTCTTTGAAGGTTATTATGTGAAAAAACATTTGAATCAGTCTTTGTATTTTTAGGATATTGCATAATTTTAAATTTTCAGCTTTTTAAGATAGAAGTGAGTCACCCACTTGTACTGTTCCATTTTTAATTAAGCAAGGATTCAAAGTCATTTCTTCTTTGTTAACTTTAAAAATAACTTGACTTTTATGTTCTCTGCCCCCTTCCCCTCAGGAGGGTACTTCAGAAAAAAATGCAGGCCTGCTAGAACCTAAGAAATAAAATGCTAGTTATCCAGATACTGTTCATTTACAAATGCATCGTTGCCAATATTTTTGGATCATTTATGCTCAATTTTGTACTTGTTTTAGTTTGTACAGTAGAGTGTCAGTATTCTGACATTTGCTGTTTAGAGAACTGTATCACACATGATGTGACATGGAACAGTTGACAAATGGCAATTTTCCCAGTAATGTTTGCCTTTTAATTTATCCAAGCCAAATCAGAAACTCTTTAGAGGAATTCCTTCCTGGTAAGACTAAGTTCATTTATAAAAAGAAAAGAGAAGAAAAAAAAAAAAAAGAATATACCACCAGATTTGAATTGAAATACTAAATTTTATTTTGAGTGATTAAGAGATATGATTGTTACAGATCATGTATAAAGATGGGCTTTGATCACAGAGATGGTCTCTTTGTTCCTTTCTAACTTCTTAGACACATAAACCTGATTACAAGCCTATTTTTTTTTTCTTCTGTGATGCATTATGTGGTGCTAGAGACACTGAAAGAAAAACAAAATATTCTTGGTGAATGGTGTATTATTCTGAGTATATTTCTTATAAAAATACTGTAGTATGTTTTCAGTTCTATTCAAATAACCAGTTCTAGCAGCTGAGAGGAAAAAAAATATCAAAATATAAAATATAGAGAATAAACTTAAGATCTCTCTGATAAATGACATTATTGATTAGCAGTATTCAATCCATATTTTACCTAATTGATCTGTTTTAGAACTTTGATGTACATATTATGAATTTATTATTTTTAACTAAACAGTAATTAGTTTCCATATTATGCTGATTTTATCTGTATTATACACCATCCAGACAAAGAAGAAAATAAATTTCTCTTCTATGAGGAATGTTTGAATATCCCTTAAATAGCATTTTAAACAAAAGTTAAATATGGGTAAGCACAGATTTAAGCAGAGAATAAATTTAATTAAAAGTCTAGTGGATATGTAGAAATTTCAAGAGGGAAGGATTTCAGACTTGGATTTTTAGTGAAAACACTTCAAAATTGATTGCATTGAGCTTCATTTTCAGGAGGGAAACTTCCCTTACAAATTATAGTTTCCATTTTCAGATATGTCTTTAGCAGAGCATATTGTATATCACTGAAAAAATTGTTCAACATATAACCTATTTTTCCTATATTATAAGCATTGGTTAGATTTCCTATGTCCTATATAAAGCTACCCACTTTCTCTAGCCACCACCCATATACACACATTCGGAGATATACATGACTTTATGTCCAAGATAAAGAGATGGGGAGTTTAGTATGTGCCTATTCTTATCTGTTATCTAAATTTTCATCATTATCTTATTTTTATCATATCTCTTTAAAAATTATTAAAGAGGTAAATAAATTTAAAATTATCTGCAAGGATAATTTTTATTTGAAAATTCAAGCAATGTGTTTTCTGTAATCTTTGAGAGAATTAAAAAATTAGCAATCATATTCTTACAAGAAGCATTCTAATAGAATATTAGCTGTATGTTAAATTTACCACTTCATTGTGATGATTATGGCCTTATCTAATGTTTGTAATTTATTTAAGTTCAGTGATTTTACTGCAACTTAGAAATAGGTAGCAAGGTATTATTTTCTTTTCTTTTTTGCCCTTCAGATTTAAAATGTTCAATGTTTTAGTTAACTACACTGGAAATAAGTAAAAATTGTTATAAATATAGGGCAAAAAGAAAAACAAAATCACAGACTCTGATTTACTGTGGTTTGCCTGCATTGTTACATTAAATAGCTTTTTTAATACACAAGGAACCCTAACATTTGGAATGGAATAAATCTAAAATGGAAACTTTTCACTAGCATTTGTTGTAGTAAGACTATAAATGAAATCTTAGTTTATTTGCAATTCATGTTGAAAATGGCATTTGTGGATAGAAATGGGATTCCAGAATGAGTTTCGTCACACCTAGTTCCTAAAGTGGCCTCTCATTTTCTAAAGCAGTCTCATCCTGATTTTTCTTGAAAACATATTTCATACACGTTCATAGGCAAGTCATTGCTATGACTTTGAAATGAAATAAATAAAACACTTTAAGCTGTCTAGGAATTTTTCCATGCACATTATTTCATTTGATAAGTTTAATGTTAATACACATGCTAATTTTTCTTTCATTCTTTTTCTGGAGTAAGCCTAATTGACTTCATAAACATTTCTTTTAAGTTTAGTTGACTCTGTCATGCAGTTAAGATACAGAACATTGGCTAGATATTTGTACTCAGCTACAAATTTTGAACCAAATAATCATTTTAAAAGTACTATATTTAACATCCTCAAATAATTTTATCTTAAGGCTGAAGTTTTCTGCCAGGAACACAACACCAAGCCTTTTGTTAATATTATTCAGAAGTGGAAAAGGAGGTGGGAAACATATTTTCTTCAATACGAATAAGAATTTTTTTCCTCTAATATCCCAGAGCTCAGTAAACATAGGGACACCTTGAAATATATTTATTTATGATTATAGTTCTTTTCAAAGCCTAGGCGTTCTTCCACCTTTGAGATCTGCACTTCTTATTACTGCTATCACCATCTGTCAGAAAATATTTTGAATTGAACAGAAAAGCAAAAGAATAATCCCACCTGCAGATGCTGTTCAACTGAGAAATTAATCCCAACAATTGAAATCATGGTGGAGGGAGCACATTCTTAGCTTTCCTTTCATTGTGACACAATAGTCTGCCTTATTTGACTCCTTGGGGAAAGAAAAGAAAAATTTAATTATTTTTCAACAAGATTTGCATTTGAAACTTTATTTTAGGGTTTTACACAGAAATGGTTGAAGAAACCTGTAACACCTTCATTCCTTCCCCCACTCGGGGATCTGGGGCATCCTAGTGTATATGTGGATGTGCACTCCAGCCTCCCCTTTACAAAGGCTGGCCACAGAGCTTGGGGCTGACCTTTGGAAGAAGGAGTCTAAGGGATACTACAGTGTGTCCTCATCTCCCTGATTTATATTCTCATTAAAGCAAAATATAGCCTTGCAGGCCAGAATCACACACACAAAAAAGGCTATTATGCAACTTTGGGAGTGGGCAGGAAAACAGAGGTCAGTTTTACCTGCTCTCCCTTTATGATTGATGAAATAGTAGCATTTTTGAGGATGATTTATATCTGCTTGTCTTTTTTTTTCCTCTGAGTCATTCATTCATTCCTTCATTTTCTTTTTCCCTTCAGCTATTAATTTATTCATTCAACTAGCATTCACTGAGCATTTCAGCTTTATGAACCACTTTATTCTTACTTTATTATTTGCCAAAATTGTTCTTGCCTCCAGGCTTTACATTTTCCCATTACCCTCTAGTATTTCTGTAAAGCATCTGTCATTACTTGAAACCATCCTCTTTGTTTGCTACATTGTCTCTTTCCCTCTTCTGAAGCATAAGTGTAGTAAGTAAAATAAATTCTATGTGTTGTTCAATGCTGTAATTCCTAAACCTAGGCGTTATCTGGCATATTGAAAATAGTGATGAGTATGGTTAATCCTCATCTTCATCTTCATCATTGATAGTAGCTAATATTTATAATTTTTTAAAATATTTATTTATTTCCTTTTAGTTGTACACAATGCATTTAATTTTACGTGGTGCTGAGGATAGAACCCGGGCCCACACATGTGCTAGGCGAGCACTCTACCACTGAACCACAAACCCAGCTCTATTTATAAAAATTTTAAAATTTGCATAATAAATGAAAGCACATTTGATTGAAGTCATACCATAGGATTACTGAAATTAATTGGACCCAAAGCATAATTACTACACATAATGATGAATGGATCCAATAAATTTTCACTTTTGAATAGCTGAAAATTTCCTAAAGTCAGAGGGTATCTGCAATCCCTCTTCTTTATTTTTCCCCAGGCACATTTGTGTTCCACAGGGATTAGGATCAGTCTTTTGTGCCATCTTAAAGTATTAAATGGATATTCGCTTAAATGTGTTTATGATACAAAAAGCCGTAAGGAAAACTGATGGCAACATCAAGCTTCCACCTTCAGTTTGTCTCTGGCAGCATCCTCTGCTGTTGCGGTTACTGTGGTTTTATTGACTCTTTTACAAATGGCATAATGTTGGATAGGGCAATTAATAATCATAACAATTTTGACAGATTGGAAATAAGTCCAAAAAGTGGCTAGCATTTTACAAAAATTAATGGAGTTTCTTCTATATAGATATTAAAAAACAGTTGAGAATACATAATAAGAAAATACCCAGAATAACACCATTAATGGTGAAAACAAAACACATCACAACATTTTCCTGGTGCAAATATATGGTAAATATGATTTTAAAAAATATGAAACTGTGTGGGTTTTAATAAACATATATGCCTGAATAAAGAATACCATTTCCAGAGAGATATGAAAATGTACTTCTATTTTAGTATGGTCAATTTTAAGCTTTTCCAGAGCAAGATACCTGAACCTTACTACACAAAGTTTTGGGTTAAAAAACATACATAATTTTTATTCAGGGAGGTTATAGACAGAATCCATTTAATGGATGTTGGAAAAGTCTGGAGTCCCTTCCAAGTCTGATATTTGATTATCTGATAAATCACCCAAGGCAAAAAAGAGCCCAGGGAAGTGAATGAAAAAAAAAAATTAACAAATCTTTTTACTTCAAGTCATCAAAGGTAGAACATAGAAACTGTTTTTGTTTTTTTTTTTTTTTTTTTTTCCCACAAAGAGTCTCTTGAGGATCTGTGATTTTAATGTTACCTGCGGCTTTAAGGGAGCCCAAAATGGACAATTTATTATCATATATATGTTACTTTTTCACTTGTTCAAAGCAATACTGCATTTAGCTTGATTCAAATAGTCATACACACAAATACAATAAACAAAAGATCATTCAAATAAATTGTCCTAAAGCCTGAAGTTATGAGCTCATTTGTTTTAATTGGTTACATTCTGTTACTTCTCCACTTAGAGCAGGCTTAGTGTTTCTTGATTAATATGAGAGTAAGTCAATGGAACTTTCTATTCTCCTCCTACTTATTGTTTTGCTGAAACAAGAAAGGAAGAAAAAAGGTCAAACTTGACTAAGATTAAAAGATATAAAGAGGATCATATAATTCTTTATTGCTTCTCTACTCCTGGTTAACACTAAGTAGAAAATGGCCAAAGTCACTTCAGTTTTGAATTTTTCTGCTGTATAGAAGTGGCTGAGTGGGCTCTCACTACTTCCCCCTCACATTCCTATGTCAGAAATAGAAATATCCACTAGTCCCAGCAAGTTTTGGAGTAGGTTAGGGCTTTGGGTTGAGTTGAACTAACCCACAGTTTCTTTCTATTTCTCTCTCATTTCTCGCCCCCCCCCCCATATTCTCTCTAATACCTTTTGCTCTAATTAGCTTTCTGGCTAACATTGTGCCATGGATTTCATTAGTCCAATATATTTTACTGAATTCCAGTATTTTAAACAAGATTATTCTTCCATAAGGCAATTTCAAGTTTTTAAAGCTCTACAATTACATTTTGCAAGAAAATAGGTCTAAATTTATGTCAAACAAGAAAATAAGCCAGGTGTGGTGGTACACACCTATAATCCCAGAAGCTCAGAAGGCTGAAACAGGAGGGTCAAGAGTTTGAAGCCAGCCTCAGCAACAGTGAGGTGCTAAACAACTCAAGGAAACCCTGTCTCTAAATAAAATTAAAAAATAGGGCTGGGATGTGGCTTAGTGGTCAAGTGCCCCTGAGTTCAATCCCCAGTACCCCCACCCCCCCCCAAAAAAAAAGAAAGTGAAGAAATCCTTTATTTTTTATTATAAAATGCATTTTTCCTAAGATAGTCAACCTGATATTTCTAAAGTCAGAAAACACTTATTCTTTAGGATGTACTGTGGATGAAATGAAGTGTTTGTTTATAACCTTGTGTAGGAGTTTCCAAATTATAATGTTTCCCTTAGCAAATATGGACAAATTTTTTCACTTACAATGTTTCCATCTTTCAGGTTAAAAAAATAATTTTTTTCAGCCAACCAGCTAAAATTTCAGACTAAAAGAAAAGTTAAAATTAATTCAGTTATTTAACTGAATCAATAACCATCATCAAGCATAGGACTAAATTGGTTCAATTCAAATAATTGGCTCATTGCAAAGGTTTGCATTAGACACAGAAGGAATAAAATGTATCAGAATTCATTGTAAAAAGTACAATTCATGCACAATATTACCTACCTCCTTAAGATTGAATTCTTCAAGGCTTCCAACAGGAAGAATCTTGTGTAATTTTGTTTTTATGTAGCATTTTGTAAGGTAGATTTTATGTAGTATATTTTAACGAAATTTTGTTTGTAATTAAATAAAGGCATTCTTTTCTCTAATTTCCAATGATTTGTCTTTATGACATCTCTGTATTTGGGAAAAAAAAGAAAGAAAGAAAATCAAAAATTAATTAGACTGCCTAAGGTTATTGTGGAATGAGGCCAAGGAAAAAATCCAAATAGATCTCTCATCTGGTCAGTCTGTTCTAATGGAAGAAGTACAAGCTCAGGCTGTAAACAACATTGATTGAATATCCCCTTAAGAACTTCTGCCATTCCTATCTAATTCGAGCTTTTCCTTGAACAAGGAAAATGATGCCAATCCATTCTGATATTACCATCATGAATCACTAAACGCTATTTAGTAAGCTTTTTCTATGTTTCTCCTGTCATGCTACGTGATATAAAAAAAGCCTTTTAGGACTTAATGCATCAAGGCACTATGTGTTTAATTAGGGAGAGAGATGTAAAAGCTAAACTATATTTTTCTCATCCTTTTGTAGGAAATGAGAGGAAGCAGTTAGCATGGAATGTCATAAAAATTTTTCAGAGATTAAATGCCCTCCAGCCTTAAGGCCATAACTAGAGAGGATGTTGTTTTGTTGAAAAAATATAGAAGTATACCATGAGGGGAAAAGATATAATCAAAATAAGGACATGGGAATGGAAATTTTGGAATAAGTTTGAGTTGGAAATGATTTTCAATAAATAGGACTGCTGCCAAGCAATTGTGTGTACCAGAGATTCAAAGGTGGTGTTATGATCGAGGACACATTTTCATAGTGTGTTATATTCTTTCTAAGTCAGGCCTATGTAAACTTAACAGAATATATATGGTGGTGCTCCTATATTATCACTCAGTCCTCTTTCATTTCTATGATAACTGTTAACCACTGCTAATCCAAAATAAAGAGATGAATGCTTTTGTTTTGATTATTTAACGTTTGTTCTAAAATCTGGAAAATATTTGTTTTAGAAACCACGCTGTAAAATGTGCTCAAGTCTCTATCAGGAATTTTCACAGGAATTTTTTATACTAAAGTTCAGCTATGTGATATAAGTTGTTCATATAAAAATATGCTTAGAGTTCTAATTTGGGGTGTTAGAAACTGTTCTCTTACTCAAATGTCAATTTTCACAATTTTCTTACTATTAACTGTATACTTATTACAACATATTTATTCTCAAAGTACTACTGTCCCTTCCATTTATATCTTTAAAACTACTTACCCTCATCAACTCTAAATCAATATAAACTACTGCCTCAAGGAATTTCTATTTGTGTAGTGTATGTTACATTCCACATATCCAAAATAAGATTCACTTTCATCCAATTTACATCATACTCACCTTATATTCTTCTGATCTTCCCAAATGAAGTGTGGATGAACATCATAAAACCAACAATCAAGAAGGAAAGAAATACTGTGAAGCCAATGCCCTTACTGCTGGTTCTTCCACTATTCACGTCTAATCAATCCACACCCTCTATTTATTTTATCTCCCTTATGCTATTTAAATTGTGTTTGTAGTTGGATTATGTGAGCCAGTACTATTTGTTGCTTAAGCTAGTTTTAGTTGCGTCTCCATCACTTACAACTAATAGAATCCTGCATATTATAAAAGCCTATAATTTCAATCTTAAATGTCACTGATTTAGTTTAAAAATTATACCTCTGGCCTCCTGTATCATTTAATGGCCAACAGTGTTGTCCCTCTTTCCTCCACATTCTTGCCATAAAAATCTTTTAACAATGAAAATGTAATATTTTCATGTCTCCTAACTCATTAAACTCCTATTTACAAACTTTCAAGTGTGATATAATTGGATTTTATATAATACATAAAAGTTTCTTCTTTTATTGGTCTTTTCTAAACTCTTTGTAAGAATTACTATGTGCTTTATTCTCTATTTATCCAAACTATTTATGAAAAACTTAATTATATTGCTTTGTGACTCTATGCCTTAGCACAGATTTTGTGAATCTGTGCCTTGTACTTGTCCACAACTCAATTGATCAGTACATTGAGTCTTCCAAATCTTCCCTAGGGATCACCCCCAATGTAAAATTTCTCCCTAACCCCAAATTTTCACTCTATCTCATATATAATCAATTTTACTACTTTAGACTTTGCTATATAAATTTAATATAACAAATATCATATCTCTCTATATATATACATACATATATATATATATATATATATATATGTACTTACCCACATGATTTTTATTTTACCTTTTTCTCTTCATAGTTTTACTATGTGTTGCTGTAGGGCAAAGTCCATGCTATATTATATCCATGTATTGCTGGGGTTCAACAATGCCTGCAATATGATAGATTTTAATAATATTGTGTGAATTAGAGTAAATTTTCCATGTACTATCAAGAAGTCCTAAAAATATAAAATATTAGCTATTGAATGGGAACATAGACATATATAAAACCAGAAAAGATATATTTCAGGAGCTCTGAAATAGTCTTTTTTGGCAACCAAAATTTTCTCAGTCATTCCCTTGCATACCAATTGTCAAACAATTGTCTTTGAATTTTAGTAGTGAATTGATTTTCCCAAGTCAAACATACCACTTCCCTCACTCAAATTCAAATTCAATGGAAAGGGAATAGCCTCATTAATTTTTCATAAAAAGGGTGAAACATTTGAATTCTCAATTATTCATTTATATTTTTTGCAATGTATTAAATAGGTAACTTCACTGAGTTTATTGTTCCTAATTGATTGATTACTTCAATCAATACTTAATACAAACATATGCTAAATTATACTGTGGGAACAAAACACACACCATTTGATTTTCCTTTGTTAACATATCCCCATCTTTTGTTATGCAATGAAGTGCACATTTTGTGCATTTATGTATATACAGTCCTTTTAAAACCTATTTTCTCAAAGAAACTCAGAAGTTCTATGAAGGGTTTCCTTATTAGTAATCTCCTTTGAAGTCACAGGAAAAAGCATCTAGCATGAAAAATAATCAAAGGTCATCATATGAATTTTCATCTGCCTCTGTCTGGTTTTTTGTTTGTTTTGTTTTGTTTATTTATTTGGTGCTAGCTTTTGAACCCAGGGGTCCCATACCCCAGCCCTTTTTATTTTTTATGTTGAGAAAGGGTCTTGATAAATTGTTTAGGGCCTTGCTAAATTTCTGAGGCTGGCTTTGGCCTTTCAATCCTCCCGCCTCAGCCTCCCAAGTCACTGGGATTATAGGTTGTACGCCACTGTAACCAGCTCATCTTATGAATTTTTAAAGTTAGAGTTAAAGATAAAGGATGTTTTTATCTTGGGATGTGATAAAGAAGGTGATCCTGGAAACTTCTTGTATCAATGGTTCCGAATTTATAAAGATGGGTTATTGGAGAGAATAAAGCAACCACTCTGAGAGAAGCAAATGTGAGTAATGCAGAGAGTAAGAAAACACAAGTAAATGAGGGGCTCATTTCTTGGTTCTAGTAGCGCTGAGACTTATAGTTTCACAAATGAGCTATCAAGTCCATATATTGTTAAAACTCATTTTAGTGGAGTGTTTGTCCCTTGTAATCAATAGAAACCTGTATGATATAATACCTTGTAGATTGGCAGTTATGAAATTTTATGTTTGATGAAAATAATAAAATAGAAAATATGAAATTAAATAACACTTGAAATAACTTTAGGGAAGCTTATTACCATGTTTTATACTTGTTTGCCTCTTCACACACACACACACACACACACACACACACACAAATACATCTACTTTCAAAAATTCCATAACATTAATGTCTTCTGCAAAAGCACAAATAGATGTTTCATTATGTTTTGAATGAGTAAATAAAGAGATAAAACTGTGATTTTTCAGTATCATGATTGAAATCTTGTGTTTCTAAACAAAACTATGTGCTCTCTACCTGCAAATAAACCATTTCATTCAAAACATAAAAATATTAATGTGATTTTGATTTTTAAAAAGGCAGCAACTGTTTTTGCTGCTGTTGGTACTGCTGATATTTTAATCAGTGCACAAGGAAAGGAACAATGTGATGTCTCCTGAAATTTTGCTGGGTAAGTAACATGCTAGTGAATACAACCTTTCTCAAACTAAAAAGTGACTTATTTACATCTGAAATTGGAGAAAAGGTATAGCAAGACTATGTATATGTAAGATTTTCTCTGTTTTTAGGGTCTGGAAGTGCCTCATAAAATATAGAATCCATGACACAAGGAATAATGAATTAAACTGATAGTGACTGAGGATTATAGACTTCTGTCATATACTGTTCAGATTTATAATATTTTACTCAGTTCTAGACAAATGGTTTCATGCTTGGTAGATGGTGATTATAAAGAACTCACACACATACCATCCCACATGATTTCAAGTCCAATAAGTTATGCTTTTACCCAGTGCAGGGACATTACAGTTATCAGTCTGCAATACTCTGAGTTAGTGTTAGAAAATAATTTCTGTATTATCTGAAAACTGGATCCTTTAAGCATCAAAGGCAAAGACTAAAGTTTAATAGGGTACAAAGTTGTATTCATGAATAACATGTTGTATTCATTAGTAACATCTATGTAAAAAGTGGGATAGTGAAGCAGGATTATTCAGGAGGAATTTTCACACCATATTTTGGATTTGATAAATTCTGCCATCCAACAGAGAGGACTGAAAGAAAGATTTCCTAATAGAAGTGTCCTGTGTTGAGCAAAAGTGGTCTAATTTTTCTATCATTGTTTGTTCATGTATCAGCTGTGGCCACATGAAGAAGAGGGGTCTTGGCTTAAAAGCTGTGATGAGCTAGAAGTTAATAGCTGAAAACTGTCTTCCCAGTTACATTCTTCAGAGCTAGCTGGGGGAACATCTTTATACTTGTATTTTTCAGCTTCATGACTCCTGCAATCCAGATATCTAAGGCTAAAAGTGAATGCAAAGAAATGAGACAAGACCATTGAATAAAAATCCAAAATATGTGTTTTTAAATTTGGAAAGTTTTCTTGCTAAAGAATTGTGCGGTTACCACCCAGGATTGCTTTAGTAGAAGATAAAGCAATAGAAATAGAGTCAATGCATAAACAGTCAATAATAAAAAATTTTTAAAGTGAAGTTGTGTGCAGATCTATCTCCAAAACAATAGAAGATTCAATGTTTTCAAAATATGGCATATGAAGATAGGAAAACAAAACAACTGAACATATACCAAATAATGATGGAATAAAGAAAGAAACTAGAAAAAGTATACTGGAATTCTAGTTTACTTTTTCTAAACTAGAATACATGTCAAAATAAGGAGTATCATCTCAAGAGACCTCTGTTTTGAATTGCTCTTATAAATTAGTCATGTCAGCACAACCCCTACAAAAGACTATTATCACAAAAGAATGGGATTGCTGAAATGTGTGAGTTTTGAGTTGCTGTTACATGCCATAAGTCTTCAAATTGGGATGTTGTATTTTCTGATGTTTGTCCTGAGCCCTTCTACCTGAGATAGTAGGTAATAAAACATTTACAAATGGCTTGTATTTGGCTTTGTTTGACAGCAAGGGAAGTATTTGTTACTATAAGTTATAAAATTTGAGAAGAGAAGATAAATGGATTATTAGTACTAAATATGCAGTATTCACTTTGACAGCAGAATGCATAAGAAGATGATCTGTTGTGTGACAAGAACAATGGTATCCCAGATTGACACTAGTTAACATCAGATGAAGTTTAGGGGGGAAATCACCATATTCATTGTCAATCTATTCCTTGACTGGATGTGCTCAGACTTCATCATAGAAAATGCTATTTGTAGAATCAATTTACTCAATTACTATATAAAGTTACTTTATTTTCTTTCTACTGTTACTTACCTTTACCACAGTAGTATTTCTGATGATGTTTTATTTACTTTTAATAGAGTTCTTAGGTCAATCTTGTAAAAACACCAGGAAAAAATAAAGTCAGGAGATTATTTATAGTTCTAATATCTAAATGTATATACTACTACTATTTTGGTCCATTTAATTACTTTTTTTTTTTTTTTTTGTAACAACGGTTAAAAGCAGAGTCACTTTAACCACTCAGCCCAGCCACATCCCCAGCCCCCAGCCCTTTTTATTTTTACTTTTTATTTTTTGATACTGGAGATTGAACTCATGGGCATTCATCCACTGAGACATATTCCCAGCCCCCCCCCCCCTTTTTGTGTGTGTGTGTGTGTGTTTTATTTAGAGACAGGGTCTCAATGAGTTGCTTATAGCCTTGCTTTTTGCTGAGCTGGCTTTGAAATCGTGATCCTCCTACCTCAGCCTACCAAGCTGCTGGGATTACAGGCATACACCACCATGCCTGGCTTTATTTTTACTTTTTATTTTAAGATAGGGTCTTGCTAAGTTGAGTATGCCCTCACTAAGTTGCTGAGGTTGGCTTTGAACTTGCCATCCTCTTGCTTCAACCTCCCAAGCTGTTGGGATTCCAGGCATGTGCCACACTGCCTGGCCATTCAAACCTTTTTAAGACAAAAATTCTCTTTTGTAATCATGTAGTATATAAAAATTTTGTGTTGTTTTTCTTTTTGTATTTCAAGGTGTTCCAAGGTGTTATATGTTCTTAAACACCACTTTGAGTAGCATCATAATATTCTAGCAAGTGAACCAAATGTATTCACCACATAATAGCACTTGAATTTTATGTTTTAACCTTATTGATCTTTGGACTCTAAAATAGTAACAGGTGAAAGTTAAGAGGCTGATCTAAATTTTCACATATTTGTAATTTAGAAGGCGGATTGGTCTCCCTAAGGCACTCTGGGGTAGATCTCTAACTTGTAATTCATCCCCATAGTCACAATTCACTGATGAAAAAGTCTTAGCTGAGAAAGTACACCAAATGTAACCAATTTGTTGAGAAGCTAAAGGAAAAGTTGTACTCTCACCAGGATTAGATATGAGAATCACTTTGCTTAAAGAAAAACCTGGATGTTTTCTAAGTATATAATAACTGTAATAAGTATGTAGATATTCATAAGCACATAGTCATTTCTTTTTTTTTAATTTTATTTAATAGTTTTTAATATGTACAACTCATAGTGCATATATTTAGTATCTTTTTACATACAACTGTTTGTATACAAAGAATATTCGTACAATTCAGGTCTTCAATCATGCATTAAGGAAAATGATATCCATCTCATTCAACCACCTTTTTTTTTTTTTTTCTTTTCTTTTCTCCCCCTCCCTCCCCTCTTGCTCCCTCCCTTACCCTCCCTTCCCTTGACCATTCTAGTGTTCCTCTAATCCTCCTATGTACCCCCATCCAACAATACTTTGAAATAGCCTCCTTATATCAGAGAAAACATTTGGTACTTGGATTATTGAGACTGACTAACTTCACTTAGCATTATGTCTTCCAACTTCATCCATTTACCTGCAAATGCCATTAATTTATTTTCTTTTATTGCTGAGTAAAATTCCATTGTGCGTATATACCACATGTTCTTAATCCACTCATTTATTGAGGGACATCTAGGTTGGTTCCACAACCTAGCTATTGTGAATTGCGCAGCTACAAACATTGAGATAGCTGTGTCACTGTAATATGCTGTTTTTAAGCCCTTTGGGAACATAGTCATTTCTGTATGAAGTAAGAAAAAATATTTTGGATAAATTGAAAGTGAGGGAGAAATACTTAAAAAAGCTGCTGTTTTTCTATTTTACTTTCAGTGAAAAATCTGATGTTACACAGTTTCCATTTTTCCTCACAATACTGAGTATGTAGGAATGATTGTCACCTCTCCAGATCTGAAATGTTTAAATTACTGTGCTTCCCACTGACGGCTCTTAGATTAACACATTGAAGCAGTTATTTAGCTAGCATGGCATTATGCAGTTTAGTGACAAATGTTACTAAGTTACAAATGAGTTACTTGTCCTAGGTGAATTCTAGGACTACGTATACCCAAATTAGTTTCCTCCCCAAATTCCAAATTTAAGAATATTCAATCCAAGAAACTAGGGAAAATAGGGCTGGGGAGGGGATTGTATATCGGTGGTAGATCACATTCTTTGCACGCTCAACATCCTGAGTTTAGTCCTCAGTACCATAAGAAAGAAAGAAAGAGAAAAAGAAAAGAAATTGCAGGCGGAATTAATTAAGGTATATAACTATTCTCCAACCTGAAATGCCCTAAAAGAATGGAAATTGTATTTTTAAAAATCTCTCTACTGTGCTGGCAAATTGCAGGCATAAAATCAATAAGCCAGGTTAAAATCAGTCTGCCAAGATCAGGAGCTTTCATATAACCAGTGATAACCAATGTGAAAATGTAATTGCAAAAAAGATAAAAATGTCTAGAAATAAACTTATCAATAAATGTGAGCTATTTCTGTGAAGGAATTTACTACATTTTACTGGAGAATATAAAAGATCTAAGCAGCTGGAAAAATATTCTATATTATTAAACAAGAAGACACATTTGTAAATATATTAATTTTGTAGTTGTTATTCTTTTGTTTTGTGTTTTAGTACTGGAGATTTAACCCAGAGGGGTTTTACCAGTGAGCCCCATCTCCAGCCTTTTTGTCTTTCTTTCTTTCTTTATTTATTTTAATTAGGTATATACTACAGCAGAATGCATTTTGTTTCATTGTATTCATTGCAGCACAACTTTACATTTCTATGGTTGTATAGGATGTAGCATCACACCATATGTGCAGTCATACATGTACCTAGGGTAATGATGTCCATCTCATTCCACCATCTTTCCTACTCCCATGCCCCTCCCCATCCCTCCCTCCCCTTTGCCCCACCAAATTTCCTCCAATTTTCCCCTACCCCCCATCCCCCACATTATGGATCAGCACCCACTTATCAGAGAGAACATCCGGCTGTTGTGTTTTTGGTATTGGCTTACTTCACTTAGCATGATATTCTCCAACTCTATCCATTTATCTGCAAGTGTCATAATTTTAATCTCTTTTAATGCTGAGTAATATTCCATTGTGTATATGTACCACAGTTTCTTTATCCATTCATCTACTGAAGGGCTTCCACAGTTTAGCTATTGTGAATTGAGCACCTATAAAAATTGATGTGACTGCATTACTATAGTATGCTGATTTTAAGTCTTTTGGGTAGAGACTGAGGAGTGGGATATCTGGGTCAAATGGTGGTTCCATTCCAAGTTTTCCAAGGAATCTCCATACTGCTTTCCAGATTGGTTGTACCAATTTGCAGTCCCACCAGCAATGAACGAGTGTGCCTTTCCCCCGACATCCTCATCAACATTTATTATTGTCTATATTCTTGATAACTGCCATTCTGACTGGAGTTAGATAAAATCTTAGAATAGTTGCCTTTCTCTAATTACTAGAGATGTTTAGCACTTTTTCATATATTTGTTGATCAAATGTATATCTTCTTCTGAGAAGTGTCTGTTCAGCTTCTTAGCCCATTTATTGATTGGGGTTGTTTGGGTGTTTTTGGTGTTAAGTTTTTGAGTTCTTTATATATCCTGGAGATTAGTGCTCTATCTCATGTGTGTGTGACAAAAATTTGCTCCCAAAATATAGGCTCTCTCTTTACCTCACTGATTGTTTCTTTTGCTGAGAAGAAGCTTTATAGTATGAATCCATCCCATTTATTAATTCTTGATTTTACTTCTTGTGCTTTAGGAGTCTTGTTAAGGAAGTTGGAGCCGAATCCGATGTGATGAAAGTTTGGGTCTACTTTTTCCTCTGTTAGGTGCAGGGTCTTTGGTCTAATTCCTAGGTCCTTGATTCACTTTGAGTTTAGTTTTGCACATAGGAAGAAATGGGGGTTTATTTTCATTTTGCTGCATATGGATTTCCAGTTCTCCCAACACCGTTTGTTGAAGAGGCTATCTTTTCTCCAATGTATGTTTTTGGCGCCTTTGTTTAGTATAAGATAACTGTATTTATGTGGGTTTGTCTCTTTGTCTTTCTTATTTTGAGAGAGCCACTCTAAATTGCTGAGGCTGGCCTTGAACTTTAATCCTCCTGTTTTAGCCTCCCAAACCACTGGGATTACAGGTATGCACCACCACACTGGGAAAGATGTTAGGTTTTAGTCAAGTTTCCTTTCTATTGATCTATTTATTTAATTCAATGCAATCCCAAACAAAATACAAAATGAAAATAAATTAATAGCAGTATTTTTTTTTCAACCAATTGACCGAGGAATTTTAATAACACTGTCCAGAATGGAACTGTTCAGTATGTGGCTAGGTTATTCTTTGGCTTTTGACATTAAAATCTAGATTATTTATTCAGAGATGATATTTGATGTTTCCTTAGGCATAAAATTTTAACCCACCTAAAGATTCCTTCTGAGGAGAGTCTTCTCTGGAAGGTGAAGAGACACAAGCATAAGGAGATAAAATCCTAACAACATCCAGCTGTGTGCCTGCCATGTGGCAGGCATCTTACTTCATGAAAAGGGTTATATTTACTTATAAGGAGATGATGAAATATGGCCAGGGATGTGCATAATACTCCTGTGGAAATATACAAAGAAGCTGGAAAACTTGAAGCAATGAAAATGTTGGTCACTTTAATTAAGAAAAGCATCTTTGGGACATTTGGTAATAAAACTAATCATTAGTGAATGAAAATCAGGCCCTTTTGGCTTAAAATACTGAAAAAGAAATTTCCTGAAGCTTAGATCCCCACCCCTATTTTATTAACATCTTCCAGAGGGCGTATATGTGTGGAGATATTAAATGATTAAATGGGAGTGTGATGAGATTAGCAATTTAGGAAACCTTCTAATTCAGTTATATGTGTTCACTATCTGCCATCTACTCCCT
This sequence comes from Tamias sibiricus, assembly GCA_025594165.1. Lineage (NCBI taxonomy): Eukaryota > Metazoa > Chordata > Mammalia > Rodentia > Sciuridae > Tamias > Tamias sibiricus. The sequence goes on from CM046664.1 coordinate 74,990,224, forward strand.
TCATTTGTTCAGAATTAATTCATGTAGACCTCTCTCCACAGCAAAGACCATCCTCCTGAGTCCAGGAGGACCTGTTGGAGGCTTTGGCTTACTGGCAAGTTTGTCAGCTCAGCAGGTCACAAATACCTATTAGCAAATGGACAATGCTGACTTGCAGTGAGATGAACATCAGGGTTGACTGGATGTTTATTTAACTCCTGTGAACCCATGCTGCCAAAATTGTTTGGAAATGTGGAATTTAAAACAAGAAAATCTAGAATGTGTATAAGGGTTTCAAAACAATGCACTTAAATTACTTATGTACAACATCACAGATTCCACATTAAAACAGATTCTACATAAATACAAATATTTATCAAATAACTGTTTATTACCTATGTTACATTTCTGACAAAGTATTTTAAAGCAACATGTATGAAGCTTATGCTTTTACAGTGCTTTGTGTGAACTAAACTTTGCAATTTCACTGTATGCTTGTATTCTCTTATTCATTTACAACTTCATAAATGAGGCTTTCACTTTATCAAATTATATAATTTCAGGCACTACTTATATAATATTTAGGGGCATGCATTTTAACAACTCTGATGATAAACAGGCAAGGTAATAAATTGTGTCAATCTCATGTGAAAAATAAGTGCTTATAAAGCAAGTATATGGCAATAGATAATATAAGGAGTTTCACAACCATAATTATGTAGGGTAATAGCTGGTCTTAGGAAATATTAATATATCCCTCCCCACCTTTTTAGACAGTTCTCTGTAAAGTTTTCCTCAATGTTCTTGGGTGGAATTAGTCTATTTCTTCTCTTCCTATTTTTTTTGAACCATAATTATTACATTCTACTTTTGTACTATAGTTAATTATGAAAGAAACTATCTCCAATGCTAGATCACATTATTTTATCCCTCCCATTGGCAGCAGAGAATAAATAACTTTCTACATAAACCAAAGCAGGATTGTAAACCTTTCTGCTAGGGATATTTCCAGAAAGCACCATAGATAGTATAATTTTTTTTTTTTTTTTTTTTTTTAAAGAAGTGTCATGAATTTTCAGGTTCTAACTAGTGTCTTATTTTTTGGAAGCATTGAATCAAACTAAAAATTGTTAAATATTTTTAAGATCTCTTTGTTTTAAATATAATGGAACAAAATACTTAATAAAATACTACAGATTAAAATAGAAAAATTCAACCAGGAAATTAGAAAAACTACAAAGGCTCACAAATTTAGCTAAAGCATTTTATAGACTCTGAAAAAAAATGTTAGTGTGTGATTGACAGATTTTAGGTTAAAGATTTCATTCCTTTATAAGAGATTTCTAAAGGTAGAGAGAAGAAAGCCAGGAGTCAGAGACAGGAAGGAATGCTACAAAAATGTTTTAACTTCCTGTTAACTGCACTTTGGCCTAGAGAGAGTAAAAAGAGAGAGAGAGAGAGAGAGAGAGAGAGAGGAGACAGAGACAACAAAGACAGAGAAATTGCCCCCCCCCTTTTTTTTTCACCTAAGAATCACATTTCAGACATAAGCAAAAATCCACCTTTAATTCAGATATTTTCTAATTTTTTTTTTCAAGTTCGGGGGACAGAACCCAGGGGCACTTTACCACTGAGCTATACCACTAGCCATTTTTCATTTGATTTAAGGTCTAAGTTGCCTATGCTGACCTCCATCTTGAGAGCCTCCTGGGTAATTCTCTCCAGTTGCTAGGATTACAGGTGTGCACAACCAAGCCCAGCCACTTTTTGATCTATACATTTTCTTCGTTGCGTGCAAAAGTACAATTATCCTTTTTAAAAAATTATGTGCCCATATATTTTTACACAAATACATTGGTCTATGATTTCACAATAATAATGAATAGACAATGGATTTTTGCTTGATCTGAACAACTTCCTAAAAGCTGAGAAGTTATCTTACTGAATCATGTCACCTCTTTGGTACAAATAGAACATATATTAATTGTTGAATAAATGGAATTATTTAGCAGCCCATTTCTCATCTCCTAAAAATATGGGGCCATTAGTAAGTTACTAATATGGAACTCATTTTGAATTTAAATAAAAACTTCCTAAAATCCTTACCAAATATCGAGCAAAACTTTAGGTGATTAAATTGCATGCTGTTATTCACATTTGTTGGGCAATAGTACTCAGTCTTCCACAAATTAAGGGAGTCCTTTAGTTTGTGGCCATCAAAGCCATGGAAAGAGGGCAAGACATTCAGGTTTAGGAAGGATCTTTTTACAAAAAGCGCTGTGTTTGAAACTCTGCGAAACATGTCAGGTCTTCCACACACTAATGTCAAAGAAAATTATTTCAATCTCTTGATCTTTATTCAGTTTTGTTCTGTGTCAAAGGTATCATCTTCATTAAAATTACCTGAGATGGCATTTTGCATACTTTGAATTTGTTTCATATTTTGATACATCTTGCTATCCCTGGAGCCTTGCCATCCTTAGTCTTATATTCTCTTAGAGGATCACTTTTCTCCATTACATGAGATAAGACTACATTTACATGAAACCACACTTATCTCTAATCTGCCTCTTCACTGTAATTCTAGTAGTTATTTCCAAGTGATTAAACACTAATTGCCTAAAACAAAATTAAGGTATGCTCACCTTTCAGATTTGACTCCTGATCATTTTATTTATAAAAGTCATTATGTGGTGATTACCTACATGAGATTTACATTTGGGTATTGTCTGTGGAGAGAGTAGGTAGGTTTATCAGCAGTAGCACTGTTTCAGTCAGATACTGACTTTATCATTGCCCTCCCTATTTTTTTAATTTGTTTTAATTTTCAAACATTTCTTTCTGTTTTTTTTTTTTTTTTTTTTTTTTTTTTAGTTTCTGGATTCTTTCCTTTCAGCATCTTTTTTTAAAGATATTTTATTGAAGATTTTTCTGAAAAAATAGTACTAATATTTGCATGTGGCAAATCAACAGGTACTTGCCATCAACTTAAGTTACACTTGTCCAATAGAGTACTCATACAGACAAAAATAAATACACGCCACAGCAGCAGCACTTTGCACTATCAATGATGAAGCCAACCCTCACGATCATGATATTACTGGTTTTAGTGACATAAAAGTGAGTTTCCAGTATCTTTTTGAGCAAGCAGTTTTAGACTTTTCTGAAGCTAAACATTGACATGGATGCCATTAACTATTTGCTTCTGAGATGCCTACATTCTTCTGAGATACCTTTGAGATTTTTTTTATATTCTCTTAGAATCTTTCAGAAGGAATTTAGTCAAATATAAAGCACTAGTTATGAGAAATAAATTTGGCTGAAAGAAATAAGTAGAGTTCAGATAATTTAGGAAAAGTCTGCAGTGTGAGAAGTAATGACAGGAATTCCAACAAGAAATTAAGGGAATGAGATGTACACAAAGGAGATTCAGAAGCACTTACTTATAGTAAAAATTGCTGACATATATTCTATTTCCTTTCCTCTTATTCATTCTGAAACTGGAAAGAAAGACTTTGTTTCTGCCCCAACTTTTCCATTAGACTTGTTCTTACAAATGATCTTTGTTGTTAATTCAAATGTCCACTTCCATGTGCTAGTTTTATTTGAACTCTCAGCAACTTTTCATAGTGCTAGTTTCACTCTTATTCCAGAACTTTATTTTGCCTCTCATTACCCCCACAGCTTGCTGGTAGTTCCTTCTGACTCTGTAGCTGCTTCTCTGTTGTCCCCTTAGTTGGTGTGATGGTTTGCATGTGACATGTACCCCAAAAGCCCATGTGTGAGATAATGCAATAAGGTTTAGAGAAGAAATGATTAGGTTGTGAGAACCTTAACCCAATCAGTGAATTAATCCCCTGATGAGGATTAGCTGAGTGATAACTGAAGGAAAGTAGGGCATGGCAGGAGGAGGTGCACATTGAAGGTGTGGCTTTGGGGTATATATTTTGAATCTGGTCAGTGGAGTCTCTTTCTGCTTCCTGTTCATCATGTGAGCCTCTTCCCTCTGCCAAACTCTGCTGCCATGATGTTCTGACTCACTGGAGCTCTGAGGAATGGAGCTGGCTTTCTATGGACTGAAAACTCTGAAACTGTGAGTCACCAAATACATTTTCCTCCTCTAAAATTGTTCTTGTCAGGTCTTTTAGTTGCAGCAGCAAAAAAGCTGACTAAAACAGTAGGCTACTTTTTTAAATGTCTTAATGTTAAAGTTTTTTCAGTGTCAGGTATAAAGCAGCTTATTTTTATATGTTCTGTCCATAGTTTGTTACAAGTTTGGAGAAATATCTACATACAAGTGTATGATATGTAGATTTCCTACTGAATTTTAAAGTGTTCTTCACAGGTCTGGACATAAAGCCAATTTCATCAAGCATACATGTATTCTTTGATGCTTCTTCTGTCCTTTTGTTTTTACTTACTATCCAAAACAAAGAAATTTTAAATCATCCTCCATGATATATCAAAACATATCCATATTTGTGTATCTCATCACTCTATTTGTAATGAAAAACCACATTTGCTTGACCACTAAAATATCCTCTTATAAATCCTTTAATTTTGACTTTGCTTTCCTTCCGGTTTATTCTGAATTCAGTGGCTGGAGGAATTCTTTGAAATGAACATCTAATCATATTACTATACTTCCTGACTATTAACTTAAGATAACATTTAAATCATTGATATTCCTTGGAAATCTCTGCATGGTTTTTACTTTTTCTTTTTTAACTTATGCTCATACCTCTCTGACTCAATATAATTCTCCATACATTTTCTTCTTTTGTCCTCATACACCTGAAATGCTCTCCACCACCACTGCAAATAGATTGTTCTTGTCCGCACCATGAACATCAGTTGCCACTTTTTTAGAAATGCAGACCTTAACACCTCATGTACAATTTGATTTGGAAGTGAAAGAGTCAGATATGATGCCCAGATGTTTGACCCACACGTCCTTCCATCTCTGGACCTACTTAAATTAGAAGCCTTAAAATAGATTTTTTTAAAAATGGAATTCAGAAAAGTTTTCTTTCATCTCCTAGTAAAGTTATTCCCAAATTAGAGCAGAATCAAAGTCAAGTGTAGGGCTTAGTAAAATACAAATTGCAGATTTCTAGCCCCCACAATTTCATGTGCGGTAGGGCTGGGCTGGAGATTAAAATTTTGCATTTTTAAAAAGTTCCCAGGTGATGCTGATACTGCATATTTAGGGGCCACACTTGCAGAACCTGTGGTCTTATAAAGCAACTCAGCATGGGCTGTACAGGAGCATCATCTGAGGTAGTCTTAAAGAAACCTTGATGCCCATACCACACCCAGTAATATTAATTATATCAGAATTTCTGGGATTAGAACTTAGGTATGGATAACTCTCTGATTTCATGAGGTAATTTCTATTGGCAGCCAAGCTGAGATTTAACACTGTAATATCAATTAGGTTCACCTGTTTTCATCCCTCGTCACACTACACAGTCTTGCCTAATGGTCTCATTGCAGTTTGTGACTATAGTTTGGTTGTGCTTTGATGCTTCTCTCTATTGGAAGGTGGAAATCCCTGACAGCAAGGCCAGGGCAACAAATTTCTTTAACCCAATGCAAGGGAGGCACTGAGGAATCTTTTTTTTTTTATTGTTGTTTGTTTGTTTGATAATGGAAAAATGAAAGAATAGAATGTGGAGGAGAGAATCGAGAATAGTCACAAAATCAAATATTTAGTTTTCACAAATTAAGTGCTGTTATCCTTAGCAAGTCGTTTTATTGAAATGATGAGTGTGGGGCACATATTTCTGAAAATTAACTGAGTTTGAAAAAATAGAGACAGCAAATCAAGGCTAAATTATAAGTTGAAGAAATAAGGTGAGAAAATTATATTATTTACGGTTAAGCTTTCTTTTTAATAATTTGGATACGTTCAACTATGTTATATACCAAGTGGAGAAGACTGGAAGTGGCAGATAAGGTGAAAACACCATAAGAAATATAGCTGATGAGATATCTGTGTTAATAACAATGCAATCAAGAACAAAAACAGAGGATTGGCCTTGAAAGGATGAAAGACTACATATTCCTGGTTCAAAAGCTAGTAGTAGCAAGATACACACTGTGAAGATGGACTAAAATGTGCCAGGCATAGTGGTGTACACCTATAATCCCATTAATTTGGGAGGTTGAGACTTGAGGATTGCAAGTTTGAGACCAGCCTCAGTAACTTAGCAAAACCCTCTTTTTCTCAGTTTTCTTTTAATTTCAGCAATACTCTGTAATAGGCACTAGATATAAAGACTATCTCTAATACATAGAATATATGCTAAATGTAATATAATTGAATTTCTATACTCAAGTAATAAAAATATTACCAATACCTTGACACTGTTTGGTTACTCTTCCATGATTTGATCATTTTATTTTATTTTTTAATTTATTTTTTATTTATAATAATTACAATTCATAGTGCACATATATAGCATCTTTTTACATACAACTGTTTGTATACAAAGTATATTCGTACCATTCAGGTCTTCAATCATATACCCACTCACTGCACCCTTATGCAGAAGTAGGCATTTGCTTAATTCTGTGCCTAACAGTGACTTTATCATACTATTTTTTTTTTAACCACATATGTAATTCTAACAGGATATTGAGTTTTGTGCTGATTTTTTTAACTTTATAAAGAATTTTATTTTGTTAGTTTACCAAACAATACATTTTCTATTCTAGTTGCTTTTGGCTTTGGTTGTTCATTTATTTATTTTTTGTAAGAGATATATCCAGACATAATTCTCTTACCATACATTTTACACATTTAAGCTATACAATTCTTTAGTTTGTGGTTATTCACAAAGCTGTTTAAGTATCATGAAAATTAAGTTTAGAACATACTTCTCACCTCCAAAAGAAACACTGTAATGATTAGCATTTGTCTTCCATTTATTCCCAAACATCCCTGGCCCAGACAAACATAAATTTACGTTGTCTCCATAAATTTACATATTCTGGAAATAACACATAAATGTTATTATACAGTATTTGGTGTGATTTTGTTACTGGCTTCTTTCATTTAAAATACGATTTTCAGGTTAATATTGTATTGTAGTATGTACCAGTATTTCAATTCCTTTTGTGACTGAATAATATTCCATTGTATATATAAAACACATTTTATTTAGTTGTGGTTGGTAAACAATTGAGTTGTGTCCATTGAATATCTAATATGAGTATTGCTGCTGTGAATATTCAAGCACAGATTTTTGCATGAATGTATGTTCTATTTTTCATGTGTCTATCTATACTTAAGTGTAGAATTACTGGTTCTAATGGTAACTAAAGGTTTCATTTTCTGAAAATTCACCAAACTTTTCTAACATAGCTGCACTGTTATGTATTCCAACATACAGTTGTATGAGTTCTCCACTTTCTCCACACTAATGAAAACCTTTGTTCTTATCTTTTTTTTTTTTTTTTTTTTTTTTTGGGGGGGTACCGGGGATTGAACTCAGGGGCACTCAACCACTGGGCCACATCCCCAGCCCTTTTTTTTTTTTTTTATTTTATTTAGAGACAGGGTCTCACTGAGTTGCTAAGTGCCTCGCCATTGCTGAGACTGGCTTTGAACTCACGATCCTCCTGTCTCAGCCTCCCAAAGTGCTGGGATTACAGGCGTGCGCCACTGCGCCCGGCTGTTCTTATCTTTATATCATAGTCATCCGAATGTGTGAGATGGTCTGTCTCACTGTGGATTACATTTGTCTTTTTCTGTGATCGTGAGCATATTCAGTATGCTCATTAGCCATTTACTATTTGGAGAAACATCTGTTCAGAATTTTCTCCAATTTTTTATTGGATTATTAATCTCTTTATTACTAGGTTATATTATTTACACGTTCTAGGTACAATTCCTTTATTATACATACATACAATTTGTGTATATTATGTATATGTGTAGTGATTTGCAAATACTTTGAATTGTATGTATTGGATACATGTCTATCCTTATATCCTTATGCCAGAACTGCACTTTCTTTTTTTTTTTTTAATTTTTTTATTATTTATTTACTTATTCATCATGCACAAGTATAGTATCTTTAGAACTGCACTTTCTTGATCACTCTACTTTGTGGCAAGTTTTGAGATAAGGAAGTTTGAGTCCTCCAACTTTGCAGGATTATTTTTTGTTATTGTTTCCCTTGAATTTATATGTTAACTTTAGAATTGTCAATTTCTCTATATTTTAACTAAACTTCTGATAAAGATATTATTGAGGACTAAGGAGGTAGCTTAGTGGCATAACACTTTCCATAGCATGCACTGGGCCCTGGGTTTGATTCCCAGCCCTGGGGGTGGGATGGGGGGGCAGATATTAAGTCTGTATGTTAATCTGGGGAGTAGGGCCTCCTTAACAATATTGAGTTATTTGATCATGCAGATGGGATGTTGTGCCATTTTCCAGGGTTGTCATATCAAAGTCTCACAAATCCAGTAGCTTAGGTAACAGAAATGTATTGTTGACAAGTATTAGCAGCTGAAAGAAAGTATTAGCTGTAGGCAGGACCATGCTTTCTGAAGGCTGAGGAAGGATCTATATCAAGTATCTCTTGTGGTAGTTCCTGGTGCAGCGTGACTGCAGTCATCACCTGGCATTCTCCTGCATGCATGTGTCACTGGATTTGGTGCAAACCCTACTCCACTATGATAATTACACTAGTCACTACATTACTTTTTTTTTTTTTTTTTTTGTACCAGGGATTGAACCCAGGGATGCTTAACCATTGAGCTTCATCCCCAGCACCCCTCCCCCTTTTTGTATGTTTTATTTTGAATCAGGATCTCTCTGAGCTGCTTGGGGTCTTGCTAAATTATTGCTAATGCTGGCTTCAAACCCACTATCCTCCAGTGTCAGCCTTCTGAGCCGCTGGGATTATAGGCATGGGCCCTGTGCTTGGCCTAGTCATTACATCTTACCTCATTACTCCTGCCACTAAACTTATTTCCAAATAAATTTAACTTCTTAGATACTTGAGGGTTAGGACTTCAAGATGTTATTTTCAGGGGAGCACAATTTTTTTTTTTTTTTTTTTTTTTTTTTTTTTTGTACCAGGGATTGAACTCAGGGGCACTCGACCACTGGACCACATCCCCAGCCCTTTTTTATATTTTATTAGAGATAGGGTCTCACTGAGTTGCTAAGTGCCTAACCATTGCTGAGGCTGGCTTTGAACTCATGATCCTCCTGCCTCAGCCTCCCAAGTGCTGGGATTACAGGCATGCGCCACTGCACCTGGCTCAGGGGAACACAATTTAAAACATGTCTTTCTTTTTTGTTACATTACCATTGATTTATTTCAACAGCTTTTTTATAGTTTTCAGAGTATTAGGCTCTTTTTATTTTTTAATGCTTCTCTCTCTCTCTCTCTCTTTTTAGCAGTTTTATGTTTACAGACTGAACAGAAAGTACAGATTTCAAATAGACCTCTTTGATTCCCCGCTTCTCTCAGGCTCTTCTATTATTAAAATCTTGACTTAGTGTGATACAAATTTAATAATAAATTAACTAATATTGCAATATTTTTATTAACCAAAGTACACGGCTTAGAGTTCATTGTTCTACAGTATTCTATGGGCTTTGAAATTGTCTAATGACATATATTCACCGTTACAGTGTCATATAATAGTTTTGCAGCTCTAAAATCCCTGTGTTTTGCCTATTTATCTCTCCTTCCCCTACCCATTCCTAAACTTCTGGCACCCACTGTTGTCTTCACCATCTTCATCATTTTGCCTTTTCTTGAATGTCATATTGTTTGAAACCTACAGTACTTAGGCTTTTCAGATTGTTTTCTTATACTTGTCAATGTATATGTAAGGTTCTTCCATGAGTTTTCACAATTGCTAGCTTATTTCTTTTGACATAGTTTGTCCATTCACCCATTGAAGGACATCTCGGTTGCTTAAAAGTTTTGACAATTATTAATAAAGCTGCCAACATTTGTAGGAACTTCTATGAAGTGACAAGAGCAAACACCCTGGTCTTCTTCCTATCTTAGGCAGAAAACACTCAGTCTTTCACCATTTGGTATCATATTAGCAGTGGGATTTTTATAAAAGCCCCTTATCACATTATGGAGGTACCTTCTATTGTTTATACTGAGTGACTTTTTTAAGTCAGGAAAGCATGTTAAGTTTTGTCTGATGCTTTTACTTTAGTGATGATCTTTTTAAAAATATTTTGATTCTTACTATAATGAGTTACAGTAAGTGCTCATGGGCTATAAACCAACTTTGCATTCATGCAATAAATCCCACTTGATCTTGATGTATAATATTTTTATATGTTTTATACATGTAATATGTATATTATTGATCTTTTCATTGATATTTTAAAAGATACTGGCCTATAGTTTTCCTTTGTTTAATGTCTCTTCCTAATTGTGGTATCATTGTAATCCTGGGGCTTTGTAAACTGAATTAGGAAGTAATTTCCTTCTTCTTCTTCTTTTTTTTTTTTTTATAATACTTTGTCAAGAATCGATATTAGCCGGGCGCGGTGGCGCACGCCTGTAATCCCAGCACTTTGGGAGGCTGAGACAGGAGAATCACGAGTTCAAAGCCAGCCTCAGCAATGGCGAGGCACTTAGCAACTCAGTGAGACCCTGTCTCTAAATAAAATACAAAAAAGGGCTGGGGATGAGGCCCAGTGGTCGAGTGCCCCTGAGTTCAATCTCCGGTACCACAAAAAAAAAAAAAAAAAAAAAAAAAAAAGAATCGATATTAATTCTTCCTTACTGTTCGGCAGAATCTCAGTAAACTTTATGTGCCTGGGATTTTCTTTGGGGGTAATTTTTTATTATTACTTTAATCTCAATATCTTATTGTTAATTTGCAGTTCAGGGTTATAAATGAGATTGAAAATCTTTTCATGTATTTGTTTTCCACTTCTGTTTTATTTTGTGATATTCCCATTTGTATCTTTTTTCCTGTATTTTTAAAAAAAAATTTAGTTGTAGATGGACACAATATCTTTATTTTATTTTATTTTTTAATTTTTATGTGCTGCTGAGGATCAAACCCAGTGCCTCACGAGTATTTTTTTCATATTTACTTCATAATATGCTAAATTTCTCCATCTCTATTTTAAGATATGTGTTGATTAATCCAATTCAGTAGATATGTTTCTAAAATTTACTTTTAACCCCTTTAATATACACCTAGTCATTTTATAGTTCCTTTTTCCTTGTTCATTTCTAAATTCCATGTGATATTTCCTTCATCATTGTACACAAATATTTTATGTTTGTTATATGATAATTATAATATGGGATTTATTCAAGATTGTCTAAATATGTTAAAATTTTGGACTTTCGTTTTTTTTTTAAAAAAAAAAAAAAAAAAAAAAAACAGGGATTGAGCTCCTGGGCACTCAACCACTGAGCCACACCTCCAGATCTTTTTTTGTATTTTTAGTTTTTTAGTTTGAGACAGGGTCTCATTGAGTTGCTTAGCGCCTCGCTTTTGCTGAGGCTGGGCTTGAACTCCTGATCTCCTGCCTCAGCCACTTGAGCTGCTTGAATGACTTTCACTGTTAATAATAATTGTTTATTATAACTCATATCTTATTAAATTAAATAGAGAAGTCCATGTTCTAAATTAGAAATATCTACTTCCAGATAGAATTTTAATTTTTCTGATGTTGACCAAAGTTGTTACTAACAGTTTCAATCCTTTTTACAGTCTCTAGATGAATGTAGGGAGGGCTTAATTTCAACTTCTTTATATTCTTAGGGTACTATTATTAGATTACTCCTCTCAATTGATTATTTTAAGGGAAATCATCTTGTGTTATATTTTCCTTGTTTCTTTACTAAGATTTAAACTCTATTTTGTTGTTGTCTTAAGGTTCAGAAATTTATATTTTAGAGAACCCAGTAGCACTTTAAATTACTTTTGTGCCATAGTTCATGCAGAGACTTAATATATTTTATTGAGGTGAGGAGAGTTCTAGAGTACTGTATTTGCTAAAACTCTCTTTAAATTCCATATTGCTAAGTTTAAAAATTCACAAAGAAATTTCAGTAGACTCCATGGGGGGAAATTGTTAAGAATTTTTACAATAAATGAATTTAAAGTAATCCTTTACATTGAAAAAATAAAACTAGTGAGGAAAGACTGGGGTAGTAAGATTAGAATGTTTCTGATCTTGGTTTGCTATTCTATTTCAGATGCTCTGATACATTCTGATGTTCTGGAATTCCATTTTCTAGGTACAAAATTACTTTGTTGACATTCTTCTCTTCAGAGAAGGAAAATAAAATTGATAATAGATTAAACTAAAATTTATCACTATATAGCCACTCACCCTGAGCCACTACTGACTATTGGTTCAAATGTGTTGACTAAGCAGGTGTCTGGTTTCATCCTTTACTCCTTGGACCTGAGTTGGGATGGGGATGAATAAAAATTAATATGAGATGAAGTTCTGCAATAAAAGCAGATTGATGATAATGAGTGTGGTGCCATTATGGAACCCATTACTGTGGGAAAGAATAGCATACTTGTATAAAAACGTTCTGAGGAAATGAATATATAACTACCATATCTGATGTAATACTTTCTACATCTATCTTTCACAACTTCTCTTGAACATTTATATTAAGATATACATGATAGAGGAGCCCCCCTTATTGGCAATTTAACTTTGGTGATTTTAGTGACCTGTGAATATCTATGGTCAGAAAAATGTTAAATGGAAGTTTCCAAAAATAAACAGTTCACAAGTTTCAAATTGCCATGCCAGTCTGTACAGCATAATAAAATCTTGTGCTGTTGTGCTCCATCCTGCCTGGGCATGAATCATGTGTCCACAGTATATGTTACCCACTGTAAGTCACTTAGTAGTCATCTGGGTTATCAGATTGACTTTCTCAAAATCATAGTATTTGTGTTTAAATAACCTCTATTTCACTTAAAAATGAACACAAAGCATAAGATCACAATGCTGGCAACACAGATATGCCAGATAAGCTGTGAAGTTCTTCCTTTCCGTTAAAAAAAAAAAAAAAAAACAAAAGCTGTAAATATAATAAGGAAAGAAAAGGAATTGAATGCTGAGATTTCAAAAATCTATTGTAAATAATCATTGTTAATCTTTTACTATGCCTAGAACTTTATTAGGCATCTGTTGGAAAAAAATTAAATAAATAAATGGTGGATAGGGGATTCAGAAATATCCTTCATTTCAGGTAGCCACTGGAGGTCTTGGAACATACCCTGGTAGATAAGGGCCTATACAGTCTCTCTCTCTCTCTCTCTCTCTCTCTCTCTCTCTCTCTCTCTCTCTCTCATTTGTGTGCTTTTAAAGGTCTTCACATGGCAGAATGTAGAGGAATGCTTCTAGGGGTTTTATTTTCTGCCTACTATTATACGATCAGATAGTTACACTAAATTGTCTCCTGAGTGTTCAGTACAATAATTACTTTAACATAAGAGTTTCAGTTTAATGTATGCATACTTTCTAAACATGTTTCATAAAGGATGCAAGAAAAAATCTTAAGGAAAAGTTTACATGTTAACAATAATTCAATGAGAAACAAGTGGAATGCCAGAAAGATAAATTAAAAGATTCATAAGAGAACAGTTTTGTTTTTCCATTTCTATATAAAGGAGTTTGTTTTACAAGCAAAGTAACAAATGGCTTAAAACAAACTTCTTGTTGCTAGGCTCTTAGATGCCTAAACAGACCTTATGCATTTTAGGTTTAAACATAACAAACTGAACCATTACAAAGATGCTTAGTAAAATAAGAAGATGACTCATCACAAAAATTAGAATTTCTCTTTTCTAGTGAAAAGTCCTTGATTTGGATTTCCTTTCCTTTGTTAATCCTCCTGATAAGTAATGAAAAACTAGCAATGCTAATTAAATCTTTTTACTACTCTACCACTTAAAATATTTCTTAGAATATGGCTTATTATCCCTGATTGTTTTAAATATTCTGTTTTATTTTGAAATAATTTTCAATTTCTATCATAATATATGACATGGATGATTTTGCTGAATTACACAATCAGCACAGAATAATAACAAGCAGATTTACTTTAAGAAACTTGATTCCAATGTTATAGGAAATTTACTAAGTTGTATTGATAACTATGGACAACAATATGAGGAAAAAAAGCTTGGAATTGAACTTTCAGAAGACTCAAATGATATTCCTGTCTTTTTGATTCAATAACTAGGTGATCTGGGGCAAGTCACACCCTCTTTGGTCACTTTTCATTTTCTCTCCTAATACAACTGCAGGGATTCATTTGTGAGGCAAGACATTTGGAATTGTAAGCGTCTGATATTTGTATTCTTGTGTGTATGCATGAAATTTAGACAAGGTGATGAGGATGCTTTTATTAAGGTATATTATATTTTAAAATATACAGATTCCAATGGAACACTACCAAAAGTAAATTTTATCTTATTTTTATATGCAATGTGTATGTGTATTGGGTGGGGGAAGTTAGGTTAAACCAAAGATTACTGTGATCAGGATGCAGCAAAGTGTATTCAGAAATTGGTGTAAAAGCAAGCAGAAGTTTGGTCTAAATAAAGGTAGTAGTTAAGGAAATAGAGGGTCCATTGATTTTCTTTGCAAGCATTGGTCTGTGCTTTTTTTCTTTGGTTTCTTAAAACTCTTTCAAAATTCAAGGTTAACTTCCACTGAAAGTGTTAAGAAGAACATGAGAAAAAAAAGGCACAATTGCTACAGACCTATGTGGAATTAAATGCTATAGACCTCTAAGGAATTGAAATTCATTGTGAAGAATGCCCATTTGTTAATGTTGTTTATTAAAAGCTCAATCAGCAGGTTGGGGTGGCACACACCTGTAATCCCAGCTGAAGCAGCAGGATCAGGAGTTCAAAGCCAGCCTCAGCAAAAGTGAGGCACTAAGCAACTCAGTGAGACCAGTCTCTAAATAAAATACAAAATAGGGCTGGGGATGTGGCTCAGTGTTTGGGTGCCCCTGAGTTCAATCCCTGGTACCCCTGCAAAAGAAAAACAATTCAATTATATGTCAAATTTTTAATGCATATTCATTTTGATTTATATATTTATATACATATGAACAATATTGAATACCACAAAATCATAGTAATATTAGTACCAAAATATGTTCCCCTTGAAATTCATATTTTTCTTTTAGACAATTATGGGTATGAAAGCTGCAAGATTTAAATTAAAAAGCTTCTTATCAGCAAAAGAAACAATCAGTGAGGTGAATAGAGAGCCAACTAATTGGGAACAAATATTTAATAGATGCACATCAGATAAAGCACTAATTTCTAGAATATATAAAGAACTCAAAAAACTTAATACCAAAAAAACAAATAACCCAATCAATAAATGGGCTAAGGAATTGAAAAGACACTTCTCAGAAGAAGATACACAATTAATCAACAAATACATGAAAAAATGCTCAACATCGCTGGCAATTAGAGAAATGCAAATCAAAACTACTCTAAGATTTCATTTCACTCCAGTCAGAATGGCAGCTATCAAGAACACAAACAACAATAAATGTTTGAGAGAATGTGGGGAAAAAGGCACACTTACACATTGCTGGTGGGACTGCAAAATGGTGCAACCGCTATGGAAAGCAGTATGGAGATTTCTTGGAAAACTGGGAATGGAACCACCCTATGACCCAGCTATCCCACTCCTGGGTCTATTCCCAAAGGACTTAAAAACAACATATTACAGTGACACAGCCACTTCAATGTTTATAGCAGCAGAATTCACAATAGGTAGGTTGTGGAACCAACCTAGATATCCCTCAGTAGATGAGTGGATAAAGAAAATGTGGTATATATACACAATGGAATTTTACTCAGCAATAAAAGAGAATAAATTCATGGCATTTGCAGGTAAATGGATGAAGTTGGAGAATATAATGCTAAGTTAAATTAGTCAATCTCAAAAATCCAAATACGAATGTTTTCTGTGATATAAGGAGGCTAGTTCACAGTGTTGTTGGATGGGTGTACATAGGAGGATTAGAGGAACACTAGAATGGTCAAAGTAAAGAAAGGGGAAGGGAGGGAGCAAGAGGGGAGGGGGGGAAGAAAAAAAAAATTGGTAGTTGAATGAGATGGATATCATTATCCTAAATGCATGATTGAAGATCTGAATGGTACTTATATACTTTGTATACAAACAGTTGTATGTAAAAAGATGCTATATATGTGCATTATGAATTGTAATACATTCTGCTATTATAAAGAAAAAAAGAAAAAATGGACTACTATAATACTACTACTACTATATAATTTGTTCATTTACTTAATATGAATATATTGTGTATAAAATTGATGCAATCAAAGAATAAAAATTTTGTGAATTTTAGATGATCAAAATATAATAAATAAGCATAAGTAATTAGAATATTGATGTTCAACACTACCTTTCTAGTGTTTATCTTTATATCTAGAAACTACATTTTATATTCACTTGATATCTAGCTCCTTAACCTTTTTACTCATTGTAATATGTAATTCTTTTTAAATATTGTATTAAACATGTATCTTTTGAGTTACAGTAGATGCATCTATATTTCTTGTTCTGATAATAATCAGACTATTAATGAAATGTTGCTCATCTGTGTTTAAAACGTTATTATGGCTTAGACTTATACTGAAATATTCACAAAATTAAATTTTAAGACAGCATAAAGTTGTATTTCAATGAACTCACTGAGGATGTTTTTCACTGAAAGTAATAGAAATCTCATGTGTTAGTTACCTCTTTGTCACTGCGACCAAAAAAAGCTGACAGGAATAACTTAGAGAAGGAAAAGTTTATTTGAGGTTCACAGTTTCAGAGGTTTTGTCTGTAGTTCGTCAACTTCATAGCTCTGGGTCTGAGGTGACACAACATCATGACAGAGGAAAGTAGCTCAGTTCGTGGCAGTGGGGAAGGAGGAACAGGAGAAGAGGGAAGAAAAAAAAAAGGAGAGAGAAGGGAGTGAGAGGGAAGGGGTGGGGGAGAGAAGAGAGAATGAGAGAGCAAGAATAAGAGGGAGGGCTGGGGTTGTGGCTCAGTGGCAGAGTGCTTGCCTAGCATGTGTGAGGCATTGGGTTTGATTCTCAGCACCACACAAAAACAAAATAAAGGCATTCTGTCCATCTACAACTAAAAAAAAAAAAAAAAAAAAAAAAAAAAAAAAAAAACTTTTTTTAAAGAATGAGAGAGGGAGAATGAGAATGTAATCCAAACTCACACTCCCAGTGATCTTATTCCAGCCATACTCCACATGCCTAGAATTACCATCCAGTAGTCCATTTGAATTATCAATCCATCAAATGGATTAATCCACTAATAAGGTTACACCTCTCATGACCTAATAATTTCAACTCTGAACATTCCTGAATTGTCTAATTCATGGGCTTTGGGAGATACCTCATATTTAACCCAGAATGTTTCACCTCAAACTATCTTAAACAGTTGGAATATTCATTCTTTTTTCTAAAATAGACCTGAAGATAGGTAGTTTTAGCACTACCTGTCATAAAAGCACTGGACAATTTATGCACAATTTTCAATTCTCTCTCATGGCTGGAGCATTGTTTTTGATGGTATAGAGCTCCAAAAAAATTCTTACTGGATTCTAAAATTAACTGCTAAAAGTTTTGAATTATGATAATATAGTAAATTTTGAAATTGTATCTCTTTGTAGCTACACCATGTCTAGCTATCTTTTATTAACTCCTGTCCAAGTTATTAATCATAATTTTTCTGTTTTTCCATAATTCTTAATATTTAAATCTAGTGTTATTCTTAAAATGTTTATGTGATCTCATTGAGTGATTAGGGTTTGCCTTCCTTTGTCAATTACTAACAGGATTCTTGGGATAAGTTATGAAAAAAAAAAAAAAAAAAACTTTCATATCTGCTAGTACTCCTCAACATTTAAATCACCATTATTAATTATTTAAGGACCAGTTCAGTAATTTTTTATAAACTATAAATTATCTTCACAAATAACTATGTTTAAAGTTATATGTAACATTTTGGGTGTGTATACTCATTCTCCATGAAATCTATTTAAATACTTCATAAATCCAGCGTACTTCAGGCTAAGATTCTGTTTTAAATATATTTTCTTAAAATTTTTCTCCTTCCTATTCAGTTTATTCAGCTGATTTGATTCTAATTAGCTGGATCCCATAATAGTAGGGTTCTTTCTAAATTCCATATCAAAAACTTTTGTCACTAGTGCTGTTTCTTCAAAGACCTGCCTTCATACAATCTCAGACTAAGATTTTTAGATTCTCTTTCATTACACACAACATTACTATTTGAATAATTTACTTGAAAATGATTTTTTATGACACAATCAGTTCTATTTGTAATCGTTCCTGAGGTACTTGCTTACTAAAGTTAGTTGGCCTTTGCTTTGGGAAAGAAGAAGTAATGCATGTCATAAATGATAATAAAAATATAACATTTTATCTCACATCTAGTATTTAAATAATTGTTCTTACCATAACAAAAGGTATGATCTGTACACTTTGAGAATTAAAAAAAAAATCAATTTATATTCTGTCCTATAAAAGTCTTATTTTAGATATAGTACTTGAAAAAGACTATCCATCCAGGTGTGGTTGTGCACTCCTATGATCCCAGCAACTTGGGAGGCTGGTTTAGGAGGATCACAGGTTTGATGCCAGCCTGGGCAACATGATAAAAAAAAAAAAAAATAGAAAGGACTGGGGATGTGACTCAGTGGTGGAACCCCCCTAGGTTCAATCCCAGTCACCTTCCCCTAAAATAGATAGTCTAAGGAGTTGTTAAAAAATCAATTAATAGGCTTATCACCATTAAATTAAATACCTAGGATTTAATCTTACTGTTCATAGACATGTAACTAAGCCAAAATAGGATCTGTCAATATTTTTAGCTTTTATAGACGAATCACCTCAGAAATATTAAATTTTGAATAGTGACTCTGTGTTCTTGACAAAATGTTTTCAAGGAAAATATTGCCTTATAGAGAGATATTTGTGTAATTTCAGAAATATATTTTTATTTTTATAGAAATGTCCACATATTTTTACTTTATCAGGTAAGAGAAACAATGCAACCCAAAGATTTACTTATTTATTTTGGTTATAAGGAAAATTTATAATGCTGATTATGTGCTTATCAATTACAATCAGTCCATCCCACATACCTACTAAATGACTATTCTAAGGCTTTCCTTTCATGTTCTATATTCTCTTTTATCTCTTAGAAACCATTCTTTAAAACTATACTTCTTAGCCCTTTCAGAAGATTTTGAAAATGAAACATGCACATTTTTAAACAAGTGATATGTGTGTTTTGAAGATTTAGAGACCACATGCAGAATGTCCACTGTCTTCTAGATCACTCTCTGCACATACATGTTGCACAAATGTGTGTGACTACTTGAGCACTTGTGTATTTTTATATGTGTATTCATATATATTAGAGCAGGAAAGAGGGAGAGGCGACAAAAACAGTAAAGGACAGATGTACTGTCTAGACATCTTATGTAAGTTATTTCATCTTTGCAAGAATGCCTTGAAGATGGTACTGATCATCCTATTTTATAAATTTATATATACATATATATGTGAGTGTGCATGTGTGTGTGTGTATATATATATACATATGAATGGTTGAACAGCTGTTTTTTGTGAGTTTATGATATGTATGATTGTGCCCATCTTTTCAAAGTGGAATATTTTTCCATAGAAAATCATTTATATAAACTTTATTCAATCAGAATTTGGGCAGATTTATAAATTTAATCTACATTTGGAAACAAGAAAGACTTTTATTATCTAAATTCTATTTGCAATAAATAAATCAATAGACTGATACATTGATAGTATACACATTGTAAAAGCTTTGGATATACATATTATCTATAATTTAAAAATATATAGGGTATATATATATATATATACACACATATATATACACAAGGAATATATATATATATATATATATATACATATATATATGCATGTACACGTATAGAGTGTGTTTTGGGGAAGGAAAATCAATCAGATCAATAGTTAGTTTTGTAACACTTAAGCAAGGAAGCCATTATAAGGGCTTTTAAGTGGCATTTAAGTGGCATGAGGGCTTTTAGTGGATTTCCATAAAAGTGAAATTCTATTTTTCAATAATTCCCTAAAATTACCTCAAAGACAAAAATTAATTACCTGCCCTCAGGTAAACTTTTGCAAACTAACCATGGGGAATTCCATCACTTACTTGCTCTCATTACTGAGCACTATCCCCAGTTTTAGGTAACAAACCATGCATGTTGCCTTTCTTTATCAAACATATGCTTTTCAGCAGGTAAGACTTTAAAAGATACTAGGAATGTTGATTGTGGTAAATGTCCTTGAAGTTTCTGAATATGCTCCGATACTCTTCAAGGGCCCTTTGTTCTGTTTGATTTTTGCAGAGTTAGAGTATTACATGCAGAGTATTTTTGAATACAGGAAAAATTTCTTACTTTTAAAGTTAAGGATAAAACACTATATGGTGTTCTGATCATTTCAAAAACCACCAAATATTTATACATTATCAAAAATAAGTGCAAGTGATGATTCTAATATTGAGACATTCTTTAGAAAACACAGAAAAAAGGTCTGATCTTACTGCTTCTTTAATACTGTGGAAAAATACACATTTACCCATCCCCTACTTGATGGTTGGCACAGAATTTAATGCATGAAATATTAACAGTATTAAGACATAGTTTGGCTTTGAAGAGCTCAGCTTTGGTGAAGGAGGTAGATATATAAGCTTAATTTAATTGAACACAAGGTATTCACATAGAATGTAAGAAGAGCTTTTAATGTGTCTGGAAGTTTGAATTTATCATCTCAAAGAATGAGTAAAAGCAAATTTCTGTGTACTAAATGTCTCTCAGACTGTTGCTCATAAGAAGCTACCAAACAGTAGGTCAATTGTCAACCCTAGTAAAAAATACTATATTAATTAAGATTCTTTGCTTGCAAAACTAATTTTATTCAACTTGTGACAATAAAAATAGAAGAAGAAAATTAGAAAAATCAAAGTCGAACTTTCATACCATGGGAGGAAGAGAGACAAGGTGTGAATTAAAGGCTCATTTCCCATAAATCCCACCACTAGAATGTTTTAGCTCTAATCATTCTCTGTGCTTGTGTAACACTGTGCAAGGGCCACATGCCTGGAAAGGCAAGTTTTATTGGATTGGAAAGATGGAACCCAGAGTGACAGTTTGAGTAGGATCCTGTGGGAAGGGGAAAGGATGGTCTACCGAAGGAAAGTCTAGGTCTGCTGCCAAGAGAATATGGAAAGGAAGGTGAGAGGCAAACAGGTCTGCCCTGTGCTACTATGTAGCTCCGATCTATGATCTCTTCCATCCCCAGTTCTCCTTTTCCTTCCATTCCTGTGTGAAACATAAGAAAAATATTTATAGGCAAATCAAATTTAATCACAGCATTTAAGGATTGAGAGAGGAATGGAAAATTACTCCAAGATATATGTCTGTCACTCCCCTGGTCTCTCCTACTGTGTGCATTAGGAGCTTCCACAACCCATCTTTACCCTGAAGTAAGTGATGTTCTTCATTCAAATTTATTACTTCCAGTGGTGATTTGGATTCAATTTTACAGAGACAGTTCTCCATCAATTTTCTCCTTTTTTGTTTATACAATCAGATTTTCCAATCTGTTGACCTAACCTGTCTCTGACAATAGGTGTATACCGCCTATTACAGAAACAAAACAAATCAACCTTGTTATTGTCTCTGCCAGTCTATCTCTTTTCCTTATTGCTTTTTTTTTCTCCTCCCTGCAGTACTGGGAATTGAATTCAGTGACATGCTACCCTGAACATTTCCCCAGCCCTTCTTAGTTTTTATTTTGAGACAGGGCCTCACTAAATTGCCCAGACAGCCCTTAAATTTGTGATCATTTTGCCTCAGCCTCCCAACTAGCAGAAATTATAGGTACGCACCACGGGGCCTGGCTCCTTATTGCTTTATATTAAAAGTTTCTTCTCTGTCCATTATATTCATTTATTCTTCCCTATCAATTTTGGTATTTGATCCTGAATATTCCATAATATGTTTTAAAACATTTCTTGCTGGACTTGGATTCTTTTGCCTAGATTAGTGCTTTCCAAACTAAAATTAATGGTCTTGCTACTCCACATGTGGTTGACAGACCAACAACATGGGCATCACTTTGGGATGGGAACATTTTAGAAATAAACATTTCCAAGGCCCTACTGAATCAGAACATACCTTTTAATCAGACTTCTGGGAAGTACTTTTTATATATAGAATGAGTCCAATATTTTTTTGGAGAGATACAGATAAAAGAGCAGAGAAAGAAGAAAGAGATGGAAGAGAAAGGAAAGAATGGAGAGAAAGGAAGAGATAAGAGAGGACTGGGAATCTAGGGGAGTGGAGGGCAGAAGAAGAGAATAATTATTTCCCCCTGGTATAGCCACAATGTGATTAGCTCATTTAAAGCCAAGGTAAAGTCTAACCTTATAAAAATAACATGTGCATGTTATTTTTATACACTGAAGTTCTTAAAAAGAATATCATATACACCATAACTGTTCTACATTCACTAATTTCTTTACTTTCTATTTTTATATAGAATTATTGCTGTTGTGCATGAGTACCATAACCTGAATGCAAATAACTAATGGAAAGGTTTTTCTGGCTGCTTTTTTTAAAAAATGCATATGATAATTTCATTAAATTGTTTTTATATATTTTTTTTTTTTTTTTTTTTTTTTTTTTTTTTTTTTTTTTTTTTTTTTTGCAGAAGTAGTCTGGTGGAATATTTTTAGAAAAAAAAATTCCTTGCTTGTCATTCTGATGATTAGGGCTCATGATTGAGCTTTGGTGAGCCTCCTGTGGGGCAATTCAGAGGTTCAGTATTTCCTGGGGACACTGATCATCTGCAGATCAAAAATAGTAAAAGGGTGGTCAGTGTCAGTGTTTTGTTATGCTCTGGGTAGGTAGGTGGGGTAGTACTGACAAGGATATCTTTTCTCTGTAGAGCCAGAGGTGGATTCCAAAAAGGAACATATTGAGATTGTCCCATAATTGGTGTACCCAAAACCTCTAGTTTGCCTTGTAGTTGCTATAAGAGAAATTTTTTTCTCCTCCTGGATATAGGCCTCACTGTGACACACCTCACTCTTTTACATGTTTTCACAATAAGTGCTGTACTTTTTGTTAGTGATTCCATTTAGAAATATTCAGAATTTACAGATCAATAAGGCTGCTAAAGCCGCTTTAAATTTAGATACCATTTGCAGGCTCATTACAGCACACAAAGACAGGACCTGGTATCACAGATTTGTCAGCTGATATTCTCAGAAAGAAGCAAGCACTTGAATGCTTTCCTGTCCAAT
Source organism: Tamias sibiricus (assembly GCA_025594165.1). Classification (NCBI taxonomy): domain Eukaryota; kingdom Metazoa; phylum Chordata; class Mammalia; order Rodentia; family Sciuridae; genus Tamias; species Tamias sibiricus. The sequence continues at coordinate 75,013,649 of CM046664.1, forward strand.
AATACTCAAATTGGCTCTAAGGCTTATCTTGGTGTTTGTTATGTGTTTTTGAAACCACAAGACTCCAAATGTAACATTAGGCTGTAGGTACAATTATGACTGCAAAAAATTCAGTTATGTGGGTTGACTTGTTTTTGTTTTAGCCACTGAAAAAAACACAATGAATTTAAGAAGTTGGGCAGATGTCAAAAACAAATCAATATACCACATGCAGTTGTAAGGCAAATTAAGGGATTGATTGGAATAGACATTTCTTATTATAATCGCTTGGCTTTATCTATTTTACATTGGCTTAAGTGAGTATTACGAAATATCTTTCACTTTGTATATTTTACACAGGTTTAATGATTTCTAATTACTTATGTCTTCTCTAGTTTGGTGTCTTAACCAGCAAATTCAAGAAGTAGTAGATTAGCCTCAAAATAATAATAAAAAATAAATTAATTAAAAGTAATTTCTAATTCAGTGAGATCATAAGATGATGATTTACAGTATAGCAAACATTATTACACTTGTAGGGTTTATCACCCAGCACAATATCAGATAATTGCTTGTTCTTCTCTATAGCATATTTTAAATTAATATTTTAAATGCTTATTTACTGAGTCGGCATACAACAATGTTAGGTTTATCATTGAAATTGTTTTAAAAGTGACTTTTGTATAAGCAATATTTTTTAACTCTTATTTTATTTTTAGTACTGGGGATTGAACCCAGAGGCTCTTTACCATTGAGCGACAGACCCAGCATTTAATTTTTTTTTTTTTTTTTTTTTTTTTTTTTTTTTTACTTTGAGACAGGGTTTTATATTAAGTTGCTAAAGGACCTCCATAAATTGCTGAGGCTGGCCTAGAATTTGAGATCCTCCTGCCTCAGTCTCCCAAATTGCTGAGGATTAAAGGCCTGTATCAACTCAACCAGCTCCTATAACTAATATTTTAACATAAGTAATTCTGAATATTAGGAAAAATATTTTAATTTTCTGCTGAAACAGAATCTAAAATGATTCATGAGGTTAAAGCACTGAAACATTGTTTATCAACTTCAGTGCTGATGGGCAATTCAGAGGTTTAGTTTTTCTTAGGGACACTGATCATCTGCAGATCAAAAACAGTCAAAGGAGCTGGGTGCAGTGGCACACGCCTATAATCCCAGCACTTGGGAGGCTGAGGCAGGAGGATCACGAGTTCAAAGCCAGCCTCAGCAATGGCGAGGCACTTAGCAACTCAGTGAGACCCTGTCTCTAATAAAATACAAAAACGGGTTGGGGATGTGGCCCAGTGGTCGAGTACCCCTGAGTTCAATACCTGGTACCCAAAACAAACAAACAAACAAACAAAAAACCCTGAAATGGTGGTCAGAGTCAGTGTTTTGCTATGCTCTGGGTGGGTAGGTGGGGCAGTACTGACAAGGATATCCTTTCTCTGTAGAGCCAGAGGTGGATTCCAAAGAGGAACATATTGAGATTGTCCCATAATTGGGGAGAAGCGCTTTCAGTTTTCAGCTTATGGACCATAATTGATTTTTAAAAAATTAAAGTAATGCCTTGTAATTTTCAAATGTCAAATGAACAGAGAAACTTCTGGAGCTGCTGAAAATTAGTTTTATCTCTTAAATACTAATCATAATTGAAGGGCAGCAAAGCACAAAGCACAAAAACTAAGAAATTCATATTCTGAGGAAGCTAGTTAAGCTTCTTGCCTTTCTAAATTTAAAATTCATATATTCATAAGACCTCTGTAATTTTTTTCTATCTCTGTATACATCCATTTCAGAAATTTCATAGGTTAATAAGCACCTAACATCTGGAGACTACAGACAAGAGTAAAATATCATTTCTACCCTGCAGGAACTTAAGGAGTGACACAATTAGCATAACAATAATTATTTGAAGGGAGTAGAATGCAGCAGTCTTGAGAGAGATACAAATGTAGATGAAAACTGGACTCTATCCACTCAACACGTAAAGTTCCCATGAACTATATGCCAAGCACCATGCAAAGAGTGAGTTTAACTGGGGGCATAAGGAAAATATTTCTAGGCAATCAAATTTAAAAGCAGAATTGAAGGATTGATATATACCATTTACAATGATGGTAAAGGAACAGGACTGTACTCCAGAGATACAAAATATCGTGATATAAGGAGGTAAATGAGAAAGTTTAAATGTGTTCTGGTGATAGAGAATAATTTAATATAGAGTTAAGTGGTGATACTTTAAGTAGTAGATTAATCTGGAAGCAAAAGTTTATCATAAGGGGGTAAAATGTTGCTGATTCTGTATGTCACTGCCAGGCTCACCAATTTTATATCACACCCTATGATATTGGGAATGAATGTCTAAAAACTCCATATAAAAGGTTTCTTTACCAGCTAGGAGATAATGGTATAAGATGTAAAGGTCAGAGGAGAGCAGGGACTCTCTTCCTGTCTCCAGTTTTTGTCAGAATCCTTTTAGCATCAGCAGAAAAGACAGCTTCAGTGCCATTTAATTCTTCTAAAACAACAACATAGAACTTTCCAAGGTGACCCAAGAATAAAGCAGAGTTCTAATCATCCACTCCCCCACTGCTTCCTTCCCCCAACCCCAGCCATCTGGAAACCCATTTGTGGTCAGCACAGTAGCTTTGATGATCACCTATGTTCTGGTGATACAGGGTCTGGAACCTTTAGGGACAATAGCTATCTTGTGTAGATTCCATTTTTTGCATGATCTTTCTAAATCTACTTATATGTCAGATGAGCTGTGTTTGAAATTCTTGGCTTGTTTTCTGTTTTAAAAATATGGAGGGATTTTGTCTCATGGTGGTGGTGTAAAGTGATATGCTTTAACAAGTAAAATTTTGTGGTTTTCAGAATTAATAGAATGCATGGTAATCTGGAAAAATAGTGTAATTTGGGAGGACTATTAGTAATTCAGGTAAAGAGAAACAATGCAACCTGGTTTGTTTAATGAGAGGTCACTTGTGACATTTTTTAAAAACGTTTTTATATGTTTATGGGGCTTTATTTTATTCACTTATTTATATGTGTTGCTGAGAATCAAACCCAGTGCCTCACACATGCTAGGCAAGCACTCTACTATTGAGCCACAACCCCAGCCCCTCACTGATGACATTTTTAAAATCACTTCTAGTGACAAGTTGAGCACAACAAAGAACAGTGGGTTGAAGCACTGAGAAGGTTAATACAGCACATATATATTACTATTTAGAAAAAATTAACTGTGAGAGAACAAAAATTCTATAAGAAAAACCATATTTAATCAGATTTTTTTTCAATCTGACCAAGAAAAGAACACTCATTTGTTCACTATTTTTAGATGCTAGTAGCTTAAGTAAAATTCTTACAAATTTTTTATTAGAATTTTGGGATGAAAACTAGGCATTTAGATGTTTAACATTTTAAAAATATTTGAAAATGCCTTCTGTTGGCATAATTGTTTGTAAATGAATTTCTATAAACTCACCCACAAGCCTCAAGTTCCATTAACTCAGAGCTTTATTGTTCACTTCCAAATCACCAGTGTTCAGCATAAATTTATGTCTCAGTACATGTTTGTTGAAAAGATTCATCTTTATAGTAGGATACCTATTTTACTATTATATGCTATAGTTTGAATATGAGTTCCCCATAAAAGCTCCTCTGTTAATGCAGGAAGTTAAATGATTGACCTAATGAGTCAATCCTAGTTTGAATGGACTAACTGGGTGTTAACTGTAAGCAGGTAGGGTGGGGCTGGAGGAGTTTGGCCACTGGGGAAATGTCCAGGATGGGTTTATCTTCCTGCAACCCCTTTCCCTCTTTCTTTGCTTTCCTGTCCCTATGAACTGAGTAGCACTTCCTTTCCATACTCTTTTGCCATAAATGCTGCATCTTGGCCCCAGAGCAAAGGAGCCAGCTGACCATGGACTGAGCCTCTGAAACCTTGAGTCAAAGAACAAAAAGCCAACTTTTGTTTACTAAGTTGTTCTTGCTCAGTATTTTGGACCCAGTAATGAAAAACTGACTAACACAATATATGAATATAATTTCAAATAGTTTTGTTCCCAAGTTGAAGGGACTTCTGCAAGAAAAATCTTATTTAGTCAGAGTTTTCAGATGCCCAAACTACTCCAATAATTACATGGGTGATATCATCTAGACATTGCACTGTGAGGGATATATTTGCAGTAGCAATCTTGCCTCTTTACAGACTGGCTCAGAATTGACTACAAATTATCTCCAAATAAACTAGTCAACAACATAGTTCTTGTAAATTAAATATGTACTGGGATCTCGAAATCAGGGATTTTGAAGCAAATTTAGCACATAAATATTTAGGAAAGGAGAAGGTGTAAAATGTAAATCAGCTGCTGCTTAATATAACTGGTTTATATTTTTTAAAAATTCTTTTGATTTTTCTAAGTTCTCTGACAAAATTTTCTCCATGAATATGGAATATAGCTGGAGGAGAAAATGGAACAATTATTATTCAAAGAAGTGTTCTTTTTCTTCATAGAAAGCAGGAGGGCAGTATACCTTTCTAAAAGTAGATATAATCTTATTATTATTTTAAGGATTTCTTTGTTTTCAATATTTCTTGACCATGACTGTAAGCAAAAATAACAAAAAATGGGAGCTGACCTCAGATCAGCAAGCTGTCTTTATTGAGCAGTGGTAGAATGGTACATTTTCAGGGGAGACAATGGCGACTGGTTACAAGAGGGGTTTTAATTTAATTTAATTTTTTTAGTTGTAGGTGGACACAATACCTTTTATTTATTTGTATGTGGTACTGAGGACCAAACCCGGTGCCTCATATATGCTAGGCCAGCTCTATACCACTGAGCCCCAGCCGCAGCCCCAGGGGTCTGTTTTTATAGGTCTGAATGAGAGTTAATCATAGCAGAATGTTTAGTATGACTTTAATCATTAGAGACTGAGGACATGCTGGCTGGGCAGTCAGGAATCTAGTTGTTCAGGTTAAAAAATCTAATTTAGGAAAACAACTGTAAAAGCTTGAAACTCCTTGTTACTGGGATAAAAATCCAGAGCCCAGAGCCCATTTATTTGCCTTCCCCTCCAGGACTCATTGTTACTGGGAAACTAGACTAGAGCCCAGAAGCTAATGTTTACCTCCTTCCTCATTTTCACTCATTGTCACTGGGAAGTGATGAAAGTCCAGGGCCCAGGGTCTAATGTTTACCTTTTCTCTCCTCAACCCATCGTCCTCCCTCCTCCCTGGGGGATGCCATTCCTCTTTTCTTGGGGGATGTTATATTCCATTTCCATCTATGGCTTTTAGATTTAGTGTTGTAGGATTTATATAGGAATATACATTGAATTTCTTGTTTTTAAAATACTTCAATTAGTAAAACAACAACAACAAAACAGCAAAACTAGCTAGCATCCTCACAGGTCAGGATAGATTTTTTTTTTTTTTTTTTTTTTTTTTTTTTAGACATTGATGGATTTTATTTTATTCATTTATTTATGTGCTGTTGAGAATTGAACCCAGTGCCTCACACATGCTAAGCATGTGCTCTACCACTGAGCCACCACCCCAGACCCCAGGATAGATATTTTTTAAATGATAAGGATAGTGTATGATGGAACAGATGCTCAACTATACCCACTTTTGAAAAACAAAAAGAAAAAAATGTTTTAATTTTAAAACAGTAAAGTGGAAAAAAAAAATTAGTACTTATTGGCACAAACAAAAGAAGGAAAAGAGCTAAGTGAACCACACTGAGGCCAGTTTTCTCTATCTTGAGAACATTTGCTAAAACAGATGGACATGATGTTTCATGTCACCAGGATACAGGATGTAGTAGAGGAGACCACTGTCTTCTCTATCCTTGCAGAAAATCAAAACACAAAAGATCTAAATCATCTTGAAACAGGTAAATACAAATATCTACTACCCATGTACTCCCAGAACAACAGACTCTGCCTATTTTCAAACTTGATGCTTGAACAGTGAATTAGTAATGCAAAACTTGCTCCTTCAATATCTATAGCACGAATTATCAGACTTACTGGCTTAAAACCTAAAGCTCAAAATTTATAATCAAATGGTCCTTGGGTGGAAGAGTCACTGGAACCCTTCCAAACATAGAAGCAAATGAATAAGAATCTTCTGTGAAGAACCACATGCAGAGAGGTTATCAAAAATTTTCAGTGGTAAATTTTGAGGGAAAATAAGCAGATTGCTAAAACAAAGCATACACATAAAAGAATGCAAGCATTACCAACAAGAGCCAGAAAACTCAGATTTACATACCAAATTCAGATGCAGACAGTAAATATTGAGTGAACCAGAAATAAAATATAAAATACATGCATTAAATATATACAGAAAATAAAAGATTGAGGATATTTGAGAAGGATGGGACATAAAAAATTGATCAATCAAATTTCTAAAAGCAAAAATATATTACAAAACTAGAAATAGAAACTCTGGTTCCATAGGAATAAGACAGATTATTTTTCATAGATTATTACGCCTAAAACAAAAAATAATTAAAAATCAAAACAAAATTTCAACTAAACAATATGAGAACAATAAAAAATAAGATTCTGAAAGATGGAAAAAAAGATAGAAGGCTAAATAGGAACAAACATTTAAATCTACAATCAAAAATCACTGATTATAGCAAAAACCCGGAAAATCACAAACTTAATGAGGAAAGAAAGTAGCGGATGTGAACACCAAAATGAATCGAATGAGTTGATATCAGGTATAAGAAAGATTGCTTCAAAACGCAATTATACTGCTTTCCAGAGTGGTTGCACCAATTTGTGGTCCCACTAGCAATGTATTGAGTGTACATTTTTTCCCACAGTTTTTCTCACCAACATTTGTTGTTACTTGTATTCTTGATAATTGCCATTCTGACTGGAGTGAGATGAAATCTGTGTAGATTTAATATGCATTTCTCTGCTAGAGATGTTGAACATTTTTTCATGTATATGTTGACTGATCATATTTCTGTTCATTTCCTTTGACCATTTATTAGTTGGGTCATTTGTTTTTTTTTTTTTTTTTGGGGGGGGGGGTTTTCTTGGTGTTAAGTTTTTTTGAGTTCTTTATGTATCTTGGAGATTAATGCTCTGAGGTGCAGTTGGCAAAAATTTTCTCCCATTCTGTAGGTGCTCTCTTTACATTCTTGATTTGTTTCCTTTGCTGTGAAGAAGCTTTTCAGTTTGATTCCATTCCATTTATTGATTCTTGATTTTACTTCTTCTGCTTTAGGAGTCTTGTTCAGGAAGTTGGTTCCTAAGCCAACATGATATAGATTTTGGCCTACTTTTTCTTCTATTAGGCACAGGGTCTCTGGTCTAATGCCTAAGTCCTTAGCTCACTATGAGTTGGTTTTGTGCAGGGTAAGAGATATGGAGATTCCTTACAAAACTTGAAGTGGAACCACTATTTGACCCATTTATCCCATTCCTTAGTTTATACCCAAAGGATTTAAAATCAGCATACTACAGTGATGTGGCCATCGATGTTTATAGCATCTCAATTCACAATAGCTAAGCTATGGAACCAACCTAGGTGCCCTTCAACGTATGAATGAATAAGGAAAATGTGGTATATATGCACAATAGAATATTATTCAGCATTAAAATAGATTAAAATTAAGATATTTTCCAGTAAAATGGATGGAACTTTAACTTTAGAACATAATTCTAAGTGAAATAAGCTAATCCCCCCCCAAAAAAAAACAAAGGCCACATTTTCTCTTATATGCAAATGCTAACCTACAATGGGGGGCAGTTGGGAACAATAGAAGTACTTTGGATTAGACAAATGGGAATGAAGGAAAGGGAAAGGGAATGGGAATAGGAAAGTTAGTAGAATTAATTGGACTCTACTATCATGTGCATGTATGACTAATGTAATTTTACATCATATACAAGCAGAAGAAGAGAAGTTATACACCATATATGTGTAATATATCAAAATACGTTCTACTGTCATTTATAACTAATAAGAACAAATAAAAAATGAAAATGAAGCAACTATAAAGTCTCTTTAAACAAATAAAAATGTATAGAATGTAATCAATCAGAACAACAGGTTAAAAAAAGAAAATCTGTCTGAAATTAGATGTGATGAAGTATTTGAGAAAAAAAAAAATAACACTCATTAAAAACTCTCCACAAACTAGGAAATAGGGTATTTTCTTTATTTTGATAAAGAACATTAAGAAAAAAAAACCTGCAGCTAACAAAATACCAAATGATGAAAGATTAGATGTTTAGGATCAAACAAACATTTTGTTGTTTTAAATATAATACCAGAACTTCTAGCCACTCTGGTAAGGCACTAAAAAGAAATAGAGGTGAGTTGAAAAGGGAGAGAAACCTATCCCTATATGCCAAAAGCATGATTGTCTACATAGAAAATGGCAAAATATTTAAAATAATAAACAAATGAACAGTCACCTAGAACAATAAGCGGGTTTTGAAGGATATAGGATAGGAGATAGTATACACAAAGCAGCTTGTCTTGTGTTTTTTAACAATAAACCTATGAAAACTGAAATTAAAAACACTATTTATAATTGCTCTAAATTAAATACTCAAGAATAAAAAACAGTTAATTACTCTTCCACTTTGACTTTTCTTTCCAAATTTTATTCTTTATCATTGGTTATGAACAGACCTCTACCCACCACTATTGTCACACTCCCCTATCACTTGGGAAAGACACTTTTGTCCCAGTCTCTAACATTTCTTTTGAAGACATGGATTGGTGCAAGTGAATGGAGTCATACTGTTAGAGGATAATTTCAATTCATTTACTGTGTGTTCCTTTTTGAAGAGCCTGATTAAATTATTAGTAACAGTTTGCAACATAATTAATCAGAACATGTTGGAATGTCAAGGCACTGAGCATAAGAAAAGCTGTTCTTTGCTGCTAGCATAGAACCTTTTTAAAAATGTAAATTTAAATAATATAATTCTTTAATATATCCCCATAGTGTTAGAATAAACTTCAACATTTTTAGCTTGATTGCTCAAATTATCTATTGTTTAGTTTTTGTGCCCCAGGCCTCCAAAAACACATCACTTTGGCGGCAATTTTCTTAACCACTCCACTGAATATGCATGTTTAGGGCTAGATAATAATTTGTTCTAAGTTCCATTGTAGAAAGTTGTTTAGAAGCAACCCTGGTCTTTACCTACTTCATGCCTGTTTTCTGGCCATGTCAATCACAAACATCTGCAGACCTTCTCTATCCCCTGGGGAGTAAAATAACCCTTTGTGGAGAACCATGGTATTACACAAACAACTAAATTTCCTACAAAGCTAGCTGTTTTCTTATTCTGTTCTCAGTTTGAAATAGACATCATCTTTGTTCTTCTTTTAAACTAGTCCACTTTATTTTTAGAATAGTCAAATTTTACAGAGAGATTGAGTCACTGGTAGAGTGTATCCACATAACCCTTGCTCTACCCTTTTGCAGCACACATCTTGAATTAATGTCCTATATTTCTTACAATTAATGGACTAATGTTGGTTGGTACAGTTATTGTTAAAGTCCACAATTTACATTAAGTTTCACTATATGTGCTGTATAGTTCTATGACATTTGATAAATATATAATTTCATGTTTCTACCATTGCAGTACTTACAGAATAGTTTTGATACTCTAACAATTTCACCTGTTCATTACTATCTCCCTCCAGAATGCTTGGAAACCACTGTACATTTTTACTATCTCTCTCTATATATTTTTGCCTTTTGAGAATATCATTTAGCATTACAGCCTTTTCTGAGTTTTTTTTTTTTTTTCCATTCCACTTAGGAAAATGCATTTCAAGTTTTTTTTTTTAATTTTTTTATTATTTATTTACTTATTCATCATGCACAAGTATAGTATCTTTTTACATACAACTGCTTGTATACAAAGTATATAAGTACCATTCAGATCTTCAATCATGCATTTAGGATAATGACATCCATCTCATTCAACCACCAATTTTTTTTCCAACCCCCCCTTACTCCCTCCCTCCCCTCCCTTTCCATTGACCATTCTAGTGTTCCTCTGATCCTATGTACCCCCTTCCAACAACTCTGTGAACCAGCCTCCTTATATCAGAGAAAACATTCGGTACTTGGATTTTTGAGATTGACTAATTTCACTTAGCATTATATTCTCCAACTTTATTCATTTACCTGCAAATGCCATTATTTTATTCTCTCTTATTGCTGAGTAAAATTCCATTTTGTATATATACCATATTTTCTTTATCCACTCATCTACTGAGGGGCATCTAGGTTGGTTCCATAACCTAGCTATTGTGAATTGTGCTGCTATAAACATTGAAGTGGCTGTGTCACTGTAATATGCTGTTTTTAAGTCCTTTGGGAATAGACCCAGGAGTGGGATGGCTGGGTCATAGGGTGGTTCCATTCCCATTTTCCCAAGAAATCTCCATACTGCTTTCCATAGCGGTTGTACCATTTTGCAGTCCCACCAGCAATGTATGAGTGTGCCTTTTTCCCCACATCCTCTCCAACATTTATTGTTGTTTGTGTTCTTGATAGCTGCCATTCTGACTGGAGTGAAATGAAATCTTAGAGTAGTTTTGATTTGCATTTCTCTAATTGCCAGTGATGTTGAGCATTTTTTCATGTATTTGTTGATTAATCGTGTATCTTCTTCTGAGAAGTGTCTTTTCAATTCCTTAGCCCATTTATAGATTGGGTTATTTGCTTTTTTGGTGTTAAGTTTTTTGAGTTCTATATACATTCTAGAAATTAGTGCTCAATCTGATGTGCATGTATTAAATATTTGTTCCCAATTAGTTGGCTCTCTATTCACCTCACTGATTGTTTCTTTTGCTGAGAAGAAGCTTTTCAGTTTAAATCTATCCCATTCATTAATTCTTGGTAATAGTTCTTGTGCTACAGGATTCTTATTAAGGAACTTGGGGCCTAATCCGACATGTTGGAAATTGGAGCTTACTTTTTCTTCTATTAGACGTATTGTCTCTGGTCTAATTCCTAGGTCCTTGATCCACTTTGAATTGAATTTTGTGCATGGTGAGAGACAAGGGTTTAATTTCATTTTGTTGCATATGGATTTCCAGTTTTCCCAGCACCATTTGTTGAAGAGGCTATCCTTTCTCCACTGTACATTTTTGGCACCTTTGTCTAATATAAGATAGCTGAAATTATATGTATTAGTCTCTGTGTCCTCAATTCTGTACCATTGGTCCACCAGTCTGTTTTGGTGCCAATACCATGCTGTTTTTGTTACTATTGCTCTATAGTATAATTTAAAGTCCGGTATGGTGATGCCCCCTGCTTCACTTTTCTTGCTCAGGATTGCTTTGGCTATTCTGGGTCTCTTATTTCTCCAGATGAATTTCATGACTGCTTTTTCTATTTCTTTGAAGAATGACATTGGGATTTTGATTGGAATTGCATTAAATCTGTATAATGTTTTTGGTAGTATGGACATTTTGACAATATTGATTCTACCTATCCAAGAGCAAGGTAGGTCTTTCCATCTTCTGAGTTCTTCTATGATTTCTTTCTTTAGTGTTCTATAATTTTCCTTATAGAGCTCTTTCACCTCTTTCGTTAAGTTGATTCCCAGGTATTTCATTTTTTTTGATGCTATTGTAAATGGCGTAGTTTTCATCATTTCCCTTTCAGAGGCTTTGTCACTGATGTACAAAAATGCCTTTGACTTATGGGTATTGATTTTGTATCCTGCTACTTTGCCAAATTCATTTACTAGTTGTAAAAGTTTTCTGGTAGAGTTTTTTGGGTCTTCTAGGTAGATTATCATGTCATCAGCAAATAGTGCTAATTTGAGCTCTCCTTTTCCTATCTGGATCCCTTTAATTTCTTTCGTCTGTCTAATTGCTCTTGCCAGAGTTTCCAGTACTATGTTAAATAGCAGTGGTGAGAGGGCGCATCCCTGTCTTGTTCCAGTTCTTAGAGGGAATGCTTTCAATTTTTCTCCATTTAAGATAATGTTAGCTCTGGGCCTTGCATAAATAGCTTTTATAATGTTGAGATATGTCCCTGATATTCCTAGTTTTTCCAGTGTTTTGAACATAAAGGGGTGCTGTATTTTGTCAAATGCTTTTTCTGCATCTATTGAGATAATCATATGATTTTTATCTTTAAGTCTATTGATGTGATGTATTATGTTTTTATTGATTTCCGAATGTTGAACCAGCCTTGCATCCCTGGAATAAACCCCACTTGATCATGGTGCACTATCTTTTTGATATGTTTTTGTATCCGATTTGCCAGAATTTTGTTGAGGATTTTTGCATCTATGTTCATTAAGGATATTGGCCTAAAGTTTTCTTTTTTGGATGTGTCGTTGCCTGGCTTTGGAATTAATGTAATATTGGCCTCATAGAAAGAGTCTGGAAGAGCTCCCTCTTTTTCTATTTCTTGGAATAGCTTGAAGAGCATTGGTATTAGTTCTTCTTTGAAAGTCTTGTAGAACTCTGCTGTAAACCCATCAGGTCCTGGACTTTTCCTTGTTGGTAGCTTTTTGATGACATCTTCTATTTCTTTGCTTGTAATCGATCTGTTTAAATCGTGTATAGCCTCCAGATCCAGTTTAGGCAAATCATATGACTCTAGAAATCTGTCAATGCATTCAGCATTTTCTGTTTTATTAGAGTACAAGTTTTCAAAGTAATTTCTAATTATTTTCTGTATATCTGAGGTGTTTGTTGTGATATTCCCTTTTTCATCACAAATGTTAGTGATTTGAGTTTTTTCTCTTCTTCTTTTCGTTAGCATTGCTAAGGGTCTGTCAATTTTGTTTATTTTTTCAAAGAACCAACTTTTAGTTTTGTCAATTCTTTGAATTGTTTCCTTAGTCTCAATTTCATTAATTTCTGCTCTGATTTTAATTATTTCCTGTCTTCTGCTGCTCTTGGTGTTGATCTGTTCTTCTTTTTCTAGTGCTTGGAGGTGTGATGTTAAGTCGTTTATTTGTTGGTTTTTCTTCCTTTTAAAGAATGAACTCAGTGCAATGAATTTCCCTCTTATTACTGCCTTCATAGTGTCCCAGAGATTTCTATATGATGTATCTGTGTTCTCATTTACCTCTAGGAATTTTTTAATCTCCTCTTTGATGTCTTCTTCAACCCCTTGTTCATTCAGTAGCATGTTGCTTAGCTTCCAGTTGTTGGAGTAGTTTTTCTTATTCCTTGTTTTGTCATTGATTTCCAATTTCATCCCTTTATGGTCTGATAGCATGCAGGGTAGTATTTCTATTTTTTTATATTTGCTGAGATTTGCCTTGTGACATAATATATGATCTATTTTGGAGAAGGAGCCATGTGCTGCTGAGAAAAAAGTGTATTCATTTACTGAGGGATGAAATATTCTATATATGTCCGTTAGATCTAAGTTATTAATTGTTTTAAGGAGGCCTAAGGTTTCTTTGTTTAGTTTTTGTTTGGATGATCTATCCATTGGTGAGAGAGGTGTGTTGAAATCCCCTAGAATAACTGTGTTGTGGTCAATTTTACTCTTGAACTTGAGAAGCGTTTGTTTGATGAATGTAGGTGCTCCATTATTTGGGGCATATAGATTTATGATTGCTATATCCTCTTGATGAATGGTTCCCTTAAGTAGTAAGAAATATCCATCTTTGTCCCTTTTGATTAACTTTGGCTTGAAGTCTACCTTATTTGAAATGAGAATGGAAACCCCTGCTTGCTTCCGCAGGCCATGTGAGTGATAAGAATTTTCCCAGCCTTTTACCTTCAGTCTATTGATGTCTTTTTCTATGAGGTGTGTTTCTTGGAGAAAGCAGATTGTTGGGTCATTTCTTTTAATCCATTCAGATAATCTGTGTCTTTTGAATGGCGAGTTTAGGCCGTTAACATTCAGGGTTATTATTGAGATGTGATTTTTATTCCCATCCATTTTTATTTGTATGATGATCTTTAGCTTGATTAGGTTTCTCTTCTGATTGGTATTTCCCTTAGTTTAATATCTCCCTTTGTTGATTTTCATTGTTATTTTTCTCTTCTTCTTCATGAAAAATTTTGCCCAGGATGTTCAGAAGTGCTGGCTTTCGAGATGTGAAATCTTTTAACTTTTGCTTGTTGTGGAAGGTTTTTATTTCATCTTCAAATCTAAAGCTCAGTTTTGCTGGATATAAGATTCTTGGTTGACATCCCTTTTCCTTCAGAGCTTGAAATATGCTATTCCAGGATCTTCTTGCTTTTAAGGTATGGGTAGAAAAATCTGAACAAAGTCTGATTGGTTTCCCCCTATATGTAATCTGCTTCCTTTCTCTTGTGGCTTTTAATATTCTCTCCTTGCTCAGTATATTAGGCATTTTCATTATAATGTGTCTTGGTGTGGATCTGTTGTGATTTTGTATGTTTGGTGTTCGGTAGGCCTCTTGAACTTGGTTTTCCCCTTCATTCCTCAAGTTTGGAAAATTTTCTGTAATTATTTCATTAAATAAATTACTCATTCCTTTGGCTTGAAACTCTGCCCCCTCCTCTACCCCAATCACTCTTACGTTTGGTCTTTTTATGTTGTCCCATAATTCTTGAATGTTCTGTTCTTGGTTTCTTACCATTTTTGCTGTGTAATCTAGATTTTTCTCTAGGATATATATTTTGTCTTCATTGTCTGAGGTTCTTTCTTCCAAGTGATCTACTCTGTTGGTGATACTTTCGATTGAGCTTTTATTTTGATTTATTGCTTCTTTCATTTCTGGAATTTCTGTTTGGTTTCTCTTTAGAGCTTCTATCTCCCTATTGAAGTAATCTTTTACTTCCTGTATTTCTTTATGGAGTTCTTTGTCAAAATGATCTTTCACCTCCTGTATTTGCTCCCTCATCTCATTTTTGAGTTCATTCTTAAGTTCCGCTAACATTTGGAATATGTAATTTCTGAATTCCATCTCTGGCATTGCACCAACTGTGCATGGTATGGAATCTACTGAGGAGGTATATTGATTTGTTTGTGTCACTTTCTTCTCTTGTTTCTTCATATTGCTTGTGCGTCTATTCTACCTGCACTGTGGGACCTTGTCTACTTTGAATTTACCTTAAAACCTTATGTTGCTCCTGTAGTACAATGCTATCAGATCCCCTTATATTTCCTTTACACTTTAAAATCAAACACTTTCTATTCAGAGAATCCCAGTTTGATCACAATGTACAGATTTAGTTAACCCAGATATTGTTTCCAATTTACTCTGTATGCTTCTGATGGGGTTTTAAAGTTTCAAGTAATGGACAGAGAGGTAATATGTTTAGGAAGAAGGAAGTGAGTGTATTGATTTGTTCTTTCTTAGAAAGTATGAAAAGAGAGTTCTATGGAAGTGGTTTAGTATCAGCCGACGAGAGAGGA
Organism: Tamias sibiricus; assembly: GCA_025594165.1. Lineage (NCBI taxonomy): Eukaryota > Metazoa > Chordata > Mammalia > Rodentia > Sciuridae > Tamias > Tamias sibiricus. The sequence continues at coordinate 75,029,005 of CM046664.1, forward strand.
AAGAGAATGGAGTGAATGAATAGATGGAAAGACCGATTTACATATAAACCTAACTTATGCAGCGGTTGAGAGGAGAAATAAAGAAAGATGGAAAAGAAAAAAAAAAAAAAAGAAGAGAAAAAAAATAATAACCAAGGAGTAGTAATTAGTGTAAGAGAGAGGAGAGAGAGAATAAGTCTAGAAAATAGAGAATAAACCATATATAACACCACTTTGCTATATATTTCAATTGTACACATTCTAGAAATCTCAATTTGTGCGTATAACTTGTTTTTGCCTCTGTTGAGAATGCAATGGCAGGGTGTAAATAGGGAAGATGAAGGAAGAAGAAAAAATATAAAAGTGAGAAGGAAGAAAAGAAAGAAAAGAGGAGCAGAAGCACACAAACACACTGTCAATCAAAACAAAAACAAACAAAAAACTCCCAAGAAACAACAAAACAAACAAACAAGCAAATAAAAACAAAAACGTTGAACCCAAGAACAAGTCTCAAACAAAATGGACCCTTGGAAGCCCTTCTTTTTTCCCTTCCAGTTTAAGCCAGCTGACCCAGATCATGTACAGTCAGCAACCCTGTTAGTGGAGTCAAGGCTGCACCTTTGGTCCATTGCAGAGTGGCACAGTGGAATAGTGGAAGGGACTTATCCTCAGGCTGGGCCCTGCTTACAGCAGTAGGGAGATGCTACTATGGGCCTTGGAGGCCAGGCAAACTGGCAGCGGGTTCTCTCCTTCCAGTGGGCAGGTGCCTACCTCTTGCTCTGGTTGCAGCTGGGCAGGTCGCACTCCCCCAGGGAGTGGAGGAAGCACTTCGCCAGGTCTGGCCCTGCGTGCAGCAGCCGGGAGATGCTTTTCTGGGCCCCGAAGACCAGGCAAACTGGTGGCTGGGTCTCTCCTTCCAGCGGGCGGGAGTCTACCTCTTGAACTGGTCGCAAATGGGCAGGTCGCACTCTTCCCGATAATGGAGGAAGCCCTTCCCCAGGTCTGGCCCTGCGTGCAGCAGCCGGGAGCTGCTACTCTGGGCCCAGTCGGCCATGGACAGTGGCGGCTGGGTCTCTCCTTCCAGCGGGCGGGAGTCTACCTCTTGCTCTGGTCGCAAATGGGCCGCATTTCAAGTTTATCCATGTGTTTCCTTAACTTGATAGCTTGTTTTCTTTTATTACCAAATAGCATTCCATTTTGGAGATGTGCAATAGCTTTCTTATCCGTTCATCTATTGAAGGACATCTTCAGTTTTTGGCAATTTTTAGAAATCTGCCATAAACATTCATGTGCAAATTTTTGTGTGGATCGAAGCTTTTCACTCAGTTGGGTATACACTTAGCAATGTGATTGCTGGATCATATAAGACTATTTGCCAAACTGTCTTCCAAAGTTATGTTTATATTTTGTATTCCCATCAACAGTGAGTGAAAATTACCAGTGTCCACATTCCCAGCATTTAGTATTAGAGGATTGCTGGATTATAATCATTCTAATAAGTGTATAAGGGCATCTCATTATTGTAAAAATTTACAATTACCTAATGATGATTGATGTTGTAGATTTTCATGTGTTTGTCATCTGTATACCTTCTTTTTCCCCTATGTATACCTTTTTGTGTGGTGTCTAATTGAGGTAATTTGCTTATTTTTAAATTGTGTTTTTTCTAATTCAGGTAATTTGCTTATTTTTAAATTGTTAATTTTAAGAGTTTGTCTATTTTAAGTATAAGTGCTTTATTAAATATGTGTTTTGCAAATATTTTCATCCAGGCTATGGCATATCTTTCCATTCTCTCAATAATTTTCACAGAGGAGTTTTAATTCCAGAATTTTTCCCTTCATGGATTGTGCTTTCAGCAGTATATCTAAAATTTTACCTAGATTTTTTTCCGTTTTATTTTCTCCCTATGTCGGTGTTAGGTTTTATATTTCTGTCCAATTTATTTTGAATGGATTTCTGGGAAGGTTGTAAGGTCTGTCTAGATTTTTGAGTGTGTGTGTATTTGCACATGAATTTCCAATTGCCCCTGCTACACTTGCTGCAAAACCTTCTTTTCTCAATTAAGTTGTCTTTACTTCATCAAAGATCAGATCAGTTGACTCTGTTCCTGTGAGTGCATTTTTGGGCTCTCTATTCTGTTCCATTAAATGGATCGGCTGTTCTTTGCCAATATCATGCTGTCTTGTTTACTGTCACTGGATTATATGTCTTGAAATCAAGTGATGTCAGTCCCCTAACTATGTTGTTAGTATTATTAGCTATTCTTAGTCTTTTGCCTGTCCATGAAAACTTAAGAATTTTTTTTTTTTTTTTTTTTTTTTGTATTGGGAATTGAACTCAGGGGCACTCAGCCACTGGGCCACATCCCCAGACCTTTTTTGTATTTTATTTAGAGACAGGGTCTCATTGAGTTGCTAAGTGCCTTGCTATTGCTGAGTCTGGCTTTGAACTCGTGATCCTCCTGCCTCAGCCTCCCAAGTGTTGGGATTACAGGCATGCGCCACCATCCCCACTAATAATTATTTTGTCAATATTCACAAAATAAATTGCTATAATTTTGTTAGGCTTTGCCTTAGCTCTATAGGTTAAATTGGGAAGAACTGAACTAACAAAAAATAGCAAGTATCCCCACTCTTGAATATGGAATATCTGTCATTTTTTTAGATCTTCTTAGATTTTTTATTTGTTTTATAGATTTCATCATACCATCCTGTTCAAATTATATTTTTTTACCTAAGAATTTCACTTGCTTATTTCAATTACTATTTAATAGTAAATGGTATTGTGCTGTAAAATATGAATTCCAATTTTTTCACTGCTAGTACATGCAAAGGCAAATTTTAAATACATGTATTCTTGTATTCTAGAAACTTGCTGCATTTCCTCATCAGTTCCAGGAGGATTTTTATCTTTGTGGGAATCCCAAGAATTGACAAATAATAACAATAGTAATCAGCATCAATAAAATCATCATCATCATCATCATTATGCTATCTACAGAGTTTTATTATTTTGTTCTCAATATATATATTTATTTTTTACATTGCATTAACTAGGAATCCCAGGACAATATAAAGTAGGAGCAATGAGATGAGACATGCCCATGTTGTTTTTTTTTCAATCTTAGAAGAAAACATCTATTTTTCAATAAGTGTGATGTTAGCTGTGGAGTTTTTGCAAGTGTCCTTTATCAAGTTGAAGGAATTCTCTATTCCTATTCCTAGTTGCTAAGATATTTATTTTTCTTATCACAATTGGGTGTTGATTTTGAAAACTCTTTTCTTTCCAAACTGCTAAGATCATATGATATTTTTTGTTTAGCCTGTTATTATATTATATAATACTATATATAACATTTATTATATTGATTTTTTAGGTGGTAAACTAGGCATGCATTACTGAGATAAATTCCACTTGGTAGTGATTTATAGTTCTTTGTATATATTGTTGGATTCAATTGGTTAACATTTATATGAGGATATTTACATCTATCTTCATGAGAGATATTTGTCTGTAGCTTTCCTTTCTTAAAACCTAATGGTCTGATTTGATAATAGTGTAATACTGGCCTCATAGAATATGTTGGGCAGTTCTTTGCTATTTTTTTTTTTTTTTACAATGGATTATAGTGAATTGGTATCAATTCCTTCTTAAATGTTTGTTGGAATTCCCAAGTAAAACTGGGCATGACATTTCTGTTTTGACTGTTAATCATTGATTTAATTTCTTTAATAGATATATCCTATTCAGATTGTCTCTTTCTGCTTTGTGAGTTTTAGAAAATTATGTTTTTTTAAGAGACTGGTCCATGGTATCTAACATCCAATTTGTAGGCATTGACTGGTAATGGTATTTATTCCTTAATTATCTTTTTACTCTAAATAGGATCAGTGGCAATGAGCTCTATTTTACTACCAATACTAATAATTTCCATCTCTTGTTTTTACTTGAAGAGTCTGGTTAGATTTTTTTTTTTTTTTTTTTTTTTTTTTTTGTACCAGGGATTGAACTTGGGAGCACTCAACCATTGAGCCACACCCCAAGCCCTATTTTTGTGTTTTATATAGAGACAGGGTTTCACTGAGTTGCTTAGTGCCTCACTTTTGTTGAGGCTGGCTTACTCCTCCTGTCTCAGCCTCCTGAGCCGCTGGAATTATTGACGTGTGCCACCAAGGCTGGCTGGTTAGAATTTTATTAATTTTATCAATCATATCTAGGAATTGGCTTTTGCTTCCATGGATTTTTATCTATTGAGGTTTTTTTTTTTGTTTGTTTTCAATTTTATTTCTTCTCCAATTGTAATATTTTTCTTCTGATTATTCTAGAGTAATGTCACTGTACTTTCTCTGGTCACCTAATGTAGATGTTTAGATTGTTGATCTCAGACCTTTCCTCTTTTATAAAATATGAATTCAATGCTATAAATGTTCCCTTTAAACACTCCTTTTTTAATCTCAAAATTTTTGATATAAATTGTATCTTTTCATTTAATCCAAAATCTTTTAAAATTTCTCTTGAGATTTATTGTTTAGAAGTGTGTCATTTAATCTTAAATATTTTGTGGTTTTCCAGCTCTAGTTCTGTTATTGAGTTCTAGTTAAATTCCATTGTGGTTTGAGAGCATCCCTTCCAGGATTCTATGCTTTTAAACTTGTTTTATGGATTATAATATGGTTTGTCTTCGTGTGTGTCCCAAGTGAACTTGAGAAGCATATGTACTTGATGCTGTTGGGTTGAGTCTTTTACAAATATCAGTTAGATTCAGTTGATTGATGGTGATACTTGGTTCAACTGTGTGCTTACTGATTTTCTGGCTGTTGGATCAGTCAATACGTGTTAGAGGGTTTTAAAGTCTTTTACTATACTATGGATTGTCTATTTCTTCTTGTACTTTCATCAGTTTTGCCTTGAGAACTTTGTTCCCTTTGCAGGAACCTATGCTTTAATGATTGTTATGTCTTCTTGAGTCATCGTCCCTTTATCATTATGTAAAGCTCTTCTTTTCTTTTATCTTTTATGAATTTCTTTACTTTGAAGTCAGCTATGTCTGAAAGTAATATAGTTAATTTAGTTTTATTTTGATTAGTAACAGTATGGAACATTTTTACTTATCACTTTACATTAATGTACCCAAGTTTTTATACCTAAAAATCTTGATATAAGTTGTATCTTTTAAATCCAAAATCTTTTAAAATTTCTCTTGAGATTTATTGTTTAGAAGTGTGTCATTTTTACTTATCACTTTACATTAATGTATCCAAGTTCTTATACTTAAAGATCTTATTGAAAACATACAGTGGATCTTTACTATTTACCTATTTAATGTACCTTCATAGTCTCTGTCTTTAATTATGTGTATTTAGATCACACATATTGAAAATTGTTACTTATATGATGGGATTGATGTCTCCATGTTTGATATTGTCTTAATCATTGAACTGTTTTTTATCTTTCCTTTTTCTACTGTCTTCTCTGTCTTTATTTGAGCATATCACCTAATTCTATGTTTTCCTTAGAATGTAAAAAATCTTCTTTTAAAAATTTTTTATGGATGTCCTAGAACTTGCTATACATATTTATAATTGATCTGAGTCCATGTTCAATTATACTATACTATCTTTTTTCTCTCATTCTTTATAACATCACTATCATTCATTTCATGCATCCATAAGCTACAATCACCCCACACTTTGTATTTTGTTGCAATTTTACTACTAATATTATATCATTATCTATCAAATAAATAACAATAAAAATGTTTTCTTTTACTTTTATTTATCACTTCTCTGATATCCTTCTATTCTTTGATAAATCCAAGTTTCTGAAGATAACTTTTAAAAAAAAAGTATTTAACATTCCTTGCAAGGCAGAATTGCAGGTGACAAAATCACCTTTTAATTTTCTTTTTATGAAAAGGTTTTTTTTTTTTTTTTTTTTTTTTTTTTTTTTTTTTTTTGGTACGGGGGATTGAACTCAGGGGCACTTGACCACTGGGCCACATCCCCAGCCCTTTTTTGTATTTTATTAGAGACAGGGTCTCACTGAGTTGCTAAGTGCCTCGCCATTGCTGAGGCTGGCTTTGAACTCGTGATCCTCCTGCCTCAGCCTCCCAAGTGCTGGGATTACAGGAGTGCGCCACCACACCCGGCGGTTTTTATTTCTTTACTGTTGAAGGATTATTTCATTGAATATTAAGCCTAGATTGGTGGACTTTTTTCTTTCAACATTATTAGTATTATACTCTAATTTTTTCTATTTCTTACATAGGCTGGGCATTTTTCTCTTCTGGCGCCTATCAAAATTTCCTCTTTGGCTTTGCTTTTATGCAGTTTGAATATGATAGGCCTGGTTATAATATTTGTTAATTTTGTTTGGCTTTTGTTCATTTGTTTTATCCGGTTTATTGTTTTCTAGGCTTCCTGGATCTGTGGTGAATGTCTGTTATTAATTTTGAAAAATCCTTAGCTGTTAAAACATCAAATATTTCTCTTTTCTACTTTCCTTTCTTCCTTCTCTCCCTTCTTTTTCCTTTCTTTCTTTCCCTTAGGATATTCTCCACCAGATTATGTTTATGTTATACCATTTGTAATTATCCTCTAATTCTCATGTTTTGTGCTACGTTTTTCTTTTTGCATTTTATTTAAGGTAAATACACTTGCCATATCTTCATGCCCACTGATTTTCTTCTTGTCTCCATTCAGTCTACAGGTGAGACCATCTTAAACTTTCTTGATTTATATTATAGTACTTGGATTTTTTTTTTCTAGAATGCTCTTTTGATTCCTTCTTAGAGCCTTCATATTGCAGTTCACATTACTCATCTGTTCTTGAATGTTGTCTATCTTTTCCATTAGCAAACACATTGATTATTTTAATATTTCCTATTTACTCATTTTTTTGTGTGGAAAATCCAACAAATTGTATTTGGTAATGAAACTGAGGTTTCATTTCAGGCTTTAATGTGATCATTCATGTTAATATGGCTAGGAGCTGGGCTATGGCTAATGTTTGCTATATTGTAGCTGCCAGAGGGAGGATTCAATTTCCTCTAGCTGCTTTGTCCCTGCTATTTTGGGCTTTATCTAAAAACTCTTTCATAATTAGCGTCAGCATCTTGCCCTCTCTCAGGTTTGCTTTTTATTGAGAAGTAAAATGGAGAGTGCCCAAGAGGTTTTCCTATATTCCCCACTGTACACAGTTGAACATCCCTGGGGTACCACCTCTCAGTTTAGATGGGGGTCCCTGGAACAATTGAGGGAAGGATCACAGTTCTTTTCAAATCTATATATACACTGTCATCCTGTTCTTCAACATCCGTCCTCCTCATCAGTGGGGGTAGCAGTGACTCTAAGTGGTCAGTAGAAGCTTGATGGAGGTTCTGTCTAACCTGGGGGTGTAAGAGAAATCACTGGGGACAGAGCAACACACCCTTAGATTGTGAAAGTATATCATGAGGCAGTGACTGCTAATTTCATCCATGACCAAGGACCTTCAGGTGTGGATTGTGTTTCAGGTGCTTGAAGTGAGACAGTCATTCCCCTAAAGGCCTGGCCCTCCTTTGGCCTGAGTCTCTACTTTGCTCCTGAGTCTCAATGATATGTTGGCCTAATTACCTCTTTTGTAACTCTGGCTATGAATGTGGTAGGTGTTGGGGAAGGTAGCGTGCTATAATTTTATGATTACATCTCAGTGATTTTAGTGGATCTGTGTCCCTTGGCAGTGTGACCTTTGTTGCATTTATTAACCTTATTTTTTTTTTGTCTCCTGATGTGAAACAAGAGCAGTAGATGAGACTCAAGTTTTCTGGTTGGCATTTTGTTAGGTCAAAGAAGGATCTGGCTAAGTATTTTCCTTGAAAGCAATCTTTAGTTACAGAGAACATGGAGAATATTTTGAAATGGTCACTTTTGTTTGACATATTTCAAAACAATTACTTCCCCTTTTCCCCAAATAATGAAGGAAGTAATTTTCCTCCCTTCACTGTGAGAAACTGGTGTGACCACATTTCAGTGTTTCCACCACTTCAGGCTTCCACTGGTTTCTGCAGGATACCCTGATCTCAGGTGGGATTCTTTGTATTTGCTTGTCTCTTTAATTTGGGGGGAGATACTTTGCCTGTCAACAATTCTCTGATGGATCTAAGAAAAATCATTGATTTTCAGTTCCTTTAGCTTTTTTTCTCATCGTGAAGATGGTATAATGCATTTCAAGTTCTTTGTATGCTTAAGACTTTACCATTTTTTTTTTTTTTCATGGAGCAAGTCATCCTTGAAAGTTCTTCTCCAATGTCAACTATCCCAGGAAGAACTTTTATATCATTTCCTTCCTACTTTTATTTATTTTGGTTTACCTTCTTCTTTCCTAACACTCTTATTATTGTAATCACTCTCTTCCTTGTTTGTCATATTCTACCTAGCTTTAGGTTCTTGATATTTGTGTTTATATTTGCTGTGCCTAGCTAGCATCATGTGCAGTACATAGGACACAATTTTCTAGTGCAAGAATAATAAATGTTTCGATGGGAGCAATAGGAACTTTAAGAGGGATTTTCTAAAAATGTGAAAAAAAAGAACAATAATTGTAAAATTTTAAAATTATTACTAAGTATATAGGTACTATGCAAGTTGAAAGGATGGGCAAACCATATGTTTTCAAGAGGAGAAAAAACATCTTGAGTGTGAAACAAAGACTTGCTATGTGCCAGGCAAACCAAGGAAGGGTCACAGGGGTATTTGTCTTGGAAGACCCAGAAGACAACTGAAGTAAGGTTGTGACAGAGAGTGAAGATACAGTAGCATAAAGACTCACTGGCCCATGGTGCTGGAACAACTTGTTTAAGGTTGATGAGGCTGAGCTGAAAGCTTGCCAGAATCACAGAAGTAGACAGGAAGGCTTTCTGCTCTGAGGGGAAGGTTTAATAAAGTGAGATTCTTGAAAAGAACCACAAAGTCTGGAGGAAATGAGAAAGAAAATACCTCTAACAAATTAAATGAGAGGTAGTGATTTAAAACAATGAGGAACGACTTGAATGAAATAAAGACCAGTTTTCTGTTAAATAAAATATGAAAGATAGTCTGTTGGTAGGTCAGAGGTGGATATGCAAGTAGACTAAGCATCCTGCAAGAGAGATGGAGGCTGGAACCATCACTGACATCATGAAAATAACATAGGTAATAAAACAGACACCTTGACAAACTTCCATTACAGTATGTAGCCTTGATATTGGCATTCACTTAGTACTACTTGGGTGCAACTAAGGAAAGAAACAATGATGAGTGTTACGGCTGAATCTACATAACACTGAAAACTTTTCATTTTAGCTCCATTAGAACAGTTCTGGATTCTCATGTAAACTATTCAACAGCCTCCTGCCCAATCCTACTGATGTTTGTCTCTTTTTCTTCTAATATATTCTATCAACTATGACCAGATAAATCACCTTAACCATTCCCCAATGAACTCATTCTTCTGAGGCAAAGTCTACATGTTTAATTATGGCTTCATCTAGTTGCTAATTTCTTATCACAAATTAAACTGATTCTGGCAGTTGGCACAAAATTATACCATTCAACCCAAACAAAATAGTTGATGGACTAAAATAAATCACCATAGTTCTGAGCTTAGAAATACTAGGAAATAGGCCTATTTGGAGATCTAGATAGAAACATCTGAGGGTGTTTCTAATTGGAATCAGTCAGTTCCAATAACTTAACATTGTTAGAGAAACTCAAATTGCTAGGGACAGAATCTGTCTTTTTAGATAGCACCCTTGGCCTTGGGAGCATGGATGCCTTGATTTACATTCCAATAAAATTATATGAAAACAACCAGTTTGTTATCAGGAAGGGGAATTGGACAATAAATAGAAGCAAACAGAAGCTAAAACAAGTACAAAACCATCAGAAGAGATGTGTTTTGAACATACTACAAACATTTTTAGCTGTTAATCAACCTCCTTTTTTTTTCTGGCATTTGTATACTGTTTAGTGACATAATATTTTATCATGTTAGTATGTAAACAAAGTCAGAAAATACATATTAGAAAATGATTCATTAAAGTAGTTGCTCTTGATTATTTTTTCATTTCCGGTCTTTTAGCTAGGTTGAATAAAACACAAAGTTGCTGCAGTTTGGCAGCCCTGGGTCATGGTACCTAGTTGCTGGCCCTGTAGCATCAGGCACTCATGAGAACCCCAGGTAGACAAACATAACTTTCTCAGATGATATAGACTTGGAAAAACCAGTTTGTTTTTTGAAGAGAAAGAAAGAGGATGGATTCACCAACTGTTCCTGAATTGTTGGTTTAATTTAGACTTGGATAATTAATAGGTCATTGAACTTCAGTGACAACATGACAGATATTGTGTGAAGTGTTGGCACTATAGTGGTAAAGAAAATCCCCTTCAAATCCTGTACCTTATAGAGCTTAACAGTGAGATTGACAAATGTTCATCAAATATAATATACTGTATAATTAATAATTATCCCCACAAAAGAAGAATGAGAAAATATGAATACTTGTACTATAACATCAGACAAAAAAAATTTATAGTGCTTGGGATCAACTATTATAAATATTTTCAGCATTTGGATATATCCTAACAAAAACACACTTATTAATGCTGTGATAATTTAGGTGACATTTTTTATTCCATACCTTTTTCAAAGATCTAAAGATAGTAAAATAAGATAGGGCCCTTCTACTAGTAGCTTTATAATGTATTTGGAGCCAGTTACAGAAAAACTGACAACAAATGTTTTACTACATGTGTAATTTATAAAGCCCATATAGTTATTAAGATAAGTGTATGGCTCTATACATTTATTTTATACTTTGGCATGAAGTATATCTGACACAAACTATAAGTTGTAGTAAATAAACACATGATTCAAATACATAATAAAAAGATAAGGAACCTTGAATTTGGAGTGTAGTGACATTAAATTGTCATTAAATTTTCTGTACCTGACATACATAAAATTGTATCTGACTATATTAAATGGTGAGGTAGAATTCATCAAGAAACCTACCTCCAGGTGATTTAAATCTGATAAAAATTATTTCAAGAGTTAGTTATATCCTATACTGATTAAATATAGATCAATCAGCTACATGTTAAACATTTAAATGATATTTTATCTGTTAGAAGTGTAGAGTCAAAACAGAAGACCTGTTGAGAATATTACCTCTGGAGTCAGATCTTTGCCTTCTTACATGTTGTGTGTCCTTGGTTAAATTAGGTTCTGTGTGCCTCTGTTGTTGCACCTGAAAATCGGAAGTAACAATGGTATCTATCTCATAAGATAGTTGTAATAAATGAAGTGACATTTATTTATTATAAATCTCTTTGAAACTAGCATAAAAGTATTCTTTCTAAAAGTAAATATGTTTTGGTGGACAAAAAGAAAACAAAAAATGAACATAAAAATATGTTCTTCTAGTCTTTTTAAAAAGTATTTTGGAAGAAATCTTTTCAATAAAGCATCATGACATCACAGCTTCCCATGATTATCACAAAGGATGACAATTTCCCCCCCACAGTTTTAACGTCAATTCCTATTGATGTAAAAGTGCTTACGTACCACTGTTTCACAAGACTATTTAACTTCAAAAGCCATTTTTAGATAAATCATCCAGGGAAAATATGATATCTCAATTCAGGTCATGAAAACTGAGAAAAGAAGTGGCTGATTTAAAAAATACACATATTTACTCATTGTTTTAATTATACAATTCTTATTTTGCAAGGTGACATGTAATAAAGATTATTTGAGGATATAATTTTCTGTACAAGTCAAGAAAACTTACTTTTAAGCATTGGGCTAGGTCAATTCATAACTATATTTAAAACCTCAAGTGAAAAAATATTTTTTCATCTCTACAAAATAATTCCCCTTCAGAATACTCCAGGAAGATCTATAAAACTGAATCCCAGTAATATAATGTATATATGATATTCGGTATTGGTAAGGATAAAGAGGTTATAAATAGCATTGCACAAAACAACCCCTCTTTGAGACAGTTTTTCTTTATGCTAAGTTTTTGAGAATCTGACATTTTAAAATATGGTTACAATATACAGGAAGAAATTATTCACTGTGGGATGAAATGAATTGGCTTTAACAGCCAGAGCTATTTGGGCTGTGTGGGTCACATACATGATTAAGCTTTTGCTCCTTCAACTCTTCAAACTCGAGGCAGAGAAATTGTACAAAAGAAAGCTATCACAAAGAACATTAGAGTTCAATTTTTTAAGGCTTTTAATTGAGGTTTAGAATGAGCTTTTGTATTTTGCAAACATATTTTGTTATGCTAATATCCATATTTATCTCCCAGCTAGTAGACTGAGAAGGTTAATTGAAGAAATGCATCCTCAGTTTCTCAAACTACCTTCAAGGACAAATACCACACAGATGGCTGATTTTATAATGGTAAAGATAATGATAATGAATTTTGTTATTAAATTTTCACTATCATATTGCATCTGTCTTTTCATCAGTTTTCTGTAAAATTATCTCCAAACCAGTCTATACATATCTCCATTTTTAATGCATATTGTATGTTACTATCATTACTGTTGCAAATTTTTAGACTCTGCCTTTCGGGTTACCCACCCTTCTGAAAGTTCTAGAAATCTAAGTTTCAATTTAACAAAAATACAATAAAAAGCTATTCAAGTCCAAACCTTAAAAGGAATTCTGCATTTTATCTTAAAGTATTTTTCTTTCACTATAAACACTATAAACAATATTTAGTCATTAAAGTAGCTTAAAGGTAAAGTATCTATTTGAAATTTACACATGGTGTTTTAAAAATTTAGGTATTGAATGGAGGTTATCTGTTCTCTTTAAAAAATGGAATTTAAAATGATTGGTTTGATTCTACTTATCAGTGCAATTGAAAATCGTTTGAGTGCCTTCCTTATATAGAGCTTTGTGCAAAATGTATATAATTTGACCTTTAAGATCAAGCAGAATACAAATAAATGGTATCCAGAGTGTTAGGGAGACTGATGGGATGTCCTTCAAAGGTTAGAGTGAGCACAGAAGTAATTATATCTACATGTCTAGATTCCTAAGGAAAGAATCAGAAAAAGTCACTACAAAATATGTATGCCTTATCTTTTTGTAAACCATTAGTCTAAATAATAAAGTGAGGTCATGCACTATAAAATATGGGCATTTTCAGTAACTCTGTGTGGATGACCATTGCTAAATCAATTATACTGTATTCTACATCCATCTTTGAGACAGCCAAATAGATGGCTGGGCCTGCTAATTTCCAACATAAAACTTCAATTGCAAAACTACAATTTCTCTATAGTAGGTTTTCTATTTTGTCCTCTAAATTGTCTTCTGTGTTTTTTTGTGGCTCCTTTATTATGTATGTAGCTTAGGACCTCTTATATTGTCAGATCTTAAGAAAGTTTGAATAAACAACTTGTTCACTAACTTGTGTTATGTATCACTGCTCAGTTGTACTGCTTTAAAACACCAGTTAGGTAACAGAAAGAATTCTCTTTGATTTTAAATATTGCTTCTTCCTACCTCAGCAAGATGCTCACTGCCCCTAAATGAATCATTTAGATTCAGCTATCTCCATTCAGTTACAAATTTGGTTACAAATAAACAAATGAGAAATAATTTGAGTTATGCAACTAAACACTAACCTTAGAAATTATGGTTCCGAGGAAGAGTTGGCAGTAGTCATGAAAATGGCTATTCTGGGTGTGCATATGAGTGTGTTCATTTGCACACACATTAACAACCCTACTAGGTGCTGAGCTATGTGCTTCTTCTGCACTGTCTTCTCTCTGGATTTTCACAACCACTCTACAGTGTGGTGACTATCATTATCTTTAGTTTATAGGTAAGAAAACTGAGGTGTGGAGAAGATAATTGTCCCAAGGTCTTCAGCTACTTATTGACCTAGCTAGGAATTGAAGTGTATCTGTTATGTGCCAAAGCCTGGGTCCAGCAAACTGGCAAGATGGCCTCTCCAGCAAAAAGCCACAGTGATATACTTTGTGAGTTTCCTCTGCTGTAAAAGATGAAAATTGAATTAGGTAAGGTCTAGGGGCCTATCAAAATCTAATATTTTGTGATCATTATTCTTCTTAAAAGGAGCGAAATAAAATCATGCCTTTTCTGGGTCTCCCTTAGCCTTGTAACCTACATTCAGTGATTCATAGATTTGAAACCAGTAGAAAAGTTCCCATGTGACAGTTTGTTCATCTGTTCAATTTAGGAAGTAGCTTTTTCTTCTTCTTCTTCTTTTTTTAATCATTTAAGTCAAAGTTATTAAGGATTTAAATAATGCTATCATAAATCTGAATGATTTGACTTTTCTGAAACATAACACTTAAATAAAAATTGGTAATTAAAATTAAGAATGTTTATGAGACCATATGTCCTTTAAAAGCAGATGTTATGACTAATTGAACTATGTTTCTTCATACTTTTGCGAGAAATAGATGGTCAATTAGTTTTTGTTGAATAAAATTAACATGACCAGATGATTCTTTTCCTTTTTAATTCTTTTTAGTTATACATGACAGTAGAATTCATTTTGAAATAATTATAAAAGCATAGAATGTATCTTGTTCTAATTCAATCCCTAGTACCTACCCTTCCCCTCCCCCCTTCCCTCTACTGATCTTTCCACCATTTACCCATAATTGCTGTTTAAAAATAATTTCTTGTGGATATACGCAATAGAGACAAGGTAATTCGTAAGCATTAGTTTACATAAAGGGCTGATTAAAATAAATTTCTATCTTCTGGAATTTAAATTAAAAATTTATATCTACTGAGAGTAACTTATACTTCATTATGAAACCTATTTCTCATCATTTGTATAAAGAATCACATTATTGAGAGTGATAAAAGGTCAATAAAAGTCTCTAACATTTTAGGAACTGTTACACACACATAACGTGTGAACCAAGCTATTTCTTTATGCTTCTAGACTAGTTTCCACAAGACTAGGTCCAGATTGACAAGTCAAAGAAGAGGGACAAAGTAGAGCTCTACATTTCTTAAATATTAAATAGGTCCTTGATGTAACTGGTTTGCAAAATGATCAGGATAGGAGATTATGGGGAATTTTATTGATCGTATTTGAAGAGTAGAAACCCATTCTGGAGCAATATTGATAGTAGGTATTTATCATACAGTTTTGTGTAGTTTGTGAGGGATGGATCTGAAAGAATGCTTAAAGACAGTGGTAAGTGATTTTCTACAATTATTTAACAGCTAAGTAAAGACAGGAAGACAGCAAACACCTTTATTCCCAGCTCAGTTATCTTCCCAATGCCCCACACTCATAGATTATCTCCTTATTCACTAATTTATTAAAAAAAAAAAAAAAAAACTAATGTGCACATGCTATTCTGAGCCTGTTGATAGATGCTAGAGATAAATGAGTGAACTACACAAACGTGGCTTCTGCCAATGTAGACATAAATTATAAACTTTTGGCTTTTTTTCCAGTAAAGGTTTAGCATTAAATTATTTATTTTGGGAAAACATTTGTTAATGATGAAAGAGGTTTAGATAAAAATTAAGATTATTTCTATCCTTCCTTAAAGTGTTGCTTTTTTAAATTAATGAGTATTTATAGAGCAAGTTCACTTTTTCTACCACTTTTTTTTAATTGATCAATCATATAAATATCCTAGTGGAGTTTTTTTTTGTTAAATGAAGTGTTGGGGCAGAGAAGCATCTTAAACAAATGGTCAAGGAATCAAAAGCAGCAATCTGCAAATTCTCCCCCAAAATAGAAATCCTAAGTTATAACAGTCAAGAATTAAAGATCGGTCCCTAAGTGAAGATCACTTCCTTCATTACCAAATTTGTAATTTTGGCAATAAGGCTGTTTTTCTTTTCTTTAATTCTCAGTAATGCTATGAGCATTTTTTAAAACAAATTCATTTAATTAGTGTTAAGTAGATTTGTTAAAAAAACATTATCAATAATCTCAATATCTTGTGCTTATTTCTTCTCTACCCAGACTGAATGCTTAGCCTCCTTCCTTATTATAAAAAAAATCTAATACATTTGTCTCCTAAGAATGTTCAAGTGTTTTTCCTAAATATGTTGAATATCAAAATAGGAATAAAGGTAAAGACAAAAACAAAAAATGCTAAAGTATGAAAAAAAATCCCCAAATGCTAAAGTATGGGGAAAAAAAAGTCAAACTTCAAAAATTGTGATCTGGATAGTGTTCCTGAGAAGGGGGTTTGAGGGCCAGAATAAGCTTAAAGTCATATCACCTGCCCTTGGCTTTATATACCATAATGTATTTCTAGGTGGTAGAAACTACTTCCTTACAATGCAGTGGATTCAAATACAAAACTAAGATGTTACTTTTCAGATTTTTAGTGTTAATTGTGCTTTATATAATATTTAATAGACAAAGCAGGAAAAGGCAAAAATATGTGGCATGTTTTATTAGAATTTCTTTTTAAGTTTATTTATTTGCTTTAGTTGTACACAATGTGTTTATTTTTACGTGCTGCTGAGCCACAACCCCAGCCCTTTTATTAGAATTTTGACACTTAAAAATTCTAGATAGTCTTCGCACTTAGGATATTATATGATTTTTAAAACAAAATTTTAACCTATGGCATCTTCTGTCATTATAGTTATTTTGGCTAACTTATTTATTGGATGATTGAAAGATGCTTTGTTCATTGATTGGTCTTTGTTTAGATAAAGGTGATAGTTTTCTTATATAAACACATCAGAAAATGTATTAATCTTTTGGGGTTCTTTTTCTTCCATTTGGTTTCTTACATTCCCAGGGATTTTCTTCTTTCTGTATTCCCCGCTGTCTGAGTTAACCCTGATTATAGAAACCTTCACAACAGGGAAAATATATGGCAAACATGAAAGTACTCAAAGCAAGGCAGAAATAATTGAAGGTGTACATTAGGAATAAAATCAAAAGGAATTAAGCTTATTTTTAGCTCAGACAACTGAAGGGTGAAAGTAGATTAGAAATATTAAGTGGTATTTAGTATGGGTTTTTCATGATGAACCAATCTACAGAGCAACTGTGAAAACAAATCATTGCTAGAGTAATGACTTCAGGTATCAAGATGCATCCTGGACTTCAGAGGGATTAGAAAGTCTTTAACTTGTAAATTCCGCTGAATATCACCTTAAGTGAGAATATATTGAAATAAATGAGGGCAGAAAACGAGTTAACCAACAATGAGACAGAGGGAGAGTACATAGACAAAAATAACAAGTAGATTTCAGTGAATTTGTAGTTGATGGGGCAATATTAGTGCACTGAATTCAGTGTGTGGGAAAACTGAGAGCCACCAAGGGACACATGCATCAATATAACCTGCACTGAGCCAGGTAAGCATTCTCTTTAATAACTAGGGTTTGCACATATCCTATCAGATATCCTGATTATTGACTGGCCTACATTTTTACTTCCCAATGCCTTATTTTACACTCATGGCTGAAAATCATCATTTTTATGTCTGTCCTGATTGGTTACGTCTGTGTACATTTTCCCTCTTAATGAATTTCTAGTTTATCCTTATCCATCCTTAAGTCATCTGCTCTGGGGTTACCAAGCTGGAATGCAGCAACAGTGTGTGCAGCTGCCACAATTCATAGAAGTGGATTAGGCAGGTGGTTGCTGAACAATGACCCATCAAAGACTACATATTCTGTAGAAAGAGAGGAGACAGGTATCGGGTTTCCCATGGGAAGGGAAATATACACTGCATCGTAGTAATTGCAGTGAATTCATTTTAGTGTCTCAATATCAGTCACTCATACCTGTATAGTCTCCTCCCCTGCCTAATAACTCAACCAGCAGTTAAACAGCTGTGAAGCCCTGTCTCCCTGATTTTCCCCTGTGCTCCAACAGCAATAGTAGCAACAGCAGCAGCAGCCAGAGATAGGCAGGGCTGTTGCTTGCAGCCGCGCAGATTGCCTCCTCCTCACCGCACGCGCGCGCGCGCACACACACACACACACACACACACACACACTGAACAGACTTCCAATATCAACCCGTCTTTGATAAAAATCAAGGAATGAAAAGAGATGAAAGAAGAGCATTAGTCATGGACAACAGGTATTTTCTCTGTGGTAAATTCAGTGTTCTTGATGCTTATTGGTATAAATAATTAAATAATCTTTTGCCATACCTAGCTTGAGTGGGAGAGGAGGACCGGAGGTGGCCGTGGTGGAGGAGGGTGAAGTGGGAGGAGTGAGATGTGGGGAACAGGGACGCCAAAATTGACTTTCAAGCTCCTGAAACCTGCGTCTTTCATGTCTTTCAACCTCCGCTGTTTTTGAGTTGCAAATGATCAGGGACTGGTGGACTGCAGGCAGCCGGTGCTGTTGCCTGGAAGTAGATTTCCATCTTTCCGACACTAGTTTGAAGGGGCAGTGTGTTCTGGAAGGGGGTGGCAGTAGGGAGGAGGATGCTGTGAGCAGAGTTCTGGAGCTCCACTCCTCTGGGGAAGCCGAGCTGTGTGAGAGCCTTCTTACTGAGCGGACAGCGTGAGAATTGGAAAGGATCCTGAGAGCTGGTCGGTCCCCAGTTCCTCTCCGGAAAAGCAGTCGCTCTCCCTTCGGAGATGCGCCTAACCTTCGCCTGCATCACACTGCAGTAAGTTAAACTGGACACGGTTGGCAATTTGAGTGGCTTCTGAGCATGGAGTGCGGGGGAAGGGAAGCTGAAAAGAAATGGCGAGGAAAGTTAGAAAAACATAGCTTTGAATTTTCCCATGAAATGTGCAATCATTTGGTCTGTCTCCCTGACTCCTGTCCTAGTTATGCTGTGGTCGTGTTACTCAGTTATTTGCACTACTGATTGCTAGTTAGGTCTGCAGAAAGTGCCCACTTCATTGTGATTTTAAGCAACAAAGCTGGTAGACGTGTTCTAGATTTAATTCCAAAACTGGTCTGCTGAAAGTTACTGATGAGATGGCAGCTTGCCTTTAAAAAAATAAATAAGCAAAGGGGCCGGTTTAGAATTCCAAATGCTCTAGATAATTGTTGTAAGTTTCACTCCTGATTTATTTCCTAAACGTAAAATAAGCAGACAAAACAAAAATCTCTTTGATTTACCTTATTAAATTAAAAAAAAAAATGTGAGCTCAGGCTCTGGGTTACTGCTAGGCAACAACGTAGGGGGCCCTGGTAATATGATCACATTCAAATATTCTTTAGTGGGTGGGATGCAGAGTTCCCCCAGTTTCTTATTGCTGCAGTAATCTCCACTTGCTCAACAGTATCTTCCTTGTGATTTCAAAGTGGTGATTTTTTACATAGATGGCTCTATACTTAGAAACTAAGCAGCATTGTGTTCACTGGCAGAAAATGAAGGCTTAAAAAAACTTTTAAAAAAACAACTTAAACTCAAATTGCAAATAACCAACTCTTTTAAAAATAGGTCACTAAGGGCCAGCCCATTGTAAAGCAAATGCCCAAATAAGCATGAATGCAGGCAGAATACTAAAGGTCTTTTTCTAAAAGAGAAACTAGGAATTATCAATCTAAAAATGTTGAAGTATCTAGCCAGACCCTCTCACAGACTGAAATTTTTTATAATGGTGAAAAGCAAAACAAAAACAAAACAAAATAAAAAAATAAAAAATTTTAAAAAAGGAAAATAAAAGGAGTCTCTCAAGTTGAAAGGATATGGTACACAAAAAAGTTTGAATTGGAGGATCATTGGAGAAATTACTGTATTACTACATCTTTCTCTGAGAAAGATTAATGTAAATTAGAAGTTACTGAAACAGAATTCAGGATTTTAAACTGCATGCTTCCATAAAGTAGCATAAACTCTATAGGTTAAGGTGGTTACAAACTTTTGAAATAACTCTTGTGAGATGCACAATAATTCTGAAATCCTCTGTCATGAGAAAAAAGGAAATTAAAGCCTAGTCTTATCCTATTATTTCAATTTTAAATTGTATTATACTTTCTTTAATCCACCTAATCTTCATTAGTTTGCTAAAAATAAAATATGTCCAGGATGTAATTTAAATTGTTTAGTCTAATTAGCTACTCATCCTATCCATCTCTTGATACAAAGCCTTACTTAGTACTTTTGGCATTGTATTTTTGTAGTATCCATTCCACACATGAAATTTCTCTGTGCATAAACATACAACTTTGTGACTCACTGAGTAAAATATAATCCAGAAGATGTATGTGTTCTAATAATGCATACATGAGGGAGATTAAAAAAAAGTAGGCAGCAATAAAAAAAATTCAGGTAAAGAAGAATATGGTTTGAAAGGGTTTTCAGACAGTTCCATGATACTCTAAAAAGAGATAATTACTTGAACTTCAGGTATCCATCTAAAGAGAAGGAATATCAGGTGGAAAGCATTGATAGCAACTTGTGAAAATGTCTTTAAAGATAGAAACTTAGGTAGCTGGAGTTGAAGTATAGCAATATCCTTGATTCAAACTTTTCTTGTCTTACTGATAAGCAAAGTTTGTATTATATTGTTAAAAAAATTGTTAAATTTTTGAAAGAAAGCAATTATTTTAAGGTTTAAACCATTGGTGATGTTTATTGGGACAGTGTTTGAACTAGGCAAGTATCCTGTGAGTCATGATTTTCCTTGCACACTATTGAAAGAGTTGTAGCCACGCAAGCCAGACATAGATAGTTGCTTGTCCCTAAATCTAATCTGTCTACTAATAATGACTATGAGATGATATAGCAGCTTGATATGTCATTTTAAGATTATTCTTTCCTGGATGCTTCTTCTGGCTGACTCAGGATCAGAGCTGTATTTATGTATGCAAGATAGTATTGCAGGATTCTCTTAAGAGTAATACTTCTAGCCTACGAGTACCTGACCGGAGGAAGCTTCAGGCAAAGCTGTGAATAAACCTCTTCCTAGAGCCTCTCTACCATCTACAGCATTCTCTCTCTGTTATAAAACACCAACATAAAATAACCTCAAGTAAGAGCCCATGTACTTGTTGACCCTTAGATATTAACCTTGAAGTAGATTCAGTTCCTTCAGAGCTCTGCCGATTATTTCCATACATGATTTGCTTGTCACACAATGAATGATAATGATAGTTTCTGTAAGTATAGTCAATGCAGTACTAGGTCAAGCATTTTGAATGTGTTGTTTCATTTATGGTATAACGGCTATGGAAGGGAGATGGCATTCTCTCCTGTTTGGAGGAAACTCAATGCCCCATAGAATAAAAGAATTATTGAAAACAACATATTTGGTAAAAGATGGACTAGGATTTGCCTACAGATGTGACAATTCCAATTTCTAGTCTTTTGTTGTTGTTGTTTTTTACCTGATCTCTTCAAATGGTACTCTGTTGTGGATTGGGTGGGGTAAGTGTATCATTTTGTGGATGCAGTTGGTGGTGAGTGTTTGGGAAATCACACCAAGTAGGGGAGATCTCCCTGCTCTGATGATACCCAAGATTGGAACCACCAAACTGGAACCTAAATTAACCCCAGATCCAAACCTGGCATAGTCACCAATCCAATTTCAGGTTCTGCTTTGGCTTTACAAACTGTGGAAATTAAGCTGGGGACATTGCCAGGAAGATGATGGAGTTCATTTGGGAGGAAAGAAGTTGGAAGAGGGATAAAGGAAAATAAAGGGATGACATGGTAGGAGACACATAAAATGTGTCCAGATCCTTTGTTATGAGGTACTCTAAAAAACTCCTTGGGTTGTGTGTGTGTGGGGGGGGGTGGATATGTTTAAAGTTACAGATAAAACACAGACTTCAAACATCTCTTTAAATCATTGTAAGGTCTGATTATAAAAATGAAGTTAGGCTTATCTTCAGATAATCTTTACACACTTTTAAAAGGGAAAAATGATTCAAAGAAAAGTGGGGTGAAAAAGGCCAGATGATGACTGAAGAGGTAAAACAGTACATGGAAATATCACTGATTGTTGCATAATCATTTCCTGAAAATTTGCCAAGAAGCAAAAGGCCATCTTCAACTACTGAGGAGCAAAACAGAATGTGAAGTGTTAGGTAAAATGTGAAGTGTTACGGAGCCTAACATGATTACTGCCACTTGTCTTCTTATCACAGGAGACAAACACTAACAAGGAATAAAATGAAAATGTTATAGGCATAGAGCCAAACAATATTTTAGGATTGGTCTTTCTCAGCATGCTAAATTTAAACAGCTGAAATTCTTTTTTAAGGACTTTCTGAGTCAACAATTTGAAATGATGGATTTGCCTTTTAATAGGGAGTTTGTATTACCTTGTAAATTTGAAACACAGTGTCCTTGACTGGGTTATTTTTGATTGGCAACATGCCAATCACTATAGATGCAAGGAACATAAAAACTGTTACCTTCAAATCAGAAAGTAAATGAGCGTGCTCACCCACAAGCAGAGTTGATGCTACTGAGCTGTTGTCAGATGTGTATGTGGTGACAGAGCTTTGCAAATATGTTCACGTTCTTGGCCTTGATTCATGCTCTTGTCATTTGTGACATTTCACGTTGGGGTTGGGATTACAATTTGAGGGGTGATTTTTAAATGTAGTATTAAGAATGGCCTTCATCTTTTTACAGTTTAAAAATATGGTAGCAACTTTTGTTGAATGTTTACTATATATGCCAGTTACCTTTATGAGCATCTTGTACATTTAATCTTGACAGTACCTTTATTTGATAATCCTATTTTTTTCTCCTTCCCATTTTATAAGAGCAAACTGAGGAACAGCAGGGTTAAGTGATTTTCCACAGTTAGAACCTTGCAGATATATAGCTGGGGCTTGACTCCAGACAGTTTGGCTCTAGAAACCAGGCTTTTAACCAAAAGGCTCAAAGTCTACTATTTGTCATTGGTTTATTATAATCCTCTATGGTTCATACTATCACCTCCTTTGTTTCTGTTTATATTTGTCCCTCTGGAATTTACAGTTTTGTTTTGTTTAGTTTTGGTGCTGGGAATTGAAACCAGACTCTCTACCACTGACATACTACATCCCTAGTCCTTTCCATTTTTCATTCTGAGAAAGGATCTCACTAAGTTGCCCAGGCTGACCTCAAACTTGCCATCCTGCTGCCTCAGTCTACAGAATAGCTGGGATTACAGGCTGGAATATCATGTCCAGCTGGAATTTACTTCTTGACTCCCAAAGTCCTCTGCCCTCACTCCATACTCATGTGTTTCACTTTGTGATGTAACTTTAGCCCTTAAGCTTCTAGTCTAGAGTCATGACCCTCTGGGGATTTTATTTGGATTTTACTGCTGATCTGAGACTCTACCAAAATTTGTGCTTGCCTTTGTTGAATATGCCACAGAGTTGAAATGGTCTCATTTCCACACTGAAGAGGGGAACCAAGACTTATTTCTTTAGAACTTTAGTGTTTAACATAGTGTCTAATATGCCATTGAAGCTCAATAACTACTTCTCTTAATAAACTGGCTGCAAGGTTCTAACTCAATTCCCTGAAGGATTAGGGAGACCCACTTACAAAATGTTTCACCATTACCCTCCCAAAAGAGCAGAGAATTGTCTTTTAAATACAAGTTAAAATTTTGAGCCAAAGAATATGTTTTAATAAACAGAACTCCTGGTTGGTATATAAAATTACTCAAAACACATTTACTTCCCTGTGTGGTTTGAGTTGAGTATCCTTTACCCAACATGCTTGGGACCAGAAGTGTTTCAGATATTTTGCAGGAAAATTTGCATATACATAATAGGATATCTTGGGGATGGGACCACGTCTGAACATGAAATTCATTTGTTTCATATATACTTATACATATAGCCTGAAGATAACTTTATACAATATTTTTAGTGTGCCCGTTTTTCAACTCACCTGTTGCATGAGATCAGGTATGAAATTTTCCACTTGTAGCATCATGCCTGCATTCAAAAAGATTCTGATTTGAGAGCATTTGACAGGGGAACAGGCTAGTTTCAGATTTCAGGATTAGGAATACTCAACCTATATTAATTATTTAAAATATAGGGGATGGTATTTTTGGAAAATGAAATAAGACATTTATTTCAAAATCATAAGGTAGATTTTTTATTGATCCCTAATTTCTGGTGTCAAGTTATTTTTGTATTTTTAGAGGCAAAAATAAATATTAGGATAAATGAGTCATCAAAGGTGTCCTGCCCTTATCGGACAATAGTGTGAAAGTTGTAAAACAGTACTTTTTAAAATTGTTTTTTGAACTCTTATTTCCTTGGAGGAAAAAATACCTTAGGAAATTTTAATTCAGTGATAGCTAACAAATAGTCAATCCTGTCTGCAAGCAGACCTTCCATACTTCAATACCACTACAGAGACTGAAGTCAAGGTTGATAGCAGGAAATCAATCCCAACTTCCCTCCCCCAAAGAAGCATTTTCAGTTTATATGATTACTTGAATCCTAGTTTTATAAAATTCTTTTAATAAGTATTTAAATATTATAACTATGTAACTGGACTATTATTTTTCAAATGTAATAGTTTTTAAAAAGCAATATCTTGGGTCAAATCATTCTATTTTGTTATTCTTTTTAATCCACATGAATTATCAAATAAGAATTATAAAAAGGGGAAGGACAGATGGGAAGAGAAGTATGGTAGCTATTTAAAATGTCTGGTCTTTGGAGTTGCATCAACAAAGTAATCTTAGAATGATGTTTTCCCAGTGAGGCAGTTGGACCTTGCTTTATATTTTCCTTTCTTTAAAGAATTCCAGGTTTTGACCATGATGAGATAAAGTTGTGGAAAATGGTGTGACGAAATCCACTATACATAAAATTTCTCAATATGCAAAAAAGCTGGAAATTTGACATTCTATTCTTGGGTAAAATTTAAATGTAAAAACAACCCCTATATTAGTTTCATATTGGTAAAAAATATTTAATGAGACTCGATGTTTATTAAATATTGTTTAAACTTTTTATAAGGAGCTTTATTAACTACAAAGTCAAAAATAAAGATAACTGTTAACATAGATACATTAAATATACATGTACACTTCCTGAGGAGTAACTGATGGACAATTAATCTTCAGAAATTCTAGTTCCCTTTCCTTTTTGTAAAACCATGTTGAGAGGTCTTTCATTTCAATTTCTCTGACATTCATCAAATGCAGTCATACTTATTTGACATATCAGATGACTTTCTATTTTGTTTTACATTGACTACTCTGCTATTTGTGCCTAAGCACAGTGGGAAAACATGACCTCTTCTGTGAGGAAAATTATTATTACCTAGATTGATTCCTTTTGAGTTATATGAACTGGAAAGGGAGAAGGAATAGAGGTGCTGTGGGAAAGCATTACAGGATACTTGACCTGAAAACAGAACTTCAAACAGAAAAGATGAGATTGTAGTTTATTCAGCAAGTTGTTTTGCTGATACAGGAGATATAAAAGTGTTTCTTCCTTGGCTTTTGACCAAGGAATCCCTTTGCTGGTTAATGAAAAAGAAAAAAGAAATAAAATAGGGCTAGGGAATTCTTGCTCGTCATGCCTTTGCTTCTGTGCATTTTGGAGATTGCAAGTAATAGCTGCTGGGAAGTTTGATTCATATGAATAGAGATATGAAGGCCATCGCCTAAAGACAGAACCACTGACACCATGACCCTGATCCTGTTTCATCCTTCAGTCACTGATGGGCTACTCTGTGAGGCACTAAGCCAGGATCAGTGGAGGAGGACTAAAGATAACAGACAAGTTCCTACAGTACCCAAAGTTGCACTTCAGTGAAAGAGAAAGATGGAAGCAAATACACCTCAACAGGGAACAAGCACCTAATGTGCTGCCCTTGTATTGCTATGAAAAAACAAGAGCTGATATCAAGAACATAAGATCCTCATGACAGGGGAACAGGCTAGTTTCAAGATTCACAGGGACCACTCCAGCCCCTCCCCACCTCATTAGCTTTCTTTCTTTTTTTTTTTTTTTTTTTTTTTACTGTAGACCTGGTCTCTGTAGTTGACAGTGAATGTAAGGTGACAGGGAGTTCAAGGGGATTGTACACCTGAAGGAATCTTTAAGAGAAAGACAGATAAATTCATGGTAAATCAGAATTTTAGAATTATTGAGCAAAACATTTTCATTCAGTTAAAAACATGCCTCCCACATTGCTTTTCCCCCCCTTTATATTATAGAATTATTCAGCTTCGGGCAGCTTTTAAAGATTAGAAATATGCAAGTACTTAATGTTGCTTAGTAACTTCTCTTGCCTGTCATTTTGGGCTGCATATTATCGACTTGTAACTTCCCCACACTTGTCCCAAATTACTAGAATCAGGAAAGAGCACGCAAGCTGATGAGTCACTTTGCTATCCTGTTGTTCTTAGTAAGAGTTCTGATCACCAGAATGTGTGCCCTGTTGTTACATAATGTCGTGTGCCACAGCATATGTTAGAACTTTCTATTTGGTAAATAAAGGTTCCCTGTCACACGTTAAAGAAAGCAGCATAGTGTAAAAGCCATTCAGAAGGGGGCTATTGTTTTGCTTCATCTTGGGTTTTGAATGTGCCCTGTCCAAACTACAATATGACCTTGAAGTGGTAAGGTCTTTGAACTTCAAGTAGAATTTTTTTGGGGACCTATCAATCCTTCTGTCATCAAAGTTATCTGCATAACTATTTGGTGATGCATTTGATGCTTAATTAGCTATATTATCTTTACAAGAGCAATTTCAAAAAGACAGAATGGCTTGAAAATGACTGTAATATTACTATTTTTATGATGAAGTAAATGTACTTTAATTGTTTGTATTAATGACTGTAAAAAAAGAAAACAAAACATTTGTTAGACTTGATGTATTTGTCAATACTGTAGTGGTGCTATATTGATCAATTTTTTTTTTCTGCTCAAAGAAGCATCAACGCTTCTTGAAGGAATTAGCACCTGTTAATTTACAAACAGTAAACATCCTAGACAACACAATGTACTATAACCTCTGCTTCTCTAACATGTGTTTGTTGATACTAATGAGTGACAATCCAAACTATGTTAAGTGGTAAAGAAAACCTGTTTGAAAAATAATACTATAGGTACTAAAAGCAGAAGCAGAAAAGAGAGGGAAATCTTTCCCTATTTAACCATTAATTTTTTAATTTGCATAGTCCAGATGCGAGCATGTGCTGGTGCAGAGAGAGAACAAACTTCCCTGACCTTATTTAATCACAGAATCCCTCCTTCTGGGAGCATCTATTAATATGCCTTTGGAAAACCCAGAGTACAATTTAGGAAGTAGTGGTCTATTAGCATTCAATTATTCATTTAAATTTTTTGAGCACCTACCATGCATTAGATGGTGGGTTCTGGAAAGCAAATTATGAATAAAACCTGACTCTTGACAGTAAGGAGCTCCTAACTGTGTAGTTGATGTTGGAAGAAGTCATATAGATGTAGAAATGTAAATACCATGGCTATATGTAGCGGCAGAAGTAGGCACATGTTGCTATAGGAGATGAGGAGAGTAAGAGACTAAGGAATTAATCAGATAATTTAGAATCTGAGTTGAGTCTTGAGAGAAGACCAGGAAGTAACTCAAAAGATGATAAAAGCACTTATACAGGTATACCTAGAGGTCATTATTTATTTATATTCCCGTGAAAACCAGTATTTCTTTTGTTTATCCAAGCCAACTCTGGAGTGAACAGTTAGCTATATGAGAAAGAGAAAGGAACAAACTGGGAAAGAAATGTATAAGTTTGGTCATATAGACATGCATTGAATCTTTTGGCACAGGTAAGAATCCCTGAGAAAATACTGCTAGAGTAAAAAAGAAGATACTTTTAGAGAAAAAAAAAAAAAGATGCATCCTAATAATTTTAGAATATTTTGTTGAAGACAAGCTTGCAAAGAGTGCAAATGGATTGTCATAGAGAATGGAAACTACAACAGTGATCTGTGGTATTCTGAAGACCAGGAGAAAGCATGGTGTGAGAATGACAAAGTATTGGTTGTTGCCAAGAGGTGAACTGAAATGGGCCTAGAAAATATCAATTGCCTTTGAACACAAGGAGATCATTGATGATCTTAACTAAAGATATATTGCTGAAGCCATGTGGGTGCGAAACCAAGAAGAAAATGTGTGGAGTGTGTAGGAGTTCAGGAAAGAGAGACAGTGACTCATACAAAAGTTGTATCTATGAAGGTTTAAAGAAAGAACTGTTTTCTGGAAAAATAATAGGGATTTGAAGAAGCTTTCACTTTTCTGAGATGGGATTTTAAAAAAAAATATATTTAAATATCTATAAGAAGTGAAAAGTGATTAAAAATGTAGAGGAGAAAAGGGGTGTTTGATAGATATATAAGAATGTGGAACTGATAAGATCTAAGACAGAGGCTATAGGTTCACTTTGACCAGGAGGGGGTACCACCATCTGAACAGGTGTGAAGGTTTTACAGTGCTCAGTTGAGGACATTTCTGGAATTTAAATTTTCTTTCTTTGAACCAAGAGGAAAATGTTTTAAGTTTAGAGAGTTTATTTACCAGATCCATATACTATGATTTGGGCAATATTGGGAAGAGGCTATTTGAGTAGATGATCTTTGATTTATGATAATAGCAATTTACCTCAAAATGTCACTCTATATTCAGCTGCTTGGGATGTGACGTAGAAAACATGAATAGAATTAATAAAATTAGATTGTTTTGCTGTTTTTTTACATTTATTTTTTAGTTGTAGTTGGACACAATACCTTTTTTTTATTCTAAGTTGTTATATATGACAGCAGAATGCATGGCAATTATATTACAAATATAGATCACATTTTTACATATCTCTGGTTATATACAAAGTATATGCACACCATTCGTGTCTTCATACATGCACTTAGGGTAATGATATCCATCTCATTCTACCTTTTTTTTTAACCCCCTTGCCCCCTTCCTTCCACTCCCTTTCCATTGACCTTTCTAGTGTTCCTCTAATCTTCCTATGTTCCCTGTCCCAACCCCACTGTGAATCAGCCTCCTTATATGATAGAAAACATTCGGCATTTGGATTTTGGGGATTGGCTAACCTCACTTAGCATTATATTCTCCAACTTCATCCATTTACCTGTGAATGCCATTATTTTATTCTCTATTGCTAAGTAATATTCTATTGTGTGTGTGTGTGTGTATATATATATATATATATATCACATTTTCTTTATCCATTCATCTACTAAAAGGCATCTAGGTTGGTTCCACAATCTAGCTATTGTGAATTGTGCTGCTATAAACATTGACGTGGCTGTGTCTCTGTTGTATGCTGTTTTTACATCCTTTGGTTATAGACTGAGGAGTGGGATAGCTGAGTCATAAGGTGGTTCCATTCTCAGTTTTCCAAGGAATCTCCACACTGCTTTCCAGATTGGCTGTACCATTTTTCACTCCCACCAGCAATGACAATACCTTTATTTCATTTATTTTTATGTGGTGCTGAGGCTGGAACCCAGGGCATCGCATGTGCTAGGTGAGCACTCTATTGCTGATCCACAACGCCAACCCCTATTTTGCTGATTTTATTAAGTACCATGTCATCTATGATCTTCCTTATTACTCTTTCAGATGCGGAAATCTGGATGGCAAAGTTCCATTACATAGGTCAAGAAGTCAGTTACCTCTGGCAGAAATTCCTTACTTATCTCACCGGCATTGGCATTCCTATCTATTCCATGTTAACCACTGCTCCATCTGAATCTTGTTATTGCCTGGAATTTGTTACCTTGGGAATCACAAACTATAATGCAGTCATCACATGGCTCACTCTACCTCCCGCCAACCTGGAGTACCTCGACAACCTCATTTTCTTCCAATGACTCTTTTCTCCCTTTTCTTCTATCCAGACAAGACCTGATATACAACTTAAATAACTGTCTTTCCTAAATCTTCATTTCCCTGAACTCATTTCCTTCCATTTCACATCCAGGAAACTCCCTATTCTTTCTCACTTGAGCAATGTGACTTTGTTTTTTCACTTGATATATCGAACATTATCAAAAATCACAAAACCATGAAAACCAGTGTTATAATAGCTGTGACCTCTCATCTCAGTCTGATTCTGGTAATTCTTCTAAGTGTCCATTTTTTATATATATATATATATTTTTCCATTCTCCACAGCAGCTTTCTTCTAAAGCCCTTCCACATACACATTCATATTCCCTTAAGAAAAGTGAGATGTGAGTATTTTACCTCTTTCTCTTTGTGATATTTATGTTTTCATGTTGCCATTTAAACTTTTGAATTAAATTTGGAGTTTTTGTAAAATTATTAATATCCACCCCACTTCAACCTTACTTCCCATGATCCCCTAACATCTCTGTGTCCCTTGCTTTTAGAAAAAGCTGCAGGACATGGCCCCTCTTTATGTCTTCAAGAGCGTCAATTGCTACTCTACTGTTTCAACCCTGTGCTCCCTGTGTCACTGTATGCTCTGAAGATCCTTGCTGCCAGAGTGACTGTTTTACCTTACGTGCACTCACATTGTGGTTCATTTTTTTCTGGTACCTAGAATAGCACCTGGCACAAAACAGATACCTAAAAAGCAATGCATAAACAAGGGAACTATGACAATGCCCTTTGCTTGATTGGGGAAGATGAGCTGTCTCATGAAAGATCTCTCTGGGTAAAAAATTCTTTTTCCTTTAAGTCTTCTCTGTTAAACAGGTAAATGGCCATCTCCTTCATTCTCTGAAATACACCATGCCTTCTCTTTTTCCATACATCATCATCATTTTTTTCTGCTTAAGAAATTGCCTGTTATGTAGCATACCTCCTTGGTATGTAATAGTAATGAATATATTTGCTCTTTAAGGAGATAATGTGCAATCATGTTATTCTGTCTTGAGAGAATATTATTTTTAATTTGACAAAGTTACAGTAATTAGAGCTATATTTCAACAACTTCAGCAGCTTAAGTTAGACATAGGCATTTGTTTTATTTATGACATTTTGTGAACTGATTTATAAGTATTCAGTCTGTGAACCTGAATATAAAGGAGGGGAAGGATAGGGTTATTTTCAGAATTTGACAAGAACAAGCATGGAGACTTTGAGGAATCATAGGAAGTAAACAGAAGGCTAAGTAAAAGATTACACATGGAGAGAATAGAAGATAAGAGTCTATTTCCATGGAGCTCTGTCACTTTCTTGGGGTCACATTTAAGTGATGATGTGCTGATAGCAACAAAAGAAAATATTTTTCCCAGCCACATCAAATACTTTCTATACGAAGTGTAGAACATTCTTATAAAAGGTTTTATCGTGATTTTCAGGTTTAACTCAGGAGTGGATAGTCACAAGTTCAAATTGTATGGAGAAGTAAATAAAGGCATTTTTTAGAAGGAAAGGTTAATTTGTATAAAAGTTCATCTTTAAGTAGATGCACTTTTAGCAATTTACTAGTCTCTTTGCAAGTGTACACTTCCATTCATCTTCAACTTCAAAAATCATAGAATGAGGTCATATCTAGAATAGCTTTTGAATTTATAACATCTCTTTTCTATTTAGTTTTACCTAAGCAACATAACTAAGGTTAGCTGTGACCTCCCCCCATCCTCCCAAAAAAGTATACTCAGTCAATTTCTTTGGCACACAATATAGTGTGTGCCCTTATTAATTTTATCTGATATTTTTAAAAATATGATTTTATGAAAAGTGAAAACTAAAATGAAAAGAGTCACACTGGAAAATTCCACTAGATTTTATGACTAGGTAAATTCTGACAAACTGATATTTTTAATGCATATATATTTAACTTTTACTCTATTTTATTTGTTGTAGACATTACTGAAAGAAGTTAATGTATTTATGTATGATACTTATCCCAGGTCAAACAGGAAAAGCAAATGAAAACTAATTTTAAGTTTGAAGAAATAAATTGATAGATCCAAATTGAAGATGATGTCTATCTAGTTTATTTGGGTCAAACTTCTTTCTATCTATATTGTCCAGATTCCACTAATTCCACTTTTTTTTTTTTTTTTTTTTTAACAATAGTAAGAGTTTATGTCCTTATTTTATGCCCCTTTTGTTTCAGTTTCTACTTTAGTTGCCAAGATCTGGAATACAAACTATTTTTTTAAATATTTATTTATTTGCTTTAGTTGTACACAATGCATTTATTTGTACATGGTGCTGAGGATCGAACCCTGGCCACGCACGTTCTAGGTGAGCGCTCTACAGCTCAGCCACAACCCCAGCCCCTGGAATACAAACTATTAATTGATACATTTGAAGACCTGTTTTTTTTTTTTTCTTATACAATGAGTATTGTTGGCCTATTACTACACAAGGGATGCTTATTCTCTGCTAGTGTGATTGGCTGCTCCAGTTTCCTAAATTGAACTGTGAAAGGAGCTTTCTCTCCCATCTCCTTTCCAAGTGGGGTATGTGATGGGCCATAGCCACACCTACTGTACTAGAACTTCAGAGGGTATGAAGAAAGATAAAGAAATGAAATACAGAAGTGTACTTCTGTAAAGAAATTAAGTTCCCTAAAAGGATAGGGGTCCCTTAGTGCCACCATGGCTTTCTCTCCATATGGTTATGAAAGATCAAAGCCCCATGAATTGTTCTTTGCTTATTGGGAAGATTCCTCCCTCTCATGGGATGCTGGTACTACTGAACTTTAGGAATGCCCTTGAGTGGAATAAAACAAAGCTTCAGGGGGAATCTATTAATATTCCTAATCTTGGGGTTTTTCTTTACAAGGATCATTTAATAATTTGGTAGTACATCTAACTGAGTACCAGACATACTGAACCATGGTCCTCATTCTTTCCAATGCTACAACCTGAACCAGCAGTTTTTGTTTTGATTAGTTTAGAATTGATAATAAAAATGTCTTCACTGGACTGGCTCATAAATTCATTGTTGTGTTATATATAATATAATATAATGTAATACTTCCTGGCTGCTATAGTTCCATAGTATTTCTCTTTATTCATGTCAAACCAGCAAGGTGCAAGTTGTATAATCTTATTGATGTTTTAAAAAATAATTAATCTTAAAAAATTTGGATAGTCCAGGATATTTCATGATTTTAATACTTTAAAAAAGAGGGTTCAAACAATACACTGCATGAAACCTAATTCATAGCAATATTCTGTGTTCATACTATTTAGCTCTCTGAGTCCTCCTTACACAGAGCTAACGATGAAAGAGCATAACCAAAGGAAATTTTGAAGAATTAACAAGCATTCTCTAGATTGCTCAGTTTTTTTTATTTGTATTCCAGTTTCAATTCATCTTTATGCCTACCAAAATCTTTATCTCTGTTATACTAACAAACACATACACACACAGTTGTGTGTGTATCTTTACCACATGCACATCAAACAGAACTTCAAGGATATATAAAGCTCTCAAAAACCTTTACACCAAAAAAACAAACAACCCAATCAATAAATGGGCTAAGGAACTGAACAGACACTTCTCAGAGGAAGATATACAATCAATCAACAAATATATGAAAAAATGTTCAACATCTCCAGCAATTAGAGAAATGCAAATCAAAACTACTCTAAGATTTCATCTCACACCAGTCAGAATGGCAGCTATCAAAAACACAAACAACAATAAATGCTGGCAAGGATGTGGCGAAAAGGGCACACTCTTACATTTCTGGTGGGGCTTCAAATTGGTGCAGCCAATTTGGAAAACAGTATGGAGATTCCTAGGAAAACTTGGAATGGAACCATCATTTGACCCAGCCATCCCACTCCCCGGTGTATACCCAAAGGACTTAAAATTAACATACTACAGGGACACAGCTACATCAGTGTTCATAACAGCAAAATTCACAATAGCTAGATTGTGGAAACAACCCTGATGCCCATCAATAGATGAATGGATAGGGAAACTTTGGTATATATACACGATGGAACACTACTCAGCACTAAAAGAGAATAAAATCATGGCATTTGCAGGTAAATGGATGGAGTTGGAGAAAATAATGCTAAGTGAAGTTAGCCAATCCCGGAAAACCAAACTTCAATTGATTCCTTTGCTATGATGATACTGAATTATTGTGACAAGGGAGGGGGGATGAGAGGAATGAAGGAATGTTAAATAGAAAAAAGTGGGGGGAGGGGAGGGAAAGGGGCAAGGGAATAGAAACAATGGCAGAAGGAGTTGGACATCAATATACTAAGTGCACGTATAAAAACTCAAATGGTGTGAAAATACTTTGTGTAAAACCAATTACTTGGAAAACTGTGCTCTTTATATGTGAGAGGAATTGCACTCTAAAAGTATGTATAACAAATTAAATTAAATAAAAAAAACAACAAAAATCTATTTTGTATGTAAATATATAAATGATCCCTGCATAGCTCGGATTACAGGCATGTACCAGCAAGTCCACCTACCATTTCCATTTTGACTATTT
Source organism: Tamias sibiricus (assembly GCA_025594165.1). Taxonomy (NCBI): domain Eukaryota; kingdom Metazoa; phylum Chordata; class Mammalia; order Rodentia; family Sciuridae; genus Tamias; species Tamias sibiricus. Next base: position 75,063,348 of record CM046664.1, read on the forward strand.
TACAAAATGTTATGTAATGCATTCTAAACAATGATCTAGCCTTGCAATTTCCAGATGTATGACTCCTGCTTACAGAAAGATAATGAAGAGGGCCAGTCTTTTGAACATTTAAGAAGTCCCATCCCTATTTACTATCTTAAGTAGAGGTCAGGGGAATACTAGTATAATGCTGCAGGAAATTTTAACACTGTTTATGGAATTAATGTTTTCTATGTGTTAGGAAAAATGTTTACTGTATCAGGTTCCTCTTGGGGCCTCTCTGTGCCTTCCACTAATTTTTTAGTCAGTTATAACCTGCTATCAGTATAGATTTAATTTGGCTTTAAAACACATTAATGATTTCATAATTATCAAATGCATTTGCCTATTATCAATTCTTGTCATCCTTGTGTTTGACATGTTTGACAGCTTCACTCCTTTCTGCAATTTTTATCTTCCATTGTTATTAGTTGAGTCTGTACTGCACTAATATTATTTTATTCATTCCAGCAGTTAGAAAGCATTTAATACTAACCACCATTTGACAGACACTTAAAAATAATACTAATCAAACTTACAAACACTGACTGCCCCAGTGAGAGTTCAGTTTAATGAGAGTGATTGATGTCTATTTATTATCAAATTTATCAAATATATTTTGAGCATCTACTTGATGATAGGTTTTGTTCTAGGCCTTGGAAATGCTGTGCTAAAATGGTAAAATCAAATCTTACACTTTCTTGGAAGAGTTGGAGATTGGAAATAAAGATTAAATATGAAATATAATTTTATAAGTAAGACAAAAAAGTGAGGTAGAGGAAGGAGGGATGGAAAATGGGTGCTACTTTAAATAATGTGCTATATTAGATTTATTTTGAAAATGTGTCCTATTTCTCTACAAACAATCTACACATGAAATACCTCTAAGATACTTAAATGGTGATGTTAACATGGGCAGTTCGACATGTGAGACTTAAGGAGATTTGCTGGAGATAAAATATATGGAAACTGTGTCAACCTGGAAGCTGGGAAGAGTACATTAAGGATTGAGTGTCCGTGGAGAAGAATATCCAGTGCTAAGTCTTGAATGTAAATCAACTTTTCATGATAGAGCAGTGGTAGAGAAATCTACCAAGGTAACTGGGCTAGATTATTTTATAGTAATGAAGGAAATGGGGGAATACCAACAGAATGCTCTTTCTTAGATGTCACTAACCAAGTGTTTCAAGAAGGAAGTGCTGCAGAAAGGTCTTACTTGCAACTAAGAGGACCAGCAGGTTGACTTTACATTGACCCTAGGAGTTTGAAAGAATGGTCTTTTCTGATTCTGAAAAGGGGCCATCTCCTATCTCAGATGGTGCAACAAAAGCCTGACTGAAGCCAAGTAAAGTGTGAATTGTTGGTGTTGAAGTAGAGAGAACAAATCTAATAATCACATGAATAAACTGGAAATCATATCTGAAGGGTTCTAAATATAATGGTATTTGATCTGGTCCAGAGAATTTAAGAGGCTTTTTGAAGTAATTATAAACTGAGTTCCGAAGGACGTATAGTAGATACATCAATATAGCATAGATACATAATAAAGTGAAGATAGAGAAGCATGTAAAAAGTTTAGTGCAAGGTAAATTTGGGAGCTAAAGGAAGTCTGTTCTGGCTGGAGTAGACATAATATGAGATTAAACAGGAACCAGGAGGCACAAGGCCATTTTGTCTTTAACCTTAGAGCACTGTCAATAATTGAGGATTTAAGGGACATGGGAGATGAGGACAATATAATGTACTTTGATGAGATTACACTATCTGCAATGTACAAGATGAATTGCAGTTCAGCCAGATGGAAGGAGGTAGCCAGTCAGCAAGCCATGGAAGAAATAAAAGTGAGTGATTATTTTAGCCTGAATCATAATAGTAATGGTGGAAATGGCGAAAAAGATAATTTTTTTAGTCAGATTTATGAAATGCAATTTAACAGGGCTTATAACAGTCTGAACATAAACATATGAATAAATATGGTAGAGAAATCAAGAATGATCTTTAGACTTCAGGCATAAGCAGCAGGGCAGCCAGGACCTTGCACCAATTAGAAGAGAATTAGAGCAGGATTCCTTTGGTTTCCTGATATTTTTGTGAAGCTAATGAATTCAACTTAAATATGTTGAATTTTATGGATGGTGAGCCATTCTGATAAGCCTACTAGACTTAAGGAACATATCCTACTGACACTTTAAGAACAGTATCATTAGGCTCTGTGGTATACACCTGTAATCCCAGCAGCTCAGGAGGCTGAGGAAGAAGAATCATTGAGTTCAAAGCCAGCTTCAGCAACAGAGAGGTGCTAAACAACTCAGTGAGACCCTGCCTCTAAATAAAATACAAAATAGGGCTGGGGGTATGGCTCAGTGGTTGAGTGTTGCTGAGTTCAATCCCCAGTACCTACCCCATCCCCTCCAAAAAAAAAAAAAAAAAAAAAAAAAAAAAAAAACACAATAGTATCAAAACTCACTTTATTGTCATCTCTCCAAATTCTCCTTCCACACTCAGATCTCGGTCATCTTAAAATATTCCCACTTTCTAGAAACCTCCTATCTTCCATATCAGCTGGCTCAATTTCCTTCACCCAATGTTTGCTGTTTGGCCTTCTCTTACATTGATTTCTTCTTTTCCATTTCTGCTGCTTCTAGATATTTTCCAAACTCTTAAATTTCACCTACTGTATTCTTAACCTGCACTTTCTTAATTTCTGGTCTCTCCATTTTCTGTAAATTCCTTGCTTGATCCTTTTTTCTATTCTGTCAATTTCCCTATGGAAGATTCCGATTTCCCCATGTCCTTGCTCAAGGTATTTTTTCTTTCTTTGTAAAATTTCCTTCTTTCCTACAGATTCATGTTGACCTGGCATTCAGACAAATAACAAAAGGCATCTGTAAGAGTCCCTTTAGCTTGTCACAGTTGTTAACACAGTGATTAAAAAACAACCTGGCTTAAATTCTGCATTTAGTACTCACTAGCTGTGGGATGTTGGTTATTTCATCACAATTTCTGTTTTATAAATGGGATTATAAATAGCAACTCATTTACAGGCTGTTTTATGGTCTAAACTCAGGAAATTCACTTACCAGAGTCCATGGCACAAAGAACGAATCAACAAATACAGTTTCTGTATTTTGTTGTCCTCCCTCCATGCCCCATCTCTCTACACAGGCACATGTAGCATCTTAGTGAACATGCCTTTTATTTTCCCTCTTTGTGTAATTTTATACACCTTGCATTCTTCTGCCTAGAATGTTTTCTCCTTGGACTTTTGGTAGAGACTTCTCATAACATCTTCCTAATTGTTTTCCTTATAGCTGGGTGTGATGGCACATGCCCATAATCTGCCACTTGGGAGGCTGAAGCAGGAGGATAATAAGTATGAGGTCAACTTCAGCCACTTATTGAGACCTTGTCTCAAAATAAAAAATAAAAAGAACCAAGGATGTAGCTCAGTGGTAAGGCACTGCTAGTTTCAATCCCCAGTACCAAAAAGGGGCGGGGTATAAGAATGTGGCTCAGTGGTAGACCATGCTATACTCAGGTTCAGTTCCCAGTAGCCTACAATTAACAAATAAACTCTTCTTTTCCAGAAACAGCTCCATTTTCACTCTTTCCAGGAAACATCCATTTCTCTCACTCTTGTCCATCCCCAACTCCAGGTTCTGTTATTAACCATTTTTATGTATTTTGACATATATCTTGTTAGCCACGTGTGTGTATGTTGTAGCTTTTTATCTCAATAGTACATGATGATCCTTGAGTTAACTTATTTGTGTAGAATTCCTAGTTACTCCAATATCTGTGAATGAATGACTGTAAAAGAAGTGGGCAATCCCATCTGGTACCTGTAGATATTCTCCTGTTTCCTTCAGAACACACACTGGTTTGGGCGCCAATCTCCATCGAGGAACATTAAGTTACCTGGCTCAGATATTTTTTCTTCAAAATAGGAGCTTTCAGGTCAGTAGTCCTCTAAAACAATCAGGGCTAATGCATTTTTTTGTGTGTTCCCAGGAACTCTAAATGAATTTTAACTAAGTTCTCCTGGCAACAGTGTCCCTGCTTTTGTGTATAAGTCCTTGGATGTCGTTATTGTTTCTTTTTTTTTTTTTTTTTTTTTTTTTTTTCCCTTTTTGCCCCGACCCGACCCCTATCTGTTTTACATAATTTAAAGGAAGCAGTTTTAGGACAGGTGGTAGAACACAGCTTTATACTGTTTCACTCAGAGATATCCAATAATTGGCCTCTTTTAAAATGACACGAAACAGAATATCTTTTCTTTTTTCCTGCCTAAATTTCCTCTGTACTGATCAATGGTCTTAGGAGCATGAAGGGCCATATTTTTAGGATGTTCCAAAAGCATAAATCAGGATGGATTCTCATTTTATTCATGACTATACTTGGTGGTAATTTACAGAGCCTAAGATGAGAGTTTATTTTTTCCCCTCTGAAGTCTTCAGGGATGTTTTTGTCAGGATTTGGAAAATGTGCTCTAGGAGCAGAGTGATAAATTGAGTGCTGCCTCAGAAAAAGTCAGGCTGTCAGGGAACATATTTATCTCCTTTTAGGAAACAGAGCAGGGTAAGTACAGATATTTTAAAAAGCTGTGTGAAAACTTTCTAAGGTAAGGGAGAAGGTCAATCTGACATGGCTTTCTATTTATTTATAACTTATGGAATGCCCAGGCATAAAGCATAAACTGAAGTCCACCGTCATTCAAAGATGAGCATTTTCCCTGTTGTAGTGCAGCACTGAGGATAAATGGACAATTAAATGTTTCTTAATGGGATTTAAGGTTTGAATATGTTATATACAGAAAATAAAGTTTATGGAGGTTCCAATTTGGGTAAAAGAGACACAGAATCCTCCCCCAATAAGACAACTATTTATTGGGGAAGAGAGAAGTTAGATAAAGACAAGAAGGGGAACGGAGAAAATACATCCCATAAAAGTATTTTTATACATTCATGATTATTACTAGGCACTTCACTCCAGCAAACTTAAAATTTCTTTTTTTTTCAGAAGAGCATGTTTTTATGCTTTAAAAAACAAACAAACAAAAAAAAAAAAACATTTAACTTTTCAACTGTTCTTAAAACTGCAGCCATTATCTCTCACCCAACTCTCAGATAGCCATGGCCCATGTTTCATATAGAAGTATCAGCAAGGAAGTGAAATAGTAAATTAAATTCAGTACAGTCTACTATCTGTAAATTGACGCTCTCCCAGCCCTCTCCTTTCTTCTGCTCTGGTCCTCCAAAGGAATACAACTTGTTACTATATATTCTGACTGTCAAATATCACCCTTTTGTGGGTTACCCCCATCAATTATTCACTTTCAATCTTTCTTGCTCATCCTGGTTCCTTTCCAGATTGCCAAAAACATGCATATTTAGTTATTTCAGTTTTTGCCTTCAAAATGTACTTCTCTATTAATCATTTTATTTGAGATTATCAAAATCTCTTGCTTGGTAAATGGCCATACTAGTAAAAGCATTTTAAGATTAAGATTAAATTGCATTAAAGATTATTGCAATTCCTATTAAAATCCCAATGCCATTCTTCATGGAACTAGAAAAAGCAATCATGAAATTCATTTGGAAAAATATGACATGAGACTGAGAATAGTCACACCAATCCTTAGCAAGAAGAGTGAAGCAGGAGGCATCACAATACCAGACCTTAAACTATACCACAGAGACATAGTAACAAAAATGATATGGTATTGACACCAAAACACACATGTAGACCAGTAGTACAAAATATAAGACACAGAGACAAATCCACATAAATACAGTACTAGACAAAGGCACCAAAAATATTCTTTGGAGAAAAGATAGCTTCTTCAACAAATGGTGCTTGGAAAACTGGAAATCCATATGCAACAAAATTAAACTTAATCCCTATCTCTCACCCTGCACAAAAATCAACTCAGATGTATCAGGGACTTAGGCACTAGAACAGAGACCCTGTGCCTAATAGAAGAAAAAGTTGGCACAAATCTCCACCATGTTGACTTAGGACCTGACTTCCTTAAACAAGACTCTTAAAGCACAAGAAGTAAAATCAAGAATCAATAAATGGGATGGATTCAAACTAAAATCTTTTTCTCAGCGAAGAAACAATAATGTGAAGAGAGAGCCTACAGAATGGGAGAAAATGTTTACCACATGCAGATAGAGCATTAATCTTCAGAATATATATAAAAATGCAAAAAAAAAAAAAAAAACACTAGAAAAACAAATAACCCAATCAATAAATGGGAAAAGAGACTGAACAGACACTTCACAGAAGAAGAAATATGATTGGTCAAAAATATAGGAAAAAAATGTTCAACACCTCAAGCAATTAAAGAAATGCAAATCAAAACTATAAGATTTCATCTCCAGTAAGAATGGCAATTATTAAGAATACAAATAACAATGTTAACAAGGATGTGGGGAAAACATACACTCATACATTGCTGGTGGGAATGCAAATTGGTGCAGCCAATCTGGAAAGCAGTATGGAAATTCCTCAGAAAAATTGGAATAGAACCACCATTTGCCCCAGCTATCCCACTCCTCGGTTTATACTCAAAGGACTTAAAATCAGCATACTACAGTGATGCAGCCACATCAATGTTTATAGCAGCTTAATTCACAATAGCTAAAATACAGAACTCACTTAGATGTCCTCCAACAGATGAATGATAAAGATAACGTGGCATATGTACACAATGGAATATTACTTAGCCTTAAAGAAAAATGAAATTATGGCATTTGCAGGTAAATGGATGGAACTAAAGAATATCATGCTAAGTGAAATAAGCCAATCCCAAAGAATCAAAGGTTGAATGTTTTATCTGATATGGGATGCTAATTCACAATAACTGGGGGTGGGGCTAGGGAAGATAGAGCTACTTTGGATTTGGCAGAGGGGAGGGAAGGAAGGGGAGAGGGCATAGGTGTAAGGTAGGATAGTAGAATGAATCGGACATTATTACCCTATGTGAATATATGGCTACATGACTGGTGTGATTCTACATCATGTTCAACCAGGAGAATGAGAAGTTATGTATGATGTGTCAAAATGCATTCTACTGTCATGTATAATGAATTAGAAAAAATTTAAAAATCTCTTGCTTGGGAAAAATGGTTAGAATCTAAAGAAAAAAAATTAAAATATGACTTTCATAAAATGTGAAGTGAAGTTTTTATTCAATTAGTGAAGGAACTAAGATGTCAGTAACGAATCAAAAGAGAATTGGGACATGTGAGATTCGTAGACTTGGTTGGTTAAAGGATTGAAGAAATGAATTTCCCCAAAGATGAGTGGTTCATGTCAAACAAGGGAGTGAGTTCTAACTTTTAGGTTATGCTATAGAAACCATTTTCTTTCTTTCTTTTTTTTTCTTTCTTTCTTTCTTTTTTTCTCTTTTTTTTTTTTTTTTTTTTTTTGTACTGGGGATTGAACTCAAGACCTCACTCACACATGCTAGCAAATGCTTTGCTACTGAGCTACTCTCCCAGCCAAATTGCCCAGGCTGGTCTTAAATGTGCAGTCCTGTTGTCTCAGCCTCCTGAGTAGCTGGGATTATAAGTGTTTGCCACTGTGCCTAGCCCAAGAAGATCCTTTTGACAGTTTTATTATATAGAAATTTAAAATATTTTTATGGAAAAGGTATTTCAATAAAAATGAAAAGCTAGTGATCTGTTGAGAGAAAATACATTTATGACAGGCAAAGGCTTAATTTTTCTAGTGTTCAAGGATGGCCTGAAAAATGAGAGCCATAGAACTAATTCTGTGTTATAAAAGCAATTAATCTATAGAAGTGATTCTGATTGCCAAGCATGTAAAGAGATGGTAAATCTCGATAGTTGTCATAAAAATAAACCAAACAATACAACAACAGATACAATATTGTAAAACCCAAAATTTACCCATGAGAGTGGCAAAATGTAAAACCTTTTGATCACCTCTAACATTGACAAGAATGTAAGGAAGTGTCTTGCTTGTCAACTATAAGCAACTGTGTAAATTACTGTGAAATACTTGGAAAATATTTTGTTGTAACTTGTTAAGATTAAATTTTTCTATACTTTGGGGCTAAATAAACCCCATTATTTGTTCATTCATTCAATAAAGATGCTAAAATACACATGACAAGGAATTTTTATTGGCACATTATTGTGAGGCTAGTAACAAGAGCAAATAAAATCAGTGGGGATATTGTAAAACTAATAGCAAAACATTATTCCCTACATGTGATGTGTAAATAGATTTATACACAGAGCTTTACATTTTAGGGTGTGTTTTTGGTGATTCAATTAGAGTTATGAGCTTGGTATGAGGTTCCTTAGAGACATTGTTAGATTTTAAATACACATTTTGACATTGTTAGTTTAAATACACATTTTGTTAGAAAAAAATCACTAATTTCACATATAAATTTAAATTATATAATACTACATCTCTATCCCTATGTTCAACATCTTTTAAGGGGCGTTTTGCGCTACTAAGATGCAATCCAAACCTTTACCACCATCCTGTGTTATTCCGATTTGCATACTCTTGAAACTTGACAATACCTAGCTTTTGGGTTATTTGAAACAATGTGACTTTTTCTTACCTTAGAGTTTGCAAACTCACTACTCAATCCTTCTGCCTGAAACCACTCTTCCACACTCTGGTTTTTAAGTATTTCATCTCTAAAATCACCACACTAATCCTTCAATAGAAATTATTCTAGTCTTGAATCCTTATAAGGATTCCAGGGAATATAATTTTAAAAATAGAAAAACCAGATTGGCATCTAATGAAGCTGAGAATTGCTAAGTAAAATAAATTTCAGTATGCTTTGTGTGATAAACTAGAGAAGTATTCATTAAATGTAATTTCTAAAACTGGAGCCCTCTTATGAGAGAACAAGGATAGACATACAATTGACAATTATTACTTTGAATGGCTTCTATATTATTCCATTTACAAATAATTTCAATTTGTCATACAAATGTCATATATAGTGTGTTATTTCAGCATACAGATAATTTACCATGAGAGAAATGAATATTCTACTTGATTTTTCTTCCTAGGTATAGGGGCTGTTGATAAAGACATTTTTGTCAAATAAAAGAATGGGGTTTTACAAGTCTGTTCTTAACATATATATTTAGCATCATAGGAAGACCATTTGGGTTTAGTTCATTTCAGATATTATAAATGGGTCACTAGAATCTTTTTAATACATAAATATTTATATAGGATGCAATATCACTTTATAAGATTCTGACAAGATGAAGTATGAAATATTAAAATAACTTAAAAAAGAACTGAGTTTGAATTTAGGAAGCAAACTGAAGTGATAGAAACACTCTCTGTTTAATATACATTTGACCATATCCATTTGCTAAGTGTAAAATATATAAATTTACCATATGAAATTGTCTCTTTAGATATATTTGGCTAGCTAACATATTAAACAGGATGCCCTATAACCAGAGTCACAAGTATTTTGAAATATATAAGTATAGATTATTTTATTTGTCATTATTTGGAACAGCTACATTACTGTGAGCTATAAAATATTGCTTTGATATGCATTACTTTTTGGCTAAAACAAATATACCTAGAATACCAGATATTTTGTTATGTCTAGTAACATGAAGCCATTACTATTTAATGTATTATTATAAAAAAAGTATGGACTTTGAGTACTATAATATAATCATTTAAAGAAGTGAACATTCATTTTTATAGTTATGTTTCAATAGAGGGTGATGGCTTTTGATACAAAGTAAAATAGCTATGACCTATAGCCCATTAGCTAAAGCATGTGTGAGACTCATAATGAATTCAATAGGAGGAAAGCAAAGTTAGTTTTTAAGATGTTTTAATAGATCACATGATGTAAATAGTAAATATCTATCTCTTTGAATTTTTATACCCAATAAAATCATAGTTTATGAAGAATCTTTACATACCTAGGAAATGTGATAAATGTTAGTTTTGCTGCTGACAGTCTTTTCAAAACCCCAATGAAGGAACAACTGAAGAAAAGAATGTTAAAAAACAATTAGTAAAAACTTTTACTCTACATTATCATTGATGAAAACAGATGAAATTAAAAAAAAAAAGGTGAAAGTGGAAACAATTGACATGTGAATTATTATCATTATTTCTTTTTTTTTAATTCAAAGTTGTATATGACAGTAGAATGCATTACAATTTGTAATACACATGCAGAGCACATTTTTACATATCTCTGGTTGTATACAAAGTTTATTCATACCATTTGTGTTTTCATACATACACTTAGGGTAATGATATCCATCTCATTCTAACATCTTTTTTTTCTTATACATGCAAAAGAGTCAGACATGAAGAATTTTTTTAATACATATATTTTATAGTTGTAGTTTGGACACAAAACCTTTTTTAAAAATTTATTTTTTAAAATATTTATTTATTTACTTTAGTTGTACACTATGCAATGCATTTATGTTTACGTGGTGCTGAGGATCGAACCCGGGCCGCGCACGTGCGAGGCAAGCACTCTGCCACTGAGCCACAACCCCAGCCCTAAAATTTATTTTTATGTGGTTCTGAGGATTGGACCCAGTGCCTTGCACATGCTAGGTGAGCGCTCTACTGCTGAGCCACAACACCAGGCCCGACATAAAGAATTTTTATTGACAAACTCTCTATATCTGTCTTAATGATAAAATATTATTGTCTTTTATATATATATACATATATATATATATATGTATGTATATATATATATATATATATATATTTATTTTTTTTTTCTTTTCTATTTTTTTTTTGGTACCAGGGATTGAACTCAGGGGCACTGAACTACTGGGCCACATCCCCAGCCCCAGTCCTTTTTTGTATTTTTTATTAGAGACAGGGTCTCACTGAGTTGTTATGTGCCTCACCATTGCTGAGGCTGGCTTTGAACTCGCGATCCTCCTGCCTCAGCCTCCCAAGTGCTAGGATTACAGGCATGCGCCACCTTGCCCGGCTTTTTTTTTTCTTATATTGAGCCATCTCAAAGCTTTCATATATTAATTGGAATGAAATACCAATACATATTTTGGTTATAAATATGAATTCTTTTTAGAACACATACCTATGTAAAATAGAGACTAGAGATACAAAACAACAACAAAAAATGATAATCAGTCCTTGAAAGTTAGAGGTTTGATTTAATTGTTTCATAAATTATTTTTCTTATTGTCAAATCAGCATATTTTTTAAAACTTCAAGACACTGTTATTTCTACAGCTATGCACAATAATTATTTAATTATCTCCCAGGAAATGTTTAAACTTTGAAGTAAGTTTGGTAAATAAATGTCTATTAAGCATTGCCACAAGTGTGTTCTTTTCTGAGAACATGCCAAAAAAAAAAAGTTACTTGTAAGTTATAAACCACAAACAAGCAGACCAGCACAGTCTGTATACAGGGGTGATAGAAACACACCACTGGAGCAATTGTCTTAAACAGAATTTGTCTAAATAATATTTGAATAGAAATTAAACAAAGATGGGCAAATTTCAGCAATAATTTTGTAGGGTAAAACACATGTGTCAATTCTTTGGGATTGAAAAGAGTAACAATACTTACAATACATAGTTACAAAACTTCCCTACTACCCCAGCATTATTACACAATAAAATAGCATATAAATGTTCTTAATTTCTCACAAAATTTCTCTAAAAATACAAATGTATTCATAATTATCTTCCCAACACTAAGCACAGTTCTTAGCATGTAGAATGCAAAAGATACAGGAATCATAGACTTTGACAAATTTTTCTTTTCTGAAAACAAAATTCAGTGGATGTTAATAGCATCCAAGATAAGTGATTTTGAAATACAGGTTAGCTTTTAATTTATGATTTGATTCAAGTAAGGATAAATATTACCATTGACTATATGATATTTTTGCTGGTCACAGTACAATATACGTGTGCTAGTTAGTTGGGACAGCTAGAAATCCATGTCATTGAATGAAAAAAATGACCAGGCATGGTGGCACATGCCTGTATTCCCAGGGGATTGGGAGGCTGAGGCAGGGAGATGGGGGAGTTCAAAGCCAGCCTCAGCAACAGCAAGGTGCTAAGCAACTTGGTGAGACCCTGTCTCTAAATAAAATGCAAAGTAGGTCTGAGGATGTGGCTCAGTGGTAGAGTGACTTTGAGTTCAAAATCAGCTGTAAAATATTATAAAGTGCAGAAAGGCAACTAAGTTGCATTGAGGTGAATTTGATGAAACTTATAAATACAGCAAAGCAAAACTGATACCAAGTAAGCACTGCTACTAAATAAGCATTACAACCTAAGGATGACATGGAAAAAAAAACAAGTTAGAAAAGTTGCTTGTGTTCTAGGTTCAATCTTTTTAGTAGACAGGGCAAAAATATATATTTGATAATATGAAGATCTCACTATTTACTCAACAGTGAATTAGAACAGAGGATTTTCCTTGTAGCCTAATATGGTCACTAAAATAAGGGTACTTCCCCCTTCCCTCCACCCCACCCCGAAAAAAAAAAATAATGGTGGTCTTGTTTGGCAACTATTTAATCAACAAGATTAACAATAGTCTTGATAGTTCTGTATTTATTTTTATCAATAAATCATTGAATCACTAAATGTAGAAACATAAGATATACTGAATTATAGCTGACAAAACATTTGTATTTCCAGATAGCTTTGCAAATTGGTATATTTCAAACATATAATGTATAATTATCTATGTTGCTCAAATAAAATTTTCATGATGACTTCTATAAAATGAATCATTGAAGTTTTCAGATTTTTAAACCATGATTAAGTATAATAAAGCAGAATTTCCCTATTTAAATAAGGGAAATACCATGGGCTATCAATGAGGACTTTAGATATTAATATCCTAAGCCTAGTTTTTCATTTTTAATATAGGACATAACTTTTTTGAATATCAGCTACTCATGGTTCCTTGCTTATAAGGACTTAATCTAAGATTATTCCCAGGAGAAATGTTGAATTTATGAAGATGGATTTTGAGGCTTTAAAAATTGTTAATTTTTCAAATAAAAATATCAATATCCAAACATATGCCTTATTTTGTAGGAGTAGACAGTAGCATGCTAGACAAAACTATCATAGAAGTATTTGTCACTTATGACCTGTGGTGAGTTAGTTGATTAATATAGTACTTTTCCTGTATGATTCTTAACACTACAGCACAAGAATCATCTCAGTGGATTATCTGGAGTGACATCTAAAAGATGGGTTCATTTCTGTTAGTGTTTGCTCTATATACACTATTATATTCTGCCTATTCCAAGTTGACTTTTCATCTATTAAAGTAAATAAATTCTTCAGCTGCCCTAATAGGAGTGCTATGAGGGTAATGCCTTTTCTGTTCTTCACCTTTATTTAGTTTACTGCATTTAGATATTTGTTTTTAGGTTGAATGAATATAAATAGAGATTAAATGCAAATTTGAATTAAAAGAGTTTTGTATGGCAAATAACTATAGAGAAATGAAACATTTTATTTGCATTTTGTAGAGACAGCTTCATCCCTTCATAATCATCTCCCTTAACACAATGTTGATCAAATTGTTGTTATAGCATCTTATGTTTTATATGCTTTCTATATCTTTCAAAGAAATTCATCAACTCCATCCCATCTACTTAATGACACACACAATTTCTAAGAAGATAGGTATCATTTTCTAACAAAGAAGAAAAAAATTCCTTACTGTATAAAGATTCTTATAGACTTTTAAAAATAACTACAAGTTGAATTTTCTTTCCGCTTTAGTGAAAAAAAAAAAAAAAAGTTGGCGGGGGGAGGGAAAATATTACAAAGCTATTTTTTCCACCTGCTTGTTTTAGAAAAACAACTTGAAAATGTATATGCAGGGGACTGTGTTATCTAATATTTTATAATGAGTCTAAAAACCTACGTGGGGGCACTGATGCCTTGAATCTCATGGTACAATAAATTTTGTTGTGCTAGTTAATTTTTTCATTTGCTAACTGAAAAACAGTATTTCAAATAAATTCAAGGTTTTGCAGCAATATCTCCTTGCTTCTTTTATCAGTTTTTCCATACAGAGGAAATACATGAAATTACCTAATTGTGTGTGTGTGTGTGTGTGTGTGTATATATATATATATATATATATATCAATCATATGATTAATATGAAACTACATATAATGTATAGATAGGACTATATACCGTATTATAAAGTAGTATAGTAGTTTTCCCTCACTGCAATCCCATAGTGAGATTTTTTTTTTTTTTTTTTTTTTTTTTGGTACCGGGGATTGAACTCAGGGGCACTTGACCACTGGGCCACATCCCCAGCCCTTTTTTGTATTTTATTAGAAGCAGGGTCTCACTGAGTTACTAAGTGCCTCGCCATTGCTGAGGCTGGCTTTGAACTCGCGATCCTCCTGCCTCAGCCTCCCAAAGTGCTGGGATTACAGGCATGCGCCACCGCGCCCGGCGAGATTTTTTTTTTTTATAGAGGGGAAAATTGAGATTCTTACAGATTATGTGTTCCTGATCATATAAATGAAAAGCATTAAGCTATCAACTAACTTGTCTCCAAAAAAGTTGCATTATGGTAAATGTATGTCTACTTAAATGATCAATGAGTTCACTTGTGGCACAATAAATCCTTATTAAACAGAAATGAATGAAGAAACCAAAAAGCCTGAGGCAGAGCAGAGGATCTTGGGTGCTGATTTTCTGTGCCTTTACAAAACGGATTTCTGGAGGTAAATTTGTGCTTGTATGTATAGAACTTTTATTGTAGGATAACTGAGTATATCTCTTCTTTATCTAGAAAAATTCATCAACTAGAGAAATTCATCCTCTGATACATTAGGTGTACTAGCCAATTTTATTCAAAGAAATATTGCTAAGTTGATTCCCAGATATATATATATATATATATATATATTTTTTTTTTTTTGATGCTATTGTAAATGGGGGTAGTCTTCATCATTTCCCTTTCAGAGGATTTGTCACTGATGTACAAAAATGCCTTTGACTTATGGGTATTGATTTTGTATCCTGCAATTTTGCCGAATTCATTTACTAGTTGTAAAAGTTTTCTGGTAGAGTTTTTTGGGTCTTCTAGTATATTATCATGTCATCAGCAAATAGTGCTAATTTGAGCTCTTCTTTTCCTATCTGGATCCCTTTAATTTCTTTCGTCTGTCGAATTGCTCTAGCCAGAGTTTCAAGTACTATGTTAAATAGCGGTGGTGACAGGGGGCATCCCTGTTTTGTTCCAGTTTTTAGAGGAAATGCTTTCAATTTTTCTCCATTTAAGATAATGTTAGCTTGATGCTTTGTATAAATAGCTTTTATAATGTTGAGATATGTTCCTGTAATTCCTAGTTTTTCTAGTGTTTTGAACATAAAGCGGTGTTGTATTTTGTCGAATGCTTTTTCTGCATCTATTGAGATGATCATATGGTTTTTATCTTTAAGTCTATTGATATGATGTATTATGTTTATTGATTTCCTAATGTTAAACCAACCTTGCATCCATGGGATAAACCCCACTTGATCGTGGTGCACTATCTTTTTGATATGTTTTTGTATTCAATTTGCCAGAATTTTGTTGAGGATTTTTGCATCTATGTTCACTAAAGATATTGGCCTGAAGTTTCCTTTTTTGGCTGTGTCTTTGCCTGGCTTTGGAATTAATGTAATATTGGCCTCATAGAAAGAGTCTGGGAGAGCTCCCTCTTTTTCTAGTTCTTTAAATAAGTTGAAGAGCATTGGTATTAGTTCTTCTTTGAAAGTCTTGTAGAACTCGGCTATGAACCCATAGGGACCTGGACTTTTTCTTGATGGTAGCTTTTTGATGGCGTCTTCTATTTCCTTGATTGAAATTGATCTGTTTCAATTGTGTATAGCATCCCGTTCTAGTTTGGGCAATTCGTACGACTCTAGAAATCTGTCAATGCATTCAGTATTTTCTATTTCATTAGAGCACAAGTTTTCAAAGTAACTTCTAAATATCTTCTGTATATCTGAGATGTTTGTTGTGATATTTCCTTTTTCATCACAGATGTTAGTATCTGGGAATCAACTTAACAAAAGAGGTGAAGGGCCTCTATAATGAAAACTATAGAACACTAAAAAAAGAAATTATAGAAGACCTCAGAAGATGGAAAGACCTACCTTGTTCTTGGATAGGCAGAACTAATATTGTCAAAATGTCCATACTACCAAAAGCATTATACAGATTTAATGCAATTCCAATCAAAATCCCAATGACATTCCTCAAATAAATAGAAAAAGCAGTCATGAAATTCATCTGGAAAAATAAGAGACCCAGAATAGCTAAAGCAATCCTGAGCAAGAAAAGTAAATCAGGTGGCATCACCATACCAGACATTAAATTATACTATAGAGCAATAGTAACAAAAACAGCATGGTATTGGCACCAAAACAGACTGGTAGACCAATAGTACAGAATTGAGGACACAGAGACTAATACATATAATTTCAGCTATCTTATATTAGACAAAGGCGCCAAAAATGTACAGTGGAGAAAGGATAGCCTCTTCAACAAATGGTGCTGGGAAAACTGGAAATCCATATGCAACAAAATGAAATTAAACCCTTATCTCTCACCATGCACAAAATTCAATTCAAAGTGGATCAAGGACCTAGGAATTAGACCAGAGACAATACGACTAATAGAAGAAAAAGTAAGCTCCAATTTTCAACATGTCGGAGTAGGCCCCAAGTTCCTTAATAAGAATCCTGTAGCATAAGAATTTATATCAAGAATCAATGAATGGGATAGATTCAAACTAAAAAGCTTCTTCTCAGCAAAAGAAACAATCAGTGAGTTGAATAGAATGCCAACTATTTGGGAACAAATATTTAATACATGCACATCAGATAGAGCACTAATTTCTAGAATATATAAAGAACTCAGAAAACTTAATTCCAAGAAAACAAATAACCCAATCAACAAATGGGCTAAGGAATTGAAAAGACACTTCTCAGATGAAGATACACAATTAATCAACAAATACATGAAAAAATGCTCAGAAAAAATGCAAATCAAAACTACTCTAACATTTCATTTTACTCCAGTCAGAATGGCAGCCATTAAGAACACAAACAATAATAAATGTTTGAGAGAATGTGGGGAAAAAGGCACACTCATACATTGCTGGTGGGACTGCAAAATGGTGCAACCGTTATGAAAGGCAGTATGGAGATTTCTTGGAAAACTGGGAATGGAACCACCTATGACCCAGCCATCCCACTCCTGGGTCTATTCCCAAAGGACTTAAAAACAGCATATTACAGTGACACAGTCACTTCAATGTTTATAACAGCACAATACACAATAGCTAGGTTGTGGAACCAACCTAGATGTCCCTTAGTTGATGAATGGATGAAGAAAATGTGGTACATATTCACAATGGAATTTTACTCAGCAATAAAAGAAAATAAAATAATGGCATTTGCAGGTAAATGGATGAAGTTGGAGAATATAATGCTAAATGAAGTTAGTCAACCTCAAAAATCCAAATACTGAATGTTTTCTCTGATATAAGGAGGCTAATCCACAGTGGTGTTGGGTCGGGGTACACAGGAAGATTAGAGGAATGCTAGAAAGGTCAAAGGGGAGGGAGGAGAAGGAAGGGAGCAAGGGGGGATGGAGGGGTAAAAAGAAAAGGTGGTTGAATAAGATGGATTTCATTATCCTAAATGCATGATTGAAGATTTGAATGGTACAAATATACATTGTATACAAACAGTGTTTTGTAAAAAGATGCTTTATATGTTTATTATGAATTATAATGCATACTACTATTATAAATACAACTTTGAATAAAAAAAGAAAAAAAAGAAAGATTGCTGTTACTAGAAATATTTTAAAATGACTACTGTATATGTTTCATTCTCAGTCATGTTAGCTATTTTTCTATATTTTAATAGAAAACATTAAAGAAAAGATTTTGTTATTATTTTTAGTTATATACAACACATGGATAAACGCTGACATTATCACAGGGGCATGGAACACACCAGCTCCAATTTAGTCCCTAGCACTTCCCCTCAAAACTGTTACCCCCCACTATCTTCCCTGCAATCCATGGATCTCTCTCTTGAATCCATTTACAGTTCATTTTTTTGAATTAGTGTTCTGTGAATACATCCAATGCTGAACCTACTGTTCCACATCATGCAATATATCCAGTCATATTTTTCTATATTTCGGTTAATAAAATGTAAGACGTAAATAAAGGCATTTGTGAATTGTAAATATTATCTTTCTTTTAAGTCAAAGAAGGTAAATAACATTTAATAATTTTAACTCAATTTATCGATCTTCAGTAACTGAATCTGTAGTTTGGGCTATATGGACAACTGCTTAAATATAATAGAACCCAACATTAACTATGAATTGTTATGCATATACATGTCATTGCAAAATATGTGCATATATCTGTATATGTATATGTAGATATCATATATGTATACATATAAAGTATGTATATTTTGTGATAAGTGAATTATGACAATTGATATTAGTTTGGTGGTATTTACCTTTTTATTTCTATTTGAACCTTTTCCCATCACAACCATTAGGGATATTTTCTAAAATTTTAAAAAATCTCGCATGTTTGGACAACTATTATTTGTTATAATCAACTTTCTAAATTTATCTCAGCCTTCTACTTTTTCTGCCTGATTTATTTTATCATTGTGATCAGAGTATGAGGATATTAATCCATTTCATACTTTAACATGTTGTCTGTTATGGTAGTATTGATCAAGGCTATTACTATGATTAAAGACAAAATGTGAAAATGCCTATTTTTCCTTTATCCTTGAATAAGTAAAGATGGGCTAAATTGCATGTCTGAATGGATGACTGCAGAGGTATAATAGAAAGGGGTAGTGACTGATTAACCTTCTATGCCAGAAAGTTGTTACCCAGTAAAAAGTTTCTGGAGATAAATAATTGTTCCTGTGTAGCTTAACCGATACTTTGGAAATTTCTGTTTCTCAACCAAGATGCTTTTATTATCTTTTATGGTGCTTTGGATATCCCATTACTTGCATGGTATTCTATATGATTCACTTTTTGGTTACTTTTTAAAACTTACACTTTCATATTAAAGCCAAGTGATTAAATTTCAATTCTTTCATATTGGCTCCCAAAATAACACATAAAAATGTAGATATTTTGAAAAGCAGGTATCCTTTCCAGGGAGTCAGGAGTGCAGCTATTCAGTATCTTAGAACAAGGGAG
Source organism: Tamias sibiricus (assembly GCA_025594165.1). Taxonomy (NCBI): domain Eukaryota; kingdom Metazoa; phylum Chordata; class Mammalia; order Rodentia; family Sciuridae; genus Tamias; species Tamias sibiricus. The sequence continues at coordinate 75,082,655 of CM046664.1, forward strand.
CATAAAGGCTACAATTCTAAAACTATCTAATATCAGTGAAACAAAAAAGGTTCAGTTTCTGAATTTTTGCAGTGACTTGAGCTTTTTAAACAGTTATGATGGTGATAATGCCATTGTACTGTATCAACATTGACTAATAAAATACATTGTTTATTCCACCAGCATTTACTTAGATCTTCCCTAAACCAAGATCTGTGCTAGGCATTGAGAGTGCAGTTTATGTAAGACGTACACTGCTTTGATGTTACTTTCTGTAAAGTCCATGACTCTAAAGCATGTATTGAATTATAAGTTTCATCACTTACTACTAAAACATCACTCTTCTCTTAGTATTTTTGCCTATGATGCTGTTTAGAGTGGGTTTCTGAGTCTGACTATGGGCTCAACAGCCAAATCTTCTAATCATTTATTTGTGACTGAATGTTGCAGGGTAGTAGTGGTAGAAGCTAGATTATAGATTTATTATCTCTGTTCCATCACTTTCTTATTCAAAAATAGTACTTCATGAGAGAAACTGATGTGTTTTGTAAGTGGCATATTTATATAACGAGCAATGTGAACAGATTGATATGACAGGTTCTTATTATTTTAAACTGCAGAGATGACTTATGATATTAAATTCTTCATTTTTACAAATTCATTTTTATTTTTAGATACGGTGAATCACCATTTTGCCCTTTGCTTCACAAAGAACTTAGGGAGGTTTATCTTCTTGAGGATCACACTCTTGTCTTGTTGATAGCTCTATATGGGGCAAAGTGCCTTATCAATCATAGAAGCTTTAACAACAATAACAACAAGTTCAGAGCAAGTGTTTTAAACTTCCAAAATTAAAAAAAGTATGCAAACCAAGTGCGTAAATATGAAAATTAATTTGGAGAATGATTGGCTACTATCTGTATTCTGCCATCCATTTTTATACGATCCACCTTTACATGTTTATACTGTATCTTAGTGGTTTTAAGATAAGATTTAATGATATTAATTTTATAAAATCTCAACAGTGCTGGTCACTTATCACAGGCTCACTAACTGCCTGTTAATGACTTGAGAAGTGAGTGATCTGTGTTCCCAGAATGTTTTCCAGTGTTGTGCTATGCATGTTTTCTAAGAAACAGTCCTAGTATGTCTCAGCTAAATTCTAGATGATGTTGGGGTATACCAAACATCTAGGAATATCAACATACAAAATAGAGGACAACAAGAATTTCATAAACATTGATAAACTGTGTAGAACTAAACCTAAACAGTAAATCACAGTATCATGATTGCAAGACAGAGATTTTCTCAAGAAGGTTAGACTTTGTACCTTTGACCCAAGTCTCCTTTTCTCTTTCCATTCCTCAAATCTCAGCCTCTGATATGCATGAGAGGTGATGGGTACATTAATTAGCCCGGTTTGATAATTCCACAATGTATGTATTTATAGAAATGTTACATTGTCCATAAATAAGTGCAATTATTATATGTTTATTAGAAGGTCAGACTTGCTAGTCTTTGTCAGGATTTTTGTAGTTAGAGAAATGGAAGAAAAATTTTTCACAGATGGTGGGGAAAATATCCTGTTAGAAGGCAAAAGTATTCTCTGAAAGAACTAATTCATTAATTTGTGTGCTTATTAATTTCATTTTACTTAATTATCATTAAGTGTTGTTTGAATACATGCCCTGCAGGTTTCAGGAAGCTACCAGTAGTATAAACATCAGAGTATAGAGGTAACCTCTTTTGAGGTGTCTATAGGGTACGTAGTGAAGATCCCCAGTTAGTGATTATGAGGGCTTGGATGTCAGATGAGAATGTGGGCTGGAGGTAAGTTTAGAAGGGTTTTTCACATAGGTGATCCTGGAATCCACAGTGAAAATGACATGATTCAGGGAAAGCCACATAGAGCTACAGGACACGCAGATACAATTCTGAGTCTCAGTATTCAGTGTTGGTAAAAGAACAACAGAGGTCGAGGAAATTTTACAAAATGTCGGGTTATAGAACATTAAATTTGCCTTTCAAATCATAAACTAGATCTTACGGTATAGCATACAATTTAGTGAGCAATCTCTTGTTGGTGTATTACTGTCCCATGACCCATCAATACTGACTAGATATCTGTATATTTACTTAAATGCAGAACAAAATTAATTTAAAACCTGTATATAAAGATGTAAGTAGAATATATAATGATTTAAAATGATAAGTATAGAACAGAAATACTCAAGCATGGTAAATGCATGTATGGTTTTCTTATTAATGACCTATTTTACATAATTCAATAAGAATAAACTTTCAGATAAACCTTATTGAGGTACAGTTGATTACTTTTTTTCAAAGTAAAGTGCTTAACTCTTTGTTGTAAAGTTATTTATTTAAGAATGAACATTAATAACAATACCATGATACAGCATGGGAGTTTAAATGTTTTCCTAAAAAGGGAAAGAATGTTCCTTACTGGAGGAATGCATAATTAATTACAGAGTTGTAATAAAATATGTTAATAAGAAAAGGAAATCTTTAAGCTTTTAAAATGCACAAGGAATTATGAAACCAGTAAAATATTAATTGCCTAATCCTATGAACTATGACAAGATCTCAATATCTCCAAAGTGATGCCATTATAAAGTAAAAACGTATGCTAAATTTTTAATCGAGTTGTATTTTCCAAAAACTATATAGGTTACTTTTAGCGTTATATTACTCATTGTGATGAAAAATGAGGGTTTTTTCTTTGTATATAATATTCCCTTTGGAAAGAGGCCAATCCTCATCTCTGTAGACTTGATTATTTTAGCAATTGTTATAGTAAGATAAAATTCTTCACATTTAGTTATGAAGAAGTCTGGTAATATTTAGATTGTAACATCTAGAAAGACTGTCTTTACAGCTTGATAAAAATGTTCTATCTTTGCCTCCAAGATAAACAATGGTGAGGGTTTCTTTTTCCATATATCTTCACGGAACTGTTTTATGTCTTCACCTTCCCTGAGGAATTTGAAATTTGTATCCATGCAAGGAAGCAGGGAACTCAGAATTTAATAACACTGATCAAGTGCTTAAACATACAGCAGAGACTGGGCTGGAATATAAAACCTTTAATTTCACAGTCCTTGAGGGTCGATGCTATTTTTCTATATTACATTTGCCAGGTAAAATTAACCCTATTTCATTTCCAAAAGGGAGAACGGAAAAAGGAAAATTGAAGAAGTTGGAGAGAGGAGAAATTGCTCATGAAAAGCAAAATGATGGTGAGGGGTTAAAGGGACAGGGTGAGAAGACATGGGGATGAGGGGCAGTGCCAGTGTTACTCCAGGTAGTTTCCTGGAGTGAGACTGTACAGAGAGGAGGGGAGAGAGGCACACCTGGAGGCAGCTACAGAAGGGACCAGTGACTAAGGGGGTAATTAAAGATACGTCTTTCTTTGTAAAATAGCTGCTGCTTCTGTATTTTACAACAAAACTTTTCCCGAATTCCACACTCTTGTCAATGAAAGATTGACCCTTGGAGGGTACTTAATTATACCAGAGCCAGAAGAAGAAGGTCCAGTTTTATGGAGAGATATTAACTAAATTCAAAAATTGGAATTCTATCTAGACCTCTCTGATTCCAAATCTCCTTGTTCCGTTACCAGATCATTTTGCTTAGAATTTGAAATAGCTATAAGTCAATTGGGCAATACTTGAATAAAACTGCTATATTTCTTGTTGATGATATTTGGTGTTATGTTCACTGTGTATGACTGGATAGCTGATTTGTTTGGTTTGGCAGATATTTGAGTTAGAACTAGATATCTGAAAGATTTAACCCTAATTGTTCTTATATTTATCTTAAGGAATTTATTTCCTCAGTTTTGCTAGCATTATTTACAAAGATGATTCTCAAAGAAGTAACAAGCCTAAGTTGGTTTTATATTCTGTTAAGATAAAGGAGAAAATGTGATTCATTAGGGGTACATATATACTTAAGTACATCTATTTTTAATAATTTCCAAATATTTACAGTTTTATTGTTTTTCACAAATGTGGTTCAGCAAATGGGTTTGAAAAACCAATGCTTCAGTTTCAGCAAATACAAAGTTCATTTTTCAAATTTAGCGAGTCATTTAACAAGTACCATTTTGGTAAAAGGGAATGCATTATTTCAAGAAGTGTTGGCTTTGAATATTTTATATGCTATTGGAAATTAGACCTTAAAGCACTTTGAAACAAAATATGACAATTCAGAAAAAAAACAATTAACTAGAAAATACTCTTTGAAATACTACTTAATAAGTGCATGTGAATATATCAAGAATAGGAATACTGTCTTCAGATAATTATATGTCCCTTATAATAATCACCAGTGTTATAAAGATGTAATCTTGATTGTACATATTAATGTCCAAAAAGCACTAGCTTATACTCCAATGCTGTCTACCAGGTTTGTCAGCCTTGGCACTATTAACATTTTGAGCCAGATAATCCTTTTTTGTGGGGTAGGAATGTACTTTGCTAGATTTGTAACAGCATCCCTGGCCTGTTTATAAGACACCGTGACTGCACCCACTCCTATCCTGCTGTAGGAAGAAAATTCTCTCTGGACATTGACAAATATTTCTTGGGAGGCAGAATTATCTCTAGTTGAGATCTATAAAAATCATCACTTAATTCCATCTGAAATATATCATGCATTATTTTAAGACTTTAGATTTACTGTATCATTCATAATTAATATAAAATAATTTAGACATTATATTTTTGTTCACATAAAAAATTTATTAGGTAAGTAAAAAAAATTAGTACTAGTACCTAACATTCTCCATTTCTGTCATTCAAAAAGATTATTTACTACAAATGAATGAATAAAAATTATTTCATTTGGGAAAATTCTTCAGAAGATTTAAAATAATGAGAAGTTGAGATATGTCATTAGGCTAAGAACATATGTGTTTGTTACTAATTACCATCTCTTTGGCAATCTCCATACAGGGACCACACTTTTAAAAGTAGTGGAAAGAAAAGAAATGTGTCCTTGAGATTAAATTAAATATGAGTTATGTTAAATATAGAGTTCTGTATGGTCTTTGTCAGTTGCTTTTGTAGAATAAACTATGAATTGATTTATCTTGTTGAGAGCTATCAAATTTATCCACAACTACTCTCATTTTTACTCTTCAAATTGAAGTTATTAGGTGTCAATTTTAGTTCTCCATAGCATACTAAATGACAATGAGGATTATGTACTTTTCTTAGGGAGAGCCAAATACATTAAAATATAAACAAAAACATAGGTGCTGTTGTTCTTCAAACTTAATTGAAGCTATTTCAAAGATATAAAACTATATAAGTTTTCTGACTGCTAGTACAAGTTAGTTTCTGTATGAGAAATAAGATCTTGATAACAGGATATAAAAAGCTAATTGCTAAACATTTACTCAAATAAAATGTTTTCTTACATTATGTGCCCTATGTTCCCTAAAAGGCTGTTGCTGCCTAAAGCGGAAACCGCTTGGAGCAACGAACGCCGCAGGAAAATTCTGAGGCAGGATGAAAATGAAAAAAGGTCTTTTATTCTTCTTCTCTCTCCGGCTCCAGCAATCACTCCAAACGCTCTAACTCCAACCACCACCTTCTTCTTCCCACACACACTAACTAAACTCACCCAGTTATATACATACAGCTTTAACAAGGACACGTGCTTACAGCTCGAGCTTACAGGTGCATCATGCAGTGTTCACGGGCATACAAAGATTCTTTGGATAATGTATTACTATCAGGTGGAAACTAGAACATCTTTTATGGCTCTCAGCTAACCGCAATCTTTAGCTATCTCCTTGATTATAGGCTCCTTCAAAAGGCTAAGATCTAATCATGAAATACAGAACATTTCCCTTTCCCTAACACCTTATTACCACATTACTAAAGATTATGACAGTTTCCTTTACAGGGTGCATCATGATTAGACGTCATAAAAATTCCAAAGCTGGGTTTGTGTCTCAGAATGCTCGCCTAGCACATGTGAGGCACTGGGTTTGATCCTCGAAACCACATAAAAATGAAATAAAGATATTGTGTCCACCTACAACTAAAAAAACAAATATTTTTTTAAAATATTTATTTATTTACTTTAGTTGTACACACAATGCATTTATGTTTACGTGGTGCTGAGGATCGAACCCGGGCCGCACACGTGCGAGGCGAGCGCTCTGCCGCTTAGCCACAACCCCAGCCCCAAAAACAAATATTTTTTAAAAAATTCCAAGGCATATTAAAAGGCAAAAACAACAATCATCACCAATACCCTCAACCCCAAATTTGAAGATACAGAGCAAGCATCAGAATGAGACACAGCAGGGATGTTAAAAATATCAGACCAAAAATGTAAACAATTATGAGTAATATGCCATTGACTATAATGAATAAAATAGATACTTCATGAAAAGATGGGCATATAAGCAAAGAGATGGAAATTCTAATAGAGGACCCCCCCCAAAAAAAAAGTGCTAAAAATAAAAATACTATAACAAATTAAAGAATGCCTTTGATGAAGTTATTAGGAAACCAGACATGGCTAAGTAAAGAATCTCTGAACTTGAGAATATATATCAATAGAAACTTTGAAAACTAAAAACCAAATTAAAACAAAGATTGAAAGAAACAGAAGAGAGAATTCCTGAATTCTAGGGGAAATTATGAAAGGTGTAGCATGGGCAAAATGGCATACCAGGAGCACAAAGAAAGAAGGGGACAAATAAATATCTGAAGCAATAATGACAAAATTTCCTCAAATTAGTGGCACATGTCAAACCATGGATCTAGAATTTCCTCAGAAACCATATAAGTGCAAATGAAGTGAAATATTTAAAGTGTTTACAGAAAAACAAACAAACCCTAACTCTAAAATTCTGTATCCTGCGAAGTTTTCATTCAAAAGTGAAAAAGAAATAAAGTTTCTCAAATATTGAGGGAACTTGTTGCCAGTAGGCATGTCTTGCAAGAAATAATAAAAGAAAATTTCAGAGAGATGGAAAATTATGTTTGTCCGAATCTCTGGCTTACAGAAAGGAAGAACACCAAAGATAGAATATATTAATATAAAAACTTTTCATTTTAATATCCTAATTTTTAAAAGACTACAGTATGTTAAAAATAAAAAAAGGTATGTGACTCTACTTTGTGTACAACCAGATATGAAAAATTGTGCTCTATATATGTAATATGAATTGTAATGCATTCTGCTGTCATATACAACAAATTAAAATAAAAAATAAATAATAAAAAAATAAAAATGTATTTGAGTATGTACAATCTTAATATATGTATTTACTATATATGTATATAGTATAGTATATGTATATATACCTATATATTTAATAGTAACAGTGTTTGATTTCTCATATATATATTTATATATGCTCATATATCTATTTATCATTCTGCTTAATGATAAATAAGCTGAATGAACAACAGCAATAATGCAAGTATATATAAGTAAAATGAATACCAATAGTAATACAAAGAAAGGGAGCTAGAAATTAGGATTATTTTGTTATAAGGTACTCAAATCACTTGTGAATCAGTAAGTTAATTCATAGTGGAATTGGATTGGTTATGAATGTATTTTTTCAGACTATAGAGCAGAAACTAGGAAGTGTTAAAAAGTAAGTAAAACTGCTTTATATAATAAAAAGGAGAGAAAATGGAACCATATGCTCACTTAGCCAGGCATGTTGGCACATGCCTATAATCCCAGCAACTTGGGAAACTGAGGCAGGAAGATCATCAGTTCAAAGCCAGCCTTTTCAAATTGGAAAGACCCTGTCTCAAAAAATAAAAAATGAAAAACGGGCTGGAGATGTAGCTCCGTCACAAAACTTCCCTGGATTCTTTCACCTGTATAAAAAAAATTTAAGCAAAACCACAAGAGACAGAAAAAGGGTGGAAAATACAAAAGTTTACAAAGAAAAATTATAACAAATAATAACATTAAAAGATACTACTATATCAATCATTTTGAATATGATTTGTCTAAATATACCAATTAAAATATATTGATTGTTACAGTTCATAAAAAATAAAACCCAAGTATGTGTTGTCCACAAGAAACCCACTTTAAATATAAAAATACACAGTAAAGGCAAATGAATAGAAAAATATATACTATAATAAAAATAATTGGAAAGTGGTAGTAGCTATTAATTTCAGACAGGTTAGGCTTCAGAACAAATTTATCAGAAGGATAAAGAAGGGTATTACTTATTGACAATGAATCAACTCTCTAAGAAGACATAATTCTTATCGTGTATACATATATAAGAAAATGTGGTATATATACACAATGGAATATTGCTCAGCAATAAAAGAGAACAAAATAATGGCATTCACAGGTAAATGGATGAAATTGGAGAATATAATGCTAAATTAGCCAATCTCAAAAATCCAAATGCCGAATGTTTTCTCTGATATTAGGAGGCTGATTCACAGTGGGGTTTGGACAGGGAGCATAGGAGGATTAGAGGAACACTAGAAAGGTCAATGGGGAGGGAGAGGAGGGGAGGTGCAAGGAGATATAAGGGGAAAAAAAGAAAAAAAAAACAGAAAGATGGTAGAATGAGATGGATATCATTACTCTAAGTGCATGTATGAAGACACGAATGGTATGAATAGACTTTGTATACAACCAGAGATATGTAAAAATGTGCTCTATATGTGTATTACAAATTGTAATACATTCTACTGTCATATACAACTTAAAATACAAAATAAAAGGGGAAAAATAGGATCAGAGTCTGTAGGACAGAATGAGCAGAACTATAAGAAGAAATGGATGAATTCACTATCATTACTGGAGATGTCAAAACTCTTTCTGTCATAAATAAATTCATCAGGCATTAAAAAATCAGCATGTAGTTTAATTCAACATCAATCGACTGTATATAGTTTAAATATACATACTACTTTATCCAGCAATAGCAGAAAACACTCTTCAAAAGCTCACATAGAACAAACAAAGAATGATCACATTCTGGCTCATAATAATCATCAAATTTAAATGAATAGAAATCATACAATATCTATTATGAGACCACAATAGAATTAAACTAGAATCCAATAAGAGAGCGATAACTGGAAATAGTGGACATTAAATAACACACTTCTAAAAAAATGCATTAGTGGAAGAAAAAGACCTTGAGAAATTAAAATCTATTTTGAACTAAATGAAAATAAAAATGATCAAAATATGTGAAGTAGTGAAAGCAGTGCTTAGAGGAAAATGTATGGTATTGAATAAATTTATTAGAAAAGAAGAAAGACCTAAAAATCAATAATCTGAATTTCCATTATAGGAAACTAGACAAAGAAGAGCAGGATACATTAAAAGTAAGCCAAAGAAAACAAATAGTAAAAATTAAAGCAAAAATCAATGAAATATGAAACAGGCAATTAATAGAGAAAATCTATGCTACCAAAAGTCAATAAAATAGATAAACTTCTCTCTAACCTAAGAATAAAAGGACATAAAGTACTAATATATAAGAAAAGAGGAGACACTACTACAGACCCTGTGGACAGTAAAATGATAGTAAACAAATACTATAATTCAATACCCACAAATTTCACAACCTACATGATACGAACAAATTCCTTGAAAGATAAACTCAGAACCAATAGAAAATATGAAGAGGCATATATTGATTAAAGAAATTAGATCAATGTTTACTAATCTTCCATAACAGAAAGCTGTAACCCACGTGGATATACTGGTGAGTTTTATCTGATATTTAAAGAAGAACTGACAAAAATTCTCTACCATCCATGGTTTATCTATTTCAGAAAATAGAAGCTGAGGTAATTGGTATTACCCTAATAGAAATCCAGAAAACACATTAGAAGAATTAAGAAAACAATATACCAATTTATCTCATGAGCATACTTACAAAAATCCTTAACAAAATATTAGCAAGTTGAATCTAACAATATATGAAAGGAATATAAGCATATAGTTTAATTTGCACTGTGAGTAAATGGATTCATCCCAAGTATACAGTCTGTTCAACGTTTGAAAATCAAGGAAATATATTAGGAAATTGGAATGGATCCGAGAGTGGAAAGCACAGATCAAATTAATAATATCAGATACACATTTTTATTAAAATAATTCATCCTTAATCTTAACAAAAATCCATTGTTTTTCTAGAGTTCCATTAATGAAATTAACATTTACAGGGGTCATTTCTGATGCCTCCTTAGTTAGCCAAGACGTCATCAAATCTTTATAATTTTACTGTGTAATATCTGTAGAATTGGCATTTCCTATTATCTGCACTGTAACAGCCTTGTGTCTTACCTTAGTGTATTTCTACTTGAGGCCATGCAAGTATTCGCTGGTAGCTCTGCCTGCAGTCTTTTCTTAAATACCAGTAGAATTCTGTCTGGAATAAAAATGACACGATGAAATTCTCTTTACATTTTAAAAATAGATAACCATCATCCAAAAAATAGCATCATAAGACTCAGCTTAGATTCTGGTTTCATTTTTTTTTCTATCATCTATCATCTATTATCCCTTTATCCATAGCCTCAGTTCAGTCCTATCAAACAGCTTGTGACACCTCTGGCTATTACACATTTTTCTAGTTAAGCAGAAGAAACAATATATATAAAGGCAGGTATTTCAGCAGAATCCTATAAGAGTACCTGCTTTCTGGGAAACATTATGATACCCAGACTCAGTTTTTTTATTATACCTGAACATATCTCATAATTCTAATTGCACTTATCTCTGTATTTTAAGTACATATTCATGCAAACATCAGATTCCCAGCCCAGACTGGTAATTCTCAACTCCAAGTAGTGTGCTTCATTTACTTGTGTATCCCTAGGATATGGTAACATGCTGAGCCTTTTGTAGATGCTACAAAAATGCTAATTGTATTTCTAGGGCTCTTATATGAAAACAGTTCTACTCTGATTATATTCGTGTTTTTAATGTGTGTGTGTGTGTCTTATTTTAGCAACTGCTGCTACTTCCCCTCTCCTCCTCCTCCTCCTCCTCCTCTTCCTCCTCCTCCTCCTCCTCCGCCTCCTCCTCCTCATTCTTCTTTTTGGTAAATATTTGACATATAGACTCTCTTCTAAGTGATTTAAACAAGTGGGAGGGCCTACAGGAATATATCTTATGTAAAACTATTGTGGAAAATAAAAATGATATGTAATTATCTCTGAAACAAATGAAGTTGGTTGAAAACCATTAAGTAGTTTTAATTTTGCAGAGACAGTGTCTCACTTTTAAAATAGTAAAAGTATTAGTATTTTTTAAATTTTTCTCAAAACTTACTCTCATCCTAAAAAATAAGTTCATGAGGAGATAGATGTGTTAAATTAACATGATCTAATTTTTTCTATAATGTATTTGTAGAGCAAATAACTTTGTACCCTTTAAATATACATAATTGTTAGCCACCAATTCAAGAAAAAATTAAAACTTTGTTTTTCAATTCATGTTATAACATTCTTACTTATTCATCCAAAACTATAAAATATAATATATGTCTTTTCCTTTGGGGCCTGTAGTGATTCTTCATTTTCTAGCATATTAAAGTTATGTAGTTTAAAATTAAGTATAAAACTAAACTTTTTCAAATTTTATGTAAATTATTATTTTTGTTTACCATAATTAAAATGTTTGCTGTAGTTTATTTTTTAATATTTATTTATTTGCTTTAGTTGTACACAATCTGTTTTTACGTGGTGCTGAGGATCAAACCCAGACCACGCACGTGGTAGGCGAGCTCTCTACCACTGAGCCACAACCCCAGCCCTTGCTGAAGTTTATTGAAATACAAATGAGAGAAAATACTTACACTGTGTAAGAGACACACACACACACACAAAAAAATACTACCTGGTATGAACTATAGTAAGAAAATTATTAAGTAAAATACAAAAATTTAGTTGAAAAATGGATGTGATTTGAACATGCAATTCACACACATACATGCACAAATTATAAATGCCTAGATATATAAAGTTTCACAACATCAGTAAAACTAGAAGAAGTGCTGTATGAAATATTTTGGCATCTTTGGGCCATTAAGTAAAATAAATTAAAATTAATACTATTAAAAATAGTATCAAATATGTAGTTTGGTCTCTCTACCCTAACCAAATGTTATTTCTGATTGATTGTACTAGTGCTCTTATTGTTACCTTTTTATAGTATCTGTAAAATAAATCATCTTAAAAATTATTTTAAATAACCATTTATGAGCAAAACAAAATATGTGAGAAGTAAATATAATGTTTTTGTGACCTGTAAAATACACTTAATATAGTAGAGTTAAAGTAATTGTAACAGAACACAAATATTCAAAAATGGTACAGTTGAATCAAGATATAAAACATATTACATATATTTATGTATACACACACACACACACAAACAACTCACACAGGCATTCTTTAATCTTTTACCTTGTTTTTCATTGACCCCTGGACTTCTTAATATAAACATGAAATATTTAGTCCATGTATAAGAATAGCAACAGAATATGATGGTGACAGCTGGCTGAGAGTGGAGGTTCTTCTGCTGGACCCCATAAATTTGACTGCTGATGCCATCACTTATTGTTTGTGATGTGGGATAAACAATTTAAATTCATTTAAACTCCTCATCTCAATCTCTAATATATAACATGGAAATAATATCACCTCATCCAAACAGTTGTTAGAACCACTCAATAATAACATAGGCTATAGAAATACTTCATAATTGTTAACTATTATTCTAATATATAGTGTGATGATGAAAGAGAACATTACTAACTATATTAGTCAACTTTCAGCTACAGTGACAAAATACCAGAGATAATCACTTGCAAAATGGAAAGGTTTATTGTGGCTCATGGTTTCAGAGGTTCCAGTCTATGATCACTAGGTTCCACTCTTTTGGGGCCCATGGCAAGGCAGAACATCATGGTGGAAGCATGTGGTGGAGCAAATCTGCTTTTCTCCTAGTGACAATTAAGCAGAGAGGGAAAAGGAAGCCAGGGTCCCACTATCAACTTTAAGAGATGTTTTCGTTGGCTTTTTCGTTGTTGTGACTGATTATTCTGACAAGAACAGTTGGAGGATGAAAAGTTTATTTTGGCTCATGGTTTCAGAGGTTCAGTCCACGTTGGCTGGCTCCATAACTCTGAGTGCAAGGTGAGGCAGAACATCATGGGGGGAAGATATGGAGAAGGAAAGCAGCTCAGGATGTGGCAAACAGGAAGCAGAGAGAGAGAGAGAGAGCTCTGCTTACCAGGAACAAAATAGAAATCCTAAAATCATGCCCCCAGTGACCTATTCTTCCAGCCATACCTTACCTGCCTACAATTACCCCCCAATTAATCCATATAAATGAATCAATCCATTGATTAGATTCAGCTCTCATAATCTAATCATTTCACCTCTAAACTTTCCTACATTGTCTCACAAATGAGCTTTTGGGACATACCTCATATCTAAACCAAAATGAGCATTTATTCCAATGAAACTTCCACTAGGTGTCATCTCCTAAAGGTGTCCTCATGTTGCAACCACACTACAGATTGGTGACCAAACCTTTTATATATGGACCTTTGGGGGACATTTATTATCAATGTATTGAATATATTGAATCTATGAAATCTATGAAATTTGACAAAAGAATGGATTTTAATTGCCCTTACTATGTGCACACCATGAAAAATGGTAACGATATGTGGTGATAAATATGTTAAATTAATTTGATTGTGATCATTTCACAATATATATCAAATCATTTGTGCTCCTTGACTATACAGTTGTATCTCAGTTATGTGTGGGAGATTGATCCAGAACCCCCACTGGTACCTACATCTACACAATGGCATATTATTTGTATATAACCTATGAACATGATCCTGTAAACTTTGTCATTTTTTGATTATGTATATCTAATAAAATGTAAATAGTTGCCATACTGTATTATTTAGGGAATATTGATAAAGAAAAATTGTATAATATTAAAATTTATTTTCTGTCCAAGTTGATCTTCAGTTGATTGAATCTATGGATGCATTCATTTCTCATGGATATAGAAGCTGCAGATAAGGAGGGCTAACAATATACAAATTTTTTTATTTACTTCCATAAAGCTGAGTAGAGAATCAAGAATAATGTGAATATATTCTCAATTTTGTTAAATGTCAGAAATGGAATTTGAAATCATAATGATATATAATTTCACATTCACCATGTTGACTAAATATAAAAAGCCAGAGTGAAGAAGTATTGGTGATAATATGGACTAGTGAGGACTAACTTCTGGTAAGAATGAAAATGGGAAAAACTATGGAGAATAATGAGGCATTTCCTCATGATTACGAGCATTACCTCACAATTACAAGAATGTTCATAGCAACATTTCCATGAAATAAAAAAACCTGCAGGCAGCTTTCAAACATCCTTCAACAAGCAAATAGAATGATGTTTATGTATTCAGACTATGGAATAAAGCTATGTAGTAAAAAATGAATGAACTTCAAAATAATACTGATGAAATGAACTAAACACAGAAGAATAAATGCAGTGTGATTCCATCACTATATTCAAAAACAATATAAATTTAGATAATATATTGACTGTGGATATCTCATAAGTGGTAAAACTATATAGTGACAATTACATCATAATTTGGGACATTGTAGAAAGGATGCTCTCAAGTCGAGGCAAACAAGCTCTAAGGTCTTAATTATACTCTTTTTCATTAATTTGGTAGTGGGTATAAAGGAATGTATTTTCTTATTTTCTCAAATTTTCATACATATATTATACATTTTTATAGGTATATTTCATAATGTTTTAGTGAAAAATTGTGAGCAAGAAATGTTTAAATATAATAATAGCTATTTTTTTGTTTTTATTTTTAACCATATCAGAAATTCCTTACATATGGTTATATTGAAAATCAACATTTTAGTGTGTTTTCATATTTAACATAACATTTTTTGTTGTGAACATACAACTGAACAAAAATAGCTTTGTACATCTTATTGAATCCATAGGGGCTGAGAAATATAAAATATTATAAAGTGAAAAAAATATGTGATTTGCATTCTAAATATGGTAGTCAAATAATTCTAGTGGTCTAGAATTTATTACACAAAATATGCCAGGTAGCTGGAAATAAAAATGGACTGTTTGAAAATCATCAGGGTTTTGAATTCCAAGCTAGAATTCCCACTATATTGGGAAGTTTCATCACCACTAAGAAAACAATAATAATGGCAACGCATATCAGGAATATAATCTGACACGCATTGTTTATGAATGTCATCTGCTATGGTTTGGGCATGTAACCGCCCCCAAAATTCATGTGCTATATGCTTGGTCCAAAGTGTGATGATTTTTGGTAAGTGGTGGAACCTTTAAAACTTGGGGCCTCTTGAAAGTAAATTAGGTCATTGGTAGCATTGTCCTCAAAGGAGATTAATGCTAACTTCATGGAAAAAGTTAGTTATTGCAAGAGTGGGTTATAAATAAAGTCCACACTGTGCATTTGGGTTTTTTTATATAGCAATGATTGCCTTTCCATTTCCTTTCCAAGTTGTGATCCAGCCAGTGAGGCCCTTTCTAAAGGCTAAACAGATGAGGCCTCCCAATCTTGGATATGCAGCTACCAAACTGTGAGCTAATAACCCTCATTACTTGATCAGAGTCCAGAGTCAGGTATTTTGTTATAGCTACACAAAACCAGTCAATACAACATCTTTTTTAAATTTCAAGAAAAATATAGGATCTCAATATTTATAATATTTATAATTGTATAACCTTTATAAAATATCCATGAATTTTCTCTTCAATGTGTGCACACATGTTTACACAGTCTTGAAGATATTTTGTTAAAAGACTCCCTGAAACTGTAAATTAACAATATGTGTCCTACAAAAATGACTGAAGCAAAAAGGAGATTGCTATATCCAATCTTCTGAACATATCACTGTGCCCTTTGAAACTGCAAAACTCATAACTGTAAAGCATTTAGTTAAAATTTTCTCTATATTAATATTCTGCCACAGAATATCCCAATTTAGTTTTGTCTGCAATTCACAAAATAATTTTCTGCGTAGTCGTCATGCACACATATCAAAGAAACAATGGGAAACATGTTAAAAATTATCATCAGAGTTCAAATTTGGTCCAAGAAGCACATGTTATAAGAAAGGCAATGAATCATAAAAAAATGAATGGGATTTTTCTTTTGTAAGAAAATGCTACATCTTTATGGATTTGAAATCTAAAACATTTGTTAAATGCTATACACTCTAACATTTCACAAATTCTAAAATGACAGAAATCATAGGTTATATTTAAATATACACTAAACTGTCCTTTACAGTTTTTTAAAAAAAAGGAATGGGGAGGTAGTCAGTGTTAAAGTGCTTGCCTAACCTGCAGAGGTCTGGGTTTAATTCCCAGAATTGACAAAAAGAAAGTATTAAAATGATTTAACAAGAGAAATATCCGACATGTTGTTGTTATAGTATATCATTTAACTATAAAATTGCAAAGATGCATTTCCACTTTTCAGTGTTTAAAATTCTCTTATTGCTATCATCTTATTTGTGACAGTAAAAATTAAATTTGTACTATCAAATTATTCTAATTTCTTGGTAAGGTTTATGGTCATATTGCTTATTGGCTACATTTGTGCTTCCAGACTTGTGCACAACTTTGCATACATGCTATGTCTAGTCAAATACCTACAGCGTGTATTTTAAGTGACTCTAACCCAAAGGAGATCCTTGTCCCTCTCACAAACTCTTGTGAGTGGTGCACTTGTGCAGTCTAGTTGTTTGAATTTGTTTAGGAAAGGAATTGAGGACAGAACAGAAAATGTTTATTAACTTGGAAAATTTCAAAAAGTTGCTTTGGAAACACATATTGTCTCAAGAGAAAATAGAGGTTATCTTCAAAGGCTTGATGTGAGAATGGAGAAGGAAATGCAAATTCTAACACCCATATTGTGGGGGATAAAAACAACATGTATCTCTCCTTTTGCTTTTATGCCATTGTCTTATTTCTATTCTTAACCTCAAAGCTACCTCTTCCACATTCTAATGTGCAAGGTGCTGGTCCCCTGTACCCAGCTTTTTCATGAACCTTTAGAAGTGAAGCTTTACATCTTCTTGATCATGCATGTATACAGTCTGTTTCTAACTGAATAAATACATATGTAATAAAGTAATAACAATTTGCTCTGGCTGTTTTCACATAGGACTAGGAAATCAAATCTCATTACCGAGACTAACAAGGAGCCTCGGACTCTGACTCTGTTCTCCTTCTCACTTGCTTCTTTTCTTGATATTCAGATCTCCTGTCCAGTTCTGACCTCTGTTTGCCTGACTTGAGTTTCCTGTTCCTAACATCCACCCACAACCCGCACTCTTCCTGGATCATTCCTCAATTATGGAATGTGACATTCCCTTTACTTGGAGTGCCTTCTCTCATGTTCTGTCATTCTGGTGAACACATAATTCAAGGTCAAACTTTTATTACACTTTCTTTTTGTAGTGTTCCCTAATCTCCACCTAGAGAATCATATTTCCACCTCTCTGCTTCCGAAACACTCTATTATTCATCAGGCTGCCTTGTATAAAGATAAATGTGATTAAATCTGTCTTTGTAAATAGTATGTGAGATCACTGAGATCTGGGACCGCTGCTTAATTATGTTTATTTTACCCAGAACCAATAGCCATAGTATACACTTGTCACTCACTGAATGTTTGATTCAGGTGTCTGTACCCTGTCTTTTTCTCCAGTTCATAGCAACTGCATTGATGATTCACTTGATTGATTTTCTATATCTCTGAATCAATTGCCTAATGTTCCCACTCACATTTCTGGCTTGCTTCAGATCTATGTTGTTTTTTTTTTCCCCTTTACTCCTTGATCTGCTGCCATTTGACACCATGACAACTTTATATCCCTCATGCTATTCTGCCACCTAATGATAACTCACATTCTGAAGGCCAAGTAATTATACTCCCTTTGAAGCTACTGCCCCCACTTAACAAATCTTGTTCGTTTTTGTTCCACAGAACAGGCTCTTAGTCTAATGTAGAATTTTCTATTTGCTTCTGTACATCTTGCATTGCTTTCATATATATTTGTATTTCTATACATATTTTTCACTTTAACTTTTCCCAGAAAAATTGCACTCATATCTTATAATGAAGATGAGAAAAGTATAATCATTCTTGTTCTTTGATGTGTATTACTGTTGATATTTAAAGCCTTTTTAACTGGAGTCATTTTTGAACATTGAGATCTGCTATGGACAATCTGGTTGTGACAATTAGCCAACATAAGTAAATCGAAATGCTAGCTGTTTTCAGTGAAGCCGCATCTTATTGAGGCAACAGAAAACAAGACAAGCCCTAAAATGTGGCTCCTGTTATGTCTTTCAGTGTTGTAGGGCAATAGTGGAACCAATTTCACCTTTATATGCCTATTCCTCACCAGAATCCTGAATATTCATCTGTGTTATGATGAAAAATACTGTTACATGTAGTAGGAGTATTTTACATATAAGTAAAAACTAGTATCCTGTAAGTTTTTGTTATTATTTCATAAACACTACAACTATTTACAATGTATTTACACTGTATTAGGCATTATAAATAATCTAGGGATGATTTAAAGTACATGACCAGATTTATGTAGGCTACAATAGAGAACTTGAGTATTTATAGATGTGGTCTGCACAGGGCTTCTTAGAACCCATTCCCCATGAATACCATTTTTATTAGAAACATGGAAAAAGGTTATAAATATCCAATCTGGATGTTGAAGGGACATATAAAAATGTAAGTGTCCTAGAATCTGAAAAATGCAAATTAAAGATAAGTTGCCATCTCATAACTATCATATTAGTTTTCAATACTTTTATAAGAAATTACTAAAACTTTTCCAGCTTCAAATGATGCTCATTATCTTGCAGCTTCTGTTGGTCAGGATTCTGGGTATGACTTAGCTGAATTCTCCCAGAATCTCACAAGGTAGAGGATTTTAGGCCTGTGTTCTCATCTGGAAGTTGTACTGAAGAAAAATCCATTTTTGTGCTCCCTAAGATTGTTGGCAGAATGAATTTTCTTGAGGCTAAAGAATTCATAAAAGCCTGTTTCATCAAGCCCACCAAAATGGAAGATGGGGTGCTGGGCAGGCGGGGAGGGGTATCTCTGCTACTTCAGTTATCTGGCCTCTTGGCCCTCTTTTAAAAGACTCACTTGAGCATATTTGGTCTACTTAGGACAATCTCCCTTTTGATGAATTTAAAGTCAGCTGATTAACAGCTTTCATCCCATCTCAAAATCCCATTAACCATGACATAGTGTGTAATCTAATCAATGATTAGGAATGATATCCCATCCTATGTACCAAGTTCTCTTGGTTAACAAGAAGTCAGAAATTCTAATCACACTCAAGGGAAAGTTTACAAAAGTACAACTTTGGGGGATCACCCTAGAGTATGTCTCCTATACTTATGGGCAAAGACTTAAACTAAAATAAGTTACTTTTGAATAAAAATTGAGTAGCCTACATTAAAGCATACTCTAAAATCCAGCAATACCATAGATAACTGTGTGTCCAAGAGGCATGTGTGGAATGTTTATTGAATAAGTAGTTTTAAAAATAAGTAATTAGAGATAAAGTTTAAATTTACATAAATAAAAATCAAAATAATATATCATGTGTGTTATACAATGAATACTTTTACTCTACATCATGATAATCAGTGATCTAGAGCTACATGTGCATATCCATATTAATGGATATGTTTGGAAAACTTGAAAGAAAAAATGCAAGTTGTTGAAAAAGATAGGTAGAGTGATCTATGCTACATAAAATTTTAAGATAAATAAAATGGTGCTATACAGTGTTCATACCATATATGTTATGTGTGCAGTAAAAGAACAAAGGTATACAGAAATAATAAATAAATAGCATTGTTATAGTTTTGAATTTAAAAGATGTTTTCAGCTTTGTGTTACTGTGTCAAAATATCTAAGATGAGCAAATTAAAGGGAAGAAGGGTTTATTTTGACTAATGGTTTTAGATGTTTCAGTTCATGGTCGCTTGGCCCTACCACTTTGGGCCATGGTGGCATAGTATATTATGGCAGGAATGTGTGGTGGAGGAGGTCTATTCATCCCATGGGAAGCAAAATGAGAGAGGACAGGTTCAGGTCCCAATATTTCCTTCAAGGGCATGATGCCCAGTGACCCTTCCTAAATGTTTCACCATCTCCCAATAGCCCCACAGGCTAGTGACCAAGTCTTTCAGGTTTGGGTTTGAGGGGACATTTAAGATCCAACCCAAGAGGTGTGAGTTTGTGTGACCGTGGAAAAATATCTATGCTTACCCACTGACAAAAGATCAATTGAATCAGTATATTTTTGTATTTGCATTTTTATGAGAATCTTTTTTTCAAAGAAGAGTTCAGGATTTTTGTGTTTCCTATTCCACTGAGTTTCAAAAATTTTGATTTAGAATATTTCAACTCTTAGAAATAAACCTCAGGAGGCTATTGAGGAAAGTTCATTAGTTAAAAACGGTTCACTTCTGAATGCTATAATAACATTCCATACCTGATTATATCTGTCATTAAGTAAGATAGAAATATGTGCTCTAGAGATTCAAGGTCATTCACAAGTTTAGGACTATGTTAATTATTGGCATTCATTTGATCATATAAATTAGTATATTGGCAATAAACACAATGGTATTACTTAGCAATAACTATATTTTATATATTGTCTAATACACATTTAACAGTAAAATTTGTATCTATTTTTCATGCCTGTTACTTAGAAAAAAAAATTCAAGATACATGTGAGGCACACTTCACAGAGCAGAAAGTAAGTTACAACAAAGGTCATATCTAATGAACATCAAATAGGATGCTAGTATTTAGGCACTAATATGAAAACAAAAAATGAAGTATGGAAAGAATCTCAGGTTTATAAAAATATTGTATTATTAAAAGAAACTTTTGGTAAATAAAGCAACGTATGAGAATTTCCTTAAAGAGTTTAATCACTTACAACTGACAAGGAAGTCATAACAGTTTATCAGTCTAACAAATACATTCATGTGAGTGTGTATATTTGTGCATTCCTGTGTGTGTGTGTGTGTGTGTGTGTGTGTGTTGGTGGTGGGGAGGGCTGGGAGGTATCAGCTGTTCCTGCTGGCCAATGGAAATACAGATTTACATAATAAAAATTTCAGTTCTTTGTTCTTTTCTAATATGTCCTAGACAGGTATTTATAACAGATGCCTCAAGATTAAAACTACACCTAAGTTGAAGTGATATATATTTTTGTGCAAGAACCTTGACAGAGGCATCTGTTA
Organism: Tamias sibiricus; assembly: GCA_025594165.1. Classification (NCBI taxonomy): domain Eukaryota; kingdom Metazoa; phylum Chordata; class Mammalia; order Rodentia; family Sciuridae; genus Tamias; species Tamias sibiricus. The sequence goes on from CM046664.1 coordinate 75,104,041, forward strand.
GTTGAAAGTAGATTGCACGGGGTGATGTAGGCCCTCTGGACTTGCAAGTGCTGCTGAATTTAGTCCCTTCTAACCAGGCAAGGCCAAGGTACATTATTTCTTCACTGATCTCTAAGCAGCTGCAGCTTACCAAAGTTTTTTGAGATAGACCTGATATAAAATATTACAATCTCATATCACACCTTGAATTATTTTTAAAAAGTAATTTATTTTCAATATCTGTTTTTGGAAACCTACATTTGTAATGTGGTTCCATTTGTCAGCATCTCCTTTCTTTGGAGGGCTGTTCCTCAGGTTCTCTTAAATGTATTACACCCTATCATATGAGTATTCCAGTTCAGCTTAATATTTTTAAGCCTTTCTTTGCTTATAAAACTTTCAAATGTTTTTTTTTGATAGACCATTAACATAAAAGTAAACTAATTTCTATTGATCTAATTTATTGCTTTGCAATTATGAAGATAAACTTGTATAGATTATAAATGAAAATACAACATGTAAACATAACCCTTCTTTAAGTTCAGTCATCCAGTGTAGTAGGCATGGGGACGTGGTAGGCACTAGAGACCTTATGCAACAGAGTTAGGCCTCCTGAGATCATTTGTATTATAATTCTGCCCAAGATGAAAATCTGGAATAAAGAATTTACATATGAAAGTGACAGTTTTAGGACAGATTCAGCTCCAAAGCTACTATACTAAAATGTCATATACTTAACCAGTTTAGACTTTATGGTCTAATTATACATGTTTAGTTTTGCAAATTGAACATTAACCTCTAAGTAATAAAGGACGATTAAAGGAGGTTAGATGTGGAGGGTCATAAATAATAAGGGACTTTTACAGTGTAGATAATTTAACAAAGGAAGTTTGTTACATATGAATGAGTCAAGATGCGATAAAGGTCTGAGGTAATGCAGTGGCCTGAGAGATGGAGACAAAGTATGTTTTGCTTTTAGAATATCATGTGACATTCATAGTAATTGCCATTAAAAAAAAAAAAAAAAACAATTTAGAGAAAAATGATTGTATTCCAAACATTTTCTTAACTCACTTCTAAAAACTTTTGCAGTTTGTGGCTAAAATAGCCCTAGATATATGTCCCTGGAAATTAACAAAAAATTAACATTTTATCAAGCAAAGAAGGACAGCAGTTTATATTTCAATACTAATGACAATAGAGAAAACTGAAGGACAAAATGACATTGTCAATGTTTCTCAGTGGTGTTTTTGGTGAACTAGAATGTATGATGAAAGTTTAAGGTAGTGGGATTTTAGAAGGAAAAAAAAATGATATACAGCCAAAAATATGTTTTTCTATTGTTGACATCTATGTCTGAGTGTAAATTGAATACAACTCTGTTTTATATGGTGGAATTATTGCAAGCATTGCTGTTTCTCAGAGAAGACATCAAATATCATTTGGTAAAAAGGTCCCCGATGTGCATCAATAGTGATTTTCCTTAGGCAGTTATGTACTCTATCTTGAAGTTGGATAACAGCATTAAAGTAGATTATTTTCTAGGGATTAAAGTTTTGAAAGATATTAGTTCCTTGACAGTAATCATTAATTTCCAGGAAGTGCCTGAGACTGGAATTATTATTTTTTAATGAATAGAAGAAAATTGTATAATTGGTAAGCACCCGCATTCTTAATTCAATAAAAATCTGAATATGTATTATGTCAGTGCTTCTTCAGGAAAGGAGTTAATAGATGGGAAATCCTGCTTTCTTAAATGGGGCACAGAACCTTGCAAAAATAAATTTATTAAGTTGCAATGATCAATATTTTAGGAAATACCTGTTTCTGTTGAAAAAGCCCCAGGTCAGACAGATTGAGAATAACCATTCAGTTTCATTTTTCCTTAATCATTATTGCATCCCAAGGGTGAAGGAAAAATAATCCTTTATTCTTTTTCCTCCTTCATTCTTTTTCCTTTTCATTTTTGTTTGTGTTGGAAATTTTTTTCTAAAAGACAAAAACATGCCTTGTTCCCTGGCAAAGATAACGAAAAAATTGACTTCTACAAAATTGACTTCTTTTTTTTTAAGTTTGGAATATTTACCCTGTTCTAAAACATAATAATAATGTAGGTGCCCCACCCTTTATTTTTATTCTCTGACTCTAATTTTCCAGAAATCCATGACTAAAATGTCCCAAGTTAGAAGAAAACCCAGATGGACTATTTATACTCCACTTCCAAAGACCATATTCCTTTCTTTAGAGGGAGATGAGAACTGATAGACAATATAAGACCTGAGTGGTATGAATATACTTTGTATACAAACAGTTGTATGTAAAAAGATGCTATATATGTGCACTATGAATTGTAATACATACTACTATTATAAATAAAAAATAAATAAAAAAATATAAAAACTGGCCATATAATGTGAGAATGGTAAATTAAGAAGTAAAGATACACACAAACTTCATTCAGAATATGCTAAAATATAACAATAGCAGTGATAGTAGTATTTTTATTTGCTTCCTATATGTGTCAAACATTGCCCTAAGAAACTTTTTCTGGTTACTATTGCATAACAAACCACCACTGCTTACTGTTGTAAAATAACTATTTTATCACACTCCTGGATTTGGTGGGTCAGGATCTTAGAATGGGATTGGTAAGGTGGCTTGTTTCTGTTTCACATTGTCTGGTGTCTCACCTAGGAAGACTCTAAGCTTGGAGAATGGGATCCCTGACAGTTTGGGCTAGAATCACCCAAAATCTTCCTTGCCATAATTCTCTTTGGCATATTTGGGGATTGATGCTGGCTGTTGATTGGGGCATTAGCTAGTCTGATGGCTGGTACCCATATGAGGTTTCCCAGGTGAGAGAAAGATAGCCCAAGATAAACCTCTAAGAGGGTTCCAGCTGGTTTTCACACAACTAGCTTGGGCCTTCTTAAGATGTGTTGGCTAGCTACCAAGAACAAGTATCCAAGAAAGAGACAGACTGAAGAGACATTTTTTATAAGGTAGACACAGAAATAATATAGCAACACTTCTACTATCCACTGTTTTGGTTAAGGAAGTCACCTTACTACAAGTGCAAGGGAATGAACATCGAATCATCTTTTAAAGACACTTATAACAGGGTTCTATAAAACCATGTGAGAAGAACAATATTACAGTCATTGTTCTTGGAAAACAGAACCTGCCTGATGACTTCACATTCAAAATTTTATGTTAAAAAAGATCCTGCTCCTGTACATGATCCTCATTTTCACCTAATCTGACAGTTTTTATTGTAAAGGTGTTATTAAAGTCTTATATGAAGATAAATAACTGAAATTCACTTATTTGCTTTAAACTGAATAAAATAAAATAATAATCCAAGTTCAAAATCCTGACTTTAAAATGTTCAGGATACAAAACTGGTAATATATCTCTTTTTTTGCAGCATCAAAGATTTTCTTTGAATTTTTTTCTTTTAGATTTTTCTAATATGTCAGCAGAGTCCCAAAAATAACACAATTATGAATCTTATATTAAGCCACCCACATAATCTTTTGAAACATTTGTAGATTTGTAGACTTCCCTCCCCAGAATACATATTGTAGATATGTCTAAATGCTACAAATACACCTTAAATACTTATTTTTAAAAGCAAAAGAAAATAACCTTGTTGAGAATCTTTTGTTATATATTATATGCATGCTATTTGGTTAAATGCTAATACCTCTGTGAGGTGGGTGGTTGTTATCCACTTTTCATGAGAAAGGAAATTGAGGCTGACTTAGGTTAAGTAATTCACTTCACACAGGGTAAAAACAGGGCTCGGAATGTGAAGGGGAATGCAGGTTCACCTGATTAAAATTGGAAAAATATAATTATTTGTCTTTTAGATATCGTTACCTAATTGCATTCTTCTCTGCACCTCTCACAGTCGCACTTTCAAAAAGTTCATATTTAAGGTCTTCATTCCTAAACTCGGTTGCAGTAATACAAAAGCTTTATGGTCTAACCTTCCCAGCCTCAAAAAAAAAAAAAAAAAAAAAAAAAAAAAAAATGTCTGTTGCTAAGGTCACCAGTGACTACCATGTTGCCATTGGATCCTTCAATCATCATCTTGATGAATGACTCAGCAACTTTAGGACAGTGCCTTCTACCTTTCTCCTTGAAGGATTTTTTCTTTTTTCTTGTCTTCTTCAACACCACATTATTCTAATTGTATGTTGGAGGTAGAGTGGGGGAAGTCAGGAAGGTGTGTTTCTACCTCTGATCTCTAAATGTGGGAACCCCCTTAGAGGTTTATCTTTCTCCCACTCCACTCTTGCCCCAGATGTGTTGGGTAGTTTATCTTTGCCACTTCATGTGCCTCATTTGCCCTTCCTCACCTTGCTGTCTGCCTCATGAGGCTGTTTTACAATGGTGAGACTATGGCAGAGGCCTTTGCCCTCTGGCTAATGTTGGGTTTGGTTAATGGGAGACACTGGAGGAGATGAGAGATCTGGAGGAAGAAATTACCCCAACTCCTGCCCAGCTTTGTAGCTCTAAGATGGATAGATGTCTAAAATTTGTTAATTTATAATGAACAGAAAATTTGTTTTCAGTTCTAAAGTCTGAGAAATCCAAATCAAGGTGCTAGTGTCTGGCAACAGCCTTCTTGCTGTGTCATCATATAGTAAAAGGCAGAAGGGCAAAGAGGCAAAGGGGGTCGAAACTTGCCTATTAAAAATGGCCTTAGTCCTACCCACAAAGGCAGAGTGGCCTAATCACTTTTTGAAGGTCCCAGCTCTTAATACTGATACAATGGCGATTTCATTTAACAGGTTAAAGGGAGCAGGTGTTCAGACCATAGCCACCAGTATCAGAAAACCCTCTACATAGCTACTCTGGGTCTGTTAGCTGAAACATTCTGTGTCATTTGAGGATGTTGATAAGCCCACCTTCAGCTGCAGGCTTGATTAGCTCCCAACTATTTTTAGTACTGGATGCCACATCAGCCTCTATTAGCTTTCCTAACCCGTGCCTGTACTTTCTATATAATCTTTTCATTAACCTCGTTATTACCCATTTTAAGTGTATCAACTGTTTCGTATTGGGAATTTGATAACTGGAATCCTTTACCAGGAAACACTGAGATAGAATTAGGGATGTATAAGCTCACCAGGAAAGTATTCCAATGAAACATAAAAAGAGGAAAAAAGTGAGCAGGGTAGGGTAGGGAAATCCTTAAGGTTATGATACATATCTGACACAAGTGAAAAGAGAGTGGGAGATGCAGGACCTGTTAGAAACTGCCTCACACTACAAACAGATCTGGTATATTTACAGCCAGTCTGATGGGGAGCTTTGAAACAAATATAGACCAGCAAGGAGTCCCTATCGGACCACAATGGAATAAACTATTGTCTCTTGTCTCTGACTCCTATCTGTAAAGTTTACCTTGGTTTAAAAGCTAAGTTGGTTTCTAAAGACAGCAAGCAGGAGAGACTGTCAGATGATTGCACTCTTTGCAGATGAATGTAAATTCTCTCTTTAGCAGAGCTTAGTGTCACAGCTTCATATCCACCATTATAGGACAGACATACCTATGCCATTGGTTAAAACATAATCTGTACTGAATGATTTATAATATCATACCTCATATCCCTCAGCTCTAGACTGATCATCCATTAGTACTTTCAACTAAGATGCCTGATATTCATCTCACATATTACAAATGAAAAAAATAAAATATAATGTTCTTTAATCCTCCTATGTACCCCCATTCAACAACACTGTGAACTAGCCTCCTTATATCAGAGAAAACATTCGGTATTTGTATTTTTGAGATTGACTGATTCACTTAGCATTATATTCTCCAACTTCATCCATTTACCTGCAAATGCCATTATTTTATTCTCTTTTATTGCTGAGTAAAATTCCATTTTGTATATATACCACATTATCCTAAATGCATGATTGAAGACCTGAATGGTACAAATATACTTTGTATACAAACAGTTGTATGTAAAGAGATGCTATATATGTGCACTATGAATTGTAATACATACTACTATTATAAATTAAAAAAATAAATAAAATGATAAATCCTTTAAAGTTAAAAAAAACAAAATAAAATATAGGTGTCATTCTCAATCCCCTCATCCTGTACATAATGTAAACTATTCATTATCAAATCCAATTTCAAAAATGTAGGTTGGGTTTGTTTTTATAAACCTTTCTTTATATTGCCCCTTCCCTAGTTAAAGCCATTAGCTCTTATCTAGTATTTTAAGCCTCCATGTTGGTCTTCCCACTTCTGTTCTTATCCCCTTTGTATTGATCAGAATGGACTTCTTAAAATATACATCAAAAATGTTAATCATTTGGGCTGGGGTTGTGGCTCAGCTGTAGAGTACTCGCCTAGCACATGCATGGCCCTGGGTTCCATCCTCAGCACCAAATAAAAATAAATAAATAAAATAAAGGTATTGTGTCCAACTACAACTAAAACATAAAAAAGTGTTAATCATTAGTACAAAATATTTCAGTGCCTTCATAATCACTTATGGCAGGTTTTGCTATCCTTAATATGACCTCTAGAGACTCTCCCCCATCTAGTTCTTAACTTTTTTTTCCAGCCTTTTCTTGTGGCTGACTGCTTCTTGTTCACCAGGGTCCAGTCACAATTGACATCTTTAGACAGTGTTTTAGTCAGATTTTTCACTTCTGTGACCAAAACACCTGACAAGAACAATAAGGGGAAGAAGAGGAGTTAAGTTACAATATCTATTTAGCACATTACTACATACCCAGATTCTGACCATATGCCTAGGACACCATTGGGTCTCATTTTAAATTATTTTCATGGTTAAATAAAGAAAAAAAACTATAAATAAAATTATAGAATTAATATTCTGTTTAATTTGATCTTACTTTTCATTAAGCAATTTTATGATTATGATTTGATTCTGCATTTTTTCTCACCCCAAGATTTTTTTCATTGCTTACCTTACAATTTGAGGTTCATGACCTTCAAAATCTAGTCAATATTTTCAGACAGCATCTTAGATCTGTATACATGTATTCTTCAGTGTGCCACAATGTTTACCAACTTTTATTTGAAGATTGGAATCATGACATACTGACCTGTGATAAGTTTGTAAATATTTATACTTAATGTGACTAACAATGCATCCAACCCAGAAGACTCATTTACCTAGATCGTGACTAATAGCTTCTTCGCAAGGTAATTGATTCCTTCCTTAATTATGGAGAATTTTTTAGCCCAGGTACAATAGGCCAAAGAATCTTCTTCAACTCCTCCAACATAATTATTTCCTGCCACCAACTAGGCAAAGTGCCACATCTGTTGACTAGATGAGAAAGCCAGAATTAGACTGATTTCCAAAAGCCAGTAAAGTGGATCCCTCCTGGCACTCACTTTATGTGCCTAAAGAAAGCCTTCTACAGGGAAACAGGAAATCTGTGAATGCACCATAGGGATTCTCAGTTGAATAGTGTTGCATTTTTTTCTACCCATTTATGAAGAGGCAGAGACTATGAGAAAGTGCTGCCATCATTTTCATCACTTTCTGAGGCATGAAGAATAGTGGTGCCTCTGGATTTGATATTATACCAGCGGCATGTCTCTTTTGACAAGCTCAGGATATATTGAGTCCACTAGTTAAAAGATTTGACTGGAAAACTGTTCTCCATCTGTACTTCAGTTCATTGAAGTACATGAAACTCAAATTTAAAATTCTTAGATTTTTTTTTTTTACACAAATACTCTCTATGCACCAAACCCTCACCTTGTCATTCAATTTATAATCTCACACTCATTCATTCCATCACTCCATCACTGTTTTTTATTTGTTTGAATATTACATTTTATAACCAATTATTTAACTTACATTATTTAATGATTGTCTTCTTAGGGGCAACATAAGTGATTTTGTGCCCTGATTGGGATTGATTATCATTACTATTATAATTTATTACTTAACTTGTTGATAAGTTATCAAGCCTCTGGAGTCACTTTAGTTCATGACCTTTCAAGAATAACAAGTGGAATTTGAGAATTGACTGGGTTGAAGAAAGAAGAGAGCCCAAGAATCTAGTTAAGAAGCTATTTTAATAATAGAAGACAGAGAAAGAAAATAAATGAAGATATTGACATGTTTTCCAAAATGCAAGTGTGATCAGATTTCTGGCTTTTTCTTTTTTTTTTTTGGTAGTCCTTTCATTCTTCCCTTCTGCCTTCAGGATAATGCCCTGACTTCTTTACTAAGCATGGTATACCTAGTATATATACTCTAATGAATATGGCTCTGCTCCAATAAAACTTTTATTTATAGAAATAGGAAGTGGCAGAAATTTATTCTGCTATTAGTTGTTTGCCTACTCAGTTCTATCTTATTGGGCTTTACTATGCTTAGCCCCTGGCTTCCATTCTCAAATTTATTTATTATTATCAATAATATAAGAAACTACTAGATTTATAGCAAACATGTCAACATTTTGTTAGGTAGCTGGAGGAGACAAAAATGTTTAAAAGGGCACATTCACTCAATAAAACTAAGGTTTTGTTGCCAAGGAAGTAAGGGAGGATGGATATTGAGGGGACTTCTAGCACTCTTTACCACACCTACCAGATTCCAGTCACTTAGTCTTAGTTACCTTCCTTGTCAAAATAAGTAAGTTGACTTATTAGTACCTTCCTTAGTTATTTTGTAAAACTTAGATGATCTAATATACAAACGCTAGTAGAAGAGGGCCATGCATACTGTAAGCTCTCCATGAAGTTGATGTATTTTAGAAATTGATGTCATCTTCTATGTTTCGATTTTTGTCATATATCCAATGACTAGAATGCTGGCTGGCACATAAGTGGACACAACATTTTTTTTGAATAAATAATTGAACTGCCATTACCATCAGTGAAGACTTGGGGACTATAAGCAACATAATCTGATTTGATAGCACTTAATGTTTGATTTTTTAAAAACATTTTTAAACATAATATTTGTGTTGCCGCCTGAAGCGCTTGGAGCAACGGAGCCGCGGGAAGAAGTTCAGAGGCAAACTGGAGACAAACAGCTTTTTATTCTGATAACTTTTCTCTCTGGTTCTAACAACCACTAAAACACGCCACACACACACCACCGAAATGTCGCTGACCCGGTCAGCAATTTCGGCCAAGTCACTCGAGATCCCGGGACAAGTCCCGTGAGACTATGGAAGGCGACAATGCCCAAATCTCCACGGCTCATAGTCAACCGCAATTCAAGCCATCTCCCCAAACAGGGCTCCTACATATTTGTACATATGTATGGAACACAGCATGATATCTTGGTATCATGGCATATGTCTACATTTATTTCTTTTTTCTTTTTTTGGCTCCAGGGATTGAACCCAGCTGCCACATTCCCAGCTCTTTATTAAATATTTTTTTTAGAAACATGGTCTCGCTGAGTTGCTTAGGGCCTTGCTAAGTTGCTGAGACAGGCTTTGAACTCACGATCCTCCTGGCTGATCCTCCCAAGCCATTTGGATTACAGGCATGTGCCACCTCACCTGGCCACATTTAATCCTTTATTAAAGAATATCACTAACTTCTGGAAAGGACAAGATAGCTGGAGATCCAGGCTCAGACAGGCACAGGTATCCAATTATTTCTGTAATGAGTTAGTTACAACTACTTTCACCCTGTCCTTGAATCACTCTGCACTCCACATTTAAAGCCCCAGGAGACTGTAATGTGCCAAATGCGACTGAATCATCTGTCCCTCTTTGGATAGAGGAGGGCAGAACAAGTCGTTTTATACCCAAACTGCGTGTAACTGGACAGAAGCAAAATGTTAGAATGAAATCAGTGTAAAGAATGGAATCTGCAGAAAGAAACTGGGTGACTCAAGAAATATCCATCACATGTCCCCATTTTTTTCAGTTTGCTTTGCAATTTGTCTTCTGGTAACACACTAAGATCATTATTCTTTGTTCATTAAGTAACAAACTACTACCTTACAAAGCCGAGTGCAGGAACCCTGAACAAATAAGACCAAAAAGAACAGGTTTAAATTTATTTTTACTCATTTATTTATTTATTCTTGTTTAAGACAAGGTAACAAGGATGTGACATTGGGATCTTGGGGTTGATATTGGAGAACAGTAAAGAGATAGTAAGCAAAGGCAAGGCCCTAAAACCAAATGAGCCTTGTCTTAATAAATACTCTGATTTTAGCTAATGTCACTGTATAAATAAGCCTTTCAGTGATGCAATTTCAGAAAGTAAGAAATTTCTTCTAAATACTTCATTTTCTTTAAAAATTACAGTGCCAGTTGGGTTGATTGCTGAACAATTGATTATAGTCTCTGATAAAAAGTTGAAACCAGATGGGTTTTCACTTTGTCTTTACAGATTTGCCAGTGAATCTAAGTCCTTGACAACATAGGTATTTATTTTAAAACATGATTCACACTAGAATCATCTACTATCATTAAATAAGACTTTCAAACATTTGGAATTGCTTTAATTTGGCAAATGTAGTAGGATTGTTAAAACTAAAGTTATTGTCTTCATTTGATAGCTAGAAAAATGTTATAAGAATCACAAAATTTACTTGCATTATGGCAAATGTATATGCTATAGCTGAATTCCATTCCAAATCATTACTGGAAATCTAGTAAATTAGCAATTATATACTTAGGTGGTGATAATACTTATTTTAACTCCTTTACATTTTGTTTTAATTTCATTCATGTATATGATTAGGAAATATGTATTAAAATGCCATTAAAGAATGAAAAAGCAATTAGAGGTTATTCAAAATAACTTTGAAATACATGATTTCAAAATAGACAATCCTTAATATTTTATAACTTATTAACTCTTTTCCTTTGGGCAATAATGCTAATGTTTTGATTTTTATGTTTTTCTTTCCTCAGTGCTTTAACACATTATTGAAACTACAAATATCCACAGCAGTTTCATGTGGACCAATTGTATTTTTTGAAAGCTTCAGATATTTCATCATGAAACATGCCATGGGGAATCTTTGAAGCATAGAGTCCTGCCCAACACCTGAATAAAGAATCCCTCTTCTGGTATGAAAGAGAACTCATCTCCACCATGACAAATCAGGAAAAATGGGCCCACCTCAGCCCCTCAGAATTTTCCCAACTTCAGAAATATGCTGAGTGTAAGTATTCACATTGATCATATGACTTTTTAGCATTTTTTTGTTAAAGAAGGTATCAATCATTTTCAAGAAGAGATTATAGATACTGATTGTCAGAAGTATGTACAGATGTAGATATGTTTTGTGTTCACATAGTAGATATGTTTTGTGTTCACAAATAGGTTGAGTCAAGACTACCTTTTTGGCATGAGAAAAAGGAAAAGATAAATATCAAATCTAGAAGAATAAAAACAGGCTCTGTAACACAAAACTAAGCTTGGGGAACACTCCACCTGTAGTAGAAGCAAAGCAAAGACAGACTGGAGACTGGTGAAACTATAGCAGAAAAGTAGAGTACAGACAGGAGCACAAAGACAGTAATGAGGAAGAAAAGGCAGTAGCTGGGCTTGAATCCATATGGCTTGAACTCATCTTTTCTTTTTATTAACCTATCACTTTAAAAAGGATTGGAAGAAGGGAGTCATAGATACATCTAGCATTACAGTGAGACTGCAAAGAAAGAGAACTTGACAAGACCTTAAGCCAACCTGTCATTGTGTGTATTGATAAAAATTATAGGACATGATAATTCAATGCCTAGTATAGTATTTTAACATAAGTTTTTTTTTAATGTATGGACATTATGATTTTATTTATAAGAAATTTGTTTTTACCATATATTTTCAGGAATACATCTTTCTTCATAAAGCAAGTTTAGGCCATAAATATCAATAGCAGTTGGGTCAAAGTACTCAAGACAGAAAAGATGCAAATAATAAATAGGAAGCAACAAAAGACTGGGAGGATAAGTAGAAAAAAAATAAGGCATAGAAGATGTAATTAGATTGTTGAGAGTGGAGGGAATAACACAGTGATTGACACAACAAAGAAGTGGAAAAAAGAAAAGAACCAGTAGCACACAACAGTTAAAGAGGCAAAAATCAAAGCATCTGGTGCTACTTATGCAGAGAGATGGTGTGGCATATAGAAGATGAACATTAGAAATGAGTTGAATAATGTGAAGGAATAGAAGAGGAGAAGGTTAAACTCAGAAGAGGAATTTATAACATGAAAAAGTAAATATGATAAAAGTAGTGAATACTATTCCACTTACAGGGTACATATTATGATCCTGGAACAATACTAAGTACTCCATATTCTGAAAAGGCCAGTTTCAAAGGTATGCTAGAACCTTTTTAATGAGTGGACAGAGTTTACACTGAGTGACATTAAGAATGTTGCTGGATGATTACAAAGAGTTCCAAATCCATAATTACAAGTCCTCTTTCTTTGTAAATAATCATAAGAATGTAACTAGTACCATGTTTGGGAGTTCAAACATTTTGACACCCAACTATAATCCTCATTCTCAAAACTTTAGGAAGCATAATTCATTTGTTTATCATATAAGGAGGAATTAGCCTAGAAGAACAAAATTCTTGTTTCTTGCCTGCATTCTTATACTCAGTGTTTCCTAAATTGACCAAAAATGATCTACCTATGATTTCTAATTATCATATGCCCTTTGCTACTGTTGTATATTCATTCATTAAGTAAATATTTCTGAGCATCTTCTTTAGGGAAAGCATTCTTCCTGGTGCTGCAAGAGATGCAAATATGAACAGATATGTACCCTCTCCTCAGGAATTCATAGTTTACTAAAGGCCAGAAACTAATGCATAAATATTTCTCCATCTAGGTGGGATATTTTAAGTGCCACAAGCAAAGTCTAAGGTTCTGTGGGGCTTTGAATTTCACTCAGAGGTGGGAAAGGATAGGAAAATCTTTGTGGAAAAAGTAGGATTTGAAAAGTAACTTGAAAAGTAGGTTTAAGGTGAAGAACAAAGAAAATGGTAGGAGAAAAATAGAAAAGTTAACCATACTTTTGAGGAAGGGTGGTAAGTCACATCACAAATTGAGGCAAGTCAAGTTAAGGGTATAAAAATGAATCAAAATGCATAAGGCTAAACTAGAGTCAGGCAGTGAAGCATCATTGTTTATAGCATCATGATTATAAGTGGTGGGTGATAGGAATAACACTATGCTTCAAGAAGTTTAATTTTGTGACTGATAAAATGTTTTGTGCTTTTGTTTGTCAGTTGTTTGTTACTATAATGAATACCTGAGATAATAAATTTGTAAGGAGAAAGGTTTATTTTGGCTCACAAATTGGGAGGTTTCATTGCATAGTGGTTTCCCCAATTGCTTTTGGTTCTGTCATGAGGCAGTACATGACAGAGCAAAGTCATTCACCTGATGGTTGAGAAATTTAAAAGAAAAAGATGAAGGGGCTGGGGGCGTCTCCTTACCCCTTCAAGGGCATGCTCCCCAGTGACCAGAAAACCTCCCACTAATTCCCACCTCTTAAAATTTCTACCAACTAGTAGTAGTGCTCAACTGTTGACTAAGCTTTATACACATGACCTTTGGGAAATACTTAGCATCCAAACTTGATTAATACTAAAGGAAAGAGACTGGGGCAGTTAACCAGCTATTGGTGTAGACTAATGTGGATTATGAAAGATGATTAGAAAATTGGTGATTCAGATATGGAAACATTGAAACTAGCAGAGAAGAGCTTGGGAAATGATCACATTATTATGGGGAGAGAGAGAGAGAGAGAGAGAGAGGTCTAATTTAGGTACAGATTTGACTTGGAGGATGGGGGATTATGATGATAAAATCCTTTGAATAAAGAAACATTGAGTTGGATTTTAATTATTATGAACTTGACTTTATTATTAAAATATGTTGCTAATGTTTGGGTACTTGCAAGGAAAATGCTTATGGAATCATTAATATAAAATAGGTACATTATTGCTAAAATATCATTTATAATTACTCTTTATCAGATACAGAAATTCCATTTGAATTGGTAAGCAGAGGGACATTTCTTCTGAAGTTCTAAATATAAACAGCTAACTGTATTTTATTATTTAAGGACTATATGGGTATAGTTTGGCTTACAATGTGGTTGTATTCCCATGAGCCCATTGTTAGTTGAAAACATGGCAACTTGGAATCCTCAATACTCCTAACCTATTTTATTTTAGTAACACAGTATGCAGTAGAATATTTCACTTGTTTATCTTTGTGATCACATGGCTGGAGCCATAGCTCACTGCAACAGCCCAACATTGCCAGAGAGTATTATACCACCTATTTTTAGCCAAGGATAAGATCAAAATTCAGATTTTGAAGTAGGGCTTTTACTGAGTTTGTGTCACTTTTGCACCATCAACATAAAGTTTAAAAAATTGTTTAAGTTAAACCATTGTAAGCAGAGGACCATCTTTATATCTAAGAATACTTGAATTAATCAATTGTGGAAATACTAAAAAACAGGGTGATAAAAATTATCATAAATGTAAAAAATTTCAATGTTCTGAAACTAGGTTTAATAAGTATTCAGTGAACTGGTAATACAAAGTGACACAGTGAGGGAAAGCACATTATTAGAATGGATTTCATGAGAAGGCATATTACATACACATTAACTGAGAATAGAAAAAAAAATAGTTCTGGTTCCACAATCATTGAATTTACTTCTCTTTTTCAAATAGTCAGCATAACATGAGAAGTGCTAGATATTTTTCTCCAAGAAGTTTTCTGTATAATTCAAAAGCAAAGCATATCCCAATTAGAATGTATTCTCATGTAATAAATTGCCATTGCCAAAAAATAACTGGAAACATACTTATCTTCTGAAGATCATAACTGTAGTGGACTTTCCCTGTTGTTTACTGCATGTCATCAGCTATCAGGGGTATTTAAAGATCAGATTTTTCATGTTGTAATGCAATACCAGCAAAATGAAATTCCTCTATATTCTATTAGAAAAGTGGTATATTAAATTCACTTTGTTTTTTCAATAAGAAATTTTTATGTGTTTAAATGATTACATTTTTTGAAGCAGTCATTGATTTAAAGCTACATTTGAAACGTGCTTAGATTACACGTTGTGTATTAAATAAGTGTTTTTTTTTATGTTTTTTGTTTGTTTGTTTTGTATGGAGGGAGGCTGTGGAACTCATGGGTAAGAAAAATGAGATGATAGAAAAGCCAACAATTTAATGGTGAACCTAGAGGATACCATAAAGTTCATTTCCACAAGTTACTTATCTGATTTGGGGTTCTCACTGCCATCACTGCAATATATCCCATTATTTTGACTTCTAGGCTGTTCTTAAAATTAATTGAAGATAAATAGGGCAAAGCTGGTCCAGCATTCCTAGGTAGGCAGCTAGCACATCAGGTAGCTCCTGTTAAAATCCTGGTCCCACTCTACCTTAGATAGTTTGTGGCAAGTGCCTTAACATTTTCTGTAACAGTTTTAAGTATTAATTTGTATGAATTTTATATGTGAAGTAAGGAGGGCAGTGCCTGACAAATTTGTAATGATAAACTGTTTAATGGAAGGTGAATGAGTGTTCTCTTGGATGTTTGAACATATTGTTGATCAAGTAGAAAAGTGTAGCATTTTGGAACATGAAGAATTGGTATCTTTTTTTTTTTTTTTTTTCTTTTTCTGCTACAAGACTAGATTCTGTTCACAAGGTAGAAGCTTCTGGTGCTATTGGCAGTCTTAGTTCTGTGTTGTCCCCACAAAGGCTGCAGGCAGCTAATGCAGAGCCTGCTGTGGCTGCCTGCAGCATGCTGTGACCATGCTCCTGTTTGGGATTTCAGGCTGAGTCACTCCATGGGAAGCATTTCCATTGATATGTGGGAGGGGAGTATAATTCTCTTCTCTACTTTTTATATAAAGTCATCCAAATTGCTGTTATGAGATAGAAAGCTCTCACTCCTGCCGAGTCAAGAATTGAGCTGATCTCATTATTGGTCTGTCAGTGCTTCCTGCTGTGGTTTCGTGGCACAGCAAAGGGTTAAGAAAATCAGTCTTTCATAGATAACAATATCTTCCATGTAAAACCTACATGGTATGTTCAAATGATTCATTATCTGCCCACATATTGTCACTTTGGATTAGCTTTTTTGTTTGCCATATATAAAGCATGCTACATGGCATATAAATTATTTTTGAAAAATACTGTTATTAGGGTGGGGACATTTCTAAACTTTTATAAATTATATGCCATTTATAGCACACAGGGCCTCATGCATGCTAGGCAAGCACTCTACCACTGAGCTACATCCCAAAACCTTCTTTAAATTTTATCTTGAGATGGTCTCATATGGTGAACTATGGACTAATATGCCTAAATGTTTAGATGTCAAATTTCTTGCAATAGAGAAAGGCATTCAGCATGACTTAGTGGAAAGAATACCAGCTGTGCAGGCAAACTAGTATTTAATGGTATTGGATTCCAATCTTTTCTTCTAGGTATTTAATGGAATGACCTTGAATATGTTACATAAACTACCTAGGCCTCAGTTTGTTACCTAGGCAAAGTCGATTCCACCTCAAAATGTTATTTAATATAAGATTTAATGAGACAGTCATCACTATCTTTATAAAGATTCTTAGTGCCCTACCATAAATATCCTACATTACCTCACTTAACCTTCACAATAATCCAGGGAGGGAGGCAAGCATTCTCTCTGAGGATTGAATGTTTCTTGACATTGTAAGTGACAACAAAAGTTAAAGCCTTAACAATTTATTTGTGTGTCTTATGAAGATTGGTATGTGAATAAGTTGATTATTCATCATGTTTCCAAAATAAGGAAAGCTAGAACTGGACTTAAGATCCTAATATCTCCATTAGAAAAAGTCATCTTCTAGAGGGTTTTTGTGTATAATACAATGCAAAGAAGCACAGATGGTAACTGGGATCTTGGTCCAAATGTGTATTTGTGATTTTCCCCTCTGGTGTATTGAACTGGGTCCTATGTGAACATCAATGGCATCCTGCCTAACATACAGACAGGCTTTATCATTCTACCCAAACTCATTCCTTCTGCCCCTGAAGTCTCCTTCATTCTTCCTTTACTAAACATATGGGAGAGGAAAGAGAGATAAAAGAAAATCATGAAGAAATTGTAATAAAGGCATAGCTAAGTACTTTTCTATTTTAAGAACTTCATTCGTCTCCTTAAGGAAGCATTTCATCCAGCATTAGGACCTAACTGTGTCTTTGAGATTTGATTTCTGCTTGATTCATATAAGATGGGATAAGGAGAGGAGGAGAAGAGAGACTTGACCTCCTCCCATGTATGTATTAATTCATTGTTAAGCAAATTCAGATCATGTGCTAGCCCTCTTCCCAATTTATCATGCTGAGATTAGCTTTTACTTCTCTCTCATGCCCTGTGTTAGATTGGCTCTATTTTGGGAGGCCAAGCCACTTATTGATAATTACTCTCTTTGTACAAGACAAAAGGATAAATGGCATAGGGCCATTTAGCATAGCATCTGAGAACACATAATTTGGTGTCAGATAAAACTGGGTTTGAGGTCTACTGCTGTGATGTGTACCTTAGTTTCTTCATAGAATCATGCTAATGATTAAATGTGAAAATGTTTGTTAAAGTGCTTTGAATTCAATGTTTTTGTTACGATTAAGGTCATGATAGTAGTGGCTTAAATGGTTTAATATCAGAGGACCTTCCATTACAATGATTTAGGTCTACTCAAGTATAGTACCTATTCGAAATATCATGACTTACACAAAATGTCTTGACTTTGCCCTGACACTTGGTCTGAAATGTGAATCAGCAGCCCTATTTTTGATGTGTGTTTCTCATTTCTGACCCTGTTTCTTCTGATTCACATTGATTAACTCAGCAGTTCTTGGCTTTGGCCCAGATTGTATTTCTGGAATGTCTGTTGGCTGCATAATCTCTTCTGCCTCATCTCTGGCTCTGTTTTCTATTTGTTGAACTGCTTCAAACTGATTTCCTTTTGATTTGCTTTCCTGTTGTCTGTATGCCTTAAATCTTCCAATACCTAATTCTTGAAATAGTAAAAGATAGTAATGAGTGTCTAAATTCCTGTTATTTTATGCCCCCAAACTTGTAATTTTTGATAAGTTTTAAACATTTATTACTTTAAAATTCTCAGAATCTCCCTACAAATCAGTTATATTTAGATTTGTGATTAAATGAACCTTAATAATGAAGTTATGACTTCTAGGAAGTATTGGTTGGGTCAAGCCAATTTATGCTATCATTAAAATATTCAGAAAATCTCAGTGGCTTACCAAAACAGAGGTTTATTTCTTACTTATATTTTTGATCTGAGTTAGCAAATAGCTCAATCTCACATTGTCCTCAATTATGTCCTGGGCAGATGGAGCATCCATCAACTTTAGAAATTGACAGTTGTTATAGCAAAGAAAGAGAGAGAGAAAAGCTAGTGAATTGAGTGCTGGCTCTTAGACCTTCTTTTCTGGTAAAAATAGGCACACATTTCTTTGGTCTAAGCAATTCATATGATCACATTTAACTTCCAGGAAGTAGGAAAGTACACTCCTTCCATCTTCCCAGTGTCAGAAGTACTGAAACATTTCATGAAAACTACTAATATGATCAGTATAATAGGAGTAAAATATAGACTCTTGTTTACTTTGGAACGTTATGCAAGTCATTGTAAACTCTTCTAGAATTCCATTTCTTCACATGTACAATGAGGAAAATAATGCATCTCTGTAAATGATAATTCTTAATTAATTAGTAATATTATTGTAAAAAGTTACAACGAAAATTGTTGAGGCTTATGTATCTGAATCACATACTTCATCATTAATTCATTGTAGATAAAAAGTGGTTATTCACTAGAAATTTCCTTAGTTGTTACGATCTACATTATTGCAAAAAGTGACACAAGAAAAAGTAACAAAAAGCCAAAAGCAAGTGAGTATGCAGGCTATGGGAACTTTATTTTCCCCCTTTATCATTCTTTAAGCAAACAGTATTTAGTGCCTTTAACTCTTAGGCATTATGCTTGGCTCTGATAATGTAGAAATGAGTAATGAGATACTTTTAATCCAAGAGCTTACTAAAGTCTATGCAAAAAGACAAATATGGTGGCAAATGATGATAAAGCAATAAAATGGATTATTGGTATGCTAATCATATGTAAGGTTATTAGAAAACTTTTAGCTCTGCTTCATGTGGATAAAAATTAATAGGGGGATTTCAATTTTGATTGAAACCATTTCAAAGAGGTAAGAGGAGGTCAAAGCAGATATCAGAACCTATGCAGAAGCATGAAAGAATATTACACATTAGGAAAGAACTGAAGTATGTATTGGTATATACACATATTTTTATATGAGCATCTGCATGTGCACATGGGTATGAGTGTAAGTGCTGAAGATTTCAGCAACAGTCACAAAAGGTGAGTCCATGAGTTTTGGTAAAATATTATCTATTAACATTTGGAGACGTTGAGGTTATTAATTTTGGGAATGTTGAAATCATAAAATTTGAATTTCAGAAGGACTTCAAAGTATAGTATTTTTGATAACAGTGGGCTAAACATCAAGTAGGAAAATATTTTATTAGTGCAGCCTAATGTATATGCATAATTATATGGAAATTAAGGCATTGTTAGAACACAAGTAATCATGTATTAGAGTATCTACAGGGAAATGAATTGAATGCAAGCATCAATTAAGAAGGGTAGGGTATTTCGTCTTGGAGAATTTAAGTCAATGTGGTTCATTCAATCCAGAAAAACAATACAAACAGGATGGGTTTAGAGAGAAACAGTGTTTTGATTTTGGACAATTGAACTGTCTGACTTAGATGTACAGATCTAGACATATGATTCTAGATAGAGCTCAGGAAAGAAATTTGAGCCAGGGATGTGGAAGGGGTGTTCCTTTGCATTGTGCATTATTATCAAACCATGGGCATAGATGAGATATCCAGAAAAAGCAGACTGAGGAGAGAAGGAAGGAGAGGGAATGCTAGGGAACACTGTATTTACAAAATGGGGGAAGGGGAGAAATCCATGAAAACAACTAAAAAATAGTAACCAGAAAGGAGGGTATAAATGAGTAAGTGATATTTCCCAATCTAAAGAAAAAATTATTTTCATAAGTGAGGTCTAAATTAGGATAATAACCAAGATACATATAGTCTTGAATGTATTTCAGGCATGGTTGTTTACACTTGTAATCCCAGTGAGTTGGGAGGCTGAGACAGGAGGATCACAAGTTTGAGGCCAGCCTTGGCAACTTAGCAGGACCCTCAGCAACTGAGTGAGACCTGTCTCAAAATAAAAAATAAAAAGGACTGGAAATGTATATCAGTGGTAGAGTACCTTGGGTTCAATCCCCAGTACCAAAAGCACAGAAAAAGAAAACAAACAATGTATTTAGTGGGGTAAATGGGAAAGAAAAATGACACGAGAGTGCTTTTATAGAATATTGATCATAAAAAGATTAAGGAAAGATTGTAACTAAGGTAAGTAGGGTAACTTGAGGGATTTTATTTTTCCACATAAGTGAGAAATTTTTATAGGGGGAAAATGGGGCACAACAGGAATGGAAGTTCATATTAAAAGGAATAATTTGTGAAAGAAGTTTGCAAACCTATGACCAAATCTAGATTTTTGCTTTGTGTATAATTTATTTAGATCTTTTCTCTCTACTATTTATTTTCCTAACACATTAGTTTTAGCTTTAAGCAAGTTACATAACCCTTCCAAACTTTAATTTTCTCAACTGTGTAATTAAGAAAATAATGAAAACTATCTCAAAGATTGTTCTAAGACTCAAAATATCGTGTAGAAATGCTTTGTAAACAGCAAGCCACCATATGTAAGTTAATTATCACTTTTGTTGTTATCATTAGACTGTTCTGAGTTTTCTTTCTACTTTCTTTACTTTTTCTGTAGTTCAGTGTCTCTGTTTTTCCCAAACACATATTTCTATTTTTATTATTTAATGAATTTTGCATTTTAGTTCTATGAGACTATGTGAGGAATGCACTTCTCCTCAAAGCAGCCAGTTTAAAAAAATTTTTTTTTTAACATTTTACATTCAAATCCTGCAATCTCTTTTAAAGTTTGCTAGGGAGCAAGGATTATTTTTTTATACCCAAACTGTATTTTATAAGAGAGAATATGGCCAACACCATGTTGGATCTGAAAACTTTCTTCTCTGTAACAGAGTAATAATTAGCCCAGTGCAGATACATGGATGTTGGAGACATGAGCCTTCTGGGTTAGAGACATAGAACTTTATTAATCTTGTCAAATAAAGAAAGTAGCTTTTAATTCCTGTTGGGTGTGGTTCCCTTTCTTCATTTCTTGTTGAGAATTTTAAAAATGCTAAGTGACATCTATATAAGCAGTGAGTTATGTCACAGGAAGAGAACCCCATGTTTAGAGAACCTGAGTATTTTATAATGGACAGTAAACACATCTGCTCTTTGTTCAAGAGGGAGTCATAATCTCTGTCTCCCGGGGTTGTTCACTATAAAACATCCTTGAAATAATAGTCTGTAAGAAAGGCACTTAATGCTTCTGCTGCAAGACCAACAGAAACTTAAGAAACCCTGAGAATTGTCTTCAAACAAATATAAGCATATACTAACCATTAATACCACAGTCAGTGTACAAAGGGTGATGAAGTATATGTATTTTCCCATCAGGCTACCTCCCAATACATGCAAAGGTGTTCCTGAGTCTGTGCATTAAAATATTTTTGACTTGGTCTCTGATCTCTCATCTTTTCCTTTGCCCTACTCCAACATTCTCAAACCCACCCCAATTATGCCCTAAAATTCAGTGTAGGATACTTACTCACTTTTCTATATTCATCCAGGGAGTATGAAGGAGAATTTAGGTTCTGGTTTTTTAGAGCCTCCTCATGATAAAGAGATTTAATTCATTCATTTTATTTATGAAAGATGTCCCTAACACACAATCATTCCCCCCCACACATACACACACTACCCATATACGTACACACCTTTTTCTTACAAGTATCAGTCACCATTAACTGATTTTTCATTGCTTTATTATAGAACACAGAAAAGAAGGGTTTCAGAGAAGGGAACAAACAGCCTCAATCTTGCCCACAATCTCCCCTTTTGCAAAATGCTTTGAGAACTCTTTTCAAGTGAATGAATGTCCAGAATGCTATTTACCTTCTACCTGATATCATAAATACCTTGGCAGCAAAGTGTATTACTATTTGAGCTTCTATAGCCACCAAATGATGAATGGATTCCAAATTTTCATCTCAGTTTCTTCCAGATTATAAAAATCTACTGACCCTTAAAATCAACCACAAAACTGGAGTTAGTGGGAAAACCAAAGGTTTTACATTAAAAATCAAGAAAGAAGTAAAATGCTGGCCACTGCACTTTTGCCATGGACAAGGGAGTCTCCCAGGTGTTTACACAATTCTATTATATATTTATGGCTTATAGTTTCCCTGTAGATATTAAAGATTTGTTCTTGGTCCACATGTACCACTTCTCTGATCTCATTCTCTTTTGCAGCTTCAGTAGCTCCTTAATACATTCTGCCCACCTACACATCACTTTCTGTGGCCACACTACTGGAAGATACATCAACAAGTTATTGAAAAGAAATAGACTAAATAGTAATAGTCCTCTGAGACTTTGTCCTGAATCATCTTCATTTTTTTAGTGTGAACATTTTGGACTATTCGCACTTTTCTCGGGGAATCACCAGACAGGAACTCCAATAAGATACTATTAACAGCAGCCCTGCCAAAGTCGACACCATGGCATTTTGTCCACTTCTAGGAAAGAATCCCTTGGAAACATAATCTACCAGCTTGTGCCATAGTTCCCCCTGGCCTCTGACCCAAGACTGTACTGTAACAGAAGGTGGAATGTCCTTTTGGGGAATCACATGAACTTGCCTATGATACTCTCCCTATCCATAAAGGTGAGGATTAGAAATTCTCATTCCAACCATCCATGACATCTACCATCTCAGATTTCAAACACATCTTCTGTGATGACATATCATTCATACCTCTTGAACTATTTCTATTATTTCCTAGTTTTCCTTAACCTCTGACTTCTCTTCTTACTTCTGTCTAAATTAATTAAAATCACAAGTATGCTAGACATCTTAGGGAGATTAATGTTGGCTGGCAGAGGTTGGCACTGGGCCATATATTGCTCCTAACAGCTCTTGATTGAGTGTCAACTATTTATGCTGAGTTGTCCTCTCTTGTGTCCATTGTAAAAATATCACAGTATAACACAAAATTACATACATCCTATGTTTTCTTATTTAGGTGGTCAGGAACTTATATATGCTTCATGGCATTCTCTAGCATGTTGAATATTTGCTTTCTGAATTATCAACTGCACAGACTAAGTGTAACAGAAGTGCTGCCACTTTCTCCAAGTTTCTCCATTTTTCACCTCAAAGCTAACATTTTAACTACCCTATATTTCACAGGTGTTTTAGAATCCATACTTCTGTTATAATTATGGCTTATTCACATTTTTATTCCCCAGATCTTTCTTAATAGTCTCACTGGATATTTTGAGATTTCAACACCTGGTGACATGGAGCAGAAACTATGCTACTTATCCTTCAATATCCACACAGAGCAGAGCCTACATGTGGATGACTTAGATATGACATAGGCTCCTGCAGCTCCACCACATCCTTCATGGACCTTTCTTCTCCATAAAGAATCTCCAAATTTCTTTGTGACCATTGAATATTAAATACTGGATAAGTTATTCTATGACAGATGACTTTATCCAGTGCTTTCTGCAGGAAATTTATTTGGGGGACATTCTGTCTAACACACATTAGTAAAACTTGATCCTGACCTTTGGAGTAGAAACATTTTCAGTATTTAATTTCCTTCATCAAGTTTACTATTGCAGTCCTAATTGTTCCCATATTGTTGGTATTACTTTCTCAAAATGTTCTGCATATCTCTGTCATCAGTGTAAATGCTACGGTAGAAACTTCTGGAACTATCTCTGGTATGCATAGGTTTGGGTATGGCCTTTCCCAGGTCTGAAATCTTTGGAAATGTTTTCCCCAACAGGTTTCATACTATTTTTTTACTCTACACAATTTTTAAAGGGAGTCCAGGTCCAGGCTCTGTTCCACAAAGACTGTAATAATATGAGTAGTTGATCAAAAGCACATCTAGAGTACAAAGCAGGGGACAGAACACTTGCTCGTTTGTTTTATGACCTTCTCCTGTTTCCCTTCCTGTTTCTTTTTCTAGTCATTTGCAGCATCTTGGCTCCATCCTGCCTGAAACCTTGCAAGGTCAAAGCTGGCAAGACCATTATTTTGGTGTCCTATGTAGTATGGGTCAGCTATTTATTATTCACAGAGTCATCCTATGTTAGCAGAAGATGTTAGCAAAAAATAGTTCATTGAGTCTATTTTAGAGTGTTCAGCCTAGTCCACTTTTAAGGCAAGCCAAATGGTTAATGCTGATAATTTATTATCACTCAGAGCATATCTTGAATGGCATATAATTCTGATACTTATAAAAAGCTTATTGAGAGTGTATCATAGGTTACATTTTTCTAAGTGTGTATGCTTTATTAGCATAATAATCTCCAAGCAAGTGTACAAGGCCCATAGTTATTATTGCCATAAAGATGAGGCCATTGAAGCCTAGAGAAGTTCTATACTTTTCCTAAAGTCACAGAGATAAATTTTAGAACCATGTTTCAAATCAGATGAATAATTTCCAGACTCACTCTGCTATGCTAGATCTTGATATCCTATTTTGGGGGAATAGTTAACTAAAAAACAAAGTATAAACCAGCCAAATTATTCCCCAACAGAAATGAGAATAGAAATCAAGAAAAATAATTAAAGGGATGAGGAAACCCAATTCTGCCATAAATTTAAATTATTTTTAAAAGATACAAGTACTTGATACAAAAAAGAAGGCATAATATTAACTATGATATTGCCTGGAATCCTCTGAGCTAAGAAAAGGGTAATTTTGAAAGTGTTTTCAATACATCCATTAGGGTAGGTCTGAGAGAGTTCTGATAGAGTTTGGAGTCAGTTATAAAGCAGCAAGAAGTTCATGAAATGACCAGAGGCTATAGATAGAGGCTTCCATGAAGGAATGTATTTCTCCTAGGCAGAATCCATTTCCAGGCTTTGGTGGGAAGAAGGATGATAAGGTCAGGTAAGTTGTTTAAGCACTTAGAAACTCTTCTCACTTTTACTGCAAGTTGAACACTGCTGATGTGTGCAAGCCCCTAAGCAGTGTAGGCAAAAATCAAGTAGGTTGCCTCAGGCAGCAGCAGGAAAAAGAAGTGCTGAAGGTATGATCTAGTAAGTGGGCCAAAAGAAACTTGTAATATAAATGCAATTGACAAAATTGCCATGAATCAAAAAGGCTAAGTCACCTCCATATTTGTGTTTCTTTATCATTCTTTTATGGTATATCCTTTATTGGTATATTGCAGGGAGAGGGATTCAGTTATGGCTTTTCTTTCAGGAGAGAGTAATTTTTAAGGAAAGAAGAAAAATCCTGGATTTTTCATAGTGTGAACTTTAAAAAAAAAATGTATATTTGAAAAACGGCAGTGTCACATTGTTATCCGGGAGCCAGTTGAACAGCTTAGTGTGTCTGAAACAACCCTAGTCTAGAGAGTAGTTCCTCCATTTAAGCCTGCTGGGTGCCAGGCAGTGCACACCACTTGGGAACACACAGAGAACAACAGTATTGAAAAGTGAAGGCTCTATAAATTCTCTACTTACCTGGGATGTGGGATGTGGGATGTGTGATATCTGTGTGTGTGTGTGTGTGTGTGTGTGTGTGTGTGTGTGTGTATCTATCTCCACTAAATTAGCTGTTCCTTTTGGGACTACTCAATATGGAAAAGACCATATTATTAAAAGAAAAAAAATTAAGATTAAATGATTTTTTAAAATCAATGAAAATGGACCTCTAAATGATATTTTGTATCACTTCATGTGCTCTGATCCTGAATGGCAAAGACAGATCAACAATAATTTTTAAAAGGGTAAAGGTAAATAAACCTAATCTGTTTTCTACTCTCTGATAAAACACCCCTCGATTGTTTCAAAGCAAATCATACACAAAAACTCCTCCAAGTTTAGGATAATAAAGAAATTTTTGAGGATCTTCATGATTTTAGAACTATACGATATAATGTAGTATTCTGAATTCTGATGAGGAATAAAAAATATTTTGCTAATCTTATTCCACAAATTAGCTAAATTTGAGATATCTCACACTTTTTTTCTAGTCTGTCTTCTCATATTTTTTTCTCCTATTTCCCTCCCTCATGCTTTCCATTTTCTATCATAATGAGAGAGTTGCAGGGGAAAGAAAAGAATCCTAATTGTCAAAATCAAAATTATTATATTTTCCAACATGGAACTTTACTTAATTTATCTATTAGAATTTTTTTTGGAGAAAGTAAAAAAAAAAAAAAAATCAATGAAAAGAAGCAATATGAATCTGGAAGAAAAGCCAATGGTGATGCAGGTTATACCTATCAGGTAATTTGCAAAAGAGGGAGAAGCATGGAAAACATTTATGTTACCAGAGTATTATTGTTTTCGTTTTTAGTTTGGTGATAGAGGATTCTTTAAGGTTACTGAATTTTACACATTGTTTTCCTTTTATTTTAGTGAAAATGTTAATCAGACTTTAATGCAGATGTTAATTTTAAATCTGATATTATAAAGCCTGCATAATATGCTCTTTTAGTTCCCAGTTAAAACTTGCTAAAAACTTAAAATCATCCAGGTATTTGAAATTTTTTTTGAGTAAGATTTTATAGTAACTGTGTTTTCCTCCAAATATTAACTCTGTCACAGTAAATATAGCTTATGTTTGGTGTAACATAGAGGTCAATTTTTAAAGTTGAAAAATACTTTTAATCTGCTGGCTGTAGGAATAAAATGTAGCAATTTGAAAGATCAGAAATAGGATTTAGTAGAATCAATTAAAAATTACATCTTGTAGCTTATCTACATATTTAATTATCTATTAATTTAGTAATTCTTTTGCCTGTCTAATTTGGTTAATTTTTTACTAAAATCTCACTGCTTTCTTAATTATATTTTTTGAATAGATTTTCTTCACTCAATTTTCTTTTAATGTGAAAAGATATCTTGAACCCTTATAATTGTATGAAATGAGATAATTAATCATAAATTTCACTCTTAAATTTAAAATGTATTATTTACAATAAAAATTGTTAACTTGGTTTAAATCCTTGATGAATTCAGCTGCAAAAAGATTGCATCATCTCATTGTTCTTAAAGTATGAAGTAGAAAAGTATTATTATACTTGAAGACATTCCTGATTTCTGAGATGTAAGAAAAATATTTCTGGAAATAGGTCTTCATTATCAGAGGTTCTAGTCTTTTAATTTTTGGCTGTGCTTGTTGGGATAGTTGAAGAAACTAACACTTTCATCTCTTTGATCATTTATACTAATGCTTCCATTATCTCAGTAGCTTCCATGTTCATGGATCTCTAGGAGTTCCCCTTTCACTAGCTCCTCACTGAATTAATTCTATTCTCTTTCATTTTTACCAACCTGAAAATGTATTCTAGAATTGCTAGTCCTATGAGACTTGACTAGATCATTTTACTTATCCATTTACCTGACTGGCTGGCTTCTTCCATCAGCAATCCCCAAACCATTAATCCTAAGGTTGAAATGGCCAATATTCAATTCTTATTTTACCTCAACTCTTCAAATTACTTATGTTATATAACTTATCATTTCTTCCTGAAATATTCATCTTTCTTGCTTGTGGATCTGTTAATTTCCTCTTTCTTGGCTCATTTCTGGATCATTCTCTTCAATCTCCCTTTTAAATTCTTCCTTCTCAACATGACCTCTAAATATTGGCTGGTTCTGGATTATTCTCCATTTAAAATTTTAACTTTAATTTCCTATATGATCATCTGTTCCAAGGCTTTAAATACCACATATGTGACAATGACTCCAAAATGTATATTTCTAAATCAATCTTCTCTCGACTTCAGCTCTAAATATGCAGCCATCTAGCTGACATCTTCAATTAGATGGCTCACTGGAATTTCACATGAATTCTTGATTCCCTTTCTTCTCCATCAAAAATAAAAAGTGAAATACAACTCCGTTCCTTCCTTTAGCTGTTGCATTTTGAATTTATACTATCACCTTTTCATAAATTTGGAAAAACCAAGTTATTTTTCATAATGGATGCTCAAACATATAAACTGTCTCAACATATAAACTGCCAACAGGTCAACTCTCTAAAATAATTTCTCCATTTCTAAGTTATGCTGCTTCTACTGTAAACCCAGTTACCTCTATTTCTTTTCTGAACTACTGTAGCATCTTACTTCTTTGTCATCTTCCAATTCCGCCCCCCACCATATCTCTCACCAACATATTTTTCTTAGAGAAGCCAGAAAAATCCTCAGAAGATATCAATCTAAATATGTTACTCCCCTGCATGAAACCTTGAACTCAAATTGTATAAAAGTAAAATGCAATTTTCTTATGCTGCCTGTAAAAGTTATGTAGACAATCTCTGGCCATTTTTCAATGTTTACTGTGACCAGTCCCATGGATCTTGTCACACTCTGCTCCTTTCTTCTATATTTTCCCTTTGATTTTTTCCAGGATGTTTCCTTTTCATCTTTCAGTTTTTAATGTAAATGTCAATCCCTCTCTGAGGACTCTCCTGACTACTTAAAGTTTTTTCTCCCTGAATTATCCACCTCCATATGCTCTTCATTACCTTCATTCACCAGTTAATGTGATCTGAATTTATGTATTTGTTTTTATCATCCATTATCCTTGAAGATAGTTTGTTTATTCATGATTCTATATCCAAATGATGAGTGCAACATTTGACACATAATGGGCATTCAATAAATATGGATGAAATGAATCAGTTACACTTAAGGGAAATAGGGAAAATACTCTTCATACAAAAAGCATATTGAAGATTGGAAATGCTTTTGATAGAAATTAAAGTTTTGCGACTTTAAATTTTAGCTATTCCTAGTCATGGGTATGTTATAGATGTAGGTGTGAATAGATACTTTTTTGAAATGCCTAAATAACTAGGTGACTGTGGAATAGTGTCCTAGAAATTCCTAGAATCTAATTGAGCATGTTCACAGAGAGGACAGACCCCTCAACATACTTACTGTGAATACTTGAGTTGTTCTGAAGTAATAACTTTAAAATTTGAGACAAAATGTATTCTTTCAATGCACTGCAATTTTTAGGACTAGACCAATTTAAGTACAGAGCCACTTTGTGCTTCAAACTTTTCTAAGTTTCTCTCTCTCAGTTGAATCTGTATGATAATTTTGGATTACAGTTTCTTACTTTAAATCAACAGAAAGGTTGTAGCAGAGAGAGAATACCATACTCCATAGCAATTCATACACTGCACTCAAACATTTTCTGACTACCATCCAATGATATACTGTGTTTGTTGAGAGTATTTGCTGCTTTCTTGTACTTCTCTTGATTAAATTTGAAATGATTTTAATTTTTCATGAAGCTTGGCTAACATAAGACTTTAATTCATTGGAAACCATAGTTGTAAAACATAATTTCCTGATTACATGAAGAGTTTAAAGTGATTTAAAATGTTTTAAAATGCCCAATCTAAGGAAATTTTTTGCATGCATTATAATAGACACTACCAACTGTCAAATCCAAGATCTCTTCAGGATTTTTAACATTTGACAAACTACATTATAAACTCATTGATGAAATACACTATGGCATAATTTGGAAAACAGTGAAACACTACTGTACCTTAATGTTGTATAAACAAGATTTATTGGTTTGGTTTGGTTTGTTTTTGTGTGGTACAGGGATTCAAACCAAGGCCTCATGCATGCTACACTCAGATAGTCTCTCCCAACCCCCAAAGTAGATGTGTTTAAATAATGATGAATTTAACCTTGATGTGGAAAGTCTTTTTGTAGACACAGAATATGTACTTTTTATATAAAAGGTGACTGGGTCTATCTTAAAACCACAGACGATCATTAGATAATTGAGGATTGAATATTACAAGGTAATTCCTACACTGAGCTGGCATCAGGCAATGTATTGAAAGAAAAATAAATAGTATCTCTCTTCTCTATTTTTTTTTTGTTCATAAATCTATTTTTTCCCAAATATCCCAAAACATTATATGAAGTATATGGACTATGTGTGTTTTGGGGGTGGGGATGGGGGGGTGGCAATAAAGTCCTATATGAATGTTTATGTCTGTTTGAATATCATTCTCTTTGGAACTTGTATTTATTGATTATACCATCCATTTGATACTTCATTTAGTTTTATGTCTTAACTTATTAGGTTTATTTTATATATATGCACATCTCTCTATATAATATATATATATATATATACACATCTCTATAAAAACACATCTCTATATAAATACATCTCTATATAGATATATACATGTACATATATGTTCATGTGATATCTATTTATATATTTAAATTATATAATATATATTTGTAGATGTATTTGTACACCTATATATAAACTTTTAAAGGCATATAGAGTAGAAATTAAGAATATATGGTTAGAATTAAACTGCATTGATTTGAATTTGCAACTTTGAGTATGTTCCTTCATCTTTGTGTCTCAGTTTATCTATAAATTGTGGATAATTATAATGGAGACATAGCCCAGCAATTATATTACCACTCATTATTATTATTGGTCTATGAAATTATTTATTGGTAAATACATATAACTTGAAGCAAAGCCTCTGTGTACCATTTATCTCCCAGAAGTATACACATGAGGTACTCTGTATGTATTAAATGAATGAGAGGTATTGGGCAAAAAAATAGGATATAAAAGAGAATGGATGCTTGGCATTTGGAGATGACAAAGTATAGATTGAAAGAAAGCAGGAGATGGAGGAAGTAGGCAGAGAAGTAGTGTAAAGAAGAAAGAAAATAATCTAAAGGGCACACTCATACATTGCTGGTGGGGCTGCAAATTGGTGCAGCCAATCTGGAAAGCAGTATGGAGATTCCTAGGAAAACTTGGAAAGGAATCACCATTTGACCCAGCTATCTCACTCCTCCGTCTATACCCAAAGGACTTAAAAACAGCTTACTACAGGGACACAGTCACATCAATGTTTATAGCAGCACAATTCACAATAGCTAGATTGTGAAAACAAAACAGATGCCCATCAATAGATGAATGGATACGGAAATTTTGGTATATATACACAATGGAACATTACTCAGCACTAAAAGAGAATAAAATCATGGCATTTGCAGGTAAATGGATGGAATTGGAGAAAATAATGCTAAGTGAAGTCAGCCAATCCCAGAAAACCAAGGGTGGATTGATTCCTTTGCTATGAGGATACTGAATTATAGTGGCAAGGGAGGGGGGAATGAGAGGAATGAAGAAATGTTAAATAGAACAAAGGGGAGGGAGGGGAAGGGAGGGAACAGGGGGATAGTAATAATGGCAGAATGTGTTGGGAATCAATATACTAAGTGCACATGTAAAAACTCAAATGGTATGAAAATACTTTGTGTAAAACCAATAACTTGGAAAACTGTGCTCTTTATATGTAATATGAAAGGAATTGCACACTGCAAGCATGTATAACAAATTAAATTAAATTAAAATAATAAATAAAAAAGTTTAGATACACTCAATTATTTAAGTGAATAATTAAATATTTGCTACATTATTTTCATTTTTAAATTACAGAACTTTGCTCATTTTTATACTAATGTTTTATTCCAGGTCTTTGCACTTTCATAAAATTACATCTTCTCTGTTTTTTTTTTTTCTTTTCCCTGCAAATATCACCATCTCTAATATACAGAATTTTAGTATATCATAATACAAATACACTTTCATATTAGACTTTTTTTGCATTATTTTATTTTATTTTTTACATTTCATATTATACTTATAGAGTACACTTTTTACATGTCTCTGGTTGTATACAAAGTATCTTCACACCATTCGTGTCTTCATACGTGCACTTAGGGTAATGATATCCATCTCATTGTCAATATCACAATACCACAGAATGGGTAAGTTTTAACAAAAAGAGGTTTTGGTTTATAATTCTGGAGGTCCAAGAGTGAGGGGCTGCTTCTGGTGATGACTTTCTTGCTGGCCGAGTCTCCAAGTGGTGCAGGGATCACCTAGCAAGAGACAGGAGCACACGTACAAAGTAGTCTCTTTCTGTTTTTTTTTTTTTTTTTTCTCTCTTGTAAAACCACCAGTATTCAATCATGGGGACTCCACTATGATGATCTTTTCTACTCCTGTAAGCTGCCTGTCACGGCCAGCCACGGCGCCGCCACGGGAGGAAAATTCTCGGCGGCAGAGTTAAGCTTTTACTACTTTTACTTCTACTTTCTTAGAGCTTAGAGAGGGAAAGAAAGATTTTTAGAGAGAAAGATTAGAACGAGCTTTTCTTCTTGTCTTCTTAGCTTAGAGTTAGAGTCTTAGAGAGAAAGAAAGATTTTTCTTCTTAGCTTAGAATAGAGTAAAGAAAGATAGAGCTTAGCTTAGAGAGCTTAAAGAAAGATAGAGCTTAGCTTAGAGAAAGATTAGAGCTTCTTTCTTCTCTCTTCTTTCTTCCTTCTTCTGTCTTCTGTCTTCCTCAGGAGTCTCGGCCTAACTCTGACCAATCATTACTTCTTCTATCTGGTTTCTCTTCTGTCTTCTATCTGGTTTCTCTTCTGTAACCGCTCTGCCTATGTTCTGGCCGCTCTGATTCTTCTGACCGACCGAGTGACTGCCCGGCTGACTGAATTCTCCGTTCTCCTAACTCGGACCGCTTTCACCCGGTTATATACCTTCAGGTTTGCGGGTGCCTACAGGTGCGTCACATACATATCAGGTGGAACCCATGGCTTCCAGCTAGCTACAACAGCCCTTCCCAATTAGGGCTCCTTCATACTCCTACTCAGCCTTTAAGAGCTGTAGTTAGATTAATTTTCCACCTTCTTAATCCCTCACAGTGGGGATTAAATTTCAATGCAGAAACTGCTGGGACGCAATCAGATCACATCCGCACTGTGGCCACATTTCAGCAGCAGTTAACATGCCACACTGTCTTGATCATCTTTCCCTTCTCTTCAACTGCAAGGAGAAATTTCCATTTCACAAGTAAGAGTTAGATTTAGAATTCTGATTGATAAAATAATCTGACTGGAAGGGATTGTATTCTTTTTGTTTTCTAGACAGTCATTGTTCTCATCTGTTTGCCTTAGATTGCAGCTATTTTACAATTCCATTCTTCATGTCAACTCCTCAGAGCTTTTTACAGTTTCCAGACACTGTGGCTAAATGGCAGGAGGCAGAAAGGAAAGGGTTACCACAGGAATTTAATAAGCTGTCTTCCTTGCTACAGGAGCATAGCAAGTCACTGAACCTGGCTATTCATTGCTTTCTTTTTTATGTATGAGTGTTGTCATTCTCATCAACACCTCCTGGTTCAAAATTCTAGAACTGAATGCATCAGAGGGAGCAGAGTTAAGTATTTGAATTAATGATGAATAGAAATTGGACCTCCCCTGAGTTATCCATTTTATTTATATTTCTGGAAAATACCTTTAAAATACTTTCAATAGTTACTTGTAGGAGGATTATACAATGGCCCAGTTTCCCTTGATATTTTTGAAACAAATGTGCTTAGCTATTAAAGGCCCCCCTTCAGTGAGTGTATAGAGGTTTAAGACTCTTAAGAATTCATGTTCTAATCTTCTGGAACATTGGTATTATCACAGTTTCCCAGCAAAAGTCACGATTTATGTGCTCAAAGGAAAATCTGGAGTTTTTCCCAGTTGGTATCTGGGTTGTTCTCTCTTAGATTAGCACATAGTAGAGAAATTCAGAATTAGGCTTGGCAGATAAATGAGACACCTACTGATTTTTTGTTATTGTTACCTGAATTGATTCTTGGTATCAGCATCATGCCATAATTTGTATACTTCTGCATGCACATGTATATTTGTGTTTTTAAATTTCAATAATAAGTTATTGAAAATAGACTTTACTATGTAATATACCATTATTTTCAAAATGTGTGGCAGGAATATGAGACTAGACACTAAGTAGACAATTGGTTTTGACAATATAACCTAAATATTGTATCACATGTGCTTATTTTAAATTAAACACATGCCTTTCCCTGGCAAGAATAAAAATATATGCTAATTAAAACACCTCTCGGTCAAATTCTAAAAAAATTAATACTTTTCTGCAAAAGCAAAGGTATTAAACATTTCAAAAACCAACAAAAATCCTTACAAATCAAAGTCCAATGTTTTTTCAGTTTCTTAATTGAAAAATAATCAAGTTTCTCTTGATTATTTTGTTACAATTAGTCTCTTAAGTTAATATGTTTTTATCTCTATTTAGTTATTTGAGTTTTTCAAATATAATAATAACTGGCTGGATTTCATCCTTCTCTTTTAAATTAAAACCAAATTTTGAGCCTGGGCTTTTTGTAAATTAATTCTTATTTCTGGTATAACTGATCATAACTTGCAACATTTGTCAAAATTTGAGATATGTTCTTAGTGGGATGAATAACTTAAGGTATCCCAATGATGTTGTCACATTTGTGTGTGATCAGGGCAGACATGATGTAGTATCAGCAAAGTCAATGCTAAGATCCTCAAGAGAGAATCTAATCAAAGTAAAGCAACCTGAAGATGGGCTTCAAAAAACTCTTTAGCTTAGTTATTTCTCAGAATCTCAAAGACTGGGACTGAGACTGAACTTTAGTATCAATTTGAAAAGAGGGAAAAATATTGATACATATTAAGAAAGGAACATCATACATTAAGAAAAACATATTAATAATCTGTGACATTTTATGTGTTAAGCGTGTCCTACTAGCTGTGTAGAACACAAAGCCAGATTTATCTTCAAATGTTCATCCCTGAATGACATTTGTAGAGAAAAGAAGTCATTGTTATTATGAGCATATATTGGTTTGGAGTTGTTGTTTATTACGAAGTATTGACAGGGAATCTATATAGTCATTTTATAATAATAATCAGTGTCTATCATCTGTAAAACATTGCACTGATTCCTTTGCTCACATTATTCCCTTTATTCATCATGTCAAATTTATAAGATTGTATTATTATTTTTCTGACCAAGAAAAGTAAGGTTAAGAGGGGCAGCACATCTTTAATGTGTAGGCAGAAGTGGCCCTTGGATCTACCTGATTCCGTCATTCACATTCTTTATTCATTTGCTCCTCTGGTGGGTGAACACAAATCTACCTACCATCATCTAGAGACTAAACCAACATCAGTGATTGCTGCAATAACCTCCAAGTACCAAGGTGGGTAGGAGTTGAGAAACACAGGTGGTAAAATGTCAATCTTGGTGGAAGATGCAGTGTCATAAATCCTGGCTCAAAGTGACTATAATATATACATATTTATATTCATATATATTTATACACACATCATTTCCCATTTCCCAGTTCAGTGTTGATGAAAATAGCTCAATGTTATCATTAAGGATTCTGGATTTCCCATTACTTTACTTTGCTATTCTTGGCACTGGTTTGACCTCTGGCAAAAAGGTAACAGTCACAACCAATATCCAGAGGCTGAAAAAAGACAAACTTTCTTGAAGCTGTGTTTTATGAAAGAAGGTATTTTCTCTCAAGATATACTCACACAGTCCATTGAACAGAATTGTGCATCACAGCCAATCTCTAGTTGTGATGGATTACACATTTGAGAATGAATATTGAGGAATTAATTTGTGATGTTTACATTGGTTTGCCAACAATTAAGAAAAAAAAATAAAGAGGTGAGAAAAAATTCACTGCAGAAAAAAAGATTAAGGGCAAACACTAAAATCATACATAACTATATTACTAAAACATGTTTAAAAATGTAGTGATAGGAGAGAAATTTCCAAAATTACTCACTAAAAGCAAATGCATAACATGAAAGTACAAGTAAACAACTTCAATTCTTAGTTCTCAGATCACACCAACAAAAACTTTTAAATAATGTAACTACTGGATTATAACTACTGAAGAAAACATAATGAAGAATTTTTTGAAACTCACTAAAGATTCAAAGAGAATATTATTTATGAGAAAAGACACGAAATGAGAAAGTTTAGAAACATGAAACAAGGTGACATATTAAGTCATGACAGTAAATCTAGAATTAATTTTTCAAATAAATTGCATTTAATCTTATTTTGAGTACAAAACTAAAGTCTGATTATATAGTTTATAGTAGACAAAGGTAATGCAAAGTAAAGCAGAATGGTTAAATGAGAGAGATGAAATAGATGCTCCCCTACAAGAAGGTATCTTGTGGCTATAAACTGCTCTGTCCCTCCATTCTGGTGACACTCCCGGTACAACCATCCTGGTGCAGTTATGCTGCAGCATCTCTCTATTACTGTTCTTCATATATGTGGTAGCTTTACATTTCTCAGAGCAAATGTGATAGTAGAAAGTTGGAGGAATATGCCTCATAGGTATATGGATGAGAGTAGTTTTTTGCAACAGAAGCAAAAATTAAATGTTGAATTATTAGAATTGCTTATCTATATATCACTTCCTTTCCTTCTAAGACTTGGTAATGGGAATAGGTGTAAGTAAAAAGTACTGAATGTGCTAGAAATTCAGGCAGTGAAAGTCCTTGGAAAAGTTCTAGTTATTAATAAAATTATTATATGCTTTTCACAAGTCTTTGAATGGTCTTAGTCTAAATAGGGCACCAAAAAAGTGAGAGAACAGTCTACTTTTTCTTGAGCTTTGTTTCTCTGGATTTCATGAACCCTCCCCACCTATTTTTAGATCATATTTAGTACTTCACTCTGTTTACTTTTCTCCTTGGTTTGGATCATGTGTCCTCAAAGCCATACTTACTAGAAGGGAATAAATCATAGTGCTATGCTAGTTGTGGGTTGGTGATAAAAGGGAACTAGAGATAGGGGAAGAATTTACTGATGCTACAAAATTGCTACAGTGCAATTTCACAAGGCTAAATTTAACCTAACCAAGCACACATGGCATTTTAGTTGTTGAAATTATATTGCCTTAAAAATGAGTTTTTATACCAAAAATAGTTCGCATGTGGGAGCTGAGAGAAGAATTAATACAGTGAAGAGGGCTGAATGATTGAAGCCTAGGATATTTGACAAGGTAGATTCCAACAAAAAAATGTGAAATGGGGATAATTTATTTGGAACCCTAGGAGTTGTAGTTCAGAATATTCTATAGATATTTTTAATTTTCAGAATTCATTATGCTAATATTTCTTCATGTGAAATGATTTCATATTAAAGAATGACTTTAGAAGGATATAGTGGATTCTGAAATAAAAAAATAAGGGGCAGAAAATATTTAAATGACCATGGAGTAAATTTATTTGTTCTATTAGGAAGAAAAACTCTACATTCTATCAGAAATGTAATGAAAGAAAAAGAGGAAATATAACTGATGTAGCCTTTAATTAACCTTTATTAATTTCAAGCCAATTTCTAATTATTATAAGTCATCCATGCTTGCAATATACATATTTTTTTTTTTCAAGTGTCTACGAAAAACTTACAAATTAAGAGAAGAAACCATGTGGAATCTCAGTGACCTAAAGAAATTGAAGGATTCAGGCATGGTTAACCCTGGCATTTTTGTGCACCAGATTTAGTGGAAATTAGGGAAGTAAATCCAATCCTAGAAATTATAGATTGGAAATCTATCAGAGATATTCTTTTTTCATGTTAACACAACACCATGATAGCTCCAAAATGCACCTGGGGATGGCTGAGTAATGGATCCATTGATCACTTTCATACATGTGGTCTAAAGTGAGAAGACCCTAGTTTTCTTAAAGAAAGAATGACATATGATACTTTTAATTTTCCCCTCACCCTTCCCCCATAGAGCCTAAAACACTGCTGCATCATTGTTCTGGTTATTGTAGAAAGTTGATTTGAGATCTGTTTGTCAGGCAGATATATCATTTGATTTTGTGGAAGACATTAACGTATAATTTAAGAAAAAATGTCTGGCATAAACAAATCTCTTAATGTTATACATTCTTCATTAACAGAAACTTGTGGAGGACACCAAATCTGTCTCTTGGTAAAGCTCTACACTTCTCACATGGGTGGAAGTTAAAATATAACCACTTGTGCTCTCTGTGTGATGAAACCTCCCCCTGTGTGTCCTTGACTTGATGTTTCACTCACTCTTTTTGATATGACCTTGAAAACATAAACCCTTTTTAGTATTTCCTTTGAGAACTCCTAGAACCTATAGTTTGCAGTTAAGTATTAGAGCTATTGTAAATGAAATCACAATTTCATTTCTGTTGCCTGTTTTTCTTTTAAAGTACTTTTATTATACTTTTCCACAATAGCTATGAAGAAAACTCAGCCTCCACTAATGTTCTCACTTTCATAAGTTTAGTTTTTTATGTTCTTTTTAATTGCTGTTAAAAATAAATGTTTTAATCTCTTCATTATTTGGAAACTTGAAGCAACTTCAAGGATAAATGGAGGAGGGCTGAAATGACAGAGGCCTTCCAGAATTAAGAGGGATATGGAGTCCTCCCTCAACTGTCATGCCTTTCGCCCTCCCAGTTTTCAGCTGAGGATGAGGCATGTTTTCTGAGTTTTATAGGGGTATAAAACTGTTTAGTGATAAGTCTCCATTGATCACCTGAAACACTTTTAACCTAGTGTAGTTACTTCTGTTTCATGAAGATCCTCTTGCCATTTTCTGGCAAAAGGAAAACTGAATTAAAAGCAGATATTCCCGCCGGGCGCGGTGGCGCACACCTGTAATCCCAGCACTTTGGGAGGCTGAGGCAGGAGGATCGCGAGTTCAAAGCCAGCCTCAGCAATGGTGAGGCACTTAGTAACTCAGTGAGACCCTGTCTCTAATAAAAATACAAAAAAGGGCTGGGGATGTGGCCCAGTGGTCGAGTGCCCCTGAGTTCAATCCCCGGTACCAAAAAAAAAAAAAAAAAAAAAAGCAGATATTCCTCTCTCATCAGTCTACCTGAGTACTGTAATAGCCAATGTCCATGTTTTACTTCCTTTTGGTAATCTCTCTGTTAGACTCATTTTTCTTCAATTATTATGTTCATTGTCTTTATCCTTTATTGTACACTCCTTTATTGTCTACAGATTGAAGCTCAGTGCCCTGAGTCTATTCTTATTAACTCCTGACAGTGAAATCTTTTTTATACCCCTAGTCAATTTTATCTTCTTATATTTCAACTGGACTCTTCAGAGTTTTGGTGGAGAGTGATGAAGACTTAGGAAGTATTAATGCAGAGTTCTTGAAGAGTATTACTTATTTTTCTCGTTTTGTATTTTCATTTAATTTTTAACTTATTTTTTATAATTTATTTGATACATCATAATTATACATATTGTGGGATTTTTTTTGTTTGTTTGTTTTCATGCATGCCCCAAAAATAATTTGGTGAATTTCATTCCCTAGTGCCTCACCTTTTCTCCCCTCCCTTACACCCTCTGGTCTTCTTCCTTTAATCTATTAGTCTCCTTCCTATTTTCATGAGATATGCCTCTTTTTCACATTTTTTTCTCTCTAACTTCCACATATGAAAGAAAACCTGTAACCCTTCAAATTCTGAGTTTGGCTTATTTTGCTTAACATAACTCAGGTTCTATTCATCTTTTCAACAACCATTCCAACTTGCTAATCAATTTGCCTTCTTCATATTGCTAATCATTTATTACTTGCTTGGGGACTCATCTTCCTTAAGAAAATATTTGCTTTATAATAGGATTTTATATGTAGCAAAGTAAAAACATTTTTGGCACAAATATTTTAGGAATAATCAGGAAATTATTTTTTTAAATATGTAAACATCACTCACAGAAGTCTTGTTCTAGAATAAAAACAATCATTTGCAATGGATGAAATTATTTTTAAAAGGAACTTCTAATAGGAGTATTCTTATGACAACTGAAGTTATTAGAATATAATTTGTATATTAGATTATAACTACTACTACCAATTATTTTTAGGTGTTTTGATGAATTTAATTATGGTTTTGTAAAGTATATCCTTATTCCTAGAAGTTGCATATTGAAGAATATATGGAAGAGATGCCATGATATGTAATTATTTAAAAACAATACCAAAATATGTGTGTATACATAAGAAATGTAAATAAATATCACAAAATATTACAGTTTTCAGAGATAGTTTGAGGGCATGATTTTCATTACACAAATTTTTTTATATAAAAAACAAAACAAAGATAAAGAACTGTTATCAGATGGAGATGCTCTAAAACAATAACACTCCACTGTTTTCTACCATGGCATATCTGGCAGATGATATTATCATAAAAAGCAGGAGCTTCTATGGCAGAGATGAATGATGTGTGTATGAGATATCTCTGGGGCAAGTTAGATTTAAGTCCAACCCTTTCTTCCTCATCTATATTATTTCTGATGTGCATCAATACTGATCTTATCTCATCAGTGTGATTTGACACCACAATTGATAGCTTTTTTTCCTCAATTCCAATATTCCTGTTCTTCATAATGATTTATCACAAAGGAGAATGGAATGAACATAGCATGTTTTCTGCCAACTCAAGATAATTA
The DNA here is from genome assembly GCA_025594165.1 of Tamias sibiricus. Taxonomy (NCBI): domain Eukaryota; kingdom Metazoa; phylum Chordata; class Mammalia; order Rodentia; family Sciuridae; genus Tamias; species Tamias sibiricus. Next base: position 75,144,712 of record CM046664.1, read on the forward strand.
ACTCACAATTATGGATAAATTACCCATTAATTATTTTAATAATTAATTAATATAGCAACTTATCTATGAAAAATAGATGCTTGCTCTAATTTTCATTTTATTGTTTTTTTTAAATAGTTGAATTGTGCATTATGTTAGGAACAGGACATAAAATGGTTAATGAGATGCCTTAGTCCTCAAGGAACACATCTAACATATAGTAGGTGATACAGAGGAGAGAATAGGATATTACAATGTATGACCCATGAGAGAACTCATACAGTTAGAGAGAAACCAAACTCAATTAACTACTGCAAAGAAAGAGAGACATAGAATTTATTGACTCACTTGAAAAGTTCCAGGACTATTTCAGTTTCTGGCTTAGCTTTATGTCCTCAAGAAGTTGTATTTCTCTCAGTTCTAATTTTCTCTCCAAGAACTTCTTTGTCTTAATTTCTGTTAGCAGCATGACCCCAGCAGTTTTAGGTGATTTCTCTACTAGTTTGCAATCCCAGAAGAAAGAGGTATCATTATTTCCAATGACTGAGAGAAAGTTCTGGAGCTAATGATGCTAACAGGTGTCTCAACATACATGCTCATCCTTGCAACAAATGCCTTAGATCGATTGTCCAGACCTAAGTTAAGTGTTCATCCCTATGGCCATGGAACAAAGGGAATTTTTAAAGGAAATTGATGTGCTACCATAAAAGGGAGGGCAGCTTGTGATCTTCAAGTAGACAGTTACAATAGATATTCATTGCCTAGAATAAGAAGATGTGACTATTACAAAATGCAGTGGGAAAAATAGACAGGACACTATGTTACATGTGTTAAGAACATGGTCTTAAAGGAAAGGAAGGCCATTTGATGTTAAAAAGGCACTGAGTTCCATTCTCAGCACCACATACAAATAAATGAATAAAATAAAGGTCCATCAATATCTAAAAAATTCTACCAAGTACTAAGAAGAAGCCTAAAATAAAAAAAATGAAAATAAAATAATGACATGAGGCATGTAGGTAAATTATAGTGATTAGTCACTATTTGCACATATTTTGCACAGTATGCTGCTAGTATAGCAATGTGAATGTTAAAGTATTAAACACAAAAGAATTAATAAGAAAAGCATATATTTATCTTTGTATATGGAGATCCAAACCAATGTAAAAATAATTGAGGAAAATAAATCATTCCTTCAAGCGTTTGCTCAGTTATGCTTCCCAAGAAGTATACATTCTATCCTCTATTTAATTTACATCCTACTCCCAGTTTACAGACTCCAAGTATTTTTCATCTGCTTTAGTTTTCATAGCACTATTACCCTCAAACTTAGAAAATATGTTTAGCGTTAATTTTCTGTTTTTTTTTTATATTTATTTATTTGCTTTAGTTGTACACAATGCCTTTATTTTTATGTGGTGCTGAGGATCGAACCCAGGCTGCGCACGTGCGAGGCGAGCACTGTACCACTGAACCACAACACCAGCCCCATTCTGTTTTTATTATATGAGTGAGAACATTTATTTTATGAATGAAAACATTCATTCAAATAAGTAGTCTCTATATGAATAAAATAAATATGCAGCAAACATATGAAAAATTGAGATGGTAAAGATCCACTCTAGGTTTAGAATTATGGTTATTTCCAGTGAGGATGAGAGGAATATGTACACAGATTTTAGTAGATCTGTAATTTTTATGTTGATTTTTACAAATGAACTAAAGAAAAATGCAACCATTTTGACATTTGTTAAAATCCATGCAGAAGTTTCATAGGTACTCATGACTTTTTCCTCCAAACTTTTCAGTTCTGAAATTTTGGTAATAGAATGGTAATATAATCCATTATAATTTGTTAAAACTTCAAATTGGTATTGTTTTAAAAATTAAATTATATGTTAGGAATGTTAACAAGCAAATATTTTTTTATTGTCTGGAAAAATTAACAGGAATCAAAAATAATAGGTTGTAAAATCTTCAAAAAAAAAAAAAAAAAGGATAAGGATCCAAAAACATACCACTGACATTAAGCTGCTGGGATTTTGGTGGATCTACCAATTGAAATGCTATACAACCCACTATAGTCTGCTAATTGCACTGGACATTAGCAGAAAAAAAATGATTGTTTTGTAAAATTAATAACAAAGGAGAACATAAATGAAAGTCAAAAAGGATTTGCAGTCATGATTTGTCATGTACAATTGAATTGCAGTATTAGTGGTGGCAATGATAGTGCAAATTGGAAACAAAATCAATCCTAGAAATGACTAAAATAATCTTAATAGTTTTAAATTTATAATAAAATAGCAAACTCTTGATTTCAAAGGACCATAAGAAATGGTGGAAATTCCAAAATTTTGACAGCAGTTATAATATTACATATTTTTGTGTTAGAGTCCCCAGAAAAACAGAACCAACAGAATATGTGTATAGGACATGTGTGTGTGTGTGTGTGTGTGTGTGTGTGTGTGTGTGTGTAGGGGAGAGAGAAAGATCTATTATGAAGAATTGACTCAAAAGATTATGGAAGCTAAGAAGTGCCATGAACTGCTCTCTGCAAGCTGATGCCCTAGGACAACTGGTGGTATAATTCAGTCTGAGATCAAAGCCTTGGAAATCAGAGAAACCAATGGTGTGAATAGCTGTCCAGGGCTAGAGAAAACGAAATACAATGTTCCAGGTCAGTTGGGCATGTAGGGGAAAAAATATGCATTTGTGAATTTCTCCTTCCTTTATTTTGTACTATTTAGGCCCTAAATGGATTGGATAATACTCTTAACTGGGAAGGGAAATCTACTTCATGAGTTCATCGATTCAAGTGTTAATCTTGAAACATCCTTAGACATACCAAGAAATACATATTAATCTGGACACCCCATGGCCAATACTTCTAACACATAAAACTAACCATCACAAGTCCACCCCATGCCAACTTGGCACTCATATAGATACCCTAAGACATGAAATTAAAACCAATAATATGGTCATAATTCTCCCTTATATAGTACAACTATCTTGTATGCAAACACAATTGCACTCACCTCTCTCCAGAAGAGAAAGTGAAGTCCTTGGGTGATGTGTACTCTTCACGATATTTCATAACTTAAGTACTAGGATGTAAAGTTAACAATACTATCATATACAATCAACACATCTAATGGTATAATACAACACAATAGGAAAGGGAACAAATGCATGCATACATAGTCATAGAAAAACAAGGAGGGAAAACTCATAATATTTACGGTCTTTGCTTCCTTATTTCCATAATTGGTTACTTGGTCATAGTTGTCACTTATAACTACCTTCTTCCAGTCTCCATGCTGTATTCTCTTTATAGTCAGAAAGCACTTCAGCTCGTCATGATTCTTTACCTGGTGATATGACCCAAACCTCCAATCCTAAAGGGTCAGGGTTATTACTATTCCTACCTGTGTTGACTCCTTACAGTTTTTCACTGATGCCAACAAGCAGGTTAATACTGAGGGATGCCTTAAGGGATCTTTTGTATTCCCCAAATATTCTTCCTTACCTTCACTGTGGAATAGTCCAATTTCTTCTTGGTAGTCGGGATCAATCACCCTAGTCAGCATTTTAACTCCCTTCTTTACCTGTTGATTCAAAGATGTTAAAATCTTAAGTGGTTGGGCAGTAGTAGTCTTAACTCAAGTTCAATGGAAAGGTTGTATCTTTTGGTGGAAGCATTTCTCTCTCTGGAACAGAGACCTGTAGGTGAATAGAGCAGGAACCCATGGGCCCAGGAAGCAAACATTATGCTAGTGGGTCACTCACGGAAATAGCACTTTTTGCCACCAACCTGACATTATAACTAAATCTTTAAAAGGCCATTGTATCATTTTTTCAAGCCAGTTCCTTCAAATGGTAAGAAAAATAAGACCAGTAAATTTATGAGCATGGACCCATTGCTGCACTTCTTCCATGAATGAGTTCTCTGATTAGAATCAAGGCTGTGTAGAATAACATGATGATGGATAAGGCGTTCTGTAGATCAGAAGAGAATAGAGATCATAGATCTAGCAGAATATTGTATGCAGTGAAAGTAAATCCACATCCAGACTAAGTGTCTATTCTAGTGAAAACAAACAAACAAACAAACAAAAAACAGTGACATTTCCAAAATAGAAGGGTACAAATAGCTGGCTGATCACCTCAAGGAAACAGTGCAATACTGGGGACTCAGTGTTGGTCTCTGCTGCTGAAAGATTCTATACTCAGAGGTAACCACAACCCGGTTATCTTCTGTGAATAGAAGCCCATCCCTGCACAGTCCTCATCTCTACATAGATAAACACATGGGGTGATAGAAGGGGTGATTAGGAAAGGAGCCTGACTTGTTTTGAAAGAGGAGGCCATCATATCCACTTGACTATTAAAATTCTTATGTGCTAAGTCACTGTTTCATTAGCATTCACATGGGACACAAATATCCTCATGTTTTTTGGCCCAAGCAAGGGCTATCGATATACATCATATCCAAATATCTTTGTTACTAGTTTTACCATTCTTCTTCCTTCCAGGTTCATGACCATTACAGTCAGATATCACAACTCATCCTTAATTTTAGAAAGGATATGTTGGATGCCCAATACCTTCGGACCCCTAGAAATTTTACTGACATAGAAAGCTCCTAAATTTTATTCAGATTGATTTTTCACCCTCTGTCAGGCAAATGAGTCCCATTAAATTTAGAGCAGTTGATACTTTTCACTACCTAGCTTCAGTTATCAGAATGTTGTCAGTGACATGGACCAGTGTGATATCTTGTGGAAGGGAAAAGTGATCAAGATCCTGTCATAATTTATGACAGAATTGGGAGTTGAAATACCCTTGAGTTAATAAGGTACAGATGTATTGTTGACCTTGCAAGATGACCACAAGGTACTTATGATTGACTTTATGGACAAATAGGTAGAAAAAAAATAATGTGCCTGTTCAATAGTTTGTGATAATGCAGTCTTATATGAATATGAGGCTCAGGTACTCTGGCATAGAAAGCAAAGTAATCAACATATCTAGAAAAATAAAACCAGAAAGACAGAAAGAGGCAAGAGAGTATTTGAGTGTCACAAGTTCGCAAGTGAGGTATGTAGGGATAAAAGGGCAGGCAGGATTTGTTTTTGTTTTCTTTTTCTTTGTTTTTGTTTTGAGGCAGTAGTGACAGCCAATCATGTCCAGTCAGGAAGGATGACAGGAGCAATCCAACAATTCTCTTTTCTGATCTGCATAGTTTTATCTTACATTTCTGTTGTGTATAATGCATTTCCAACATCCTCCTGCCAGAATGACTGCCAGTATTTTTCTTAAATGTCACCATAATATTTATGTAGCATTGCGGCCAGCACACCCATTTTTCCCCCTAGGCATTTTAGGAAGCTTGTTTGGCTCTTGTGCCCTGTGTTTTCACCTTCCCCTTTCCTCTGAAACATATATTATATAAAATATGTTGGTATGTGCAGTCTTTCTTCAAGGATCTAAATTGCTGATTTTCATTGTAGAATTTTTTATATCTATGTATATTTTTATATACCTGTATTGTCCTTTTTCTTAAAAGTGTTAGTGTTTCTTCTGACAAATGTTTTTCTTTATGTATTTAATTTGTATTTTACCTGTATTTTATTTATTTATTTTTACATGATGCTGAGGATCAAACCCAGGGCCGCACACATGCTAGGTAAGCACTGTACTGCTGAGCCACAATTTGCATATTTTTAATTGGTGAATTCAAGAAATTTAAAGTGCAAATAATGTTCAATGAAATTTATTTTTATATTTATTATGTTCCCATGAGGAAATTTCTATAGTGGATGTGATTTTGAAAGCATTTAAAAGAAAAAAATTTCAGGGACTAATGTAATAATACAGGTTGAGATTCCTAATTTTAAATCTGAAACCTGAAGAGCTCCAACATTTGAAATAATTTTAGTGATAATTTCACACAAGTAGAAAATTCCACACCTGACCAAAACATATGTGCATTAGAAGTGTCTATGAAATTACCTTCATAATATGTGTGGAAGGTATATATGAAACATAAATGGATTTCATGTTTAGGCTTGGATCTTTTCCCCAAGATTCTCACTATGTATATGAAACTATTCCAAAATCTGAAAACATTTCCAACATGAAATATTTCTAGCCCCAAGCATTTCAAATGAGGTATTTTGACCTGTACTCTCGGTAGGGTGCTTTTACTTAAATAAAGCCTTTATGTGAAAAGATGAAGTGTAACTACACTAAACAACTGAAACTGTCCTCACAGTATATTTTCAATGTAACTTTTTCAGTTTGTTTGAAAGATTCTTCTTTTTTAAATTTAGTGTTCATCTTTTTACTTAGGTCTACCTGTTTATTTTTATTATGAATATGAAGATATTTCAGAATACCAGGATTGTCATTTATGGTTAGGTAGAAAAAAGTGGCTGATTTTTCTCAAAACATATGAAGACCTTCCTTTAGTTCTATCACTGTCAAACTACTTGAGTTGAGGATTTCCTAGTGCCAGACCTTTTCTGAGAGGATTCTAACTAAGAGATATTACCTATTTCCTTTCTACTTCCATGCCCTAAAACTAGAACTAAATATGAGAGCAATGATGATAATGATGGGTATCTTTAATTCTATTAAAGTCCTATTATGGAACTTATATTCATTTAATTTCATTTTATTACATCCCTTTGAATAATAATCTCAATAATCTCAAATAATTAAAGCTCAAAATGTTAAGTAATTTTCAAATATTACACAGCAAGAAAACAAAAAAGTTAAAATTTAATTTCTGGGTTATTTGAAACCGTGTCCAGTCTTGTTCCTGCTGAAGAATTTACTAAGCCTTCTAATCATTTAGTTGAATGGAGCAGGAAATTGGGTACGAGAAGGCAATTCCCATGACCACAAAACATTGTCTCCATTCATCCCTTTCCTTACCTTTTTTTTTTTTTTTAATTATTATTGGCAACTCTTTTACTAGGTTCTTATTTATTTCTCTATTGCTTCTTTTTGAGTAAATAAGGAAAATCTAATATGTATTATTATAATTTTCCTTCTTAAATAGAACGTCTCTAAAGTATATTTTCTCTTGCACTCTTTTTTTTTCTTTTTTACATAAACCCTGAAGTTATTTCCATGGTAGTATATAGAAACTTTTCTCATTATTTCTTCATAGCCATGTTGTGTTCATTATTACCTAATGAAATTTTCTTTTCTTTCTTTCTTTTTTTTTTTTTTTTTTTGGGGGGGGGGAGTGGTACCAGGGATTGAACTGAGGGCATTTAACCACTGAGCCATACCCCCAGTCCTTTTTCTCCCCACCCCCAGTCCTTTTCTATATTTTATTTAGAGACAGGGTATTGCTGAGTTGCTTAGTGCCTCACTAAGTTGCTGAGGCAGGCTCTGAATTTGTAATCCTCCTGCCAAAGCTTCCCTAGCTGCTAGGATTACAGACATGCACCACTGTGCCTGGTTACCTAATGAAACTTTCTAACAGTTCTTTCTTGCATACACTCACACACACATACATGCTTGTTTTTTTTAATTGGGTAGTATCCTATGTCCTTCATTTACCCATAGCAGTTGTCAAGTCATTTCATAATTGTACATAATTATGAAGTTGTTTAAGACAGATATTCTAAAGACTGTACACGGTTGTTGAAAGAAAGTATAGTTATTAAGAATGTAAGAAGTTAATTTATATAATTGATTTACATTTATTTATGTTTATGAGAAGATAGAATTATATAATTGCAAGTCTGTGAAACAACAACAACCCCTCCAGCATACCTGGGTCTTCAGGATTAAAGAGACCTGGATTGAAGTCTTCTTTGTATGTACTGGATCTACTAACCTGTAGAAATGATTTACTCTCTCTGATCTTTTTTGGTGTCCTCTATAAAATGGGGGGAAACAACAGGTACCTCAGAAGATCATTTTGAAGATGAATAAGATAATTAGTACAACTCTGAATGGTATGTGTGATATATAAAAGGACAATAATTATAAATTTTATTTTCTCTCTAGATCATATTGTCCAAATTAATATTGCACAAATATAAATATGATATTGTTTTCCATCTTCCTCATCTAATTTGTCAGTGGACTGTTTCAGATGAAAACATCTTTCTTGGAACATGTCAATGTGGTTTTCCTTTGAATTATTATGTAGTCTCTATCTGTTGGGTCTTATTTTCTTTCTCAGCTAGGTTCCCAATGATTTTATAAGAAGCACCTTAAGTGGTCAAGGCCACCTACTGTTTTTAATCAGAGCCCCAGAACTGCATGAGGTTGAAAAAGCATTAGAAGGGTAGCTACATAACAAGGCTGAATGCTAATTGGATTTGGGGATTAGGGTCCCATGAAAAGCTGCAGAGCTTCCCCATTCTCATATTTGGTGACTGTTAGAACATTTTGTTCTGGAAAGGCAAAGCAAATGATAGGTCTGAAACAAGGTAAATGACTGTAAAACTATCAATCAGAGTTCTGTCGAGGCTCCCTGACATTCACCTATTTCTAGAACACTAATAGCAATCCCTCCCACCTAGTTGACTATTTTAAGGAATATATTCCTGGAAACATTGTCAGAATATTCTTTAGATAATTCCAGCTGACAAGATGTCCTTTAATCTGTGTCATTTTTGCCACAGACACAGAACACTTTGGAACATTCAAGAAAGGAATAGCCAGTAAGAATGATGCATTGGGGCTGGGGTTGTGGCTCAGCGGTAGAGCGCTCGCCTAGCACGTGCGCGGCCCGGGTTCGATCCTCAGCACCACGTAAACATAAATGCATTGCATTGTGTACAACTAAAGCAAATAAATAAATTAAAAAAAAAAGAATGATGCATTGTATTCTATTTGTAATGGAAACCATTAAGCATTTTATGACGAAGCTGAAAAACCCTCTCTGAACTATTCAGAAAAATAAATGAAAATATTCACAAGATGAATCAAATAAATTTTCTATTTATTTAAAAATATTTATGTGTATCAGCAAAATAGAAGGTTAATCTTTCTGCCTTAACTGTGCTTCTGAGGTTTTGGCTGGTTGATCTGTTAGTTGGTTGGTTGGATGGTTTTAGCAATACAAGCCCTCAGGCATGCTACAAAAGAGCACCATGGTTGAGCTATATCCCTAGCCCCAACTATACTTCTGCTTTTGGTCTTCAAGGACTGGTTTGTGCTGCCCTTAGGCCTCTCTTTGTTAGTTTCCCACCCTCTTGCTACCATAACCATCCCATAAAAGTCATACTTTAAAAGACACTGTTAGATTCATTTACTTCCATGCAGTATCCACTCCACTTGAGCTATGGAGTTTTATAAACTATATACTAGCATAGTGTATCATCCTAGTATAAGAAATATAAATGAGTTATATATGGAAAACCTGCAGATAGTTTAATTGTTATTTACTGCCTGTACTAACTTTCCCATACTCTATATCTATAAACATTTTCATTTCTTTTGTACCTAAGTGTATATAGAGGAAATATTTAAAGCAATTTTCTTAAACAGAACAGAATAAAGGAATGGAAGGTGGTAATTTTCCATTTCACTTAATCTGGTAAAATGGTGACACAAATAGTCTATATACTTGTCTATACAAGTAGTCTATATACCTGTGTAAATATAAGGTAATATCTAGAGAAACCACTAAAACCTATATGAGGCAATACATTAAAAAACACTAAAGATAAGTAAAAAAGAACTCAGGAAGGTGACATTTTTCTGCCCATTTCCCAGAAACAGTTTTTACCTCTGTGTGGATGAAGGATGTAAAATTAGTGCTTGACCTCCAGTGAAAACCAATGGCTACCTACATGCCTGCACCACCTGGGGGAAGGAGGCCCTCTTAGCCTCTTGCCTGGGCACTACATTTCCTGGGAGCCCCTGAAGAAGCTGGTGGGAAGGAGCTACTGAGTCTCGATCCTCCAGACCAAATTGACATACTTGACCACAGTTGGCCTATGAGAATTTTTTTTTTTTTATTTCTGTTATTTTCTGTACCTATCATCCTTTTCTTATGGGCTGTTTGAGTGCTCAAAACTGTCTTAGTATATTTTGTGTTAGTGTTACAGAATACCTGATACTGGGCAGTATTAAAAAGGTCAGAGATTTTATTTCTTAATCATTCTAGAGACTGGAAAGTACAATGTCATGGGCATGAATTTGGCAAGGGCCATTTGGCTGCACCATTCCTTAGCAGAAGGTGGAAGGAGAAGAGAACATATGCACATGTACGAAGAAAGAAGTTTTGATTCCCACTTTTACCAGGAACTCCCTCCCACAAAAACTACCCACTCCCATGATAATGACATCAATCTATTGTTTAGGATTAACAATCACAACCTGTTAAAGGTCCCACCTCTCAACACTCTTGCATCAGGGATTACATTTCCTATACATGAGCTTTGGAGGACACATTCAAACCACAGCACAACTGACCTGCCTCATCTATTCTTAAAAGCTCTTTTCATTCTTTAAATTCAGAATTAATTTCCCCAAGTAGCTTTGAGATCTCATTTCACTTATATAATAATAATGATAATAATAATAATGCCATAATATTTTAGAGATAATTGTTTTTTAGATTATTTTGATAAGAGTGACATGGTTTTACAGCTGTGTTATAAGTAGAAATAGAGATATGCACTTTATTTCACTTTTAAATAGTTGTGCTGCTGCTAAAATTATTAATTGATTCATTTTTAAATAACTTGATACTATATAAAAGTTTAAATATGTACATCTTCTGACACAACATTCTATTCCAAAATTCTGTCCATTTTTCTCTACTTAAAAATACTTTGTTTATTGAAAAGAAAAGGCTGATGTTTTATCAATCCAAGCAGTGGTATAAAAATTGCTGATTATAAACTACTATCTTGTCCTTTATATTATATTATTATATTATATGATATGATAGCAAGATATAGAATGAAAATGTGAGATAGCTTCATACAATCAGTGTTACTTGTAGACTACACTATATAAGTAGGGAGAATAACTTTTACTGAAAATTCTTCTTGAAAAGTAATATATATCTTTTAAAAAATTATATCATTCTTAATAGTTTTCTAAGTCAAGTAGAGTTTTTGTATGTGTGTGTCAGGTAGACAGATAGCTTGGTATTTTTTACTTTTAAAATGTGAAAATTGTGATAAACATCTACGCATATTTCATAAAACATACAAATGGATTCCACTTGCAATTCTATCACTACAATGATAAAACAATAATAATAACTATATTTTACAAGAGATGATTAATTTGCCTTGGTAATTAATTGACATGGTGTTTAGATATTTTGAATTTAAATATAAAGAGAGGGCAAAAATTCTCTGAAAACATCAATCATGTTTTATAAAATATAAGCACAGAGATACATACACAATTATAGCCAGTTGGGATTTCTCAGAAATTAGCAATTTGTAGATATAAAAGTTTATTGGAAACTGTGTATCATCAACTTTCACCAGAATATCATATTGTAAGGTTGTGTATGTTTACATGTGTGTGTTTTCCTGGAAATTTTTCTAATCTTTGCTTCCAAGAATTTTGTAAAAGAGGAACTCTCTCTAAAATTATTTATAAGTGCTCTAATGAATCAAAAGAAATAAAGATAGAAAGATTTTTAAAATCTATTTTCTAAATAATTATTTGAGCTTATGGGTTAAGAAGTTATAATAGTTTTATTTTATCCATAAAACTTATCTTGTTTAAAAAGGAGATATCTTCTTTTCATATCTGAAAATTATACTTTCTAATAATATTCAGATTAATTAGAGTTTTTCCAGGTTTTTGAACATGAAATAATTATTTAAATCACCCTGGTGTTTCAGAAATAATATTATTCATGACTTTTTTTTAAATTTTTTTTTATTTATAATTTTTAATATGTACAACTCATAGTGCATGTATTTAGCATCTTTTTACATACAATTGTTTGCATACAGAGTATATTCATACACTTCAGGTCTTCAATCATGCATTTAGGAAAATGATATCCATCTCATTCAAACACCTTTTCTTTTCTTTTTCCTTTTCTCCCTCTCCCTCCCCCCTTGCTCCCTCCCTTACTCTCCCTTCCCTTTGACCATTCTAGTGTTCTTCTAGTCCTCCTATGTACCCTCCCATCCAACAATACTATGAACTAGCCTCCTTATATAAGAGAGAACATTTGGTACTTGGATTTTTGAGACTGACTAACTTCACTTAGCATTATGTCTTCCAACTTCATCCATTTACCTGCAAATGCCATTAATTTATTTTCTTTTATTGCTGAGTAAAATTCCATTGTGCGTATATACCACATTTTCTTAATCCACTCATTTACTGAGGGACATCTAGGTTGGTTCCACAACCTAGCTATTGTGAATTGTGCAGCTACAAACATTGAGATAGCTGTGTCACTGTAATATGCTGTTTTTAAGTCCTTTGGGAATAGACCCAGGAGTGGCATGGCTGGGTCATAGGGTGGCTCCATTCCCAGTTTTCCAAGAAATCTCCATACTGCTTTCCATAATGGTTGCACCATTTTGCATTCCCACCAGCAATGTATGAGTGTGCCTTTTTCCCCACATCCTCTCCAACATTTATTGTTGCTTGTGTTCTTGATAGCTGCCATTCTGACTGGAGTGAAGTGAAATCTTAGAGTAGTTTTGATTTGCATTTCTCTAATTGCCAGCGATGTTGAACATTTTTTCATGTATTTGTTAATTAATCGTGTATCTTCTTCTGAGAGGTGTCTTCTCAATTCCTTAGCCCATTTATTGATTGGGTTATTTGTTTTTTTGCTGTAAAGTTTTTTGAGTTCTTTATATATTCTAGAGATCAGTGCTCTGTCTGATGTGCATGTACTAAATATTTGTTCCCAATTAGTTGGCTCTCTATTCACCTCACTGATTGTTTCTTTTGCTGAGAAGAAGCTTTTTAGTTTAAATCTATCCCATTCATTAATTCTTGGTAGTAATTCTTGCGCTACAGGATTCTTATTAAGGAACTTGGGGCCTCATCCGACATGTTGGAAATTGGAGCTTACTTTTTCTTCTATTAGGCGTATTGTCTCTGTTCTAATTCCTAGGTCCTTGATCCATTTTGAATTGAGTTTTGTGCATGGTGAGAGATAAGGATTTAATTTCAATTTGGTGCATATGGATTTCCAGTTTTCCCAGCACCATTTGTTGAAGAGGCTATCCTTTCTCCACTGTACATTTTTGGCACCTTTGTCTAATATAAGATAGCTGAAATTATTTGTATTAGTTTCTGTGTCCTCAATTCTGTACCATTGGTCCACACCAGTCTGTTTTGGTGCCAATACCATGCTGTTTTTGTTACTATTGCTCTATAGTATAATTTAAGGTCCGGTATGGTGATGCCCCCTGCTTCACTTTTCTTGCTCAGGATTGCTTTGGCTATTCTGGGTCTCTTATTTTTCCAGATGAATTTCATGACTGCTATTTCTATTTCTTTGAAGAATGACATTGGGATTTTGATTGGAATTGCATTAAATCTGTATAGTGCTTTTGGTAGTATGGACATTTTGACAATATTAATTCTACCTATCCAAGAGCAAGGTAGGTCTTTCCATCTTCTGAGTTCATCTATAATTTCTTTCTTTAGTGTTCTATAATTTTCGTTATACAGGTCTTTCACCTCTTTCGTTAGGTTGATTCCCAGGTATTTTATTTTTTTTTGATGCTATTGTAAATGGGGTAGTTTTCATCATTTCCCTTTCAGAGGCTTTGTTGCTGATGTACAAAAATGCCTTTGACTTATGTGTGTTGATTTTGTATCCTGCAACTTTGCCAAATTCATTTACTAGTTGTAAAAGTTTTCTGGTAGAGTTTTTTGGGTCTTCTAGGAAGATTATCATGTCATCAGCAAATAGTGCTAATTTGAGCTCTTCTTTTCCTATCTGGATCCCTTTAATTTCTTTCGTCTGTCTAATTGCTCTGGCCAGAGTTTCCAGCACTATGTTAAATAGCAGTGGTGAAAGGGGGCATCCCTGTCTTGTTCCAGTTTTTAGAGGGAATGCTTTCAATTTTTCTCCATTTAAGATAATGTTAGCTTGGGGCCTTGCATATATAGCTTTTATAATGTTGAGATATGTTCCTGATATTCCTAGTTTTTCCAGTGTTTTGAACATAAAGGGGTGTTGTATTTTGTCAAATGCTTTTTCTGCGTCTATTGAGATGATCATATGATTTTTGTCTTTAAGTCTATTGATGTGGTGTATTATGTTTATTGATTTCCGAATGTTGAACCAGCCTTGCATCCCTGGGATAAACCCCACTTGATCATGGTGCACTATCTTTTTGATATGTTTTTGTATCCGATTTGCCAGGATTTTGTTGAGGATTTTTGCATCTATGTTCATTAAAGATATGGGCCTGAAGTTTTCTTTTTTGGATGTGTCTTTGCCTGGCTTTGGAATTAATGTGATATTGGCCTCATAGAAAGAGTCTGGAAGAGCTCCCTCTTTTTCTATTTCTTGGAATAGCTTGAAGAGCATTGGTATTAGTTCTTCTTTGAAAGTCTTATAGAACTCGGCTGTAAACACATCAGGTCCTGGACGTTTCCTTGTTGGTAGCTTTTTGATGACATCTTCTATTTCTTCACTTGTAATTGATCTGTTTAAATTGTGAATAGCCTCCACATCCAGTTTAGGCAAATCATATGACTCTAGAAATCTGTCAATGTGTTCAGTATTTTCTATTTTATTAGAGTACAAGTTTTCAAAGTAATTTCTAATTATATTCTGTATATCTGAGGTGTTTGTTGTGATATTCCCTTTTTCATCACAAATGTTAGTAATTTGAGTTTTTTCTCCTCTTCTTTTCGTTAGCATCGCTAAGTGTCTGTCAATTTTGTTTATTTTTTCAAAGAACCAACTTTTAGTTTTGTCAATTCTTTGAATTGTTTCCTTAGTCTCGATTTCATTAATTTCTGCTCTGATTTTAATTATTTCCTGTCTTCTACTGCTCTTGGTGTTGGTCTGTTCTTCTTTTTCTAATGCTATGAGGTGTGATGTTAAGTCATTTATTTGTTGGTTTTTTTTCCTCTTAAGGAATGAACTCAGTGCAATGAATTTTCCTCTTACTACTGCCTTCATAGTGTCCCAGAGATTTCTATATGAAGTATCTGTGTTCTCATTTACCTGTAGGAATTTTTTGATCTCCTCTTTGATGTCTTCTTCAACCCCTTGTTCATTCAGTAGCATGTTGTTTAGCTTCCAGTTGATGGAATAGTTTTTCTTATTCCTTGTTTTGTCGTTGATTTCCAATTTCATCCCTTTATGGTCCGATAGCATGCAGGGTAGTATCTCTATTTTTTTATATTTGCTGAGAGTTGCCTTGTGACATAATATATGGTCTATTTTGGAGAAGGAGCCATGTGCTGCTGAGAAAAAAGTGTATTCATTTACTGAGGGATGAAATATTCTATATATGTCTGTTAGGTCTAAATTGTTAATTGTTTTAAGGAGGCTTAAAGTTTCTTTGTTTAGCCTTTGTTTGGATGATCTATCCATTGTTGAGAGAGGTGTGTTGAAGTCCCCTAGAATAACTGTGTTGTGGTCTATTTTACTCTTGAACTTGAGAAGCGTTTGTTTGATGAATGTAGGTGCTCCATTATTTGGGGCATATAGATTTATGATTGTTATATCCTGTTGATGAATGGTTCCCTTAAGTAATAAGAAATATCCATCTTTGTCCCTCTTGATTAGTTTTGGTTTGAAGTCTACCTTATTTGATATGAGAATGGAAACCCCTGCTTGCTTCCGCTGGCCATGTGAGTGATAAGACTTTTCCCAGCCTTTCACTTTCAGTCTGTTGATGTCTTTTTCTATGAGGTGTGTTTCCTGGAGACAGCAAATTGTTGGGTCGTTTCTTTTAATCCATTCTGATAATCTGTGTCTTTTGATTGGCGAGTTTAGGCCATTAACATTCAGGGTTATTATTGAGATATGGTTTTTATTCCCATCCATTTTTATTTGAATTATGGTCTTTAGCTTGATTAGGTTTCTCTTCTGGTTGGTATTTCCTTTAGTTTAATATCTCCCTTTGTTGATTTCCATTATCATCTTTCTCTTCTTCTTCATGAAAAATGTTGCCCAGGATGCTCTGAAGTGCTGGCTTTCGAGTTGTGAAATCTTTTAACTTTTGCTTGTCGTGGAAGGTTTTTATTTCATCTTCGAATCTAAAGCTCAATTTTGCTGGATATAAGATTCTTGGTTGACATCCCTTTTCTTTCAGAGCTTGAAATATGCTATTCCAGGATCTTCTTGCTTTTAAGGTCTGGGTTGAAAAATCTGAACATAGTCTGATTGGTTTCCCCCTATATGTGATCTGCTTCCTTTCTCTTGTGGCTTTTAGTATTCTCTCCTTGCTCAGTATATTAGGCATTTTCATTATAATGTGTCTTGGTGTGGATCTGTTGAGATTTTGTTTGTTTGGTGTTCGGTATGCCTCTTAAACTTGGTTTTCCCATTCATTCCTCAAGTTTGGAAAATTTTCTGTAATTATTTCGTTAAATAGATTACTCATTCCTTTGGCTTGAAACTCTGCCCCTTCCTCTACGCCAATCACTCTTAAATTTGGTCTTTTTATGCTGTCCCATAATTCTTGGATGTTATGTTCTTGATTTCCAACGAGTTTTGCTGTACGGTCTAAATTCTTCTCTAGGACAAATATTTTGTCTTCATTGTCTGAGGTTCTTTCCTCCAAGTGGTCTACTCTGTTGGAGATGCTTTCAATTGAACTTTTATTTTGGTTTATTGCTTCTTTCATTTCTGGAATTTCTATTTGGTTTCTCTTTAGGGCCTCTATTTCCCTATTGAAGTAATCTTTTACTTCCTGTATTTGTTTTTGGAGTTCTTTGTCAAAATGATCTTTTGCCTCCTGTACTTGCTCCCTCATCTCATTTTTGAGTTCATTCTTAAGTTCCCTAAACATTTGGCATATGTAATTTCTAAATTCCATCTCTGGCATTTGACCAACTGTGTTTGCCATGAAATCTACTGATGATGAATCTTGATTTGATTGTGTCACTTTCTTCCCTTGTTTTTTCATGCTGCTAGTGTGTCTTTTCTTCCTGCACTGTGGGACCTTGACTGTTTCGATTTTACCTTAATTCCTTATGTTGTTCCTGTAGTACGAAGCTATCAGCTCCCCTTATAATTCCTTTACACTTTAAAACCTAACACTTTCTATTCAGAAAATTCAATTTTGATCAAAATGTGCAGATTTTGTTAACCCAGATATTATTTCCAATTTACTCTGTATGCTTCTGATGGGGTTTTATAGCTTCAAGTATTGGATACAGAGGTATTATGTTTAAGAAGAAGGAAGTGTCTTGAATTGTTCTTTCTTGGAAAGTATGAAAGGAGAGTTCTATTGACGTGGTTTACTGGAAGTGGTTTAGTATCAGTAGAAGAGAGAAGATAGAGAATGGAGTAGACAGTTAGGTGGAGAGACCAATTTATATATAAAGTAAGATGGAAAAGAAGAAATAAAATGATAAAAGAGTAGAAATTGGTGTAAGAGAGAGGAGATAGAGAATCAATAAAATGGAGAGTGAACTATATATAGCACCTCTTTGCTATCCAGTTCAATTGCGCTGTTTCTAGAAATCCCAAATTCTGTGTACAGCTTGTTTTTGCCTCTGTTTAGTATGCACTGGCAGGGTGCAAATATGAAAGATGAAGGAGGAAGAAGAGATGCCAAAGTGAGAAGGAAGAAAAGAAGGAACGAGAAAAGGAGCAGAAGCAAACAATCAAACACACTGACAATCAATGCAAAAAAAAGCAAAACAGAACAAAGCCAAAAAAGAGAAAGAACAATAAACAATCTAACAAAAACCAATAACACAAGCAGACCGACCAACCAAAAAAAAAAAAAAAAAAAATGTCGAACCCCAAGTCTCAAACAAAACGGGCCCTGGGAAGCCCCCCTCTCTTTTCCCTTTCCAGTTTAAGCCAACTGCATTGGATCACGTCCAGAAAGTCTGCGAGTCAAATCTGCACCCTATGCCAGCGTCAGCTCAGGGAAGATTGGCTCAGGGAGGTTGTGTGTCAGCAGATGAATGTGACCGGGAAGGGGACCCTCCAGAAGGCACCCTTTCCTCACGCCCACCCACAGTTGTAGCTTCTTGTGGCCGCTGGGCTGGCCTCAGACACGCCCTCCCCTGCTGGTTACCAGAGTCTCACCCAGGTGTGCGCTGCCTTCAGAGCGATGGGGCTCCCTGGATGTCTGCAGCTGTTGTCTCCTCCGTCTTTTCCCCTTTGTCTGGATCAGCCACTGCACTTCTCAAAGATGGCGGCGTTCTCCTCCCATTCAGCAGCTGCTCCGCAGACCCTTGTGTCAGTGCAGATCATGTGGGGGGGGGGGCGGAGGGGGTCGGCTTGGCAAGCAGTGCGAAAGAGCTCCACGTGGACACCGCCCACGCCTCTAGGCTTCTTTTTATCCCTCCTCGCCGATTTCAAAGCCGCTGGGTGGATCGTCTCCGAGATGGTCTTGGCCCCTGCGCCTGCAGCACGGACAGCGTTGTTTCGGGCTATGGACTGCTGGGACTTTGTCCCTGGTTGTTGTGGTCCTGAGAACTTTGTATTTCGCTGTCCAGAGGTGCAGGAATGTCTCGGCTCCCTTTCAGTTGCGATAGAACCGCCAGCAAAGCGCTCAAACTTCCCACTCCGCGTTCTTCAGCAACTGTGTCCAGAGAGCACCTCCCTCCTGTCGGCCATCTTCCCCCCAGACTCTATTCATGACTTTTGAATGCACAATGGCTATACATTTTGAGGTTGTATTTAAAAATTTGAATTTTCCATTTCAGAATTTCAGCATGGCAGATCAGGTTTACAACTCTTTGTAACACACTTTTTCAGTTATGTCCTTTTTTTTTCACAAGTTTTTGATGTAGGGGCCATGGATTTCCAATTCATTTCTAAGGAGACCTATCTTTTTTCTGCTCTGAGAACAAAAGAATAGCAGTGAATTGATTTTATTTGATTTTGAACTTAAGAATTGTGAACTTTATGCCACATATGTGTGCATATACACATATATGTGATTATATATATATATGTGTGCCTATGTGTGTATGTTTTCCAGGTGTTTTTAATACATTTTTCAAGATACTTTTAATAAGATATCTGAAAATGATTAAAAATATGCCATTTATAAAATTTATTATAAATGCTTTCAGTATCATTTTTTTATATCATGTTAATTTTTCATTTTTCTTTTACTTTTTTTCTAGACTTTATATGTCATATGATAAAAACAAGTGTAAAATGCTAAGGTAAAAAGAAAATATAGATAAAAGTCACTCAAAATATTTAGCTTACTTTCTTTTCTTTTCCTGTAGAAGGTTCATTGTTACTTCCCTCTTCTGGTCAGCATGGCTCTTGGACACTTAGTGTCATACACATAGGACCTGCACTCTAGATACTTGTGTCTGGGAGAGACTGACTAGTTGCACAGCAGACTAGACACATCCTAGTCTTTCTGCAACAAATGTGCATTAAATATCATTGAGTTGCAAGAAACATGGAATGTTTCCACAGGCCAAAGATGGAAACAAAGGGAGGAAGAAGAAAGGAGGGAGGGAGGAAGGAAGAATAGAAAGAAAGGAGGAAGAAAAGAGCTGACTCAGGAACAGTAAGGGAAAAAAGCAACCAGGTTTCTCTTGAGCCTAGATTAACACCGGGAAATTAAACAGATATTAAGTGTGTAAATAATAATTTCTTGTGATCAATGAAAAATAGGTAACTAATATTGCAAGAAAAGTGACATAGTTTGGAAGGAAGTAAATCATGACCAAGAATATTCCATATATATTTTATTGTTCAGATGTGATTAAAATTAGATGCTAAGGTGTGAGAATATATATATTCTTCTGTGACCAAAGAATAGGTTAGAGGATACAACATATAAAGGAGTTGGAAGGCAGGGGTAATATGAGCTGAAGGGGATAAATAGATTGTATTAAGGGAAAGATACAGTATATCATAATCTAATTACATATATGGAGAATGCAAATGTATTTTAAAGCTTAAATTCAAATTAATGCAATTTTGCATTAAGCCATCCATGTGAAAAAGAGAAGCAATAAAAACATTCAATAAAACTCAACATATATTAATGATTTTAAATTCTGTCAAACCAGAAAGCAAGACAATATCTTCAACTAGATTAAAAGTATTTAATAGAGGAGTATAACAAATATTGTTTTCAATGGTAAAATGATGTAAGTATTTCTTCTAAAACCAGGAACACAAAATAGACATATACCATTACTTCTGTTGAATATTAAAATGGAAGTTGTAGTAAAATAAGAAAAGAAACAGAAGGTATAAGAAGTAGATAGAAAGGTCAAATCATCATCATTTATGGATAACATGAATATCCTTTTATAAAAATGCAGAAAACTTTGGAGGCATTTGAAGAATTATTTATGGAAATAATGAGGTTGATGACAGTAAGAGCAACAAAGAAAAAAGTTCAGGTTTATGTTTCAAAACTAAAAACTGGAAAATGTAACTAAAAAATATCATTTACAACAGAAAGAAAAATATGTTTTTTCTAAAAAAATCCAGACTGAGTTATCCATGATTACCCTAAATACATGTATGAAGACACAATTGTTGTAAAAATACTTTACATGAAACCAGCAACTTGAAAAATTGTGCTCTTTATATGTAATATGAAATGAAATGTACTATGCAAATGTGTATAACAAATTAGAAGAATAAAAAATTTTAAAAAATTAATCAGCGATGAAGAATTATCTGTAGATAGTTGGTACTGGGGACTGAAATGGAGCAAATTCTGTTACATGTATTTGTTAATATATCAAAATAAACCCCATAATTATATAAACTATAATGCACTTTTTAAAAACTGATTTAAAAGGTAATGGTATTAAGGTCAGCACTGTTTTCTTTCTGAGAGAGAGAATACAATTTGTGTATATATATATATATATATATATATATATATATATACACATATATATACATATATATATACACATATATATTTTTTAAAAAATCTAAAATATATGTAAAAACCTAATAGAGAAAGTCATAAAACTTCATGGGAAAATGTTCTACTTGACATAAATGGATGGAACAATATTCCATGTTCCTCACAAAGAAGACCTAATATTGAAGAAAAACAAAAAACAATCCTTCATAAATTAAGCTGAGTCTCACTGCATTATAATATATATATATATATCTCAGTGAAAATTTAGGGAATATGAAGGGCTTCAAGCAAATGGATCCTAAAATTAAATGAAATAACAAAAGATAAAGAATGGCATATTATCTACTGAAGGAGAGCAAGGTAGAATGAATGTCCTAAGAAGTAGTGAGAGTTTTTATTTTTTTATTTTTTTATTATTCTAATTTGTTATACACGTTTGCGGAGTACATTTCATTTCATATTACATATAAAGAGCACAATCTTTCGAGTTGCTAGTTTAATATAAAGTATTTTTACAACAATTATGTCTTCATACATGTATTTAGGGAGTTTTTTTAAATAAAACTGTACCAACTAAGATAATGTGGAATTATCAAAGGAATAAAAACATAGAGTAATGAAATTAAGAGCCACAAACGTGCATACTTGTATATAAATGTAAAATAGACTAAATGATGGATGTGTTATTTGTGAATCAATAAGAAAAGTAGAAAATTAAATAAATTGTACTAACTGAATATCTGTAAAAAATAAAATAAATTGTATTCCTTTTGCATTATTGAAATAAAGGCAATTCCTTTGCATCATAGGCATACCAGAAAGACAAAAATATAAATGATTCATTTGATGATGGAGGAGACTGTATTTGTGACCATATGCTAGGAAAGGATTTCTGAAACCAAACATGTAATGTAGTAAACCATAAAGATAGATTTGTTTGAAGACATGAATAGTATGAATATACTTTGTATACAAACATTGATATGAAAAAAGTGGCTCTATATGTGCATGATAAATTGTAATGCATGCTACTGTTATATATACAACAACTTTGAATAAATAAATAAAAAACAGATTAATTATATTTTGACTATATTATAAGAGGCTTCTTTTGAATCAAGACATCATGAGAAAGTAAAAACAAGTCAAATAATGGAAGGTAATATTGGTAAGCACTTACACCTGGCAATGGATCTCTCTCCCAAAACAAAAATGAACCTCTATGAATCAGCAAAAAATAAATAATAATTTAATGAAAAACAGAAGAAGTGTTACTGATATCTTAGAATATAAATGTTATGCATAGCTAATAATCATGGACAAAAATTTTTAGCATCATTAGTACTCAGTCGCATACCAACAAAAGTACATTGTAAAAGGTTGCATGTCCATTACACCTTCCAACTGTAATAAGATTGATAATAACTAATATCATTGAAGACATCAACTAATATTAGTGAAGACATGTAACTGAAAGAATTACAGGCAGTGTTGTTGACAGTATAAATTGGTACATTTTGGGAGGAGTTTATGGAGTTGGTGTGTCTTACAAAATGAAGATCCATGTACAGCAGAATTGAGCAATTCTATCCTGAGTAATTTATCAAGGAAACTCAAACACATATATGCAGAAACCTATACAAATATATTTTAAAAGCATTGCCTTTAAGAGTATTATATTTAAGACACAAAAATGTCCATAAACAAAACTATGTTAAGCAAATTTTGGATATATATGTATAAATGGTGAAGATGAATGACATAAAGCTAGAATATTAATGCTAATAAATTCCATGAGCATAATTTTGATTTAAAAAAAAATAATTCCTAGCCAGGTGTTGTGGTATCTGTAATCCTAGCAACTCTGGAGATGAAGGCAGGAGGATTTCAAGTTCAAGGCTACATTGGAAACTAGGAAGGCTGTGTCTCAAAATAAAAAATAAAGGGTTGGGCTGAAGCTTGGTTAGAGAAAGCCTCTGCGTTCAATACCCAGTACCAAAACAAAAAAAAAAAAAAAAAAAAAAAAAAAAGAAAAAGAAAAAGAAAGAAACACACACACACACACACACACACACACACACACAAAAAAAAAAAAAAAAAAAAAAAAAAACACAAAAGTAAACCAATTAACCAATTTCCAGGATTATGATAGGGCTGGGGTACTCAAGAGACTTCTCTAGCATTCATGATGTTAAAGGTTTTAGATTAGGACATGGGTATTAATTTGATTATCCTTTTATATTTTATATTAAATTTATTATTTTATGGGTATGAAATGTTTTACAATGAAAATAACCACTAACTATGAAAGCAACCTATCTCATGCAGTCCCTAGTTGAAAGTAATGATAAAATCATTGAATCTATCAGTGTCTCAGTATACTCATTGAAAGATAATGTTTGCATTAAATATGCCTGGTATTTACTTTTTTTCCCTTTCTTTAGAAATGTAAACTCTGTTCAGAAAGGTGTTTGCCAAATTAATTATGACAAAATAAATGCAAAAAATATTTGTACTTGCCAATTTCATTAATAATTCATGCATTTGAGTTTTGTAATGAGCAGTTTGTTGAAAATAGAACTGAACATACATAACCACTCCAATAATTCCCTAATGTCAAACAGCAGAGTCAAAGTGAAAGCATGAAGGAAATGGCTTTAGTAAACAATAGGGAATGCAGGTATAAGGACAAGTCTTAAGTTGAATTAACATATTTTCCTTCTATACTTGCAAATACTTCAGGCACTTCAAAATTCTTCTGAATATTTTGCAATCAGTAATTCGTAAGTGCATATTACTTCCTTTTTCACTTAATGGTAATGACAAAAAGAGTTTATAATCCTTACTAAATATATTCCCTTGGGTATAGGAATGATCCATATTTTGGATAACCCTATGCTTCTGATGTGCCTCAAATTCACTTAATTAATCAGGTTATTAATCAACTTTTATTCATTATTTGAAATGATATTTAACATTCTCATTGTATGTTTCTGACTGAATAAATGCTACGAGGATGGCAAGAATGATTCAATATGGCATGAGTCTTCAAAAAACATACAAAAAACTTAAACAATACCCAAGTGAATTGTTAAAAGGGAAGATGAGTCACATAAATTCTTAGAACAGTAAAAGAATATTTTCATAAGAGAATATTTTATATTCATAAAAATATTTTATTTCATGTGAATATTTTCCTTACCCTTCTTTTTGCCTTTGTACTGTTCTAGAATGGACTTTCTCAACTTTATGGAACTCCTTCCTTTAGGTCTTATTTTTCTAAAAGAATAAATATATCTTCCTATTTTCTACATATTTTTCCCAGTGCCTACAGCACAGGGCAGAATAGGCAATGAATAAGTATTCTTGAAACAATGAGTTTATATATGGGCCCTTGGACACATGCACAGATTGCCGGTGTTAGTCAACTGGCAGAAGGTTTTGCCAGCTGGGGAGACAACATATTAAAGTCTAAGCATAGTCTGATCTTTGTATTCTTACTTAACTCATTAATCACATGGTCAAGTATATAGTGTTGAAAATGCTTTCCACATTTGTCCCAATATATGGTAAGTATAAAGGATTACAGATGATCAAACTCTGTGCCTTACCCTAAAGACCAAAAAATAAAAAATAAAAAATAAATAAAAAATTAAAAAGGAGTGGGGAAGAAGTTAGATTTTCCTGAATTAACTGGTTATGGCCATCAGACAAAAGCTTCATTGTTCAAAATACTTGTAATGATACAGCCTTGATAAATACATCATCCTATGATATAGTAATAAGAACACACCTAGAGGACTATACATATTTATACAAATATCACATGTAAAATGTTTTCTGTAAATATCTATATTGCTTTTCAAGTAGAATAGGTTATGTGAATAAATATGTGCAAGTTAGAATTTCCTGATTAACAATAAGTCTCTGGGTAATTTCTATTACAACTGGAAAATAAAAGTGATTTAATCGACAGACCAGAGCATAGGTAATGATGGATATAGAAACCCCTGGCTCTAGCTGGAATGGACTGTGGGGATGTGACCAGGAGTCCATAGACAAGTTAATGATGGAGGATTAGCAGCATTTATTCCCTTCCAGTATTTTCAAAGGAGTTGGATATGTAGCTTTTATATTTGACCAATGTAAATAATACTAATGTCTAAACAATAACCAAAGTGCACCTAAGTAGGAACCAGATGGTGAATATTGAATTGAAAGATGAAGAGGATAGAAAAGCTTCCATGGTTTTTATATTCATAAAAAGCATTTTATATCAGAATATTTCCTGTGGTTACTTTAGAAGGTTGAAAGGCAATCTACACCTTGCTCAACCACACACCTTAAGGAAAGCTCACCTTTTGAAAGAATTAGCCATTTTTTTGATAAACAGACATAGAAAACTTTGAAAGAAATAAGCATCAGTTGTTTATTGATGCAAAATATGAATGAATAACCAATAGTCACAGATCGTTTGAAGAAAATAATAGTCTGAAAGAAAAAAACTTTAATATGAAAAGTACAACAATTGAACCTAGAAAAAGCATAATAAGGAAAAGAGAAAATTAGGAGGCAAAGCATTCTAAGTATTACTATTTGTGAGATTTAAGAGAATAACATGAAACAACAAAAATCTATGCTGACAAGAAACAGCAGAGATTAGTGGGACTTCTCAGAAATTTAAAATCATATGTCAAATATAAAAATGTTATTTAATACAATTTTTATTGTTGCAGATCATTATGATCAGAATGCAAACCATGTATCTATTTTAAACACAGAAGAAAACAACACAGAGGTATAAGGTATAGTGTATTTAGTAAGCACCTCAGCAGGAGACAAGTTATTCTTTTTTATTTTTTATTTTTAAACAAGTGGCCAAGAATGTCATGCTCACAATACCATCCAAACTAAAATATGACATAATTTGAACTATTGGTTTAATATATAAAAATGGAATTTAACCGATGCTTGGAACACTCTCCTTCAAGTGGCACAAAATTAACCAAGCTTCTTTTCTCAGAGACCAATCATATCATTTGTTTAAGAATTAAATGATAGTATTATATGCCTATGTTTACAAGTGCTGCTAAGTGGTTTTGAAATTTCATAATACAAAAATGGGCAAAATTCTGAAATGTGTTTGTGAGGATGGGTTAAGATGCAAAAACAGAAACCCAAAATTTTAAGACTTAAGAATAAAGAAGTTTATATACTTAGGTACAAAATAGCTACGGGAATGTTCCAATCTGTGGGCCATCTGAGGGTCATTTAGAGAGTGATATTACTTGTATCATGTGGCTCTTCCATTTTCTGCCTGCTTTAATCTAGGTCCAGGCCTTACCCATTTTTCAGCTGTCAGAAACAGGGAAGAGGAAGCATGCAGAAAGCACATCATTATCCAATTGCCCCAGCTTAGAGTCAGCACAAATTCATTTGCTAACATTCCATGCCCCACTTTTACATCTAAGTCAGCCCTGTGAAAATAAAACACCATGGAAGAAGAATATCCACCAAAGAAGAAGAAGAAAAGCATAAAGGTATAGTTAAGAAAATTTGCCAACCTGAGGGTGTACCTCAGTAGCAGAGCAATTGCCTACCTTGCACAAAGCCCTGGGTTCCGTCCCTAACACAGCACTGGGAAAAAGAAAGAGTTACAATGAAGTAAATGATATTCCTAGGCTCCATAGAAAATACACATCAGGTAGTCTGGAATTGAAGGATTAAAATAGATCCTTTTAGTGGAATATTTACAGTAATAAAGTACCAGTTGGAAGAACTAAAAATACCAATTAGAAAAAGAACTCATATGAGTTAGCCAAGTCCACTGAACTGCCCAAAATTCAGGATTTTTTTTTTTTTTTTATAAAGAACATCTGGTAGCACATCCAGAAGTGTATAATGATAAGTGTAAACCATTATGAAATGATCCTCTTGAACTCAAGGATCCTTAACTGCTTTATTACAACATTAAATTTTATTCATGAGACTTGTTGCTTCATATTTTATTATGTTCTGAGTCTTTGAAATGGATTGCTATGTGTGAAGTAAGAACTAACTTCCGTTTCAATGAAGATACTTCAGACTCCCTCCATTTAATATGGGAAACATTCAGATATATGATTTATATTTCTATGGACCATTTGGTGAATTTATCCTATTGAAAAACTCAGTTTTTAAAAAGCAAAGAGAAGCCGGGCGCGGTGGCGCACGCCTGTAATCCCAGCACTTTGGGAGGCTGAGGCAGGAGGATTGCGAGTTCAAAGCCAGCCTCAGCAATGGGGAAGCACTTAGCAACTCAGTGAGACCCTGTCTCTAAATAAAATACAAAAAGGTCTGGGGATGTGACCCAGTGGTCAAGTGCCCCTGAGTTCAATCCCCGGTACCATACACACACACACACACACACACACAAAAAAAAAAAAAAAAAAAAAAAAAAAAAAAAAAAAGTAAAGAGAGATATACAGATACCACAAACTGAATAAAGTTATATTCTATTTCCACAGAATTTGAAACATACAAAAGCCAATATGAACCATATTAAGTTAAGCTATAGTTTTCTTACTTAGAAACAAAACAGTCTACGGCCCATTAGGTTTCTAACCTAATGAGTCTAACTTCAGATGTGAAATATCAAATGCACACTCTTCATAATTATGCTAACAAATTTTATGCCATAACTTTGGCTGGAGCACCTTATCAATAGCTGAAGCTAGGGAAGCAGCAGAAGGTCAGCAGGAGAAAGGGCTCCTTTGCTTGATATCTGATTAGATAAAACATTTACTTTTATTAGAATGATTTGTGAGTGAAAATGAGAAAGAAAAAAAAAAAAAATAAGCCCATTCAACCTCTCAGTTCTACTCACTAGAAACATCCCAGAATATCCATCTCCTCTATTTCTGACATCTATTGTAAATCACATTGGAGGAACTAAAACCAGTAATATAGCCAGTAAAATTTTGAATATCTTTGGATGTGTTGAAAGCATATTTCTCACCTTTTAAGATCAGGGAATCAACAGATAGTGTAACAAGAAACAGAAATGGTTTAACAGAATAGGAATGGATAAAAAAATTGAATTCTGAGTCTAGTAGTAGACTTCAGTTTTTTTTTTTACATTATATTCTTTGTTGTTGTTTGAATATTTTGATCATGTAGATTTGTCCTGTTTATATTAAATGATGTTTATAATTATTACATATTAATTAAAAAATAACACTGTTAAAACAGGGAAGTTCTATCTTTTTGTTTTGATTTGCTTTAGAAAAAGGAAAAACAAGGTTTTTTTTGCTTTCCTAGCAAAGGAGAAGCACAGGGAATTTCAGTCCCCTAGGCCGTGGTTCTGTCCTACTGGGAGAACAGAAGGCTTTTAAAGAAGTTTTTCAGAGGCTGCATTCCAGTGTGCCCCATGATAGCAAACCCTTTCTAAATTTTTATTAATTTAAGCAATTGGCATAAAAATAAGAACAAATGTGTAGTTCATATTATACTTAAAAGTTGTGTAAATGGATAAATAATATAAAATATAAAATTATCTATTTAAGAATGAAAATTAGAAGTCAACTCTTTCATCAGTTCTCTTTTTCCTATATATAGGAAATATAAAACCAATTAATAAGATTTCCTTATTAATAACATTTCATAAGACCAAAATTATCTATTTTCTTTGTGGAAAAGATTCAAGCAAATGAGAATAATGATTCATTCTGCCAAGGAGTATAGAATAGTTAGTACTGGAAAATCGATTCTTACTTTATTTTTAGGTAATCCTATGAAATGGTATTTGATTAATAAGCATCTTAGTGTGCTTATTTTACAAATAGGTTTTAATGTAATCCTTATGGCACATAAAATGATGATTT
The DNA here is from genome assembly GCA_025594165.1 of Tamias sibiricus. Classification (NCBI taxonomy): domain Eukaryota; kingdom Metazoa; phylum Chordata; class Mammalia; order Rodentia; family Sciuridae; genus Tamias; species Tamias sibiricus. The sequence goes on from CM046664.1 coordinate 75,173,549, forward strand.
CATACAAGACATTTTATGTGGTAGGTTCTATGGAAAAAAAAGCTAAGAAAATAAGTAACGGTCATTTCCTTAGAGAGCTTTCATATAGAAAGGAGTGGTTTATTATTTTTTAGTAAATTTTATTTATTAAATTAATTTTAGTCTTTTTAGATATACATGACAGAATGTATTTTGAGATGATATACATACATGGAATATAATTTATTATAATTAGGATCCCATTCTTGTAGTTATACATGATGTGGAGTTTTAGAACTGGAAAGACTTAAAGATTGCCCACAATGTTATCTTTATTTGAAGATGAAAACAATCATCATCAGATTCAGGGAATATGTTTGCCTTAGTAGTAGCACAGGTTTGCTAACACTGAATCCTGTCCTCTCTTTAATTTATACCACTTTTCTCTTTATTCCTTTTCTTTTTAAGAACATAATGCTCAGTAATCACTCTACTATAATGCAAGTAAATTAGAGAATTTCTAGCTACACCTAGGTTCACTTAATTGATTCTCAGTGATATGAATTTTGAATTAATGTAATATTTTGATTTCTGTGTTTGATTCTTAAAGCTATAATGCAAGTAGATTTGCTTCACATACAAATTATTTTCAGATTTTATACACAACCCTACTTTCTTCTTGTATACTGCTGTGACAAATTTAATTTGTTCAAACTTGCAGAATGTTAGATTAGCAGGATGTAAAGCAAATCTTTAAAATTAGTGAAACCTTTGACCTATCACTGCTTTGAGGAATTTTTGGTAAGAATAGAATGAAATATGTTCCCAAATCTATATATACTCCTTTTATTAGACTACTAATATTAACAAATATTTAATTTAAATACCCAAAACAAAGAGGCCAGTTTGTAAACTAAATTATGGTACAACTATAGAAAGAAACACTCTTCAGTCAGTAATGTTGATGGAATGGGTTTATGCTTATTACCATGAAAAAAATACTTTTTACAATATACAAAATGAAAGTGCAGCTTGAAAATGCCACATATCCCTAATGTTATTTCTGATTCCAGTTTTATAAATATGTATTTATGTCCACTTATTGAAAATATCCCTGAAGAATATCAATACACAGATAATAGACATCATTTCCAGGTTTAGAAATTATAAGTGATTATCTTTTTATGGTAAAGTGCTTTCATTTTTTAAAATGGGCATTGTTAATTATGTAATTGTAAAACATTGCAATGATCCTGCCTTAAAACACAAAACCACTTCCAGGTAACAGCAAAGTAACATGCCAGTTAATATGACTTCATTGTGCACAGTTATAGCCAAGTCATGTAAAGAAATCTGTGATGGAAGCTAAAGCAAAGAAAGAAAAGGAAGTGGAGAAGTCTGAGACAATAGCAAATTATTTTTTAAAAGTCTCACAAATTTAGATAAATTGGTTGCCAATTTCATTTAGTTGACCATCTGTCTTTATTAACTTGGACTTCCTTAGAAAATGTAATAATTTTGAGAAGACTATTGTATATGACTATATAGATTCTAAGGTTGGGAAAAGGATGATTGATATCCAATTATAATCTAATTAAGATTTAAATAACATTTTCAAAGGGTCAGTTATTTAAAAGTTATTAATCAAACAGCCTTATTCATGACACATTCAAATTATACTATAGCAAAATAATAATAACAATCATGTGTAAGTAAGAGGAAACCTAAGTTTTTGACAATTTCTATTTCATACTACCTCTTGGTTTTTCTGTGATTTTAGATTTTTAGTGGAACAAAATTTGAAATTTTCCCTTTAATTTTGTATGTGCTTAAACAATGTGCCTTAGGCAAAGCCCTTACAAGGTAAAAATTGGAGTTTAATTTCTTGGAATTCTCTTTATTTAAATGTTTTTCTTCCTCCCTATCTTTAACTTTAGAGGAAATGTTTTGCTAGTACTTCTCAGTCTTATAGAGACAACATAAGTAAGAATGCTCCAAGTTTTATAAATCTTTCAGCCCAGTCATTTGGCCCAGAATTTTAAACTGGTCCTTATATAACGATCATTCCTGTAGATGAGGTCATATAACTCTCGTGCAAGTAAAGACCAAAAATCACATAATGCAAGGGGCTGTCACAAATTTTAGTTACTTAAGCCCACTTACAAGAGCCACACCCTTAGGAAAATGAGCTTATGGTCTGGGGAAATTTTTCCCTTTGTAGTGAAACTGAAAAAAAAAAAAAGAAAAAAGAAAGAAAGAAAATGTAAGGCAGTGTGGGTTCATGAAAATATAACTGTCTAATATTAACATGCCTTTATTATGATGCATGACAGACTGTAATACAAAAGAATTTACCACAGATGTTGGCCAGTATAATCATTTTTATTTATGGCCCATTTATATCTTCTGGTGATCTCATCTTTCATTCAGTGCAAAAGTCCTCTCATGCTCTCCTCCAGAATTTTCTCTAAGACAGACAGTTTTATCATATTTTTCTCTTCCCCTCATTATTGTTTGCTTTATCTTGAGGATAGAATCTCTCTTATTTAGAAAATCTGATATTAGGGTCTGCAACTGTTCAGATTTATCTAGACTTCTACTTGCTTAAATTCCAATGCTGTTCCTCACTTTTTTACTCTTTGGTCTCTTCATTACTTTGTGATTCTTCAGTTAGTTTCATTGAATTCATTGTTTACATACTATTTTGACATAAGAAATACACATTCAATTCTCCTTTAAATCTAAAACATTTCTAAAATGTGTTGACTATTGATCTTTTTATTCAAAGTTGTTGTATTTATAACAGTATCATGTATTACAATTCATAATACACATATAGAGCATCTTTTTACATAACACTGTTTGTATACAAAGTATATTCATACTACTCAAGTCTTCAATCATGCATTTAGGATAATGATATCCATCTTATTCCCATACCCTCTTGCTCCCTCCTTTCCCTTCACTCTCCTTTGACCTTTCTAGTGTTTCTCTAATCCTCCTATGTACCCAGACCCAACACCACTGTGAATCATCCTCCTCATATCAGAGAAAACGTGCAGCATTTGGATTTTTGGGATTGACTAACTTCACTTAGCATTATATTCTCCAACTTCATCCATTTACCTGTGAATGCTATTATTTTATTCTCTTTTATTGCTGAGTAAAATTCCATTGTGTACATATACCTCATTTTCTTTATCTAGTCATCTACTGAGGGGCATCAAGATTGGTTCCACAACCTAGCTATTGTGAATTATGCTGCTATAAACATTGAAATGGCTGTGTTGCTGTAATATGTTGCTTTTAAGTCCTTTGGGAATAGACCCAGGAGTGGGATGGCTGGGTCATAAGGTGGTCCCATTCCCAGTTTTCCAAGGAATCTCCATACTGCTTTCCAGATTGACTATACCATTTTGCAGTCCCACCAGCAATGTATGAGTGTGCCTCTTTCCCCACATCCTCTCCAACATTTATTGTTGTTTGTGTCCTTAATAGCTGCCATTCTGACTGGAGTGAAATGAAATCTTAGAGTAGTTTTGATTTGCATTCCTCTAATTGCCAGCGATGATTTTCTTTAATAGGAAGAACCTGTCTGCCATAATTTTTAACAGGAATGTATTTCCAACATATAAAAACACCCAACCAAATTTTCTCAAACAATAATAAGTATTTAAACACCTATACAAAACCCAGCAGAGAATTTTGCATAACTTAAAGTCCTAAAGCACCAATTAATCTTGTAATACCAAATTAATTTAGCATTTTATGTGCCTGTCATGTAAGCCTTAGGTACAGATTACATCTCCCTTAAGCAGAAAGAAGAGTAAATAATATGTTAAAGATGTGATGAATAAACAAATCTCTTGACAAAAACAAAGTGCCAAGAATTTTTAGGAATTAAAACATTGAAGATCTCCCGACTGAGTTTTAATGTTAAAAAGTGAGAAGTGGAAGGTGCAGTCAGTACTGCTACTGACTGAAGAGGAAGGGTGATGAGAGGGAGCTGGTGGGGGTGAGAAAGAAAGTAAATGCCTGAGTTGTGGCCATGCCCGATATGGGGGAGTATTGCAAGTTTCCTCTATTTTGTGTGTGTGTTTGTGTGTGTGTATCTGTCTACAAATGGATGGCTGTGAACCACCAACTGATGCCACAGGTACCAATAGAAGAATTACAATTCCCCTTACATATCCATTTCCATGTACTTTGTTTATGTCAATATGTCTGGTGATATAGAAACTCTGTGATGCTTGTATTCATATCATACTCATTTCAGTCATCAAATTATTTTTATATGCATGATCTAAAATTTGTTTTAAAATTTTGCATCAGGTGTTTATCTCTTGTGTTCTTCCTGTTAACAACAAAAATTAAGCTTTTCAAACTTTTTTTCTGTAATTGCATTTCATAGAAACTATTTAGTATTCATACTATTCATTGGAGCAAATTGTGTCTCCCCAATATATAAAAATATCTGATGTGTAGCTCTGTTCATAAATATTTTAGAAATTTAGCAACAAACTAGAGAAATCTTTCTTATTTCCAGACTTCATACATTGTTAGGCATGAGATTCTTTTTGTACCTCAGTTGATCAACTTGAATTCTTTTTTGTGATCAGGGCCATTTAATTAATCCTTTGTCAGAGTACAGGCATCCCCATCCATAAGCACTCCAAATACTGTATTTCCATCATGGATGAATATGCCTTTAAGATTGCCAATACTAGTTGGCTGCAAAAATAACCATGGTATTGAGAGTCATAAAGATCACTTGGATATTATCTCATAATCAATAGTACTTGAAGAATGTTCTAGGATGCTCTATTATTTAATTTTCTAGAGATATCAAAGGAGCTGTGTTGCAGAATTTTCCTTCTTTTTCAATTCTTCTTGGATTATTTTGTGAATGGTGATAGAAAGATTCTCACGTGAGCTTTGACTACCTCCTAATCATTTTGGAGTAACATTTTACATTTGCTGCAGAATTGACACCGAGGCCATGTTCTCTCTGGACTGTTACCAGACAGATCAAGTGCAATGGTGGTAGTAAATCCAGGATGTCTTCTCCAACAGAGAATTCTTTCAATGGGTCATATTTACTGAGGAACTCCTTATTATTCTTGAGGTGATCACTGTGCCACTGCTAAGGCCTTGCTACCCAATCCTCTTCCTTCTTTTCCCTTTCACTGGTTGGATTTGCTTCACAGTCTAGAGGTTCTCCTGACCCACTCTTGTTCCTCCGCCCTTTATTTTTCATAGGTATTTCTAACTTTAAGTGTTTTTCAAAGGGCCTGAACTAACAAACAATTTAAAAATGATAGACTTTAACAAATTTTGTTAAAGCCCTGGGTTTTCAGAGAAATGTGTCAATAACAGTTTGGATGGCACATCACCTTTGATATTTGTAACCTAAAACCAATATTTAGTAAGTTAAATAGTAGCTCCAAAAAGATATATCCAAGTCATAACATATAGTGATATAGTGGCTTTATTAAGAAAAAGAATCTTTGCAAATTAAGTCAAGGATCTCAAGATGACATTATCTTGAATTTCTGGTGGGATAGCTTTTTTTTTTTTTTTTTTGGTACTGGGGGTTGAACTCAGGGGCACTCGACCACTGGGCCACATCCCCAGCCCTTTTTTGTATTTTATTTAGAGACAGGGTCTCACTGAGTTGCTAAGTGCCTCACCATTGCTGAGGCTGGCTTTGAACTCACGATCCTCCTGCCTCGGCCTCTCAAGTGCTGGGATTACAGGCGTGTGCCACCATCCCCAGCTCTCTGGTGGGATAGCTCTAAGTCCAGTGACCAATGTCTTTATAAAACACAGGAGCAGAGAGGCCATGTGGAGGCAGAGGTAGAGATTGGAGTGATTGGACCTCAGGTCAAGGATCATCAAGATTTTCCAGCAGGCACCAGAAGCTAATGGAAAGGCATGAAACAGATACTCCCTCTGGACTTCCAGAAAGAACCAACCCTGTTGGCACCTTGATTTCAGAACTGTGGTCTCCAGACCTATGAGAGAATAAATATCTATTGGCTTAAGTCACCAGACTTCTAGTAATTTTTATAACAGACCTAGGAAGCTAATAAATACTTTTGTCTTATCTTTGGCAGCTTCCTATGTTCCTGGCAGTTTTTCTAATTACTAAGTAAATTTATGAGATGGTATTGGTTAAAGTAAAGAAAGGAAACAATGTCTACATGATGAAGAATTTCCTCTGTAGTAGAAGCATATTGGTCAAAGGAGTCTTCCAGTTCCCTGGGGACTGCTGCAGCCTATTCACTGGAGTTGCTTATGCCTGATTTTTAAACTGTGTGATGTTACATGAAACTAAAATCTCTCAAACCTACTCACTCTTGCTTTGTAATTAAATTCCTTTATAAAATCATCATCCTTCCAATTCTTTCTTTTTAGATCTTCAAAAGTGTTTAAACAAGGTATGACTAAACCTTGGTCCTCTTAGGTGAATATCTGAAATACAGCTAATGTGCATCAGAAATCCTCTCACCCCTGAACAGTCTACACATTTAACTAGCACTGGAGTAGGTTTTTTTTATTCAATAGCAAATACAGCAAAGTTTGTTTTAAGTTGTTGTAGCAAATATTCCAACATTAGAATGTGAACTGTGAGAGATGCCATTTCATAAAAACAATACTATATATGTCCCTTCTGAATGCTACGCAAGAAGGATAATCACAAGGACTGAGGGAAAATGTCTACAAACATAGTGTGTCATTGCTCAGCTCTCCTCCCCCAAAATTTGAAAAACCTGAAGATTGATGGTCACAGTGTAGGTAAAGTTCCTGTTTAATATCATTAGTTTAAGCCTTATGGGAACTAGATCAAACTGCACTACTTTTCAGAGTAATAAGTATAATTCTAAATATAATTCTGAATTATAGGGTAATGATATCCATCTCATTCTACCAAATTTCTTCTTCTTCACCCTTTTGCCTCCTCCCTTACCCTCCCTCCCCACTGGCCATTCTACTGTGTACTAGAATTTCTAATACCATCAGGGGCTTCAACATGTAAGAAAAACATTTTCCTTTCTGAAGTGGAATTATTACACTCCTGCCCACTGCCCCCCTCTGATTTATCAATTTATCTAATAGTGAGATTAAAATTTTCTAAGTTCTCCAGCATGATCTTTCTATTAAAAAGTTGGGTAAGGATTGGGAGAAGTAACAATCAGAGGTAGGAATAAACATAGAGGAATATTTAGTGGTGGTGGACAGTATGTAGGCTCTTCTATGTATACCTCAGGATCTCATTATCATAGCACATTGTGGCTGGAAGACTCCTTCAGTGTAGTTGATTCTAATATTTTCAGAATTGGAGGGAGGAAAAGGAGACCATTTGTGAGACTATCCTATTGGTCACCTAAAAGCCAAAGTCTAGGAGCAAACATCTCAACTACTTCCAATTATGTATGCAATTCCTATCCTTCTTCTCACATTGAGATCATCACAGCCTCTTGAGCTGTGGCAAAGATGAGAAGATACACAAAAACCACAATATAATATGCTACATTTCCCTGAATGCTGTTCAGAATTTAAGATTTGGGGAAAATATTATGGAGTATCATGTTCTTTAATATGTGTATGTGAGCAAGTTATCCTTTAAAACATGTATGCTTGCAGGATAAATAGACTTTGCTTTTTCCACATTGCCTAGTACTAAGTTTGTTTGTAAATGTACAGAGAACTAAAAAAATTTATGTTTAGAAACTAGTTGGAAACTTCAGTAATTTTATATTATTCTAAAAGAGGACGTTATTAGCATTGTGATCAGAGAATACAGTATTGTTGCCAGAATGTCTGGTTTCTCAGTTCTTTGCAACCCACATAAGGACTTCAAAAAAACTAAATAAAATTGTCATCTTATGAACTAGCGTGGGTTTAAAATTTTGAATTTTGAAATAATGTGCAGATTCAGAATTGTAACTCATAATTGTATTTCATTAAATGTTTTGATTTAGCACACATAATGACTACATTTATTTCCATTGCGCATGAAGTGAATTTTGCATAACAAAAATTTTAAATTAGTATGTTAAATATAACTTTTAAAAGAAATTTACATTATATTCTTGGTTTTAACTAAAAAAAATGGTAGTTTAAAGTATTTATAGAATTTTCTTTAATAAAGAGGATGGAGAGTAACCTTAAATGAAGGTTATGGAAAAAAGCAATCTCAGAGGTCACTGTGAGTCTGACGGCCCAGATGATGATAAGGGATTATAGTTATTTGCTATTTACTATGCACCAGATACTAATTCCAGTAAAAGCACAATGAAGATAAAATTGTTATCATTTTATTTAACAATTCCCCCAACCTCACTGAAACTGGGAACCATGGAATTGTCTACTTTGGTGAATAAAGGGCTAAATTATGAATCTATAGTTAGCTTTCACAAATATTTTGTACAAATAGCAAATGCACATTATATGTTGGGTAGTCTTGTTAACCATGGAATATGTCCTGGTATTCTTATAGTAGTATGACTAATATTTAGGTGGTAAAAATAATGCCCTAGGCTTTTAAAATATATCTACTTGGGAACAAACAGAAACAGGTTTTCTTATGAGGCATAATGAGGATATGTTATTTGCAGAATTTTTTTATTTTATTTTATTTAGAGACAGGGTCTTATTGAGTTGCTTAGTGCCTTGCTTTTGTTGAGGCTGTCTTGCAGAACAATTTTTAATTCTATATCATAGTCCTTTGCTTTTGTATGTGCTTTCCCCTAATAATTAAGCATAAAAATTTTACATTTATTATTTAAAATAAATTCCTATAATAATTATATAAAATAATATATAATGAAAATTTTTCATGTATTTTGAAGTTTTCAAGAGAAATGATATGTATACTTATGTATAAATTCATCATTATCAATATAACTTCTATAATTATCAAATAAAAACATAATCCTGAGCAAAATATAAAATATAGTAAAACATTTTAATTTTGTAAGTATCCATGTGATTCTTTTGGTTTCTTTTATATTTTTGCATATACTGAAGATATATCCTTTATGCATTAATATAAGATAGTAAATGAGGTCAAATATGTCTATATACTATAAAAATAAGTAACAAGATTCATTAAACCAAAGTAATAAGAGTAATAAGTCATAAACTCCTAACTTGTTCCCTTGGTTGAATTGGAAACAATTATTTTTTTTTTTCAGAGAATGAGAATAAGTTTGTGTTATATATAAAGGTAATCACTTCTTCAATTTTTTTCAGCTATCTGGTTTTGGTTGTCTGATTCTGAATAGGTAATGATCTTATGTTAAGTGGGGAAAAACAGGTAAATTTATTGTGATTTTGAAATGAAAATAAACACTTTGCAAACTAAAATATTCTACATATGCAAGCTTTCACTAATATAGCTAATGCATTAAAAAGATGTAGACTCTAAGAGCTTTTATGAGAAGTTCCAAGGAGAGGCAGGTAGTACCTACAGTGACTGAAGGAAGTCCTGAGAAGTAGGGTGGACAGGCTAGCAGGCCAAGTATAGCATACATTGTATTTGAAATTCATATGACATTGAAGGGAATCCTGGTCAAAAGGAACATTATAAACACAGGAAGAACTCTGAACTCAGGGGATGCCTTGGGAATTGAATGGCTGGATATTGATGTGCAAATTTGGAGGAATAGAAAATAATTATTAATTTGAATGTTTTCATTGTATCATACATACCTATGATTCCAATAGGAAGGGTTTGTACTTAAATTTGAAGGAAATATGGAACTGTTGAAAGATGGCTGAAGTTTATATTTAGGATGGCTCAAAGGAATAGGAATTTATTAGTCACTGGCACCCTAATAGATACTGTATTGCAAAGTCCATAACATTATTCAAATTTTAAGTATTAGAAAACTGAGTCACAGACAAGTTAGAACTATGCCCAGGACATTCAGTCAAGAATTCTACAGCCAAGATTCAAATCCAAATCTATCTGATTTTACATTGCTTCCTTACTCCACATGGCCTTTGAAATTAACCTGATAAGTGCTTGTTGAGGTTTTCTGTAATAAAGAGGCAGTGAAATTGCAAAAAGATCATTCAAGATGTAACAATGCCTAAAGAGATGTGAGATAAACTAAAAATGTTTTGGTTTGGGTTTTTTTTTTTGGTTTGTTTTAATGTAGCAAAATTTAGGACCCATTGGGTATACACTGCCAAATGCCCATATTAATTTATTTTTATTTAAGGTTTATGTAAAGGAAATATGATTTTCCTTAAAATTATGTACAATTTGGAATTTGCAAAAGCACACAATAATTTAATATTTATTCCTTGAACAGCCAGTTTAATTTTCATCCATTCTTTATTATATGTCTGAGCCAACATGAGAGGAATTCCCAAGGAGTGTGTACCTTAGTGTATAGGGAAATACTCATATACCAATGCAGGTGCTGGGAAAACAAGTCGTAAGAGGCAAATACACTCTTATCAGCTGCTGTGTGTCTCATAGCACTTTGCAAGGGAGTTTCCTGAATTTCTCAAAGTCCTACTTTGAGACTTGGTATTACCTCAGTTCTTAAGTGATTCTGCTAGTAATGGAAAGGAGAACCCCAAATAAGCACAATCTTTCTTTTGTTGTTATTAATATTAAATTACTTTCTGGGAAGATTGATGTGCTACTTCGCGGTTGCAATTGGTATCCACTGTTGTTCTCCAAGTCCTTTGCCCTACAAGTCAAGTGTAGGTGCCTCTGGAATTATCCATGTGTCTCAGAATTGCCCTAATTCATGACCCTCCTTTGGTTTCCTTTTTGTTCTAAATTTACTTATTCTAATTTGTTATACATAACAGCAGAATGTGTTTTAATTCATAGTGCACATATACAGCACAATTTTTCATGTCTCTGGTTGTACACAAAGTAAAGTCACACCATTTGTGTCTTATTACAGGTACTTAGGGTAATGATGTCCATCTCATTCTACCATCTTTCCTACCCCCCATGTCCCCTACTTTCCCCTCCTTCCCCGTTGCACTATCTAAAGTTCCTCAATTTCTCCCATGCTTCCCCACACCCCCATTATGAATCAGCATCCACATATCAGAGAAAATATTCAGTATTTGGTTTTGGGGTATTGGCTTACTTCACTTAGCATAATATTCTCCAACTCCATTCATTTACCTGCAAATGCCATGATTTTATTCTCTTTTAATGCTGAGTAGTATTCCATTGTATATATATACCACATTTTCTTTATCCATTCATCTACTGAAGAGCATCTAGGTTGGTTCCACAATTTAGATATTACAAATTATGCTGCTATAAACATTGATGTGGCTGCATCACTGCAGTATGATGTTTTTAAGTCCTTTGGGTATAAACCAAGGAATGGGATAGCTGGCTCAAATGGTGGTTCCATTCCAAGTTTTCCAAGGAATGTCCATAATGCTTTCCATATTGGCTGCACCAATTTGCAGTCCCCACATCCTTACCAACACTTATTGTTGTTTATATTCTTAATAGCTGCTATTATGACAGGAGTGAGATGAAATCTTAGTTTTTATTTGCATTTCTCTAATTGCTAGAGATGTTGAACATTTTTTCATATATTTGTGGACTGATTGTATATCATCTTCTGAGAAGTGTCTGTTCAGTTCCTTGGCCCATTTATTGATTGGGTATTTGGTTTTTTGGTGTTAAGAATTTTGAGTTCTTTATATATCCTGGAGATTACTGCTCTATCTGATGCACATGTGGTAAAAATTTGCTCCCATTCTGTAGGCTCTCTATTCACCTCACTAATTGTTTCTTTTGCTGAGAAGAAGCTTTTTAGTTTGAATCTATCCCATTTATTGATTCTTGATTTTATTTCTTGTGCTTATTAAGGAAGTCAGGCCTAATCAGACACAGTGAAGATTTGGGCCCATTTTTCTTCTATTAGGTACAGAGTCTCTGGTTTAATTCCTAGGTCCTTCATCCACTTTGAGTTGAGTTTTGTGCCTAGTGAGAGATAGGGCTTAATTTCATCTTGCTGCATATGGATTCCACTTTTCCAGCACCATTTGATGAAGAGGCTATCTAAGAGGAAAGTTTATTGCATAGAGTTCATTCCTTAAAAGAAGAAAAAGTCAACAAATAAATGACCTAACATTACATGTCAAAGCCCTAGAAAAGAACAAATCAACACCAAAAGCAGTAGAAGACAGGAAATAATTAAAAGCAGAGCTGAAATAAATGAAATTGAAACAAAAGAAATAATTGAAAAAATTGACAAAACCATAATTTTTTTCTTTGAAAAACTAAATAAAATTGATAAATCCTCCTTTGATTTCTAGACAACTCAATCTTCTGTGCTGAACATCCATCCTGATTCCATATCCCAAAGATTAAACACGTGTTGTACCTGACTGCCCAACACTTGGCTGCCTAGCACTTCATTTTCCTATCTTCCTGATCACCAGACCTTTATCCCATTACAGATATGTATGAACTGTGAATTGATCCCCCAGCTCATGGCTGCCTTGCCTGGCTGGCTGTATGCCTGGATTTCTCAGCTTTCCTGAGCCCAGAATCTGTCAATGTGCTCTTTCATGTGGAGTTCTGATATTAACTGCATTGTGACTGACACCATGTCTTACCTATAGACTTTTCATCCAGGTGTTACTTCCTTACTATCTGTCTTGTCCTAGAGGGCAAGGCAGTCCTAGACATGGATCCTTTCTCCTCTTTAGTGCCCCAAAACTGTTTTTCATAGAACATAATCCAGACATAGCAGAATCAAAAAGGTAAGAAGAAATTGAAAAATTAGTGAAATTACAAAGTAAGATACTATGAGCTCAACCATGAAGGTAGGTAAAATACCGCAGAATCAAAGCAGATATGCAGGCAGTTTACATACAGGAATTCTGTTCAAAGGTTATGTATATCTAAGTCCCTTGGGTATTCCCTTACCAAAACCCTAATCTACAGATGATTTTAGTGGGACAAGTCAAGGCCTCAACCTTGGAAAGACTGGACCCAAGAAAGTTTATTGAGATAAGAATAGAAGAACAAAATAGTTCCAAAATACATTTGTGAAGTGAAAATCAGATCTTAGGTAAGTTTCATGTCAAGATGTTGGAACTAGCTGGGTACAGTGGTGCATGCTTGTAATCCCAGTGGCTCAGGAGGCTGAGGCAGGGGGATTCCACATTCAAATCCAGCCTCAGAAAAACCAAGGCACTAAGCAACTCAGTGAGATCCTGTCTCTAAATAAAATACAAAATAGGGCTGGGGATGTGGCTCAGTGGTTGAATCACCCTGAGTTCAATCCCTGGTACCTGCCCGCCAAACCGCCAAAAAAAAAAAAAAAAAAAAAAAAAAAAAAAAAAAATATATATATATATATATATATATATATATATATATATATGATGAACTGGAACTTGAGAATTAGAAAAGGAAGAAGTTGAATTGATTGTGAATCATCTGAATATGAAATACTTTTCTTAAGTTGTTTTAGTCCAAGGTCATAATAGAACCTCAGTTTGTGGAAATAACAGTCACATATATCAAGATTTTGGATTCTTAATTTAGCTCATATTGTCCCTACTGGAAATAATCCAATATAAACTATGACTGATAAGTCATTAAAATACAACATGAATAATTTTTAGAGCTTTTACCCTTTCTGGGGCAGTTACATACAAATGTCTTTTTACTCTTATGGAAACCTGAAATGAAAAGACCAGCTTTAGGCAGTGTCTCCAAAGTTCTGTTGGGGCCTATCTATAAGAAACCAAAAAAAAAATTTCTCCCCCTTTCATTTACTATGGAGCTACAATATGGTTAAAATAGTCTATTGGAATATGACATTGCAGATTGTATATATTAATGTAAGTGCATGTATCTGTTGGTATGCATAGAAGGGTCTGTATCTATTTATAAGCAAGAAGGAGTAAAGGGGTCTTTTGCCTTAGAATACTACCTTCGTATCCACAAAGAGGGATTTGGGAATAAGGGATCAGCTTCATCTTTCTTTTGAATACATAATTTCATCTCTGTAGTAATGTAAGTTTTGACAAGAACCACGTCAAAACAATTACTATAATTCATTGTATTTTGGGAAGGGCTCTTGTTAAATTAATCCCACTTTATTTTTATGGTTGTGCCAGGAATTAAAACCGAGCCTTGTCACTGAGCTACATATCCAACTCAATCCAAATATTTATTGCAATTCTGTTGTTTCAGCTTTGTCATAAAGTTGAAAGTTGTATAAAAATGTAAGTATGTATCTTATGTCCTAGGGTAACATACAGTCTAGATGAGAGCAAATTAACTCCGATGACAGAATAGAAGTGCTAGCAAAATATGTACTAAAAATGAAAAATATTGGATGCTATATTCTGTTTACATGAAATATCCAGAATAGGTAAATTGATATACAAAGAAAATTGATTAGTGGTAATCAAGTACTGGAAAGAAAAGGAGATGAGGAGTTATGGTTAATAAGTATGGGGCTTCTTTTCAGGGAAATGAAAATATTCTGGAATCAGACAATGGTGATGGTTGTATAACATTGAGAATGTACTGAAAATGTAAGAATTGTGCATTTATAATAGTTAAAGCAGTGAATTTTATGTTGTATAAATTTTATCTCCATTAAAAATACTCTCTCAGATATACAAACCCACATGATTTAAAATATAAAAGAAGAAAGCTGTACATTCCAAGTGAAAATAGAGTTCACAAAATATAGGCATGATACATTTGATGAACACCCATCAAGAGTGGATTTTCTAACAGGTATTTCAAAAGTTTATTTGAAAATCAGTTCTTTTGGAACTGGGAAATATTTTATGCAGATCAAATATCACTGAGCGGGGCTGGGGATGTGGCTCAGCGGTAGAGCGCTGGCCTAGCACGTGTGCGGCCCAGGTTCGATCCTCAGCACCACGTAAAAACAAACGCATTGTGTACAACTAAAAGCAAATAAATAAGCATTTAAAAAAAAATATCACTGAGCCATGCCAGACACAGTGGCACATACCTATAATCCTAGTATCTCCAGAGGCCAGAGGCTGAGACAGAAGAATTTTTAGTTCAAAGACAACCTCAGCAAGCAACTCACGTGCTAAGCAAGTCAGTGAGACCATCTCTCTAAATAAAATACAAAATAGGGTTGGGGATATGGCTCTGTGGTCAAGTGCCCCCGAGTTTAATCCCCAGTACCACACACACACACACACACACACACACACACACACACACACAAAAATCACTGAGTTTTGGGCAAAGTCAGGAAGAATTATACTCAAATGCTTAGGTACAATTACCCATGCTGCCTTCTGTAAAGGAATCTACATAATTCCCACACTTTTATTTCAAGATTATTCATTCATATTATTTAAACTTGAGTGAATATTTTAGATGACTTTTACTCATTTGTTACCTACTATTTCTAACTAACTTAAATATATCATGTATCTGAGATGCTTAATTGAAAATTATATTTCTATGAGAGCATTATTTTAGTAGACTGAATGTACTTATTGTACAATAATAAAATAATAAAAATATTAATTCTAAGAATATTTATTTTAGTTCAGGACATTATTTTGCTATTAATTGTCACCACCTAATATGATATAAAACCTTAACAGTGTTGTTATTAGTTAATGTAGTGATTTTTGAAAAATATAAATTGTAAAGTTTAACAAGGAATTACTATGTTCTCTTTTTTCTTTTTGAACTGTGTATTTTATTTATTTAAATGTAATGCTATTGAAATAAAGGAAGAAAACATATTACATATTCATTTATTTGCTCATTAATTCATGTAATATAGTGTCAGTGACCCTGTTCTTAAGCAATATGCTTGGTAGAATATGCTTTTTTCTGTTCTTTTTTGTTACTTTGTCATTATTTTTTCCAAATAAATGGCTGTTCAAAAAATGTTAAAAGACATTTTACATGATGGTTTTTAAATTCATTTCTGTTGATGATTGTTTACATTTTGTATCTTTTATTCTGGCCTGGACTACATGACCATAGTAGGCATTTTAAACAATTTATGTGTTTTCTATTTTTTGTAGATTCTACAAAGAAATTAAAGGACGTTCTTGAAGAATTCCATGGTAATGGCGTGCTTGCAAAGTATAATCCTGAAGGGGTAAAAATTTTTTTCTTTATATTAATTTAATATGTATAGTTGGAAGTGGGTATTGTTTCATTAAAAGTTCTTGAAAATATGTATACATGTGTATGTATACATAAACACACATATATATGTATATGTATACATATATACACGTACATGTATATATTGCATCCCATGAATCATTTACCATATATCATACATAAAAGATGCTCATAACAAGATGCTTTTCTGAATGTATAATAAATGTAGCATGTTTTTCTTTCAAAATTTGCTAATGAGTATTGTATTTCTACATTGTATGCTTGAAAAAGACCATTTAAATATAGTGTTATTTTTTTTTTCTTTTGTAAAGGTGTCAAGAAATCAGATCAGATAGTGGAGAGAGGGTGCTTGGTTCTCACTCTATTACCCACACATTTTATCCAATATGGACATATTTGTGGGGCATGAGAGTCACTCCTTTCAGAAAATTATTTCCTCAAAGATTTTGTGATGTATATAACCACTCTTTCATCCTAAGGAGCCAGCTTTTACCAAAGGAAAGTAATTTCTTCCTCCTCTCTTGTGTTTAACCTATTACTAGTAAGGTTTGAATTCCTGATGTCCTCTCTTTCAACTGTCAATTACTTTTGTATGCCATAATGGAATGAATGACTTCTCTTTTCTAATCATTTGTTAAAAAATCTTTCCTTTAATATAAGCTAAGAAGTGTTACATTTTGAGTGATCACTATTACTGTTAGTTCATTTGTAGCTTCACCAAGTGATATTTGAGTTTTATGGGAATAAAAATAAACTGCTCTTAGCAAAAGACAATTTTGCCTAAATGTACCATATAGATAGATTCGTTTACAAAGATGTGATATATATTTTGTTATCATTGTTTTGCATTTGCATGATTATAAGAACACAGTTCCTGGTTGTCTTTCAATATTATCCTTCTCTGGGATATTTAGAATTTGGTTTTAATATTCTAGTCTAATCTCTAGATTCTAACCTCCAAACATTCATGTTGTTTGATAATTTCCTATCAATATTTCTCTTAGCTGTTTTTCATGTCACATTTTCTTCTTCTCTCTACAGTATGATACATTTTTATATTTTTAAAATCTATTTAGCCTATGATTTATTTTACTTTTAAAACATAAAATTATTATGTTTGATGGTAAAAAGGTGGGGAAAATAAAGGCGATTTTTAAGCTATTCCTGTTTTGCTCTGTGAGGAACTAAACAAATGTCTGGTATGCATTTCCTTCACAATTTATTTTCCTAGAAGCTATAGAGTGAGAAAAATAATGTTAATGAATGAATTTGGAGAATTGAAAATCTCAAAGTCCAAGAAAGCAGAGTGGGGAAATTAGAGATGTCAACTGCACTGAATTTCTATAAAAGAAAAAAAAAATGTCATCAATATTTGCAATCGACATATTACATGAAAACATGCATACTAATCTAATTTAGACAGAGATTAAAACTTATTTTTTCTCCCTAAAGATAGCTGTTAGCTGTCATATTCTTTTTGCCTCAGTGATTTCTTATTTAAACAATTCCCAAGATTTAGTCTTGCTAATATTATCTATTTCATGAGGACTATCATTCACTATGTACTGGATTTATTATGGTAATTTCTAGATTCAATACTAGACACACATATATGAAGTCAGCCTTCAATAATGTAATACCTCTCTGTAAAAGCACAGATCTGTAGAAATGCATTATTAAAATAATGCAGAGTGGAAAAAAATGCATCTCATTATGACCCAATAGCAATTCTAAATTAAGAGTGAAACTGCTCTTTGATCTTAGTATTGATAGAAATTTTTCCTTGAGGAGAAAATTTTAAAGTGTATGTGATTTTTTTAAAGAATATGTTGTGTATTTTATAAAAGCCAGTAGGAAATAATTAGGAATGTCCACTGTTGAGAATGAAAATATTAATGCTGATCATTATTTTTAATATATGTCCTCATAGAGTTTATGAAAACTTCCTCTAACAGTATGAAAGAATTTCTACTGTCATTTCACAGGTGAAGTTATAACTCTCTCTTGACTAAAGTTGAAACCAAAATTGTTTGGCATGAATTATTGATGCCCAATAATACAAGAGAAGTTATTAATTCAGGCTGACTTTAGAATACTTAATTAATTCATTGTTTCCTAAAATAGACACGACATATCATCCATATAAAATATATATGTGACAAGAATAAACAAAATGTACCTTAAATTGCATCTCCCATTACAAAGTAAAGCTGCTAAAGGGGTACATGCATTCCTTTGTTTATAATTTGCTTGCATTCTGACTTTTAAAAGTTGTATATAAAATCTTGATCCAAAGAAGACATGACCTTCTTAAGCCCACTTTAGTTGAGTAGAAATATTATGTGTAATATGTGGACCAATAATTTATTTTTAATTCCTATATTTTAAAGAAAATTTTGTCCTTTGAAGAAATCAATAGTAGATATCTAAACAATGACTTTAAATATTCTTTGAGAATAAAGGTCTTTAAAAGATGTGACATTTCTAATTTCGTAAGTTTTCAAAGTCTTTAAATAAATAAACTTATTTTAAGAAAAGTAAAATTATGTTTCAAAGATTAACCAGTTAGGTTGATGAAAATAACCACAATTAAAACCTACTGTTCAGAAACCCAGTTTAAGGCTAATGCCCTTTTAAAAATTTCCTCCTCCATGGACTAAGCCATAGAAAGCAGAAAGGCCCTGGTTCATAGGAAGAACAGGGGAAGGGGAAAGTAGTGGAATGAGGGTGACATATCACAGACACATAATTATTGCTGACCTGTGCCTGGCAAGGTAAGAGGTTGCTCCTACTGGTCTTCACCTAATCTTATATGAATAGTATAAAGTTAAGAGTATGATTGCAGCTGGGCGCGGTGGCGCACGCCTGTTATCCCAGCACTTGGGAGGCTGAGGCAGGAGGATCACGAGTTCAAAGCCAGCCTCAGCAATGGTGAGGCACTTAGCAACTCAGTGAGACCCTGTCTCTAATAAAATACAAAAAAGGGCTGGGGATGTGGCCCAGTGGTCCAGTGCCCCTGAGTTCAATCCCTGGTACCAAAAAAAAAAAAAAAAAAAAAAAAGAGTATGATTGCAACGAGTTTGTAGCAGAGATATAGTGTTAGCAAAAAGATTTTCTATAAGACACAGTCAGGACATGTAAATGATCTGATAAGAGTAGTGGAACCAATTAGGAATTCCACATAATTTTTTTTTTGTTTTGATCTTGGGTTTTAAAATCAAAACCAGATTGTTCCATTGATATATAAAATATGAAAGAAATTGGCAATGTACGGAAATAATATATAATCTTTAGAATCATGGAGAAAATATTGGCATGTTATGCTAATAAAAGGAAATATGAAGATGAGGATAAGTATTTATTATCTAACATATTTTTACAAGCTTATATTTTCATTATCCACTTTCAATGACTTTCATCATACTATGTGTGTGATTCATTATATTTGTCTCATGTCAGTTCAAATTGTTTGCTTATTCAAATACTGATCTAGATACTGGTTCTCAAATTGGAGTGTACATCAGAATTATGTGGGGGCTCATTAAAACATGAAATGTTACCTTTCTCCCTGCTTCCACCAGTTTCTCATTTGGTGTTTCTGGGATGGGGCTGCTGAATTTTCATTTCTATCACTTTCCCATTTATGGTGCTGATGCTGTCAAAAATCATATTTTGAGATCTGTAGGGCTAGGGTTGTTTTAAAATCAATCTATAAACTTAAACTTTTAGTGTAATTATCAGAGAAATGAGATAATGAGTATAAATTATCTTACATTAACACATGTATTCTTTCTTTCCTTGCATGCACAGAAACAAGACATTCTTAACCAAGTAAGACATTTTCTTTTCTATTACAATCTTTCTTCTTTTATTCTGATATGACCTATTAATTTCTCATACATACCACTAAACTATACTTCTGAATCAATAGTTTGCATAGTGTTATAGCTATATATATATTGCTATATATATTAGCTATATATATTATATATATATATAGCTATATATATTAGCTATAATACTCATAAATTTATAATTGAGGTCAGGTATAACAATATTTTTTCAAGTCTGTGTCTTAAATGGAGGAATTGCTACCTTAATAGAATTTTAAAAAATGTCTGATGTATGGACTTCAGTTGAGTATACTCTGGAATTTAATTTTCTAATTTTACCCAGACATGTGAGACTGTGATGAATTAGCTTATTCAATGACAGTCTCAGTTTATTAATTTAAAATGGAAAATTTAAAAATTGCATTCAAAATAAAATGATAGGGTCTTTTTGTTTTGTTTTGTCTACAATTCTATGTTAGATTCTCTGTGTGAAACATAATTTTCACAAAGCTGTTACTTTTATCCTCCTGAGAAAAAGGGTAACCAGTCTGTTTTTTCTACTACTTTATCTCAGGAAAGTTAATTTTATAAAGGAAGTTGTAGGTCATTAGTTCAGTTGAATGTATAGAATTACAACACATTATTGGGTGCTCTATGTAGATAATTCTATCACATATATCATATATATATATATATATCTGTGTGTGTGTGTGTGTGTGTGTGTGTGTGTGTGTGTGTGTGTTTAACAACTTAGGCATATTTCTTACCAAAATGCATGAGTTGTCTAAAACTATAATATCGTTTATCTTGGGCAAAACTGGATACATATAAGCTGTTTTTTGTTCTCAAGTATTCTGATGCTTTCAGTAACAACAAGCATAGTGATTTCATGCCCAGCATGTAAAATATAATTGATATATCAGAGTGGTCTTAGTGAATTTAGATACAAGTCCTAGACAGAGTGAGTTTCTGCTCTTCTCCTTGTTCATCCTTTGTTCAGTGTACTGTTCTTTAGTAGCCAGGAAATCTCTTGCAGAATAGAAAGAACAGGCAAAGCTGAGGGGAACCAAAAGCTTAAAAAAATATTGAAAAGTGGGCTGGGGATATAGCTCAGTTGGTGGAGTGCTTGCCTTGCATGCACAAGGCCCTGGGTTCAATACCCAGCACCACACACACACACAAAAAAAAATCGAGAATGCTACCTGTTTTATGTGCTATTGCTCTACCTGTGTCTTTGGTGTACCAGTGTTCTCTGCATGTGGTGTTTTCATGTCAATAGTTGGTCCTTGGCCTAAGGCTGTGTTAAGCTTTCAGATCTCCTTGGGCTTCCCTCATCTTTGCACTTGATATTGTGCACTGTTGTTTCTGTTAATGTCTATAAGTTTTACATTCAGACAAGTAAGTTGCTGTGATCCCTTAATAAGAAAGCTGGGAATTCAGAACATACATATTGTAGTGCTGCTACCTAATGTAATATTTTAATTTTTTACTATACTGGGGATTGAAACCAGAGCTTTATACATTCTAGGTAAACACTGTACCACTGAGCTACACCCCCAGCTCAAGTGTAATATTTTAAACGTCTTTATAAAGGATATTGACACTGATATTATTATTAATAATAATATATAAACCCTTTTGTAAATGAAAATTACCCTTCCTAAACCATATCCAATGTTTTCCATTAAAGAAAGTCTCAGGAGTCTGGTTGAACTGAGTTTAAATCCTACCTTAGGAAGCCTTGTTCACCTACAAAATACAGAGGGTATCAGCTGAACTGTGTTGTTGAAAGGTTTTAATTCTAGAGTGCATGTCAAATAATCAGCTCTGTGACTGGCTCAGAGTATGTGTCCCATTAGCATTTAGAGATGCTGACTATGGTCACACTTTGGTGACCAACATGATTTTATCCAAAAATTCTGAATCATGTACCAAATGAGAAAGTTAGCAATCTTGTATCCTTAATTTTTTTTGGATCCTCACTTTTTGTGTGTAAAAGTGAGGAAGTATAACTGCTGTATAATTTCTTTCCACCATGTAGCAGTGGGAGGGACATGACACAATATTTGCTTCCTCTGCCGTGAGTGGCTTCAGTCCTGAATGCTGTCCCAGTGAAAGCACTATCATGCTGTGATATTTGCTCCATCTTCCACAACTGTATTGAACCAGGAGTGACATCTTTACCAGCATTTATACTGCTCTACCCCATTAGCATCAGTACATTGTTTGTGACTTCCCCTTCTCATCACATCTACAGATGGGACACAGTTTTGAAGGCAAACTACCAGACTGAAAATAAACTGCCAACTATAATTCTGTGTTATTAAGCTGATATTGACCATCTATTATTATTCTTGGAATCTACAGTACTTCGCCTTTCAATATGTGGGCTCGATTTTTTATGCCTGGATACTCAGAAAATTGTTCTAGCATAAAATGAAATCATGTCCAACAATTTGAGAAGTTATTGACATGGATATTTTTAGCTTAATTAGTTAAAACATAATTAAACAAATCATATTGAATAGCTTCTTGCAGTTTTAATAAAACTTCAATGTTTGCAAAGATACACTATCTTCTATTTATGAAAACAGGATTTGAGAATGAACCACCTGCTATCTCTTTTCTACATTGAGAACTTGTATTAATGATTTGACTGCTAGGTTATAGCTTTCAAAATTGATTTATTTCTACCACAAACTGCTATAATAATCATACAAAAATAAAATATAGGTAATTATTTAGAGTATGTAAGGTACAATTATACCAATTCTATCCAGTTACTTCTCAAATATGAGGTTATAGAACAAATGTAAATGGATTTGGAAAGTGAATTAGTTACTCTCTTTAGTTTAATAGAACCATATTTAAGTCTGGATTTTAGATACTGTATAAATCATTTGTTCTTTCATTTATTTAATAACATTTATTAAACAGGAGTTAAATACCAGATTATAGAAAACAGTGATGTTGGTATCATATCTTGATGTGACCTCTCTGCTCTTTTCCAAGAACAAGTAGAACAAAGGATAGCCAGCCACACTGGAAGTTTATTTTTAGGGTTTTGTCTCTGATTTTAATCACCAGCAGGAGTTTTTTGTTTGTTTGTTTGTTTTTGAGCAGAAGAGCACTGATGATAAATTAATCTAGATATTTTGGTGGAATGTCGTAGAATGTCTAAGAATTTTAAGGGTTTTTTTTTGATAGGTAAAGGAAATCATAATTAATACCTTTAAGATGAACTAGTTAAAATTTTATCTTAGAAAAATATCTTCAAAGATGATGTGTAAAATAGACTTCAGTGGAAAAGAAGATGAGATATCCAAAGCAATAAAGTAAAGACAACCAAGGTGACTATACCGATTATAATGAAGGCCAGGTTCAGATTTAGAACATGTTTCCGATGTTGGTAATTTTAATCAATGGTTACAGAAAGAATGACAATTGTTTTCAAAACTGGGGAACTGAAGAGAGTGTCATATCATTACTTTTTATTTTTATACATTTTTGTGTGAATAGCTCTTCTGAAGTGGTAGCTTTATTGATACTGATTAGTGCACCAAACTTAAAAAATCAACTACAGAATGTCTTGTACCATGTATGAATATTGCAAAATGTGTCTACAAAATTGTGCTTGATTACCTACAGGTTAGGGGTTCATTTTTCAAAAAGAAAATGTGTATGTACTTATGTGTATGTTTTGTTAACATGGACATTAAAGTTAGTAATATTTAGGTCTTTGGTGATAATTAGGAGCTTTGGGTGTTGGGCTATTTAACGAATTTTTCTGAGCCTCAGATTGTCTTAAATAGGACTAATAATAGCATCTACTTATTAAATTATGGCATGCATACAACATACTTTGCTCAGTTCCTAAAGCATTGCCACACTTATTGTTTTCATTATATTCAACTGGTATTTTAATCAAATTTCTAATATAATCTTTCCATTTAAGGTTAATGGAGCAGATCATTGACCATAAAGATTAAAAGAAAAGAGTGGAGACTTTGAGAAGGAAAACAAAATAAAAACACCCATCACTGAGATATAAATATACAGAGAGAGAAAAAAAAAAAAAACTTGAAACAAAAAGAAACTATTGTACTGCTTCCCAAATGCACTGACTGTGGAATGTTTAATATATACTAGATACTGAATATGGTTCTGTGAGAGAAACAGAAATGCTCAGAATGATCTTTGCTACCCAAGAGTGTTAAAACTAGTAAATCCACTTTATAAGTTGCTGACAAAATCCTTCAATTCAGGAGATTCTCAAGTCCTAAAAATAGTAAATTCCCTGACCTAGTTGTAAAATCTTAATCCCTCACTTTTAGATGTTGACAGAGTGTTTCCTGGTTTTATTATCCTTCTCAACTTGATATTTCTCCCAGTGCTAATCCTGGTAGATTTGGACATTGACAGATTCAAAAGAACAGAATTTTTGGAATAGAATGTATTTGAAACCCTTGGTCACACTCTCCTTACTGGTTTGGTTTTGTTTTATTCTGTTACAGTAGTAAATATATGGCTACAATCTGTTATGCTTTGAAATCATGTTATTTGAAATTCATGAAGTGAAAAAAATATATCCCTGCTGAAAAACTTTTGTATTTATTCTACTTTACAAAATTTTTATCATTCCACCTGAACCAAGTTTATTTCTTGCTAGGTTGCCTATGAAGATATAATTTAGTAGAATTTTACCATTTTTGCTATCCTAATGTCTATACTTCACAAATATAATGAGGACCTATAGTTTAAAAGATACTATGTTGTTCACTGTGTGATAGTTTCATGTATATTTTATTCTTTTTTGGAGTATAACTTATGCTAATTAGGATTCCATTCTTTCCATTCTTGCAGTTGTACATGATGTGGTTTCACTGGTGATGTATTCATATATGAACATAGGAAAGCTATGTCCTATTCATTCTACTTTTTTCTATTCCTCTTCCCACTCCCTTCCCTTTCCTCTTTGTCTAATACACTTTACTTCTATTCTTCCCTCCCCACTTGTTTTGTGTTAGCATCCACATATCAGAGAGAACATTAGGCCTTTGGTTTTTTGGCATTAGCTTATTTGGCATGATAGTCTTTGATGTAGAGTAGGGTTGGGATTTATAGTTCAGCAGGGAAGAGGAGTTGCACATGCAAATCTGCTGGCACCTATCACCACTCATCATGCTGATTTTGGAAATATTCTTTATAAGTAAACATTCAGGTAAAGAAATAATTAAAAACTGTCATCATTCATTGGAGTTATACATGTATATGGGTGTTCATGATATCTTTAATGGGTTTCATTTTTCAAAGAGAACAAGTGTATGTATTTATGTGTATGTTTTGTTAACACTCAATCCTATACTAGCAACAGTGTTGAAAAATAGACAAGGCAGTGTCTCTTTAGATTAAGAGGGATTGATTACAGCTCAAGTAGTTGAGTAAATCACAATGCATACTGGAAACCACATTAAAATATTCTCATTAAAATTCTTCCAATCCATAATTTTCATTTTGTAATCACTAAAATAGCTTGGAGTATCATTATCTTTTTTTTGTCATGTATGATCTTTTACTAAAAATATACATTTTTTTTTTCATTTTCTCTCTACTGATCCTTAATAAAGGCTAGGTTTAGGCAAGGTTGGTTGTAGGCAATGTATAGTCTTATGGATTATGAGCCTCTGGTGGACAAATTTAAAAATTAATACTGAAGTTTTTACACTTTTCATTATTTCTTTTCAAAGAAAGTTTCTACATGGCAGTTTTTAGGGAATTATCAAGGCATTCTCTGAAATTTAAAGTAAGGAACAATACAATCACAATACAAGATAACTTTAAGAAATGGAAAATTTAAAAATACCATTTTTTTTTCTGAAAGTTTATTAATATCAAAAAATGTGCTTGAAATTTCAGAAAATTATCCATCTAATATATTTAATATCTATACTTTGGCTTAATGGTCTGCACATCAATTTTCAATTTAACATAATTAGTTAATTAAATAAATTAGAAAGCAAAGTTGAAATGGAAATGATGAAAGAAAACCCCTTAATAATTTTAATCATTACTACCTCATTTTGTCAGTGTTCCTTTGCCCAGTAGCTAACATAGTACCTTATACATTTAGACTTATAATCAGCACTCATAAATAGATGAGGGAAAGTCTTTACTTGGTTGTGGTTTTAGATGTTTACTTCATCTATAATAGCTCAATAAGGCATTTTTTATTAATTATTACATGTCTTTTAAAACACAAAAAGCATTTGTTAGAAAAATGCAAAAACTCTACAGGGACTATCTTCTGTCTGACATAAAAATCAGTGTTATGTTCATATGATCCTGTTAAATTGAGTCAGATCCTGTGGTTTTCTGCTAAAAAAAAAAAAAACCCTCCAGTGTGTTCCTTCCACTCCATGTTAACACTGTAACTGTCCTTTTATGATTGAAAATTCTACATGATTTGCCCCAGTCCACTTGTCACCAAAAATCCTATTCTTGGCTCCTATTTTTGGAGTTCTCCCTCCCTTCTATTCCACTCTTTCTCTTCTCATAGATCCTGTACAAATGCCTTTAAAACAGGAACATCCTTACAGCTCAAACTCTTTGCACTGTTTTGTCTGTCTACAATGTCCTTTTTCCAAATATATACAAAATTTTCTCCATCATCCTCTTTAAATCTTTACTCAAGGAACAACTTATTTTATTTAAAACTGGAACTACATCTCCCTAAATATATAAATATTTTTCCTTCTTTATTTTTTTCTACAGCAGTTAATACCATACAACATAGCGCATCTAGCACATTTTGTTGTTGTTTTCTTATTCCCTTCATTAGAAGATAAGCTCCCTGATGGGAAGGATTTTGTGTGTGTGTGTGTGTCTGTGTTTCAATAACACTTTTTTCCTAATACCTATAAAACACTTGGTACAGAGTGGGTGATCAATGATCATTTGCTGAACTTGAGAAAAACCCAACCCAAAATTGCCAGAATGGTAAAATTCATTTCATTCACTTTAAATCTATTTGAATGAATACCAATGTTATTTCCTTAGTATTAAAGGGGATTTAAAAACAAAGGATCCAGATGGTCAAATATAATAATGAAAAGCATATAGAAATGTGGTTTGAATTTATGCCAGTTTGGCAGCAACATCTGAGTAGTGCCCTCAGTCTGCATTTGTCACAGATTCTGTTATCTCTCTGAATACTCTGTGGCTGCTCCTTAAGGAAAACAAAACAAAACAAAAAAAAACAAAACAAAACAACAACAACAAAAAAACTGTTCAAACATTTAAACATTGTGCCTGTATTTGTAGGAGCTTACTCAATTAGATTGTACCTGTATTTGTAGGAGCTTGCATTAAATTAGTCTTTTTTTCTGTGTGTATGTGGTGCTGGGAATTGAACTCAGGGCCTTCTGCATGCAAGACAAGCGCTCTACCAACTGAGCTATATCCCCACCCCTCAGCAAAATTTTTTGAACACTCAATTAAGTCATATCCACTTTTTTTCATTATTTCTGCTGATATGTTTATAGGTGATCTCATTCTTTTTAAAGACCACGATATTAAATAATCAATTGTAATGTCAGCAGTAGAAACTCTGATACCTAAATTTGGAAAATTTCTATTAAGTTCTATAAGAAAAATCTATGAAGATATCAATCACATAAAAATATCTAATAATTTACACAACATAGTATTTTAGGAGATATTAAAAATATCTTTTACAAATGAAAAAAGAAAGGGGATGATTTCTCAGGATGGACGTTGAAGAACCAATTCCTCAATGAATTAGAAACACTGAGTCAGCTATTACAGGGCTATAAACCTTGGGTTTTGCAGCATTTTAAGCCATGTATATTAGAAAACGCAAAAGAAAGTTCTACTCCCAAGAACACAGAAAAGAAGTTGGGGAAACAATTAACTTGTCAGTAACCTTTCAGCAATCTCTTACAAGTCATTAAGAACTAAGGAAATACTTAATCTTTGCTTTTCTGTAGTAGGCTTTTTCCTTTCTATCCCATTTCTTTCTTTTGTGGGGTGTAGCAGGGGATTGAGGTTTGAATCCAGGGATGTTCTACTGAGTTTCATCCCACTTATTTTTTATATTTTATTTTTAGAAAGGCTCTGAGTTTCCCACTCTAGCCTCAAACATGTGATCCTCCTGCCTCAGCCTCCTGAGTAGCCATGCTTATAGAATAATAGGATTTTAAAAATAGTATATTATCTATTTTTAAATTCCTGACTTCTAAAAGCAGTTTTTTATTAATGTTGCATAATAACAGAATAGTTATTGGAAAATATCTAAGACCGCACAAAACCTAAAGTTTTCATTTGAGAAGACACAGTGAGTTTTAATTTTCTAAAACAATGAAAATGCAAGTTAAGATAATAAAGAACATCCATCTAACCTCAAGACAATGTTTCCTTTTATTTGTTCTTTTTAATATTTACTTATTTTACATATTATGTGCTCAAGGGTATGTTAAACACTTTACACCAATTTTTATTACATTTAGACAACAACCCTGAACTGCTGATCTCATATATGAATTTATATGGAGGAAATTAAGGCTTAGAGCTATCAGAAAATAAAACTAAACTGAAGTTTTTGCTTATTGAGCAAGACAGAGTTAGGATACTTGGGAAAACTCAGAAATACTTCCTGAGTACTAAAAAGAAAAGAAAGGAAAGAAGAGGGCTGAGGAGGAATGTATTGCTCAAGAGAAGGAATGCTATGTATTTTAGCTTGTTTCCTTTCGTGGTGGGCCATTATTCTGATTTTCATCATTAAATCACAGTTACCATTTCACTGTGATTCTTCTTGGATGCATAAGGCTCAGTAAAGAGCACACAATTGAGATTTGGCAGATATTTTCTTCAAAAGAGCAAATTCCTTTCCCTTGCCCCATATCACTCAGGGCAACTGTAAGTATTGGGCTCTGAAACAGAATTGTTTTATTCTAAAGTCCTTGCTTTTGCTTTTGTTTTTGTTTGCTTGTGGGTTTTGTTTTCCTCTGTCAGCAAGCTAAACTTTAAGCTTGAAATAACTGTTTCAAATATAGTTGCATTCTAAAAGGAGATCCAGAGAAAAACTTTTGGCAAATTCTAGTCCTTTGCACCTTCTAGAAGTTCAAATTTTATTATTAGCTTTATAACCAACAATGAAAACAGTGAAACATGTAATGGCTTATTACATGCATATTAAAACATGTATATAAATTTGAAGTTCATTTTTCAATATTGTTTGGAATTTTGAACATTAATACTGATGATTCTATTCACAAATATTGTTTATATTTGTTTAACAACTTATAATATTTCTCGTGTACCAGATGTCATTATGATGCTTTAAAAAATAGTAAATAATCTAATTATTCCAACAAGTTAAGAGGTAGGTACTTTTATTCACATTAAATAGATGAAGAAATTCAGGCATATAGAGATTAAATAAATTTTCTACAGTCACCCAGCCAATACTGGATCCAATAATTAATCCAGGTAATCTGACTTCCAATACCATAGTCCTTGTCATTTGTTATATTGTAAACAAAATGCTGACCACAGAAGATGTAGGGCAGAAACCTTGCTTTTAACCACTATGCCTGAGTATTTTTATCCCACAAACTTCCTTGTAACTTTGCAATTAAATCAACTCTCGGTTCCCCAAAGGACTTCATACATGTTGAAGATCATCTGCCAATGTTGGTCGTTCATCTGGTTGAGTGTATATTTTTTCCCTGTAATTGTTAACCCCTAAGGAATGCTATTAGTGACAGTAAGTGCCCCTTCTCAAAACTTAGGTTGAAAACAGTGACCTGACAATGGGCCTTATCTTTGTATTGTGAAATGTTGACTGCATTCATTGTGTTAAATTTCTCTTTGAAAGAACTACTTCCTAAGGCTATTCTTCATGTATTTGTATTATTCATAGATTTTAGTTATGTAATTCACTTTACTAGCAGATTTCACAATATTTTTGTGGTGGTAGAGGAGATTTATTTAATATAAAAAAAATGAAGTCTTTTTACAGCCACCAATATAAATGTCTTATTTGTGGGAATGAATAAGCAAAACAAAACTAAACTAAACTGAAAATGTCAGATTGAGGTGTAGGCAGAATCTTGGAACTATTAATAAGTGAAGTTTTTAGTTTCTTTTTTTTTTTTTTTTTTTTTTTTTTTTGGCTTGAGACTACATTAAGTTAGAGAAAAAAGATACTTAATTACTACATGATCCAGGTTTAAAAAATTTACTTTCTCTAATAATATCCTGATTGTTATATTCCATTTTGGGTTTATTCAAAATATTATAATGATAATGATAATAATGATAATAATAGGTGGTGGGTAATCATATTTCAACACCTTCCTCCAATATTCTTATATAGGAAAAATAGACTTTTAAAATTCCAAAATAACACTTTAGAAAATTAATTTCATTTTCACTTGCCAGGAGTTTGAACAAAATTAAAAGCATCAGCCTGCCAAATTTTATTTTTGTCCTATTTTTAGTTGTATCTGAGTACATTAAGCAGGGAAAGAAAAAATGGCCCTTGAAAGGGCTCCCTATGAAGCCCATCTTCATTTACACTCTCTTTCTTTTGACCCATGTGGCTTTATTCCATCCATTTCTCTGTAGGTCTTCTGGCCCTTTCAAATGGATAAGACCCAAGACAATTCCACAGGCCTTCTCTTCTACATTGTCTACATCTGTTTCTCAGGAAACATAAACATCATTTTTCCTTCAGTCACAGAGATTTTGGCCAAGTTCAGTACAATACCATTCACATGCCTTGTCCCCAAAGTACTACCTGCTTGTTCCCAGTTTCCCCAGCAGAAGTCAAACTCTGGTCCATTGTCCTCCTCTGCTGAGAGCTGAAAGCAAGCTCTCTGGTGGCTCTTGAGCAATGCTCCTGTTTAGCTTGAGGTTGAAGGTGTCTTCTGTCACAGTTTGCCAAGTGGACACAGCAACACTCAGTGCCATAACAATGCTCTTCAAATTAAGTTCTAATCAACATAGTTCTATAATGAGAAGGGTGTGTAATGATCTTGAATTATGTTTCTTTGAAAGTCTGTGCATGAAGTTTTGTATTATTGTATCAAGTGATCTCAGTGTTTGGTTGAAACATGTCAGCCACTTTTGACAACTGTCAAAAGCAGTACTTACCATTATTGACAAGAAAAGGAGATAAGGATTTCCTTTCCTTGTGCCTGTTGAGATTGCAGGACTCTGCATTGGCTTGTTCATTCCGTCATTTGATCTAATCATCACCACTTGATTAGGAATAAGAGCACCAATTTGCAGAG
This sequence comes from Tamias sibiricus, assembly GCA_025594165.1. Classification (NCBI taxonomy): domain Eukaryota; kingdom Metazoa; phylum Chordata; class Mammalia; order Rodentia; family Sciuridae; genus Tamias; species Tamias sibiricus. Next base: position 75,204,817 of record CM046664.1, read on the forward strand.
GACAAAACTGAGTTTCAGAGAGCAAAATTTTAAGGTAATACAGATACTGTGGAAACAGAAACATCTAACTGGAAATTTCCTTCTCTTCCTGCTTACACCACTACAGGTGAGACATATATCCCATTGCCAATGTTAGTGTAGGACTGGCCAACCTATTTCTCAACTTGGTAATTTCCTTTTGTAAACCTGGATATAACAAATGTTGGAGGTAATGTCTACTAATGATTTTGAAGATAGCACAAAATCTTAACATTTGGTTGGATCTTAAAATGTATGTTTAAAAATTGTTTTTCAGACAATAGATTTTGAAGGTTTCAAGCTATTCATGAAGACATTCCTGGAAGCCGAGCTTCCCGATGATTTCACTGCACACCTTTTCATGTCATTTAGCAACAAGTTTCCTCATTCTAGCCCAATGGTTAAAAGTAAGCCTGCTCTCCTTTCAGGTGGTAAGTTTATTTACTTTAAAAGTGTCTATGCAGTAAAAATCTCAAAAGCTAAATTAGTATCCAGTTCTCATAAAAAAGAAATGACAATTCGATTAAAATTGTCTTTTTTTGCAGGATTTATACTCTACACTGTGATTGTGTAAATCATTTAAAATGTCTCCAATGTAATAATAATTAAACATTAGAGAACATGTAATTCATCCTTATCTATCACTCGACCTTCAAGTCCAGGTTGAGATAATAATTTTAAGACATATTTTAAGTTTAGAAAAGTATTATTTTTAAATGACCAAATATAGATAACAGTATATTTGAAAATATAGTCTTAAAGCAGTTATGTTTAGAAAACCTATAATATTTAAAATCAGTTATGATAATTACCAGTATACTTTCACACTTTTCAATTTGTAAGCTCAGAATACAGTTTTTATTTTTCTCTTTGATAATTATTATTTTTTTTACCACAAAGTTGCTTGGTTCTCTTATTACAGGTAGTATTTGAAGATGCAGAAGTACATTAATAATTGTTGATAACTGTACCAATCTCCTACCAGTTAGGAAAATGGAAATTTCACTGTATTACACAAAATAATATAAAATCATAAATTGTTTTAATGATGTGAAGTACTGAAAAATCAAAGGGATGACACAATGTTTAGATAGTGAGAACAGTAAGAAACGTGTGCTGTTAAAGTAATCAAAATCTAAAGACCTGGAGGAAGGACCTCTTGACCTGGGACACAGTTATGAAATGAGAGGATCACCTGGCAGATGTAGCCCTGGGATTTCTGTGGAACAGGTCCTTCCTGGCTGGCTTTCATAGATCAGGAGTTCAAGGAGGAGTCTGTAGCCCTGAACCTCAGAGCTCTCATGAGGGTACATCACAGTGGTCTATGCTGGACCACGTAGCAGAAAGCTCCTGTTCCTTTGTTAGTAAGGCATGAAGCTGGAGAATAGAAACTACTGCCACTGGAACCATGTGATGTAGGGATGAAATGCTGAAGAGCTGGCTGCCTACCAGGAGCCTGCCCTGTCTCCTTCTTCATGTGTTCCATCTCTATCTAGTATCCTCTAAAGACCCAGTAGGAGTTCAGCTGGCAATAGAGAAATGTAGGCATTCAGAATATTTCTTGCTCTTCAATATGAGGAATCTTCTGAAGCTTAAATATTATTGTGGATCAGAAATAATTTTCTTTATGTATATGATATCTATTGGTATTTACTATATTAACGTAATGATGAAATATTCTAAAATTAACAATAATCAACCTACTTTATACTAACAAAATTATCCTATTTTATTAAAAATGGCTATTTTAAAAAAACAAAATGACTGAGAAATATGACATGATTCTGCATAATCACTAATTTCTTAGATGCTTAGCTATACTGAGGACCGTTGGATGATCTTACCTGTGCTTGTTTCTTTTGCCTTTCATATACCATAGTGTCTCTTGAGAACCTCACTATATATTCATGACAGTATGAGAGTAAGAAAGTCAAACATTATCTAAGTATATTATGAAAATTATTGTGACCTTCTAAATCTCCCACTCAGGGATCTTAGGAGAGCCAGTCAAAGGTCTGAAGAACAAGAATGTTAATATCCGAAAGTAAAATACAGAAGTGCTGGTAAAGAGACGAGGAAAAGTTTGAAAGCTGCCACTCTGATGATTTAAAACTTAAAAATATATAATTAAGAAACAGGTAGTTGAGCCTTAAATAAAGCTAAGATATCTGATCAACAGTCAGCATTATTACACCTTATGTGGTACCTCTATCCTCTCTGTTAAGGTTGTTACCTAATTTTCCAAGAGCTGTCAGGTGTTGGTACAAACTTTTAAAAATCAAATGAACACTTTTCATATGGCAACCCATGAAGATATATGACAACTTATCATATTTACCATATTTTTTCCTATAATATATTTTTAGTTCTTTAAATAATTCCTATTACATCATGGATTAAGAAGCCCCATCACACCTGCTGTTTTTTCTCAGACTGAGTTTCAGTAGTTGGTCCTTAAAGTGTGGTGTGAGAGTTGAATAATATTCCAGGCTAAACATTTTAAGATGAGATGATTCCTTATTGACCTAGAAATTAAAACTTCCCAGTTCTCACTTCATGCTATAATTGATTGCATGTAACTCAAATTGAATAAAATAACAAACCTGACCTTGCAGTTTGCATTAACTCATACTGTCCTTGGATCTTGAGAAATAAGAGAGTGTTTATGTTGTCTGTATAGGGTGTAAAAGAAGGAGAATGATTTTAATAACTTACTTTGACTTAATATTCCTTTTCTTCTAACAGCATATATTAAGTACTAAATAGAAGATGTTTGGTTTACTAGGAGTAAAAACCAAATCAAGTTTCAAAGTGGGAAAAAATAAGGAAGGGTTTGTCCTTAGACTGCACTTCATTTGGGACAGTCTCATTGTGCACGGACTAACTTGAAAGGAAAAGGGCTGTGTGACCCTCATGCCCTCATGCAGCGATGATAAATTAACTTCCATTTCTTTTCAAAGTTTGGCCTCCACATTGTAGAACTAAGTGCATAGTGTCCTTCCCAAGACCAATTCTACCCTATTTTCTTTTCAGAAATATCTTTGATAGTTTTTCCTAAAGAACAAGGAACACTACACAGCAGTGAAATCTTTAAGGGCCAAGGTTTTCTTGAATCAGAAACTGAAAACATGAATGTCTTTCTGTTCCCAGAACCTTCTTTTATAATAATATATTTTCTAGAGAAGATGTATTTGTGGTTGAAAAATCACAGTGACTTTTGAACAGAAAGGTACCATCATGAATTTTGTTTGTTCCCTATTAGATTTCATCATATTCAATTACCACAATACCAGCAGTACTGGGATAGCTATTCATTACTCTGAATGTCAGCTGAAAAAATAAGAGTTCCTCAATAAAATGCAAAACTAAAAAAGTCAAAAAATGTTTCTTTCATCAAAGATTAATAGTCAAATATAGGAGATATAATGCAAGTAAGACATTTAATTTTCATAGAATAATTTTTTTTCAAATTTATTTTTTATTCTAAGTTGTTAGAAATGACAGCAGAATTGTATTACATTTCATATTATACTTGTAGAGCACATTTTTACGTATCTCTGGTTGTATACAAAGTATATTCACACCATTTGTGACTTCATACATGCACTTAGGGTAATGATATCCATGTCATTCTACCATTTTTTTTTTTTTTTTTTTAGAGGAACACTAGAATGGCCAATGGGCAGGGAGGGGAAGAATAAATTTTTTTTAAAATTTAAAAGTATAATATAAATAGGTATAAGGTTTGTGCACAAGTATGTGCATATGTGTAGCAGTGTTTTGTAGTACTTGAAATGCCTAATGATCAATCTGGAATTTCATGAAATGAGTGGATTGTTTTTGTGAAATACTTGGTTGTCAAATAAGCTCCTTTCATCACCTGCTTGAAGGTAAGAACACTTCTAATCATCCCATTTTGAAGTTTGGATTTTTTGAAAATATTTTCAATGCAATATATCTTCAGAGTTCTCATGCCTCTTCTGCTTCTTCTTACAAATGCCAGGCCGCTAATCTCCCACTTTTCCAATGACCAACTTCTCTTCTTACTTTCATCCTTAGAACCCACCACTCTATAGACATTTTTCAATCAGTTAGAATTCTTCATTTTTTGCAATTACTCCCAACCTCCCAACTATAAATTGATATTCTGAGCTCATATTTTTATCACTTTAACAAAGTATGACCCGAGATGAATTTCACAAATATATAGATTGCTGACACTATAAATTCCTAACACATAGTGTATATATGATCTTAAAACTTCTCAAGCTTTAAAATAAATATTTTATAAAATTGCCTATTATTGATACTGTCCCCTAGAAACATTTTGTAAAACTTTCCAAACTTCCTTAAGTTTATTTAAATTTATCCCCACAATCTCAACACAATCACATTTGTTACATCATTTAAATATGGCCAAAGTCAAACATAAAATGCCTCAATTACTTCCTATAAAACTGAGAACTGTTTCTTTAGCTCACAATGTATATCCACATGTAGCTCATTCTATGGGTGTTCCATAAGATATTTTAAAACTATGTCTGAAAGTAAACTAGTTATATTCTACTCAAACCTGCTTCTATTTGTGTCTTCTCTCTTGGTGAGTTGCACTCCAAATCTATCCATTCCCTAGCACTAAATATTGGACCTTACCAACCCTTTAGGTTTTCAGTCCTCATCACAGAATACTCTGTATTAGTCATGATGACCACTTCTTCCCAATCATAATTTGATTCATCATTGTTTATGTCATAGACTCTCAATCAGTGTGGCTCCCAACTTGAATTTGCATCTCCAAAATGTTCTAACAAAAATCTGATTATATCACTTTTGGGTTTCCAAATTTCAGGTCTTCACCATTAAGTATTGTAGTACTTTTATATTAAACATTTGGTTTTCAAGCAACCATAAATCCCTGATTCTAAAAGCTGATTAAGAAGAGTATGTAAAGGGAGTGGGTGCAGAAGACAGGAATATATGGAATCTTGATCACCCCCACCTTTTGAAACACCCCTGTTCTCAAGTTTCCTTAGTGAGGCTCCAAGTCCCAGGCAGGTTGCCTGTGCTAACTGTGTTAGTTAGGAAGATGATAATATCTAGATCTGTAGCCTGAAGTACTATGCTATGCAGGTTACAGAGTTTGCCCACAGTCCCATACATTTCCTGCCTTTTTCATAGCCTACTGTTTGCTGTGACTTGAAGCTCCTCTGCTTTCTTAGGATTCTGTGCTTTTTTGCTTGATGTTTCCTCTGCCTTTATCCCTACAGAAAAACCCAACTCTCCTTAAAACCTCTACTAAAGCTTCAGTCTAATTAAATAGCACATACTGGGTTCCATGCTAGAAACTCAATGATCAGTGATATGGCATACCCAAAGTATGCCAGCAGGAAACAACCCTGGCACCAATGGAAAGGAAACAACCATATGCATCTTATAGCATCTTTGTATGTTCCCCATCCAACTAATACCAACGCTCCACAGACACTCTGGGAATTAATTACTTTCAGCTAAATTATCTTTTCTTAAAGGACAGCAATTAACAGCAGTTATTGGTAACTGTCAGTTTCTTAGAAACTAAAAGAGAATATAATTTATTGACTCATACACATACCTACAATACTTATTTGTTTAAGGTTTCACAATATCCAAAATGTTGAATCTATAATCTGGTTAATCTGGTGGTGTTAGCCAAAGTTCATTGTAAGATTTTTTTTTTTTTTTAGTTGTTGTCTTTATTAGTTGTTTGATTAGACAGAAAAATAAGATTTCCCCCAGCACCTTTTAAATCAGATCAGGTAATTAATTGATCAGTTGTGCATTTAGTTACTTATTGTATTCATTCTTTAATTTATGCATCCAAACATACATTTATTTAAAGACACTATATGGCCATAGTTTCTATAAGAAAGTTGGAAGATTGTTTAAAATCAAGCAATAATAGACAGACAATTATGTGATCAATTATATTATGATAAAATAAATGCTGTGATTCAACTGTGAACTGATAATGAAGGGAGCACAGTGAAGGAGATACCTAAGTGAGACTGTAGGAGCAGGGACATGAGCCATGGCAGGACTCATCTGGATATTTTAGATGAAGTGGTCAGGGAAGAGTGTATATTGGTGGGAAAGTTTGGAAAGGGAGTTACAGGAAGAGAAAGCAACAAGTACATTCCCATTCATTTTTTTTTTTTTTAGAAGTATGTCTAATGAAAGGGCAGTTTGTGAATTTTAAAACATCTAGTATTTATTCAGTGAAAATTGCTCCATTACAATGTGCCACTTACTGTTCACATTGCTGAGGATTCATCAGTGAGCAAAATAGAATTCTTTTTCCATATTTATTTATAATCTGCACAGTCAGCTTTCTGTCACTATAACAAAATAATAATTCATTTACAAAGAAAAATAGTTTATTATGGAACTCAGTGTTGGAAGTTCTAGTCCATAATAGATTTGCTTTGTTGCTTTGGACCTGTGGCAAGGAAGCACATCATTGTTGGAGCACATAACAAAACAAAACTACTCCCCTCATAGCAAGAAAGCAAAAGAAAGAAAAGAGGAAGGGAAGGAGGGAGTCACATAAGCGCCCGAGGGTGCCCAATAACCTAAGGATCTCCTGATAGGCCCCACCTCTTAAATGTTCTAACCAATAGTGCCACCTCGGCAACCACACCTCTAGGACATGGACCTTTGAGGGACATGCAGTATATAAACTATACTAAATTCTAGTGGGGGAGAGAAAGACAAGCAAATAAGTGAGACAGAGGAAGGTAGAACTTATTAGGAGCACTGAGATGTTCAGATGGGCTGGTGCAGATGAAGTGATCAGAGAATAGCAAGAGGAGAGTTGAGAATGGCAGCTAAGCCATGTGGGGAAGAGTTTTGTCTGTAATGCTAGGTTATTAATTTTATCCAGCAGAGATCAGAGAGTCATTACAAGATTATAAGCCAGAAAACAATCATACTTCCAGTCATGTGGAAGAGAGAAATGAAGAGGGAAAAGGCTGAAGGTGCAAAAGGGAGTAGAAGATGATTAAAAATAGAGAAACAACTACCTCTAAAATAAGTTAAACTAAACTTTCCTTAGTTTCCAGCTCTTCCATTGCCAATCTGATGGGTTATGGTTGATTGATTTGTTCTGTTGGCCTGTGCATATAAATTGGCTGTGATATCAATAGTAGAATTTAGTTCATTTCATGTTTTCTGTAATACCAAGGAGTTATTGCCACAGTACTTATTTTACACTGAAAAAAAAAAAAAAAAAAAAAAAAACACCATTCCTTTTTGTCCATCGGAAGCTAACCAATTAAAAATTGTACAATGAAAATCAGGTACTTGAAACTTTGGGAAAAGTTTTTCTGTTAAATGACCTTATTGAATGTTCTTACCAAGAGGCTTAATTATGCTTATATAGAGTGTCTTGAGGATATGTGTGCATGTGTGTGAGGTATATATATATATATATATATATATATATATGTGTGTGTGTGTGTGTGTGTGTGTGTGTGTGTGTGTGTGCATGTATGTATACACATACACATATATATAAACTAATCAAGGTACCTCTTAAAGCAGAAGTCATTTATTGAGAAGCAGAGACAGATTTATTTTTTCCCTCTCTAGCCTTACAGAATCACGCTTAAATTATAAAGCCTCAATTTGTACTGCATTTAGAATTGTATCTTTGCAATATATTATTATTTTTATATATTATAAACATATCCAATGCTTCTAGAACAGTACCCCCATAATTCCTGCTCTTCTTCAAGTCAGCTACATAAAATTGTTTTTTGGGGATTTTTATGCCAATGTCCAGACAGATGAATTCCAGAGTATGCTTACATTCTCAGATATGTCTGGCCCCAGTCTCATGTCAGGGATAACATCCTATATTCTGTACTCACATTTTGAGGAATGATTATTTTACATTTCTTATTGATTTGTTATCCAGTATACATGATTTTGCTGCCAGTTTATGTAAGCATAAAGAATACAAAATAATTATAATACTATCCTTAGACAAGTATATTTGAAAGGTTAAGAGATTAAGTGTAAGGTTCATAAAATATATGACAGTATTCTGTCAAATGTTTTTATTCTTGATTATGCTACTCAACCTGACTTTTAGTGTGGATACTGGAAAAATAACTATACCACAGTACTATGTGATAAGTTGCTTTGTAAGACTGAAAAACTTCTGAAGATTGAAGCAGTATTAAAAAATGGAAAAGCTCAGTACAATTCACAATAGGTAGGTTGTGGAACCAACCTAGATGTCCCTCAGTAGATGAGTGGATAAAGAAAATGTGGTATATATACAAAATGGAATTTTACTCAGCAATAAAAGAGAATAAAATCATGGCATTTGCAGGTAAATGGATGAAGTTGGAGAATATAATGCTAAGTTAAATTAGTCAATCTCAAAAATCCAAATACGAATGTTTTCTGTGATATAAGGAGGCTAGTTCACAGTGTTGTTGGATGGGTGTACATAGGAGGATTAGAGAAACACTAGAATGGTCAAAGGAAAGGGAGGGGAACGGAGGGAGCAAGGGGGAGGGAGGGGGGAAAGGGAAAAAAATTGGTGTTTGAATGAGATTGATATCATTATTCTAAATGGATGATTGAAAATCTGAATGGTACTTATATAATTTGTATACAAACAGTTGTATGTAAAAAGATGCTATATATGTGCATTATGAATTGTAATACATACTACTATTATAAATTTAAAAAAAGAAAGGAAAAATTAAAAAATGGAAAAGCTAAGTTACTAGTGTTTTATTTTCTTAAGTTTAGAAATGTAATTCATTGCATTAATTTTGCATATTTCATTGTAAAAGATGAAGGAAAACAAGATAATGCCATCTTTTTATTATCTGAAATGAAAGTGTTTGAAAATAAAGCAAACTGCAGCAGAGGCACCAATTTAGCATGTATTAAAAACTCATTTGCTAATAACTGAACCTGAAGATCAGAATTATAGATATCTATTAGAACAAAACTTTTTAGCTTGTTGTTTCAAGTAAAGTGTCTAGATTGGAGTAGAATGAAAACCATGTGCTTGAAGAAAATGATAAGTGTAGGAGATATTCAATTTTAGTAATACTACTTTATAATGAAAATATTGAGAAGAATGTTCTCTGTGTATGTGTGTGTGTGTGTGTGTGTACCAAACTCATTTTAAAAACAGAGAAAAGTGGTAAGTACAAATATTCCTGGTAAAATTAATTCACGGTAATTAAAATGTTTATTTTTTACTTTTATTGTGTACTTTACTTCATGATGAGTATTTACGTATACATACATAGATATTTCAGGCATGTGGACATTTATAGTGTGTTCTGAGTTTGCTTTTGCTTCACTTTTGTGATGACATATTTAAAGTAGTATGACATGGGGCAGGTGAGAAAACCTGAAATTGAGTATCAATGAATCACATGATCTTCAGAGCTACTTATGAGGCAAAAGAAACTTTTGGTTTTGTTTAACTTCCTGTTCTCTTTCAATTCTGAAGTGAGAATTTCACCAATTTTGGAAAAGGTAAATAGTATTTTTTAATGGGAAGTAGAATTTTGAGCCTCTTTAGCTAGGGATGTTGCTAAGTGGTAGAGTGCTTGCCTAAGACAGGTGAGGCGCTGAGTTTGAACCCTAGACTTGAAGGGAAAAAAAGAAAGATGGAAGGGAAAGGAAAGAGGGAAAAAAAAGAAAGAAAGAAGAAAAAAAGATTTTGTGTCTCTTCATCACAGGCTATTGCTAGTAGGAAGTAATAAATGGTGCTGCTTATCATCTAACTGAGGACCTGTAGTCAAGAAAGTAGGCTTGCAATCTCTTATATGTTCTTTGCTGTGCTTCTTAATGACAATTAACACAAAGTGCTTAAAAAGTAATGAACTGTAGCAGGGGGAAACAAATAGTGGAGACACCTCAGCTAGACTTAGGGAAATGGAAAAGGTGAAAGGTAGAGTAGGGTATAAAACCAAGGTCTGCTTTCAGTAAACGTAATGAAAACATGAAGAAAGGTTGTCATTACCTAAGAGAAAGTGGGTTGATCTTGAGGAGAGTATTGGGAGCAACAACAAATCTCTGGGATTTTTCATTAATCACCCCAAAGTTTAATAAAGTCACTAAAGGGAAAAATAAACTGTGGCACATTTGGACAATGAAATGTTAGTGCTAAATAGAAAGAAATCATCATCTCATGAAAAGTCATAGAGGACACAGAATTGCATATTACTAAGTGATAAAAGCCAATTTAGAAAGGCCACCTGCTATATAATTCCAACTATACAAGATTCTGAAATAGGCCAAACTAAGGGGAAAATAAAAAGATCAGTGCTTTGTTAGAGGTTGAAGTTGGGAGATGAATAGGAGAACACAGATCTATAGTGCAGTGAAATCTCTCTGTTTGAGGCTATAGTGGCAACACATCTGTTTAAACTCATAGAAGGTAAAACACAAATAGTGAACACTAATGTAGACTGTGGAGTTAAGTGTCAACATGGATTCTTCAGTTGTAAGAAAGGTACCACTCTAGGGGGATGTTGATAGTGAAGGAGAGTCTGCATGTGCGGGAACTGAAAAAGGAAATCTCTGTACCTTTCCCAAATTTATTATAAACCCAAGTAATTATGAAAAAAAGTCATTGACAGTTTATGCTTTGATGCACACTACTATAAATCATAACAAAAAAGTCTATAGTTTCCTTCTCGAATTTGACTACAATTAGGTTATTGGGAGAGTTACTTAGTTCTTCAAAGTATTGTTTAGATAGATGACTATTTATTTATAAATTTTATATTTTTTCAATATAAAACTATGACACAGTTAAATGTATTCTAGGACTTTAAACAAAATGTCATGAAACGGAAAATATTTACTTATTTTCTCCAACAAAAAACAATTTTTAGTACAGGAATATGCTCCTTAAAAATTGAGGATAAATGTATATGTGTATGCTCCTGCTCAATATAGGGAAGAAAAACAGAGAATTATGTGTTCCTCACATTTTATAACTATTTATATTCAATGCTGCATTATGAAAGCAGTTAACCAAACACTATGCAACTTAGTTTTTTGAGTACAAATTATCATTCTAAATCAGTGAAAATTTAGTAACTTCTAAACAAGTGAAAACATAAAATGTTTAGATTTCTTTCAAATAAATGAGACAACTTGTTATTTTCTTTCTTTCTTTTTTTGTTCTGAGTTTTTGTATTAAAGAATTAAATTGAGCTGATTAAATCACTTCAGTACCACAGGCGGGGGCAGGGGGGGACTTGGAAAGAGGATTAGCTCATCTGGCAGGATGAGTTAGGTCATAGTTTATCCAACCATAATTCAAGTGCTGTGTTCTTCAAGTCTAGAAGTTAAGGTTGTGTCAAGGGTCAGTGTCAAAAACTCTTTTATCAAAAGTTGGAACTTATTTCTGCAGCATCTGGCTAAGCTTTAATTGGATAGTCACAATTATTTGGGATTTTTTTTAAAGCTCAGGATTATCTTTAATTTTCTGCCTTCTTTGGTTTATAAAAAATAGCTAATACTTTGTATTAGAGATATATAATAATACCTCTGTTATGAAGAAAAATCCATTTTCAATTTATATCTCTTTATTGATAAGTATGAATGGGAGGAGAGTTAAAGTGGAATATACAGATATACTTGAGATAAGTAAACTTTGGTAAAGGAAATGAAGGAAGTATCTAAAGCATTTTTTTGAAACTGGATTGTGACTTACCAGTGGCTAGTAAATCCAGGTTAAAGGGTCTCTGACAGAATTTGGAAGATGAGATGAAGATGAAATAAGGTAAAATGAAACTATGTTAGGTTAGCACAGAAAAGAAAATACTTGGGCATTTATGAAACCCACTAGTTTGTGCATATGTGTGCATGTGCTGGGGTAAGATATAAATTCTTTTTAGAAAAAAATTATTTTTATTGACCTTGAAGAAAAAATACTTTGTAGACCACTTCTGTAGAATAAAGAGAATGGACGTTCTTGCTGGCTATGCAACTTTGGTAAATTAGTATTCATATGTGTGTAAAAGGGGAAAAATGCAATATCCCTTATAAGGTTAATTTGAGAATTGAGTAGCATGTGTTAAAGCTTTTACCATACATCATGCCATATGTTAAACATTCAATTAATTACATATTTTATTAGGAATATTGGCAATGGAAAAACTAACAAGACATTTCGTAAAGCATTAAATTATATGCCTGACAATCTTAAGATGACTGAGTGAGAGAATAGGTATTTATTTGATATAATAAACCTAAAGAAATGAGTATATAAGAGATGAGCAGGAAGGCAAATCTGTGGTACCAAAAGACAGGCTTGCAAAACTGCATTTGGTTGGGATTATTTCCTCCTTTCCATTCTCTACTAGTGAATTAGGAATCCTGCACCTATTCAGCCCTTTACGTATTCCAAACAAATATCCTTGTTGCCAAATTTACCTTAAAATATAATTGGTGTTTACTCTCAGGCATCCAAAGGCTCACATTGTCTGGTTTCAGAGACTGCTCTGTAAGAAGGAACTAAGTTTATTGTGAGCAAGTTGTAGTTAGACCAGAAAGGTAATCAGCAATTACCATCAGTGTGAACAGACATTTAGGTTCTCTCTACCCTTGTCTTGGAACAAGGCAATAAATTAGGTTTTTGAAATGAAGTGAGAACCACATTAAAATCATACTGTAGTCATGTCCTTTTACCTCTTACTTAAATGTCCATCATAATAATCTAGATTTTTGTTTATGTTCTCTTTACTGTTACTCATTCACAAATTCCTTGATAGCATAAAGGATGTCTTATTTATAGTGCTCAGAAATATTTGACATATATACTTGTTTTATGAATGGATGATTATTTATTATCAATATATAGATCACAATTTGACACACTCATATTTCTTCAGTTTTGATGAAAGGCTTATTTCCATTATCTTCCTAGCCAATTTTTATCTGTCACTGCCTAAGACAGAGAAAGGTGTAGTAGAAGTGGTCCCTCATGCATTAAATTTGTGGGCCAGCTCACCCTTCACAACAGGATCCCGATCCTAATACCTAGTTCAGGCAGCTCAGCCCCCAAGTCCCTGGATCCCAAAGTGTTCTCTCTTCCACATGCCAGTCAAAGGACATGTGTCTCTTCTGTACTGGATTCCCACAGAAATGGTTCATTCTATGTCTAAGAAATATATAAGTGTTTTATATAGTTTGTGTTATCTATTTTCTTTATTCATTTTTTTTTGTTTGAGAGCACTGTGAATATTTTTTAAACACATTTTTTCCAGGTCTGAGAATGAATAAAGGTGCCATCACTCCTCCTCGTACTTCTCCTGCAAATACATGTTCCCCAGAAGTTATCCATCTGAAGGACATTGTCTGTTACCTGTCTCTCCTTGAAAGAGGAAGACCTGAGGATAAACTTGAGTGTATGTGTTTCTTCATTTAATTGCTTTTTGTGGTTGGGGGTAGGGGAACAAACTGAATATGGATGAACTTAGAATTGCATCAATTATACGTGTCTAAATTTTCTGTACATTAAGTAACCTTGCTTAACAATACAAATTCCTCCTCCTGGGAGTCAATTAAAAATATTAAGACTTTTCAATTTCAATTTGTTATGTTCCATTTATAACCAGTGATTTCTTAAGCATGTTTTTCTATTACATGACTTTTTTAAAAAGTCCTCAGTTCTTTTGAGTTAACATGATGCTGTTGCAAAGCATCCTTTGGTTAAAAAAGTATTGATTCTAGTGTGAAGTGGTGTGGTATGAAGAGGTGTTCCTATTAGTGAGCCAGAAGTTATCCCTATACACATCCCACCTGTATCCTTCTCCCATGGACAAATCTCCCTTGCAATTTTCAGTGCTAATACTCACTTTGGCCAATACTAATATAACAAATGACAAATCTGAAAGCCTTATTTATAGGACATGACTGTGGATGTTATAAATTATTAAACAAGATCTTTGTTCCTTCTACAATGTTACAGGTAGAGAGTTTCTACTGCAAGTACTGATTATTCTCTTTCATAAAACAGTGACTGAGCTCTCTCTGGTGGCAATCTATACTCATAGCAATGCAAGAAAATGTTTTTCATTTACTCTAAACCTGATAATTCTCTCTCAAAGCTTTTTATGAATGTAATGTTGAAACTTTATTCAATAATCTAATTAATTCAATTATACTGAATATTATTATGATGAATTTTAAATTTACTACTCAAATGATGGTGAAGGTAATTAATCCCAAACTTTAATATTTCTAAAATAAATGTAAAACATTGTGATATTTCAAAGTTATGATTTGGAAGTGTTTTTAGTTCAATTTTGTAATAAATTTTTGATAACATTTCTCCTACAAATACAGAATTTACCAAAATAAGATTATTTAAGAGTCACACCTGCTTAGGTTATAAATAAATCATGTGCACTTCATCTTTAAATATATATTTATTATTCATAAATGTTGCATATTTACATTATAAGATTTATTTGGTATTCCTAAGAGCCTACAGAAATCTCTCTCACTCCAAAATAAATATTAATGTTCGGTGAATTCATTTGAAGTGATGGCCAGAGAGAAAGTTTGCTCAGGTGTTATCAGAACCATATTTGGGATGATTAAAAAGATATAAAGACAAATATTTTTTCCAGATCTAAGAATGAATAAAGACCCATCAATCCTCCCCAGTGGTCTTTGGTGTTACAGTTTAATTATTTTTGGGTCAACTGGAGGTGTGTTGCTTTTAAGGTGGAATTTCTAAGAAGCATGCTTTTTCATTTTCAGTTAGAATTTTTGAACACACCTGACCTTTGTCCACACTGCAGGCAGAATATGATCTCATGAGCCATTCAGAAACATTTGATGAATCAAGTCAAGCCAACCTGCCATTCACTTTTCTTCATAGTTATCAGCACCCTTCCCTTGGTTGTTTCTTTGAGTTTCCCAGTGCCTTTTAAAAGCTTACACCAGATTGATCTATGCTTTTTTTCCCCCAACCATGTCTTAATACTTTTATGGTATTCTGTTATTATTAGGAGTTTTTATCAAACTCCTCAAAGTAAATGATACCCTAGTCATCATCTCTGTTTTCCTACTTTGTAATCTACCTGGCTATCCATCACAACCATAAGGGAGTTTGGTTTTGACGTTTTTTTTTTTATAATGCTAATGCCTGACACATTCTCACATCACCTAAATCAGAATCAAGCCACCTCGTCCAATTTCTTAGCAATTTGGCATACATTTTCCCCTCCTAGAAATGCACATTTACAAACCCCTAACATTTATTCATACATTCTTTTACAGTTAAAAAAAAAAAAAAAAAACTCAGTAAGACTTTAAAAAGCATTTAATGGTGTTTAGTTTACAAAGGTTATTGCCTATTAAGCAGAAGAATAAACCAGAAGAATTAGAAGAAAATAAGAAAATACAATTAACACAGGCATAGGTGTGACGAAGCACCTAAAGTAGTTAACTTTTGTATGTGAATACTGAATTTGGATCTTACTTTCAGGTAACTGGGTAGAAAGGAATACATATATGTTGGTTTAGATCAGAGATTCCCCAACTTTATCACCCCCAAAAAATCACCTGTAGGTCTGTGCCCACAGCTCACAGGGGTACCACCTCTTGCATATCTTATTCAGCAGACCTGACATGTGAGCTAAGAATTTGCTTTTGTAACACATTTACTGATGCTCTTGGCCCAGGCACGTCATTTTGAGAAGCACTGGTTCATGCAACTTTTTCTCTCCAGTAAACATTCATATACATTGTTTTTTTTGTTTGTTTGTTTGTTTGTTTTTGTTTTTTTTTGTGGTACCGGGGATTGAACTCAGGGGCACTCGACCACTGGGCCACATCCCCAGCCCTTTTTTGTATTTTATTAGAGACAGGGTCTCACTGAGTTGCTAAGTGCCTCGCCATTGCTGAGGCTGGCTTTGAACTCGTGATCCTCCTGCCTCAGCCTCCCAAAGTGCTGGGATTACAGGTGTGCGCCACCGCGCCCGGCTTACATTGTTTTATTAGCTGTTTTGCTGCTGTGACTAAAGGACCTGACCAGAACAACTGTAGAGGAGAAAAAGTTCATTTGAGGGCTCATGTTTCTAGAAGTCTTAGTCCATAGAAAGCCAACTCCATCCCTCAGGGCTCAATGTGAGGAAGAACATCATGGTGGGTGAGTGAGGCAGAGGGAAGCAATTCTTGTGTTGATCAGGAAGCCGAGAGGAAGTCTCCCCTTGCCAGATATAAATATATACCTCAAAGCCACGCCCTCAAGTCCCACCACCAGCCACAGGCTACCACTTTAGTTACCATTCAGTTAATTCCATTCACGGGATTAATTCACTGATTGGATTAAGACCAGCACAACCCAGTCTTCTTCTCTGAACCTTCTTGCATTGTCATACACATGAGCTTTTGGGGGACATCTCATATCAAAACCATAACACACATACACAGTTCATCTGAAATAATTGTTGCTTTTCCAGGAATAGTGGCAGTGCTTATAAAATTCTTTCATCTAGGTTATTAGATAAAATTCATGCATCCTTGTCAGTTGTCAATGTTTGGAAAAGGAAGATATTTCCCCCCACAATAAAGTTTTATAAATCTATTCAGTTCTTTCTGCCATTTTCTATCTCCCTTTCTGTCTTTTCTGCCAGATATTTGCATAATATTTCATATAGAGCTTATCCTGTAGATAAGAATGAATAAACAAATGTTCTTGAGCTTTCTACCTATTACAAACCATTTCTTGCTTTCCTTAACCCCATCCTAATTCCTCTCTGAGGATCTTGATTATCCTGAAATTATCAGGCAGATGGTATTTATTAACATGTTCCCATGTGCCTTTGGAAAGAATGTGTGCCTGTTTTTGTGTCTGTCTGTCCCTCTGTCTGTCTCTCTCTCTCTCTTCCTGTCTCTCTCTCTCTCTTGCTCTCTGGTGTTGGTGCTATAAGGGGATTCCATTTTTTTTTCTTCCCATGGTTGGCAAAAACTAAGCAGCCAATTTTTTTACCTCTGCCCTTAAAGTTTATTAAATGGTTATTGAAATACATACACCTGTAAAACCTTGAGAATTAAACCCTAGCTTAAAGGTCTTAAAAATATGTTATTTTAATGTTTAATAATAAATTCTATATTAATATTTTCATATCAATAATGTATCATGAAAAATTTAAAAGCCACATAGTATGTATACTAAGATATTCAGCAAGAAAAATAGAAACTTACAGAACTTTTGGGAAGAAAAAAATTATAAGAATAAAGAATTCCCTTTTCTTACATAATATGCCTTGGCTCTGATCTTTTAACTAAATACATGTGTAGGCACATAATTGGTTCTATATAAAGTGAAATTACATGAGCAAAAAATAGAATAAAAGTGGGTTAAACTAGGTCATAATTTTGTAGCTGGTACCCACCTTTGGAAGCCATCATGTTGATACAATAATTTTAATATTGGGCTTATTTTGTTTTTACACATAAACTTCTGTATGCTTATTTTGTTCAATGGTTCACTTACCTTGAAGCCTACCTTTAGTTTTTATTTATATATTTTTAAAATTAGTGCTTTATAGATATACATAAAGGTGAAATTCACTGTGGTATATTCACACATTATATATATATATATATATAATATATGATTTTTTTTATATATATGAATTTATATATATATACATATATATATATATATGATAGTTTAGTCAATTTCATTCCACCATTCCTCCCTTTGCCTGTCGCTCATTCTCCCCTTAATTCCCTTCTTCCACTCCACTGATCTCTCATGTGTTTTCAATATTGAGAAAAAATAGTCTTATTATAATATTTAAAGTTTAAATGTTAATTTTACCCATATTATTTATATAGTTTTAAAAGGGAAAGGTTTTATAGGCTTATTAGACCAAACAATGTTTATTTTCCATGGAGCTAATAATTGCCTTTTTTTTCCCTAATTTGATTAGTTTTCTCTGTCCCTACAGCTAATCAATTCTCAACTCTGCCTGCATCACATAAATTTTGGCTTACAAACTTGTGCTCCTCATACTTCAATCTTTTCATTGATAATCCTCTACCCCTTTATTTCATTTTTTCTATCTTTCTGGAACCACTTTTATTTGAATATAGAAGTTTTAAGACAAAACTTTGAGTTTGTTTTTCTCTCTTTTTCTATTTTCCATCTTCTTTCCTTTTATTTATGTCTTTCATTCCATATCTAGGACCTATTTTCCATCTTATGATGACTTTTCTCACACTTTTTTTTTTTTAATCAAATTTTGACTTCAGAGATAATTCATTTTGGTCACAGCAGGATTCTTTCATGCTTCTATTCTTATTTCATGGATAGAAATTTTCTTTTCACTTATGAGGTCCTCCTGCCTCCTGCTACCAATGGGCACTGGGTCTCCACATGTCTAAACTATACTAGATGGTTTTACCGAACTTTATTCCACTGAGGATTAACAAATCCATAGTTTCCCTCCTTCTAAAGAACAGTTAGGCTTCTCTATGGCCTTGACCTTCTCCTGCTGTTAACCTCTTCTCTGAGTGATCTATGATTTCTTGCTACTTATAAAGGTAATTTTTACTATTTGCTGCTACACTAGAAAATCTTGAAAATCTCATTGTCCATATTGTGATAGGCTTTTTTTTTCCTACTTCATTTTATTCTCATTTATTGAGGAGATGAGAGGGAATAACCTGTATGGTTTGCAAATAAACATATTTAAGAGTGTGAGTTGGCCTAACATTTATTTCCCTTAATTCAATAGGTACATTGCCCCTTTACATTTTAACATCTTTTAGATTTATTTCCCTGTTATGAAAAATAGAATGTTATCATTAAGTTGGCAACATTTTGAATTTTAGTGATATATAGACTAATTTTAAATGTTCTAAATAATCATATCTTAGAATTGGTGAAATATAAAAATCATTAAATAATAAGATAATAATCAGTGACAGTTATTTGATCAAGGTAATTGCATAATTATGCCTCCTAGTTATCAATGTCTGTTTTAATATTGTAGGTCCCAGACATCAAGATCCTACAGGAAATTATACAAACTCAACACAAACCCCCTACTTCCACTCTTCTGTTTTTACAGCTGTATCATTCTTCTCTGTTTATCTCAAAAGGGCACCTGCAGTCTCTTCCACAGCTTCCTAGTGGTGTGTGAATTCTACAAGGGTATCCTCGGCCTGGGCAGGCTTTGTCCTGCTCTCCTGAGCTCACTAACATGTAACCCATACTCTACCTGTCTCTACTTGATCGGTTCAAAGATGAATTACCCTGTGAAGCTCTACCACAGATCTAGACAGATGAATCATTGTAGCCATGATAATAATGCATTTTGTGTGCTGGCATCTCTCAGAAAAATCTTGTTCTTTGCACTCCTCCATCCTCTTCCACACTGTTTGGGAATCAATCATTCCAGTGGGTTATAGCTGAATAGAATGTACAGTTTCTGGTGTGCACTTAAGTGTACTGCTTCACTTAACTTTCATAACAAATGTGTGTCTCAAGGTGGTGTGATTACCTCCCTTCATAGATAAGAAAACAGTTGTTGGACAAAGCTCCTGTAAGAGTGGAGAGTTGGTTCCAATTTATAATTGATTTTTAAAATTTCAAATAATTTGTTTTTCCTTATCCACTCAGCCCTTTGATGTTCAGACTCTGCTCAACATCTCTTTTGCTATATTTCAGTTTACATTTAATGACCAAATAAGTTTGAACAAACAATGGTGCTTTTTCAGTGTTTCCTAGATACAAACAAAATTTGGTAGACTTCACATCTGATATCCATTGTTTTTATTAACAATTAATTCATTTTCAATTTAACTTGGGAGACAATCTCATAAATAATTCCTTTGAGCAATGGAGAATTTTAATATTTGTTTTCAACAGAAAAGTTTTAAAGAATATGCCTTAAAATAACATTGATCTTGTTCACCTATAATCTTTTTTTCAACACTTCTTTTATTCTAGTTATGTTTCGCCTGTATGACACAGATGGGAATGGCTTCCTGGACAGCTCGGTAATTTTTTTCCTTCAATTTTTCTGCGAAAATTTCAAAGTAATTTCTTTTGAAAAAGGCAATGAATAAATTTATAGCTATTACCACAGAAGGCACACTTAATGTAATTTACATCTACTCACACAGCATTTTTATCATTTGAAGGAATGATCTGAGGAGACAGGATTATGATTGTTGTGTTGAATAGTTTTGTCATGAAAACATGACTTTTTTTCTGTGCAGAATTTAGATAAAAAAGGAAGACTCCAGCATTGTCTGAATAAAACATTAGATAATGTTGAGACCACTGGCCTAGAAAGAAAAAAATCTATTAGTAAGATTTGACACTAAGGAAAATATTGAGAATACAAGTAAAATCTATTATAAAGTCAATTTAATAATTTGATTATTTTCTTATTTTTCCACTTTTAAAATGTATTCTTAGACATACATGCTATAAAAATAAGTATATATATACATATGTATATGCGCATAGGTGTGTATATATATGTATATGTATATATATGTACACACATATATATATATTTTGCAGATTGATTTGACAGACTTTCCTTTGTAAAGTCTCTCATCTAGTTACATATGTAGCTTACACTCTAAGTCATAAAAATCAGTGAAAGAAAAAATACCATCGTTTTATGATTAATTGGAAGGAATACCCAAATGTTTGTTTTATTTGTAATGTATAGAGATCATTGTTAGCTCTCAGAAAAGTAGAAATTAGCCTCGGTTCCAGTGTACACATCAGTATCTCCTATGAGAAATTAGCCTCAGTCCCAGTGTGCACATCAGTATCTTCTATGAAAGTCTCTTTCAGGTTTCATTCAATAATCTATTATGTATTTGCTGATAACATATTTGCCATATTATGTTATTTCCTTTTTTTCTCAAGGAAAAATAGGAATAATAAGAAAAGAGTGTCAGGTTCTGTCAATCATGAAGTGCATAGGCACATTTACACCAAATGTTTTCACACATTTGACAATGGCTGAAATACATACACTCTCTGATGGTGAGTAAGTTTCTCTGGTGTGTGTGGTGGGCCTCCCTGTGGCAAACTCAAATAGACTTTCACAAGAGGAGCAATGAAGCTGGAGACATATTTATGTAACACTGAGGAGGAAGGCAGCATATTAGCATCGCCAGAGAAATGAAATTATAATTCCCACTTCAGGAAATGACCACTACAGCTCTGAACTGATGATCTGATTGTGGGACTTATGTTTAAGTCTCCATAATATTCCACAGACTATTGCTTTTAAGTGCCTACTAACCTTTAGTTTTCCATTTAGTAATTTTGGAGTGCATGATAAATTTTCTCATTTTCTGGAACCATTTCACAGCTAGGAATTATGAGTTTTTTCTAGATATCTCAGTACGTTTATTGTGACTATACTACTACAAATTTGTGTTATAATGAGAATCTGTTTTATTTAATATTCCTTTTAATTAAGTTAAAATTATATTTCTTGGGCTGGGGTTGTGGCTCAGTGGTAGAGTGCTTGCCTAGCATGCATGAGGCACTGGGTTCAAGCGCTAGCACCACATAAAAACAACTAAATAAACAAAATAAAGGTATCATATCCATCTAAAAACTTTAAAAAAATTTAAGAAATGATGTTTCTTTACTAGGCTTTTAGCCATGGGGTGAAATTTAGCAGATTTGAAAATTCAGCCAGATTTTTTTTTTGTGTGTTTTTGGTCTTAGGCTATCTTTTGGTAACATATTGTAGATTACTTGCAATATTTATATATTGCAGTATTTCCAATATTGAACAATTAATTGAGAATAAATTGATTTTAAATTGATCTGTTTATGGTAATTACTCTTTTTTTTTTTCTTTTTCTTTCTTTATTTTTTTTAGTGATTAAACTCTGGGGTTTTCTCCACATAATCCATTGCCCAGTAATTTTCTTCACTATCAGTTTCAAATTGTACTTCTTTCTTTATTTTTTTTTTTAGTGATTAAACTCTGGGGTTTTCTCCACATAATCCATTGCCCAGTAATTTTCTTCACTATCAGTTTCAAATTGTACCTTCTGAAGTCATTTTTCCTGATATTTTAAAAGCATAGCAGTTCACCTTTTGGAGGATGAAAAAAAAAAAAAAAAAAGAAAAGTAAAAAGGAAAGAAAATTGATTTGGAAATTAATTTGGAAAATGATGAGTATGTCTCATAATGAGAGTTAACATTTATTGATCCTTTGTAATATGCCAAACTAGATAATGTATTTCATATAATAAGATGTTTAATCTTTGCAGAAACTTTATGAACTGGGTAAAATTAGAATATCCATTTTTAGTGATGAGGTAACTGGATCTGAGAAATTAAATGACTTATTTTATGTCACATGACTATGTAATGTGGGCCATGAAACATAGTTCCTGTTCTTAAAAATATATCCAAGGACTTCAACCCCTCTAAACCATTGAGTTGTTTATATGCAAACATGGACTAGGTGAGAATTTAGTAACTCAAATGCACAATTTTTGCAATTTTTAAAATTTAGCAGTTTCTAATATACATTTATGTTTTTTTTGTTGTGGGGCTACCTATCATATATTAATAACATAGCTATATAATTTTTTTGAGAGAGAGGGAATGTAGCTTTACTATCTTCTCAGAGGGACCTGCTTTTTCTTATTTTTGTCCTATTTCCTTCTTCATGTCATAAACATTGGCCACATATATTAGATCAGGGGTGAAGCAGAATAATCTTTAACTAATATACTTTCAAGCCTTATGCTTTTATACTTCTTATATTTGAAATTATACCACAAACACCACTTTTTAAATTATATTATGTCTCCATTTAAAATTAAAAGCATCTTATAAAACCATGTCTAATCTTTTCTGAAAATAGGCAAGGAAAATTGAAACATTGAATACATACATCTGAAAAATATTTGAATTTTATTTAGCCAAGCCATATGTATTCGATGTATTCGCTAGTAGGTCTTCAAAGAGTTGACATTTGAACAGAATACTATGAAAATTCAAGCTAAAATTCTATCCTCTCACAAAATAAACTCTACATATACTTAGCCTCCAAACCTTTACCCTGAATATCCTCTTAGTAAAGCACATTATCCCAATAAATGACTGGAAGAGTCAATATATGTTCTCAGTGTATCGAAATAAAAATAAACCTCTCAGTTTCTCTCATATGCTTCCTTCCACCCTTCCACATCTGTTTTGAAGCCAAAGGGTCAGGATGGTCAGTGACTTAGAAAATCACATCCTGTGAAAATATACATAAGCTCCTGCTTTCATCAAGCCCTCCTTTTATAGTAGAAGAAAGCCTTTCTTGGTATAATTGTGCCCTCTTCTGGAGGGAATTTCTAGACAAAGTACAGGATGAATTTCCATTTAGGTTCCTCTTTTTTATATCGTTAATAAAATATTTAAATGGGAATATATGTGTGTATTTTATTTAGTTTTTTAGCTACTTGTTGAACAAAACAATTAATTTAAGTCAAAGATTAATAAGACCTTCTATTCATTTTCTCTTTCTCTCCCTCCCCTGCCCCTTTCTCTCTTTTTCAGGAGCTAGAAAATATCATCAGTCAAATGATGCATGTTGCAGAGTACCTTGAATGGGATGTCACTGAACTTAATCCAGTAGGTACAAGAATGATTTAACTGTTGACAAAATTCTAAAAGTTTTCTTCCTTCCTTCCTTCTATCTTTCCTGAGACTAAATATATTACTATCATTTGACTTTGTCTTTCAATCACTTTAAGTTACTATTTCTAATAATAAGTCAAAGAGGATGCTAAATAAGACAAAGTATGTGTGGTGTTATATAAAGCTCTCATCAGTAACTTTTGTTCCTTCTCCAGGGAAAGCCCAAAATTCTTTGGCTACTTCATGATAAAGCTTGGAATTTTTAATCAACTTGTTTAAAGAAATAAAACCTCATAACTCTAATGAAAACTTCTTATTTTGAGTAGAATTATTAAACTTCCAACATTATTCAAATAGCTATTAAAATAATCTGTATAGAAAATATATCTTGAATTTAGCTGCAAGAAATATTTAGGAAGAAGCTGATAGGAGACACTGATTTTAGTTCATATAAAATGCAAAGAAGTCTGTAAACCAGTTTTTGCATTTATACAGTTAGTAACATAATAATTGCATGATTATGTATTACAAGAGATCAAATCATTTCTCTTCCTTTCTAAACTACAGGCAGTAAATATGTTAAGTACAAAACACTGTACCATTCATAATTGGATTTGGATTTTTCCAGTTTTAATGCAACTGTTTTTGGGGTTTTGTTGTTGTTTATCTGTTTGATGTAGAAATGCATCCACCCTGCTCATAGCTATCAGTAGCAGTTTGTAATTTGTGTATGGAATAATAAAGTAGATGATGAGGGATGGGTTGTGGCTCAGTGGTACAGCACTTGCCTAGCACGTGTGAGGCACTGGGTTTGATCCTCAGCACCACATAAAAACAAATAAATAAAATAAAAGTATTGTGTCCATCTACAACTAAAAAAAGCAATTCTTTTAAAGTAGATGATGACCCTTACTTAATTTATTGCTCAATTGTCTTAATACTATTTTTATGGAAATCAGGGGATTTCTTATAAGTTCTGTTGCCTTTTTTGGTTATGGTAACCTAAAACAACTTTCTCTCCTCTTACCTACTTTTGACCTGTGAAGATTCCTTATCTATCAATCAATCAACTGAGGAAAGGAAGGGAGATTTGTTTCCTAACAGCTTTCTAAGTAGAAGTGGCCACATAATTAAATGGGCTAAGGAATTGAAAAGACACTTCTCAGAAGAAGATACACAATTAATCAACAAATACATGAAAAAATGCTCAACATCACTGGCAATTAGAAAAAATGCAAATAAAAACTACTCTAAGATTTCATTTCACTCCAGTCAGAATGGCAGCTATCAAGAACACAAACAACAATAAATGTTGGAAAGGATGTGGGGAAAAAGTCACACTCATACATTGCTGGTGGGACTGCAAAATGGTGCAACCGTTATGGAAAGCAGTATGGAGATTTCTTGGAAAACTGGGAATGAAACCACCCTATGACCCAGCCATCCCACTCCTGGGTCTATTCCCAAAGGACTTAAAAACAGCATATTATAGTGACACAGCCACTTCAATGTTTATAGCAGCACAATTCACAATAGGTAGGTTGTGGAACCAACCTAGATGTCCCTCAGTAGATGAGTGGATAAAGAAAATGTGGTATATATACACAATGGAATTTTACTCAGCAATAAAAGAGAATAAAATCATGGCATTTGCAGGTAAATGGGTGAAGTTGGAGAATATAATGCTAAGTGAAATTAGTCGATCTCAAAAATCCAAATACCAAATGTTTTCTCTGATATAAGGAGGTTAGTTAACAGTGTTGTTGGATGGGGGTACATAGGAGGATTAGAGGAACACTAGAATGATCAAAGGGAAGGTAGAGGAAGGGAGGGAGCAAAGGGGGAGGGAGGGGGAAAATAAAAAAAAAATAAAAAAGAAAAGGTGGTTGAATGAGATGGATATCATTATCCTGAATGCATGATTTAAGACCTGAATGGTACGAATATACTTTGTAAACAAACAGTTGTATGTACCACCATTTTCTAGCAAAAATTATATTTGGTGACAGGAGGTGTAGGTTTGAAAAAAGGAAGATCTAGATGGCTGGGAAGAAGGAGACAGTAGGTTGCTGGACAGCCTAACTATGACAAATACCTATGGGAGAATAGAAATGATACCTGTAGCATTATTTGTCATGTGTGGTCTGATAAACTGGCCTCTCTTCTGAACAGTTCAGTGTGAACAATGAAGATGAAGGTCTCACTTTGAGCATTTCATTTGCTATCATGGTAATGGCTTTATCTCACCTACTGCTTCAACAGTGCTCTTCATTTTGAACAAATGTACACACTTTCAGACTCTTATTAACTCGGCATATATGACTAAAAATAAGTGAATATTTGATGTTGATCATAATTAGTAGGGAAGAATCAGATGTTCTTGGAAGGAGTTTTTATCCAGCTAATCCTGGCTCTAACATTAGCATTAGGTAAGAAATTGAAAGCATTGCCATCTGAAAAAAGTGCTCTGTGTTTTAGTTTATTCTCATATGTTCATTTCCATTGGTTAATAGCATGCCCCTCAAGAGGTAGTGCATTTTAACTGAATCTTTTGCCATTTTATCAAACTTAAAATAATTTATCTTTTATTTTGAGAATAATTAAATAATTATTTCCCCACATTTTTTTTTCCAAAAATGTTTCCTTCTTTCTAGTACTTATAAATTGGTATGTTGCTATGAAGGAAAAAAATAGGATTTTAAAATACTTTCTGAGGAAACACACCAAGCACAGAAGTGTTTAGGCAAACAATATTTTTACCAACAAATTTTTAAAAGTTGCAGTGGTGGTGATCAAACCAAAGGCATTGTATATGCTACACAATTTCTCCACCACTGAACTACATCCCCAACCAAATATATTGCTTAGTATACCTTTTAAAGTTTTTGTTGCAATGCTCTTTGCATTTCTTTCTTGTTCCAAATTGTTTGAAATTCCCATATTATATAAAGGCGATGACTCAGTGGGGTTCTTACCAGGTTTGCCACCTTGATACTTTGAGATGGGAAGTATTTTGCCTTTCCAGCAGCCAAGGGTCGTATGGTTGAACTCATAATAATTTTATAATAATAATAATAATACAAACAACACTATGTGACATGATATATGCCAGGGATCTTCTATTTATAATTTGAATGATTAAGTACCAACATCATCACTATTCCACAAAGAGCTATTACAATACTGTGGAGAATATTCTTGGGACATTATTGCAAGTCATCTTTAAAAAAGAAGTCTAATTAAATATGATTAGGTCATTTAAATTTGGGGCTCTATTGAGTTCTGATAGGCAATTAAAAACAACTTCATTCTTTGCCCCTTACTACTTAGCAAAGAAATCTTTGAGCTCTTTGCCATGAAGTTAATTTGTTCAGACATTTTCTGGCATATATATGAACCTAAAAAAAATAATCATCTTGAGGAAGTAATTAAAGACCACTTTCACTATTAAATTAAAATTAACTTATTTTAGCTGTACTATTCATTGAAAAAAATATTAAGAAAGTTAAGCACTTATTTCTAGAAGTTGATCAATGTAGTCAGCTGTGTTCCAGAAATCATTAAGTCATTATTTTCTTAGTAATAGGATAAATGTTTTACTGAGTTACCAAAACATATATGCCAACTCTCCACTTCACTACTAGTCACATTTCTCTGTAATCAGTTCAATGTAATGCCTTGCTGTATTATGTGAAATGTATTTTATTGATTTTTTTTAAGTCTTCCCTGATCTCCTCTTCTCCAGATCCTCCATGAAATGATGGAAGAAATTGACTATGATCATGATGGAACGGTGTCTCTGGAGGAGTGGATTCAAGGAGGAATGACAACAATCCCACTTCTTGTGCTCCTGGGCTTGGAAAATGTAAGCGTTTACACAGAAGAGGGTGGCCTGGCAATAACTCAGTGGGGTTCTCTATTAACCTTTTGATTATAAATTGATCTGGTCGTTTTCTGCCACGAAGCAAGTAGTGAGTGCCTGCTACTTTTAATAAATACTCCGTGGTGCAATTTAACAGTAGCTCCTTATGTGGTGACACTTGACATAAACATATTGATCCTTTTAAAGTAATACCTTAGGATTACATATGTATTTTTTCACTTTTGTTTTCCTCTATTTAAAATGCAATCCTTTTTTTTTTTTATTGTATATCTCCCAAGGCTGTTTCTTCTTATGTCATCTAATGCAAGAAATTCTGTACTATTATTGTATTCTGTGGTCCTTGTTATGCTCTATCTCAATCAATATTCCCTATCACATGAAGATAATCTATTTTATTGACAACCCATACTTGGAGAAGGCAATTAGATATTGGAGGTGGATGAGAGATAATACATGTATATGAAAAACGTTGTTCTTATATTTCTGCAGATCAACCATGTTCATATTCTAATCCTCAAAAGTTTTTGGTTTTGTTTTTGATTTTTTTTTTAAATCAGTGCCTCAGTGCCATTGTATTAGTAATTAAATACATAGTTTGGGGGTACAAAGTAGATCAACCTATGACCAGAATGTGATATGATAATGACTTCAAAACTAAATCTTGCCTAACTCTGTCATAAAATAATTTCAGAAGTTAATTCAGAAACCTGATGACATCAACAGAAAATACCAGGTTTTTGTATTTAGTATTAATTGTGGAACAGGAATGAACTATAATAAGTATTAGTATATTTACTTAGGATCAAAGAGTATAAGGGATAGAAACTACCCTGACACATCTAATATTTAAATTTTTGAGATATAAGAACATAGTATCCACCACTTTGCTCCTGATCCTCAAACTTTTCATACGTCTTGTTACCAGCAAAACTAATTTTGCAGATTTAAGACTAGAAAACAGTTATTCAACGCACCAAATATTTTTAAAGTCAGCTCTCAAGATATCTTACAGTCTGTGTTTGTGAAACCTATTCATGTATATATAAATGTGTTTGTGTAAATGAGTTTAAGACTATACAAATGGGTTTAGGGTTTAGGATTATATATGAGTTTAGAAATAAATAGATGAGCCTCAGAAAATTATCATTTGTTTACTTTTTACCTGGAACTTCAATTCTTTTACTGCTGTTCTTATGCCCCCTTTCATAGAACCCTGGGATTTTAGTCTCTGAAGAAAAATAAAAAAGGCTAATAATTGAGATATAGGACATCACCTTAAAATAATTTATAACAAAGATAATGAATATAGATGTTATTGCTCATAAATACATATTTCTACACTTTGAAAATTAATGATTCAGTATTTCTTGCACCTTATGCTTGTATGGTACACATAATTTAGCGTTGTTTTATAACTTGTTGTATACCCCTATTATAATTATTTAACTGTTCCATATACCTTTTGATGAAAGCATTATATAAATTGAATTATGATGATCGAACATTTGAAAAATTATGAAATGGCAGCATTTTAAGTTTTATTTACATTCTGTGCTGAAAAAGAATTATTAGAAGACTCCAGTCAGGGAGAGCCAGTAATAATGGTTCCCTAGAAGGGAGTTTTATATTATCAAAACTAAAATTTGCATATTCTATGTGCTTTTGGAAATTAGTGTGTGAAAGTAGAGGAGACACAGGAATGAGTAAATGAAATGTAGCTAGAAGTGAGACAGGAAAGTACAGAAGAGGAAATTTTGTTACATTTATTTTAAACATCACAGAGGATGTTGAAGTAATGGTTTACTTTACATAGTATTTTTCAGAAAAGCCTTAAATTTTAATTTATAAACACAGGTACTTTAAAAATTATACAAATAGTATGGCTAATATAGTTTACAATTTTTTTTTTTTTTTTTTTTTTTTTAGATTTAACTCAAAATATTTTAAAGAAACATGATAGTTCATTAGTTTCTGGCATAGCAGTAGTTAAATTGTATAAAATTTCTTTGCTTTTAATGTCCATTTGGCTAATTACTTATAAATTATCTTTAATTGCATTTGTGAATTAATATTTTATGTTCTTAGTTCGAAAAGATCGACAGGAGAAATAAATTGATGGTTTTGTAATAGTAAACAGAGCTGTGTTCCCAATCCTGGCCACTAGATGGCAGGGCCACATTGTTTAACATGAATAAGGCAACTATATTTTAGAGATTGGATGTTTGTCCTCTGTGAAGAACAATTCTGAAAAAAAATTTTCCCTTTTCTTTCACATTTAAAAAAAGAGTAAGGCAACCATATGTTAAGTAACTTTTAATAAGATGTATAAGCACTGTAATCATGTGTAATGATCATAAAACAGAATACCTCTCTGTTAAAAATAGCTTTTTAAGTCTAAGGCATTATAAAAAGTAGGAATGACACCAGACAATTGAATGACAAGAGTCTTTTTTTTTTAGTAATTGAGATTTATTTCCTTTCTGTAGACAGTTAATGTGTTATGTTATTACCTGTAGAGAATTTGATCCATGGTGCTAGAGCCCCAGCCCCTACCACATCTTTTGCTTATTAAATTGGCAATCTAGATGCTTCAGCCTGAAGTTGGCCATTTATTACAAAGCTTGCCTTGTTATGTTGTCCTATATATTCTTGTCTATTGTCAATTATGAGCTTGGGGAGTAGATTCTAATTGATAGTAGGGGTTAAATACCACAGTGTATTTGAGAGTGACTGCTGTGGACTAGTCCAGTAGCACAGATAAGAATGTCATCCTGAGAGAGTAAGCCTCTGTTCTCATGTAAGGCACAACTGTTAGGATTTCACTGTATTTATTGTTCTCCATTAAAAGAATTTAAAATGCTGCTCTATTTTAAATAACATCTGTTTATTTACCAAAATCAGAATGTAGTTTATCAGGACATAATTCTTCACCAAACACTACAAAGCAAGAGTCATTTCTTTTCTTATACAAGCACTAATGTAAACTTCACAAAACTCAAGATAAACTGGTCAAAAACAGTACCAAATCTTGATGTCTCTTACATTTGAAGGGAAACAGGGAGTTTAAATGATTATATGATTCTGATTACCATTACAAAAAATTAACACTTGAAACTTATATTTTCTTTCTTTTTTTTTTTTTTTTTTTTTTTTTTTGTGGGGACGTACTGGGGACTGAATTGAGGGGTACTTTACCACTGAGCCACATTCCTAGCACTTTTATAATATCTTATTTACAGACAGGGTCTCACTGAGTTCCTTAGGTCCTCCTTAAGTTTCTGAGGCTGGATTGGAATTTGTAATCCTCCTTCCCCAGACTCTGAGTTGCTGGGATTACAGACATGCACCACTGAGCGTGAAGAAATTTACTCTTTCTTCAACAGTCATTTTACTGAAGGATTTTTTCAAACCTTATATAATAAAAAAACTTATTTTTTTCTTTTCACTAACAACTATTTGCTTCAGTAAATGGAATATGCCTATAATGGGAAATACATTATATAGTTTAGGCTTTGTGGCCATGAAGATCTCTGTCACAACAGCTCAGCTCTTCTGTTATGGCCCAAAAGTAATCACAGAGATTGTAAAAAGGAACCAGCAAAGCTATATTCCAATAAAACTTTATTTACAAAACAGATTGTTTAACAGATTTGAACTACATGCCACCTTTTGTGCCAGCTGCTGATCTCTTTTTGTCACTAATTTGTCATATTACAAACAGAAGGTGTTTTAATTAACTTTTAATCATTCAGGAGACAGGACTCTAGAATACTTCTGACTCAGCACAACCAACCACAGGAAGACATGACTACCATTGCAGAAAGATACAGAAGCAGTGGACTTTATGAACTGATCTCCATCCTGACTGTTATTGATTAACTTGGTCATTTTGTGCCAGGGAGTTGCCTTCTGTAGAAAAGATGAAAAGAAAGTTAGTCAAAAAGTTGTCTTTATTTTTCAAAACATATTTTTAGTTCTAATGTTCCTTTTCTAGACCAACAAGACAATTAATAATACTTAAGTTCCTGAAAGCCATAATCTTGAATCTTTACTAAATTGTTCAAGGAAAATTTCTAAATTAATACAATCAGAAATTCCTTAATTCCTAAAAACAGAAATACACATTCACCTATTATACACATATAATAAATGTAAATATTATACATCCAGGTATCATTGAAATGACCTTACTTCTTTTAGTTTTCTTTTTTTTTTTTTTTTTTTAGTATATAAACCACAGTGTTGGGGGATTAGGGTATGCAGAGTACACATTTGGAAATACAGTGAGTGGTAAACAAACTGCTGTTGTGTGTAGAGTTTTGGGGTGTGTGATTATGTCATGTCATGGGTTTTTGTCAAGTACCGGTTATTTTCCACTAGAATGCTTCCTGTGTTGTAGTTGCTGCAGCCAAGTCCATGAGCCTGACTTTCCTCAGGTCACATTGGAATGCTGTACTTCATATTTTCTTCTTCTTAATGGAAAAGACTCTGAGGACGTCTTTTCTTTCTGAGTAAAGATGACTTTAGGTAAAATACA
Source organism: Tamias sibiricus (assembly GCA_025594165.1). Lineage (NCBI taxonomy): Eukaryota > Metazoa > Chordata > Mammalia > Rodentia > Sciuridae > Tamias > Tamias sibiricus. Next base: position 75,236,935 of record CM046664.1, read on the forward strand.
TGCCTATAAAGAGCATCATGAGATACAGCTGTAGCACATATGGGAAATAGATGGATAAGTCAAAAGGCAGCTTGGTGGAGTGTTGAATGATTCAAAATAGGGCAGTGACAGATAGATGGCAAATGCTTCAGCAAGAACACAGAGGATAGATTGGCATCCACAGTGTTTGACTGAGCCATGTCAAGACAGTATAAGATGTTCCTATGACTGATAACATGCTATAAGTGTACCTAGCCATATCCAACAGATTCCAAAAGATGAATAAAAACACACACCACATATTTCTCTTGGATTTCCTCTTGACTGGTGATCACCACAAAAAGAATGACTATTCTCTCTGTGAGCTGCAAAAACTTTGGGGAAAGATGGTTTGATTCAGTGACAACATATATGTGCAGCAACTCCAGGAGAGAAATGGATTGGCAAAGTCGCATGACAAGTCCATTAGCATAAAAGGTGTCAACCATTGAATCTTTTCCAAATGAAAAGAATCTGTCATATTTTGTAAATATCCATGAGTGGCCACAGAACTGGATTAAATAATAGATGAAAAGATAGACAGTCTTTCTATACCTCGTAAGCTCAGAAGCCAACTTGTTCCAGCAGTTTAAAGGTGGAGCGCAGAATGCTGTCCATTAATATGGAAGCCTGATTACAGAGGCCGAGAAGTCCCATAATGGGTCATTTGCAAACTTGAGAAACAGGAAATTCAGTAGTGTGCTCAGTTCACAACCAAAGCCTCAGAAACAAAAAACCTACGGGAAGACACAGTCTGAGATCAAAAACCCAAGAACCTGTGGGGTCAGTTGTGGAGTAAAGTCCCCGGAGTCCTGTACTCTGAAGACAAGAGATCCCGGAGTTCCCAATCTCCAAGGTCAGCAGAATAAACATGTGAAAGACATCCCGGCTCTGGGAAAGACAGCCAACCTTAACTTCTTGATGTGGACTGTTGTGCCCCCATCTAATCTGTTTTGGTTTTAAAGAGAATGATTCCATCTCACTGTATGTGTTCAAAGAATCTTGACCTTTAATCCTTAGAAGTAACATAAACTCTACCTTTGATTGAGATGGTTTAAGACCTGTTAATTTGCTTAATAGAATAAAGAACATGAAATATATTCTCTGAAAAAGTTTCTGAGTGGTAGAGTGTAGATGATAATATATTTTTAGTAATCTAAATTATATTTTAAAAAATAGTGATTTTTATTTCAAGTTTTACAATGTTAATTTGGTTTACAGTTTTTGTTCCACTATATGTATGTAGTTTAATATAGAAAGGAGTTTCAAAACCAGGTAAATGTGACAATTCTTGAGATTTCAGATTAGCTAATTGACAAAGAAAAATGAACATGTGGTTTCACATGTTATTGAGTACGCGTCTGAGCTACAGGGGGCCCAGTCTGATCTGAGAAATGACAGTCTAGAGATGAGCAATTAATTGCAAATCTGCCCCAAATTTTAATATTTATCTTTGTGTTCTCATTGACCAGTGCCTAATATAGCTTATTGTTTTTTGTCTAAAGGACTAAGTTTGTTTCATATTGACATTTACTGTTTGGAGATCTCGAACAAAATAGTAAGGCAATTTAGTGGTCCTTATTATTTAATGGATTTAAAATCATTTACAACATTAGCTTGTCTATGTGTTCTAAATAAGTCAGTTGAAATGTGGCTAGGTGCCAGGGCAAGAGTTTATTTTTTTTTTTTTTTTTTTTTTAATTTTTTTTTTTTTTTTTTTTACAAAAAAACACTTACACTGGGATCTGTAAAATTTCTCCTTGAGGTCTTTTGAAAATAAAAATATATATATATATATTTATAGTGTTATAGTGGATCCAGTTCAATTGAACTATATGTGATCTTGGAAATATTTAAGAGAATCCTAAAATTTTAGAAATCACTAGGATAGGAAATAAGTTTGAAAAAGTGCAAAGGGCCTTCTTCCCTTTGAAACGTCCCTTTGGCTTCTAGGCAACTGAGAATCAAGGAAGGATGTGAAGCTCCTTCTTAGAGTGGACCAGCTTGGGACTCAGTAAACATTTCTCTCTGTCCTAAGCACAGAACTGAGCTGCATAATCTACAGGCTGTATCTGGTAATGGAAAAAAACAACAACAACAACAACAACAATGAATTTCCTATGAAATAAATTATAGAAAATCTATGAATATTATTCTTAATTCTTTTGGCTGATATGTTGGGAGGTTACACAACTCAACCCAATGATGGTAATGATATTTGCTGTTTATATAACACCAGTCTTCTGAGGAGCTAAATTAACTTCACAGGTATTGTATAATGAAACCTCACACCAAGGCCTGGGAAAGGAAAGTGGGTACTTTGATTTCATTAGAGAGGAAAATAAGAAGAAGAAAGGTGAAATGGCTGGTTCACATTTTCATAGTAGGCTAGGAACCAAGCCTTCTGGATTCTCTCTTCATTTCTTTCTTTTTTCTTTTTTTTAATATAAAAGTGAATTCATTTCTTGGCAATAAATATTTATTTGTAATAGAAGCACTAATAGAAATATGCTCTATTGGCTGATAGGATATAGAAAAGGACAGATTCTTTCTCTTCCCCACTAAGTTTACAATCTAAATAAGACAAACAAGACAAGACATGAAAATACAGAGAGTTGGAGTATAATTTGCACTGCTGAGAAGTAGTTGGCTCCTGGTTTCAATTTCTTCTCTTAAAGAAGTCACATACATATTTCATTCCTTGCATATTTTGGCAATGCATCCGGCTAAGAGCTATAAAGCTATTTGATTTGTTTTTTGGTAAAGCATTTTATGCCTGGGTAATGGATTTGTACATCAGTTGCAGCCTGTAACATGGCTAAGTGTTCTGATTGACAGAACACCCACGTTCAGACTTGTTTATTTTTTGATAAGGAAAATGCCAGCTAACTTAGTCCATATGTGCTCTCCAACAGGATGAGGCTTATTCACATATAATGGACAATCATTTAAAAATAAAATGACAAGGATTATAAAAATGGTAATACATATGAAAAATAGTTTTTCCTTTATCCTTTTACATAAAAATATTTTAAAGCATTTAACTGCTAATTTTAAAGTTTATTAATTTTAAAAATTAACAATGCCATAGTTAAACTTTTTACATCCAGTTGTTTAAAAGCAATAGAAATTTAAAATATAGACAGTGTTCAAAATATAGCACTGTTAAATATGTATTTTATTCACATTTTATAACTACTTGAAATCTTATGTCTCATCTAAACCCAAACTCAATTAGTAAATTACTGTAAAGTCTATTTCTTGAGTTTTAGAAAACTGAAATTATTATCTTCTGAAGTTCTCTCCTTGACACCTTATGCCTAGCTGCTTTTGTTGAGAGCTCATTAGTCCCTTGTCAGAAAGGCAAATACAAGCATTGTTGAGAATTACAGGCCTAGATTACCCTTCTTGCAGGTTAATGTGTTGTTAATGTGTTAGCGAGCCACCATTTCCTGGAGGCTGGCAGAGGACATGAGACTTCTGGGTCAGAGACAACAGGTTTTAGTATCACAGCAAAGCAGCATCAGGAGCTTCATGTTTGATCTGTTTGCCTTTCTCCCTAAGTTTCATGTGGATAATGAAGTGAGACCCAACTAATTGCAGTGTACAGCATCAGAGTTAGGAACTTCTACCTTAGGGAAACTAAATCTCTTATAATGTGCAGTAAAGAAATCCATTTAATTCTTGTTTAGAAGAAAAAAAATTATCTTTATTAGACTGGACAATAAATAAATCTGCTTTCTTTCCTGGCTGGAGAAACATCTTTATTGTATAAGGCTATTTTTCAGTATGTTTGAAAAGGTTTCCTGGGGAATAAGAAAAGATAGTGCTTCTGCTTGCAAAACATGTAGATGTTCAAGAGATCCATGGAGAATTATCTCCCAGATAAAGCATTTTTATTAATGTTTCATATTATGATGCAAATTTGACATTTCTGGTTCTAATGTAAAAATTAGTTACTATAGATTTCCTCTGGTATTACAAATCTGATGGCTTATCACTTGACTAAGAATGGAAAAAAAGTGGTTAGGAATATTAATATGAATATTTAATTATCAAAAGAAACAAGATGATCTGGATGTTTGTGTTTTCACACTACCTCAGAATTAATATGATTTCCCCAGTACATACTAAGTGCTCAAAAATTATTCAGTGAATGTAATTCTAAGAAATGTGACAATTTGGTTAACCTGAAAAATTATGAGTTATGATGGTGTCAATAGAGTACTAATTAATTATGTCTGAAATTAAGTTTCACACAAATTAGTGAAGTGAATACAGAATACATATCAATGTAGAAAATAATGGTAAAAATGATATATAATGAGATATATCACATTATATCTATATTTTGACCTTCTTAGAAGGAGTTCAAGACTCATTTTATTTTAATCTTGAACAATACAGATATGATTAAACACCCATTAGAGAAGTAGCTATTATGATATGCAGAGTTTTCCTTAAAATAGTAAATAGTAATCACAGCATTACTGCTAAATGTGTATATTAATATAAACTCAAGGTTTTGTTGACAGATAAATATACTGATTGTTATACATATAGCAATGTAGTTTACCATCACTGTATAATAATAAAATCATTTATTTTACAAAACAGGCATAAGCAAGATGGTAATGTAATTAATCCCTTAAAATATTGATGTATTAAAATTTATTATTTGAAATATGGAATATATTATTAGAAAATATAACATAGCCTACTATGCACAAATGAAGTCTTAAAATACCACCATATCTTGCTTGTAAGTACTGTTTTTTCCACTCCATTCCATTCCTCTGCCTTCTTATAAGACCTTAACCACCATTGGGAGTCTTTCATATTCTCATAACTAAGCAAAGATTAACTAACATAGTTCTTACAAGTTTTTATTGTTCAACTTCTTCCACTCAAGAGAATTTTCTCTTTCTTTATTCATTCATTTATGGAATTATGCTAAGAATATATTACTCAAAGGAGAGGCAGACACGTCCTTGTTCTAAGGGAACGCTCAGTTTGCCAGATCATTATGATGGTTTGGGGTATGCTGTTGAACTGCTGACATTTGACAAGAACTTGTGGGTTGCTATAGCATCCACGATTTGTTAGCGTTGTCTCATTCCACTAGAGCACATGTGTTTTTTCTGAAGACTCTGTGGCGATCTTGGAGAAAGTCAGAGATGAAATAACAGATTGTCTTCAAATGCTTCAGTCCAGCTCTGAATTTTACTGGCACCTACATATTCCACTGTTTATTTCATTAAATGAAATCTGTTTCTCTTACATCCCTGTGCAGAATGTGAAGGATGATGGACAGCATGTGTGGCGACTCAAGCACTTTAACAAACCTGCCTACTGCAATCTTTGCCTGAACATGCTGATTGGTGTGGGGAAGCAGGGCCTGTGCTGTTCCTGTGAGTATGTTTGCTCCGCCTGGATGCCCTCACCCCCAGTGAGAAAAGGAGGTTTTATAGAGTCCTGTTTGTCAAATTATAAAGTAATCCAGACACTCTGTATTACCATTTACATTGCTCTGCAGACCTCTGAATGAGGTCACTCTGGTTCTACATTTACTCAGTTTTGGAAAACCCTTCCTCTGAAAAAGAGTGAAGGAACTTTTCCAATTCTTTAGCCATTTTCTTTCCATTATAGTTTAATTTATTCATGATTTTGAGTTCTTTTGGGATTTTCACTAATTTGTAATTTCCACCAGTTTCTCAGTTTATGTGCTATTTATTTATTTATTTTTATCTCCCTAAATTTGGCAATTTATTCACACAGACTTCTTGTAATGATGCACTTGCATCAGGTCTTTAAAAAAAATTGATTAAAAGTAGTTTGGGATTCCAATTTAGAAATTTAATACCTTAAGTGTATTATATTTAATGCTATCATAAAGAAAATATTCATATATGGTTATAGACATTGGAATCCAAAACATTGCAGGTTTTTAAGTGTGTCCATTTTTATTAACTTCAGTTCACTTATGTTTATAATTATTATTTTATTCTATTAATTCAGTACTGCAAATTAGAATTTTTCTAATAGAGTATGTAAGAGTCAACTTAAGAAATCACCTAAGTATTTTTAATTCTAGAGCATATCTACCTGAGAATATTTTGTATTTTCTGACATTCCTGCTAAAGTAGAATACATACCATTTCCTCTTCATTTAGGGCTAGCATTCTTAATTAGTCCCACAATTTGTCTATGCACACCTTTTTCTGCTATGTACAAAGTTACTGAAACTTATAAGATATATCCAACTTTCCCACTTTTGTGTATTTAATTAAGTTTTTATCTGACTAGCATACAATATATTGTTTCAGATTTGTTGTTATTTTCTTTCTTTTTCTTTTCCTATTTTTTTCTTCTTTTTTAGCTAGTAGCTTTTTTTTAGAAATAAGTTTGGAAATTTACTTTCTATCAGATATATTATTTGATACCAAAATAATTTTTAGGGTAACATATGATATCCTAAGTGTTAAAGGATGGTAATGAAGTTCCACGAAACTTGCCCGTATCTCAGAAGACAGTTTCTGGTGGCCACACTTGAAAGGTTCATTACACTGGAACATTCTGCAAACACAAAGAAAATGCTTTGTTTTCAAAGTCTTATGATTATTTTAAGGAGAATAATATTTTTATGGTAGATTCTATTGATAAGAGTACCTGAAAGAAAATGATAACTCTCAAGTAAGGTGAGTGGTGTTATATAAATGTGAGAATTTTAGCCAGGCGCGTTGGCACACGCCTGTAATCCCAGCACTTTGGGAGGCTGAGGCAGGAGGATCGCGAGTTCAAAGCCAGCCTCAGCAATGGCGAGGCACTTAGCAACTCAGTGAGACCCTGTCTCCAAATAAAATACAAAAAAAAATAAGGGCTGGGGATGTGGCCCAGTGGTCGAGTGCCCCTAAATTCAATCCCCGGTACCACAAAAAATAAATAAATAAATAAATAAATAAAAATAAATGTGAGAATTTTGTTCACAATTTTCTTTCTTTCTTTCTTTCTTTCTTTCTTTTTTTTTTTTTTTTAACTGACTCATAGGGTGAATTCAAGAGTCTTGGCATGATTGCTAATAGGAAAAAATAGGAAAAGCATGTTTTCTTCCTCTGTGTTGCACAAAAAAATCACAGATGTGAACAGTTTAGAAGAGTTTTCTAAATACTACGTGGATTTAACGGTTTTTTATTCATTTTTCAGGAAGCCTTTAGGTGCTTTCATTTTTATGGAGAGGACTAACTAAATGCCATTAAGATTGTTTTATTCTATATATGTGTGCATTTGGAGCTCTTAACTTGGAACCAGCATTATTTTTAAAGAGACACTTTTATGACCCTAATTATATTCAGATTCAAAGTGCAAAAATATTTAAAATGCCAAAAAGTGTGTTAATTTTATGACATGTTATGTGCATACACACATATATTTGATTACATATGTGTATATATGCATGTGTGCATAAGAGTATCAGTTTTTGCTTATATATATCATACCATATGCTGCTGAGCAAAGATTTTTTTTTTTTTTTTTTTTGGACAGGCAATGCCATGATATCAAGTGAGGAATGATCTTGCACTGACTGAAAGCCTGGCATGTATGATGAAATCTATTCTCTAGAAATAGACTAATCAGCCATTTAAGGTTTAGATAAATCAATAGACAAAATAGCATAAACTCATCGGCTTTTTTTCCCATGCTCACCAGCTGCTCTCATGCCTATACTTTGTAAAATATGGATCTCTTCCTTCTAGCAAATGACACCAAGCCATTTGGCAGTCATCAATTTGTCTTTAATATTTTTGTCATCTGGAAATTATTGTGAAAAATTTGAGTGAGGACTGATTTAATTAAGCATTTCCTGCTATGCCATGATAGAGGAGTCTTGGTTTTTCACATGCATAATATTTCCTGTACTAATTGGCCTTTTGTATTCCATGGTAAAAACAGTCGACTTGGGCTTTTCCTTGATGTGGCTGATTGGATTGATTAGGGAGCAGTGGATATGAAATGAGGTCCTGTTAATGTCATTCTTTCCCTATAAAATTGCAATCAGGACCAGGATTAGCTCTGAATTTGTGTACCTGCTTCCTTTCAGTCTGCAAGTACACAGTCCATGAGCGCTGCGTGGCTAGAGCGCCTCCTTCTTGTATCAAGACCTATGTGAAGTCCAAAAAGAACACTGATGTAAGTTTGTGGCCATGCTTGCTTTTTTTGCGGGGTAACAATTATGGATCCTCCTCTTACCACAATACTGTTTTTCTGTTCTAGGTCATGCACCATTACTGGGTTGAAGGCAACTGCCCAACTAGATGTGATAAGTGCCACAAAACAGTTAAATGTTACCAGGGACTAACAGGACTGCATTGTGTTTGGTGTCAGATCACAGTGAGTAACATTAGCAGACAAATCCCATGATCACTCATACTGAAAACTGTGTATCCCATACTGTCAGATGTCTGGAAGATCTTCTTGAGTATTTGAGTCAATCAGCATAAAACCATGGAAGCTTCTTATTTCATCTCACTTCCAAAGGGAGAAGGCCAGGGTCAGACTTTCCCTCATAGAATACAGAGCTTTAGAACTGATTAATAGCCTTAGAACTGATACTATCTATGGTTTTCAGATTGTGTCCATAGAATTCTGGAAGTTCTCAAAAAGGCAGTCAGAGGCCATGGCCAATGGTAAGCAATGAGAATAGGAAAATGATTGGGTAGAGCTCAACTCTTAACTCCACCTCACAACATTCTTTTTTAAGGGTGTGTGTGTGTGTGTGTGTGTGTGTGTGTGTGTGTGATGTAAAATATATATATATATATATATATATATATATAGTAACTTTATTTTAATCATAGGATCTATGGACTCAAAAAGGTCTCTAATTGGTACTCAAAGCATCTTAAAATTTTTTCTGACTTTGTTTACATTCCAACTTGTTTTTCTCCTTTTCTTTCTTTGTTTTAATGGTTCCTCTTATCGCTGACTTCAACATCTAACTCTAGCACTACCACATACCGATGACCAAGCACTTGACCAAGACCTTTTGAGCTTTGGATTTAACCCTGGCTTTGCCTTATTGGATGTGAAGCACTTCCTTTTATAAGAAAGGGTATTATTCTGAATAAAAATGTAGAAATTTCATGTCCAGATCATCTCAGACAACATGCCCTTAATATTTGATTCTTATACTATAGATCAACAAGTTTTTTTGAAGTTGATTTTATTTTTTACTTTGGCAGAATGCAACATAAACTGTAAATGTCTTTATATCCTTGAGGTCTAAATCAATTAATCAATTTCTGAGTTTTATTCAGGAAATAATGCTATAAAGGGAGTATTAGAGGGTTAAGGCAGAGTCAAGAAAAAAAAAAAAAAAAGGCAAAGAAAAAACAGTTTCCCTTTTGCTAAACTCTCCTAGGCCTTGGGGCTTCTGGTCAACCTCAGCCTTATTTGTTGAAAGTCTTAAGCTCCAAGGACCCTATAGTCCCGATTGTTTTGCTCATGAAAGAAGACTTGCACAATTAAAATAAAATGTTATCATATATCTGGAAGAATATGTAGCCTTTTCAAAAGTAACTTCAGACTTTGTGTAGTTCAAGAGTTTTAAATAGTTATAGGGACACATTTATTAATTTATTAATTTTGTGCCTCCTGATACAGAATACATTTACTTCTGAATATTTATGTATTTAGTATTTATACTTTTTTCTTGAGACATTGTATAAAAATTTTAGGGTGAAACTGATCTACCTTGACCAACCCCTACCTACTACTACAGATTTGATTCTAAAATCATCTACTTTATTTTGTCCTCCCACTTTCCAGAAAGTGCTGTTAATATACAAATAGCTAGTATACATTATTCTGAGAATGATAGGATAGGGCACTGTCAATATTTTAGGAAGGCCTATTAGATTAGGCCTCTTCAATTCTATGAGGAATCTGCTGCAGAGAGAAACCAAGAGAATAAAACTTGGCTTCATTATAATTTTTTTTTTTTTTTCCCTAAAAGCCAGTAGTTCTTTATATATGACTTCTGGAAATGACTCAGTATCATAAGTCAGGTCAACCAGATCCTTAAGATGACATCTGTTAGTTACTAATTGTGTCATTTTGGGTCATGTACATGGCAAATTTCGACAAATTTTCTAATTTGTAAAATGTAAATAGTGATATCTCTGTCATAGTATAAGTTATCATAAGAATTAAAGTTGTCACTATAAATGTAGAACTGTTTAAAAAGAACATTATTAAGAATTAAAGTTGTCACTATAAATGTAGAACTGTTTAAAAAGGACCTTATTCAGCAAGTAACACCTTGATGAGAGGTGAAATGCCACGTGGGTTCCCAAAACCAATGCTAGGGTCCCTAGAGTGCCCTATGAATGCCCTTTTTGTCTCATCTCTGGAGTGATCTCTAATGATCTGGTCTAAGTCACAAAAGCACTTTGCATATACTCAAAGCATCCAAAATCATGTGGACTTGAATTTCACTTAATTTTAAGCCAATGTGATTGATTTATATTCACAATGAGTTGCTATTACAGCTTTCTGTTTATCAGACAGACTAGGTGATTCTGTCCTCATGCCTCTAGTCATTGGAGACAGAGTTTCAAGTCAATTTCTTTTACTCCTGTCTTTCTCCTTTATCCAATTTATACAACCTACCACAGAGTCCTGACATTTCCTCCTTAAAATATCTCTTCCAGATCTGAGTTTTTGTCTCTACATTCACAACCCTAGTACAAGCTCTTAGCACCTCTTGACTAGATTAGAGTCAGAATCTTCTGGCTTACCTCCCTGACAGAAGGTACTTTTCCTATAATACAGCCTGCATACGACCTCCTGAAAGATCTTCCCAAAATACCAATTTGTTATCATATGTCTTCTTTAGCAACCTATAATAATCCTGTGATGATAAATGCAGCCCTCAACACCCCCTACCTCAAGTTGGTTTTCACTTCCTCAAAACTCAGACTGAGGCCTAAGCACATGTCCATATATATTCCTTCCCCATTCTCTCACTCTGCTGTAGTTGTGTATGTCTGGTTGGCAGTCCCCTGGGAAGACTGTTTTCCCTGTGCCTGTTATTTCACACATCCCATTCCCTTGAATGCACCTGTTTTATATTCTTACTACATCTCAGGAAACAAGTTAAGTTCCATATCTTCTTTGGAATTTTCTTTGACACTAATATTTCTTTTTCTGAATACTTTTTACTCCACACCCAAAAATAAAAGACTGAATAGTTCTCAGTGGTTTCATGTCTGCCTACTAATATGGTCTATACTACTAGACTACACTCTGTTATAGGGGCAGGTTGATGTCACACCTTGTTTCCTAATTACATAAAGTTTATGATGGAGCATTGAGTTTAGAAGAAGGCCTCATTAAGCTCACTCGAAAAACTCATATAGTATTCTTCTTGTTGCTAAATACTGAATTCCAAATGCATGCCCTATTTAACTTTTGTTTCCAAATATCATCCTGCAGCACTCAAATCTGTATCAAATAGGCAAGTATTAAAAATACATTTGAAATGCATTAAAATATTTAAAGAAAAAAATCCATTTTCACACTGTTTTTCAGTCAATATTTGTGGTGTCTTGATACTGCATTATACTGGTTTACCATCTTGTAGATATATAGTTAAGCTCTTAGAATGAAATTTTGTATCCTTTTGAAAATCTAACCACTTAGAAAACAAAAACAGGGAAAACCTAGGTAAGAAGAGTAGAAAACTCTCTTCCACTATAGGCAACTTGTCCTTCATACTTTCTTTTTTGATCCTTTCAGCCAGGTAAATTATTCATTGTAGTTCTCTCCTACATTCTGCCATCATTAAGATCACTGCTTATACCTGTTCATTCCCATAAAGAGTGTTTCTTTTACATTCTATTTAGAATATGTTGTGAATTTTTTCTGATCCAGATGAACAATTCCTATTCAGTCAGGACTCACCAGGATGGAATTTTAATACATTTTGTTTGGTTTAACAAAAGAATGCCTATTTTATAAGTATGTATTACTAACTTTGGGTATTATATAATGATGCTCTCTAATTACAATATAAAACTCCTAACTATAATATTTAAAAGTTTCCAAAGCCATATGGTTTATCTTTAGCAAATGCCAGCATTAACTATGTACCCTGAACATGCAAGATATTAGGGCTAATGGATTGTAGCAACTAATATGTTCCCTCAAATTAGACCACTGAGTCTTTCTTTAGAAGAGTGATTTATTTCTCTTCTTTTTCTGAGATCTACATTTTTGTGACCATTTATATTCTATTTTTTCTCAATTTGACTTCTTCAATTCCACTACCTTCTCTGGCCAATACATTCACTGTTTTCTCAACTCTATCGTATAAACACACACACATATACACACTTTATTTTTCTTCTAGTTTTGAGACAGATTTTTTTCAATACACATAGATCTGGCTCTGAATTAGGTGCTACCAGGAACTGTCATAAACTCTGAAAATATTTCTAAGGGTTTATTTCACTTCCAGATATGACTTCTAGATATGGGGCTAAATTTCCTAAGAAAAAATAATGGGAATTCCTTACATATAAAAATAATGATCTAAGAATTCTATATCTTACCTAAAAAAGAACACAAAGATAACCATGAACAACATTTTTTTAAAAGATTTAAAAACAGGACATAATTCCTTGTCTTTGGTGCCTCACTGATTATTTTACTTAAGAGTATTCATCAATGCTTTGTTTCTATTCTTGATGAGGCTCTTTGTGTTATGGCTTTTACTGATTTGGGGTCTGGGTTACCTTTAAGGCAATTTATCAGTCTTTATTATTGATACTAAGGACTCAGCTATGTCTTTTTCTTATATTCTTATCCATGAAATAATATAGTAACAAGTTGTCTTAGCCTGTTTTGCTAAAACACAAAACCACAGATTGAATGATTTATTTTTTAAAAAGTCAATTATTTCTTACAGTTTGGAAACTATGATGTCCAAGGTCACCTTGTTGTGTCATAATATGGCAGAAGGTATTACATGGCAGAGGACGTGTTCAAACTTGGGTGTCTCTTCCACTTCTTATAAGGTCACTGATCTAATCATGAGGACCCACCCTCATGTCTTATCTAATCCTAATAACCTCCCAAAGGCCTGACCTCCAAGTACTATCAACATAGGGATTTGGGGATTTAGTTTCCAACATGTGAACTTTTGAAGAATACATTGAAACAGTGGCACAAATTTAAGCAATTTGTTATCTTTGACAATGTTCTTTTTTTTTTTTTCTTTTAAAATTTTTATCGAAAAATGACATATACACAATAAATTTTCCATATTCTAAGGGTAGAGAGCAATGACTTTGCACAAATTAATGCTCCATCTAAGAAGCACTTGACCAAAAAAGAATGTTACCAGTAACCTAAAAAAATTTTTGTTCTTTGAATTCAGTTACTGATTTCTACTTTGTTGGTATTTGCTTTCTTTTGAAAGACTTTATTTTTTAAAGCAGTTTTATGTTTTCAGTAAACTCATATTCCATTTTAAGTTGGATGAATAATCCTAAGATATATGTGCTTTCTTACTGGCTTTCATATTTTATATTTTGTCATTAAGTATGTATCTGAGCAATATGGTACTTAAACTAGACATGTATACAAACTAGATCTAATATGATGCTTTCAGCATCATGTTATAATATCATGGTATTGAGGGCCACTCAAATATATTCACCAGCTGACCGATTCCATGCTATATAAAAGCATGAAGTACTCCTGAATATTCTTAGTTAATAGAGACCTCTTGGTTAAGGGAATTTTCTTGCAACATATATCCCTGTTTTGCTCCTAATTACTGACCCTGTAGACTCTGCAATATGCTAACACTTCTATAGGCCTTATCACAGCTGTCCACACAAAGCTCAGGAACATGGGTCATGGTGGCTATCAAACTGTAAATTTCCATATTTGCTTTATTTATTCATATAGAGTTTACTATTTCATGAAACTGTGTTAGTCAACTTTTTATTGCATCTTTTTATTGCTATAACAAAACACCTGATAAAATCAACTTAAAGGAGGGTTCAGAGGTTTCAGCACATGGTTTGCTGGCTTAATTGTTTCTGGGCTTGTGGTAAAGCAGTATATCATGAAATACGGGCATGCTGGAGCAGAACTGCTCACCTCGGGTTGGCTGGGAAACACAGAGAGAAAGAGCAAAAGTGAGAGCTAGAGGAGAGTGAGAGTGAGAGCATGAGAGAGAAGTATAAGATATAGTTAGTCTCCAAGGGCATACTTCCAAGGACCCTCTCCCTTCAACTAGGTTCCACCATCTACAGTTTATACCACTTTCCTATAGTTCATTCAACTATGTATCCTTCAATAAATTAATGATGAGGTTAGAACCAACATTATCTAATCACTTTCCAAAAAACCCACCTTCTAACACTGCTACACTGGCAATCAGGACTTTAATGCCAATAGGAAGTGTTACACCTCACAAACTTTCTGTTCACCTCATCAAACACATGATTCTTAGTTTTCAGTTCTTTCCTTCTGAGCCCAAATTCCAAAAAGCTGTAACTTCATTGGTTTATTATTCACGTTGGAAACAGATGGGATAGAGATATGGAGGAGCATGAGACTCTCAGACTACATCTCCAGGCAGTGCTTGCATGAGACTTAAAGTACCTACCCTTTCTCCTGCCCTTCACCAGGGTGTCTTTATAGTGTGGGTAAGAGTAAAAATTCAATACTTTCTCACAGTATACAAAGGAGATTTTCATTTCAGATTTTGCTATGTGTAGAAGTTTCTTAGAATCTGCATTTTCTGTTTTATCTTACTTATTTTAGTACCAGGGATTGAACCCAGGCGTGCTTAACCACAGAGCCATATTCCCAGCCCTCTTCATTTTTTATTTTTTTGTAAATTTTGAGACAGGGTTTCATGAAGTTGCTTAGGGCCTTTCTAATTTGCTGAGGCTGGATTTGAACTTGCAATTCTCCTGCCCCAGCCTCTGGAGGTGCTGGGCCACCATGCCTGGTTGTGTTTTCCATTTTAAAAGGATTGTGCAAGATCAAGGTACTAAGGTTTTTTTCTCTGTGACAACTATGTTACAGAAGAGCCTTAAGACACATAGTCTGCCTTTGGTTTTGGTTCACATTTCATAGTGCTTGATGTATTAGTATCCTACAGTTATAACAAATAGCAGGAAAACCTATGTACTAGAGGGAAGGGCACAGCAGGGGAGTAGGGGGGGAAAGAAGAAGTACTGGCAACTTAATCAGAACAAATTGTATTCCATGGTTTCATAATTATGTCAAAATAAATACTATTATCATGTATAACTAAAAAGAACCAGTAATAATAATTTTTTTAAAAACCTACAAACTTACTCACCTGCAATTCTGGAGGCTAAAACTCCAAAATAAAAGATTGGTAAGGTAATACTCCTTTGAAATCTTTAGGGAAGAATCCTTTGGCCTTTTCTAAATTTTGGTAATTGCCAGAAATTCATGGCATTCTTTGGCATATAACTGCATCACTCAAATTTTGACTTCTGTTATTACATGACTATTTCCCCACTATACCTCTATTTCTCTGTTCAGATTTCCCTTTTCTTATAAGGATACCAATCATTGGATTAGGGCCCAAACTAATATGGCCATATCTTAACTTATATAATGCTACACAGGCCCTATTTACAAAAATGTTCATATTCACATTTATTAGAGTTTAGGATTTTGACACATCTTAATTGAGGTACCCCCATTCATCCCACAAATATGTATGTATTTGTGTGTGTGTATATATTAATAGTAATGGAGATTCAACCTTGGGGCACTCTGCCACAAAGCTATATCTTCAGCCCTTTTTATTTTTCTTTTGAGACAGTGTCTCACTAAATTGCTTTGGCTCTCATATGTGAGATCCTTTTACCTCTGCTTCTTAAGTATCTGGAATTATTAAGTGTGTACCACTGCACCCACCTTTAATGATATATTTTAAACTATTCTTCATTTTGAAGACAGTATGCATTTTCATTTGTCAATTCAGAGTGCTAGTTTATTTAGTTCATTTAAAAAAATATTCTACCTCCCATATGAATTCTTCATGTTTTTGGTACTGGGGATTGAACCCAGGGGAGCTTAACTACTGAGCCACTTCCCGAGTCCTTTTTATTTTAAAACAGGTTCTCACAAGTTGCTTAGAACCTCCCTAAGTTGGTGAGGCTGGTCTTGAACTTTTGATCCTTCTGCCTCAACCTCCCAAGTCACAGGGATTACAGATGTGCACTTCTGTGCCTAGATTAGTTTATTTTGTTCTATTTTGTATAAGTATTCAATGACTTTATCTTCAACACCTCTTGCCAAGGATCAGCAGATCCTAATATAAAAATTAATCTCTTTTTGTATAAAGTTTATATGCCACTGTGAAGCAGAGCTGCTAATTATGGATGTATGTGTAAAGATACTTGCATTTCATGTACTATAACCTAATGTACACTAAATTTAGTGCATTCTGAACTCTGAGGCAGGGAGTTAGTGGGACAAACATTCTACATCTTGGACCATGAAAATACCCCTTCAATACAGTTCCATCACCAACAATAAATCAGCACTCATCTATCTCCTTTGCTTATTTGCTAATTAACTCCTTCCAAAGGTAAGTTAATACAGCCAAAGTGTAAATGGGTGGTCTTTCAGTTCAAAACTGAAAGATACTGTAGCTCTTTTTTGTTTTAAACAAGACATATTATCATATTAAAATGTATAATTTTTTGTAAAGTATGAATATTTCATATTAAATTAATATGGAATGGGGGAAGAAGAAATCCCTACTTGCCTTTAAGCAAGTATTATTTTCTCAAATCTGTGTGATTCCAATAAAAAAATACCACCTCGATTTAAAAAACATCACTATTGAATACACTATTTTATAACATCTTAATTTAAACTTGTGATCAAGGTTTGTAAAAATATCACTTTAGGTTTATAGATATTATAAAATTAAATAGTACATTATATGAGTATATGCTAACTTAATGTTGAGCTTATAAATACAATGTAAAGATAAATTTTTATAATCATAATCATCTTCTTTTATTTATATCCTGCTCCTACTGAGATGAATCTCTGGTTACATTTACATATTGAATTACAAAGTTAAAACTAATGATGGGATCAATTATGCCCCATACTGAGCTGTGCACTTTGGAATGACTTTGAGAAAACAGGAGGGTCAAAAAAAAAAAAAAAAAAAAAAAAAGAGAGAGAGAGAGAGAGAGAGAGAGAGAGAGAGAGAGAAAAAGCATCCACAGTGCACAGTGGTTTCAAGATTATGCTTACAGATACGCAGAAAGAGTGTGATAGACTATAATTTGTGTTTGTCAAAGAAATCAGTCTTCTTTGGTATAAAACTTAAAGCATGTTTTAATATAAAAGATTCTGAGAATTAGAAAATACATAGGCTGTATTTTCATGAACGTTTTTTAACAGCTTATTTATGGTAGATATATGGGTGCAAGTGTAATGCAAATCTCTTTATGATCCTGTTTATTTGCTTTGGTAATTCTTTAATGTATTTTTAATGTATTTGCTGTACCTCAATTGAAATATAATCTGCCCTATGTTTGCTGTTGTCATGTAGAATTTGATATTATCCTCCTTTCTATCTTCTAGCTGCATAATAAATGTGCTTCTCATCTAAAACCTGAATGTGACTGTGGACCTTTGAAGGACCATATTTTACCACCCACAACAATCTGTCCAGTGGTCCTGGTGAGTCCTTACCATTCTACTATAACTTGGAGATAGTAGGATTAATTGGTACATTGCACCAGTAAGTGCTTCAGAGCTAATTTTTATTAGTCAATGCAGAATATCATTACTTTGGAGCAGAATACCTTTACTCACTGTATTTCCTTTTTCCTTCGTGTCACAATCCACTTTGTAGTAAGGTATGCTTGAACTGAAGCTGACTCAAGTTTTATCACTTAGTCATACTGTACTTACCAGAAATTGTATAGGCAGAACACTTCTACATTTTACATATTTTATAGATCTAGCTTCCCAGAATAATGAAGTTATTCTTATGGGCAATTTTGCTGGAGATGCACATTATATGTCTGCAGTGTTGAGGTCTCTCAGTTAGACCAGAGTCTACTTAAAATGATGACACAAACCTTGAAAAAAATTTAAGCACCGCCAACTATGTTCTTTTGTTTTTAAAAAGAAATTTATTGAACAATAAATTTAACTACCTGAAAAATAATTATTTAACTCAATAAATATAGAAATGAAAAACGCATGAGAAGGGTAACTCCAAAAAAAACAATCCTTGCTAAGAAGAGAAGATATTCTAATACAACATTCATTTTCAAAATCCAAATTGTTTCTAAAATGAAAGTTATTTTACAAAACAAACTACCTTATATTCATAATGCACTTCTATTTTTTTTTAAACAAGATGAAAATTTAATGGCTGGAACTTCAGTTCGCTATAATGAAAATATAACAACTAAGAAATGTTAGACAAATACTTTTATAAAGGTCAATGTAGAAATTAATCAAATTACTCAATTTGCACCCACTTATGATTCATTTTGTAATTATCTGTAAAATACTGCTTGTATTTTAAATGCCTTTATTTAACAAAATCATTAAAATCTTTTCATTTTATCAGATTACAAAAATAGATAAAAATAAAATAGCACCATATTGCTGAGGATAGCAATATCCAATTCTAAATTTCCTTTCTTCATCTAAGATTTATTAGACAGCCTTAAGTAAATGAGATTAATTAAAAATAATGAGTTATATAAAATACTATACCTTTTAGCATCACTTGATATCAGTTTTATTCTTTTTAAGTTTTATCTTAAAGAAAAAGGACTTCTAGAATTTTTGCATTTTAAAACTCTTTTTGAAAGTGTAGTAATTTTATTGGTTTAGATGCATTCATGATCTCATATTTTTAACTCTAAAAGAAATGCATTAATGTCATTCTTCTATCTACTTGCCTGTGGAAGAAACCACTAAATGAAGACTCCTATGCCAGTCTCTGGTTACATAAATTAAAACATGAGGTGTGTTATTTTCATTATTCTATTGCTTCCTTCTTTGAGAAAGGTGCAGAAAATGTGTTATATGAATGTTCTTGTCTTCCAAAATCTTGCAAAGTCTTTTATTGCTCCTTGTACACTTGATTCTGAAGATTTAGTTTTAATCATTTTATATTCCTATGGTTTAAATCATGAATTGTATCACAACACTTGCCATTTAATCATTTCTGTGATACTCTCTACTCTGAAGTGCTTGACTACTATTGACCATTGTATCCTTCACAAATGTTTACCTTTAATTGACTTCCTTGATACCATACTTTCCCAGTTCCTTCTCCTTCTGTATCTTTTCTGGATTTATGATGTCAACCTGCCCATGTTGGTACATCCCTGTTTTTTTATGTTAATGTCTATTCATCTCATCCTTCTGTTCTGAATCACATATGTACAGAGCTGCAACCTCGTGTTGTCATATTGTTTTCAAGTACATTAATTTTTTTTTATTGAACAATAAATTTCACTACTGGCAAAAAATTACCTAGTTCTATAAATATAGAAATAAAAATGCATGAGGAAAGTAACTGAAAACAACAAACCTTGAGAGGAAGAGAAACAGGTATTCAGAGGTGATATTAATCTTCAAAATCCAAATTATTTCTAAAGTGAAAAATATTTTGCAAAATAAACTATTTTACACCCATAATACACTTCTAATTTTTAAAAATGACATGGAAATTTAATGTCTGGAACTGTAGTTCGCTATAATAAAAATGTAACAGCTAAGAATATATACCAGACACTATGCTAAAAGTATTTACAAAATAATTTAATAAATATTTATTCAGTGTCTAGCATTGACCACACACTATCATTGGTTAGGGAAAAAAAAAAAAAACAGTAAAAAGCAAAACAGATCTTTGCTTTATAGAGTTTACATTCCCCTGTGAGGTGAAGTAGACAATAAATAATACAAATAAGTAAATTATTTAGTACCTGGTTCTTTTAAATACATAGAAAGAGAGGGTAGAGTGATAGCTTCCAAGGGTTGGGGAAGGAGGAAAGGAAGATGCTGGTCAACGAATGCTAAGTTTAACTTAAGTAGGATGAAAACTCTAGAGATCAAATATACAGCATGAAGACCAGAGTGAATAATAACATGCTGTATACTGGAAACTTGCTAAGCAATAATTAGATTTCAGGTGATTTTATCACCCACACAGAAAAAATTAACTATGTGAGGAGACTGTATGTTAACTTGCTTAATTGTAGTAATCATTTTACTTTGCATGTGTATTTTACATACATGCATACATATTTGGTCAAAAGAATCACAGAGACACACATGCATATAGGCAAAATTATAACAAATGTAGTTATAGATCTAATTGGCTTTTGCTTGTGATTCATTAATCAAGATTGGCCCCATTGTATAAAATAACATGAGAGCTCTGACTGGGCAATAGTAGAACAATGGATTCTGTAAGGTGGGGACAAGGGAACAGCAATAGAAAAATAAAAGCTGATTAGGTCTCAACAACAACAGGTTTACTTTTAAAATAAATGTTAAAGCAGAAGGAACTTCCTTATTATACTGAGTTGGGTAGATAGATTTTTCTCTTTTTAGGAAAAACGGTCTGTTTGGGGATTGATTTGCTTCCTTAAGGTTGCAGTTTTATTGTGTGGCAGTTAGCATTAGTAATTTCATTTTGATTTGGTCTGATCTCTGTGGCCTAGTGCAGAAGGTCAGCCAAAACAATGCAAAACAATGGTATATTTTATACCTTGAAAACAAAACAATGGTATATTTTATACCTTGAATATATACAATAAAAAAAGCAATGGTTGTATTTTCAAAGTACAGAATAGAATTAAAGCAGGTAAAGAAAAGAAATTCTGGGTTTGCAGTTATGAGGCAGTCAGGAAAGAGTTAACTAAAGAGATAGTTGAATGAAGCAACAGTTAGAGTTAAGGGATTTGGAGGAGTCACCATATGGCTCTCAGGGGGATAGAGCTTCACAGACAGGAGCCAGCCAGGACACATACACAATAGTATGCCAGGTGAGAGATGCCTGGAATACCTGAAGGAAAACATGGAAATTTATGGCTGGACCTGAGTATGTAGGGGGAGAATTGTAAAAGAGAACATCAAAGAGATCACAAAATCTTAATATTGGGTAGTACAGTTGAGGATATATATATATATATATATATATATATATATATATATATATGATATTTGGCTTTTACTCTGATTTTAAGTAAGAAGACATTAAATGTTTTTGTCCAAAAAGAAAAAATCATGGCTTATGTTTTAAAAAGAACAGTCTAATTGCTATGATAAGGAAGCAATAATGGAATAAAAGATATAACAAGTCTATTTTCTCAGAGAAATAGGAAGTTGGATAATTGGCTGAGAATGAGGATACTATAAGACATTAGAATTCTGAGGAATGGGAAGACATTATGCAGCAGTCACCTAGGAAGGTGGAAACTAAATGGATCAAAGAAATATATTATTATTTCCAAGGTGCATAGTTAAACTACCTCTATTTATTAATCATTAATTTAGAATAAGATCAGTAAGCTTGAATGAGTATATTTCTATAATCACTTTCTATTATATTTCTCCAGTTACATCTCAGCTCCAGGAGTAGAGCCCTGTCATAGTGAGACTGTGTGTTTTTCCAAACATGATGATGGGAAAAAAACCAAAAAGTTGAAAACATATGTACAGTAACAGTTATAAAGATTGACTATTGAATTTAACTGGGGAATGAAGGAAATAAGGACATAGAGAGTGAGATGCAGTAACAGATGTTAGGAACAATACATTGTGAATTGCAATAGAGTCAAAGGTAAGGAGTCAAGGATAATGGTGTCCATTTAATAGGTGGAATGAGATATGAATTGAGATTATGAAGAGATTGTAGTTATTGATAATGAGATGTATGAATTCATTTAATCCTCACAGTGACCCCATAAGGTAAATACAGTAATTGTCTCCATTTTACATGGGAAGAAACTCAGAAGAGAATAAGTGAATTCTCCATTGTCACATGGCTGGTAAATGGCAATCCAGTATTGGAATCCAAGTGTTATTATCATTCTTAAACTTGTTTTTCCTATTCTTTCTCCTTAGAAGACCCCAGCTTTCTCAAACCAGAAACTGAATGATCATTTTTGATTATTTATCTTAAATAACTAATTCTCATTGGGTATCATATTCTGAAGTTCTTAATCTTGGCTCTTTACTTCATTCTGAATGTAACTGCCTCATATGCTCCCTGATTTTCCCCGGGGTTATCCCAGTAGTATCCTTGATGAACTATCTCTTTTTTATACAGTCCCTACCTGCTTCCTAGATATTCTTGCTAAAATGCAAATATGATGTCTCTTTTACACATAAAGTATTTTTGCCAATTCGTTATTTGAATTTCAAACTCTCTAGCATGATAAACAAGGCTCTTTAGCTGGATCAACCCACCTGATCTTTCACAAACCACCTCACACACTAGAAATCAAGAATAAATGAACTACTTGTAATTTTTCAAGTACACCTGTTCTCTCAAGCCTTTTGGGTCTTGTATGTGCTAATAAATCAGCTTCAATCTCTACATTTTTAATTTTTTCCCTATCTTTCTAAGTAAGAATTAAAGGTTACTTCTGTATAGAACAACAAAACATTGACTCATATCCATTAACTATTTAAATACTCGCATTTAAACAAATTAACAAAGTTGTTTTGCCTACAAAATTGCTTTACTCTACTCAAACTGAGGACATTGAGCAACAAAAAAGGTATATTGGAAATGCCCTCTATTACCTGGCAGACATTATTCTCAATTCTGGTTTTTATGGTTTGTTGTCTTTTGAAATCTTCTGAATCATTACTGTCATATTTTATTTTCTATAGTTAGGAAGCTTAGAGCTAAATTTATACCCACATATGAACATGATCTACAGCAGACAATTCCTTACATTTAAAACTCTTTCACTCTTCTCTACTTTATTTGTTCATTCATTCTTTTTTTTTTTTTTTTTCTTCAACAAAAGCCCTGACAGCGTACATAGTGTGATTATAGAACTACAAAATATTTCTTAGGGATTTTTGTTAAAGGCTAGAGAGACAAGGTAAGGTCTAAGTAGAAAGCCTGGTTTGTTTTGTCAAAGAGTTGGTATTCATCTAATGTAAATATGAGGCTACACTATCAGCTTTGTGTTGTAGAAAGACAACATTTTTTTTTTTTTAAATTTTGTCAATGTGATGTAAAATAAATTTTAAGTACAAACTGGAAGAGAGATGATAGTATCCATATTGGATGGTGATAGGAATGGTCAAAGGACACCAGAAGAGTAAGAAAATGAGGCAGCCAGGAAAATGACTAGCAGAGAATAGAGTATTAGAATTTTATTTGATCTGGGAATAGATTAGTTCCAGATTATTATAGAATCCAATATGCAACCATGGATCTGGGTGACTTCACTGATGTGATGGGGGTGATTGCTAGGTTTAGGAAGTTACTCTGAAAACTGTTGAAATTGTTACTATATGATAGTAATTAACAAAGGTTGAGGGGATAACTAGTAGATTTCAATAGCCTCAAGTGATACAAGATTCTGATTTAGGAAATCGAAGAATGAGAACTTTGATGGCAAGCAAAGAAATCTTCATTAAAACCATGGAATCAATAATGGATGAGAGAGTAAGCATTCGTTTTCAGGAGTATTATAGGCAAATTATACAATTTCTTTTTTTAATTGAAAAAAATGATAATTTGTTTATTTGGGACAATGGTTCCAGAGACCTCAATTAAAGGTTTTAGACTGGATGGAAGACTAAGAAAGACTGAAGAGAAAGAGAGACAGAAGCATGGAATAGTGATAGCCAGAAAGGAGAGAAGACTAGGTACTGGGGTTCTAACATGAACTCTGGGTCTCTGGGAAAGTCATTTCCTTCAAATAGTTTGGGAATGCTGACAGATGATTCACATTTGAATAAAAAAATTATATAAATCAATCATAAGCAAGTGATCCAATTCAAAAGAGCAAGAGACCTAAACAGAAACAGGCATTTGGAATGTGTGTATGTATGTGTATGTATATATCACAGTCATTTCTCATCAGGAAAATCTGTATTGCAATATTACACATAACACTTTATGCCCCCCACCTCAAATATATAATCAATACAATTTAAAAGTTTAAACTTTGTTAGTAGCATGAAGATTATTCATACATTGCAGTTGAAGAGTTACTTAGAACATCATTGAACAG
Organism: Tamias sibiricus; assembly: GCA_025594165.1. Taxonomy (NCBI): domain Eukaryota; kingdom Metazoa; phylum Chordata; class Mammalia; order Rodentia; family Sciuridae; genus Tamias; species Tamias sibiricus. The sequence goes on from CM046664.1 coordinate 75,261,276, forward strand.
TATACTGCCCATATTTGAATTTTGGCTTCTTCACTGGTTTTATGACAAGAGGCAAGTTATTAATATTTTGACCCTCTCTTTTCCAATTGTGAAATGTATTAATTCATGAGAATTGCTTAAGAGCTATTCCCAATGTGGAGTTAGTGCTCAGTCAATATCATCTGTTGTAAGTATTATGTTAGAATTTTTAAAAGTAGATAATAACTTTTATTATAAATTAACAGCATTTATAAAATATGCACTCACTAGATAAAGTTTAAAAAGATACAGAATGAGGGCTAGGGTTTTGACTCAGTGGTAGAGTGCTTGCCTAGCATGTGCGAGGCACTGGGTTTGATTCTCAGCACTACATTTAAATAAAAAAAAAAGGTCCATTGACAACTAAAAATATTGTTAAAAAATGATACAGAATGAAAAAAGGAAAAATTAAAAACCTGTGACAGTTATGTAAAAACCAGTGTAAATATGTAAATTGAATAATAAAACTGACATTTAGGTCTCCTTTTCTTTTGTAATTAAACTGGATATGCCAATGTGGCATCCTACTTTAAAATCCTATTTTGAACTTATATTATTAAATGTTTATGTATTTCCATTTACTATGGAACATCACTATTAATAACTTCATAATCCATCTCATTAAATGAATGTATCTTAATTTAGTTAAAACAGTATTGTATCTAGCATCTTCCAATTCCTTATTTTATTACAGATAACATATTAGTGAACATTTTAAACATTAAAAATGAGACTCTAGTCATTTTTCCCATACTGTACCATTTTATTCTATACATGAGTTAGAATTAATGGATGTTATTTTATTTTTTATGTACTATAAGTCCATTTATAAATCATTGACATAAAGATTGTAATGTTTTCTAAAACAGAAAATTTATTTAGGATAAACAAATAAAAATTTGAAATTAATTTGGGTAAATATTTTAGTTCTTTTAAAAATTTAATTGTATCATCAGAATGTACAAATAAGTACTATGTATTAACAAGCAGTAAGTTGATGTAAAACAATGAATATACTAAACATTTGCCCCTTTTGGACCAAATGTTGTGTGTTCTTTCTGGACTACAGTCTCACATTATAGTATCTTATTAACTTTTAAGAGTACAGTTTACACAAATGCCAACAAGATAAGTAATAAAGCTTATTAGCTCACAGACATAAAACAATATGAATTATAAAAATATTTTTTATATTTGATTCAAGTGGTTCCAATTCGACCTCTTTCTTCTGCATGTAGCCAAGTTGTATCCCTGAAGCAGCAATCTACGTATCTCTACGTGTAACACCCTAAGGGAACCATATGTCATAGCATCTTCTCGTCTTCTAATCTTACTTGCTCTTCTACAATTTTACGAATTCTAAATTATACATTGTAAATATGGTGATTAAATCTTAAATAGCATAGAGCATGTGAAGTCTTTCCTTAGAGCATGTGTTAAAATGAAGTCATTACTCCTCCGAATGTCAGAAGGTCTGTTAGGGAGTGAAGTCTGGTGTGTCTCTTCTTCAGAGCCCAAGGTTTACGGGATCTTTGTTTTTGCTGTCACTTACTGCTAGCCAGTGAGAGTTAATAATGACAACTCCAATGCTAAACATCAGCCAATTAAAGAGGGAGGGAGACATCTGAATTGCATATGATTTTGAAATTTAGATTTTGAATTCTCTGTAAGTTTGTTCCCTAGGCTAGTTATAGAACTTCCAGAAATGTATGTCTGCTGAGGAGGTGTGAACACTTAACTAGGGATGTGTCTTACAGCACTGAGCTTCAGTTTTTATTTTATATCATTTTGGCTGCTTCACCTTTCTTTTCTATTTGCCTCTTTAACCTTTCACCACAGTTACTGAACTCATCTATTTTCTTGAAATTCTTTATGTAATCTACCCAAGGTTTGCACCTGTGCAATTTTCTTTTGTCAAAAAGGTGGGATAAAGCACATTGTCAGTTCTCAATAAATGTTTCATCAGTGTCATTACTTAATATTCATTTAATTAATATTCATTATAGATCAATTCATAATTGTCATCATAGTAATGATAGGAAAAAAGGAATCTCATTTTTTCCATATTTTGAAAATCTAACCCAGACTCAATTTCAGGGTATTATTCATAAGCTATGGCATCTTTTTATTTATTTAATTTTTAAGAGGTATAGAAATAAACTTTGATGTTCAAATTTCAGTAAGGAACACATTTAACCCTAGAACTCTGTAGTGTTTATAAGATTTATGTATACATTCACTTTTGTTTAGTCATATTCTTCATGTACATGTACTTTAAAGTTTGTAGCATAGGAGAAGGGGAAATTCCAGTCATCACTAGATGAAGATTACATCATCCATGCTTCTGGGTGAACAATTTATCTGTTACAGTGTATTACTTATATTGGATTTACTGGGTTCTGAGGAACCTATCTTTATGCTGATATGGACTATTTTATATAGAATATGCACATTTATAAACAAGGTCTAGTCTCAAAGCAAAAGTTCATCTATTATGGCCAATTATAATTGTTTCTATCTATATGAATATGAAAAAGGTCCATTTTTAGGAGGTTTATTTTTTAATAGGGCTATAAAAATATTCTTTCAAGTTTCTATAATGATTTCTGCCTAACATAGATATGTACACAAGGCAAGTTATAAATTTTTTTTAAAGTATTAAACTTGTGCCATGTTAGGTTTGTCACAATTCTAGAAAAGCCAAAACAAAAGGCTGGTAAGACATAATTTGGAAGTTTGGTGAAGAGACAGCATGATGAAAATCTAAAGCATATACTAACACATAAGTATTATCTAATAAAGGATTCAAAATATTAAAAAATAAGCTTGTAAAAATAGATTCCAACTAAACAAAGAATCTTGAATGTTTCTGATTCAAAAGTGGAGATACGAGATTACATAGTAATAAATGATTTAAGGTAGTCTATGAATTATGGCCAACAATACTCAAGGAAGCTCACGTAAAAATACAATATACATTAAAATAAATTGTAGTAAATTCATGCCCAAATCAAGTTACATGTTTGAAATTCATGTCACAAAGCTCCCCAAAATTGACTGTGGTATTTTGCATTTTCCCATGAATTTTTTATTAGTCTTAGCAAAAAGTAAAAATAAATAAATAAATAAAGGTTTGAGGGTGTTTACTTGAAGGAAACACTGTCTATTATCACTGAAACCTGAGGTTTTTTCTATGTGATATTATATTGGTGTTGTACTGTATCACAAAACTACATTGCTGAGGCTGGCTTTGAACTCGTGATCCTCCTACCTCAGCCTCCCAAGTCACAAAACTGCATTGCAATAATCAGTGTAGTGGATTCTGCTTCCTTTGCTTTTTTTTTTTTTTTTTTTTTTTTTTTTTTTTAATAACAGTGATCAATTCAGACTTATGGCGTATGGCTAAAGTACATTTTAGTTTAAAAATCTACCTGTTGCTAAAGTCAAATAGTAATAATTCTGCAAATAAAAAACGAAGAAGTATGTAAAATTTAGATGGATATCATACAAGAAAAAATTTTGCTTCAAACAAAAGAAAATGTTGGTTACAATTGTTTTAGATGTTCAAATACTAAAGGAAACAGCTACTCTAAAATAAACTGTTTTGAAAGAGATGGATAAAGAGTTAAGAAAGGATGTAAAGATATAAAGATGATGTCATAGTACAAATAAAATATATTCGTATCAGAATAGTATGAAATTATCCTTGAAGACTGCATCAGTAATTCAGAAGATTAAGAAAATCTCCTCAATGCAAAAGAGAATAGCAACTGGGTAGAAAGGGAACAGGATAAACTTAATCAAAATAAATAAACAAAATTTAAGTATTTTCTTAAGTCTAAGAATAATGAAGAAAATCAAATTGAACAAAAAAGAACTTGCATGTATTCAAAATAACTTATTTTCTCCTTGGTGAAATTTCTATGCAATATTTTGTGCTTGAAAAAGTAATTCTAAAGTTTGTCTGGAAGAACAAATATGCACAAACATATTTTATAATAGAAAAAGAATAAGAAGACCTAATCTAAAAAAAATCTTAACATTTGTTAGTTATAGTGATTTAAAATAAGGTAGTGGTGTCTCCAGAAGATATTAAGAACTGGTAGAAAATTAAAAGATGTATTGAACTACATATAGTAATGGAGTATGTGATAAACATAAAAATCATATATACTGCCATAGCAATATTCTTGAGGTTACTGTATAATCACATGGAAACTAAAGTAAAATAAGTCCCATGTTATGTTTCTTCCAAAATAAATCAAACATGGATTAAATAATTTTTGTTCAGGCAAGACCTTTTTATCTTATTTCCTAATAAGATAAAATGTTGATAGATTTGAGCACTAAAAAAAATCTACATATTTTTTTTTTTTTGATACCAGGGTTTGAACTGAAGGGCACATAAATTACTGAGCCACATTTCCAGCCCTTTTTATTTTTTACTTTGAGACAGGGTCTCACTAAGTTGCTTAGAGCCTCCATAAGTTGCTGAGGCTGGCCTTAAACTTGAGGTCCTCCTGCCTCATCCTCCTGAGTTGCTAGAATTACAGGCATGCACCACTGTGCCCTGCCAAAAATAATTTTTAAATGCTAAAGATTAAACAAATCAAGGGAAAGATAAAATAAAAAGTCTCTGTTTGTAAATTATTGTAAAGGATTAAAAATAATGTAAAAATTTAGAACGCATAAGTAATCAACAAATGGAAATTAAAACAAGATTACTTTTTTCTATCCATTTGGGAAAGTATTTTAAAAATGACAATATCCAGTGTTGGCCAGTAAGTGTAAAATTGGCTATTCACATTTAAACAATGGTGAGACTAAATTGTTACAAACTGTGGAATAAAAGCTTTCAAATATGTTAACTTGTATGTTAGTGTTTCTGCTTTTTCCCTTTGATGGAAGATTGGGGTTGGGGCAGATTTCATAGTATTAGAGTAGAAGCAAATGCTTTACTTCATTCCCATCTCCTAATTTTAAAATATTGAATGTAATCACAACCAGACTCCCTTTATCACTAGACATTTAAATTTCACCTTGCTAAAGTAATCTGTGGTTTTAATGATTTCTTGCTGAAAAAGTGATGATCATAAAGAATTTATGTATGTGCTTTGTTTTATTTTAGTATTAAATATAGCTTGTCTCTTTTCAATTTTCACTTGAAACCTGAAGAGGAATTAATTTCTATGTAACTGTTGGTCCACACATCAGTTTTTTGTGTAACACAGTGATGTCTGTCTCGCTTCTGTTTGTTCCCTACTTCAACCAGTGTCCCCTTTCCATGGAAAAATAATACTTGTGCTGAGGCTTCCATGACCGCTGCTTGTGTGCAGTCTAGAGGATAAAATCCATCACCTGACATTCTGTTGCTAACACTCTCAAGAACTTTGTGACATTTTGGGTCTTATTTGAGCAAGGAAGGAATACACTTCCATACTAAATGTTCTCTTTATTACATTTTGTGTGTGTGTGTTGGGGGGGGGGGATACCAGGGATTGAACTCAGGGACACTCGACCACTGAGCCACATCCTCAGCCTTATTTTGTATTTTATTTAGAGACAAGGTCTCACTGAGTTGCTTAGTGCCTAGCTTTTGCTGAGGCTGGCTTTGAACTTGCAATCCTCCTACCTCAGCCTCTCAAGCCACCAGGATTACAGGCATGCACCACTAAGCCCAGCCTGTTACATCATTCTTATTTCATCTTAACTAAAAAATATTTTTCTATTATTTCATTTAATTACCATCCCCTCAATATCCTTGAATCATTCAGTACTTACGTTCTTCAACATTTATTCATTCTAGTATTCCCTGCCTTGTCTCCTGACACTTTTTAGTTTTCTGCCTTAATGGCACTTGTCACAATCTTGAAAAATATGTTAATTCCTTAATTTACAATAGGAAAAAAAACTGAGATAAAGTGTAATCCAACATAGCTGTAGAAATTAGGCTCTTAACAGCTTCATGATTTGAGTCCAGTAGTCCAACTTTGGTCTTACTCTCCATGGGTTGTAGAATCCATAGCAACAGAATAGCTATTCTTCCTTGTATGCAATAGACTTCCTGAATTTGCACAAGAATCTGCCTCTTCTCATCACCTTAAGTATATGTTGGTGTGCAGATAGACTCATTATGCCAAATTCATCTCTTCTTTCTTCCTCAACCCACATTAGTCTAATTTTTTTACTACAGAAATACATATAAAATTGTGCTTACCATCCTTACCAAATCCAATTACACTGTCTTAAGTTGGGTTTACAAAGAACAGATCATAACAGTATGTTAGCTTTGTGTGATTTAGGAAAGAAATGTTCTTCAGAAGCACAAGTAGCAAGGGGAAAACTGGGAGCAAGGAAGTGGTCACAAAGTTTAGCATTGGATTTCACTTTAGGACTTTCAAATTATGTTATATGCAGGTGTGGTTATAACATAATGAATCTCACAATTATGTATAATTTTAATGAACTGACAAAAAATACCACAAGATTGGTTATTCGTAACTTAAGGTAAAGGGACTGTACTTGTCTAATAATTGCCAGTCGGTCATGGACTGGGACTTCTCCAGGATGGGAGGCATTGCTGGGAGGACCTGCTCTTGCAAGCAAGGGATGATTCTTTGCAAAGTAGTGATAGCTGTGAGCTCTCAGTAGTTGACACTCAGTAGCTAGGGATATGTGCCTTGGTAAGGTAGCAAAGGATCTGCTTTGGCCTACCAATAGAATGTACTTGAGAACCTTTCCAAGAGTGATCTCTTTTGAATCCTCTGTAGTGTTTGACACTAAAATGCTCTTCTCTTATGTTCTATAACATTTATCCACTGTATTTATTCTATAATTATTTTTACCCTGAAGTCAAACTTGTCAACCTCATAAATTCCTAGTTTTCCCTCCATTCTTAAATATATGCTAGGCTTTCATTTTGTATTCTCATCTCATCTTGTCGTGGTCCTTTTAAATTGAGTCATCCAGTTCCATGGTTGCATCTTCCAATTTTGAATGTTGTGAATCTTGTTCTTCTCATGCACATTGGATTCATGTTCTCTGCTTCATTTTTCCTTTTGGGTGACCCACAGAAGCCACATGATCACCATACCAGCAGTGGAACTTGACATGTTTCTTGTTGAAGCTGTTCCTTTCTCTTTACTGAATAGCATTCCTTGCCACCTATATCAAAAGAGTTGATCTCTTTATCTAGCTCTAGTTCCTCATTACATTCTGACAGAGACTAGATGCTCAATAATATTTTCTGAGTGGAAGAATAACATTTTGTTGGGCCTTTTTACACTTAGCAGTTATCATTTCTTTTACTGAGTCAAGAAGAAATTGTATCAATGACATAAATGCCAAATAAAAATTAAAATGAAAAAACATTATTATTTTTTATCACTAAAAATTCGTAATCGAATTTTATTGTTAAAAGCACTATACTTGTGCATGATGAATAAGTAAATAAATAATAAAAAAATTAAAAAAAAGAAACAGCCAAAGGAAAAAAAAAATTTGAATTTAAAGTATATGATAAAATAATATCAGTGGATGTCAAAATAGCATCATATTTAGTTTCTGAAATATCACTGGAAGCCTTTCTTTTTTTTTTTTTTTTTTTTTTTTGGTATCAGGGATTGAACTCAGGGGCACTTGACCACTGGGCCACATCCCCAGCCCTTTTTTTTTGGGGGGGGGGTATTTTATTAGAGACAGGGTCTCACTGAGTTGCTAAGTGCCTCTCCATTGCGGAGGCTGGCTTTGAACTCGCGATCCTCCTGCCTCAGCCTCCCAAGTGCTGGAATTACAGGCGTGCACCACCGCGCCCGGCACTGGAAGCCTTTCATTCATAAATTTTGCAAATCTTTTGATTGTTCTTGTAGTTATATAAAATATCTAATAGACTGTTTTGTAAAATAATGTGGCATTGCAGGTAGAAAGCTTAAAGGGAACATTTTCAGATTGAAAAAAGAATCAAGATAGAATATATAATTATATTTAAAAATCTGATGTTTAAAATATGGTTTAAGCAATATGATCTTCCATGTAAAATGCCATAAATACCTACTCAGTGTAAATCAGAAGTGAAAACTGATGTTTATTACAAATTGGGCCCTGAAAGCATACTTCAATTGTTTAGAAATCTTCTGGATTTTGGTAGGCATTACCCTCAGTTAATGTGGCTTTTAGTGAATGTTACTCAAAGGTGACATTTTCAACAAGCTATTATCACTTCATGTCTTTATTACTGAAATTCAGAGAAAACTGTTTTGTCAAAAATAAAGCAAATCTATATGAGACAGTCTTTCTGCTTGTTTAGAGCAGAGTGGGCACATTATTTCCCTCAATTTTTTGTGTCCAGTAAGACAAGTCTAATAGCTAAATTGAACATTATTCAATAAACCATGCATTCAGAACATTTAAACACAGATTTTTATATTTATATTTTTATATCTATGCGTATACATATCTATAAATATGTGAATATTAAATTTGTAAAATCTTATGGAATTCAAGGTTCTTAGATAAAAAATCAATAATTAAAAACTTCTTATCAATTGTTTTCAAAAAGCATGTGAAAAATAGCAATTGGTAGGTGGCTTTATTTATCTTAGTGCTCGTCCACAATTTCCAAGTAAAGAAATGCATATCTATTTGTAAGAATGAATGCCAAATCCTGACTATCATAACTAAGTTTTTTAAAAGCTATTTCTAATTCTAAAAAATTTCTCGGGAAAATGTGATGATATTAAAAGCTTAAAAATGTATATATATGTTTTTTTACTACATATAGTTCTTTGAATTTTTTTGTTACTGTTTATGACATTGGTCTAGGCTAATGCTGAATATCTTTTTTAAAAGATATTTATTTATTTATTTAATAAAATTTTACTGAGTATGACTGCATGCCAAGTTCTAGAGAAGCAAAGATTAATAGCTTATAGGTAGAATGTGTGAATCGGCAGCTTCTTTTGGGATATGCATCATATGTCCCTCTGCTTTTTTATGCATTTACTATTTTTTTTTACTATGGGTTATATAACCTGACTGTGTGGTATGACATATTATGCATCCTTTTAAAAAATAAGATATTCTTAGGTACACACAAATGTTGTGTTTAAAGAAAATCTGCTATTTAAATATCTTGAGTTAGCTTAAGTAATTGAGTATTTTTTTATTAAAAAACAAAAATAGTACATTTGTAAGTCTGGGGTATTGCAATGATTATCTTCTAAGGCATGTTAGTACAAATATGTCATATTTGTAATATGAGGATGCGGGATTAATAAATAATCACCTAAATATTTTGAGTTAAAATTATTTTTGTTCACTAAATATATTCTATCTTATGATAACATTTTGTGGAATTAACAGAAAATAATTGTGTCTCTAGAGTCAAAGCCAATTCTGTAAAATTTTGTAGCCATCCTGTACTATACTATTTTCAAAAAACACACTGATTCATATATTCAGTTGTCCTAGTACACTGAATGTATATCACATTACATGGCAAAGTTCCTATTTGAGCTAAATAGGTTTAAACATAAACTGTGTATATAGATCTCAAATGATAGTCTCTTAATAGATGTCAGATACTCTTTATTGCTACCCTTTTTTATTTCAGTAACATTTTAATTAATTCACACTGATTGAATAAATGTACATTGAGACTTGTTTCCTAATGAGGGCGCATTTAGAGGAAAGGTTCTGCATCATTCTGATATCCTGTGGGTAATTATATTCTAATTATATGGTCAGGGGAAAAGAGTCTATAACTTAGTACTGATATTATTCGTTAGACCCAATTAATTACATGCACATAATGAAAGTTCATGATAAGGTTGACTGGCAGTCAGTGTAAAATTTAACTCAATTTAATCTTAGCCTAACATACAGAACTGGACTATAAACTGGTTAGAAAATGCTTTGGCATGAGATCAATGAATAATTAGAGCTAGACAAAGGATGAGAATAATTTCAATTATACACTCTTTGTTTTTAATTCAAGTTCTTTTCCAACAGATGATGAAAAGGAAATCTAAGCTTTAACTCTAAAAATATTATCAAATTTTTTTCATAACCTACAGTGATTGTTTTCTACTCTGAAAGGCAGTGGTACACTAACTGTACAATGATATGTTTCTAGAACTCACTTATGCTTTTTAGAGAGGACAAATAGAGACAACAGGAAGCATTATAGATTAATTTTATGAAATAAAGTCTATAGGCATTAATGTATTATGTTAGATTAATTGATGGGTAATTGTTTTCTAAGCCACTAGCTACACTCAAACCCTGTCCCAAACACATACAAACATAGGTAATACATAGTTTACACATATTAGTTACACCTAGTAAATCAGTATCAGTTAATTATATATAAAGCGAAAGATCTACAGAATAATCAAAACATAAACAGTTAATAATGGAATGAATTTTGGAAATGATCACTTTAATTATAAACTCCCATTCATTTTTCCCTTTCTCAATTTCATTATTTTATTTGCTCAAACTTGGGATAGAAAATTATCTAGTATTAAAAAAAACACAGCAGTGAGAATTTTGTTCTCCCTCTCTTCTGTGGCCCATCTCTCTTATTTCTTCCCTTCCCTCTATTTCTTTGTCTTGAATCTCTCCTCTCCCCTCCTTGAATTGCTCATTCTTTCTCTCTAATAGTCTCCACATAGGTGTTCTCATGAAAAAATATAATTCTATTTATTCCCTTCTACTTATTTTCAACAAAAATGGTTCCAGATGGGGCTGGGCTTGTGGCTCAGGGGCAAAGTGCTTGTTTCCCACATGTTAGGCACTGGGTTTGATCCTCAGCATCATATTAAAAAATAAACAAAATAAAGATATTGTGTCCATATATAACTACAAAGTTTTTTAAAAGATGGTTCCAGATGAAGAAAGTCTAACTTTCTTGCTGAGTTCTTAAGCAGGCAATGAAAACTAAGTGAATCATTTCACTTCTAATGTTAATAAAACAGTTAACTACTTTTATAGAAGTTCAATATGCCATACACACACACACACATACATACATACACACATATGCATATATGTGTGTGTATACATATAGAATGAATAAAAGGAATGAAAAAGTATACATATATCTCCAGTGGGTAGGTATAATTGTGATGTTCAGTGAATATATGAGGAAAGTGAAGTTTAATAAGATTAAGAAATTTACCTAAAATGACACGATTTACAAGTTAAAGAAGTAACACTAGCTTACTTAATGGCCATGTTTTAAACCTATTTTTCATATGTGTGCTGCAGTTGCCAACATTTTGCAGCAAATGAGATGAATTTAGGAGAAATACATTGGCATTTCACAAAAGGAATGGACAGAGAAGCAATGTAATAAAGGAGACTAAAATGGAAATAATAGAACATATGAGAGAGTGAGGTTAACAGATTTAGCAGTTTTTGTAAGATTCTTTTACAAGTGTGTAAATACACAAATATTCTTAGTGTGGGACAAAATTTTTTAAATGAATTGAAGAATGGTTTTTTAACCATATCAACTTCTAATAATTTTATGAGACTTAACTAATTTGAGTTTATTGCTTATTTCTAATGACTTATTTTATGTGAGAATCAAATAGGCACAGCAATAATATTAGAAAGGATTTTATTTGTTATTTCAAAGTGCTTTTATATTTGGAAATCTATGTTTGTAATGGCTTGGATATTTCCATAAGGACACATTCTATATTCTTTTTTTTTTTCTTTTTTTTTTTTTTTTTTTCTGGAGGGTGGTGATGGTACAGGGGATTAAACTCAGGGGCACTCAACCACTGAGCCACATCCCCAGCATAATTTTGTATTTTTTATTTAGAGATAGTGTCTCACTGAATTTCTTAGTGGCTTGCTGTTGCTGAGGCTGGCTTTGAATCTCAATCCTCTTGCCTCAGCCTCCCAAGCCACTGGGATTACTGGTGTGTGCCAGCACACACTGCCACATTCTATTTTCATTGAAAACATTTGGGGTTACTTAAGTTTTCAAACATTCATTGCACTGGGTACACCATCCCTACCTATAGGTTTGGTTGTATTTCCTTTATGGGGACACACACACACACACACACACACACACACACACACACACACGAAGTAGGAGTAGAAGGAATCTCACAGTCTCCTCCTTTTTTTTATTTGTTCTAATTAGTTACACATGACCGCAGAATACATTCCAATTCATTGTACACAAAAGGAGCTCAACTTTTCATTTCTCAGGTTGTCCATGATGATGAGTCACATTATATGAGCAGTCATACATGTACCTAGGGTAATGATCTTCATCTCATTCCACCATCTTTTCTGCCCCCATGCCCCTTCCCCTTTTCTCCCTCCCCTTTACCCAAAGTTCTCCCATTCTCCCCCAGGACCTCCCACTCCATTATGGATCAGCATCCACTTATTAGAGAAAACATTTGGTCAACTCCATCCATTTACCTACAAATGCCATAATTTTATTCTCTTTTAATGTTGAGTAATATGCCACAGTTTCTTTATCCATTCATCTGTTGAAGGGCATCTAGGTTGGTTCCACAGTTCAGCTATTGTGAACTGAGCTGCTATGAACATTGATGGAGCTGTGTCACTAAAGTATGCTGTTCTTTGGGTATAGACCAAGGAGTGGGATATCTGGGTCAAATGGTGGTTCCATTCCAAATTTTCTTCATACAGCTTTCCATAGTGGTTGCACTGATTTGCAGTGCCACCAGAAATGTATGTGTGTGCCTTTTTCTCCACATCCTCACCAACACATATTATTGTGTGTATTCTTGATAATTGCCATTCTGACTAGAGTAAGATGAAATCTTAGAGTAGTTTTGATTTGCATTTCTCTAATTACTAGAGAAGTTGAAAATTTTTTTCATATACTTGTTGGTCGATTGCATATCTTCTTCTGAGAAGTGTCTGTTCAGTTCCTTAGCCCATTTATTGATTGGGTTATTGATATTTTGGTGTTACGTTTTTAGAGTTCTTTATATATCTTGGAGATTAGTGTTCTATCTGATGTGTGTGTAGTAAAGTGTTTCCCACTATCTTCATCATGTCAGATTAGGTCCTGACATACTGAACCAGACTCCTAAAGTGCAAGAAATAAAATCTAGAATTAATAAATGGGATGTAGTCAAACTTAAAATCTTCTCAGAAAAGGAAACAATCAGTAATGTAAACACAGTCTCTTCAAAGACCTCTAGAAAAAACTCTGCAATATGCATAAACAATCATATTTACTAGAGTAATATAATATTTTTTGTGAGTAATCATTATTTAATGATAATAAAATAATCAAGGTGAGAAATGTTTTAATCATTAAATAAGTGTAAGCTTAAAAATTTGACTCAGGTGAGCAGTCGTTAGGTAAGGTCTTCTTTGTATTTTTATATTTTAATTAGATATGACAAGGAAGATAATTTAATATTATTCTGATTGGCATATTTGTAATACAGAGAAATGAAGATTAATTAAAAATGCCTATGAGCCGGGCGCGGTGGCGCACGCCTGTAATCCCAGCACTTGGGAGGCTGAGGCAGGAGGATCGCGAGTTCAAAGCCAGCCTCAGCAATGGCGAGGCACTTAGCAACTCAGTGAGACCCTGTCTCTAATAAAATACAAAAAAGGGCTGGGGATGTGGCCCAGAGGTTGAGTGCCCCTGAGTTCAATCCCTGGAACCAAAAAAAAAAAAAAAAAAAAAAAAAAAATGCCTATGAAGGCAAAAGTAGTATGAACTTATTTCCATCTCATTTCCTTCTAAAAATTTAAATTGTGTTCATATGCATGAGTAAACATACTTAAGGACCCACAAAACTTTAAACATAAATAAATTACATAACTAAAAAATGGAAATAAATTCATGGAAACAAAAATGTATTTAGTTTCCATATCCTAAAATTCCCTATACATATTTTATTATTGTGTAAAGGAAAAATAATTTCACCTCCCCAGCAGACACTGAGTTCTATTTGATGAGTACAAATTTTCTTTTCTATGCCGTGGTTTTTCTCTTTACCTCTATTATATTTTTGATGCCAAAGATACCCTATTGTATATAAAGGAAAACAAGCTATTTAAAATAGTTTTATTTGGCTACTTTAAGTAAACTACAGCATCAAGAGTTATTGTGTTAAATTAATCCATATTAACCTTCAAACCAGTTCTTTGTAAAACCACATTTGGCAATCTTCATCAATGTTGTAAAATAATTGTGTTTCCCTAAAGATTAAAACATTGAGACTTGGCCCAAAGAGTAACTTTTAGATAACATTCATTTTCTACTTTCTGTTGTTGGAAGAATACAGTAACATTCTTTCACTAATTTTATATTTTGGGAGCCTGATCTGTTGTTTCCCATTCTGCAAAAATGGGATATCTTGGTTAAAAGGATTAAACGAGACCAAGGACGTGGAAGCAATTTTTTAAAAATATGAACATTTCTTATGTAAGTATAAGGCCTAATTTTGTTAATTTTACTTTAGTCTTGAAATAACTAATGACCCTTTTAATGTGAGCACTGTGCTACTATTATATGTTAACTAAGTCAAACCTCCAATAATCTCCACCAAAGATTTTTCTTTGTCCTGTGACAATTTGGATTAAATTGTCAATTTAAAATGATTATACATTAGAAAATATGAAGACAAGAAATATCCTAATACTTAAGAATAATAGGATTTTTAAAAATTCTTTGATATTAGATTGAACTTAATAAGTGCCCTGAAGGCAAATGCATCTTTTAAACTAATTATCTGTACTGTGTATTCTATTTAATATTAAAAGTTACTGATTAAATAAAATCCATCACATTCCTCTGTAGTCACACCTCTCGTTTGATTAAATAAAAATATACTGTTCCTGTATTAATTCTGATTAAAAATATATTACATTTAGAATTACATACTCATGATAATTTGCAAGAAAAAACTAAAACATTTACTCTGCTTATCCTTGATATTTAAGAATATGTACAGAAGAGTGAAAAGGAAATAATATAACATCTAAATTCATCTTCTAACAAGTTGCCACTTACTTTTTTAACCTAGGTACTATGATTTTCTTATTGTAACTCAAGAATAAGCTACTGATGGGCATATTAATTTAATATATACTTATCTACACAATGTGTTTTTGAGTTCATATACGTGTCTTTATTACCCTTCTTCAGTGAATTTCTAGTGTTGATCTCAGGATTCTGCATGTAGGCAGAATTCTCAGACTGGTGGCTTCTTCTGATATATATTGATAACTTTCAACCCCACTGGGCCCTCAATTTTACTGGATTCTCTTTCTTTTCATTAATCAACAGCTTTCTCATTCTCAGAGGAGTAGTAAAATATCTCATACCTTCTTCATCTCACCACTTCTCTGACCACCTCACTTGCTCTCAGTATATAACAGTAGCTAACCCATCTCCCTACTGTTTTGAGAAAGGGAATCCTCCAAGCATGAGTATCCACAAATTATCAGTTTTCTATATAGTGGCAGCAAAGTGGCAGAGAGGGTTCAGTTTATTTGCACAATATCCCATATTTTAAATGCCTTAAATGAGACATTTATTGCACAACATGGCAGTCTTTGCATTTTTGACATCAGATCCATTTGATCCATTTGCATTATCTTCTTGACCTATGGGCTTTTGCACCAAGACTTATGTGAGTGCAAACCTGTTACCTTTGTTACTCCATAACCCAAAAGAAACAACATGGGAAAAGTTGCTATAGCTGTCTATGTGGGCTTCTGCCCTATCTGAAATATTGCTTTTAAAGAACCCCCTGTTTTTCTTTTATCTTTAACAATTTCCTCTGTGCATCTCTCTAGTCCTCTTTCTCAGTAGCCTAGATACTTACTTATATTTCTATACATAATGCATATTTTATTAAGTTGAAAGTTTTGGAAGTAAATTGCATGTTGTATGACGATATATCCCTAATACTTTGGCAAGCATCTTCCAAGAATAAAAGCAATTTTTTTAACCCAATGATACTATTATATTCACAACAAAGAAAATTATCAATCATTCTATCAGATCAATCATTATGCTGCCCATATTTTAAAATGTCCACAATTATCCAAAAAATTATTTTTATAGCTCTTATCTACTCATTTTTTGTTGGTAGAAGTGGGAGTCAAGCAGGATCTATTCAAGAACCTTGCATTTCATTTGTTTGTTGTTCCAAAACATTTGGATGTCCATAATCTTTTCACTTGAATTCCAATGACTCACTCTCTATAGACATATGTGTAGGGAACATACAGTCTTCCAAGGCAGAAGGCATCTGCAACTCCAGTTCTGGAGGCTCTTTAGGGGGTTGTCTTAGTTTGGTTGCTTGAGAGACTTCATGTTTCCTGGTCAAGGGAAAAGATCCATAGAATAAGGCATTTAATCTGGATTGATGTGGAAAAGCAAAAAGATTGTTATTATAAAGATGTAAGGACCACATCAATGTCTTATAATGTTTATTCAAAACTTAAGCTTTAACAAGGAGCCAAGAAAGAAATAATAAGTCTGATAAATGGCTTTGAACTGGCCCTAATAAAAAGGAGCCAAAACATCTGCCCACTACATCTTGTCCCAGCTGTTATGTGGGTGACTTGGACTTAAAAGCCAAGAATATTACTAAAATTTTGAAGAATTCAATGAAAACTTCATCAACCCTTGTTAATTCACATTCAAAATGATAGCAATTAATTTTAATGGAATCTCCTTTCAATTTGACCAGGGTTCATATTCCTAGATTTTATGAATTCTTCCTCTTTTTTTTTAAATAAACCTGCATTTACATTATTTTCTATTCATATTATGGGAATATCTTCTAAATCTGTTTCTACTTCTTGACAACTTAATTGTTTCTAGAGTTTCCTTACATCTTTTCTATTTTGCCACTTTTAGGTGTATTAAATTTTTCTGGTCCATTTTCATATTGTGCCACTGTAAGGGTATATGTGATTTTACCTGCCTCTGATGTAGGTATTTTATTTATTTATTTGTTCTTTTGGCTTCTGCTGCCTTCCTGGAGTTCTAATGGTTAAGGTAGCAGAATAGTATCTCTGCTCTCAGATTTTTCATATCCATCTTGATGGTTTAATATCCATCTATATTCCCTTTGCCTATGTGATCTTGCATCTGTGGAGGCAAATGGAATATACCAACAACCCCCTTGTTTTCAGGGACATACAATATCTAAGAGCTCCCAGTTTCCCATCCAGTTGTCCTACTCTCCTTCTCCATGGGAGGCTTTTATCTAGTATTATGTGCATGATTAGTCATCTATTCTTAAAAATTTTGTTTTTTACACTCTTAAGTTTTACAGAATTCAGGTTTTTGGAATGTCAACAACTTTTTCTCTCAACACACATGCATATGTACACTTACATGCACACACACACATACACACAAAAGCAAATGATGGTGGTAGATAAATTAAGATAGATACATTGTCATGAAGGTCAGTGTTAGTGTATTTAACCTCATCTTTATAAATTACTCTCAAGTTAAAATCTTATTAATTTAAATATTTTTAATTATTGATTTTCATGATTTTTTTAAATTTTCAGAGTATCACAAAATAAAGTCAAAAGTCACTGAGTATATTTAGAAAGTAATTAGAATTTGATTGGAAAATGGAATAGTGAGGTTGGTAAAGGGTAAATTTATAATTTTTTAAATAAAGAATAATGGAACTTGAAGATGAGTTCCACTCCCAAAATACAATAATATATTAATGTTGTAGAAAGGCCTGTGTTCCACTCCCAAAATACAATAATATATTAATGTTGTAGAAAGGCCTGTGAGGTTGATCAAGGATATTTATCATTGTGCTTTGAGTAGATTCAGTTGTATTTTGGATAAATAATTTCACAACCAAGCCCACTCTCTAATTAAAAGATATCTATTTTTTAAGGAAATAAAAAATCATGCCAAGAAAATAAATTTTTAAATTGTACATTTATTTATAGACATATAGTGTTATAAGTATCTTCATTGATATTTTGTATTCAGTTTGACTATTTTTCAGATTTAATATGAACTTCTCTTTTTCAGCAGACTCTGCCCACTTCAGGAGTTTCAGTTCCTGAGGTGCGTAAGCTCAAAAAGGTTTCACACTTGCAATTATAGTTCATTGTGCATATTATATTGTTATAAAAAATTGGGGGTTAGCTCAGTGACCTACTGACACTAATTTTTATATTTGATTTTCTTTTTATTCCAATATTTGGAAATGAGGTTATTTATATTTTCAGTGATGGGATAGACTTAAAGGATTCCAATCTGCATTTGTGGAAAGAATTGGGGATATAAGATATTATATGAAAAAAATGGAGAAAAATAAATGTTACTTGGTAAAGCTAATCAAAGCATAAAATAGTGTCATTTTTACTTTTTATGGTGAAATGTAAACATATGACAACAAATCCAAAATGATTCAGTCCTTTAAAAATCATCAAAGTGAAAGTTTCCATAATAGTATGTTGAGAAATCCTTGCTCACTTTGAAGTGCCCATTATTTTAAAGAGAGTACATCTGTATTAATCATGTAGTGCATGATATTAGCTCTGTCTTTGCATTCATGAAGCAAAATACAATGTTCTGTGACAATTTCCTATTAAATTGTTATTATCTCTATAGAAAATGTTCAAATGGTATTGTTTGCCTGAAAATTGAATCTGCCTGCTTCAGAAAGAATTATTTATAATATATGAATACTATAGAAGAATATGAATTTAATTAGAAGATAACATAATTGCACAAAAGTGTAACTGTTCTCTCCTCCCCACCAAATATGATTTTCTAATCAGTGTCAACTGCCTCAATGAATTAAAATAAACTATCATTTCAAAACAGATACATACTTGAAAATATGCTTTGAGATATGCCTGAAGCGCAATGTTTCTAAGGGAAATATTAAACTTATTTTTGTATTCTTCAAATGAGTTGATGCCATTATTATCATAATTATTATTAATATAGATGTTAACTTACACACTCAAGTGACAGAGATATTAGAAGAGTATATTGTTTTGTTAATTATTTGTGAGAGAATTAGTATTACCTCTTCAAGATATTGACTTTATTTTTATCCCTATTATAAATTCATCAGGTGAATATAGGTACTGCATTTGAGAATTAAATTTCTCATTTTAGTTTTGTTAATCTCCAAAGGTCTCCCATATTCCCATATAAAATGGATCATATACACTGAAAAAACAAGTCAAATTCTCTAGTTTTACAATATGCTTTTTTCAATTTTTAAAAATATCTTTTTCCTGATGAAAAGTTTTCAGAAATCTTCCTATACTACTTATTTTATTTCTGGCAAGATATATTGGTTTACATTGATTTAAACTTTCCACTATCCCTCAAAAATCATTATATAAGTTTTTTTTTTAGCTATGTTGTTCCAAAAATTTCCTTAAACCCAGGTGTGGATATATGCATGAGGGCGTGTGTGAATACACATATATACACTCAGACATGGAACCTTATGTTCTACCAGCAGGAAAAATTGCACTTAGGTTAACTGAAAATGTGGTTAGAGTGTATAGGGAGAACATATACAAAGATATACACATACGTTAACAACTGAACTGCAAAAGCAAATGTATCACCACTCCACCTTTGACACAGGATGAAGGGCTTTTCTATGAGGACAGCTTTGCTAATGGGATGTGGCATACAGACTTTCCTGTGTCTGGCTTTGTCTTATCACCCATGATACCCAGATTCAGTTGTTTTAAAGTGTAACAAAAATTCAAGGACATCTGTGAAGCAATCTGAGTGTAAAGTTTTTTTCATTTTTATGATTAATTTCCAAAACATTGTTTTTGAATCTAAACTTAACCACTCCTCATACACACCACCAGCTCCAACACATATGTGGTATTACCAGGCCTTTCTAAAACCTGCATGTAATTTTTCATGTCAACAAATCTTTCATTTTATACTCACAATTCAAAGGTGTAACAATTTAATTACACAGTTATAATAGCAAGAGGACAATTTTCACTTGGAACTAACAAAAAGAAATCAAACAATAGCACAGGAATCACAAGGTTTAACATTTAGCTTAACTAAGAGACAAAGAACATAAGAATATGAAGAGCTGCTCATTGCAGCTTTTTAAGAGCCTCTTTGCTCTTAAAAAGCTTATGTTACTATGGCCAGCTATCAGTATGCTTTTCAAAGTGACTTGGACAAGTTGAGACTGGTTCTTCCCTCTGCTTTTATATATATATATTTTGTACACACACACACAATCTTATTTCATAATTGTGATGCCATATCCTAGTGCATAGCAAAATTAAATTATTTTGACATGTACTCTTATTTTTAAAATTCATTAAAGAAATCTGCTCAGGAATTCTTTAACAGAAATTTTATAAGTGGTTATGCTCAGTATAAAACTATCCTCTGAGAAAATATGCACATGATGTGTGATGTATGAAAACCAAGATGTGTTGATCAAAATGTTCCTGCTAGCTCAGGAAACGAGTAGCTCCTCCAGGTACTTTAACAGTAGGTTTCATATTTTCTACATTTTTTGCTTCCTATCTCACCTAAGGACATGGCCAATATCATTAGTATGGTGATACAGTGGGCAAATAAGTTACAGTACAGTAAATTTCTTCTCTATGACACCCACCGCCCTTTACTGCTATGACCAGAGCAACATACTTGTGACGATCTTAATAATAAAATATTATAATTCTTTGTATTTTAAAAAAAAATATTTCCATGTACTGAGTACTTATTTTAGGTCAACCTTTATCTACATTTTCTCCATTTAACAAAAGTTCACATGAAACTTTTGTTTACAGGTGGAATAACTGGTGACCTAGTAAAGGTAAATAACTTGCCCAAGTTTACAAAATAATGAGACAATGCTCAGACATTTGTCTTTGCCCAAATCTATTTTTGTTTCAATGTATACTTATTTAATTTTCCTAAAATGAGAATCTTTAGACCTATCACTTACTATTTTTATGTTGAAAACTTTACAAAATATTTTAAAAAATCAATGTGACTTTGCTAGTCAGCTATAAATTTTGTGGCAACATCCAAGGATTCCTAGTACATTTAGAACCTTTGCCACTTTTTGGAATGGATTTTTTTCTCTTAGCTAGTAAAATGTTCAAATCCCCAAATAATCCACACTAAATAAAAGTGTAGCTTTGCAGATGTAAGTTGTTTATTCAGAGTTCTTAACTTTTGAGAACTCTGATGAATATGGTAAGAGACACCTTAAATACTATGAATATGCACTTGATACCTTGGGTTAAGATTCTGAGGTTTCTGGGAAATTCTTATGCCCTAGCTACATTGGCAGGAATGGCCACATTTGTCTTCAGCCAGTTTTACAGTAGCAGAGAGAGCAAGTTCCAGGATCTGAGGGATGAATGATGTTGGCAGCAAAGCACTTTGTAGCTTTATACCAGTCCAGGTGCTTTTCTGCTGCCTATCTCTCATGCTGAGTTTGGACAAAAAGGAGAAAATCTCGTGCTCAAAGTAATCATCACTTGCTGCTTGTAGTTTGCAAGTGATCGATAGCAGCAGGCCTAAGTATTGTGGTAAACAACCCTTTTGAGAAAGCAGTCTTCACCACTGTACAAATACTCCACCTCTGAGAATCAGCATGATATAGAAAAAGATTTTTTTTAGAGCACATATTTAAAGTGAGGTCTTTTTATTTCACTTATTTCATCTTTCTGTTTTCTGTGAATGGTTTCTTTGGCTTTTCTTGTCTGTTTATTATGTTGATTATTCTTTTGGAATTCTAATACAATATATTCCCCACTTAAGATCTGTTGTGCCACTTGTAGTGTCCAATGATCACAAAACACTGAATTTTGTATTTAAAATGTCTGTAGCAAACACAAATGGTTGATATTTGAAAATGCTCAAATATCAATAAATGTATTTTATATTTTGTATTATATGTTTTATATTTTTTCAAGCTTTTTTGTTACGGTAGTTCTTTTCAGTGTTTGAATAATTTCTATTGATTAATGCAACAATTTTCCAACTCTTTATATCTAGGATAATTTATCTGGCAGAAGGAAATTTGCCTTAATTATAACAATGTAATTTATTTTGTGGTTTTGAGCCCAAAATCTTAAAAAAGAAACTGAAGGTTAAATGGTGAACATTGCCCCCTATTACTCACAGAGTAATTTTATCCTGACTGATGACACAAAATAAGGTTCGTGAGTTCTTACTGAAACTTTTTAATAACTGTAACAATTGGGAAATAACTCTCTTAAATATCACAGTGGAGCTTTGCCAGACAGGGTTAATTAACCCCCTGAACAAGCTAGTGAAATCCTTGTGGACAGCATATTTTTGAAGGATGCAATCACTTCCCTTTTCTGTACCTCATACAAAAATAAGATTTCTTCAATGGAAATAGGAAAATGTATCCAACTACCCTTCTGTTCACTTAGGTTGCTTAAATAAAATACAGTGAATCTTTTGGACAGACCTTACAGTAAGGGTCAAAAACAAATGAGCAAAGTAATAAGAGAAACCTGGAGAAAATTAAATGACCATGAGTCTCTTCTGTTTATTTCAGCCTTGATTAATTCCATAATTTCTACCTACTGGCATTTTTTCTCCCAAAGAAATCAATTGGTTTTCTTGATGTATGTATATGTTTAAATGAATGTTTACAATTTAGCATTAGCTAGATTTTATAATACATATAAATATTTATATGATGAGGGTTTTTAAAATTGATTTTCTATAAATTAATCTCAGGCTAGAATTCAAAAATAAAACCTCATCAATTAAAAACTCATTTTAGGGTTCTAATTTTTATTTTTATTTTTACAGTTATGTGCTTTTTAAAACATTTAGTCTCCTTCGCAGCATGCTCTGAGGTATGACTTCTTCAAGGACAAGAAACAAGTTAAAAACTGCTCTCTCTGCTAGCTAGAAGAACTTACCAAATAGGCACTTCCCTAGTTCTCTGCATAGACTAGAATAAGGTTGATTGATGATATGGCAGCTCTTTATAGATATATACATATATATCTTAAGTTTTACATGTAACATATACACATGATATGGTATAAATATCCAGTTCCAGTGTGAAAGATCAACTTGAATTTTATTTGATTCTTCTAACCGAAGCAGTTTAGGAATTGAGTCCTAAAGAACTTTTAAATGTGTTATGTGACAAAAGAATTTCATTCAAGTGTATCTTTCACATTGTACATTTTTACAAAATATTGATTCTATGTTGTATATATATACATCAAAGAACCCTGAAATAAACTATTTCCCTTTTCACCAAATTTGTATTTTTAACTCCCAGCACAAGCTATGCATTTTCAAATATAAGAATCGAGCTTTACTTATTTAAACATATTCCTAATGTAATCAATGCAATTTTTTTCATATATATGTATTTGAAAATATGAAACCACTTTGCATGGTGGCAATACAGATGAGGACCACCATAGGGAACCACTCCTATTTTACATTATTCATAATAACTTTAATTTATTGAGAACATACAACAATACAAACACGATGGTAAAGACTTTATAGATTTTTCTATTAAACCTTAAACAACTCTGAGAAATTGAAAACACTATCCAGTTTGTTAAGCATAGGTTATCTATATTACATAATACCTGAGTAACAGAGATGGGATTCAAGTCAGATCTCCTTATGTATTATACTGTTTACAATATGGATAAAATTGTAATTTGCAAGTTTAGAAAGAAGGAACTTTCTTTTAAAAAAATCAATATTTTTGCCAGAAATTATGCTTATATGAAAGCACATCATTTTCCAAAGAACTTGAATATCAAGAATTCTATTATACCATCCATTTTCAACCATACACAAAATGTATTCAGTGTTTTTGCACCATGCAATTGCAAGATGACTAGACTATGCTGATTAGCATTTATTTTTGTCAAAAGAGATTTCTGATCTATCTATCACTAATAGGTTATAAAAAGAGCTTACATTTGAAGCTATTTAAAAACACCTTCCTAAGTTACAGAAATTTAAATGATACTTAACAAGTAGATAGAGGGACTAGGAAATATATATCTGGATAAGTGATAGGAAATAAGTGTCGCTAAAGCACATAGGCACCCTTGGCCAGGCATTGCTAATCAGAGCAATTTTTTCACGTCAAGCCTAGACATGGCCCCCAAATCCTAAATACAATTATCTAGGTACTTTTTTTTAAAAACTATTTTTTTAACATTTTGAGTTTATTTCTTTATTCATTTATTCTGTCTTCTGTCAGGTACTGATCTAGGATCTAACATAGACCAGTGATCCAAAGAAAACCCTTTCCCTTTGGGACTTTGATTAACATGGAGAACATAAGCATTCCAAAAAATCACAAAAATAACCATTCAGGTTGTAATAAATTTTATTTAAAAGAGGTTAAAGAAAACAAAGAAGGCTATCTCATATATTTGACCAGAGACCTGATGTCAGGACCAAGTGCAGCAAATACACAGGGGAAAATTTTCCAGCACAGTGCCAAATCCCTGCATTAAAAGCAGATTGTTGTGATCAAGGAGCAATGAGTTGGCCAGAGTTGCTGGAGTGGAGTAAAAAGGAATGAATGTGGCTGTTGTATAGAAAATTGACTACAGGGAGACAAAGCTGGAATGAGATTGATCCCTTAGGCAATGGTGACAATCATCCAGGCAAAAGAGAACTCTCACATTTGCCACATGATAATGGAAATGGTAACTGTTCAAGGACTGATATGTGGAAAGACAGAAAGGGCATTTGTATATAGAAATTGAGGGTGAGTTCTGAACAGGAGTTTTGCATTTAGAAGTCTTCATAAAATTGAATTTGAAAGTCTTATGGTAAAATAAAGTTACCTAGGGAGCAAGTATAGACAGTGAAGCTGAGGTCTAAAGAAGAGGCCAAGTCTTAAATATGGCAAAGCTGGAGGACAAATGAGTGAAAGAGACTGTGAGGGAACCATTAATGAAGGAAGAAGAGGGCTAAGAGAAGTGTGCTGAAAGCAAATTGAGGCAAGTTTTCAAGAAGCAGAAAGAAATCCATTCTGT
Source organism: Tamias sibiricus (assembly GCA_025594165.1). Lineage (NCBI taxonomy): Eukaryota > Metazoa > Chordata > Mammalia > Rodentia > Sciuridae > Tamias > Tamias sibiricus. Next base: position 75,286,344 of record CM046664.1, read on the forward strand.
CAAATTTTGCTTAAAGTGTGAGTAAATGATGACTATTAGATGTGGCTATGAGAAGCCTATTGGTAATTTGAATAAAAGCTTGGGTAGGCTGGGCGTGGTGGCGCACGCCTGTAATCCCAGCACTTTGGGAGGCTGAGGCAGGAGGATCACGAGTTCAAAGCCAGCCTCAGCAATGGCAAGGCACTTAGCAACTCAGTGAGACCCTGTCTCTAAATAAAATACAAAAAAGGGCTGGGGATGTGACCCAGTGGACGAGTGCCCCTGAGTTCAATCCCCAGTACCACAAAAAAAAAAAAAAAAAAAAAAAAAAAGCTTGGGTAGTGGTGATAAAAGTTGACTGGGTTGGGTTGTAGGGAGAGTGAAAAAAAAAAAAAAAAGAAGCAGACAACTCCAAATATATTTATGAACTAAAGAATTAGCTGGGGCTGAATAGGAGTTTTTGCTTATATGCCACCCCCTATATAAATAGTACCTTCAAAATCCATCATGCAATTAGAATTTGTTTTCAATATTGCATGTATTTATGAGCATTATTTTAGTACTCTTTACCAAATTCTTTAAATGATAATCCTATACTATTTATATATCCCATTGTTTGTGAATAACTTTTGATAAAGAGCAATAATTGGACGCATAGGAATAATTACAATTTGGCTTTCTTTTGCATTGTTTCTTTAACTGATATTTGCATCATGTAACTATCACATATATAGAGCCAGTTAAAGGAATGGTTTTCATATTATTTAATAGGAACTCCAAATTAGGAAGTTGGGCCTCAGTTTGTAACCATGAGATATTTATTAGTTGCACTTTCTAGTAAAATATTTTCTTACATTAATTTTTATAAAATATTTTTATAAAAGAACATTTTTCTTACAGGAAAGACAAGCAACAGTGAAAAAGGAAAAGAGTGCTTCCCAGCAGCCAAACAAAGTAACTGATAGGAACAAAATGCAGAGAGCCAACTCTGTTACTGTGGATGGACAAGGCCTACAGGTATGACTTTTTAAATCTAAATTTTAGTGGATTTTATGTTTGTTCCTCTTATGTTCTGAGAACAGCATATGTTCAGTTATCAACACATTTATTTAACATTTATGTTAGCTCAGTAGACTGTTTCAGAAAGATTGTTATTAATTTATCAAGATGTCAGTCTTATAGTTGATTGACAGAGTGACATTCTGGTTAGATTAATCATTTATGATGTTATCTCCATTAAACTCAAATTGGAAAAGTCTTGTCAATCTGAAAGTTTTTGCAAATTAATACTAAATATACACATTTATTATATACACATGTGTCATTTACAAGTGTGTTCTCCCCTACTCCCATCATACGTATATATACTAGGTATGGGTAAGATTTTGAGGAGTCATTTTGATTGTAAAACTATCATTTAGGAAAGAAAAAAAAAAAAAAGGAACTCTATTTGTATTGTTAAATTTCTTCCTAAATAAATAATAAAGAAATTTATTATAATTTATCCATATACTTCAAAGTTTTAAATAAAAATTGTAAACCACATATGTTTCTAGTTTAAACACATATAGCTCAATTTTTTTCTAGTACTGTAAAAACCTGTGTATTTTCTCTGTAATCTCTGATATCAAAAGAGCATTTATTTCCATCTACATTTCAAGTTACTTTATAGAATGAATGTATTTAGTGCATTTTACTCTTCTTTTATCTCCAAAATGAAAACAGTCAACAAAATGAGTTTAATCTATGAAATCGGGAAGTTAATTTTTAATTTTTCCACCTATATGTTTCTGTCTTTCAATTGCCTATTCCTTCCCTTAACAATATGCTTCAAATTTCACATTGTCCAGGAAAACATACCAAACACTTAACACACAGATTAGGTCACACACTTGCATTCAGTTTATGTGAATTTAGCATATTATTGATTTTAATCAATTTTAATTTTTTTTTAAATTTATTGTTTTACCTGTCAAAATGTTATGTCTTTTTGTATTCCTCAATTTAAAAGCACTAGGGTATACAGTACATGCCTAAATATTTGCTTCTTCATTGTCTTGAATAACTCATTGAAACTTTAGTAATTATTGCTTAGAAATGTATAATAAGAGAACTGTTTTTGATGTATTAAAACACATTTAAACAGAAAACCTTTCATAAATTATTAACAAAAGTGTGAAAAGAGAACTATGAAATATAAAATTCTTATGCTTTTGAGTATATAATTCAATTTGAAAGACTAAGTCATTTTCAGAAATCATATCTATGTATTTAACAACCTCATCGAAGTCCTCAAATATGAAATCTGTCCACAATTTTTAAATTAATTTATTTATTCTAATTTGTTCACAATTTTGATAGCAAAGAAATTTCACTGAAATCTTATAAAAATTTTTATTGAAAATAACATTTGACTTTAATATATTAATTGGAAATATTGATCAATTTAAAATTTTAGTCACACTGAGTTCTTGCTATAAAATTGATGGAAGGAAAGACTGAGTTTGAAATCCAAGTCTATTTCATTCAAAGCGAGGTATATATTTTTTGTCATGGAAAGGAAGCAAGTTATCTTTTATTACTGTTTAGTATGACCTAAACACTATGGTGATATTTTATACATATTACCCTGTTTTCATTCTCTCCAGAAACATGAGATCAATGCCATTTTAGTTGTCACCATTTTCAAAATTATATTGATACTCAGAAATATGGTAACTTTCCCAAGCCACCCTGTCACTCACTGGTAAAGCTAAGCACCGAGGGAGGACTCTCTGACTCAGATTTTGTGTTTTACTCCTGAGACATCCTGCCTCTTTGCTCAAGAAATTTAAACATATATGTAACCACCAAAATTCTGACTACCTTGTTCTCCCAAGTATTTTAATATTGTTTCAGGTATTGAGATAAAAATCATGTATTCACTAGAACTATAACTTTTGTAGACTCAGCCTCTTAAGATTTAAGTAATCATATCTGAATTTTTCCATATTTCAAAACCAAAATTAAGTGTTACATGCACAGTATTTGTTTAAACTGAGATAGCAACATAAATTCTATCTTTTAATTTGAAATTATTCTGAAATATTTGACCATATTTTAGCTAAATTAGTCACATTAAAAACCCTAGATGATTAACATTCTCTGTGGATGTATGGGCTTCTCCAAGCAGGTATTAACTTGTGTTAACTTTTTTTGGCATATAAAATTGTAAGCTGAAGTTGTCAGTAGGCAAAAAGTAGATAACAGCCTTAACAAAACAGCAGTAAATAACTAATGTTGTCATGTTATAATAAATATTGAGTTTTTGTAAATTGGTATATTATCATGTGCAAAAGTCTGTTTTATCCCAGCAGAATGGATCCCCATAAGTATTCATATAATTTGGAGAAAATACAAAAAAGTAAAATGATAAATTTTGGGATAGTTATTTCATGCAAAATGGTAAAAGATTGTGTTATAATGATCAATTTTAAAATGGTAAACTGGTTGTTTTTGCTTTTCAACCAGAAAGGCCAAAAACATCTACCAGAAAATGAATTTTTCTCTAAGTTTTAAAAATTATATGTCATAAAAAAGCATTGAGTTGCAGTCCAGTTTGCATATAACTCAGTGACAGGAGAGATCTACACTGCTTAAAGAAGACTATTAATCATAGTTAAGCACATTCATCTTACGTCTTTCCAGCTAACCAGCATAATGATCAGGATTATTATTTCTAATTAGAGGAAGTAATAGATCATGTATAACCTTAGGATGAGTCTCATTAATTAACCCGAGTCCTAGAGGACTTCAAGTAGCGGTGGTTAGGCACTCTGTCTTTGTCATTGTTCACACCATAGGTTTACACTTATTAGATACCATCAAATGAAATTGAAACTACAATTTTTTTTAAGATGCAGGATATATAAAAATACAGGTGACCAACCCATCTGTGTATGGATAAAGGGAAAAAATTTTTTAAAAGAACAATTGTTTAAACTGTATTATGCTAAAGTTACCCTGACCCTAAATATTATTTGAAATTTCCAAATAGAAGGGTCAATGGAGAACTAAAGAATCTAGTTTCTTATACTTTAAACCCAAGGTGGGAAGATGGGATCTTTTCACTTAATATCTAAAACTGAACCAGTGTCTTGCCCTAACAATCACTTCTCCCCATTGTCTCCTTTACATTTTATTTTTGTAATCATTAAGATTATCACCTAAACATGCACCATTGTACTATACACAAATGTATAGTATTCATATCAATTAATCTCCTGTATTTATGTGTGTGTGTGTCACACATTTGATAGTCACCTGTATATTTGTATCCCTCACTAACTTAGTATCCTTAATCCTGGTGATTCTTTCATACTGACATCATAATTGTCATTCTAATTCAAGGTTATTGCTCTATAGTTTTAAGTATTGTAACAACCTTTCACTGAATCACTTTTTTCATATGCATATTTTACTAGATGAAAAGTAATATGAAAAATATAGAGCTGTGTTTCTATAATTATAAGCAAGATGGCTAAAGAGGATATTTGGATGAAACAGGTGATTCATTTATACAAAAGAATTTATGAGAAATGGGAAGCTGTAACTTCTAAGGCAAGTGTTATGGTTTGGAAACATGGTATTCCCCTAAAGTTCATGAGACAATGTAAGAAAGTTCAGAGGTGAAAGGATTGAGTTATGAGATCATAAATCTAACAGTGGATTAGTCCATTGATTAACTGGGCAATAACTGTAGGCAGGTAGAGTGTGGCTAGAAAAGTAGATCACTGGGGACATTCTTCTTCTGGCATTTATTTTGTCCCTGGTGAGTGGGACCTTGTCTGTGCTTCCTGATTGCCATGTCCCGAACAGCTTACCTCCTCCATGTCCATTCATTATGTTCTGCCTTACCTTGGGCCCAAGGCAATGGAGCTGGCTATCTGGCACTGAGAACTATAAAACCATGAGCACCAAATAAACTTTCCCTCCCTAAATTTTTCCCATTAGGTCTTTTGTTCACAGTGGCATAAAGCTCACTAAAACAGCAAGTGTATGCCCATGAATTGTAGGATCAAAAAGAAATATATGGTTGGAGTCGAATGAGCAGGATAGTAAGCAGTAGAGAGTGCTTTAAAGAAACAACAGCTAGATGCTATAATTTCTGGAAAAACTTTCATGAGAACTTTGTCTTTTGATATGAGATGAGGAAATTTGGGGGGGGGGGAAGATTAAGCAGATAATGATGTGATTTGAATTACATTTTTAAAGGCTTGGTTTTGTAAAGATTAGCTCATTGCTTCATTGAATGCCCTGTAAATTACTGAAGTGTAGGATGGGGTTATAATAGGCTGAATGCTTGTCAGTGTAGAGGATATACTATAAAGGATATGCTGATGAATCAGGTATAGAGTCTATAAGAAAATGAGGAGTCAGAAACATCACTAAAGTGGGCCCATGCAACTGAAATGATGGAGTTGCTACTGAATGAGATGAATGAGGAGTTTGGGAGAGTATGGTCTGGGGAGAAATTTGTGATGCTGTTCTACATCCAATTGGAGATGTCAAGTAAGCAGACCATCAAGTGAATCTATGATTCAGGTTAAAGGACAAATATAAATTTCTGAGTTAAAACATTGATGATACTTAAAAGCATCCAAAGGGAAGATAAATATATGTATGAGTGATTAAATATATACATATATACATATATACACTAATATAATATACTATGTATCTATATATCAAAAGGAGGAGTAGAACTGGAAACCACAATCAGTCTGACTCCAAAGTTTTGTATTCTTTAAAGGTATTATACTAAACAGCCCCTTTGAACGAATGAATATGTTTTACATCATTAACTCTATTTAACATAGAGGAAAGTACAATATGAATAATGCCCTTCTGAAATTTTCTTCATACTTACCTAATTAATAACTATTCTTGAAGATTTAAAGTACCACAGCTACCCTGAATACTTTGTCCTTTCATCAATATCTTCTTCATCGTTATACTTCACCATTCTATCTCAACATTCTTAAACACTGCTTTGTAAAGAAAAAGAGTTCTGTAAAGATATTTAAGTACAGTAATGGGTTAATAGTGTTGCCGCCTGCAGCTGTTGCCGCCTGCAGCAATGATAACTCGGGGAAAAAATTCGGAGGCAGACTGGAAATGAATAGGTTCTTTTTTTTTCTAATTTTTTTTATTATTTATTTACTTATTCATCATGCACAAGTGCATGAATGAATAGGTTCTTTATTCTTCCTTCTTGTAACTTCTCTCTCCGACTCCTACAACCTCTCCAACTCCAACCACACCCTCTAGCCAACCTCACCCGGTTAAATACTTTTTGCCTTAACAAGTATACACGTGTTAACAGCTCAAACTTACAGGTGTGTCACATAGTTTACACAGGCATAGAAAGATTCTTAGATAAATGCATGAATAATCAGGTGAAAATACTTAAACACCTCTTACGGCTCTCAGCTAGCTGCCATCTTAGCTATCTCCTTATTAGGGCTCTTACATAATAGGAGATTGGGACTAGGCTCAGGGTTCTTTTTTTTTTTTTTTTTTTTTTCTTTAGACATAAAATCTTAGCTTTTACCTGTTTATTTACTGTACATACCATTTAAGATTATCTCCAATGCTGTATGAGCATATACTTCTAACAGTGAATAGTGGTTATGGTGACAGAGTTTTGATATATTTGTGCTTTTTCTTTTGCTTCCCATTCCATCAAAATCTATGACAAACAGGTTATAATATTTTAGGATGGCAATAAATTAGTTTGCAAAATACTAACATTTACGTCTTGTTTCAAAAATTTTAAATAAAAGCAAAAATTAAAAATTTATTCTTTTAAATAATAGATGAGAGTCCAAGAGAGAATTAGTAAACTTGAATATAACATTGATAAATGACTGCTATCTAATCCTCAGTCCTACTCAAGTTTTACCAATTGTTTAAAAAATATATATTAAATAAAAGAAACTAGTCTTGAATCATAATAACTTCCTGTGTTAGATAGATGTATATGTTGAATAGAATGCTTCTTGAGGGTAAGCAATGCTAAAATTGAGTAGAAGTAATAGAGAACTATTTTGTCAAGTTACTTTCAGATGGTTCAGGGGAAAGGCTCTTTATACAGTCCTTGTAACTTTTCTCTAAATTCAAGATTTGTTATATGGTTTGGATCTAAGAATGTTTCCTGAAAAACTTATGCATTTTTTAAAGCATGATTCCAAATGCAACAAGGTTCAGAGATGGGGTTATTAGACAATGATAAGCGTTGTACCTATGAGTGGATTAATCCATTTAATGGATTAATAATGGGTGGTAACAGTAGGTAGGTGGGTGTGGTTGAAGGAAGTAGATAACTGGGGGAATGCTTTTAGGGACTATATATTGTTCCTGGCTCCTTGCAAGTGTATTTGTTTTCTTTCTTTCTCTCTCTCCTTCCTGGCTTCCATGAATTGAGCAACTTTTCTTTCTTTACTAAATCTTTCTACCATGATGTTCTGCCTCATCTCAGGCCCAGAACAATGGAGTCAGCCAACTGTGAACTGAGACATTTGAAACTCAATACAACATAAAACTTTTCTTTTCTAACTTGCTCTTGTCAGGTATTTTGGTCACAGGAATACAAAACTGATTAACATGAGATTGTTTCAAAAAATAAAAATCATCACTGTGAAATTTTAAAAATGTTATTGAAAGATATTTGCATAAATCTTTATTCACTGAAATCAATTATACTGAGTCTCAGAAACTAAGAAAACTGTTTATGTTCCTTTATTTGGTAGATATGATTCACATTATACTATAAATCAGCTCCCCTAGACTGAATTCTGTACAGAAGATGAAGTTACTTGTAACTAATTGGCCTCTCTGGAAACCAGGATCTGAAATCAAATAGATTAGATTAAGTAACTGAAATATCACATCTAATAATGCCTACATATTTTTCTTAGTATCAAAATCTTTCAGATATAAAAGGATTGGCTGAAAATGAGTATGAACATATTAAAAATAATAATAGCATAATGTAAGATAAAATACAGATTTCATTCAAGTGTTTTGATAGCAAGGGACAATTGTTCTCCCCCACCCCTGGGCTAGATATATTAATAAGTTTGATGAAAAATAAAGTATTTCTCTATGCCTGATACAAATTGTTTGTATCCAATTTTGAGTCCTTATAGAACTTGCCTTTCGTTCACATCACTTACATTTGTGTTGTGCAGAGGAAAGAAGAGAAACAACAAAAACAGGGAAGACACAAAACAACAATGCATCAAAAAAGATAGCCCTCGGTTTTCCTGTCATGTAAATAAAATCCAGAAGTAGGATCTCTGGAACTAAGATACTACACATTCTCATCAGGACTGCCAATCCTGCACTTCTCTTTCGTGTCCTCAGTTGATAGCATCTTCAAAATCAAGTAATGATCAAAGGTGGCTACTGTAATTTCCAAATTTCATGTTGGCATCAGGAAGAGAAAGATCAAAAACTTTCTCACAGTGTTAGAGGCTAGGGGATCCAAGACCATGGTATAGGCAAGGTAGGTTAATTACGAGGCCACTTGGCTTGTAGGTAGCCACTGGGTGTTCCAAGAGACAAACAGAGGGAGACACAGAGAAATAGAGAGAATCTTGTCTTTTCAATAGGCACTAATGTCATCATTAGGATCTTACCCTCATGTTCTCAGCTAACCCTAATTACCTCCAGAAAGCCCCATCTCCAAATATCATTTCATTGGGGATTAGAGCTTCAACATATGAATCTCAGGAGGGACATAATTTAGTCATAGAAACTTCCAATATATCTCACCAGACAAAACACAAACACGTTTCTTCTTTCTATGTATTTATGTGTCCTCTTACCTTACAAGACACCAGAAGTTACAATTTCCTAAAGCTCTTAAAAAGTGTGTGTGTGTGTGTGTGTGTGTGTGTGTATGTGTGTGTGTGTCTGTGTGTAAATTCTATAAACAGCAGCAGCTTTCAAAATATACATATGATATGAGGGAGAAAGTTTTCTAAATTACCATATGCACCAGGTTCCTTTACCCAGGGCAAAGGGGAATATGGCACTGAAATGCCAAAAGCGGATTCTACCACTAAGATACTGCTGCTTATTTCAGACTGTCACTGAACTCAGTAGTTGTTTATTTTTAACTTGTCAGACTTGAAAATGACTATGCAGTACTTCAGGTCTTTGGCTCTCAAATCTAAGAGTTCTGTCTTTGCTTGGCACACAAATTTACTCAGCTAGATGGGCCTTCTTTTTATAGTTACAAAGGTTAACACAGTTTTAAAGCTTTTTGAATGAACATAGAAAAAACATGACAGATTTGCCTGGAACTTTAACATTTCTAGTCTAACACCATTATATGTTCCTCAACACCAGAGTATCAGTGATGTGGTTGTTAAATCACATATCACCCCTTAAATGAGGATTACATTAGGAATGAGATTGGTTACATTCTGTCAAGTACCCATTAATATCATCAAAGGGGCACAAATCCATAGTACCTGATAACTTACAAATAAACATTATATTATATTTTAATTTATTTTTGTAGTAAGGGTAGATGTGATGAAAACTATAGCTATATTTTAATGGTTTTGTATTTCATATTGGATATTTGACTTTTGTCACTTATGAAATATCACCATTCTTCTAAATTCTTTAAACTCTCTCCTTTTTTTCTAGTACATTTTATCTGTTTCTCTGGAGAATATAACTCCTAAAAATAATATCTGAATATTTATTTATTTATTTGTAGCACTGTGGATTAAACCCAGTGGTGCTTTACTACTAAGCTACGTCCTCATTCCTTTTTTATATTTTTTTTGAGACAGGATCTCACTAAGTTGCTGAGGCTGGCCTAGAATTTATGATTCTCCTGCCTTAACTTCCAAGTTACTGGTATTATAGAAATATATCACAGCACCCAGGCTAGGTTTCATATATTATTTTGAGATACTCTACTGACTACTAAAATATCTAATTATTTGTTCATAATACTATGAAATTTATAACACAATTGTTACTGAGATTTATTTGATCTTTATGTTGATGCCTTAAATATTCCACAATGTAATATTTTTGACAAACATTTTAAAATATATTTTTAAGAGAATTCCAATATTGGAACTGGTGTAAATTTATATTTCTATGTAAACTCATATAGTATTTAGCTGATTGTTGAGTTTGGGAATAAAAGGAGAAAAAAATAAGTATGTGAGTTCAGATTTAATACTCTGCTCAAAATCGCTTATTTACCCTGAAATTTTCACCTGTTTTCAAAAGCAAGGAGTGATAATTCAAATTAAGCTAAAACAATCCAACAAAATATATGTTTGTTAGCTTTAACTTTTGCATAAGAGAAAAGTAGAAATTAAACACTAATGATTAGACATATGTATTATTTGGTGTTTTTTCATTTTAGTTTTGAATGGGCAAGAGAAGTACGTGTTATATGTCATCAGCACAAGTTCTTTAAGATGTGGGTACTTGATATACATTCGCTAATTGAGTACTTTTAGTTCAGGGAGAACTGAGAAGTTGCTGCAGAAGTTACTCCAGCTTAGCTTTTCCAGCTGACATAGAGGCAAATTAGGAAAGAAGAACCCTGGTGCTCTTTACCAAGGAAAGTACAACAGTTAGACACTATGATAGATAGTAATGAGGACTAGTTGGATAAGAGTAGATGAATTACGAAGATCTTACTGAACTTTTTCTCTTAGCTAATGTGAAGAGTTTAACATTTTCCAATTGTCTATATTCATTAGAAAAATGCCATTGTACTTAAGAGTTGGAAAAAAATATGTTGGTAGAATATTTTGATTTATTGAAATAGGAAGGTAGGGCATGATATGGGGACATTATTGTTTTCAATTGTCTCATTAAATATTTAAGGATAATTTCTAGGAGAGATATAACACTGCAGAAAGAATACTCTGAATCTACTTTCAAAAAAGTAGGTTGTTCTAAAACTTTTCAACTTAATATGTAGAGGCTTCTATCAGCTGCACATTTTTTTACTAAATTTTTAAAAAATTGTTTTTATATCAAGATCTTTTAGGTGGGAGTTATGGAGGCATGTTTTGGATAGGAACACTTTAATTATTTAAGAGTGTATCTCTTAACATTGAATTCAGGTAAAAAAAAAAAAAAAATCTTTACATGCTATTTAAAACAAGTCTATCCCTAGAAATGAAGTCCTGACACTTTACCTTCTTTTCCTTCATGGCACATTTCACTACTAAATATGTATTTGTGTAGTGTATATTTTCCCCTTGGATATAACCTCCATTAGAATGGGCACTTGGTCTTTCTTGTTCCACAGAGAAGCAAACAGTGATGAAGGCAGCATGTAGGATGTAGTAGGGACATGGACAGTCCTTGATAAGTGAAGGAGAGACCACTTGCTAACCAAGTCTTAGCAAATAGACTTGATTCACTGGCACACTGCTCACCAATCTGGGAAAGAAAGTATTGAGGAAAGATTGCTCAGAACAGACTTCTCAGCCAAAATGCGTCTGAAGGCATTTGCTGACTTTCAAGTTTCCGAGTGGTCTGAGAGTTGGATTCCACAGAAGGCACAGAGCTCTGAATGAGAGGACCTCTTTTTAAAAAGGCTTTGTATAACTTGATCTATTTGCTTATGATCTTTCCCTCATCTTTTTCTTTATTCTGGCTCATTTGCTTACTAACTCACAAATTGTAACTTTATATTTTTCATCTAACAGCTATTTCCTTTTTTTAAGGGCCTTTCCCTCTGCCCTCTACATGGTCAAGCCCACCTCTCTGTGCAGAGGAGGTTTTCCTTTTGATACACTTTACAGAATGAAATTGTCACATTCATGAATTTGTACATTGGTATTTCATGATGTAGAAATAGCAAGGAGTCTTCATCATGTATCATATGCCTAATAACTTCTCCATATACCCACCTTTTCTCCTAGATCACTCCTGTTCCTGGAACTCATCCGCTTTTAGTTTTTGTGAACCCCAAAAGTGGTGGGAAGCAAGGAGAACGGTATGCTTTTAAAAACCATATTTATTTTCCATCTCATAAATATAAAAAGATCAGCTAAAATTGTGATGTGAACATGTCTAGAACGTTATTCCTCATCAATTACTAATTTTAATGTGATATATATGATTCTAGCATCTACATATAATACACTGCTAATAATTTTTATAGTTAAAATTTAGTACAATGGCTTTTTGTAAGCATTTCATTATCATAGCTCAGGTATCTGCATTCTTCACAACCCACCTACCACCTTAACCCTTAACAAAGAGCTTTGCTTACAACCTGGTTTCATAACCACTGTTGAATAAAAACTGCATCTCTAACTGGTTAATCAATGATTGGAGATAAATCATAACCCTGTACTTAGGAGGAGAATTCATAACCAGCTTCTAGGCAAAATATATTATTACAATTTTTCGCATGTGCATTTTGGAGAATACGATGCCATATTTTCTGGAAAAGCACAGTATATTTAATATGAATAATAATACATTACATTATCAGATATCTCCATATACTAGCTGATAATATAAAATTTCATTTTATAATGAGTTAATGATTAAATCATAATATTTAACAGAAATATGAAAATCATTCTCTTAAAGAATAAATCTCATGTCCTAGTGAAGAGGACAGTCACAAAGAAAACTGCAGCTATGTCTACCTTCATAATGTCTAGATATCTTTCTTAACCTCAACCAAATATAAGCAAACAGACAAAGCACTCACACAAGCACTATAATGGGAAAACAAATGTCTTTTGTGGTTTAACTAATAACATTTAAAAATGTTTCCATAAATGATGGAATTTACAAAATAATATCCTTTCCTACTATTTAAATTTTGAGTTATTGCAATGAAATGAAAATCATTTTTCAGTTTTCAACCAAAAACAAATATTATTTCTGCAGAAAATGTGTCTTTCAAATTTCCATCAACATGTATTTATGTTTGTACCCTGCTAAACATGATATAAATTATTTTAAACACATAACAGCTTAATAATTAAATATTTCACAATGTTTTGCTTAAAGAGAATAGTTGCCTTGCTCATACAGGTATAAAATAGTAATTAAATAATAATTCTAAAGTTATTTTTTACTATGCCATTTGCAGTTTGTTAGCTGTCTATATTTTGGGTATTTTTAAATTTAAATTTAGTCTTTAACTGATAACAACATAACAATTATACATATGAAGTGGGCACCAAGTGATGTTTTGATTATATGTATATATTGTATAGTATTTAAATCAGATTTAACATATCTATCTCCTCAAACATTTATCCTTTTTTTTTTCTCATGTGAAAACTCACACTAGATTCTTCTAGCTTTCTGAAATATATGTTATTATCCACAGCCATCCTCAGGTTAATAGCATACCAGAGCTGCTTCTTCCTCTCTAACACTAAGTACCCATTGATCAATCTCTCTTCATTCCCTCCTGCCCCTACTCACACCAGCCTCGAGTAACCACCATTCTACTATCAACCTCTTTGAGGCCAACATTTTTTGGATTCTATATGAATGAGATTATGTGGCCCTTGTCTTTCTGTGTCTCAGCATAATGATTACTAGTTCCATACATGTCATTGCAAAAACAACATTTTATCATTGAATAGTGTTCCACTGTGAATTTATACTACATTTACTTAATCTATTCATCAGCTGAAGGATACTTTGGTTGTTTCTAATTCTTGGCTGAGGTGAACAGTGCCACATTGGACACAGGTGTTCAGGTGCCTCTTCAACGTATGGATTTCACTTGCTTTGGATATGTACCCTGTTGTGGGATTGTTGCATCATATGGTAGTTCTATTTTTTAAATTTTAAGGATCCCTCCACTGTCTCCCATAGTGGCTACTAATTTACATTCCCATCAATAGTGCAAAGGATTCATCCTCTGTATATCCTAGCCAGTACTTAATATCTGTAGTATTTTTAATAATGTCATTCTTACTGGGATGAGGTGATATCTAATTGTGATTTGATTTTCATTTCTCTGATGTCTGGTGATTTGGGGCATTTTTTCGTATACCTGTTAGTTATCTATATGTCTTCTCTTGAGAAATCGCTATTTATGTCTATTGCTTATTTTTCAATCAGTTTTTTATGTTGTTAATTTTTTGGAATTCCTTATACATGCAGAGATCAACCCTTAGCCATATGCATAGTTTGTAGACTCACTATGTTGACTGTTTCCTTTGCTGTTCAAAAGTTTTTTGGTTTGATATAATCTCTTTTGTCCATATGATTGGCTCAATAGATGCAGAAAAGGCATTTGATTAGATTTAACATATCTTCATGATAAAACATTGAACAAAGTGAGCATAGAAATAAAATTAGCTCAATATAATAAAGTCCAAATATCACAAGCCACAGCTTACATCATACTGAATGGGAAAACGTTATAAGCTTTCTTTCTATGATCTGGAATAAAATCAGGATGTCTACTTTCACCACTTTTATTCAATATAGTATTGAAAGTCGAAAGTAGAATAGTCAAGCAAGAGGCAGAAATAAAAGGCATCCACATAGGAAAAAGGAAATCCAATTTTCACTACATATGACATGATCTTCCATATAGAAAATCCAAAACACTCCACCAAAACATTCCACCAGAAAAATCAAATAGAATTAATTTTAATGTATTTGAAATCAGCAAAGGTCTAGGATCAAATCAATATACAAATACCATTAGTGTTGGTATATTTCAATAGCAAATTATTTGAAATTGAAATCAAGAAAACAATACCATTTACAAAGTTTACCAAAAAATTAAAATACCTCATAATAAGCCAAAGTAGAGAAATGAAAGATACCTATAATGAAATTTATAAAACACTGATTGAAATAACTAAAGAGGACACAAAAAAAGCATGATGTTCATGTTCATAGATTAGAAGAATCAACATTGGTAGAATGTACATACTTCCCAAAGTGACCTACAGTTTCAAGGCAATCCCTACCAAAATACCAATGACATTCTTTATAGGACTAGAATAGAGAATCGTAGAATTTGTATAAAACCATACAGAAAACCCGAGTAACTAAAGACACATTGACCAAAAAGAAAAAGGAGGAGACATGACATTAACTTCAGAATCTACTATATAAAGCAGTAGTAATCAAAACATGGTTTTGTCATAGACATAGACACATAGACAGATGGAACAAAACAGAGTCCAGAATTTAACTCGTGCTTCCACAGCTGAGTTTTGACAGAGGTATTAACAACATGTGTTGGAGACAGTCTTTTCAATATATTTTGGTGAGAGAATATCCACAAGCAGAAGATAGGTCCCTCTCATCCTTTATAAAAATTTATTCAAAATGGATTAAAGACTTATAAAACCTGAAACTATGAACCTGTTAGAAAAACAGATAAGGGAAATGACTCACAACACTGGAATGGGCAAGAATATTTTTGGACAAGACCCCCAAAGCACAGGAAATTAAAGCAAAGATATACTGTGGTTATTTTGAATATAAATATCTCTTAACAAAGAATCAGATAAGATTTAAATTTATGTTAAACATTAAAGACAAATGAAATCAATAGAAAATAATTAAAAATATATTTCCAAAGTAAACTATATTTTCTTCTAATTAAGTTTATATTAATCATGTAGGATGATCCTTAGCTTAATAACTGTCTTCCTGTTCTCTCAGTACATATTTTCTATAAATTAAAAACCAATGGGCTGGGGTTGTGGCTCAGCAGTAGAGCACTCTCCTAGCACGTGCCCGGCCTGGGTTCGATCCTCAGCACCACATAAAAATAAAGGCATTGTGTACAACTAAAAAGCAAGTAAATAAAAAAATAATAATAATAAAAAACAATTATATAGGGATAAAATGATAAGGAAACAAAACTTTATGGGGAAAGGGTGGCAAATTTGACTGCATAGTCTGTATGCATAGTAACTTCTCTTTTCCCTTCATTCATTGAGTGGAACCATTCAAAATCAAATAAAATGTAAATATGTTTTTTTTTTTGTTTTGTCTTGTTTGGTACCGGGGATTGAACTCAGGGGCACTCGACCACTGGGCCACATCCCCAGCCCTTTTTTGTATTTTATTAGAGACAGGGTCTCACTGAGTTACTAAGTGCCTTGCCATTGCTGAGGCTGGCTTTGAACTCACGATCCTCCTGCCTCAGCCTCCCAAAGTGCTGGGATTACAGGCGTGCGCCACCGTAAATATGTTTTAAAAAGAGATTTATTATGAATGTAAGCATAACTTCTTGTATGCATACAAGATACCTTTCACAATGGGATTACATAGTTTTTTTTCTTTAAAATATTTTCAGCTATTTTGACTTTGATATGTCATATCAGTTGCAAAAGTCACAGAATTATATCTGCACGAACAGTTCCCTATACCATTTAACAGGTGTGAAAGTATTTACGTATCATCCATTCAGACAGCAACCACTGGGAAAATTTAAATACTACTAGGTCCTGGGGATAAAAGACTTGCAACAGTTATGCATGGTGTCAAACATGTAAGCAGATATATTGAATAGCATATGATAAATGTTAAGCTAGAAATGTTAAAAATAAAGGTGTTATGGAGGTTCCAGTGGGGAAATATCTAAGAACTGAGAAGTCTTTGCAGAAAAAGTAGCTTTTATATTATTTGTTATTTAAGTAGATATTTACTACATGAAGGACAGAGAAAGATAAATTCATGAAAAAGGTTGATGTCAACTAGGAATGATTTACCAAGTTTAAAATTTAAGGGGAAAGATAAGAGATTAACTTGCCCTTATTGGGAAGATATTGGATTTTCATACTGTGAATAACTTGACACTAGCAGTTTCATCCTGGAAGCAATATATCTATACCTAAACAGTAGTAGGGGAAGGGACTGGAATATGAAAAATTTGATGGAGCCCAAGAGAGAAATTAAAGACCTAAACTAAAACATGAATAGGAGTACCCCAGCTTGACAGGCATTTCTCAGTTGGAAGGCAAAGGATGGTCCTCCAGTGGGGTTCTGGTGTGGTGCCAGGGAAAAGGATCTTTTGAGAATGACTCCAAGATCTTTTTTGAGACACTAATCAGGAACTAGAATGTGAGGTTATTGAAGATTTGAAGATGGGGGAATATATGTAGGTATTACATAGTGCATTTACAGAATTTCTATCAGTAAATATCATGTAAATTTTTTAAATAAAATATAGAGTAATATGTTCATATGTATATAAAACCAATCCCCCCAAATAAAAATATCACCCTTTACTTTAAATATTTTGTGTAACAGTTTCAGCACTTTTGTTGAATTTGTTAAGTTAAAATTAATTTCTTTCAGAAATATACCTGTTCAGACAGTAGTTTTGTGAGTCAACAGGTCAAGATAGTTGTTTATATGAAATGACTATCTGAGGCTACATTCTTTGCTTACATAAATACATATAAGGTATATAACCCCACTGTATGTGTGCGGTAGATAAGTTTGATCTTTATTAGTTTGGCCCAATAACTCAATATTGAGTTCCATGGAGAGAAGAATATATTTCTATCTATTAAGAGAATATATTTAATTAATTTTATTCTGAAATGTTTTTCCAAATATTTATTTGAAAACTAATTAGTTAACTAAATAATGTTCAAAAGTGGGTTGGAGAATATTAAGTGCCTATGCATATTTAGAATGCATCATTATTTCTAACTTCTCAGCTATATTGCCCTCACAATGGCTACTAAGTCCTTTTTATTGAGAACCACTATTTCCTATTGAGCTGTTATATTTCTAATATTATTAGTGCAACATATATCAAATATTTTAATTGCAATTACATATTTATAACATTGAGATATCACCCCAAAATTTATAATTAAATTTCTTCTCTTTTTTCTATATTTTCATCTTTATAGAATTTACAGGAAATTTCAGTATCTACTAAATCCTCGACAGGTTTACAGTCTTTCTGGGAATGGACCAATGCCAGGGTAAGTCCAAGGATAATGTCATTACGATTAACTTTCTAAATAGTAACTAATTTATTAAGCAGACTGACATATCCATAAACAAGGTTACTTGAATAAAGCAGACAGATCAGTATATACAAAATTAAATATAAACTACATAAGAGAAACAAGTACAGATAATGTTATTTGAAATAGCTGACAGTACATTATAAGTAAAATTTTCTCCCTTCTAAATATTGTGAAGGAATACTAATAATCCTAATAATGATAACAGTACACACAAGAACATTAGACAAGTGCTTAAAATACTAAGGCATGTGTTTGAATTATAATTCTACTTTCTTTTATTTGTTAAATATAAAATGTAGGTCTGATCTAGAATATGGGGAAAGTTAGTTAACAAAGAATTCAAATCATAGTATGGTATCTAATTTATTGCTTGCAAAATCTAATGAATATCACTCTTTGTAACATACTTTATTGTTAATGGTAAGATGAAGTGAAATAAAGTATATGATTTCCATATCATAAATATACAGCAAAATAAATCGTCATTAGTTTGGCCTAGTTAAATAATTAATTTCATCTCCTTACACTGACCTCTTTTCTGTCTATCAATATGAGAGTAAACTTTAGACCACATAGGTAGAGAAGAGCTTTATTAGCTTTTTGCATGTTCCATTAAAAAATAAATAAAGCAGTATGATTTAAAATAAGTCATTCTTGGCAACTATATACCAAATATTGAAATTGTACTCTTAAAAGCACTTAGTACAATATATAGAGTTGTTTCTTATGTTAAATAAATGTTAATAAAATACAACTGATTAACATAGGCTCCCATAATTATATTCACTTCTTCTATGTCCTTACTGCCTGCTGTCTAAGGTAGCCTTCCAAATACAAGAAGTGGTCTATGGAATCCCCTTTCTGTAGAAGGCAGGCTTATCACAATCACAACAATTTAGTTTGAATACTGCCTTTATTGAGCTCTAGAATCTAGAGGAATGATGATCAGAATGTAGGCTAGGTGAACCACATGCAGAAAGAATCAGTGTAGAAAAAAGTCAAGCCAAAGTAAAGACTTGATATTAACTTAGAAGCTCAATTAGGGTAGCTCTTTTTTTTTTTTTTTCAAATTTATTTTTTATTTTAAGTTGTTAGAAATGACAGCAGAATGTATTACATTTCATATTATACTTGTAGAGCACAATTTTTACATATCTCTGGTTGTATACAAAGTATATTCACTCCATTTGTGACTTCATACATGCAATTGACCTTTAATATTTTCTGGACTTTAGGGAAGTAGTTCTTATTCTGTGGAATCAAGGAATAATGAATTCCAACGTTTAGTCATGCCAAGAACTATATAGGTCCACACACACACAAAAAAAGTAAATCCAGAATTTTCCTGCATTTCACAGTTAAGTAGAGTGTCTGTTAGTTCTACCAATTACTAGCTTTGTAAATTTAATCTATGTGGGCCTTCATTGTCTAATCTGTAAAAATAAAGACTAGTACCTCATAGGGTAGTTGTGAAGTTAAATGGGCAATGCCTATGAAGCATATAATCATGTGCTTTCCACATGGTATGTCTCGATAAATGTTACAAATTATCAATACTCTTTGTATTGATATTAATTAATAATAATAACATAGCTTTGTAAATATACTACAATAGCATTGATTTTAGTACTGTTTTCTAATTTTTTTTTTTTTGCCTCTATACTTTACACGTTTTCTTTCTCTCTTTCAATTTAAGGCCCTATATTATCCTCTACTCTATTTTAATTTTAGTATATGAACAAATTGAAGAATATAATTTAATATATGAAAAAAATGAAATTATATACCATATGTGTGTGTGTGTGTGTGTAATTGTGAAAGCCTGCACACTGCAATGAATATTATGTAGAAAACAAGCAGTTATTGGCCTCACTTCAAGAATTACCACTCCTTAGAAATTACCAGTGTGATTGGGTATATCTTCCCAAACAATCAAATACATATATAAACAAATGTCTGTCTTGCACACATTTCTTGTTTTTTTTTCACATTTTATTATAATTTTAATATTAAATGTTAATAAAATTAATCAATTTTAAATTCATAAATATAAGTCACACAATTTTATATAATTGGAAAATAATTCCTCTAATAGGAACCATGTCCATAAATATGATTTGTTCTAATTTTTTTCTCTCTCTCTCTCTTTTATTTTTGGTTTTATATAAAGTATTTTTACAATTGTGACTTCATACATGTATTTAGGGTAATCATGGATATCTAAGGCAAGAGAGGGGATAGGAATAATAGACTGTCTTGTACATATTTCTATCAAATGTCTCTTATCTATCTTTCCATCTAATATATTAATATATGTGTATTAGAAAACATATATGTATATTGGATAGACAAATAAATGTTTTAACATAACTTGCAGTATAGACTATATACTTTTGCAATTTGCTCCTTCTAGTCAAAAGCATATAATGATTTGTCCTTGTCCTTTTTGGTAGTTATAAACAGTTTCATTGTTTCTAAGGCTTGCATGGTATTCTATAAGTTTGTTAGCCATCCATTGTTGATGAATGTTTAGATTGCATGTGTTTTCTGCTTATTGCCAACTATGCTAAATAACTATCAATTTGTTGAGTATTTATTATTATTGAATATCAATTTATTTTGTACTTTTGAAAACTTGTTTAAATAGTTTCAGAGAATAAGGTGCTTATAGGTAAAATTGCTTGACTGAAGTGTTTTCAATTTTAAGCTTTATCTGGTTCTGCCAAATTACTGCCCCAAAAGTTTCTTTTAGTATATAATCCCAACAATAGTATATAATGCCTATTTCCCCAACTTCCCTTAAATTGGCTGTCTGTATTAATCTCCATATCCAATTTGAGAAGTGAAATATGTTATTTTCGTTTTTATTTGCATGTCTCTGATCAATTGTAAAGTTGAATATGGTATCAATTATGTTTACTTTTGTATAAGCAGAGACATATACTGTGGTTTATTATCCAAATAAAATATACTGGAAAATTATGAGGTTGCTCATTAAATTAATAGGAAAATTTAAAATGGTGTTTAGGAAAGTAGGGAGCAGGACAATTTAAGCAAACAAAGTAGCAGCAATAAAAAAGAAAATCCCATGGTAGCTAGGGTTCAGAGTAATGGATTTCAGTCAATTGTTTTCATTTCTGTGCTCAAGGTTCATATATCATGGAGAATGCCACAACCTTGGCTAGTGCAGAGTTAGGCATCTTGTCTGATGATCCTATTGAAACTATCCAAACAGGTTGTTTCCTCAAAACCAATGATGATGCTAGAGCCAATGAGGAAGAAAGGTGAATTCTTGGTAGGAATAAACAGTAGGTATTCACCACAGTCTTAACAGTTGGGTGGAGCAATATAACTTTGTCTATGAA
Source organism: Tamias sibiricus (assembly GCA_025594165.1). Classification (NCBI taxonomy): domain Eukaryota; kingdom Metazoa; phylum Chordata; class Mammalia; order Rodentia; family Sciuridae; genus Tamias; species Tamias sibiricus. The sequence goes on from CM046664.1 coordinate 75,307,726, forward strand.
CATACAAAATGGAAAAGTTAACCAATAACCATATGGATATTCCTGAACATATCTGAAAACAGTCATGTCCTCTAGAAGTATGCACAACCTGAAGTCACATACAGTTACTATATCCAGCTTTAAGTTACATTTCTCTGGAGAACTCTTTGTAATGACTATTCTCTATTTATCAATTACCTCAGTATTAAAAAAAATTCCAATTTTAACTATAAGTATGAATTTAATTAAGTGATATTTTTGATAATTAAAAGATGAAACACTAATACAGTCAATAGTCTTGGTTTCACAACTGGTTAAACGCTGTAGCTGGAATTTAGCATTTTTCTCCTACTTTATCTTAGCTGGTTAGAAATTTGTACCCAGCAGAATGAACTAAGTATATTTACCTGATAGTACTAAGACTTTGGTAGCATTGTTTGTGTAGAGGAAAAATATTTTTTATGTACATTTTTCATATACATGTTGGCACATGATAATATTAGTGCTGTTTATCGTATATCTCTAGGTTTCCTCTAAGGCACTTGATTTTATAGTACTTCATTTCATCCCAGGTGTTAAGAGTGGCCATATAGCTTTCTCTCACATTAAACTATAGGCAGAAGTACATTTTTCACACTTTCTTTTCCTTTGCCATAGTGACCAGCCACACTCTAGATATTGACTCTATAATTAGTGTGGATCATGAAGTGAAGACAGGAATAGAGAGAGCCTGGTTACTCCAATGCATGAAGAATGAATGATTTTTAAAACCTCTGAAATGTTATACCACTAAGATTTGGGGTTGCTTGTTACTCTTTGTAATCTAGAACATAGAGACTAAACCAATGGTGGGAATAGAGACCACAGTAGTATTCCCCATACCCACTGTGCAGCAACAAACCAGTTTCCCCGTGTTGTGAGAGTCAATTACATCATATCTCCTTTATACATGTTTGTCAGAGCCTAAAAATGTCCAGTTTTAGCTTTTAATTCAATGAAAACTTTATTGTCTCTCATGCCAGTTTGTCTCTCTGTTTAGTTTTTAAAGCTCCCCTATGAGCTGAAAACCAAGAGAATCAGAAAAAAAAATATTCAAAAGGGGGCATATTAGTGTCCTCCAGAGAAATAGAACCACTAGGATATATCTATATAGTTTATATATATGTATATATATATATATATATGTATATATATATATATATATATATATATATATATATATATATATTAGAACTAAGAGAAAGAGAGAGAGAGACAGACAGACAGATAGACAAATGGCAGGGTGGAAGGAGGAAATTAAAAAAATAGTGTCATGAGATTATAGAAGCTGGTGAATCCAAAATCTACAGAGGTTATAGGCCAGTTCAAGTGTTCTCCAGTGGAATTCTTTCTTTCTCAAAAGAGGGCAAACATTTTTTTTTTTTTTCTATTTGACCATTAATGGATTGAATAAGGTCACCCACATTATGGAAGGAAATTTGTTTTACTCAATACACCAATTTAAATGTTAATCTCATCTAAAAATATCCTCACTGAATCAAGCACAAAAATGTTTGATCAAGTATCTGGGGACCCTGTTTCCCAGCCAAGTTTATATTTAAAATTGATCATTATTTAAATTTAAGTTTTTGTTACTCAAGATTTGCTTTTTGACCCCGGAACTGTGTATTCTGATGAGTGAAATGGTACCTTGTAGATCAGTGTATATTCTAGAGCCATTGGCTAGTATATTATTTAGATTCTCCCACTGATTCAGTGACTGGAGTCCTAAGTAGGCTATTTCAGTGTTCTATTTGACCAACTGCTTCATCCAGTAAGCATTTTTAAAGGCCTTTTTCTCCCAGGGATATGGAACCACTGTCTTCCTCAGGTTTTGTTTTGAGAAAGTAATTCCTTAAGGAGAAGGCAAGACATGAGTGCATAGGACATTCAGTAATTCAGTTGCTATTACCACTGACAAAGGCATAGTTGTTTAAAAAGAAAAAGAAAAAAAAAAAGCAAATCCAATTGAAACAAGTGTCTAGTGTGGTTAGCTCAAATTGCTGCAGTTCCATTGTGGAAAGGATCCATTGCATTTGGGTGTCCTAAATAACAGGATAGTTCCCTATATTGTAACTCACTAACTTGTTTCTTTGATGACAACTGAGTATTCCAGAGTTAGTAGTTACTTTCTTGTCCACGGTAAATTAATGTTGTTCATTTCTTCCATAACCTTCACCTCTGCCAACATGAATATGAGCCTTCTGAAGGCTCAGTGGAGAAATACTACAGCCTGACATTGCTTTGCAGTATTTGTGGTCTGAGTAATTCTGAAAAATTCATTTACATAATTTTCCTTTGTCACTAATTTTCCATTCTTCTCCTTTCCAAGCCTTTGATAGTTTGAGTCATATTATCAGCTAGTGCTATTGAATTGGTGTATTTCCTAAACTATGGACATAACATAGTCCAGAAAATGTGGAAGGCAATCTATATTGTATGAAATACTTAAGAAATGTTAGTATCAGTTTTTATATACTTGTGGCATTGTTTCCTTTGACTCTAAGTGTCATGAAAGTATAGACAGCTTATTCTTACATTATCATTAAAAATTTATAAGTAAAAAATAACAGCTGTTTATTGAATACAAATAAAATACAAGACAATTCTAAAATATGTAATTTTCCCCATTATTGATCATAATTATGCATTGATTATTTTTGAAAAAAGTGCTTTATAGAAATCTTTTATTTCATCTACCTTAACTAAATATATAATTTTAAAAACTAAACTTATCAACCTACAGTCTTACATATTCCAAATATCAGCCATATTTCTATAGTGAAACTTCAAACATATGATCCTATTAAAATAAATAAATGTGCAATTTAGAAAATATATATAACAGAGTCTATTTATTTTGTAATTTCTTAATTTAAAATATCATTCATTTTATATAACACAATATCTACCACATTTTTATTTAAATACAATCCCTCTTGAATCAGAAATTATGACCTTTTATATGCATGTCTTGTTATGAAATTATGTCAGAGATATGAGCAAAGTCCTCAAAAGACTAAGAAAGTGTCCATCAAAATTCAGTCCAACTCTACTGGAAGTATCCAAAAAATACAAAAATCTATTGCTTTACTAATGTAAAAAGAAGCATTTACCTTGTCTATAAATCCTAAAATATGAGGACCCAAGTCCTCCCACAGTTAAATATATCAGCATAATTCTGACTCCTACTTGGTCACTGGAATGACTGAGTTTGAAAGATGACTTATTCTTCCAAATGAAGTTCTATAGATTAATAAAAGTAACAAATACCATAACAGTCTGACACAATTAACAATTACATAATTTTTTGCCTTGCACAAGAAAAATTTCCCATTTGGGGTATTACAGCTCTTTAATCACTTTCTATATATGTCAACAAAAGCATTATGACTTCAAAGATTTTGAAAAATGAGAATATTTATTACTCATCTCATAGAGAACAGGAAAAACACTGACTTAATAGCTGTTACTAATCAGACTATATATATATTAATTTTTTTAAATTAGGTATATTTATATAACTAAATGTTATTTAACCATGAAGAAATAATAACAAGGAAAATATTTATGATAAAATGTGAGAAAATGTCAGAAATCATCATTGTCTGTAGATGGTAACAGTCATAAAGATATTTCCATATGGAACAGTGTCTAAAAAGATGAAAATCATATTAGAATAATGGACTGTTGGGATATATTCATTTTATAAATTATTTCTTTAATGTTGCAGAATTAATTACCTATTCCTAGGGAGTAAATTATTCCCAAATTTGCTTAAAACAATAAACTCTTAGCTCACATGCAAAAAACAGATAATTGAACTGACTGTTAAAAATGACTACATTTTTTGTTTTTCTAAACTGTTTCTGATTTTTTCCTACAAAAATCAAGCATAATAAATAACTATTTTATTTTAGTATTTTCCATGTATTATCATCTGTTCTTGCCCATCAAGTTCCTGGTGAAAATTTATCACCGTACACAAGCAATTTAATAATCATGACTTTCATAGTAAAAATAAGATAGCTCATAGTTATCTCAAAATTCTTTAAGAATAATTATGCAACAGTTATTATACAGCAATATGTAGGACACATGTACAATGACCAGTCTTTAATATGTAATAGTGACCAGAAAATAATCTCTTCCCAATTATTTCTACACACAGCAAGAAATCACAACTTCCTTTGAAGAATTGGCATAACCATTATTCCAGCTGATATGCTGTGGTCTATGCCTCACATCTACCATGGATGTACAAAGAGCACAAGTATACTAGGCAGCAATGTCAACAGAGATTATATACTACATGTACATTATTTCAGAACAACTAATCTCAGGGTATGAGAACTGGTACATTATGCTGTGTAACTAAAAAATAAAAGATTCAAGATTGTACAGAGTGCATTTTGTTGGACACATACTGACAGAGTAAGGTCCTGTGTGGCAGCAAGACCAGGTGGATCCCCATTAAATGGGCCAGAAGATGGAGGATACAATGGATAGGAAAAAAGTGACTCCATCTAATCTGGCATATACCTGGCCAATATCATTAACTTCAGGCACATTCCTGGCACTAATGGTGCCAGGGTCTCATTGTAAATCTTCACTTACCACTCTGATGGTTTTGTTTATTTACAGTATGCTGGAAAACTATGTGGGGGAACCTATCAGGGTTACTTGTCATGGTGGTACAACTCATGGTATCTGCAAGTCATATCAAGCTGAATGCTTATATATATGAAATACATGTGAGAGGATGAGCAGTCCTGTCAATAACGCATCGTATTCTCCTCTATAGTGCTCATATGGTTTACCTCCTCTTCAGTGCACTATTTTCTTCATTACAATAAAAAAAAAAAAAAAAAAAAACATATGGTTTACATCCATAAATATCTATGTCTTGCAATGCTTTTTAGTTTGCCACAAAGCTTTTCAATAAATATTAACTCAGAATTGAAAATGTCTTATAATTGAAAGAGTAAGTTTAGAATTTCTGTTTCCTAAAAGTATGATGAATTTATAATGTGTGTGAAATATTTGTTGACATTACCATCCTCAACTGGAATGCTAGTGATATAAATGGCCATGTGAAAACCAATAACAAACTGAGAAAGTATCAGCGTGTGCTTTAAAATTAATAGTAAATTATCTGCCAAGGGCAATCATTTAGATTACAGAAAGTCCCTTTCCATATCACTCTTTGAAGCATGATTTTTCATTTAGATCAAATGACTATTTTAAATTAATGTTCATTTTCACTTCCAAATTTTCTTATGTGTGTTATAATTGAAGTGATAGCCATTAATATCTTGATGCCTTTAGCAGAACTTCAAAAAGAGCAAGCAATGTCATTTTTATATCAGAATGCTCAGAATGCTTTAAACAGAAAACCTGTTTTCATAGTGATTTGAGTTCATTCAGTTCATGGACATTTGGGAGCATTCATTTGCTTGTAACTTTAGAAATTAGTAATATGCTAATATAAACTCATTTAAAATGTTCAGAACTAATGATGCAGTTATTTATTTTAGTAATGATAATCTGAATGTAGATTGTGGCAGAACACCTCATTTCTATAAAAACATGGTTCTTACTACAGTAAGATACATATACATGAAAAATCATGCTTTGGAATGATAGTGCTGAGCATATAATTATATCAAAAGAAGATTTTAACATTATACTAGTTAAAATAAAAACCTTAATTGTCACATCATATGCATACATACATGCCTACAATTGCCCCACCCACACACACAAACACAAATTTATTATTCAGTTATTCTCTTTCTGACTTTAGAGTCACTAAAAATCCTTCGGTGGTGGGGGAAGATGACTACAGACTACAATATTGAGTCATTAAAGTTAAAAAAAAAAAAAAAAAACCTTTTAAATGCCTCTGGAAAACACTATTCCATCTAGCCATAGGAGAGTGATTGTCAGAGATTATGGAAAGGAAGTTATTTTAACTTATATTCCATATTTCTACTCTTAGATACATATATCCCATAGGTATCTCAAATTGTCATGTCTAATAATAAACTTGCTCTTTTTCTCTCTCTTCTGTCTCTCTTACAAATCCACCATGGCCTTTACTCCTCATTTGATGAATGGAAAGAATGTTCATAAGGAATGACTTTACCAACCCTTCTGACATCATTTCAGAATTTCCAGATTTTTTCATCTAGTTACTCTAGTTTCTAGACTTACCTTCTTTCTTACATCATAACCCTTCACTCAATGTTTCCTCATACCTGCCCCCAAATTGTTTAGCCAGTTTACCTTTACCCATGCTTCAAGGTTCAGCCCAAATGTGTGCACTTTTATTAAGCTAACTCTATCTAATCTACATTTATCCATCCTCAGCGAACATCCTATTGTGACCTAAATTGTATTTTTGTTTGTTTGTTTGTTTTGTTTTGTCTGTCCTCTCAATACAGTGAGATACTTGAAGGCAAGAATGCTGTTTCTTTTGAATCTGTGGCATCTAGCTCAACTCCTGATACACATTTGTAGTTCATAAATACATATCAAATAATTGAATAGGTGCTGGTGCTTTTTCACTTATAAAGGTATATTTCCAAATACAGTATATTAATTTTCTATTAAATCTCGTTTTTAGGTATTCAAAGCTATTCTTTTGTAGTTGATCCTAGACAGGGTAATTTTTCTTTCTCTATAAACGTATAGGGTTTTCTTTTTTTCCTTTCAAAATACTTCCTTATAGCACATTTGGTTAAAACCGTGGAATTATCTCATGTATACAGAATTTAAAAATCACCATAATTATTAATAATGAAAACATTAACATTAGAAAATGAATTAGAACTGAGCAACCTAATCACATTTTTTTCTTGTCTAATTTACTTTTAAAAATTTTTTATTTATAGTAGTATGTATTACAGTTCATACTATACATATACAGCATCTTTTTACACAAAACAGTTTGTATACAAAGTATATTCGCAGCATTCAAGTCTTCAATCATGCATTTAGAATAATGATATCCATCTTATTCAACCACTTTTTTCCCTCTTCCCCCCTTGTTCCCTCCCTTCCCTCCGACCATTATAGTGACATTTAATGCTACATTTTAAGGGTTAAGTTTAAACTGTGAACTTTGGATCAAAAACCATATATCTCTGTTTTCAAATTAGATACATGAAGAATGAACATTTCTAAATTAACTTTGAAAGATCAGAAGAATGTGAAATTTCTGGCTTATTTAGTAAACTTTTATTGTATTTTTCCACTTCAGTCTCATTCACCTTAAAATAGTCAGTTTTACTTATGTTAGCCGTGTACCTTGTGGAGAATATTTTAATTTGCCTACATATGTATATATAAACCTTGTAAATATTCAGTAAGTACTCTCAGAGAGGGCGGCTTATATAGCATGACCATAAACTTCATTCCATATGTATAGCTCTAGGTACAGTATGGAAAAATAACATGTATTAACTTACTCCCATTGTAATGGAGAAAAATTACATTTATAGATGAGAGAAAATGGCTGAAAAATATATTTTATCTTCTTAGATGTCAAAAGAAAAAATTACAAAAAAGTTTTCTTTAAAGATCTAATTGGCTTTTGTTGTTGTTGTTGTTGTTGTTATTCTAGGTTTGGGCATTAGCTCATTTTATAAAATAGTGTGAGTCTTCTAGTGGGTTGAACAGGGGAAGTGGGCTATATAGACAGAAGAGGGCTTAAGGAAGCAGACATAAAGAGTGACCTTTCTAATGTTACTTTTCTTATTGGATTAAAATGTGGGAGACTTCCTTATCATGCTGACTCAGCCACTTCTGATTGGTCACAGTAAATCTTCTATTTTGTTAGAAAGCTAATCTATTATAAAGTTCATTTGATTACATGACTCTTAACACAAAGGTTCCATTCTGGTTTGGTCTGGTCTATAGGGACACAGTGCAAGGGCCCATTCTAAAACCATTGCTTCCCATAATTTCAGTATAACATCAGTTACTTGGTCCTTAAATAATAAGTCATGTTTACCTCTCTCTGAAATATGCTTAAAAAGGGACTGCCTTCCATGTACTAGAACAAACTCAGGTTTTGAGAGAAAAAAAATCTTTACAAATATTTTGATAGTAATGAAGTTAGGAATGCTTCCTAAGGTCAAGAATATTTTCACTAAGTATTAATTTTTATTCAAAAATGATAAAATAAATTTTTTATACTCCTTTAACAACTTTATAAAGATCATATACATTAGTCAATAAAGGAAAATTTTTGTCCACATTACAGAGGCTATTATTTACTGTTTTCTCACTTCTAACACATTTTATATTAGGGAATATAATAAAAGTTATTTAATAAGAAAATATCATAGCTTTCCTAGTAGTTAATGTTCTCTATTTTTTCTTTCATCATTTCTTTCTCTGTCCCTTTACCTCTAAAATACATAAGACATACATAATTTTTTGAGATATCCAGAGATATTGAAATTAATGATTCCATATTTAATGGCTCACTGGAATATATATTTTCTAAATTATTCTGAAAATTAGTTCTGGATATTATAGTAACAGTATTAAGTTATACAGAATTCCTAAATGATTTCAATTATGTTTGAAATAACTATTCTACTTATTCACATGAAATGACCACTAAACAGTATATGCTTACCTTTTGTGCAATATCTCAAAAGACTAACCAGATTTGTTGAAATAGGTATATATTCTAGTTTACCTAAATTGTATAACTTATCATTAAAGTACATAAGACATGAAATATGAGATCATGGCTACAATTAGTATTACTTTATTTGAATTGATCGGGCTTTACATTAATTGGTGAATTCTCATTTTGAAGCTATTTCAGTCATCTTTGCATTTCTGTGACCATTATACCCAACAAGAACAACTTAGAGGAAGAAAAGTTTATTTTGGCTTAGAGTTCAGAGTAGTTTAGCCCATGGCGGGGACAAACTCCAATGCTTTAGGCCCAAGGTAAAGCAGGACATCACCACAGAAGGCTGTGATGGAGAAACCCTACTCCATTTGTGGCCGCTGGGAAGCAGAGGTGGTAGGGGAGGGCATGCAGGATGCAGGAAAGATGATCCCTTCCAGGCACACCTCCATGGACCCTCTGGTAGCCATCCCCACCTGCAGTTACCATCCAATCCGTTCAAATGAGAATGGGCCAATTAGGTATCAGCTATCATAATCTAATCTTTTCAATTCTGAATATTCTGGCTTTATTCTTATTGTTTTTAATACAGTGACTTGAACCCACAGGTGCTTTATCACTGAGCTATATTCCCAGCCCTTTTTATTTTTTTTTATTTTGAGACAGGGTCTCACTAAGGCTTAGGGTCTCACTAAATTCCTGAGACTGGCCTTGAACTTGTGATCTTCTTGCCTTAGTCTCTCACATCATTAGCATTATAGGCATGCACACACCAAACCCAGCTGAATATTTCTGCATTAGCACAGGATCTTCTGGGGGCACCTCACATATAAAGCATAACACTGACCTTCTCAAGATTGATAGAAAAACAATTAAAACTAAATGACCTTCCCTTTACCTGTGCCATTTTGTAATATAAATAATAGAATAAAACTTTAGGGGGCATAAATGCTCCATGGATGTACTTTTAAAAGATAGTGCAGCAGCAGTAATGACATCAATAATACCAAGATATATACAGATGTGGTCTGTGTATTAGAAAAAGTAGAAGTTATTACAAATTGTTTTTCATGACTGTAAATCAAAAACAGCAGTAACAACATGGACCAGAAAACTTCAGCCTGATTTTAGTGAGGCAATTGTGAAGCCATCTAATCTTTTAACTTTAAGAATAATATGTAACTGTGTGTATGCAAGTATGAATATGAATTGAGCACAATAATAAGCAATAAGTATGCTTGTTTCTGCCTTGAAATGCTTAGATCAGAATTCAGATCTCTCTTAGGAAATTCCTAAAGTAAATTACTTTTTCAAAATAAGAGGGAAAAAGAACAAGGAAAAGAGGAGAGTTGAGGACTTATGATAAATTTATTTTTGATCTGTCAGTCTAGTGTTTCTACAATATGAAATGATATAAATATGTGTAATTAAAATGAGCATTGATATGAGAAAAATTTTATGAATCTCACACTGATTTCCCCTAAGTACCAAAGAATATTGTTTTATAATATATAATGTGCAATATGTATACTGTTTAATAGACATACTTTTTAAAATCTAATCAGTTCGATTTATAAACAATACATCAAAATCATATAAAATGGTGGTATCTTATTTTCTTTGAAAAGTAACATGTAAGAAGTAAATCAAAATAAATGCCTGTATGTTGTCATTTAAGAAATCTGATCACAAAACACTTTCAAAAATACTGAAATTGGTATTGGAATTTTCTATTCTTTCTTAAAATATTTTCCTGATGTGCTTTTGAGATACTACTATTAGGCATCAATGAAAGCCTACTTATTTTCATGCCTCTGAAAAAAGGAAAGTAAACTTCAGAGTCTTAGAAGAAATGATCTGCTTTTTTTTCATAGTTTTATGCATCATAATTTCACCACCTAGTTTTCTTTTGTTGTGATAAGAACATGCCCCTCTGAACAAATTTTTGAGTGTACATTACAGTATTGCTAACCATAGGAATAATGTTGTACAGCAGATCTCCAGACTTTATTCATTTTGCATAACTAAAACTTTAGGGAATGTTGTAGTGGTGGTTACTAAGCTTAACTTAAGAAATCATCAGACACAGAACTACTAAATCCATACATTAACATAGGATCACTTTCCAAATGTAACTACTGCAGATAAATAGTAAACTCTCAGAAGGATCAATTCTCTAATGACCAACATTGAAATTTAATCATCATTAATCTCCTTAATAAATAATTTAACATATTAATTTCAAAAAAGTCCATTCAAATAGAACAAATAAGTTCAGAGTCCAACCATGATTATTTCATTGCAAAATTTTTAGACTTACTAACCTTTTGAAAGTGATGTATAAAAAGCATAGTACACAGTACTGAAGTTTCCTCACTCCTCCCTTTTGGAAAGATGACCTGTGAAGTGTGTGCCTCACAGCTGCTGGTCCTGGCCGTCTTCATGGCTAAAATAAACAGTGATATCTAGAGTTCTGTATTTTGACTCTGGCCAAATCTCTTGGAATTGTTTGTCCTTGGTCACAGCTGCACCTGCTGTCCCAGTGGTATAAGCAAATTTCTCAATTGTCCACTATCCATGGTTTCAGTTTGTAGGTAGGGCTTTTCTCACTGTCCAGTCCAGCTTTAAAATTTTAGAAATTATCTTGGTGACTCTTCTGCCAGAATACTGAGGATGGAGTAGTTGGGAAATAGAGGAGAAGCACTCTTAACCTATAACACATATACACTACTTTTAATGAATGGAAAAGATCATTAAAATAGTAATGACCTAGGGATAGTATAACACATAATTATTAGATTTATGTGTATGTAAATGGTCAACAAAACAGGTGGTGTATTCCATTTGAAAGATAAGCAAACAGAGGATCAGAATGATTATAGGCTACTATTCAACGAATGAATGAAATAAGGAATGAATGAATCTCCAGGAAAAACTGCATGGGTTGAGTGGATTAAGAAATTGAGATAAAGAGAGGTCGATTTTCAGTCCATTTAGCAATCAATTTACAGAGAGTAAGCTGGTCTGACAGTCACGTGGGGTTTATGTTTGGGGGTAGGATGCTGCTGAAGAACCAATGATGACAATTTTAAAAGAAAACAAGAATGAATAACAGATGAAACATCATCATGGAGTAGAAGAACAATGGTGAGTCAATGGATGGTTAGGTTTCACCAGACTCGATTAACTCTGTGGGAAATGTTTCCACTGCTGGCATGTTTAAAAAACCTGTCTTAGGCTTCAGTGCCAAAATGTTAGAAAATCTGAGAGATATACAAATTGCTAAGGAAGCATAACTGGAAAAAAATTGATGTGCAAAGAATTAGAAAAGCATTTATTTCAATAAACATTAAAGGAATTGAAATTAATATTTAAGACCTTTCCATTAAAAAAAAAGGACTCACCAGAAATTGAGTAGTTTTCATTCATTCGAGTGTTACCAGTTATTAAGAAACTTCCAAAATTATACAAATATTTTACAAAAAGTGATGTATACTTTGCAACTTTTAAAAATGGCAATATAATTTTAATTAAGAAGTTAAAGAGAAGCAATATGAATAAGAAAAATAATAGATCTGTTTTGTTCCTGAATCTAGTTTTAGATTTTCTAAATAAGATTTGAGTAAAGTAGATTTAATTCTCCACAAAAATATTAGTAAGCAGTGACCATTTTGGATTTGTGAATGGATTGCAAGAATGCTTTCCTAATACAGAAATGTATATTCATGCTAGATGATTAAATGAGAGTAACCAAATCAATATCTCTAAAGATGTGGAAAGAAACATTTATTTATAATAAAATTACTGTTATAGGAGGAAAAGGGAACTCTATTAACCTCATAAAATGTGTCAATCATTAAAAATAACAGGAAAATAAATTTCAAATAACAAATATCAATATAAATGGGCAAATTCAGGAAATTAATTTTTTGAAATTCAGGAACATGATATTAATGGTTTCAGAATCCTCATACCCAACAATATACTGGAATTCTGGCAAGGACAATGAAACCATGAAAGAATGAATCGTAAAAATTGGAGATGACTAATATCATTGTTTATAAGTATATAACACAATTATATACATAAACAAATCTACAAACAAAACATAAGTAATTCAAAAACCAGAAGCAGTATAACATTATAGCATCTGTATACATTGTCAAATCTATTTCTGTACACTAGCAATGAAAACTTTCACATTAATATTAGTAAACATAATTTTTAAAGTATTGAAAATACCAACAGAAACTATAAAACAACCAAGAATACATCTAAAAATATATGTAATACTTATAAGCATCAATTGTAAAGTGTTATTAAAGAATACCTAAATAAATGGAACAATTCTATATTCATGGATAAAAAGTTTAAGGTACAGATGCTTCTTATCCCAAAATTGATCCATAAGTTGAATCCAACTCCAATCAGAGTCATGATTGAATTTTCTTTTTTCTTAATTTTAGTTTGGTGGGATATTAGCTTTAAAATGCATATAAAAATGCAAAGATGAAATAATAGCTAGGATTCATCATATTTTATGATACATAGACCTATGAGAAAGCTAGAGCTATTGCAAGCCTGTGGTACTGGTGCAGACATGCACAAATCCATGAGTAAAGCATCAAAGAGGAATAAACCCATATATAAAAATTAGAAGCCGGGCGTGGTGACTCACGCCTGTAATCCCAGCACTTTGGGAGGCTGAGGCAGGAGGATTGTGAGTTCAAAGCCAGCCTCAGCAATGGCGAGGCACTTAGCAACTCAGTGAGACCCTGTCTCTAAATAAAATACAAAAAAGGGCTGGGGATGTGACCCAATGGTCCAGTGCCCTTGAGTTCAATCCCCAGTACAAAAAAAAAAAAAAAAAAAAAAAATTAGACTTATGATGGAGTTTACATGGTAGAAGTTGAATTATTCAATAAATTAAAAGATGTATAAAAACAAGCCAAAATAATTTGTGCACTGTAGGAAAAGGAGAAGAGAAGGGGAAGAAGAGAAGGTAGGAAGGAAAGAAGGAAGGAAGCATGGATGGATGCAAGGAAAATGAAGGAAGGAAAAAATGGATGGGAAGAAAAAAAATTTCTATGTCAAATATAAAGCTGAAATTTTAAGAGAATAAATGTGAATTCTTCTCTGACCTCTGAGTAAGAAAACTTTTCTTTAAAAAGGCTGGTTAAAAGTACTAGCCACTTATCAAACAACTGAGAAGCTTGAATCCATTGAAACCAAAATATTACTCATTAAAATACACAGTGAAAGTAAAAGAAAAAAAACTTCCAGCTTGTAAAAGATATTTGAAAAAGCTACAAACCAGAAAAGATTAAAATCAATGGCAAGTAAAGAATTTTTGCCAATCAACAAGAACGATATGGGTAGAAAATTGAGGGAAATTTTTCATAGAAATAAAAAAACTACACAAAATTAAGTTGCATGCCATTAGAAGCATTAGTGAGGTTAGATTCAATAAAGCACATACATTGTATAGTGGTACAATTTTTTGAGAGATAGATTAGTTTTCTTGTAAAACTGCATATTTAATAAACTCACCCAAAGTAGCTACTGCCCAGCAGCACTAGGAAGCATGTACAAGAATGCACTTTTTATTAAGAACATAAAAGTAACTAGTCCAAATTCCCATTCACATGGGTTTAAAAAGGCATATTTCCAATAACTAGCATTCAACACAGCTGCAGAAATATAAAGGAACAATTTCACATGCAAAGAACTTCAGAATAGCATTGATGAATCTTATTATTAAAGCTAAGTGAAAAAGATAGAAAGCAGAATGTTGGTTATGACATTTGCATGACAGCCTGTATTCAGTTAGTGCTCACCTTTGTGAATGAGGAAGAGCAGTGCTGTAGGGAAAATACAGAGAAATATACAAGTTACTGGAAATATTCTACCTCCTGGAGTGAGTAATTGCAACACAGGTATTTGCTATATTACATATAAAATAAGCAAACACATTGGCAATAAAATGGAAGATAATACTTGCAAAATATCTAATAAATGGCAAATATCCACAATATTAAACATTAGGAAATGCATGGAAGCTTCATATTCCAAATACCCATGAGTATTATTGCCAGATTGTGGGGTTTATTTATTTTTTATACATTTCAAATATATTTCTGCACTATTTAACTTTGAAAAGTTTAAAATTATGTAAACTTAAATGTAAAATATCACATGTAATATGTAGAATTCAGAAAACAATATGAAAAAGACAACTCAGTTGAAAAGAGGGGCAAGGCTTTGAAGACACTGTTCACTTAGGTCACATGTCTCCAGGAAACCTGTGAAAATATACTCAAGTCAAAAGCAAACATGGAAGTGAGATTTATCCAAAAATAGCAAGATGCTATTTTTTACACATTATCAAAGAAAATGTTATAAAGTTGTTTATAGGTACTGTTTTGGGTTTGTAAGGAAGTGTTCACTTACATATGCCACAGTGAGAGACTTTTCAAATGATAATGTACCAGAACATCTTCCTGCAGACTAGCCTTCAAACACATATACTTATTCACACACAAATGTACTTTTAATATTGTGAATTGTGGTACCTTTTTATACTAGTGAAACACTAGGTATAGCTTATAAGGCCATAAAATGAAACAACTTAATATTGGAGTATATTCACTTACTATAAATCATCCTGTGATCTTAGCATTTATGATGTGGCATGAGTCAACACATAATGTATGCATGTTATGTACAATACAGAAAGATCTCTTAGACACATTTTAAGTTTAAAAAAAAAAAACACAGTAAATGAGCACTGTGTCACAATCCCATTCATGTTAAAAGTGTGTGTAATAAAGTTTTACCTATATCTCTTCATATATATTCATATGCAGTATGTAGAAAAATTACTTCAATGGTTTTATATTATATGATTACCAGTGGTTATATCTGGGGCAAATGAAGAGATGAGGCACAGGTTTGTTTCCTGTTTCATTTCTTTTCTTGCAATAAAATAGGTATGTATGACTGTATAACTGGCTGTATTGCCTGTGTTTGTGACTTTTTCCCAGGTAGGTTGCATTAATAAGCACGATGCATGCAGCAGCAGCAGCAGGAGCAGTGGGTATTTATCACAGCTGACCCAGCAATTAAGCTTGAGTGTTCCTGGGTAGTAAACACTGGTCTTCAGGTTGAAAGACAAGGTGAAGTCTGGCTACTATTTGCAGATTCTAAGTCAAAAGGAAAAGCTGAAAGAGTTGGCTGTACTCCCACTTGCAGCCTCATCAGTTCCTCCCAGTGATAGGGAAAGTAGAAAAGTCTTAAAAGCAATATATTTATTGACATGGTGATTTTTAAATGATTATTCAAATGAGAATTTTAATTGATAAAAATTGTTAAATGAAATAATAAACCACATGTCATTCTAGATTATGTGATCTCAGATCACATCTGAGTGATTATCTTAATGAAAATATTATAATTTATTAATTTTTAAAAATTTATCATTTATAAAAAATAAAATATCAAGTATGTCATTTAGAACATATGATTACCAAATATTTTAAAGGGCAGAATCTGGAATATATAATTATAAAATATATTTAAATGAAATGTAAAATATCAATGAAATATTTTCTAGTTTCTATGAAATAGAACTATATTTCATTGGATAAAATGGCAGGAATAAAAAACCAAAAAAGTTCTCATTTTAAAATATCAGTCATGTGCCATAACATGCTTATTTTTCAGGTTAAACTTTTTCCGGGATGTTCCTGACTTCAGAGTGTTAGCCTGTGGTGGAGATGGAACTGTGGGCTGGATTCTGGATTGCATAGGTAAGGAGGACAAGTACTTAATGTGGCTTGTGTGAGAATAGTAACCTTAAATTCTGTTTTATCTATCCATGTATCTATCTATCAAATGCCAACATTAGGATCTTTGGATGCAACTATGTAAGTGGACATCTATCTGTCAGGTTGTTTATTAACTGGGTTAATTTATTCTTCTGTAGTTTAGAATTTTAATTGACATAATTTACAAGTATCTAGAAATCCTTTCTAATCATGTCTCATAGCATTTTCTAAATCTTCAAGTTGTTTTCAAATCAGGTGCTAGGAAATATTGTATCTTTGTCCTAGAAAGGAACCAAAGGGATCTCAACACTTCTAATAAAGTCTGTGGCAAATGGATATATCTACCTGATTTAAATGTGAAGTCTCAAAACCTTACCCTCTGTATATATTTATATCACTATCACCAACTGTCATCATCATTACCATAGCCAATTTTTCTATCTATTTTTAACTATCAGACATTCCTAAATCATCTCATTTACTCCCCATAAATCTGTCAAATCCCATTTTAGACAATGGTAATCTAACCTTAAAGTGGCCAAATAACTAGAGCAAAGCCTAGTAGTTGTAAACTGACAGAGCTGGTGAGAAGGCACACTTTAACCTTATTTTGTATTTTCTCTATAGTTAAAGAGTTTGAGTTTATAAACACCAAAAAAAAAAAAAAAAAAAAAAAAAAAACAGGTATATGATTGAAGATAAAAAGATTATTGTTCTATACAAGAAAAACTTGATAAATTCTGAAAATTTAAACTTTTTTTAAAAATATCTAGTCACTTGTCAGAACTGATTGCTAGTTAGATTACTAGTTATAACATAAATTGGCATTTATGAGGAATAAATCCAAAACAAATATTTATTTGCTCTTATATCTCATTTCAGTTATTGAACTGACATTTCATTAATAGAATCAGATCCTTTCACAATAAGAATTGACTCAAGAAATTTTGTTCTCTATAGACTTAAACAAAGTTCTATTTAGTCAATTTTGATTATATTTTTTCATACACTGAAAATATTCAAATTAAAAATGTATACATGTTGTAAGTAACATTTTTGGTAAGACTCTAGCAACATTAATCTACTAATATTTTACAAATTAATCAGTAAAAATTCTGCTCTTCTCCTCCCAATAAAAGAGGCAAACAGTATTTATATGCTCTATCAAGAAAGAAAACCAGAATTCAAGAATTGTAGAAGTTCCTAAATTAATGGAAAAGCATCAGTGGACTTGTGAGAATTTCAAAGTGAAAACTGTGGGGAGTTTTGGCTTATTTTAGACGTTAGTTTTGGCTTATTTGCCTTATTTAATCCCCAAAGTCTACATCTGTGGCATGTCCCTGAATTACCCAGTCCCTCTGTTCTTATACACATCTCTGTGCAGATTTTAATGGACTAAAGAGGGTGTAAAAAGTAGAGAAAAATAAAATACATTTGTGAGATTCACTTGGGGCATAAAATGATTCAAACAAAAGCATATGGAATTTCAGTGACAGAGAGCTATGCTGCTCTAAACTCAAATCACTATGTAAAGATTAATCTCATCAAAATCCTGATCTCAGGTTATTCAGTATTATCTTTGTCTTCATTTATTCTGACAGAAAGCAACATGTGGGTAGAAACAATTCAAGCACAATATTAGCAATTGATTCTCCTTTACAATTCAGCTGCTTTTATGTGTTTTATTCCTTAAAGTACAATGGACCTAGACTTGATGCTGTAAAAGGACTATCTATATAGGAATTTAATAAGGTACCCTGGTCACATCCCTGTTCTGATGCTGCAGGTATATGCCTACCTGAGAATTTTAACAGAGATCACACACACACACACACACACACACACACACACACACAAATACATATACAAAAATACAATATTCAGCTGAGTTAAGGTATTTAAAAGGTTTTCTCATTCATTAGTTAAAAAATCCCTGCCACATTGTTAATAATTGTGTTTGTTTTTCATGAACTGTCACAAATGCATAAAAAATTAGTAATTGTATGTATCTATAAAATGCATTTTTTTTTCAGTTTATAAATACCTAAGTAAAAGTTTTTCACTTAATGTCAGGTTGCCATTTTTGTTGCTGTTTTGTCTGCAATCAACATTTTGTTTTATTTTCATTTCCACAGAAAAGGCCAATGTAGTCAAGCACCCTCCAGTTGCTATTCTGCCTCTTGGGACCGGCAATGACCTAGCAAGGTGCCTGCGATGGGGAGGAGGTAAAACAGCTGCATGAGAAATGATGCAGGAACACAGCACACACACACATACCCATAAAAACAACCCAGCGTTTCTTTATTGTATGACAATTGTCATGTGATTTCAGCAAATATAATGGATGTTATATATATAATATATGATTTTGAACAATAGTATGGAGTGGAAGAACAAATGCAGGACAAAGAAAGTGTGGGTATTGGGCTTTAATCAGGTACTAATGATAGACTCGGTTTAGGAGTGTTCAAAACCTGTTTGGTTTTTGTTTTTCTTGCTTAGAAAAATGATGTAAATGTGGATGGACTCTAAGGTATTGTTCAGATTTTTAATCTATGAGGTATGTGAAAAAAAATCACAAAGAAAAAATATGAAAGACTGATGAATGACTTTCCCAGAAATGAATGCATCAAGTAATACTTAATATTTGATGCCAGCTTTTGCTATCCACTGTATTCTGCACTTGGGATACAGAGATAAGAGTTGAAAAAAGTCTCTTCATTTAAATGGAGAGACTTTGTACTTACAGGACAATGGGTACCAATTGGGAAGGGCTCACTTACATAAATCTGATGGCTAGACAATGACACAGCCATATAAAACTGGAAGTAGTCTTGATAGACAGAGGAAATATTTAGTTCAAAGACCCAGATGAGGTGAATTGCATGACATACTCAAGGAACTGTAAATGGAATAGTTATGTAGAGCTGAGTGAGTAGAGACAAGACATTCCAAGATGAGGTCTTAAAATATTTTGAGCTGTCACTAATACATTATCTGAAGATTACTGAGCAACACCACATTTTGCTAAAGAAGCAAGAATTGAATATAAATATTTTTAGCATCTAAACTCAGAGATGTTGGAAAGAGTCAACTAGGAGTATATGAATCAGAAGCCCTTGGGGAGCTTGTTAAAAATACAGTGACCTGATCTTACCCTAAATATGTGAATGGAAATCTCTGGAGATGGGACCTGAGCAAGCAATTGTCTTTTTAAACACTAAGTTACTCTGATTTACAGAAAATTTGAGAACTATTGTTCCATCTTAGTTGACTATCTGGTTAACTAGTATACATGTTAAATGGACAGAATTAGAAACTAAGTTAAAAAATTAGTATATAATCTATTGGGAATTTTCATAAGGATGTATTGTAGTAAAAGAATATCATCAGGTGTTGAGTTAAATATCATAAAGATAAAGAGATAAAGATTTAAGCATTGCTTTGAAGCCGCCTGTAGCGATTTGCCGCTGGCAACACCGGTGCTGCGGGAGAAAACTCGGAGGCAGGATGGAAAACGAAAAAGTACTTTTATTCTTCTCTCTCTGGCTTCTGCAACCTCTAATACCATACACACTTTCACAAAAAAACACGGCACACAGTTTTACAAAGAACCACAACACACACACACACACAATAGCGTTGATCTACCACGCTTTCTCCCAGGCACAGTCTCACGCGCTCAACCAAAATGGCGCCAGCGAGCTTTTTCTCCCTCCTTAAGTCTATCTAGATCCCGCGCCAAGTCCCGCTTGATTCTGGGCTAAGTCCTGGGGGCGAGATTTTGGGCCAAGTCCCGGTTCAATTAGGGCTTCTGCATTGCTTCTAAGATATAGTTTGCCAATTCTCATTCATGTGCATTAATTTAAAAGAAGGGAAATGTGTGTGTTATGTTTTTCTGAAACATGCCTTTGATATTTGGAAATTTCTAATTTTATTTTTATTTGCAAATAAGTAAGTGGATTAAATCTGAATTTTGATGAAGAAGTCCCTTTTTTTTTTTTCCAGTCCATGGGTCATATAAAACCACATAAAGATATTGTTGTGGACAAAGAGAAGCACTGAAGTATGTCAAAGTCAATATTAGTGATGAATTCCCTGTGTCTGGTGTATGATGGCACTGTTCTAGGTTCTACATATATAGTAAGGAAATAAATGAATGGCTTCTACCATTTTGAAGACTGTATTTTCATTGCATATAGAGACAATAACTCAATTTACAAAATATGATCAGGGCTACAAAAAATGAATAATAGTTATGGGCTATTTAGTTAGTTGGTCAAGAAGGTGTCTTTGAGGAAGAAACATTTAATCTGGACCTAAAATAAAAGGAGTGAGAAAAAGCTTCCTGTTGAGAGGACTGGAGGAGATTGGAGGGGTTGCCCAAGCAGCCCCAAGTTAGTTAGGGGTGGTGTGAACTGTGAGTATAGAATGTCAGTAAAGAACTAGCAGTGCAGAGTATTGTCTGTCAAGAATTTTATTTGATTGAATTTGAAGCAAAAACTATAACTAAAGAGTTTCAGAAGTAGAGTGATACAATGACATTTGTATTTTTTAAAATAGTTTTTTTTAGTAGAAAATAAACTGATCAAAAATGTGAAAACATGGAAAACTATAGTTGTACAAATGAAAACGTAATTATTATTGTGCTAACTGGAAAATAAAAAGATTGGACTAGGGTGTTGTGATGCAAGTAGAGAACCTCAAAGTGCATTTTCAGGCTTATACTGATTGAACTTGCCAGAGAATTGACAAGGGGTTTGGGAAAAGAAAGATATCAAGAATCCCATATTGAACAATTAGGGAAACAGTGAAGTCACTGGCTAGAGATTATTAATAAGGAAATGCGTGAAGTGGGATTATTTCTTGTTAGGTGTGTAACTTTGGGCATGTTGTTGAGTACCTGTGTACTTTCCACTCCTTCCTCATCAGAATTCAGAGTCAGTAATCGTGCCTGCCTGCTAGGTCCTTGGGCTCAGATAGCTGGTTTAAAGCTGTTAAATTGCTTTGTCCATTCCTTGTGCTGAGTACTTTGTGTAACATTTGTGAAAGTACTTTATTAAGTTAGTAATTGATTCACTTAAGGTCAGTTGAATGTATTGACTTGAAGACTTTTTTTTTACAAGAATATATTTCCATATTTTAGAAAGAGTTACACTGTCAGAATGTAAGAGATCCTAAGGCATTTGAAAAATATTTAATTAGCATTTTCTTGGAAAATTTCTTAACCATAATTAATCTAACAAAAATTTGAAGAATATTGGAAGCAAAATTTTGTTTGTATAGAGTAAGTAGGCAAGGGACAGGGTTTTAAATGTAGAATATTTTTACAAATATTTGGTTTTGCTTTTCTCGTGATTTTCATTTGAAAAAAAAATTTGAATTTTTAAGTAGATTAAGTGATTCAGAAATCATGTCATTAAAGAGCAGATAAATATTGTGTTTTTTATTTTGTTCATTTTTTTTTTCTATTTTTGGTGGGGAGGGGCAATAATGGGAATTTAACCCAAGGGCACTTTATTACTGAGCTACATCTTCAGACCTTCTTATTTTTTATTTTGAGACAGAGTCTCACTAAGTTGCTTAGGGCCTCACTAAATTGCTGAGACTGGACGTGAACTTGGGATCCTCCTATCTCAGCCTCCTGGTCGCTGGGATTATAGGCATGCACTACCAACCCTGGCTCATTTTGTTCCTTAGCCAAGAGTGATTGACTGTTTTAAAACAAATAAATGACAGAAAATACAATCATTCTTTCCTATAAACAAGCTTTTCTTGTGTATTTAATGGTTTTGGCTTTTTTTTTTTTTTTTTAAATTCAATCTTCTTAAATTCAGGAACACTTGTAATGGCTATATGCCATTTCATGGCATACATAAATATAAACTTGCATGTCATAAATATTTATTAAGTGTGACTACAATTTGAAATTTGCCTTTGTGAATTAGCTTCTAACTCCAGATGTTCTAGTTCTCAAAATAGATTTATTTATTGGCTCTTTCCATTTTTATTTGGCTGGAAGACTGATTGATACCAGTCTTCCTCATATTTAGCCATAAAAACATGTGAAAACATATTTGGTGGTAAATATTTTGAGCTCCTACAAACTAGCCACGGTAATTAATTTTCACTAAATTCTCCTGGTTAGTTGGTATTCCTATCTTGTTCTAGTGTTAGGATGAACAATACTGCTATAAACCTGAGATATGGGTAAAGGCAAGCTCAGTAATTTACTTAAAGCCTTATTATTTACTTACATTTCTGATGAGTATATGTATGTATATATACACACTATGCATCTACATATTAATTCATTTCTAATGAAAAACCATGGTGCCTATTCTATTTTTTTAGAGCTTTATAAGTATACATGGTAATCCCAACAAAATCATACATGCATGTGTATTTGATTTCAGTTCACTATCCCCTCATTTTCCCTTCCCCTTTTCTCTCACATCTTCCCTTCCCTCCCCAGTACTTCCTCTACTCTGCTAGATTTCCTTTTAGTTGTCTATTCTTCTATATTTGATTGGTTCTTTTAAATTATACATGAAGATGAAATTTCCTGTGGTATATTTATATATGCACATAATATGATTTTTTAAAAATTCATTCTGCATTGCTTCCATTTTCCTATTCCTCCATTATGCTACTTAGTCCCCTGCTAAACTACTAATCTTCCCTATGTCTTTATGATATCCTATCTATCCCTCCTCCTTTCTTTTATTTTATTCAAGCTTCCACATATGAGAGAAAATATTTGACCTTTGATTTTCTGAGTCTGGCTTATTTCACTTAGCATGGTAGTCTCCATTTCCATCCATTTACCAGCAAGTACCATAATTTCATTCTTTTCTATGCCTGAGTAGAACTTCATTGTGTATATATACCAAAATTTATTAATCCATTTGTCTATTGAAGAACACCTGGGTTGATTACATAATTTAGCTATTGTGAATTGTACTGATATAAATATTGTGATGGCTGTATTGCAATAGTATGCTGATTTTAGTTTTTCTGGGAAAATATCAAGAAATGTGGTAGCTGGGTCATATGGTGGTTCTATCCCTATTTTTTAAGGAATCTCCATACTGTTTTCCAGAGTGGTTATACTAGTCTGCAGTTCTGCCAACAATTTACAAGTGTACCTTTTTCCCTTATAACCTCACCAGCACTTATAATTGTTTGTTTTCTTGACCATTGTCATTCTGACTGGAGTAGGATGAAATATTATTATAGTTTTGATTTGTATTTCCTTGATTACTAGAAAGGTTGCATGTTTTTCATATATTAGTTGGCCATTTGTGTTTCTTCTTTTAAGAAATTTTCATTTAGTTATTGCACATTTATTGATTTTTTTGATGTTAAGTCTTAATTTTTTATATATATCTGAATATTAATCCCCTATCAGAAGAGTAGCAGGAAAAGATTTTCTCTCATTCTGTAATTTCTTTCTTCACACTCTTAATCATTTCCCTTGATGTGCAAATGCTTTTTAATTTTATGGCACTTATTGATTTTTGGTTTTATTTCTTGTGCTTTGGGGTCTTGTTAAGGAAGTCAGTACCAGCACCAATATGATGGAGTGTTGACCCTCTGTTTTCTTTTAGCAGTTGCAAGGTTTCTGATATAATTCTTAAGTCTTGATCCATTTGGATTTGACTTTTGTACAGGGTGAAAAATGGTGATCTAGTTTCATTTTTCTATATATTACTATCGAGTTTTCCCTACACCATTTGTTAAAAAGGCTCTTTCTCCAACAGAAATTTTTGACATCTTTGTCAAGTATCAAATGGCTGTAATTATGTGGGTTTGTCTCTGTGTCTTCTGTTCTGTTCCATTGATCTTCATGTTTGTTTTGATGCCAGCACCATGCTGTTTTTGTTACATAGCTCTGTAGTATAATTTGAGATTGGGTATTGTGATGCCTACTGTTTTGCTTTCCTTGCTTAGTATTTCTTTGGCTATTCTGGGTCTGTTATTCTTCCAAATAAATTAAAGGATCATTTTTTCTAATTATTTGAAGAATATCATTGATATTTGATGGAGACTGGATTGAATTTGTATATGATTTTGGTAGTATGGCCATTTTTACAATATTAGTTCTGTCTATCCAAGAACATGGGAGGTCTGTCTTCTAAGGTCTTCAATTTCTTTCTTCAGTGTTCCCTAATTTTCATTGTAGAGCTCTTTCACATTGTTGGTTATATTAATTCCCATTTTTGTTGTTGTTGTTGGTGGTGATTTTGTTGGTGTTGTTGTTTTGTTTTTGTTTTTTGAGATTATTGTGAATGGAATAGTTTTCCTGATATCTTCCTCAGCTGCATAACTGTTGGAGTATAGGAAAGTTCTTGATTTATGGGTGTTGAGCTTGTATCCTGCTACTTTGTTGAACTAATTTATAAGCTGTAGAAATATTCTGGTATAGATTTTTGGGTCTGCTAGATATAGAATCATGTCATCATCAAACAGAGATATTTTGACTTCCTCTTTTTCTGTTTGTAGCCCTTTGATTTCTTTTTCTTGCCTGGTCATTTTGATTAATGTTTGAGGACTTAATTCAACAGCAGTGGTAAGAATGGACACGCTTGTCTTCTTTCTGATTTTAGAGGAAATGCTTTTAGTTTTTCTCCATTCAATATGATGTTGGCTTTTGGTTTGTCATAAATAGCCTTTAATGATGTTGAGGTAAATTCCTTCTATCCCTAGCTCCTCTAGCATTTTTAATGTAAATCGGTGCTGGATTTTATGAAAGGACTTTTCTGCTTCTACTAAGATAATTATGTGATTTCTGTTCTTAATTTTGTTTAAGTAGTTGATTACATTTATTGATTTGAGTATGTTGAACCATCCTTGGATCCTTGAAATGCAACCTACTTTGTCATGGTATGTTATCTTCTTGGTGTATTTTTGAATGTGGTTTACTAATTATTTGTGAAGAATTTTTATATCTATATTCTTCAGTGAGATTGGTCCTATAGTTTTCTTGTTGTGTCTTTTTCTGGTTTGGATATCAAGGTGATATCAGCTTTATAGGACATATTCAGAAGTGTTCCCTCCCTTTCAATTTCATGGAATAATCTGCGAAAAACTGGTGTAGGTTCTTTTTTCAAAGTATGGTAGAACTCAGCTGAAAATCCATGGGGTTCTAGGCTTTTCTTTTTTGGAAGGTTTTTAATTGCTGTTTCAATGTCATTACTTGATATTGGTATATTTATGTTTTCTATAGATTCCTGGTTTAATTTTGGCTGGTCATATGTGTCTAGAAATTGCTCAAAGTCTTCTATATTTTCTGTTTTATTGGAGTATAAATTTTCAAAAATAGTTTCTGATGATCCTCTTGATTTCAGAAGAGTCTGTGTTGATATTTCCTTTTGTATCCCTAATTTTATTGATTTGGGTTTTCTCTCTTTTTTGGTTAGATTGGCTAAGGATCTATAATTTTATCTGTCTTTTTATTTGTCTTCTTTGTTATGTTGATCCTGTATATTATTTTATTATAAATTTCACTCATTTCAGCTCTGATCTTAAATATTTCCTATATTCTACTGATTTTGGAATTAGTTTTATTCTTTTATGTAAGACCATTATGTCTCAGTTAAAATATCTCATATAATTGACCTAAGTTTAATATAGCCTAAATAATGAATTAAATACATAATGCAAGAGAGGGCCATTAATGTGCAAGTAGAGAGTAAAGTTACATGAGTGTGTGTGTGTGTGTGTGAACATATATTCAAACCTATCGGAGCAGTGTGAGCATACACAACCATACATGCACATTCACATACACAAATAATGAATAAAGTGGATAATACTACAACGTGATGAAATAATTTTAAAAAGTGAAAAATATTTTAAAATTTAAAGAGTAAAAAATGGGAATATGAAGGAAGAAGGAAACAGAAAAGGAAAAAGAAAAAACAAAGATAAAAGGAAAGACAGAAAAATAAAAAGTCTTAATGAGAGAGAGCTTCTTTCTACTGTAGTGGTCAAATCTGTTGGCAATGATGGATTTTCAGTCTTTATATTTAGTTTTAGCTCCCTATTTTTGGCCACTGTCCTTGTGTTCCTCACCTAGCTGCCAGCTGGTTATAGTAGTGTTCACTTTCCAATCTCCCTGTATTGGGTGGGGTAGACCAGGAAGTCCTGATGAATTGTGTAATCCTGTAGTGTAGATGATGTGGAGTTGTAGATTGGAATTGCCCGTTTTGGGGGTTTGGACTTTGGAGTTCTGTGGGAGGGTATTTGAGATTTGATCTACTCTGCATATTGGTGTGGAGCTTTCAATCGCTTCTGGGTACTGGATCTCTGGGGCGTCTGGAAAAATCCCCTTTTAGGACATAGGGACTAAGTCTCTGCAGATTTTACCTTCAACACTATGGATATTAATTATTGGTTTCTGCCAGGGATCAGATGCTATTGTGTGGCCACCGTGAGCCTCCTCGGGTAGCTCTTATGGCGTGTCAGCCATTATGGGATTTTTCTCCCTTGGGATCCAGAGGCTAAGTGGTTCAGGTAAACATTCTTTGGTTCCGTTTTAGTCTCTCAGATTCAGGCACCTTTGAGAATTTTTTCTTCGACTGCTGGTAACTTCCCTTATGAGTTCACAAGGTCCCATCTCAGTTCGCAGCTGTGCAAGCTGTGTGGGGCCAGATTTTAGCTCCTGGGAAAGTTTTCATCACCTGCCAGCATGTTCTGGGCTCCGCACCCAGGAAGGGGTTTCCATGCTGCACTCCTGTCTGCCTGTAGAGGGCTTCCCGCCCACGCTGAGCGCTTTCACCTCAGTGGACCACTGAGGGTTTGTTTTCACAGAGAAGCTTACCCTACCAACTCTGCGTCTAATAAAACCAGCTTTCCTCTGTAAACTGCAGGTTTCCCCAAGTCTATTTTTCTTTATTTTTAATTTCTTTATTTGGCCACGCATCTCTTCTGTCTGCACTCCTCCCTTCACTCTGCTGTCAGCTGGAGCTGGCGCATCTCTTAAGGTAGTATTACTTATGCTCAAACTGCCAACTTTCTGTAGCTCTATGTTTTTGTTTTGTTTTGTTTGTTTTGTTTTGTTTTTACAGTTCAGTATTATGCTTCATTGAGGTTCCTTTGTTACTCACCTGCTTTGTAAGTCTGGTGCTGAGGTATTGCTGGGCCTTCTTACTTTCTGTATTCTGCCATCTTGTTCCTCTACACAGCCTCCTTATTCTAATACAAAAGGAAAACTTGGAAAATAAGTGAATATAATTAGCTGCTTTTAAATTTAATTCAGTAGAGAAATATGTATGCATATATGTGTAATCTTATTTTTGTTTTGATGACCATAACTTATTATTATTGATATTGCTTTGGTACCAGGGATTGAACCCAGAGGCACTTAACCACTGAGCCTACACCTCAACACCTTTTATTTTATATTTTGATACAAGATCTTGATAAGTTGCGTAGGGCCTCCCTTAGTTGCTGAGGCTGGCTTTGAACTTGTGATCCTCCTATCTAAGCCTCTCCAGCTGCTGAGATCATGGGTGTGCATAACCACATCCAGCTAGCTTATAGTTCTTAAATATTTATATAAACAAAATGAAAATGATAGTAGATCTATTGAAAAAAGCTGAAATATAAGTAAATGTGATTATTTTAGTCTTTCAGTTGAAATCATCCAATGTTTTGGCACTGAATTCAATTATGTGTATATTATTCACATTTTAAGTTTTCACTATAATATGTGATTTTTCTTTTCTTTTCTTACTGGAGATTGAACTCAGGGACATTTTACTTCTGCCACCCTGGCTGATCTTTTTTTAAACAGGGTCTTACTAAGTTGCTTAGGCTGGCCTCAAACTTAGGATTTTCCTGCCTCAGCATCTTGAATTGCTGGGACTTTAGGGATGTACCACTGCATCAGACATATTTTGAAAAATATTCAATACTTTCTATGTAATTATAGTTTATTGTACTTTTTCTGTATTCATTAAATGGTGCATAATTAGATTTTAAATTTCTGAAAGGTAAGAATTAATGGTGGTCTCTAAAAGCAGTATTTTTAGTTTGGGACTATGTTCATCTTCTTATAGCTAATTAAGCAAATCCATTTCGAATATAACTTACTATGTTTTAGGGAATATTGACATATGAGAGTGCCTATTTTTATTCTTTTAACCCATTGAGTACTTTTCAATGTATGTATGATAACAGCTCAAATGAGGTCTAATAACCTCTGGTATTTCCTTATTCAACGAGTAAATTATCAAGTTACAAGCAAAAAGTTGGACATGAAAAAAAGCTATTAAAATATTTTCCCACTCAAATATTATTTTGGAGTATATTTTACATAATTGTATGTGTGTGTGTATGCACACATGCACAGAAGAGGGTTTATTTAACTTAATACAACATTTCAAATTCTCATGTTATCTTTAGTAGTGTTATATTGTCAGAATTTTTGATTATGTAAGTTTTAGACCTCATTTTAAGACCTAGATTTGACAGGAGAGTAAACTAATATTGAGGGAGAAACAAAAACAGTAACAGAGCTGGTGAGGCTATAGTTTTAACTACTAATATATACCCACAGATAAACTTAAGAAAATTGTTAGACAAACACTTTCTGTTTGTGACTTTTTGCTCATCTGTAGAAAATTCATTAAAATATTGATTCATGATGAATTGGCAAGCAGAGCCTGTAATGAGGAAAACAGAAATAAAAATAGTGCAGTGTTTCTGTTCTAAGCTAAGGCTAGTGTTGAGAACTGCATCTGTGGGACCTCATAGGAGGGGCATCTGATCTGTTATTTTAGAAGGGTGGCTTCAAAAAAGAAGTGTTAACAAAACCATGCTTAAGGAAGAGAAGGAAACTAGCTAAAGAGACAAGGAGCACCTGAATATACAGGAAAAAAATGCAATGAACAAAAAAGAGCAGGATCTTTTATTGAAACTAAAATTTCTCTATCAGTAGAGGGCAGAATAAAGGAAGAATGGAAAGTCTAACATGGCATCTAGGTTATGATTTTAGCAACTGGGTGGAGGTTCATGTCTTTCCAAGATGAGATGCTCAGGAAATAGACATGGAAACAGGTAAATACGATTTGAATGTATTGATATGTTTGTGGGGATATACACCAGAAATGTTCATTTGGCAATTTGGTGTACTGAAAATTTGAACCACAAAACAGAAATATGTGTCACAAATAAAAGCTAAGAAAATCTTGGTATGAGTATGGTAAGTTTGTAGTTAATTCTTACTTTGGTGGTAGAATTAGCTTTAAATGCCTTATTTAGCTGTAGAATAATTAATATGCATGAATACACCTAAACACATAAATAACAGCTTTTTTTTACTTGTTTAGCTTTTTTTTCTCAAGATAATTTTTTTTTCATTAGGTTATGAAGGTGAGAATCTGATGAAAATACTGAAAGACATTGAAACCAGCACAGAAATCATGTTGGACAGGTGGAAGTTTGAAGTCATACCTAATGACAAAGATGAGAAAGGAGACCCAGTGCCTTACAGTATCATCAACAATTACTTTTCCATTGGTGTGGTAAGATTTTCCATTACATCTTTTTTTTTTTTTTTAACCTGCCCTGGATAAACACTCTATAAAAACTCTTGCACAATGAAGATTTGCTGATTATAAATAATTTATTTTATCTTTATGTCAGCAAAACACCTCTTCTAATAGGCAATAATAAAGCTTATGAATTTATTTAAAGTCAGAATATCAGCAATTGATAAAATTTTTATGAGTTAAACAAAGGAAAGAAACTCCATTCTTATAGCTTGACCATTTTTGCTAATAAAATAAAGCTTAGAATGGTTTATAAGATATGAACATCTTAATCCTTGAGAAATCGATCATTCTAACAATTCTTTTATTTTTATTGTATTTATCCAATAATTATGAAGGCAAAAATATATATTATGATAGCATTACATTTTATATATGTATTTCAGTATAAATCTTACATCTTATTTCTCTCTGTTTCTCTCTCTTTTCTCTCTCTCTCTCAAACACACAGACTATAAAAAGTAGCAGTTGAGTCTATTAACTAAACGTCAAGCTAACTCTTGAAGTTTAAGTCCTTGAAAAAATTATTTAATCTGAATGTATTCATTTACTAGTACCATGTTATTTATTTCCTTTCTTAGAGAGTTACAAATAGTTTGATTATACATTTAAGGACCTCAAATAATGCTACATAATCAAGGCTAAATATACAATGCATTAATACTACGATGGTTATTATTATTGCAATGTATTTGTAGTGCATCTTGATCCTGAAAAGTTCTTATTATGATTTGGATCTAGAATGTCCCCCAAAGGCTCATGTGTTGAAGGCTTGGCCCCAAGGGCAGCAATTTTTAGAGGTGGGGCTTTATGAAAGTCATTGGATCATGGGACTCTGACTTTATCAGTCGATAATTCATTGAGTGTTTTACAACTTGATAGCATTATTGGGAGGTGGTGGAAAAAGTAGGAAGTGGGGCCTAGCTGAAAGAAGTTGGTCAATGAAGTTGTTCCCTAGAAGGACATATCTTGTCTCCAGCCCATTCCTTGCTCTCACTGCTTCCTGGCTACTATGAGAATCGCTTTCCTCTGCCACATCAACCATCATGTTTCTACCTCACTATAAGTGTTAAAGCAGTGGAGCCAGCTGACTATGGATAGAAACCTCTGAAAAGCAAACCAAAATAAACTATCTTCCTTTAAGTTGTTTTTTTCAGGTATTTTGATCACAGTGACAAAAACAAACAAACAAAAAAACAAATATAGCCTTCCTATCATATGGGTATGAAACAGTACTTTTAGTTGTTTTATTAGTGTATAACTTACACATAACCTAACTCACTCATTTGAAAGTACTTTTAATGACTTTAATATATTTTCCCTATTTTAGGATATTTTAACAGTCAAACAAGAACGCTAATCCCTATTTGTAAACAGTTTTGGCTCCCTCCCCCAATGTTAGGCAATAACTAATATGTTTTCTGATGCTTGTTTTAAAGACATTTTATATGCAGGATATCATGTACTATATGGTCTTTTTCATCTGGATTCTTTACATAGCATGTGTTTGAAGTTCGTTCATGTAAACTATATGAATGCTATTTTCCTTTTTATTGCTGAATAATAATTCATTATATGCATGTATTACAGATTATTCCTTCACCAATTGATGGCTATTTGGATAATTTCCAGTCTTTGGATATTATGAATGATGTCAATTTTTAAAATCTCTCTAGGAATTTTTGATCATTTGTTTTGGTTACTATAATTTTTAACTCCAGAATTTCCATTTTTTTATCATTTTTTATCTTCACTTAGTATTTTATGTGTGAAGAATCATTATCGCTGTACTTTATTCTTTAAACATGATTCAATTTAGTTTTTTGACATGATTATAATAGCTATTATGAAGTCTTTGCTAAGTCCAACACCAGGGACACACTAAAAAGTTTGATAATACATGAATCACATCAGAGATCTTATTTGTTTGCTTACTTTTTCCAAAATATGCAACATACTTTCATATTCTTTTGCATATTTTTGTTAAAAACTAGAAATTGTATTTGTATGTCTTAACAACTCTAGATTTTCATTCTTCTGCAAGGACTGTC
The DNA here is from genome assembly GCA_025594165.1 of Tamias sibiricus. Classification (NCBI taxonomy): domain Eukaryota; kingdom Metazoa; phylum Chordata; class Mammalia; order Rodentia; family Sciuridae; genus Tamias; species Tamias sibiricus. Next base: position 75,339,833 of record CM046664.1, read on the forward strand.
AATGCTTGTTTGTTTAGTGACTTTCCTGTGGAGACTTTAGCCCTTGTGGTGTATTGATGCTGATGCCTCAACATTTTTTTTTTTTAAATCTTGTTTTGTTTTTATCCTGGCTTTCAAGATATCACCCCTGTATCAGTATGGTTAACCAAAAGTTGTGCTCAAACATTTTGAGGTAATACATCTTTCCCCATTTGTTATTAGATGGATCCATGTGTTCTTTGAGGATCATATTCAAAGTTCAAAAAATTGTACATCAGGTTTAGTTTATTTTCCTCTCTTCTGTCCATATACAAAACCTCTCATTTAAGCAGTGATATGAAAATAACTAAGACTTCCTTTGCTTTCTCTTGAGCTTTTCAGACAGTCAGGGATATGTAAGTGACTATCTATCCATTGTGACTATCTCGTTCCCAAAGACTCCTGTTAAATTTCTGGCTAGTTTACTGGTTAGTCACTTCTCTTAATCAGTCTCACAAATTAAGGCAAGCTGTGGCACTGACCCCTCTTGTTTATTTGCCACAGATATTACTACTGTTTCAGACAACTCTCAAATAATGGAGATTTTCTGATAGGCATTCACTAAAACATAAATAAATACAAAACTTTTTAAACTTATGGTAAATTATGTGAAAGAAACAAAAGTTACAATGACCTAGAATAAGGGACATCAACTTTAGATCTGATAGTCAGGAATGGATGGCTTATATAAAAATTTTCATTTAAGAATGAGATCTGAAGAATACTGAGCTGGACACCAAAGAGATAGAAAGAACATACCAGGTCTATATAGTTGTATGTGAAGGGCTCAAGGTGAGAAAGAGCTTTGTGTCTTCAAAGATCACTTAGACCAGTGTGCCTGGAGCATAGAGGGAGAGTGGGAGTGAATAACATGAAAGACATCTGTAGAAATGGCTGCAGTCTGGTCTTCAAGGCTCTTGGAAGCTATTGGATTTGTCATTTTAGTGGAAGCCACTGAACGATTGAATGATTATAATCAGGAAAGAAAGTAGTGCCGTTCATGGATAGCAGGATCTCTTCTACTAGAGGTGAGAGTCGGACATTAATTGAAAGACAGACAAAACAAGTATCATAGAAATGGTAATACAACTTTAAATATTTCCTTTTAAACCTATAATGTAATAGAATTGGTCAGTGTATTCTATAAAGCTCAGCCAATGTTCTTTCTTCAAATATGGGCCATTCACTGGAGTTCTTCACACTTTCATGTATAAATCACACTCTGCAATAAGCCACCTATGATTGCCAATTTCAGTTTCTTGAAAGTGGAGCAAAAAAAAAAAAAAAAAAAATCCAAAACACTAAAATAGCAATCTAGCACATTTTGTTCTGGGTTTTTATAATTATTTTTAATAATTGTTTATAATTATCTCTCAGATGTAATTAAAGAGCAAAATTTCAGCATTATACTTACAGCAGACCTTCCCACAACAATTGACTTGTTTCTATAAAAACATTTTTATAACCATATTGTCCTTTATATGTAATTAAATGTTATAAGATAATAAAGCCAAAATTTACCTAAACAGGGTTGGAAATAGCAACAATGACTCTTGGTAATCATATCTCAAAATGGGGAAAAAATTCAAGTTTAACAGATAGTAGTTTACCAACAATATTTTATGACTTACGGAGAAAAACTACTTGTTAGTGTAATAAGCCAATTAAAGGAAGTCAGTTAAAAGAACTACTCTATTAAAAATTATTCCAGTTGCCACATAGAGAATGACATGGAGATTTACAGGAATGGAAGCAAAGAGGCCAGCTTAACATATTTTATGCAAAGTTAGGGACAGGTGAAGATATTAAGAGTCACAATCATTGAAATAATTGAATATACTTAAGAAGTATTTTGAAAATAGAATTCATAGTGTTGAAGAGATGAAAAGAAAATAGAGCTTCAGGGCCTAGTCTTCAAGACTAAGTTTCAAGACAGAGTTTTAATAATGGAATTTTGTGTTTAAAAGTCTGTGGTTCCCCTGCATGAAGAACCATGAGTGACAAATTATCTGGAGTTAGTCAGTCTATGATTCACTCATGAATCTTGTACTTTATTCTGGCTGTTGGTATGATGATGATATGTTATTGGTCATGACTTTATGACATGTTGGTGGAAGAATTCTCAGTAGTCAGAGGATTAACCACACTGTTAACACCTTTCAGGCCTCTGCATTAAGTTTGTGAATGATTCACTGGTAAAGAATTTCACAGGGCTAAGTTTAGATACAAGGAGTGGAAAGAAAAACTTGTTCTATTGATGGAATATAGTCACAGTGCAAAAAAGTGTACAGTCAAAAAATGGGTGAAAAGTTTGCCCATTATTTTATATCTGTTGCGGTAAATACTTAAATCAGTGTGCACTGATGAAGTTAATGATAAATAATTCAAAAGGAAGAAATTAAACTTTAGGGTAAAACCTCAGGATTTATTAATACCTAGATATTTGGTAGAGATGGAGGACCTGGGGACTTCCCTGGAAAGTAAAGGCAAATGAAGCAGAAGGAAAATTAAAGAATAAGTTGTTTGGTAGACAAAAGATTATTTCAAGAAGACAATGGCTGACTAGATGGAAACTGCCAAGAAGTCTGATAAATTAGAATGAATAAATGGAGAAATTGGGAAAGTAGAGTTGAATTTTTAAAAGACTAATGGTTTTTTTCTAAGTTCATTTTTTTTCAACTGATATATAAAACCATAATATTTGTATATATTGCTTTGAGTACTATGTGACTTTTTTATATACATGTACATGGTGTGATTGGGTTAAACATATTTACTTAATCATTATCACCTCTTCATGGTGAAGACTTTTTAAAAATCCCTTTTTCTATAGTTTTAAGATATAAGTACCCACCCAGTCATATGTATAGTCACTTTGCTATAAAATAGCCCACCAAAATTTCTTATTCCTACTTAGTGCAACTTAGTGTCTATTGATCAAACTTCTCTTTCCCCACCCCTGATTGTTCCTACTCTTCCCAGCCTTTGGTAACCACTATTCTATTCTCAACTTTCATGAAATCAGCTTTTTAAAATTTCTTATATAAGTCCATGCAGTGCTTTCTATGCCTGCCTTATTTAATGTGATAAAATGATCACCAACTCCATCCATATTGGCATGGATATTAGGATTTCATTATTTTTATGGCTGAATTATATTTCATGATATATATGTACCACATTTTCTTTATCCATTCATTGGTTGATTGACACCGAGGTTATTTAAAACTTTTTGACTATTGTGGATAGTGCTACATTTTTAAAAATTGGAAGGCAAATGTTTCCTCAACATAACTGATTTCATTTCCTTGGGATAAATATCCATTAATGGGATTGCTGGATCATACAGTAGTTCTATTTTAAATAATAGCAGAGAAGGAAATTTTTATCTGTTTACTTATTTACTGTGGTACTGGGAACTGAACTCAGGGTCTTGCACATGCTAAGCAAGTACTCTAAGCCTGAGCTATGTTCCCAGCCCAGGAATTTTTAACATAAGTTTTAAAAGTTTATTTGATATTAAAGTAAAAATAACAGGAGTGATGTCAGCCACAAGGCATCTTTACTCATCACCCCCCCAAAAAAATACCACTTTAGCAATAACTCAAAGATTAATTCTCAGTGATAAATCAGAGATGAACTGAAAGCTCCTGCACCTTGGGAGGATATAAAACAAGACTCTCTGAGTTTGGTACAGAGATTCAGGATACCCCTGTGCTGAAGACACTCACTCTGGCATAGCTCCAGATGATTAGGGAGAAACCTGTTAGCATCAGCTCCATCTAAAAGAAGGAATTGGTTAGTTTCCTTGTCCAACACCTTAACTTTTATGTGTTCTTCTAAGAGGATAGGCTTCTGTCTTGCCAGTTTTGGAGCTCTGATAAGTCTGGCACAGTTTAGTCATCTAGGGGAAAACAGAAGCAGGGACTTAGCCTGGTTGGCAACATTGATCCTTCACCCTGCTCAGCAAAGAGCATGAAAAATTCCAGCTTTCAGCTTCCATCTGGGAAAGCATAAATCCATACATCTAGCATCTAAATGTATCCAGGACTTCCCTAAAAACTAGCATCTGTCTCACCAGTCTTCATACTCTGACAGGTTCAACATAGGTCTACAGTTCTGGAGGAGAACAGCAATGGAGAATTTGTGTTACAAACCCAAACTCCCATTTTATGCATAAGCACAAAGGAATCAGACAAAAACTACTGCTGCCACTTCTCCCTAGAGAGTCAAAGAGTTGTTCAAGACTTCCAGAACCTCTCACGTGGTTAATTGGTGAGGCCTTCTGCATAAAATTAGTCTGTGAAGACTGGGAAATGCAACTCTCAAATGTGAAGATACTACAAACACAGAACACTAAGGAAAATGAAGAACTGGGCTTGTGTTTTAAGCAGATAAGCAAAATAATTCTCCACAAACTCATCCTAAATAAATAGTTTTATGATTTACTTGACAGAGAATGAAAAAATAACTTCCATAAAAATGTTTACTGAGTTCAAAAGAACAATGCAATCAAAGGATAAATTTTCAACAAAAATGATAAAAAATATCAAGTAGAAACCCTGAAACTGAAGAACATAATAAATGAACTAAAAATTTCATCAGAAGCATTCAGTAGCAGACTAGATCAAGCACAAAAAAGGATAACTTGAAGACAGATCACTGGAAATTATTGTCAAAAGGGCTGAAGGACGCCGGGTGCCATGGCGCACGCCTGTAATCCCAGCACTTTGGGAGGCTGAGACAGGAGGATCGCGAGTTCAAAGCCAGCCTCAGCAATGGTGAGGCACTTAGCAACTCAGTGAGACCCTGTCTCTAAATAAAATACAAAAAAGGGCTGGGGATGTGGCCCAGTGGTCAAGTGCCCCTGAGTTCAATCCCCGATACCACAAAAAAAAAAAAAAAAAAAAAAAAAAGGGCTGAAGGAAAAAATGAATAATGAATGAATAGAAGAAAGAGAATGAAAAATGAAAATAAAAAGGAAGAGTGAAGAAAACTTAGGGCAATTATGGAATACCATCAAGTGAACTAAGGTATGCATTCTAGAAATCTCAGGAGAGGAGAGAAATAACCAAAACTACTCAGAGAAATAGCTCTTACAGTTGTCAGCTATGGAGAATAAAATGGACAACAAGATCCAAGAAGCCTAAATAGAGATGAATAAGATGAATTCAAAGAAGCACACTGAACACATTAAAATCAGATCAGTAATTAAACAATATACTCAAAATAGCCCTTTTACCAACAAAATCAAAAGGGCAATTAGAAAAGATTACAAGACAAATGAAAATTAAAATACAACTTACCGAAACTTCAGGGTTACAGCAAAACTAACAGGGAAGTTCATGTTTGAACGTGTACATTAAAAATAAGCAGCCTAACACTATAAAAAAGTTAGAATAAACCAAGCCCAAAGTTAAAAGTAAATAACGAATCTATAGGAGAAATAAGTTAAGTGAAAAATTTTAAAAAATAGAAAAAAATCATGAAACTAAATGGGTTTTATTTGAAAAATTAATTATAATGGACAAATCCTTAGCTAGAAGAAGAAAAAAGAAGACTCGAATGAATACAATAATAAATTACAGAAGATATGTTATAAATGATGCAACACAAATTCTAAAAAGGGACTATTAAGAACAATTATATACCAACAAATTGAACAAGCTAGAGGAAAAAAATAAGTTTCTAGAGACACAGTATATATTATGAAAAAACAGTCTGAACAGATGTATAAATTACATGGCAATTGAATCACTAACGATAACAACGATCCAACAAAGGATATCTGGAACCAGATAGCTTCACTGGTGAATTCTGTCAAACATTTAAAGAAGTAATTATAATATTTCTCAAATTCTTCCAGAAAAATCAAAGAGTAAGAAATATTGTTAAAAAGTCCATACCACACAGTGCAGTGTAATCTAGAGATGCAATGTAATCTCTACAAAATAGCCTAATGACATTTGTTTTACAGAAACAGAAAAAACAACATAAATTCATATGGAAACATAAAAGGGACAAATAGATTAATTTCAAACAAAGCAAGAGGCATCACATTTCCTGAACTCATACTATTTTACAAAGCAATAACAGTAATTCACAATGTATGGCACTGGCATATAGATGACAAATGAAACAATAGATTGCCAAAATACACAATAGGAACAGGAAAGTTTCTTTAGAATGCTGTTGAGCAAACTGGATAGTTATAGTCAAAAGAATGAAATTGAACCCTTACAGCACACACACAAAGTAGATTAATGAATTAAGTTCTTACTTGAAACTAAAACTCCTTGAAGAAAATGGAGAAAGAAACTTATTGACTTTGGTGTTGGCACTGATTCTTTGAATATGTCACCAAAAGCACAGGCAACAAAACCAAAAATAAGTAAGACTATATCAAACTAAAATGCTTCTGCATAGCAAAGGAATTAACCTACAGAGTGAAGGCAGTTGATTAAATGGGAAATTTATGTGCTAATCATTTATCTGGTAAGTGGTTAATCTTCAAGAAAAAATAAAGATCTTCCATTAGTGAATAGCAATAAATAAATAAATAAATAAATATTAATACCATTATTATAAAATGAGCAAAGGAATTGCATAAGTGCTTCTCCAAAGGAGACATTTCAAATAATGAACAACTATATGAAAATATGCTTAGTATCACTAATTATTAAGGAAATTTAAATCAAAATCACAATGAGATAATACTTTATAACTCTAAGAATGGCTATTTTCCAAAAAATTAGGATGATTATTATAGGCAAGGATGTGGGAAATTGGGGCCCTTGCAGTGTTGGTGTGAATCAAAATGTGAAACCATTATGAAAAATAGTGTGGAAGTTTCTCAGAAAGTTAAAAATATAGCTATCACGCGTAGTCTAGAATCCCACCTTTGGTATACATTTCAAAGTATTGAAATCAGGATCTTAAAAAGATTATCATTTCTTTATTTACTGCAGCACTTTTCAACATCCAAGGTGTAAGAAAAAATATTTTTCTAACATTTGAAGAATGTTATAGAACAACATATGTAGAAACAACAAAAATTATGTAGAAAAAATATCGATGTTCATTGATAGATCAATTACAAGGAAAAATGTGATATCTTCATATAATTGAATATTAGTTTGCCTTAAAAAGAAGGAAATTCTGCAATAAAATATGCAATAACATGGATGAACCTTGAGGGCATTATCTGGGTGAAATAAACTAATCACTGAAGATGAAATACTGCATGTTTGCACTTATCTGAGGTACCTAAAATAGTCAGATTCATAAAATTGAATGATGAAATTGTGGTTACCAGGGCTGTGGGCAGGGAAAGTCAAGAATTATTAGTCATGAGCATAAAGTTTCAAATATATAAGTTCTAGAGATCTATAAACCATTCATTCAACCTGTAGTCAATAATAATGTCCACTATTATACCATGAAATTTAATAAAGAGGGTAGACATCATTTAATGTGTTCTGAGAAAATAACAAAGGAAGAGAGCAATAGGGAGGAGAAAGGAGGAAGAAAGAGAGGGCAATAGGAAAATAAGGAAGGAAGGAAATTAAAAATGCTCAAATTAGATGTAGATAGTTATCCAGTGGGTCAAGTGACATCCTTTCACTAAACAGCTTCTATCTCATCAAATGCTTCAGATTCAAGATTTTGAAATCTCAGTGACTTCAGTGTTTTATTTGGGTTTATTTGGATTTCATGGTGATATTCCCATATATGCACATATTCTGCTTTGATTGTATCCACCATCTCAACTTCCCTCAGTGATCTGATATAATTCAATCATGTGGGAAGTACATGTAAAGTGGATCTAAAACTCCTATCATCTGAAAACTTTAGAACAGATTCCTAGATAATTCTTGGATCCAAGATAAAATTCAGAGGAAACTGGCAAGCTATATAGGATATATACTATTCTTATATACTGTGAAATTTCAAAGGAAAATGTGTAACTTTTCATCTTGTAGAATGAACAAAAAATTAGGGAGCTTACTATTCATCTAGGAAGTCAAGTACAAGTATAATGTAAACTGAGAGAAAATCCATTAACAGAAATGTTCTAACAATAATATAGTAATTCTATATATACATTAGAAAGAATATATATAAACTCATTATTCACATATATTCCATAGATAATAATACAAATATATATATATATACAGGTATATGTGCATATACATGCATATATATACATGTGTATATATATATATATTCTTGCCATTAATATGTATAATATATGTGTAATATATATTAATATATACATATACATTATATATTACATACAATGTAAAATGTAAACAATAAATATATCTAGAAACTTTTTCTGAGAAAGATTTATAAAAGAGAACACCTTGGAAATTTGATTATCACAAACAGGCAAATAAGAAAATATAAAACATTAAGAATGGTAAATATTGTAAATCAAAATTGTAAAGCAATATTTCAGGAAAATCATCTTAATAATTTCTTCATACTGTAATAATAAATATGTAGAGATTTTAAATGATAATTATTTGACCAAAACAGCATAAATCCAGGTATTGGCACCAACCCAAAAGACATTAAAATATTTAGAAATTTAAAGATTTCAATTAAGTATTACTCTAAAATTTTCAGACAAAATGAAAATAAAAAACGAATTGGAATTACTTAGATGTTAATCTATAATATCAGAGTTCATATCAAATTCTAATAAAGTATGTCCCAAACTGTCCAGAAACAAAAATTGCAGTCATAATGGTTTTATGCTTTAAAAATATATTTTTAAATGATAAAATATAATCAAATATTAAAATAAACAAAGACCAAGGAGAAATGCACAAAACAAGCAAAAATTAGGATGAATTAATGACAATAAGATACCTTGGGAGGAAACACCAAAATAATGATTATATACAAAACCCAAAGCCCTTTTTTCCCCCAAATAAGTAAATAGAATACATAGAAAACTGGCAAGAACATTTTTAAGAGAAAGAAATGAACACACAGCATTATAAATTCAAAGACATAACCACAGCTCTGGAAAATATTTAAGTTATTATGAGTATATCAACTATGTTTTTCTGGCAGTACGGAATAAATTGAACATTTTTCATCCAAATATAAAGAACTGATTGAAGACTTAAATACTACGAATATATTTTGTATACAAACAGTATTATGTAAAAAGAGGTTCTATATGTGTATTATGAATTGTAATGTGTATTACATATACAACAACTTTGAATAAAAAAGAAAAAAATAACTGAAATTTGTTGAAGAGGGAAGAGTAGCATGTAAGCCAATGGTTCAAACTTAAGCATATATCAAAATAATATGAAGAGCTTTTTAAAATGCCAAATTGCCAGCTTTCACATTTTTTGATTTAGTATGTCTGCAATGTAGTTCAAAAATTTACACATCTAACAAGATCCCTGATGATCCCCATAATGCTTGTGTAGTGTCACACTTCAAGAACCAGTGCTTTCAGCATATAGCCAAAGGGGGCAAAAGTAAAGCTGTAGTAATAGAATTACTAAGGCTGGGATCTATTCAATTTACTCATCATAGCCTTAATCCTAGTACTAAAAAAAAAAAAAAAAAGACTATAGATTATAATGGGAAATTTTCCCAGTTTATTTTACATAATTAGCAAAACTTATTATCAAAATTTCATAAATATATACCCCAAAAGAAAATCACGTGCAAATATAAATGCAAAAACTGTAAACAAAAAATTTGCAAGTAAATTCAAATAATATATGCAAGGACAAAAACCTGTTGACCAAGTAGGGTTTTTTAAGGGAGCTAAAATGAGTGTAAATTAGCAGAGTTGTTTAATTGAGGTAAAAAACAGGGTTGCCACTTTTCACAATTAAAAGCTAATCAGAAGAACATGTACAATGTTTTCTATAAATTAATAGCTAACAATATATTAATATGGCATACTAGAGACATTTCATATAAAATCAGAAAGAAAACAAATTTTTCTATCATTATTCCAGTCAACACTTCTAGAAAAGTAAGCTAACTTCATGATGAAAAAATTTAAATGTGCTGTAAATGTTGACAAAAGACAAAGTTATTATTATTTGAAGGTGATATATAGTCATAGTAAATATGCATCAACTAAAAATAGAACTAGTAAATCAAAAGATAAGGTGGTAAAAACTAGATAGATACATTTTTATTTCAACCCTATAACTTTCCTTTATATTACTATTTATTATAGTAATATGAGTAAAATATAGTTAATAATATCAACAAAATGATAAAGCACAAAGGTTTATTTTTAATATAAAGGTGTCCAGCTTATACAAGGCAAGCCAAATAATATATGCAAACTTATAAAATATGACATAAATAATAAGAATTTATCTCATGTTCCTGTATGGGAATATTTAATATTATTAGGAAATCAAGTCTTCCTAAGACTTAATTATTACATTTAGCTCATTGCTACTGAGAATTCTAATAGGATTACTGGTAGCTGGTTTTGATTAATTATAAATTGTACTTGGGCAAAACTGCCTTTATAATTTTCTGAAATAATGAATACCTTACAATGGTCAATTTGCTTGCCATGTACTAAATACTACCTAGTTACAGTAACTAAAATATGGTAATTAAATAGAACTGAATATAAAGTTAAACAAATAAATGACAGATGTTTAGGAAATATAATATTTTCTATATGTTGAAATTTCAGATCATTGGATGAAGGTGAAGGTCACAATAAATTATTGACATAATTTCTTATTTATCTAAATGAAAATAAATATATATTTTTACTTTGTGTTCATGTGAAGTATATATCAAATAGACCAAGAATACAAATGTACCTATATTAGAAGAAAATATAAAAGTATATTGCTGTCACCTTGGAGTAGGTGAAATTTGTCTGAGGCAAACAGGAAACCTCAAACCAATTAAGGGAAAAGAAATAATCTTTCATTTAAAAAAATTATGTGAAAACTCATTAATAGTTAAATGTCATAGAAAATATTTTCAACACAAATAATAAAAATGAGATTTATAATATAAAATATGGAATTTGTATTTTAAAAATAAGCATTTAATAGAAAAATAGAGCAAGATGTTGCAAAATTGCTATAATGAATAAAAGATGTTTTTAGTTGACAATGAAATGGAAAATTGTTTAATGAATTATTACATTTTGCCTTTCAAATTATTAAAAATTACAAAGATTGATCATATCTGAGGTCTATATGTTAAAAATATCACATTTATATTGTGTAATAGGACTATAAATTAGAATAATCTTTTGGAGAATAATTTAATAATATCCATTAAAATTTAAAAATGCAAATACCCTTTAAGCCACTAATCCCACTTTTTAAAAATACATTCCTCAGGAACAAAAGAATACAAAAGTCAATGTGCTGATTATATTTAATGATATCCAATTGAGAAGATTTTATTAATTAGAAAGTAGTATATAACCAGAACTGAGAGTTCCCAAAATACAAAAAATTAAATGACAAACACAGATTGTCCATAAGTAAACATTGTTTCTCCTATCCTTTTGTGTAAAGTGATATAAAAAGTACTTGAAGGAGTTTGTGGGTATTGAATGAGTGACTACTGAAGTTTAGAACCTTTGAGCACCAGTGCCCAATAAATGGTACATGCTAGAGATGACAATGGTAATCAAGTGAAACAGTTTTTATATAGTGGATTTCAAATAATTTTAAACTTAAAATTTAGGTCTCTAAAGACATGTAAAAAGTCCTCAAAAGATATCTACCTGTATCAAAATGTTGACAAGGTTTACCTCTCACATGAGGAGACACAGAGAGAAATAGATGTTTACTTCTTATACACAATGTAATTAAAATATATGGTAGGATCATGAGTGATTTTTAAAACTTCAAAGGATTACTCAAATGTATTTGAATGCTTGTAAACCTATACCATGATGCTTAAATTCTCAAATAATCACATTTAACCTACTCTTTGTCATTGCCTCTCATTAAATTGTTTTAATAATTATTTGGATTTGATGTGGTTTTAGTTGCTTAGATCACAGGATTAGCTATAGCTGCTGTTCTTTTTTCATTTCATGCATTCTTCTGTCTTTCACCTTCATTCTTTCTGCAACAATTTTTTTTATATACCTGAGTAGTCACTATATACTGGATACTCTTCAACACTGGAAGATTAAGAAAAAAATATATTGGAGAATACAAGAAGGAAAAGTGGTTCTTAACCATTGTACATTTCCATAGGGATGAAACAATAAACAAGTGGATTTCAAATAATTTTAAATTTAAAGATGCAAGTTATCATGTTAAAATGTCGCATATTAGGTTGAGGATGTGGCTTTGTGGTAAAGTGTTCACCTAACATGTGAGAGGCCCTGGATTCAGACCCCACCACAGCCAAAGGAAAAGAAAAAGTGACACATTGCATAGGGTCATAATTTCACTACTAGAGGGGAAATATATTTTGTCTTTTATTACATTATGTGATACATTTTACACAATAAATTCATCTGAGCTGCCTTGAGCTGGTAAATTCTTTCATTTCACATGTTGTTCTTTCCATTTGCTTCTCAAAGTTCAACTTTCTCTTTGGCTCCCTTTTAGAGATTTGATGTTAGGCATCCTAAAGGTCTACAGGCCATCAGAATTAACCTACATCTACAGGATCATTAATTTTATCTTCCAGCTTTCTGATTTTATTGATAGCTGTGATTTTCCAAGTTCATAACAAAATTAATCCTGTATTGTGTTCTAACCATCAGAACTTCGAGCTAGAGGATCAATTTCTGGTTAAAATGTTGGTAGGAAGCTCACATATCTGAAAAGTATAAAATCCATACTCTATGTTAGCTCCCTGTGCAAGAACATTTACTTATTCCACTGCATGGGAAGGAAAAGAGATTCCATGCTTATTATGGTATGCAAGGAGTGAAGTCAAACTATTGGTACCTGCCCACCAAAAAATCATTTTAAGTCATTTTAAATATTCTTTTTTCCTGCTGTGACATTTAGCTTACCAAAGCAACTATTACCATATTGCATTAGGGAGAGTCATTGTGTGCATATAAGGGAGGGAGGAGTGTTCATACTCAAAATTATTCCCAGTAAAGAACACAGTCAAACGGATTAACAGAATATTTCTTTATGGGTCATTTACTGGGACTCATAAATGACATTGATGAATAAATATTTCTTAGCTTCTAATGGTGTTCTCACACTATTATAAAAATTCTAAAATATAGAGTTACCATGGATGGGCATTTAGTATCTTAGAGCTCTTTAGTATTTTAGTCATGAAGAGTTTATTTATAGTTAATTCCTCTAATACTTGTCTGCTCTACATCCTGAGTTAAGCATTATAATGGATATAAAGAAAAACTTGGTGCCATGAAGAAGTGTGAATTGCAGCATAATGGAGGTAAAACATCATATACCTGCATCAACCCTTGCATGTGGATAGAAGAGATATAATAAGTAATGATTCAGGAAGTGAATTTCCCTTTGAATTGTTAGCATTTTTATATTTTTATAATAGTATGTTATTTACTTAGCTTTACAAAATATATGATAAATACAAAGGTTTTTAAGGCATATGTTAGCAACTACTATACTGTTCTGTAATTAGATTATCATATCTGGGTATAATAAGACAAATTCACAAACATCGGTATATATTTCAATTTAATTTGTGGGGAATAAAATTTAAGAATTGTTTTAACATAGATTACAATAGCAATATTAATAGGACTTAGTGTTTTAACCATAATAGGTGTTAAAATAATGGAAGATTTAAGCAAACTCATTTCTTAGTAAGTGTAACAATGATCATCTTTGCAAGTGAGGAGATGCATAATGACCTGTCATTAAGACCTATGAATTATCTTCCCCATCTCCTGGGTCTCTGAGGCCAAGCCTGAAAGGCCCATGGATTATATCCATGGAAATGCTTCCACTAAGATAAATTATATTTGGCTTGCTGACATCAATAGATATTCAGCTACAAAATAGTGCTCATGTAAGGCCATGTTAGCCCAATTCTGTTTTCCCTACATAGAGTATTGATTTTGTAGCAGCTGTTAATCATCCCAGTAAGTTCCAATTTGGACACTCTTCAACACAGCAGTCAGCACTGTGAGCAGAATCAGGCAAGGCAATAAGAATCGCAAAGGCTTCTGGAAAGGTCCTCTAGTTTTTGTAGAACATATCCAGAAACAAATTAGTATCGCACACTATGTAAAAAGTGAAAGCCAATGTGAAAATTAAAACCTTACCCACATTAGTTCTTCTAAAATCAGAATGGTGTCTATGCTCACTGTGGCAATGTTCTCCAAGTATAGTAGAAATCTGACGAAGACAAGTGGACTTTTACTGCACTATGTATATTACCACCCAAATGTCCTATCAAATAGATATTTGGATGGTTATGATTTAATAACCTTCAGCTTTAGTCAGTCACTAAGAGCCTCTTATTCTGCCAGTGTGGGAAAAATATGACTACTGAATTCTCATAACCATAAATTTTAAGTTAGTGGAATGGTTACCCATCAGAATTTCTCCAGTTATCAGTCTTTTCTTACATTACACATTTCCCAATGCCTTTACTGAAAGTATAAAGGAAATGCCTTAACTGTAGAATGTGCATAATGTCTCAAATGGTTAAGATGTTAGAATTTTTTGTCTGGTTCTGAGGTCAATAAGATTGGGCTCTGAAGATGATCAAAATGTTTATTAATATAATTTTTGCCACTTAATCTACTACTTGATTATAAACATGTAATTTTTTTTAAAGCTACTACTTTCACATAACTTAAATTTGTTTTGGTTAAATTCCACTCATCTAGTGATAATTGTGTTATAATGCTAATGATAACAATTGTTATGTGGATCCTAAATAAAAATAAACTCTATATTTGAAAATTGAGAAGTTATTGATCAAGACAGTAATGAAATGAAGACTATAAGACTTCTATAATTTTCATTACAGAAAGGTAATATTCTGAATTGTCTTTTTCCTTTTTGATGACAAGAAGAAATTGTAATGCATTAAATCTATATAGGTATGAAATATTCTTTCTGGAAAACCAACTTTATAATTTTGTTGGAACATGTGAATAGGAACATTGGTTTCTGAAAGAGGTTATTTATCTCAAGAATCACTTAACTTCAGTAAACTATCAATCACAAAAAATTTTATTAATCTCAAATACATGATAATTATACCTCCATGCAATTTATTTTACTGATATTATTGAAAGTTTAAATACAGATATTTTCTTACAATTGTGTATTGTTTCTGCCTTATTGATTAGGCCACATTGAACATTTCAAGAAAAAAGTATATTTAAGAAATAAAGTGGTATTCAACTGATTCTTTTCTGAACATATACTAAGCATAAAATAGAAATTAATGGGTTTATTTTTTCAAAACAAATCCATCATATAACAACCAATAGTAGATACTTTAATTTGATTTATTCTCAAAACTAAAAACCTATAAATAGAATATTGAATCAGGATGAAACAAATTGCCATTTTTATTTTATTAATAAATTTTTAAATATTTCTTTTTCATTAAACAACTAATTGCTAGTACTTTTTTCAATTGTCTTTTTTTCCCACCAGATAACAATTCTATATTTTAAAATGTTCAGATTTAAATGTATCTTAAAACGTTTTTTCCCCTGCACTCAAGAAAGTTAACATGTCTTTTTTGCAGGGAGCTGGGGCGGGGTACAAGGAATAGGTACAAGGAATAGGTTCAGGGCCACTCTGAACCTGAGCCCCATCCCCAGTCCTATTTTGTGTTTTATTTAGAGATAGGGGTCTCACTGAGTTTCTTAGTGCTGAGGCTGGCTTTGAACTGGTGATATCCCTGCCTCTGCCTCACCAGCTGCTGGGATTACAGATGTGTGCCACGCACCAGTTTACCATTTACCATGTCTTTTTATTTACAAAAACTTCAGATCTGTGAAGAAAGTAAAATGTCCTATTTATGACATTTAAATAAAATATTAAATAAAATAAAGTATATTAAGTATAATATTTTAAAACTTTTCAGAAAGAACTGGGAAAATATACATTAATTTCTTTAAAATCTTCGTTTCTAGGTAATCTCTGAGTACAAAACAATTATTTTTAGCTGTCACCACTTCATTACCCGTTTATTTTAACATTATAAACTGGCTTTTTCATTCCTTCTACTTAATTTCTCCCATACCACATTCCTAAAATTTCTATGGCTACTGTCACCCCTGACATCAAAATAACCAGTCCAGTTCTGCTAGTTTTCTGAATGTTTTGCAGCATTTAGCTTTAACTCACTTTGTTTCTTAATTTTTTTTTCTCACTTTCTCGGGGATCCACAACCACTTACCCATTCTCTTACTACTTGCTGAATCTTTATCATGTTCAAAATATTGTCTAACTTCATCTGCCCTTTAATTGCTAATGATCACCAGGATTGTTTCTTGTTCTTTCCTGTCTGCATTTCTCTGGGTCATCTCAGTCCTCCTCATGATTTCTACTACCATCTGTGCAGATTGACAGCATTCTGTAGATCATCCATCTAGATCTCTTCCTGGCATTTCACAAATCCCCAGAAGTAACCAAGGAATACTATTGAGTTTATCTTTCACTCATCCTTAAATCTTTTTTAAATTTTAAATTTATCAAGTATCTCAGATTCTTCCATCAATGCATAATGAAAATTGTCATACCTCCTCTTTGCTGTCTGCTTCTGATTGCACAGACCCATGCTACTCCTATCTAGTCATGCCTACTGTGATGTACTTTGTATGCTGATGAAATCCAAGCTTTGTATCACATTCTGGCCTGCAACTGACCCTCCTCATTCCCTTTTTCCAGGTTCCCCCAAAGGAATCCAATCTTTTCTCATTCACAAGTTGTAAGATTTGCTTCTGTCTATTTTCAAATAACCAGCTCTTGACTTGCCTCTCTCAAAAAGTCTTTGGGCATCTATATTACTTTTTACATATCTTTATTGGACACTAACACATTTAGTACATTTTTTTTCAGTTCTGTGCATGTTATGTGGCTTCCCAGAAAATTTGAGGTTCTTGACCTAAGGAATATAAGTTAGTTATTAAAGTATGCCTACTCTTTGCACATATTTTGACATACAGAAGTTCTCAAACAGGTATTAAATAATCATTTACCTATGAATGAATATTCTACTGAATTGAAGCTGCACATTCTCTTAGGCATTTCTCTTTCTTGTATTTAATTAAAAACTGTCTTATTGTAAGATAAAATTAAATAATATAGGTTTCCCACCACTATTAAAATAAAACTATATATTTAGAAATATATATATGGATATGAATATATACGAGTATATATTTGTATGCTGATGAAATCCAAGCTTTGTATCACATTCTGGCCTGCAACTGACCCTCCTCATTCCCTTTTTCCAGGTTCCACGAGTATATATTCATATCCATATGTATATTTCTAAATATATACTCGTATATATTCATATCCATATACACTAATGTGCTACATATCTGTGTGTAAAACAAGAAACATGTTATCATTTTGGTTATTTCTAATAATTTTAGAAAATGAGAATATTAAAAAAACTGCCAAATATATGTTAAGGAATTCCTAATACACCATATTTTTTATATATTTGTTTCAAACATTAGATCATCCATGAACTGCTATTAAATATAGGAAAGTCTGACTTGAATGATTTTAACAGAGTCTTCATTTTATTATAGTCATTTAATTTCTGGGACATGAACTTTCCTAATGTTCCATAGCTAATTTAATCATACCTGGTTTGGGCTGTCGTTTGCTTTTAATGACTAAATTTTCAAAATGTATCACAGCTAAGGAATTCTTTTAACATTAAAAAAAAAAAGCTCTATATTCTCGCTAAGAGCTATAATGCTGCAAGTGACAATGATAAATGAGAGTGTATTCCTGAAGATGTAATTAATCTGCAATAGGGTCAGAACAGCTCCTTAGGTAAATGAAACTAAATCAGCTGTGTAGTCTATAATTAACTTACAACCGTATTAGCCCAAGTGTAATATTATTCATTATATATGTAAGATATTATTTTCTCCATAAGAAAGTTGTAATTTGCTAAGTAACGATTAACAATTCATCTTAATACTTTAGTCATATTATCATAATTGTCATACACTTTCATTTTATTCCATTTGCAGTTTCTAATTGAAAGACCGAAGAGTGTATCCTATTCCTTGTATGTATAGAAATGAAAATTTCAAAATTAAGGTCTGATTTTTTTATGATTAGATTAGTTCCTACTGCCATACATGTTTATTTCTAATTCTTGGAAGATGTATAGGCATATGTAATAAATATTAAGCCAAATCATAGGCATAGCTTTCCGTCTTCATTGAGTACCTGTTGGTACAGAAAAATTCAAAAGAAATAGAAGGAGAAATTTTTGCTCTTTCAACCCATGTCCATATTTTACTAAACATTCCATATTGAACACTGAATTTACAGCAGATTTTGTGCTTAATGATTATATGGATATTAGTTCATCAAGAAAAATCTTATTTGGTATAAAGTGTGATGCTTTTAGGCATACTTGAGAATATTTCATATAAATAAGAATAAATCAATTCAATACAGAATGAAAACATGTTTTGGTCAGAACTATTTGAGAGTCTCATGACCCAAACCCCATTTAAGCTAGCTTAAACTATAAAAATACTATAAAGAAAATGTATCAACAATGGAATATTATTCAATTCAATATTATAATATTATTCAACAGAATATTATGCAATGGAATATTGACTTATAACTGGGCCAAGAATTTTTCTGTTTTTAGGTTGATTTTAGTAGTTTGACAGCATCTTCAATGTTCAAAAATTCCTGTTCCATTTCTTGATTCATTTGATCTTTGACTCAATTCTTTTTGAGCTTTTTGAGCTTTCCAAATGGTATTTTCTTGTTCAATTTCACTCTCCATTTTGTGGGCTTCTTGTCTGAAATTCTAAATCGATAGTAAAGGATACAATGTTACCTCCCAGTTCTAACAGAAAATCCTAGATAATTGAAATGACTAGAAAAAAAAAAGGATAAACTCTTCAGGACATTGTTCTGGGCAAAGATTTTTTGTATATGAACACAAAAGCACAAAATAACATGTGATTGCATTACATTAAAAAGCTTCTTCATGGCAAAGGAAACAATCTAAAGAGCAAAAAGGGATAAATTTTACAAATTTCAAAATGGGAGAAATTTTTCAACTACTCATCTGTTTTATGTAATAAGGGGTGAATTTCCAGGAACCGAAACAACTCAACAGGAAAAATAAAATCCCTTTAAGAAGTTCGTGAATGATATGAATAGATATTTCTCAAAAGTCCATATACAGATGATCAACAAGTTATGAAGAAATGCTCAACATCACCAGTTCTCTGGGAAATGCAAATCAAAAACACAAGATACCATCTCACTCTGTTTAGAATGGCTATTTTTTCTCAAAAAAACAAAAATGACAAAAACTGGTAATGATGTAGTGAAAAGGGAACTCTGATACACTGCTGATGGGAATGTAAATGAGTACAGCAATTATGGAGTATGAAGTTTTCTTTCAAAACTACTACTGGAATTTAACATATGGTTTGGTAACTATACTACTTGATGTATAGATAAAGGTAATTAGTAAAGTTTCTATGTAGAAGAGATATCTGCATTTCCATGTTTATGACAGCACAATAACAGATATAGAATCTATATAGGTGTCCATTGAACTGGTGAATAGATAAAGACAGTGTATATACAATGGAATGTTATTCAGCCATAAAAATGAACTTCTGTCATTTGAAATAACATAGATGGAACTGAGGACATTTATGTTAAGTGAAGTAAGTCAGGCACAGAAAGACAAATCCTGAATGTTCTCCCTTGTGTGTAGAAGATAGAGTAGGTAACAGAGTGGTAGTTAGCAGAACCTGGGAATTGTACAGGGGAAGGAGAAATGAAAGAGGATGGTTAAGGGGTACAGGAGAGAGCATTTGAAAAGAACAAATAGCTTCCAATATTCTATAGCACACTAGGATAACTGTGGTTGACAGGGAATAATTAAATATCCCAAGTTAGCCAATAGAATCTTGAATCTTCCCAGCACAAAGAAATGGTAAGGATCTGAGGTATAGATATGCTAATTATTCTCATTTGGTCATTACATATTGTGTACGTGTTTTTAAATGTCACACTCTACCCCTTAAATATGTGTATTGCTTTGTGTCAATTAAAAATAAAAAATATATATTTTTTAAAAAGGTGAAATGAAGATGTTCTCAGGGAAAAAACGAAGTTTGAACTTGCAGTCAAGTGAATTTTGTGGTGCAGCCTAGTGCAAAGTAACAATGAAGAATCCCTTGTTCAAAATTGCTAATAATTTCAAGAATGCAGCAGTACAGTATTCAGCCACTTGTGAGGAGGCGCCCTGAAGGTGAGACCCTTGTGACAGCACAAGTACCTTGCCCATGAAGCCAGCACTACATGTGCTCATCCATGAAGCAGTCTGGAATGAATGACCTGAGTTGCCATCACCTAGAAGAGTAATGATGGTGCTGGTGAGGATGTTTTTACCTGAGCAACAGGGAATTAGTTCCTATAGTAAAGAGAGGTTCTGTTAATAAGACAATAACTGTCTCTTATCATGAGTTCTCTCCGTGGCCTCTTTTGAGCTATAAACCTGGAACCCCAAATAACAGGTTAGCTGCCCTCTTACTTATGTTGTACATAATGATGGATCAGGAACAGTTTGACCACAACAAATGACCCCAGAAAAGAAAAGAGTGGGACTCACCCAGCAGAACCTGGTTTGCATTAATTCTTAGATTTTTGTGAGCAGATACTGTGAGGGTTCCAACTTTGAGATGTGTACTGGAAGCTGATAAGCCTAATATTCTGGTCTCCAAAAGTTTCATTTCCCACTGTTCTCCATAGTTCCTTCTTGTGCTATAGTCTTTTTATTTTTAATCCTCTTCAGCCATGTCTGATATGGACAATTTAGAATATGTACTTCTTAAAAGATGTTGTGTTTTTACAGTGCACCTTCTGCTCCAAGATTATTGAGACTTCAGGTTATCTTGATTGTCACAGATTCACAATCTTTTTTAGACCTGGCTTTTGTCAGAGTATTTCAAAAATAGTTGGCTTTATATCTGTTTGGATCCAATCTGCAGCAGGATCTATACCCCATTATCCACTGTTCGTTTTTTTAAGAATACTTTAATCATATAACTTCAGTGAGAGAGCCTCGTAATTCCCCACCCCTGGTCATCTATTGCAACTGAAAAAGTTGGCTGTGTCACATGATTAGCCATTAATTTCATTTTTTCTCAGTGTTCCCTCATCTTTCAGAAGTTCTAACAAGAGAAATGAATTGCCCCCTTGTCCTGAGGCAATTTAATAAATTGGGGGGTGCTTTATTAAGTTTTAATCTGTATCTTATTTGTTCTTTATAAAATCTGAATTTTAATCTATTTTTGTTTCTCTAAAACTGTTTTAACTTTATATTTTTTCTGTACAGAACAGTTTCCTTTTCCAGTCCCAATGAATTTTCCCTCTGAGTTATTTATTTCTACTTCAAAACTCTCTAATTCTTTTCTGTGCTCAGCTCTTCTCAGACACCACCACTGGCAATCTATGTACATTTCTTCAATTTTTTTAAGCTTCTTTCTAGAGTTCAAAGTATTTAAGTACAGGATCAATTTCTGTTCCACCCACACATAATGTGAACCATCACCTGCTTTTCTTCAGCCTCTGATAATAGTTTCCTTTGTGGACACCACCAAATTACTAAGCAAATATATATATATATATATATATATATATATATATATATATATCTTTTTAAACTCATGCCAGCATTCTCTAGTATAAGTATCAATCTCCCTAAATCAGAGTGGATTAAAGGCAATAATAGTTTATTTTTCATCTAAGCTACATGTCTAGGATATGTTGCCCATATAGTGTAATCTACATCATCCTCATTTATGGACCCACAATTGCTTGTTAGTTTCTCTAATGTTCAATTTAACCGTATACTCTCCTTAAGGCATTTGACTTGTAGTGGCATGCATTATTTTGGTTTAACTTTTTTATCTAAAGCAAGTTACATGGGCACTCTTGATTTCTGATGGTATCCAGAAAGAGGTGAATTGCAATATAGACAAAAACTCCTAATGACTGTCATAGCATGAATGCCCAGAGAGCAATAGAAAAAGTACATAAAAATTTACAAAAAATTGACGGATAAAACATTGAGCAGTATGGGGAGGGTGGAAAGGATAATAATATAAAGGAGGAAGTAGTAGCAGGTATAAAGAAAATGCAAGTGCTTAAAAAACAGATTTTTTTAAAAAGGACATATTTTGGCATTGACATGAAGAAGCATCTGACAGTAAAAATACAAGTGGGAGTGTGAATGAGGGGGAAAATTGACATTTGGGAGAAAGCCTAGAAAGCAGAGAAAGAGAAGAACTGACTTAGTGAGGAAAAACAGTGTGGTGGGCCTAGAAAGCAAAGATGAAGAATTTTTTTCAAAAGAGAAAACAACACTGCTAAGGAATTTATCACCCTATCCTACAAGAATTTCCCTGTCAAAAACAGCATATCAAATTTTATTACTAGTATTCAAACCACCAAATTTTTTACTATCTTTATAATTATAAATGCCACTGATTTTATTTAGTTTTTTTGAAAAAAATGTTTTCCAATATGCACTGAATTTTGAATTGCATATGTGCAATGTTAGAAATCTGTGACAAGGAAAGATGCTATTGATGTTTTTATAGATAAAAAATAAATGAATTTACAAATATGTGATAATTTTTAAATTACTATAGTACAATTTTTTCTTTATTTGAATAAAACTGTATTTTAAATTTATTCACTTTATCCTATAAGTGTGTACCTCTTTATAAAAATAGCTTCAAGGCTGATGAAAACTATTGCTATTCTAATAACATATGCAAACACAAAATCATAGGAATGCATATATCCTGTGTACTTTTTATTACATAAGTTATTTAGTTCATCTGTTCCAGGACCTGAAACAGCATGATTTTTTCTTCTATTATCTTATAACCAGAACCATCTCAAAAGCTTTCTTCTGATGTTCTTCCAAAATTTCCTAAATATTTGTAATTTTATATATAAAACTATTGTCTCATAATCAAAGAAATATTTTAAATTATCTCTTGCTCATTTCATTGTTCAGAATTAATGACTATGCTAAGTGAAGTTAGCCAATCCCAAAAAGCCAAATGCCAAATGTTTTCTTTGATATAAGGAGGCCCATTCACAGTGGGGTTGGGATGGGAGCATAGGAGGATTAGAGGAACACTAGAATGGCCAATGGGGTGGGAGGGGAAGGGAAGGTGCAAAAGGGTGAAGAAAAAAAAAAAAAGTTGGTAGAATGAGATGGATATCATTACTCTAAGTGCATGTATGAAGACAGGAATGGTGTGGATATACTTTGTATACAACCAAAAGATGTGTAAAAATGTGCTCTATAAGCCAGGCGCGGTGGCGCACGCCTGTAATCCCAGCACTTTGGGAGGCTGAGGCAGGAGGATCGCGAGTTCAAAGCCAGCCTCAGCAATGGCGAGGCACTTAGCAACTCAGTGAGACCCTGTCTCTAAATAAAATACAAAAAGGGCTGGGGATGTGGCCCAGTGGTCGAGTGCCCCTGAGTTCAATCCCTGGTACCACAAAAAAAAAAAAAAAAAAAATGCTCTGTAAGTATAATATGGAATATAATGCATTCTGCTGTCGTTTATAACAACTTAGAATAAATAAATAAATAAATAAATAAATAAATAAATAAATAAATAAATAAAAGAATTAATGACTAAATCATAGAGAAATAAAAATAGTATACCAGGGCTGGGGATATACCAGCTCAGTTGGTAGAGTGCTTGCCTCACATGCACAAGGCCTTGGGTTCAATCCCCAGCACCTCCAAAAAAACAAAAAACAAAACAAAACAAATATAGTATACCAACAGCAATATAATATGTTTAACAATATATGTAAATTAAATTTTTATTAACCCATTCATTTGTTATCACAGTGATACTATTTTGAAAATTTACATGATACACTCCATTTTTTGAATGTCCTATGTTTCATTTGTTTTACTGTACTGTGAATCCCTGTGGAGTATGAAGACATCTTGAAAGGATTCATGGAACTTCCTCTGCATGAATTATAACCAGTCAGTACCTTCAGAGTTGCAGAATTCTGATTTTTTTAATTTGTGACCATAACAATGAGCTTTTATTTATTGAGCTTCTGTATGTGAACATTTGTTCTAGACACTTTACAAATAGCATTTTATTTCAGTATCTACACATCTCTTAAGCCAGTCACTACTATTCTTGTTCATTCTACTGAAGAGAAAAATGACATTCGGGGAGGTTACTTTTCCCAAGTTCATGCAGCTGGCATGAGGGGGGATATCAAAATATAAACACTGTCTTTTTTTTTTTTTTTTTCGGCACTGGGGATTGAACTCAGGGGCACTCGACCACTGGGCTACATCCCCAGCCATTTTTTGCATTTTATTAGAGACAGGGTCTCACTGAGTTGCTAGGTGCCTTGCCATTGCTGAGGTTAGCTTTGAACTTGTGATCCTTCTGCCTCAGCCTCCCAAGTGCTGGGATTACAGGCCACCATGCCCAGCTTAAACACTGTCTTTTTCATTCTTTTAGGTCATTTTGTTCTTTTAGGTTGTAACTATTATAATTAGGGTTTTTTTAAATTAACATATCCTTTTTATCTTCTGTACTATTAATAAACGGACATTTGTTCATCATGTATGTTTAGAAATTATTTCAATTTCTACCATTTCTGAAACAATAAAATTATATGGATAAGTAATGCATTACAGCTTAGTATGGGAAACTATCCCATACTTGAATACATGTTGTTATCTTGAAATCCCTACATGGTCCAAATAGACCTATCTAGGTCCATTGTTACAAAACAATTACAGCAAAATTTATTGAAATCCAGCTTCCTATACTCCCTGTAAAATTATGGAATTAGTGTGGTTTTAGAGATAAGACATTTTCTTTGAATAACAATTGGTAAAAATCCTCCCATGTCCTCTAGATGCAGTTGGTAACTGAGCTGACAGTCTTCTGATAGATGGTAGGTAGGATTGAAGTCTTAGGCACATATTCACAATCAAAATGCTTCCCAACAGAGAGTTCTTGAATTGTGCACTTGCACCATTGACAGGCAAAAACATTATATTCAAATTTGAATGTCAGACTCTTCTGCCTCTGTAGGGGAGAGGCAGCTACAGGTTGGTTCAGGTGACCAGGCAAAATAGTAAAATGCAAAACTAGTAAAATTGTACAGAGAATCTCCTTCTGTAGGATCATTTGAGGGAGTATAGGTTTGGGGTAGGAAAATGAAGAATGTAAAGTTTTCTGGGCAAGAACAATGATGTGAGTAAAGCTATAAGTGGAGAATACACATAGTTAAAGTCCTGTTTAGGGGAAGTGACCACTGCCACTTGCAGGGAAGAAGTTAATGACCCTAAGAGATGCAAAGGAGCCACATGGGGGACCTTGACAAAATTACAAGGAATTTGGAAGTTAAAATGTAGTACATGAGGAACTGTAGGAAGATGTTGGAAAAGCAGTTGATAATTTGAAAAGAATAGTGTTTGGGGAACAAAACCAGGCCTCCACAAATTTCATTTAAATTTGATTAAAAATAGAGCCAGGGAGGTCAATAACAAATTTGAATGACATGACATAATAATGGAACAGAATAGGACTGTTATAGGACTGTTAGAATAAAAAAATGGAAGTGTACTAAGGAAAAAGACATAGTTGAGAGCCATTGGTAATGGATTTGGCACCGAGACACTTTACAACATTTTCTGATTTACTAATGTCAAAAATGAAAGCCTGGAACACAGAATAAAACGAGTCACTGACATAAATCTCAGTGTACGTGGTTAGTGTGGTCTCACCACCACCTGCATGGGGAGGGAGTAAATAAACTATTTGGAGGTGTGGGCTGGCTAGAAATAAAAGGCTGATAAAATAGTATTAAATAAAAACAAAAGACACAAGAAATATAGTTAAAGCCTGGGCTTGACAGGTGGAAAAGACCTGATGGGTCTGATCTAACAATGAGAGAAAGCCCACCAACATTTATTTTATAGGGGAACACAACAAAGGAATTTATTGTTAGGAAGGGTTCTTTAAGATAAAGGAGAAGCAAGAGGCTGTGGGAAATTGGCTTGGCTTGGGCCTTATCACTTGAACAGTAATTCTTCCTCCTTCAGGCTGCTGGCGCCTTAAGGCTGTTTAGGCGCACTGGTATCTCTTATATGCTAGCAGGCATATAAATTCAAAGCTATGGAACTTATAAATTCCATGCCTGGGATGGAATAGGCCCCATAAACAGCAGCTGCCTGCAAATGGGTGTATTTCTCTATACCTTTACATGGAAAGATTTCCAAATGCGGCAGTCAAGCTGTCCAAGGCTATGGAATTCAAAGCAATAATTTATTTCCTGCTCTCAACAGGGTGGGATTGCCAGAGAAAGTCTGTAGAAATCCTAATGGCTCAGGAGGCTGAGGCAGGAGGATCTAAAGTTCAAAGCTAGCTTCAGCAACTTATCCAGGCCTGTAGCAATTTAGCAAGACCATCTCAAAAAATAAAAAAGGGCTGGGATGTGGCTCAGTGGTTAAGTACCTGTGGCTTTGATCCCTGAAAAAAACAAAAGAGAATGAAAAAGTTTATAGTAAATGAAAATAGTTTATAAGTAAGAGAATTATTTATGTGCTTTGGAAAATTTTGGAATAAGATTGCTTCTGTGTAACTCTCTATAATTAATTATTAGTTCATTGCTTCTGAATAAGATGTTGACAGCCCAAGTATTTACTTTTAAAATTGCTGTTCTAGTCATGTATTTGTGGTGACATCTCTGTGATATTTCACCTGTGTATCTTCAGTGGGTTCAGTTCATTTCCATTCCACTGGATGTATTTCACAAGTAGCAAGATGTGTTGACTACAATGCCACTTTTCTCTTTTGACTCTTAAGGCACCACCAGATCTTCTCATCCAGTTTAGAAGCAGGTCACTGTGTCTTACAAGTGAAGTGGTGTTGATAGCTGATCCATGCTTATGATTTCTCTTAGCATCCAATAATCATTATCCCCCTGATACTTAGCTACCACTTGAGTTGTTCTTTATTCCTACAAGTGAGAGTGAATCTCACAGTCCTTTGGATATGGAATCACTTGTCATATGAGTGTGTCTGGAAAAACAAGAAATAATATTCTTAATGCTGTATTTCTTGAAGTTTAAACCATGGATCTTGTTGATGTTTCAAATGTCAACAAGCTGGTTTTGTGGCTTCAGATAAAAACCACAATGAAGTAGTTTTCATAAATTTGATATATATATTTCATAAATTTGAAAAGTGAGATTAGTTACCATTTTCATAGATATTGTATTATACTATTAGTAGACAATTAACCGAAGGGCTGTATCAATGATAAAGACAGAGCTGATCATTTTGTCTTAGTAATACTCAGGCTAAATTTCCTTTCATTAAATACTTTCATATCAATTCCATGTTATTGCTTGTGTTTTTAAATATGTAGTTAGCATCATTACTATTACATTGAGTTTTATCCATGACACATAAAAAATGAAAAGCTCAAAATAAGCCAGTGGAATATAAATGTAATGATAAAATCACTCATAAAGTTGTAACTCAAATAGTGAACCAAACTATATTACAAATGGTAGAAGGTAAATCTGTATATTCTCAGATAAACAAATTAGCCAGTGTCATGACTTTGCATAAACAGACAAAACATAAGAGTATGATAGGAATTATGAAGACAAAAATCTTTTAAAATGAGTTTTTATTGGACTGATGATTCCTTTTTAACTTACCCCAGAGCTTTTTAGGTTAGACATCTCTGCCAATCTGGGTTATGAACTTTTGCTTAATTTTCGAACAAAGCACAATAACCTCTTTTGTAAACCAATTCAATTATTTCAGAACAATTGTCACACAATGCTTGCAAAATAAATAACTCTTATTTTTGCCAAAGGCAAGAAAGTGGCCAGCACTTCTAAGGCATCATTAAAATTACATCTTCATGGTAAATATGCTACATGTTAACTGGAGAGTATTAAAACAACAATTGAAATGTTAATAACAAATATTATACCCAAGAAATGATGTATGGACAAATTTCCTTATCAAATGATAGTAATGACTCTGACATGCAATCATTTGCCTACACCTTGGAAGATGAAGTACAGATTCTGCCTGCTAACAAATATTTCACATAAATGAAACCACTGATATGATAAATCCACAAATAAAATAAAATATTCACTGATGGTTTTGTGCTTATCACATGAAAATTCTTGTTACAGGAGATTAGTAAAAACTGTTCAGCCAATTATTATGGAGAATTAAAAAGACATATATGATCAGTCATAAAAACCCTGAAATAAATATACTCTGATGTTCATACCCAAAAAACCAATCCATACACTGTGAACATTTAGTGGTAAAATATCCACCTCCAGATCTTGATGAAGTAGAGAAAGAAATCAATAGTGTGAAGGTGAATAAAGAACACATGTACTAAGTATAAGTATAAACCTTTTCAGCGCACTATTCAAGGAGTTGGGTTGCAACTTTAGACTATGCTTTTTATTACTGAATTACCATGGCTGTCAAGAAACTGTATATTAAATGAGTTTTTGCAATTACAGAGACTTTTAAAAATGTTTTCCCACTAAAATTGTAACTTTCTTAAGTTTCTATCTCAAAATTTTAAAAAAACAGGCTTAGGAAATATAATTCACATAACATATAATTAGCCTATTATAAGGGCATAGTTCAATGGTTTAAGCAAATTTACCATCCTCACAAAAGAATTATTCTTGTCTTGTTAAGCTTCATTAATCTTTACAGTAATTCATATATCTTATTTAATGCATAGCTTAAGGAAAACTTGGCATTTGTGGGATTTTATCATTTTTCCATCAGCTTTATTAAGGTAAAATAAGTATGCACAAAAGCTGCATGTTCCTAATTAATACAGTTTGTTGAACTTAGGTATATGTATGCACTCTTTATCATCACTACAATCAAGGTAGCAACACATCAGGTACCTCCAAAGATTCCCCTGAGTCCCTTTCTTTTGTTTTTGACTTTATTTTGTAGTAAGAACTTTTAACAGATCTATACTCTTGAAATTTAAGTACATATACTTTTTTTAAAAATATTTTTATTTATTTGCTTTAGTTGTACACAATGTGTTTTATTCAATGCGTTTTATTTGTACATGGTGCTGAGGATCGAACCCGGGTCGCCCACGTGCTAGGCGAGCACTCTACCACTGAGCCACAATCCCAGCCCATTAAGTACATATACTTTTTTGTTAACTATAGATATTATGTTATATAGCAAATCTCTGAAAATTACTTATCTTGTATAATTATAACATTTTAACCGACTCCATATATTACTTTTAAAAACTTAAAAATTCCATATATTATACTCCCTATGGCCTGGTAGCTCCCATCCTATTATTTACTTCTATACATGTGTCTATTCTAGCTGCATCCTGTAAGAGGAATTATGCAATATTTGGTATAGTGTCCAGGATCCATGTTGTCAGAAATAGTAGTTTTTTCAACCATTTTAAGGGTGACTAATATTTCAGTGCATGTAAATACTATGTTTTCTTTATCAGTTCATCTGTTGATGGACATTTGGGGTTTCTTTTTTAATATTTTGGCTGTGGTGAAAAATGCTGCAATTAAAAGAATGTGAAGATATGGTTCGAGATTGTGATTTCCATTCTTTTGGAAAATATACTCAAAAGGTGATTTCTGAATCACTTAGTAGTTCTATTTTAAAGTTTTTGAGGTACCTTCATAATATTTTCTCTAGCAGATACACCATTTTACATACCCACCAACATTATACACATTTCAATTTTTCCACAAACTCACCACAGTTTTTCATCTCATTATGTTTTTTGATCGTCATTCTGACAGATGTGTGGTGACACTACATGGTTTAGATTTTTATTTTACTCATTAAAAATATCAACCGTCTTTTCACATACTGTTATTTTCATTTTTGGAGAAATGTCTGTTTACATCCTTTGCCCATTTTTAAATTTGTTTTTGTTCTATGCTATTGAGTTGAAGGAGTTACTTATGGAATATGGAAATTAAACACTTATCAAATATATGTTTTGCAAATATTTTCTCCCATTCCATGGATTGCTTCTTTCATTCTGTCAATTGTTTCCTTTTTAATTGGATGTAGTCCTATTTGATTTTTGTTTCTGCTGTTGCCTGTGCTTTTGATGTCGTGTCCAAGAATTCATTACCAAGAGCAAAAAAGTTTCCTCAAGTGTTTTGTGATTGCATGGTTTTAGACCTTGTGTTTGTTTTTACTCCATTTTTAATTAATTTTTGTGTATGCCCTAAGCTAACGGTCCAATATTATTAGTTTGGTTATGGATAACCAGTTTTCCCAGCCCTATTTATTGAAGATACCCTTTTTTTCTCTATTGTATATTCTTGGCATTTTTGCCAAAGAACAGTTGACTACATATATGTGGGCTCTCTGTTGTTCTCCATAGGTCCACATATTTGTTGTTATATCAATACTGTACTATCTTTATTACTGCAGAAAGTGCAATGCTTCTTGATTTGTTCAAAATTGCTCTATTTGTGATCTTTTGTGGTTCCACAAAATTTAACCACTGTAAATTTCTCCTTCTATGAAAAACATGTTTGGGATTAGATAAGGATTTCACTGATGTATAAATTGCATCTGAGTAGTATGGATATGTTGACACTATATGTTTTTCCAATCCATTCTATTCAATAGCCCGCTATTTGTTTGTGTCTTGTCAAATTCTTTTATCAGACTTTCCTGGTTTTTCAGTGAACAAGTCTTTAACGTCCTTGCCTGGGTTTATTTCTAAGTGTTTTATTCCTTTTGGTGGTACTGTAAATGGGACAATTTTCCTAATTTCATTTTTGGATTTTTTTTTTTTTTTTTTTTTTTTTTTTTTTGGTTTATAGATATGCAACTGATTTTTTTTGTATTAACTGTATATTCTGCAATTTGCCTCAATTTTTGTTTGGTTTTAGTTCCTTCAGTTGTGTTGCAGTCTTAAATATTTTCTACCAAGAAGATCATATCATCAGAAAATAAATAATTTTATTTTCTCACATAATATTTGGACACCTTTTATTTTTTTCTCATTCTCTTTCTCCTCGTTATCATCCTACACAAACTTTATTCTTTTAGAAATCTATTTTTTTTTCCTGTGTGCTTAATTGCTCAGGCTAGGACTTTTAGAACTATGTTGAATAAAAGTGACTTGCTTTGTTTCAGATCTTAGAGGAAAACCTCTCACTTTTCTACACTTGAGTATGATTTTATTTTATTATTTTTAATTTACTTATTTTTGAAGACACAATTGTGTTAAAAATACTTTATGTAAAACCAGCAACTTGAAAAATTGTGTTCTTTATATGTAATATGAAATGAATTTCACTCTGCAAACATGTCTAACAAATTAGAATAAAAATAAATTTAAAAAATACAAATAAGTAAAAACAAACATTCACATCTGGAAACAAAGAAGTAAAGAAAGAAAGAAAGCATTGGTAAAGATTTAGAGAAGCTGAAGTTGAAATTCTCATGCATTGCTGATAGAAGCCTTAAATGTTGAAATTGCTGTGGAAAATAGTTTGGTGTTCCTCAAAAAAAGCATTCATAGAATTACCACATGATCCAGCAATTCCACTCCTAAGCATATACCCCAAAGAACTGAGAACCTCTGAGCCAGACACTGTACTCCTTTATGCACAATAGCCTTACACTAACCCTCAGGTACAAACAACCCAAGTAGCTATCAACAGATAAATATATGGGGAAAATGTGGTATTAACTTAAAACATTATTCTGCCACAAAAACAAAACAAAAAACAACAACAAAACACGAATGGAGCCGGGCACAGGGGCATACACACCTACAATCTAGCTGCTCGGGAGGCTGAGGCAGGAGGATCATGAGTTCAAAGCCAGCCTCAGCAGCAGCAAGGTGCTAAGCAACTCAATGAGACCATGTCACTAAATAAAATACAAAATAGATCTGGGGATGTGGCTCAGTGGTCGAGTATCACTGAGTTCAATCTCTGGTACCCCCTACTCCCACCCAAAATGAAATTCTGATATATACTACAACATGGATAAACTTCGACAACATTATGCTAAGTAGAATAAGCCAAACACAAAAGGACAGATATTTGTATAATTCCACTTATGAGGTTCCTGAAATGGGTAGATTCATAGAGATGGAAAGTAGGGTTTAGGTTACTAAGAACTGAGTAAAGGATACTGGAGAATTATTGCTTCATGGTACAGCATTTCTGTTTGGAATGATAAAAGGTTCTGGAAACAGTGATGATGGTTATACAGCATTGTAAAGTTGTGAATGTGTTTATTACCAGTGAATTGTACACTTAAAAAATGGTAACTTTCCTTAAGTATGAAATCATGAATGGTGTGAATATATTTTGTATACAACCAGAGATATGAAAAATTGTGCTCTATATGTGTAATATGAATTGTAATGCATTCTGCTGTCATATATAACAAATAGAATCAAAAAAATTTTAAACTAAAAAAAGATTAAATATATATTTATATTTAATATTTTGATCCAAATTATAGGAAATTACAAATAATGAATGTTTAATGTTTTATGAAATAACTTGGAAAATAATATGAAAAATAAATTCTTTTCATGATCTATAAATAAAAGAAAGAAAAATGAAATTATGTCATTTGCAGGAAAATAAGTAGATGGAACTAGAGACTGTTATGTAAGCAAAATAAGCCAAACTCAGTATGTCAAGGGTCCTTATGCTTTCTTTCACATGTAGAAGTTAAAAAGGAAAAGAAAAGTTGGGGTGGGATCTCATGAAAATCAAAGGGATGATAGAGGAAATGGACCAGGGATTGGGAGAGGGGAGGAAGTGAGGAAACTGGGGAGTGATATTGGCCAAATTATATTGTTATATTGTGTACGTGTATAAATATGTAACAACAAATCCCATCAATATATACAACTACAATGCACAAATAAAAAATGTGGAAAGAGAAAACAATTTTAATATGTTATATATGACAGCAGATTGCATCATATTTCATATTACACATATAAAACAAAATTTTTCATATCTCTGGTTCTACACAAAGTAGAGACATCATTCATGTCTTCATACATGTACTTAGGGTAATGATGACCATCACATTCCACCATCTTTCTTACCCCCATCCTTGCTCCCTTCCCTTCTTTCCCCTTTTCCCCTTTGCCCTATCTAGAGTTCCTCTAATCTTCCCATGCTCCCCACAACAGTGCATTATGAATTAGCATCCTTAAATAAGAGAAAACATTTGGTGTTGGTTTCTTGGGATTTGCTAACTTCACTTAGCATTATATTCTCCAACTCCATTCATTTACCTGAAAATGACATGATTTTATTCTCTTTTAATGCTGTATAATATTCCATTGTGTATGTATGCTACATTTTCTTTATCTATTCATCTACTGAAGGACATCTAGTTTGGTTACACAGTTTAGCTATTGTGAATTGTGCTGTTATAAACATTGCTGTGGCTGTGTCCCTGTAGTATGCTATTTTTAAGTCCTTTGGGTATAGACTGAGGAGTGGGATAGCTGAATCAAATGGTGTTTCCATTCGCAGTTTTCCAAGGATTCTCCATACTGTATTCCAGATTGGCTTCACCAATTTATAGTCCCACCAGCAATGTATGAGTGTGCCTTTTCCCCCACATCCTTACCAACACTTATTGTTTGTATTCTTAATAGCTGCCATTCTATTCCATGCCATTCATGGAGTGATATGAAATCATAGAGTGGTTTGATTTGCATTTCTCTAATTGCTAGAGATGTTGAACATTTTTCATATATTTGTTGATTGATTGTATATCTTTTTCTGAGAAGTGTCTGTTCAGTTGCTTGGCCCATTTATTGATTGTTTTTTTTTTTTTTTTTTTTTTTTTATTTTGGGGGGTGTTAAGATTTTTGAGTTCTTTATATATTCTAGAGATTAGTGCTCTAACTGACATGTGCGTGGTAAAAATTGTAGGCTCTCTATTCACCTCACTGATTGGTTTTTTTGCTGAGAAGAAGCTGTTTAGTTTGAATCCATCCCATTTATTGATACTTGGTTTTAATTCTTGCACTATAAGAGTCTTATTAAAGAAGTTGGGGCCTAATCCAACACGATGGAGATTTGGGCCCTCTTTTTCTTCTAAAAGGCAAAGTGTCTCTAGTTTAATTCCTATGTCCTTGATCCACTTTGAGCTGAGTATTGTGTATAGTGAGACATAGGGGTTTAATTTCATCTTGTTGCATATAAATTTCCAGTTTTCCCAGCACCATTTGTTGAAGAGGCTATCTTTTTTCCAGTGTACGTTTTTGGCGACTTTGTCTAATATAAGATAACTATAATTATATGGGTTAGTCTCTGTATCCTCTATTCTGTACCATTGGTCTATAAGTCTATTTTGGTGCCAATACCTTGCTGTTTTTGTTACTATTGCTCTGTAGTATAGTTTATGGTCATGTATAGTGACACCACCTGTTTTACTCTTCTTGCAAAGGATTACTTTAGCTATTTTGGGTCTCTTATTTTTCCAGATGAATTTCATGAGTACCTTTTCTATTTCTATGAGGAATGTAATTGGGAATTTGATTGGAATTGCATTAAATCTGTATAGTGCTTTTGGTAGTTTGGTCATTTTGACAATATTAATTCTGCCTGTCCAAGAACAAGGGAGATCTTTCTATCTTCTAAGATCTGCTTTAATTTCTTTCTTTAGTTTTCGGTTTAGAGGTCTTTCATCTCTTTCATTAGGTTGATTTCCAAGTATTTTATTTATTTTTTTATGCTATTGTAAATGGAGTAGTTTTCCTCATTTCCCTTTCAGAGGCCTTATCACTGATATATAGAAATGCCTTTGATTTGTGGGTGTTGATTTTGTATCCTGCTACTTTGCTAAATTCATTTACTAGTTCTAGAAATTTTCTGGTAGAATTTTTTGGGTCTTCTGGGTATAGAGTCATATCATTAGCAAACAGTGCCAATTTGAGTTCTTTATTACCTATCTGTATCCACTTAATCTCTTTAGTCTTGTCTAATGGCTTTGGCAAGTGTTTAAAGAACTATGTTAAAAAGAAGTGGTGAGAGAGGGCATCCCTGTTTTGTCCCAGTTTTTAGAGGGGATGCTTTCAAATTTTCTCCATTAGAATGATATTGGCCTGGGCTTAGCATAGATTGCTTTTATGATGTTGAGATATGTTTTTGTTATCCCTGGTTTTTCTAGTGTTTTTGAATATGAAGGGGTGCTGTATTTTGTTGAATGCTTTTTCTGCATCTATTGAGATGATCATATGGTTCTTATCTCTAAGTCTATTGATGTGATGAATTACATTTATTCATTTTTGTATGTGGAACCAAACTTGCCTCACTGGGATGAACCCCACTTGATTGTGGTGCACTTTTTGATATGCTTTTGTATTCAGTTTGCCAGAATTTTATTGAGAATATTTGCATCTATGTTCATTAGAGATATTGGTCTGAAGTTTTCTTTCTTTGATGTGTCTTTGCCTGGTTTTGGGATCAGGGTGATATTGGTCTCATAGAATGAGTTTGGAAGTGCTCCCTCCTTTTCTATTTCACAAAATAATTTGAAGAGCATTGGCATTAGTTCTTCTTTAAAGATCTTGTAGAACTCAGCTGTGTATCCATCCAGTCCTGGGTTTTTCTTGGTTGGTAGGCTTCTGATGGCATCTTCTATTTCATCACTTGAAATTGATCTGTTTAAATTGTGCATATCATCCTGATTCAATTTGGGCAAATCATATGAGTTCAGAAATTTATCAGTACCTTTGATATTTTCTATCTTATTGGAGTACAAGTTTTCAAAATAATTTCTAATTATTTTCTGTATTTCCATAGTATCTATTGTGATAATTCCTTTTACATCATGTATGTTAGTAATTTGAGTTTTCTCTCTGCTTCTCTTTGATAGCATGGCTAAGGGTTTGTCAATTTTATTTATTTTTTCAAAGAACCAACTTCTTGTTTAGTCTTTTTTTTCAGTTGTTTCTTTTGTTTAAATTTCTTTGATTTCATCTCTGAATTTAATTATTTCCTGTCTTCTACTGCTTTTGGTGTTGGGTTGTTCTTCTTTTTCTAGAGCTTTGAGGTGTAATGTTGTGTCATTTATTTGTTGACTTTTTCTTCTTTTAAGGAACAAACTCCATGCAATGAACTTTCCTCTTAATAATGCCTCCATAGGGTCCCAGAGATTTAGATAATTTGCGTCAGTGTTCTCATTTTCCTCTAAGAAGTTTTTAATCTCCTCCTTGATGTCTTTTGCAATCCATTGTTCATTCAATAGCATATTATTTAGTCTCCAGGTGTTGGAGTGTTTTTATTTTTTATTTTATCATTGATGTCTAATTTTATTCCATTATGATCTGATAGAATGCAGGGTGGTGTCTCTTCTTTTTTGTATTTGCTAAGAGTTGCTTGTGGCATAATATATGGTCTATTTTAGAGAAGGATCCATGTGCTGCTGAGAAGAAAGTGTATTTGTTTGTTGAAGGATGAAATATTCTATATATGTCTGTTAAGTCTAAGTTATAGATTGTATTATTGAGTTCTATAGTTTATTTGTTCATGTTTTGTTTGGAACATCTATCCAGTGGTGAAAAAGTTTTTTTTTTGTTTTTTTTTTTTTTTTTAATTCAATCTGCTATCCTATGTCTTTTGATTGGTGATTTTAGGCCATTAACAATCAGGGTTATTATTAAGACATGATTTGTATTCCCAGACATTTTTGTTTATTTTTGGTATTTATCTTGACTTCGTTTCTCCTTTGATAAGTTTTTCCATAAGTGTAATACCTCCCTCTGCTGATTTTCATCATTATTTTTCATTTCCTCTTCGTGCAGTATTTTCCCGAAATTGTTCTATAGTGCAGGCTTCCTAGTTGTAAATTCTTTTAACTTTTGTTTATCATGGAAGGTTTTTTATTTCATTGTCAAATATAAAGCTTAATTTTGCTGGATATAAGATTCTTGGTTGGCATCCTGTTTTTTCTGAGCTTGATATATGTTGTTCCAGCATCTTCTAGCTTTCAGGGTCTGGGTTGCAAAATCTGCAGTTATCCTAATCGATTTCCCCCTATATGTAATCTGATTCCTTTCTCTTGTGGCTTTTAAAATTCTCCCCTTATTCTGTATGCTAATCATCTTCATAATAATGTGCCTTAGTGTGGATCTTTGTGAGTTTGTACATTTAGCATCCTATAATCCTCTTATTTTTTTTTTCCAATTCATTCTTTATGTTTGGAAATTTTTATGATATTATTTCATTGAATAGATTGTTCATTCCTTTGGTTTGGAACTCTATGCCTTCCTCTATTCCAAAACTCTAAATTTGGTCTTTTTATGCTATCCCATATTTCTTAAATGTTCTGCTCATGGTTTCTTAGTATCTTCACTGTGTGGTATGCATTCTTTTCAAGATTATATATTTTGTCTTTATTGTCTGAGGTCCTGTCTTCCAAGTGGTCTAATCTCTTGGTGATGCTTTTGATTGAACTTTTAATTTGGTTTATTGTTTCTTCATCTCAAGGATTTCTGGGTTTTTTTAGAACCTCTATCTCTCTATTGAAGCGTATTTTACTTCCTGTATTTGCTTATGTAGTTCTTTATTGAAATGATTTGCTATCTGTATTTGCTCTCTTAAATCATCTTTTGGGTTAATTTACATAATATTTTAATTATGTGCATCCTGAACTCCTCTGTTGTTTCTTCTGCTGTGCTGGCCATGGATTCTAATAATGTAGTATCTTGATTTGTTTGGGGTACTTTCTTCCCTTGTCTTTTCATGTTGATCATGTGCCTTCCTTCTAACTATGGATCAGAGGCGTTACAGTTTTTACCCGATAGGCTTATAGTTCCCCTATAGAGTTCAAGTACCTCTCCTTTGAGGGGAAGGAAAATGTTAACATATCCCAATATAAACAATATACAACCTTAAATCAAATAGTTGCTACTAAGACATTTATAGTTTGGTCACAATGTACAGAAATGGTGAATTCTAATATTATTTACAATATAATCAGTAGGTTTGCAAAAGGGTTTATAGTTTGTGATGGTGGACAAAGAACTGAGGGTGATGTGTAGGATGATATCCTGAGGAGGTAGGAGGTGAGGATATAGAGTTATTATGTCTTAGGAAGTGTGAAAGAGGAATCTGAAAAAGAAGGTTAGTAGCAGGACAAGAGAGAAAAAGTAAGTTTGGGTAGACAAGTAAGTGGGAAGACAGGACAGTAGAGTACATAAAAACAATCACACATATATGGTAGGAAAAAAACAAAAAAAAATGTTAAAATAGTAAAATTGGGAGGAAAAAAAAAGAATATCCAACACAACTGTAATATAGTATTCAAACATCCAAGTCCTCATATCCTAATTCATGCAATGTACTTGGTTTCACATATGTTTGGGGATGTGAGGGTGGGAGAATACAGAGGGAGAAGAAGAAGAAAAAAAAGAAAAAAAAATCCTCAAAGGAAGAAACAAGGATTGTTTTGGTTGGCGATCCATATCTTTCCTGCTTCCCTTCTGTGCTGGGTTAGCGGCTGCTGGGGAGAGGGGGAGGAGTTAGAAATTATGGGTACCTATTCAGCAGGAGTTCCAAACTGGGAGTTGCCCCCACTCAAGATGGTAATGAAGGTGACCCAAGATGGAAGTGGCTGCTTTCAGTGATGGGGTGTTGGGTTGGGTGGAGAGAGCCGGGAAATGGTGTTGAGTGGTGTGTTCAGAGGTGAGCTCTGTGGCGTGAGTGTTGTGGTCAGAGTCTGTGCAATGTCCCCTATGCTATGTCCTCTGCTGCAGGCATGCTACTGAGCATATGGGACCGTCTCAGTTGCTGCAGAGTCTGAAGCTGGAGGCGACAGGGGGAGCCCCACATTAGGCTGGGTGTCCTGTGTGGGAGCAGTGTCAGGTATTTCTGCTCGGGTGGGTGAAAGTTCTGCATGTGGTCTCCCTCAGGTACACAGTAGTCCTGCTTGGACGGGTAGTTGGGAGTCCTACTCTGGCTGGGGCCTGGAGCCCTGCACAGGCATGCGGCTGTGCTTCCTGTGTGAGAGCAGCTGTGGGGTTTCCTCTATCATGCCTATAGAAGCAATATTCTCACTACTTGAGTCCCAGCTCACTGATGCAGAATGCTGCCTCCCTCTGGCCTACCATTTTGCATTCCCCCCGTAACTTTAATTTTAAATTGGTAATATAAATACAAATTTGTTTTTATTTTCAAAGATTATTTTACTAATCTAATTAGCTTGAATTTCCATAAATTTGTAGACTTACCTTGTCAATTTCTATTAAGTAGCAGCCTTTTGGGATGTTGATAAAGATTGCATTCTTTATTTTTCTGTATATTAATGTGGTTAGACCTAACATCATAGCTATTTATTTTGAGAATTTGAACAGTTTAATATGGAGTGTGACTCCATTTACCTATATTTTTACATTTTTTCTTTTGGTGATTTTAAATTGTTTTTCAAAAAAGTTATTTATTTTAAAATAGTCCATTTTAGTTTCAATGCTAATTTGAAATGAATAGTTTTCCTAATTTCTCTTTCAGAAATATATTTGATTTGTATATCAATCTTGACCCTGAAACCTTACAAAGTTAATATTTCTAATAGATTTTTTATATATATCTTAAGATTTTCTACATATAGG
Organism: Tamias sibiricus; assembly: GCA_025594165.1. NCBI lineage: Eukaryota > Metazoa > Chordata > Mammalia > Rodentia > Sciuridae > Tamias > Tamias sibiricus. The sequence goes on from CM046664.1 coordinate 75,379,765, forward strand.
ACACAGTTATTATAGAATCAAGACAGTTTACTACTTTCTTTCAGACTTGTGTATATTTATTTTTCTTGCCTTACAGAGCTAAAATTGCAATACTTTCTTCTTTCAAAATCTCAGGAAATAGGCATTGTCTTTCACCATTAGATTTGAGCATTGTCATTTATAAGTCCAAGGAAGTTTTCTTTCAATGCTGTATTATTGATAGGTTCTTTGTGATGATGCATTGAATTTTCTCAAATGATTTTTTGTCTGATCATGGCAACTCTTACTTTACTTCTGGACATTTCTGTAGCTGAAACCCAAAAATTTTGTTGAAATAATTTTATTTGTGTTCAGTTAAGAAATTTTCCACTTTTCCTCATGAATTACTCTGGGCAATGGATTTTCAGAAGATTAATAAACACATATTTGGTGACTTTGGTGGTTGATTTCCAGTTGCATTTAATTTTGGTTGAACTGTATCCTTCAGATGATTATAATAAATTTAAAATTACTTATGCTGTTTTTAGTGGTCAAATATGTTGTCTAACTTGGATAATACTACCTGGACATTTGAAAGGAATGTGTGACTTGTGTTTTTGTGTGGAGTGTTATGTAAATATTAGGCCATTTGGTTAATAGTGCTTTTATGTATTCTGTATCTTTACTGGTTTTTTGTGTCATCAATACTAATAGGTATTTAAATGCTCCAATATTATTTTTATTGCAACTTTTGTACTTCATGTATTTTAGAGATCCAGTCATATACTTTTCTAATAATACATGTTCTTTATGTATTAACTATCAATATGAAGCATAATTTGTTGTCCCTCCAGCTCTATTATCTTTCAAATTTTCTTACATATAGATAAATCCACTCCATGGTTATTGTATATAGGAATAGCTTGTTTTCATACTTTTGCTTTCCACTTATTTGTGTCCTTGACTTCAAGGCATGATTTTATAGATAGTACACAGTTGAACCTTGTTTTGTATCCAGGTTGATTATTTCTTCCATTTAATTCACATTTTAGTCCATTCATATTTATGAAATTATTGATGGTGTTGATTTTTCATTTATCATTTTATCTTGATCTCTGAGGATCTCTGAAGTTATGTTTATTTTGTTCTTTGCCCTTTTTTGATATTTAACAAAATTTTTCTCTGTATTTTAAACCTCTGATTTTCTGACAATAAAGCATAATTTAAAAAGTCTTAAATTCACTTCTTGTAAATGTATAATTCAGTACAATAACTGTGGACATTCCCTTTGGCATAGCAAATTTTCCAAGGAATATACAAGTATAGTGAAGGACACGAGCTACCCTTTACATATATTTAGAAGCATAGGGATGGAAAGAAAGAATTATAATGTATTTGCGACAATATTTAGCAATGTTATTAAATAGACTAAAATTACTGTCTTTTTATCCCACATTATATAACAGGTTTTAATTTTTAATTAGTATGCTTTTAATTTTGATTATTTGGCTACATTGTATATTTTAAAGATATTTTTTAATAAAGGAAACATCCTAGATAACAAGAGCATCTTTAGTTTGTGAAAAGTGACATCTTTTAAAAGGACAAGGAGTTTGTAGGAGGAAAGAAGACAATGGAGAGGTTTAGTCTAAGAAAATTACATGCATATTCATGGTTAAAAAGTCAGTTTCAACCACCTTGCTATATATTGAACATGGCACATTTCTTCTCTGACACTTACTATGATCAGTACCTACGTGTTATCTATATTTTGTGAGAAACTCAATATCTCATAGTAATGTCATATAAAATATAATTTTATGTTTCATATCTGCCATCAACTTTTGACTCTCACAATTTTAAATTGTAAGTTAAGATCAAGGGAAGTACGCACAGCTTTTTGTATGTCAATGATACCACAATAATTAATAATGTTGTTTACTTTTTATTTTACTAGAAGTTTATTTTGTGGCTGTCAATTTAGATGTGAATTATACAGCTTAATATAGTACATGAATGTTTATAAAAATGAAGAGTTTGCCACATTTGTGCATTTTATATAATATCCATTGTTTTCTCCCACAAGTCTCACACTACACATAGATATTTAAAAAAAAAAATTAACAAAGGCCAGGCGCGGTGGCGCATGCCTGTAATCCCAGCACTTTGGGAGGCTGAGGCAGGAGGATCGCGAGTTCAAAGCCAGCCTCAGCAATGGCGAGGCACTTAGCAACTCAGTGAGACCCTGTCTCTAAATAAAATACAAAAAGGGCCCGGGATGTGGCCCAGTGGCCCAGTGGCCCAGTGGTTGAGTGCCCCTGAGTTCAATCCCTGGTACCACAAAACAAAAACAAAAAAACAAAAAAAAAAAAAAAAAAATTAACAAAGGAGGAAGAAATGTAAAATAAGTTATTGTATATACAGAATGACAAACTATATAAATTATGTATTAATTCTTGTCCAGATGGTAACCAAAGGCATTACTTAAAATATGATCTATATTATCTTCTATATTTTTAACCTTCATAAAATAGTACATGGTAAATTTTATTTTAAAATTAGAAATGTAAGATTTGTTTTTGGAAAAGCAATTGTAAATAACTTAAGTTACTATATTGTAAAATATGGCCTTAGTAAAATGGCATTCCTGTCTTAGAAGGATTATTGACATTTTGAAATAAGATAGAGACCTCTAATGAACCCTCAATCAAATGAAATACTTCAGTAATGATACACAAATTAATCAATGCTATCAAATAAATCTTCAGTCCATTTTGGATTTCACTTTATGATTAGCTGCTCAGGTCAAAAGATTAACAAGTTTATAAGTGACTACAAATACCATTTCTCTTGACTGTGCATTTGTATCTAGCTAATTGTATGAGACAACATTTTAAATTACTTTAGGGTATAATTTGTTGTAGCATGTAAATGTATAGAGAAGGAATATACCAGGAAAAACAATATAAATCAAAGATTAAAATAAGCCATTGAAATATACTCTGAATTATATTGTGTCACATGGAATTTTGGGAGTAAATAGACAAACACTATGAAAACAAGTAACATTAAGAATAGATCAAAAATACAACAAAAGATTTGAAAGAAACCAAGTTCTGTTTTTTTTATTTGATCTTTTTAGTTATACATGACAGTAGAATATATTTTGACATAACATACTTATATGGAATATAATTTTCCATTCTTGTGATTGTACTTGATGTGGAGTTAAATTGGTCATGTATTCATATATGAACATAGGAAAGTTGTGTCAGATTCATTCTAATGTCTTTCCCATTCCCAAACCCCCACCCTTCCCCCATTCCCCTCTGTCCAATCTGTTGAACCTCCACTACCCACATTTGAGCCTATTGGCCTATTGTGACTCAGGATCCACATATCAGAGAGAATATTGGCCTTTAGTTTATTGGGATTAGCTTATTTCACTTAGCATGATAGTCTCTAGTTTCATCCATTTACCTGCAAATGCCATAGTTTCATTCTTCTTTATGGCTGAGTAATATCCCATTGTGTATACGTACCACATTTTCTTTATCTATTCATCTATTGAACGGCACCTAGGTTGGTTCCATAGCTTAGCTATTGTGAATTGAACTGCTACAAACATTGATGTGGTCATATCAATATAGTATGTTGATTTTAAGTCCTTTGGGTATATGCCGAGGAGTGGAATAACTGCATCAAATGATGGTTCCATTCACAGTTTTTTTCAGGAATCAACATACTGCTTTCCAGAGTAGTTTCACCAATTTTCAGTCCCACCTGCAATGTTTGCCAAGTCTCAGTGTAGTTTTAATTTGCATTTCTCTAATTGTTAGTAATGTTGAGCATTTTTTCATATATTTGTTGACCATTTGTATTTGCTCTATGACATGTCTTTTCAGTTCCTTTGCCCATTGGTCAATTGGGCTTTTTTTTTGGGGGGGGGGTTAAGTTTTTAGAGTTTTTTATATATCCTGGGCATTAATGCTTTATCTGAAGTGCAAGTGGCAAAGGGTTTCTCTTATGCTGTAGGCTCTGTTCATTTTATTGATTGTTTCCTTTGCTGTGAAGAAGCTTTTTAGTTTGCTACGATTCCATTTGTTGATCCTTGATTTTACTTCTTGTACTTCAGGCATTTTTTCCTAAGCTGACATGATGGAGATTTAGGCCTACTTTTTCTTCTAGTAAGCACAGGGTATCTGGTCTGCCTGGGTTCTTGATCCACTTAGAGTTGAGTTCTATTCAGGGTGAGAGATAAGGTTCTAAATTTCATTTTATTATATATGTATGTCCACTTTTTCCACTACCATTTGTTGAAGAGACTATCTTTTCTCCAATATATGTTTATAGCACCTTTGTCTAGTATGAGATTAACTGTATTTACTTGGGTTTGTCTGTGTGTCTTCTGTTGTGTAACATTGGTCTTCAAGTCTGTTTTGAAGTCAGTACCATTCCACTTTTGTTTACTATAACTCTATAGTATAATTTAATGTCTGGTATTGTGATACCTCCTATTCCACTTTTCTTGCTAACAGTGGCTTTGGCTATTCTGGACTTCAAATTTTTCCAAATAAATTTTATGACTACTTTTTGTATTTCTCTGAAGAAATGTCATCAGATCCTTAATAGGAATTGCATTAAATCTGTATACCATTTTTGGTAATATGGCCATTTTAATGATATTAACTCTGCCTATCCAAGAATATGGGAGATCTTTCCATCTTCTAAGGTCTTCTTCAGTTTCTTTCTTTAGTGTCCTATACTATTCATTGTACAGGATGTTCACCTCTATTTTTAGATTGATTCCCAAATATTTTCTTTTCCTTGAGGCTATTGTGAATGGGATAGTTTTCCTAATTTCTCTTTATGTGGATTCATCACTGATGTATAGGAATGTAATTGATTTATGGGTGATAATTTTGTATCCTGCTACTTTGCTGAATTCACTTATGAGTTCTAGTGGTTTTCTGGTGGTGTTTTTCGGGTCTTCTAAATATAGAATCATGCCATCAGCAATAGGGATAGTTTGAGTTCTTGTTTTTCTATTTATAATCCTTTAATTTCTGTCTTCTGTCTAATTGCTCTGGCTAGCTTTTCCAGGAATAGGTTGAATAGAAGTGGTGAAAGAGGACATTCCTGCCATGTTCCAGTTTTTAGAGGGAATGCTTTCATTTTTTCCTCCATTTAGAATGATGCTGAAATTGGCTTTAGCATATATAGCTTTTACAAAGTTGTGGTATATTCCTACTATCCCTAGTTTTTCTAGTATTTTGAACAAGAACGGATGCTGTATTTTGTCAAATGCTTTTCCCACATTTATTGAGATAATCATGTGATTCTTGTCTTTAAGTCTATTGATGTGATGAATTATATTTATTGATTTCTGTATGTTGAACCATCCTTGCATCCCTGGGACAAACCCCACTTGAATATGGTGCACTATCTTTTTAATATGTTTATATATGTGATTTGCCAGTATTTTGTTAAGAATTTTTGTATCTGTGTTCATCAGAGATATTGGTGTGAAATTTTCTTTCCTTGATGTGTTTTTGTCTGGTTTTGGTATCAGAGTCATACTAGCTTTGTAGAATGAGTTTGGAAGGGTTCCTTCCTTTGCTATTTCATGGAATAACTTGAGGAGGATTGGTGTTAGTTCTTCTTTGAATGTCTGAATCCATCTGGTCCTGAGCTTTTCTAACTTGGTTGTTTTTGGTGGCATCTTCAAGTTCAGTGCTTGAAATTGATCTATTTAAATTTTCTATGTACTCCTGATTCAATTTGGGTCCCTCATGTTTTGCTAGAAATTTGATGGTGTCTTCAAGATTTTCTACTTTAATAGTACAAATTTTCTTTTTTTATTTATTTTTTATTTATAATAATTACAATTCATAGTGCACATATATAGCATCTTTTTACATATAACTGTTTGTATACAAAGTATATTCAGGTCTTCAATCATGCATTTAGGATAATTATATCCATCTCATTCAACCACCTTTCTTTTTTCTTTTCAAAATAGGTTCTGATTATTATCTTTAATTCAATACTGTCCATTATGGTATTTCCTTTTTCATCACAAATTTTAGTAATTTTGAGGTATTTTTCTTTGCTTTCTCTTTGTTGGCTTGGCTAAGACTTTATCAGTTTTATTGATTTTTTTCAAAGAACCAAGTTTGTTTTGTTAATTTTTTGGATTGTTTCTTTTGTTTCAATTTCATTGATTTCAGCTCTGATTTTAATTATTTCCTGTCTACTGCTTTTGGTGTTGATTTGTTCTTCTTTATCTAGGGCTTTGAGATGTAATGTTAGGTTGCATATTTGTTGACTTTCTATTTTTTTTAATGAATGGGCTCAATGCAGTGAACTTTCCTCTTAGCACTGCTATGAAGTATCCCAGATATTTTGATAAGTTTTATCACTATTCTCATTTACTTCTCAGTATTTTTTATTTTATCTCTGATTCCTCCTGATATCCATTTGTCATTCAGTAGCATATAATTTAGTCTTCAGGTGTTAGAGTAGCTTCTATTTTTTTATTTATCATTGATTTCTAAATGTCATTCCATTATGATCTGATAAGATGCAAGGTATTGTCTCTGTTTATTGGGTATTTGCTTAGAGTTGCATTGTGGCCTAAGATATGGTCTATTTTAGATAAGGATCCATGTACTGCTGTGAAGAAAGTATATTCAGTCATTGATGAATAAAACATTCTGTATATATATATATATATATATATATATATATATATCTGTTAAATCTAAATTATTAATTTTATTATTTTAGTTGTGTAGCTTCTTTAATTAGTTTTTGTTTGGAAGATCTGTCCAGTGGTGAGAGAGGTGTGTTCAAGTCACACAGGATTATTGTTTTGAGTTCTATTTGCTTCTTGAAATTGAGAAGGTTTTGATTGATGTATGTAGATGCTTCATTGTTCAGGGACATATGTTGATATATAATTCCCTTAAGCAGTATGAAATGTCCTTCTTTGTCCCTTATGATTAAATTTGGCTTAAAGTCCATTTTATCTGATATGAGGATAGAAACTCCTACTCATTTCTGAGATCTATGTGAATGATACATTTTTTTCCCATTCCTTTATCTTTCTCTGTAGACATCTTTGCGTATGAGGTTAGTATCTTGGAGATATCATATTGTTGGGTCTTGTTTTTTAATGTAATCTGCTGGCCTATGTCTTTTGACTGATGAGCTTAGGCCACTTACATTCAATGTTATTATTGAGATATGATTTTTATTTCCTGTCAGTTTGAGTTACTTCTGGTTTTTAATTTGAATTAGTTTCTCTGTTGATTCACTGTGTGTGTGTGTGTATGTGTATGTGTGTGTGTGTATGTGTGTATTTCCTCCCTTTGCTGTTTTCACTTTAATTTTTCATTTCTTCTTGATGAAATATCTTATTATACTTTATAGTTCAGGCTTTCTAGCTGTGAATTCTTTTAACTTCTGTTTATCATGGAAGGCTTTTATTTCATCATCAACTCTGAAGCTTAATTTTCTTTCAGAGCTTGGTATATATTATTCCAAGACCTCTAAGCCTAAAGGGTCTGGTTTGAGAGATCAGCTGATATCTTGATTGGTTTCTCTGTTACCTTTCATGTTTCACTGGCAGCCTTTAAAATTCTAACCTATTTGTTTATGTTAGATATTTTTATAATAATGTGCCTTGGTGTGGGTCTGTCGTTCTTTTTGTATGTTTTGGGTCCTGTAAGCCTCCTGCATTTGATTTTCCATTTCATTCTTTAGATTTGGGGAATTTTCTAATATTTCATTGAAAAGATTGTGCATCCCCTTCATTTGTATCTCCGAGCCTTTATCACAATACATTTTAAATTTGGTCTTTTCAAGGTATCCCATATTTCTTAGAAGTTCTGTTCATGGTCTTTTAACATTGTTTCTACAGGGTCGACTTTGTTTTCAAGATTATGTATTTTGTCCTCATTACTTGAAACTATCTTTCAAGTGATCTAGTCTGTTTGTGATGCTTTCATTTGAATTTTTAATTTGGTTTATTGATTTCTTCATCTTGAGGATTTCTGCTATTTTTTTTCTTTTAGAACCTCTTTATTGAAGTGATCTTTCACTTTTCTTTATTTTCTTTATAATTCACTACTTGTAGGGTCCTTTACTTCACAGATCTGCTTAACTCTGTACATTTTAGTCTTTTCTTTCTTTCTTCCTTTTTTTTTTTTTTTTTTTTTTTTTTTTTTTGTGGTGCTGGGAATTGAATCCAGGGCCTTGTGCATGCAAGGCAAGCATCTACCAACTGAGCTATTTCCCCAACCCCACTGTGTACATTGTAAACTCCTTCTCTGACATTTTTTTCACAGTGTGTCAGTGCATTCTGTTATTGGAATATTGTGGTTTGTTTGGGGTGATTTGTTCCCTTACTTTTTCATGTCATTTGTGTGTTTACCCATCTAACAGTATGGATCTGAGGCAGTAGAGTTGCAACCCTGCGGACTTAATAGTGTCCCTGAAGGTTTCTAGTACCTCACTGGTAAGGGGGAGACTAATAATAACAACAACCAATGCAAACAATATACAGCATTAAACTAAACAGTTCCTACTATGATGTCTACAAAGTTAATTAGCACAATAAACAATAATGATATGATCAATTATTGCCTATAATAATAACAGAAAGTTCACAAAATGATTTACAATTTTAAATGATAGACAGGGAGAAAACAGAAGTGATGTAGGATGTGATCATTATGAGGAAGGAGGGGAGAAGATAGAAAAAAAAACATTAAAGAGTGAAAGAGATCAATAGAGATTGGCTGTTAGTAGAAGAAAGAGAATCAAGGGAAACAGGTGTGAGAAAAATATATATAAAGTAAAAATTAAAAAAAAAATAAAAATTAAAAGTGAAAGAATACAAAATGAAACTAAAATATACTAATCAAATATCCTTGCCCTCAAAAACCCAATCCATTATAAATAACTGGCTTCAAAAATGGTAAAAATAAGAAAAAACAAATGTGTATGCATAAATGCCCATGTCCCATTAAGGTCACAATTAAACAGAAAAGAAAAAAAGAAAGGAAAAAAATCCCAATGAAAAACTAAAGAATTGTTTCTGTTGGAGTTCAAAAGATTCTGTTTCTCTTCTCAGCAGTGTTAGGTGGGGTCCTCTGAAGCATGATACTCAACCCTCTGGATGCTTCAGTGAGAGAGGTAATTCTATAGGTGGAATTCCTGTAAACAGGGTTTAGGCTTAGGTGGGCTCCAGGCTCTTTGCTGAATTCTAGTTGGCCTGGAGATTTGAAATCAGTGTACCTCCAGTGCCCAGTAATTGATGGTCCATGCTGGAAGACTATACCCCAAGGATCTCCCCTGGGTTCCACTCATGTGGTGGAGGAGCCAATTTTTAGTCTCCTGTTCACCTGCAGACCCCAAGTTTCATGGTCTTGGGTTCAGTCTCCAAACTCAATCTCTCCTGCCTGCCCTTGCTCTTTTGAATTCCTGGCCAGTCAAGTCTCTTCCAGCTGGTCCTGCAAGCAGCTGGATTGGAGGGGGAGGAGTAAATTTGGGTAGGTTTCCACAACCAGTTGTTCACTATGTAAACCTCTCTCCACATTTAATTTTCTCCTGGTCAATTAAGCACACTTTTTGTTGCGCAGTTTGTGTTCACTGGGCCTGTATTTCAGCCAAACTAAGTTTTGCAAGGAACTGGCTCCCTCAGTTGCTGGCCTCTGCACCCTGGCTGCAAAATGGTTCCTTCCTTTGTCCTCTGCTTGCCCCCTAGAGAGATGGCAGCTTCTTTCCTGCAGGAGGATATTGTGCAACTCCCATTTCAGTTTAGTTGGGCAATGTCCTTGGTCTCTAAATGTCCCATACCCAGACATGCCTCAGGCCTGCTAAAAGTTCAGGTTCTTTTAATTCCCTTATCCTACTCTGCTCATGGAGAGAACTTTCTGGCTGGTACTTCCAGCCTGACCATGGTAGTGGCTGTGGTCCTGAGATTTTTTTCCCTTATTTTGTTATATACAACCCCCTAAGTCCCAGATCTGCTTTGAATGTCCAGTTTTGAATTCCAATAAAGTCCTCCCTGCTTTTATTTTGTTTGTTTACCTTCCTTGCTGGGGAGCTGCAGGTCTGCTTTTTTGGTTTCACACCATGGAAGAGCCAGGAAAGTGAACTCTTCTATTATGCCTTTTTGAAACCTCCCCCAAGTTCTATTTTAATAGCATTATTATTTATTTGGATACTCTCAAATCATCCTTTTCCCTTAGATAAGGAATTTTTATTTATTTCTCAGGACATTTTTATGGAGAATGAGAATATTAAGATGTCTCAGAGTTCCATGTCTATGTCACACATAAAATATTACAATTACTTCATGATGGAATCAACATGATCTTTATTTCAGGTCCTGTGCTATTGTTGTCTTTAATCATGTTACCAAAGAAAAAAGTAGTTCCTCATTCAAATAGATTTTACAGATTATTAATTTTTAACAAATGTGCTCAAAAATAATTGACATTCACCTTTTGTAACAAACACACTTACAAATTAAAGTTACCTTTCTCTTGTTGCCTATCACAGATATGCCATAATTTCCATTTACATTCAGCCTATATCAAGTAAATTTTCAGGGGAGAGTCCATTCATTATTCTTTTAAAACTTAAAGTAGACACTTGGAAATTAATTTTAGGTAAGCATCTTTAGTGTGTTTCAGCATCCTTGTATAGAGTTATAAAAACAGTTTTCATTCTCTTAGAATTTCAGGAAGAAAAGGATGAGGGTTGTAAATGACTCCAATGTGGATCTTACAATGCCTTACGAAATTAGGCTATACTCTGGATCTGGTTCAGTCACCAAACCCTAGTGAGGTTAACCAATTGTTGAATTTGTCAAAAATTGTTCAGTCCAATTTTATGTCCCTGCCCCAGTTATTTGCCTTATCACAGTATTTTCTTAAAGGAGTATAAAAGGAAATTATGTAAGAAATATTCAAATGTTAAGTGGCACTTTTGTATTTTATATTCAAATCATAGCCATTCTTATTTCAAATACTGATTACCTGTCTTACAAAATATATACCTTCATTTACATGTTTCTTTAATGAATCATAATTTTTTGGTTATATATTTATGTCCTATTAGCATAATTTATTGATGATCTTCTTTCTGTTATCCCTTCATAGAATGTGTGTTACAATATAGCTATTCTGCAATTAGTGTTTAGGAGAACTACAATACAAATACATTTTCTGCAGATTACTTCATAATTATACTTCAACTTACCATGTAGTTCAATGACTAATCACCACGTTACTTGCAATTTTTATATCTTGTAAGCCTGCAGTTTAAAAGACAGAAATAATCAGATAATTAGTCTTTGATTACATAGTACTCACCCTGTTCTTAAATGTACTTAAATGGTCAATAATTACCATGCAATTATGGGCAATTATTGTAGTGCATTCACACCACCATATGTAAAGCACTGTCAGTGATTTCATCCCCTGTATTTAGGGATTTATGACTCAGTTATAGAAAGGTTACTGAAGGCTGCATGTGAGCAAAACCTGTCTGACAGAGTGGGCTGTTCTGTGGAGGTGAGAGCCAGTGTCAGTACAGTGGAAAAGCCTGTTAAAGGAAAGTTGTAGATTTTTGACATGGAAAATAAACACAAACTATGTACAAAAAGAGAAATACAGAGCTTATACTGACTTAAAATTTTTAAAAAAACTCATCAACTTGTTCTTTTCAGCACGTCGTTTTCGCTAAGGTGTTTCTTTTCACTTTTTTTACCCAAGGATGCTTTTTTGGATACTAATAGACCATTTAAAATCACATAGTACAAGGTTCACACGCTAAAAATTTCTGTCTCACTTCCATATAGCAAGAAGTTTTAAGTGCCAGCACCTGGCACCTCAGCAAAAGATCATAGTTAGCACATTTTCTTTATATTGAGTTGTTTCATGGCAAGAATTGATAATTTTCCACTTTAGGAGTTAAATAAAAGTTGCTGCCTTAGAAATAGTTTTACATAGTTATATTTTCCTACTGAACTATGTAATTCATTTAATTATATAATGTTTAATTTTATATGTAATTATCTTCACTATAATCATATTTTATTAAAGGAAATTGGGATTATTCATGTCAATGGGGAAAACATTTAAACTCAACCAAAATTATAGAACTTTATGAACATATTACCCTTTTCTTGATGCTTCCAAAATTAGTTTATATGTAGGAATGCTTAGGAAAAAAATTAAATTTAAATCTATTCTCAGTTTTTGTGCACTTTCTATTAATAATTTTGCAAAGTTATCAATTCACCAGTAATTTGGGTATTTATTTTGACTATTATATTCTTGATCATTGTTTCTCTTTTGATAGAGCTGCTGAAATCTAAAATGACCATAAAACAGAAGAAAACTCAATATAATTTCTCAAATATTTATTTAGGCTTATTGTATTCCCCATTTCATTCTGTAAACAGTTGATGATGCTAGCCAGTGAATTTGCCTCAGAAAGGATCTCTCAAAACAGGTTCTCTCTCATGCCACTTATGATCAGGTGCATGTCTTTGGCAAGCCACTTAAGTTATTTGGACTAAAATTTTGTTTTTAAATTAGATATAACACTGCTAGTGGTGGCATGATGTGGTAATTGGGCTGACTGTGGTTTCAGAGATGACAAAAAGGCTATCACAGATCAGTGCTTAGTATTAGAATATCCTAAATATAAATGCTGAGGATATTTAGATAAGAGCATTAAAAACTAAATAAATGAATTGAGCATATATTACCACCAGTAGGATTGGTAAGCACATAAGTGTTATCCCAAATAGGTCTTGAAACAACCAGATTTTACATTAACTTTAGGTAAAACAAAACAAAACAAAAAAAGGAAGATGGGACAAATTAACTCAGTAAAAAGTATTTACTGACATAAAAGTGTGTGTGTGTGTGTGTGTGTGTGTGTGTGTGAGAGAGAGAGAGAGAGAGAGAGAGAGAGAGAGAGATCAATTTTGGTTCACAAGTACAGAAATTTGAAATTTATTGTTTCACTAAGATGAAATGCTTTAAATGAAGAAATAATGAAAATCAGTTTGGTGAAAAGGCACTGCCTTCCATGCTACCATTTCTCCAAGCTTTACAAGCAACTTGAGTTTTTTAAGCATCAGTTCATTATGGTACCCTCTTATAAATCTTTATATTCATCAGATGCTATTTGAACTTATTTAATTTAGAATATTTTTTTTATTTAAAAAGCTATCTCTTGTCACAATTCCTTTCTCAAAATCTTTCTTTTTTTTTTTTTTTTTTTTTTTTTTTTGCTTTATTGATTTCCTTCATTCAAAAAATAATTGGAATATAGGCAAATATGAAGCAAATCCATTGCTGTAAAGCATTGATTCTCAATGAAAGTAATTTTAACTTCAGGGGATATTTGGAAATGTCTGAAAACATTTTTGGTTGTCCCAGCTTCTCTATGGGGAGTGATGCTATTATTTAATGGGTACAGACCAGGGATGCTACTATGCAACAACTATAGTGCATAGTACAGTACAGCCCCACGACAAATAATTACTCTGCTCCAATTGTTCACAGCAGTGAGATTTAAAAACCTAGCTTTAAAGGAATGAGTATACATTGACCATGAAAATGTAATATTAATCACATGGAAATTTAACAGAGTGTACATTTTTTTTTCTCAAAATTTTTAGAAAACCACGTCAAGAGAAAAGTTAGCAGTGAGGTAAGGGAATATGTATAATTTAAATTGAAATACAATTTAAATTTTAAATAATGCTTCAGCAAATATAAAATAAAATTTAGTCTTCTTAGCTTTTGTTGAGAAAGTACAAAGTTTTCAGCATATGTAAAATATTCATGCTAGATAATTTTTTAGTGACTTTAAAATTCTAAAATTTTCTCTTTCCAAAGTTATATTTTGTTTTTTTAATACTGTTTCTTTGTTTTAAAATTGAATTAATGAACAAAATTGTGATACTAACACATTAAAAAGTCCTAAAAATATGTTAAAATAGTAATTAACTAAATAAATATTTAAAAGCCAAAGTAATATTTTTATATTTCACAAATAAAACTATTTTACTTTGCTTAGTGATTTTTAAAAAAATTTTTCAGTGTCTCCATATCTATTATAGTAATTGACTCATCACATCTTGCCTACTATCAATAGTTATGTCTCTAATTTAAAGGTCATTAGACCAAGTCACTTAAGTGACCTGCCAAGGACATGCACCCAGTCATTAGTGTAACAAGAGAGAACCCTTGTTGGGCAATGATTTTTCTCGGCTGCTTAATGGAGACAACTTGATAACACTCTTTTCAAGACAGCGTATAAATGTAGCAAAAGAGTATAATTTCCAGAACAGTCATTCTTATTTCTAGAAAAGTTTAACTCAAACCATTGAGTGTCTTCTTTTCATCTGATACTAAGGTCACATATGTACCTTTCAGCTTCCCAGGAACAAATGAAGATGAAGTTTGGAATCATGAACAAAAACTTCTTAACTGGAATGGGGAGAATGTTACCAGGATCAGGGCTATAAAAATGAATAAATGAGGAATGAGTGGTCTACTCCTCTTAGAAACAGTTGTGCTATTTGTATTCATGGCAGGAACTCCAAACCAGAGATAATAATTTAAAATGACTTATCAAAAAGATTAAATGTAGCAATATTTATAATATTTTCAAAAATTTTATTAAGAAGGCCATCAACCATATAAATGCTATTCTCACCATACAGTGATTATCAACATTGCCTTAATTTGGCACCCCTCCCCACTTTTGGCATGGATTTTTATAGCAAATCTCAGGAGTGATGTCATTTTACTTACAAATATTTATTATGCCTATTCCAATCTTAAGGACACTTTATTTATTCTATAGATGTCATGTTTTTTAAATCATATTTGACAATAATAACAGTAATTCCTAAATATTTTCACAAGTCCAGCAGGAAATAGATACCACATTCAAACTGGTATTATGTAAAAAAAGAGCTTAGTGAATGGACTATTTCTAAAGATGGACTCAGGGTTTGAGAATATCATGAGAGACAAAGATGATTCAGTAGCCTGGCTAGCACCTGGAAAGAGAGTATTGCTTTTAGCACTCACTTGGCCAGAAGCAAGGAGTGGTTACAGTTACCTAAACCCAGAGAGAGGAAAGATACTGAAACCAATTCATTCTGAATGTAGTCTTCCAAGGATGGTGGGTTTTTTCAAGTTTAAATTTAAACATTGATGTATCTTTGAAAAAATTCAAGAATACAGAATATATCTATATTTTTAATATAGCACAATAAATGTAAAATATTACATTTACTAGGCAATAAGTTTCTCAGCTCTCATTAAATAGATGTAAAACAAATATTTTTAAATTAGAACCATAATGAAATACAAAGTCATCAATTTATTTGATATAGCTATATACTCATTCAGAGCTGATTGATTCATAGTGATGGAAGGTATTACCTATAGTCTATATGTTAGATGTTGATATTATCTGTAAAGTATGTGATATAGTTATCACAGCAACACACTACAGAAGACATTATAATTTCACATTAATAAGATGAGGAATCTAAAACAGACCAAATTATACTAAATCACACAGGTAAAAAATAGTGGAGTTGGGATTCATACACTGATATGACTAGCTCCATTACTACAATTCTATCTACATCATGCAACATTTCATATAAAGTATACTCAGCAACAGTTTTATATCCATATGCCTCATAATTATTTGCAGATGATATGTAAATAATAATTATTACTGAATAATGTTCCCTGTGACTATTTTGTTGAAATTATTTATGTTAAAATCTAGTATACAGACATTTATGTTTTATAATGTATTCTTAATGTGAAGTACAATTTTAGCATACATATCCTCAGCGATCTTGAGCTTACTATATAAAAAGTTGTGTTGTTGGCTGGTTACTGAACTATATGAAGGCAACATTTCTTTTTTTTAATATTTATTTATTTGCTTTATTTGTACACAATGCGTTTATTTGTATGTGGTGCTGAGGAGCAAACCCTGGGCCCCACAAGCGCTAGGCGAGTGCTCTACCACTGAGTCACAACCCCAGCCCCAAGACAACATTTCTTTAAGTAGATCCTGACCCATTTTTCAGCAAATCTAGAAGGCTATGCCTGGAGAGCAGGCATGGGTCATGGTTTGTATCAGTTACTAAAAAGACTTAATCATCTCATTTTGAAATAATTTTCATGAGCAGAGGAAATGGTAGTGTCTTTTCTTAGATGGGTTTCCAAGATGCATCTTTTCAAAGGAGGTGATGTTAAAATGAAGTGCTTAAGAGAAGTTATGACAGCTATAAAAAATTATATTCTCAAATTTTTAAAGAGAATTAATTATGTAAGAAAGGAATATATTTAAAAGGATATCATTCAACATAGCATAGTTTCCTGCAACATTGAAGGTTTACATTTATTTTAAAGTCAATAACTGTTGACAATTAAGTATAATTCTAAATTCTCTGACTTCAGGAGGCATAAGGTCATGGAAGGAAAGTTGCTGTTCAATAGAAAGTCAGGTTTAGATTCAATTCAGTCATTAAATTTTATTCAGTTTCATGTTCATTCTGGTCTGTTTTCTTCATCTGCACAAGGAGAGGACAGGTTATTAATGTAAACTTTTGTTATTTTAAATAATATTGTATGAAACAAGTAGGCAAAAGTCAATGAATGGCATGTTAAAGTGAAGAATGGACAAATCCGTTTTCCATAAATCAACTATAAAGCTGGACACCCCTTTCAAAAATAAGAGATTCTTTCCTCTAGGATTCAACCAAAGGCACAAAATGAACTGAGAAGTATTTATTCATAAATTTTTTAAACTTAAGGACAGTGTAAGTCTGTGGCATTTTTACTAGAGGATGTTCCAATCAACCACATTCCTATCTATGTCAATATGGTAGTTCCATTAGGGAGGGGCAGGTCTTCCTGCCACCAAAAATGATTCACCTGACAGGGCATAGTGTCAGTTTTTAAAGTGGTCACCTTAGTGGCAAGTCAACAGGCAGGGATAGTAGTTTCATTAGGCTGACCATGCAGTCCTAGATGGTGCAGCCAGTGAATCAGGGGACTAGCCAAGTAGGTGATAGAGATTAATGGGAACTCTTTAAGACAAAATATTTGATAAACTCTACATGTATTCCCAGTAGTCCAGAGCTTATGTGAATGCATGACATAGAACATATCATGACCAAACCAGCCATGGATTCCTGCATATAGATCATATTCATATGCAGCAGAGATAGCAGAGGGCTTCATAGAGAGTAAGAGCCTGGGAAAATTGGAAAACACAATCCAAAACTGTGCACTGTTTGGGCCAGATATAGATCTGTCAGTAGAAAATGAAACATTCACTGGCTGAGGTAGTAGAGTACACAAACTCTTGTATTTGGATGAACACTAAGGTATGCAGTCATAGTGGTTTTAAACTGAGCATGCATGTATATACATTGCAGATATTATACACTACTAAAAACATATATCACAGATTTAGTCCAGGCGAGCTTACTAAAACAAACTAACAACAAAACTAGCAAAAAATAACTGAAGAAAACAAAGTCAAAATTCAGAGTTGCTATAGTACACTGTCACAAAAGTCCAATATTTTAAAAAAATAACATATACAAGGAGAAAAGAAAGTATGACCTGCTGGGCGTCTTTGTGCACGCCTGTAATCCCAGCACTTGGGAGGCTGAGGCAGGAGGATCACAAGTTCAAAGCCAGCCTCAGCAATGGCGAGACACTTAGCAACTCAGTGAGATCCTGTCTCTAATAAAATAAAAAAAAAAGGGCTGGGTATGTGGCCCAGTGGTCGAGTACCCCCGAGTTCAATCTCTGGTACCAAAAAAAAAAAACAAACAACAAAAAAAGAAAGTATGACCCATACTCAGGGAAAAAATGTAGTTAAAACCATCTTCGAATTTTCTTAGATGTTACAAAAGTAGACATAGGTAGCAAAGCTGCTATTATTTATATGTTCAAGCAATAAAAAAATATTGTTTAAGGATTTATGAAAACAATGACAGTGAATAATCTAAAAAAGAGATAATCTTATTTATAAATAAATGTATATTGTGATAATGAAAAATAAAACAATAAAAACAATTTTTAAAGTTTATTTGTAGTTGTAGTTGGACAGCATGCCTTTATTTATTTTTATGTACTGTTGAGGATTGAACCCAGTGCCTCACAAATGCTAGGCAAGTGCTACAATCCCAGCCCCACAAAAAAATTATTTTTTTAATTCACTAGAATGAGTAAAGTGCAGACCTGTGATGTCAGAAAAGTAGAACCAATTAATCTGTCATGGATAAATAGAAGTGTTCTAATCTGAAGAGCAAATAAAGAAAAGCTGAAGTAAAAACGTGAGACCTATGGGTCAATATCAAGTATAACTATGTATGTGTGATGAGTGTCCCCAAAAGAGAGAAGAAAGTAAAAAGAGGGAAATTCGATAGTGGGAAACTCCTTAAATTTGATGAAAAACAGTAATCTTCGAATTATAGAAATTAAGTAACCCTAAGTAAGATCAATACTAAGTGTTCCAAACTGAGATATATCTAGTCAAACTGTTGAAAGGCAAAGACAAAGGGAAAATTTTGGAAGCAGTAAAAAAAAAAAAAAAAAAAAAAAACAATTCTTCTAAGATTGGAGGGATTATAATACAAAAGTGCCTGACATCTACTCAGAAACAGTGAGGCTCAATCCACATATTGACATATCCAAAATGTTGAAAGAAAACAAAATGTCTTGAATAAGAATAGTGTGTTCAGAAATATTACCATCTAATAATGGATGTGAAAGAAGATATTTCTCAGATAAACAAAGACTGCAAGTTTTTATTGCTAAGATTTCTTGGGCCGGGCGCGGTGGCTCACGCCTGTAATCCCAGCACTTTGGGAGGCTGAGGCAGGAGGATCGCGAGTTCAAAGCCAGCCTCAGCAGTGGCGAGGCACTTAGCAACTCAGTGAGACCCTGTCTCTAAATAAAATACAAAAAAGGGCTGGGGATGTGACCCAGTGGACGAGTGCCCCTGAGTTCAATCCCCGGTACCACAAAAAAAAAAAAAAAAAAAAAAGATTTCTTGGCTCTGTGGAACCCCATGAAATGACTGCAGACTGTATGTTCCATTCAAGCACTCATGGAACATTTTCCAGTAGAAATCATTTGCTGTTCCATAAAACAAAACTCAATAAAATATAAAATGACTGACATCAAGGTTTTTCCCTGATAATGGCAAAATTATATTAAAAATCCAAAACAGAAATATAAGAAAATCCCAACAATAGAATTTAAACAAGATGCTTCTAATTACCCTTGGATCAAAGAAAGATCACCTGGCCCCATACACACATTTTAATGGAATGAAAATGAAGCTTCAACATATAAAAATTTATGTTCAGAGAAATTTTACAGATTTAAATGTTCATCTCAAAAGAGAAAAAAAAGGCTTATAAATCAACAACCTAAATATACACCTTAAAAATCATAAATATAAGAGAAAACTAAATCTAAAGCAAACAGAATAGAGGAAATAACAGAGCAGAAATCAATGAAATATGAAATACAAAAGAGAGAGAATTAATGAAACTAATCAGAATTATCCATAGTTACTATGGCAAAACTGGCAAAACCTAGCTAGACTGACCAAAAATGAAAAATGATACAAATTACAAAATCCAGAATAATGATATTTACTAAAACTACAAACTTCTAGAAGGAAACATGAAACTATTTCTAACATTTAATGGGGTCATGTGTCTTAGACATGTAGAAAGTAGGAAATAAAAATTAAAATGATGTATTGGAATTCAATAAATTAAAACCTTTTAAAAAAACAGTAAGAGGGGCTGGGGTTGTGGCTCAGTGGTAAAGCGCTTGCCTAGCACATGTGCGACCCGGGTTCGATCCTCAGCACCACGTAAATATAAATGCAATCACATTGTGTACAACTAAAGCAAATAAATAAATATTTTTTTTAAAAAAGTAAGAAAAAGTAAAGCCAAAATGAGAAAATATTTGTAAGTTCTATATCACATTAAATATTTTCTAAATTACATAAATCATTCTCATTATCCAGTAGTAAAAATGACAACTCAATTTAAAAAGTGGACAAATGATTTAAATAGAATTTTTACCACAGAACATATTTTTAAAATTCTAATAAGCTCACAAACAAGTACTCAACATTAATGACTACTAATAGATGTACATTAAATTTACAATATACACCTCTACATACCCACTAGGGAGGTTATTAAAACAACAACAACAACAACAACAAAAAGCAAGGCTCTGTGTTTGTGAAGATCACCAAAACCTGGGACCTCCATTAATTCCCAGTTATATAGTTACATGAGATGATGGTTTTGGCAGTTTCTTGAAAAGTTAATCCCACATGTAGAAATATATCTCCAAGAAATAAAATTTATCTGTGCAAATACTTATATGTCAATGTTTCTATCAGTATTATAAATAATATTCTCAAACTGGAAAAAAATCCAAACACCTATCATCTGGTGAATGGATAAATTAAATGTGATGGATTCATACAGTTTACTTAGTAGTTAAAGGGAACAAAATGCTAATATGTGCTGTAACATAGATGAAGCTCAAGAGCATTGTGGTAGGTGAAAGAAGTCTGATGAAAACGGTGCACATTATATGCTCCATTTTTATGAAATATGCAAAACAGACCATACAGAGGTATCTTACAGGCGTTTGGGCTGGTCACAGGAGGGAGTGATTACAATCAGGTTTGAAGGAATTTTGCAGGGTTGGTCTGGGAATGATAATAAGTTCTAAAATTGAATTTTGGGATGGTTATAGAACTATAAATTTACTACGATCATTGAATTCTATAATTACAATAATAGACTTTTTTTTTGTAATTTTTACTTGTAGATGGACACATACCTTTATTTATTTATTTTTATGCAGTGCTGAGAATCAAACCCCATGCCTCACATGTGCTAGGGAAGCACTCTACTACTGAGCCACAAACCCAGCCTACAAAGATAGAATTTTATGATGTGTTTATTCACAACAATAAATTTGCTTAAATAGCTATATAATCCTATGATGATCTAATCAAATAATGCTATAGTAGGAAATGTTTATAACCCAGTCCTAAATAAACTAAATAAACATAAACATTCTACTTCCATATTTATATTTAAAAAAATGAAACAGCTCTGATTTTAATTATTTTCTGTCTTCTACCGCTTTTGGTGTTGGATTGTTCTTCTTTATCTAGAGCTTTGAGATGTAATTTTAAGTCATTTATTTGTTGACTTTTTCTTCTTTTGAGGAATGAACTCAATGCAATGAACTTTCCTCTTAGAATTGCCTTCATAGTGTCCCAGAGATTTCCATATGTTGTTTCTGTGTTCTCATTCACCTCTAAGAATTTTTAGTCTCCTCTTTGATGTCATCTTCAACCCATTGTTCACTCAGTAGCATATTATTTAGTCTCCAGTTGTTGGAGTAGCTTTTATTAGTTATTTTATCATTGATTTCTAATTTCATTCCATTATGGTCTGATAGAATGCAGGGTAGTATCCCTACTTTTTTATATTTGCTAAGAGTTGTTTTGTGGCATAGTATATAGTCTGTTTTAGAGAAGGATCCATGTGCTGCTGAGAAGAAAGTGTGTTCGCTTGTTGAAGGATAAAATATTCTATATAAGTCTGTTAAGTCTGTTGTTTATTGTATTTTTTAGTTGTATGGTTTCTTTGTTTAGCTTTTGTTTGGAAGATCTATCCAGTGGTGAAAGGGGTGTGTTAAAGTCACCCAGAATTATTGTGTTGTGGTCAGTTTGACTCATAAACTTGAGGAGAGTTTGTTTGATGAACATGTATGCTCCATTCTTTGGGGCATATATATTTATAATTGTTAAGTCTCGTTGGTGTATTGAAACAAAAGAAACAATTGAAAAAATTGACAAAAAAAAGTTGGTTCTATGAAAAAATAAATAAAATTGACAGACCCTTAGTCAGGCTAACAAAGAGAAGGAGAGAGAAAACTCAAATTACTAACATATGTGATGTAAAAGGAAATATCACAACAAACACTTTAGAAATACAGGAAATAATTCGAAATTATTTTGAAAACTTATACTCCAACAAAATACAAAACACTGAAGGCATCCACAAATTTGTAGAGTCATATGATCTGCCCAAATTAAAGCAGGATGATATACACAATTTGAAAAGACCAATTTCAAGCGATGAAATAGAAGATGCCATCAGAAGCCTACCAACCAAGAAAAGCCCAGGACCAGATGGATACACAGCCAAGTTCTACAAGACCTTTAAATAAGAACTGATACCAATACTCTTTAATTTATTTTAGGAAATAGAAAAAGAGGGAGCACTTCCAAACTCATTCTATGAGGCCAATATCACCCTGATCCCCAAACCAGGCAAAGACACATCCACAAAAGAAAACTTCAGACCCATATCTTTAATGAACATAGATGCAAAAATTCTCAAAAAATTTCTGGCAAAATGGATACAAAAACATATCAAAAATATAATACACCACAATCAAGTGGGGTTCATTCCAGGGATGCAAGGGTGGTTCAACATATGGAAATCAATAAATGTAATTCATCACATCAATACAATTAAAGATAAAGACCATATTATTATCTCAATAGATGCAGAAAAAGCATTTGACAAACTGCAGCACCCTTTCATGTTCAAAACACAAGAAAAACTAGGGATAACAGGAACATATTTCAACATTGTAAAAGCTACATATGCTAATCCCCAGGCCAACATCATTCTAAATGGAGAAAAATTGAAAGCATTCCCTCTAAAAACTTCAACAAGACAGGGATGCCCTCTTTCACCCCTTCTATTTAACACAGTAATTGAAACGCTGGCCAAAGCAATAAGACAGATGAAAGAAATTAAAGGGATACAGATAGATAAAGAACTCAAATTATCATTATTTGCCGATGATATGATTTTATACCTAGAAGACCCAAAAATTCCACAAGAAAACTTCTAGAACTCATAAATGAATTCAGCAAAGTAGCAGGTTACAACATCAACACCAATAAATCTAAGGCATTTATATATATAAGTGACAAATTCTCTGAAAGGAAAATGAGGAAATCTACCCCACTTACAATAGCATCAAGAAAACAAACAAACAAACAAACAAAAAAACTTGGGAATCAACTTAACCAAAGATGTGAAAGACCTAATGAAAACGATAGAACACTAAAGAAAGAAATTATAGAAGACCTTAGAAGATGGAAAGATCTATCCTGTTCTTGGATTGGCAGAACTAATATTGTCAAAATGACCATACTACCAAAAGCACTATACAGATTTAATGCAATGCCAATCAAAATCCCAATGACATTTCTCATAGAAATAGAAGAAGCAGTCATGAAATTCATCTGGAAAAATAAGAGACCCAGAATAGCTAAAGCAATCCTTAACAAGAGGAGTGAAGCAGGTGGCATCACTATACAAGACCTTAAATTCTGCTACAGAGCAATAGTAACAAAAACAGCATGGTATTGGCACCAAAATAGGCTGGTAGACCAGTGGTACAGAATAGAGGACACAGAGACTAACTAACACACATAATTTCAGTTATCCCTTTTTTTTTTTTTTTTGTGGTACTGGGGATTGAACTCAGGGGCACTCTGGGGCACATCCCCAGCCATTTTTTGTATTTTATTTAGAGACAGGGTCTCACTGAGTTGCTTAGTGCCTCGCCATTGCTGAGGCTGGCTTTGAACTCCTGATCCTCCTGCCTCAGCCTCCCAAAGTGCTGGGATTACAGGTGTGCACCACCGTGCCCAGATCAGTTATCTTATATTAGACAAAGGTGCCAAAAATGTACATTGGAGAAAAGATAGCCTCTTCAACAAATGGTGCTGGGAAAACTGGAAATCCATATGCAACAAAATGAAATTAAACCTCTATCTCTCACCATACACAAAATTCAACTCAAAGTGAATCAAGGATCTAGGAATTAGACCAGAGACACTACACCTAATAGAAGAAAAAGTAAGCTCTAATCTCCAACATTTTGGATTAGGCCCCATGTTCCTTAATAAGACTCCTATAGCACAAGAATTAATGTCAAGAATCAATAAATGGGATAGATTCAAATTACAATGCTTCTTCTCAGTAAAAGAAACAATCAGTGAGGTAAATAGAGAGCCTACTAATCGGGAACAAATTTTTACCACATGCACGCCAGATAGAGCATTAATCTCTAGAATATATGAAAACTCAAAAATCTTACCACCAAGAAAACAAATAACCCAATCAATAAATGGGCCAAGGAACTGAATAGACTCTTCTCAGAAGAAGATATACAATCAATCAACAAATACTTGAAAAAATGATCAACATGTCTGGCAATTAGAGAAATGCAAATCAAAACCACTCTAAGATTTCATCTCACACCAGTCATAATGGCAGCTATTATGAACACAAACAACAATAAATGTTGGCAAGGATGTGGAGAAAAAGGCACGCTCGTACATTGTTGGTGGGACTGCAAAATGGTGCAGCCAGTATGGAAAGCAGTATGGAGATTCCTTGGAAAACTTGGAATGGAACCACCTTATGGCCCAGCTATCCCACTCCTCAGTCTATACCCAAAGAACTTAAAAACAGCATACTACAGGGACACAGCCACATCAATGTTCATAGCAGCACAATTCACAACAGCTAAACTGTGGAACCAACCTAGGTGCCCTTCAGTAGATGAATGGATAAAGAAAATATGGTATATATACACAATGGAGTCTTACTCAGCAATAAGAGAGAATAAAATCATGGCATTTGCAGGTAAATGGATGAAGTTAGAGAGCGTAATGCTAAGTGAAGTTAGCCAATCCCAAAAAGCCAAATGCCAAATGTTTTCTCTCATATGAGGTGGCCGATTCACAGTGGGGTTGGGATGGGGAGCATAGGAGGACTAGAGGAACACTAGAATGGCCAATGGCAAGGGAGAGGAACGGAGGGGGCAAAAGGGTGAAGGAAAAAAAAAAAAAGGAATGGTAGATTGAAATGGATATCATTACCCTAAGTGCATGTATGAAGTCACGAATGGTGTGAATATACTTTGTACACAACCAGAGATATGTAAAAATGTGCTCTACAAGTACAATATGAAATGTAATACATTCTGCTGTCATTTTCTAACAACTTAGAAAAAAATAAAATTTAAAAAAAGAAAAAATAATAACAAAGAAAGCCAAAGATAAAGCCAAAGATAAAGACTGAAAATGTTAAAAGAAAATGGGATTTCATATCCAGGTAACTGTAAGAATATTTTTGTCTCTGGTAGTTGATAAATATTCAAATATTCAATATTCACCCTGTGTATCTACTTACAATAAAAACAACATACAAATTAATTTACCTCATTAATAAATTATAATGGTTGCTATGACTCTAGTAAATCTTAATGCTATCATTCACTGAAGAAATTTTGTCATTAAATAAATCTATAATTTTAAAAAAAGTGCTAAAATACCAACAATGTAATTGTTTCCAGAAGTAATTTTTTCTGTTGAAAGGTGCCAACAATAATTTGTTTAGATAATATTTTTAATTTAAAACAAAAACATTGAAAAAATATGGAATGCTTATGTATAATGTCTAATGATTCAGATTTTGCTACTTTGTTATTCTAAAAATGTTGATTCTAACTTAATCTGGCAAATTTAAATAAGTAACCATTTAATTCTCATTGGGGAAAAAGAAGTGAAATCAAACAAACAATTTTTTCAGAATACAAAAGTATTTCCTTTAATTGCCAGCGATGTTGAGCATTTTTTCATGTATTTGTTAATTAATTGTGTATCTTCTTCTGAGAAGTGTCTTTTCAATTCCTTAGCCCATTTGTTGATTGGGTTATTTGTTTTTTTCGGAATTAAGTTTTTTGAGTTGTTTATATATTCTAGAAATTATTGCTCTATCTGATGTGCATGTATTAAATATTTGTTCCCAAATAGTTGGCTCTCTATTCAACTCACTGATTGTTTCTTTCGCTGAGAAGAAGCTTTTTAGTTTGAATCTATCCCATTCATTGATTCTTGATATTAATTCTTGTGCTACAGGATTCTTATTAAGGAACTTGGGGCCTAACCCGACATGTTGGAAATTGGAGCTTACTTTTTCTTCTATTAGGCATATTTTCTCTGGTCTAATTCCTAGGTCCTTGATTCATTTTGAATTGAATTTTGTGCATGGTGAGAGATAAAGGTTTAATTTCATTTTGTTGCATATGTATTTCCAGTTTTCCCAACACCATTTGTTGAAGAGACTATCCTTTCTCCACTGTACATTTTTGGCGCCTTTGTCTAATATAAGATAGCTGAAATTATATGTATTAGTCTCTATGTCCTCAATTCTGTACCATTGGTCTACCAGTCTGTTTTTTTTTGCCAATACCATGCTGTTTTTGTTACTATTGCTCTATAGTATAATTTAAAGTCTGGTATGGTGATGCCACCTGCTTCACTTTTCTTGCTAAGGATTACTTTGGCTATTCTGGGTCTCTTATTTTTCCAGATGAATTTCATGACTGCTTCTTCTATTTCTTTGAGGAATGTCATTGGGATTTTGATTGGAATTACATTGAATCTGTATAATGCTTTTGG
The DNA here is from genome assembly GCA_025594165.1 of Tamias sibiricus. NCBI lineage: Eukaryota > Metazoa > Chordata > Mammalia > Rodentia > Sciuridae > Tamias > Tamias sibiricus. Next base: position 75,406,426 of record CM046664.1, read on the forward strand.
TAGTATGAACATTTTGACAATATTAGTTCTACCTATCCAAGAACAAGGTAGGTTTTTCCATCTTCTGAGGTACAGAAATTCAAATCAAAACTACTCTTAAGATTTCATTTCACTCCAGTCAGAATGGCAGCTATCAAGAACACAAACAATAATAAATGTTGGAGAGGATGTGGGGAAAAAGGCACACTCATACATTGCTGGGGGGACTGCAAAATGGTGCAACCGCTAAGGAAAGCAATATGGAGATTTCTTGGGAAAATGGCAATGGAACCACCCTATGACCCAGCCATCCCACTCCTAGGTCTGTTCCCAAAAGACTTAAAAACAGCATATTACAGTGACACAGCCACTTCAATGTTTATAGCAGCACAATTCACAATAGCTAGATTGTGGAACCAACCTAGATGTCCCTCAGCTGATGAATAGATAAAGAAAATGTGGTACATAAACACAATGGAATTTTACTCAGCAATAAAAGAAAATAAAATAATGGCATTCGCAGGTAAATGGATGAAGTTGGAGAATATAATGCTAAGTGAAGTTAGTCAATCTCAAAAATCCAAATACTTAATGTTTTCTCTGATATAAGGAGGCTGATCCACAGTGGTGTTGGGTAGGGGTACATAGGAGTATTAGAGGAATGCTAGAAAGGTCAAAGGAGAGGGAGGGGAAGGAATGGAGCAAGGGGGGGGGGAGGGGGGGGAAAAAGGAAAAGGTGGTTGAATAAGATGGATATCATTATCCTAAATGCATGATTGAAGATTTGAATGGTACGAATATACGTTGTATACAAACAGTGTTATGTAAAAAGATGCTCTATATGTTTATTATGAATTATAATGTATACTACTATTGTAAATACAACAACTTTGAATAAAAAAATAATCTAAAAAACAAAACAAAACAAAAAAGTATTTTCATGGAATATGTTTCCCATCAGCTTCCAGCAATAGATTCTGGAAAATTGATTTTCTTTCTTTGAGGCACTTGAAAGGAATAAGTGAGGAAAATAGGAGAAATAATTAACTAATAGCTACAATACAGAGGATACTCAATAATGATAGTTGTTCCTTTTTCTCATTTTTATGAGCTTACTAATGTGAAGCATGTCACTGGAAATTAAGAAAATGTCAAATTTCCAACTTCAAAAATTATGATATTTTAAGATATCTGTGTTCCTTTTTAAATAAATCAATTAAAAGCACTGCCATTTCTTGTAAGTTACATAAAATACATTGGCTTGTGTGTCTTTTTTTAAAGAACTAGAATATTTTCATTAGTAACATCATACATTAACATTTGCTATAGCTATTGATTTTGTGTGCTTTTTTCCCCTGATTTGTCTGGTATTATTAAAATGTAATCATTTGAAGATATGTCATGCATTTGTTTCAAGATCTTGTTAAGTGATACTGGGACACATACAGCTACTTTGCTCAATTTATTTATGTGCTCTCAAAACCTTCTGGTGGAGTTTTGTGGGTCTTCCAAATATAGGTTCATGTCAGCAAAGATAGATAATTTAAGCTCTTATTTTCCTATTCATATCCCTTTCCTTTTCTTGCCTGATTGTTCTGGCTAGAGTTTCAAGGACTATGTTGAATAGGAGTGGTGAAAAATGGCCATCCTTGTTCTTGTTTTTAGAGGAAGTGTTTTCAGTTTTTTTCCATTCAAAATAATGTTAGCCTTCAGTTTGTCATATGTATCCTTTAAAATATTGAGGTAAGATCCTTTTATTTTTAAAAATGAATGGGTGCTTATCTTGTCAAATGCATTTTTCTGTATCTATTGAGATAATTACGTGATTCCTGTTCTTAAATTTATTTATATGGTGAATTACATTTATTGATTTCTATTTGTTGAATCAAACTTGTATCTCTGGGATGAAATCTACTTGATCATGATGCTCTATCTTTTCAATTTGTTTTTGCATGCAGTTTGCCAATATTTTGTTAAGAAATTTTGCATCTATGTTCATCAAGGATATTGGTCTGAAATTTTCTTTCCTTGAAATGTCTTTGTCTGGTTTTGGTATCAGCGTGAGATTAGCTTCATAGACTGAGTTGGCAGTGTCCCTCTTAGTTTCTGTTTCATGGAATAATTTGAGGACAATTGGTAGTAGTTCTTTAAAGGTCTGGTATTACTCAGCTAAGAATTCATCTGGTCATAGGCTTTTCTTTGTTGAAAGGCTTTTGATGGCTGCTTCAGTTTCGTTACTTGAGATGAATTTGTTTAAATTTTCTGTATCCTCATGATTGAATTGGGTAAGGTTATATGTCTCTAGGAATTTGTCGATAACAAGATTTTTCTAGCTTATTGGAGTCTAACTTTTCCAAAAACTTTGTGATAATCCTTTCTGGATTTCAGTATGTCTGTAGTGATATTTCCTTTTTCATGTCAAAAATGCACCTTTATTCCATTATTTTCTGCAGCATTCAACTACCTACCCTGAAAAAAAATTTAGTTTGGTATCTGCAGACTTGTCTTCTCTCTTGATTTTCAACCCCATGTTTCCAAATCCATGAAGTTTTCATGATAAAAATGTAAACTCAATAGTATCTTTTCACTGAAAGTGGGTCCTCTTCTTAAAATTGTTATTACCACCAGTGATGCCATTGCCCTATTCCTAACTAAATAGTTTGAAAGTTTGAGTTATTTCATATTCTTCCTTAATCTACCATATATAGTATACACCAGTCCTTATTAATTGTAGCTTTTCATTTCCATTTCCCTTGCCTTAGTTTATGTCTGACCATATCCCAGCTAAACTACTTAGAAATCTCCAAATAGTTCTTCCTGATGATAATCTGCCATATTACTACCATTCATCCTAAATTCTATGACTTGTTTAAATGTGGCAGTCTTTCTCAATGAAATACTAAATTTGATGCTTAGCTTTTGAAAACTCTCCATCCTCTGGCCATGCTATCATTCTATAGGTATTGCTTCTAGGACCCTATTCATACACTTACAAATATGTAAATATAGTATATAAACTTCTATTCCCACAATTAATTTAATTCCTATTAACAAATATTTTAATCTGTTATATAATAATAAAATAATTTCACAAACAACTCTGAAAATAAGATCCATGGTTCATCTCATAAAAGCAATAGGGGCCAAGAAGTTTAAATCCTTTTGATAACTTACCTTCAACAGCAATAAAAAGCAACAGTAATAAAATTACATATTTAGAGTGCATGGAAAGCACAGAGCTAAATTTGAATGGAGATGAAAATATTAACTATATGTTTGTATACTGTAAGGTAGTATAATAACCACAGTCGGAACAGCAAAAGGTAGAATCATCCATGTATACGTACATAGACATAACCATTTTTAATACAACTATTTTGAATGCTTAATCTATGCAAACTTTAAGAGACATATTTGTCTAGAGTTGCTATTTTTGATAAAATAGTTTTATATTATTTTTTAGCAACAAGGTTGTATGATTAGGCTCAAAATATGTGGTCAATTATGTTTACCTGAATAAATTATGGATTATAAATAGTTTTATATTCAACATTGCTATGTGAAGACTAAAAAGAAGAGAGAGTAAGTCAGTCAACACTTAATCAATAAATGCTAAAAACATTCTAAAGTTTTAGATTTCTTCATCATGAAAACTTCACACATACAAACTAAGAAGAGAAAGAATCATCACAGAATTACATATGACATCTGTATATACATCAGAGCAATTAAAATGAAATGTGATCTTAATCATGTGCAACAATCCAATAAAAGGCAATTATTGCCAAAAAGCCCCATGTTATTTTAGCATCAGTGTATTAGCTTCACTATCTTAAAGGCTTTGGAGGTTGAAAATAAACAAAAATGCCCTTCATACCAAAATATAAAGAAAAAGTCCCCTTTCTTTAAAGCAGAAAATTATTAAGATGTGTTGATTTATGGAAGTATTCCTTGTGAGAGTATATAATATGTTACATTAATGTTGAATTTTAGATCCTCTACTATCTATCATTTTATTTTGTATGTTCATGGCAGCATTTTTATTTATTAGATGTCTAACTGAAAATGTATGAACTGCTAGAAACAATTTCTATTTAATATTTCTAATGGTATAATTTCTTTCTGTTTTGTGCTGATCTTAATTCAAGACTCCACTACCCAAAAGAGGTAAAAATTAATCAGTTTTTCAAATAGAAAAATTAAACTAACATTTTCATCTCTTCAAATTAACAGCATTTCTAAAAATGGCTTTCACTTATTAAAAATTACAACCACCTTAAATTAGTCGCACAAGCAAAATATTATGGGGGCACGTTGGATTTAAATGTTTTGCCAGGCAAAACCTCATTTATTCTGACATCAAATATGCAAAGTGAGACAAAGGATGAAAGTGCCTATGAGTTTTTTAAGGTATTCAAAACTACACATTTGTAAAGCACTGCTTTGCTTCCATGATTTAGTTAAATCATTGTATATATTTCAAATTATATGCTGTTTGTTTTCTTTAGCATGAAAAGAAAAAAATAAAAAAATGAAGACACTGAAGCAGTATCTAGCACTACTAATGTTTACAAGCCTAATGGATACATATGACATGTGGCATTATGAAAACTGCTTTCTTCACATAATTAGTTACACTAACTCAAAAAAAAAAAAAAAAAAAAAAAAAAAAAAACCTTTGAGCAAAGCAAAGGTTTTAGGGGGTAGTTTAAGTTAAATTTGATAGTACCATTGATATTTATCACAATTTACATTTTCTTTATTATTTAAATGAAAATCCCAAGTATATTTCTATTGTATTTCAGGTTGGCCCATGAGTAGTCCCCACTAATCAGTGGCTATATGGAATTCAGAAACAAATTCTTCCTCATACACACAATGGAAAATACTTTGAAGTGAACACATAAGAACCTATAATAACATTACACAAAGAATACTACAATGGTAGTCAACAAATGGCTCTTTTAAATGCATTATTTGTCACTGAGTATAATGCCATTTTAACAAGAAACCTTTTGTGCTTTAAAAGGGTATGTTTCTCAGTAAAATATTTATGCTTTTAGAAATTTCCAGACTATATAGCTGATCCACAACAATTTCACTGTTATTACATAAAATTGTAAATTATTTCTCTTAAATTATTAATACAATTGCAAAAAAAAAGAGTATTTCAGGCTTATAGTCTTTTGAAAGGACAGCAAAATAGATGAAACAAACCAAGATGACAATTTCAGCATTTAAAATCTACACATGATAATTCAAACAAATGTTATGACATTTAAGATAATGAAAACCTTCATTTATTCTACTATCTTGTATGAGTTTTATTTCACATATAAGGAGTAAGAACAGATGTCCAAATATTGTAATGCCAAAAGAAAGTTAGGGCATATCTTGATTAATACCCTCAAAGCAGCCTGCAGTGTCTCTTTAAAACTGGCATGCATTACTTCAAAAACAACTCTTCAAAATCCATTCTAGGAAACATAGCTAGACAAAGCATTCCCAAGACAAAAAGAAAACAATAAAGCTCAATATAACCCTTTTAGCCATGTGAGTTGCATATTATTGACATACCATTCATTGCAATCAGCAAATGATTAATTGCAAATTTGTTGCTAAATTGACCACACACACATACACACACACACACACACACACACAGCTTCAGGCTACTGCTAAAGAGAAAGAACTTATGTTAAAAATTATTGGAGAGTTTGTAGAGAATTAATTCTAATCAATATACTTATTGACTACACAGTGGAATAATGACTTCCTTAAATAGTTAGAGGTACCCATAATTGTAGACACTCAAATTAATATTTAACCTACTGACTTGCATGTTTTTAAAAAAATTTACTGAAGTAGCATTTTATTGCCTTACCTTTAACAAACAGTCCATGTTTTATCAAACATGTGCATACAATTTATTTTCAATTTTAAATGTAGAATAAGTTTGCCCATATGGTCAAACTTATACTAACTGCCTGGAGCAATTTGTTCTTAGGTTTTTAAAAACTTCAGTAGCATATTAAAAGCATAAAAGATGAGAATGGTATTATGGATGAGCATTTGTTTCTCAGGTACAAATGACTATTATTCCCACACAAAAGTTCTTTTACTCATAGAGATTGAACCAAAAGAAAAAAGAAAAGGAGTGATATAATGGTATAATATAACAGTTGTTTTGTTCAAAATGGCCATTTTTATCAAACTAATTTTCAAAGTCTTTTCCCGAAGAAATGTTTACTGACTACTGATCTATATGTTACATACTATGCTGGGTTTCAAGACGACACAATTAAATAAAACACAGGCCCTGTGCTTAGGAAAATCATAATTTTCACAAGTTTTTCTCTTTGCTGTCCTATATTTTTTGAAACTTACTGGGAATTAATATACATGTTTATATATATATATATATTAATAAAGCAGAAAGTAGAAGGTGAGTTGCTTCAGATATTTATAATTTTATGACTACTGGAATTATTATTTTTTTTAATATTTATTTATTTGCTTCAGTTGTACACAATTCGTTTATTTGTACATGGTGCTGAGGATCGAACCTGGTCCACAAACAGTCTAGGCGAGAGCTCTACCAATGAGCCACAACCCCAGCCCTGGAATTATTTTGATGACTATTTAGTCCCATTTTCATGTAGTAAATCAAAAGTCAATATACTAAAAGGAATGAATTTCTAACTGTATATGAGGGTGCTTCAAGATAAAGGTTGTAGAGGCAAGAAAATGGTAAGAAAGTGAACATCCTCAGTCCTCTACTTTAAGACTGCATTATACTTTTGGGATAATTTTACAGTGTTCTGAAACTCCATGCCTCACATCACTTTCCTTCATTAGTTCTATGCTCCTGATTTGTTCCAAGAGGACATTTAGCAGAATGTGCTGCTGTGTTTCTCCACACTGGCATCTAGGTGCCAGAGAGCATAAATAGCCAAAGCTGCATGATCTAGAGATACCAAGTTGTAGCGAGCTAGTAGTCAACAACTGGAAAGTTTCTGCATCATCCTGAATAACACCACCTCATTGAATTATTGTAGGTTGGATATTAGCATACATATAGGTGAACAAACTGAGCTCTAAAAATGTTAAGTAAATTGTGCAATTTTGTAAAATCAGTGGGTAGTTTGAACCTAGTTCAACAGTGTCCCTCTGTTCTAGGAGATAGGTGATTATTTTATTTTTTCTGGCTCTTGAATTGCTTTATAAGAACAGCTAATATTCCAACATTATCAAAATTCAAAGCACAAGTATTACTATACATTTAATACTGTCAATACAAATACATTATCTCCTTACCTACTTGTGGATTTTGTCATTTTTTTTTAGTTAGATTCTTGTAATTTTTAAAATATGTGAGAAATAATCATGTTTTATTCTATCAAAGGGTTTTTAGTCCAGTTTAGAAATATTTCTCATTAAAAATATGTAATTTGAATTTATTCATCCTTCATTTGTGAAAAGTATCTTTTGAAGCAAATAAACATTGTCTTAGTTAAGCAAATTTGTCACCTTGCATATTCTCCTTAATAGCATTTGTTGAAGATTCTTACTTTGCTTAAATGTCTTTACATCTCATTAAAGTTTATTCACAAACTTAAGTGGCCCATTTTAAAAATTGTTTTGCAAAGGATACATTAATATAGCCAACTTAGTTAGCATAATCATAGCAATAAAATTTTAAAAGCGAAGTAAAATAGGTAACAAGCAATGGAAGTTTTAAACTTAAAAGGTTTTAGAAATTCAAGCTTAGAGATTTAGAGAATGAAATGTTTGTGCTGAACCAGGAGTAGAATGAAATCCTGAGTTAAAAACAGGCATTCTTTTATTTTTTGATAAATCATCTAAATTAAGGTCTATTGAATGTAATTTTGAGGAACTGCCAATTTAGTTTTTTTTTTTTTTTCCCCTCAAAATGTATACTATTCTGTTAATGAGTTCTAGTATTTATCCATAAGCCCAAATAAGAATTTTGCTAGCAAGGAAAGGAAAGCAAAATTAATTTGATTTTGCAAAGAGAAAATATTAGTTACAACTGACTAAAAATTGCCTCTTATATATAGTGATATTTATTCCCTTGCCTAGTTTACTGATGGGATAGTAGATTATAGTTGATAAGGAAGATCTGGTGAGAGGAATCACTTTGCGATGGAGCTGGAAGTAAACTAGGTGTTGAGGTCAAAGAAAAGATATACTGTGTAAACATGAAGGATTTAAGAAAGTGAAGGTAAAGAGTTTTAATTTCATTTGATTGAAAGTTGAGTCTTCTTCATGAATTATTGAGCAGAAGGAGGAAAAATGGTATTTCTTAGAGTAGGGCCTCATGCTAAAAATATGTCTCCATGATTCTGTTTTGGAGAGATTTATTATTACTAAATAATGCAAGATTTTCCTTAGGCTTTATAAGTGGTAAAATGTAACAAATAATGTTCAAATTTATTTATGCTCAAAATAATTTTTTGTGTTATATTTTACTGTTTTGTGTTATATTTTGTGTTATATTTTACTGTATATTTCCCTTAAATATACCTCAGTTCTGAGTTGTTCTATATTAGCACTTAAGTATTGACACCATTTATTATCATAGTTTTTAGGTTAAGAATTTCCAACATGGGCAGGAGGAAAGACCTCATTTGATTTTTTTAAATATGGTTCATTTTGTTGCAAGTTTTGCTCATTAAAAATAACTTTAAAAGATAAATGGGTAAATTTTTTGCTGTAAAGTCTACAAAGACATTATTATCACCTATCAATATCACCTCCCAAAGATTCATACAGGTTTGTTTTGGATCAAGTCTTAACTGAATAGCAAAACTGGAAGTAAAGCAAGATTAGAGATAGATTAATATAATCATAAAATTGGAAGTGATGGACCTCAAAGATCACCTTGTTTGAAGATTTCTTTTAAGCTGTGTACAGTAGCACACATTTGTAAACCCAGCAGCTCAGAACACTAAGGCAGGAGGACTGCAAGTTCAATGCTAGCCTTGACAATTTAGTAAGACCCTGTCTCAGTATTAAAAAAAAAAAAAAAATTATGGGGAGGGAATGTTGTGTACCACCCCTGTGTTCAATCCCATGTCTGGAGGAGAGACAGACAGACAGACAATAAGTAGGGGGTGGGGAGATCAAATTACCTTTTATAAGCAAGGGACTTAAATGTCCATTAATAGAAAAATTTACAAATAGTTAATGAGATGATGCAAGAGCTACATCTCCTGTTTCTGAGCATACAACCTTTATTCTACACAAACTTTAATGTAAAGTAGTAAAAATAATGAAATACCTGTTGGCAAGTAAATGCCAGAAGTTGATCAAAGCACTGGCCCAGTGTAATAAGATAAAGGAATGATTAATATTTTTCCACATGCTGAACTATCACAGTGGATGAGATTCATGGCTCATCCCAGTATTTTCCATTGGCACTGACACTGAAAAGAGGACATTTTATCCACAGGTCAACTTCAGATGTTTGAAATTCAAATAAATTGAATCAAGACAAATATAATTCAGTCTATTTTTAGCTGGAGTAGTTAGTATTCACACACTTGTCATGACTTTTCAAATATATTACATATTTTTTTCTGTTTCCTAATCCTATATGCTTCATAAATTTTTAAAACTTTTTATGTACAATTTATTTGCTATACATCAACCCTAGCTTTTAAGAGTCAAGCAATGACTTTTTTTTTCTTATACTTTGAAATTTATTAATATCATTGTCCTTTAACTGTATTTAACTAAACTATAAAATATCTTATAATTCATCTATTTGATAAAAATTTCATGATTTTTATTTTCATATTATTTTAATTGATCAGTTTTTCAAATAAAATTATTTTAACTTTGCACTGAAAATTTCTCATTTTTTATTATTAGTTTGTTCATTCATCTTGCTCTTATCATATACTTAGTACTGGAGTAAGTAAGTGTTTAAGAGAAGAAAAGAAAAAGACTGAAAAGTTTGTTTTCCTTTGCTGACATCTTTCCTCAAGTGAAAAAATCAGGAGTACAAGTTGGATTTCTAGTAGTATTTCCATATGGTTTGTAAAATCTCTTCACCTTCAATCTTGCTATCACTGTTAACAGTAATACAAATAAAAAGGTAACTAATACCTACTCCTCCTTGAGATCAGTAGACTGGTGGTATTTTAAAAATAGTACTTTATGGTTGGGTACAATATTTGCTTTAGGAGAGGCAGAAGCAGAAGTTCAAAGGATCTGGGGACATCTGATAATGAGGATTTGAAGGATAGCATGGAAAATGTTTTTGGGTCTAAAGAAAAGTGGACCCCTGTGTACAGTGATGAAATGTTTACCAACATTGTTCTTTTCTGTTGCATGGAAAATAGGAAGGACATCTGATGAACTCATGAAAACAACGGAAAATTTCTAGACAATGTGTAGAAAAGTGTCCATTCACAAAATCTAATTGCCTATTATGAAATACAAAGGAGAGAACAAAGGGACATAAATTTTTAAAGCAGAATTTTAGGAAAACATTGAAGCATCAGGGGTTGATGCATTCCAAGAAAAATTTGTTTTTCAGCCCATACCCTCACCCCCTTCCCTCTCAGCAAAAGATCCTCAAGACAAGAACTGACTTCTCTAAAAAGATCCAACCCAGTGCATTGCCAATAACACAGAAACATAGAATAAATATAAACTACAAGGTTGTAACTGTAAAGATTCTTTCTTAGGACCTCAAAATAATTTAAAGATCTTCCTGGTAGGGTTTCTAAAGTGCTTAGTGGTGTACTTTGCATTCTTTCAGTTAATAGGTTTTTAAGAATCACAGGGTATTGTCCCACAGCAACCTCATAGGCAAACCCAGGTAAAGAAAATTCTGTCAGGAAGGCAAAAATGGCTATAATTTTTGTATAATGGAGTAGTCCTGTAAATGTACACAGAGGAAGCAAATGAAGTTTTTAGAAGAGCTCTTCTGGTTTGGCTTAAAGAGATAAAAATAATACAAAATGAAGAGGTTGTTGAAGCCCCCAACCTACTATAAGAAGGCAAAAGGCTGTGAAAATTCCTTCATGAAAAACACAGGATATCTTTTCCTGGAAAAGAAATAATGATTCATACAGCAGAACCAAGAGCTTAGAGAACCATTTCCAGGAAGATAAACAGTTCTAAACCAGAAACTGGCAGTATGTATTATGCTGCATTTTAGAATTGCTATGAAGCAATGATTTCTGTGTATACTGTATCTTGTCACTTTTTGAATGGGAATGTCTATTTTTGTTATCCCACCCCAATTTATTTTGGATGTATATATGGGGCTCAGATCATTTGTCTTTTTAGTAGATAGGTCCTTATTTGAAGGTAAATCATACTCAAGAAACTGTACCTAAAGATGTGCACTCAGGAGTCTAGCCCATCCCAGAACCTGATTTAAATAATGGCATTCTAGTCTTAGAACAGATGTGATAATGGGATAAGATTTTTAGGCATCTTAGTAGATAACATATTTTGCATATAGGATGGCAACAAATTTTTAGGTAAAGAGAGTGGACAGTAACTTGTCTCAATAGCGGTTGTGAATCTCTCACACTGTCGTAGTGAAAGGCAGAGTCTATCTCTTTCTCCTAAGTCAGGGCTTCGCTATGACAATGCAGTAGATATGACATTCTAGGCTTGAAAATTTCTCTCAGACTCTTGAAAAGCCTGCTTTAGGAAAGCCAGCTTCCACATGAGAAGTGCAACTAACTTGAGACCATCATGTCATGAGAAGAGAGAGGCCTCATGCTGGAGAGAGAGAAGCCAAGCAAAACCAAGATATCAGAGATGAGGGTAAAAAAAAAATATTTTGGAATTGGATCCTCCAAGTCCAGCTACCAAGCTAATGCCCACAAATCAAAGGAAAAACACCCAACTGAGAACTTTCTACCTCCCAACCTGACAACATTGTGAGCATGATAAATTTGCCTTTTGAAAGTATTATACTTTGAAGTTGTATGTTACACACAGTATTTGTTCATAATTCTGAAATAATTTTGGTAATTTTTTGTTAATAAAATGCAAATATGAATTACTGAGTCTTAAACATAGCTAACATAAATATGAAAATCACAAGTTTTGACTAGATTTCTAACTTTAATTGAAGGCTTGATTTAGATTATCTAGGGTTTTATAATTCCAGCTAAAAATACTGATGCATATTCTTTAAAAATATTATGTAACCTAAACCAATATTGTCATTCCAGTTCATACCGACTACAAACTCCTCTTGTAGCTAATTATTCATTCAAAGTCCAGCAGAATTTCTATACTTCTGGGAAGGAAACATAGCCAGTGTTCTGACTCTCAGTATTCTTTTCTCCTTCCCCTGAGAGTTTCCTTCCACAATCAGCCTAAGCCTTCCCAGTCTTCCACTTGGGAGCCAGGTGACTTACAGAAAACAGGAATCAGCAAAAGCACCACTAGACATTTTAACTACTTGAAAGGGCTTGTCTTGTCTGTCCTTCTATGACTTTTTACATTCTCTATAGTAATTAAATTCTTGTCTTTATTTTTCCCCCTCTCTAGAAACTAATGTGCCTCTCTAGAAACTAATTTCTGTGAGAAATATCTGCATCACTATATCTCTGCCATTTTTTGCTGCTTGATTGCTCAAAAATATACTTATGTATTTCAACATCTGTTTAAGATCTATGGCTGAATCTACCTGGTGTTAATTATTCTTATAAGACACTTTAAAAACTCTTAAAATTCTTTCAAAAAATAACTCCATAGTTGTGTGTCTATCATCTCAAATTACTGATCGTCCCTCTTCTCTTACATTGTCTTGAGATCTGCTTCCTTTCTCCTTAGCACTGCATGGGTTTCTTATATAATTTATTTTTTGCATATCTTAAATTTATGCCATGATCTATGTTTTGATTCTTCTCATTTAAGACAAAGTGTTAACCATTTAATTGAGAGTGCCCTTGATGTAAGAAGTGGATTATCTGTGTTACCCTTATTCCAGAAGTGGCTTTCAAAAAAATAGTGTAATTGAGATTAACTCCTAGATTTATTCAATGAGTCTGGGATGGAGCTAAAAATCTGCATTCCATTTGCTTCTGGATTCCAGTTGTTTCAGGTGAAAATGCCCCAAAAACTAAACTATAAAACACTGTTATAGTCAATGGAATGTGATTCAAGAAAATTTTCATATAATAATGAAATGGAAAAAAGACTAAAGGGGCAAGTGTAGTCACAAAATCTTTGTAAAAGTCCAGAAGAGTGCTAACAGAGGCCTGATCTAGACAGTGACATTAGGAATAGAAAGGAAGGGACAGATGGAATCTAAACTAGCTATTAACAAGTTCCTAAAACTGCTTTCTATTAAAGCTGCCTTAGAAAATGAAAATGCACTGTTGTAAGCACTAAAAACAAACACAACCAAAAAGATGTTTTCTTAACTGGGAAATTATGATGTGCAGTTATGTTTGGTATCTAAATGCAAATTTTGCATGTAGGCTGCATTTATGGAAGAACTGAAAACAACCACAATATACTATATCATAGTAGAAACAAAACAAACTAGCTGTACTTGGCATAGTAATGATAAGCCCTTTAAATTAAATCTTTATGCAGATTCTATTTTATACTCCAAACTTTTCATGGAGCCTTGTGTAATTCTGATGTGTAAACCAACAAATAGATATGCTCTGTGTATGGAGTAGCTGGTTTGGATACCAGCTGGCTTGGCTGTACGCCTTTCTAATGGTAATGAAGTCACACAGCTGCTAGGACAATCAGCTGGAGTTCAGATTATCACTAGCTAAATGGATATCCATTGACTAGCTTCTTATCCGGACTCATTAAAGTTCAGTATTGACAAATGAAGAGTGGCTAGAGGTTTACAGCTAAGAGGCATGTAGAAATGAACTTGTTGACTTTTTTTCCCTATAGCTTTCTCCTTGTGAGTCACAGAATATCATTCATTTGCGATGTGTGATTAGTAATGCACTGTAAAATTTTAACCACTCTTCCACTTAAAGTTTTTAAAGTGAGCACACATTCTGAAGCAAGCATCAAAAAGAAATTATCAGTACATGAAATTAAAAAGAATTATTAAAAGTGTTTATTTTCCTTGGGGGGGGGGGAACAGAAAAAAGCATGTTCCCTGCAAAAAGTTTATAACTGGCTTGAAATTGATTTTTTTTTGTTTGTTTGTTTTAGAGACTCAAAGGTATTTTAGTGAATAGTTTCTAAGGTTTGAGTCTATCTTGATCACTAGTTAATATGGTGCTAAATACCAAGGGACTTCTCTCAATAAACAGACTAATATGTGTGGTCATGGGAAGTATAGTTAATTCTATAATAATTCCTTGAACATGTAAAAACTTTCCAAATCCTCAAAGTAACAAGAACTAGGATTCACATCTGCTAGGCCTAAAGCAGAGAACAAGAAAATGAGAACTCACCATGATATAACTCTCCAGTATTCTTTCTTCATCCCATGCCACAATCAAGATATAGAGCTCAGATACAATGTCCTATCTCTTGCCTCAAATCCTATTCTGTTCTTGGTTTTAAATTTTTGTTTTCTTTTATTTCAAGATCTCCTAAATCCCCTGCCCCCACCATTCTCATCCTACCTTATCTCCCCCTACTATATAAAACAGACTGTCTGCTACAAGTTTGCTGATGGTAAGACTATGAAAATATTCAGTCCAAGCTACCCATTATTATTTTTTTTCCTCACTGTCAATTTAAAGTAGCCTCCTACATGTATATCATTTTTTGTCTTAGACTCTTCTCTAAGAAGAAAACAAATTTTAGGAGATCTTCCTTAAGAAAACAATGGAAGTAGAAAATGCTGGAGTAAACAAAACTCAAATACACTGTTGTTTGCTTCTTTACCACCTCCTCATGTTAATTCTCTAACCTTGTTTACTTTCCTGGTCTGTTTATTGCTGATTCTAAAAACACAGAAATATTCTTCTTATGCCAATACTGTGATTTAAAATGTTCTCATGTTCAGCCTAGCTGAACCAAGAGGTACCTGCAGGTCTTCCTAATATCTTCAAGTGTAAGTACCACCAAATAGGTCTTATGGCATTGTTCAGGGTATATCCTCTAGCTCATAGAGTGCACCAAAAAAAGATGCAACAACACACTATGACTAACCCTCTTTTTATGGTAACTCAAAATGAAAATTCCAGCAGAATCCTTTGATTAAAGAAGAACAAAGTTCTAGGCCTCCCACAAACCAATAGATGGAAAACTCACCCACATGGAGGCTGCTCTCCTGACTCAACAGGGGATGCTCTAAGTAAGAGAAGACCTTCATGTAAATGCAATTTTGGGGAGGTAAAATGGCAAACTCATACACTTAAAAATTACTTAATCTTTTTAAACTCTCACAGGGAAATGTATTGTCTACCTCCAAAACATTTATATAAAAGGTGAGCAATATGCAAATAAAGTTTCCCTAGATTGGCACAGAGCTACAGGAGGAGTTACTCTGTCATTGAGTCCCTTAATCCTTTTAGATATGATATAAGTAATAGAAATTTCACTTTTGTTCATTCATTCATTTATTCACTCACTCATAGAACAAAAATGTGCCACAGATAGTGCAAGGCAATGGGGATACAGAATTAGAGAGCTATGTATATACTGACCTCTGAGGCCATCATTATACCTGGGATCCTTGGGGGTCCCTGACAGTCCAAAATTCTGTAAGTGAGATAATAGAGATATCATTATTCCCTCAAATTATTCTACAGACAAAAGATTGATTTCTGACATTATCTGCTATGGTAAAGGCTGTTGGTACACCCTGATACATTATGCTCTATTGTATTTTTTTGGCAGGTTGACCATTGACTAAATCTAGCCAGTGGTTTGTAAGGGAGGTAATATGTGTCAGTTTTGGCCTGGAATATTCTAGGTTCCTTCTTTTTGACCTCTTTCCTAATCCATCTGCAGGCTAGATGATGTCAAAATGACAGTGTAATCACAATGTGGCAGAGGCACTAGAGCCTATACCTCATACGTGATTTATTTAAAGGAGAGTTTCATAACTGATGTGCTAGATAAGATTTCCATGTGTTAAGCCACACAGATATAGAGGTCATTTGTTGTCCCAGCACAACTTAATCTAGTGTACTTCATTTAAACAACTAGATACTATTATAAGTCTCACTGATTTTAAAAATTAATAGCAACATATTTTTTAGTGCTTAACATGACCGTGACACTCAAAACTTAGGAGTAACATTTGGGCTCTGATACTTTTTCCAGGGCATATTGTCAGTTTTAATGAAATACTTAGTTCCCTTGAGCCTACTGTCAGGGTTGCTTCTGAAATATTAAATATGTCATTCAAAAATCTCAGTGGTCACTTAGTAGTCAAAATGATAGGGAATCCACATTCCAGTTAATATTTAAATATTTTAAGAATTAAAGTATTTGAAGAAATTTTCATTTTGTGTCTTGCCCAAAAATTTACAGTGTTTTGATTTTAACTGTCATTTGGAAAAATTCATGGATTTCGATCTTCTTTCACCCTTTATCTTCAGGTATCCATGGAAGGCCATATGTTGAACCAATGTGGTACCCCCAGAAGCAGGTTTTCTCCTTTAAAATGCTACATTTTAGAGCATTCTATGTACCAACCATAGAAATTCCATTATGTTGGCACAGGTCTGACCAACTTGCAAGGAGGCACAATGCCAAATACACAGATGGCATGAGGGGAAAGTGCCAAAAAAACATGTGAATCAACTGTGGGTATTGATGGCATAATTCCCAGACATGGAAGTCCAAACACTTGTCCATCCTAAGCTTATAGTACATACTTACAGATACACAGATTTGCCAACAATAATCTAGTACTAATTTAGATTAATTTTAATAATATTTTTAAAGCCATGCTTGGCTCCTGAAGATAACTATGAGGCAATGATTGTACAAAGGTTGGTTCAGACTTTTGTCTTTCCCAAGTGATTTCTCAAAAGACAATCAAGCAGCATATCTAAAAATATTATTTCTACCTATATAAGTTATAAACAAAAGTGTACCTTGAATTCATTTATATAAACTGTACTATTAAACCAAGAGAAAAATATCAATAAATTGTATACCAAGAACAGATTAACAGATTCTTGTTAGCATAGGAAGCTTAAAACTGTGACTGTATTAAATATGCATCTTTCACCCTTCCTGCATGTTTTTTTTAGATTATTTATTTACTTATTCATAATGCACAAGTATATCATCTTTTCACATACAACTGCTTGTATACAAAGTATATAAGTACCATTCAGATCTTTAATCATGCATTTAAGATAGTGATATCCATCTCATTCAACCACCATTTTCCCCCCTTCTTCCCCCTCTGCTCCCTCCTGTGCCCTCCCTTTCCTTTGACCATGCTAGTGTTCCTCTAATCCTATGTACCCCCATCCAATCACACTGTGAACTAACCTCCTTATATCAGAGAAAACATTCGGTATTTAGATTTTTGAGATTGACTAATTTCACTTAGCATTATATTCTCCAACTTCATCCATTTACCTGCAAATGCCATTATTTTATTCTCTCTTATTGCTGAGTAAAATTCCATTTTGTATATATACCACATTTTCTTTATCCACTAATCTACTGAGGGACATCTAGGTTGGTTCCACAACCTAGCTATTATGAATTGTGCTGCTATAAACATTGAAGTGGCTGTGTCACTGTAATATGCTGTTTTTAAGTCTTTTGGGAACAGACCCAGGAGTGGGATGGCTGGGTCATAGGGTGGTTCCATTGCCATTTTCCCAAGAAATCTCCATATTGCTTTCCTTAGCGGTTGCACCATTTTGCAGTCCCCCCAGCAATGTATGAGTGTGCCTTTTTCCCCACATCCTCTACAACATTTATTATTGTTTGTGTTCTTGATAGCTGCCATTCTGACTGGAGTGAAATGAAATCTTAGAGTAGTTTTTATTTGCATTTCTCTAATTGCCAGAGAGGTTGAGCATTTTTTCATGTATTTGTTGATTGATTGTATATCTTCTTCTGAGTAGTGTCTTTTCAGTTCCTTAGCCCATTTATTGATTGGGTTATTTGCTTTTTTAGTGTAAAGTTTTTTGAGTTCTTTATATATTCTAGAAATTAGTGCTCTATCTGATGTGCATGTATTAAATATTTGTTCCCAATTAGTTGGCTCTCTATTCACCTCACTGATTGTTTCTTTTGCTGAGAAGAAGCTTTTTAGCTTAAATCTATCCCATTCATTAATTCTTGGTAATAGTTCTTGCGCTACAGGATTCTTATTAAGGAACTTGGGGCCTAATCCGACATGTTGGAAATTGGAGCTTACTTTTTCTATTAGGCGTATTGTCTCAGATCTAATTCCTAGGTCCTTGATCCACTTTGAATTGAGTTTTGTGCATGGTGAGAGATAAGGGTTTAATTTCATTTTGTTGCATATGGATTTCCAGTTTTCCCAGCACCATTTGTTGAAGAGGCTATCCTTTCTCCACTGTACATTTTTGGCACCTTTGTCTAATATAAGATAACTGAAATTATATGTATTAGTCTCTGTATCCTCAATTCTGTACCATTGTTCCACCTGTCTGTTTTGGTGCCAATACCATGCTGTTTTAGTTACTATTGCTCTATAGTATAATTTAAAGTCCGGTATGGTGATGCCCCTGCTTTACTTTTCTTGCTCAGGATTGCTTTGGCTATTCTGGGTCTCTTATTTTTCCATATGAATTTCATGATTGCTTTTTCTATTTCTTTGAAAAATGACATTGGAATTTTGATTGGAATTGCATTAAATCTGTATAATGCCTTTGGTAGTATGGACATTTTGACAATATTGACTCTACCTATCCAAGAGCAAGGTAGGTCTTTCCATCTTCTGAGTTCTTCTATGATTTCTTTCTTTAGTGTTCTATAATTTTCTTTATAGAGGTCTTTCACCTCTTTTGTTAAGTTGATTCCCAGGTATTTTTTTTTTTTTTTTTTGATGCTATTGTAGATGGGGTCGTTTTCATCATTTCCCTTTCAGAGGCTTTGTCACTGATGTATAAAAATGCCTTTGACTTATGGATATTGATTTTGTATCCTGCTACTTTGCCGAATTCATTTACTAGTTGTAAAAGTTTTCTGGTAGAGTTTTTTGGGTCTTCTAGGTATATTATCATGTCATCAGCAAATAGTGCTAATTTGAGCTCTTCTTTTCCTATCTGGATGCCTTTAATTTCTTTCATCTGTCTAATTGCTCTGGCCAGAGTTTCCAGTACTATGTTAAACAGCAGTGGTGAAAGGCGGCATCCCTGTCTTGTTCCAGGTTTTAGAGGAAATGCTTTCAATTTTTCTCCATTTAAGATAATGTTAGCTCTGGGCCTTGCATAAATAGCTTTTATAATGTTTTGATATGTTCCTGATATTCCTAGTTTTTCTAGTGTTTTGAACATAAAGGGGTGCTGTATTTTGTCAAATGCTTTTTCTGCATCTATCAAGACAATCATATGATTTTTATCTTTAAGTCTATTGATGTGATGTATTATGTTTATTGATTTCCAAATATTGAACCAGCCCTGCATCCCTGGAATAAACTCCACTAGATCATGGTGCACTTTCTTTTTGATATGTTTTGTATTCGATTTGCCAGAATTTTGTTGAGGATTTTTGCATCTATGTTCATTAAAGATATTGGCCTGAAGTTTTCTTTTTTGGATGTGTCTTTGCCTGGCTTTGGAATTAATGTAATATTGGCCTCATACAAAGAGTCTGGAAGAGCTCCCTCTTTTTCTATTTCTTGATATAGTTTGAAGAGCATTGGTATTAATTCTTCTTTGAAAGTCTTGTAGAACTCGGCTGTAAACCCATCAGGTCCTGAACTTTTCCTTGTTGGTAGCTTTTTGATGACATCTTCTATTTCTTCGCTTGTGATTGATGTGTTTAAATTGTGTATAGCCTCCAGATCCAGTTTAGGCAAATCATATGACTCTAGAAATCTGTCAATGCATTCACTATTTTCTATTTTATTAGAGTACAAGTTTTCAAAGTAATTTCTAATTATATTCTGTATATCTGAGGTGTTTGTTGTGATATTCCCTTTTTCATCATGAATGTAAGTAATTTGAGTTTTTTCTCTTCTTCTTTTTGTTAGCTTCGCTAAGGGTCTGTCAAGTTTGTTTATTTTTTCAAAGAACCAACTTTTAGTTTTGTCAATTCTTTGAATTGTTTCCTTAGTCTCAATTTCATTAATTTCTGCTCTCATTTTAATTATTTCCTGTCTTTTGCTGCTCTTGGTGTCAATCTGTTCTTCTTTTTCTAGTGCTTTGAGGTGTGATGTTAAGTCATTTATTTTTGTTTTTTTTTTTTTTTTTTTTTTTTTTTCCTTTTAAGGAATGAACTCAGTGCAATGAATTTACCTCTTACTACTGCCTTCATAGTGTCCCAAAGATTTCTATACGATGTATCTGTGTTCTCATTTACCTCGAGGAATTTTTTGATCTCCTCTTTGATGTCTTCTTCAACCCCTTGTTCATTCAGTAGCATGTTGTTTAGCTTCCAGTTGATGGAGTAGTTTTTCTTATTCCTTGTTTTCTCGTTGATTTCCAATTTCATCCCTTTATGGTACGATAGCATGCAGGGTAGTATCTCAATTTTTTTTATATTTGCTGAGAGTTGCCTTCTGACATATTTATATGGTCTATTTTGGAGAAGGAGCCATGTGCTGCTGAGAAAAAAAGTGTATTCTTTTACTGCGGGATGAAATATTCTATATATGACCGTTAAGTCTAAGTTATTAATATTTTAAGGAGGTCTAAGATTTCTTTGTTTAGCTTTTGTTAGGATGATCTATCTATTGGTGAGAGAAGTGTGTTGAAATCCCCTAGAATAACTGTGTTGTGGTAAATTTTACTCTTGAACTTGAGAAGAGTTTGTTTGATGAATGTAGGTGCTCCATTATTTGGGGCATATAGATTTATGATTGTTATATCCTGTTGATGAATGGTTCCCTTAAGTAGTAAGAAATATCCATCTTTGTCCCTTTTGATTAGTTTTGGCTTGAAGTCTACCTTATTTGAAATGAGAATGGAAACCCCTGCTTGCTTCCGCAGGCCATGTGAGTGATAAGACTTTTCCCAGCCTTTCACCTTCAGTCTATTGATGTCTTTTTCTATGAGGTGTGTTTCTTGGAGACAGCAAATTGTTGGGTCATTTCTTTTAATCCATTCAGATAATCTGTGTCTTTTGAATGGTGAGTTTAGGCCGTTAACATTCAGGGTTATTATTGAAATGTGATTTTTATTCCCATCCATTTTTATTTGTATTATGATCTTTAGCTTGATTTGGTTTCTCTTCTGGTTGGTATTTCCCTTAATTGAATATCTCCCTTTGTTGATTTTCATTGTTATTTTTCTCTTCTTTTTCATGAAAAATTTTGCGCAGGCTGTTCAGAAGTGCTGGCTTTCGAGATGCGAAATCTTTTAACTTTTGCTTGTCGTGGAAGGTTTTTATTTCATCTTCGAATCTAAAGCTCAGTTTTGCTGGATATAAGATTCTTGGTTGACATCCCTTTTCTTTCAGAACTTGAAATATGCTATTCCAGGATCTTCTTGCTTTTACAGTCTGGGTAGAAAAGTCTGAACATAGTCTGATTGGTTTCCCCGTATATGTAATCTGCTTCCTTTCTCTTGTGGCTTTTAATATTCTCTACTTGCTTAGTATATTAGGCATTTTCATTATAATGTGTCTTGGTGTGGCTCTGTTGTGATTTTGTATGTTTGGTGTTCGGTAAGGCTCTTGAACTTGGTTTTCCCCTTCATTCCTCAAGTTTGGAAAATTTTCTTTAATTATTTCATTAAATAAATTATTCATTCCTTTGGCTTGAAACTCTGCCCCCTCCTCTACCCCAATCACTCTTACGTTTGGTCTTTTTATGTTGTCCCATAATTTTTGGATGTTCTGTTCTTGGTTTGTTACCATTTTTGCTGTGTAATCTAGATTTTTCTCTAGGGTATATATTTTGTCCTCATTGTCTGAGGTTCTTTCTTCCAAGTGATCTACTCTTTAGATTGAGCTTTTATTTTGCTTTATTGCTTCTTTCATTTCCGGAATTTCTGTTTGATTTCTCTTTAGAGCCTCTATCTCCCTATTGAAGTAATCTTTTACTTCCTGTATTTGTTTATGGAGTTCTTTGTCAAAAAGATCTTTCGCATCTGTACTTGCTCCCTCATCTCATTTTTGAGTTCATTCTTAAGTTCCGAAAGCATTTGGCAAATGTAATTTCTAAATTCCATCTCTGTCATTTGACCAACTGTGCATGCCATGGAATCTACTGAGGAGGTATATTGATTTCTTTGTGTCACTTTCCTTCCTTGTTTCTTCATCTTGCTTGTACGTCTATTCTTCTTGCACTATGGGACCTTGACTATTTTGATTTTACCTTAGAACCTTACGTTGCTCCTGTTGTACAATGCTATCAGATCCCCTTATATTTCCTTTACACTTTAAAATCAGACACTTTCTATTCAGAGAATCCCAGTTTGATCACAATGTACAGATTTAGTTAACCCAGATATTGTTTCCAATTTAGTCTGTAAGCTTCTAATGGGGCTTTATAGATTCAAGTAATGGACACAGAGGTGATATGTTTAGTAAGAGGGAAATGAGTGAACTGACTTGTTCTTTCTTAGAATGTATGAAAAGAGAGTTCTATGGAAGTGGTTTAGTATCAGCAGATGAGAGAGGAAATAGTGAATGATTAGGTGGAAAGACCAATTTATATATAAACCTAATTTATGCAGTGGTTGAGAGAAGAAATAAAGAAAGATGGAAAAGAAGAAAAAGAAAAGAAAAAAAAAAGGAAGAAAAAGAAAAAAAAGTGACCAAGGAGTAGAAATTAGTATGAGAGAGAGTGAGTCTAGAAAATAGAGAATACACTATATATAACACCACTTTGCTATATATTTCAATTGTACTCGTTCAAAAAATCCCAATTTCTGCATATAACTTGTTTTTTGCCTTTGTTGAGTATGCAATGGCAGGGTGTAAATAGGGAAGACGAAGGAAGGAGAAAAAAATACTAAAGTGAGAAGGAAGAAAAGAAAGAAAGAAAAGAGGAGCAGAAGCAAACAAACACACTGTCAATCAAAACAAAACAAAAAAAAAAAAAAACAGAAACTAACAAACAACCCCCCCGAGAAACAACAAAACAAACAAACAAACAAAAATGTTGAAACCACTAATAAGTCTCAAGCCAAATGGACCCTTGGAAGCCCTTATTATTTCCCTTCCAGTTTAAGCCAATTGACCCGGTTCTTGTCCAGTCAGCAATCCTGTTAGTGGAGTCAAGGCTGCACCTTTGGCCCTTTGCAGAATGGCACAGTGGAAGAGTGGAGGGGACTTATCCTCAGCATGGGCCCTGCGTTCAGCAGCAGGGAGCTGCCACTCTGGGCCCTGCAGGCCAGGCAAACTGGCAGCTGGATCTCTCCTTCCTGTGCACGGGCAGATGCCTACCTCTTGCTCTGGTCACCACTGGGCGGGTCGAACTCTCCTGTATGTTTAAACAAACATTTTATCAAGTTTTATAAACTAATAAACTTTACGATTGGATCTGGACCCATGAACACTTGTTTACCAGATTCTAAATTAACCCTTTGAAACACCACCAACATATTCACATTTGAACAAATTGAAACATAATCACAGAAGATGATGTCCAAAAAGTCTGTGCTAGTTTTACTTTTTTTACAAGATGGAATATTTTGGCTTCATTTTATGACCAAGAAGGCTTTTAATACTTGATATATATCCAGTGACTACCCAGAGAATATCATCTTGTGAATTCTATTAACTTGTTAAGAAATAGGCTTATCCTGGAAGTTCAACTTGATATTAGGTAGATTACAATGCCCTTAGCTTGCTTGAAAACTTTCTAAAATCTCTTCCTACCAACTCAACCTTTATTTATTTATTTATTTTATTTTCTCAAAGCATCTTCATATCTCAGGTGTTAGCAAGTAACTTTCAGCCATTTCCCCAATGACGCTAGTATAGTATTACACAATTTTCTAAAATCGTAGTTAAACTATATAACTTGTTTATAAGTTTTATCACTTCTTCCTACTAAATATACTTAAAAGCCTCCATGTTCTTTAATTATAGAACCTAATTATAACACAGCTTATTATTACAAAGGTCTCAAAATACCACAAATCATAACATCTCCCTTATAGCCAAAGTTTATACATCAAAACCTGAGATGGCTTATTTAAACTAAACAAAGGTGTTTTTCTTACTGACAATTCACTTAAGTCTTTTTTGTTTGTTTTTTTTTTCTTTCCTTTCTTCAATCATGTGTCATTTATTATTTGCTAGTCAATGTTGAACATTTAGTACATGTCAAGAAATGGGGCAGATACAAAGACGATATGGCATATAACCAAAAGAAAATTCCTCTTTGGTATAAGATTCAGAATTGAAAAGATTATATAACTTCTGCAATGAATGCATGAAAGGAGATGAGGTTTTCATTCAAAGTAGAAAATGACATCCATTATAAAAGTGCTATTAATAACAGCCTTTTAATGTTTAATAGAACAGAGTGATTAAGACAGAATTCATACTTTATTATTCTATCTTCCACATGTATTAAGGAGGTTTGACCACATTTGGGGGTATTATGTATAATTAAGAGTAAAGCTAAAAAGTTTTTTTTTTAATCCATATGGAACATAGTGGACATCTTTGTCATTTAGAGCAACTTATATTTTGTGAGCAGCTTAATCTGCTCTTATTTAATGCAATTTTTGTGTACTTCTCACTTTCTCACTAAATTAAAAAGAATTACTTATGTGAGCATAATCAGAGGAAGATCTTCAAGAGTTTATTCAAACAACTTTAATGCATAGCAAGATATTTGAAATTCTAATTCTAGGAGCACTTAAGACTCAAATAATTATTGCATATTTTTAATGCTATACCAACAATAATTTTATTAAAACAAGATTTTTTTGAATGCAAACATTGCATTTTAAGAACTATTATTCAAAGGCCAGAATTTTTTATTATAGGAGAACTGTCAAATTTTTTATATTAAAATACAAATGAAATATAATCTTTCATTAATGTTTTTGTGTATATAGGAACTATATGTGGTCCATACTTGCATACACTCAAGGGCCTAGAACAATATATTATTTGATGAAAAAGTGTTGGAATTAAATTAAAATGAACACATATGTGGTTTTCTAAAACTAAAAATCAGATATTATATTCCATTAGTTACTAACTAGTAAAAATGTAAAAATACTCTACCTTTCCTTTTTTGTACCAAAATTCTTTGGTGTTGCATTGGGTCTACTGACATTTCTAGGCAGTTAATTACCACAGAAGTAATCTGATTCTCTTTTAACATGTTCCTTTTTTCTTATCAATGCAAATTAAAATTAAAAACCACAGATAAATGATAAACATTAAACATCTATAAAATGCCAGTGAAAACCCTACTAATTAACTTGAGAACTGATTATATTTTGAGTACTATTTAAATTGCAAGGCTCTTTCTAACTGATGAATTTTTGTTTTCTTTTACTAAATGAGGTTAAAAATGGTTTTCCTGTTGAATTACACAGGTACATTTCCCCCAAATGTGCAAAACAGTTAAATAAAAACTTTCAAAATTAAAAATGTTAACTCAGAATTGATAAATGCAAACATAAATGAGGATCATTTTTCCAATTCAAAAAACATTTTTTAACAAAAAGTATATTAATTTGACTTTCTTAAATGCTACGTACAAGTTAAACTGCAGACTTATTGTATATTTGGAAAATGTCAAGATATTTTTAAGTATTATCTGTATTGTATATAACTTGTTTATAATTGCAAATAATTTTATTGACAGATTTGAGTATAAAATTTTTGTAGGTTGGTAATATAATTATAAAAAAGAAAGGGATTAAATATTTCTGTTATTACCAAAACATATGCTTATCAGAATCACAAACATATTAGTTAACATGAGATCTTATTTTGTATCCAAAAATGTAGTTTTAATTTATGCCGTTTCATAGTCCATGATAAAATGAATATTTTCAATTAATTGTTAAGGAAACTTACAAGACAGTAGTAAAGGTAGTAATGCCCCATTTAAAAGGGAAAGAGACTAAGGGTTAGTAGCCTCAAGATTAACATTCAGGGAGTTTTATTCAACAATAAAAATTTCTTCACTAGAGGGCTGAGGTTATGGCTCAGTGGTGGAGCATTTGCCTAACCTGTGTGAGGCACTGGGTTTAATCCTCAGCAGCACAAAAAATAAATAAATAAAATAAATATATTGTGTCCATCCACAACTAAAAATATTTTTTTAAATTTCTTCAATAATAATTCTTAAGTTTATAGGTTTAGAAAAAGTTAACAAATAGCAACATTAAATAAAAATGAAAAATTGAAATATTAGGACATAAATATATTTTGTTACTGTTTCTACATCAGTCAACACTTATAAGAAAATTACTCAAGATCTATGAGGAAATTGATTATGTCAGAATGTGTGAGTATGTGCCAAGAAAATAATGAAATCAGTGAATGAAATCAGTTCAACTCTGTATAACAAAGATCAAGGTTTCAAGGTTGATTGTTTTGAGATGGATTATGTTTCAGATGTTCATGAGAGGCAGACCAAACACTTTTTCCCTACTAAGATAAATAAATCAGAGATGGAATAACCATCTAACATGTTTAATAATTAAATTTTGTAAACTATGTTTTTATTTCTCTCTTAACACGTACATTCACTACTCAAGAAAGGATATAGATATCTCATCCAAAAAGCTATGAATCAAGGAAAGGAAAAATCAACAAATTTTCCATATTAGGTGTTCAAAAATTAAAGTAATTGCACAGTAGTGTTGCAATCTGGCCAAAGGAATTCAAATTACGTCTTTATCACTAAATTATTTGAATAATCACCTTTCACTTCATTCCAAATTGCTAGATAAAAAGTTAGATTTTTTAAGAAGTAAAACAATTGTTGCACAACATAAACACACAAAACAATCTATTACTCCAGAAATGAGTAATCTGTTGTTGGAATTCCCCCCACATGAAACAGAAAAGTAAACCATGAAAAAATACATAATTTGAAGACAATTCAAATTAATATTGATTAAAAATATGGCAATAAAATCAAGCTGTAACCACTCTACCACTCTACACATACAATTTCTTTAATTTCTTGCCTACTTTAAGGATTCAATGTGCTTTACAAAATCTGTAATTTGCATTTTTGTGTTTAGGGTTAAATCAATGTCAGGAGCAAACAGCTGAAATATAGAAGGGGACAAACAGCAAACGTAAGAGAGGAAAACTGCATGGTTTAGAGACACATTGAAGAAGAACCCATACATCTCAAAGGGTAGTGGAGGGTACCTAGTACTCTGCTCCAGCTTAATACTTGCATGCAAGTGAGTCAGGAGAAATACCACCATATGTGATTTTTTTTCCAGAGAAATGTAAAATTAAAAATCGCAAGACTTTTAAAAAATTATTTGCTAAATATTTTTTAATTTATTTAAAAAATTGGCTTACAGAAAATTAGGAGATATAAGTCCCCCACCCCTAGGAAAAGAGAGAATCTATTACCACAAGAATTATAGGTATAAAGCTCTCAAATTTTAGCAAGGTATTAAGATCACTCAGTGAGCTTATTAAACTACAAATTGTTGAGCCAACTGCCCAGACATTGATTTAGTAAGTCTAAAACAGGGTCTGATAAATCTACCTTTCCAAGAATTCCCTGGTGATGCCAGAACTGTTGTTTAAGAGACCCAGTTTGAGAATCAGCAACCTACATGTTGATTATCTCTTTTAATGGAAGGGAACAAATCCTGAGCTTCTATTAATTTTTATTTTATTATGTAAAAATGTTTTTATTTCTCTAAATTTGAGATTTAATTCTTCTAATATCAAGTGAAACTAAAAACCTATCTTTTCTAACTAAATGTGCTAACTTTATTATTGTTACAAATTTTGTCTACTGTTTCATTTTTTTAGCTGTTTCAGCTTATGCTTTTATTTTTTTTTATTTATTTTTATTATTTATTTATTTATTATTAGCATAATATGAAATGCATATTATACTTGTAGAGCACATTTTTACATATCTCTGTTTGTATACAAAATATATTCACACCATTCGTGACTTTATACATACATTTAGGATAACTATATCCATCTCATTCTATCATCTTTTTTTTTTTCTTCACCCTTTTGCCCCCTCCCTCCCCATTGGCCATTCTAGTGTTCCTCTAATCCTCCTATGCTCCCCATCCCAACCCCACTGTGAATCGGCCTCCTTATACCAGAGAAAACATTTGGGATTTGGCTTTTGGGGATTGGCTAACTTCACTTAGCATTATATTCTCTAACTTCATCCATTTACCTGCGAATGCCATGATTTTATTCTCTCTTATTGCTGAGTAAAACTCCATTGTGTATATATACCATATTTTCTTTATCCATTTATCTACTGAAGAGTATCTAGGTTGGTTTCACAGTTTAGCTGTTGTGAATTGTGCTGCTATAAACATTGATGTGGCTGTGTCACTGTAGTATGACGTTTTTAAGTCCTTTGGGTGTAGACCAAGGAGTGGGATAGCTGGGTCATAAAGTGGTTCCATTCCAAGTTTTCCAAGGAATCTCCATACTGCTTTCCATATTGGCTGCACCATTTTGCAGTCCCACCAACAATGTATGAGCGTGTCTTTTTCTCCACATACTTGCCAACATTTATTGTTGTTTGTGTTCTTAACAGCTGCCATTCTGACTGGTGTGAGATGAAATCTTAGAGTGGTTTTGATTTGCATTTCTCTAATTGACAGAGATGTTGAACAATTTTTCAAGTATTTGTTGATTGATTGTATATCTTCTTCTGAGAAGAGTCTGTTCAGTTCCTTGGCCCATTTATTGATTGGGTTATTTGTTTTCTTGGTGGTAAGATTTTTGAGTTTTTATATATTCTAGAGATTAGTGCTCTATCTGACGTGCATGTAGTAAAAATTTGTTCCCAATTAGTAGGCTCTCTATTCACCTCACTGATTGTTTCTTTTACTGATAAGAAGCTGTGTAATTTGAATCTATCCCATTTATTGATTCTTGATATTAATTCTTGTGCTACAGGATTCTTATTAAGGAACTTGGGGCCTGATCTAACATGTTGGAGATTAGAGCTTACTTTTTCTTCTATTAGGTGTAGTGTCTCTGGTCTAATTCCTAGATCCTTGATCCAATTTTAGTTGAATTTTGTGCATGGTGAAAGATAGAGGTTTAATTTAATTTTCTTGCATATGGATTTCTAGTTTTCATAGCACCATTTGTCGAAGAGGCTATCTTTTCTCCAATGTATATTTTTGCCTCGTTGTCTAATATAAGATAACTGAAATTATATGTGTTAGTCTCTGTGTCCTCTATTCTATACCATTGGACTACCAGCCTATGTTAGTGCCAATACCATGCTGTTTTTTGTTACTATTGCTCTATAGGAGAATTTAAGGTCTGGTATAGTGATGCCACCTGCTTCACTCCTCTTGCTAAGGATTGCTTTAGATATTCTGGGTCTCTTATTTTTCCAGATGATTTTCATGACTGCTCTTTCAATTTCTATGAGGAATGTCATCGGGATTTTGATTGGCATTGCATTAAATCTGTATAGTGCTTTTGGTAGTATGGTCATTTTGACAATATTAGTTCTGCCTATCCAAAAACAGGGTAGATCTTTCCATCTTCTAAGGTCTTCCATAATTTCATTCTTTAGTGTTCTGTAGTTTTCATTATAGAGGCTTTCACGTCTTTGGTTAAGTTGATTCCCAAGTATTTTATTTTTTTGATGCTATTGTAAATGGGGTAGTTTTCCTCATTTCCCCTTCAGAGGATTTTTCACCGATATATAGAAATGCCTTAGATTTATGAGTGTTGATGTTTTATCCTGCTACTTTGCTGAATTCATTTATGAGTTCTAGAAGTTTTCTGGTGGAATTTTTGGGTCTTCTAGGTATAAAATCATATCATCAGCAAATAATGATAATTTGAGTTCAACTTTACCTATCTGTATCCCTTTAATTTCTTTCATCTGTCTTATTGCTTTGGCAAGCATTTCAATTACTGTGTTAAATAGAAGGGGTGAAAGAGGGCATCCCTGTCTTGTTGAAGTTTTTAGAGGGAATGCTTTCAATTTTTCTCCATTTAGAATGATGTTGGCCTGGGGCTTAGCATAGATAGCTTTTACAATGTTGAAATATGTTCCTGTTATCCCTAGTTTTTCTTGTGTTTTGAACATGAATGGGTGCTGTAGTTTGTCAAATGCTTTTTCTGCATCTATTGAGATAATAATATGGTCTTTATCTTTAATTGTATTGATGTGATGAATTACATTTATTGATTTCCATATGTTGAACCACCCTTGCATCCCTGGAATGAACCCCACTTGATTGTGGTGTATTATATTTTTGATATGTTTTTGTATCCATTTTGCCAGAAATTTTTTGAGAATTTTTGCATCTATGTTCATTAAAGATATGGGTCTGAAGTTTTCTTTTGTGGATGTGTCTTTGCCTGGGTTGGGGGTCAGGGTGATATTGGCCTCATAGAATGAGTTTGGAAGTGCTCCCTCTTTTTCTATTTCCTGAAATAAATTTAAGAGTATTGGTATCAGTTCTTCTTTAAAAGTCTTGTAGAACTTGGCTGTGTATCCATCTGGTCCTGGGCTTTTCTTGGTTGGTAGGCTTCTGATGGCATCTTCTATTTCATCGCTTGAAATTGGTCTTTTCAAATTGTGTATATCATCCTGCTTTAATTTGGGCAGATCATATGACTCTACAAATTTGTGGATGCCTTCAGTGTTTTGTATTTTGTTGGAGTACAAGTTTTCAAAATAATTTCGAATTATTTCCTGTATTTCCAAAGTGTTTGTTGTGATATTTCCTTTTTCATTGCATATGTTAGTAATTTGAGTTTTCTCTCTCCTTCTCTTTGTTAGCCTGGCTAAGGGTCTGTCAATTTTATTTAGTTTTTCAAAGAACCAACTTTTTGTTTTGTCAATTTTTCAATTGCTTCTTTTGTTTTGATTTCATTAATTTCAGCTCTGATTTTAATTATTTCCTGTCTTTTATCACTTTTGGTGTTGGATTGTTCTTCTTTTTCTAGAGCTGTGAAATGTAACTTTAAGTCATTTATTTCTTGACTTTTTCTTCTTTTGAGGAATGAACTCAATGCAATGAACTTTCCTCTTAGAACTGCCTTCATAGTGTCCCAGAGATTTCGATATGTTGTGTCTGTGTTCTCATTCACCTCTAAGAATTTTTTAATCTCCTCTTTGATGTCATCTGCAACTCATTGTTCATCCGGTAGCATATTATTTAGTCTCCAGGTGTTGGAGAACCTTTATTAGTTATTTTATCATTGATTTCTAATTTCATTCCATTATGGTCTGATAGAATGCAGGGTAGTATCCCTACTTTTTTATATTTGCTAAGAGTTGTTATGTGGCAAAGTATATGGTCTATTTTAGAGAACATCCATGTGCTGCCGAGAAGAAAGTGTATTCTCTTGTTGAAGGATGGAATATTCTATATAAGTCCGTTAAGTCTAAGTTGTTTATTGTATTTTTTAGTTGTATGGTTTATTTGTTTAGCTTTTGTTTGGAAGATCTCTCTAGTGGTGAAAGGGGTGTGTTAAAGTCACCTAGAATTATTGTGTTGTGGTCACTTGTGTTGTGGTCACTTTGATTCTTAAACTTGAGGAGAGTTTATTTGATGAACATGGATGCTCTATTGTTAGGGGCACACACACACACACACACACACACACACACGTATATACACACATATATATGTTCTTTTTTTTTTTTTTTTTTTTGTACCAGAGATTGAACTCAGAGGCACTTGACCACTGGGCCACATCCCCAGCCCTTTTTGTATTTTTATTAGAGACAGGGTCTCACTGAGTTGCTAAGTGCCTCGCCATTGCTGAGGCTGGCTTTGAACTCGCGATCCTCCTGCCTCAGCCTCCCAAGTGCTGGGATTATAGGCGTGCGCCACCACGCCCGGCTGGCACATATATTTATAATTGTTAAGTCTTATTGTTGTATGGTTCCCTTGAGCAGTATATAGTGTCCTTCTTTATCCCTTTTGATTGACTTTAGCTTGAAGTGTACTTTATTTGATATGGGGATGGAAACCCCTGCTTGTTTCCTCAGTCCATGTGAGTGGTAGGATTTCTCCCAACCTTTTACCCTCAGCCTATGGATGTCTTTTCCTATGTGATGAGTCTCTTGGAGGCAGCATATTGTTGGGTCTTTTTTTTTTGATCCAATCTGCTAGTCTATGTCTTTTGATTGGTGAGTTTAGGCCATTAACATTCAGAGTTATTATTCAAATGTGTTTTGTATTCCCAGCCATTTTTGTTTATTTTTGGTATTTAACTTGACATGGTTTCTCTTCTGATTGTTTTTTTCCTTTAGTGTAATATCTCCCTCTGTTGATTTTCATCATTGTTTTTCTTTTCCTCTTCATGGAATATTTTGCCAAGTATGTTCTATAGTGCTGGCTTTCTACTTGTAAATCCTTCTAACTTTTGTTTATCATGGAAGGTTTTTATTTCCCCTCAATTCTAATGCTTAATTTTGCTGGTATAAGATTCTTGGTTGGCATCCCTTTTCTTTCAGAACTTGGAATATGTTTTTCCATGAGTGTTGAAGTTGAAAAATCTGCTGTGATTCGAATTGGTCTCCCCCTATATGTGATCTTATTCCTCTCTTTTGCGGCCTTTAAAATTCTATCCTTGTTCTGTATGCTAGGCATTTTCATTATAATGTGTCTTGGTGTAGAGCTGTTGTAATTTTGTACATTTGGTGTCCTATAAGCCTCTTGTATTTGGTTTTCCATTTTATTTTTCATCCTTGGGAAATTTTCTGATATTATCTCATTGAAGAGGTTGTGCATTTCTTTGGTTTGAAACTCTGTGCCTTCCTCTATCCCAATTACTCTTGGATTTGGTGTTTTGATGTTGTCCCATACTTCTTGTATGTTCTGTTCATAGTTTTTTACTATCTTCATTGTGTGATCAACTTTATTTTCAAGATTATATACTTTTTCTTCATTGTCTGAAGTTCTTTCTTCCAGTTGATCTAGTCTGCTGGTGATGCCTTCTATTGTGTTTTTTTATTTGGTTAATTGTTTCCTTCACTTCAAGGATTTCTGTTTTTTGTTTTTTTTCCCCAGAGTTTCTATCTCTTTTTTGAAGTAACCTTTTGCTACCTGTATTTGCTCTCTTATATCTTTGTTGTAGTTGTCAATTTTTGCCTGAATTTGCTTATTTTGGTCATTCTTTGATTCACAGATCATTTTAATTATGAACCTTCTGAAATCCTTCTCTGACATTTCATCAGCTTTGCTGAGCATGGGTTCTGTTATTGTAGAATCCTGGTTTATTTGGGGTACTTTCCTCCCTTGTTTTTTTATGTTGTCTATTTGCCTTACTTTCTTGCAGTGTAGATCTGAGATATTACAGTTTCTTCCCTATATTCTTATAATATCCTTGCAGGTTGTCTGTGCCTCTCCTTAGTGCTGGGCTATCAGAACCTGCCATTGTCCCTCAAAGTATGCTACCTGGGGCTGGGTCCATGCAGGTTGGTGTGGGTTGAACTGTTTGATTCTGAGCTCCTGCAGTGGTCTGCTGGTTGGAAGAGGCAGTTCTCTGAGCGGAGGTCAATGAAGCTGTCTTAGACTCGCCTGAGCTCTGCAGGTGTGGGCTGGGCTGACCTGGGCCCACCTGTGCTTGGGCTGAGGTTGGCGGAACTTCCCTGAGCCTGGCCACACTCAAGGGAATGTTAGCAGGACTGACCTGGGCCTGGTGGAACTCCACTGTAGGTCCCTGGGACTGTCCTCGGCCTACTTGAACTCAAGCAGAGTTGGCTGCTCTGTCCTTTCTGTCTCCTGCTCTGGGGCAGAGTTTGGTGGGACTGGCTGGAGCCTGGTTGCACACCAGCGGGGGTCAGCGGGACTGACCTGGGGCTGACCGCACTGGGGTGAAGGTCAGCGGGACTGACCTGGGCCTGGCAGCACTCCAGTGCAGATCCCGGGGACTGTCCTGGGGCCCCCTGAACTCAAGCAGAGTTGGAAGGTCTGTTCTCGCTGGCTCCTGCTCTGGGGCGGAGGTCAGCAGGACTGGCTTTTTAGCACTATTTTTTACATACATTTTTGTTTGAGATTCTAATAGTTTTCCTATTTTTCTCATTAATGTCACCTGTCACTATTCTCAAAATCCATTAATCTATTTCCTTTATTATTAATTATTTAATTAATTAATCTATTCCCTTTATTATTAATTATTTAAGCATTAATATGCACCATCACATAATCATGGATGCATATACTAGTTCATAAATTAGAGATAACTTAAATAGGCCTTACATATTCAATCATTCAAACACTTACATAATACCTATAGATAAATGCCATACTTTGATAATGTTAGTGAGCCTGAAGTCAAGGCTCACTAAGAAATGTTAAAGAAAAAAAATTGACTTTTGGATATCATGCAAATATGCTATTTATTTTACCTGAATGTGGGTGGAACAGTTGTGTCCAATTACCATTTTGTACAGTTTAAAATGTATATGTATGTATATGATATTTCAATAAAAAGAAAACAAGCAAAAAGCTTCAAAATGACCAAGGTGGACTTTGTCATCTGCCAAACTTCCTGTTTTATTTTATCCCATTTGGAAACTCCATATTAATTCAGGTATGATAGCTAAAATCCAGGGAGCTTTATTTAGTTCCTTCCTCTCCATGATTACCCAACCAATCTATATGCACTTAGTCACCCAGTCCAATATTTACCTCTCAAATCTTCATAAACAAGACTATTTATTTCCATCCATAATACTAATCCATGGTTCAAATGTTATTTTTTCTCTAATATTGAACCCACCAAAAGACAAATTTTATTAACTATTTGTAAGAAGTTTGGGTGAAGGGGGAAAAGAGTGTGACAGCATTTTACAGGCATTGGAGATTATGGGAAGTTAGTTTAAATTATTGGTACCTAAGCAATTTTAGGTAAAGAAAAAGCCAGTGGGGAGGAAGATGATAAAAACATGGAAAAGAAGGAATATATATACCCAAGTTAATGTGGTTTCTGAAATACTGAGAAGAGATAAAATCCAAATGTAGATGGTATGGAAGTTTAGTCTTACAATGGAAGAAGGGAACCTCCACAACCATGGATCTGGGAAGAATAGGTACAAGTTTGATAAGAGCAGAAAATGCCTAATAAATCCACAAAGTTTCCTTGTGAAATACTGTTGGACAATTTGAATGAAGGGGACTTTTACAGAGTCAAAACTGAAATCAGACCCCAGTTAGGTTTAGACCTGCATAAAACATCAGGTCTAGAACAACTATGGAAAATTGTACTTTCAACCCTGGCAAATAGTGACAATGCCCACATGTTTATTAAGGGAATGTTTGATTGGCAAGTCCTGAACCATGAAGTTACATATACTCAATTCTATTCTAAGAAGAATCCTGTTTTATTTTTCTTCTCCTAGGCTATTTCTTCATGAAAAATAAATGTTTACAGAAGGAGGTTTCATAGAACAGTTTTAAATATTTAAAACTACAAAATAAATAAATAAAATGCCTGAACTGTTTATAAGGAAATAACTTCTGAAGTCCTATTTTGAAGAAAATTTGAACGTAAAAGATGACCCAAACAGAACCTTTCATCTGTATTCATATTTCCTTGGAATACAGAAATTCATATTAACAATGCCTTCCCTTCCAATCTCTATCACCTCTAGACTTTCCAACTTTGATGCAACTCACTAGTTTTCCCTCCATTGTCACCAGCTTGAACTTTCCTGTTTTTAATGAAGCAGCCCTATAAGATGTGTGCTGCATAAATTGCATTCTCTCTCACAAAGAACCCTGTAAGGGGCTGTAATTCTTCCCCATATTGTGCTTTTCTCCACAGAGTCCATCCAAAAGTTATCTAAACTTTTGCTTTGTAGGAAACCAGAGAAAGAACAGTGAAGTTCACTGGGTGAAGGCAGTAGCAGGAAGTTGTGGGTCCTTGAGGGTTAGCCATTAATGTCCTATCACAGAGTTGAATATATTATTACATTTTAGTGCAAAATGTCTTAATAATTTACAATGACAAATTTTTGCAGAATTCCAATTATATATATATATATATAGCAACTTCTTAAGAGAGGCATGTGGCTGATATTCAGAAGTTTAAGATGTTTTTACCACCACTAATATGAACTTTCAAGAAACACTTCATGGGATGAAGTTGAGGGGTAGGGCTCATGATTTGTGGGAACTCAAATTTAAAGTAGAATTTAATATCTGTTTCTTCTGTACACCTCACAATTGGTGTTACTCTAATAAATGTGACAACTACATTGATTTATATTCAAACAGGCCAAAATTGTAAGATGTTTGTTCTTGCACAAGAAATAGACCTAAAGTTTCACATTGGAAATATATAAGCATATACTTTCAATATTACCAAATCACTGTTTGATATATGAGTTCTTTCATTGTTATGTTCAGATTTTCTCTCAGGGCTTTCAATCCAGCTGTCACATCTGCCTCAGACTATATCTGCTCCCCACTTTCTTCCAACAGGACTACTCCTTCAGTGAATAACAGCTGTTGACACTATTGTTCTTTTCTCTCCTTGTGCATAGGACATTCATAACAAACTACTTGCATCTTCATTCAGGGACAAGGTAAAAGCAGATTAACAGGAACAATTTTTCTTCTGTTTTCTAAAACTTTTTTTCTGGATACAGAATAGGTTTTAATTCTTATATTACATTAGAAAAAATAATTTTGTCTCTGAAGTCTTTGCAAATTCAGTATTATTTATTTATGAGGATTATGCCATAGATCTTTATTCTCTTTCAAATACTAGTTTACTAATATGGGAGTTCTGTGGTCACTTTTTATAATGCTCTTTGTAGTGCTGAGGCATAAAGGTACTTTTGCTGAGAGATATTACACTCAAGTCTTCTAAAGGAAGTTATATAAATTAATATCTGATCATAGTCTCAAGCTATTGGTTTACTGATTCAGTCCTTTTTGGATTATGATTACATGAAAATAATACTTAAAATAACATTTATTTTTGAGAAGAAAGAATAAGTACAAATTCTCTTTATCATTTAATAAGAACCAATCAACATCATTTTTGCTTTCAAACATCACCTAGGAACTACATAATTCATTAAACAAAACTTACTATTAGGTTAAGTATAGGATTACGGACATAATCAGCTTCTTATTTTCTGAATGATATTTATTATTTTAGGATCCATGTTGCTTGGCTAGGTGTTGAAGTAAAAGCTTGAGTAATGGGTTAGCAATCAAAAGATTTCTGAAGAGATACATAGTTTAAACCCATATAGATATTTTCTTTCTAATATTAATATGTGCCCTGCTTCTGTTTCGAAAGGTCAAATATCTAATTTACCAAAACTAATAAGTTTAAATATATAATTTATCAGAAGATCCTTTACAAATCACACAACTCTGTACAAATATAAAGTATCGTAATTTTAAACAGAGAGAGTAATAATTGAATTAAATATTTAATAGAAATCATACTGCAGAATTTGCAGAATCCCTAGATTTAGATTCTCAGAGTTTCAGAGGATGAGGGAATTGGTATCTGTGTTTCAGTTGGGATTGTGTTTGGCTTCATGAAAGAGTTACAAACAAGAATTACAAATTATATCCTCTTTTTCCAGGTAGAGGACATGTAAAGGAAGTCTGGTCAAGGTTGGTACAGCAGCTTCCCCAGGCTTCTGAAGTTCTCAGCAATGACTTTTACCCTAAAATTTTTAAGTTGTCTACTCTATCTTTGAGGAATTACATGCATATTGCTGTGTAAGGCGGTACTGGTTAAGAGTGGAAGAAATGGAAAGGAACAATACTTAAATAAACATTCCCACTTAGAAAGTAAGTTGAGAAATCCAGGATTTAATTGTTAGCTAGCCACATGGCTGCCAGATGAAAGGAGAGTTAAATCAATATACTGTGTGCCCTCACTTTGAGATACATTAGTTAAGTCAACCAAATTCTTAATATGATTGTTTAATACAGAGGATTTAATAATATTTTAGAAATAATTCTTATCATAAAATAGAATTTTTTTTTTTTTTTTTTTTTTTTTTTTTTTGTACCAGGGATTGAATTCAGGGGCACTCGACCACTGGGCCACATCCCCAGCCCTTTTTTGTATTTTATTAGAGACAGGGTCTCACTGAGTTGCTAAGTGCCTCGCCATTGCTGAGGCTGGCTTTGAACTCGCAATACTCCTGCCTCAGCCTCCCAAGTGCTGGGATTACAGGCGTGCGCCACTGCACCCGGCAAATAGAATATTTTTGGAAGTAATTCTTAGAGACAGTACATGGCTACAATATTGATAGTAGACATATATTTTGGCTTTCAGTTTTGGCTACTCCAACTCCATGTCTTATACTGAGTTACAGAAATCAATTAGGCTTCAGGGCTTTTTTTCTCTAAAACACTATCATAAAAATTTACTGAGGACATTAATGAGGTTAAAACTACATAATTATACTTTGTATCTTATGCTTGAATGCCACACTGATACTGTTGACATTTATTGAGTTTATGGATGTTATAGCAAGCCTTACTTTCATAGTTATGCTGTGAAACTTGTATTAATTCAAATTCTGGTTCTAATAAACTATTCAAGTCCCTATCTCAATATAATCCTCTAAGGGAACCATCAGTTTCATATGAAGGTTTATTTCTTCCCTCATTCTTGAGATCTGTTCCCACTTCTACGAGATAGTAAATTTAATTTTTTTTTTCTTTTGCTTTGTTTTCTTCAGTCTCATTTTCCCTCCTCCTTTGTGACACTGTAGTCTCTGTGCTGTCTGTTCCAGTGCCTGTTCCTTATGCTACTGCATCCCAGTTTACTGGTTGCCATTTGTACTTTGGTCATTCCAACCCCAGTAAAATAACTGAGGTTTTACTTGGATTTATTTTGCAAACCCAGGCATTATGACTACCTTGGCATTATGAAAAATGCTCTAACATTTCAACTTCCTAGTATTCAGAATCAATGGGACTTTCTTTACAGATTGGCTGAAATTACATGAAATCGCTGAATGCATTTGCAGCTTTTAAAAGGTTGAATAGCTACTGTAGTAACTAAATCAAACTCAGACATAAATGTAATTGATGTATTCAGCATTTCTGCATTAACTGAAATGATACCTTGATTACTAAAGAAAATAGTTATCAGAAAAACACTGAAACATAGTTAAGTATTTAATTTACTCTTGAAAGAACAGTTTAAAATATATGGTGTTGACCTAAATTTTTTGAATTCAAAATCTCAAGGCATATATCATGATTGTAGTAATTTTTTATCTATTTAAATTCATATGTTTGTCATATTTTTCTAATAGAGGAAGAAAAATGCAAATTGAGATAAAATTCTATTATAAGGAGATCAGAAATTTTGTAAAAAACACTGAAACCTTATATTATTCAATGGATATTGAAATAACCTGTGAGATATTTAGGCGCATGCTTTTCTTATCAAAGATTTTTGGTTTAATATTTTATAGTCAACTGACACTTAGAGAAAGTAGATGGATATTGTAATAATGTATTGGTACCTGTGGTTCAAGCAATATAATAATAACTTTCTTATATACTTATTGAAAACTTTACAGGAAGGGATAAAACCCTTATAAGAACAATCATACTTAATATGAGCCATATCTAAGGTAAATAAGAGCTATTTCTATCTTTCAGAGGAGGAAACAACAACATAGAGAATGGTGCAAGCCTAACAGAATTGGAGCCTTTGTCTGAATGCAAAGTAAATGCTCTTAATTACTACCCTGCCAAAATCTCCACCCTCCTTGTTGGTCCCTGTCTTGTGTCCTTACACACTACCATCATGTGCACTGTTCTAGTTCTTAAAAGCCTGGAGTCCTGGCCTGATATCATGGACTCTTCTTGTCCTCAACCTTTTATGCAAGAAGGATGTTGGCTTTTCCCCAAAAGCATGAGAACAGCATCTTCTAATACACTGGTTGGTGTCTTCCTCTTCAGATCCCAAGCAGGACATTCTTGGAGAGATCTGAAGAGATTATCTGGAGTCTCCCTTTCCAGGCATTCTCTGTAGTACTATATAGCCTGCTTGGAGAATTTCAGGTCTGTGTCAGGGTTTAG
This sequence comes from Tamias sibiricus, assembly GCA_025594165.1. Taxonomy (NCBI): domain Eukaryota; kingdom Metazoa; phylum Chordata; class Mammalia; order Rodentia; family Sciuridae; genus Tamias; species Tamias sibiricus. The sequence continues at coordinate 75,446,667 of CM046664.1, forward strand.
ACAAATTGGTTTTCATCACTTCATTAATCCCATCACTGCTTCACCAAAACTATGAAATTTCAAGGTTATTAATTTCCCCCATTTTTCCAGTAACAATTGTGACTTGATGGTTTCTTTGCTACTTAAGCATCAACCTCCGTGCCTGTAAGTAGCACACTTTTTCCTTCTGACCTTAGGCACTGTTCAAAGTGAGCTCCTGATCTGATGATAACTAAAAGAGATGGTAGAATGAGATGGATATCATTACCCTAAATGTATGTATGAAGACATGAATAGTATGAATATACTTTGTATACAAACAGTGATATGTAAAAATGTACTCTATATGTGTATTACAAATTGTTATGCATTCTATTATTATATACAACATTTAATTAAAAAAAAAAAAAGAAAAAAAAGAAAGGTTTTGTGTTCATCTAAAAAAAAAAAAAAAAAAAGTTGCTGTGAATTGAACTTTCATGGATTTTTCATGACCTGGCTAACTTATTCCCCCTGAAGTATCAAATAATAAATAATTTTTGGATTATGTTTTTTTTTTTTAATTTCAGCTGCCAATTGTGTGCTCTATACAGTCTGTTTCATTTAAGATATTTAAGATATTTTTTAGGGCTCCAAATGTAGAAAGTTTTTTTTTTTTTTTTTTTTTTTTTTTTTGTGGTACCGGGGATTGAACTCAGGGGCACTCGACCACTGGGTCACATCCCCAGCCCTTTTTTGTATTTTATTTAGAGACAGGGTCTCACTGAGTTGCTAAGTGCCTCGCCATTGCTGAGGCTGGCTTTGAACTCGCGATCCTCCTGCCTCAGCCTCCCAAAGTGCTGGGATTACAGGCGTGCGCCACCGCGCCCGGCGAAAGTTTTAATTAATATAAGTGATCTGAGAGAAATTTAGTCTCTTTCCTTCAATGAAAATAAGTCAAGAATTTGAAAAGTAAATGAAAAATTTATATTTAATAGAGCATTTTGGTCATACAAGTCATATAGATATAAGTATAATAAGAGTATACTAAGTTTATTCTTTCTACAAGTTTATTCACAAAGTTTAAGGTTAATTATGTGAAGAAATAATCATAAGTTTCTGGCAATTCTAATACCATGTGTTGTGTGCGAGAAAGAGCAAGAATGGGACTAAGTATACTATGTTCTCTTGGCAGGAGTTTCAAGGTGCCCTCCGGTCAAATATTTTTTCCCATATCCTCAACAAGTCTGCTCAGTTTCATAAGCTCTTCTGTCTGATATATATGTAAATAAGAAGAAATTTCAATAAAATTATTAAATTAAAGTAAGGTATCCCCACCCTATTCTATGGTTTTAGGAATAGGTTTTCTAATTTAGAATTGAAACTCAAACTAACCATTTGTACATTTCTAAAATATTAACTCAATTTATTTTAGTTGTTTTGCTTTTTAAACTTAGTACAGTATTTATTTTCAGATTCCATGGATTATTTTCTTTAAAATTTTTACACACACTTTATATACATTGAATTTATATACATACATATATATAATTTTATAATTATGTTGAATTCCTGTAGCCTCCTTAATTAATACTGCAATTTTTTCCATAGGTTTGGTAATAATGCTTCTTAGATATCCATGTATGCAAAGCTTTCTATTCTGCCTCATTCACTGATTCTCAAGGACTGTCATGCCCCTGTTCTGGTTTGTTTCTGTCTGCCTTTCTAGATCATTCTACTTTTCCCCATCCTGCTGTCTGCCTGGGCAGCATCCTGTATAAATGACATCAGAGTCCTCTTATGCTTTTGTGTCTAGTTCACTTGGCTAACTGAGATCCCCAGCAGGAGATGAGAAAAAGACAAGTAGGGTTAAAGTTCTTACATTCTTGGATACTTCCATGAACCTGGGACTGGGTATGTTTTCTTCTCAAAGCTATCTATTCTATGTAACTCTTTCTTTTGGATCTGGGTACATTTTATATTTTCCACTTATAGTGGGTACCGGTAGCCTAATTTTTTGTGTGTGTGCATGTATTTTGCGTGATCCTATGTGATTTCTCACAGTCTTTTTGGATGTCATTTATAAAGAGTGTTATTTTCTCCACTTACAATTCTGTACCTCTTCAGACTATACCATCTGTTTTTGGATGGACACTGATTCTACCCATTCTCTCAATATAAAGCAACCACTGGGAACATGGGTCTCATCATGAGTGGGAAGAATGGGATAAAGATGTTGAAGTAGGGGCTGGACTTATCTCCACAACACACATATAACATCTAAGTGTCACCTCCTTCTGTAACATGATTGCAAAGAGTGGCATGACTGTGACTTACTTTGCTGGACAATTGGGAAAAAAATATGGCAAATTATAAAAATTGAGAGTAATAATTTAAACCAAGTGCTAATTATAATTTTTGCCATCATCCAGCAGCAAGTACCCCCCCAATTAAATAATCCATAAAAGGCCTGCTCACAATTGAAGCCTTTCCTTTACAAAATTCTTCCTATTTCCTATTCAAAAATTTTCCTTTGAATTTGCATGTACCATTGAGCATATCCTGTATCCCACCCAGGGTTTGGCTTTATTTTAAGGCTTGCCATATTTGCATCATGTCTTTCTCCAAGTCTCTGAAACTTAATTGTAGAATATGCTTTGATGGTTCCAGCAGTATAATACAAAGTTAACTAACAAAAGTGCACAGTGGGTTCCATAGGAAATGCTCATAGCAGGAAAAGTCCCAGATTTGCAAGTTGATGCCTCTGAGTTCCACTGGAATCTCTCTATGTCTCTCTCACCCACCAATACACACATGTACATACAGCCACAAGCACAAACCAGAAGCATTCCAAGAGACAGAAAAAAATGAAACCTAATAGATAAAGGAAAAGTTCAGGTGCATCTGCATATACTCTTCTCACAATGAACCATACCATTCCTCACATACTCCTAACCTCAGAACTCTAAATCCTTAGAACTCAGAGGGGCAAAATACTCCATTGACTCATTCTTATTTTATGACCTTCAGTAATTAGCATTTTCCTGTTTAGTACACACATTGGTAAATTTTTTTCTCTTGATAATTGTCATTACTGTTGCCATTGTAAATCACATCATTTTTCATCACTTTTTAAAATGTCATAAATTGTACTAATTTTCATATATTGTTCTTATACCAGGACAACTCTTTCTACCCTTTCTCAATTTATGTTGATTTCAGTTGATTCCTCTTTTTTTTTACAGCTTATACTTTTAATTTATTTATTTTAAATTAATTTATCTTAATTAGGTATTTATGACAGCAGAATGCTTTTTGATTCATTGTACACATTTGAAGCACAACTTTTCATTTCTCTGATTGTACACAATGTAGTGTCATACCATATGTGCAGTCATACATGTACCTAGGGTAATAATGTCCATCACATTCCAACATCTTTCATGCCCCCATACCTCTCCCCTCATCTTCCCCCTTTCCCCAAGCAAAGTTCCTCCAATTTTCCCATGCCCCCTCCCATTATGAATGCTGATTCACTTATCAGAGAGAACATTTGCCCTTTGGTTTTTGAGATTGGCTTATTTCAATTGGCATGAATTGAAATAAAATCCATCCATTTACATGAAAATGCCATGATTTTATTCTCTTTTAATACTGAGTAATATTCCAAGGAATATATATATGACAGTTTCTTTATCCATTCATCTATTGAAGGGCTTCTAAGTTGTTTCCACAGTTTAACTATTGTGCATTGAGCTGCTATAAACATTGATGTGGCTACTTTGGGTCAAATGGAGGTTCCATTCCAAGTTTTTTAAGGAATCTCCATACTGCATTCCAGAGTGGTTGCACCAATGTGCAGTTCCACCAGCAATGTACGAGTGTGTCTTTTCCCCTACAACCTTGACAACACTTATTGTTTTTTGTATTCTTAATAACTGCCATTTGACTGGTGTGAGATGAAATCTTAGTTTTGATTTGCATTTCTCTAATTACTAGAGATGTTGAATATTTTTTCATATATTTGTTGATCAATTTTATATCTTCTTCTGAGAAGTGTCTGTTCAGCTTCTTAGCCTATTAATTGATTGGGTTGTTTGCTTTTTGGTGTTAAGTTTTGTGAGTTCTTTATATATCCTGGAAATTACAGTGCCATATCTGATGTGCTGGCAAAAGTTTGCTCCCAAAATGTAGGCTGTCTCTTCACCTCACTGATTGATTATTTTGTTGAGAAGAAGCTTTTTAGTTTGCATTCATTCCATTTATTGATTCTTGATTTTCTTTCTTGTATGTTAGGAGTCTTGTTAAGGAAGTCAGAACCTAATCCGACATGATGAAGGTTTGGGCCTCCTTTTTCCACTGTTAGGCACAGGGTCTCTGGTCTAATTCCTAGGTCCTTGATCTACTTTGAGTTGAGTTTTGTGTATGGTGAGAGATACGAATTTAGTTTCATTTTGCTGCATATGGATTTCCAGTTCACCCAGCACCATTTGTTTAAGAGGTTATCTATTCTCCAATGTATGTTTTTGGTTCCTTTGTCTAGTATGAGATAACTGTATGTGGGTTTGTCTCTGTGTCTTCTATTCTGTACCAAAATAGACATGTAGACCATATATGTGCCAATATCATGCCATTTTTGTTACTGTAGTGTTGTAGTATATTTTAAGGTCTGGTATTGTGATACCTCTAGCTTCACACTTGCTAAGGATTGCTTTGGCTATTCTAGGTCTCTTATTTTTCCAAACAAATTTCATGATTGATTTTTTTATTTCTAAAGGAATAACATGGGGATTTTAATTGGAATCACGTTGAATCTGTATAGCACTTTTGGGTAGTATGGCCATTTTGGGAATATTAATTTTGCCTATCCCAGAGCATGGGAGATCTTTCCATCTTCCAATGTCCTCTTCAGTTTCTTTCTTTAGTGTTCTGTAGTTTCCATTGTAGAGGTCGTTCACTTCTTTTGTTAAGTTGATTCACAAGTATTTTTTTGTCTTTATGAAGCTAATGTGAATGGGGTAGTTTTCCTAATTTCTGTTTCAGAGGATTCATCATTGATGTACAGAAGTGCATTTGATTTATGGTTATTGATTTTATATCCTGCTACTTTGCTGAATTTATTTATTAATTCTGAAAGTTTTATGATGGAGTTTTTTGGATCCTCTAAGTACAGAATCATGTCATCAGCAAATAATGATAGTTTGGGTTCTTCTTTTCCTATTCGTATCCCTCTAGTTTCTTTCTTCTGTCTAATTGCTCTGGCTAGAGTTTCAAGGACTATGTTGAATAGATGTGGTGAAAGAGGGCATCCTGCCTTGCTCAGGATTTTAGAGGGAATGTTTCCAATTTTTCTCCAGTTAGAATGATGTTGGCTTTGGGTTACATACATAGCTTTTACAATGTTGAGGTATGTTCCTACTCTGCCTAGTTTTTCTACTATTTTGAACATGAAACGGTGCTGTATTTTGTTAAATACTTTCTCTGTATCAATTGATAAAATCATATGATTCTTATCTTTAAGTCTATTGACGTGATGAATTCTATTTATTGGTTTCCTTATGTTGAACCATCCTTGCATTACTGGAATGAACCCCACTTGATCATGGTGCACTATTTTTTTTAAATCTGGTTTTGTATGTGATATGCCAGAATTTTATTGAGAATTTTTGCATCAGTGTTCTGAAATTTTCTTTCCTTGATGTTTCTCTGCCTTGTTTTGGTATTAGGATGATACTAGCTTCCAGGAATGAGTTTGGAAGGGTTTCCTCATTTTCTATTTCATGAAATGATTTGAAGAGTATTGTTATTAATTGTTCTTTCTAGGTCTTATAGAACTCATCTGTGAATCTGTCTGGTCCATATATATATATATATATATATATACACACATATATACATGTATATATATATACACACACACATATATATACATATATTATATATAATAGATTTTATATATTTATATATCTTAATATATAAATATATATTTAAATATATAAATATATATAATTAAATATATATAAATGTATAAATATATAATTAAATATATTTAATATATTTTAATATATTTAATATATTTTAATATATATTATATATATTTATATTTTATGTAAATATAAATATATATTCATACATGTATAGTTTATATTTTTAATATATTTATATAAATATATTTATACATATGTATTTTATATATTTATACATTTATTTATTTATATTTATTTAAATAAATATATATGTTTATATATATTTATCTATATTCATTTATATATATATTTTTTTTTGCTAAGATTTGCTTTGTGACATAACATATGGTCAATTTTGGAAAAGAATCCATGTGCTGCTTAGAAGAAAGTATATTTGCTTGTTGATGGTTGGAATATTCTATATATGTTGTTTAAGTCTGAATTATTGATGATTTTATTGAGTTCTATAGTTTCTTTGTTTAGTTTATGTTTGGAAGACCTATCCAGTGGCGAGAGAGAGGTGTATTAAAGTCATCCAGTATTATTGTGTTGTGGTCTATTTGGTTCTTGTAGTTGAGAAGGGTTTTTTTTTTTATATACATAGATGTCTCATTGGTTGAGGCATACATATTTATGATTGTTATGTCTTGTTGATGTATGACTCCCTTAAGCAGTTTGAAATGTCCTTCTTTATCCCTTTTCATTAGCTTTGGTTTGACATCCACTTTATCTGATATGAGGATGGAAACCCTTGCTTGTTTATGTTTTTATGTTGTCCATGTTAGAGATGTGTTTTTTCCCACCCTTTTACCTTTAGTATGTGGATGTCTTTTCCTGTGAAATGAGCCTCTTGAAGGCAGCATATTTTGGGATTTTTTTTTTTAAATCCAATCTGTCAGTTTATGTCTTTTAATTTGTGAGTTTAGGCCATTCACATCCAGGGTTATTATTGAAATATGATTTGTATTCCGGTCATTTTGGTTTATTTTTTGTTTTTAACTTGTCTTGGTTTCTCCTTCAATTGGCCTTTCCTTTAGTATAGTTCCTCTGTTTGCTGCTTTTCATTGTTGTTTTTCATTTCTTCTTCCTGGAATATTTTGATTTGAATGTTCTGTAGTGCAGGCTTTCTCACTGTAAATCTCTTATTTTTTGTTTATCATGAAAAATTTTTATTTCATCATCATAGCTGAAGCTTAATTTTGCTGGATATAAGATTCTTCGTTGACATCCATTTTCTTTCAGAGCTTGGTATATATTGTTCTAGGATCTCCTGGCTTTGAAGTTCTGGGTTGAAAAATCTGCTAAGATCTAAATTGATCTCCTCCTATTTGAGATCTGATTCCTCTCTTGTGGCCTTTAAGATTCTATCCTTATTCTGTATGTTACAAATTTTCATTATAATGGTATAGATCTGTTGTAATTTTGTACATTTGGTGTCCTGTAAGCCTCTTGTATTACTTTTCCAATTTATTCTTTATGTTTGGGAAATTTTCTGATACAATTTCATTGAAGAGATTGTGCATTCCTTTGGTTTGAATCTCTGTGCCTTCCTCTATCCCAATAAATCTTAGATTTGGTGTTTTGATGTTATCCCGTGATTGTTGGATGTTCCATTCATGATTCCTTACCATCTTCAACTGTAGTCAACTTATTTTCAAGATTATATATTTTTGTCTTTGTTATCTGGTGTTCTGTCTTCCAAGTGATCTAGTCTGTTGGTGATGCTTTCTATTGAGTTTTTGTTTTATATTTTCCTTAATTTCAAGGATTTCTGATTTTTTTTTTCAGAATATGTATATCTTTCTTGAAGTAATCTTTTGCTACCTGTATTTGTTTGCTTATCTCATTGTTGGTGTGGTCAATGATTGTCTGTATTTGCTCCCTTATCTCTCTGTTGATGGGATCAATGGTTGCCTGTATTTGCTCTCTTGTCTCTTTGTTGGAGTGATCAATTTTTGCCAGTATTTGCTCACTTAGGTCATTATTTAATTTGTAGATCATTTTAATTTTTGTTTATCATGAAAGATTTTTATTTCATCATCAAAGCTGATGCTTAATTTTACTGGATATAATATTCTTAGTTAACATCCATTTTCTTATGTTAGTTATGTACATTCCGAACTCCTTCTCTTGACATTTCATCAACTGCCCTGTCCATAGATTCTATTATTGTAGTATTTTGGTTTTTTTAGGGCACTTTTTTTTCTTGTTTTTCCATGTTGTCTATGTGCCCTCCTTTCTTGCAGTGCGGGTCTGAGGTATAACAGTTTCTATCCTGTAAACTTGTAGTGTCTCTGCAGATTACCTGTACCTGACCTTGGTGTTGGGCTTCTAGACCTTGGTGGGTGTCCTATGATAAATCTACTGCAACTAAAGGTGGTAGTGGCAATAGCAGAGGTAACTCAATATGGCAGTGCGGGCATCCCAAGATGGATGCAACCACTTTCTGACCCTGTCTGTTGTCCCAAAGTGGAGGCTACTACATGGGGAGGGCTATGGCGATGGCTGCAGTGTTGCAAGGTGGAGGTGTGCTAGGCCTGGGCTCTGGCATGGGTCTACTGGTCGACAAGGTTTCGGACTAACCTTGGCCTGAGCCAAGTTAGTACAGATTGGAGAGGGCCATCCTAAGCCTGAGCCTACGATTTGGTGTGGATCCGCTGGTTGGTGGGGCAGTCCTGGGCTTGGGCCTAGGCTTTGGGTCCCTTTGGGGTTGTTAGAGGGGTCTTAGGCCTGAACCTAGACTCCAGCGTTGGTCTTTATTTTTGTGGGGCGGTCGTGGTCCCCAGCCTGGTTGGGCCTGGGCCGGGGCCTGGTCTCTGTTGTGGGTCTGCCAGTCAGCCGGGCACCTTTGAATTCTTTCTACATCACATTTTATCATCTGTTAAAGACATGTTTTCTTTATAATGCATATAACTTTTATCATTTCATTCTTGACCTATTTTTACAGACCTTTAATGCAATGCTAAATAGATAACCAGCTGTATTATCTAGGGGTTAAAGTATGTTTTTCTTTTATAAACAAAAATTTCTACTTTTCTAGGTTTTCACTGTTTTATTGCTTAGTGCCCGCTTTATGGTGTTGACTTATAGACCTTACAAGACCAATTCTAATTTGCTTATGTGGTTGTTTGCTAAATTACAAATTCTAAATATCATATTAAGTACAAAGCTAATAAAAATTGTAATTGTGAGACTAAGGACAACAATGGGTTAAAAAATTAAAAGATAAGATAATGCTTTTCTCAAGACATCTAAGTAAATAGATGATGTGTAAGCTTTTTATGCCTTCTGTAACAAATGATCACAAAATTTTGTGGCTTAGCAGAATAAACATTTATTCTCTCTCAGTTTAAGAGAATGCGAATACAAATTTAGTGTCACTGGCTTGAAATCAAGGTGTTAGAAAGTTTGTGCTCCCTCAAAAGGCTGTAGGGGAGAAGACATTTCATGTCACATTCAGCTTCTGGTGGCTTTCAGCATTTCTTGAGTTTTGGATGTACCACTCTGATCAATTCTGCTAAAGGCACATGGAGTCCTCCTCTTCTGTCCAATCTCCTTCTGTCTCTCTCTTGTAAGAAAACTTGAAGACATTTTGAGGACACCAGAATAACTCAGGATAATCTTCTTAACTCATGATACTTAATTTAATAATGATTGCAAACTCTTTGCCATATGTCTTTGTCTGTTTTTCTGTTGCTGTAACAGCATGTCTAATACTAGGTAATTTATGAAGAAAAGAGGTTTACTTTGGTTCACAGTCCTGTAGGCTGGAAATTGCACAGGCATGATGTTGATATCTGGTAAGGAACTCATGCACTACCCCTCAAGGTGGAAAGCAGAATGCAAACCAGCATGTGCACATGAGGAAAGGGGTGTCAAATTCCCACACAATAACAAACCCATTCTTATGAGAGAAGCACTGATCCATTCATGAGGACTCCATCCCGAAGACCCCAATACCTCACGTGACGCCCCATCTCCCAAGACTAGAACATTGAGGAAGTAAATTCCAACATGATTTTCCTAGGAAACAAATTGTATTCAAGCCATAGTATCATGCAAGGTAACATTTTCAGTATCTAGGCATTAGTAGTGTTATATTTAGGAATCATCTTTCTTTACACCCCTGTCTGTCATCCAGTGCATAGATTCATGCCTGCCTGTATACAGAATGTGTTTACTCAATCCCAGTATCTTCACATGTCTCAGTCCTTTCCAACATCAACTGAAGTAGAAAAACCTCATCTAAATATCATCAGCTCAAAGTGCCAAACCTTATCATTTACACTGAATATAGCTGAGAGTTGGTATAATCCATTTGGGGGTAAAATCCCTCTCCATTTGTGGATCTATGAAACTAGAAAACAAATGATCTGCTTTTAAAATATAGTGGTAGAACAAATATAATAGTTATGGTTGTTTATATTCCAAAATAAAGTGCAGGGTAGAAACAGTCACAAGTCCCAAGAAATATCAGTCATGAACTTGATCTCATCTGCAAAAAATCTACCAAGTTCCCAAGATTAGGACCTGATATATTTGGAGAACCACCCTTCAGGCCACCACAGATAAGGTCATAAAAATGACATCCTAATTAATTTATGTAGAGGCATAAAATATAAATAGGGAGAGAAATTAGGAAGACTAAAGTGTCAATTAGTCCAAAAATTACTAGACCAACAATTCACAAATGATTCTTTAAAAACTTCAAGACATAAATAATTTCCATGTGCTATTAACTGTTGTAGAACATGAAAAAATAAATATTTTTATTTATTAAGGCAGAACATCAGATAATCAATATCTGATAAAACCTACCTGTGAAATAATGTCACTTGTGATTCCTATAGTAAATTTCTTAAATAAAATCTTAAGAGGCAAAAATAGTGACTTCTGCAAATATCACACCCAGATAAAGATTATCAGGTGAGAAAGATTGTTAATTACATATGGAAAATATATTATGGCATCACAATCTCTTATCTAAAAGTTCAAAATCTAACAAAGCTTTGAAAACCAAACTTTTCTTAGTGTCTTTGGTGAGAAATATAAGCTGAACTGACCTCTTCTCTGTAATGCCAATTTATCCTTCCCTGAGTCAATATTCCTATGTATAGTGCAAAAATATTTATGTGAAATTGAATTACAGCATGGCAAAATTTGGACAAATATATTTCACATTTTAATAAAGTCATTAGAATCAATTATATTCTGTCACTATAGACTCAAATGTATGAGCACTTACAGAACAGTCTCTCAATTTAAAACATATAATCTGCAGAAAATTATCAGTTACTTCAAATTAATATCCCAAAATGCAACCTTGAAGATTTACAGCAATTTTAGCCCATATAAGAAGAAAACACTTTTCAGAAGAACATCAGTGCAAGAGCATTTGGGATAGATATGATTAAAAAGCTGATTCTTTTATATATGAATATTTGTATTTATTGGTGCATATGTGAGAATATATTTTGAAATTATTCTGAAATTTTCTGCTTAAATAACATGTTTATATTTTGCTTTTTTAAAATTGTTACTTCTTAGATGTGATTTTTAAAAAATTGAAACTATTAATAGTTTCAGGAAATAATAAAACCAATTTAAGAGTCAGAAAACTAAGCATGTTTTAGCACCTCCTTTTACATTCCAGAAAAATGTTTATAAAATAAGTGAACATCCCTGCCTTACAAATCACCTTTGCAGTCATTATAAAGAATCATTTCATTTAATCTCCACCAAGGTACTTATAAGGTATATTATTTTCTCTTCAAGATTAGAAAGCACTGATTCTCCGTGCATAAACAATTTGCTCAAAGTTGCAAGGCTTAGATTTGGAAAATCTGTCTGAATTCAGTATCATTCTAGAAAGTGGGAGTAATGCTGATTTAGTTTCTGTTCCCTGAAAGCTATACCACATAGGAACAGGAAAGGCACAAGTTATTTTAAAATCTCATTTTTGTTCTTTCTTATTTGGTTTCTGGATAGAGAATCCTAAGTATCCTTGAAATATGACTGCTCAGTAAGTTTACAGCATTTGGCAGAACTCTTTGAAGCCCCTTGGAGTAACGCCAAAAGGACAGGGTCCTGTGTGACTTTGAATTCTCATCCAAATGAACACCTGCCATCATTGTTCCTATCAATTCTATAGTCAGGAAAGCCAGCACTCTCTTTGTGGTGGAACCTATTCAACAAGGAAAAGGCCTGCCAGTGTTTCACACTAGTTTTTATTTTCCCCTCTTTTTTACTGAATGAATGATCCATTGCCTGAACGTCTTGGATTTAGAGCCAATATTAAGTTCATCTCTGGCTATTTGGTGTCCTAATGGTCCATATTAGTATACTCCATTGTAGTCTAGTCTAGTTCTTTTTGTATGTCTTCCCTTGTCTCTGCTCCTCTCTCCCTTTCTCTATCCTGTTTATGTTGCTATGGAAAGAATGAATTTTTTATTATTGCAAAAATATACACTTGTAAAGAAAATTATACTACACAATCCTGTTTCCAAATTAGCAGAAACAAATAATTCAAACAAGAGAAAATTCAATTATATTCTTCCTATGGGTAACCAATATTGATCATTCATTCTCAGTTCTTGATTCATATTACTATGCTTTTGTTTAAGTGGTCAGCTGATGCATGCATTTAATTAGAAGGCATTGCAAATTGATTTTGCACCAGAGTAGGGATAAAGTTGATTTTTTTTTAATTAATAAATGATCATGCCACATGTATATTACAAGTAGCTCAGTTCAGACTTTTCTACAATTTCATACCACATTAAGACAGCTTCATAATCTGTAATATGATTATGACTTAGAATTTAAAAAGATAAACTCTGTGACTAGGTTTGTGAGCTATTGGATTAATAAAAATCAACCATGTTTTTTCATATTCCTATTTCCTAGCAAATCAGGAACTTGACCACATTTTTTTGTTTTTTTGTTTGTTTTACAAAGTTATATGTTGGAAAACTAAACCATAGAGGAATTTTTGGGTGACTTTGAAAGTGTTGTTTCTTAACTCATCTGCTTATATCTATACATGCTTTCAATTATGGATTAATTCAAACACTTCACAATTTTTAGAAATCAAAATGTTTGTTGAGAAAAAAAAATGATTGTTAGCTCTTTCTTGAAAGGATAAGCAACTCTTTGCCATCTGCATTGGGCATTGGTTCCTCTCTTGTTGGGCCTCATGCTTTACTATGCATGAGTAAGCACATGAGCCTTTTCATTTCATTAATTAGTTTTTTAATCCTTGACTAGTGTTTTCAAGATTTTCTTAAATACACAACTTCTTTATACTTTTGTGTTGGATCTTTTTCTTTTACCTGCATTATAAGACATATTAATATTTAATCACAACAATAGCCCTTTTCTATTGAGATGACTGGTAAATATATTAGTTTCTCATTTGAGTGATTCATCATGTATGGATGAAGAATGGGAAAATATCTCACTTGGAATAACAGGTTTAACTCTTTTTTTTTTTTTTTTTTTTTTTTTTTTTTTTGTGGTACCAGGGATTGAACTCAGGGGCACTCGACCACTGGGCCACATTCCCAGCCCTTTTTTGTATTTTTATTTAGAGACAGGGTGTCACTGAGTTGCTAAGTGCCTCGCCATTGCTGAGGTTGGCTTCGAACTCGCGATCCTCCTGCCTCAGCCTCCCAAAGTGCTGGGATTACAGGTGTGCGCCACCGCGCCTGGCTGTTTAACTCTTTAATGTCAGAGTGGACCCTTGAAAAGTTTGAATCATAATACTCCACCAAACTCACACATTCCTTGTAATTTCTATATATATTTTTTAAAAACCAGGATTTCTTGATAGTAAAAGCACCCTTTGGGGTTCAGAACTATTGCACCTGGGGTCTCAGAGACGAGTTATATCTGGCACCAGTTCTCCAAAAATAAGTCTTTCTCTTTGTTGCTTTTTACTACTATGCAAGATGGTTCAGAAAACTTCTTGTGGCCTGAACAGTTATTAATTACAAACTAAGGAATACTGAGAAAACTTTGAAGTCAAGTATTACATTTGCCTCTACTAGATCAGCACCCTCATACTATCTTTCTACCTACTCAGAGAAGTAGGAGCTTTTCTACCATCATTTTCCCAATTAGGCTGCCATTTTGTTCTTTATCAATACTTCCAACTACTATTTGAAACATACATTGAAACTATCTTGAAACATACTTTGAGTCTGGTACCAAAATTAGATATTTTTAAGGAGATATATAAAACAAATAGAAATCAACTCCTAGCTGTAAAGATGACCAGTAACCAATCATGACATTATTGCATAAATCATACTTGTTCAGGATTTACATGAATTGTATATATTTGCCTAATTTCAGAACATCCTGACAAAGCTTATTTGAATTTAAAATATTGTTCATTTTTAATTTATACTTCTGCAGGATAATAGGATTATAAACTATTTTGTTTTTTCCACATTTCTCCCTTTAGGATGCCTCCATTGCACACAGATTCCACATCATGAGAGAAAAACACCCAGAGAAATTCAACAGTAGGTAAGGTAACAAATGATGAAATTACAATTATGGTTATCAAATTGTGTCACAAAACATGATCTCTTTGTTAAAAAAACATTTTATATATAATGATTGAATGAGTTTCAGTGTATGTGTAACTATTAACATGAAAGTATAAATGAGTTGAATTTTTCTTAGGTTTTTAATGGAACTATAATATGAAAGCAATGCGGTCAACACTATTCCATTCTTATATGCTACAAATGTTGACAGTAATAATTTATTAAGATAAGACATTCTTGTAACCTTTACATGGCTTAGTATGTGAATGGTGATCATCTTTAATCCCAAGGAAAAGTACATAGGTATGTTAAGTCTTGTAGTCTTTGGACTATTGGATCCATGTTGGCCTCAATTAAATACAAAGTAAAAAGCAACATCAATGCCACTATAAATTATTATTATTTTTGGGTGATGCTGGGGATAAACAGTTTTTGGAGGGTGTTGGGGCTGGGGATTGAATCCAGGGCCTTGTGCATGTGAGGCAAGCACTCTATCAACTAAGCTATATCCCCAGCCCCCAGTATAAATTATTTTAAAGACTTTGTTCACAGAGAAAAGCCTTGACAAAATACGTTTTCTCATAATACCAATATGCAAATATTTTCCCTTTCAAAATGCAGATACTGATGTTTATAGTTACTCAAAGAAGTAGAGAAATCTTTGCCTCAGTATTGGCTCCATTGCTAGAAGGAAATATTTCTCTCTTTACCTCACTCCCCTAGAAAATGGGGCAAAAAAAGTAAAGTGTTCTACTTCTGTTAATATTCATTTTCTACTCCATTCATTTGATAAAGTTACAAAATGATAATCACTATTTCTGTATAGATATTTGAGTGACTTTATACATTAATGTTCAAAACAAAAGGCTCTGTTCTCTGTATTTGGTGAAGCTGACAATTGGCCGTGAATACTCCATGCAATTCATTAGATAACTGCCACCTGGAAATTCTTATGTTTGTTTTTTTTTTCCAAATTTGTCACACCCTAGTACATTAGCATAATTTTTCCATGTAGATTAATAATAAATAAGTGCTATTAATACATACTTTCAAAATTGTTTTAGATCTTTTTAAACTGTAGACTCAAGTATACTACTTTATATAAGAATTATCCTAGTAAAAAATTGCATGATTAGTGAAGTTGTATCAGGATTTTCATTAAATTTACCTGTGTTTTATTAAATCAAATAAGTTCTTATTTCTTGTACTTTATCTTAGATATTATTTTGTTTTTTACCTTAGTAATCATAAATCATGAACTTATGGCTTTATTGTTATCAGAGTTCAAAAAGCTATAATTTTTTAAAGGATATAGAAAAATTCATATATGGTTATTGATAAGTGCACATTAAATTTCTAGAAGGATTCAGAAAAGTCTTGTAATTCTGGAGTGATATAAATAGACTTGGGGGTTGTCAGAGACAATTGAAAATATAAAGAGGTACATCAATGTATTTATGTGATAATCAAATCTGACATCCTGTATATAGGAATGCTACCATTTATGCCCCTCCCTTGTGTGTCATAAGCTAATGAGTTCCTTTCTGCTGACTAATTTTAATTCTTTTTAATAATAAAGACTCTAATTTTTCACATATGTCCATTTTATTTTTCATTCTTGATAGAATTAATCTATAACATTCTTCACTGCCCAGTATATGATTAGATAATATTTACAATAATGTGTTTGTATACCTCAATATTTTCATAGGATGTAAACTTTAGTTCATTAAAACTTCCTTGTAAATTTGACACAAGTAAATATTGCTTATTACTTAGAATATTTCTCTCAAAATCAAAGACAGATAATGACTTCTATAATGATGTACAGTGGCATATTTCTATGGTGAGTTCAAAGAATGTCAGAGTCAGAGGTGTTGGGACATCCTTCTGTGGCACTATCATGGCTGCTCTCTCCTCTGATCTGAAGTGAACCCCTTCACAGTTCCTATGAATTTGTTAATCCAGGATGAGATGGAACAGCAAGCCCAGGAGTAAGCCAGAAGCAGGTGGTGCACCATCCCATCCATCCCCATGAGAGGCCCCAAAGATGCAGGTAGGAAAGTTAGGCTATGGTCTTTCATTCTGATAAGCTTGGACAATATATGTGAAAACACACTAGATATGGGTGACATTGATGTGGTGAAACAATTCATGAGTTCTGACCATCTCAGCTAATATCAAATAATTCATCATCAGAGGCCAACGTACCTGGACCCCTGACCCACAGTAGACAAGTGCATGGTCCTCATGCTCCCAGTCCCATTTTGGCTTCTCTAACCAGATGCTTTCTGACTTTGACCAGCTCTTCATTTTGACATATATATAGACTTGGGTGAAAACAAAGACTAAAATGTATTATTGAAGCCTAAATGAAGCTCTGGTCCCAGTCAGCGACCCCTCAAAATCCTCAAAATTTGCCCTGAATGCCCTCACCTCTCTGGGGCCACCTACTGTTCCTAGGGTATAGATGGGAAGATGGAGCACAGTGGAGACTGGGAACGTTATTAAAAAGGTCTTTGTTTCCTGTAAATCCCAGATTTAAACCTTTTAGTGACTCTTTTTTCCTACTACATAAAATCCAAGTTATTTATATTGTTCTTATAGTTTCCAGAGACAGATTTTGTTCAAATCTAGAATTTACTTCTTACTAGCCACATAAACTTAGGAAAAGTCTATGATCACTATGCCATGTTTCTGCTTCTGGAGAATGAGAAAAAAAAAAAAAAGTATTGGACAGTACATAGGCTGCATCAAATTCTCACTAACGATGTGCCAAGTTTCTGCCTCTTCCTGCCATCTCCAGAGTTGGATGGAATGTCCCACCACAAACCTAGAAGTATAGGGGGATACTCATGGGTAAATTTTGACTAATTGGAAATGGGAGATAGAGAGCCAAACAGATGAATTATGCCTTCTTCAGTCTCTGCCATAAATTGCTGCAAAGCACCTTTTCTACAATTGGTACATCCTCTGGAAAATCCTTCCAAGTACCCATTGGCGTAACTCCTATGCTTCTTCAAGTCTCATGAAGTAGTTCCCAGCCTGGAAATGTATCACCTTGTATTATTACCTCACTTTATTCCCAGCCTTACTTATATATATTTTTTTAACTCCCAATGTCTTAGATTTTTACTTGCCAAACAAAAAAATCAATATTTTGACCTTGTCTTAGCTACTGCTTTCTGGGTGACTTTGGGTGGGAGAGAGAGGAGGACATTAGCCTGGAGGGGAAAAAAAAAAAAAGAACTTGAATCCTGCTTTAGCTTCATATCCTTCTTCCATTTTTACCCAGGAATATGAATTAACAAATACTATATATTAAGAGGCCTGTCCTACCCTGCTCTCTCCACAAAGGGTTGAAGAGATAATGATAACCTTGGAAATTCAGCGTGGTAGTTTAGAACCTTATTCCTGGATTCAGCAGTCCATTTGACATATCTGCAAGCTAACAGAAAAGAAGGTAGCCAAATTGTCAGTCGGCAAGCTGGAATGCTATGCAGGATATATCTTCTCCAGAGGTGTATTTCTTCCTTGAGAGATGATGCCTTTTATACTCATTGCCTGAACCCAGTCCAGTGTCATGCATTATCAGATCGTGGCCACAGAGAGGTTAAATAGGTCTGATTCTTGTGCTCAAGGTACCCTCTTGGTCTTAAGGCTGAGAGGTACACATAGGACAAGTGACCACTGTGAAGAAGAGTTCCTAAATAAGAAGGTCAGTAAGGCTTTCTGGAGGAGGAAACTCATGAGCCCATTAAGAGACTAATCACTCTGGTCACATCTGGTGATTACTCAAATATTAAAATAAACGGATCAGGCGAATGAAGAGTGAAGGATATTACAGAAAGAGAGAACACGGACCCAGCAACTGCTCAGATAGTCATCCACAAGTTTTATACTCATTAAATCAAGAATTTTTGAGCCCACAATGCAAATAGCACTAGGGCTATATTGACCAATTGTGAGGAGCACAGAGAAAACTGAAGGATGTGTCAAGGAAGAAAGACTTTCCAGGCAATGCCTGAGTCACACCTTAAGGTCTCATGGGTATCAGCCATACATCCCTTAGTTATGCCCTATACTGGAAACTATGGATCCAGTGGTTTGTGAATAAAGTGAATGAAGGCACTCGACTTCATGGAGCTGAAAGATGTTAGATAAAAATTCTGAATTTTTTCAGTACTGCCGAGGACAGGTTGCAGAACTTGATAGGCTCAAACTTACTCTGATCCTCTGATGAAGCCTTGTGGCCTGGGATGTACTTCCCCTGCCTTTGCATTTCCACCCCCTTCCCCATTCTTTATTGCAATACGCTTAGGTTGGTGATTCTAGTGGCATCAGTTTGTCTGGGGAGGGTATCAAAATGTCTTTTACCTCACTTGGAGCCAAGTAGACATAATATAAAATAGGAACAGTATGGACTCACAAGTGACTCAGTCACTATCCCTGGTGATTGTGACCTAATTGGCAGTCTATGAATGAATGTCTCTTTCACTCCCACTTCAACACCAGGTCCCCTCCATGGAACAAGACATTCTAGATTAAATGGACTATGGTTGGTCTCCATCCTTACCTGGCTCCGCAGGTAGAGTCAGCAGGTGAGATTGCTTGTTGTTGGGAAGCAGAATGAGAGGTTTGGTTGGTGACCCATCACTTTTGTTGAGGAACCAGAGTAGGGAAGAACTGGACTAGGCACGTGTGTGAGATATACACTAGAATGGTGCAGAATAGCTTTTTGCCCTGTGGAGGTCACAATCTAGTGGAGAAGGAAAATTATTATAAAAAAATTATAATTATGAACTTGTGATCCTAAGGCAAGGGGATTAGGAAGGCATTTCATTCTTACCTCTTAAATAAGTCTACACTGCTTATTTAATATATATGTATTACTAAACAATTTAGCAGTTGGTTTTATATGTTTTTGAACTTATGTTAATTCTGATTGAGTTTCATTAAACTTCTTTAATCCAGTGGTTTATAGTTTTAACAAAATTAGGAAAAATTGGAAGAAAAGAGTGTATAATAGATGCTTAACATTATTGACCAACATTTTTTTAAGATAGCAGTTAGTCCTAAAACTGCATACATTTCCAAATTGATTAGGTACATGTATTTCAATTTATGTTTTTGTTGATTGTCTTCACTTAGAATTCCAAGCATTTAGACAGTTCCCTAAACTATAATGCAAACATTCAGGATGTGAATACTTTCTGACAAATTTCTATGAAGAAGAGATATTGTACCCAAGCAATTTCAGATGTTACAAGGGTGGATTTTAGATTTCAACATTGAGACTAGCTCAGGCATAGCACGCTTTCAGGAATTCACGAATGGATTTTTTTTTAAGTACTCCTAATAATGGTGTTTCAGATCAGATCTCTTGTCACAATAAATCATATGCCATTAATATTATCTTCTAGTATGCTCACCTTGAAATTCATTTATATTTTAGAGAACATGATGTTTCTAACATTATCTTAAGGAAATTAATTACCAAAATATATAGTTCTGCTCTCTATGCTTCATATGACAGAAATTGAAAGAACTGAAAAAGGTAATGATTTTTCCGGTGCTTAAGAGAGTGCTAGTTGAGAGGTTTATGTCATATTCTTTTCAGATTTCTATGTAGATCTAAGTTAACTGTTGAAAGGAAGCATACTATGCAAATTTCCAAACTTTCAAGATAAAACTGAATTTACATAAGGACTTCTCATCTTTTAGATTAAAACTCTTTAAAGCACCTTTGCTACTATAATTTGACACCATATGTTACATAATATTGGTGTTTAAGATATTTATATAAATATCTACTGACTCTAATTATCTACAATAGTAATGTTCTTGTAATTTCTCACTTATTACACCTTTCCTGGTTATATCTAGATAGATGGTTTTAAGTTCTTGTTTTTTTTTAAAGGATATTAACAACTAATCATCAACATACTAATAATTATAAAGCTTAAAGGAATAAATTTTTATAGAAAAAGTCCATGATTTCAATGAGTAAAACTATGAAACATTAACAAGAACTTGCAAGTAATTTGTGACATGGAACTAGGAATACAAAAATATTGATGATCTTACAAAGATCTTTAAAATTGTAGTCATAGCATGTTTTCAAAGAATAATTTAAATTATTAATGTATCACTCTAAAATCATTTTCCTGGAGTAAACTAAAAGAAACCAACTCATCAGCACTATGGCTTGTAATGATAAAGATGCTATTCCATGAAGTCTATACTGCTTATTTAAAAGTATCTGATCTCTTAACTTCTGAAATGAAACAGAAATACTTTCCGGACATCCCTGTTCAGAGACAAGTGATTCATTTCTATATTACTCACAGTTTTACTTTTAAGGAATCTACAACCAAAAAATTGAAATTAAGGTATGAATGTAAGAAAGGCAATTTAAATCAGAATTTATGTAGTGATTATTCTCTCAAAATTACCCAACAAATTAATATCATACGTGAATTTAGAAAATTTGCCTTCAAAATTACACTAATTATTCTATAAAATGATACTTGATTATTTTTCCTTGACATGAAGTTTTGTGAGCTCATGGAATAGGTTTCACTTTTTTTTTTTTTTTTTTTTTGACTCTGGGCCTTTGCTGTATACAGTGTGTTGAACAAATAAGCACTCAATAGATATTTATTTATTTATTAAATTATTTATTATTTCATTATATCTTTGTTTTCCCAATATCATACTACTTTTATGGTTCATGTTTTTTTACAGGGACAAAAAAATAGAAAAAAAATAGAATTGCAGTATGTCTAAAATGAGTCTTGATTCTGCATAATTATCATTCAGGTATCAATAATACATTTTAGTATTTTCAACTTTCATGTACCTAACCTCCACAAAACAGCCATATAAAACAAACAAATTCTACAAGATAAATCCCTGAGTACTGTTTCTTGCTAATAAATAATACACAGTTATAGATTAGCTTTGTGGTTCATAGTTTTTTGCTTCTTATTTTCAGTTTATAGGTCAACAAAATATAATTATGAACTACTTATTGATTTTTACCTGGTGACAATATGACAGTATTGAACTGAAGACAATATATCACTCGTATACACACACACACACACACACACACACACACACATATGTGTTGGGGGTAGGAATAATAATTTTAGAAATAAATTATTCTATAAATTAAAGAACATGTGATACCAAGCCATATGCTGAAATTAGTAAAATTCGATTTTCCATAAATGATATCAATCTGAAGAGATATATTACCAAAGCAAAAATTTTATTAGCCAAAATACCTCATAAATTATTCTTATTGACTTTAAAATGCCAACTTTATACCTGAGCATGCTTTACTTTAAACAGTATTGTAAGTGAATATCTATTCTTAACTTGGAAATTATAAATTTCTGATATTTCTCTCTATTAAATATGGAAAATTACAATATCCAAACCTAAGTCTTTTTTTTAACTTTCTAATTTGATGTTGAAAAGGAAAAGAAAAGCCCACAAGGAAAGAATGACAAAGTGGAAAATTGCCATTTGTTATTTAGACAGAAAAAAATCCAGTTGAAGTTCTCAAAGTTAAAAATGAAATAATGTTTAAGTAGTAACAGAAAAAATGCTTTATCATAGCCAAATATTATTATCTATAATGTATCATTGAAGAGTTGTTTCTCTGAATTCAATGTAATAAACTTTTTAAGGTCCAAAGATGTTTAATTTTTTTTTTAATTTTATCATTATGTATTCACATAATTTTCTTCAACAACTATAAGAATTTTAATGTATATTTAATAAAAGCCATTTGAAATTGTCTTCAATGAATTTCATGACATATACTTTTACATACATGTCTGATGTACTTTAAAAAAAAAAATTTTAGTTGTAGGATGGATACAATACCTTTATTTTATTATTATGTGGTGCTGAGGATCAAACCCAGTGCCTTCAACATACAAATAAAATATAGAAAATATTCTCATATGTTTCTCTGAAGATTTTTAATCTGTATGCATGCAAAATTGCTCTTAGAAGAATTTATTTTTCCTTGCACTTTGAACTCTTAAGAATTAAACTTTTATTTCATATATTAACTTATTTGTAATAGTTTTTAATGTGTATAATAATTGATTTTAAATAAATGACATTTATATTCCATTAAAAACAATAAATATTAAAAAAACAGAATGGAGTCTATATCACATTTTCTTTGTTGAAGTATTTGACCTTATCTTTGCATCAGGATAACTACATTATTAGATTGTGAAATTTCATTTCTGTCTAAAAATGCAAATTATTATGTTTTGAGGCATACTTCTACTTTCTATAAATGGTACCATTTTATTGTAACTCCACATCGTGTACAACCACAAGAATGGAAAGTTATACTCCATGTATGTATAGTAATTCTACTGTGATGTATAACTTAAAGAACAAATAAATATTTAAAAAAAAATAAAAGAATTCAACTAGTATTGTTAGTATGCAAGGCTGATATGTCTAATGAACAAAGATATTACAAAATACTAAAACTGACAAGTGTTTAATTTTAACATTAGACATATCAGCATTGCATAGAAAACTTTTGAACAAAACCATATACTCATGAGAATTTTATTGTAAAACACTTGTGTAACTTTCTCTTCTGCATACCAGTACCAACTTTGGTTGGTTTTTAGAGAACCATTCTCATTTTTATTCTAACTGTACATGATTACAAAACTTTACCCTTTAGATAAAATTATTTGACATTTTTCTATATAAGCCTTATTATTAAACCAATTTTTCCAGATTAATGACTTATTGTTTGCATATAAGCAATATAGGATATAGAGAAATAGATAAGTAAATAATAAACATACATGTATATATTCATATATATATATATATATATTTCTGATGCCTAGAAGTCTAAAATATTCCATTCTTACATTATCATTTTATATAAATGTCTCATAATTATTGCTGTACATGTATTTCTAATTTAAGGCTTTTCAAATAATTTATAAACCGTCATTTTTTTCATATATTTTCATTCGTATGTTGAGACTTGTTTAAATATTTGGTTTAATCTAGCTGTGTGCGTACTGACAGGAGGGCCTCTGCTTTACCTGCAGTTTCCTCCATCATTTTCTGGTATCATGAAACCTGAACACTTGCTTCTGTGTCCAGGCTGTTGAAAAGCCATGTTTGGAAGATAGCTCTTTGGAATAGAGTGCATGGGGATAAATAAGGATGGGTAACTTTTCTTCTTTCTTTTGCTGCTCACTACCTCTTTCCTGCTTTCTTCTTTTCTTTCTCTCCCTCCACCCTGCCCCCTTCCTTTCCTTCTCTACTGCAGTAGAGCAACCAAAATGCCAATTGAAATCCTGAACATTGATAAAATTCTGCCTATCTGTTATTGATTTGGTTGATAATTTATTCTGCAAACGTTTTCTAGGAAGCCCTCTTTATGCAACAATCATCCAATAGATGCGGAACTTGAGGAATCTCTAAGCCAATGAGGAAACTGAACTTGGGGTTACAGAGATCATAATGACAAGTTCTCCTGAAGAATGTAAACATCAGAGGAATTCTGTATTTTAAATGAACAGAGAGAAAGCTATTTCCTGGGGTTATACAAGTTAGGGTAACTCCTGAGAACTACAGGATATATGTTGAAGTAGGGATTGCTTATATATTTTTCAACTGAGATAAACTATTTAATTCTAGATTCTGTTTGCAAGATACTTACATTTTATTCATATCATCTCCATGCAAATATTTTAAATATTTTCCTTCTTGATTTTGCGTTGCTCTTCCTATGATTTGTATTAATTTTTACATGAATTTGTATGTGGTCTGTGTAAACATTCTATACACACACACATACATACATGCACACATACATCCTAGGATAATAAATAAGAAGCACGATTTATGAAGTAGCAGTAGTTAATTCATAAATGTCCACAAAACATCACAAGAAAAACCCAAGTTAAGACTGTTTCCTTATAATCAAGCAGTTTTTTTTAATATTTATTATTTATTTGCTTTAGTTGTACACAATGCCTTTATTTTTACGTGGTGCTGAGGATTGAACCCGGGCCGCGCACGTGCTAGGCGAGCGCTCTACCGCTGAGCCACATCCTCAGCCCCAAATCAAGCAGTTTTTGAAAAAGAAAAATGAACAGCCTACTTTGGGGAATGACCTATGAACTTAATTGATGTCAGTGACCTCCTCTGATGTTCATGGATAGTCTATAGGCCAGAATTTGAAATTGATTAGAATTCAGTTGTTATTTTCTTTGTATAGATACAGTCATGTGTTAGTTGATTTGATATGAAGCTTAAATATACAAACTCTAGATTTTGTATATTTAAGCTTCATATCAAATCTTAATGCCTCTAATATCTAGATGCATCAAGATTCACTCTTTTAGCCCCCTGGCACGGTGGCGCACACCTGTAATCCCAGCACATGGGAGGCTGAGGCAGGAGAATAGTGAGTTCAAAGCCAGCCTCAGGAATGGCAAGGCACTTAGCAACTCAGTGAGACCCTGTCTCTAAATAAAATACAAAAAAGGGCTGGAGATGTGGCCCCGTGGTCAAGTGCCCCTGAATTCAATCCCTGGTACCAAAAAAAAAAAAAAAAGATTCACTCTTTATCAATAAAATAGCCATCACTACCCTAAGTACATGTATGAAGACACAATTGTTGTAAAAATACTTCATATAAAGCCAGCAACTTGAAAAAGTGTGCTCTTTATATGTAATATGAAATGAATTGCACTCTGCAAACATGTATAACAAATTAGAATAAAAATAAATTAAAAAAAAAAGAATTGTGGTTGTTCTGGAATAAAATAATTTAATTCTTGGTAGAATTTATCCCAGGGAACAATTTCTAGGACCCCTTTTGTAACACTTCTTTATAGAACATATTAAGCATAAAATAAGTCTATCTTAACTCTTTCCAAAGAAGTTAATCACCTCATTATAAGGTAATCTTACCTAGAAAACAATCACCTGGCATGACTAATTGGAACTAATTAGGTACTCTCTGTTACTTCTTACTCCACCTAAGCCCTAGTTACTAATGTCTTTCTTTTGAAGTACATGTAGTTACATGGGTATGTTCAGCATTATTTGCTGACTGAACATAGTTAATTGTAAAATATTAGCTTGGAATGACATCTTTTCTTTAAAAACAAAAATAGTTCCCTCATATATAATACTCTTTGAATAGACAAATAATACTCACATAATACAGCATTTGAAATTTATATTTTCTGCTCTATATTTCTACATGAACAATGTTTTCACAAGGTAGGGAATCTTCCTCAATTACTTGTATACATTGATTTGAACTAACCCTAAAATAGGAATAAGTATTTCCTTAATGGATAAAATTTCTAAAAAGAGTTAAAAATAGAAGTAGAAACCTTCAATTTGTTATGAATTTTTTATCCTAATTTCTCAGAAGTCTAACACTTCATACTTTAGCTTCTAATAAGAAAATACTAAAAAGGCTATAACTTTATTTTAATATTTTAGCAAACATTTATAAAGAAATTTTAAAAAAATTCAAAGAGTAGTTAATGTATTTTGTTTCTATTGCTTCCCATCAAACTGTTTGCTTATTTCTGATAATATTGTTCCTATTTCCTTCACGCCCCTCACTGATATCTTCCTAAGGCCTGTCCTCAAGTTCCTTTCAGCTTCTGCCCACCCTTCAGTCCCAAAGCAAATGTCACATTTTGGGTTTTTATTATACCAACACTCACTTTTACCTATCAAAATCTTTTATGTTTAGTATTACTACATTTTCCCATCAAAATATTTTATGTGTAGTATTACTACATTAAAACTTAGCAATATAAACAACCATTTTATTATGTACCTAGTTTCAGTGGGACAGAAATTAAAACAAGGTACAGTAGAAATGGCTTGTTCCTGCCTCATGAAATCTGAGGCCTCCCTCATCTTGAAACACTCAGCAACTAGAGCTAATTTAATAGTGGGGGCCTGGACTCATCTGGAGACCTGGTTACTGTCATGTCTGGTAGTTGATTCCACTTGTTGTGGGACCTTACATGGAGCACCTGAACGTGACTTCTCCATGTGGCCTGGCTTTCTCACAGTATGGTTATCTAAGGTGGCCAGATTTCTGACATGGGAGTTCATGTCTCCAAAAACAAGGACCCCAAGAAAACAGGCAAAAACTATATGACCTTTTCTGACTTAACTTTGGGGAATGCATAGTGTCATGTTCACTATGCTTTTATTGATTAAAAACACTAAAAGACTCAGATTCAGAGGAAGGGGATATAGCTATCACTTCTCAAATGGAGGAATATCAAATATGTTCTAAAACCTCCTCACAGGAATTTAGAAGACAAGTAATGTCAGGCCCTAGCTTCAAAGGAACTACAGAGTTTAATTGGGATAAAACCACAACATACTGCTGTAATAAAGGATACTACTTATTTAGAAATATCTCTTCCAAGTCATTAAGCTATTTTTGTCATGAGCCATTTTATTTAATCATTTAAATATCTACTCTGTAACTATTGTCATTTTCTCTATTTTCAATTTATTGAGGTGGACACTGTCCAAATACATTTCATAGTAGTAGAACCAAAGTCCATGTTCCTAAGTCATGGGGCTAAACTATGTCTCTAATATATCAGCTTACTTTTTCCTGTTGTGCTCTTGTTTCCATGACTCTTACTCTCTTAGTTTTTCAATTATATATTTTATTGGAATTTCCAACTGTCTTCTTTCTACTTTGTTTCCTGGGTCCTCTGCATCTGGTAACATTCTAGCAATCTTAATGATATTTTCAATTGACATCATTTGACTGCATTTGCTCTATTTTGGATCTTTAATGTCCTCCAAAAGTCCCATGTTTTGAACTTTGTCCCTTGCCCATGGTGCTATTGGGAGGCAGTAGAATCTTTAGTAGGTAGAGCTAGTAGAAGGCAGTTAGGTCATTAGAGATGTTGACCTTAAAGGAGATCTTGGGACCTGGCCCTTTCTTGTCTCTTTTGCTTCCCAGCTGCCATGAGGTGAACAACTTGGCTCTGCCACAGACTTTGACCATGGTATGCTACCTTAGCACCCAAAACAATAGAGTCCACTAGTCATGGACCTGAGACCCTGAAACTGTAAGCCAAAATAAACCTTTCCTCTTTTCAAGTTGATTGTCTCAGATATTTGTTACAGTGACAACTGACTAACACAACCATTATTTCCTGGTTGATGGCTACTTTCTGTGCACATCCAAACAGATGCTTCCAACTCAAGAAAATCTTACGCATAATATGTCACTGAAAGCCCCAACATTTATGGTCATACAATCACGAAGAAGGATGCTCCAGCTTTATATATCATGTAGACAAATGTGACCTATAGACCATATTTTCCACGAAGACCATGACAACACTAAGAATCAGGGAATTTCTTTTTTTGTTGTTGTGTTTTTGGATTGAACTCAGGAGCGCTCAACCCCTAAACCATATCCCCAGCCCTATTTTGCATTTTATTTGGAGACAGGGTCTTACTGAGTTGCTTAGGGCCTCACTAAGTTGCTGAGGCTGACTTTGAACTCATAATCCTCTTGCCTCAACTTCCCAAGCTGCTAAGATTACAGGCATGTGCCACCGTGCACAGCAGAAAGAATCAGGAAATCTCAATGAAAATCATGCCTAGAATTCCTCATTTCACCTTTTCCCTCCTGCATATATTCATAGCATATTCTTTAGGACTCCCTGGCTTCAAATAGTGCTCTTTGACCTCCTAGATGTGTGATTTCTGGAAATTCCCCCTTTTTCTGTGCCTACTTTCTAATGAGTGTAATGATACTAATAATACCAATCTTGCAGGCTTGTTGCAAAGACAAAATAACAAAGAACATTTTTGATAGTGAGTAGCAAATTGTAAGTGCCCAATAAATCTTAATAATTATGATTCATGACCTTATCACTTATTTCTAACTACAACCCCCACCTCTGAGTTCTATTCATGTTCCTAGCACACTGTAACTGTCCCCCAACATTTTCTCATCTTGGCTTTTTGATAGTTCTTTGAGAGTCTGAAATCATCATTGGAATTATACTTGCAGACTACTTTTCATATAAACTCTAATATCAGACCTGGGCTCTAACATCTATGCTTGGCAACTCTGACATGGCATTTGTGCCCAGTTGCCTGAACTTCACAAAGTTCTCACACCCTCCAGGGAAGAGAGAATGAAAGAGTACAGCCATGATTCAGTTGCTCCTTTAATACATCACAGATTAAATGGCTATGGGTATGATTTTAAAAGAAAAGCCCTTCTTGAGAAAAACAAATCCATCCCTTAAGAAACTTTCAAAACTTACCTCACTTTGGTTCAAAAGATAAAGCAAGTTTTCGTTCAAGACAAATATGATAAGGACAGGATTTCAGACCACGTTTAATACAAAGATAAATAAAATTACCCGGTCCTAATTTCATTTTTTTAATTATTGTGTCCAACTTCCTTCATATTTCAGATTTGTCCTCACAATGACTTAGATTATAGTGAAAAACAATTCTATAATTTACATTTGCAAGCCCACAATGTTCTGAGAGAATGAGAAACAAAGGGAATCCTGATTTCCATTCCTGTTGCCTCTGTGTCTGTCACATGTCTGATATTGAAACAGTCACTTTCACCAAAAGATGGGAATCACTTTCCTTGAAACCATATGGCTACTGTGTACCAGGAAAGAATTTGATTGTGCAGGATAAAAGATGATATTCCAACCAACTAGTTCATGGATTAGTAAGAAAATGTTACATGTGAGCAAATACATATGATACTATTAGATGAATGCAGTATTTGGAATATCATATGAAGAGGATACGAAGGAGAAAAATCATATGCAATAGTGGGGCAGTGGTCACTAACAAGACTTCAGTTGACACAATACCCAGTTGTGGTAGGACTTTTACAAGTGATCTTGGAGCCAATAAAAGAATATTGTGTGTTAACGAAAAGTGTTATTAAAAATAGAATTGTATAATAAGAGAGAGAAGAGTGAAAAGGAGGGAGCAAGAGAGAAGAGAAGGAAGGAAGGAAGGAAAGGAAAGAAGGAAGAAAGATAAGGAAATATGGGAAATTGAAGATTGAAGCTGCTTTGCAAATCATGCAAGATCACACAGAACATAACTGGGCATGGTATCGCATGGCTATAATACCAGCAGCTTGGAAGGCTGAGGCAGTTGAATCACAAGTTCAAGGCCTGCCTCAGCAACTTAGCCAGGTCCTAAACAACTTACCGAAGCCCTGTCTCAAAATAGAAAAAATAAAGAGGGCTGGGATGTAGGTCAGTGGTAAATTGCTTCTGGGTTAAATCCATGATTGAAAAATAATTTTTAAAAAAGAACTTGGGTAGTTCTCTTGAATACTTGGCCTTTACCCTTGAGGTAATATGAAACAATGGATTTTAAATAAGGATGTGATAAGGCTAAGGAAATAGGCTAGTAGAAGACAAAAGTGGCTATTGTTCCATAGTTTAGTAACTGATAATGGTGTGAATGTGAAAGGGAAAGAAATGATCAGTGAAAGTAGGTAAAGAAAGGCAGAAAATTGGCAATATTAACCAAAAAGTGAATGTAGAAGAAAAGGTGGTATGTGCCGTGAAGATGATGAGTTCAATTCTGTACATGTTGAATATGTGGTATCAGTGCAATACATGGGCCAATTCCATATATGATTGATTTTACTGGCCTGAAATTAGGTCAAATGTCAATATTGGAGTTTAATAAAGTTTATGAAATAAAGGAGCTATTTTTGTTCCATCATGTACAAACTGGAACATCAATTGAATCCACAGTAGAGATAACTGGCTATTTGAAGTTTGTCATTTTAAATTCTACTTGTTACAACTGAACTCTACTTGTTATAAATGTAATTATGTTTTTTGAAGAAATTAACTTAAAATCATGGGCAAATTACATTTCATATATTATGGGAAAATGATTAAACTCAATGTACTATTACACATTACTATTTTTATCAAAAATATTTATTCAATGTTTATTTAAATAGCTTTATCAATTTTAAAAATACAGAGTTTTATCAGAGGCTTCTATATTTGAGGCATAATAATTTATCAAATTATTCCTTTAGCTTTCATGATAAATAATTTAGGAATCTAATTTTACTGTGATCTTCACTGGAACACCTTGTTGTCAACTGTCTGAAATTCTGTTTAAAATCTAAACTCTTAATAAATTGCCCATAGTTTGTTAATTCCAGGGCATCTTTTCTGCAAGCAAGACTTGGGAACATTTTGAGTACTTTTAAGAAGCTGAAGAATCAAGCCAGCAGAGGGCGCACACCCACATGCACTCAGCCTTGCAGGAATTCAGCCACCAGAAGAACATGGGGATGAGTCCTCCCTCTGCATGCACACTAGCAAAGCCATTCTTTTGCTGTGTTGCTTTCAGGACTTAGGTGGTTCACATCAATAGTCCTATCAGGTGGTAGTATGCATTTCTTTTAGCAAAGTGTAATTTTAGTTGCGTTTGAATGCCAGCCAGCACACAGTTATAAAATGCCAAAATCTCAGCAATCTGTGATGGGAGGTCAAAGGCCATTCATGTACCTCAGTCTTGCAGACTAATTAGGAAGCTTTTGATCACATTTGATGAACAAGACCAGTTTTAACCTGACGTGGAAAGAGCTTTGCTTCAGTAAAAGTCAAAGTCAAAGTGTTGATACTCTTTTCTAATTGTAGCATTGCAAATTAAATAAATGTCAAAGTGTCTGAAATAATTTTCTAATTGGAACTGAGAACATTCTCAAAAAATTTAACTGTTTTTTAAGTAATTAAATTTTTAAATAATAGCATTACTATGACTTACTACATAGACTATTTTGTTTATAAGATTTTTTTTCATGTATCTTTTTTTATTTTAGAAGTACTTAATGATCTTGCAAAACATTGTTTTAGAAAGTTTTAAAAAAATACAAGCAATTTCTGTTTTCTTTAAGACCGTTTTAACAAGTGTTGTATATTTTATATACATATATTACTATAATTCTTGTATTTCCATTTGGAAAGATAAATAAGTAAAAAGAAATTCCTACATGCAAGCTATTTAATGAAAAATTTATAGCAACTGTTCATTTGGGTAATTGCTTAGTAATACCAATTAGTAAAGATGTAGTTCCTTTCATATGCTATCTTTACTTGTGAACCATGAGTTTTTCGTATCATAACATAATTAGAATCTGTGTAGTATATGAAATTTGCTTATTTTTAAAAGCTGATATGAAAAGGCTGGGGACGTAGCTCTGTGGTAGAATATTTGCCTAGCATGCAAGGCCCTAGGTGATAATTAGGTTTTCAGATTGAAATAAAATATCATGTCACTTGTGTTGGTGCTTGTTTAAATATATTTAATCCCTTTTATAAATTTTAAACAATTAACGCTGTAAAATATTTTTATGTGCAAACTTTTAAGTAAATATGGCTAATATTCCAAGTTAATGTCACTTTTGGATGACCAACAATTGGTAAATAAAATAAGAAGTGATTAACCTGTCAGGTAAAGCATTCGTATAGTGTTTTGGTAGAGTATCCACCTAATAAAACAGCACTCACATCTCTCCCAAATTTTTCCATTTGTACTGAGTTATTTTAGAAGAGTCACATAGGATTGTTTTGCGCATGTATATTAACATCTTCAACATCAAATGTTGTTGAGAATTTGAGTATTGGACTATTTGATTGTTTATTTTTATGGGTATTGGTGAATGAGTATACTTTTTAAGCTTATATTACACAAAATTAACTATATCTGAGCGCCAAAAAGAATCCTATTTGGTGTTTTGAATGTCAATAGTGAAAACACAACTTATGAGCCACCGGTGACTTTAGCATAGACCCTTTTCCTGCCTTGGGATTGATGATAGCATGTTGTCTTACAGGCCTCAGGCCCAATCATCTCTAGCCTTAAATAACGAAAGGTAATTTCCTCTTCTTAAAGTTTGCAGGGGTATTAAAAACTTCCCTAAATCTATTTCCTGACCAAGTTGGAGAATATTCAGTGAACATTCATTTAAAATGTCTTTAAATGTTCTGACTCAATTACTTTTAATAGAGTAGAGAATATTTGGTGTAGCTTTGAGTGCACAGCATGAAAGGTTGGGTTTTAGTTAGAAAACATACAAAATTAGTTTCTGTGCAAAGGTAATCTCTAGAGAAATGTAAGTAACCAGAAAATCCTACTGAAAACCATTGTAAGTACTTACACTGCCATGTACCTTTTTTATGCCTATTATGTACATAATTATAACATAACTGAAGCTATAGTAAGATATTGCCAAGATGAAATAAAAAGAGGTTTTTGTTGATAACATGCAAAAATGCCACATCTGTTTTTATTCAT
The DNA here is from genome assembly GCA_025594165.1 of Tamias sibiricus. NCBI lineage: Eukaryota > Metazoa > Chordata > Mammalia > Rodentia > Sciuridae > Tamias > Tamias sibiricus. The sequence continues at coordinate 75,479,548 of CM046664.1, forward strand.
TCTGCACATATTTCTTTGAGGGATCATTTATACAGCTGTGAAAACCTAGGGAATTTTGTACAAAACAATTTTGACAAATGTTCATGATTCCACACCAATGAAATGCATTTTAATTTCATTCAGAATGTTCCAACTTCTCTAGCATATAAACAGTAATAAAACTCATATTTAAGTTATTTCTATGATTTTTAACTTTACGGTTCAAATTATACAAGCATGTTTTCCTAGTTCTCACTAAGAAATACAGAGAATTGGAAGCAGAGTTTATAGAAACAAAAAGTACATTGATGGTTGAGAAATTTGAAGCTGATATTGGGCTTCACATATAACTCAGCCATGAAACATTTCACGATGTCACACAAAGAGCACAAACCTTCAATGTTTTTTTTTTTTTTTCTTTCTTTTTTTTTTTTTTTTTTTTTTTCCTGTGTCTTATCATCTGTGAAAACTTAGGTAACTTATTTAGAATTTAGGAGCCTCTGTTTCATCACCTGTAACAATGGAGTAGTAATTCCTAGTTCTGAGGTTTGGTGTAAGATTAAATTAAATTGAATAATGCATGTTATGTAGCTAGTGTGATGCCCGTTCTTCTTTTCATTCCGACCAGAATTTACTACCAAAACTATCATTATAACCCAAGTACATGAGGTTTTTTACTATAATGTAAAAATCCAATAATTCTCTGCAACTTAGGAAGTTGTGTCACAAATATTAGGTGATTCTTAGAAATGGAAAACTGAATTTGGAAGTTTTTGAAAACTCTGCTAAACAAGAGTTATCATGGACCTGATAATAATCACATATGATTTTTCTATGCAAAAAGAGTGCTAAAAAGAGTACAAAATTGGGATTAGGCCAGTGTACTACTTTCTGGTTATAAAAGTTACCTCCTCTATAAATTAGAATGTTTTGGGTAAGATTACTCAGAGTTGTTACATCAAACACAAATGTTTGTGAAAATAGGGGATACACAAGAATTGGCTTACATGGTTTTCCAGTCAGAGTCATGGTTAAGAAGAGAATACAAATTTGATAGAGATACACAGGAAATGCCAAAGAATTAAGTGGCTTCTCTAAGTGTGGAAGCATTTTCAAAATATACTTCCTTCAAACAGGCAGACCAAAAAAAAATAAATACTTCCCACTATTGCATAGTCAGATCAAGGATCATGCCAATTCTAGCCCTCTGCTTTCTTTGTAAAAAAATGAAAAATAAGGAAGAAGGGAAACCAGTTTTTTTTTTTTTTTTTTAATTCAACCAAAATAACTGTTTTTTTTTTTTTTTTTTTTTTTTTTTTTTTTCTGATGTTTATGGCTGCATTTGAACTGCAAGGGCAGTGCTGAGTTGTGACAGAGACCATATGACCCATAAAACCTAAAAAATATTTACTATCTGGTCCTTGTCCTTTACAGAGAAAGTTTGCTACCCCTGTAACACATAAAAAACTATTACGCTGAGAGAAAATGTTCAAAAGACTGAATAGGTTTGAGAGCAAATGAGAAGATTGAAAATTCATGTTCTGAGATTTAGGAATCTATACAATAGATGCAGTTGAGCACTTAGTGGATGAGGACTTTAAGTAGACTTCTCATCTTAAGTGACATTTTTAAAATATATTTTTAGTTGTGGATGGACACAGTATCTTTATTTATTTTATATGGTGCTGAGGATTGAACCCAGTGCCTCACATGTTCGAGGCAGGTGCTCTACCACTGAGCTACAGCCCCAGCCCCTTAAGTAATATTTTGAGCAGTAATAAGAGAAACAGATTCTTTGCAAAATATAATGCATTCTATTTCCAATCCATATGTGCTACAAATAATAGTGAATTATAGCAATACTTGAAACAGAGACTCTAGAACAGAAAAGTCCTTTATTTACACTAGCTTTGTTTACTTTTGTGTCAGAAAAGAAAATACATACCATAGCCACATACAGAGTGTTTGAAATGGCTATAGAGTGACAGCTTTAGAGCCTGACAGTCCGAGTCCAAATCCAGGCTCCCCCACTTACCAAAGGGATAACCTGGGCAAGCAGCTCAACCCTCTCTGTCTATCAAATGATACAGCAATGGTACTTTCTCCATAGAGTAGAAAAAAGTAATTGAGTCAGTGCTGTCCAGCACTGAGAGCAGTGCCCAGCATGTAGTTCTCACTTTATGTGTAAACCATTGCTACTTCTGTTCACACACACGAGTTTATATTAGCTTACATTAGCTGTTTCATTTTTGTATATTATATCATTTTCATGATATAATATAAATTCATTCTGTCTTGTTATATTTTAGTGTCATAATGGGTTTTTGAGCTAAATTCTCATTCAGGGAAATCTTGTCTGGAAATTTTATTCAAGAAATGCCTTTATCAAGATAGACTATAAATTATTTATAAACAATAGCTATTCAAATGTGGGTTGCTATGTACATACTTCTTCAGAGTCTAAATAGATGAAGCGAAGCATAAATACTTCCTATGAAAGAATAATATGTGTCATTCTAAGTTTATCGGTTTTTTCTTAAATTCAAAATGAATATTAATTGAAGATCTAGTGTTGAATAGTTTTGATTTCACATAAGGATAAAATTGTTAACAGATCCTAGGTATTTGCCTTAATTATTTTTTTTACATTCTAAGACTGTTGACCTTTATCATTATTGTGTAAATTAAAAAATAACTCATGTATGCTGATTTACAGTTTTAAATTTGCTTTTACGTGAATTATTTTATGTGATCTTGAGATGTTTAAGCCCAGAGATGTATGCCATCCTTGCTCTTTTCTATTTGGCAGGAAATATTGCAAGCATATTGATGGTGATAATTAATATTTTCTAAACAGTCAAAAAACAGGTGTACCTTTCCAAATAAATTGAAATAAATTTCAAAACATACTTGTTGAATGACATAAAGAGTAAAAAAAAAAAAAAAAAAGGAGAAATTTTCTTGAAAGGCTTCCTATTAGGACTTTTGTAGAAAATAATTATTAGATTAAAATTTTGAAGGTAAGAACCATGTCTTATTCATATTTGTATCTTCATGTACCTGATACATAGTAGGCATTAGATGATAAAATTTTAAACCTCTTTTCTTTAAATTTAAATGGAAATTTCAATGATTATTTTCTGTTTTTATCTAAAAGATTTGAGGTCAAGCTAAAGGTAAGAGTAGCTGAGCAAATTAGATTTTTATATAAGAATTACTAGCTTTGGAGTTAACCATGAGAAAATAAGCACTGAAACACAGAGCAATTAGATGTTCATAGAAAAAGAATAATGTTCATTAATTTCTAGGATTGACTCCATCTTGTTCTTGAGTCATCATTCTCACTGATGGAGTAAACAACCGGTTTTGTCAATTAAAAGTACTTTACCCATTTTTGGTTCAAAACCTTTTCTCTTTCATGCAATCAACCGGTTTTTCTAGGCATCTTTTCCACTCACTGGCCATGCTCTTCCATTCCTCCTTCCCCTGGCAATGTTTAGATACCTAAGGCATAAAGCATTTCCTCTTAAAAAGGTGTATTTGAGTCCTTCAGAGATAAAAAATTAGAGACATCCTAAAGTCACCAATCACTTGTCCTAACCCAAGCCCCCTCCTATTTCATCCTTTTTGCACTTTTAAGTGTGCATTGTGGGAGGGGCTTATAACTAGGATGCTTTGTGCTCAACTTAGTAAGATCTGCATGAACCTGCCAGGCCTCTTCTGCTCTACCTGACTGGAAACCTCCTCCAGCCATGCTACACTTGCTGCTCCCGTACAATATAAGGTACAAAATTATGAGGGCAGCATTGTCTTTCTTGGTCACAGGAAAGGGCCTCCCACAGCTAGGATTCTTTGATTGCCTCTTCCTACTTGGTGTTTTTCTTTTCCTCTTTGATATGTTGATGGGAAGAATGAGGGGACCAGGCTTACATCTAATCTCTTGGCTCTCTCATCCCATAATTTTGGCTCCAACTTGCCATCTACCCACCTACACTCAGTGCTTTGCACTTTTAGTTTGGCAGAAATTTCCCACTGTGTCTCCTTAGTATATAGCTTCAGTGTATTAATTCTTCTGTCCTAAGTCCTCTGGTACCTGTCTCTTGATCTGAAATCCCTGCTGTGGAAATACAAAGAAAGGCCTTTATCTTTTACAGAGCCTGACTTGCTAGAATCAGAAATGTGTCTTTAGCTTATTACCTGGACAAGGCCATTCCCATGAACATACACATGTTGTTGACATGATAGGGAGATAATTCATGTGAATTCAGGAATTTGATATCATCCAGTTTTACAATTATATGAATATAAAAATCTTAAAAAAGAAAATAAATTCTGTTTGTTATACCTATTTTTCATGTTTTGAATGTTTCATTTTTTTATTTCATGAAAAAGTTGATAAAAAATATCATGAGATCAAAATTAGTTGTCATTGCCTAGCAACTATTCTATAATAAAATTTGAAATTTCACATATGCTAATTTAACAATTGATTACATTGTTTCATTCTACACTATAGTATGTTCACAAGAATCCAATTAGACAATTTGTCAGAACAGTCTCCATGAGTGGCACACACCCTAATCAGAAAACCTAAGTGGGTTGGCTAAATATCTTGATCCAAGAGTCAATGTTAACTCTTTTACTATTTAGAAGTTCATTTTTCCTTATTCGGTCATGGAAGAAGTGTATGCAAGCATATCTTACTAGTCTAAGGGAATGTAGAAGTCTGAGAGAAGGTTAAATACCACTAGAAGGGATTTAGAAAATATCTTGCTGTATGGATTTTGTAATGGTAAAAAATGTAATCAGTGCTCAACAAAGTGGATGCTGATATTATAGGCAATTGAAAGAAGTAGGTGGTTATTGTAGCTGGAATGCCTCCCAGAGCAGATGGTTTTTTCGGAATTTTTGAAGGAGAAGAGCAAGGTGGCCTGCCTGGCGTATATTAATTGGGTGCCTGTTCCAAGTGTAGGGGGTGGTTGGAAGAATGTGTGATGTCTTGAGTGGGCGAATGATACAAACAGGCATAACTTCAAAATAACCTGGAATTTATATCTCAGAAAGCGTACAGACAATTCATAAAGATACAGTTTTGTCTGTAAGGAATAAGTAAAATGCAAAGGTATACAAACAGAAAGCTAGCACCACATAAAATAGAATATAGCAAGCCATGGTCAACGTTTGCACATTTAATACTTAACTAAGCTGACCTCCAACAACAATAAATAAATCATTTCCTAATTGGGAAAAACCTTACTAAAACCAGTTGGAAAATTTGTGTTTAAGAAGATCAGGTATGATCAAACATTTAAAAGGCATATGATTATTAAGTCCTATTAAGTCCTATTTCCTATGTGTGTTTGTTTGATAGGCATAGATTCTTTAATAAATGTTTAACTTACTTTATAGTCATTGTATATTTTGCTTATTTATTGTTACTTTTAATTTTTTACTAATACATAAAAACTTTAAAATTATATTTAAGGGATATCAAATGATACTTTGTTGCTTATATACATTGTATAGTGTATTTATCTCCTCATTTATCATTTCTTTGTCTTGAAAACATTCAGACTTCTCTAGCTTATTGAAGTACAATACACTCCAGTAATCTATAGTCATGTTGCTGTGCAATAGCACACAAAAACTCTTTACTCCTACCTAATTATAACTTGAACCCATTGATCAACCTATCCCCATTTCTCTCAACTCCATACAGTCTCCACCCTCTGATAACCACCAATCTATTCTTAACTTCCATGAGAGTATTATTTTTAAATTCCACATGTGAGTGAGATCACACAATACTTACCTTTTTGTGTATGGCTTATTTCATTTAACATAATGACATTGAGTTCCATCCCTGTTGTCACATGATTTCATTCTTTTTTTAATAGCAGAATAGTATTCCATGATGTATACATATCACATTTTCTTTAACCATTCATCAATTGATGAACAATTAAGTTGTTTCCATTTATTTGCTACTATGAATAGTACTGCAGTGAATATGGGAGTGCAGATATCTCGACATACTGATTTCATTTCCTTTGGATATATACCCCTTAGTGGTATTGCTGGTAATATGGTATTTCTAATATTGATTTGATCAGGGACTTCTGTACTATTCTCTGATTCTCTGTAATGGCTGTACTAATTTACATTCCTACCAACAATATTCAGAGGTTCTCTCTTCTTCCCATTCTTATCTGCAATAGTTATCATTTGTCTTTTTTATAATAGCTGTTTTTACTGGAATGAGGTGATATCTCATTGTGGTTTTGAGTTGCATTTTCCTGATGATTAATGATATTGAACATTTTTTCATATTCTTTTTTGGTCATCTGTGTGTCTTCTGAAAAATTTCTATTAAGATCTGTTACCCATTTTTAAATTGTATTTTTGGGAGTTAATGAGGTTTTTTTTTTAAATTCCTTATATATTCAGGATATTAAACATTTGTCAGAAGTATGATTTATAAATGTTTTCTTCTGTAAGTTGTTTTTTCTTATTTTCTTTGCTGAGGAAAACTCTACAGTTTAATGTAATCCCATTTGTCTATTTTTGCTATTATTTCCTGTGCTTTGGGGGGTCGTGTCCAATAAAGCCTTTTACATTCCTATGTCCTAAAATATTTTCCCTTTATTTTCATCTAGGAGTTTCATAGTTTCTCACATTGGAATATTCAATTCCTTTTGTGTTGACTTTTGTAACTGATAATACATGGGAGTCTAGTTTCATTCTTCTGTATGTGGATGAACAAGTTTCCCGGTACCATTTATCAAAAAGACTGTCCCTTGTCCAATACATGTTCTTAGTATGTTTGTCAGAAGTCAATTGTCTCTAGATGCATGGGTTTACTTCTACCTCTTTATTCTGTTCCATTGGTTTGTGTGTCTGTGACTATGCCAATACCATGCTGTTTTGATTGCCACAGCTTTGCAATTCATTGTGAAGTCTAGACAGTGTAACATTTCCTGCTTTTTATTTTTTTCAAGGTGGCTTTGGCTATTTTGGTTCTTTTGTGGTTCCATATAAATTTTAGGATGTTTTTCTAGTTCTGTGAAGATTGCAGTTGCTATTTTGATAGGTATTTTATTGAATCTGTAGATTTTCTTGAGTAGTATAGACATTTTAACAATATTTATTCTTCCAATCCATGTACCTGGGATGTCTTTCCCTGTGTGTGTGTGTGTGTGTGTGTGTGTGTGTCCCCTTCAATTACATTTATTAATGTTTTATAATTTTCATCATAGAGCTCTTTCACCAATTTGGTTAAATTTATTTCTAGATTATTTTGTGGCTATTTTAAATGGGATTGTTTTCTTAGTTTCTATTTTAGATAATTCACTATTGGATACATAGAAATGCTACTGATTTTTCTGGGTTGGTTTAGTATTCTGTAACTTTGCCAAATTTATTCAGTAGATCTAATACTTTTGGGTGGAGACTTTGTATTTTTCTATATATAAAATCATGTCATCAGCAAAGAGTGACAATTTCACTTCCTCTTTCCAGTTTGAATGTCTTTTATTTCTTCCCCTTTCTTGACTTCTCTGATGAGAATGTCCAATACAATGTTGAATTAAAAGGTTAGATAAAAAGCTTTCATCTTTTCCCCATTCTATATGATGTTGGCTGTTGGCTTATTATATTGGCCTTTATTATGTTGAGATATTTTCCTTCCATAACTTATGTTTTTAGCATTTTTTATCATGAAGGGAAATTATATTTATTAAATGCTTTTTCTGAGTCTATTGAGATGTTCATGTGGTTTTTGTCCTTTATTCTGTTGAAGGGATGTTTCACTTTTATTGATTTGTGTATTTTGATACATGCTTGCAACTCTGGGATGAATTCCACTTGACCATGGTGAATAATCTTTTTAATACGCTGTTGGTTTCAGTTTGCTAGCATTTTGTAAAGGATTTTTGCATCTGTAGATATGAAGGATATTGACTTGTAGTTTTTTTCTTATTTCTTTTCCTCTTATTTTCTTTTTTATTCCTCTTCTCTTTCTTTCCTCCTTTTTTACTCTTTTTCTGCTGTTATTAGGCCTCAGAGAATGAATTTGAAATAATTCTCTCCTCTTCATTTTTTTTTCATCTATTTGTTTGATATGGGGGATTTAATCCAAGGGAAATTTACCAGTGAGCTCCATCCCCAGATCTTTTTTGATTTTTATTTTGTTACAGGGCCTCACTAAGTTGCTGAGGCTGGCCTCAAACTTGTGATCCTCTTTCCTCAGCTTCCCAAGTCTCTTGGATTATAGCATGTGCCACCACATCTGGCTCTTAAAATTTTGGAAGTGATTTAAGAAGAATAAGTATTAGTTTAATGTTTAGTAGAACTCAGAAGTGAAGCAATATTTAATGGGAAACTTTGTTACTAATTCAATCGGATCATGCTTTTTTTTTTTTTTTTTGTACCAGGGATTGAACTCCAGGCACTCGACCATTGGGCCACATCTCCAGCCCTTTTCTGTATTTTAGTAGAGACAGGGTCTCACTGAGTTGCTAAGTGCCTCACCATTTCTGAGGCTAGCTTTGAACTCGCGATCCTCCTGCCTCAGCCTCCCAAGTGCTGGGATTTACAGGCATGCGCCACTGCGCCTGGCTGCATTATTTTTCTTTTCAAATTTTTATTTGTTCATGGTTCAATCTTGGTAAGGTATATATGTCCAACAATTTGTCTATTTCTTCTAGATTATGAAATTTTTGGTCCATAGCTGTTCATAATAATCTCTAAAATCTTTTATATGTCTATAGTGTGAAGTGTTAAGTATCTCCTTCCATCTCTGTTTTTTTTAATAATTTTTTTTTGTTCCTCTTCTCTTTCTTTCCTCCTTTTTTACTCTTTTTATGCTGTTATTAGTTGTAGTGGGACACAATACCTTTATTTTACTTCTTTTTCTGCTATATTTTAGTTGTAGTGGACACAATACCTTTATTTTACTTATTTATTTTTATGTGATGCTGAGGAATTGAACCCAGCGCCTCGCATGTGCTAGGCGAGCACTCTACCACTGGGCCACAACCCCAGCACCCATCTCTGGTTTTATCTCAGTCTTTTCTCTTTTTCTTAGTCTAGCCTAGGATTTTTTCTATTGTGCTATCCTTTCAACAAACCAGATCTTTATCATTTAGATTGCTTTTTAGTGTCTATTTCATTGATTTCTGTTCTGATCCTTATTACTTTTTCTTTCTACAAATTTCGGGGGTTTTTTTCTTCTTCTTTTTATAGTTCCTTGAAATGGATTAAGTTGTTTCCTTTCCATTAATTTGTATAATTTCCAAAGTTTTTCATGTATTTGCTTTCTAGTTTGTTACACTGTGTTCAGAATAGATAATCAATATAATTTTAATATGTTTTAAAATTTCAAAGCTCGTTTTGTGACCTGTCATATGATCTATACTGGAGAAATACTCCATATGCTGTTGAGAAGAACATGAGTCTTGAATTTGTTGGGTAGAATTTTATGTAGGAGTCTGTTAGATCTTTTTGGTATAGGGTTCAGTTCCTTACAGGGATTAATACTATTTTTCTTGTCCTTGTTAATTTTCTGTGTGGATGATCTGCACATTGTTTAAAATGGTGTATTACATTTTTGTATTGGAATCTATCCTCTTTGCAGTCAATTGAAAATTGCTTTATATGTTTGAATGCTCCAATACTTGGGTACATTTATATTTAGAATTATTTTCCCTTGCTGAATTGACCTGTTTATCATATATTTACTTTCTTTGCCCTTTTCCTCATTTTGATTTAAATATACTTTATCTAAACATGGCTATATCCTCTTTCTTTTTTATTTCATTTTAATGAAAAAAAATATTTTTTCTCTTCCCTCTTCAGTCTATGAACATCTTAGAAGTAAAATGAATTTCTTTTAAACCACATATACTTGCATATTATTTTTGTTGTTGTTGATTTTTGGGGGGAGGTCCTTTTTTAATCTATTTAGTCATGCATGCTTTTTAAAAGTTTCTGGAGATTGAACTCGGGAACCCTCTACTACTGAGCTACATCCCCATTTTTTTTTTAACCTTTTAAATTTTTTTGTGGGGGGAGGTATCAGGAATTGAACTCAGGGGCACTTGGCCACTAAGACACATCCCCAGCTCTATTTTCTATTTGATTTAGAGACAGGTTCTCACTTAGCACCTTTCTTAACACCTCACTGTTGCTGAGGCTGGTTTGAACTTGCATTCTCCTGACTCAGCCTCCTGAGCAGCTGGAGTTAAAGGAGTGTGCCACCAAGCCCAGAACACATGCTTTCTAATTGAATAATGTAATCATTCTAATTTAAAGTAATCATCAATAAGTAATGTTCTATTATAGCCATTTTACAACACATTTTCTAGTTTTATGGTAATTTCATTCTTTGTTTCACCTTCTCTCAGTTATCTTAGTGATTTAATGATTTGATCTAGTAGTTTGTTTTATTCCTTGCTTCTTACACTTGGTTTGTCCATTAGAGATTTTTGCTTTTTGCTCATCATGAGGCTTACCAAAAAAATGTCTTTTGATTATAACAAGCTATTTGAAACTACAGGAACACAAGAAAAGGGGGAAAAATAAGAAATAGAGAAAAGTAGTTTGAAAAAGAAGGAGAAGTTTTTCACCTGCACCCCATTCTTTCCCACATTTTGAAAACTTGGTTTCCAATTTTGTATATTTCTTTATTGTATATCACTTAACGTGAATGAGGTTATTATTTGGGGGGGTTTCTTTGGTCTTCATAGCAAAGATATGAATTTCTGCACAATGTTTAAAATATTAGAACATTTTGAATTTCTTTGTATGTTACTCTGACCAGTGAGTTTTATGCCTTCCAATGCTCTCTTATTATTCATCTCTTGTTTTTAGTTTGAAGAATTTTCTTTACCATGTATTTTAGGATTGGTCCAGTGGGAATGTATTCTCCCAGCTTTTATTTGTATGGGAATGTCTTTATGTCTCCTTTATTTATAAAGGATAGTTTTCTAAGGAGAGTACATTTGGTTGGCCGATTTTTTTTTTTTTTCCTTTAATAATGTGAAAATCTCATGTCATTCTTTCCTTGCTTGTAAGATTTATGCTGAGAAGTTTGCTGTTAGGAGAATTAGTACATATGAAGGTGTTATTTGTTTCTTTTCTCTTGCAGCCTTCTATTTGTCTTTAACCTTTGAGAGCATGATTGTAAATTATCTTGGGATAGATTTGGTTGATTTAACTACTGGTGACCTTTGACCTTTGTGTAGCTTGATATTTGTATCTTTCTCTAGGAAAAATTTCCATTTTAATTCTTTTGAATAAAATTTCTACCCCTATGGCATTCTCAACTCCATTTTCAATCTCAATTACCATTCATATAGTGGTTGAAATTTAACTTACTAATAAAAACCATTCAATGTAAATATAAATACTGAACCATTCAATATAAAATTCCCTCTTGGTAAAACTTAAGATTCTAGTGAATTTCTGCAGCACAAAAGAACAGAATTTCATGGAATGTAGTTCATACTAGCTTTGTAAAAATTATAATTCTAGAAAAAAATAACATTCTTCTATGATGATGTTTGTTCATAAGAAACAAACACTTATAGCTGTGTTTAATATGCATTATATATATGTACATATATATTATATATGATACATTCTGTACTATATAATATGTATAGACATTAATATACATATGTATGTATGACATATATATATATATACATACACATTATATATATTATTAGTCATTAGTGGTATTTTATCTGTAAATATGCAGTTTCCTCTCTTTCTTTCTTTTTTTTTTTTTTTTGAAAAATTTCCACCTGTTAAGATCACAAATAGAAACTATTGAACAATTGCTCCAGTTTATCTTATAATCATTGTTAATTAAATCCAAGTTGTGGCTAATATATGTAGAATTCAGGTTAGGTAGTCTAGTTTCATTTTAGGGTCCATTCCTGTGGCCTTTTTTAACCTATCTCCTTTATGCTGATTCTTCATGTTTCAGGATAGTTTTGAATTTTATCCTAGCAAAAAAAAATTAAATAATTGAATAAAGCAAAAAGAACATAGAAAATTAAAAAAAAGGAACAATTATAAAATTTGGTGGATAATTCTATTCAAATTCTTTGTCAGTTTAAATCAATTATTTTTATTAACAATATATTGGGTTTTAGTTGTAGCTGGACAGAATACCTTTATTTTATTTATTTATCTTTATGTGGTGCTGAGGATTGAACCCAGGGCCTCAGAGATGCTAGGCAAGCATTCTACCACTGAGCTACACCCCCAGCCCCTAAACAATTCTTGCTTGATAATAATTACTAATTTCACCTTGTACAAATAATGCAAAGAAAGGTGACAGTCATTGGGATTATATACAGATAGTACATAGTGGAAATATGGGAAATCCATAGATCAGAGAACACATTACTTATTTATACCAACATTCATCATCCTAAAACCTATGTAAGTTTGTATTATATAAATATCAAAGGGGCTAAAAGAAAAACAAAACAAGGATAAAGAAACAAGCTAGGGAAAAGATTATTTCAATTTTTTTAACAACTTTTTCCCAAATGTCTTTAACATATTTGCTGTTTTAATTTGACTTTATACAGAGTTTGGCATATAACTAGAATATTATCACTTTGGGTGGGGGTGGATGGGTATCTGGGATTGAACTCAGGGGCACTTGACCACTGAGCCACATCCCTAACCCTATTTTGTATTTTATTTATTGACAGGGTCTCACTGAGTTGCTTAGCACCTCGATTTTGCTAAGGCTGATTTTTTTAAAAATATTTATTTTTTTATTTGCTTTAGTTGTACACAATGCGTTTTTTGTTTGTTTGTTTGTTTGTATTTTTATGTTTACGTGGTGCTGAGGATCAAACCGGGCCATGCACGTGCTAGGTGAGCGCTCTAAAGGCTGATTTTGAACTCATGGTTCTCCTGCCTCAGCCTCCCAAGCCTCTGGGATTACAAGCATCTGCTAGCATACCTGGCTAGAATATTAGCACTTTTTACATCTCTCTTTTTCATTGAATGTCTCCATAAATCTGCTGGAACATATTGCTAAAAATTACCCTCACAAACATTTAATGTGATATGATCAGTTTCTGTTAATAACTTAGCCAGAATTATCTTTGATTATCTTTGTATACTCACTTATCTTTTACCAGTTCACTGAAAATAGTCTTCTTGATGAAGTTTCAATATAATCTATAAAGTTGTATTAACTTAAAGATTCATTCTGGAGTCAACATTATGAATGACAGTTGTTAGTTACTTGTTTTCTAGGACATTAAGATTTCAATATTTAAGTTATGCAGATCTATACTATGTATTTCTCAATCTCTCAATTAAAATTTTTATTTTACTTAATCTTCATTTCTAATTTTTTTCCATACCACCATTATAAAACCAATGTGTTCGTGTTTTAAAATATTTTGTAATGTTTTATACTCAGAGAAAAAGAGATAAGTACAATCTTTTTCCCATTTTATATTATGGAAATTATGGGCAAATGTTTTCAGTAAAAATCAGCATTATTTTTAAACCTGTAATTTGGAAATAAAATGCATTTCTTTATTGTTTTTTATTATTTTGACATCATGAAATGCTCCTCTATGTGGTCGTTAATGGAATAGTAAAAGTAAGGATTCGTGTACGTTGACTAAAAATAATTTTCACATAGAATATAAAAAATAGATGCCCCAATTTTAGGATTTTGGGGAAAGATTAAAAATCCTCCTGTGATTTTATTACATTTTATAGAAAACTAATCATTACTAGTGTTGTTTAGAACCATTACCATTAAAATATTACACATATAGATACTAAGAAAATTTATGAAATTCAAGTGATATAATACCAAAGTTGGTATTATATATAGGTCTTGGTATTATATATAGGTCTTCCAAATGTGCATAGATAGGTGTATTTATCAGAAAGGAGACTGTTTTTAACTTATATAAAGAACAATTGTTTTTTTATATAACATCCAGTGTTTTAAAGTAAATTTCATACACAAAAATTTTTAAAATAATTAAATGTGGTATTTAATTTCTTCATCATGGTAGATAGTTATTCTTAGAAACATCAAACCAAACAGTTTCAAACTCTAGATAAAATGTAAGAAACACCTTTAAAAAGCATGCCGTTGCAAGTAAGAGAGAATTTCTAAAGCCTGAAAGTTATGACAGGGAGAAAAACTAAACATTTAAGTTTAACTGGAAACAAAGGTGTCTTGGGCATGTCTTCAGAATTCAATATGTCCAAATATATATATAATCTATTACACTGGAGACATGAGACAAAGTCTTCAACCTCTTCAAATTCATGTTATAAAGAGACTTTTACCACAAAGCTGGACTTTTTGAAATGCTTCAAACTGAGTGAAAAAGCACAGTGAGGGGAAAAAAATCATACTCGACAGAAGAAATAACAAAGATATCTGTTTCAGCCTGGTCACAAAGTTGGTACAATGAAATTTCCTGAAGAACTAAAAAACACAAGTTTTTCGTGCAAGTTTAAGATGAAAACTTTCACTATATTGGTGGTCTTAAAATAAAAATGTAAAGAATTTAATGAACTTCAAGGTTGAAAAGACCACTGGTTATCTACCAGACTAAGAGTGTCTTCTATATGGAGAAAGTTTCTCTCAACCCAGAGCTTATACAATTTACACCCATAAAATCCGATAAAACTCTAATTATAGACAATGGATGGCAATATAAATTACCATGACACATGCTAATATAAAAAATAAAATAAAATAAGACAAACAATAAACATTGAATTAAGCCGATATATAATATAAGCCTTTTTAAAGTGTTAATTCATACATTTAAAGCTTGAGGACAAAATATGACTTTTTAAAACATAAGTTTGGAAAATTAACAAAATCCAATGTCTCTAATATAAAATATGATTATTAAAATTTGAAAAAAATACCAAATGGAGGATAATAAACATATAAAACACAGCTAAAGAGAATATCAATGAAATGGAAAACAGAACAATAAATGAGAAAAATAATGAAAAGAAAGGAAATATTAAGTAGAGAAGCATGTGATTGGCGTCCAGAAGTAGATGTAAAGAGAAGGTAAACTAATATTGATGATGATATTTTATAAAAATTGCAGAAGTGGGGCTGGGGCTATGGCTCAGCAGTAGAGTGCTTGTCTTGCATGTGTGAGGCCCTGGGTTCCATCCTTAGCACCACATAAATAAAATGAAGGTATTCTGTCCACCTACAACTAAAAAAAGATTTTTTAAAAAATCTGAAAAAAATTGCAGAAATAACAAAGAATATAAATCTGAATCTAAGAATCATAATAAATCCTATGAAGAACAACACCGCTACCTAAATAACAATAACAAAAACACCCAAACAGAACTTCCATATTCATCATAGCAAAATTACAGAGTAAAAAGAGAAACCTTAAAAGTGCCACAGAGAAAGGACAGATTATCATCAAAAGAACACAACAACAAAAGTGACAACTGGCTACTCATTAACATTAGAAGCTAGGATATTGAGGGAAAAAATTCTTCATAATTCTTAAAGGAAATAATTGCCAACCTATTTTCAAGTAATAAGCTAATCTATAATTTTTAGATCAAAGAGAAATGAAATTCTTTCCCATAAAAAGAAAGACAGCTTCTCTTCAACATTAACTCTAGGAAGTTCTAAAATGTATGTCTTCCCAAGAACAAAATGTTTAATATATGCAAAGGAAATCAATTGTATAAAATCTAAATACAAATAAACATTAGCTGAATTAATCAGTAATGTCTAATTGGGAGGTTAAACAACAAAGTATAATTCAAACATATATGTTAGGAAAGAAATCATGGGATTTAATGGTCCTGATGGATAATGAATTCTTCAGGTGTCATACTTTACTTTCAAACCAGTAAAGGTGAAAATTGAGGAAATGAATCTCAAATAATGTAAAGGAAGATGAAAAAAGGATTTTCATAGAAAAGAAAATGTAGAGAATATAAAATACATATCAAACATATCATTATAAGTTAACCTACATAGTTATAAAACAGATATTGGTAATTTGGATTTATAAAGTTGACCACCATATAAGTGATACATTTTTTCAAGAATTAGTGTCATATAAACCACATTTTCACACAAAAGAACAATCTTCAATATTATTGTCAACTGTTATCAACCACAGGAAAAAACTTTTAACACTTTATTTAGAAATTCAAATTCACACATATATTATAGACCAAAAGTCATATTGCGCATTAGATAAAATTAGAAATAATGTGTAACGAATTGCTATTATGTTAAAATTTTAATGACTCAGTTACTATAGCACTTTAAGTATATAGCTATAAATACTTACTAGGGAAGGGGGGGAGTCCAAAAATTAATGAAACATTTATCCAATTTAAAAAGCGAGGACAGACAAATTAATTAGAAGAAAGCTAAGAATATGCATGAGTTTATGTTAAATATAGAAAATAACAACATATGTAGTGAGTATAAATGCTATAGTTTGGATATGAAGTGTCCCCCCATAAAGGTCATTTGATGGAAAGATTATATTAAATGTAGCAGTGTTCATAGGTGAAAGGATTAGATTTTTAGAGTTGAATCCTCATCTCTGGATTAATACATTTGATGGATTAAAATTTGGATGGACTACAGGGTGCTTACTCTATACACATGGGGCATTCTGGAGGATGTAGATCACTGGGGTGTGGCCTTAGGTATATTTATATAAATGATAATGAAAAAAAAAAAACTTACTAGGTTTAACCCATTGAAGCAATTAATTCAGTAGTTATTTGAGTGTACCCCTTCATTCACAGATTTTTTGAAGGCCACTTTTAGCAAATAATCCAATAAAATATTTACCAATCTATATTATGAGGAAGAAAACCCTTCCCCACTCATTCTATGCAGTTTGAACATACTGATGAAAAGAAATCAAATTCAGAATGAGATGGGAAAATTAAATCTAATTCCAACTATTAACATAGATGCAACATTCTAATCAGATTCTAGAAATCAAATCCACAAACACACACACACACACACACACACACACACACACACACACAAATAAAGACAGTAGATAAAATTCAATATTTATTCCTAATTAAAATTCTTAGCATAGTGTAAATAAAAAATAAGTCAGTATTGAAAAAAAAAAAAAAAAACTTCAGCAAACCTGATATATAGTGATGAAAATTGGAAGCATTTCTTTTGATATAGAAATTATATAAAAATCATAATCTTTATTTCTGTAGAAAATTTCTACAAAATTATGGTGCTCTGAAAGTCTAAATCTAATAAATAAATTTTAACGTTTTTAGAAGAAAATATAGGAGAACAGTTTTTGAATCCAGAGTGGGAAAGAAGTTCTGAAAACAGGAACTGTGAAATGTTTCGAAAATTAAAAAAAAAAAAAAGCTTCATCACAGTTGACACCTTCTGTGTATCAAACAACAAACCACAGAGGAAAGGTTGCCTACACAAAGCAGAAGAAAATTGTGAAGTCTACAACTCACAATTAGTTTTTGAAGTGGTAAAAGGACTCTTTGGGATATAAAGAGGAAGTCAAACCATTCTGCAATAGAATATGCAAAATACGCAAAAAACAGAATTCTAAAATAAAACAACTCATGGCCCAATAAACACAAGAAAAGCTACTCAATGAGTTTTAATTAGGAAAAAGTAAATTAAAATACAAGTTACCATTCCAAAACTGTCAGGATAAGATTTGACAATATAGCTGCTGGCATGGAAGGGAAGCAAAGGGAAATCTTAAATATAACCCATAGTATGTATATGTTCATATCAACTCTCTAAGTATGTAAATGTAAAATATATACATATATTTTATATATACGTATATATAAATATAAAAATACATGTATACTAAGAACCAATAATTCTCACATTTTATGTACAGGAGGCTGTTTAAGAAGGTTCAACATTCTTTGCCTTATCTAAACACACAAAACACAGTGGCATCAACTTATTATATCATCAGTAGTGGATGGATAAATAAACTGTGTTAGAAATTCAAATAATAGAATATAAGTGACAAAGAAGAAATTTGAGGTACATATATAAACCTCAGTATATCTCATAAATGCCAATGTTGGGTTTTTTATAAGAGAAAACTGCATAAAAGATATAAATTATTTGTTAATAAATGCTGCATAGAGAAAGCATTTCTATGTTGTTATGGATTTCTAAATATAAAAATTTACAATGTTTAAAACTTAACAAATAAGATTTGTATCTTATTGGGAGAAGCCTCATATATATTTTTTCTTTATAAAAATATAATTAACACTGAAAATACATTAGCTTTTACCAGAATTGAGTTCAGTGTAGAAAAAATGTAAAGAGGACAGTTTGAAGATTAATACAAGTATTAAAATTAAGCCTTCTTTAATGACTCCCCCATTTGCTTTTTATTTATATTTTTCCTTAAAGACACTTAGTGGAACTCTATTCTATTGGAAAGGACAGAATGCAAGGCACTTTTGCCTTGGAAAGAGGTTGAATTACTGTTTAAAAAAAAAAAAAAAAAAGCTTCTCTCATTATTATATAATTTTCATGCTAATGTAGGAATTCAACTCAAATGTTAAAAATTCTTAGAAACTTAAAGGTTAGAGAGTATAACCAGAACACTCCTTTTTTATCACTTAGATTTTAAACCATGGAACAAACAGTAACCTTTCAAAAGATATAAAGAAGATAATTAGGTAATATTTTAATTATCTTTCTTTAAGGAGTATATTGCTGGACTGAAACCTATTCTTGCTACCAACACTTACTAAGATTGCTAGAAGGACATCTTACTTCCCAATATCTGGCTCTAATTTGAGATGAAATAGTGCATCTAACTGTGCTGTCATCTATAATTCATAACCCCTCATAAGTGTAGTTCACTGGAATCTCACCTATGCTCCAACCTCTGTCACTCCAGGAAGTAAGATCATTACACTTTTCTTCCTGTTCGCATCTAAATTATTATGTTACCTGTATGGGAATTATTCTCAATAAACACATAATAAAATCTGGCTTGATAATATCACTTTAATGAGAGAGTCTGTATTTAATTTTATTTTCTTCTTTTTTAGAATGCAAGCACAAAAGTAACAAAATGTTTCTGGTGCTTTCTCCAAATGTCACATGTTTGGTATGATGGTTAAAAGGAAAAAAAAAAAAAAAAAAATGGCTAGCTTTGCTCTTTTGACCCAGGAATGCAGCTCCATCAGCTTCACTAAGAAGCAGTGACAAGGTACAACCTGATAATGAGACATTTTGAGCCCCATTTCTTAATCTGACTATTCTAGTGTTACACTGACAACTTGGGTCAGCAATCTGTTAAGTCAGAATTAATTTGTCCTAGTGTCCCTGAGTTTTGTGTTTGATTTAGATCAATACTTGTAGTGAAAAAGAGCCTTTTTTTTTTTTTTTTCTTAACTTCAAAACTTACCAAACTTAAGCATTGATAATAAGGCATTGTCTTATAGGTACTATGACATATTAGTAATTTTTGTCACTCTATAACCCTGTAGAAAAATCTATATAGATATATTTGTTGGTAATTTCATTTCTACTATGCTAAAGGGAAAATAAGCTTTTATTTTCCTTGTCTTATTTTTCAGGTAAAGAGCAATAGTTTCTGCCCTTACAAAGCTTTCCCTAGAATTCTCTAAGGCACAATCTTATAGCCATTTCCTAAGAAAGGCTTAAGAGAGAGCCCTAGGGGGATGTTTGGGGGGTATAGAGCAAGTGGGGAATTAACTTTAAAAACATCTTATGATAAATAATTGAAAATATCTTTTAATTCCTCAGAGATTATCTTGAAGACAATTCTGTCTTGAAAGATTCCCTTTCGAGATGCAAATTAACACAATTATCTTAGTTGACAACATATTTAGGAGGTATGTAATCAAAATAATAAATCAGTTAAATAAAGCTGGCACGTGCAATCACATGTGGTAAGTAAATAATTTCTAATGAGAAACTTTAAAGAATATGTTTAGCATACTTTTGAGAGTGAAGCACATTTTCTGTTGAGTCAATACTGCTCCTCAGTTTAGATTCAATTTATTTTTTAACCCAGTGTCCAATAAAGTTGTAAGTAATATAGAGAAAACTCAAACATAAAGCATGAATAGTTTTAGAATGATTAAAGCTATTTTATGTTAATTATACATTACTGAGTAAAGACAATTTTAATCTCCGCTTTCCTGGATTTGGTTATTGAATTAATAACTTTAGTTTGACTTTTAATTATAACCACAATTTCTAGATTCTTTTTTCCTGTTATTGTTGTTATTCCAACCCCTCATTTTTTTAAAAAAATAAAATGCATCTCCATAAATCATTAGGTCTTGGATCCTAGAAAAATATTTTGTGTATAGAAAATAAAATTCATCATTTGCTGAGGTTGCAAGTCATTACTGCTAAAACACAAAAATAAGCATAAAGTAACCGGAGAAAGAGAAAGATAAGTCCAAATGTCAATTGAGTTAAGATCATTAAAGACTATGAAATTAATTGTGCTAATTAATAGATACTACTAAAGCATCCTAACAGTGATATAATTTTTAATAGTTTACCTGATAATTTCACTCTGAGGTTCATTAAAATATTTTTGAAAATGATTCTCTCTTTTTGAGTGTTCAGTACTTTTAATAATGCAATATTGCAACTTTGCTAATTAAAACAAAGGTCAGAATCCTAGAATTTGATCTAAGACTAGATTTTCTTTAATGAATTTTGGATTAGAAATATGTGTACATCCTGCAAATGAATCACAGGGAAAATCGTTGATAGTTATATGAAAAGCAAGATAACATCCAATAGCATTGAAGAATTTAATTATTGAATTTAGTTTAAAATCAAAACATATTTTGGAGAGGAGAGTTGCCATCTCCATTTCATGGGAAAGAGGCTACAGGATGGTCAGGAATATAGCAACTTGTACCCCAGTGGACAGCTTACTAAGACAATTGTATAGGAGGCTAGATGCTTATGAAGGGGGAGGGGCAAAAATTCTCAATGTTCTGCTGTGGCCCACAGAAAGAACAGCATCCAATGGGAGGGTAAATGAACCCAGCTTTTATTATAAATACTAGTTTGTGGAACCTAACATTAAGCTTATTATTCATTTATTAATGTTCTTGATCAAAGAGCTAAATATGCAATGCTATAAAAAATAAACAGGGTATAATGATTGATTGATATGAGGAATTAGTTTTTAAAGTTCTACATTTAAAAAAAAAATACTGTGGCAAGAATACTTACCCTCAACAAAATTTTAAGTGTATAATGCTGCATTGTTAATCATAGGGACAATATTTAATTCTGGAATGTATTCATCTTACATAATCAAGGCTTTATTTTCTCCATTAAAGTCTATATAATGGAAAAAATTGGGCATTAAATTGCATTTGAAACATTTTGTGCTGGAAGAACAGTGATGATATATTTAGAATTTCCCCTTGATATTGTTCTAAATCCTAAACTATTATTCATTTGCCCTATATATCCAAAATAGTAATGTTATGTTAATATGTGTCAAAACTCAGCAATTATACATTACTTTTGGGAGATTAGGACATATTTCCAGAGATAGCTTTCATAAATAATAAGTGAAGCAAAAAACTTGTTTTTTTGCATGATTTACAATAGAAAATTAAAAATTATTTTTAAAGAAAATTCAAGTTTCAAATTGATAAGATCAATTATTTCATTCCAGTTTTTTCTTAAATTTTGTTACATGAGAAAAAGAATGCATGTTAGAAGAGTGTATAGATACAGGTAGAATACTAGTATTTTAATGTCACTTCCCACATCCAAAAATCCTTATTATTTAAGGGTAATAACATAGAAACTGAATCAGTACAGGCTAGTTACCATGATTAAGTGGGGAAAAGGAGGAGAAGAAAGAGGGGGAAAATGGCAAGCTAAGAAACCCCACCAGAAAATATTGCTATGAGCAGAAGGTAGTCTTAATGATCTTATTATCATGAACCATAGGCTCCTCCAGACATCCAAAAAAATCATAGTGCAACAGATCAAAGCAGAAATTCACATCTCAGAATATATATAGTGAGACAAATATAAAACCTGAACAAGGAAGGATCAAGAAAGATGTGAAATATAATATAAAACAACTATAAAAATGAAAATCAAAACATGTACAACACAAAAAGTGCTGACTGTGTAATAAAGGACACAGAATTAAGAGTGTAAGTAAAATGAATGGAAATGACAGAAAATAGTGCAAGATTATGGAGACAATTATAAAGGTAAGGCAGAAAACAAAGACTAGAATAGCACCTAGAATATTATAATTGCCTATTATTTCTGATTGACAATTGAGCAAATGGAAGGACCTACATAAATTAATGTTATGGTAGTAAAGAATGGGATAGATAAAGAATTTAAAAATACAAAGACACAATTCAAGAAAACTTTCAAGAAATTAATGTAGATTTGATATTGACATGAACTCAGTTTTTTAGAGCCAAAGGTATTCTAAGATGATGAAATGACCAACACGACAACGTCCCTATCACTGTCACTTAAAATGGATTCAAAATGTAGAAAAAAACAGAGATTGCCTAGAATATTTGGATAAAAAATTTCGAATTGTCTGTAAAAATAGATTTCTCGTTGGCCCCTGACTTCTTCAATTCTTGAAAATCATATAAAATTTATCCACAAAATTCTTAAATACATAAAAGGTGAATCCTCAAATTTAAGATCAACCTAAAAATAATAATGTGAAAAATACCGAAGATGTACAATGTAAGGACTGGTGGATGCATATAATTACTGTAATTATAAACTATGAGTAATATATATTCTTGTGAAATTCTATAAGTATTTTATAAAATAAAGTGAAAGTCTAAATACAAACACACAAACAGAAATGTTCATAGATTTAATTTAAAGTAGCAAAGCAATAAGGATATAAGTACTTTTCATCGATAAATGACAATATAGTAAAGCTAGCCTATGGTGTATTCATCTCAGAATATTCAATTTTCTATCAATTCATGTAACTATGAGCTATAGTCACAATACTGAATTAAAACTGGATTTAAAAATCAAGAGTTTGATGGGCTGGGGGTTGTGGCTCAGCGTTAGAGCGTTCACCTAGCACTTGCGCGGCCCGGGTTCGATCCTCAGCACCACGTAAACATAAATGCATTGCATTGTGTACAACTAAAGCAAATAAATAAATATTAAAAAAACAAGAGTTTGAATTTAATTGAAAGCAATTGAATCTTAGTACTCTAAATACTAGTTGTTTTTCCTTTTAAAGAATCTCAAAAAAAATTGGATAAGTATTTTGTTGTTACTTGATTTGAGATGGCTTTGAAGGGAATGAAACAACACTATTATAACTAATACCTTCTTAAAGTGATTACAAATGTTCATTTTTATATATGCTGATTTGGGATTGCACTGATTAGGCACCAAAAACATTATTAATCATCTTTAATACAAGTCTAATTACAGGATAATGTCAACGACATACTGCAGGATGTTGTCAAAAGATAACTTGTCTTCTCTCTCCTGCTGTTACATAAATGCAAGATAAAACTGAAATGCTTACTCTCAGAGCAGGAAACATTACTGTTTCAATGCCTTTAATGTAATATTGACTATTGGATTAGTGCTTATAGTTAATTGGGTCTGTGTGTTGGATGTAGGTGCACCAGTAGTAGCTTGATGCATCTTTGCATACATTTTTAAATTCATGCCCTTTATGTCAGGCCTTATATTTGAATCAAATATGTAGGTGACTTTTTTTCACCCCTGACAATTATATATGTACAGGCTGATTTGTGTATAAAGGCAATGTATGATAATGATTGATCTTTATCTTTGATTAACTATATGGGCAATGAGTAGGAATTTTTATTGTGGTTTTGGTATAATAGCACCTTGCAAAGATTCTAAACAAGTGTTTTATGTTACAGATGAAATGTATTCAAGACACATCATAGTTATTATTTTAGAGAGATTTTAATTCAGTGATCACTATGGAAAATGAAAGAAGGGAAGTTGAGTAGTATATTGTTAAGAGGATAGAATATCAGCAAATAAAAGAAGGAAATATCATTGGAAATCATATAAATCTCAACTCTGTTAGGTAATTTTGGGGATTAAAGTCAATATTGGTAATGTTCTATATCATATGTGTGCTTATCTTGTATTTTTAAATCAGCCAAGTCTTAGATTTGAGATGTCTTTATTCATGTGCAACTTGGCAAAAATAAAGCCCATTATACACAGAGAGTGAATACATTCCTTACTGTGGCTGGTGACTGGCAAGAGGAACATCAGCTCTTAGGAAGGTAGGGTCTTGCACAGGAGGAATCACCAGATTTGAGCAACTACTTACCAATTTACCACTTACTTGTTCTGTCATCTTGGGCAAATGTATTAACCCCTTGAGCCTCTGATTCACTGTTTGTGAAATTGATGGAGTTAAAAAGAATAAGTATGCTTAGGCAATTGGTCAAGAACCAGGACTAAAACACCTGGAGTCCCGGTTTGAATTTTAGCTGTACCTTCAGCATGTTCTATAAATGTTAGTCAGTACAAACATTCCATAAGCTTTGATATAAAGAAAATAAAATAAAAACTGCCTCTTAGAATTGTTTTGAAGGTTATGAAACAATAAATAGCATACTTAGCAGACTGATTGTAAATAAATGATGGATATTACTTAACATAAAAAAAATTCCACAGAGTGATAGGAGCTAACACTTCTTCTATATAGGATGGTCAAAGAAGGCTTTTTAAAAATAATATTTGAGCAGAGACTTAAAAAAATTTAGAGGACATAATGGGCAGAAATATGGAGGAAGAGCAATTGGAACAAGGGGTAGAATATGCATGAAGCCTCAGGAACAGAGTCAGTCTTGGTAAATTCAAGGCAAGGAGGCCAACATAGCAGGAGCATAGTGATTGAAAGAAAAAAAATGACAAAGTGGCAGGAAGACTGAAAAAGAGCAATGATAATGAGTTTTACAGAATAGTGGGATTTTCAAAGTGTTCAGGGACAACCCTGGACATTGAAAAACTCAGTGAGTAAACACACAATTTTAAGAGGAGAGTCCAGTTAAGAAGACCTTTGCCCAGATGCTGGCAAGGATTGATATTAGCTGGACTAAGGAAATGGTGGTGAATGATGATGTGACTGAAATTTGGATACATTTTGAAATTAATATTAATGAGATTTGTTCATTGATTTTATGTAGGATCCAAAGGAGAAATAAATGATAAAAAGTCAAATACTCAGTGCAAAGCAACAACAGTAGAAGTATTATTTCCTAGGAGGAAAACAGTATCAGATAAAAAGACTTATAACATGGAGATCAGGAATTTAAGTTTCAACATATTGTCATGTGCCAAATTAAAAGGTTAGAATAGTTCTAAATGGTAAATGTGTGTCAATGCTTTTAATGTAGTCATCGTTATATAAAATGTCAATGATTTCAGTTCTTTTTTAAAATTCTCCTTTTCTGAATTAGTCTAACTTATATTGAATTACTGTCTCACAAGTTAAAAGTTCTAAAGTTATTGCTAAGCCTCTCAAAATATATTCAAACCAATTTTATGAACTACTAAGCAGTAACTACACATTCAAATGAAAAATGAATTTATACCTAGAACCATTGACTTTTTCTACTAATTATTGGCCAGATGATATTTCAAAACCTGTTTTATAATGACTAAAATTGTGTTTACACTAGTTAGGAGATCATTTAAAACTTCTTAAATGTCAGATAATTTTAATAGTTTAAATGTAATTAATATCCCATTGAGAATTCAAAAGATAAATAGCATTATTCTTTTTGACAGTTAAACATAG
Organism: Tamias sibiricus; assembly: GCA_025594165.1. Classification (NCBI taxonomy): domain Eukaryota; kingdom Metazoa; phylum Chordata; class Mammalia; order Rodentia; family Sciuridae; genus Tamias; species Tamias sibiricus. The sequence continues at coordinate 75,505,414 of CM046664.1, forward strand.
TCCATTATTTTTTATCTTACATTTCACAGTTGAATAGCAGAGTTTGCAGTAACTTTAAAAACTAGTTTCTAGGATGGCAAAAAATAATCCAAATTTTCAAAAAGTAGCATAAGGATATTCTGTTATTCTGTCTACTATCAAGCAATCTGACTATTTATTGTCTGGTTTTTATATCTGTAACTTAGTTAATGTTCTGTTGCTGTTAGAATATTTAATTTAACCAAATCATAGTGACCTCTTTCTAAAGTAAAGAGATAGGTAGTGTCTGATTTGAAATATAGGCTTCATCCTCAGCATTGAATTTGGATCCTAGCACTGACAATAATTACCTATACCATATTACTTAAATCATTTCATTCATAGAGTCTACTTTCCACATAAGGATATGATTAATATCACATTTACTTTAGAGATTTAATTAGATGGTATATATAAAGAAACCAACACCACACCAAAGGAGAGAATGTACTAAAAAAAAAAAAAAAAAAAGCGATTGCATTAGTATATACTTGTATTATTATTACATTATCATCATCATCATTAATCTGTGAAGAATCTATTCCAGCTATAGCATTTTTAATGACCCAATCTCATGCATGACAACCATAGGATTAAGCATGGAAATGGCTTAAGGGGAGAATTTTTTACAGTTAAGAAGAAAAATCAAAATCCTGTGAGAGAATTAGAATCTTAAGACTACATTATCAAATAAATACAATAAAGGCGTTTTCAAGGGAATCCTTTCATTATTGAAATGAACAAAACTTGGAAGGTATTTGTGTTCCATGTGCTACATGTGAATAACTGGGAGAAAAAAAATGTATGATCGTTCACATAAATGAAATATCCATGATTTCAGACCTTCCTAATGCTAAAGAAATCATCTAAGACAACAGGTGTTGCTTCATTTCTTTTACTTAATAGCAAACTTTTCAATCATGCACAATTTTTTCAACAGAAATTCTCATTAATAACAAAACAGAAATAAACTTCAGGAGAATAAATATGTATCTATTCCCACTGAGGGAGATTTACCCCTCTGTGACTTTTTAGAGACCAGCAAGCAAATTCTGAAGTATAGTGATACTTTGTTGATACTAGATTAATCATATTTAGAAACAATTGAAAGGAGACTGAATTTAATTGTATTTTTCCTTTTAGGTTAATGGAACTGAAGAAGGTAATATGATTCAGCAAATTGATAAAGGAGATTAGTTGTCACAAGTGCATTTTTAAAAATAGGTAAACATAATATATCAATATTTTTATATATACCTTCTATAAATATGCTTATTGTTTTCCCAGGAGGCTGTAATAGCTTTTTTGGATGCTAAGGAGTGGCTGAAATGAATTTTTGTAGTCTAGTTATAAACTCCTAAAAGAAGGGTTTATAATGGAAGCATGGTAAGACATTTAATACCAGGACTGAAATAGGTACTTTTGAGTCTCATATTTATTTCAAAATAGTAACAGCAGTCAAAATTTCTCCCAGAGGTATATTTTCTTTAACTACATGTCTAAGCATGGCTAATTACAACAGTGCTTTTTGTGCCTATTCAATGCTCGTACTAAACATTGTTTTCCATTATCACCATGTTCTTATTTTAGAGCTTTTAAAATAACTCTGCACAATAAAATATCAGTAGAAATTATATTTTGAAATTGACTGAAATGTTTTCCATTGATAAAGACTCAAAGGTAAAACACATTTCCTCATTCTCAGATAAAAAAAAATCCAGAGGCAAATGATCCAAGACAATAGAATAACTTATTCTAGAATAAATATTACCTAGTTTATTTAAATGGAAAAAATAACAATAATAACAAGGACTAATATATTACTATAATAGTTTACTGTTTAGTAAGTCCTTTTAAAAGGTAAATTGCTCTACTTAAGTCTGAGCAAAATGCTGAAAAATAAGGGCTATGTTTATTATTATCTATTTATCTATTATTTTCAAAAGCTAAAAAAAAAAATGTTTCATTTATGCTCAAACAGCTGGTAAACAGCAGGTACAAGTCTTGATTATTTGACAGTATTTAAGCAACCAAGCTTCTGTTCTTTTTTTTTTTTTTTCTTTTTGCCTAATGAGTTTAATTTTTAGCTTGAAAAGGAAAAAAAACTAAAGAGAACTGAGACCTGCAATATTAATTGTAATTTGACCATACTACCAAAAGCACTATACAGATTTAATGCAATGCCAATCAAAATCCCAATGACATTCCTCATAGAAATGAAAAAGCAGTCATGAAATTAATCTGGAAAAATGAGAGACCCAGAATAGCTAAAGCAATCCTTAGCAAGAGGAGTGAAGCAGGTGGCATAACTATATCAGACCTTAAATTATACTACAGAGCAATAGTAACAAAAACAGCATAGTATTGGCACCAAAATAGGCTGGTAGACCAATGGTACAGAATAGAGGACACAGAGACTAACACATATAATTTCAGTTATATTAGACGAAGGCTCCAAAAATGAACTATGGAGAAAAGATAGCCTCTTCAACAAATGGTGCTGGGAAAACTGGAAATCCATATGTAACAAAATGAAATTAAACCTCTATCTCTCACCATACGCAAAATTCAACTCAAAGTGAATCAAGGATCTAGGAATTAGACCAGAGACACTACACCTACTAGAAGAAAAAGTAAGCTCTAATCTCCAACATGTTGGATTAAGCCCCAAGTTCATTAATAAGACTCCTATAGCACAAGAATTAATATCAAGAATCAATAATGGGATAGATTCAAATTACAAAGCTTCTTCTCAGCAAAAGAAACAATCAGTGAGGTGAATAGTGAGCCTACCAGTTGGGAACAAAGGTTTACCACATGCACATCAGATAGAGCACTAATCTCTAAAATATATAAAGAACTCAAAAATCTTAACACCAAAAAAAAAAAACAAATAACCCAATCAATAAATGGGCCAAAGGAATTGAATAGACACTTCTCAGAAGAAGATATATAATCAATCAACAAACACTTGAAAAAATGTTCAACATCTCTGGCAATTAGAGAAATGCAAATCAAAACCACTCTAAGATTTCATCTCACACCAGTCATAATGGCAGCTATTAAGAACACAAACAACAATAAATGTTGGCGAGGATGTGGAGAAAAAGGCACGCTCATACATTGTTGGTGGGACTGCAAAATGATGCAGCCAATATGGAAAGCAGTATGGAGATTCCTTGGAAAACTTGGAATGTAACCACCTTATGACCCAGCTATCCCACTCCTCGGTTTATACCCAAAGGACTTAAAAACAGCATACTACAGGGACACAGCCGCATGAATGTTTATAGCAGCACAATTCACAATAGCTAAACTGTGGAACCAAGCTTCTATTTTTTAAGATTACATTAACTTTTCAATGACTGAAAAAAAATATATATATATGTATGAAAAATACATATACTTGTAAAGCATGAGCACACTTTTTGTTTCTCATCAGCTAGATAAGGATTTAATAATTTAATATTTAAAGTGAATTAGCATTCTTTATGGTCTCAAATTAAATTCCAGTATTAAAATGAAAGAAACAGACAGATGCAAGGCCTTTTTTGCTCTTTAACCTGGCCAAGCATACTTCTTTTCCCAAACCCATGGACAACAGTAAGGAATAAAAAGTCTTTGATACCATTATTCTCATAGTTACAAAACCAGTCCCATACTTTGGTACTTAGCAGTCATTTTTAACATTATTTCTGTGCTGTATGTGTCAGAGCTAACTGGGAGTTCAAATGTCTGTATATCTATGCACTATTTTTCCTACTCATTTAACTTTCCTGTAGCACCATCAGGTCTGTTCCAATATATTCATAGTTTTTTAAGTTAAGCTTCTATACCTTGAATAATTTTGACACAACTTCAAAGGTAATGTTGAAAAAAGTGAGGATCACCAGAACCTTACAAAATGACATTTTTCTCACATTCTTTTCATCCACAAAACAAATATGAGCAGATGGTCACAATTTCCTTTATTGTCATTAAAAACCAAAAGGAATGATGATTTGAGCTTTTGCAAAATTCAGTTTATATATCCAAAATTCAGCAGTGTTATAGTTAACTGATAAGTGGGCAAAAAGTTCTGCTGGAATGTCTTTATGTATATATTTCCTAGTAAAATTGTGCATACAATTTAGTTTTATTCATATTTTCCATAGGTTCTGACCTAAGAAATGCGTTGTGTCATGTTAAAATAATTTACTCAAAATACTTTCTCGTTCTATTTACTCCACCCCAATAGAAGAGATAATTTTTCAGAGTTTTATTTTATTTGTTATTCAACATTTTGAATAAAATAATTTATTATAGTTGTGTAAAGAATTTTTTGTACTACATTTTCCTGTCCCAAAGAATCTAACATACTCCTTCTCTCGGTCACAATAATCATATTCAATAGCAGGCTTCTCAATGGAAGTGGGACCTATCTTTATGATGTGCTATGCAGAACATGTGGCCTAGAGAATACTGAGAATGTTTACAAACATTTATATCTCAAGAAACAACCTTATTCCCTGATTTCAGGTTCACTTAACTTTTTTTGAATTCCTCATCTGTGAACATTTTATGATAGATCATTTCATACATACTTTTATCACATCTATCACATTGCCATAAGTCTGAGATAACTATTACTATCCCTGTTTGACACCTATCATGACAAGCTAGGGGTAAAAATGTTAATGAAATTAAAGCAACTATTAAGTAATATACCAGTATTAAACATAAGTATGTAGACTGTCAATCTAACCCAGTTTTAAACATAGTCCATGATTGTTATTTATTTTTGTAGTTGAATGATAATATATTAAAAAAATAAATTGTTGTAAGCCATGAGGTTTAACATTACTGGTAACAATAGCTATCATTGTAGAGTAATTGTGATGTACTAGACACAACTTCTTGCTTTGCATTGCAAGATTTATTAATTGGAGGGAATTTTTATTATATGCCTACCATTGATGGAAGATTTTGTGTGTGTGTGTGTGTATACACACACATATAAAAAAATACATATATATAAAATTTCAGAGAAATTCTAACTTGATAAGCATTATAATCTGTAGATACCTAGTGCAGAGATAGATATACATAGAGTTCTATAAACACCACTGTGTTACAGAAAACTGCAATCATTAATAAGCAAATGATGACTTTGGTATAAGCAAACCTGAGTTTACTTACATTTGTAACTCCCTGGATTCTTTAAAAATAAATGAATATATAACATATTAAACAAATTTTCTGTCCAACTATAAAAAGTTTTTTGTTTTCTTTTTTATTACTGAAGATATATAAGCTCAAATATACCAAAGAACAGTTATTCAGTCTTGCTTATCCAAGTTGTAGAGAAGAAAGCTTTTTTTTTTTTTTTGGTACCGGGGATTGAATCAGGGGCACTCAACCACTGTGCCACATCCCCAGCCCTTTTTTGTATTTTATTAGAAACAAGGTCTCTCTGAGTTGCTAAGTGCCTCTCCATTGCTGAGGCTGGCTTTGAACTCATGATCCTCCTGCCTCAGTCTCCCAAGTGCTGCGATTACAGGTGTGTGCCACTGCACCCAGCCAGAAGAAAGCTTTTTTGAAGTTTATTTTTAATTACTTGTAACATTCATAACACAAAAACGTATAGCTTGTGAATGAAATAGTGAAAAGAAAATTGCCAGAAACAATTTATATTTCCCAGTTTTATTGTTGATGCCAAAAATTAAACACAATTGCAAATTATTATTTAGAAAGTTCCTTATATTCTATGAACTTTAATAATTTCAAATACTATTTATCAAATGATTCTATTGTTCAAGGCTTATTTTCCCATCTTATAAAAAAGGAAATTATTCAGAGAATATATTTCAGATATTATGTTCTGAATTATTAGATGCCTCATAATTCTAACAATTCCTGCCAATCCAAATGTTACAGCTTAACTCACTGTAAGAAGAAAACTACCCCCCTCCACCTTTTATCATGCTTCTTAAAGTGTTTTATGTGGACATGTGAAGATGCAGGTAATTTCACAGTTTTTGTTTTGTTCTGATGTAATATCTGCATATATCAATCTCAAAGCAAGCTTAAACTGAAATCTGAAGTCATAGAATCAGACATTATGATGAGGCCCCAGGACCACCCCTGTGACTGGCAGACCCAAGCCAAAGCCCAGGCTAAGGCCTAGGACTACCATTGCCAACTCACTCAGGAGTCCAGGCCAAGATAAGCCCCAGGACCACCTCTCCAACCTGCTTACCCACGCAAGAGCCCAGACCCAGCATGCCTCTATCTTGGGACACTGCAGACATGGCCATATCCCTCCCCACATAGTAGCCTCCATCTTGGGACAACAGACAGGGCATGGAGGCAGCTGCATCTCCAAACAGCCATCCCGAAACATTGTAAGGCCTGCCCTTTCAGTTCCATCTCTGAAAGTGGTTACATCCATATTGGGACACATCCACTGCTATCTTGAGTTACCTCTGCTATAGCTACCACCACATTTAGTTGCCATAGCATCCATCTTGGGACACTGGCTGGGGACTGAAATCCCAACACCAGTGAGGTACAGGCAATCTGCATGGATATTATAAGATTATAGAGTACAAAAGGTAACATCTCAGGTCTGCAATGCAAGAAAGGAAGACACTTAGACAACATGATAAAACAAGGGAATTAAGTGCCATAAACTAACCAAGATACTACAAAAATAGAATCCATTGACAGCACACTTGCCAAAATGTCAGAGAAGGAGTTCAGAATGTGCATAATTAAAGTGATCTGTGAATTAAAGAGTGACTTAAAGAAAACAAATACAAGGAAAATTTAATCACTCCAACAAAGAGATAAGAGAGAAAACATAGGCAACCTTTGACCACACCAACAAAGAGATAAGGGGAGATAAGGGAGCAAATACAGGTATCAAAAGACTACTTCAAGAAAGAGATAGATATTCTGAAAAAAAAAAATCAGAAAACCTTGAAATGAAGGAAAAAATAATCCAAATTAAAAAAACTCAATAGAAAGCATTGCCAATAGACTAGATCACTTGGAAGACAGAATGTCAGATAATGAAGACAAAATATATAATCTTTAAAATAAAGTTGACTACACTGTGAAGATAATAAGGAACCATGAACAGAACATCCAGCAATTACAGGATAGCACCAAAAGACCAAATCTAAGATTTACTGGGATAGAGGAAGGCAGAGAGATTCAAACCAAAGGAATGTACAATCTCTTCAATGAAATAATATCAGAAAATTTCCCAAACATAAAGAATGAAAATCAAATACAAGAGGCTTACAGGACACCAAATGTACAAAATTACAACATATCTACATAAAGGCACATTATATGAAAATTCATAGCATACAGAATAACAATAGAATCTTAAAGGCCGCAAGAGAGAAGAATCAGATCTCATAGAGGGGGAGATCATTTCAGATTTTAGCAGATTTTTCAACCCAGAACCTCAAAGCCAGGAGATCCTGGAATAACATATACCAACCTCTGAAAGAAAATGGATGTTGACCAAGAATCTTATATCCAGCAAAATTAAGTTTCAAATTTTATAGCGAAATAAAAACCTTTCATAATAAACAAAAGTTAAAAGAACTAACAGCAAGAAAGCCTGCACTACAGAGCATTCTCAGCAAAATATTTCAGGAAGAAGAAATTAAAAACAACAATGAAAAATAGCAAACAGAGAAACTACACTAAAGGAAAAGCCAATCAAAGGAGAAACCAAGTCAAGTTAAAAACCAAAACCAAAACAAAATGACCAGAATACAAATCATATTTCAATAATAACCCTAAAAGTGAATGGCCTAAACTCATCAATTAAAAGAGATAGAAGGGCAGATTGGATTAAAAAAATCCAAAACTATGCTGCCTTCAAGAGATTCATCTCACAGAAAAAGACATCCACAGACTAAAGGTGAAAGGGAGGGAAAAAACGTACCACTCATATCAGATAAAGTGGATGCCAAACCAAAGCTAGTGAAAAGGGATAAAGAAGGACATTTTATACTGCTTAAGGGATTCATACATCAACAAGACATAACAATCATAAATATCTCTGCTCCAAACAATGGGGCATCAACATATATCAAACAAATCTTCTGAACTACAAGAACAAAATAGACCACAACACAATAATACTGGGTGACTTTAATATACCTCTCTCACCACTGGATAGACCTTCCAAACAAAAACTAAACAAGGAAACCTTAGAACTCAATAAAATTATCAATAACTCAGACTTAAACAACATATATAGAATATTCCATCCATCAACAAGAAAATACACTTTCTTCTCAGCAGCAAATGGATCCTTCTCCAAAATAGACCATATGGTATGCCACAAAGCAAGTCTTAGCAAATACAAAAAAATAGAGATATCACCCTGCATTCTATCTGACCATAATGGAATGAAGTTAGAAAGCAATGATAAAAAACAGAAGCTACTCCAACACCTGAAGACTAAATAATATGCTATTGAATGATGCATGGATAACAGAAGAGACATCATGGAGGGGATAAAAAAGTTCTTAGAGGTAAATGAGAACTCAGAAACAACGTATTAAAATCTATGGGACACTATGAAGGCAGTGCTAAGACAAAAGTTCAATGCATGGAGTTCATTCATTAAAAGAAGAAAAAGTTAACAAATAAACAACCTGACATTATATCTCAAAGCCCTAGAAAAAGAAGAACAAACCAACACCAAAACTAGTAGAAACAGGAATTGATTAAAATCAGGGTGGAAATCAATGAAATTGAAACAAAAGAAACAATTCAAAACACTGACAAAACAAAAAGCTGGTTCTTTTAAAAAATAAATAAAATTGACAAACCCTTAGTCAACCTAAGGGAAAGATGAAGAGATAATAGTCAAATTGATAAAATTTGTGATGAAAAAGGAAATATCACAACAGACACTATTGAAATACAGAAGACAATTAGAAACTGTTTTGAAAAATTTATATTTCAGTAAAATAGAAAACCTCAAAGACACCGACAAATTTTTAGAGGCATATGATCAAACCACACTGAGTCAATAGGACATATACCATTTAAACAGATGACCATTTCAAGCAAGGGAATAGAAGATGTCATCAAATGCCTACCAACCTAGAAAAGCCCAGGACCAGACAGATGCACAGATGAGTTCTACAAGACCTACAATGAATCATTAATACCAATACTCCTCAAATCATTCCATGAAATAGAAAAGTAGGGAACTCTTCCAAGCACATTCTAGGAAGCTAGTATCATCCTAATACCAAAACAAGGCAGAGAAACATCAAGGAAAGAAAATTTCAGACCAATGTCCCTGTTGAACATTGATGCAAAAAATCTCGATAAAATCCTGGCAAATCGTATACAAAAACATATTTTTAAAAATAGTGCACTATGATCAAGTGTGGTTCATTCCAGGGATGCAAGCATGGTTCAACATAAGAAAATCAATAAATAGAATTGATCACATCAATAGACTTAAGGATAAGAATCATATGATTATATCAATTGATACAGAGAAAGCATTTAACAAAATACAGCACCCTTTCATGTTCAAAACACTAGAAATACTAGGGATAGTAGGAACATACCTCAACATTGTGAAAACTATGTATGATAAACCCAAGGCCAACATCATTCTAAATGGAGAAAAATTGGAAGCATTCCCTCTAAAATCTTGAACAAGGCAGGGATGCCCTCTTTCACCACTTTTATTTAACATAGTCCTTGAAACTCTAGCCAGAGCAATTAGAAGAAAGAAATTAAAGGGATACAAATAGGAAAAGAAGAACACAAACTATCATTATTTGCTGATGACATGATTCTGTACTTAGAGAATCCAAAAAATTCCACCAGAAAACTTTCAGAATTAATAAATGAATTCAGTAAAGTAGCAGGATATAAAGTCAATGCCCATAAATCAAATGCATTCTATACATCAGTGATGAATCCTCTGAAACAGAAATTAGGAAAACTACCCCCATTCACATTAGCCTCAAGAAAACAAAAATATCAACTACTTGAGAATAAGTTTAACAAAAGAGATGAAAGACCTCTACAATGGAAACTACAGAACACTAAAGAAAGAAACTGAAGAAGACCTTGGAAGATGGAAAGTTCTCCCATGCCCTTTTTTTTTTTTAAGCCTTTTTAAAAATATTTATTTATTTACTTTAGTTCTACACAATGCAATGCATTTATGTTTATGTGGTGCTGAGAATCGAACCCGGGCCGCACATGTGCAAGGCGAGCACTCTGCCGCTGAGCCACAACCCCAGCCCTCTCCCATGCTCTTGGATGGACAAAATTGATACTGTTAAAATGGCCATACTACCCAAAGCACTATACTGATTCAATGAGATTCCAGTTAAAATCCCATTGTCATTCCTCATAGAAATAAAAAAGCAATCATGAAATTTATTTGGAAAAATAAATGGTAAAGCTGCTGTGGAAAAGTTTAGTGGTTCATTAAAAAGCTAAGCAGACTGGGGAATGATGTTGGCCAAATTATATTGTTATATTGTATGAAGGAACAAATACATAACAAATCCCACCATTATTTACAATATAATGTACCAATAAAAAATATGGAAAAAAAAATGTTAAGCATGAAATCGCCACATCTACCCTTCAAGGTAAAGATATCCAAATATCTGAAAACAATGAATCAAACAAATTCTGTTTTGAATGTTCATAGCAGCATTATTCATAATATTGTAAAGGTAAAAATGCTCAAATATTTATTGATAAATAGATTTTTACAAAATGTTGTACATATGTACAACAAAACATTACTCAGCCACAAAAAAGAATGAAGTTCTGATATGTACTACAATGTGGATGAAACTTGAAAACATTTGCTAAGGAAAACAAGTCAGACACAAACAAAACAAATATTCTATAATTCTATTTATATAAAATATCTATAATAGGCAAATTCATAGAGACAGAAAGTAGATTAGAGGTAACCAGCAGCTATGGGGGAGGGAATGGGTAATGAAGTTATGCTTAGTGGGTACTGAGTTTCTATTTGGGATGATAAATCGTTTTAAAAGCACATAATGATAAGGATTGCACAACACTGTGAATATAATTAATACCACTTAATTGTACACTTAAAAAATAGTTACAATGACAGATTTTATGCTTATATAATTTACCACTTTAAAAATGTTGGTAATTGCTAAAACTGGATATTGAGTACATAGATACACCATATTGTTCTCACTTCTAAAATTTTAAGAAACAATAACATTTTCTACAGTTTTTACTCTTTGTCAAAGTCAATTAATCCCCTTTTTTTCTAAAAAAAGAACTAATGAAAGGAAAAAATCCGCAAATGTGCCCAACCACAATCCAAATGAAGCTTTGTCTTCTGTAATTTAGTATTGTCTTCTGTAGGCCTGATAATGAAAAGAAGACTTTATCCAGACCTTCTCCAAATAATAAAAATTGATTTTTGACCAAGGGAAAAAAAAAAAGAGAGAGAGCCAGAATAGACAAAGCAATCCTTAGCAAGAAGAGTGAAGCTGGAGGCATCACAATACCAGATCTTAAACTATTCTACAAAGCTGTTGTAACAAAAATGGCATGGTATTGGCACCAAAATAGGCATATAGACCAATGATACAGAATAAAAGACACAGAGACAAACCCACATACATACAGTTATCTCATATTAGAGAAAGGTGCCAAAAACATACAGTGGAGAAAAGATAGCCTCTTCAACAAATGGTGCTTAGAAAACTGGAAATCCATATGCAGCAAAATGAAACTAAATTCCTATCTTTCATCATGCACAAAACTCAAAGTGGATCAAGGGGAGTTAGAACAGAGACCCTGTGCCTAATAGAGGAAAAGGCAGGCCCAAATGTTCACCATGTTGGCCTATGCCCCGATTTCCTTAACAAGACTCCTAAAGCACAAGAAAGAAAATCAAGAATCAATACTTGGGATGAATAAAAACTAAAAAGCTTCTTCTCAGAAAAGAAACAATCAATGAGGTGAAGGGAGAGCCTACATTTTGGGAGCAAATTTTTGCCACACACAGGTCAGATAGAGCACTAATCTCCAGGATATATAAAGAACTCACAAAACTTAACACCAAAAACACAAACAACCCAATCAATACATGGGCTAAGGAGCTGAACAGACACTTCTCAGAAGAAGATATACAATCAATCAACAAATAAGTGAAAAAAAAAATTCAACATCTCTAGTAATTATAGAAATGCAAATTAAAACTACTCTAAGATTTCATCTCATGCCAGTCAGAATGGCAGTTATCAAAAATACAAAAACAATAAGTGTTGGTGAGGATGTTGGGGGAAAGGCAAACTCATACATTGCTGGTTGGACTGCAAATTGGTGCAACCACTCTGGAAAGCAGTATGGACAGTATGGAGATTCCTTAGAAAACTTGGAATGGAACCACCATTTGTCCCAGCTATCCCACTCCTTAGTCTATAGCCAAAGGACTTAAAATCAGCATTCTATAGTAACACAGCCCCATCGATGTTTATAGCATCTCAATTCACAGAACTAAACTGTGGAAGTAAACTAGATGCCCTTCAATAGATGAATTGATAAAGAAACTGTGGCATATATACACAATGGAATATTACTGAGCATTAAAAGAGAATAAAATTATGGCATTTGCAGGTAAATGGATGGAGTTGGAGAATATCATGCTAAGTAAAGTAAGCCAATCCCCAAAAACCAAAGGCCAGATATTGTCTCTGATATATGGATGCTGATCCATAATGGGGGTAGAGTAGGGGCATGGGAAAAATGGAGGAACTGTGTTTGGGCAAAGGGGAGGGAGGGAAAAGGAGGGGGCATGGGTGCAGGAAAGATGATGGAATGAGATGGACATCATTACCCTACGTACATGTATGACTGCACATATGGTGTGACACCACATTGTGTATAACCAGAGAAATGAAAAGTTGTGCTGCAATTGTGTACAATGAATCAAAATGCATTCTTCTGTCAAATATACCTAATTAGAATAAATAAACTAATTTAAAAATAAAAAAAAAATTATGATAATTTATTTAAAAAGATAGAACCTGAAAACTTTAGATGGAAAGAGATTTCTTAAAACTCCTAATTGTTATCAAAACCCCTGTGGGCACAGAGGAATCAAGTGTCTTTCCCAAGGTCACACAGTAATTTATTAGAAAAAATACAATAATGTTTCTATTCTTATCCTTAAAATCAATAAACTCAAAGAAATTTAAAATCAATAAAATTCTCAGTAGTTATTAGAATAAAATGTTATTAGATTGTGTACACACAAAAAAGAAGTTGTCTAATAAGCTGTGATGCCTGGTGAACAGATACAATCTTGTCCATGGAAGGCATTGGTTACAACTTGGAAATGTTTTGAATGGATCACCAAAGGAAATATTGAATAAATGTATTTGGAGATGTAGAAATGAACTAATTTAGACCGAGAGGATTTGAAGGGAAGGGTAAGATTTGGACATAATTCACAATGTAAAGAAATTCTAAATGCATATATTTTACATGTAGTCTATATTTTATAAATTTAATAAGCAATGTTTAAGAATGGGAGTGGGTATATATTACCTTACAAAATTTCACAAGTTATCCAGTTTCCATAAAGCATATGATTGAGAAGATATACCACAGAATTTTGTTTACTTAGGTGTAGTAAAGTAAGGCCCCGTTAAAAGATACATGAGTATTATTTGATTCAAAGTTAATCATTGACTTACTGCTGCATAAAGCCAATTAATTTTAATCTTTTCCAGAGAACAAATTAAGAAAGAAATAATACACATGTATTTATATTCATCATTTTGTATACCTATTTTAATCTGTTTACTTCTAGAAAATATATCTTTTAACTTCTAAATCTATTCTCTACTAGATTCTGTAGTAAATTTTTTAAACATAGATCACATGAAAAAGTCTGAAAATGACTAGCTTCTTTCTTCAGAGTATTTAAATTTTATGTAGTTGTTAAAAATTATGTGCACAGAGGTAGGAATTTAATAGATAAGTTACACAGGGAATAATGTCAAATGACTCAGCTTGTCAGAAATGTTAAGTGCCCTTGACACATCCCTAAAGCTGGAAAATGTCACTTTACACCCCTGAAAACCTATTCAGAACTAAAACAAGGAATGTGTGGAGCTTTTAACCCCCTTTACATAGAGACCTACCCTAAAAGATTCTGAAAAATCAGGATATACAGATACTTAAGCTTAAATCAATGTTTTTTTTTTTTTTTTTTTTTTTTTTTTTTTCTTACTGCATACCTTCTCTCTTATTTTGGTAATAGTAGTACAGGATTTTAATGTTGTAAGTAATTTACAATAATATAGGGAACCTCTTTAAATACACATACTAAGAAACTAAAGCTTGTATTAATTGAATGCCTTATCCAAGATGCTTCTCTTTATTATTGGCAAATGCAAACCAAACTTCTAAGCTTGACTGCTTGGGAAGCACTTTTTTCAACTTTACCATTCTGCACCATCTTCAGAACAATTTATATGCCCTATAATATTGAAATGGCCTTCCTAATAGCATAGGATTTGTTTCCTTTCTGTCTTATTTTTCAATTGTTCAAGTAAGTTTTTTAATCTCCCAAATGCTTGGTCTATTCTGCTTTCAAAGTGTAAACTATGCCTATCCCTTCCAATTCCTTGTACTCTCTCATGTCTGACTCTTACGACCCCAGTCTCTTACATAGAGTGTTCACTTGCTAAGCTCTAGGCATTTGGAAAGGATACCCATTTCCCCCCTAATTCATCTACTTCAACTTTTTTATTGACATAGATTAAAATATCATATATTTTACTAGAATCTTTGTTCTTTTTTTCTTGAATTATCCCTGAAGGATCATAATCCTATAAATTTAAAGGATATATGATACATTAAAAACAGTACAAATGTCATTGAAAATAAACATTTGATTTTCAAATATTAAATGAAAAGGTTTAATATAGAGTTAGCCTTTTAACTAAGAGCAAATCTCTGCTCTTCATATGCTCAAACTCTCCCACTACAAAACAGATTCTACTTTAATTTGCTTCATTCAAGTCATAGTTAATCTTTTCTTGTTCCTACTCTTTGTAGTCAAAATACTAATGATTTTTTGTATATTTTCTGTCTTCCCAATTCAAGTCTGAACCACTCTTACCTACACATCTATCACTCTTGCTATGGGCACCATTGCCATGCATCTCAGTCTCTTTGGTGGAACATCTTTTAGGTACAGGTTACATGAGTTCTCAGCAAGATTCATTGCAGTGGATACTTCTTCATACACTTTTTTTTTTTTTTTAATTTTCACTTAGCTTCTATGATACTTCCATATGACCACACCTGTTCTTACCCCTCCCACGGGCTAATTGTCCTTTATCTCAGTTGTCTTGCAGATCGTCACTGGGCTCTTTCACCTTTAGCCTTATTGACCTCATGTGTAATCCTCCAACTTTTATATATAATCCAGAGCTCTCTTCTGACTTCGGGCTCATTTCCAACTACCTCATTTTTTCTTGAATATTTTGAAAGTAATTCAAGGCCTGTACATCCAAAGCTGAATTTGTGATTGTACCCTCAAACATGATCCAGTTCCAACATTTACCATAAGAATGGTAATACTATTCATCACTTTATGAAGTTAGGGTCTTATACGCTACCTTCAGCAGCTCCTTCTCCCTCGGTATCAGCACCTATCTGTGCCTGGCCTTGTGCTGAATGCTGAAAATTTGACTTACTGTTTTGTTTTTTAATTCCCATAGCCACCTGAGATGGACATTATTATCTCCACATTGTACTCTTCATATAGCTCTATTGCTGTATCATTTTAATTTGGCTTCATAAGTAGCTCCTGGATTCCTCACTTCATTCCCTGTCCACAAGCTCCATCCTAGCCCAGGTTGCTATCACTTGCCCCTTGGATTATTCAACAAGTATACAGTTCTCATTGACTTTGTTCTTCTTCAGTGTATAGCCAGTGTGACATTTTCCTAACAAATCTCAGGTTATTTGACATTAATGACCTCCTCATATAAATCCTGTTTTATTGGTCAGTCATACACCTGCCTCTCCGCCTGACTGAGCACCCAACTCCTCTGTCAATTCCTTTCTGCTCTTTACCTTAGGGAATTCCCTGAACTGTCTTCCCTCCCTTTCCACTATATAGGTTCTGCTCTTCTTTCAACTTTCAGTTCAAATGTATCTTTACAAAGGAATTCTTCTCTGATTTCCTTTTAAAAGCTAACATCCCTATTACATACTTTCTTTTAATATTGCCCCTTCATAGCATTTTTCTTGTTGCAATTTGAAATCAAAATTTGAGCTAATTCGAACAATGTTCGTTTTCTCCAGTATATTGCTTGCTGTATAACAAAAGTTTGTGTTTGTCTTTTCTTACTTATTATCACCAAAAGTTAGCATGATACCTGCTTTAGAGCAGGAATTTGTAGAATATTTTTGAATGAACAAATGTTTACAAGCTTCTGGTATTCTAGGCTTATGCATACACAAATACCATCACACATGCATGCATAGTCACATATGCTGATGCATGACCTCTACACATAAATGCTTACCTTTATGAATACTTCTCCCCCCACATGTAAGCAAAACTCTGATAGTAAAATACATATTACTTATACAACCCAATCATTTGGAATATCAAAAACTGCCAAAAATTTTACTGAATAATTCTATTAATATTTTCTATACTATTGCTTCAGTGGCCACATATTATTTCACTGTATGAATGTTATGTTATAGTGTATTCAGCCAGTGCCCTCTTATGTTACTGCTATAGATGATACTTTGGTTAACATCTTCATAGACTGAACTTTGTTTTTATCTGTAATTATTTCCAGAGGAAAAGTAACAGGTAAGAAAGAATGATGAGATGATAGCATATTGCATTTGAAGAGCAATTATTGTTTTTGTTTGCCAGAAAATGTGCCAAAGTGTGTGTTTTACAACCACCCATTGAGATGGTTATTATGGTCCCTGTTATACATAAAGGCAGGTTAAGAGTCATAAAGCAAAACAAGTTTGGGAGATTATACAGCAAGCAAGGAGCAAATTAACAATTTGAATACAAGAATCTCTGAATACAATAAATCTGATAAATAATAGATTTTGTATCTTGATATTTATTGTCTAATGCCCTAGGGACTTTATGTTAATTTCTAGATCTCCAACCCCATATCTGAGTCATCACTATTATTAAAGAATAATATTTTGCCATTTGAAGATATAAAAACTAATCTTAAACAAATTTTTACATATTTGAGTACAAGTAATGTTCATTATATTTGTGTTCTTACTATGAGTTATCCAATCTTACCTTTTATTGTTTTTACTGGCATAATTTTTAATTAAATTGATTCATCAGAGTTCTTTCATTCCTTTTATATTGTAAATATTTATTCATATTGTTAAATTCCTTTTAATTTTGAATATGGGCCATGTATATAACTTATGCGCAATAATCATTTTAACCCTTTAATATAGCCAAGTTTATTTAGTCATAGATTTTACCATATTTAAGATTCAACTTTTGAAAACATTTTAATAATAGATAAATGTTAAATAATTCTTGAAAGAAAAGTGCTTGGATATATAAATGATAAATATGGTTGGTTACATAAGTGAATGTAGATGAAATCTATTTTAGATGTGTCTTGCTGAATAAAAATGTCTTAGAGATAGGAATAGCAAAAGTTTTGGAAATAGAATGAATGTACACATGAGATGAATTTGGATCAAAATGAATAGAAAGTTATACAGAACCAGACTTTATAAAAATATACAACTATATTATAAATTTTAAAATATGTTAAGCTTCTCTGAAAGAAGATTATAAAAAGATTCTATGCATACACACACATAATTGGTGTAAACAGGTTTGATGCAAATAAAAGTTCAGAAATATTGGTGAAAGGATACCTGACACATTTTGGTATGTATAGAAGGCTTTGTTAATTGTGGTATACTGTTTTTATTATTTATTTCAAGTTTATTTTTAATGTATGATATCCAGTGATTATTAAGTAATAAACAAGAGAAGCATTACATTTTAAAATTTTAAAATTTTAAAAATTTTAAAAATCAGTGAACTAGGAAGACTGGGATTATAAAATAAGGAAGAAATAGCAAGTGTTCCTGGACTTTGGAAGGTTGCTAGATATATCTTTCAATGGCATTTTACCTTCACCTCAATATAATAAATTATTTAAATATCTCTGGTTTAGCCAAACACCCGGTAACATTAATACTGTGGTCAGTTTCACTCCTTGAAAATGATTGCTTTGTCTTATAATCCTTCCATGTTCCTCATCAGGGATAGGTCCATACCAGTCACATATTAGCACATAAATGCATAATTGCCTGCTTATTAATTTGAGATGTTTTCTTATTTCCATACCTGCTCTACCCAAGACAAATGGCCTAAGAACTTCCATGAAAATTCACCTGGCAATGGGTACCTCTTCTGCTTCTTTTACCTAGGGCTTATTAGTGGCAAATTCTTTAAATTGCCAATTTCAGGTACTTTGCTATGTCCTCAGAGACCAAAATTTCAACAAAGTAACTGCTTACTAAACCCTGAAAGAAGCATATGCTTACTTTATCGAGATCTCTCATGAATTTTTTCACAATTGTGTTTGCTATAATATATATAGCCTCTCCTTAGTGTATGTGCTACACAAGTTAAATCCTAATGACTACTATTGTTCAGTGTACCCCCATGTAACAGTGGTCCACTTTATGCTTTGAATATAGCCCTTGCTACTCTGCCACTGCAACTTATTTTTAAAAGGACATGTTTCTTTCTCTTTCTCTCTCCTGGCTCCTCCCTAATCACTCTCTCCCCCTCCCTAATCTCAGGGGAAACAGCATTATCTTTCTTTCCCATTTTAGGCAGATTGGTCTGTCCTTGAGTACACACCTACCATGTGAACAAAGTAATCTGGCCTTTGGAGATGGTATGAGAAGATCTCAGAAATTACTGTTTCCCAAATTAATAAGTGAATTATAATTCCAACAGAGAACGTGAGGATACTCAGAATGTAGCCTTTGAATCACCTCTTTAAAAGCCCCCTGTTCGTGCTGATGGGTGGAATCACAGCCTCTCTAACTGGAGTCCCCTGTGTTTCTCCTTTGCTAGCAAAGCAAACCTCTTTCCTTTTTCTCAAAACCATGTCCTTGTTATTGGATTGGCATCAGGGACAAGGACCAAGCTTTCAATAACACCCACACCTGAATTTTCTGATTTATGGGGGTTGGCAGCACTGCCTTGATGACTTTTCCAGACTGATTCTTTTTCTGTGCTTTGCAGGGCTTGGGAGGGGATTATGTTTTCTTCAAAGTTTAGTACCTAATTCTACATATTTTCTCTCTTCTTGTTGCCAGTGTCTATTGATCTCCCACTCATTTATCAATAGTCTCAAAGGATCATCAAAGTACCTGAAAAATAGCATTTTTTGTCATTCTTCTTGCATCATAATTTGAATCCTTTACTCTGTCTTTAACACCACATATCTTGCTAGATGTTATCCAAACAAGTAAAACCTTTATTAATTTCAGTGAGTCATGGTATTTATTTTAGCCAATGTAGTATGAATTGAGTTGAGAATTTATTTGTGTAGTTAGGTTTGCCTCTTCTGCTATATCTTGTGGAAGCTTGCTGAAATAGTTTCGTTGGCATCAGCCTGGCCTCTAACACAAATGCACATATAGGAAACCTAAATCTTTGAGCAAAATCCTCCAGACAAGCAACTTGAAGCAGAGTGGCTCAGGTAAGCCTGTCCTAGATCAACTGAATATGGTCAAACCATAGACCTATGACCAAGTGGCATAATGTGTGCTACTGTAAACCAGTGAGATTTTCAAGATTGTTTGTAATTCAGTGGAGTTGAATTATTGTTTATTTATTATACTATAAACAATTAACACATTTCATG
Organism: Tamias sibiricus; assembly: GCA_025594165.1. Taxonomy (NCBI): domain Eukaryota; kingdom Metazoa; phylum Chordata; class Mammalia; order Rodentia; family Sciuridae; genus Tamias; species Tamias sibiricus. Next base: position 75,525,408 of record CM046664.1, read on the forward strand.
AATACATTCAGGACAAATTTTAAATATATGTGGGCAACTTTCTAGCTCCCTAGGATTATAGTTCCCAGAACTTCTGAACTGGAAGAACTATTACTTCCATTCTGTTCAGCCTCTCCCAGTCAGATTCATACCCTAGAATCATTGCCTTCACAGTCTTACTTCTGTTGTAGAGGAGACCCATGCATGGAGCCAAAGTGACTTCAGGGTCTACAGCCATTCATTCCTGTAATCCTGTAGGAAGAATTTCAAGTGAGTTGCACAGAATAACAACCATTAATTTATTAGAAAGAGTGAGAAATAACTTACTCTAATTAGGATAAGTTACTCTCCATGTATGTATAATATGTCAAAATGCACTCTAATATATACCTAAAATGAACAAATTTTTAAAAAAAATAATTATTTTTTTAGAGTGAGAAATAACTTATGGTATAGGGACCAGTTGGCCATCCTCTGTAGAGGACTCCAGCATGTTTCTTAGGGCATCTGGAGTTTTTATGGGTTTGAAGTTCCTTTGTTTTTCTCTTAGTTTCACATTTTTCCCTTTAATGTTTGTTTCCCTTTGTATAGCTCTCAGCAAATTTCCTTTATGAGTGTCATGATGACTGGTCATAGAAGTGGAGGGTGTGGCATGGCCTTTAACAAATAGTTCATTTAAGGGGTTTTAATTAGTTCTAACTAGGGGAGTTTGGCATACTCATTCCCATTTTCCACAATTTATCTGCTCTCAGGTTCCCTGAGATTCCCAGTGCTGTAACTCATGGATAGTTTTTGATGTATATGTCTGATGTCCTCCAAGTCATTGCCCCTTATTGTCCTCCCCCCACCACTTGCTCACAGCTGCCTGTCTACTTGCTCATGGCTGCCTGTCTACTGAACACCCCAACTTCACATCCTTTCAGCTCTCTCCTTCACTCCTTCTCCACTGCTTTTTGACCTCTTATAGCCCTCAGATTATTAATTCCTGCATTTTCCCTTACACTCTATGCATCTTCTTGAACTAAATTTTCTCTTCAGTATAGAACCCATGATAATTACTTGATTATATCCTCAACCAATCTGTTCCTCTTTCCTTTGCTATGTCTTCCTTGAAAACACCAAACATAGATCAATCCCTCAATTTATACTCTTTACTCCTACACCCAGACTAGTAATAGCTCTTGGGAAAATTGTTGATAACCAGAATAGTTCCACAAAACAATATGTAATATGATCATATCTCATATCATCTAAGTTAATTGTTTAAGAAGGTACTTAGTTTGATAGCAGAAAGTTTAGAATCTTTCAGAGGTTTTATTTCACTCTGTAAATTTTCCAAGATTTCTCAGTTTAGAAAGCTCCAAAGAGGATCAATCTACTTAATGCTAAGAGCTTGGTTTTTTCCATAAAACCAAGGGCCAACATTGAAATTTATTTATTGTTTACTGCATTAAACTAACACATAGATGCCGGTTCAAAGTGTAGTTTTAATTAGGAGTACACCAGTGTGTAGATACACACCTTTATCTGATTTCAACTTTCTTTAAAAATCAGGATCAGACAATATTTTTCTTTATATCCCTAAAATATAACATTTCTAAATTTATTTCCCTTTCCTCCACATTGGTGTTATTTGCCAAAAGTAATTAAACCGTTATGACATCAAGCATTTTCTGCTAAGTATGAGCCAACTTGCTCTAAGTTCCTTGTCTTTTGCTCTTTCTATTAAGTATATTTGGATAATAATTCTTAATGCTTTCCAGGCTATCATGTTTTCTGGCATCTGATTTGGTTCAGTTACTGGTGGGATAATGAATGAAGAGACAAGGGGGATATTTAGAGATATCTTCCAAATATAGATTTGCTATATTCCCTAATTGGATCCAGTGTGCCTTGAGCAGAACAGCTGAGATTCCATCTTAGGCTGGGTGACTCTGCCTATGGGCTCTGGTGAAGACCACCTTCTCCTTTTTCCCTCTGCATTCTAGAAGTAATAGTGACTTCCTACTCTGGCTAATCTTGTGTTTCTTCACCAGCCCTAGTTTGGATTCATATCTATTACTGAAAGACACCAGATTCTTTTCTGCCTCAATTCCTTTGTTCCTCCATGGTCCCTTTGGCTTAGAAAGATCTCTCTTTTTGCATGGAAATCTCCTTCTCCTTCAAGTCTCATTCCATGCATCATCTCCTACAACATCTATCTTGTTTCCATTAGTCTCTCACACATGTAATCCTTTCATTCCATGGTTCACAGTCTCTATAGTTTACACAAATATTATTTTACATACATGTTGACTCTGTTCTCCTGTCTTCTCCAACTGCATTGTAGTTCCATGGTGTCTGAAAACTTGTCTGTCTTGATTATCTCTGTTATCTTCAATACCTCAAATGAGGCACACTAGGCTTATGGCACATATTTTTCTAAATAAGTGAAAGGAAAAATATTTGAGAACAGTCTGGTTATATACTCTAGAAAGCCTATCTCAATTAACTTTTATTGTAAGCTGATGCATAACTATTATTATTCTTCAAATTTAATAGTTAAGGAAACTGACATTTATAGAGATTAAGTAGCTTGTCATGAGTTATTTCAGAAGTCATAAGATTAAGTAATATTAAAAAGTTAATAAATGGTAGAATTTCTATTTTGAAAGTGGGATTTTGTGATTCCCTAGTTCATATTATCCACTGAAATTTATTTTTGAAATTGTCATTTGAAAGATATTGATAAGGTCATGTAGTAGAATTTTTTTCATGGGGTGGGGGCTACTAGGGATTGAACCCAGGGGTACGTTACCACTGAGTTACATCCCTAGTTTTTTTTTTTTTTTTTTTTTTCTTTTGAGATATGGTCTTGTTAAGTTGCAGAATTTAAGTTGCTAAATTGCTGAGACTGGCCTTGAACTTGTGATCCCCGTCCTTCAGCCTCTCAAGTCTCTGGGATTACAGGTGTGCACTACCTCAACCTTCTTCTGACTGAATTTTTCTCTATTATTTGCTTGCATGTATAAAGCAAGCTGTCCATACAAACAATAATGAATAAAATCACTAGTTTTGAGTAGATTTGAAATGTATAAATCAAAAAATTAGGCTGAGACATATTTGATGTGAGGTATAAATGGTGACATCTGACAACTTGCTGGAGTTTGGGACTTTGATATGAATTAAGGAGTGGTGTTTTTATCCCAAGAGCTATGTAAGATTCTCTCCTAGGAGATAATGGGGATAGCGCACTGAACTAAAGCTGGGCTCTAGAATGTGTTTTATGGTTGAGGGGAGAAGAGAAAGGGAGCAAAAGAGTCTGAGAAGGAACAACCAGTAAGGTTAAAGGAAAAGCAGAAAGTGTAGGTTCACAGACATGAGCAGCAGAGAATTTCAAGAAGACAACACTGTGATGAAGGCAACGTAAGATCAGAGCAAAAGAACAGTTTTGATGCAGTAGAGGAACCTGAAAGGAAGTGATTGAGGGAAATGTGGACAAAGTGATGGAGAGAGTAACTAGATACCATTATGTTGGAAATTATGTGATAAAATGGTGATTCCGCTCTATTTCCAGCATTGAGCTAAGCTTCTGGCACTTCCAGACTATTCAATTAATGTTAATTTTAGGCACCTGCACTAAATTGAATACTAAGTTACAATTTGTTTTAGGAATAATGTATATCTGGGTAAACTGTTGTGTGTATTTTCTACTTTGCTGTTAGGCAATGAGGAAAAGATTCATTTGTAGATTTGTCCATTTAAATATTTGACTTCTATCAGAGTAGAAAGGTATGGATAGCATGATATACAGTAAAGAGAAAGATGGGGAGAGAAGGAAAGACACTGCTTCCAAAGGAAACAATGGGTTAAATGGAAATACTGAGCCATGTGTGGTGCATGTCAAAATAACAATGTCCAACATTTTCTAACCTACTACACTGTTACTTTTCATTGTTACCTATCTTTGACTATAAGAAGAAAGTAGATCTCCTACCTTGCTAGGGTAGTGAACTTAATTTAGCACAGTACACTAACCATGCCCAATTTTCTCTGACAGGAGGAAATAATGGACTTTTGAAAACTACTTTTCTCAAAGGAAATATTACTTCTGTTTTGGTAGCAAGTTTTTTCTGATTGCTAAAGAATTGTATTAACTAGATATGTAGGGCCCTATCACAATCACTATTATAATGTAATGTTCCACATGAGGGAAAAATGAAGAAAAATTACATGGATTAATAAAGCATAGATGAGTATCATAATTTCTGATTTTAGGTAACTGATCAGCCTGATTCCATGACTCATAGAGGGTTTAGTAAGTTCAATAACAATCTTTATCAAAAAATATTTAAAAAAAACAACACATCATGTTGTGGTTAGATAAACAGCAAAACAATCACACGTAAATAGTTTCTGAGGTCTTTACATAAGAAGTTTACTTCCTTATTGAAAACTAATGGATACAATGGGACACTAATTAGGGTTCCCTAAGAGTTCTCCAAGAGGAGTTGCATTGGAGTTGATGTGAATTGGCAGAAAGCAGCACAAATTGATTTGATCTCTAAAAGGCCTTGCATTTGGGGCTTTTTTTTTTTTTAAATGGAAAATGGTTCCCCAAAGAAAACATATATCATAGGAGAATGAGAGGAAGAGAAGATAAAGAAAATTGAATGTTCGTCACTGATCAATTATTCAGAATCAATTATGGTTTGCTAGGGAAAGCATGCTGTGCCAAAGCCAAACCAAACTCAAGTAGGCATGAGGATTAATTACTCTCATGCTTGCATAAGACTAGAGGAAGGAGGAGGCGGTAACAGCAGAACTTTACTGCTCTCTAGGAGCAGAAAATAATTATGACACAATGAGAGAAGATCTTACTCCAGAATGTTAGGCCTTTTGTTATTAAAGGAAAGAGTAGGCATTTAATATGTAAGATAAGTATGTACTTACTTGTATATAGTTTCTTCCAGCAAATACTTGTTTTATTAGCCAGGGTTGTTTGGAGAAGCAGAAATCCATAGGAAGTACAGGTAGCCTTCCTCATTTGTGGGTTGCACATCAGTGGATTCAATTTCCAATTCAGAAAAATGTTGCTCCTGTACTGAACATGTACAGACTTTTCTCTTGTAATTTTTCCTAAACAACACAGTATAAGAAACATTTACATAGCATTTACACTGTATTAGGTATTACAAGTAATCTAGAGATGGTTTAAGGTATGTAGGATGGTGTGAATAGGTTACACGCAAATACTATAATGCTATTTTACATGAGGGATTTAAGCATATGCAGATTTTGGTGCCTACTGGGGATCCTAGAACCAACCTGCACTCTATCAAGGGATTACTGTGTATATAGACAGAGAAAGAGGAAGAGATTTGTTTTAAAGAACTGGGATATGCAGTTGTGGGGCTGATATGTCCAAATTCTGAAAGACACAATGGCTGGCTGGGGAACAAGAGCTCATGTTGTTAGTATTTAGTCCAAAAAGCTCTGAGCTCAGCACAGACTTTTTATGTTGTAGTCCAAAAAGTAGTATTCCTTCCTTTTGGTGTACTTGGTCTCTTTTTATAAGACCCTCAACTGATTAGATAAGGTCCACTTATATTATGGACAGTTGTCTACTTTATCCATAATCTGCTAGTGTAAAAGGTAATCATATCTAGAAAGCAACATCTAGACTGGTATTTGGCCAAACAACTTGGAATCATACACTTGTCAATTGATATATTAAAATAACCACCACACTATGCCTACTTGTGGCCCATGTCTGAGCTATGGATAATAACCTTACCATTTTGGTACTTGTTTTTAAATGCTGTCATAATCATAAAGTTCACATACTCACAAGAGTATTGCAAGTTAAACAGGGCAGTACATTTTACTCCAGTGACATTACTAAGGAAACTCAATCCAAAAAACCATAGTCTTAAATTGTAGTTTGGAGCCTACGTCCATTGTCATAAGGTTTTATCAGTGGTCAAGAAGGTGGGAAAATCTGAAAGACAAAATTTGTAACAAAATAAGTTTCCTGAATTAAAATTAAGCATTAATGAAGATAGGACTATCATTGCTATAATTAAATTAGAATTATTCTAAGGGACTGGAAATTGTAAGTAACTTTTAGTTAGCTAGAAATATTTTCACTTACCAAAATAGGCTATGATAAATAATTTTAAAGATATGAACAGTGCTGTTCTCTTTTCTATTTTGAATAATAAGCTTCAAATATCATACAAGAAATTAAGTATATCTATCACTTTCAGATAGTTTATATGAATTAGAAAAGAAAACAATAATTATCACTCCCTGCCAAAGAATTAGTAGTACCCTTTTCCCTTGCCACTAGGGATATTTAACCCTCCTATACATACATAAAAGAAAATGGACGGTGATTCCTATCAGTTGAAAAAGTGTGTGTGTGTGTGTGTGTGTGTGTGTATTATGAGTTTTTTCTTGGCACACATTTTTTTTCCCTGTAGTAACACTGTTGTACACACAGGTGTGATAAATAAGGTATTAAAAAATATTATCAGTATTAAAAAGTCTTCCCCAGTGAGACTGTATTTTTCTTTCATATTTGACTGCCAGTGAGTAAAATTCTTTTAAGCTGAGAGAAATTGAAGGAGCTCTCATTTTTAGAGGATGAATTGGTTAACTATAATGCTAGGAAGGGACGATTATGCCAATTATTTGAAACATTTAAAAACTAGCCTATTGGAAGTGATTATGCTTGGAGTTAATGAAGCACTGATTCCCCTAACATAGTTGAGTAAAGGAAAGAAAGATCTTTTGCCAATAAAAATCTCATCAGGTGATGGCCTTGACAGAACATCCCACTATTCCTGTCAGCCAGAGCTGTCATAAACAAACCACTGATGAGACAATGACAATAATTAACACAGTGTTAATGGGATATGGAGCCTCACAGTTATTTTTTCAGCTACAGTGAACTGAATGAATGCCAAGCAGTGCACATGGCTTAACATCATAACATGTTTCTCTTTTATTTACTGTGGTTATGTTGGCTCTCTTGAGTTACAAATCACAGATATGCTTGCTCAGGCTCATGGGATGGTAGATAAGGAAATTAGATACCGTAGATGCTAGAAATCCAACAACTATGTTCACAATACCATTAAAGAATAAGAGTGAAGAAACAGGCTTACCCTGGACTTGGTTTACATAGGTTATGGCAATTGACACTGCACAATGGAAGACATTCTGGATTATGATGGTAATTCTAGGAGAGAACATTTTACTAAAAGTGGAGGCTTGAAAAGTTAAAATAATCAGAAACAATGCATTTCATTATACATGTTGTCACTGTCAGAATCAAGTTATTAAGATCATGAGAGGTGTTGGCCACTACTGCTATAAGCAGGCATATTATTTTTTTATATTTCTAATGGTTCATTATAGTTTTACATGATAGTGTGTTTCATTTTGACATAATCATATACTCACAGAATATAATTTGCTCCATTTTAGTCCCCCAGTGCTTTCTCTTTCTCTTTCTTTCTCCTTCCACTTCTGCCTCTTCCTCCCCTCTACTGGTCTTCCTTCTATTTATTGTTTTTTTTAATTGATGATTTATAAATATACATAAAGATATAATTTGCTGTGATATATTCAGTGTATGTACATGCCTGATACAGGAACATCAATGTTTATAGCAATTCAGTTTATAATAACTAAGTTATAGAACCAGCCCAGGTGCCTGTCTACATGAATACACTAAGAAAATGTGGTTTCTATACAAAATGGGGTTTTACTTAGCCATAAAGAAGAATGAAATTATGGCATTTGTTGGTAAATAATGGAAATGGAGAACTTCATGCTAAGTGAAATAAGCAGGCATGTTTGATTGAAATCTCATAGGTAATAAGACAGCATATCTAGCACAGGGCAGCAAATTGAGCAGGGAAGCAGTCAAGGAAAAGCTGGTGTGTTCGATTCCCTGCAACTCTTCCTTTACTATAAATCTCTAGGCCCATTAGAGCAATCTAACCTGTTTGTCTTTACTGTATTTTCAACTGTATATCTTAAAAGGTTCTCCCTTTGGCATTTTTACTTTTCAATAAGGTATTTATGGAACATAGAAATACTTCCTTAAGCCACATTTCAGGCTTAATAAATTTCAGCTTACAAAAGGAACAAACATGGTACGTCTAGACGAATTTTTTTTTTTTTCATTTTAGTTTCCCTGCTTGAACTCAAAGGAAATAGCTGCATTACATAAAATGCATTCACTTGTGGAAATGGAAATGTTTTGATCTCTATTAAATACTAGAAATTAAAAAAAAAAAAAAGTTTGAATGTACTCTGAAAAGTGGGATTATTTTTACCATCCTGAATGACAAATCTTTCTGAACAGGCTTTCCAGCAATTAGTCTTGCTCTAATGCTATTTCTACACTGGCAAGATGAAGTCTGTTCCTTGCCAGATCTCTGGAGAATATGGTGCTTTCTGTACAGGCACCAGTATCTGTCCAAATGCCAGAGTATATGCTTGTACTTGGCCAGTGAAGAAACAGCAGAAGAGGCCTGAAATACTCAAATTTTTATTGGATCAGTTGGGTGATTTCTTTGAGGAATCACTGCTTAACTTCTGTAAGTCACAAATTATTAAACATAATGCAAGGAAGGCTGTGGGTTGTTCTATTTACTGAATATGCATTATGTTTGGCATTGCTAAGAGTCGAAAGGAAGTACAATAATGATGCTGACTCTAAAGGAGACCATACAGGGTGTTTTCATCTTAGACTTGCCATCTAATTGAGAAGATTTATATGGTACTTCAAAATAACTTTTTAGAAAGTATTTTTACACACATTTCAGTGTGCAAATGCTTTTCTGTGATAATTTGTCAAATACTTATGTAGAACTTCCCCTAACATACTTTGAAAGGAAATACTTTTGTTCTTGCCAAAATTCATGGTGGTTTTCATAATAATTTTTAAAATTTGTTAATATTTTTCTTCATGTATCTATCCCATCAAAAGATGGAAAATCTGGCAGTCTATGAAGATTTTTTTTAAACTTTCATTTTATTAGATTCAAAGGCTTCAGAATAGTCTGTGCCCTATTCTGTCTCTTTTTTGAGAACTTCAAGAGAAATGGCTTTTTCAAAGAACACCCTGTTGAAGTAGATTTTCTTTGCCATTCTAGAAACACATAATTTGGATGTCATCCCAAAGTGTGTCTCAATTCAAGCACTATCAACTCTAAGTTTTCTTTTCTCTTGGTCAAATTCCAAATGATTTTTTTTTCATAAAAGTAAACGTATAAAATGGTCACAATACATAGTAATTAATTTGCTTTTCTTCCTCAAACCCTATGACTTGGCTATAGTATTTGTTAAAAGTTATTTGTTTACAGCATAAATATCTGTTTTGCTTTTTCGGGATTGAAGGCACTATGAATAATCTTAAGTGTTGATGATGAAAGAACTTTTCTTAATTTAACTGATATCAGATAAATTAAGTGCTTCTAATTAATGTTTAGGTTTTAGAACACTTAATAGATCTGAAGTTATTGAAGGACTGAAAACTCAAAAGGAGAAGGTAAATTCTTTTTATTTCTCCCAGAAGCAGATCCTATCCAACAATTAATGGTTGTTTTTATTTATAATAAGAAATACTAACATTTTTATGTATTAAAATATTTTCAGATATGTTCTTAAATACTTGAGGCCACTCTCATTCTAGGCATAATGGTTGTGATAGTGGTGGTATTCCTATTTTGACAGTGAGAAAGTTACGTATAGAGAAATTTTAAAACTAACTCACATTTGAATGTGTTATAAGTTGTAGAGCAAACTCCTGGATTCATCTTGATTCCAAATCTCTTATTAATTGTACCATGCCTTTCCTTCAAAAACATAAGAGGGAAATGTGAGTGTTATATTCAACTGCAGAATATGTAGTCATGTCTCACCTGAAGAGAACATGCTGAAGTTGCATTGACAGGGCCCCAAGATCCTCTCTAGTGTCAAGCTGGACTCATAACTTAGAACCAACTTGCAAACCTGAATGATGTTCAAGATCATGACCTTCGCATGCCACTATTTTGCCATACTCTATTGCATATTTTTGCAGTCACAGACCAAGTGTTAGCATCCTAAGCTGACATCACTTCATAGATGTCTCCAGAAAACAAATTCCAAACACAATTCACTCTGATTCCATTCCCATGATGTGTTTCTAATCCTTCTTCTGGGTATACCCTCATCATTTGGCTCATTATAGTAAAATCACTACTAAATCTTTTACTTCTGTAGTTGATTTGCTCATTTGAAAAGAGCAAAATGATAATAAAAACAGAGTCCAAGATTTTGCATTTGCACGTGCCAGTTTTATTTTTTATAAAAGTAGAATATTGTAGCTTTGCCTGACTATTCCTTTTCAAAATGATAGTGTGAATCTGTCAAAACTGTAATGTGAATTTGTGCTCAAAGTATTGATTGTCAGTCGCTCAACCTTTTGAATGAATTATACTTTTAATACCATATAGAGACCTCACTGACATTCATTATAAGGTGTCTGTTTTCCTAATTTTTCTTTTGTATTCACAAGGACATTTTCAAGGCCTCAGTTCAAGGAAACTTAGGACACTATTTATTTATAGGTAAATGTGATTTAGCATAATGTTTCACAATGGATACCATAAAACTTGACTTTTCTTCATTCCCCAGCCCCCCTTTAATCTTTTCAACTGGTCATTATCATTGATCAAAATCATTCAAGATGAGATCAAAGTAGATATTTAGGTAAACTGCTGTAGTTGAGTATTTATGGCAACTGTGTGGCATTTTCTCCAATATGGAAGGCGTTCTTTGAAGTGATTTCAACATTTGTACCAATGCCAAGTGTTCAGAGATTGCAGTAAAATTTTGGCTACCTGAAATCAGTCTTCTTGCACCCCCATTCATTTGAGAGAACATAAACACAAAAGATGGATTCCAATTCCTTGAAAACAAAGCTGAATTGATGATCACTCTGAAAGTGAAATCTTTGGATCTTTTGCCTCTTTTAGATAAATTAATTAAATTAATTGATATAAGAAAGCATCCATACAATAAATGTTCTAATTAGCTGACAAGAGCAAACCACTTTTTTTTTTTACATAAAAGCTAAGAAGCATAGAAAAATAACATGAAACACAATATGATCAAACAAAAGTGAAAATGTATAATGAAAGAAGTATATGGCACAGAAGGGTCCATTGGACCATGGCCATAGTGATGGAAGTGGTAAAGAGATTCTATAAAGCTAATGAAAATGAGAAGTAAAGAGACAATAGAAAAAAGCAGCTTTGCTGGCTTGAGGGACTCAGCACTTCTGGATTCCAACAGAAGTGATCTTTGCTACATTAAAAGAAGTAAAGAGGGAAAGAGGTAACTAAGAATAGAATCTGATAAGACTGGTTAATGGAAATAGGGAAAGGAGCAAATGTGGGCTGGTACTTCTATACTGCTAAAATAGACTGCATGTTAAAAGTAGGCCAACCACTATGATTAAACAGTTTGAGAGAACAGCTCGGCGCACTCACAGGTCTTATCCCCTGTCCAATTCTGTATCAAAAAAAAAAAAAAAAAAAAAAAAAGGACATTTGTGACTTTAGCTTTTATATAGTAGAACACCACCAGTAAAGCTAATAATCAATTCTCTATCATCAAGAAAATTTAAATCATGTCCTACCTACAGAAAACTGCAAGAAAATTATTTCCCTGCCTCAACACACACACACACACACACACACACACACACACACACACACATTTCAAGAAGTCTTTTAAAAATATACAATTTGTTCAACATTGCTATATAATTTTTATAATAAAATATAAAATGGATAAGTAGGTAACATCAACTTTAGTATGGAGTTGGAAATTCTCTCTCTTCTGAATCAATAAAAGAATATGTCAACATCTTTTGCCTATTTTATTCAGTGAGAAACCTGTGTATATCTAGCCTTCCTTTTTAGAGTTTTATCGCTCTATAAACTCAGTAGATAGATGCATAACAGCTTTAGATATGAAAGAACTGGGTGTGGATTGAAGCATATTGTCACCCTAGAGTGAAATGCAGCCAAAAGCAGTTTAAGACAGCGCTTGTAACATTTTTAAAATAAAACATCGATTTTGTTTAAATATGCTATCTGCACTGACCTAACTTCATCATATTGCTTAATATTAGGTTTTGAAGACATTCCATGTGCAAATACATTCTCATAGCAGCCTTTTTTAGTCCATGACACAGGGAGATGGGGATTTCTCCTGCTTTGAAGTGAGCATGAATATCATCTTTGCATTAAATCCCAATATGGAAAGATTAACAAATAATGCCTAAAACTCCAGAATTAATGAGATTTGTGATGATAAACCATCACAGATTCTTTTCTTTCTACAAAACATGATCTTTTAATTTGTTTCCCAGAGATATACTCCTTTATTTTTACCTTGTCACTGTCTTTTCAAATAAATCACCTTCATAAAATTCAGAACAATATTTGGGATTGCTCAGGTAAGATTTGCAAATACACTAGACTGGCACTTGGCATTTATTCACATTTAGTTAGTATATTAAAATATATATTTTCCTAACCAATAAATTGTTCTTTCATAAAAAGAAGAAAATTGCATCCTAACAGACAGGTGAGGTTGACCTGCTCTGCCATTCTCCAGTGACATAGTCACATAATTACAGTCCAGGAGAGCAATCTTCAGTTGACATATTGATGACTCACAATGGGAAAACTTATATTGAAGGCAGTTCTTCAAATGCATATTTTATAACCAAGAAATTTTAGCTTATTGAAGTGTTATATAGAGTAGCTTGCATTGGTTATGATTAAATCATTTTAGGAAAAAAAAGTATTTATTGTTTACCTAGAGAGACCAATAATCAAATAGGTTACATATATAAGTTCAAGAATTTTATTTATTTTAAAATTGCTGAGTTTTATTTTAATATTAGTCAAACAACTAATATCTTAGTTTCTTGCAGGTAAAATAATATGAAGAAAAAATTCAATACTTAATATTACACAATCTAGAATGTTGCCTATTTGATATTTACATATATACTTTTACATATGGTAAAGTACACATTTGTACATATGATAAGATACTATTTAAAAATGGTAGTTTCCTAATATGTTTTAATTTATCTGGATTTCATAACATTACAACTTTTGTTTAAATCTCATCATCAATTTATCATAACTACCTCAAAATTTTCACTAGCATCTTTATAAACTAGATTTCTTTTCCTTTTTCTCATGTTTCTCCTGGAGGCTCTGTCAAAATATTGTGTAAAAGACTTCTCTATGTTAAAAGAGCATAGTAATAAAATTATGAAAGAAAAATATTTTTAGTCAAATTTTTCTTTGAATTGTAGAGATTATTTTAAGGAGTTTGTAATTTATGAGCAAATAAAAGATCAAAAATGAGATGGAGAAAAAGATACTAGTGAAAATATTTCATCATTGTATTCATTATCATAAATCAAAGGCACTGGAAGATTTGCCTTTATGTTTGGAAGAACAAGCATTTTATTGACTGTCGTTCATAATTAATAGCATTTACTCTTTAAATCAAATTAGTCCACTTTTCCTATTAAAGCCTTAGTGCGGGATCATTTTTTTAAAACACAAAGTGACCTTGACAAAAATGAAAGATCAATAATATGTTGATTAGGAGGCTATTTGTTCTAATAGCAAATGTTTCCTTGTCCTTAGTTCCTGTTGCAACACTCTCAGAGGTCGTAGTTCATTACCATCTCCTGGCAGTGGTATATTCTACATGCAGAAAAAGTTGACACTGCTAAGCAAAACACTGATGGATTGACTTAGTCATATTTATGGATTTTCTTAATACTTCTTTAATCAGCTCATTTTCGAATTCAGGATTGTGTTACAGGATATCCATCAATTGGGCAGGAAGAAGAGAACAATATGCTGTTGAACCTAGCATCCTCAGAATTTCTTGAGGTAAACTTAATCAATGAGGGGTACAGGAGCCATGCTTTATTGCAGAAAAATAAAGCTTAATGTGATTGAGGTTTCAGAAAATAAAAATATGAGCATTGATGGGGAAATGGATAGCAGGAAGAAGGTGCAGATAGAATGACAAGTTATATGGGCATTCATGGTTTGAAGTGTTGAAAATGTAGTTAGAAAAGTTTAGACATAAAGTACTGGAACCCTTGATGAATTTAAGAAATCTTCCTATGAAGTGTGGCTATTTTTGGTAGCAAGGGTCTCCTTTCCACTGTGGTTTCTGTGCAAAAGGTCTAAAAATATTTAAGCAATAGTAAACCTAATAAACAGAAACCATTAGTAATACATTCTTTATCAACAATACATCTGGATAAGCTGGTCTCAAATAAATCTAGTCAAAGGGAAAAAAAAAAAAAAAAAAGAACTCTTTGGGTAGCCAAGGGGAATAAAGGACAAATGAGATGCAATTAAGCAGAGAACAATTTAGTATAACTCTAATAGCAAAGTCTTTAATGATGCTTTGGTACAGATGAATTTGATTTAGAAATATCTTCTAAGTTAAGTTGTGGAAACCCATCTCTTCAGCCACTTAAATTTGGACAGGCCAATGTTAATATGTTGAATGAGAAAATTGGAACCCTGGAAAGGAACTAAATGACCTAATTGATCTTCTTTTTCACCACTGATTTGTAGATCCTAGTATGAATTAAATGAAAAAAATGGGTAATTATTTTGCTATTTAATGTAAAAAAAATGAACTGAACTTCTAATTACATACTTTTTACTTCACCATATGGCTATATCTACAGTCTCGTCTCTGTTTTGGACTGTGTCCTCACACTCATATTGCCCTTGGTTAAGACTCTGTAGAGGCATTCACACTGTTCATGTTATATAAGTCAGTTAGTTCATAGAGTTTGCTTAGTTTTTATAGAACCATAGTAGGCACATAGTTTCTTGTCTAGATTTATAAACAAAGAAGTCATTAGACATTAAAAAATATTATTCTTGACTGTTTCATAAGCAACAGTGGAACAATAAGATAGTTAAACAAATGACGAGAGGAAGTGAAAGAAGATAAAGGCATGAAGATGTTGAATCAGCTAAATTGGCAAAGTTAATATTTTATGACCCTTAGAAAGCAGTGTGATATCCTGGAACAAGGGCTGGAAACTTTTTCAGTAAGGGCCAAATAGTAAATACTTATGCTTTGCAACATAGGATATAATATTTAAAAAATTAGATATATTATTATATAAAAATAAAATAAATGTTTACAGTATGTATATCGATAACATCAAATATATAACATTGACTGCATTTTTATTGTAATATGGTTTATTAATGAGGATGAGTTTCTGTTTGGGGGAAATAACTTTTCACTTAGGAGTTCCAAATCAGTGTACTTTGTCATCAAATGAAGTGCACACATACAGACTGAATGAAAACAGGCCTGCTTGGCCCTTCAGCCCTAGTTGGTAAAGTCTTCTCTAAAATAATTTTGTCCTAGAAAAGCTATTTCCTTAGGAGTTTTTTTTTTTTTCTCCTGTAGGGGAGAATATTAAAGAAATTCTTACCCCAAACTTATCTTGCTACATAGAGATCTTCTAATCAGTGGAATACAGCTGATCAAATATTCTTGAATTATTTTCTGGTTGGGGCCACTTTTTGCCCATGGTATTTGGAATTTCTGATAGGAGTTGACCAAAATCATTTGTTGTCAACTATTCTCCACTCCCTCAGAGCACACAACAGCACCAAATCTGCCCTTCTCATTATACTTGTTCCGTCAGTGGCTCTGAATGCCCAGTGAAATCACAAGGACCCACTGATAAATGATCTAAGCTCCCACTGCAGAAACAATACAAATGACTATTATATTTATTTACTTAAACATTTTTCAACAATCATGTATTGAATACAAAAAAAAGATAGCATTCACTGATAATTACAAGGATATAGAAATATTTTACAAAAATATCTCTTAGGTGGTTACATCATGACATTAGCTTGATAAAAATAAGTAACCAGCTAGAGTCTTACAACTCATTGTGTTACTGTCATTATCTAGGAGTGACAACTCCAAGATAAAATGTATAATCTTATAATCATCAAGTTTTGACTGGCAAATTCTACTCTATTAATTTAACAGTACTCCTACTTATACATTAGTATTTTTGAAATATCAGAATAAAAATATAGCAAAAATGTACTAGGACATATTGTGCTCATATCTTCAAATAATTTAAGTAAAACTTTTTAAAAGCAATGTTAAAGTATAAATAAAGTAAAAGGAATCAACTCAATTTTGTAAGAGTATTCCATTATTACTGATTTTCATCTTCTTTAATTAGTAGTCTTTCAATATCTTCCCAACCCAAAATGAGAATATAGTTATCATTATGCATTCATTTTATCCATAAGCATATATGCATTACAAAAGAGTTGAAAGTATGAATTTCAAGTATCAATATGTCCTATCTGAAAGACAGAGAAGAGCACTTATAAGTTACCTTCTCTTACCCTTCTTAGAAGCTCAGCCCTGAAAGGATTGAAAATGTGAAAGGTGATTAGGAGAGAAAATTAGCTTTGCTTGCAAAAGGCAAAATCTGACATAAACTCTTGCCACAGACTTATTCAAAATATAGCAAAAAACAAAGGAGATAACTTCTTTATTTTCATATAAAATTAATTCTTAATTGAATTCCTAAAGATGAATTGTTAACAGATTTATTTTTCCAGACTAATTTTCCCCATAACTCATAAGTTATGTCATATGTCACATAATTAAATATTCTCTCTAAAACAAACTTTTCAGAAATTGAGGAGAGAAGCAGTAAAATTCCTTCTTCCTGAAAAAGTAAGTAGCAAAAATTTCTCCTATAGCAAGTCAGTTATCCTATTCTACTTTTGAATCATTGATAACCTTTCCTAAATGAGTGTACTTTGCATACATGTCTACCTTCTAAATTCTGTTGTGTCTGTATTATTAAAATAATTACACTTCCCCTTAGCAATTCTGTTGTGATAATTTTACTTAAATAAAATCGTGAGGAAGATCTAAGTGAAATGTAGACCAGGGCAATGAGAGACTCCCACAACCACTGGATGCATAATATTGCTTCTATTTTGTTATTGTGGTTGTTGCTTTGTTAAAGAAATATCTTGTGCATGATAAACATCTAAATTTTAAAACTTTAAGATGAGCACAATTCATCTTTTTGTGACTGTTACCAAGGAATTAGCAAAGTGACATAAGGATTAAGACTGTAAAATAGTTCCAACATCAATTATTTCTGCATTGTCACTTGCTTACATTAAGTCAGGAAACATAAGTGACACTTAAAGTAGAATTTTTAGTTTATTAGATTGATAAGGCAGATAAAGTTAGTTCAAGAGTTATATTTTCTTTAGGATTTTGGTTTTCTAAAATCTTTAAAAATTTTATTGCAATGTTATTAGTACAAGGTATTAAAATTAAATCATTTGCTGATATGGAGAGAAGGATGTATTTTGGTTTGTGACAACAGAAAAGGGAAGTTCTGACCAGTTTTTATTGTTCACAACCACAAGAGTATTTAAAGAGCAATATTTGAGAGTTGATAGGAACAATGAAAGATTCTATTGTCTCTTGAGTATGTATCTAGTTTACTCAGAAATGGGTTAGCAGCATTTCTTGTCTTGAAACAGCAGCTCAAGGTATGTCTTCATACTCAAATGATTGCCTCACCCCCTACTTAGGTTTTTTAAGTCATTTGCCAACCAGTAGAACTTTGAGTTATAATTTCCTTCTCAGTATGTTGAAAGTGTTTCACTCTAAAGCTGGTTGAATGAGATGCCCTCATCCTTTACCTTTAACAAGGGCGGCTGATGGATGTGGTCCATTTAAATGTACAACAGAGAGCTGAACTAGATAACGAACTTATTATTCCTCTCAGAGGATTATAGGTTAGTCCCAAAGGAGTGCAGTAAGCCAGAGTAAATCCATATCTACTGGCTAAACAATAGCCAGAAGGCTGACTAGAAGTATTGATTTACTTTCTAGGCCATTTAGGCCTTAATGGCGGAGAAAAGCTGAAGTGCTGTTTACTTTTCTGCCAGAATCGACCAAACAACCAGTCCATTTTTTACAGGTTTTTGATTGATTTCGCTTAGAGGAATTAGAGGTGATTTATTTTTAAGCTGAAAGCAACTCGTAAATATCTTCAATGGCACAGGTTCCCTGAGAGGAAATGTTAAGTGGAAATACTTATTGAGAAAGACTTTGTTGCAAATCAATGGGAACAGGTACCATGCCTCACTGTGAGCCGTCAGGTGTCAGACACCTTTCCAGAGCCCTGTCAGGATGATAATCTCATCCCTTCAGCTACTCTCCTTTTGAAAGCTCTCAAGTTCACCAAGCTTGAATAAATTTAATCGCCTGACTGAATTTCAGCCAGATGCACCCTGCTGACTTTCAAAGGGTCCTAGATGGGACAACATAATGGTGTGCAAGGCTCGTATGGAGCATTTTCGATGTTTGATGGGTGAAAACAGTAATTTATCACACAAGTGGCAATTTTCCATGATTCCTCAACCCCACACACAGAAAATGTGTAACTCCAACAAAGGAATGAAGCAGCCACACAAAAGAAGGCTCATCCAAAATGCTGCCATATTAGTCCGACTTTTAGAAATATATCAACTCTTGAATTAGTGATAATATTGAAGAGTGGGCTTCAACAATAACAACAAAAAAATGGTTTGTGATTTGCAGTTCAAGCTGGCAAGGTGTGGGGACGCTATAGTGAAAGGGTAGGAAGTGTTTTAAATGATCTTTCCAAGAGTGCTTGCCTTCATTGCTTAGAATGAGTTAACAAAGGGGTAAAGGACAGCACTTGAAATTCTATATAAAAGCTCTCCATTCCATGTTGGCAGGAGAAGGAGAAGAGAGTTCAACAAGCTTCTGCTTTCAGCTCTGTGGTCTTTTCTCAGTTGTCATTACCATGTCCATCTCTTATAAATTTTTTTGCAAGGGTGCTTCTTGTCAGAATTCTTTTTGCTCTACTTATTAATAAAAATCAGTTCCGAACCTTGGTGTTCATTGACTTGATTATTCTTAATTTTTTAAAGATATGCAATCATCTTTATTTCATAAGAATTTTTTCTGATTACATATTGTAGAAAATTTAGATAATACATAAAATTGTACAAATTAAAAAGATTTCTAATCCCTTCAGCCCCGAATAAGGAATGTTGCTTCTTTAGTATTATATCCTTACAGTCTTTCTTTCCTTAGAAATTTCCTTAGATATTTATGTCTATTTGCTTAATAATTTTTAAAATAATAGAACAAATGCATATGTACTTTGTTTTACTGAACATTATTTCAGGAACATTTAACCTAATATGTAAAATGGAATCCTACATCTGATGTTGGCCCAATAATTTCCTAGCAATACTTGAAAAGGTCATTTCAAATAGTAACCTGTAAAATGGGAATATAAGTAAATTTACTCCCTCATAAGATTAAATTGAGAGGATATAAAATAAGAAGAATGAAATAAGAAGACATGAAAATGTAAAATATATATGTCTGTGTATATGTTTGTGTGATAAAAATGATGACTGATCATTTCAGTTTATGCCTCTCAGTGGCTTACCAGGAGTTCCCCTGTGTTTTGCTTTTACAATACAATATTTAGCATACTCCCTGCTCTCTATAGCTATTATCATTAAGATGGCTAGTATCACTTAAATCACAAACTACAAGTCTTCCACTAGAGAGATCATTTAAAATTAATAAATGTGAAAATTAATCTATTCATGTTAATAATCTTTCTTCATTTGTCTCCTTTTTTTTTTTTTTTTTTTTTTGTCCTCTTCCTGCCCCTGAAACCTTTGATCCTTTAGAAGAGGCCAGTGCTCCTGGGAGAGGAGCTGTGCATGTATATGCTGATAAACTTAAAAGACCAGTTTGCTAGAGTTCACCAGAGGGACAGTTGGCTACATCTTTGCTGTAATTACTATAGACCAAGGGCAGCAGTAATTTATGGGCTGACAATTTTCACTTTCTTTCTCACTTATCTCTTATTTTTCACGAGAATATGTGCAACTATTTCAGCAACTGGCACATGGTTGTGTCATGATTCCTGTGGCAAAAATCACCTTATCGCCACAGGTCTTTCTTGATGAATGAGGCTACTTAATTAGAAGGGAATTATACTTGAAACAAGGGTCATGTGTTGGAGCAAAAGGCCACAGTCAGCCTAGATACAGTGAGTATGGAGGTGTGAGACAACTCATTTTTTCTTTCATCCTGGGAATTTAAAAGGAGATACTTCCTAAGTATGAAATTTGAAGAAAATTTCTAAAGAAATCATATCTTGAAAGTGAAATACATCAGTAAAGAAAACAACAGCTGTTATCATGGAACTGAACTGGATTTAAAACACTCATTTAAAACAATGATTATAAATGCAATATTGCATCATCACATTAGAATCTTCCAGGCCTAAAGCACTAGTTCAAAGCAGAATTTCCCACATGCCATGTGGAATTGTATTTTTGAGATGTATTTAAAGTTCATATATTTAAATAAGTTCAAATAAGCCCACACTCCTCACTCTTAGAAATTCATAATGAACATAATATTGTCAAAGGCTCTTTAATGTTTTTTAACTTAATTTTCGCTTAACTAAAATTCAGCATTTTCTTCAATTTGAATACAGCTCCAGTACTATTAATGGTACGTGGGACTATATTAAAATAAAAATGTCAGATATTTTCATATAACATCACAGTCATTGCAGCTCTCTTGAAATATAGTTTACATTCATTACTATTTCAAAATTATGGTAGTTATTAGAGCTACTACTGTATCTTATTATTTATTGTTTTGACAAAAAGCATTAACATATTACAAATTTATTTTCATATTTTGATCATTATACTACAATATAAATTGTTTACTTTGACATCTTGCAAATTTTGTTTTGTGTATTTAATGACATTGTGCTGAGAAGGAATATGTGACCACCAAAGAGCACTCCCATATATACGCACACAAAAAGAGGTTAAAACCCTAGCTCTAACTACACTTACTAAACTTTGTCTAATGTGAAATCCCCAAACTCATTTATTTGGGAATGCTTTTATTTTTCACTCTGATGACCATGTTTAATTCAGCCATCTATTGACACTGTTCAGAAGTTCAAAATCTAAAATCTTTGAGCTACTCATGCAGGTTTTTTCATTTAGAGGGGAAAACATTGAGGAAAATCAATGTTTGTTGAACAAAGTTCCCACCCCCAAGAAGTGAGGCTACAGACACTTTACTTTGGAGGACACTGATTTCTCCTTCTGGTTAGGGAGAACCACCTGTCAGTCCTGGGGAATTCTCACTCACTATGGGTTTTCAGCCTTATGATTAATGGAATGTGGGGCCAAACAGTTCTTTGTTGTGGCTGAAGACCCATGCATGATAGGATGCTTACATTCATCCCTGGTCTCTACCTTTTAGATGAAAGTGGCAAGTCCTCCCAACCTCAAGTTGTAAAACTGAAAATGTCTCCAGGTGTTGCCAAATGCCACTGGCAGACACAGTTACAACCTTGGAAAATGACTGGAATAAATGTTTAGTTAATGTAAGGAAGAAATTTGTCATTTCCTAGGAAAAACTCAGAGTTAAGATAAAAAATTGACTGCTATATAATTCAGTAACTTTATAAGCAAGA
Source organism: Tamias sibiricus (assembly GCA_025594165.1). NCBI lineage: Eukaryota > Metazoa > Chordata > Mammalia > Rodentia > Sciuridae > Tamias > Tamias sibiricus. Next base: position 75,547,087 of record CM046664.1, read on the forward strand.
TTTTCAGAACAATTTGTGGGCTCTAACCTCTACATATAAGGGAAATTCAATGTGTCCAGAATTTTGTCATGCCTTATGCCAGGAACCAGGAAACATTTTCTGTATAAATCCAGAATAAATATTGTAGGCTTTGTGGGCAAGATGGTCTCATGTACTACTCAATGCTTCAGATACAGGCTGAAAGCAGACACTGACAGTGTATAAACAAAGAGGGTGGGTAGGTTTCAATAAAACTTTATTAACAGATAAAGACTCAAAACAAATTTGGCCTGAAAGCTGTTATTTTGCCAATACTTGTATAAAATGCTATGTATTCATTTTTAGGTCTGAAATAAGGAAAATTATGCATAAGGTAGAAAATGTTATTTACTTTATTTGATAGACATTCAACTTAATCATTAAACCACACAAATTCTCAAAATTGTTATTGCTTCTTACTTAAAGTTTTATTTACATAAATCAGCCTGGCCTATTACTCTCAGATTTGCTAACATTTTGATATCATATGCCAAAATTAATACAGAAGTTCCTACTTGGTTTATTACTGAATGCTGGGCAGTGCACACCTCATCTCTAGAAGTTTTACTCCATGATAGACCAGGACCAGTGACACAAGGTATAGTTGACCTTGTTCTTACAAACAAATTTTGTGCTTTATCCAACATCAGTAAGAATACCCATTAACACATTCTCTATAGCCAAACTATATCAAATAACAAACATAATAGACATCCTCTCCTTCTTACATACAATTAGAACCCCAGTTTAAAATCAGGGGAATAACACACTTAGCAACAGACCACACTTCCCAGCTTCTTCTCTAATTTCATGTGTCCGTGTGACAAAGTTATAGCCTATGAGACACAAGCAAAAGTGTTGTATGGGACATATATGAAAGATGTGTGAAGAAAATTGGCTCAGTTAGAAAAGGACCTCCTTTTGTTCCCCTCAATTTCGTTTTTTTTAGATTAATTTATTTATTTTAACTAGGTATATATGATAGCAGAATGCATTTTGATTCACTGTACACAATTGCAGCACAACTTTTCATTTCTCTGGTTGTACACAATGTAGTATTGCACCATATGTGCAGTCACACATGTAACTAGGGTAATGATGTCCATATCATTCCACCATCTTTCTTGCCCCCATACACTCCTCCCCCACCCCTCCCCTTTTGTCTCCTAAGCTTCTTCACTCTGCTGGTCTGGTACAGTAATATAAATAAAGGCCACTGTGGACCATGAGGACAGAAACCACACATTGAAGGTGACAGAGTAGAAAGATAGAAATATGGGCCCTTGATGGTACTAGAAAGTCATACAGAGGTCTACAAACCTCCAAATTTCTTCTAAATGAAAACAAAACAAAATCCCTTATTTCCCTTAAGCTTATATGATTTGGGATTTTATTCTACATGTGGCTAAATATGATCATAATTGATGGAATGACTCCATAAATTTGAAACTGATTCTGAACCTGATGATCCTAAAAATCCTTGGCTTCCTTAGGTATTGCTACAGGAACTGATGTACCTCAGATTAACAGGCAAGACATCAATCCCAAAGGAAAAGGGTAGAGAAATAAAAGTGTTTTTCAAGGACCCTGTGATCTCCTCAGTTGTTCTTCTTAAGAGTAAAACAAGTCATTATAAATACGAACAGCTGTTTTTAAAAACTGTTCCTGTTGAATCTTATATTACTGTAGGCTTTTCTCTGCAGACTACTCTGAAGAAAAAGAGAAGGAAGTTCTTGTTCAGAACTATCAAAATATATATTATCAAAATATATATTGGAAAACAGAGCAGGGATGATATTATTCAATTTCTTCCTTATTCGGTGCATTTCTATCGTATTTCTTTCCTTTTTTTCAATTTCCCGAAGGATCCCCTATTAGCCAAGCAAAAACTCACAAATATACTATCCAAGTTTTCATTTTTAAACTCCGAGTATCTTGTGTTATTTCTTCTTGATCTATATACACAAGAGAAAACACAAGGTCATTACAACTCATAAGCTTCATGGTTGTTCATGTGATAAATACTCCTTTCTTAAAAGATAACTGTATTGTTCTCCAAATGTATAATTTCCTAAAAGTTGTTACATCAGCCATAATAAAGTACTAAGTTTTCCTAACTGGTCATGCCTAACAGTAGGGATGTCTAAACAATATTCCTGTGAGTAAGATCAGATTTTTCCTTCCATGAGGCAAATTAAAGTTTCACACTTTTGGATGCATGTGCGTGTGAGTCCATATGTGCCTGTGAACATGCACACACACATAAACATCCAAATATCTTTGGAAATGGTATGTTAACTTTCTATTACTATCACAAATATCTGAGATAATCAATTATACAGAGGAAAGATGTATTTTGGATCAGTTTTCAAGGCTGTAGGCCATCATGAGGTAGACCCATTGCTGAGTAGCAGTAGTGAAAAACTCATGGTAGAGCAAAACCTCTCACCTCACAACTGAGAATCCTAAGAGAGAAGGAGGAGGAACTGAGATACCACAATCCCCTTCAGGGACAAAGCCACAATAAGCTAAATATTTCCTGACAGGCCCATTAAGGTTTTCACCATCTCACAATAGTACCAATCTGGGGACCAAGCCTTTAAACATGGGCCATTCCAGATGGTGGTCATTCCACATCCAAATTATGGAAAATGTATAAATGTATAGTAAGAACTTTGTGCTTTTATTTTTTAAAGAAAATAAGTATATTTGAGTAAATACAGAAGCATCTAACTCTCCTTATGTTGAGTGTACCTTCTTGAATAATCAATTGGTAGACAAAAAATACACCGTTTTTTTGTATTTGTGCACAAGGACTTTACTGACTGCAGATAAGAAATTCAAGGAAGACATACTCTCACTCCTCTCTTCTAAGTGTGCTTTTTCTTATTATATCTCATGATTCTTTTAGCAGGACCATCCAGGAATATGATACCATCCTATCAGAGGTGAAATATGAGGTAAACACTATTTGCAATCCTAAGATTAAATTGCTTTGTATAAATAAAATGGAGAAGGATAGCTAAATTTGAACCCATGTGAAATGGATACTTCAGGATCCAGAAAGAGGTCACACTCACAAAAAGATTGCATTATGATAAAAGAGTTTGCAGAATGAAGGATTAGGGTTCTAGATTGGATAATTTGTGCACAATCCCACTTTAAAAGCAGATAGAAACTGAAACTATGACAAACATCATCACCATTCCTCTGAGACCAATTTCAATCACCAAAAGCTTTGTGATTAGGCCATGGCTAAACACAGGGGAAAACTGGGGGTGTGGGGAACACCTACTTCCTACATGCTGAATAAATGGAATTCTTGTGAAATCTGTGTGACTAGATAAAGGATTTCTTAATAAGATCACTCTACTCCTATAATTCCATTTTCTTATCTCTAACATGTGTGTACAAACTATTCCTACCTCAGAGTGTTGTGATCTGTGGTAAATACAATAGTGCATTCAAAACTCTTTGGAGTGTCTAATAAGTAGAAATCACTCAATAAGTCTTGGTTGCTAGAATTATCTTCAGAGCTATATCTGAGACTTTAAAGACCTGGGGAAAAAAAGCACAAATGGATGCACACACACACACACACCCCTAAATATTGAAAACTTTTATATCAACCTATTTAACAGCATTAAAAAAGTAGTCTCTATCTGATTACCTTAACATGACATAGTAGGCCAGGTTCCAACCCTTTGAGTTTCTTACCTGGAAATGGAAATGCAGAGACAATGAGGCCCTGAGCTCTCTGCCAGTGTCTTCTCTTTTTTTTCTTTACCCCAGCTCCTCAGGCAGTGTGAAGAGCTGTCTTCTCCACTACATTGTGTGCCAATCCAAACATATCTTCTGTATACAGTAGTGCCTTGGCCTATCCTAGGGCCCAAAGTTGGAGAGAGCGCATTTTGTCATCAGGTAAGGAGACTGTCTGAGCTCTAAAAGTGGCTAAGGTCTGTTTTGGCAGAGGAGTATGTTTCCAGGTAACTGTGGGTATGGATGGCAGATAAACCCAGGACTATTGGTCTAAAAGATTCTTTATTCCAGGAAGGATAAAGAGGGAAATAATGCTGGGGGAGGGTTGAATGAGGCTATTACAAAAGATAAACTCGGCTCAGGAATACCTCTTGCTCAGACAGTGTCAATTTTCCCTAAAATACATAGGCTCAAAATCCGTCACTGTAATAAAATTTAAACACCTAATAGTGTATTTTTTTTCAATGCTCAGTATTTAAGAATAACATGTAAATTAAAGGGAAAGATGAACTGAATGCTTAAGTGGTATTTTCATATTTATTTATTTGCAGTTGTCACCTGGTCTGTATTAGTTCATTATTACTACTATAATAAATTACCAACTTAACAGTTCAAAACAATATAAATTTACTATTTCAGTTTTTCTAGGTCAAAAGTCTGAGTGGGCATGACTGGTTTTTCTGCTGTGGTTTTCACAAAGAAAAAAATTAAGGTGTCAGCCAGCTGGGCTCTTTTTTTTTTTTTTTAATTTTTAGTTGTTGATGGACTTTTATTTTATTCATTTATTTTTATGTGGTGCTGAGAATTGAACCCAGTGCTTCACATGTGAGGCAGGCACTCTACCTCTGGGCCGCAATTCCAGCCCCCCCAGCCCCCCCAGCTGGGCTCTTATCAGAAGGTTCTGCGAAGAGAATACCTCCAAGTTCCTTCAGGTGTTGACAAAGTACAGTTCCTTTCAGTTGTAGGACTGAGGTGCATGCTGGTCACCACCCTTCTCTCCTAGAGAGTTCCCTTCAATTCTTGCATTGAGGCCTTTGCATCTCAGAGGCATCAATGAAGTGGCAAGTTCTACTCAGCCAGAGTAACTTCTGTGCTTTGAAGAGCTTATCTGATTAGGTAATAGGACTTCATATTTTGAAAATTTTGTAACTTTAATCACATCTGCAAAGTCCCTTTAGCCTTGTAACAAAACACATTCACAGGTTTCTAATCTCCAACATGTTGGATTAGGCCCCAAGTTCCTTAATAAGACTTCTATAGCACAAGAATTAATATCAAGAATCAATAAATGGGATAGATTCAAATTGTAACGCTTCTGCTCAGCAAAAGAAACAATCAGTGAGGTGAATAGAGAGCCTACTAATTGGGAACAAATTTTTACCACACACACATCAGAGCACTAATCTCTAAAATATATAAAGAACTCAAAAATCTTAACACCAAAAAAACAAATAACCCAGTCAATAAATGGGCCAAGGAACTGAACAGACACTTCTCAGAAGAAGATATACAATCAATCAACAAACACTTGAAAAAATGTTCAACATCTCTGGCAATAAGAGAAATGCAAATCAAAACCACTCTAAGATTTCATCTCACACCAGTCATAATGGCAGCTATTAAGAACACAAACAACAATAAATGTTGGCGAGGATGAGGAGAAAAAGGCATGCTCATACATTGTTGGTGGGATTGCAAAATGGTGCAGCCAATATGGAAAGCAGTATGGAGATTCCTTGGAAAACTTGGAATGGAACCACCTTATGACCCAGCTATCCCACTCCTCAGTCTATATCCAAAGGACTTAAAAACAGCATACTACAGGGACACAGCCACATCAATGTTCATAGCAGCACAGTTCACAATACCTAAACTGTGGAACCAACCTAGATGCCCTTCAGTAGATGAATGGATAAAGAAAATGTGGTATATATACACAATGGAGTCTTACTCAACAATAAGAGAGAATAAAATCATGGCATTCACAGGTAAATGGATAAAGTTAGAGAATATAATGCTAAGTGAAGTTAGCCAATCCCAAAAAGCCAAATGCCAAATGTTTTCTCTGATATAAGGAGGCCAATTCACAGTGGGGTTGGGATGGGGAGCATAGGATTATTAGAGGAACACTGGAATGGCCAATGGGGAGGGAGGGCAGAGGAGGGGGAAAAGGGTGAAAAAAAAAAAAAGAAGGTAGAGTGAGATGGATATCGTTACCCTAAGTGCATGTATGAAGTCACAAAATGGTGTGAGTATACTCTGTATACAACCAGAGATATGTAAAAATGTGCTCTATAAGTATAATATGAAATGCAATACATTCTGCTTTCATTTCTAACAACTTAGAATAAAAAAATAAATTAAAAATAAAAAGAAAATGGGTTTAGGTAACCATTCTGCTTAACAAGTCTATAAAATTAAAACACAGTACATACTCTCTGACTGGAAAAGAAACAAGAAAGTAATAATTAGAAAAAAAAATTAGAGCAATATACAGTATTATGGTGTAGTGCATTGCACCTAATAGACTCTGCAAAAATTATATATAAGCAACACATGATGAAAGAAATGAATATTTCTTGTTCTTGAATTTCAATTTTCTAATAATCACAAAATATTTCAAATTAACAAGATTAACTATATCTATGTCACCATCATCCATATCATACATTTAGATGATGTGTAGAGTGAATAAATATCCTATAAGAATATTTAAGCTAAGGCAAATGAAACTATATGAATAATATTTATTCCCCAGCCTAATGGGAACTCTTGTTATAACTATCAATGTGAATATTATACTGCATCTTATAGCTATATTCCTTTACAGAATTTACTTTGAGAAATGTCTCATTTTCTTTAGAAAAACCCACCAACTACTTGACTTTTTATCTACCTTTCTTCACCTAACCTTCAAAAAATTCTATATGTTCTTTCTCAGTTAATCATAATTTGAAATATACTGCTACAATTTTGTGATAAACAAGGGATTTAAAATTTTTAAAAGTGTTTAACAGTTTTTAGGTCTGGGACATAATAACTGCTTCAGTTACTGAAGGTGAATTTCTGCTAGAGGTGGACGCAGCTAGGTGGGTGACATGTATTGGATGCCTTCAGTGATAACAGGACAATCAATGTCCAGAGCATATAGGTATCCAGTTTCTATCAGCACTTCCACTGGACTTCAGAATTACCAAAATAAATGCTTGAAGGAGCCCCAATTAGGGAGATGGCTACTGCGGTCAGCTGGAAGCCATAAGTTCCATCTGATAATAAGTATGTATGTGACGCACCTGTAAATGCACGTGAGGCACCCGCAAAGCTAAAGGTATATAACCGGGTGAAAGTGGTCAGAGTCAGGAGAAGAATAAATTCATTCAGTCAGTCATGCACTCGCTCGGTCGGAAGAAGAGTTCGGGTCAGAGAAGAAGGAAAGAATCAGAGCGGCCAGAACGTAGGCAGAGCGGTTACAGAAGAGAAACCAGATAGAAGAAGTAATTCCTGGTCAGAGTCAGGCCGAGGCTACCGAGGAAGAAAGAAGAAAGAACAAAGAAGAAAGAAGCTCTAAAAGCTAAGCTCTCTCTCTCTCTCTAAAGAAGAAATCTCTCTCTTTCAAGCTCTCTCTCTTTCTAAGAAAAAGCTCTATCTTTCTCTCTAAGCTCTAAGAAGAAGAAAAAGCTATCTCTAATCTTTCTCTCTAAGCTCTTTCAAAGAAAAAGAAAAATCTTTCTTTCTCTCTCTAAGCTCTCTCTAAAAAAGTAGAAGTAAAAGTAGTAATAGCTTTACTCTGCCTCCGAGAGTTTTCCTCCCGCGGCGTTTGTGGCTGGCCACGACAGGCAGCTTACAAATGCTGGCAAAAAGCCTCACATTGAATTTAGAAGAAGAATTATAGTATTAAGAGTAACCGCTTAAAGTCTGCTGATATCATCAACTAGTGGATTACTTGACACCAAGTCCCCACTTTCTTTCCTCATTCCCTGAATTTCCACCTATCTCAAGAGCAGGCAAGAAAGAGAAAGTGGAAAGCAAGTCTTTATAATTTCTTTGAATCACCTAAGGATGGATTTCACTGTAGAATTTCTATACTGGTGTGCTAACTGGACAGTTGGTTCAACAAAAATAATTTTATACATGGTTGAGGACTTACAGATGATGAAAAGAAACGGGAGGTCTTGTGTAAAGAGGGTTTCAAAACAAACACTCGCTGAATTCAGCATAATGAGACAAGAAAATGAAGCCAGATAAATGAATTTGATTTACAAATAACAAATTTAGAAAATTATGAAGTCTAGTGTAATGGAAAAAAGCCTTTAAAATGTGCATGTGGCATAATTGTCTACAGTACTTTCAAAAAGGATGTTAGTAAAAACTGGGGGGGGAAATTAAAAATTGTTTTCCTCAGATGACATTTTCCCCAATCTCATTATGCTGTACCTTCTTTTTCATCAAAATTTCCTCCTATCCTCACAAATCAGTTTTACTAACAACCACTTTCCTACTTCATCAAAATGTGCAATTATTTGTAATGTACAAGAGCAAAAACATAGATTATTTTCCCTTTTTAATTCTATTTGCATAATCACCTAGTAAAAAAGAAACCTGAAGCAAATAAGTAGGGTACTTTCAAGTCAACATTTATTTAAAATAAGGCATGTTTTAGTAACTTTTGAGTTTTTTAAGTTTTCAATCCATATTCTACTGTACATCTTGCCCTAAATCTGTGTGTCTTACACTGATACAGACATTGTTTGAAGTATTTGATATTGTCTTCAGTGAATATTGTCAATGTGTCTAGGACAGGTAATAGATCATTTTCAAGCCTCAAAAAAATATTGATTGCATCATTGTGGAGAATATGAGTTTGAATCACTGCAGCTCTCCTCTACCACTCACTAGCTTCTTAAATAAAGTTTTGATTCAGGACTAATTTTAGGTTTACAGAGAGTTTATAATGATGGTGCAGAGAATTTCTCCATTCATTTTACCCATTTTCTTTTAAAGTTAGTATCTTATACAATCACCATACACGTGTCAAACTAACAAATGAATATTGAAAAGCAAGAAATAAACATTGCTTTTTTTTTAAACTCTGTTTACATGAGCAAAAGGGTTAGAATGTTATTGATTCTTTTCCTGGGAATGACTGGCTCTCCAAAGAAAATCAAAGTCCATGAAGTGGTCAACTTCAAAATCAGAAGGTGGAAATGGAGCCCCATGAGCCTAAAATAGAATTTATTTGTCTTCCATTATTTTCTGCCTTCAGTGAAAACCATCACTTGCAGGGCAACACAATTCAACAATTTTGGCTAGGCTGTCCCTAAAGTTTTAACTATTTCAAGAATGTCTGTGAATAACTCTGATGTTTAACCTGCATGCCAGAATCACAGGGGCATCATAGTAGCCGTGGAAGATCTAGGAAATTCCCATTCAAGGACAATCTTATGGATCCAAAAGACAGAAATCTTAGAACACTAAGAGCACTCATGAGAAAGAGATGGGATTATATTGTCTACAAAGATCCTTCTGAGGGAGGGCTGTGGTTGTGAAAGATTTCCATGGGCAACAATGGGTCCAACCCACTCTGAGAGTGGGGTTTGATAAGAATCCCTGGAAGATCTCAGGGATCTAAGGGAGTGACTGAGCCAGCAGAGAGTACATGCTCAGTGATGGGTGTGGGGGTTGGGGCTTCATATTTCCTACTGACAAATTAGGGGCTACTAAGTACATTGTCTTGGTGTACACTGTTTAAATATGCCTCCTTTGTTGGCTGCATTTGTTACCAATTTATAAGTATATGTCTTTTTATTAAAATCATTCAAGTCAAGTGTTTTCATACCTATCCTAGAAAGATAAGGATATTCACTGAGGAGTTTTAAAATAGAAGACAAAAGCATGGTCTTCAAGAAAAGAAACTCCAGACTTTAAATCAAAATGCAAATCAAAAAAGTTTAACAAGACTACCATCAATGCAATTTTTCATTTTTCATTTTAAATTAAATCATGGGAATAAAACAATTTTCCTTTTTCTTTCTCTCTTAAGAGCTTAGTACATTATAATAGATATGACATTGAGTGATTGCTAAATTAATGAAACCATTGTTAGAGTTCTCTACAAGTTTAGAGATAGATTTATAAAAGCTACATTTGGCTGGCTCGCTGCTCAGCCCTATTTTTGTCCTTTTTCCTTTTGAAACAGCCCAATCAGGAAACAATTCTACACAATTGGTCAAAGGATGAAATTCCTTGAGACATAGCTCAGAATATCATGACACAAAATAGTATAAGGGTCTTCCTGGTTCAGGACCTCCCCATCTTAAACCTATGTGCTTAACTTCATATTACTTGAGCCTGTAAAATGCAAACACAATTATACTTACCCTTCCCAGAAATTGACTGAAGTTGCAAAATTCGTGGTGGTTGTGGCCTTACACCATGGGTCTCTTGAAAAACATTTTCCTGGATTCTGGAGCCAATAAGGGGACCCAATATATCACACCATTTGTAAAATCTCTCTTCCAAGTTTGGTCACTGTGAGAAATATCACTTCTGCTTCATGGAATAAGATTACAGTTTGAACATTTTCACTCATCTGCCTCTGTGGAAATATTAAGGTACCTTTAATCATCCTAGAAAAGTCATTTTGCCCGTAAGTGTTCATAAAACAACTTTACACAGGTTTAGTATTCAAATAAGCAACACATGTGCTGCTCAAAAGGCAGGGGTAGGGAGAGTCCTGGTTTTATAAGAGTTTTTATAATTCTGTTCCCTAAAATTTAAAGCACTGTAACAATGGTTTCATTAATTTGCAAATCATTCAATGTCATCTCTGCTATAAAGTACTGGACTTTTAATGGGTTTAGGGAGAGAGGAAAATTATTCCTTTGATTTAATTTAAAATGAAAAATTGCATATCTAGTAACTTTGTTAATTTTAGGGAGATGGGCTAGTAAAATTTTCATCTCATGTAAGGTTATTTTTGTAATTAGAGTACATACCTGTTTCATAGTTTAGTGGTGGGTTATTATAGCAGGTAACTTTGATGTATCATGAAAAATTCTCTTGGCCCATCTGCTTTGGCCACAAATGCTTGTGGATGTTATTGCAAGCACAAACACACCTTAAGCTGGCAGCCTTCTACCACAAGTGCAAGCGGGGTCCCACCAGCTTTCTGACTCAAGGTCTTCCTCTCCATTTTCTCTCTCAGGGCAGAAACTAGAGTGGCAAGAGAACTATCACTTCTTTCTTGTATTATGGATCATCTGTATACCATTTACGTGAGCAAAATGCTTATTGGCAGAAAACAAAAATGAATACAATTCTTAAAACAAATTGAAGTCTACTTTTCAACCCAGGACTCTGCTCTCTGGCTTACTTGAAATACTAACATCCTTACTCTGAGGCGGCACATTTATTTATTCATTCATTTATTCAACAAATATTTATGGAGCCATGGGTGAGGTGTGCTGCATGTATTAAAGATATAGCATTGAAATAAAACTGTGATCTTCAAGAAAAGGAACTTCTAGTCTTTGCGGGGAGATAATCAGCAAAAGATTAGTACAGTCAGTCTGCCATACCTGCAGGTTCTGCATTGAATCAAAATTATGAGAAAAAAAAAATGTCTTCACTGTTCACATACAGACTAATTTTCACTTCTACTGAAACCTTACAGTATAACAATTATTTACATAGCATTTGTGTTTTAATGTACACTGTAAGTAATCTACAGGTAATTGGAAGAGTACTAAATCATATTAAATCATAATATGGCAAAACTTGCATAAGTTGTATGAAAATATTTTTCCACTTTATATAAAGTACTTAAGTATCCTTGAATTTTGTTACTCTTGGGGGGTCCTGAAATCAGGACCTATGGATGTTGAGGGACAACTGTATTTCACTTGGCAAAGAGTACTATGGGAGAAAGCAAGGCAAAACTAAATACTAGAATAGAGCAGTGTTATACATTTAAATAAGGGAATCAGAAAGTCCTCCCTAAGATAGTGCCATTAAAGGAAATACCTGAAATGTGAGTATGCAAAAACGTGATTATTTGGGGGGAGAAAATTCCAGGCAGAAGAAATAGCAGGTATAGAGAATTAAAGCAAGGGCTGGTGTTGTGGCTCAGTGGTAGAGTGCTTGCCTGGCACATGCAAGGCACTGGGTTCAATCCTCAGCACCACATAAAAATAAGTAAATAAAATAAAGGTATTGTGTCCAACTACAATATATATATATATATATATATATATATACATATATACATATATAAACACATATATATACATATATGCATATATACATATATATACACACATACATATGTATATATGAATATATTATATATATATATATATATATATATATATATATATATATATATATATATAAAATTTTTTTTAAAGAATTAAGGCATATTTCCTTCCGGCTTGAGAAAGATCAGCAATGAAGCCAATACCTGACCTTGAACTAACTAACTGTTCTCTGTGTCTCAGCTAAGTCATTTGTAAAATGAAGGCATTGTTAGTAGCTGATTTATGGTGAGGATTGAATGTGTCATTTTGTCAGGTACAGAGTATGTGTACAGTACGTGTAGCTCTTATTATTACTCATAAGGTGTTACATGGTCTGGAAGGCTCTTCAAGGAAATCTTGGCCTTGTGTCAGCCTTCAACTACATTATCAAAGGTCTCATTTTGTTTTTCTGGCCTTGATGTGTGACATGTGTCATGGAACTGACTCAAAAAGTATCTCTTTTGGGGAGGGGAAAGAGAATTGTAAACATGGACTAGTCACAAAGAATAGATGAATTCAAATATTTCGCCACAAGAAGAACTGATTTTATTCTGGAAGTCTTTTGGAGCTAAAGGAGTCAGAACTTTCTAGGTAAAGGATGGGAAAGACTTATAGACAGAGGGAGAATAATTTGAAAAGTTTGCAAGTCAATAGATAGACAATTTGTCTCCTCCTAAGGGGACATTTGGCAGGATCTGGAGACATTTTTTATTGTCACAAGGGAGAAGGTGCTATTGACCTCTGGTAGAGGCCAGGGATGCTACTAAGCATCCTGCTCCTTAAATGTTAATAGTGTTGAGACTGAGAAATCTGCTGTACAGCAAGAGAGTGCTTTCATGGAAAACAAATTAAAGAAGATCTGTGTTAATATCTCTTATTATTGCACAGTTATTAAGACAGGTGGGATCTAAATCATGTAGGATTGTATAGGTTTAATTATATTGTATCCTAAATTCAAATGAAGTCTCTGAAGAATTTTAATCAGGATGTGTGTATTGAGGGGGTGAGGTGTTGGAGACAGGTGGGGTTGGCAAGACTTGATTTCTATTTGAGACACATAGCTACAATGGAAGTTTCAGCTGAGACACATTCCAAAGAGAGGTGCTAATTCAGAACCAATTTGAACATTGATGAAGCACTTTGCCACTCTAAAGCTATAAAAGAGCCCTGTGTGGAGACTGGAAGAGTTTGGAAGATGAGTCTCTGCAGAAAGACATGCAGGCAAATCTACCTCTCCCTTTCCAACAAGGTCACTCTCTCATAAACTTTCCTGGCACAAAGGCAAGAGAGCAGGTTTTAAAGAACTCACTTGAAGATCTTAACATGTATTAATACCATGTAGGTCATCATGTAGGAGTCACATCTGAGCAAAGTGAAGGATGGAAAGCAATGGATAGTGATGTGTGGGGGTCTATAGTTTGAAAACTATTGTGGTTTCCAAGTTTGCCAAGGTAGAACATGCAGCATGTAGGCTAGATGTTTGAGCTCAGAGAAAAAGGAGAGAGAAGGGAGAATACCAACTCTTTGGTCTGTGTTGCATCCTTCAGAAAGGGCAAAGAGACCTCAGCAGAAAAAATGAGAGTTGGATTAGCAGATGCCAAGGGATATGGAGGAGGTCAAATTGGACCAGGGGAAGTGGAGAGATATGCTTGACCACATCAGGAGACTGTGCATGAGAGTGAGAGAGAGACCCCTTGTGTTAGGGTGAAGAATCATAGGAAAGAATCTCTGAAGATTGAAAGCAAAGGCCCAATAGGAAAGTTAATTTTTAAAATATGGTATAAGTAGAAAAAGCTAGTGGGAGTTTTCTACCATAGTACAAATCAGGTAAGAACTATCCTACTTTCTTTACCTCATCTACAACTTGCTTCAAATGAGAGGAGTCAGATCACATGGATAACACATGCAGCAGGATAAAAGAAGTCCTGGGTGACAAATGCGTGGTAAATTTGCCCTCCTTCTCTTTCCTTTTTATGAAATTTATTAGTAAGGCAAGAAGAAACCTCTATTTTAAGAAAGGAGTTTTGGTGAAAGTAGCATTTTAGTTACTGAACTGAAACTTTACTTTTGGCAAAGAATAAGTGTATAGAATAAATTGAAAGACAAATTTCGAACCTTCTTTACTTCTTTTTATAAATGTTTCTCGTAATGGTACAGATGTCACAAAACCAGTAGGAGCCAAGTCCCAAGGATGCGACACCTGTGAGAGGGCTGCTTCTGCAGGTGTTTCTTGGACTTATCTGTTACTTGTGGTCGCGAGTTATGATGTCCTTGCTTTACATGCTGTAACATAAACTGAACATTCCTTCACAATTTGTTTTTGAAGAATTTTATACTATTTTAACATAATGAGCTATGTAATTATGAATGTATGTTCCTTTCTAGGGGAAGTTTTTGAAGAAAACTCTAAATTCAATTGTAACACTTGGTTTTTACTAGCATCCATTTTGATAATACTTTTATGTTAAAATATGACTAATATGTAATATCACATACCACAAAGTCACTTCTCAGTTCATGTTATCTGTGTTGAATTGAAAGAGATTGGATTTGGCTTCAGATAAAATAATATGAATTATGAAACAAAGATTGGTCAATTATTTGCCATTCATTAAGATAAATGAAAGAGAAGAAAGGAAGACTTGTGAATAAATAAGTAGTAGAATACATATATAAGTGGTCATAGTCCTAAAAGGAAGTAAGATTTTTATAGATCAAATGTCAACATATTTGGGATACAGCCACATAAATTTTCCTGAGGCAGAAGTATGGACTAACTAACTTCTAAACTCTGAGACCCAGTCATCAAATGTAAGCAACTCTGATTTTGTGAATTCTTGTTAGTACTATAGAATATTAACTGAATATATTCTATATATCATGTCCACGCATATACATTAAATGGTAAATTTATCTTCTCAGTGTTAATTGAAAAGAATTATCATTTTATTTCACATAAAGCTATATGACAACATAATTTGAAATTGTATTTGTGATTTAACCTGATAAAGTAACTGTAAGAAGAGAATGATATTCTGCATTCAAGGTCTATAATTTATGCTATCATCTAAGATATTTGCTCATCCTTAATTTTGATAACCCAGCTGTAGTAACAACTTTTGATATGGGTTTACATCATCCTGGGCACTATACACAGATTTCAGGACTGTAAACTCCTGAAATATTAGGCATAATCCTATCCATATATGTCAAGTGCACATTTCAGAAAAGAGGGTTCATGATTATAGTCAAACTCTTCTTCTGTCCATGGTCCATGGAAAATTAAGAACTAGTGCTCAAAGTATCCACCTCAGGTAATTTAAAAAGCTATTTACAGAATAATTGGCTCTAGCAACTAGATTTTGTTTTAGTGCATTCAATTTTATTTTTTTACGAAAGCGAGAGAAAAACCTTTTGGGCATTTCACTGGGATTTCTGCACACATGGAAACAAGTGGGGAAAATGGGGCAAGTTATGCTATGGCACTTAGGCTATTTCAAATGTTAATAGAGATCCTGATACATCTCAACTTTACCTATGATTTCAGGTCCCTGCTTTTGGATTATTTGTAAATGGCTGACAATGTAGCCATTAATAATCACAAGGAAAATACATGGTCAGTGGTTTACACTAGAATATAGAAAAAAAAAAAAAAATTGCCAGATTCTCAGGCTTGAATATTTTGGGGTATAGAATTTGACTCTATCTGCTGTCCCTCCCCAGCACCCCCAACCTCCATTCTGATTCTTATTGTGAATATTACCCTAACAATGGCTGAGCCGCACATGAAACTGAGGATTATGGATAACAGAGAGACAAAACCTCTTAGAAAATAGTTATGTTGATTGAATTAAATTCCCTATCTGGTACAGATTCTGCCCAATTTAGATTTGGCTTCTTCACTCACTTGAAAAAAAAAAAAAAAAAATTCTGCAGTACTTTCTTGCTCCTAAAGTAGGAATCCAGAATAAATAAGTTTATTCCCATCATTATTCTCCAGATCCTGAGTCCTTATGAGTGCAAAGTACTGTGTAGGAGATAAATTTACACTGGCATGGAGAGCTCCTACCCTCAAGATGTTGACTGTCTAAGAGGTTATATAAAAGCACAAATGATCATAATATTTGAAAGAGATGTTTCAAAAAATAATGTAGAGATTTAATGTTTACAGCCAGCGTCATAAAGTGCCATTAAAACTACCAAATATATTCATTTATGTGACACATTTGCAGATGGTGACCTTCTGTATGATAATCCTGGTACATTTCCTTAGAAAATTCTGTTTTTCTGAGGTCTGTTGCTCCATGACTTTTGGTTCTTGAGATTTATGCTCCTGTGCAGTCTGGGCCTGAGCTTCATTAGCACCTGATTTACCATGAGTGCAGATGGTTATTGGAAATAAAAAGTCAGCCATTTCCTATGATTAAATCTCTCATGGGCGGCATCTCCCTCTTAGCTATTTCCTTACTATTGCATATGATTCATTCGCAAGCAGAACAGTGATTATTATATGATTGTTAAATCTAAAGTGGAAAGGAAAGTAGAATATTAGAAAAAGTCTAGTAGCTTATTAATATATATTATGTGCTACAATGAAAATGATTTTACATAAGCATTAGCAAGATGATAGATTTACAGATGATGAGAGAAAATTACTCTATTGTGACGATTGAATGTAACAAAAAGAATTCATAACTTTTCTTTTCTTTCTTTCTTCCTTTTTTCAAAATTTGTTTTTTCTGCTTGCCTGTTTTAAGAAGTTATTGTTTAAACCAGTAATCACTGCCTGCCTCCTCCTTCTGGTCACTTGACAGTTCTTCTGGGCAATAATTATATTATGAACCTAATAAAGGAAGGGAACAACAGAATTGTTAGTGGCTGTTTGTATCTTTAGAGCTCAGAGAAGAGTAAGACATTGTTGCCAATAGAAGTACTACTGGAGTTTTTATCTACTTGAAAATAATTGACAGATTGTTTTTTATTTGAAACTCTCATTTGAACAAGAGTTTGAGAAATTTCATCACCCTTTTGATGTTTTGCACACTCTTGATGTTATACTAAATTAGTAAAATTGATGACCACATAGCACAGAGTCAATCCATACAATAGAAACTTGTTGCTTTGCCTGGTTATATTACTATTTTTAACTTTCCTATCATATTCTATGTAAAAGTTTAATTGTTTAAAAGACAAATGCAACCACAATTACCAAAGCTCATTTCTCTTTAATTCATTTTCATTATTAGATTTATTTAGGTTACTTAGTTTCAAATTCTAAGGGTTTGAATATGAAGGAAGATTAATAATGAAATTCAAGCACTGCCTCTGTGGTCTGTGGATTTTTTAGGAGCATATTTTGCTGCCATTTCCAGAATGCTCTTGAAGCAAATAATTGCCTCAAAAAAATAAAAAGATATACACAATGAAACGCAATTTTTTCTATTTTTTTTTTATACAAGCACTGCTTCTAATATTATCTTTCATAAGACAAATAGGCCATAGTGCTAAATATCTGGCCCTCCCCTGCCAGCATGATCCTACTTCTTAGTGAGCTAAGGCTCCTCATCCAGGCTTGAAGGCCTTCTGTCAGTAGGTTTTGGGTATCTGTTCCTTTTTACCACAGGGCCTTTGTGCTTAAAATCACCTGTGATGGAAATGTGCTTCTTTTATAGTAATCATAATGTCTCATCAACTATTTTCACTTTTCCCACTTTTATTTATTACCATAGTAATTATACTATATATGTGTGACTATTTAAAGAATGTTCTCTTTCCCACTATCCTGGAAGGTAGAGTTTGTGGAAGCTCTTGGTGACTTTTTTTACATTGTGCTTAGCACATAGTCTGTTATGTACTAAGTTTTTATCTCTTTTCTCAATAATTACAGAACACACTACACCAAAACTTACTGGCATTAGGCAGCAATAACTTAGTTCTCATGTTTCTGTGGATTAGTTGGGCAGTTCTTCCACTGCAGTATTCTGGTAGATGAGCTGGAGGCTAGATTTCCCTTTAAACCACAAAGCTAGTTCTGATTCAAGGGGGTAAAAAGAGATTGATTTATAACAACTTAGAATAAAAAAATAAATAAATTAAAAAAAAAGAGAGATTGACCTCCAAAAGTGAGAAACCATCTAGTCCCACTGTATAGAAGGAAGCATAGAGAAATAGGAAGAATTTGTGCTCACTAAGCATTTTTGTTGTATTCAATAATAAAGTAATTACATCTACAATTGCCATTTATCATAAAAAGTATTCCAGCAATTGATTGAATTAACAGTTTGATCAGTTTGATTTTATGCATGGTGGGGTGTTCTATGGTATATACATTCTGTTCAAAGAATGACAAAAGGAGAAAGTGATTCATTAATTCTGAGTGATAACAGAGAATTTCTTCTTACATTTAGGTAACTAATTGCTATGATCAATATTAGGACAAAAACTTTATTTTAATCATTCATTAATAATATTAATGAGAAACAATTAATATTTAATAATTAAGAAATATTAATATGCATTATTTTCTCTTTGGTATCTCATGTTTTTAAGGAAGTTACCTTTTATTCTCCTGTGTCTCAAATGACTAGTTTCTGATTTTTAGTGAAATAGGAAATAAAAGTCCTGCTCATATAAGTGGTATCATGAATTTATAATAATGAACTCTGACGTTATATAAGAATATATATTATGATTTATTTTGAGAATATTTAACCACCCACAAAAATGAACATCTAGGAGATTCTGTTTTCTTATTGATAGGTAGACCAAAGGACAATAGGATAGTATTTCTAATCTCCATAATCTGTTCAGGAAACATCTTTAAATGAGTCATTGGGCTAAATGGGTGACCATAAATATGTAACAGTTTTCAGAATGTGACAACTTCAATGCTGTATCTAGTTTCAGATTGTAGCACTATTTTTATGAACACTTTGTTCTGGCTCAATGGAAAAATAAAAATGTTGTTTTGTTTAAATCCTAGAAATCAAGGCAACATGTTGCTATTGTTTTTTTTTTTTTTTTTTTTTTTTTTTTTTTGTGGTACGGGGGTTGAACTCAGGGGCACTCGACCACTGGGCCACATCCCCAGCCCTTTTTTTTTTTTTTTTTTTTTTTGTATTTTATTTAGAAACAGGGTCTCACTGAGTTGCTAAGTGCCTCGCCATTGCTGAGGCTGGCTTTGAACTCGTGATCCTCCTGTCTCAGCCTCCCAAAGTGATGGGATTACAGGCGTGCGCCACCTCGCCCGGCTGCTATTGTTTTAATATAATAAAATCTAGTGGTTTGATAATTTGTAGATGGTAATGTATATTGAAAATAGCTTCTTCTTACAAAACTACTTCAGTTTGAAATTAATCTCCATTTATTATCTGCTGATGTAGGCATAATTTCAAACAGGAGAAAATAGTATATGGGCTAAGCATGTTTTTAAAATAAAACAGAAGGTAGTGGAGAGAAAAAGAGAGGAATTGTTTCCTTCACATCTATCTTAAAATTATCTTACATGCACTTGGAAGTACTGGCACAATGATTAATCCCCAATGATGATGCCTACATCTGTCAATTAGTTCATGTATAAGTCAGCCTAGATATTTTGTATAAATTATAGCATCATGACTAGAAACAAAAGCAGATCATGATATTTCAGGGAGTCATCTGGGTCCCTCAAGATGTAAATCAGTGACAAAAAATGTAATCTAAATAATAATAGATCTACTGATTCATGTGTTGGACCAAGTAATTCTTCAATTTGATTAAAATATCAATATTGTCAATATAACTCAAGTAGTCTGATTCCTACCCCTTATCATTTTTTGCAAGATAGTTAATGTTTATAGAACTCCTCTATAATACTGGGAGAGAAAGAATTTTCCTTTTTTAGTTCCAATGTCAGAGAAGTTTTAAAGTGAACAGCATTTGCAAAATGCAGAGTTGTGTTTCTTGTTGCAGAATTGGAAAAAGACTGCTGATATGTGAAGAGAAACAAAAGGTAAAACACTTAACTAATTTTCAGGGAATAGAAACAACTTTCATTAGAAGTTTTTTTTTTTTTTTTTTTTTTTTTTTTCAAGTTGTAAAGCTGCAGTAATTTCACGGAATATAGGTAAGGAAAATAATGTGTGAAGGAGCTAGAGAAGTGTAATTTTTCTTGATTTTTAGCAAGTTTTACAAAATAAACCTTTGGAGAAATAGACAAAATTATAGCAGGAGATAATATATTCTATGACAAAATTATTGATTTAAAATTATCTTATTACACTTAGGATAATAGAAAAATATCAGTTGGCCTTTCAGTGATGCAAGTATACGTGTTTTTTAAAAATATGTGTGTAGAATCGCTGGGTGTGGTGGTACATGCCTGTAATCCTAGCAACTCTGGAGGCTGAGGCAAAAGGATCACAAGTTCAAGGCCAGCCTCAACAATTAAGTGAGGCCCTAAATAAATTAGCAAGACGCTTTCTCAAAATAAAAAATGAAAAAAAATAAAAAAGGATTAGAGAGGTGCCTCAATGGTTAAGTGCTCCTGGGTTCAATTTCCAGTACTGGGGGGAAAAAAAAGAACAGAAAAAATTGTTTTAAACTCCCTAGGTTGAAACTGCTTTGCATGTCTACATGTAATTAACTTCCCTGAAACTTAGTAGGTGCTTCTGAAAAACATGTTGAACTGTATTAGAAGTAAAGCATTTTATATTCTTATTCCAGGTGATTGACAGTGTGTTCTCTAAAAACAAATAAAACAGGTAGGGAAAGACAGAAGGGAGAGAGAGAGAGGAGAGAAAAATATCAGAGAAATCACCAAGGTATTTCAAGAAAGTCAATTGGTAGAAAGAAAGTGAATGTAGTAAGCAATTATTTCATGTTCTAACTCAATTGCCATTATCCAGCTAGTGTTTCTGTTGCTTATGAAGGCTATATGGTCTTTCCAACAGGTCTACCATTGAGCAATATCTTGGTGATGTATTATGCATAGTCCAGAATCTCATCCTCCTTTTGGTAAACACAGAAACATAATTGAATTATGGCACCTAAAAGTGATCAGGCTCTTATCCACATGCTCAGTGTTTTCCACTATAAAATTTATACACTTAAGCCAGGCACGGTGGCGCACATCTATAATCCCAGCAGCAGCAGCTCGAAAGGCTGAGGCAATCAAGAGTTCAAAGCCAGCCTCAGCAAAAGCGAGGCTAAGCAACTCAGTGAGACCCTGTCTCTAAATAAAATACACAATAGGGCTTGGGATGTGGCTCAGTGGCCCAGTGCCCCTAAATTCAATCCCCCGGTACCCCCTCCCCCCCAAAAAATTTGTACACTTAAAATAGAGAGGTGGTGGTGATAATTCCTTTCTGTGGATTCAGATGCTCAATTCCATGATTCAAGTCATCACATTATTGATATCGAAATCCATAGAAAACCAAATTAACTTCCATTTTGCCAGGAATATAGATCAACATCTCTTATATAGATCAACATCTCTTGGTTTCCCTTGCCTGCCCCTTCATGGTGACAAAATGTTTGCTTCATCTCCACTTATAATATTCTTTCCTGACAACACACAAAAGTGGCAAAAGAGGGGCAGAGATTGCACTATGCATGTGTATCTTTACCAGGGAGGAAATCTTTCCAAGAAGCCCACAGTATGCTCCCCTCAGGTTCCATTCATCAGCTTTAGATTATATTGTCACATTTAGAGGGTTTGCTTCAGGAGAGGAAATAAAAGCCCTTAAAGAAATAGGAACAAATCATCTAATGATGTCATCTAATGAGGACCTGTCTAATCAAAAACATTTTCTTTATAGCCAAGGAAAAAGCTTCTGGTGATGCTACAATCATTATTGTATTTAATAAGAGATGTTTTGGGGAAAAAACTCTAAGAGGATTTCTTGAGTAAGATTTTGGTACTTCTTATAAAATGTTAGGAGAATCACTACTGTGACTCACAAGCTCACCTGAAACAGTGCCATGCTCAGTAACAGACTTAATTATTACTACCGCAAATGTTGTTCAATCGTCCAAAATTTTCCTAAATAAACTTTTATTATTATGAAAAATTTATTCTAAATAGTGAAGATATGAATACTATCGAAAGATATTTAGTACTAAACATACATGGTCATTGTTTAAACATTCTTTAATGTTCATTTTACATTTTGTATAATCATAAATTCATCACTGCTCTTAGGTATTTACTATATGCATGTACCTATTTGGAACAGACTCTGCAATGTGGCAACACGGCTGCTTTTGTACTTTTTCATTTTCATTCAATTAATTAGATATATAGTGCAATAAAAAGGTGAGAAAAAAGAACATTTAGTTCATAAATAATGGAAAGAAAATTCTTGCGTAAAACACACTGATATAACCAATATTTTTAAATAACTGAAAAATATTTGATTTTTGATTGAATATTTTCATATGTTCATATGGTTGAGAAAGTTTCTTTATTCTTATAAAAGTAATTCAAGTTAAAAATTGTATTTGTAGAATATTCATCTTTTTTTTTAACATACTATGATAAAGTATTATATGATTCTGTCTGAAGTTTCTATAGCTTGTTTCATTGTCTCCCTGGGACCTAACAATCACATCTTATGAATGAGCATTAGATACAAGCATTTTTATATGTCATTTTTAAAAAATGTATATCTCTATCCATTATATGGAAGCATGAAAAATGTTTGCTCTCTTTGGTGTGAATATAAAATAGCCCCACTGTAGTCATTATAGCAGTGTTTCTTCCCTATGAAATAATATCAGCAGCATTATTCCGTATTATAAGAGACATAAATTTCTATGAACAAAACCCATGAGTTAGAGAGTTTAAATGAAATGGAGTTCTTTACATAACTTATAATGATATTAAAACTTAGGGTCACTTTTCCCACTGGCACATTCACATGGATGACTGCTTGGTTGCTCATTATGTTGTAGTCTCAAGTTTCTGCAACCAAAGATGTAACTCCTATATACTTAAATATTTGATGCTATCTTTAAAAAATAAATTTGAATAAAAGTTCCCATTCATTCCATCATTTTGTATTTATAACAACTTTGTTCATAACTATTTGTGATTTTATACTTGCCAATCAAAAGAAATAATTAAATTGGTAATTTCAATCTGAGTTGGGTCAGGTCCTCCTTCTTAACAAATACCTGTTACCGTAGTCCCTACAGATGCCATTTGGTTGCCCAGGAGACTTCACAGAATGATGAAAAACATAAGCTACAACATGTCCCTCCATTACCCCTGTGCTGACCTATGATCCTTGCACTGACAGGGCCCTGTGACTCTGCCAGAAGTCTGCTTGTCACAGCTACTCTACAACTGCTTTTCCTTCAATGAATTGCACGTTTCTGACACTGCTCTTTCACTGGTGAAATCAGCTCTCTCGGGGGCTCTTCTGTTTGCCTTGTGATGTATTTTTAAAAGTAATATCTCACTGCATTTAAGAATAAATGAGTAACTCTACAACTAATGTTTTGTGTAATATTTCTTGGCAATGAAAAATGAATAAAACTGAACTGATTCTATGACATAAATATACAATTTTAAACAGTTACTGTAAGTCAACAGTACTGCAAGTCCCAACACCAGCAATGTTAGCCAAGACCAAATCCCTATTATGTTTCAAGCCCATGCCATATAATTGTTAAGACTGAGACTTACTATTAGAAAAGTATTCCCAATTTTGAAGTGACTGCTAAAATATGCTAGTAATAAGGCAAAAGTAAAACAAAAACAATGAAAAAGGATTTTTGAAACATCCTTGCTAAGTAAAAAAATTATTGATTTTTACATAGGACGTTATGATTTTGCTTTCATTTGAAAAGCAAAGATCAAAAAGGATTTTATTTTTTTCATCTGTTGAGTGTGTTATCCAGCAATGTAGTTAAAAATCACTGAGTTCAGGAAACTTGAAAAAGGACAAAGGTGTCTTGCAGAAGACTTTTCAGTTTCGTACATGTTAAATGATCTGCTTGTATCTTCTATATCCCCATAAATACATAAAAATAACTTTAAAAAACTCTGTCAGATAAAAAGATGACCTTTAAGAGTAATTTCACTGAATTAAAACCTTCTGTGTATTTATGACATAGAGCTTGCTACATAAGATAAATGAGGTAATGGCATCCCCCTCTTTATGATGCATATTTGTTAGAAATGAGATTCATATCTAATTAGGTTCTTTTGTATTGTTTTGGGGGGAAAGCACTTGCACTTCATGTTCTGCTTTATGTTTGTGGCACTGACATTACCAAACAGATGAAAGCTGAAGCAAAAAACAATGCTAGGAAGAAATATTTAAAGAAATACATATATTGCTAGAAATCAAATTTTTGATTTGAAAGTTAAATATTAACTAAATTTCATAATGACAAAAATGATTTTGCTTGAGGAAAATCTCTGATAGTTCACATTTCTCTAAGGATATATAAAAGAAGTAAAATTATTAAGAAAATGCCTGGAAATGGAAGCTAATTTTTTCATGTTAACATGAACATCTGCTAGCCAAGCACTCTGAATCTTAAAATGAAACCTGTAGGTTTACAATTAAATTCACTGAACAGGATTTACTATGTCAAATAACATATAATTGCATGAATAACTTTTTTTTGGAGTTTTTTGGGAACTTGTCATCTTGCTTGATGTCACAAAACCTTATCCATGAATACAATAAATTTGATTTTGGTGTGACCATTTCACAATGGGTTAATGCCCATTTACCACATTCTTAAAGTCCAAAGCTATGTGTTTTCTCTGACGAATTTGAGTTTGAATTATTTGGATCATTTTATAATGTGAGTTATAAAAATAGACGGCATACATGCTTAAATGGCTTTTTTGCATTTCTACAACCTAAAGACCAGTTTGGTTGAAAATATAAAATTTAACAGCCTTTAATTTGTCATGTGGAATCTGATTCTATGTGCTTTTTATTACCTCCATATATTTATCTAAGTGAAACATAAAATGGTTGTAATAATGGAGAATTTAAAGTAGCTTTTGCACATGAGCAGTAATGCTAACTAATATCATGAATAAAGGTTGAATGTAAATTCTCAGAATTTCTGTTTCTTCTGATTTATTTGTTAAAGTGAGTAAATCTTGGTTAGCAGACCAAAGTCCCATGTTACCCTAAATTAAGCTATGATGAACTTTGATAGGCAGAATGGAAAATACAGGGTATAATCATTTCTATGCACCTGAAAGCCTCATGTGTTTATTTAATTTCCAGCTGTAATACAATATACATTAGATCATAGAACCTGTCAAAATATGAACCCATGGCCCTTTTTATTCCAGAGAAATACTCTGTTATTCCCATAAGTGCATTCAGAGATAACCTAGGTATGGCATAAATCTAAGTATAATCCAATATTACCAGTTCTTATTGATTCTACCTCATTTATGTCTATTGAATTGAGACTCTCTTCTCCATTTCCCTTGTCACTTGGTTTAGGCCTCCGATGATATTTCATTTGGACTATTCCAATAGTCACATTTCTGTCAATACCACCAGCATTTCAACATTTCAGCCCACTTTTTCTTTTCTACTAGACATATTTACCCGTAAAATAAAGCTGGCCATGTCAGTCCAATGCTAATAAACTTGTCAGCCTCTAATTCATCTTATTAATCTGCAAGATCAAATCTAAACCTTTTCCTTGGCATACACGTTCTGAGACACACTCCCACTGCACTTGTCCATCCACTCAGTATACTCTTACATCATACTGCACTGATACATCACCCAGAACTTATCTCTTCCTTCTTTCCTTCTCTCTTTGCTTTCTACTAACTTATCCACTAAAATATAACTTTTTCCTTTAAAGCTTTTTTTTGCATTCTCTAAAGCAAAATTAGTTGAATTATCAAAGTGTGCTCACATAATATTTTGCACATATTCATTTAGCTTATTAACTTTTTTAATATTACCTTATATGCCTATATTCTTACATCATTCTTCATTCACTGGGAACAAAAAAAGAATTGCATTTATATATGTGTATCTTTAGAACTTGACATAATAGCATATGGAAGTGAATGCTTTCATGAATGAACAAATGAATGAATAAATTCTGGAATATCTAGAAAAAAGATATACACAAAAATGTTATAACTAGAACAACCACTAAGAATGTCTTGAGACCATCTCAGATCAACAATTTCTTCTCAACTTATAGAATGATGTCCATTTTTATCACAATAACGAATCAATGGAAAATGTTTTTAATTTTATATAACTTCAAAGAGTGTGTCAACTTATAAAAGCATAGCTATTGTATAAAGTAGATAGTTGCATTAAGTTTATGTAGACACATGCCCATAGATCTTGCTATTAAATATTTATCTAACTACTATTATTATTTACATATACTTATGAAATCAGGCCTTAAATAATAAAAATAATCTCTGGAAAATAATAATGATTCATGATACCAGAATTCTGTGAAATCTGAAAACTGTTTTTATCTTCAGATTACTGGCCTGAATGTGGCTGATACAAGAAGGGCTTGTGAAAATTTTGTATGGAAATAAAACCTAGTATAATCTGAGGTATTATTGAATTTGTCTAGATAAATAAGATTGCTTTTACATTTTAAAGTTTCATGTCAGAAACTCTACTTAACAGCAGAATACTAACCACTGTATTGGGTTTCACACCATTTTCCAAACCAATAACAGCATTGAATTGAGTACAAACACCCTTGCCAAATATCTTTTTAATTGTCAAAATGTTTTACATTCTAATGGAAGAGGCAGATATCGATATTTATAGGTTACAGAGAATAATTTGATATGAGAGATATTCAAATACTATAACAGAAGTTTCTCTTTTGATTTTGTATGTGAAGATATATATGTCAATTTACCTGCATTTTTTTTCTAATTAAGGGCATAACACCTTATTAGAAGTATGTACAATTCAAAATATTTTTATAAGAATTAATTTTCAAGTACAATATGGATAATATAAAAATCTAGTCAACCTTTGTAAACTTATGTTAATTGAGTATAACTTAATTACCTGGTACAACAAGCTAAAGATGACATCATTGGGTCATGGGAGAAAAAAAATTGCATAATATTATTACATTAAGATTAAATACTTAAAAAAGATTAAATACTGAAATATTTTAAACTATATTTTCTTTGGAACTTTTGTTATATTGATATTATTGCTTTCTTGCTTCTTTCACACTATATCTTAATAATCCTACTACTGTTCATATGAGAAATAATGTATTTTTAAAATTAATGGTTATCTCCACATTACTAAATATTAGCTTTATGGATTACCATTATTTTTTAATAAGATGTTATCTATTCATTCCTATTTCTAACGAATACATAACCATGCACATGTAGCATGCTTATACTTTATCTTTTCCCATGAAATAGGAAAATGTTTCTCTTTATGATTACAATATGGTTAATTCTAAAATCAAATTACCTAAGACAGAAAACCATAAGCACTAAAACATTTTTAAAAAATCTAATCAACCAATAGTTAGAAAAGTCAAAGATATACTTGAATCTGTCAGATCAACCCATTCCTGTAATCCCCTCAGGGACTATCACACAATTTGACACCAACATTTAAGCTTTGAAAATTATGTGATCATCTATTACATTTTGGATGTCATATGTTTCAAACCTTTTTTATTACTTATATTGCAAGACAGTGTTAGGTCATTAAAAAAAATCTCTTCTGTTATTGATAATTGCCTGAGCCGCTTCTTCCTTTCCTTTTTCAGAATGAAGAACAAATTTTGGTATTTTGAGTTTGGCACATCTGAAACTTTCTCAGCCACCTGCAAGAAGCTCCATGAATCTGTAGAAATAGAAGTAAGGAGAATGAATTCTCTTTTATAATAGTATGGAATAGCATGTGTTTGGTTGTTCACATGTCTGTGGTGTAGCCCACGGGTTGAAATACAATTTAAGAAACACACATAGATTTAGTCAAGATGCTAAAATGTATTTTTGTCACTCTAAGGAAAGTAGCACAATTTGAAATATTAGTATAAAGTTAAATGTGGGGCCAAGTTGTTTTAATATAATATAAAAGGATGAGAAGTGGAACACTACTGTGCAAATCAGTGAAGTTAGTGGGCATAGAGAGTGTAGAGAGAAAAGATATAAAAGTAGTAGATGAAAATGAAAAAAGTTGTAAGATATATAAAAAACAGTATTTTCAAGTTTCAATATTTCATAACCTTTAAAACACAGTGCACAAAAATTGTACTTACTTTCATGAATAAACGTTAAAAAGTATACTTTCCCATTCCATTCTCATTCTTTAACTAGCTTTTCTCAGTTCCCAAGGTTGCCATTTCCCCATTACAAGTATAGGAAGTGAAAATGCCAAGGAAAAGAGCAAAGATAATAAGACAAGACACACTTTAAAAAGACTTGGAGCACATAGGTCTACCAAAAATACATAGACACCTTAGGACTCAAAATTTTGAGACATATTATAAAGAAAATGACATATTGAGAGATTTTAAGGATTAAAGCTAAATTAAAAGTTGCATTTTAATAAATGGTAAGGGCAAAAACAAAGGAATCAAGTAATAAAACATGAAACATAATTAGCTCTTAGGATTCCAGAAATATTGGCTTTGACACTTTTCATTTTAAAAATAAATTCATAAGTTGTCTGCTAATACTTAAACCATTAGTGGCACACATTCAGGTAATAATTTGGTTAACAGAAGTGATGGATCACATAGGTTCATAATGGCATGGCTAGGCTCATCATTGTCCTAACTTTATAATTTGATGTTATTAGTACTAATAATGATACCAAAATTACATTACTCCCAGTGTAAACTCTTTGTACTTTCTTCTCATCATGACTAGAAAATAAATGAAGCATTAGAATTAATACTGGATGGTTTTATGGAATGGGGGGAACCCTTCATAACTGGATGAGATCATAACCTTAGAAAGTAGTTTGATCGCAGAAAGTAAAGAATTTGGGCTCAATGTGGACTTTGTGATTATTATTCATAATAATATATCTGTATATGTGCATCATATGCATATAATTATGAATAAAATATAGCACAGATTATGTATTTTAGTAATAAATAATCTAATGTATATAGCTATATATGCCATATATGTTTTTAAGTATATAGTTATATATGTGTCATATATTTATTGTAAAAATTGCAATTTCTCTTTAACTTCAGAATTACTATTTTTATACAGCTGCTTTATATACTGGGTTTTGAGCATTTATTATTCTCAGAAACCTATGCTCAAGAAAATCTGTACCAGAAATCAAAAATAAGGAAAAAAATTAGAAGTATGACTCTAGTTGAATGTAATTAGAGAGCCAAACCCTCCTGCATCTTCTTTCCCTTTCTTTCCCTCATCTCCCTTGAAAAACAGTCAATAAATAAAGCAATATTATATGTGTCATAAAGCAAAACATGTTCAAGAAAAAGTTTTATCATACAGTAAAAGATATTTGAATAAAAATAAATGTGGAAAACATTGATATTTAAAGTTATATACAATGATAAAAGTGAGTGATTTTGTTCTATAGAACTATACATCTTATAGAAAAACTATTTAGGAGACTCTTAAAAGAAATGTGGACAACTAGAGCTAAGTTATTTTTCTTAGAGTTGTGTTTGCACATATTTTCCAAGGCTGACTTTCTGGCTCAGCATTACTGGCTTGTTCTGGGAACCACTACAGTGGTATTTATAAATCAATCAGCAGAGTGTGCATTTCCCATTATTTGCTTCATATATTAAGTGTGTGTGTGTGTGTGTGTGTTTGTTTGCACACACACATGCACATGTGGATAGATGTCAATACCAAATCTGCCTCTCTGCTCACATTTTAATGAATCCAGTCTATCATATTAGCAGAATAAGCCTTTCTACCCTCAAGGTTACTTCATAATTAAATAGAATAAAAACAGCTATTCGGAAATTTGATTCTGCTTGCTATTGCTTCCTATGTGGCCTAAAAATCATACCAACTATGGTTTGAAAAATATATAACAGGGAATAAACCACCTTAGTAACAACAGAACCTCAAGCAATGAATATATGTTTTATTGGCAGCTTCTTCAAAAACAAGTCATTTTTTGTGTTTCTTTTTATACACATTCCTCTTTCACGTAGGGAGCTCCTTCAAAAGGGGACAAATGTTTGAGAGGAAATAATTATCTTGGGACAGTAGTTGATAATAATATCTAAAATTTATTAATATACCCCATGCCTGGTGCTAAGCAATACACATGCACTACCTGATTTAGTCTTCATCAAAACACTGTGAATTAGAAACATGCTATTATTATCTCTCTATTGTAGATTTAAACATTTTATTTAATAATTTAAGAGAAATAAGAATCATGTTGTTGCTGCTAAAATGTTTAAAATCAAGAAAACAAATTAGAAATATATATAATACATATTTATGCATATAAACAAATATAATTTATATATACATACATATATGTAATCTGCAATTTTTATTCTAAGAATTTCAGGTATCTTCTAATTTTATTATAGAAGAAAAAATAAATAAAATTTAAAAATTTAAACTTAAAAGAATACATTTTTTTTAGTTGTGGATGGACACAATAACTTTATTTTATGTATGTATTTATTTTATGTGGTGCTGAGGCTCGAACCCAGTGCCTCACACATGGTAGACAAGCACTCTACCACTGAGCTACAACCACAGCCCATAAGAATACATTTTTAAAAAATATTTATTTGTTTTAATTGCACACAATGCCTTTATTTTTATATGGTGCTGAGGCTCGAACCTGGGCCACGCATGTGGTAGGCGACCACTCTACCACTGAGCCACAACCCCAGTCCCAAGAATATATTTTAAAAGCAAAGTTTGTATTAAAGTATTTGGGAGAAGGACTGGATATATACTTAAATATCTCAGGTTTGCATCTACAATTAAAATATAAAGATCATAGTTTACATTTTTTCCCCATTTAGCAGAAAAAGCTGATGAGAGAATAAGAAAGCACATTCTTCAGGTATTTCAGTCTCGGTATTAGTGAGCCTAGGAAGGATGGTAAATTCTAAAGTCAAGAATTTGATTCCAAATAGCTGAGATTTATCACAATGAGTACGTACTTCTACAAATCTAATCTCAAGAATTAACAAATGACAAAAAGAACATGAGGGACACAAAATAAGTTATCAGAATTTTTATTTATATATTTGTTTATTTATTAGTTGTAGATGGACATAATACCTTTGTTTTATTTATTCATTTGTATGTGGTGCTGAGAATTGAATCCAGTGCCTCACACATGCTAGGCAAGCACTCTACCACCAAGCCACATTCCCAGTCCAAGTTCTCAGAATTTGAAAGATAAAATTCTTGTTTTCCCATAATCTGGAAAACAGAATCCTTAAAGGCAACAGGGCTCTTTCCCAATATGGCTTCTACTCTATGGGTCTTAATACTAAGATTACCTATAAAGCAGTATTTTAATGTTTCAGTTAGTAAAATTATTAATAATTTTATCTGACATAGGTACAGAGTCAGATTCATTATGAAAAAGAGATTTACAATTTATCATTAAGTTTTAATTAATTTAATCAAATTTTCTATCAAAACTTACAGCTCTCCAAAGTTTATAAACTAGGATTAATGTACATTGGCAAAAAATGTTTTGAAATCCTCTTTTCCTTTAGATAAATTTGTTTTTGAATAAGATCTTCCATTTTAAAATGAAGATGAGTAGACAGTGGCATCATAGCATTGCACTCTATAAATAGCTCCCACAGTACTATATATTAATGACCTTTTCCTACATAATAAAAATATTCAGAATTTATTGTACAACTGAGGCTGTTAGTGTTTAAGCTTTTATATTCTTTCCTCTGTAGCTACCTTTTTAGAAATCATAAATCTTGAAAGCATATGAAAATATTATCTGACACAGTATTATCACTTGTTTATATTTCATAGCCTTCACCTCAGCTTTTATTTTCCTGTATTCAACTGGTGTGCTATAATCCCTGGTCTCTATCAGCAATAGCACTGAAAATTTCCAGATTAACCAACATAACATTAAAGCAACAGAGGAAGGTTACCTGGGGTCAAGAACTAGTAGAAAAAAAGTATTAATAAATAGCAATTTATTTAAGTACGTTTTCCTGCTCCCAAATAGCATCAGTGTTTTTCAACAACTCTCTTTCTTTGCAACTCCTTAAGAATTTTTTTTCACTTCTCAGAGAACAACCCACTCCCACTCCGTTTCCTTAAAATTACAATTGACGTGACTCTGAATAGTGCAAACATGAATAATAGTATACACTGGTGTTTTTCCACTGTCACATGTAACTCCACTAGTTCAATTAGAAAGAAAAAAAGCCTATTTGCAGCATGCTCTCCTTTTCTGCAGATGAACAAAGGAATCCTCCTTCACTAATTCTGAAAGTCACTTGTCACAGTGGGGTTCTAAGGCCTAGTCAAATAATTGTCTTAGTGTATTACCTGCTGTGTTCAATATTGAGTGAAAATGGAAGCCGGGCCCCAACTCCAGCTTATTTCACGATTCTTCTGTTATTTAAATGATTTTAGTCAGTTTGGGGGAAGCCAGACCTTTATAAATTAACAGCAGGGAAATACCAAAGGTGTCAGATTGCATATTTATCATCTTTTTCGTGTAATACTTAAATATGTATTAAGAAGTGACTGACATAAATTAGGCAGATTTCAGAAGCCACAGGCCGTGGCTTGTAGAGGACCCCCTTCTGCTTGACATTTCATCCTTGTCAAAGATCAAATTATTTTAATTTAGGCTGCAAATTATAAGGAATGAAGACTTCTTTGTGGGAATTCCCTGTGGTAATCTGACTTTTGTTGTTACTGCTGCTTGTCAGTGTGCAAAAGATATAATATGCATGCAAATAAGGTTAAAAAATATGTACTATCTAATTATCCAGCCAGTACATTCCACTTGAAGTCAGTGGGAGGCCTGACACACAGTATGTGTTTGATTCATTGAGGCCTGCAGGGTATTTACACAAGATTACTTTTAATTATGAAATTAATATCTGTTTATCTAGAATATATAGCGGTAAGTGAGTATACACATGAGCAGAATTCTTTAGTAAAAAGAAATCATCTTAATACATGAAAAGGAGGGAAAATCACTTATTTCTGAGGGGGAAAAAGAGTCATCATTCAGATATTGGTTTCACCCTCCTTGAAACAAATGGAATGAAAACTTGGCACTTTCTCTAGAATTTGTTTCTATTCCTGCCAACTAGGCTCAAAATGTGTTGCTTTATTTCACAGCTTTTATTTTTTGGTGAACAAGATGCAGTCCTAGACTCAGTGTGATGAGGTTAATGTAGAAGTAGAGAGAGTTGTGTTTTGTTGGCATTTTGGTGGAGTCATGATTGTGATGAGAAATGAGGAAGTTAGTGGGGTGATTTTTTAAATAAGACATGGCAAATGAACCAACCTATTGCAGATTTGCTTCAATTTATAAAATGCTTATTCCTAACAAAGTCTTTTTTTAAAAAAACAGAGAGTTATATATGTATATCTTTACTCATATTGACTTGCATTTGAAAATGGGAGAATAACTTCTAAGATATATTAACTACCATTTTAGAAAACCCACAGCATATCAATAAATACATAGTCATTCAAAAAAATAGAGAATGGCCCTGTTACTTTCCATACATGTCCATCAGAGGAAATGTTAAAAATGTTCAAAAAAAATAAACAGCAAACACTGAATACAGCAAAGCACTGTCCACACTTTTCATATTCAGCAGGTTCCTTTGTCATCAGGCCAAAACAAAAACTCTGGCTAATTAATTGGTGTTTTTTAGCATGCCATCATAACAGTGCTGGTGGTTTGGAGTTTCCTTTTACTGCTGTTCTTGTAATTTTCCTTACTTGGTCTTCCTGGCTCTCCATATTCCTTTGGACAACCGGGCTTCCCCTTGCCTTTGATGTCCTGCTTAGAACTTAATCCAGACCAAGAAACCATTCTTGGTCACTTCAGAGTGGTTGAGAATTACTGTTTTGAACTTTACTTTTCCTATTAAGCCACTTCATTCTTTGTTAAAAAAAAAAAAAAAAAAAAAAGAAAAAAAAAAGATATAAGCCATGAATCGTGAATTCTATTTCCTTATTTTCCCCCCAATAGTGCCCTCCAATATATTACAATATGTTCTAAATAGGTGTCAGGTGACAATCATTAAAATTTCTGCTCGAAATTTGATCATTCTTCCTAGAATCAACCTCCTTGTAACATACTAGAAATTTGCAGCTGGATATACACATATGTAGATGCTAACATGTTTCTCTCAGAAGTTTTCTATTAACTTGATCATTTTAAAATATTATTAATAACAGGTTAATGTGACTGATTTATCTTTTATGTTGATATTTAGGGTAAGCATTTAAGTGTTCTTGAAAAGCTTATTTATAAAATGTATTTACAATTATGAATTTAAAAGCCCTTAATTAAAGATAAGGAAAAAATTAAAAAAGATAAAATATCTTGCAATCTCTGTTCCTTTTTGTTGTTGTTGTTTTCGTTTTTTAACTGATCAGTGTGATGGCGTACAGATAGATTTAATAAACATCTCCCTGGAAGGAATTGCTATTTTGAATATACCGAGCATGCATGGAGGATCCAATCTCTGGGGAGAATCTAAGAAAAGAAGAAGCCATCGACGGATAGAGAAGAAAGGGTCTGACAAAAGGACCACACTCACAGATGCCAAAGAGTTGAAGTTTGCAAGTCAAGGTAAGGTTCCTAACAATTAACTGTCAAATTGCTTGTTAATCTGAATTCAAAGGCTACTTTAAATTAAAGAGTTTTCCATTGCACTAATATGTATATATTAATGCAGTTGTATTTTTCATATTATCACATACCCAAGTATGATTAAATGGATTCTAAGATCATACATATTTTCCATGAATATTTTCCTTCTTTGTTCTTCTTTGATTAGGGTTTTTCCCACAAAAATTAAAATGTTTTCTTTGTATGTAATGGATAGTAAAATAGGATAGATTACTCATTAGCTCTTCTGGAATGTAACCATCTTGGGCAGGATGTTTGAATTTAACAAGGGCCTAATTTAGGCATTTCTAAGGTTGTTTCCTAAGAGGTTTTATTCTTGTCTTTCTTCAGTCAGATTGTCATATTGAACTGTTTTACATTAAACTACTGTTCTAAGAACTATACATCAGGGAATGTTTCAATGTTCTACAATAAATTATGACTATCTGCTGTTATTTTCCCAGAAAGTTAGTAACAGGAAACCTGAGAAACAAAGAGCAAATACTAACAAAATAGGATACAATGACTATGGGGAAGAATTTTCAACTCCACTGTAATATATTTCACACTGGGATGGGGCATCTAATTTTTCTTGGTAAATTTTATAAACAAAGTGATATCTTTGTTCATAAAATCTACAAGTATTTTAAAAATCTATAAAATGAATATGTATGATGTTTCTTTTATCTTCTACAGTTTACCTGATGCCACTGATAGCATTGGGAAATAAGACCACATTGTCAACATAAAAATTTTTAAAAATGTGAAGGTAGTTGGTGAACTTGTGGTAGTAAATAGCTCTATTTGGGGGGTTGGGGAGAGGGAACTAATTTAAGTGTTTGGAATAGGCAATGACTTCTGTTACATGGAATTCATTATCATGAAGCAGTGTTGGGGGGACAAAGATAGATGGAGAAAGAGTTGCATATGCTCTAGAAGAAAAAGGTTATTAAGACCTGCCAATGACTTGAAGTTTTGATGCCTCTGAAATGTAGAAATAATCCTGAATATTTGTGGAATTCAGTATAAGCAAGATTACAAAAAATCAATTAGAATATTTTATACTCAGAATGCAATATAACTATATGAAAATATGGAGAAAATAGCACTTTGAAGGATACATACATGGAAAAATTGAGAATATATGAAATTGCCCTATATGATTTAATAATAAGTGGGAAATAAATATGATTATCAGTTTTTAGAAGATATTGACATTAATATTGTATTTATATTTAAATATCATTTTAAAGATAAGATTAGTAAAATTTAAAAATTTAAAATTTCTGAAAATTAGAATCAGCATAAGAAAGATACTAAGACCAAATTGTAAACTCTTCTTTTAAATTCTATGGTTTGCACTATTATGTACTATATATACATTCCCTCTTTCCTAACAAACATTTTATACTATGCACATATAAAATAATATATACAGAAATATTGTTGGTTTGTTTTTCTATCTGACCACTATGTTACAATACTAGGCATATCCTTTGCAGGTACACATTACAGATATGTATTCACATTGGTTCCCAGTGGTTCAGCTGCCT
The DNA here is from genome assembly GCA_025594165.1 of Tamias sibiricus. Lineage (NCBI taxonomy): Eukaryota > Metazoa > Chordata > Mammalia > Rodentia > Sciuridae > Tamias > Tamias sibiricus. Next base: position 75,583,531 of record CM046664.1, read on the forward strand.
ACATTCATCCACTGGAATTTTCTAAGAAACATGGCTGTGCTCTATCCAGACAAACATCTCCATAGACATACACATGTAAAGCCCTGGACAGAGCTGTAGCTGAGACTGTATTGACCTGCTCTCACTAACTCTGTTTTATGCTTTTTTTTCCCCAAGAATTATATGATTGAAATAAATTCCAGACAAGCCAGTCACAGCTATTGCCATAGACTCTCACTGCAGTAAATGTAGGAAAACCTCTGTATTCCCTTTCTGCCTTTTTGTTTTCTAATGTGGAACATTAGATCCAAGTTCCCAAACACATTGAGAAAGAAGAAAGTGGGAACATACTGAGTTTGTGAGTCAGATATCCATTTTGGTCAGAGTACAGTTTTTGAAGGTCACTGTATGCCTCTGCACACTTTTATCATAAGTGGCAACTAAATTTTTACTATATTTTGGAATGGAAACTTTCCCCACTAAACTTTAGAAAGTTTTCCTGTGTGGTAGAGAGGAGGAAGCATATAGCTAAATTCATGTGATAGAGATAAGTTATGTTATTAATAAGCAGATTGATGTTAATAAAATGTGTACACTATCATGTTTTAAATTTATTTAAAGAAATGTCATAGACCAACGGAAGAAGATTAAGTTTGTTTCATCAAATCCTCAATATCTTCAAGCCATTTATGATCTGGGACTCCTGAACAATTCACTAGCTTGCAGTCTTTGGAGATATTCACATAAGATAAGAACATTTTCAGTCAACAAATGTATTTGTTCCAAATTATACTGTTGACTTAATTAAAGGTTGAATAATATTATAAGTAACTCATTTCATTATATTATCATTTCATTGAAACATGCTAAAGTATTTGGACATAGTTCTGAAACATATTTATACTCACATTCATCTAAATCAGTAGGGATTTTCTGTGTGTGTGTGTGTGTGTGTGTGTGTGTGTGTGTGTGTGTGTGTAAGTATAGTAAATGTATTATATAAAGATAGCATAGTCTTTAAGTAAATCTGTAAAGCAAGCCAAGTTGATTTTCAATGCTCCCAGCCTTAATATTCAATTTTTCCCATGTCTTTTAGTTGCTGGGTTCATCTTTCCCTCCCCCTCTTTTAAATTAACCTCAGAAAGATGTCTAATAAATTCCTTCACATTAATGTATAAATGACTGATTGCACATGGAGGTAGAGGTATTTGCATTTTAAAAGAAATAAAGGCCTTCAGCTAAAACATTATTTTTCATACTGTGTTCCATTGAGTTACAACTGTAATTCTTCAGCAGTTCTGTAAAAACTTGGGTCAAACATGGCTGTATTTTGAAACAATAAAATAATCTTTAATAAAAAAAATACCCTATGTTGTATTCTATAAAAACACGTTGTCATATTAACTATTCTCAAATTATTAACTTGTGTTACCAGACAAATCAGCTTTCTCTGGCTTTCATCTTCCACCACTTCTTTCTTCTCTCTAGTTAGAAAAAAGGAGTGGAAAAATGAGAAGAAAGAAAGGGGGGGGGGGGGAGAAACAGATGGATAGAAGGAGATAAAGAAAAATATACATGCCCACACATATACATTTGTACACACACACACATATGCACACACACATATAAATAAATAACTGAGGCATTGATTGGAAAGTCTATAACTCTGCAAGTGGTCATTTAAAAGAACATGCCTTTGCATATTTAATAAGAAAAAATTGTATAAATGGACACATTACCACCATAGTGCATGTGAACTCAGTGGAACTAAAAGGCCAGCAAATTCAGACACATTTTTCGGCACAAGAATGAAACAGCACATACCAACCAGCAGAAGTGAAAACAAGGTGATGACACCAATATTTTAAAAGATTACAAAGATTGTTTTTAGTAGCATTTTTGCTCACAAAGAAATTGCATTAATTAACTAGATCCAATAATAGGGTTGTACTAGAGTATATTGCAAATATGCGTTGCTCAGAGAAAATTTGATTTAAACATACTTTGCAACTGTGGCTAAGGGACCAGCCATAAAATTGAAAATTTTAGGTCTTTATGCAGAATAAAATAAATCCTACTAATTTAAACTTTAAAAGAATATGAACCAGGCAGAAGCAACATTATATAATAAATTTCTATTAACTAAAGTGAAAAACTATGATTATAAAAGCACCTTTGAAAACTATTTTTAAAATTCTTTAATTTTTTATTTGTTCTTATTAATTACACATGTTAGTATAATGTATTTTGACATATTATACATATATGGAGTATAACTTCTCATTCTTTTAGTTGTACATGATACAGAATTACATTGATCATATAATCATATATACACATAGGAAAGTTATGTCCAATTCATTCTATTATCTCCTATTCCCATTCCCCCTCCCTTCCCTTCATTCCCCTTTGTCAATCCAAAGTACTTCTGTTCTTCCCTACCCTAGTCAACAAATATATGAAAACTGTTTTTCAACCAAAAGTGAGGACCCTTCAAGGAATGTGATCTATTTTATTTCTAATTGTACCTTTTAAGAGACAAGTTAAACTCTTACACTTTCCAGTAATGGAATCAGAATGTGACCAAGTAAGATGCAAAAAGTTCATCGACTTAATTACATATCTGCATCAGGATAGTCCCAATACCATGCAACCAAAACAAAATGTAGAAAAACATGAAAGGCAGGATGGCTGTAACATTGCAACTGACTTCATCAAAATAGTCATATTATTCCCATAAATTAACTAACTGAAAATACTAACAACTTGAACCTCTAAAATGTATTTGTACAAATAAAATTTTGGTTTTCTCTTTTATTTACTGGGTTTTTAAATATTGCTTCATTTGTTTAAAAAGAAGTTGTTGACTACTTTAAAAAGTTTGAAAATGATTGAGCAAAAGTAATTACATTCAAACCATAGCGTTTCAAGCATTTGCCAGAAGCTAAGGGAGGTGCTGCCAAGAGCAGCTGGACTTCCTGCTTGAAACCTCATTAAGTAGATGTCTGTCTACACTGCACATGGTATAGCTAGCCAGGTACTTGTCACAGGAAAGTTTATCTTAAAAAGTGATTAACATATTATGTCATCCAGGAAATTTTCAATAATTTCATTCACATTTACCAACTCTAATTCTTTTATTTGGTCAGAATTTATCAAAGCCCACCAAGCATTCATTCCATGAAAATGGAGACTTTTTTTTTAGCAGTTGCACAAATACTTTAAAGTTGATTAGTTTCATATACATTTACTATTATAGTTGTCCTCTTTCTGTTAGCAATGCTGTTTTTTAAATTATTATTTAAAATGGTAATTGCAATTTCCATTTAAAATAAATTCATTTAACTGAAAATAGAGTAAAGTAATTAAAATAAATAATAATACATAGGTAATTACATGTGGCAAAAATTATGAAGCTGGGACAAGACAGATTAAAGTTTAGAAAACTAAAATAGGCTTTTTATTATAACTTCTACCACCTCCTATCTTTGACATAGCTCCAAGCATGACTACTTAGTGTAAAAATTATTTTTATTCTTTGTCATCTTCTTGCATAAAATTTACTATGTATTGATTTCCCAAGAACAAGCTTTTGCAGATACTGTATACCAAACCTGCCTTTATCACACCTTACTTGGAGCACTGTGGTTCCATAGAAGACTATATCCCTGGCTATTTTTATCTATCTGATGGGATATCAGAGTATCTCTATATCAAATGACTTTATCATTACAGTTTTTTTTTTTTTTAATTTCCAGAAATTAGGAAGACAAAAATAAAATAAAACCAAGTCAATCCAAACCAAATTGATCAAGGGGAATGAGTTAGAGAATGTCTGCAAAATTTGACAAAATTTGAATTTCCTTTTATCTCTGAAGAGCAATACTGTATGTAATTTCAATATCTTCATCTTTAAAATTAGGGTGGTGATCTCTGGAAGAGGTGAGATTAGACTATGTGTGCTGTACATTGTGTTACCTGGATAACTGCACGAAGAATATTTAAATGGTAAAACATTTAAATAGTCATTTGCTATACCTTGTAGAAGTTATGCATATCAGAAAGTTTATGGTAATGGATATTTGCTGTCCATTATTACCAATTTTTCTAGACATTTCTATGGGTTATTTAGGGTAATTTAGAAGCCTGTGTTTTAAGTTGTCTAAATATAAATGCAATATTCATTTTAGAACTGTAGATGATGTATTTGGCATTCAAACCCCAGCAAGCAGAACAATTTTCAAGCATTTAAATTCAGTGATTAAATCAATTAAATTTAGAAACAAGAAAAGGATTTCATGCAGCATTATTATACCTGGATGTTAAATTGTTGAAAAAAAGATCATGGTATTTGAGATGTTGCATTTCACAAAAATATGTGCATATTCTAATATCATGATAATTTCATTAGTTAAAAATAAATAGATTCAAACATTTGCTACCTAGTAACCTTTAAGATGCTTCCAAATGAGTTCCTAATTGTATGCTTTTCAATTGCCTCCTTTGAAAAATTTCAGAAAGGGACAATGCAAATAATGGCATATGTTTAATAAGTTATCTCAATATCAGAATTGCTGTTTGCAACTAAGATTACATGATATATCTGGGTGTCTTAATGTTATGTCACTCATAATTCTTAAAATAAGCATGCCTTTAAGGCTGTAGATAATGGCAGACTGAGTTATCCATGATTACCCTAAATACATGTATGAAGACACAATTTTGTAAAAATACTTTATATTAAACCATCAACTCGAAAAATTGTTCTCTTTATATGTAATATGAAATGAAATGTACATTGCAAACGTGTATAACAAATTAGAATAATAAAAAATTACAAAAATAAAAAATAAAGTTTGTAAATCAGTAACAAAAATAAATTTTAATACATAAGACATTTCTTTTACATAAAAATATTTTAAAAATATAGGGCCAGGTCTAGCTATGTGATAAAGCATATAATGTTATCAAGAAGCATTTATGAAATTTCTACTTCTCATACCACTATGAAAACTTCACACATAATGCTAACCTCCTGGAACTTTAAAAGCAGAAACCAGAAATATGAATAAATTAATATTTAGGGACAATTGAAAATAGTGGACAACAATTTTTAGAATACTCTTATACTCTTATGTTGCTTCTGAAGCTGTATGAAATAACTTTATATTTTTATGGCCATTATTATTGTCCATTTTTCTCTTATTTAACAGTTCAATTAAAAAAAAAAAAAAAAAAAACCTTACATGCAATATGATTCTAAAACCGAAGTCTGACATTTGGTAGAATTCTGGAACTTTTTATGGTAGAATTGGTATGGCTGAGAAGTCATTTTGTATTGAAAATAATAGATAATTATTTAAACAGGAAAGTTCTGTTTTCTAATCCATAAATGAAATGATTGCCCTTTAGGGTTCATTCCTGAAAACAAGCTGGAAATTTTTTAAAAATTGACAAAATATAAATACAAAGATAAGAATGGCTGAATAAATGAATCTGGGAAAACTTGCAAGAAATGTGCTTTATGTAGCAGTTGCATTTTAAAAAGTATATGATTTATCAGTCAATCTAATAGGTGCAAGGGAACAAGGAAAGGGACTTGTTTACTTGGCGTTTTTAATTAAAGCCCAAGCTGTTCAGCTTATATGACATTGAAAGCAGAATACCTTCTTTGTTTTCAAAATGATAAATGCTATCTTGAGCTATTGTACATTTCTCACAATTGATTTTAATTGTAACTTCAGAACAGGATGGAAAATACAAATGTTTTAACATGTCATTTTCTATACATGTAGATGTCTGATATTGGTGATAAAATTATCACCTTGTTTCTGTGATATTATGTGTCTAGTCCTGTGTCTGTTGAAAATAATGGCAGCTTTTCTACCCAGGTTAAAACTGCAAGGTAATTTTAAGTATATTTAGCTTACACAGTGGTGGAAATACAAAATAGATTTTCAAGTTAAATAAATATTGGCTCATGCCGGGCGCGGTGGCGCACGCCTGTAATCCCAGCACTTTGGGAGGCTGAGGCAGGAGGATCGCGAGTTCAAAGCCAGCCTCAGCAATGGCGAGGCACTTAGCAACTCAGTGAGACCCTCTGTCTCTAAATAAAATACAAAAAGGGCCAGGGATGTGGCCCAGTGGTCGAGTGCCCCTGAGTTTAATCCCTGGTACCACAAAAAAAAAAAAAAAAAAAAAAATATTGGCTCATTACATAAGTTTCATCCAGTTAAATAATATTGTAGATCATGAATTCCAATGGTGTCCACAAACATTTTATATCTCAAATATAAATACAAATTTTCTAAATATAAAGCACTATAGTAGCCTGTCCTTTGAGGGTAATTATTTGAATATCAGGAGATAGATGTCCCCAAGGTAACGTAATGATTTTTTCTATTATCAAGACACATAACAATAACTTAGGGAGTGCTTTAAAATTATAAATGTGAAAGAACTCTCAAGAAGGTATGAAATTAACTACATTGTTTTAAACCTAAGTCATGGTTCTAATTTTTTCCCATTGCTATTAAATAACATCTTTTCTTTTCCATTAAGGTAGAAAATAATAACCACTCTTACCTATTTGAGAATTCAAATTCAGTTACACATCCCATTTCAAGTAATATCAGGGAAATTTTGAACTTTGATCTTCACCTTTTTTCATTTACAAATTTTTTCTGATAATCTTTATGGATATAATAAAATGGACACACTCTAGCACCTGATCCTCCTGGCACAGTTATCTAACTGCCAAAAGTGCTGGAGTCTCAGTAGATAGCAAAGAAACCTGCTTTTTAAAAGAATAGAATTCTACCCTACTTAATTATCTTTGAATTAACCAAAGTGACCAACTTCTAGAGTTCCATTGGCATGAATTTAGTTTCCACGAATATAGTCTATTATTAGAGCTAATTAACATATGCATGGTACCTTCCAGGATAGTTTCCAGCCCAGTCCATTTTGTAGAAATTGACAGAAATTTGTATAAATAACAGTCCCTTTATGCTAAGTAACAATTCTTCTAATAAAAACAGTTACATTATTCTTCCTTTGATAAACTATGAATTTATAATGATAGAGCTTCTGTTTTATAACATTTGTTTTAGGTAAGGTCTATTGTCTGCTGTACAGTATCAGCTGTTAATCAGATTAGGCTAAATATTGAGGCCTGAATATTATAAGGTGCCAGTCATTTGAAATAAAACTAAAAGTCTCCATGGATAAACATGACTAATTTAAATGAGCCCTGGGGAGCTTTTTTTGAGAAAGTTAAAATGCCTGATGAACACAGCACTGTTATCTAATTATCCCATAATATGGCACAAAATAACAATCTCATTTCATCCTTTTATTTACAAAGCTGCTCCCATTATCATTATACTCTACCTGTTCAAGTGCTGAAAGATTGTTCCTAGTTGAGAGATTCATTAAAAGAGAATAATTATATTATATTTCACAGATTGGCAGAAAGAAAATGTATCTTTGAACAATTCCATTTCCCTGAACAGTTGTTCATTTCATAGTTGAAGACAGGTCTATTAAGTACTTTCTACCCTTTTTAAACATGTCAAAGCGAACCATTAATACTGAAATTAGTAATTTGGTTTTGATTTAATGAAAGAATTAGCTGCTATTTCTAAAACTCAGTTTCTGTGAATGAAACACAAACATAACAATATTTTCAAAAAATATTTAATATCTAAAAGCACTAAAATTTTTCTGATGATCCACATTAATTTCTTCTGATAAAGTCCTTAATATACTGACATTTTTCCCCAATAAATGATTCTTTACCCCAAATGCTACATAAAACATTTTCTTACTAAGTATGTAGCATTCAATTTTTAAAAATATCTTGTTAGAACAATAGTAAAAGAGAAAATCAACGCGTATCAATGAATTTTATTTTTAGATTTCTTGTACCAAAGGATCATGGATTTTTGAATAAGGTCTTTTGTAATTTAAAGGAGAATGAGGTACATAAATTCTCTTCAACAGAAAATAGATCTGAGACATATTTTATGTTCATATTTTATGTTCAAACATGTTGATGCTGTGTAATGTTACCCATGGTCATATGCAAGTGGATACGTACTTTGCTTTGGTAAATAATTCAGCAAGAATAAAACAATATGTTAATTAATGATGGATTGACCACACTTTTTGTACTTGGTAAGGACTGCTTATAGTTTAGCCTTTTCTTCACATCACCTTGACCAATTGACCAAGATGAAGCATCAGGATGTCTAGTGAGTCTAGTGAGAAGCAGGGAACCAATGCATCTTCTACCCAATCCAACAGTAGGAAAGATGCTCTTTTATATATATATATATATATATATATATATATATATATATATATATATATATGTATATATATATATATGCTTTATATATATATATATATATATTAAAATATGCTGGCACATTAGTAGTGCTATTTTGAATAGAGGTTGAATCTTAGATATTAATACATTTTTGTAGTTAGGTATTATTTTAGAATTATTCATTAATATGATGTCTTTACTTTTTGTTAATGAGGAATTTTTTTTTTTTTTTTTTTTTGTAGTAGGGATTGAACCCGGGGATGTTATGCCACCGAACCACTGAGCTACAGCTACAGCCCTTTTTATTTTTTTAATTAAGGCAGGAACTCACTAAGTTTCCTGAACTGGCCTTGAACTTGTGATCCTTCTGCTTCAGCCTCCCTAATAGCTGGGATTTCAGGCATGTGCCACTGCATCTGGCCCAGTGGGTCTCATTACACATAGGCCTTATAGCTTTGTTAAAATCAACTTTTTTCGATTCCTATTTGGATTTTTTTTTTTTTTTTTTTGCTTCGTTCTGTTTGTTTTTCATTTCTGCTGTTTGGTTTTTGAATATTTTATATATGTTATCTTTGTAAACATTACTTTTCATCCAAATGTTCATATAAAAGTCAGCAATCAACAAGGAACTATAACAGGTGTTTTCATTCTTGAGGAAGCAAATGAATGTGCTGTTTATGGCAGATATTGAAATTTAACATCCTTTGCAAGTCTAGAAACCATTCTGTTATCCAAAACACACTACAAGGAAACAAAAAATGAAATAAGTGAATTTGTATAAGCATAAAAGTTGAATTAAACTAAGAAAAAATGGACACACAAAACCCCTATTGGTAGAATTTATAAATAAATCTATTTATTTTTTTTATTTATAGTAGTAGTATGTATTACAATTCATAATGCACATATATAGCATCTTTTTACATACAACTATTTGTGTACAAAGTATATAAGTACCATTCAGATCTTCAATCATGCATTTAGGATAATGATATCAATCTAATTCAAGCACCAATTTTTTTTCCTTTTTCCCCCCTCCCTCCCCCTCACTCCCTCCCTTCCCCTCCCTTTCCTTTGACCATTCTAGTGTTCCTCTAATCCTCCTATGTACCTCCATCCAACAACACTCTGAATTAGCCTCCTTATATCAGAGAAGACATTCGGTATTTGGATTTTTGGGATTGGCTAACATCACTTAGCATTATATTCTCCAACTTCATCAATTTACCTGTGAATGCCATGATTGTATTCTCTTTTATTGCTGAGTAAAATTCCATTGTGTATATATACCACATTTTCTTTATCCACTCATCTACTGAGGGACATCTAGGTTGGTTCCACAACCTACCTATTGTGAATTGTGCTGCTATAAACATTGAAGTGGCTGTGTCACTATAATATACTGTTTTTAAGTCCTTTGGGAATAGACCCAGGAGTGGGATGGCTGGGTCATAGGGTGGTTTCATTCCCAGTTTTCCAAGAAATCTCCATACTGCTTTCCATAACGGTTGCACCATTTTGCAGTCCCACCAGCAATGTATGAGTGTGACTTTTTCCCCACATCCTTTCCAACATTTATTGTTGTTTGTGTTCTTGATAGCTGCCATTCTGACTGGAGTGAAATGAAATCTTAGAGTAGTTTTTATTTGCATTTTTCTAATTGCCAGTGGTGTTGAGCATTTTTTCATGTATTTGTTGATTAATTGTGTATCTTCTTCTGAGAAGTGTCTTTTCAATTCCTTAGCCCATTTATTTATGTGGCCACTTCTACTTAGAAAGCTGTTAGGAAACAAATCTCCCTTCCTTTCCTCAGTTGATTGATTGATAGATAAGGAATCTTCACAGGTCAAAAGTAGGTAAGAGGAGAGAAAGTTGTTTTAGGTTACCATAACCAAAAAAGGCAACAGAACTTATAAGAAATCCCCTGATTTCCACAAAAATAGTATTAAGACAATTGAGCAATAAATTAAGTAAGGGTCATCATCTACTTTAAAAGAATTGCTTTTTTAGTTGTAGATGGACACAATACTTTTATTTTATTTATTTGTTTTTATGTGGTGCTGAGGATCAAACCCAGTGCCTCACACGTGCTAGGCAAGTGCTGTACCACTGAGCCACAACCCATCCCTCATCATCTTCTTTATTATTCCATACACAAATTACAAACTGTTACTGATAGCTATGAGCAGGGTGGATGCATTTCTACATCAAACAGATAAACAACAACAAAACCCCAAAAACAGTTGCATTAAAACTGGAAAAATCCAAATCCAATTATGAATGGTACAGTGTTTTGTACTTAACATATTTACTGCCTGTAGTTTAGAAAGGAAGAGAAATGATTTGATCTCTTGTAATACATAATCATGCAATTATTATGTTACTAACTGTATAAATGCAAAAACTGGTTTACAGACTTCTTTGCATTTTATATGAAGTAAAATCAGTGTCTCCTAATTTCTCTAATTGCCAGCGATGTTGAGCATTTTTTCATGTATTGATTAATTGTGTATCTTCTTCTGAGAAGTGTCTTTTTAATTCCTTAGCTCATTTATTGATTGGATTATTTTTTTTTTTTTTTTTTTGTTGTTCAGTTTTTTGAGTTCTTTATATATTCTAGAAATTAGTGCTCTATCTGATGTGCACGTATTAAATATTTGTTCCCAATTACTTGGCTCTCTGTTCACCTCACTGATTGTTCCTTTTGCTGAGAAGAAGCTTTTTAGTTTAAATCTATCCCATTCATTAATTCTTGGTAATAATTCTTGCACTACAGGATTCTTATTAAGGAACTTGGGGCCTAATCCGACATGTTGGAAATTAGAGCTTACTTTTTCTTCTATTATGTGTATTGTCTCTGGTCTAATTCCTAGATCCTTGATCCACTTTGAATTGAGTTTTGTGCATGGTGAGAGATAAAGGTTTAATTTCATTTTGTTGCATATGGATTTCCAGTTTTCCCAGCACCATTTGTTAAAGAGGCTATCCTTTCTCCACTGTACATTTTTGGCACCTTTGTCTAATATAAAATAGCTGAAATTATATGTATTAGTCTCTGTATCCTCAATTCTGTACCATTGGTCTACCAGTCTGTTTTGGTGTCAATACCATGCTGTTTTTGTCACTATTGCTCTATAGTATAATTTAAAGTCCGGTATGGTGATGCCCCCCGCTTCACTTTTCTTGCTCAGGATTGCTTTGGCTATACTGGGTCTTTTATTTTGCCAAATGAATTTCATGACTGCTTTTTCTATTTCTTTGAAGAATGACATTGGGATTTTGATTGGAATTGCATTGAATCTGTATAATGCTTTTGGTAGTATGAACATTTTGACAATATTGATTCTACTGATCCAAGAGCAAGGTAGGTCTTTCCATCTTCTGAGTTCTTCTATGATTTCTTTCTTTAGTGTTCTATAATTTTCCTTATAGAGGTCTTTCACCTCTTTTGTTAAGTTGATTTCCAGATATTTTATTTTTTTTGATGCTATTGATAATGGGGTAGTTTTCATCATTTCCCTTTCGGGAGGCTTTGTCAGTGATGTACAAAAATGCCTTTGACTTAGGGGTATTGATTTTGTATCCTGCTACTTTGCCGAATTCATTTACTAGTTGCAAAAGTTTTCTGGTGGAGTTTTTTGGGTCTTCTATGTATATTATCACGTCATCAGCAAATAGTGCTAATTTGAGCTCTTCTTTTCCTATCTGGATGCCTTTAATTTCTTTCATCTGTCTAATTGCTCTGGCCAGAGTTTCCAGTACTATCAAATGTTAAATAGCAGTGGTGAAAGGGGGCATCCCTGTCTTGTTCCAGTTTTTAGAGGGAATGCTTTCAATTTTTCTCCACTTAAGATAATGTTAGCTCTGGGCCTTGTATAAATAGCTTTTATAATGTTGAGATATGTTCCTGTTATTCCTAGTTTTTCCAGTATTTTGAACATAAAGGGGTGCTGTATTTTGTCAAATGCTTTTTCCGTGTCTATTGAGATAATTATATGATTTTTATCTTTAAGTCTATTGATATGATGTATTATGTTTATTGATTTCCGAATGTTGAACAAGCCTTGCATCCCTGGAATAAACCCCACTTGATCGTGGTGTACTATCTTTTTGATATGTTTTTGTATCCAATTTGCCAAAATTTTGTTGAGGATTTTTGCATCTATGTTCATTAAAGATATTGGCCTGAAGTTTTCTTTTTTGGATGTGTCTTTGCCTGGCTTTGGGATTAATGTAATATTGGCCTCATAGAAAGAGTCTGGAAGAGCTCCCTCTTTTTCTATTTCTTGAAATAGTTTGAAGAGCATAGGTATTAGTTCTTCTTTAAAAGTCTTCTAGAACTCGGCTTTAAACCCATAAGGTCCTGGACTTTTCCTTGTTGGTAGCTTTTTGATGGCATTTTCTATTTCTTCGCTTGTAATAGATCTGTTTAAATTGTGTATAGCCTCCAGATCCAGTTTAGGCAAATCATAGGACTCTAGAAATCTGTCAATGCATTCAGTATTTTCTATTTTATTAGAGTTCAAGTTTTCAAAGTAATTTCTAATTTTCTTCTGTATATCTGAGGTGTTTGTTGTGATATTCCCTTTTTCATCACAGATGTTAGTAATTTGAGTTTTTTTCTCTTCTTCTTTTTGTTAGCATCGCTAAGGGTCTGTCAATTTCGTTTATTTTTTCAAAGAACCAACTTTTAGTTTTGCCAATTCTTTGAATTGTTTCCTCAGTCTCAATTTCATTAATTTCTGCTCTGATTTTAATTATTTCCTGTCTTCTACTGCTCTTGGTATTGATCTGTTCTTCTTTTTCTAGTGCTTTGAGGTGTGATGTTAAGTCATGTATTTGTTGTTGTTTTTTTTTTTTTCCTTTTAAGGAATGAACTCAGTGCAATGAATTTTCCTCTTACTACTGCCTTCATAGTGTCCCAGAGATTTCTATATGATGTATCTGTGTTCTCATTGACTTCTAGAAATTTTTTAATGTCCTCTTTGATGTCTTCTCCAACCCCTTGTTCATTCAGTAGCATGTTGTTTAGCTTCCAGTTGATGGAGTAGTTTTTCTTATTCCTTGTTTTGTCATTGATTTCCAATTTCATCCCTTTATGGTCTGATAGAATGCAGGGTAGTATCTCTATTTTTTTATATTTGCTGAGAGTTGCCTTGTGACATAATATATGGTCAATTTTGGAGAAGGAGCCATGTGCTGCTGAGAATAAAGTGTATTCATTTACTGAGGGATGAAATATTCTATATATGTCCGTTAGGTCTAAGTTATTAATTGTTTTAAGGAGGCCTAAATTTCTTTGTTTAGCTTTTGTTTGGATGATCTATCCATTGGTGAGAGAGGTGTGTTGAAGTCCCCTAGGATAATTGTGTTGTGGTCTATTTTACTCTTGAACTTGAGAAGTGTTTGTTTGATGAATGTAGGTTCTCCATTATTTGGGGCATATAGATTTATGATTGTTATATCCTGTTGATGAATGGTTCCCTTAAGTAGTAAGAAATATCCATCTTTGTCCCTTTTGATTAGCTTTGGCTTGAAGTCTACCTTATTTGAAATGAGAATGGAAACCCCTGCTTTTTCTGCATGCCATGTGAGTGATAAGACTTTCCCCAGCCTTTCACCTTCAGTCTAATGATGTCTTTTTCTACGAGGTGTGTTTCTTGGAGACAGCAAAATATTGGGTCATTTCTTTTAATCCATTCAGATAATCTGTGTCTTTTGAATGGCGAGTTTAGGCCATTAACATTCAGGGTTATTATTGAGATGTGATTTTTATTCCCATCCATTTTTATTTGTATTATGGTCTTTAGTTTGATTTAGTTTCTCTTCTGGTTGGTATTTCCCTTAGTTGAATATCTCCCTTTGTTGATTTTCATTGTTATTTTTCTCTTCTTCTTCATGAAAAATGTTGCCCAGGATGTTCAGAAGTGCTGGCTTTCGAGTTGTGAAATCTTTTAACTTTTGCTTGTCATGGAAGGTTTTTATTTCGTCTTCGAATGTAAAGCTCAATTTTGCTGGATATAAGATTCTTGGTTGACATCCCTTTTCTTTCAGAGCTTGAAATATGCTATTCCAGGATCTTCTTGCTCTTAAGGTCTGGGTTGAAAAGTCTGAACATAGTCTGATTGGTTTCCCCCATATGTAATCTGCTTCCTTTCTCTTGTGGCTTTTAATATTCCCTCCTTGCTCAGTATATTAGGCATTTTCATTAAAATGTGTCTTGGTGTGGATCTGTTGTGATTTTGTATGTTTGGTGTTCGGTAGGCCTCTTGAACTTGGTTTTCCCATTCATTCCTCAAGTTTGGAAAATTTTCTGTAATTATTTCATTAAATAAATTACTCATTCCTTTGGCTTGAAACTCTGCCCCCTCCTCTACCCCAATCACTCTTAAGTTTAGTCTTTTTATGTTGTCCCATAATTCTTTTTTTTTTTTTTTTTTTTTTTTTTTTGGTACTGGGGATTGAACTCAGGGGCACTCAACCACTGGATCACATCCCCAGCCCTTTTTTTTTTTTTTTGTATTTTATTAGAGAGAGGGTCTCACTGAGTTACTAAGTGCCTCGCCATTGCTGAGGCTGGCTTTGAACTCGCGATCCTCCTGCCTCAGCCTCCCAAAGTGCTGGGATTACAGGCGTGCGCCACCGCGCCCGGCTTGTCCCATAATTCTTGAATGTTCTGTTCTTGGTTTCTTGCCATTTTTGCTGTGTAATCTATATTTTTCTCTAGGATATATATTTTGTCTTCATTGTCTGAGGTTCTTTCTTCCAATTGATCTACTCTGTTGGTGATACTTTCGATTGAGCTTTTATTTTGGTTTATTGCTTCTTTCATTTCCGGGATATCTGTTTGGTTTCTCTTCAGAGCCTCTATCTCCCTATTGAAGTAATCTTTTATTTCCTGTATTTGTTTATGGAGGTCTTTGTCAAAATGATCTTTCACCTCCTGTATTTGCTCCCTCATCTCATTTTTTAATTCATTCTTAAGTTCCGCAAACACTTGGAATATGTAATTTCTAAATTCCATCTCTGGCATTTCACCAACTGTGCTTGCCATGGAATCTACTGAGGAGGTATATTGATTTGTTTGTGTCACTTTCTTCCCTTGTTTCTTCATATTGCTTGTGTGTCTTATATTCCTGCGCTGTGGGACCTTGACTATTTTGATTTTACCTTAAAGCCTTATGTTGCTCCTATAGTACAATGCTATCAGATCCCCTTATATATCCTTTATACTTTAAAATCAAACACTTTCTAGTCAGAGAATCCCGGTTTGATCACAATGTACAGATTTAGTTAACCCAGATATTGTTTGCAATTTACTCTGTACACTTCTGATGGGGTTTTATAGTTTCAAGAATTGGACACAGAGGTGATATTTTAGGAAGAAGGAAGTGAGTATATTGAATTGTTCTTTCTTAGGAAGTATGAGAAGAGAGTTTTATGGAAGTCGTTTAGCATCAGCAGATGAGAGAGGAAAGAGAATGGAGTGAATGCTTAGGTGGAAAGTCCCATTTATATATACACCTAACTTATGAATTGGTTGAGAGAAGAAATAAAGAATGATGGAAAAGAGAAAAAAAAAATGACAATGGAGTAGAAATTAGTGTAAAAGAGAGAAGAGAGAGAGTTAGTCAAGAAAGTAGAGAATGAACTATATATAACACCACTCGTTATATATTTCAATTGTACCCGTTCTAGAACTCCCAATTTCTGCGTATAACTTGTTTTTGCCTCTGTTGAGTATGCAATGGCAGGGTGTAAATAGGGAAGATGAAGGAAGAAGAAAAAATACAAAAGTGAGAAGGAAGAAAAGAAAGAGAAGAGGAGCAGAAGCAAACAAACACTCTGTCAATCGAAGCAAAAACAAACAAAACAAAAAACAAGAAAACAAACAAACAAAAAATAAATAAAAAAGTTGAACCCAAGAACCAGTCTCAAACAAACTGGACCCTGGATGCCCTTCCTTTTTCAGTTGAGTTGGTTCACGTCCAGTCAGCAATCCTGTTAGTGGAATCAAAGCTGCACCTTTGGCCAGTTGCAGAATGGCACAGCGGAAGAGTGGATCTGTGGGTGCCTACCTCTTGTTCTGGTCACACCTGGGCATGTTGCACTTCCCCTCTTGTTCTGGTTGCAGCTGTGCAGGTCGCACTTCCCCTGGAAGTGGAGGGGGCTTTTCCTCAGGTCCTGTCTTGCATGCAGCAGCAGGGAGTTGCTACTCTGGGCCCTGGAGGCCAGGCGAACTGGCTTCTGGGTCTCTCCTTCAGGGCAGGTGCACTGGCAGTCTGAACTGGGAATTCCTCCGTCTGTAGGTCTCAGGGCCCGTAGGTGGAACCGGGATCTCACGTGGGCAGGCTGAGCTGGCAACTCAAGCCAGCCACTGAAGTGGGGCCTCCTCCCACAGGTCGCAGGGCCCACAGGCTGAACGGGGATCTCACAGGGCAGGCCGAAGTGGGAATTCCGCCCACAGGTGGCGGGCTGCCAGCCAAACTGGGAACTTATGCTGGCCATCTGAACTGGGAATTCCATAGGTCTCAGGGCCCGTAGGCGGAACCAGGATCTCACACGGGCAGGCCAAAGTGGAAACTTAAGCCAGCCGCTGAACTGGAATCTCCGCCCCATAAATCTATTTATTAATGAGTACTCAGATAAAAAAAAATCTTGCAGAGATGTATTGTAATAGTGTGTGTGTGTGTGTGTGTGTGTGTGTGTGTGTGTGTTAGTGCGTGCGCGTGTTTGAAATGAAGCACAGAATAACAGCACTTGAATACAAAGTGTTTTGGAAGTCTCCTTCAGAGAACCAGGGAACCAATAGCAGTGATCCTTTAAGAATAATATATTCTTCAGATTTCATCAATATTTCTCT
This sequence comes from Tamias sibiricus, assembly GCA_025594165.1. Lineage (NCBI taxonomy): Eukaryota > Metazoa > Chordata > Mammalia > Rodentia > Sciuridae > Tamias > Tamias sibiricus. Next base: position 75,600,705 of record CM046664.1, read on the forward strand.
GCTGTATAAGAAGACCCATCCTATCAGGATGCCTACCAGGCATTGAACAACCCACTTCTGGATTTGTCTCTTGGAGTACAGTTATACTTAACCATGGACCAGAAGACAGTAGCTTCTGAGGGTTTGGAGAAATTCAACGAAATTCTGTATTGACTTCTAATTCTTTTGTTGGTTTATTTTATGACGCCCCATGAGGTATGTGATAAAAAGCAGTTATCATTCCAGGGGCAAGGAAAAGGAGTAAATTACTATCACACCAATTGGTTTATATTACACAGAATTCTCATCTCACCCTATGATGCTTTCTGTTTACTTTCTTTTAAGTCAGTAGTCCTTGATAGGGAAGAACTTTGACAAGAACATTGAAGACTACTGAATTTTTTATATATGGGCTTTAGTTTATATTGTGCTGGACTATAAGTTTATAGCTATAGTTGTATAGTAAAGAAGGGAAGAAATCTGTAATCTTGGACCAGTTATTAACTTGGCCATGTTTGATTCATAATCTCTATAAATGGATATAAACATTTCTAATTTGTCTATCACATAGGATTATTTGTACATTTTTAATATATTTTAAATAATAATTTACTATAGAAATGTAAGATGATCTAATTATTGTTCATAAAATTTAAAATATGTGCAAGATTCCACTCTGGTATTATTGAAGCATTTGGTTCACATTTGTAAGAGGAGGAAGAGGTCAAGGGGTTATTCTCTAGCTATTGAATCAATAATGCTTCAAAGAATTAATCCTGACACCACTGAATGATTAAAACAAATAGGATTAATATTTCAGTTTATGTGAAAATTTTCCCTTTCTGAAAACTATATTGTGATTAAAATAGTGGAGTTCTCAAGTCTTGAAATGTTTAAGCGCCATTCAATAAAAAATTAGGTCCTGACAGATTTTCTGACCCACCTTGGATAGCTTTACTTTTCCTATGATCCCTGCTAAAGAATATTTGTACCAATAAAAGTTAATTAGAACACAGTTGACTCTTTTCAGATATTAGGGTGCTCAGAATATCTTGTTTATGCATGTTATTTCTTTAAGTTTTCTCTACCCATGTGTTGGCTTTTCCTCATAGAGAATCATGAAATATAGTATTTACTTCCTTCATTCCCTTTGTTACACATCTAACATCTCGCACCTTCTTAAAATTGTGGTGGCCCCAGTACTGAATCCCTAGGACCCACATAAGCAAATCACCATAACTGCCCCTACTGATCTTGCAGCCCAGTCCAAGTCACCTTAGCAACCAGTTTAGGTTGTCTCTGCTGCTCTTAAATTTCTGATGCCCTCCTGGAGGTTCAGTGCATTGCTGGTGATGCACAGAGCTGTTTCCAAGAGCATTCTCAAAAGTAGGCTCTATGGAAAGAACAAACTGCCTAGCAAATTAATGACATTGTGAGGTGCTGCCTGCTGGGGTGAAAATAAATTGTAAGAAAAGACAGGAGACAGGTAATGGGCCCTAGCTATGCTGCAAAACTCTTTTCAAACTGGCACTGACTGTGCGCCAATAGATGTGGCAATAACTGTCAACAAGATTTATGGTATTTTAATGTAGATTCAGTAAGAGAGGAAAGATAGTAGTTCTATGATTTTGTTTAAAGTTTAGTTCCTCCTGCTCCTGAAGCAACTCTTTCTAGGCAGCAGGTCATGGTCTCACTGCAGGTCATTTGCAATTTTGAGGGATACTGAGACTTTGAAAATGTATCCTGTTGTTCTTGCATATGCTGTTATTGTTTTATTGTTGGTGATGATATTGATGATTTTTTTTCATTAAAAAGGAAAAACTCCCACAGGGTTAGAATATGCATGTCTAGGTTCTTGTAAAATAGGGAAAGTATAATGATTGTTCATATTCTTTTGCTATTTGATAATATCAATCACCTTAAATGTTATTGCCTGTTTTTCATGGAAAACCCTGGGGTAATTATGTCTATAAGGCAATATAATCCTTTACAGAATGACTCTTTTTTGTTTCTATTGTTGCTTGTGTCATGTGTTAAATTTGACTTTCTCTCTGCAAAACTTAAATATGCATGTATGAAACATGCATATAGCTCTTTTTCCATAAATGACAATGAAGGAACAGATTATGATTTTAATAACACTTTATTCTCAACTATGTTCTTGATTAATTGATAGTTTCTATCTTCATTGGGAACTGTGTAGGATGGATGAAACATTAAAGATTAAATGAAATGGGACTTCATTCTTGAATTGAGTAAACTGAATACTTTTGTGTTAAATCCGTTTTTTTTTTTTTTTTTTCCCTTAAGCCTAGTAGACAGGCTTTTTAAAAGATAATTTTGCAGTTTGTTAAATATATATATATGTTTATATGTATACATATATATATATAAATTAATTTACTCATCTGTTTTAATTAGGTATATATGACAGCAGAATGCATTTTGATTCATTATACACAATTGAAGCACAACTTAACATTTCTATGGTTGTGCATGATGTAGTGTCACACCATATGTGCAGTCAGACATGTATGTAAGGTAATGATGTCCATCTCATTCCACCATCTGTCCTGCCCCCTTGCACCCTCCCTAACCTCCTTCCCCTTTGCCCAATCAAATTTTCTCCATTTTCTTTTTGCAATTTTTCATGTATATTTAATGGATAGATAACAGGGAACAATCATATTAAGACCATAAATGGCAATAAACATGGAGGTTATTCACTCAATAGCTTAATATGTACCCAGCCCATCTGATTTGTGACAGGCTTCCATTTCACTCAAGCCCACTCAAGTGAGCTAATCTGATGTGGCTTTCATGTCCTTAAACCTTCAGAACAATGAGCTAAACAAACTCCTTTTCATTATAAAGTTTCCGAGTTGCTGGTATTATATTATAGGAATGAAAAGCAAAGTTATGCAGCAGATTGAACAAAACTTGCGTTATGGTGGGCCTCTGAAATAGCAATATCATCACTTGATATAACATCATCAGATCTTTAATTTTTTACACATTCCTAGTGTCATGCCCAGAGTTGCTTTCTAGTTGAATTATTTTAGTTTAATATTGCACAATTATGGTTGCAGTAGTGATAGCCTTGCTCTACAACCATAGGGTCTACATTATGGTTCTTTATTGGGGCTTGCTACAAAGTCCTCAAGGCATCTTTTCAACCATACTTGTATCTGGAACTATGAGCTGTCCTGTATGTCTCCATTTGCTGAGCTGCATACATTTCAGTCTAACCTACTACTGAGTCATTTCCTTTCCTGCATCTGACACAGAGCTTTAAACCTTTTATGTTAGTAGATGAAGAAGGAAGAATGTGCCTCAGAAGTGCAAAGTATGCTGCCTCCAAACCCTAAAGACTTGCCAATGTTGTACTTTGTTTATGGTGTTGGGAAGCACAGGATACTTAACTTTATTTTACTTTGGAGAACATTCTGTGACATGTTGAAGAACACCAGATCCATGTAAAGATGAGAGCTGAATTTTCATAGAATTTATCACTCATCTTCCAGCAAGTCATTGTCTCACAAAGGTCTGCAACCCACTTTCAGTTTATTGTTCAGTTTATATAGTCCCATTAGAGAACTAGTATAGTGATTCTCAAATTTTTTGTCTAAGGACACATTTACACTCTTAAAAATTATTACAGGTCCCCCCCAAAAAACTTTAACTTAAATAGATTATGTCTATGTCTATTGTAATTTGCCAGATGAGAAATTATAATAATAGAGAAAAAATATTTACTTTGTCTATTTATTTGAAAATAATAATAAACTATCACATGCTAATATAAGTAGTATATATTTAAATAATACTATTTTAAAAAACAAAAAAATCAAGAAGAAAAACATTGTTTTGAATATATATAAATATCCTTAAGGTCTGGCCTAATAGAATACAGCTGAATTCTCAAGTCTGCTTTGACATTCAACCTATTAAAATATCTTGTTTTTAAGTATATGAAGAATATTAAGTCTCACACAAATATGTAGTTGGATTTTATTCTTTGGCTTATATTAAAATTGAATGAATGGTACTTTCTTAAAGGTTAGTTGAAATGTGCAATATAAAACACATCAATGATTTTTCATATAGTTACAATAAAATCTACAGGAGTATATTGAACTTTGAATTGGCTTTCTCATACACAAAATGTTTTAACACCATAAATAAATCTTTTTGAAAAATAAAAGTCTCTACATTTTTAAGATTTTTAAATATTGAGACAGTTTGTTATATAACATAAAAAAATGCTAGTTGCTATTTTAAGCTCTCATTGGTAAACATAAAATTTTTGAAATTCCTAATTTTCATTTTAAAGATTGGATTTTATTACTGGGAACAAATGTTGTTATCAGTTAAAAAAAAAAAAAAAAAGTCTGCCAAATATCCAAATCTGAAGTTATTTGAAGTTAAAGAGAGAGAGAGAGAGAGAGAGAGAGAGAGAGAGAGAATAAAGAAGGGGGGGTTCCATGAAAAAAGTGACCGGTTTAGCTCACAACTCCATCAGTTATGGAAATTCCATTCTTTAAACTGATATCATTGTTTGGTGCTTTATATACTTTTCTCATTTTACCAAAAAGATTATTTTAAAAATAATGACGATTAATACAATTTTCACTCCTTCACCAAGGGCACTTAAAAAAAAAAAAAAAAAACAAAACTATTTCTTAGCAATGAGGAATGCATTAATTACTAGTACTACATTTTTTAAAATATTTATTTGTTTTCTTTAGTTGTATACCATGCGTTTATTTTTATGTGGTGCTGGGGATCAAACCCAGGCCACACACATGCTAGGCAAGTGCTCTACTGCTAAGCCACAACCCCAGCCCCTAGTACTACTTCTTAAGTTCCACTTTTTTTCTGCTCATTGTACTAATTGCATCTACATTTCTTCTGGTCATAAAGTACAACTTCTGGTCATTAAGTACTCCTTCTTAGTATCTATTATTTAGATATTCTATCACTCCAATTTTTATCAGGAACCCCAGTTCTATAATGTGATTTTGTACCATGTCCTCTCAACTGACCTACGAAAGACAGTTTTCACTGAGCATCTCAATGACACTGTTGTCCGGTTATTGTTGTTTTCTGTTTTTGTTGGCTTGGTGTGTGTGTGTGTGTGTGTGTGTGTGTGTGTGTGTGTGTGTGTGTGTGTGTCACTGGAGATTGGATTGGGGATTAAAAACAGGACCACTCTTCCACTAAGCTATGCCCCCAGCCCTTTTTTTTTTTTTTTTTTTTCAATTTTAAAACAGGGTCTTTTTATGTTACTTAGGCTGGCCTCTTGTGATCCTCTTTCCTCTGCCTCCTGTCCCTATGATTATAGATGTGTGCCACTGTACCCAGCATTATTGTCCCTTTCTGAATCACAATCCTTATTGTTTGGATAAGAAGAATATCCTGTGATCTATCATGTGGATTATTTTCATCTGGTGAGTTTTCCAACCTTATGTATATCACCTCAGGCATGCTCAGTATGCTATCTTTGATCCCTTTCTCATCTTTCATGGCAGTTCTGGAATTTCTACCTCATATAATGTGGGCTTTAATTTTTTTTCCAAGATTCTAAGATCCATTCCAGAAGCTTTTAACGCCATCTTCTAGGGTTTGTGCCAGAATTTTAAATTTTGTATCACAGTAGGGTGCTTCCATATCAATTAATTGCTATATCCAAAATGGCACTGAAGTATATTCTGTTAGCCATTGTCAAGGACCCTCAATCCATGCCATGTGTCTCTCAGCTCCTCCAGATCCTTCAGCAACTTCAGTGATAGCTCTTCTTCTCTCTTAGTAGTCCTGTAACATTCTATGCACTCTATGTTCTGGTTGTGCTGATATTTGACTATCAATATTATAGTCTTGTTTTCAAGAAAAAAAGATGATAATAATCCTGAAGAAGGGCACCAATTATCCTATAAGGAATCTTCCAGTTTTTAGGTCTGTATATGATCTTCAAGCAGGGGTGTGGAGTGTACAATTACATAAAAACAAAAAGTGATCCAGAGAGACTCTAGAAATTCCAATTTCTTAATTACATCTCTCCAGATGTAATACATTACTATCAGGGTTTTTATTTTTTAGATTTTTTTTTTATTCTAAAATGTTATAAATGACAGCATAATGCATTACATTTCCTATTACACATATAGAGCACTTTTTTACAAATCTCTGGTTGTATACAAAGTATATTCACACCATTTGTGTCTTCATACATGCACTTAGGGTAATGATATCCATCTCATTCTACCATCTTTTTTTTTTTCCCTTCACCCTTTTGCCCCCTCCCTTCCCCTCCCTCCCCATTGGCCATTCTAGTAGAATGCATTATGGTTCATAATACACACATAAAGCCTCTTTTCACATAACACTGTTTGTATACAAAGTATATTCATACTATTCAAGTCTTCAATCATGCATTTAGGATAATGATATCCATCTTATTATACCTCCCCCTTTTTTTCACCCCCATACCCCCCGAGCTCCCTCCCTTCTCCTCCTTCCCCTTTGACCACTCTAGTGCTCCTCTAATCTTCCTAAGTACCCCGACATCCAACACCACTGTGACTCTGACTCCTCATATCAGAGAAAACATTTGGTACTTGGATTTTTGAGACTGACTAACTTCACTTAGCATTATGTCCTCCAACTTCATCCATTTACCTGCAAATGCCATTATTTTATTTTCTCAGGATTTTGAACTTGAATAGGAAACCAGACTTCTCTGAATTCTGCAACTTTTATGATTAAGTTCTGAACATGGTCCTCTCTTTGCTTTTTGGCTGCAGAAAAGTAGGTTTCCTTAACTATTGCAAATAGAGACCCTTCAGTTTTCACTTTTTGCCTTGAATTGGTGATTAATCAGGGTGGTATTTGCTTTCACACAAGTCCATTAAGAAAATTGGCACTGAATCTTTACTATAAGCAATGCTTGCAGATCTATCTGCGTGAACAAGACAGGGCACTGACTCTAACAGATTATGTCATTTAATCCCAACAACAATACTAGAAAGGAAGTAGCATTTGACCATTTTCAAAGTAGAAGAAACTTGGACCATTTTTATTAAATCCTAGAACAAAAGAGCATAAGATTGTTGAAGACCTACTTGTGGAACTAAAAAAAATATGTCACTGAGAAAAATATGTCCTGTGTTTTTGGCTTTTTCTAGAAAGAAAACTGCATTCTATCCTAGCCTATTCTCTACAGGCTTTCCTCTATTAAGCTTCCCACCAGGTTTAATAGTTCTCAGTCCCTCTTTTGTGTTCTGAATGTTGCCTACACACTTCCCCTTTATCTACCTTAATACTTGCAGTTTCACACTTGATTTTAGATTTAGCTAATAATTTTTTAGTATTATTTAATGTTTGTGGCCATGTAATTAATTCCATATCCCTCTCCATTCATACAACATACTAAGTAGACATTTATGCCTACAAAATCTATTGATTGTAAGTCTTGGCAAAAATATTTGTGATTGAAAGATCCATTTCATTTGTAATTTGACTTTTTTGGAACACATGATGTTAAATAATATGTTAATGCTAAGTATATACTATAAGAAAGAAATTTAAATATTTTAATTCAGTAATCATTGTAAAATAAATTATTATGTCAATTATAGAAAATGATTTATATACAAGTAAATTCATTGTATATAGTAAACAATGTAAATGGTCAAATTAAGGATATTATTAAATAAATCATGGCATAGTCATTCAAATCATAGGTTGAGGCATTTTAATAATATTTGAGAATGTTTATAATATAGAATCACATAAATATAGTCTGATATGAAGCTACATACAGTATGACTTTAAATAAGTTAACATGGAAATATTTGAATGGCAGAAAAGTAAACAGCTATATAAAATTTCAGTAAGATATTATGATCTTCAAAGAAAAGGAAAAAATTAAGTGATACAGTATCAGAGAAAAGCACAAAGGACATAGTTAAAATGGATAAGTAAAACAACTTACTTGCTTTGAGTTGACTAAGATTATTTTATTCATATTAACTACTGATGTTAGTTTTCTCTACAGATTCAACCACTTATTGGTTGACATAATTATACATGGTAAAAATTTGTATTTTATTTGTACACATAAAGGCATGTTTCTTTAATCCTAAGAAAAGTTCCAGCTATTCTTTTCCCATATGCATACATAGCAACCAAATGCTCATCTTTCATTTAGAACACCTTCAAGTCTTTAACCTTTTCTCTTATTTGACTTTATTCAATTAATATGCCCAGTCATACATTAGAAATATGTTAAAACTTGAATTAAATGTCTAGGATGAAAGCTTATAATACCACATCATTTTCAATGGAAGACTTTAATTAATTGAAGTCAGAAAATATTAAATGACTATAAGCATTTTGCATACTATTAAAATTCTTCTCTTTTAGAAATTAGAGAGAGGTGCAGTTTGAGATATTGAAAATAGTTATTAGAGATTTTATTAAAGAATTTAACCTTTTTTTATTTATTTGTTTTATATGTTGCTAAGGATCTAACCCAGTGCCTCATTCACACTAGGCAAGTGCTCTACCACTGAGCTACAACCCTAGCCTAGTTATTAGGTATTTGATTCTGTACTGCAGATACAAAATTAAGGATAAATTTTAATTGTCTATTTTTCTACTAATATTTGTGTACAATATGTCATGCTAAGAAATGTGGTAAATTCAAATAGATAAAGAAAGGTGGAAAAGCAAATTGAACCAGTAATTATGATTAAATAGTGTTAGTGCTATGATGGGGGAATACTGGTGAAAAGAAAGATATACTAGGGAGATAAAGTTTGTTGAAATCAATAAAGGAGTTAGAGTATTTGACATTATGAGACCTAAGCATGAGAATGGACTAGGTAGACAAAGAAGAAAAGGAATATTGATTTTATTTCAGGTTCCTGATAGAGCAATGGGGATGCAATTACAAAGATAAGACAGTATGAAATCACAATATAATTAGCCAATTATTAGCATGATTATGTGGGTTTTTTTTTCTTTCCTGCCAAACTGTAAACACCATGAGGACAAGGAACATAACTATTTTACTTCCTCTCTTATTCTCAGGGTTGAGTGTGGTTTCTGACAACACATTCTTTGGTAACCCAAAGAATCTTTGTGGAAAATGGGGGAGGCTTGGAAGAAGTGAAGTTGAGTATAAACTTTGTGCATGTCACATGCTAATATTCATAAACACCAATGTTTTCAGGTGAAAAACTTAGACTAAACATTTGAAATCTTGCTGAAACTCAAAAGTCTATACATAGTAAAGTGAGGATAGGACTTAGTTCTATCAAAACCATGATAGTTCTAAATTTGGCATGATGTTTCAGGCAAAAAGTGACCCATTTCTGAGGCAGAGTCCAAGGATCCAGGAAACATTTCTCTGCCATTGAGCTTTCCAGACATTTCTGAGAAAAATACTACTATGACTTCATGAAAGCCCAAATACAAAGATGAAATAACCATTTAATGTTAATATAATATTAAGCATTTATTTTACTCTACCTCTCATATACATCCAGGCCCCTCCACTATCTTTTATTTTTTCCCTTCTTATTTTTAGTTTCATACATCATTAAGCCTTTTGTTATTCCAGTCAATTTTACTGTCTGTTTTATTGATAATACTAATTCATACATGTATGTATACATGTCTATGTCTAATATCACTGTGATAAAAGAGAATGATTGCAAATAACTAAATAGCTGCTCAAGATTTTAACTGCTTTAGAATGAACTTTAAAATCCTACTTGCAAATATTGTTCTAAGGAAAAGGAAAGCAAGAAATACTGTCTCTTAGATTTCATGCCAAATTCAGTATTAAATCCTGGAATTAACATAGATTTCATCCATTCTTTTATTCCCTTGAATGTTCACTTGCTTTTACTCTCTGCTATTCTCACACAAACAAACATTAAACATTTGGAAAAAATGTTTAAATGTAGAATTTTGAAAAAAGAGTCAAACAAGCTGGCAATTTAGTAGCCATGTTTTCTAAGAACTGGTCAAGCTATGGTATTATTATAGAACTTTCTGCTTCTTCATGTTTATCTTATAAAGTGAGAAACCCAGAAAGACCATGAGATTTACTGCTTTAATAAGATTGTTGACAAATCAGAGATTTGAAATCATATAGATAACATATAGGATCACTGCTGAGAACACCTTGTCTCTGAGGATGGTGGCAATTGTGTTATCTGATGGATTACAAGTCACTAAGCCTATAAATAAATGCAGTTGTTCACATGTTCAGAAAGCTTTGAAGTTCACCTTTGAATGGTAATCCCAAACATTATTTTTTTTCTATCTTTAATATCAGTTCATTCTAATCATGACTGACTTCTTTGCCTCATGTCAACCTCAGACATAACTAGCAAAGATTAGACCTCTATTTAATATCATTAGAAATGAAGTGAGAATCTTAAATGCATTTTGTGAGACATGTATGTACTTTGAGTGAGAAAACATAATGTGGTAATGATGTGTGCAAAACAAGCTCCAAAGCTAGAGTCTGCCTGTATTGAAATAGTTCTGTAATATTGCACAAAGTAGTCAATGTCAATAATATAAATCCCCTTGATATTTTTCACTAGGCTTAAAATAGCCCTAACATCATGAATGGACAAATTTTTACTTTATTGAGCACTTGAAAAATTCAAGAGAATTTCCATTAAAATTCACAGAATATTGAAAGAAACATTTTATTTCTCAGTTTAAAAACTGAAAATCAAATGACATTTATGATCTGTAAGCTCACTATTGGACACTAAATTGCCAATGCTCACCTACCAGGGGAAATATGTGTGAACTGAGCATTGGCTAGCAATTGAAGAAAAAACAATCTGTTTGGACTGTAATGTGAAAAACGAAACCAGCAATTTCTTTTGCTGAAGCTCATCTCATTACCTGGCGTTCTGAGGCAGAAAACTAGATGTAAGTGAATGCTATGAGGCTTAGCACAAAGTGGGACTGTAGAATGTTGTGTATTATGACAAGAAAATCTGGGAATATTGCAGAAATCAAAATACTCTTAATGGTGCAATAAAAAAATCTATAAAACACCACAGTATAAAAATAAGCTGTCTTACATTAACTGGATGTGATGATGCTGAATGTAGAACGCTGACAGCCTAGGTAGCTCTTTCAAAAATAAAAATGAATAAATAAATAAATAAATAAATAAATAAATAAATAAATAAATAAATAAAAATAAGAAAATAATTCATCTTAAAGTAGTGATTTTAACTTGAAGAATTTGAAGCATACACAGAAATCTTCAGGGTGGGAAATTACAGGTTGGTTTGTTATTTTTTGTAAAAAAAATATTTCAACCTCATTGCTTGAAGGGTGTGTGTGCATGTATGTATTTATGTTAGTTCACAGGAGCTAGCCATGAATCAGGGTAGAAAGTATAATACTAAGATAAAACAAGAGTGAAGGGCACAATTTCTAGTCCAAGTTTTCATTAAATTATGTGCTTATGTGGCTTATATGTTAGCTTTCTTTCTCATAGTACTCAACAGACTTTTTAACCTTTGGATGGCTTTCATGATGGCAAGAGAGGTTTGGGAAACAAAGTGAATGAAAACCTGCAGTGAGCACTGGGCCACCTTTACTTTAAGGCTCTTGGCCCTATCCACAACTAAAGAAATGACTCAGTGTTTACCTGGAGCCAGTGTGGCAGTGTATCTGGCATTTGATCTTCTGAATTCCCATCACTGTTCTGGCAGGCTGACTTTGTCTTATCAAAGTATCAAAGTGACAGAGAATGCCACCATGATTCATGAGATGACTCTGACAATGCAGCTTGATAAAGACAAGATTTGGTCTGACAAAGAAATAACACATAGTAAAGAAAAGGATTAAGGGGGAAAATACATCAAAATTCAAACAGTAAATATGGAAGATAAATTATATCACTGGATGAATTATTAAGCACAGTGTCAAAAGGATCAATAATCAGTAATGAAACTTTGTTTATCAACTTAGCTTGTCTAAGATAATTCTAGATATTTGGTCTAATTAATATCTTTACTGCCTAACAGTATAGCTATACTCAAATTATATACCCAAATTATATAATGTGATTATAAGTATCACTTACCACCCCTAGTACAATAGACTAACCTTCAGGAACTGAAAAAAAGTCTCTGTCTTTTCTTTGGTACTAGGGATTGAACCCAGGGTCATTTAACCACTGAGCCCCATCCCCAACCCTTTTTTTATATTTTTTTATTTAGAGACATGGTCTCACTAAATTGCTTAGGACCTTGCTAAGTTGCTGAGGTTGGCCTTGAACTTGCCATCCTCCTGTCTCAGCTTCTGGAGTCACTGGAATTGGAGGTGCGTGTCAATGTGCCCAGCTCAGAAGTCGCTTTCAAAATAATTTTCTTGGCCACAGATTCATTTGATGATGAGAATTAACACTAAAAGTCTACTTACCCTCATAGATCTTATATAAAAATCTTATATTAAGTAAAAGATATTTATAAAAATTGAAAATTAAATTTCATCTTAAGGAACTTTCCAATGTGAAGAAAATAAGCAAGAGGATATGGAGTAATTGTTGGGTTTTCAGTTGTCAGTTTAGAAAGAGTGGTCAAGGAATGCCTCTGTGAGGAAGCTAAAATTAATCTGAGGAATGAAGAAACAATTATGGGACAAGCCAATAGAAGTGTACTGCAGAAAGAAAACTGAGTTTAAGTGCAAAGATTCTGAAGTGGTCAGAATTTTGTGTTTTTTGAGGAAAATGGAGGAATTCCTTATTCCTAGAGTAAACTGAGCAAAGGGAAGAAAAGGTATTTCTTGATGATAACAGGAGATACATACGGGCCTGTAATTGGAAGATTTTCAATAGGGAGCAATAAACCCAATATATACTTTAATATTCTTATATAAAATAGAGCATACAAGCACAAAAATTTCAAAACAAAGCATACATTCAAATGGTTCATCACAAAGTGATTGCCTGGGTAAACACCACCTAAAAAGTGAAAAAAAAATTGCAGTATCTAAGAAGTTTTTCCTGTCTTCTTCTTAATTGCTAAGTTCTTCCCTGTTCCAGAGGAACCATTTTATCTTCACTTTCATTATAAATTTTCTTGATTTACCCTATAATTTTAATACTCAGAAATGTATTCCTAAATATATCTTGTGTGTTGAAATAAAATCATTTAGTGTCTATTCAGTTTCTTTACTCAATATTATGTTTGTGAGATTTTCTCATTTTGCTGTCTTGGCTTTAGTTTGTTCATAATCACTACTGTAGAAGATGAGAGAGATGGAGAGAATCACCTGCAGTGCTCCTGAGTTTGCCTAAATCTAGTTTGCTCTTATTGATAAAGTATTGCCATTTTGTGTCCAAACTCATGACTAGGGGCTTTTGCCAAACACCCTTCTGTGGTGGACCCTGGAAGTCTCAGTCCCATGAGTATGACAAAAGCACTGTATGCTTTATGGAGTACCCCATGGAATAGACAAAAAAACTCACAGGGAAAAGTAGCCCACTTCTCCAGATCTCCATCTTTAGCCAGGGTGAACCTGTGTCTTTACTCTCTTTATTAGCTTTCTGAGCCTTTATGTAGGTGTATGTACATATGCATCTGTATCTGTGAATGTGTGTGAATATGTATTATGTGTTTGCATGTGTACTCGGGACTGTTAGTGTCCTCACTGGCAGGATTGGCACCAATTACTGTTTTTATCACAATAGATAGAGTCCCCTAATTTATATTTTAAAAAGGTTATTGACTGCATTTATAAGAATGGATTTAAGCAGTAAGATTTGAAGGCTGGATACAAATTGGATTAATACTGCTCTTGTGTGTGCAACAAATGAAGATGTCTTCATTAAAATGGTGTCAGCACAAAGAATTTTTTTTTTTTTTCTGTTAGAAATCTCAGGACTTGCCAATTGTTAAGATGTGTGTGATGTGGGAAATTAGAGGAGACACTGAGTCTGATACTGAAGCAAAAATTGTCTCAAATCAACAATTCCTATCCTGTCATTACTGGGCATCCTAGTCAAATGAGACTTTTTCCTTGATGTTATTGTTTATTCTTTGATTTAAAAATATATCCTCAGATTTTAGGATTTGAAAATGTATAAAATGTATTTACAAGATGATAGATGTATTAAAACAAATAAAATGTCAAATCTCACAAATACATAAACTAAAGGAAAAGTGCAATCTTTTATTTTTAAAACTTTAGCTATTAAAATTGTATCAAATATATACAAATATATTGCAGACTGCTTGTGCCATATGAAACTCTGATGCCTAATAGTGTAGGAAAACTAAAATGTAATCAAATCTGCATCCAGTTAAAGGATTTCCTTAAGAAAACCCATCTGCCTCAAAACAAATATCATCTTTGACTGATAAACCAATATCTAATGAATTTCAGTGCTGAGTGAGTCAGTGAAGTCAACAGCCATTTGCTCTAGTTGAAATGAGTTACCTTTAGATTCATTGTTGTTGGTAGAAATAAGACTATTCAAAACCAGGAAGTCTAAAAACAGTGCAGCCACAGAGGAGATGTTCTTCTGAATGATACATTTGTTAAAAATGGTGTCTGGATGTACTTAAGAAAGATCTGAATGGTACTTATATACTTTGTATACAAGCAGTTGTATGTAAAAAGATACTATACTTGTGCATGATGAATAAGTAAATAAATAATAAAAAAATTAAAAAAAAAAAAAAAAAAAAAGAAAGTTGATACGTTTACAATTGAAGTTGAGTGATAAGTCTCAGAAAGGGCAACAATAAAATGACCTAATGGAGGAAGAAGATATCAAGTTAAGGGAAAATTTAGATTTGACAAAGTTTTCAGAGATTTATAGTATAGTTAAGTGTATCAAACAGGTTTGTGATGATTAATTTACTAATGAAAATGAATAATCATTTCCATATAGGGCTTTTAAAACTAGAGTAAGTGATAAACTGGGTGATTATTGCAGTATAATTATATGCATCAATCCATGAATCACATCATTTGCCATTTAAAGAAAATCAGGTGGAAGATAAGAGGAGAAAGAAATGAAATAGAAAGATTATATGCTTTGCTAATATACATTATCATTTAAAATGAAGGTGACAGCTAAAATGAAACATTTTTTATTAAGTTGATTTTTAGAAAGTATTTATGTCATATTGCTTGGAAACATTAATGGATTTAGAAAAATATACTAGTTTATAATTTTTGGTAGATGTCTTCAGAATTCATGAAAGTATAATTACACATTCTTCTATATGTGTTTTGAAGTTCTTGCTATAGGAATGCAGCAACCACATGTAGTGTATTGTAGGAAATACATCATTTCCCAATATTATTGTGTGGCTCATAATATAGGATTTTTGTTTTTTTTTTTTTTTCTACTTTGGTTTTGTTCGTTTTTGTTTATTGTGGAGGGCTTTGTTTATTGCTAAATAACTGTCACAGATATAATACACATGATTAATAGCAGCTGACTAGATAGTCTTTCTCAGGATCTAGGAATGGAGAGCATGTCACTTACAGATGTGTAGCAGACTATAAGAAAGGGGCAGATGCAAGAACAGCCTCTAACTCCCCACTTCCATGTACTATAGACTGTGGCTCCTTTCTTTTCTTTTTAAAGACCCTTTCCCCTTATATACTTTCCTGTCTATTCAATCAAATCATGAGACTTAGTTTTTGATCACTAGGGGTAAATACATTGTGTGTGTGTGCGTGTGTGTGTATATGTGCGCAAGTGCACGCATGCGTGCAGAGCGAGCAAGCTAGCAAGCAAGCGAGCACAGAGGCTAAATTGTGGGTAAAGGTTTTCACCTGCAACACAATGTAGTACTTGGTTTAAATGAAACACCTTAGTAGTAATAATATATTTATTTTCCTGTATTACAACAAACTTAGCTTTTCCCAAAAACTTTCATTAATATATACTTTATGCTTAATATTGTCCTTAATATGTATCAGAAGCTGTTTTAGAAGATTATGATAAATTCATGAAATTATTCTTATTAAAGAAATGTCGTCCCACATATTTCATGTGCCTTTCTACAGGGGTATATTTCCTTTTACTCTTTCCCCTAAAAACTATGCATTTGTAGCAAATGAGAAACTATTATGAAATGGTTCTTTATGTTTTCTGCTACCACCTACCTTTTCTCCAATACTTTATTTCCACTGTCACCTCTCCACTATGATTTGATAGATTTGAAATAGAGTTACAAGAATTGTTAGAATTATATAGCATAAAGATCTCCAAACAATGGAGATGGAGAATTACAGGTTGAGCTACTTATTGGGAAGAAAGAGTAGCCTTCAAGTTTTAAGAGTGTATTGGATATAAGCTATTTGAGAAAACCTTATCCAGGAAAAAATAGGTGAGGCATCAGGATCCAAAGCTGTGAGCTCAGATAGAAACGGAAATAAGGAAAGATCTAAAACACAACTTTGAACAGACTCATACAAATGTAGATTTTAGGCTTTGGGGAATTATAATCCACTTTTGGTCTCTAAAGCTCCTTTAAGAAGTAACAAGAAAATATTTTATATTCCATAACTACAAATAAAAAAAAAAAAAAAAAAAAAAGAAAGTTGATACGTTTACAATTGAAGTTGAGTGATAAGTCTCAGAAAGGGCAACAATAAAATGACCTAATGGAGGAAGAAGATATCAAGTTAAGGGAAAATTTAGATTTGACAAAGTTTTCAGAGATTTATAGTATAGTTAAGTGTATCAAACAGGTTTGTGATGATTAATTTACTAATGAAAATGAATAATCATTTCCATATAGGGCTTTTAAAACTAGAGTAAGTGATAAACTGGGTGATTATTGCAGTATAATTATATGCATCAATCCATGAATCACATCATTTGCCATTTAAAGAAAATCAGGTGGAAGATAAGAGGAGAAAGAAATGAAATAGAAAGATTATATGCTTTGCTAATATACATTATCATTTAAAATGAAGGTGACAGCTAAAATGAAACATTTTTTATTAAGTTGATTTTTAGAAAGTATTTATGTCATATTGCTTGGAAACATTAATGGATTTAGAAAAATATACTAGTTTATAATTTTTGGTAGATGTCTTCAGAATTCATGAAAGTATAATTACACA
Organism: Tamias sibiricus; assembly: GCA_025594165.1. Lineage (NCBI taxonomy): Eukaryota > Metazoa > Chordata > Mammalia > Rodentia > Sciuridae > Tamias > Tamias sibiricus. Next base: position 75,617,826 of record CM046664.1, read on the forward strand.
TTCTTCTATATGTGTTTTGAAGTTCTTGCTATAGGAATGCAGCAACCACATGTAGTGTATTGTAGGAAATACATCATTTCCCAATATTATTGTGTGGCTCATAATATAGGATTTTTGTTTTTTTTTTTTTCTACTTTGGTTTTGTTCGTTTTTGTTTATTGTGGAGGGCTTTGTTTATTGCTAAATAACTGTCACAGATATAATACACATGATTAATAGCAGCTGACTAGATAGTCTTTCTCAGGATCTAGGAATGGAGAGCATGTCACTTACAGATGTGTAGCAGACTATAAGAAAGGGGGCAGATGCAAGAACAGCCTCTAACTCCCCACTTCCATGTACTATAGACTGTGGCTCCTTTCTTTTCTTTTTAAAGACCCTTTCCCCTTATATACTTTCCTGTCTATTCAATCAAATCATGAGACTTAGTTTTTGATCACTAGGGGTAAATACATTGTGTGTGTGTGCGTGTGTGTGTATATGTGCGCAAGTGCACGCATGCGTGCAGAGCGAGCAAGCTAGCAAGCAAGCGAGCACAGAGGCTAAATTGTGGGTAAAGGTTTTCACCTGCAACACAATGTAGTACTTGGTTTAAATGAAACACCTTAGTAGTAATAATATATTTATTTTCCTGTATTACAACAAACTTAGCTTTTCCCAAAAACTTTCATTAATATATACTTTATGCTTAATATTGTCCTTAATATGTATCAGAAGCTGTTTTAGAAGATTATGATAAATTCATGAAATTATTCTTATTAAAGAAATGTCGTCCCACATATTTCATGTGCCTTTCTACAGGGGTATATTTCCTTTTACTCTTTCCCCTAAAAACTATGCATTTGTAGCAAATGAGAAACTATTATGAAATGGTTCTTTATGTTTTCTGCTACCACCTACCTTTTCTCCAATACTTTATTTCCACTGTCACCTCTCCACTATGATTTGATAGATTTGAAATAGAGTTACAAGAATTGTTAGAATTATATAGCATAAAGATCTCCAAACAATGGAGATGGAGAATTACAGGTTGAGCTACTTATTGGGAAGAAAGAGTAGCCTTCAAGTTTTAAGAGTGTATTGGATATAAGCTATTTGAGAAAACCTTATCCAGGAAAAAATAGGTGAGGCATCAGGATCCAAAGCTGTGAGCTCAGATAGAAACGGAAATAAGGAAAGATCTAAAACACAACTTTGAACAGACTCATACAAATGTAGATTTTAGGCTTTGGGGAATTATAATCCACTTTTGGTCTCTAAAGCTCCTTTAAGAAGTAACAAGAAAATATTTTATATTCCATAACTACAAATATATAATATAGAAAATTATGATGGAGGAGACATTTGGGATTGGATTTCAGTAAAATGGGATCACTCAATGATGATAATATATTGCTAAAGGAAAGCAAAGTGTGTTACCAAATAGGTCATTCAGTATGATCCCTTTTCTATAAAGAAAAAAACGTCATTTTCTGTGCGTGTGTGTGTGTATATGCATGTGTGTGTGTGTGTGTGTGTGTGTGTGTGTGTGTGTATAATCTTATTCAGCATTTACCTTTAGAAAACCTGTTATGTGCCAGGACCTAGTCTGCATGCTGGAGAAAGTGATGGGCCCAAGGGAAATAAGGTCTTTCCTTTCCAGTAAAAGGAAAAAGACAATAAAGAAAGGTACCTATTGACAGATGCCCTCCTTCAATAGTTGTTCATCTCTGTTTGGAAAGAGTTCTTGAACCTCCCTGATCTAGACTTTGTGAGATGACCTTTTCTGGTTAATCTCTTTTCAACTCCAGTAAGACCATCTGAAACCTACACTAAAATTTTCTTACTCTGTATATTAAATGTGCACCTGTGTGGTTCTCTCAATATACTGGTAGTTCATTTGTCCCAACTGAATTCCCAAGGCCATCCAAGTCTATATTTGGTAAATCATGCAAACTAATGTCAGGACAGTGCAATAAACATTTTTATTGTCCCTTATAAACTTTGGCTGAATAAACTTGTGCTCCATCCTCATGTTCTTCTCACCTCTTGCGGTTTCCTATTTACAGGATTCCAGCATTTCTAAATTTTCAAGTTACTCATAAGGTTAAGTATGATGATCTGCACATCACCATGGCTGTTATTGGGCCAGCACATGCTGTGCATGCTTGGTGTGCCTGGAGGAACCAGATAGCTGTATTGGACTTTCTGAGGAATGTGTGGAAGTGTGTGGTAGGCAGAATGTGGCTTCTCTCCCAAGGTGGTTGTGTCCTAATCCTCAAAATCTGCCAATATGTCATGTTACATGGTGAAGAAGGAATAAGTTTGTGAATCCTCTGGCTTTTAAATAAAAGAGATTATCTGGATTACTTGGGTGGGCCTAATGAATTCCTAAGAAATTTTATAAGCGGAAGAAAGAGACTGAAGATGCAGGAGTAGTCAGATGATAAGGTGAGGCAGCTCAAGGTTTCTAGTTTTCTAGGCGACCATGAGCTAAGCAATGCTCTCTAGAAAATGGAAAAAGCAAGCAAGCAGATTGTACTATAGGATAGCCAGAAAGAATGTAGCCTGCCAACACTTGGATTTTAACTAAGTGAGACTAATTTTGGATTTTTGACCTCCAGAACTTAAAGAATTTTTTAAAACAGTGTATTGCTTTAAGTCACTATATTAGTGGCAATCTATATAAGCAATAGAAAGCAAATACAGAAGAAGAGGGCCAAAAGTCAAAGTATACAAAGAAAAGTTTTTAAAGACCACCAGCCAGGACACCATGAAGACTTTGAAATTTATTGCAAATGAAGTAGAAAGCCATGGCAGGGTTTTAAACTGGAATGTTTTAAAAGGTGTGGAGTGTAGATTGTGGGCTTGCCTGGAGGAATCACCTAGGAAAAAGTATGCATGTAGAAAAGAGAAGGGAAGTAGAAAAAGAGGAGGAAGCAACACGGAAAAACACTAGAAGGGCAAACCATATGCTGCCAGTAGCTATTTTTGGTGGTGACATGACAGATGATTTATGTGTTTTTTATTTATTTATTTCTGTCTTACAAGTTTCTTGAACACATTTTATGTGGTAATTAAAAAGAAAACAATAAATGGCATAACATATGGAGAAAAAAACAGCCACAGGTTTAAGATATTAGTCCCCTCCATGTGAAGAGAAGACACAGTGAAGTGAATGACCCCAGAATGAAATGGAAACCAGAATCTATGGGAAGATTTCTCTTTTATCTGTCAGCCTTCATCTACACAGGTGCAAACAGAAGCTTGGCACTGAGATAATTTTATCATGTACCTGCAAATTCAGGCAAACTGTTTTTCTTAACATGACTTCTGAATAGTTTTTCTATTTTTGTGCGACAGAATTTATAAAAGATTATTTATTTACAGACTTTTGAATAATTGCTGTTTTATTAAGAATAATAGTGTGTGACACTAATAATGGTCAACAAACAGCTAAATCTCTAAGCAAAATACAATAATTTTTAAACGTATTTTCAAAAGACATGTCAATATATGGCCATTGAATTTTTCCTTTATTTTTTCTCGTTCTCTTATCCTAAGGATGAACTGCAGTCATCTCAGTTTTCTCGGTCTCTGATTTGGTTATCCAAAAAGCCCAAGATATAAGATGTCTCATTTTTTATCTAGAATTTTACATCATGTAGAGATGACCTAACATGAAACCAGTAGTGGTCAAAGCTCTGCTTATTTTTCTTGTTCTTTCTTCAATAAAGTAGTAGTCACTGTCAAAACCAGCATCTCTGAGAAATCTGATTTCAAAAACAGAAGCATCTCATTTCATGGTTTGAAATCAGACAGCAGGTACACAGAGGCGGTCTCTGAGTGCAGATAGGTTAAATGGTTTTCTTGGCATAGCAGCACAATTCATCTATAAGTAAGACCACCCCAGGATCTGAATTAGAATGAGCCATTTAATAAAACGTAGTCTCACCTGCTGGTTTAAGGATTGATACTCCCAAAGAAGGAATGGTATAGATCTGTCTAAAAATTGGTTTCCTATTTGGGGACTGAAAAGCACTGCTGAAATATTCCTTTTATTTTGTGACAATTGATAAAGAAACAAATAACTAGTTTTGAATTGTCATCAATCCAAAATACGAATATGAGCAGATACAGTTCAGCTGACACAGAATGGGAGTATTGCTGCGACACTTTTCACAGCTTGAATACGTGTAAAATACTGTGAGAAAGGCGGCCCCTCCACACTCCACATTCCAAGTCAGTGCTGACAGAGCTGCGCGATTTTGCAAGGGAAGACCCAGCAGGAGGGAAAAAGAACCACATAAATGAATTATTTTGTACCCACCACAGATGAAAGTGAGGGAACTTCTCATGGAGAGGGACTCTTGAATTCAAACATTATAATTTATATCTTCCCAAAAGACATTCACAATTATGTTTTTAAATCTCAAAATATTAGGCCAAAAGGACTCTACACAAACAGAACAAATGAACTGTAATGTTTTGCACTGCTTTTCATAGCAGTGATAAACACAATGTTCAAATTTCAAAAGTGACCATTTGTCCCTCTGAGATTGTGACTCTTTTGTGAAGCAATTGAAAAAGAGGTAAATAGTAGATGCTACTAACAATTTTAAGAAGTTATGCTGTATGAAACTCCTGAGATTAGCTCCTGCCTCTCTAGCCAATGTTGCTTTGTTGTCTAAAAGGACAATGTGATTTGCTGCTTAGAGAAGCAAAATGTTTAGGGCAACAGGATCTTCCTTGCCTATTTTTAGGTTTTGTTCTTTTTGCTAGTAATGGCACAATTTTCTGCATACAACGGATAATTCACCTGAATATATTCCTAGGATTTAATATAGAAATATTTTTAAAATTTAGTAAAAAATTTAAAACTTAAACTCTTATCTGCATCCCATAAAAGAAATTACACTGAAAAATTTTCCCCTCAAAATAAGAATGTCAGAGAGAGTTTCAAGCTTCTGTTACAGCCAGGTCTTAAGGACTCCCAAATTACAGATTCCCTCTAATACTGATAGGAGAATTTCCCCTGAGAAGGACTCAAGATTCCTAAACCAAATCCATTTGGGATTGCCAAGGAAAAAGCCAAAATCTGAGTAGACCCATTTCTAAAATCTATGACCCATTTTAATTCAAACAGTTTGATCTCGTGGTTACTTGAAGCATAAGTGAATTTTTTTCCTTGCATCTGGCTCAGAAATGAAACTCCTTGAACTCACAAAGGAGAAAATTGCTTGCTATTTTGTCTCCCTATGCTTAATATATAAGAGTATTTGTCTACTTTTAGATAGCAGGATACTTTGGCATTTTCTCCTGTTGCTCAAGGGCTAGCACCATGAATCTGCTATTTGTGGTCATTTTTCTTGACCATGAGTCATATGCCATCCAAGTACCTATTAGTCTAACATTCCCTACTGAAGTCCATGGTAGCAGGACATTCCTTTTCTTTTCTGCTAGAATATATGTCTGTTACTATCTATGATAAACTGTATTATTGTCCACAAAGACTTCTTCCTGATAGAAGAAAGGATTGCATTTGCTCCTCTGACCTGTTAACATCCAGTGCAACATGAGACTCTCTTTACCTGATAGCATGTAAGCAGAAGTGATTGGTGTCTACTCTGGACAGAAGCTTTACCAGATAATGTATAGTTTTGGTGTCATTTTCCCCTTGTTAAAACAGCAATGATCCAGGTAGAGGTTTCTCTGCGGGCCTAAGTGTGAGGGAAGGGAAGGTACAGACAACTTACAGTTCACCTTTGATGGATATGTAGCATGAGTGTAAAACAAAACTCTGTGACAACAGAGCACTGGTGCTAGTAGATACCAAACCACCAAAAACATCAGGATTATTTGTGTGTTAGAATAGCATAGCCTTTTATGACTGGTACAACATCCATCTCTCATAGTTTATAGGCTTTCAGGACATAAGTAAAGTCTCAAAACTCATCCTTCATTCTAGATGTTCAAATTGGAGAAAAACAAATAATTTTTATTTCAATCAGCAAGATGCTGAATCTCAATATTATATCCATTATGAAGAGGGATATGAGATTTTATTATTTTTTTCACTTTCCTATTTTTCCACATGTCTTTCTAGAAATTAATAGCATTGAAAATTCTGGGCTGCTTAGAGTAAAAAACATAGCTTTCCCCCCAGAGCCTATGTTTACCTAGAGTATGTCTGTGAACATGTTATCTCTTAGTCTAACCTGCAAAAACAGGTAGTTTCAAGTCTTCCAGACTGGTTGCATGTTTCTTATGATATCTAACAAATCTGTAACAGTCTTTTGTTCATTTTGGATTGGGATATAGCATTTGGTTTGGCACATATCTTGAGTGCCAATGAATTAGTTTGTTGTCAGTTGACCATGCTGAAGTAACAAGCATAATAGACAGAAAAATACTGCAGCTATTTTCCTTAGTAATAATGATAATGTATCTGCAGGGTCTCTTTTGCCTTGATCAAGGTGGTTGCTTAGCAGAGTCTAAAGACATATCTATCTAACCTCATCCTATAGAATCACTTTAACTAAGGGAGGTTGACCATTTTTTGTTTTTACTTTTTTTAAAACTATAGTGATAGACAAACAAAGTGGTAGTTTTAAAAACTGAAATTGATTTCTTAATGGTATTATTCTTTATGATGGCATATTGCTGCGGCTTAGATAGAAATTTGTAATGTAATATCCTTTAAAATCATTTATAACAAATATATTTACTGACTTACACATGTGTTAGTAGCCCATATCGATCATTTCCAACTTAGAATGTTTACATATTATGAAGTGTTTATTTTTCAATTAGGATTTTAGTATGCTGTGTAATGTGAACACATACTCATATAAATATATTATTCTTATTAAAAAACTCTGTGAAATGTATTCAAATAGGTCTGCTTCTGCTTTTAAGCTTTCTATTTTTTATTGATAAATCTTTACTGCATCTCTCTAATTTAAAGTCAAGAATAACTGTATTTGTCCCTTTCCACATCCTGAAAAAAAATATTAAAAATTAGGTGGTTTTTCAAGGATGAGAAACTATTGCAACATTTCAAATTAAATTTACATAATATCTACATTAAATACTGAGCTTAGTATTAAATTGACCAACTGCCTTCAAACCTATAGTTATTTTTAAAGCCCAGTTCTCCAATAAACAATGTGTCTTTGGAAAATTAGAAGAAATCTGTTCTTACATTCTGAAGAAGCATGCCAAAGAACAGCATGCTACAAACAGTATTCCAAAACTCTGTCTCTGTCACATCTTTCTGTCTCACTGTATGTGCTGAGGGCTACATTTTGGCTGAGGCCCAGTCCATGCGGATCCTATCGCACTTTTCCATTCAGGAGCAACAGTGCATATGGGTGTGGGCTGTTCTTTCTGGTAGCAGAACCAGACTGACCCACCACAACACGTCAAAGAACCTCCTGTTTGGATACGTCTGTCTGCGGGGAGGTTTCCAGCTGGTCTATTTGCTATACATTTGGATGCTTTCATGTAAACAATGAAAACATTGAGGAAATTGCCCATGGAGTCTGACTAACAACCAAAGGCTGACTTTGGCTACTCTACAAGGACGCAATGCTGAAGGCAAAGAGAGAAGAAAGGATGTGGATAAGGTGAATGGTTAAAAGGGAAACAAACAAAATCAGAGACAAAAAGGTACAAGGAAGAAAATAATAACAGCTAATGGTTGAGAGTACAAGGGCACTTTATTCTTGGGACTATGGGTCTGAAGCAAGGGACTGCAATTGTCAAGTAGGCCTAGATACATAATTCCTGCACTAAGTACCTGAGTGAATTCTTTTCAAATATGAATTTTATTTCAGTGTATGAAATACACCATAGGCCTAACACTAAAAAAAATATTTTAAAATAAGCATAATTCTTCCTTCCTAGGCCACCAGTTTAAGGATATATCAGTGAAAAGTAAAATAAAACCTTCAGAAATAGTTTCACAAATTATGAAGACTCTCAAATTTTGAGCCAGGCGCGGTGGCGCATGCCTGTAATCCCAGGGCTTTGGGAGGCTGAGACAGGAGGATCGCGAGTTCAAAGCCAGCCTCAACAATGGCGAGGCACTTAGCAACTCAGTGAGACCCTGTCTCTAATAAAATACAAAAAAGGGCTGGGTATGTGGTCCAGTGGTCAAGTGCCCCTGAGTTCAATCCACAGTACCACACACACACACACACACAAAAAAAAAAAAAAAAAAAAAAAAAAAAAAAAAAAAAACAAGACCTGAGAGTAGAAGAGTGACTGTTACAAATGCAGAGAGGGTCAAGAGACAGGGGTGGGAGAAAGTGGGAGCAGGGAGGTGGACATGATCAAAGCATGATGCATGCATGTATAGATATTCCACAGTGAAACGCATTAATTTGAACAATTTATGTGTCAATAATTGTAATCATAAAAAGGGATAGCTTTGTAAATAGAAAGTTTAAAGTTTCTAATTATTAAAGTTCTCAGAACATTGTGTTCTAAATTCTTTTAGGTATTCTCTACAGTGTCTTCTGTGGGGCTAAGATAACTTTCCATTAATTAAAAATTTAAGGTGCCTTAAATCTAATCATGTTAATTAAAGAATAATTGGGCACCAAGTTCTAGAAAGCTCAGTTTCAGGACTTTTGCATTCAAACATCTCTATGTGCACCTTTTTCTATTGCATCTTCACTATTCCCCTCCTAGTTTAAAAAGTTGCTTTTCCTCAAAGCTTTGATGGAAAATCTATCAATTGGCAATGTATTTCTTTTGACAATCTAACACCACCTTAACTGTGGACACTACCCATATAGTTTTGTGACTTGGTTTCATTATCAGTCTTGTAGACCATGCAATGGAGGTAGATAAACCTAACCATAGGAAAATGTATGGATACTGTTTAAATATCTACCAAGAGCCAAGTATGGTGACAGGAATTTAGAACAACTTAGATGTTCCTAGAAGTTTCTTATTAAAAAGTCTGCATATGAGAAAAGGTGGTAAAAATTCTACTTCAGTGACATAAAGATAACCTTAATAGAAGAGAACCACTGAAATACAAAATTTAAGAACCCTTTGAAATATTGTGAAAGGACAGATGCTAGAGCAACCAATAAAATCTTCCTACACCTTCATCAGATATATTTAGCATACTGAAAGTCTAGCTTTTATTCTGTGTTATATTTGAATTTTAGAGTCTGTAAGGTCTAATAAATCTTTCACCATAAGTTAATAAATCTGTTTTTCTAATGGACAAAAATATTATATTTTAAACCATAGTCACAGAATCTTAATGTTGAAAGAGATGATAGAAATCACATGGTCTCTCTTTCCCTCCTCTCCACACACACTAAAATTACACATGATTTAACAAGTCCATATGTGTACATATCACTTTATTTAAGAAGGTGTGACCAATACAGAAAGCAATCTAAGTGGCTAATGTGTTGGTTGCAGGTGAAAAAAAAAATATATCATGGAGTCTTTTTGTCCATTGAATCATTTTTCTAAAATTGTCTGAGGTTTTTGGCACATATTTTATAATTCTAATAATAACTGAAATATGTTAAGTTATAATATGCTTATGTATTTATAACTACAGTTATTGAAACACAGTCTGGAATCTCAGAAATTATCCAGACATTGAACATTCAGTGAACTTATGAAAGTTTCTTATCCAGAAAGATTTGGGGGGGGAAACCTCTTTTATAACATACTTAAAGGACTGCTAGAATGAGAATTTAGAGCAATAAAAAGTTTAGAGTATAAATAACAAGATTAGTACTAAGTAGATAAGCAAACTTCCATTGTATGGACATTTACCCAATTCCTCATTCTGACTTACCCTTTTATAAATGGAGATAATTACCACAGAGATCCTAATTGCAAATTTTCATCTTTCCATGTTCTTTAGTGCAAGCTTTTAGTGCCCAAGTAATACCAAGTAATACTTTAGTCTATTTTTTTTTTTTTTTTTTTTTTTTTTTTTTTTTTTTTGGTACCGGAGACTTGAACTCAGGGGCACTCGACCACTGGGCCACGTCCCCAGCCCTTTTTTTGTATTTTATTAGAGACAGTGTCTCACTGATTTGCTAAGTGCCTCGCCATTGCTGAGGCTGGCTTTGAACTCGCAATCCTCCTGTCTCAGCCTCCCAAGTGCTAGGATTACAGGTGTGTGCCACCATGCCCAGCCCAAGTAATACTTTGTTTGTATTCTTTCACTATTCTAATTCTAGATTCCCAAATTTTCCTGTTAAAATCATGCTAACTTGTGTGGCTATATAGTTTCATAACTTTCTCCAGTTATGAGACTTTGCCCTTCCAAAGAATTGTGCCCCCAGTGCTCCATGAGGCATTTTTCAGAAGGATAGGAAGTGATATCACACAGCCCTCGGCCTTGCTGGCTCACAGGTGTTGTCTGAAATCTCTAAAAATAGATTTCATGAGGAGCTTCCTGTTGTAGTTGCCAATAACCCTTCATCGTGCACTGGCACTAATTATAAATAATGATTTCTGACACTGAAACTTCCCAGGTAAGGAGATCTCCAGCCTCTAAGCACTATACCTTGTAAAGAGAATTAATTAGAGATCAACAACCAAAAAACCCTATTCTGATCCACTGATGTATACAATTTCTACTAATATAGTAAAGACAGTTATAAAAACATAGGTCTCCTTTTTAATTTTTTAATAGAAAAATATCATATATTTAAGTATTTGAACCTACCCCAAAAATGCTGACTGCTGTTAGGAATATTAAGGTCAAGAATTTTTCAAATATACTAAACATGTATTTATCTCATATGTGCTATTTACTTCTTTAAATTATCTAACAGTCCTCCACATACATAGATTCATCATTCAAAAATATGTATCATAATTGCTTTCAAAAATAAAAGACATTTGATATCCATCTTTTGTTATGTGTTATTTTCTAGTTACATAATGTGAGTTACCAGATGCAGTTTGTTATAACTAGCAGTGCACTCAGCCCAACTGTTAATTTTTTTTTTTTATAATTTATCCACAAAGTGGCCTATGAGATTTATTCTGAAAATAATGCTTTCCTGGCCTCTGCTAAATGACTATGTATCTTAGTTCTTTGTCCTTACTTAGTCTGCTATACTCACCATGCCTTGAGAAAGATGGATAAGATGGGCAATTTAAATGCCCAGTAGAAAGGGCATATTCTCTATGAGACATTTATTTACCATGTCCTTCCCACTACTTTGCTCCAGTGGCAATGTGAAGCCCATCTATGACAGCAATAATTGTGGGCAATCAGTGACTTGCCTCTGGACAAGCTAGAAAGTTTCATGTCTTGTTCAACTTTGTAACACCCACACAATGGCAATGTATTTTAGGAAGTCAATTAGGGCAGGGAGTACATACATGGTCAAATCAACCAGAAACACTTATTAGGAACTAGGGGGGGAAATCAAGTTAATTCTCATAAAGTAATTATAGTCTCTAAGGATGCAGTGTAAGGAAGTGTGGTTAAGTAATGTTCAAGAGTAGAACTTTTCAATTCTTTTTTTAAAAACAAAATTTGTATCCTTTTTAAAAAAATGTTTTTTTTTTTGTTATTGAGTTGAGTTTTTTATATATTTTGAATGTTGACCCTTTATTAGATTTATGGTTGGTAAATACTGTCTTTTATTCTGTTAGATGTTCCTATTCTATTCATTCTTTCTTTTGTGATACAGAAGCTTTTCAGTTTCATGCAAACTCATTTGGCTTTTAGGATCATAACCAAAACAATTATTGCCCAGCCTAGTGTCATAGAGTGATTTTCTTCCAGTAGTTTTGTAGTTTCAAGTTTTATATTTAAATCCACCATATGTTTCTTTCATTTGCATGTGGATATCTCATTTTTTTTTTTGTTTGCATCATCATTTTTTTAAAGAGACAGTTCTTTTCCCTTTGATGCTCTTGGAACATATGCTGAAATTGACTTTAAGAGTATGGGTTTATTTTTGGGCTATCTATCCTATTCCATTGGTTGATATGTCATTTGATTTCAATACCATACTATTTTGAGTATAATCACTTCATATTTTTAAGTGAATGTGTAGCCTCCCATTTTGTTCTTTTTGCTCATGACTGTTTAGCTGTTTAGCTCAGGTCCTTCATATTTCTGTACAAATTTAAGGTTTGTTTTTTCTGTTTCCATAAAAATGCCATCAGAATTTTGATAAGGATTACTTTAATCTGTAGGCATTTCTCAAAAGAAGGCATATAAATAGCAACTGGTTCATGAAAAACATATTCAACATCACTAATTATTAGGGAATTGTAAATTAAACTACAATGATATATCATTTCACATGTTAGAGTTACTATTATCAAAATGGTGAGAGTCAAAAAGTATTGGTACGGATGCAGAGAAAAACACTTGTAAACTATTAGTGGGGTATAAATTAGAACAATCATCATGGAAAAATAGTATGGAGATCCACAAAATACTAAATGTAGAACTACCATATGAATCAGCAATTCCACTTCTGGATTTATGTCCAAAGAATTTGAAATCAATATGTTGAAAAGAGATCTAAAATCCCATGTTCACTAAAGCCAAGATTCACAGTAGCCAAAATATTCAATCAACCTAAGTGTTCATAAATGGGTGAATGGGTAAAGAAAAATGTGGTTCATATGCACAATGCATACTATTCAATCTTAAAAAGGCCAGAAATCCTGTGACAATATGGTTGAAACTGGAAGACAGTTATGCAAAGTGAAATAAGCGAGGCACAAAAAGGCAAATACCACATGCTCTCACTTATATGTGGGATATAGAAGTGTCAAACTCATAAAATCAGATAAACAAAATGATGATAGAAGAGATGGGAAGATAGAGGGGATTTAGATTTGTTGGGCAAAGGGTATAGAGTTTCAATTAGAAGGAATAAGTGTTGAAATCTGTTGCACACCAAGGTGACAACATTCAATAATAATGAAACATCATTTAATAAATAATGAAACATCTAAGTAGATTTCAGATGTCTTACAACAGAAAATAACTTGAGTGATGGATGTTAGTCATCTTTATTTAATCATTCCACCTTGTACAAATGTATCTAATCATCACATTGTACCCCATTAATATAATTATGATTTGTCAATTAAAAATTAATTTAAAAGAATAAATTTTAAAAATTTTATAAGCTTCTTAGAATGTTCTGTTTCTTGATCTTTAAAATGAAGATTATAATAATATCTATCTAGTTTGGTTGTTGTGCTGAGATAATTCATAGGTAAGATTTCATCAAAAATGGTTCCCATATCCTATGTTCTAAATGTTAAGGATTATTAGTTTTATATATACTGAAAAAGCACGTAAGTAAAATACAAATCATTCAAGTAATATAACCTAGGCATGGTACCTCTAATGAATTTGTAGATCTTTTCCAGCAATTTTCTAACATACACACAAATATAAGACATATATATAAAACACAAATATAGAATATTATCATGCATATAATATTGCATAACTAAAATTTTCTCTTAAAATATACCCTGGTATTTCTTTCATATCATACATGTATTTTAAAATAAAAGGTTATATTGGCATCATAATGTTTTATCATGTAAATATACTATAACTTTTTAGTTCATGCTTTATCATGTATTTATTAAGTGATAAAATATTTCTCCAAAAAGTAGAGAAACAGGAAGTGTTAGAGCACTAAAAGATGCTGAATCGAGGGGAGCATGTACAATGTAAAAAAATATATATATTTCTACAATTAAACAAGAATGATGAACAGTTTTACTTGCCTTTATTATTGGGAATGGAAATTATGTGGGATCATGTATTGGAATATTTTCTGCCATTGAATAGTGAGACCGCAGTTCTTATCAGTGGCGAATTATGTATAACTGTGTTGTTAAAAAATAAAGCTTCAACTATTTATGTCACATTAATATGAATTTTATATCATCTAATTTTTAAATGGTAAAAACAAAATATCCCTTGTATACTAGGTGTATCACTGTAGAATATGAAGTTAGCACCTAAAAGCATAAAAAGAATTTCAGAACTTCTTGCATTTAATTTTTTTTATTCTTTATGAATTAGGAGTTAAATACTCAATTACTATACAAACACATGGATAAATGACAGCCTATTATGATAATGACAACTTGAATTGCCCTAAATTTTGGCTGGATGCATCAGACCATGTTAGTTATAATTATATTTGAAAATGTTTTTCCAAACCTCTGGAATTCTTCTACTCTGTTACTGACAAGACATCACTGACATTGTGCAATCGCTAAACCCTGGGTTGTTAAGAATTGCTAGTTGATTTTATTAAAAGGCACTATATGTTGTAGCTGTTTCTTGTCCACTGTCAAATGTCTGAGATAGAAGAAGAACAGCCTTTCCAACAGGCAGAGACCTTGTGTGAATTGGAACTATTAAAAGTTTCACACATGCATACCATTTGACTCATTCTACACATGCTGCAATTAAGTGCTTGCTAAATGTTGCTTTCCTCTCAGAATGAAAAACAATTTGAGCAAAAAATGTAAAAAAAAGATATAAGTGTAAGCTTGGTTTAGCAGAAGAAATAGACTCATCTCAAATTGTGACCAAGGACTGTGTGTTTAATTCTTTGTGGAAAGAATTCTCATAATCAAATATTACTTCAAGAAGCCTTCATACATAGAATTTTCATTGTGCAACAACTCTATATGCCTATGGCAAGAGTCAGTACTATAAAGGTGTATGAGATATTGCACCTGCCTCAAAGTCAGAAGATACAGACATTTAAAAACAGAGAAAAACTATGATGCAGTGTCAATAAGCTTAGAAGTACATTCAAAGTAATGGTTACCTACAAAGTGTTAATTACTTCTGTTCACAGGTGACAGAGGAATGCTTCAGAGACAGTGATGTTTAATGTGAATTTTTGAGTGAGGAAAAAGAATTTATTGATTGTAATGGAGAAGGCTATTTCAAGAAGAAACCACATTTGTGATATAGATACATACACATACACATACATACACAGAACTATAGAGTGAATGTTTTTGCCCCCCTCCTATGTCATATGTTGAAGGGCTAATACCTAATGTAATGAAATTTGGAAGTGAGGCCTTTGGAACATAATTAAGCATAGATGAGATGAGGAAGTCGGGGTTCCTGTGATGAGATTAGTGCCTTTATAAGAAAAGAAGGAAACCTAAAGTCTCCCTGCCATGTGAGGATATTGCACACCAGGAAGGGGGCCACATCAGATATTGTATCTGCCCTCACCTTGATTTTGGACATCCCAAATTTCTGATCTATGAAAGGGAATTGTTGTTTTAAGTCATCCAGTCTATGATGTTTTATTGTAGTCGCCCTAACTCAGACACACATAAAGGAAAAAGTCTGAAGTTAAAGAGGAAAGGTATCAATTGATAAAGAAAACACAAAGACAAGTAGGGAGTAAGTAGTTGGGTTACAAAGGGATTTTTATGCTATGCAGACATTGTTGAATTTGTGATAGCTTGGATTCATTGAATCTTTTTGAAAAGTGATTTGAGGAGGTCTATATTTTATTAAGAAAATTCTGCCTAGCTGTATTAAGGTAGGACTAGTTTTTGTCCAGAAGAAAAGTAGTGTAAAATTTGGAGGCTGTTGCTAAACACGGAACCTATCATTTCATTTTATCTTTGGGGAGCCTCCTAGGTATAGTGCCAAAAGCCAAAGAAAGAATATGAAGCATCCAAATGTCCCATTCTTTTGAGGAGCTGTTTAGAAGCAAGTAGTCAGTGACCACATAAACAATCTTCTTCAACCACAATCCTGGATGAGTCTTGCAAATGAGCAAAGCAAATCATGATACTTTCATATCAACTGAAATCCCTCTGGCCCATCAGAAAGGGAAATCACTGCTGAGGTCTAGGAAATTTTTCTATAAAGTAATTAAATTTCCAATAATTGGAAACCCTCTCAAAAGTCATTCCTAATGTAAAATTTTAAATAATTAGTTCTACAAATTTCCATATCGATAACCTAGGGATACAATATTATGAATATCGGGTATCTTTTTTCAGCATATACACAAACATATACACACTCACCTCAATATGAAATGATGAAAAATAAATAAATGAAACAAAGAATGGTGTTAGAACCATTTCTTATAACAACTGAGTGGTATTATGTTTGTTCAGTTTTAGAAGATACGAACCATTTCTTATAACAACTGAGTGGTATTATGTTTGTTCAGTTTTAGAAGATACTTTTCAAAAGAGAAATGAGCTTATCCATGGTGATATCTATAGCATTTTATTTGTATACATTGTTGTCATTCAATTAAAATGTATTTTTTGAAACATTACTTAAAGACCCACCAGTGTCATGTTCAAGAAAATACTAATATCTCAAATCATTCTCAAACTATGATTCTAGCCTTGCTGTTACTAAAACTATGTGACAAACCAAAGAACCTACATTGCTTGAGATATACTTATATTGGCTATAAAGCAATTAACCTGAATCTACAAATCACAATTGCACATCAGTTTCATGTTCTTATTCTATTGTTATATTTGAAAGGAGATTGCCAAATATATCATTACATATCCTGAAGAGAGTCATTGCTATATTTCTCATGAAATTAGAACTAATAGTGGAACCAAAATATTAAATTACATTACCTTCATTTCTAGTTCTGGTGTATCCCATATTCTATTAACAGAAAAATATCTTTTTATTCTACCATTTCATCTATTCCCCCAAATAGGTTACTTATTCTCACTTCTAAAATTCACAAATTTTATAACCTTTCCCTTTCAAAACTTTGATTATTCAGAAATCTGTCTTGGTTCTGAAGATACTTAGGCAACAGCCATTTCTGCAAGATAAGTGAAATTACAAAATAGTTAGAAATCAACAAGGTGAGTTATAAACATTTCGTGGTTCTTGTAGGATTTATTTTGTTATACTGAAACACTAATGAGTCTGAGAGAAAAGGCCTTCCATCTGGTTTAGACAACAAAAGTAGAGTGACAGTTGATACAGTTAAGAAGGTGCTAACAGCCTGGCAGATAAAGATAACTACTGTGCAGTGCAGGCTTCTAGTACTGTGCAGATCTTCTTCAAGGCATAATCTCAGTAGAAAAATGGTTGGAAAATATGTTTTTATGACCTAAATCTTTAAATGTTTTTTATAGTTTATTGTTATCTATGCACATTTTAAAATGCATTTCTTTTTAGCACATGAGATTTTCCTTCCAACATACAATTTTACATATGTGTCTATGATAATAAAAAAAAATACCTGGTGTTTGTGTAGTTTTCATGAAGAACTTTAGTGGTAAAAATCTGTGAACAAGCACCTTGCCCACCTGATTATGACATGAAAGGTCATACTCTTATATATATTTTCATGCTTTTTAAAATTTATTGACCATTAATTCATCTAGTTCTCCAAATCAGTATACCATACACCTTCATCTTCTATTGTTTCTGAGAGGTAGTACACAAAAGACATAATTAACAAGAGTTATTATGCTTGTAATCTTATTTTCCTCTTCAAATCAGATTAAGTTAAGTCATAAATATGCATTCACATTACTGTATGCTTATGTTTTAAGTCAAAGTATCAAAGAGTACAACACAAAAGTTGTACAACTATTGTACTAACATGAGGATATTACTGTATACATGCATGCTCTTTCAATATCCAAAACAGGAGCACAAGAATATCTCTTCTGCTTTCTTTTTACCTCCTTAGTAAAATGTTGGGGCTTCATTTTAAATAGGAAACATAATATGGTTAAATTTTGGAAAAGCCTGTTTGCCTTTACTTCTATCCCTTTGACACCAGCACATACACAAAAGAATACTGGTGAAACCGATTTATAGGAAACTATTTTCTTTTTCTCTTACAAGTCCTAACTAAGAGCTTTTGAGTTTGGGGTTTAAACTGAGAATACCTTTTTTTGTAGTGCCTTCTTTCAGAGCACTCAAGCCATGTGCTTTGCTATTATTTTAGAATGGTAATGCTTTCCTTTTAAATGATTCTTCCCTTGCCCCTCAAAGGCCCTATTGTCTGCCCAGGATCCTCAGTTTGGTTGCTTTTAGCCCCTGATAAATTAGTAATGGAACCAAATCAGGAGGCTTTGTGGCCTGTGTGCCCTGTTATTAAATTGTGGTTTGGTGCTAAAATGTGTGCATACACCACAATCTCTGTAATGACAGGTAACTGACTAATTGTACAAGACTCAATAGAATCACAGAGCTACAAGGACCTTCAAGATTCTTTTGGTCTAATTATCTCGTTATCAAGGAAGACTGAGGCCTCGGAAGTTAAAAGATTTGCACAGGACCATAAAAACAGTGAGCAACATAGCTTGGACTACTACACATTCTGCTTCTCATGGTGTCTTTGAAAAGGTGTTCAGGTTAGGGAAAGTGAATTTTGATTTTGCTACATATTTTTTGAAAAACTTGTGAATCTTTAAAAATGTTTTAAATAATTTAAGTCAGTTTTAATTGCTGAGTCATTAATTTCTAAGTTATTCTTTACTCATAAAAGAATTTATATTCCTGTAAGTTTCTTTTTCTCAAAACTTGTCATTTTAAATTTTCCTTTCAAAGTTTGTGCCTATGTTAATGTTATCAGTTTTGTGAGGTAGATAAGGAAGATATTATTATCTCTGTTTTACTTATTTCTTATCTGAACTCCACTAAGTGTATACTTTTTGATTGTCTATTTCAATCCATCTCTGTTAGTCACTAAGAGCTTCTGAAGACAGAAAATCTTCTGAAGCTTCCTTCAAGACCCCATAAGTTCTAGCACATATGGTCACAAACAATAGGTCTTTAATATGTCTAGTTAGTAAATGACCAGATGATTTTCTGTTTTCACAGTAAGAGAAGATATTCATAAAAAATTATCAAGACTATATAAATAATTAGTAGAAGAAATAGGACTAAAATGACATTTTTGTTTACTTACTTATCATTGTGCACCATAGGTGAAGGCTGAAAATATCTGTTTTACCCATGGCTCCTTCTAAAAGAAACAAAGTTGACCACAGTGCTTCCTGAGGAGTCAGTGTTTTACCAATCCCATGTGCCTGTCTGCCCCAGCCAGAGCTGATTGGTTGACAGGATGGAAGCTACCCTGATCCATATTCATAGGACAGACCATAGCCTTAACAGTGACTTAGGAGCCGAAGGTCTAGATAAAGAGGGGCAGAAGAGCTATCATGATCTATATACCATCTAGAGTTGTAAGGGAGCAGAAACTAGGAGTAAACAGGGGGAACTGTTTGGACTCAGAACAAGAATACAATGCAGTTTGTCTACAGTAAAATTGGAGGACCTAAAGAAACAGCAGAGAGGGTAGCATAAGACTAGAGCTGCACCAATTTTGACAACTTTACTTTTCTGTTTCCACTGCCATCTATCTGCATATTGAAAGTGAAACCCCTTTATCATGAAATAAACTTAAGAATACCTTTCTCTTGCAATAAACAACAAAAGCCTCATAATAAACTTAGTGAAAGGCATAGAAATCAATGACCCTTGATTCAGAAAGGTCAGAACCTTTCTATCTTGTCACGATGATCACCTGTTAATTCTCTGTCTCCAAGATATGAAGTATTACAGGATTTTAGTAAAATAGTTAAATATTTTCCACCTATTTAAAGAAAATGTTTTATAAAATTTTCTCTAGGTAGTTGATTTTGAGATTTAGTTTGGTCTCAAAACGTATTAGAATATTTCTCAGAAATGAAAACAAAATCTCCCTAACAAATAAAATAAAGAAGATAAATGGATTGTATTGAAATAGTAGGTTTCTAAATCCTGAACTATAATTCAATGCTGGCTGTTTTCAGTCTTGCACTATTTCTTCTGATCTAGCTATTGTCCTGTCCTGGAATGCTCCCACTCTACCAGAATATGGGGTCGCATCCTGAGGATATTTTTGATTTTTATGAGACTCAGAGGTAGAGTAAAGGAAACAGTGAATTCAGAGAAAGCCTTTGAAAGACTGTCACTTTCAAAAGTATATACTCACTATGGCTCTCAGCAATGAAATGTTCACTAGCTATATTGTTACCTCTAATTCAGGACCAAATAAACCAATGAAGTTGATTCTTAGCAAATCTGTGAGCCAGCCTATGGTGATTTTAAAACATGTCTTGAAAACAACTTTTTGATACCGTTCCCATTAAGAAGTGGAGAATAGTTCCCCTGTTCTTGAGTGTGTTATTGACTTAGTGGTTTACTTCTAATAAACAAAATGAAGGACAAATGCAGAGGTTAGGTCATAAAGGACATTGTGACTTCCTTTTTTTCCTAATCCCTTGCTCTGGGGGAAACCAGTTGCCATATCATGAGAATACTCAGGCAACCATATGGAAAGGGCCACATGGAAATGAACTAAGTTATTCTACCAACAGCCAGTGAGGAACAAATGCCTTTATCTAATGGCTTTCTGGGTGAGCCATCATGGAAGCAGATCAGACACAATTAAGTCTTCAGATGTTCCTTGATGGCTTACTTACAAGCTCATGAAACACAGACAGAATCACCCATCTTCAAATTCATGACCTATAGAAACTGTGAATCAATAAATGTTTGCTATTTTAACATGTTATATTTGAAGATAATATGCTACCCATAATACATAATTGATATACTGCCTTTACATCTTACAGAACCACCATCAAAATAAATGTTATCTGAGAGTCTAATATTCACATTATTTTTCAATAACCCCTTCCTTGTCAGAAGTGATACATAAAATCTTATATTCAATGTGTTTAGTGTATGTTCTAAATACATCATGCTTTATAGGGATTAAATGGTTAATTGCACAATCAACATAATTTGTATGTGCTTTTTTTTTTTAAGAAATTAACTTTCTCTAAAACTGATTAATAATGCTAGGAATCCCCAAAGAATCTACATCTTCTAATATATTTCTTTTATTCATTGCTTAAACTGTACTAGTTTCATTTCTAAAAAACCTTCAAAGAAACCAGTTGGAAGAAAAGATTATGTGTTTTTTTTACATTGTTATTCTAAGAATTCTTTGGGCCCTTCATCCTGCTGAATTCTAAATCAATAACCCTGCATATGCTTGAAGTATCTCTTTGTATGTATATGAATACTAAAATACATATGCTGTTTTTCAACCTATGAGTTATTTATTTACTTATTGTTGTAGCTAGTTCCTCCCTAGAAATGACTGCCTATAAGTGGTGGATGAATCTCACACATCTTTATTAGGGAATTTATAAAGTATTTATAAACTGGTGATTGAAGATATGTATGTGACATTTGTGTGTATTGACTATGTGTGTGCATGTGTGTGTGATTTAATGTGTGAAATAGAGGTTTTAAAATCTAGATAGCAGATAGTTCTACACAGTGGTTACACCAGTAGGCTAAATCGTAATGAGTACACCTGACTTATCCCCAACATGGAAATGTAAATTGAGTAATACTAGACAAGCAAAATTCTGTTTTTTAAAATTAGCTTAAAATTATAGTTTTAGTACTTTCAACTTATATACTCTGTGAGTCATTTTATACTATGTTACAAGATAAATATCTTATAACCTAGTTAGTAGAATTATTGTAAAATACTTTGGTGAAAAAGAATCCAAATAGAGTGCAACCCAGAGATCACACCATGAACTCTAAGTTCTGGTTATCCATTGCTATATAACAAATCACTCAAAACAGTGATTTACAGCAACAAATATATTTTACAACTCATGGCTTTGTGGCTCACCAGTTTGGTAAATTTTGTACTCCCAGTGGCATGACTTGGTTACTTGGTGGTATTTAGTTTGGCACCTCAGCTCAAAGGGCTGAGAGGGTGGGTTCATCTGAGTTCATCTTTCTCTGCATACAGGCTCAGGACCTCTACATGGGATTTCTCTAGCTAAATAGTCAACCTTCTTCCAAAATGTCTCAATGCTCCAAGAGCAGATGTTGAGACAAGAGGTAGGACTGCCATTCTGTCCTAAGGTCTGGCTCACAGATTGGCAAAGTATATTTCTGCCATTTTAATTTTTTTCTTCTTCTACTTCTTTTTGTTGTCGTTGTTGAGGTAGTCACAGAAGTTTCTAAAGCTTAATAAGAAAAGCATTTAACATTTTTAATCTTCCACACTTTGAGGACCTTGAAGACATTCACTCATACACAAAAGTATCTCAGGGAAGATATCTCTAGAAGACAACTGACACTCATATTACAAAGAAATTAAAAGAAAGCCCCCTACAACATATCATCTCATTTAAGTATTAACATATTTTAATGTTGGTAGGGATCATTAATATCAAAGAACTGATTAGAGAACTCATTTTAATTATTAGTTTGTAGTAAAGTGAACAGTATTATTCATTTAGTTAAGCCAATATATATTCCTTTGTGTTATTAGAAATCAACTGAACCATTAGAATAATCAGAAGGTAAAAATACAAAGAGAGATCTATTGATACAGTGGAGTATTATCATTTTATTTTGAGCATTGTTGGATAAACAGTGGTAGATATATTTTTGGTACACTCATATTTAGAATCTCAACAAACATAACCTAAAAGATCAAACATAGAGAAGCCTCTTTACCTGTAACAGCAAAATGACATCATCTCTAGCCTGTATAACTACAAAAATTCTTCAAAACACAGCAATTTTTTCATGCTTTTCTAAGAATTAGTCAATATATTATCTTTATTTAAGATATACAGCTGCAGCAGTAAACCACATGTATTTTATTCGGCCTTGCTAATTTTCTATGAGTTCTAGGAGCTATGGATTTTTGAGATATTTGGCTGAAGCTCAAAATGAAAAAATCATTTTAAAAAATAGAAAAGCATTTCATTCTTTAAAAATGCTAAAAATATATGATGCAAAATGTCATAGTTTGGCTGTAATAGCAAAATTCTTAGAATCAATCAGTCAAAAATAACTCTGTTATTTAGGCGCAATTTGAAGGCATACAAACTAAAAACAGTATTTTAAAACCATCTATAAGAGCCTGATGGCTTTGCTATACACTGATAGCTATTTGCCTTGTAAAAAATAACAATTGAGTAAGCAGAGAATAGGCCACCACAGAAAAAGTTGCCTTTCATGTAGCACTCAACAGCATTTCCCTTCTTAATCTGGAACTAGGGTAAAGGACACGTCAACAATTCAAACTATTCTATTTTGCCACAATTTTCACTATATTATCCTCTCACAATAGGAGTAAGAGACAAACTGAAATTCATATAAACAGCCCAGTTTGGTAGATGTTTTATATATGTCTACTTTTACAGAATAGTCATATTTGGGGAAAAGTATATAGAACTTGGCGCCATCATTAATTCACATTTTATTTATTCATTTATATTCACTATATTTATAAAGAACCAGCTGTGTGCCAGGTACCCAGGAGGAGTGTGGAGAAACAATCAGCTCTTGCCTTCAATAACTTCAAATCTATGAAGAAAAATAGATATAAATTTGAAATTATACCAGCTTGAAAAATGCAACTACTGAAGCCAGAATGGTATATTATGGGATACCTAGGTGTGTCATATAACTCAATCATGGAGAAGTGGTGAAAGATTTCCCAAAATAAGTACCAGGAGGACATGTGGGAATTAACCTGGCCAAGGAAGGGATGTGACCCCACAACACAAGGAAGGGGGTGTGAAAGCTTCAGAAGAATAGCAAAAAACACATCTTGTGTGCAGCAAGTAGCATAAAATAGGGAGGAAGGTAGTGTAGAAACATGGAGACCTGAGTAGTACAGGGAAATACTATCTGAACTGAGACCACTATGAAAAAGAAGTTTTAAATTAGGATACGAAAGACAGTGAAATATTCCAAACATAGAAAAAAATTCTGAAACTAGAAGTATATATTAATCAATATAAAACAGAGAAGTAATCACAAGACAGACCATGAAATCCCCATGTATTTACTCTTCCTACAGAAGCCTTACTGAACGTTAGAATGAATGAATATCCATATATATATATATATATATATATATGTGTGTGTGTGTGTGTGTGTGTGTATATATATATATATATATATATATATATATATGTTTCAATATAGACTTCCAGTTTAAGTTGCATATAAAATAAAGGATTCCTTTGGCTTAAGATAGTAACAAATAAAATTATATAGTGTTGCTTAAAGTATAAAGGAAGCTCAAGAATCAATTTCCAGGACACTGGAGTCCTGAAATTAGGCAGCTCTTGCCCAAATTCTCAACATTAGTTAACTTTCACCCTTGATTTTGAGGAATGCTCAAAAGCAAGAAAAATGTTGCACTTACTACTGTGGCCAAAATCAGTCTGGAAGACATTCTGGAGGAAGTCATATCAGAAATAATTTTAAATCTCTAAGTAGAGTTTAGCCAGGCATAGAATGAAAGAGGTAAGAGAAGCATGTTCAAAGACCAGAAGCCAAAAGAGAGAATGGCATGCTTCAGTTTCAGCAAGCTATTAAGTATGCTGGAACATGAACTGTGGGCTGATGTGAAATGGCAATGGATGAGTTTAGGAAGAGAAGTACATGTTAGAACATGGAGTTTCATCTCAATATCATATTTAAAGAGGGATACAGCTGCTGTGTATTAGAAATATTAGTCTGGAAGGAGACTGAAAAACAATGAAATGAAGAAGAAATGATGATAATCTTAATAATATTACCTGCTGTTGATAGGTTACAAACTCACAGTTTACCCAGGTATGTAGTAATTGTTTAGTTTGTTTTATCAATAGTTAAATTAGTCTAATTTACCTTCATATGCTGAGTAGCAGGAAACAAAAACATAGTCCTATCTATCTTCAAATGTGCTTGTTCTGACACTTAATGAATCTTTGTGAATTATTTTTAGTCTTTCTAATATAAAATGTCCTCCCCTTTGGAGTTCTTAGCTAACTGTCTTCCTCCTCAGATTCTTTCTAAGATATTATACAGCTATATGAAGGGAGTGCTAAGGTTTGTATATAAGGTAACCCCCAAAAGCTCCTCTATTAATGCAGGAATGTTTAGAGGAGAAAGGATTAGACTATGAGAGCTGTGAACAAATCAGTGGGTTAATCCATTTGATGGATTAATAATTTGAAATAACTACTGTTCTACTTTAGAAAGGTGGGGTATGCCTAGAAGAGATGGTCAATGCAGATGTGGCCTTGGGGATTAAATCTCCCCCACCCCTGCCATTGGCTCCTCCTCCTCTCTTTCAACTTCCAGATACCATGAATTAAATAGCTTTCTTCCACAATGCCCCTCCACTGTGATGCTCTGCCTCACTCAGGCCCAAAACAATGCAGCTGGCCAACCAAGAACTGAACCTCTAAAATTATGAGCCTCACAGTAATTTTTTCTCCTGTAAATTGTTCTTGCCCCGTATTTTGGTCACAATGGTGAAAAGCTTACTAATACAGGGAGGGTTATGACTTAAGACATCTCTTGTTGGAAAGGGAAAATCTGACTTCTTGCATGAGATGTCCTCTGACTTTCTTTGCTCCCTGGGAAAGGACCCTTGTCTAATGTGTTGCTGTTTCCCAAGTAATGTTCTAAACTGAAGGATGATTCTAGTTGAAAGTGGTCTAACTGGTTGGAGCTGATTTGTCTATAGCTCTGCATATACCATCCCACATCCACTCCTTATATGGATATTCCTCCTTCATCTTCTCACACTGGCCTTTGCAAAAGACTTGTGGTGGGTGACTGACTCTAATCCCAGAAGCCTTCCAAGCCACTCCTTTCTGGAGGATAGAGAATCCAAGATCAAAGTGCTGATGTATTTAGTGTTTGGTAAGGGCCAGCTCTTTGGCTCATAGACAGTTTCTTTTTGTTGCATCCTGATAAGGTAAAAGGGCCAAATATACTCCCTTGGACCTCTTCTTTAAGGACACTAATTCCCTCATAACCTGCCCCAAATCCCACATCTTAATATTGTCATATTGGGGAATGATTTTAGCATATTCATTATTGGGGAACACTAGCACTTAGTCCATAGCACTATCTATTCTTCAAAGTAAACAAGATGGCACAAAGATGCTAAACTCATTCTACTCAGCACCATTGGACTATTGGGTTTCCTTTGCCAGGTTAAAGATTCAACTGATATATCATCATCTGGGGAGTGCTTATACTCCAGAGGGTCCCCTATGTCCTCACTCTATCTTTTAACCTAAAGCCAGAGAGGATAAATCCACGTTGTTGATTATTCTCCACAAAACCCACATTTTGCTGTATATAATCTTATTGTCATAACTTCTTTTTAAATTATTTAATTCAGAAGATTTACATGACAAATTTATTTCTATTATATATTCTTTTTTTAATTAATTTTTTATTCAAATTTGTTGTATTTATAATAGTAGTATGCATTATAATTCATAGTAAACATATGGAGCATCTTTTTACAAAACACTGTTTTGGATGTCTTTATCCTAAATACATGATTGAAGTTTGAATGGTACGAATATACATTGTATACAAACAGTGTTATATATTCTTAATGACATTTAAAGCCAATGACTTTTCAAGAAAGGAATATGGAATTTAAGCTTTTGGAATACTGTGTGTCTAGTTGCAAATGAATGAGACTGACAAGAATATGGAATTTTGATATACAAAATTTTAAAATATCACCATTGTTTCTCTATTGAAATATTGAAATTCTATGTCTATGTAATATATGTACATATTTTAAATTTATCTCCCTGGCTCTTGCTTCTCTCTCTGTGCTTCCGGCTACCATGAGGTGAGCAGCTTTGTGTATATGCATACATATATACAACACATATATATGAAATATGTAATATAAGTATATAATATGTATAAAGATACATTTGAAATGTATTTGATTTCTTTATTACATCCATTTTAAGGAAAAGGATGTTTCTCAATCTTATTTTATATTTGGCCATGTATGTAGCCATACTGAATTAATTATGAATACATTGAGTCTAAGTATAATGTCCTTTTCCCTATTAAAACTGAGGATATTAAGTGAAAAGACAAAAATGTCAACTCAATTCTATTTGTCTTTCTTGAATAAATATGTTTGAAACTTCTGTACCTCATCCACTCTAGAGTATATGATATCTAAAGTTTGCAGAGGGAGAATATCAAACTTGCTTGGAATGATTCATGTCAGCACTTAGGTCTTTCTACATAAAAATAGCAGGAAACTGTCTATACATTATTAAAACTATTGATTGGAAACCAACAATTCCAAAATAAAGCACTAGGTTTTTGTTGTTGTTGTTGTTGTTGTTGTTGTTTTGTTTCTATGATATCAAAACATTTATAGTTTTAAACTTTTTTGACTGAATTGATAGATTTTTGCCAACATAACTATTTAATTATTTTGATAATGAGC
Source organism: Tamias sibiricus (assembly GCA_025594165.1). Taxonomy (NCBI): domain Eukaryota; kingdom Metazoa; phylum Chordata; class Mammalia; order Rodentia; family Sciuridae; genus Tamias; species Tamias sibiricus. The sequence goes on from CM046664.1 coordinate 75,645,164, forward strand.
ACCCCCACATGTTGAAGAAGAAAATAAAAGCAAAATGCCTCAATAATTTAAAGTAATTAAAACACAGTTAAGAGTGTCTAGCAAGTATCCAGTTCATTTATTTAATATTCTTATATTCTGCACATGTAAAACACTGCCATTGTGAATAGACTTTGTCATTGATTTAGTAAATTTGATCAAATAAACCACTAGCTACACTTGGTATATAATAGTCCTGGGCTTATTTTTTGTCTATTTGTCTATATTCATGGCTCTTTTTATTTCACTAAATGTATAATTGACAATATTCCACTTTGTACTATGTAGACAAAATCTTAATGAGCGATAAATCATGTCTTTTTCTGGGCTTAAAGTAAATTTTAATCGTAACCTTACCCAAGTTAAATGTTAACATTTTGGTTAGTAGCAAGGTTCACTCAAACTGAAATGTAACTATAATTTCATGGTATTTAGTGACCATGCTGTAGTCAAAGAGTTGCTAAAATTAACTAAAATTGCCTAGTTCCCTGACCTTTAATAAACTGAAGTCTTAATTATATTGGTAGAAGTTTCTAGTCTGATGGATATAATAGGAAATGAAGGCTAGAGAAGCTGCCATATTTTACTACTAATAATAATGTCTATTATTTTAATGATGAAAATGTCCAAGAGTTCTTAATAAAATGATGAACATCATAAAAACAACAGCCTCATCTATCTCTGAGTTTAGTGGCTTGTGTTGTGGATGATCACCAGCCTAGTTTAATTTTAAACTTGCTAACACAAAATAGTACTGGAAAGCAATTTGTTTCACTTTTTTCTTAGTAAAATTATGATGGAAAACTGTTCACCTGGGAAAATCCAAACTCATATCATAAACATAATGCTGCTTATAAGGAGTCCTAATGATATACTTTATGAATTTTAATTTCTGTTTGGAAGTCAGCAAGTGTGCATTCTATAAATGTAAACCATCTGTTGGCACCTCCTAAAAGACTAGATTTCAGTCCATCCCAACATGAATTATTTATTTTGATGGATTTCTTTCCTAAGCAAATTCAAGGGTGTGTGTGTATGTGTGTGTATGTGTGTGTGTGTAAAGATGTGTGTGTTTTAAATCTGATTTTAATTTGCAATAATGTTTCAAAGTCAGAACATGCATAATTGCAAACCTAGAATATAAAAGTGCTCAACAATTTGAAATGTGTTTATTTTACATAATAAGATGCTTATGAAATTAAGAAATACCATTTAATATTAGATCAAAGATGGAAAATGGACAGAAACAATAAAACATTTCTGTAATTTTAGTGCCTCAATGACAATATCAGAAATTCCTATTCCTTTCCTGAGAATCTCATAGCTATACACTGAGGATCTCACGTTTTATATTTATAAGGTAGCTGCCATGACAAAGAACATTTTAAATACATGAATTTCACTGATGAAATTTTACTATATTTTGAATAAATGCAGAAGATTTACTTAGGATTTACTTAACAGTCCTGGTTATTGTGGCAGTATTGGGTTTTTAAATAATCCTTTTTGATAAGTATATAAAATAAGCCTTTATAGGTCAATAATTACTATAAATAATTTCACTTTCCACTTTCAGTTTGTATTTAACTTTTGTCTTTCTATGAAAAAATTCATTGGTAGGCAGAGACAATCAATGTCCATTTGTGAATCTGTATTCTGTTCCTGGGAGGAAAATGTTAGATGCCCAAGGGATTTTTTAGGCTATGTTCAGCAGGGAATCTTATAGAGTTAAAAAAAAAAAAATTAGTTATGCTTACATACAGTAGCTTTGAAATATAGAATCCAAATTCTCCATTTCAAATTAGAGCAGGACTTAAATCAGGTTTTAAGAATCAACATTTTCTGTTTAAAATAAATGCCTCCCAGTAATAATTTAAAAACTGTCAATTTTCCTAGGAGTAATTACATGTTTTTGTTGTTGTTGCTGCATTTTGTTTTGTTTTGTTGTATTTTTTATTTTTTGGGTGCTTGGATTAGTTGAGACAACAAACTTACCTTAGGGCTATGAATTCTTTCTTCTTCCTTTATATGTTCACTACTCCATTTTATAACATGGGAAAATTAAATCAACTGTGAAAAGTCTGTTCTTTTTCCAACCAAAGACCAAGTCCCTGCTGTACATAGACTCAATTGTGCTTATGTGTATTTCCATAACACTTGTTGCTATTGGAGAGCTACAGCTGCATTTGCCTTCTCTGAGTTTGTCCCCTCCCATCCCTTTCACCCTCTAGCAATTTTTGTTCTCTTCCATTCAGGCAAATTTGAACTGATTAATGTTCTTGGATTATGTAAGAAGGCTATAAGACAAAATAGAAAAGAATGTCCTGTTGTACTTTACCCTAATTTCAGCTATCTGCACATTTTATCAGTAGTCTTTGAAAATGTATCTTTAATTACTCCTCCAGTCAATAAATCTAAAGTGTATTTAATCCAGACTAATTACTGATTCTTAGTGAAAAAAAAAAAAAAAAAAACATAATGCACCAACAAAAACAACCTGTATTCTCCTCCTTTTCCAAAGTTCCTTTCTCAAACATGCTTCCTCCTGCCCTTAATATACCAAGTCTCCTTATGCTGGTTGTCTATTAAAAATTATGCAACTATATACATTGAGTAAATTACATAGAACATATTTCTGGTTTACCAAAAACATGAATGTTGAACAGTGTTTATACTAAACTTTTCGCATAAGAAATTCTCTATGAAGTAAATCAACTTTTACTCATCATAATGCGTTGGTTCATTTGGCTTTCCAATCCAGAGACACTTAGAAGAAATGCCTTTCTTTTGTTTTGACTCCATTTTAGAGTCTGTTTTCCAAAGTTAAGAGTTCAGATAGCTGAAAGATCAAGCCTAATATGAGTTTTTCTTATTTAATGAAAAGAGATACATGTAGAAAAGCAAGAGAGAAGGTATTTAATCCTGATTCTTGATCACCTATCCCTCACATTTTTCTTGATGTTGATCTGAATGATGCTACCTACCACTTGCCTTGTTCATTATAACTTCAGTGTGTATTTTTTAATCTGTTTACTGCTTCCCTGCATTTATTATAAGGAACCTAATAAAACCACCATCTTCTTACTCTATGCAGTAATGTATAATTTGTGTCTCAGCATTACTCTGGTTATATTTTATGTATTGTAAATAGCCAGAGTAATCTTTCAAAATACGCACAACGCATCATTTCTTTTCTTATTTAAAAGTATTTCAAATATTCATGTGTTTTGGGAATTTTAAAGCATCAAAATTAAATTGAGGATATAGTAAAATGAAATTAAATATAAAATACTATAGATTCAAGGGAGGCATCTCAAATAGTACTTAGAGGGAAAATTATATAAATATCAGGGAAAAAGAAATATATATCTAATAGGAAATGAGTTCCAGCAAAGAAGAAAGTACTTGGAAAGTAAAAGTACTGGGAAAGAGAAATAAAAATTTAAAAACTAAGAAATCAACTCAAGAAGTTAGGGAAATGGCTGGGTATGGTGGCCCAGGCCTATAATCACAGTGGATCAGAAGGTAGAGTCAAGAGGATCTCAAGTTCAAAGCCAACCTCAGCAATTGAGCAAACTTATCAAGGCCCTAAGCAGCTTAATAAGACCCTGACATAAAAAAATAAATAAATAAGTAAGTAAATAAATGGCTAGGAATGTGCCTCCATGGTTAAGTGACTCTGGGTTCAATCCTTGTTACAAAAAAAAGGGGTGGGGAGGGAAATGAGAAAATAAATGCAAATAGTATCTAAAGGGAAAATAATATGAGTAAATGTAGATTTAGTAGAAAATAAACATTAAATAGATAAATAGATATGTAAATATACAAGCAAACTAGATCTTTAAAAGCTGAATGAAATGGACAAAACTTTATCAAGAGTTAAAAGGAATAATCAATAAAAAATGAGGGAAAAACAAAAGAATATTATCACAAGGAAATAAAAATAAAAGATTCAGGCACATAGAGCTGTTCCATAAGCCTGGGAATCAGATCAAGAAAATAGGGACTGAAATATGTACACTAAGTCTCACACTTAATAGGATGTCAAGAGCCAACATTAAGAAGCTAGAAGTAGGAGTACATTGTATTATTTTGCATGTGTTAAAGGGCAAGGGCAAGGGCATCATCTTAACACTGTTTTTCTCTCTTACCTTTGCAATAGCATGAGGGTTACCAAGTAATCTCTGGATATACTTCCTGTTTTACAGTTCTCTAAAGAGATTTCAAGACTTCTTTCTTCTTAATTAGGGGCTATGGGAAATGCTTTTAGTAGAGTGAAATGTGTTTAATTGAATTCTATGTCTTGGTCTTTACCATGGTAAGAGCATGCACATGTTGACTCTTGATGATTGCATTATGTTTAGTAGCAAAAGGAAGGTGATTAATATTTAAATATTTTAATCATTAAAACACATTTAATTAAATTATTTTATTTTTTCCAAGACTCAAAATGGGAATGTATTCATTTTTGTTTGCAAGTTTACATCTGTCTTTGAGTAGTATTTTCAAGTTTGTTGATTACAAATAATTCTTAGCCAGACAATGAAGAACAATGTTAAGAGAAGCCAAATTTAATTGCTTTGACACTGCCCTCAACCCTCATTGTATTATCCTTCCCATGTCTTTTTTCTTTCATAACCATCTTTCCTTCCATAACTCATTCTTTTCCTGAAATTTTTTTTGGATTTTTAATATTGTTAATATATAGCAAATCAAATATGGGATTTCCTTCAACTACTTTTGGCTGCCTTGCAAATATAAAAGCAAAAATCCAGTTGTTTACATTAAATTGTTCACTCAAGGGAAATCATCAGTATTTTTGAATACTGATAGTATTCTTTATGAGATATGTGGGACAATGGAATAAGGAAAGGAAAAATCTCAGTTAGGTTCTATTTTTCTTTCTTTTACAAGAAACTTGATCATACATTGTAGTGATTGCTCTAGCGGGAAGACCTGGTAAACAAAGAAAGAAACTCATTTGGATATTTAGAAAGCTTTCTAAATATTTAGAAGTAGCTTGAAACAATAATTGAAATACATAGAGTATTCTGTGTATAATGCTGATAAAACATACAAACTTTTCACACATGTGGTAGATTTTTAAACTAGGAATATGATTATTTTACTAATGAATACAGAGATGAGTAAACTGAGTAAGATTCAGAGTTGTCAAGTAATATACCTTGTTATCTAGTGTGTACCTGTTTTGAAACTCAAATGCAAATCGGATAGTTCATCCTGTGGTGTATTTTTACACCACTACTCCTCCATAGTAAAACTAACCTTCATGGTCTATCATGTGATGTAAATATCAGAGTAACAGAGTTATCATGTTCAATAATTCACCAGTCTCTTATGTCTTCTCACATCCTCCATAAACTCTGAATATGTTCAACAAGATTTGGTTGTGAGTGTAAAGATTACGTCTCAAGTTGAATCTGAAATCTATTTTGGAATGCAGCACGAGAATATAAGAGAGGCATAATGCCTTCAACTCAAATCTTGTTTCCTTCCTTGATTACATAATTTCAGGAAAGTTTCTTGTTACCTCTGGTTCACTAGTTTTCTTCTATTAAATATATTCTACCCCCTCCTTCACATTGTTGTCCTCCTTCATCATCTTCATGAGTTTACATAATATGAAAATGAAGCCCACATAGTATTGATTCTAAATAACTTAATGTTAGGGACATGTTTAACAGCTATAATAGATCATAAGGAACTGCAGAACTCTATACTTGACGAACTAAGCTTTCATCCTTTGTTTTCTAAACATAAACTTCCATTTATTTATTTTAACGCAATCCTATTAACCTATTCATAACTGATACTGGCAATCATTAGTACTTAAACCAAAGGAACAAATCTTTATTCTATGCATTTGGGAGACCAAGGTCCATAGATGCAGCCTAACACTAGAAAACTGCCCAACAGAGGTGTTCTATTTCAAAAGGTAGCTGGCTAACTGACCCAAGTGGGTATGTTTTGTGTGCATTTTGAAAGGGAAGGAAAATGGCAAGGAAGGAAGGAAAGGAGGATGAGAGATGTTAAATTGGTCAGGTTGAATTGCATTCACAGAGTATATGCATATTTCTGCAAGGATAAAAAATGGTAAGAAAGTCACTTTAATTTTCAGCTCCAAGCAGAAAGTATTTTAAGTGAAGTTAAGTGAAGGTATTTAAAAATGTCATCATTATCCTCACAATATTGAAAAATCAAATCACACAGTATGTGTTGAGGAGGGTGCGACCCTAGATGCCAGAGAGATTTCAGTATAGGAGCATTAGGATAGAAAGATAGGACACTGTAGCTATTTTAGGTGTTAATAATCAATTGTTATTAAGATGAAGCAATGGAGTCCTCAAGGAAATATTAGACAATTCAGTACAGATAATCTGGGGCCAGAGAGTTGAAAAACAGAGGAGGACACAAACACATGTCAGGGGACTCCTTGAGTGACATCAGCAGGATGGCAGAGTAGGCCTTTCTAACATTCATCTCTTCACAAAAAATCAATTTCAATAACCATCCACATGCAAAAATACATTGACAGGAACAACAACAACAACAACAACAACAAACCCAGATGATAGATTATCACAACTGAGTGGAACAGAAGAAATAAGAATGAACACATCAGAGAGAGGACAGAAAGGATATTTTATACTACCCATATCCACCCTTCTCCAAGCCCATGCAGCACATGGGGAGAGATACACTTTACATGGGGAAAAAGAGTTAATGGAGCATCCAACTTCCCCTGTGCCCTAAAAACAGAACTAATGCCAGTCAACTGTGGCAGCTGGCTGGCTCCCATGTATTGATATTCCAAGTAGGCTTCCATAGAGCCAGGTTATAGACCTGCTCCAATTTTAGACACGCCCTTCAGGCGCAGAATCCAGAGCCAGCACCCATAGTCCTAAATATCAGGCTGTTTCTGTAGACATAGGCAACTGGTATACCTCTGCGGACCCAGGTGCCATGGTTATCCATTCACTAATCCAGGCACCAGGCAAGTCCATTCAAGAACTTTAGCACCCCATTTTCCCATAAACCCCACCAAAATCTCTAACTTGGGGAGAGCTTTGCTTATTAGAGCCAGTCCATATAGACTGAAGAGGTTCAACATCTCTGAAGGACAAGACATCAAAGCTAGGCTTCCATGATCATGAACAATCAGAACAACATGACACCCCCATAAGTAACAAAATAAAACACAGTAACAAAAATGAATTGAAGCTCAGTGAACTACAATTCAACAGAACACTTGATCAATCAGAAGAAAGAATTGTTAAGCTGAAAGAAGGTCATTTTAAATTACTTTGTTAAGGGAAAATAAAAATGAACTAAGAGTGAAGAAACCTGTAAAACTTATGGGATAATGCCAAGCAAACTGAAAACACAGTATGGGCATTCAAGAAAGAGTGGAAAATAGCAAGGGACACAGAGCTTATTTTAAATAACAATAACAAAATTCCCCAAATATGGAGAGGGAAGTGAAAAACCAGAATCATGAAGCCCAAAGAGCCCTAAGCAGTTTAAACACAAAGCCTTAATTGAGTCACATACAATCAAATTCTCAAAAGTCAAAAAAGGACTTAAAAACAGCATATTACAGTGACACAGCTATCTCAATGTTTGTAGCTGCGCAATTCACAATAGCTAGGTTGTGGAACCAACCTAGATGTCCCTCAGTAAATGAGTGGATTAAGAAAATGTGGTATATAGGCACAATGGAATTTTACTCAGCAATAAAAGAAAATAAATTAATGGCATTTGCAGGTAAATGGATGAAGTTGGAAGACATAATGCTAAGTGAAGTTAGTCAGTCTCAAAAATCCAAGTACCAAATGTTTTCTCTGATATAAGGAGGCTAGTTCATAGTATTGTTGGATGGGGGGGTACATAGGAGGACTAGAGGAACACTAGAATGGTCAAAGGGAAGGGAAGGTAAGGGAGGGAGCAAGGGGGGAGGGAGGGGGAGAAAAGAAAAAAAAAAAAAAAGAAAAGGTGGTTGAATGAGACGGATATCATTTTCCTAAATGCATGATTGAAGACCTGAATTGTACGAATATACATAAAACAGTTTTATGTAAAAATATGCTAAATACATGCACTGAGTTGTACCTTATAAAAATAAAATTAAAAAATAAATAAAATTTTGAAGCAAGTAGAGAAAAGTAAATTGTTTTATCCCCAGAAGACTCAGTAGATTCCTCCAGAAACCTTGTGAGTCCTGTAGGAGTGAAATAGTAAATGAAAAGAAAAAAAAATTCCAAATAAAATGAATAATAACAAGCAAAAAATGATAACCAGCTGTCCTTCAGAAATGAAGGAAAAATAGCCTTTGACAAATGAAATATGAGAAAGCTAATCCTGCCTTGAAAGAAATATTAAGAAAAGTTCTTTAAGCTGAAACAAAACCACACTAATGAAATATAACAACAATATAAATATGAAAATTAAAAATTTACTCTAATAGTAAGAATATACTCAAATTCACCATACTGTAATATTGTAGTGAAAGTGCATATATCACCTTTAATCTAGAATAAAAGTTAATAGACAAAACTATTAAAAATAACTTTAGCTACAATAATTTGTTAATGGATTCACAATATGAAAAGATGTAAATTGTGACTTTAATAACAAAGTGTGGGAGAAGTTAAAAGGGAGAATTTTTACATATGTTCGAAGTCAAGTTATTATCAGGTTAGAAAAGACTTTAATTATAATACCTTTGTTAACTCAATGATAGCCACAAACAAAAATCTATATAGAAACATAAAAGAGAAAGAAATATGAATCAGTGTATGACTACAAAAAAATCATCAAATTTCAAAGGAATTGTAAAGTAGATTATAGTCTTCAACCAAACCACATATGATGGCTGAATGGATGAAACATGAGTCAATGATGCACTATCTATCTACAAGGGACTCAGTTGAGCTTCTAGGGCATACATAGGCTAAATGGAAAGATATGTATGATATACTTGCTACAAATTGCAACCAAAAAAAGAATAGGGTGGCTCTATGACATAAGGCAAAATAGATTTTAAATCAAAGACTGTCACAAAAGACTAAGAAGGTCATTACATAATGGCAGGGTGGTCAATTTATCAAGAGGATATGTAAACTGTACATGTATATGAACCCAACATCAAAGTACCTAAATACATAAAGCAAATATTAATTGAATTGATGGGAGAAAGTGTCACAATACAATACTAGTGGAGGCCTTTAATATCCAACTTCAATAACAGATAGATCCTAGAAAGAGCAAATCAACAAGAAAACAGCAGCCTTAAAAACCACTATGGACCAAGTGGATATAACAGACATATGCAGAACATTTCTCCCTACTAAAGCAGAATGCACCTTAAGTGCACACATAACATTCTCCAGGATACATTATATGTTAGTCCAAAAAGCAAGTTTTAACAAGTGTAAGTATGTATCATATCAAGTATCTTTTCTGACCAAAGTGGTATAAAACTAGAAATGAATGTAAGGAGGAAAAACTGGAAAATTGTGTGTGTGTGTGTGTGTGTGTGTGTGTGTGTGTGTATGTGTGTGTACACATACCCCTGAACAGTCATTGGGTCAAAGAAGAAATCAAAATGGAAATAAAAATAACTTGAGACAAATGAAAATGGAAATACAGCATACCCAAACTCATAGCTTATAACAAACACAGTTCTAGGGTGTGTTTGTAGTGATAAATGCCTACATAAAAGAAAAAAAAACAAAAATATCAAATAAACAACCTAACATTATACCCCAAGAAACATGAAAAAGAAGAACCAAGTATTCTCAAAGTTAACAGAAATAAGGAAACAATAAAGGATAAAGATAAATGAAATGCAGTCTCAAAAAATAATAGAAAAAAAAATCAATGAAACTAAGAGTTGATTTTTGAAATGATAAAATTTATAAAGCTTTAATTAGACTAAAAGAGCATACAAATAAATAAAATTAGAAGTTAAGGAAGAGTTATTATAACTACTACCATGGATTTATGAAGGACAGCCATGTGCTGACAACCCAGATAACCTATGAGAAAATAGGTACATTCCTAGAAACAAAACCTACCAAGAGCAAATTATAAAGAAATAGGAAATGGAAATAGACTGATAAGGAAATTCAGTCAGTAATACAAGCCCTCTCAACAAAGAAAAGTTCAGAAATCAATGACTTTACTGATGAGTTCTACCACATTTAAAAATAATTAATGCAAATTCTGCTCAATCTCGTCCAAAAAACTGAAGAGAACACTACCAATTCACTTTTATCTCCTCTGCTGGCCAGCTGGGCAATATTGGCAAGGTAGTTAGCACTTCTGTCCCTTAGTACCCTGGACTGTAAAATGACATTAATTTTTAAAAAAAATATATAATATGTAAGAGTATTGTCAAGATTAAATGTGAAATACCTAAATTATATTTTCCAATTAATCACCACTCAATAAATACTGACCTTTATACATATATTTTATTTTATACTGACACAGAAAATTCATTTGAACAGTAGTAGATTCCTAGGCTGATTGAAGCTTAAGCATCACAGACAAGACATTTAAGCAATGTCCTTTAATAAGGCTTATTTATGTTCAGAATGCCAATTTATAATCAAAATGTTAATTCTTATTTACACCTTGAAATGTTTTTTTTAGATTTGTTTATTTTTTTCATTTCATTTAATTTATTATACATTCTTGCAGAGTGCAATTCCCTTCATATTACATATAAAGAGCACAGTTTTCCAAGTCACTGGTTTTATACAAAGTATTTTCACACCATTTGAGTTTTTATACATGCACTTAGTGTATTGATGATCAACTCATTCTGCCATTATTCCTATCCCTTTGCTCCCTCCCCTCCTCTCCCTCCCTTTTGTTCTATTTAACATTCCTTCATTCCTCTCATTCCCCCTCCCTTGCCACTATAATTCAGTATCATCATAGCAAAGTAATCAATCGACCTTTGGTCTTTTGGGATTGGCTGACTTCACTTAGCATTATTTTCTCCAATTCCATCCATTTACCTGTGAATTCCATGATTTTATTCTCTTTTAGTGCTGAGTAGTGTTCCATTGTGTATATACACCAAAGTTTCCCTGTCCATTCATCTATTGATGGGCATCTGGTTTGTTTCCACAATCTAGCTATTGTGAATTGTGCTACTATAAACATTGATGTGGCTGTGTCCCTGTAGTAAGCTGTTTTTAAGTCCTTTGGGTATAGACCGAGGAGTGGATAGCTGGGTCAAATGGTGGTTCCATTCCAAGTTTTCCTAGGAATCTCCATATTGGCTGTACCAATTTGCAGCCCCACCAGCAATGTATGAGTGTGCCCTTTTCCCCACAACCTCGCCAGTATTTATTGTTGTTTGTGTTTTTGATAGCTGCCATTCTGACTAGAGTGAGATGAAATCTTAAAGTAGTTTTGATTTGCATTTCTCTAATTGCCAGAGATGTTGAACATTTTTTCATGTATTTGTTGATTGATTGTATATCATCTTCTGAGAAGTGTCTGTTCAGTTCCTTAGCAAATTTATTGATTGGGTTGTTTGTTTTTTGGTGTAAAGGTTTTTGAGAGCTTTATATATCCTTGAAGTTAATGTTCTGTCTTATGCGCTTGTGGTAAAAATTTGCTCCCATTCTGTAGGTTCTCTGCTCACCTCACTGATTGTTTCTTTTGCTGAGAAGAAGCTTTTTAGTTTGAATCCATCCCATTTATTATAGTTTTTAAACAATTTTGTTTTCACTTCAATCTGATCAACATATTCACTTCACAAAGGTATTAAATGTAGGAAAACTTATTGTAATTTTTGTAAGTTTGTCTTTAGTTAAAATAGCTTAACGCATTCTTATTATATCATTGGTCTTTGCAAGAAAACCACAATATTTAAATGCTGAAGAGCACTTGGAGACAGGCCCCCCACCTCTTGGCCAGAGTATATGATAATGAGTACCTAGAAGGTTGAGCTCATCCTCGCTCTCTGTCTTTTTCTCTTTCTCTCTAATAATGTCCCATAACACTTTATTCATGTAGAAGGACAATATCAATAATATAAATGTAAATTTAAAGTTTTGACCTCTTTATTTAGTAAGGTTAGATATTTTAACCAGTGTCAAATGACACTAGAAAAGTTACCACAAATCCCAGTTTAGTTACTCAAATTATAACAACGGATATAGAAACAAAAAGGACAATGTGAGAGTCGTTTTCTTTTAGTTAGTTTTGTTGTTGTATCTATTTATTTAGAGAATGGGTCTTGCTATGTTGCTCTGGCTGGCCTTGAGCTCATGACCCTACTGCCTCAGCCTCCTCAATAGCTGGGATTACGAGTGTCCATCTGGTAGGGCTGTGGGTTATTTTGAATCAAGATTTGACAATATTATGCACTTACTGGAGGAAGAAAGTTAAAGAAAATTAAGTTATCAGCTTATTATGTGAATAGTGTTAATATTAAGAAGAGAGGTTTGTATTTAACAGATGCAGTGTGCCAAGGAAATAATTTAACTGGAATTTCTTAATTCAGAGTGAAATATTTGAAAAATAATGTGTTTTGCTACTCTAATGCTTCTAAAGACATTCTAGAATATATTTGTTTTGGAAAGTGAAATGACATGCCAGAGTCTAAAAGTATGTTTTCCCTGTTTCAAATAGTGTTTTTGGTGTATGCAGCATATGACCTTGACTTTTAAAGATAATCAGTATATTTGAGTCAGTTATTCATTATTAAAAACTAATATCACTGCATCCATCTGGTTCTAGGAATTTTAAAGTATCTGTATTGCTTGCTTTTAACCAACAGTTTCAGTCACTTTTTCTCCTCCTTAGACTTGCCTCCCACTTGAAGGAAATGGGACGTTCAGTTCAATTCCCAACAGCTTCACCTTCCAGACTTTGGAATTACAACTGGAAAAATTTTTTGTTAGGGGCCAGTTCTATTCCCTGCACTTTAATAAGCACTGGGCATAACTTTGGCAATATTTATATGAACTCAGAGCAATAAGCATATTTGTACATAAGCATCTCCTTTTCCATTCTTTTTTGCAAGCAATCCTCTTCTTTTCCATTCTTTCTACCTCTCTCTTTGTTAAAGGAAAGGTAAATAACCTAAAAATAGTCTTATTGCATTTGCTCAGTTTTTCATTTATTAACATTTAATGTCTAAATCTGATTTTTTAAAAAAGATTATTCTCACCATCATATTCTTTTTTATCTCCAATTTTCAGTTACTGTCACCCAGTTAACAAATATATATATATATATATATATATATATATATATATATATATATGCTTGTTATTTACATAAAGTCCAAATTCCAAAAATCTGTGGTAATTCAGGGACACAAAAAAGCCTCTCTCTCTCTCTCTCTCTCTCTCTCTCTATATATATATATATATATATATATATAGCTATATTAAATCTTTCATGTGTTTGGATGTGGCTCTTGTGTATTAACTGCTGATGACACTTCTATTGAACCTAGAAGCACTAACATCTTCAGTTATTATTATTATTGACTTGGAGGTTACGAAGGGTATAGTTGAATTCAAGAACAATGTGTGACCTTGCTCTGAGGTCACCTTAATTATTTTATGACTTACTTTATGAAAAGCTGGAGTCAAAAAATGGACAGAATAACTTTTTCTCCCTTCAGGTTGTAATATAATTTATGAACAATTGTCAGGATTTGCTCAAAGTATTTCCACAATGTAAGATATTGCTTTGAAGGGCCTGGGTGGCATTACTGGATGAATTCTGACCTAGATTCCTAAGAGAAGCAGGTCTCACAGCTCTCTGCTCCTTCTCAGACAAACAGTAATCTGATTCTCAAGCACAGAAAATCTGTCACGATTTGTGACCTTTACTGTGAGTGATATAAGCTTAGCCAAAGTAGAGACAGAATTACCTCTTACCTTGCAGAAAGTCACACTTGAGGTCACTTTCAGGACAATGTAAGGACAGGTGCCCTACTGCTTCTTTGCCCTGTTAGGCCTTTCTGTTTGGCTGATTTATCCATCCTAACACACACTCTGCACCAGTAATTCAAAGGAAACTCATTCTACACTGGAGGAGATCAAGACTGGTAACCACCCAGAGACTGGTCTTTGTGAAGAAAACTGTCAGCCTGCAGGCATGTCAGGGACTAAGGCAATCAAATGAAATCAGTTAAGGTTTTCACATTCATCAGGTATCATCTGCCTAATAAATATGGACTGAAGAATGTTCATTTGGCCCTTTCATATAGATACATTGAAGTACGTCCATACCTCAGGTCATTTATTATATCTATTGCTTCTAAAAACAATTTACTGCAAGATATTTTCTTTACTATTTAACCATTGATTTTCAGTCCTTTTGTAATGTTTGTAAAATTCTTCATTTTTCTCAATATTTTCCTCTGCATTTTGTGTATTGTGTCACTAATTTTCCCCTCTTTCTGTTCTTGTGTCTATATATGTTCTTATAGAATATTTATAAATTCCCTGGAGTTAGGGAAATAAACTTTACTGTTTGTTTATTTTAAATATTTTCCTATTTTTTAAGTAAAAGTGCACTAATTATAGCAAACCATTTTCACATTCACTTAAATAAAATATGACTTATAAATTGCAATATTTCCTATTTTCTAATTTCTTATTCCTAACAGCTTATTTTTAGGATGATTTTATGACATGCATAAGGTATGTACAATATTACTTACATGTCATTTTTCATACTAAGCTATATGATTTGAATTTAGGAACATATTTGCATAGTTAATTATAAAGTACTAGTATTTGTGTAGAACACTTCTTTACATGGTCTTCACACGGATAGCTAAGGTACCAGTCTTAGATAGGAGAAATTATGTTTTCACTACTAAAAGAAGATCGGAGTGCTAATTACTTTTATATTGTGAACTTTTGTTTTGTATATAGTGTATGTACAATTTAATATTATCATTTATAACAATTACAATAATGAATATTTACTTTTGGTAGATGAGTGTGGGACTGGGTTAGGAGAAAGCGCCATATATTTAATTAGTTCTCTGAAAGGCTAAGTCTAGTTTCAAACACAAATTAAGTCACATATAGTCCATTTCTTGGTTCTTAAGCACTAGTAGTCATTTATGAGTGAAAGTCAAACATGAGGACAGAGCTGAATGGGCAGTAGGCCATATCAATGACCATAGCTACTTGAATAAGACAGAGGGACCTCTCAGAAAGGTTTGTGAAGTGATTAACTCCCAGGTTCTACAAATTCATTAAGGGGCACATTTAAAATTTTTCAAAGACCTCTGAGACTTATTATTTTAAGCAATAAGCAGTTTCTATTAATCTTTCCAACCATTCACTGTCACTTAGCTTATTAAGACATAATTACTTGGTGACTGAAAGATAACAATAAAGAGCGAGATGTCAGAGCAGGGAAGTAGATGCTTCTAGCAACTTGCTTTTTCTCTCTTTATTGCTATAAGTAAATAGGAGTCCCAAATGGCAGAAGTTAAGCCTTTTCACTGAATGGCTTTCTTCCAGGAAAGGAATAGAGGTAAGGGGGCACTTTCTGACATTTTTGATTGAGGAGCTTAGAAGAGAGGGGTAGTTTATTTTTCTTTAGGAGTCAGCAGCTATGACTGCTCTGATAATGAATTTTTTTTTTTAAATGCACTTAGGCTTCTTAGGAGAATCCTGAAAGGCATGGGCCAAAATAAAGACATTTTGTTATTTATCACTTAATGGCAGTATATGTACTCCAAAGATAACTTTAAAAATAATTATGGTTGTGTTTAAATATTGACACTTTTTGGTTGTTTTGGGTGCAAATCAAATGGATTTTTAAAACACTATGATTTTTCACAAGCACTACATAGTTCCCATTGAAAATTTATTTTAGGCATTGAGAGGTTAGTAAGTTATTGCTTTTTGTTGTTTTGTTTTTTGGGTTTGTTTTTCATTTTGTTTTGTTTTTGATGGAAGGGGATGTAGTGTTTGGAGAGAAAATAATGAGTTATTTGGCAGAAAAGTAATTTGTGCTTAATGGGAACTTGTATGGTAATATATAAATGGTAAGGAAAAATATAGAACTGTATGTTATTACCCAGTCCCTCACTTTTTTCTTTCCATTGATGTTTAACCAAAATTTAATGTATATTGGCCATTAAGGTAACATTATCAAATTATTTCCCAACTATATCTGCATATCAACAATAACACTTAAAATATTTTAACTAGGTTATAAAATCAGTAATATGGCAAAATAGATAAATCTCTATAGAATTATCTTTTTATCTTTACACTCCAATCTCCAGTCTCCATCCCCTTTACCTATTGTATTTCAATCCCATAATAGTTGGGCTAGCTGGAGGGTTAGTTTTATTCCCAATGGACCAGCTCAGTACTATTTAGAGAATCACCTATGGTTCCCTGGAGGTATTTAGCATTTGATGAAAGAACTAGTGATGCTCTAAATATGAGACATCCTTTAGACTTTCCAAAACAAGGAACATTTTGTATCATTTGGATAGAAATCCATGTCCTAGTCAGAACCAATTCTGAGTGATATTTTCAACATTTTAAACTCAACCAAGTCTAAATAGTAAATAAGGACTTTATTATAATTTTCTTTCTTTTATTGTGCTTGCCAAAATTTAAGGAATTTCATAGTGTGTCATTAGTGGACCTTGCATTTGAAGGAAGAGCATTGCAACTGCCTTTGAATAATTCTGTACATTTTTCATAGCAATGAAGGCTTAATGAACAAATTAACAAGGTCTGAAAAGGAAAATAAAAATTATTCTTGCTGGGCGCGGTGGTGCACACCTGTAATCCCAGCACTTGGGAGGCTGAGGCAGGAGGATCACGAGTTCAAAGCCAGCCTCAGCAATGGCGAGGCACTTAGCAACTCGGTGAGACCCTATCTCTAATAAAATACAAAAAAGGGCTGGAGATGTCGGCCCAGTGGTCAAGTGCCCCTGAGTTCAATCCCCGGTACACACACACACACACACACACACACACACAAATATTCTTGATACCCTACAAATCATCTTATGTGAATATATGAAAGCTTCATAAACACATATCATAGTCATAATGCAAGAGCTTGTACTGATATCTTGGTTTTGATACTTAAAACTTGCTTTTTTGTACCTTCAATTTACCTGTTGAAAATAAAGAATTATATATTGGGCCCACCCCAGCATGAATTAGGTACTTAAGAAATAACAAAATTTACCTGTATATAATGGCCCATGTCTGTAATCCCAGCAGGTTGGAAAGCTGAGACAGGAGGACTCAAAGTTCAAACCCAGCCTATGCAACTTTATGAGACCCTAAGCAACTTAAGGAGACTCTGTCTCAAAATAAAAAAAAATATATAAAGGGCTGAGGATGTGGCTCAGTGTTAGAGCATCTCTGGGTTGTTCAATCCCTAGTATCCTCCCTGCCCCCAGCCAAAAGAGAAATAATTTATACAACCTGGAGTATATGGGAGGACCTTATAGGATCCAGGAGTCCTTTGGCATAGAAAGTAAAGTTTTTGTGTCCTGAGGTAATGAAATTTAATTATCAATAGATTTTTATTGGGTGAGAGGTCACAATAATGATTTAGAATCACACATAAAGCCATTCTTACATTATCTAAGACTCTCCACCCCACCCAACCCCCCCCAAAAAAAAAAAAAAAAAAAAAGCATTCCATCCCTTAGACCTGCAGGAAGTCTGGTACAACTTTATATTGTGAGGATTTTTCTGGCCCATACCAGGATCAAGTAAATGTACACTCTGGTATAGGTTTGGAGATTCATTGACCTTTTGACCTCTGCCTATCATTTAACATAGTTACTCTTTCTCTTTCTCTTTTTTTGTCCTTAAAATGAAGATGCTAATTATCTATCTAGAAAGATTAGCAGACATAATGAATTTGTAAACGCACAATAAAATTATGAAGTGCTATATAAATGTAAGAAATTACTATGACTGTATTACTTGAGATTTTGATATTAAAATGTACAGTAAACAGAAAATTGCACAAGGCAGGCTGCCATCTAAAGATCAAACAGTAGTGAGCCATTCCAGAAAACACTTCTTAAATTCCATTCACTCAAATTTTCAAATCTATCATACCTATGAGCTTTAAACTTTGCTGAATACATTTTAACATTTTTTAAAACTTTTTGAAATAAGCAATAATGTTCTTAGAGCTGTAAAAACATGATGTTCCAACTGCACTTTTTTATAAGCTTTGTACCCTTTTCTTGGTTTTATTGCCAAAACAACCCATGGAAACAAAAGATGCAGAAAAGATATGAAAGGAAGTAATGACTGCTGAGCAGTTATCCTGTAGATGAATAATAGACAAGTACATAAACAGATGCAAGCCTAACACGGATGCAAAATGAATGAGAGGAAACAAACAGCAAAAGCAGTTACAAAGTTAGGCATTGGGAGTGGGCATTCATCTATCTCCCTTGGAAAACACTCTATTGCTGACAAAACAAAATCCTTCTTCACTGTAATATAATCTTTGCTGTAGATGTCTGTATCTCTTTTTCACAAGTAATTTTTTTTAAACTTTAAACTTAAATTTGAGACAAAGCCTGATAATTTTCTTAGGTTACATTTCTATGATATTTCAACAACCATCTAAAAATTAACTGAACTTTTAAATTAGTTACCAAATCTAAATATCAAGTACACACAGATTATAATATATAGCATGTTACCTAATACTTTTCAGTATTACCCAACTGCTTCCTTAATGTTTATTCCTACTAAACTTACCTGTGTTTACTAATTTTTCATACATGTACATAATTCTGACTTAGAATAATAATAGCTATAATTTGCTGAGTACGTACTCTGTACACTTCACGTGGATTTTTCTCCTTTTCATGTCTTATAAGATCTTTTTTAAATTTACTTTTTAGTTATTGATGTACCTATATTTATTTATTTATTTATTTTTATGTATTCATTTGTATGCAGTGCTGAGATCGAACCCAGTGGCTCATGCATGCTAGCCAAGTGCTCTATCACTGAGCTACAACCCAGCCCCACAAGATCTTTGATTAGTATAATAGTTCAAGAACTGTTAAACTTATTCCTGAATTTAGACTATTCCAATTTCCATAAGATTTTCAAGCTTAATAACAGAAGACATAAATGAGATAAATGAAAATCTTTAGGACAAAGAGAAAAGTTATAATGGAATAGAATTGAGAAGGAGAAAATTCTTTAAATTCCACCATCATGTGATGAATCCAACTTCATAAAGCACAAGACTGTATCAATATAAAGTTAATGAAGGGATTCTGGGTACTCCTGTACCGATCTGTGAGTTCCACAAGTGGGAGAATACCATCTTCATCTGACTGTATCTGAACAATTGTCTCCTCCAGCTTAAAGATAAATGGGGATGGTACAGATCTTGTGGTACACTGGAACTTTCAGGGAAACAGAAATGATGCCAAGAATATTCTCACCTAGTTGTCTATGCCAGGGAGACTGGGTCCAGCTGGACCCAGTCAAAAGTAACAAAAGTTAAAAGTAATAAAATATTCACCATTGTGAATATTGTGAATATTGCCTGCAATTGCCCTACCTGTGTTCAACTTCACCTCCACCACCCTTCCCCCAACAGAAGAGAAAAACTTTAACCCTTTTCCTCTACTATTTTGAGAATGGCAATTTACAATTATAATTGCTGGGTTTCATTCTTATCAGAAAATACACTCCTAGAAGGTTATTATAGTTGAGCCCAAAATTAAGCCCTGGGATTCTTGGAAACCACAGCAAAAAGAAATCTGTTTCTATTAATTCTTATTTCTGATAAAAGAAATTTTATGAATTTACGAGAAAATTCCTTTCACCAACCTATGGGAGATAGTTGTCATATGGGCTATATGTTTATTGGATACCAACTAATTTAATGGATATATTTTAAATATGTTAATAAAAATATTTTATTGGATTTTAGTGATACATATATAGTAATACAAATAACCTTTAATAATTATCACCTCTACTACTGATAACAAGATTCATGATTACTTTTTGTGTTCAAATCAATATTCAATAAGTGATTAACATTCCCTGAGCACTAACAAGATGAGGAAAATATATATGTGAAAAGAAAAAAAAAATCTTTTTTTCATATTTATGGAAAGAGGCAAAAATAAATTGATGGCAATTTCTATTCTTCATTGTCAAGTTTATGAGACATTTTATTGTTGTTTCATACCTCACGTATTCACATTGTAAGTTCCTTCATATAATCTATTGTGTTATCAGGCCTATTTCTGATTCTTAGTCAGAATACCTTGCATGAATCTTATGCGAATTAAAATCCAAGTGGCATTTTTAAATATTATATTGAATAGTTATAAAAAATATTAGAAATAAAATAAATGCTATTTTATACTCACTGAAATCCATATTTTCTCAATTTAATGGCTATTTGATAGCTAACCAGGCACAGCAGGGGATTGAACACACTACCAAAGAGTAAATGCCTCCTTTATCAGTATTTTCACAGCCCACCACTTGGAAAAAGTCAGAAGATAGTCAAAAGTAATGGAAGGAAAGGAGGGAGAAAAGAATAGGAAGGCCAAATCAATGGTGTTTATTCCAATAAAGGATTCAGTTTCATTTTATAGTAATAAAAAATAATATATGTATAGAAATACTTCTATGTATACTTTTTCAACAGAGTAAAAAGACATCTTGAATTATTTTTGTAGAAATGTGTTAGGCAAGTATAATGTTGGATTGTGGAATTTTACCTGTGGCATCAAAACTGAATCTCATTCATGAGAAGGGATTAAATGTGAGCAATCTCAGAAATAGCTTTCTCTATACTCCAAACTGATTACTAGGATTAGTATGCCAGGTTCATTTATTGGTCTACCACTTTGCCTAGAAACTAAGAAAATAAAAGATAAATATTACATTACTTCAGTAAGGAAAAGAAAAATGAGAGTGACCATGAGAAAAAATTAAAAATACTCCTAATTTTCAATTCTGAAAATGTCTAGGGATCTATGTACTTATTTTCATTTTATATTTTTTTCATTGTATTTCAAATGTTTGAGATTTTTTTGGTTTACCAGTATAAGGATTGAATTGGCTTATACATGTTAAGTTGTTGATGTAAAAGTTTTTTGATGGCGGGGCGCGGTGGCACACGCCTGTAATCCCAGCACTTTGGGAGGCTGAGGCAGGAGGATCGCGAGTTCAAAGCCAGCCTCAGCAATGGCAAGGCACTTAGCAACTCAGTGAGACCCTGTCTCTAAATAAAATACAAAAAATAGGGCTGGGGATGTGACCCAGTGGTCGAGTGCCCCTGAGTTCAATTCCCCGGTATCACAAAAAAAAAAAAAAAAAAAAAAAAGTTTTTTGATAACTGTCCCAGGAAAGAAAAATTTGTAATTTGTAATGTATCTTTTTTCCTGGTATATAATTCATGGTGTAGAAAGTTATATTTGCTTAAATTTTTAGGCAATATAAATTGTATTTTATTTTTCAGTGATGATTTTCCACCATTTCTAAAATCAGTTGACTATAATTACAGATAGGACTATGTCATGTCTATCTGCAGTATAAATTGATTTTTTCAATTTGTTTCTCATTGAACACACAACACTATCTTTTTAAAAAAATATATGTTGTCTCTTTTTTTTTTCTTTTGTTCTTCTAGAGTGTCAGTATGATAAAGTTCATGATCTGGAAGATGTTCATATTAAAAGAATGTCTTGTTTCTCTTAAGTTTGCTATTGTTTTCCCAATTTTGGAAGAAATAATAATCATTTTATCCTTCCTGAATTAAGTTCAACATTCTTTTCATTTTCCTTTGAAAATTATTCTGCCTTCCCTCCTCCTTTTGGAAGTGATAATCTGCCTTTTCTGTTATTAACTACCTGTTCTGATGTTTGGTTAAATTGCAACAATTATAATTAATTTAGGTAATGATTTTGGAGTATAATTAGTACCTTCAAATAATATCTGTAATTTGAAAAGTCTATAACTGCATGATAGGTATATCACTCTTTAAATTTTATTTAAAATCATAATTACAATGCATATTTTACACTAATATTTGACAAAACATTTAAATAAGTGAATTGGCTCATTTTTATTCATTTCAAATTCTGACTTATTAGTAGTATAAATTCTATGTGAGTATGTGTATGTGCTGTGTGCAGTGTGTGTGTGTCCATGTATTTTTATACACGCAGAAGGTAAGCATTCCAGAAATGTGGCTTGCTATTTATGCATGTGTTTTATGTTGCCACAAAATTTTGAAGCGTCACATAACAGCCAAATTAACTTTAGGAAACTCAACATTAATACACTCTCTTTTAAGTATGCGAGGATAGATTAATTTTTTTACAGATGTTAAAACAGAATTAAAGAAAATCAGTTGCCATTTTCAAATACCCTGACCTGTTTCGTGGTGTTTTAGCTCACGTTTCTTGATTGTAGCTTTAGCAAATACCATATACAATCTGCTGCAATGACTTTTAGTTATAAAATTTTATTTATAAAATTACATAAGCCACTGATTTTCAAAGCAATAATGATCAGATATTGGCTTTCTACTTTACCGATGAACCCTCTGATCAAATTGATATCCACTCTTGTATCTTGAAATAAGGTCCAATTTCCAAAGCCCTTCTCTGTTGTACAGAATGACAGTTTAGTTTCTTAATATCAAATTCTTTTGCCTGTTCCAAGCAAAACAGATGGTTAAGATAATTATAATGGAAATGGCATGCTGAGAAAACTGTTGAGAGACCATTCATTCTTGGATTTTTCCTTTTTCCTCTTTCTAAATGCAGTAGATAAGAGTATGAGAGGATGAACAAACCATGCAAGTAAAAAAAAAAATGTGACTCCTGGGCTTACTATGCATAGATGACCTGTGGCATGCAAATCCAGTCAGTTAACCTCTCTGGTCTGTTTTCTTTTGTGTAAAATCAAGAGCAGGTCCTAGTGGCCCCTCTTTACTCAGGTAGAATACCTAAGAAAGGCTTCTGGAATAAAAGGAGAAATCAGCCTAAGAAGAAACAAAAAGGGCTCCTGCAAAATCAAACCCAACTTACTTTTTTGTTGACCAAAAGAATTTTTATGCAAAAGGCATTTCAAATGAGTTTAAAACAGAGAGCAGAAATGAATCTGAAATGCCTACCGTATGCTTTTTCAGCACTTTCTAGCAATTATGACAATTTAGGTGGTTATGTAAATTACACAATTCTTGTAAAATGATATAATTATGAAATGTTGGGGCAAAAACAGAAAAGGAAAGTGAATACTGCAATGATATAAGATTGGGACTACACCCTCTCTGTCACCTTTTAAAAGTCCCTTGAGATTTTACTGTTGCCAATAGAAAGGCATCAATATAAAATTGATTTCTGTGGGCTTAGGTGTTAGTAAAAACCAGATAAGGTGGTAAAATAAAATGAGAATATTTTGAACTGATTTTTTTTTATTATTTGAATTCAGATTATTAAATCATGTTTGCAAATATAATCCATTCACATAAATTAATTTTCAAAAATATTATCTTCACTTTTAGTAAATTATTTGGAATTTGGAGTATTTGAACCACTGGAAAAAAAGTATTTATAACAAATATTTCACTTAGCATTGTATTGTTCATGTTTTCAAGAAGGATAGGAATATGTTATTACTAAGGTTCAAAGAATTTAAGAACCATAAATATCCACCTACATTTTCAGAAATTTTAAAAGTACTTTTGGAGAATAGTATTTGTATTTTACTCTTAAAACTTTTTATTTTTAACTATTTTGAAAAAAATAGAGTTGTGTTAAATGTTAACATTTATTCAAAAGTTCCCTTGCTTTTTCTCCCAATGAAAAATTTCATCCCAAGGAGACAGAAGAGCACATAACCAGAGGTTTGTAGCTCACAGGGCTGTTACTCACCATGAAGATAAAGATGCCTTCCAGGCATTTTTAGGGTTCTTTCACACAACCCAAAATAGGAGCCTTCACATCCTGAGGTGCAGAATTTGCTCTAGCCAGGGCTTTACCAATGTTGTTGTGATGGGGTAGGGATGAAGAGGGCTTTATTTCCAGCTTTCTTTCCCTCCCTGGGGCACAGAGGTGAGGTGGGGAGGGCAGAGAGCTGTGAGCAGATGTTTTCCCCATCAGCTTTCCCAGTACTCCAGTTCCTTTGTCTTGATAGTTGGTTCTTCATGATGGAGATAGTTTTCCTCTGGGACTACCATTACCCCCCATTCATATACATACAGCTTATGCTTAATATTCTTAATTGATTGATCGTCATCTTTAGGCAATTTCTTGAGGTGCACAGAATATTCACTTCAATGAATACAGATGCATTCCTGCTTTACAGTCCACTCCAAGGATTCAGTCACAGGATCTCTAAGAGAAGATTTATCACTCTTTTATGCAGATCTCTCAAGGGAAAACATTTTCTGCAATCTCACCCTTTCAGACTTGCTGATATCAAAAAGAAAATTCTGGACTCAACTTCAGAGCGAGAACAAAGGGCGTTGGCATGAAATCTTGCTTTATAAAATAGCAAATATGAACATCCTCCCTTGGCTAATGTATAAAGTACAAAGAAAAAGGAAAACTTTTACAGTGTTCTTCACTCAAAGTTGCTTCAGATAGCCCCACTTGTCATTGGTGACCAGACTAGGGTGGGGAATTGTCTGAAAAGTCATTTCCCTGCCGCTTCCTTTCTATGTCCCTTTTCTTCTTTCTTTGCCTGAACACAGCTTAAGGCAAGCCTTCTTTTATACATAAGCTTGAATTTTCTTGAGGGCTCTTCATGTGTTTCCCTCTCTTTTCCAGCTCTAGCCAAGACACCTAGAGAAATGATTCATCTTTTTTGTAACCATTAAGCCAAAATAACAAGCATGGATAATAAGCTTCTTTTTTTTTTTTTTTTTTTTTTTTTTTTTTTTTTTTTTTTTGGTACAGCAAAGACAAAATGGTATTTCAAAGTGACAGTCACATTCTTCCTGTTGCTTTGGATGTAGTCTAAATCTTATAATATTTGGAGCTTGGATACTGACATATTAGGGCTTTTAAAGAATTCTTACTAGTAGGGTGGAGCCTGGAATTTGTCCTTATAGCAGGCTTACCAGTTATTCTGGGGAAAGGTGCCATTTCAGAGAACATTTTTTTGTCTTACAAATACCTGTTCATTGCTTCAAGGCCAATCAAGCACTAAGCTAGTTAAATAATCAAACAATTTTCACTAAATATTAACTTTTTAAATTAATAATGCATTTTGGGTACTTCTAACAGGACTGTGCCTTTTTAAAAAATATTTATTTATTTGCTTTAGTTGTATACAATGTGGTTTTAGTTTTACATGGTGCTGAGAATCGAACCTGGGCCACGCACGTGCTAGGCGAGCGCTCTACCACTGAGCCACAATCCCAGCCCAGGACTGTGCCTTTTAAATCATTGGTTCTTTGCCTTCCAAATTGGGAATTTGAATTGGTCCTATCTTAATGCATGCCCCGTATTGGATGAATTAACATGGAATAATAAAATTTGTGGGAAGCATTTAGTCTAATTTAATGATTCCCTTGTCTTTGTCTCCAGGGTCTACTTCCCTCTATATGGTGGGATGGGATTTTTTTCCTGAAGCAAATGTATGATCTCACTGCCAATCATTCTGAATTCAAGAAAAAATAAGAAGGCATATCTGGCCTTCTGAAGGGATTATAATCTTTTTTTTTCCCCCTTCTTGAACTTGCCTTACACTTTGAGATGAAGATATTTAAGTGCTCATTTTCCTATAGGACACAGTTTCCTGACAATTGAAAGCCTTGAAGGGGAAGGGTTGGGTATAAAGTACACTGGTAGGTGGAAGTCCCTGAAAAGGCCAGACTGATGGAGTCTAGGGAAAGGAATATTTAATACTGCCATTAGCATTTTGCCCTTTATGTATACTATTTAGAGATAGGGTCTCACTAAGTTGCTTAGGGCCTGGATAAGTTGCTGATACTACCGAGTATCAGTGACAAGTCCTGCTTCCTCATATGTTGAAGTATAACATTAGAGAAGCACCCTAAAACAATCATATAAAACAGCAGGGTTTATTTAAAAAGGGGATAACATAGGCAGGCGTGGGTGCAAGTGAGGGAAGATGGCAGCTGGGTCCAAAACTGTGGAACCTATGGGGTATTACAGGAGATTTCTGAAAGAAAACTGTCATCCTGATGGAAGAGAATTTGGCAAATTCAGAACCACAACTGTCAACATAGGTTCAATTAATACAGCAGATGGTTCTGCTTTAGTGAAGCTGGGAAATACTACAGTAGTTTGTGGAGTTAAAGCAGAATTTGCAGCCCACAGATGCCCTTAATAAAAGATATGTTGTTCCTAATGTGGATCTACCACCCCTCTGTTCATCAAAATTTCGGTCTAGACCTCCGGAGAAGAGACCCAAGTAGCTAGCCGGTTCATTGCTAATGTCATTGAAAATTCACAGATAATTCAGAAAGAGGACTTGTACATTTCTTCAGGAAAGCTTGTCTGGGTTCTACACTGTGATCTCATTTGCCTTGACTATGGTGGAAACATTTTGGATGCCTGCACATTTGCTTTGTTAGTGACTTAAAGATGTACAGTTGCCTGAAGTTACTATAAATGAAGAAACTGCTTTAGCAGAAGTTAATTTAAAAGAAAAGTTATTTGAATATTAGAACTCACCCTGTGGTAACTTCCTTTGCTGTGTTTGATGGCACTTTGCTGATAATTGACCCTGCTGGAGGGGAGGAGCATCTGGCAACAGGAACCTTAACTATAGTAATGAATGGGGAAGAGTCTGTTGTCTTCATAAACGAGGTGGAAGTGGACTCACTGGAGCTAAACTTAAGGACTGTATGAGCCGTGCAGTTACAAGACACAAAGAAGTAAAACAACTCATGGATGAAGTAATTAATAGTATGAAACCCAAATAAAAAGTCACATTTTCCAAACAGATTTGTAAAAACTGTATTTGTTACACTGTGCACAAACATTTTTTTTTTTATTAAATAAATATCAAACTACATTCTTCTGAAAAGAATAAATAAACAGGGGTAACAGACTTCTCCCAGGAGGGAGAAGGGGGCCATAGCTGGTATCCTGGTATCCCAAGAAGTGAGGGTGTTCTTCCTTTTTTAAATGTCCTAGGCTTCCTTTGTTCTCTTCTGCTCTCTTCCCTTTCATCTCTCTCCTTCCTGCATATGGGACTAGGCCCAGGAGATGCTTGGTGGGACGGTCAAAAGGTGAGAAGCAGATGGGCTAGAGGGGTCAAGGTGGAGTGATCTGGGCAGAAAGGGGACATAATTCACAACTCCCTGTAGGGAGGGACAATCCCTGCGATGGGATACCTCAGCAATAGGTTGGAGCAGGAGCAGGTTATCTTAATAAGGATGGAGGAAGGACCCTGAAGGTATTTCAGTTCCTCAGGGGGCAGTCTCCAACTTCCGGGACTCACTCAAATTGGCCTCCTTGATCCGACCTGACTCAATTTACCTATCTAAATTGACTGCCTGTCTAATTCTGGCTTCATTGCTTAAGGCCTCACTAAGTTGCTGAAGCTGGCTTTGAAGTCGAGATCCTCCTGCCTTAGCCTCCCTAGCAGCTGGGATTATAGACATGTACCATCTCACCCAGCTCTAATCATGGATCTTGATTGTATAAAATATAGGAGGGGGATTTATTAAGAGGCAAAAGAATGCAGGAAGAACACAGAAATTTAGAGAAGGATCCTGAGCAAACTGGGGTGGGCCAGGAGAAAAATATATGGATTGCTCAGGATGCAACCACCCAGAAGATTTGTGTGGTATGAAAGTGTTCCTAATAATTCTCATAAGGACTAACAGGAAAATTTAATGAAACATGTAGCTGCCTGAAGTACAGCCACAATACCGCGGGAGGAGATTCGGTGGCAGGAATCTATTATTTTTAGTCTCTTTCTTTACGTTCTGGCCGCTCTGACTCTCCGACCCGAATTCTTCCTCCCACTGACCGACTGACTGAATGAATGCCTCTTCTGACCGCTTTCACCCGGTTATATACCTTTAGCTTTGCGGGTGCGTCACGTGCATTTACAGGTGCTTCAGGTGCATACTTAATGTATGATTATTATCAGGTGGAACTTATGGCTTCCAGCTAACCTCAATAGCCGTCTCCCTGATTGGGGCTCCTTCAGAAACATATCAACTTTTCTAAACTCACAGGATGGGGCTTAGGTGGTATTAAACATTATAAAGAAGACTTAATGACGGATATAATTGAATAATGTTATTAATATACCCCAAACACAATGTTCTCTTTTCTTTGTAAATGTCAAAACTGCACATCAACTAGACTTGGTTCTTCCCTCTCTTTTTAAAACAGTTAATGGGATCATCTCTAATCAAAATCACATTATAGTGAATCTTAAGGGATAATCAGAAAATAGAACACAGTAATTTGTTTTAAGTAATTATTTTATGGATAGCAGAAAATTACCATCTATTCCAAACAGAAAAACTATATACACATCCACACAAATACATGTATATGGGTAATCACATGCATATATTACGTACAATACCACAAGTATATTTAACAAAATTTACTTAATTTTGTACAAAATATATGTTCAGAAAATACTTAACAAACTTTACTTAATTTTCTGAGATGGCAATTAGCCTCATACAGAAGTCTTTTGATGATTTTCTTATAATATCTGTTTTCAAAATGCTAATAAGTTATTTTCTATCAAATACTTTCTTTTTCAGAATGTGTCAAATACTATACCATCCTCTGGAAAGCTTTAAAATGTGTATTTCTACTTAATCTAATCTGTCAATCAAAGTGAACAAGAAAGATTTAGCCCTTGTCCTTCTGGAGGTTTTAACATAATTTTCAATAGACAAACAATAATGGTAATTATTTAATTGCCTTGAAAGTATTTGTGTTAGACTTAGATGTTGGGAACACCTATCATCTCACAGGAAAGACTCTCCTAAGGTGTTTGGGCTTAGTAAGAACAATGGGGGTTACAGGTGGGGTCCAGACAAAAGCAATACCAGGTATGGAGGTGGCTTCAAATAGAAAAAGGTGGTTCTTTATGGGAACTGAAATGAGGAAAGTAAACATCAAAAGAGTAGAAGATGTAAAACCAGCAAGGATGACCTATTAGCCTTGAAAATTTGTTTAAAGTTTTTGCTAACATTTCTAAATATGAATCTATAGAACTATAATAAAATGTCGCAATGTTATCCATGTTGCAGTCTTTCTCTGGTCATGCTGGCTTCACACTTGAAACAGTTTAGCTATTGGCCTATCTTATGTTGATGTCATGAATCTCTGCTCCTTTTTCTTAATTTGTGGAGAATTTCTGAGTTTAAAAGTTACCACATATAATATCTCTTCAAATGATGACATTTCACCATAGGGGTTTTTGAAAATAAATGCCATTTTTTTTTCAGGCAAAACTTCCTTTATCCCCATTAAAAAGACTTTCCCCAAAAAAACCATACAAAGTGACTACACCATAATAAGTACTATTTTGATATTATGATTTTATGCAAAATGCCTTCAACAATTTATGTGAAGTCATGTTTTCTATCAATAGGTCATATGGAATAAATTTGAATTGTATGTATTCTAGACAAGGCATCTTGTACAACACAGCAGTCTATTGAATATGAAGTCTGTTTGTCCTGTTTTGAAGCACTTTGTGTTAAATGTTCATTTTCCCCTAGATATATTAGGTTCAGGTGTAGTACAGGGTGTGTACGAGTTCAAAGGAAGTAAAGACAGTGAAAAAGAGGTGCAACAAGAATGAACTTTCCAAAGATCAACCCTTTTTCACACCTCCTTACCCAGCCATCTCTCACTATGAAATAGCTTCATCTTTTGGCAAAGAAAAGAAAATTCCACTGCATTTCTCTTATGTGGAAACTACATTTACTTACTTTTGAATCAACATTTATTACCTATATTTTTTCTAACATTCAATTAATACATTTTTTCTATCATTGAAAATTGGCTAGCTTTGCACAAGACAGAACATATCATAATGTATCCTACTATAATTAATTAATTTTTTTCACAGCTTTTCACTTAGAGAAGTTTTCTCAAGATTAAATGACAGGGACTGGTATGGTGGTGCATGTCTGTAATTCCCATGGCTGGGAAGGCTGAGGCAGTAGGATCAAGAGTTCAAAGCTAGCCTCAGCAACTTAGCAAAGCAACTCAGTGAGACCCTGTCTCTAAATAAAAACAAAAAAGTGCCTGGGGATGTGGCTCAGGGGTTAAGTGTACCAGTACCCAGTACCTTCCCCCAAAAAATGACAGTCATTGAGTAAAAGATAGGTCTATTTTGTAATTATTGGGAAAACTATATCCTTAAAGATTAACCCCAAGAATTTTCTCCTTGAATGACTTAATTTCCTTTATTTCTATTATGACATACATTTTGTAGTAAAACAAGGTAAATGCGTATGCATTTACACACCACAAACACACACATACAGACACACATATATGTGTAATAATGAAAGCCCTTAAAAGTAAGATAATGAATAATGTTTAAAACTGGAAAATATCTCTAATAAAGAAATAGATCTGCTAATTTTATAGATATTATTAAATTTATTTTGGGTAATATATGTTTGCCATTGTTTGTACAATACACTTTTGCACATATATTTTGATTTTCTCCTTTATAAAATGTAGGGATCAGACTATATCGTAATTTTCTTTTATATCTTAGTTACTATGCATGTGTGTATATATGTGTACATATAGATATATATATTTGTGTATGTGTGTATGATTTCAGTACAAATTGTTCATTTCCTTAATTAAATTTTTATGCTTAAATTTGCTATGAGTAATCATAAATGCTATTCCTCTTAATTCATTATCATGTTTCATAGGAAATATTTTTAAATGCATATACTTATATGCTTAAAAGAGAAAAACAAATGATGCTGGGTAGTTAAAGTTTTAGTCCTCTGAGGTGATGATAGAAGAAATGAACTTTGAGACAGACAGGAATAAATTTTTAAAAACTGTTTAGTATGTTTCGACTAATGGCAGGGGTTGAACATTCTGTTGACCCTGAAAACTTTATAGTCCACCTTTTCTTATGGTTTCTCTGATTGTCACCAAGTGCAAAATCATTTGCCAGTTTCACATTTGCTCACAGCTCTTTGTATTTAGCAAGCCATTTGGCTCTGTGCGTAATGCTGAGTGGCTACCATCAAGACACACCCATACAATGTTGAATACTATGCGTTCATGTACGCCCACATTGAACTTGCTGGTTATGCACACTAAATTTAGTTTCTTTTCAAATTTTAGTCTTGGTTTTACAACAATGAAATGAACATTCTGATTATAATGGACAACTTCAGAAAGTGACATCACTAAAATAACAATTAGTGTATTTTTTGTATTAACTTAAAGGTTTTATTATGGGAAGTGACCTGGGTGCCAGAGCACGTCTAGCAAAATCCTGGTCTTTGTCCCTTAGTGCTGTCAGCCTCATTATTTGCTTTAAAGTGAAGAAATAATAAAAATAAAATAAAATTACAAAGAACCTCATTATCACTGTAATTAGTAAGCCACAAAAGTTGATGATTTAATAGCCCTTGTCTGAAAAGACAGAAATTCTCTGATTCTGAAATCCTGAGCTTATAGGATAAGTTAGTTGAACCATTCTGTGTAGTAGCTAGTTCAGCATGGGCAATAAATAACTTAGGAAATACTGTCATAATAGATAGTATTCTTGTCAGACACAACCTGATAACAAGAGTAAAAATTTGCTTTTTTAATTTCATAGCTTCTAGTGGCACAAATGGTCATCCAGAAGTTTGAAACACAGATGATATACAAAAGATGAAAGAGACTAAATAAAATTTTAATAGAACTTCAAATTTTAAATGCCCCTTTTACTTCCTGCTTTTTTTAAAAGTAAATGATAGATAAACATTATTACACAGGTGTGTGTGAAATGTATGAACAGTTGTATACCTTTATTCCATGATTTTAGTATCTGCTTGTTTTTCTTTTTCATATGGACCAACATAATGGAGTAGATGGATAAATAAGATTGTTGCCTTTCTTTCTTCTCAGACTACCTCCTTCTTTCTTTTTCTTCCTGTGTAATTTTGACAAGATAGAACCAAATGAACCTCATAAGGTCATTTCATATTTGAAACAAAAAATATTATTGACTTATTTCTGGTGAATTCATCTTAGCAAATCCTTTTTGGTTAATTTTATTACAATCTGTTCTTGTATTTGCATTGGTTAGTTGTGTTTAGGTCATAGATTTCTGTAGAAGTTTACACATTTTGGCCATGTTTTGAAACCTGAACACAGACACTGATTGCTTGAGGTAAATTTTAGGAAAAGAGAACTGTTCAGAATGTGGATCTAGTTGTTTCTACTATGGGGTGCATGTGGTTGGAGCAACTGTTATATTCACAAGCCCTCCAAAGTGAAATTTTCCAGACAGAGGTTCATCATGGTTATAAAAGAAGCACAATAACTAGGTCCAGAATGGAATGGACCAAGAGTTACAAAATCTGTGGTATGACCCTGGGCTTCTTATCAAATAGCTATGGATTCTTAGAAAAATTTCAGCTTTCTTCTTTTATCTTCTACTAGCTTTAAAAGTTTATTTTTTTTCTAAGTAAATGTTAAAAAAAGAACATTTATTTAAATAAAAAAACATTGGCAGAATTCTTTATCTTGAAAAGTAATCACAACTGTGAATTATAATGCCATGTTATACTTTAAGTGATTCATTTCACATATTATAACTACAATGGAACTGAATATTGATAAAACATTTGATAATTATCTGGAAAATTTACTCAATATAAATTTAGTAAGTTATAAGATTTAGCTTAGCATATGTATGTATCACAATTATAAAATCTTTAACTTATCATTTCCTCTATAACATCTCAATTAATAATCTTTCTTCCAGGAAAAAATGGTCATGAGGCTAAAATTTAAAAGAGAAGTTACATAATTTCAAATAAAAGAGTTAATTGATAAAGCAATGTAAAATTGCTTTTGTTTTATAAAAGAGGTATTAAACAACAATTTTTTTTCTCTTTACCAGTGTAGTTTTCATATTTCAAACCTAAATAATGTACATGACTTGAAAAAGTCTTAAAGAAGAGAAAATATCTATTTTGCTTACATATAATCCTCTTAACATGCATATGCCAGATGGTCTTTCATACTGGGTCAGAAATAATGAAGGAATCTGGCTTTAAATCTAAGAAGCACGGGGAAATGAGTAACTAAAGATTATATATTTATAATAGCATTTTTCCCCTGAAATTCAACTATTTGTAATGATTTCTGGTATGCTTTTGTGTCCATAGATTTATTTTTACTTATTTAACTTCTATTATACTATCTTGGGGTTCTGAAAGATTATTTATTATATGATTGAACATTTTTCAATCCTTGGATTTCTATAACCAATAAAAATTTAAAATTTAAAAATAAACAAATTCTGTAAAGTATAAAGGAGAATAATATTTCCCTTATTAATTTGAAAACAATTATAAGATTGGTATGAATTCTTCTACAAAAAAATAAACAATTTCCTCTTTATGACATTAGCACATTTCACCATCATAAACCTGACTGACAGAAGAATAAATTCAATTCTTTGTGTTATAGAGAAAGCACAACATTATACTCATGATTAATCCACTAATTTTTCATATTTTCATTGCTAGCCATTGCTTTTTAATAGTTCAAGTAATCATCTACATCATTATTTATCCTGATCAAAACTAATCCATGCCTTGACTGTATCCAAGCTTTACAAAAGAAAACATTTTTATTGTATATAAAGCTGAATCTTGTAAATCCAATCCCTGCCAACCCCTAGCCAAGAACAATATATATATATAAGATTTATATATAAAATAAAGATTTCTGGTACAGCATGCTAGCCCAAGGAACTCAGTGGACTCACTCCCTACTAAAACTTATGAAAATTGTTTTTAAAAATGTTGAAATCTCTGGAAATTTATAATTCTTAGAAATCTCCAGAAATTGTCTTTAGAATGGCATGTATGGGTCATATAATGCATAGATAAAGATGTATTTATTTTCATAGAAGAAAACCTATGAAAACTACTGTGTTTCTTTATCCATAGAGCAATCAACACCTAAAGTTGGTGTGTCACTCAAACAGAAATGTGCTATTGTCCCATCTCAGCTCTGAAGCTATAATTCAGATATTTTTGCAGTGGAATGATTGAGGCTATAAAATAAAAATCCCCATATCTCTTCCCACAACCACTGATTTCATTTGCAAGAAAGTGTTGAGAAGTTCAAACCTAAAGGGAACTATCAAAAATAATGAAGGCTATGGTAAATAGCAAATCAGAAGAGATTGGTAGATTTGGTATAAATAGATGTTAAACTGTAGGCTGGCTACTTTGCTGAAGGGAAAGAAATGGCTAGGAAATGCCCTCCTGTACTCAAAAAAAAAAAAAAAAAAAAAATTCTCAACCTCTAATCTTGTAAACTATCTCTTCAAATGACCTTGAATTTGCTTGGGTCTGTTGGTCAAGCAATTAGCATATTATTAAATCAAAAGCACTACAAACTGGCAAGTTGTGGGGCTGGTATAGTCATAGAAAGAGGTAGTCAAAAAGATACCCATGTCAAATATCTGTCAGTGCAGTATGACTATAGGCATTTCCAAGGCTGTATTCACTGAAGAGCAATGTCAGAGGCTTCACATGACAGGGAAGAGTGGGTTTTTGCTTGTGGTGGTAGTGGAATAGACACTGAGTTAATCCAACAAGTTACTAAACAAATAAATAATAAAATGACAATGTGCTGGGGTATGGGAGAAAGTATTCACAAAAGCTAAAATATATTTTCTATAGTGCCAAGTTTCCACTAAAAGAGTATGAAACTGGAAAAGAAACAGGAAATTATAATTCATATATGGAGGATGGGGGAGAAGCTATGTGTAATTGCACTTAAATGTTGGATTCAACAAAGTTCTCAAAATAGCCATTATAAATATGTTCAAGGAAATAAAGAAAGGTATATAACAATAACATATCAAATAGGCAATATTACCACCATATCAATGAAGAGAAATTATTTTAAAAAGAACCATTTTTAAATCCAGGTGTTGAAAAAATATAATGACTGAAATGAAAACTTCACTAAATTTTAACTGGCAGAAGAAAGAACTAGTGATTTTAAAATAGATCAATAAAAATTATGTGATCCAAATAATAAAGAGGAAAAGAAATTAAGAAAAGTATAATTGAAAGAAATATCAGACACATCAAGAATGCCAACATATGTGCAATGGAATATTAGGAGAAAAAGAAAGAGAAAAAGGAGCAGAAGAAGTTAAAAGAAATGATGACTAAACTCCCAGCTTTATTGAAAAATATTATATTACATATCTAGTAAGCTCAGCAAACTCCAACAAAAATAAATATAGAGATTCACAAACATACACATCATGGTAAAAATGTTCAAAACCCAAAGGAGGAAAAAAATCTTAAAAGCAAGGAGAGGAAATGTGTTTCATGTAGTACAAGATAAGTACAATAAGATTAACAAATGACTTCTCAGAAACAATAAAGGCCAGCAAGCACTGGAATAACAGAGTTCAGAGGGAAAAAAATCAACCCAAAATTCCATATTGAACAAAACTAACTTTCATAAGTGAAAGCAAAATAAGCATTCCCAAATAAACAACATTTGGTCGAATTTGTTGCTAAAAACACGTTTTACATGACATACTAAAGGAAAATATTCTGGTTGAAGGCAATTGACCCCAGCTAGTAGCTTGAATCCATCTTAAAATACAAAAAGCAATGATAAAGATAAGTATGTACTTATAGAATATGTTATAAATGCAATTTCTTCTCCTTTTCTCTCAACTTATTTGAAAAACTTCTGTATTACATATAAATGTCATTGGGCCTATAACAGAAATGTAATGCATTTGGTAATAATAGCACAAAGAGATGAGTGTAAACAACTTGATCCAAAGGGTCAAAATTTCAGAAAAAATAAATGAGGCTAATAAATATGTACTTGTTTTCTTCTCTCAGCTTCAAAAAGATAGCAATTATGTAATGCAATAGTTATAGAAATATAATATTGTATTTGTAACATTTATAAATGTAATGTTAGAAAAATAATATCACAAAAAATGACAAGGAAATAGAGTTATCTAAGAGTAACATTTCAATATCTCACTGGAATTATTTTAATATAAAGCTGAAGTTGATTCTTATAAGAAGTGAATGGCAAGATTTCTCAAGAAAATGTAGTGAAAATCATTAAAGCAGTTACAATTCTACATTATAAAATATTCTCTTATTGCAAGAGAAAGTAGTAAAAAGGTACAAAAAATGAGTCATTGCAAACAAAAAGAAAATCTAAGTATATCAATAATGGTACTAAATACGAATAGCTTAAACAACCCAATCCAAGACAGAGATGATAAGAATGGGGGAAAAGATGAAATTATATGTTGTTTATGAGAGACAAACTTAAAATTAAAAAATAATAATAGATTAAAGTAAATGACGGGGAAAACATACATCATTCATACAGCAATCACAAGAAATCTGGGATGTCTATACTAATAAATTTTAAGATAAAAATATTAGTATAGATAAACAGGAACATTTTTTAACAAAGTGTCATTCTTACAGTACAATAATTACAAATGTATATCCTAACGACAGAATATAAAAATAAAGCAAAATGTGACATAAATGGAGAATAGACAATTTAGTGGTCTTAGGTAAATATCAGAGAAATGAAAGCATGTGTTCAAAAACTTGAACATTTAATTTATAGTAAGATCATTCATAAAAGTTGTTAGTTTTGCTTCATTGTAACAAAATACCAGAGTGAAATCAACTTAAAGGAGAAAAGATTTATTTTGGTTCACAGTTTCAGAGATTTCAGTCCCATCTTTCAGTTGTCTGGCTTCATTGCTTTTATGCCCACAATAAGGCAAAACATCATGGCAGAGAACACATGGTAGAGGAAATCTGCTCATTTCATGGGGATCAGGAAACAGAAAAAGCTTGCTTTTATAACAAAGTCCCTCCCCCAAATCCCATTAAGCTATGAATCCATAACTAGTAGCTAAATCCATTGATGAGGTCAGAGCCCTCTCCATCCAATCATCTCCCAAAGGTCATATCTCTGAACACTGCTGCATTGGGCGACAAGCCTTTTGGGAGCACACATGAGCTTTTGGGGGACAATTCAGATCCAATCACAACATTAGCCAAAGGTCAAAGCAATAAAAATGTCAATCAGTGAATGAAAGGTTAAACAAAATATGGTAGATTCATTAAAAAGGAATGAAGTACTGTTATAGCTTAGTTATGAGGTATTCTTCCAAAAGCTCTGAGACAAGTTTAGAAGGTTAACTGGGTGGTAACTGTAGGCAGGTAGGGTGTGACTGGAAGAGGTAAGTCACTGTAGGCATAACATTGGGGTTTATATTTTGTCCCTGGTGAGTAGAGCGTATGTACTCTCTCTCTCTCCTTCCTAACTGCCATTTCCTGAGCTGCTTTTCTCCTCCATTCCCTTCTGCTATAATGTTCCCCTTCATCTGTGGCCCAGAGCTATAGAGTCAACCATCTTTGGACTGAGTCCCCTGAAACCATGAATACCAAATAAACATTCCCACCTCTAAAATTGTTTTATTTTTTTCCTGAGGTCTTTTGGTCACAGCAGCAAAAAAGGTAAACAAATACTAATACATACTACAACATAGAGTAACCTTAATAATATGTTAAGTGAAAAGAAAATGAGGTACAAACAGTCACATATTATGTGGCTTCATTTATATGAAATATTTTGGATAAGTGAATCTACAGAGGTGGAAAATAAATTATTAGTTGCTGAGTAGACACTGGACTGAAGGTGGAGGTAAAGGAATGGAAAATAAGGAATCAGTACCTAAAGGATATAGAATTTCTTTTTGAAGTGATGAAAGTATTCTAAAATTTACTTTGATGATGGTTATATACATGTTCAAACATAATTTAAAAAATTTAACTTCACACTTTAAATGGGTGAATTTCATGATATGTGAATTATATTACAATAAAGCTATAAAAAGACCTGTCCCAAGAATGGTGGTTCAGTTTCTTTCTCAAAAGATACAATGTAATATTTTAGTTTATAAAGTCCATAAATAGACAAAAATATGATCAGTTTCCCCTTATCTCTCTTTAGGCCATCTCTTATTCATCATGGGCCAGACATATTTTCAAAATAGATCAGTTCTTCATTTCCATTAGGATTTGGCCTTTAGTCAATTTACAATACAAAAAGAACTTTTGTTGGCAGACATCTTAGACCACCAACACATTCACCTATGAGGTTGAGCAAATATCATTGTGGTTTTCACTAGATTTTTATTAGAGCGGTATTTTTATTTAACTGTTGAGTGCTTTTGTAAGATGGTTTTAGTGTTGAGACAAATACAATAATTTCGATCAAGATTTATAACTTTTAAGCTGTGACCTTGTGAATATGATTTCAAGAGCCATGACTAAGTTATGCTAATGCTCAAATTTATTATATATTTGAAAAAGATTTCAAATTCCTTTTCCATTTCCTCTGAATAAGCAAGTATATTTATTTTTCTGTTATCTATTTTAAACATATTAATATTGGAATATTTCATACTAGAAATGATTATTCATTTTTCTTAAATTTTAAATGATCTGAACTCTTCAAATACTAATTTGATGAACAAAAAGCTGTGTGGTAGGTAAAATCTGTGTATTTATATGAATAAATCTACCTTACCAAGTAAGACTTAGTTATTTTAAAGCCAAATGAAATATAATGCTTGCTCATTAATAAGAGCCCTAGTGGCAAACAGATTAAATGTCCATATTAGGATAAATAAAATTGTGTTTATTTACAAAGGAACATTACTACAAATGCATGGGAAGAACCATGGATTCAGATGAAATGGATTTGTCACCACGTAGACATCAATGGACAAAGGGATGAAAAAGTTAAAAGGAAAGTGAGGAAAGGGTGAAGAGTCAACTGCCTTAAAGGGAGCATAACTTTGTGTGAAGGGCCAGACCACCCATACAGGAAATAAGGGAATAGATAGCTTGTGCTCCATGTGAAATATAATCACACAGGTCTATACTTGGAAGAATGATGTTTTTGTTTTCCTACTTGCATCTCTCTTGCTTTTAGCTTGTTTTGAAGTCTGTTCTCTGTTCTTTCCTATTTATGTTCTTGTGTTAGTCAGCTTTTCATTGCTGTGACAAAAATATCTGACAAGAACAATTTAGAGGAAGAAAGATTTATTTTTGGCTCATGGTTTCAGAGGATTCAGTCCACGGTCAGCCAGTTCCAAGGCAGAAATACCATGACAGAAATGCATGGCAGAGGAAAGCTGCTCAGCTCATGGAAGCCAGAAAGCAGAAAGAAAGAGAGAGGAAAAAGGAAAGAAAGAGAGAGAAAGGGACCAAGGGCAAGATGTAGTCCCCAAGGCCATACCCCAATAACCTACTTCCTCTATCCACACCTATCTGCCTACAATTACCACCCAGTTGTTAGTCCATTCAAATTATTAGCCCATCACATGGATTAATCTACTGATGAGGTTACAGTATTCATGTTGCAATCATTTCCTAAAAGCCCTATCTCTGAGCATTGCTGCATTGGAAACTATCCTTTCAACACACATGCTCTAGGGAGGACATTCCAGATCCAAAAGATAATAGCTCTTAATAGGTCTTTGGAATTTCCAATATGACTGGTCAGTACAGACTTATATTTAAATTTTGTGTATTTAATCATTTCAGAAGTTGACAACAGTCTCAGAGCATTGGGATAGTTTAGGATATTGGAGCAGATTAAGAACCAAGAATATTTGTGATGATTTTTATTCTTTAAGGTTACTGAAAATGAGGAAACTAAAATCATAGAGATTAGAACTAAATACTAGATTCAGAGATTGACATCTATAAAAAAAATCCATGTTTCAAGACAGTAAAAAAGTATATAAATATTAATTTCAATTAAAGGCAAAGAAAACATGGATAGTTATTCACAATTATGAAAATTATTAATAGAACAGATATTATTTATAAATGAAACTGAATTACTCACTTTAAAAATTTTAATATCCAAATTTCACTTTAGAGTCCTTACTTATATGTATCCTTTAGAAATTTAAACTTTTGATCTCTAAGAGACCTCAGAGAGTATCTTTCTCATCTTTTGATGTGGAACCTTGCCTGTAAAAAATAAAGTGACTTTCCCAGTCCATTTAAGTTCCAATTCAATGGGTGAGGTGAAAGAAGTTAGGTTACAGTTACAGAATTTTTTAAAAATTGCATTTGTGTGGTTTTCTTATTAAATATAATATATAAGTACTGACACATATATAGAAAATAAACAATGTAGATTTTTGAAAAGGTACAAAAATCATTCATAATTCTATCTTCCAATGATAACCATTACCAACACATTGATAGGAATCTTTTAAATTATTCCATGAACACACATCCCTTCCCACTTTCACATACACATATTTGTTGTCAAAGATGTTAACTTAGTACTAAGTATATTTTCAAAATCATGTTTTTCATCTATAATTTGAGTTCATAAAAATATTTAAAACAAACTTAGTACTCATGACACATAACACACTAGTTCAGCCTTGAGAAGTACAAATTTTGCATATAGTTGAAAGAGTATAGAATACAACATGTACAATCTCACTAGAGTCATATGGAAATGCAAATTAAACCAATGTAACACCATTTTTATCCTCTTTTAACAAAAAAGAAAAATTCATAACTAGCAATCATTGGCCATAATGTGAGGAATCTGATATTCTGTCATTGTTTTGTAAATGCTGGTGGGAGACACAAAAATTCTGGGTAAGAGGGCAGTACAATTTATAACTCATAGAATTAGCAGTAGTCAGAACATCAGAATAATGGCACTGGCTTCCTAGGCCCCAGTGCCCACAGGATGGCACAAATAAGACCAGATAACATATTCCTGCTTATACAATGGTTCACATAATAGAAGAACTCCAAGTTTAGGAGGAATATCATTTTACTCAAGAGTAAGCATGGCTTCCCTTTGCTCTGGAAGGAGATATACTATCTTCCAAGGCTGTTTGTACACATCTTTGAAAAAGTAGTGCAGCAATTCACAATATTTAAGCTATGAGGCCAACCTAGGTACCCTTCAACAGATGAATGCATAAAGAAATTGTGGTATATATACACAATGGAGTATTACTCAGTCATAAAGAAGAATGACTTTATAACATTCACCAGTAAATGGATGGATCCGGAGACTATCATGTTAAGTTAAATAAGTCAGTCCCCCAAAACCAAAGGTAGAATGTTTTCTCTGATATACAGAAACTAACCCATAATAAGGCATGGGTGGGGAAAGATAGAAGTTCAATGGATTAAACAAAGGGGAATGAAGGAAAGTGATGGGGGATAGGAAAAGGAAAGATAGTGGAATGAAACTGACATAACTTTCCTATGGACATACATGAATACACCACAGTGAATCTTACCATTATGTACATTCACAAGAATTGGGTCCTAATTAGAATAAGATAGATTCCATGTTTATATAATTGCACAAAAAATGATTGTACTGTCATGTATAACTGAAAAGAAACATTTTTTTTTAAAAAATAAAAGAATAGGTAGTACTAAGGATCAACAGTGCCTTGCTTGATAGACATAGAGAAATGTGACAAATTCTTGGGGAATTTTCTCCCAACACAATTTGGGACTATAATCTAGCATTATCTTTTAAATTCATATTTCTCCATTTTGAGAAACAATCATATAAGAAGCCATATATGAATATATTCATTGCAGCATTATAACAGGAGAAAAAAAGGAGAAATCCTAACATTAAATATAAGAAAGGTAACCATGTGATACCTATAATCTGGTGTTTGGGGTATTTGGTACATTAATTAAAATGAGTTTATATATAATTACAGAGTATATTATCATTTTTGGTGAAAATATATGAAATTAACTAATATAGTTAAAGTTGAACTACATGAGTACATGTAAGAATAGGCTAAAGATTTGGCTGGATAAACTTCATAATTTGTATTAGCCCTCAGGAAAGTAAGATGGTCAAGGATTAAGAATAATGATGAAAGGAAACTGTTGCCATTTTTTATAAAGTACATAGTCATGAATGACTTGTTTAATTTTTTAAAGTTATTGTCAATACTTGGAAATTGATAGATTTTGCAAAGGAGAAAGACAGAGGTGTCAAAAATGGTCACTGCCTGAAGCGATTGCCGCTTGGAGCAACGATGCTGCGGGAATAAGTTCAGAGATAGACTGGAAACAAACAGGCTCTTTATTCTGCTAGCTTCTCTCTCTGGCTCCAACAACAACTCCAACACCATCCACACTCCTGCAACCACCACACAATGGTGCCGACCCAATCCACAATCCCCCAGGGCCAAGTCTCACGAGATCATGGAAGGTGGTGATACTTGAACATCTTTATGGCTCACAGCTAATTGCAATCTTAGCTATCTCCCCATTTAGGGCTCCTACATTTCCCCCCTTTTGTTTTAAAAGAGGGGATGCTCTAGGACGTCCATGTGCAACCAACATTCTTACCTGTCATCGGATAATCAAGTCTGTGCCCTTGACTCCTGTCATAGGTTGATATGTCAGCCACATAAGCTGTCCCTGTGGATGGGTGACGACCTCATCCGGATCGACTGTGCCTGTCTTAGGTTGTCCCCCTCTGGGAATCTTACCCATCATTGGCTAACCAGCCGTCCAATTGAGCCCTTCAGGATCGAATGTGTATGATGACTAACAGCTGTCCAATCGTGAGGAGATGCTGCGGCTTTAAGGCAACAAGCCTTCTGCTGACTAGCCAAGTTACATAGCATATCAAATTCTTTAAACAAATCAACTACCCTAAGTTCCATCAAGTAACGCACTGAGTTCTCTAGACAAATACCTGCAAGGCATTGTCCTGTAAAGTCCCAAACAATGAAAGATCAAAATGTCCACTTGTTATAACACATTGATCTAGGAGGCCCCATGCATGTAGAGCTGAGGCCACACTGTTGGTAAGGTTGTTTGATGCTTGAGCAGCAGGGATGCTTGCAGCGACCGCGATCCCAGCAGTTGTAGCAGCAGCAATCTTTTTTATGTCTAGACAATGCCACAGGCAAATCTTCAGGGCCCACTACCTAGAAACTCAAGCATCAATTATTAAAGGGAAGGCAGTGCAATTCCAGCACTGAGTCAAGAGGCGAGTTGTCAAACTAAAAAAAAAAAAAAAAAAAAAAATAGATTTATTAGATTAGAAAATTAAAGTTTATTTCTGCTTACACACATTGCTGCTTGAGCTCTCACAAACATAAGCTGGCAAAATATCATATTCAGAACAAAACAAAGAAAGACTGAGGGTATTTACTGCATTAAAGATAGATTAAAGAAAAGCTAAAGGCACTTTGGAAAAATAATTTGTTAGCTGGAACCCTCGAGTCTCTGTAACCTTTCATGAAATTATCTGTTGAAATAACTCAAATTAATCAGCTATAAAACAAATAAAGTTAATTACAAATAAACATTCCTATGCCAAAACACCAAAATATCAAGGTTATACAGCATTAGTCATATTCTTCGCTAAAGAGAAATCCCTGGGATACCTATAAATCAAAATTGAAGGTAACTTCACTTATTAAATTATTTACCCAAATTGAATACTCTTAAACTTAAATGAATTAAAGTTATTTGGATCCATATAT
Organism: Tamias sibiricus; assembly: GCA_025594165.1. Taxonomy (NCBI): domain Eukaryota; kingdom Metazoa; phylum Chordata; class Mammalia; order Rodentia; family Sciuridae; genus Tamias; species Tamias sibiricus. The sequence continues at coordinate 75,689,041 of CM046664.1, forward strand.
ATTTTTTTTTTCATAAGCGCTTTGTTATTTGTGACATCACACTGGACAGACACACAAACCTACCAACATATATTTGTGACGTCACATTTACATGAAATTTAGACAAATGCACAGACATAAAGACATACATAAAAAGAGAAAAAAAAAAATACAATTGTGTGCACACTAAAGAGAGATCTCCTCATCCTGGCCTGGAGGAATGACACTTAAGTTGTGAAATATTTTGAAGGACTCTTTTAAGGGAATCATTCCATACCTTCATATTGGTCCTCTTGATTTTGTACTTTTTTTATTAATCTTGATTCTTCAACAACCTCATTTTGATCCTTTTGATTTGGTACCTGCTTTATTAATCTAGATGGTATCCATATTGGAGAGGATTCGTGCTTTGGAAAAACACAAACAGATCTTCTCCCCCAAATTAATACTGGATCTGGACCCTTCCATGTACCTGAAAGAACATGCTTCCAGTAAAACAAAGGTTTATGTTGTTGGTGTGGTTCCAATGTCTGTCTCCAGCAGAATAACCATTAGAGTCTAAAATTTAAATATTTAAGGAAAACAGGGCAACTGCCAATCTGTCCCTAGGATTTTTCCAATTTCCTTCTTTTTGTTTTAATAACATAATTTTCAGTGTGCAGTTTGCTCTTTCAATAATGCCCTGACCCTGAGGATTGTATGGGATGCCTGTTTTATGGGATATATTGAATTTTGCGCAAAACTGTTTGAAAGATGAGGACTTATATGCAGGGCCGTTATCTGTTTTAAGCATTTTGGGGATGCCCAATGCAGCAAAAGCTTGCAAATAATGAGATGTAACATCTTTAACGTTTTCTCCAGAATGTAAAGGAAGCAAAAATCATGCCTGAGCATGTATCTATGGTCACATGAATAAATCGCAATTTTCTGAAACTTGGCTCATGAGTAATATCCATCTGCCACAAATGATTGGGCATTAATCCTCTAGGGTAACACCATAATGAGGATTGGGCAAATGTGTCATACAAGATTTACAATCTTTTACAATTGTTCTGGCTTGCTCCTTTGTGATTTTAAACCTACGCTGCAAGGTGGTGCTATTGACGTGAAACTGGGAGTGAAATAAAGTAGCTTGCTGGAGTGCTGAAAGTATAAGGATTGTTTGGGTAAGGGTATCAGCCTTTTAATTACCTTCATGGAGGGGATCAGGCAAGTTGGTATGTGCTCTAATATAGCCTACAAATAGAGGTTCTTTTCTTGCCCACAAAAGTTTTTGTATTTGATAAAACAATTTAAAGTCTGGAGTGTGAGGTGCTATTGGTCTTGCTAGCTTTGATTTTGGGACAGCATGTACAATATAGTGGCTATCTAAAAAAATGTTCATGGGCTGCTCTCTAAAATTTTCCAGAACTCTTACCACAGCTTCCAGTTCCACTAGTTGAGCTGATTTGTGTGCAGTTATGTAAGTTATATTTTCTTTTTTAGTGACTACTGCAGCAGTACCATTTGAGGACCCATCTGTGAATACATTTAATGCCTTAGGAATAGGTTGATTTTTTATTACCTGTGGAAATATAATAGGATGATTGATACAAAAAGATAATATAGGAGACTTAGGAAAATGCTTATCAAAATTTGCAGAAGTAGAGCATCTAGCTATAGCCCAATCATTATCATTGAAGCATAAATATTCAATCTGTGATGATGAATAGGGAGTAATAATAGTAGCAGGGTGAATGCCAAAAATTTTAGTAGAAGTCTTAAGTCCTTGAAGAATAAGTTTAGCCACCATGGAGGTATAAGACTCAATTATACTTTTAGGAGAGATAGGCAAATGTATCCATAATAAAGGCCCTTGTTGCCAAAATACTCCTGTGGGTGTATATTGTGAAGAAATAATAATCAATATCAGCAGTTGAGTTAAATCAAATCTATCACAATGAGCTCCTTCGATGGCTTTTTCTACTAACTTTAAAGCTTTCCTAGCATCAGGAGTCAATGTTCGCGGTGAAGATGGATCAGGGTCCCCGCAAAGGATGTCAAATAAAGGTTTTAGTTGGCCAGTAGTGAGGTTTAGTGTAGGGCAAAGCCAATTAATATCTCCCAGCAATTTTTGAAAGTCATTGAGAGTGGCCAAATGCTCCTTATTAATTAATATTTTTGAGGCCTAATAAAAGTGTCCATAATTTGGAATCCTAGATATAATATTGGATATCTAATTTGAACATTTTTTTTAACAATGTTTAGTCCATATCGTTTCAAGTTTTCTGATATATCACTAAATATGGTGAATAAGACTTTTTGATTAGGATGAGCAAGCAAAACATCATCCATATAATGGAGGCACAATAACTTTATCTATGTAGATTTGATATATAGTGGGGCTATTAGCCATTCCCTGCGGCAAAACTTTCCATTGATATCTCTGATCAGGGCCATTATTGTTAATAGAAGGAACTGAAAAAGCAAACCTGAGGGTATCTAGAGGGTGTAGAGGAATAGAAAAGAAACAATCCTTTATATTAAGAGTAATAAGATGGAAATTTTTTGGAATAGCTACAGGATTAGGAAGTCCAGGTTGAGTAAGGCCCATGATTTGCATGGTTTTATTAATTTCTCTAAGATCATGTAACAATCGCCATTTTCCTGATTTTTTTCTTGATCACAAATATGGGGGAATTCCAGGGAGAGGTGGAAGGGGGCCACTGAGGGACCCACACTGGCTTATCAGAAAGCCATGGTATTTTCAAAATTATTTTCTCAGTGGCCCCCCAAAAAATATCTTTTTCCTTTATGATAATGATTTCTTTTAGGGTTAAGATTACCCTGTACCTTTTGATAATGATTTCTTATAGGGTTAAGATTACCCTGTACTTTTTGATAATGATTTATTTAAGGGTTAAGATTACTCTGTATTTTTTGATAATGATTTCTTTTAGGGTTAAGATTACTCTGTAGATTTTCACATTTAACACCTGCAGGCTTGGTTGCAAGGTGTACTCCTAATTGTTGCAAAATATCTCTTCCCCATAAAGTAACTGGTAGGTTAGGTAAAACATAAGGCTGAAATGTTCCTTTATGCCTTCATCATCCTCCCATTTTAATATTACCACACTTTTGTCTGGGAGGTTATTATATCCCAAGCCTCTTAAATTGGTTGAAGCTTTTTGCAGAGGCCAATGCTTGGGCCATTGCCATAGATTAATGATGGAAGAGTCAGCTCCAGTATCTATCAGTCTCTCCATCTTCCTTGGATTTTTATTTTATACATAGGCCTCCTTGAACAATTCTGAACCCAGCAAGCCATAGGTCTCGAGTCATTGGGACAAAATCCTCTATTGTTCCTTTTTTGAGGCATACTCATTTTTAATGAATTATGTAAACTTGGAAGGAGAAGCAGCTGAGCAATTCCATCTCCTTGATTAACAGAACTTATACTTTGGGGTGAGCTAAGCATTATTTTTATTTCCCCTTTGTAGTCTGAGTTTATTACACCTGGGGTCACTTGCAAACCTAATAAGCTTTTAGGACTTTTCCCGAGAATAAGTCCTACAGTCCCTGAGGGAAGAGGTCCCCTGACCCCTGTGGGAATCAGTTGAGCCCCCATTTCAGGTGTTAACACTATTCGGGCGGTGGAACAGAGGTCTAATCCTGCATTTCCTCCTGTTCCTCTGGCGAGGGAGTGGATGGGTAGTAGGGATTGTGTCGGGGAAGCATCTGAGTGGATGCTTGAGGATACTCCTCTTCCAGTGCCTCGTACATTTTTGGGCCCCAGGGCATTGGACCCCGTGCCCCGTTTTTTGAATTTCCTGAACAAATGATTTCCATAGATGTCAAATTTTGAATGGCATTTATTGGCCCAATGATTTCCCTTTTTACACCTGGGGCAGTGTCCTGGGGCACGGTATGAGCTTGGTCTTATTTCTCTTTGGGGGTTTTGCCTAGAATAGCCTGATTGATTAGGATAATTTTGCCTGGAATATCCTGATTGATTATAATGTCTAGGTGAAGTCCTTGTGAAATTTTGAGGGGATGCACCTCTCATTGCAGCTGAAATCACATTTCCTGTGACAAAGACGTCATTTATATCTTTACATAGTTGTATATATATGGAAAGATCATTTTTATTTCTCCATGGCCTGATGGCTTCCTGGCAGTATTTATTAGCATTTTTCGTATGCTAATTGAACAACTAATGGCATCTCTTGAACAACGTCTCCAAACACTCTACCTGCAGTTCTCAATTTTGACAAGCTACCTGGTAGATCCCCAGATCCTTGTAAAGTTTTCCATGCCTTTAGGGGCAGCTGTGTATATCTGAGCATATACACATGGGTCATAATATATTTTTGAGCCTGTAAGTCTGCGAACTGCCCTTCTCCTGTGAGCATTTCTATATTATGGTCTCCAAAACCTCCAGCTGCGTTTCTTTTAGCTGTTTCTATACAAAGTTCTTAAAATTGTGATTGCCAAACCAAGTATTGCCCCCCACTTAATGCTGCTTTACATAGACTTTTCCAGTCTGAGGGGGTTAAACTTAAAGCTGTTAAGGGACTCCAGCATACTCAACGTGAAAGGAGCTTGGGGCCCATGCATCATTACTGCCTCTTTGAGATTTTTTTATTGTTTTGAAATCTACTGACTGGTGGATCCTCTGTCCATTTTCATTTTCAAATATTGGCAGTTTCCAATGTATCTGTGAGTTACCCTTGAGAGCGCATAAGCGCTCAGAAAGACTTTTTATTTCTGTTTCTAGGGTATGCAGATGCCTAGTAATACACTTCATATTTTCTGTAATGGATTCCACCCATGGGGGAGTAGAGGACACAAGTGGTTCCTCTTCTCAACGGTCCTTTTTCTTGGTCTTTTTTAGTTTCTTTTCCCTCATTTTCTCAGGATCACTTTTACCAGATTCCTCACTACTGCTAATTTCCCTGACAGCAATATCCTGAGTCCTAGGTTCAATGGAGAGCAAGTATCCTTCAGCTATGTCCAATAAATCCCAAAGAGCTCTAACAGCTCGGATTTTTGTCATTTTGGGGACTCCTCTAATACTCTCCTTACTGGTCTTAGTTGACTCAGTGGAAGCTACACTTTCATGATTGCCTTCACCTTTTTCTAAATCCTCCTCACTGACAACAGAGTCAGGTATATCAAGGATTCTTTCCATAGCCTCTATCTCTTGGGATTTATTTGCATTCGAACCCATCTTTAGAGACTTTTCAGTTCTTAAATGTCCACTACGAAGTTCCCCGTACGGGCCACCACCTGTCGCTGCCTGAAGTGATTGCCGCTTGGAACAATGATGCCGCGGGAATAAGTTCAGAGGCAGACTGGAAACAAACAGGCTCTTTATTCTGCTAGCTTCTCTCTCCGGCTCCAACAACAACTCCAACACCATCCACTCTCCTGCAACCACCACACAATGGCGCCAACCCGATCCACAATCCCTCGGGCCAAGTCTCGCGAGATCATGCAAATGGCGCCAACCCGATTCGCAATGTCCTGGGCCAAGTCTCACGAGATCTTGGAAGGTGGTGATGCTTGAACATCTTTATGGCTCACAGCTAACTGCAATCTTAGCTATCTCCCCATTTAGGGCTCCTGCAAAAAATGACTTAAATTATCTGGCTTAATAAATTGAGTGCATGGTAGTTGCATTTGATAAGACAAGGAACTCCAGAGAAGGAATAGGTGTTGGTGTGGAACTAGGGATGATAAGTGGACTTCAGAACTACTGAATTTGAAGTATTTAGGAGTCATTCTAGTTCAGATATTGAAGAAATATTTTGGTGATAGGGTTTAAAGTTTATAATTCAGATCTAGTCTAAGGTGGAGATTAAGATATGCTGGTCATCTATAAAGTGATGGAAACTTATGCCATGTTGGAGAATGAGAGTTTCTAAGGAAGGAGTAAGTTAAAAGAGGACCCAGGATAATGCCCTGCAGAATTCCATTCTTGAGTTGTTAAGTAGCAGGGGGAAAGGGAGGCAAAAGAGCCTTGGAATAAGTTTATTGAGAAATAAACAAAACAAAACAAGAAGGCAAATACCACAAAGTAGAGTCTAAGGAAATAGACTACATGAAGAAGTTAACAGTCAACACTTTTCAAATGCTGCAAAAGTATCTATTAAAGTCCTTTCATTTTATCAGCATGAAGGGACATGAAATTAATATGATAAATTTTAATGAAATGTTGGGGGATGAGCCAGATTTAAATATTTAATGAGTGAGTAGGAGGAGAACATTGTAATATGTATGATGTTTGATCATGAAAGAAGGGAGTAGAAGTAAAGGAGATAGTTGTAGAGAGACACAGCATCTATAAAGGTTTTCTTCTAATGAGAGAATCCTAAAACTAGGTAGGTTAAACTTCAGATGGTAAAAATTCAGTGGAGAGGGAGACTACTTGAAAAATCAGGGAAGGGTGGGGATGTAAAGCAGGAGGATATAGGTTTGCTTTATACAGACATAGTTGTCACAAATCTGTTGTAACAGGAAGCAAGGGGAATGGTGGGTGCTGGTTTATATAGGTTCTAAGACTGTAAAATGCTGAAGCAGTGGCCACCTGGTTACTTCAATTTTCTGTGCAGTGGGTGGCATGGTCATCTCTTGATGGGGAGGGAGATTTGAGAAGCGGGACATAATCTTTGTGCAGAATGGGTCCTTGCACACTTGAGACTTTATGTTTGTGGAGACTAATGGATGGAGCTCCACCATTCTCTTACCCTTCCACACATGTTCATTCTGAAAATCAAATGTATGTTGAGACTTTTGGATTGAGCCAAGTCACATTAAAGCTGTTACAATTCGATTCTGGCAACACTCTAATAACCCTGATATTTTCCTGGCAATAATATTTAGAAACAGAATTTCAAACTGAAGAGTTTAATGTCTCCAGATTATGCACATGGATATGTAACTGAACTGAAAGGACAAAGCAGCTATCATGCTGAGTGCTATCTGCTAATCGGTCTTGTGGAGTTGGCTGGCTGCCCATGGGCCTGAAAAGAACTCCTACTTGCCTTTGTGTTGAGTTAAAGTGTCAGGCATTTGCCCCCAGTAGCAGAGGCATCATTTCTTCTCGCCTGGCCATGGAACCACCAGATGTATCACATAAATACTCAAATGGATAGTGGTGGACTAGGAACATCAGAGATAATCTGATGCAGGCAGATGCTAGCAGTCAAGATTACTCAAGCTGTATTGAAATTTCCTTTGCACCTGGCACTGGAGGTGTTAGCCATGCCAGTTCAATCCCCCCAACACAGATGTTCTTGTTGTACCACTTTGTATGTATAACATTTAGGTTTCTGCTCAGCTTTGCCATAGTACATATAAATACTGTAATCCAAAGATCACCCATTTATTAGTGCACCTGCATCTTCACTAGATTTCTTTCATCCCTTTTCAATGAATGTTCAATGTATTTTTTTTTTAAAAGAGAGACCCGTGGGGTGAGTAGCCTTTCAATATGCTAGATAACTTAACAAAATGATAATAATGATAAAAATGACAATACCCCAAAATCCCCCACACAGTCAATTCTGTGTTACTAAAGCCTGGAATTAAAATGAACTTTTTAAAGCAAAAGGATATTTTATTAACTCTATTTAAAAGTTTTCTTTGTTTCTTACTAGTAAAGATATAGCTATATAAAGAGATTTTTCTTTTCCATAAATAAACTCTCATTTCTTCAATGAGAAATTTGTAGAATTTACCTCTGAAGGGACAGGTTTTGCTGAATGTGAACCTCTGAAACCCCCATTTTAAATTAATAGGAGTGCAGTTCTGTGCAGCTAAAGACTGAATATGACCTCCTGAGTATAGGATAAAAAGCCTTTGGAAAGAGACAAGATCATTACTCCAGAGAATAGCCTTGTGTAGTTGCTGTCCTACTGAAGTGGGAAAGGGCATCAAAATGTTTTTATCTGATTTTTATAGTTGCAAGCAGTGTCTGTATCTTTTCAAATACTTAATTTTGTCATCTCTCTATGAAAATGAATTTCAGTGCTACTTAATTTTGGTTGAGGGGTATGACTGCCTTTCATTATTTATTTGAAGAAAATAAATGTTTAAAGAAGAAATTCATTTTAAATATCAATGAGTGGTGATATTTTTAAAGTTTGAATTATTTTTAATCAGTAATAATAGTTACTCAGGTTTACACTCATGTCTTAGATATATTAATGCTACTTATTTTCTAATCATCATACGGTTATAAGTGTATTCTGTTTGAGATATACAGCCCACAGATTAAAAAAAAAAGATGTACACAATTATATCAATATTACTCCAGTAATTTAGTGAATCATTGTGTAGAATATATAGACTACAAGAAGTCAGCTAATTAATAAGAGATTTAGTGGAAAGAAGAGGAGAATCTAAAATGAAGAATGAAGAAGCAAAAATGATAAATGGAAAAAAGAAATAAACTATCCATACCCAGGAGGCTCTGAAAGTCCTTTTGTTTATTTTTAACAACTATAGGAGCACTAGAATAGGATAGAACAAACAACAGCAGTATTTTTAGTGGATATTTTTAGAATCAAGCTAGCTGCAGAAGGTACCTGATACTCCTATATTCCAAAATATAAAAACTAAAGCTAGAATGCAGAAAAAGATGAGGGAACCTATAACTGATTGCTTCTTCAAATATTTTAAAATGAATACAACTATTTTATTTTGAACCTTTATTCAATACAGAAATATGAATATAGCATGTGTGTACTCACAGGCACAAAGAAACATGGATGTTTACTTAGTAGAAAGAGAGGGGAGAAATGTAAAATGAGGGGTAAATTGTGGCTGTACGGCAATCTTCTGTGTCCAGTAAAAGGGAGGGGAATTATTTGAAGTAGACTTGAACTACCATTTATCTTTCCTGCCTCTTCCTTCAAAAGTTAAAATGAAATGTATGTCTCTATCCTAGACTAGTCTTAATTCTCTTCTTCACGTTTTAGGCCTCCCAAATACACAAGCAGTTCAGGAATCCTGAAGACTAGTCTTCTGTTCCATCCTTGGAATATTTTTTTCAAATTCAACTAAATGATTTTTACTGTTACTGACATTAATATCAACTATTGAGGACCTGTCCTGTGCCAACTGTGGCACTAAGTGTGCTGAATATACTCTCTCAATAGTGTGTTTTATTTTTATAAAGGTGCTTGCAAAGATTAATTTTTTTTAAGGTCACACAGTTAATAAGCTAAGGGGCAATAGTCTGGACCAGAACATGCATTACAAAACTCAAAGTTTTCATCATATTAAATTTTTTTAAAAAGATAGTGCAATAGAACTTTACAAGGAAAAATCCATAGGAATATTCAAGAATCACATAAGAAAATGTATCGATAAGTTATTTATATGCTTTAATGTTAATAATTTAAATGTATTTTAGCTAAATGCCATTTAAAGATACAGTGTTGGAATTCATTTCTTTCCCCTCTTTTTGTCCCACATTTATACTCTCATCCTCACTGTTTTTATGCCATTGTTCTGAAGTACAGTAAAGGAGAGGAAATAAAAAATAGATTGTCACCTCAGGGTGAAAAATCATGGTTTCACTTAGAAAGATGTATCAGTCAGGAAGTTAACTTGGAAAGAACAGGATCCACTCTCACTTAAGGAAGAAATGGAATGTGCTTAATATTTCTATGTAAGACAGCGATAGTAAAACATCAGTTACCAGAGAATATTCAATTGAGCAGAAAGAGATATGGTACAGAGAACCTAAGTATTAGGGTACAAAGGTAGAAGGTACCTTTTCCTGCCTCCTTTGGGGTTAGCATGTGATCCATCGGTGTGTCTCCAGAGTCTCTCCAAAGGACAGAGAATGAAGCTTCAGAGTTACACAGCCAGAGGCTGCTTACAAAGGGCATCATCTGACTTTTCCACAAGGAGCCCACTGCCACTTCTTCTGGGAAAAGGTGCAAGCGCTCATAGGGAAATCCTGGACAAATATGGCTATTGCTAGGACCTCTGATGCTGACCCTTAGAGAATAGAAGGTCCCCATGTCATCCTGGCAAGAAGCATTTCTGCCTCCTTCAAGCCACCATTTTCTTAGCTAGTCCTTCACTGGTGCACCTGACTGGCAAAGCCTAGATCAGATGTTGGAAGATTACACGCTAGTGGATCACACACTGATGGATCACACACTAACCCCAAAGGAGGCAGGGGAAAGTACCTTCTGCCTTTTTACCCTAATACTTATGTCCTCCATACCATATCTCTTTGTCCTCAATTGAATATTTGCTAGTAACTGATGTTCTATTACCACTATCTTACATAACAAGATTTATTTATCTATCATAGATTCTGCTTGATTACCTCCTATAAAAAGAGTTGCAGCATTAAATGAATTTTATCTAATAAAATGTTCACTTGCATCATAGAGTTTGCTGAACTACAGCATATGTTATTTGATTTAATTTTTGCAATAATCCAGTGAAGCAACTAGGATTTATGACATTTCTACCTTATGAATAAAGAAACTTGATTTCATAGGGGTCATATGATTTTTCAACATCAAAAATCTGATTATGTTACCCACTACATAAAACATTTAACTGGGGGCCAACAGTCCTTCACTTAAGCCGAACTCTCTAACATGGTTTATAAAATCCTGTTTGCATGCACTTGCTTGCATTATTTAGCCAAATATATCTTTCCCTCTTGCTCCCTGAAGTTCTGTTCTGTAGTCATATTGGATGATTCTGAAGTCCTTTTGAGCACCAGGCTATATCTCACCTATTGTGCCTTTGCATGCTATTCCTCTACCCACAACCACTATCACCTGCCCTCTCTTGGGTGAGTCTCATATTCTTCAGGTTGGTACTTACACATGCCTTCCTTGGGGAAATCTTCCCTTAAGGTTGGTTAATTTCCCTTACTACAAATTACCTAGTACCTTGAACTTCAATTGGTGTATTAACTGACTGTTTGCCTATATGGATTCTACATACCACCTTCTCTGTCTATTAGATTGTAATTTCTATGAGGGCTCATATCTGTTGTTTCCATTTCCACAATGCCAACTCTTTAAAGAATTAATATCTTATAGTTAGTACACAAAATTTTCTTTTGAATGTGTGCATTATTAATTATTAACTGGTTTCCAGATATAGGAAGGTTCTTTCCCACATTTTGGCCCTGAGACTTTTTACAGAGTACAAGCTAAAGGCAGTTAGAAATCTTGGCTCAGAAGATAAAATCACAAATACGTTAAGAAGCCAGTAGTGAAGCACCCTGGGCAGGGATTTGAGTGAAGTGGAAAGGGCCTACCCTACCTCAAGAGGAAGAGGTTTGCAGGAGGGCAAGTTTACCCAGTGTTGTCAGACCTTCTAATCTTTCAGAGCATCTCAGAATCACATGTTATGTGGAATCCACTTTTTAAAAAATGTTAACAATCATTAAAATATTCAGAACACAGTATTTTATGAGCCAAACAATTCTATAGACCAGATTCAATAGTCTGCTCAACAATTTGTGATTTCTATCCCCCAGCAGAAATGACAGGAAGTATCCCAAGGAAAGAGAAGGTTTAGGGAACAAGATTCTGATGGTCCAGGCAAGAGAGATAGTTACTGTGGGTGGCTCTGAAAACAGTATAGAACTTCAGTGGCTCCCTGGAAGAGTCCTACAGAGGTGGAAAGGAAACCTCACATGGAACAGATGTGAATACACATGTGTGGTGGCACAACCAGGATGATTCTCAGGAACTTTCCTTAGTCCTAATGCTCATGGCATCAGAAGACAAACCTGTATAACATGAATAACTGTGCCCATGGGATGGACTATGAATGAAAGGCTGTCTTCCTACTTTCCTGGATATTATAGCATCTTTAGAGAGGAAATAGGCCTTTAAAATATTCTAGATGGAATTTACAGATAGGATGGAGTAATGAGAACATGGAGGCAGAATTGGTTAACAAGAAAAAATTGGTATCCCTTGAACACCTAATGTCATGAACCTATACACACACACACACACACACACACGCACACGCACACGCGCGCGCGCGCGCGCGCGCGCGCACACACACACACACACACACACACACAGTAAAGGCTTGTTTGGGTGCGTAAGGTTTTCCCAAGTAAAAATTCATTACCACATATTAAAGAACTGCTAGAAAATAATTATCCAAGATAAAGAAACAATTCAATATATTTCTTTTTCCTTGAATTGATTCACATGAGCATATGTTCCTCTCTCATACCCATGACCCTTTTTTTAACATCCTTTTTTACTGTGGAAAATAATTGCTGCCCTATTGTGACAGTGTGGGTCTGAGATATTTTTGCAACAGTCTAAATGCTCTCAAAACTCCCCTTTAACCAGTTGACTAAGAGCTTGAACCTCTTAGTTCTCATGGGCAAAGATCCAATGAAGACTTTTATGACACAATTTAAGACATATTAACTTCTCACCAAATCATAAACCCTGTATTTTCTCAGCAGTTTTATGTTCCCTCATCTTAAATGTGTGTGAAGAGGTGGTCTCCTCTAATAGATTAAACTATAGTTTGCGATTAATCAAAGACCTCAAGCTAATCATTTTCTTGCTCAGATTTCTCAATATAGACACACATGTGTCTTAGAAAATTCAGTTCACCAAGGCTACTTGTAGAACTTTGTAGAAACCCTGCAATTAATGAGAACAGGTGAAGCTTTGAATCACATCAGATTGGACACAGATGCACATGTAAGAATCCCCAGGATCCAAGTTCCCATGTCAAAATTTCATCTATGAAAACAGAGCATGTTGAAATTTGTGCGTAAAAGCACTGTCCTCATTTAGTTAAAGTATGTGATTTCATATAATACACATCAATAATTTCACAAATGCTAATTCTGTTGAAAAAAAATTAAAGTACAACATTATTGAAGTACAATAGCATTAACTCATTTTTTCCCTGTATTATAGTGGAATAGGATTGCCAGGGAGTACTATTTTTAGTCATATATTTTCTCAAATAGATGGCATTGGAAAACCCAGTTAACTTGACAAAGGGATAAACATCTTGCAATTCACTAGGGAAGCAAAGAACAGAGATGACACTTACGTACCATTTATGGATGTTGTTTTGGCAAGAAGCTTCAGAATATCCAAATTTACAGATTATCAATCTGCATTGTTTTTCTTTGCCTATTCCTGCTGAAGTAAATGAAGACTAGATAAACTTCCAGTGGTAACCAAAATATACCTCATTGAAACAAATGATACTTTATGGAGCACTTGATCAAAAGCACCCCATCTGAACCAACCTCTTCAAATTTCCTACAGCTTCCTGATGTGTTCCAGGGCCCTGCGTATATAAGTATGCTCTGTGTGCTTCATAAAATTTGAGGAGGTAAAATTTACTTACACTATAATGTGAATGATGCCTCTCAGAGCCAAGTACTACACAACTTGTACCACTACATGCATGCACTGGCTTGCTGGTTCACAGACCTCCAGAACCTGAGGCTTTTTATTGTATTTTAACTAACTCTCATTTAAATGCTTTCATGCTGAACATTTTGGTTTATACATAAGTAACCTTCTATGAATGTGTGTGAATCATTTATGCTTTGGAATTTATTCATTATCAGAATAGAGAAACATAAGAATGAGGAGAAACCAAAATACACATTCTTCTCTAAGTTCTACTGATGATTTTGCAGTTTATTATTTGCTCCTTGGCCCCATTTATTATCGGCTAATAAAATTATTATCGTGGGCTGGGGTTGTGGCTCAGCGGTAAAGCGCTCACCTAGCACGTGCGCGGCCCGGGTTCGATCCTCAGCACCACATACAAGTAAACACATTGTGTACAACTAAAGCAAATAAATAAATATTTTTTAAAAATTATTATCGTAAGAGAAAATCTCATGATTTGTGTATGTGTGGGTGTCCTTTACCTTAGTTGTAAAGAAATGTTAGAGGATAGAAAAATAAAAGTTGGATTTTATTTTCTTTTGGATACTGTTCTTTTTGATATTGGCCCCAAGCAGAGATTATCTGCACATCTGTTGATTTTTTTTCACGTTGCAACCATTTGCACCTTTTTTTTAAATGTTGACTGAATCACTTAATTGTAGACAAGTATTCATTTTAATGTAAATCTTACAGTATTACATGAGTGAATGTATGAAAATAGCTTGGAACAGTTTAAATTGGGCAGAATTCTGCTTTGATCATAATGTGCCTCTTCAGCATTAAAATAAACTTGCAACATATGCTGAAAAACATGTGTAATAAGTAAGGGCCTCTTGCCTGGTGACTTATCTGGAAAAAATAAATCATCATTTAATAGAATTCAAAATTCATAAAACACTTCTAGCAACCAGCAATGTTATGATATGATTAGTGTTTTATAACAAGAAATAAGTACCTGGCTATTTTGTTACAAAGAATTTAAGTTTTAAAAATGCTATCAGATTTTAATCATTTTTTTAAATATTTGAAAAAACAAAACATTAGTATGCAGCTAACTTTTTATCTATTATTCCATACCTACTCTAATTTATTTATGCTATTCAAAAGATACCCAAGAATATGACAAATTGATTTTAATCTTTAGAGAAGTCAGTAAAAAGAAAAGTGAAGTTATCATTATTTTGGAATCATGATAAGGATTGAGAAGAATTAATAATGACAAAGGACTTTATAAAAAAGAGAATGACTATATAACAAAAGTGTGTGTGTGTGTGTGTGTGTGTGTGTGTGTGTGTGTGTGTCTGTGTGTGTTTTACCTTTAGAAAGGTAAGATGCTATTAGTTAAGGGTAGATCTCCAAATAATATTCCCATCAGTAAATTTGAGATGTAGGGAGTAATTGTGAATCGTAATATCATGGAAAGAACCCTACACATTTGCTATAAAACTGTAAGTAAATAATTGATCTTCTCTTGCATTTTCCTCCATCTGAAAAATTGTATCAGTAAGGAATGCTTTTTGTTACAAGTAAAATTTTTTTAAAAATCCGTCTAACAATGGCTCAGACATAAAATATACAAGTACTACGAGCATACATTAAACATGAAAAAATGTGAGAAACTAAACAGAGCTAAATAAATATAAGAAATGATTATTACACAGAAGATAATCCATCAATGTTTATTTTTAATCAAAAGGAATACATTTGCTACTTTAAGACATTTTCTCTGAAATCCTGAGCCATTTTTCCCCCAAACAGTCCTCCCTGTAAACCGAATTTAAAGGCGAATCTATCTTTCTTTTGGAGACACTTATAGGAGGCTGTCAGGAAGGCTTCAAGTGTACTTAATTCAGTGCATTATTACTAATTCAACATATGCTTATTGATTATCTATTCTGTGCCAGGTAGTGCATTTGGGGATCTAAAACAAAACAACAAACTCCAAAGCAACACAGTATATGATTCCCATCCTTAAAGATTTTAAGTTAATTTGGAAATAATGTTTACATCCACAAATACATGTTCTCCAAGCAGTCCTCTCTATTGGGAGTTTTATGTGAACACCCCATAGAGCCTACAACATAAGCACATTCTAACCCTCGGTTACCCTGCTGTTGACTTCCCCACTTGCTTTTCTCCCAGCTATCCAGATCTTTGCTGGTGGCTTCACCACCAGCTTGTCTCGAAAGCCTGAACCCTCATGCTTTTGGACACTCCCCACCTGCCTGTCCATGGTGCTGTCAGTTCTGTTACCTCAACAACCTTCACTTTCTGCAATGGACACGGCCTTGCTTTAACTCCTCATCATCTCTCACTGGGATCATTTCAGTGCTTCTTTCATCACCTTGCTTCTTACTCCATTTCCTTACAATCTGTCTGCAGATTTCCCCCAAATAGGGATGTTGATATCATAACCATCAAGGTGATGGTATTAAAAGGTGGAGCCTTTCAGAAATGATTCGATCATGAGCTTAGCTTTATGATAAATGGGAGAAGCAACCTTATAAAAGGATCCCGGAGAGCTCCCTTGCCCCTTCTTCCATATGAGTTTACAGTGGAAAGACTGCTGTCAAGGAAGTAGTCATTCTACAGATACTGATGGCACTTTGATGTTGGACTTTGCAGCCTCTAAAACTATGGCAGATAAATATCTGTTGTTGATAAGCACCTAACTTATTATTTTTATTATAGCAGTCTGAATGAACTGAGATACCATCTTCCACAACTCACTAAATTTTCCTTTTAAAATGCAAGCTAACCACTTCTTTACTTGACTTAGAGATATTAACTGCACCCCAACAAACCACAGGGAAGGTCCAAGCTATCCGACAAGAGTCTAAGTTCTTTCATTGTGTAATACCCACAGCCCTATTGTTTCTCTGAATTCCTTCCTTCCCAACTCTCCCCACCACCAACCACAGTTTATGGAGCTAAGCATCCTCCATTTTTTGCAAAACATTAATATTTTTTACATGTTTACTTGAGAACACTACTCTTTTTCACATCCAGTTCAGTCACCTTCCAGACTACCTGGCATAGATGGATCTATTGCACTTCTACTCTAGCTTAATGTAACTACATTGGATGAAATAAATGGATAAATGAACAAAATATATATTATGTAAAATTGTTAGGCAGTGTGTATGTTGCTACAAAATAAGTATTAAAATACAATTTAACCCACAAAAATAAAAATTCTTGACAAGATTCAACAGCAAAAGGGAACAAAAAGAGATAACTGAAAATTCAGAGTAGCTATATAAAAATGGGAATGCTACCACATGGGTAGTATGGAGGAAAAATGAAAGCTGGTCTAAAATATTCATATTAATTATGCTCAACAATGAGGAACTGTGATAAAAGACCACCAGGAAAAACAAAAACAAACAAAGACCAAAGTAAAAAGTAATGTGTATTATTTTCTAACTGCTAGGTATTGCATCCTAGGAGCCATGCATATGAAATTTCAATTCTCTGATTGCTGCCTCATTGCAAACTAAATGGGTTATAAAGATATCGTGTTTTTATAACCTTTAGAAGAAGGCAAATGACATGAGAAAACATTAGAGAGTAATCATTAAACTGAGCCTGAAAGGGCTAACATCATTTAAATAGGAGAAGAAGTAAAGCTTCCTCTATGATTGGACAGTGGTAATCAGGCCTCACTGGAGAAGAGAAAACAGTATTTTAGACAAGGTATTAGACTTTGCACAAAGGAGTATTGGAAATAAAGTTATGATTATGGATTGTTGCATGCCAAAGATACAAAATGGATACATTTGCTTACTTAAGTGGAAAATTCATGACTAGGTTCAGGAATGAATGAACCAAGCACTCAAAACAATTCTTTCTTATTTTTTCTTCTTGTAATTTCCAAAATTGTAATAAGCATGTGATAAATAGCAAATACCTTGTTTTGTAAGTTTGCTATTCAGAGTGCTAAGAAACAGTATGCTTTGTCATCACTGCTACTTTTAGTCTAGAAATTATGAAGCAATAACATAGTGAAGTCATTGCATTTAATTGCTATTAAATAGCTTCATTTACAATAGGATACCTCTAGTCCTATTATAGTGCAACTTTGTTCTACTTACTAACTGATTTCATTGAACTTGTTTATTCTACCATGCCTTTTACATAGAACATCTGGGTATCACCCCTTTGTCCCCATTCCTGTTGCAATTAGAGCAGTCAGGGTCTTATTTTTTCCTCCAGGTTCATAGTGTGACCAAACTTGTGCCATGTCTCCTAGTTAATATGTTACCTTTGACTTCATAGGGGGGAATGCTCATATTCTGAATCTCTCATGAGATGAACTCATTTCATATTTATCTAACCCAAATGATTTCTTAGAACAGATATTTTTATTTCATTTTTTTGTTCTATTCATTCTATATCCTCTCCTTCAATATTTGTAGTCACATCTTCATCTGTGTCACATCACTCTTAATTAGTTTGCCTCCAATATTGTTCAAACTACTTTCATAGAAATGTTGGTTTATCAAAAGTATGACATTCAGGCCGTGCATGGTGGTGCTTGACTGTAATCCCAGCAGCTTGGGAGGCTAATATAGGAGGATCATGAGTTCAAAGCCAGCCTAAGCAAAAGTGAGGTGCAAAGCAACTCAGTGAAACCCTGTGGTTCAGTGGTCAAGTGCTCCGGAGTTCAATCCCCAGTACAAAAAAAAAAAAAAAAAAAAAAAAAAAAAAAGTACAACTTTCAAGGAACTCTAATTTCACCACTCATTTCCTAAAGTATATTTAGTCTGGGGGATAAAGAAAGAGAATAAGAAAAAACATACTGTGTGGTTGACTGAAAGAAAATATTTGATCACAAAGTAAAGTCAGTACCATTTCTCTTTTAGAGACAAGGTATCTTGGTCCCAGAAATATTAAATGACTTGCCTGACATTACCTTAATTTAGCTAAAGCAAAATAGCACTAAAACTCTGGAACTGCTAATACATTTCAGTATAGTACCTTCCATCTACACCTGCTCGCTGTACAGCATAACTGCACCAAATGTTAATTATTTAACATGAGCTAATTATTGGCCATGAGCTTCTATTTCCCCCATCCTGCCCCATGACTTTATGGACTTACATATCCTGCAACCAGGCCAATGTCTGGTACAGTTGAGGCCTCAGGAATCCCATTAAATTGTAATAGCTAGGATCCACTCAGATTGACCAGTGTTTCTGACTGCAAAATACTTTTATATCTCCCCTACTTCAATACCAACTAGGTTGCCATTCACATTTGATCAGGATGTTAATAATGGTTACTGTTTTAAACCAGTTTGTCAGCTGGGAAAAGATCAGAAGCTCATGCTCCTTATAAAAGATCAAGGTTCTCCAACCTACAGGCCTTTCTTGTAACACACTCCACTGTGCGTGCAGGTGTATCCTGAATCTATTTGTTTTACCTTATGTTTGGGGGTCAGGGCATTAATATAAATTTCACCCTTTCACTACTGCTATTGATATGAGAAATAAAGTCTCTCGTCTCTAACCCAAGAGGCTCATTCCCACTGTCAGCCTCCACCAAACTGTGGCAGGTTAGCATGTTAGCTTTCAAGAAAAGTCAACTTGCAGATGCCTCACGCCTTGAGACTGGTGTACACTTCTTTAATGAAAGCTCCTCTTCTCCCCTAGGTTTTCCTTGGACTTCACTTCTAATTCTTTCTTACGAGTCTCATTCCCTCAATTTAAAAAAAATCCTTCTTTTCAATGATAATCCATGCAGAATAATTTCTTTTTACTTGCAGTTCAGATTAACACTCCTGTATGAATCTGTATAGTCCCAAATGTGAGTTTAAAATCCTTTGTTGAGAATAAAAGAAAGAACTGAGAAAATGTGGAAGTCAGCTCTGAAACTCAGGGAACAATTCAATTCTTTGACCCAATCCCTGCATACTTTGGGCCTAAAGGGATGAATCAATCTGTCCAAAAGGAGTCCCTGGGCTCACTTATGAGGGTAGGTGGGCAGACTGGTCTACTTCAGTTAGGTGGCTTATATGAGAAAGTAGTTATGACTCATTTATAGCATTTTTCAGTTACCTACCTTTCTAGTGGATGGATGCCTTGTGAGCCTGTCCAACAGAGACCAATAATAGGTATACTTTGAAATGTGTATGCCAGCCATACAATTGCTGTTGGAGAAACAAACCATTCTAACAGTTATTTTTCCAATGAAGTTGATACTCATTCCACATTTTTATCTAAGAGAAGAAAATAATAGGAAGGGTCTGCACAGGAGCTTGAAACTAGCTAGTAAAAGTGGAGATCCGTCCAAACACATTAAAATTCTATTTTCCTTTACAAGTGTTTGCTGCAGATGACCCCCACTGATCTTAAATATATTTCTGTATCTGTAACTGAATAGAGGTTTTCCGTACAGCATGTTCTAATGGCACTCTGGCCTTTAGCCAACAAGGCACTGAATAAGGCTATTTTTAAAATACAGAAACTGGGAACAGCTGCAGCAATCAAATTTGATAAAAACAGAGAGGAACTTTGCTTTTTTTTTTTTTCCCCCTTTTTTTTTTTTTTTTTTTTTTTTTTAACGGTTTGTCCAAGTTTAGTCTTCTTTCATAGAACTGCTTTTGTTCTGTTGTATGCAGGGCTACAAGACCAATACAGTGAAGCCCTTTTAAACAAATAACTTTTAAAAGAATATGGCTAAATAGAATAAATTTTCTTTGTATCAAGGCTATCAAGGCAATAGTATTTTAAAACTATTTAAAAAAGGATATATCTCTTGTAAAATGAGGTATAAGAAGAATGAGATACATTGGCAAAGTCTGTAATAAAATTAAAAAAAGAAAGAGAGGGTTTGGTTTCTCCCATCCCCCAAAGCAACTCCTTGAAAGCAAAGATAAAGTCTTTAGTTTCTCAGTACTGTAAGTCTGAAAGTTTGCATTTGAACTTCTCTTATATTCTCCAGTGTTGCTAGGGGTGAAGGTACTTTTAATGTCCCAGTTTTACTTTTCACATTACTATTAGTCGTGAATGTTGCTGTGTTTTCTAAAAGCTGGATTAATATCAGTGTAGTTCTTTTATAAAGATAAAATGACATGCTTTGTAAAATGTAAAGGAAAACTTTCTCACAGAGACTTTTTGTACTTATCTGAATCCTTCAACATGTCTATATACAAAAGCTTATTCTTTATTATTTTAAATAAAGAAACTCTTTGGAAACTCATAGTACATGATTAATAATTGTCAGGAGGTGACTGGATACCGAAAATCTCCTATACAGCAGTACATTGCAGGTTTCCTCCTCTAAGTGATTTCATGTGTGGAATGGATTGCTCTGCTTACTTTGTAATTGACATGATAAAGGACATTGTATGTCTTATAAGTATTTACAAATGGAATTAATGTTAAAATCCCATTCAAATAAAACTACTTATGTCAATATTAATTCAGTTTAATAATCCAGGACAATAGTTAAATTCTTTTTCTGCAAGCATAAGGTCATAAAATAAAATCGCCTTATTGCACAATAATGAGGAAAAAGGCGAATATATACATAATAGAAGTGTTCAGGTGTATACTAAGCTGTACTAACTTGTTAGCAGGCAGCCTATTAGATATGATGGTCCATCTGTCCACAATCTGTTATAAGCTTTCAAATAGATGGAAAAACAAATTTAGCTATGTGTTCCTAACTGGAATAATTCTTTTCCTAGAGGCACCAGTGAGTCAAGAACTGCTCATCTTTAAATGGTGAGGCAATATTGATATGCAATGGGGTTGGTGCTTAGGACATTAACAGGTCCTGTCTCAGTGCAAGGATGAGGGGTCCTCAGTTCTGCATTAACAGCAAAGCTCCCTAAGCTTTGTTCCAAGTAGAAATGATTACATTCCTATTGTGCAGAGCCTTGAACTCTGCAGGTTTTCAGGGGTTCTCTGGCCAGACACCAGACCAGGATATAATACTATATTTTCCCCCACAACAAAAAGTTCCAAAGGAATATTGCTGGAATTTAATTTCATTTAGTCATGTAGCCTTTTCTCTGAAGACAAACTGCCAGGAGAATGAGATTTACTTCTGACCAGCAATGTTTTTATGCACAATAACCCCAAATATAATAGAGTCTTTCAATCTCTTGCTAGGAGTGTAATATTTATATGTAACCAGGATAGATTGAATACCAAAACAGCTCAGTTATACAGGAAATGTTTAGTGTAAATCACTATTCCCTATCATTATATTTTGTCCTTATTTTAATTTTTAACATTAAATTTATACATGAGTTCAAAAGCACCATGTTTTTAAAATTCCTTTTTTTTCATATTTCACTGAAACTAAAATAAATGAACAGTAGAAATATTAAATACTAGATTTCAAAACAATGAGTGTTTTCATAGTGCTCCTGGAAAATGAATGGAAGACTATATAGTTATATATAAAGTAATATGGGTACTGCCCCCTAAGAAATTAGATTTTAATTTGGAAATTTTTGTTTTGTTTTGTTTTTTTATTTGCTGAAACTGTTTGGCTCTTAGGAGAATAAGGGTTGGTGATTTCCCTGAGGACTTCACCCCCATCACTGCTCAGCCCTTCCAGATGCCCTTCCCGAAGCTATTCAGCATTCGCTGACATCAGCCTTCATTCAGGAGCACTTGCTTTGTTCAGTGATGGCACTAATAGAAGGAGACACGTGAAGTAGCTTGGTTTATAGAAGAGGGCAGAGGAGGCACGGTGCTGTGAAAACATTCCCACACACACTAGTGGCTCATTCACACAGAAAACAAGTGAGAGCCTTCAGTCCCTCCACAAAGCCAGGCAGGAACAAACCGACTCAGAACCTAAGAGCAGCACATTGACTGCTTGCTTCTGCTATGACTCTCTGCATACCTTTCCTGAGAACGCACACTGTGGATCTCAGCAATGCATTAACCTCTACGGGATGTGTGAAAGAAATGCTTATGATTCCTTGGGCTGTGTGTCCCGTGGTGAAGATCACTTTTAAAGTACAGTGTTACAAAGTGATCTGCAGGCCTTGAACTTCTCTAGTCACAATAGGGAGGTTGTTGACAATACTGTGATTTCTGGTCTTCTTTTTTTTGATCCATTTAGAGAAGATCAGAATTTTAGAATGAAAACACATAAAGTTATAGTCAGCTCTGGCTGGTTGTTTTAAAAAAACAAAAAACAGATGGCTTTAAAAGAGATGATCAAATCAATTCTTTAAAAGTCATCTTTAAAGTCAGGCATGTGATTTCACCATACACACACACACACACACACACACACACACACACACACATTAACCCTTTGTTTTTCTGATTTCAAAAAGAAATGGATATTTCATGCTGCTAGATTTTTCCAATAACTCTAGTAATCCATTTATAAATCAGCCTCTCCAATCTTTTTAGTTTTTACACTTTAACCATTTTGGATAGAATTTTTTCCAAAAAGTGATTTGCATTTCTTAGTCTTCTTGTGGAGATTCTTCAGAGATAATTCCCACATGATCTGGAGCAATCATTATAAATTGTTTTATAGTGTGTCTTAATTTGGTGATGACATCCAAAATAATTTAGTGGTATGATTGCTAGCAGCAACATTTTGAGGCATATATATATATATATATATATATATATATATATATATATTCCTTTGTAGCATTTTTTCCTTTTCTATCACTGATAACCTTAACAGGTTAGTTCTTGTTATTATCAGTATGTATAATCACATGGAATTTGCAGTCAAGCATAACTAGTTGATACACCAAGCTTTCTATTACATGTGGAGATTTGAATGAGAGCATCATAAATAAACAAGTTTATTCATCAATAAGATGAGGAGAATAATACTAGGATTATTGGGGGGGGGAATGGAAAAATATCTGTAAAGTTCTGAGCAGAGAATCTGTTAATAAAAAGCATATAATGTATATATCAACCCTTCCCATTCCCTCTTTTTTGATAATAGACCTACAATTTTATAATACATTCCTTATTGCTTTTAAAAAAACCCACTTTATATTTATATACATAAATTTTTTCTAAAACTGTCTTTACTAACCCCCTTTTTCCCTTGCATGTTTTAATTTCTGGAGATAGGGGAAATATTTGTGCTTATGAGAAATATGTCTAAATTAGGGATCTATGGGCAATGGTTGGACATGTTGAAGAAGAATCCTTGAAATCTGCACTTTAGTGGATGTATTTCACATATATATGTTGGTTTTTTTAAAGTTTACTCTGGGAACCAGAGGTAGCTTGATGTTAGAGTACGTATTTGGCATTTGTGTGTCCCTAGGTTCAATACACTGTAACACTGTATGTGTGTGTGTGGGGGGGGGGCATATTGGTTACTTTGGATCCTCAGACATGTTTCCAATCATTGCTAGATAAATAAAACATCATTAAAAATGCATACAATCTTCATATCTTCACTTCTGCAGATATGTACAACTGCAGAACTAGTCTGGTCTTACCATGGCCAAATAAGGATTTAATAAGTGCTGTTATAATCAACATGTTGTGATTATTACAGTATCACTGCTGAGTCAGTGAGCATGCCTCCAGGTGGTCTCCCACAGTGGGGCAGCCCCTTGCTCGACACCATGTGCCATGACCATGCATCCTGCACTAGGCAAGAGGTTCACTTGCCCTGCTTCACCTCTCCTTCCCCTCCAGCAAGACACACTATATTCTATGAAATGCTACAACCCACGTTCAGTCTGTGTTTGCAATGTATCCTCTTCTGTTCCATCACATATGGCAGTCTGAAACAATTACATAATGAGACATACTATCAGGGCATAACTGTCAAAACGAAGAGACTAAGCAATGAATAAATATTATCCACTTATTAGCTATGCAGCTCTTACATTCCCCCTGATTTTAGATTTTATATTCATACCTCTGATTGCCTATGCAGTAAAATGATATGGTACTAACAATATTCAAGAACAGATTTACAAAGGCAGAGGTAAATTCTATTCTAAAGTAGGGTTTCTTGCCATTTTGGTGCTATAGTCCTCTTTGTAATTCCATGAAAATCTACTGATTTTTCTAAAACTAATGTTTTAAAATTCAAAAGATAAAATATAGGCAATTATGTTGAAATAATGCTAACATTTTGATTTATTAATATATGTGCTTCATTATTAGCAAATTAACTTTAAAAATCTAGCAGAGAACAAGAGATTATTAAAATTTCAAAATAAATATATATCACATTTTGAAATACTGTATTCAAATATTTTTAATTTAAATAAAACAAAACACAGGTTATTATTTTCTAGAGACTACTGAAGATATTTGGGGATTGTGGATGATTAAAATTTGTTACTATCTTTTTTTAAAAGGAAGTTATAATAGCTATAATGTAATATGGAAATGTCCATAATAACTATCAGTGACATTCATAGATATTGCTACTACAACTGTTTTCCTGTTTAAATTTATACTTGAAAGAACTTTTAGTTTCAGTTACAGGGTACTGATAATAAATTTGTATTTTCCACATTCAGGTTCTCAGACCTTGTATTAAAAATCTTGCTCTAATATGACCCAATTTTGATGACTTAATTGTTTCCCTCTGAAGCATCTCCTAAGACTTTAATCTTAAAACTTAAAGTACTTAATATGAAAGATTATCTTGCCACCATTACTCCCATAGAGATATTTGGAAAGATATTAATTAACTAAAAAACCTAGTATTTTCCTCTTCAGAAATATACTTCATAATATTCAATTGAACAAAAGAATGATCTTCCTGAGGAGAAACACATCAGACAGACAGACAGACACACACACACACACACACACACACACACACACACACACACACACCTATATCAAGGTGTGAGAATGTCTCAGTGCTTTTAGGCAACTCCGGAAGGTAGAGCTAACTCTCACCTGTATCTCCAAGTCTGGCTGAAATTTTTGCCTTGCTATCTGTGACTCCACTTCTTTTTCTGCACACTCAAAAAAGTTAACAAAAATGCAGTGACTGAGCATAAAATTGAATGTTAACCTCCTCTGGCTCCTTTTGAAATAAAGTTATTTAGAAACTTTGCTGTTTCATGATAAATAACAAATGCATTGTGGCAAATCTCACAGTCCAC
The DNA here is from genome assembly GCA_025594165.1 of Tamias sibiricus. Lineage (NCBI taxonomy): Eukaryota > Metazoa > Chordata > Mammalia > Rodentia > Sciuridae > Tamias > Tamias sibiricus. The sequence continues at coordinate 75,714,535 of CM046664.1, forward strand.
AAGTGTGGTAAGACACCATGGTTGGGAACAGTCGATCTATACTATACACACTATGGAATCATTGCTCCAACATTATGTCTTTCAGGCCATTGTGATGCCATTTAACATTTTTTGAAGTGGAATTAAAGTGAAATTCTCAGTGATATGAAAGAGTTCATGTTTCTCTTAAGCAGAGGCTGGCAAACATTTTATCTTAAGGGCCAGATAGTGAAGAATTTAGACTTTGTAGACCATATGGTTGCTGTCACAACTACTCTACTCTGCCATTATAGTATTAGGGCAGAAACAAACTAAATGAGCGAGTGTGACTATCTCTGATAAAAACTAATTAATGGACAATGAAATTTGAATTCCATACAGTTTTTATATGTGTCAACATATTATTCTTTCATATTGCTTTTTATATTTTTTTAAATAAATAAAAGTAATTCTTAAGTTATAAGCCATACAAAAACAGGCAGTGAAGTGGATTTGGTCCATAGACTATAGTTTGCTACTCCTTTCCTTAAATATGAAATCAATAACCAGGTAGCAAATACATTAAGTAGGTTAATGTGATTGATTAGGCCATCACAGGGAGAGTTGCACTTAATTTTTGGCTAGAATGTGAGGTGAAGAAATACTTGATATTCAGAGCATACCACATAAAGAAACAGAGTTCAAAAATATATGGATAGAAACTCTGTTTAAAAATCAATCAAGACTCTTATCTGAAAGATCACACATCAGGGCATCAGTTGTTTATATACCGTGCAGATTGCATTGCATCAAAAATTTTCCATGCATTATGAGAGCAGATTTGCATGTCACAAACTTAGTTCTTTTGTTTTTGCCCCCCCCCCATAACACTCTACTTTCGCCAGTGTTTGTAAACATTCCACTATTCCCATACAGTTTATTGTGTTAGCAAGAAGATAATCATTTGAAAGCCTAGGTGTTGTAAACTCATGAGAAATAGCTTCTTTAGTGATTATTAATACTAGAATTGATTTTCAGAGTATTTTTGCAGGAAGAAAAACAAAGATAAATTAAAAGAAAGAAAAAAAAATAGAAGGAGGGTGGTAGACAGCAGCAATATGGTGTGGGTGTAGACAAATCTCTGTGATTCATGGAAAAGTTAGGGCTCACAGATTAACTCTGTTGCGAGAAAGTGTTTCGTTTCTTCTAGAATAGTTCCCATCAACCAGCCTCAGATCATTACAAAAATTAGCATGAAATTTCACCTCTTTGGGATTATTAAGTACAATACCTACAATACCAAGTGTGAACTCTAGTCCTGTGACTGTGCTGCTGGTGGTTTTTGTTTTATAAATATCACCAGGCACACATCTGGAGCGCTTGCCACAATGCTGTTTTCTGGTTGACATATATCTAAGAAATGCGTATATTAACACCCAGGCTACAGAGCCAAGCACATTTTAGTGCGGGCTACAGCTGAAAGAATATGTTTCTATTCCTTGTCCATCTGTTCTTGGCAACATAAATTTAAACTAGAAACAGAATAAGCTTCATGAGAAATAAGTCTCAATAGGGGTTAGAGCAGCGAGGTGGAAGCTCTGAGCTCTGACATGGTAACATTTGATTTCCTAGCTGAAAGGTTGTTTTTCCTGGGAGCAATCTCATCCTGTAGCTACAATTTAAAATTTTTAACTAATACTTTTTAATCATTTACTTTTTTTAAAATGATGGTTTGGTCACACATTCTATTGTAAATGAAAATTTTAAACTTTCCAATGATCATAGATAGGCCTCATGAACTTTGAGGTTTCAAAGCACTCTTTGCCACAGTTGAACTACACTGAAAGTGAATCGTTAACATCTCTGAACTCCAGGCTAGAAGGGGTTCATTAGTGAGGAGTGAGGGCTTTCTATAAAAAATGGTTCCATAGAAAACTTGTTTTTCTAGGAGTCTAACTTGGCTATGGCCAGCTAGCACATGTTTATTTGGTATCATCATTATGCTTTCCCACTGTATGCCACTTCCTCCAGATTTTTTTTTTTTTTTTTTTTTTTTTTTGGCTACTAAAACAGTCTGAAATTATTTATTTTCATTTAAAAGCACATAGAAGTATATGGGACTGCTATAATAGAAAGGGACCGGGTATGATTACCCATATTCCTGCTTCTAAATCCAGGGTTCTCAGTACTCAGGTCAGTACCTGAGCAGATTGGCTCTTGGGGCAGCATCTCTGGGGTTCTACTGATGCTAGTTCAGCCTCTGCTTCTTAGTGACTGCAGATCCTTGGGTTGGAAAGGTCCTTCCCTCTAAGTAAAAAGCAGTTATATAGTTTTTAAAGTATATGCTTTTCATATAACTGATTTATCATAGACTAGCCCAGTATTTATGCTTCAAAGTGGCTGCTTTCAATATTTGGCTGTATCACTTCTTCACTGTGCAAATATAAAAAGTAACCTTCTCTAATTCTCAGCTTCTCTTTCTAGAAATTGGGATAGTTGTATTTTTCTTAAATTGGTTCTGAAGGGGAGCCAATGAGATTAATAGAACATGATTAGTCCAGTGACAGCTACTTGATAAACACCTAACAAGTGGTACTTATTATTATTAGTCCACCTTTAATGTTTTCTCTTAATAATAATAATAATAATAATAATAATAATAAATAATTGCTAATTTTCTAATCTGCTCCTAAATATTATTTTGGTAGGATATATTCCTTAAGAAAACATTTCCAGAAACTACCATTTTTCTTGAACTTCTACACAAAGTTACTTATGACTGTGGACAAGTCACTCAAGGACTTGGGGATTCAGTCTTCTAGTCTATAGAATAAGAAGATTCAACTCCATGATCTCTAAGGTCTCTCATTTGAGTAATTTTTTAAAAATCATGTTTGACAGCATATCCTCATACTTTATTTATAGTGATGAGATGTGTATTTGCTGCCAAATGTCTGATGTGGGATGTATAAATGTTCCATATATACATGTGGAATAACATTAAGTTTGTTGATGTTAAAAACTACTGGTATGTTTTTTGGCATTATTTGGCTCAGAATTTGTTCTTCCCGCTTGTTTTAGAATAAGCTGACAGCACATCGTTTCCCATAGAACCTCAATGGTTTAGTAAAACTGAGAGTTACAGAAGTAGGCCATCTTTTCTTTACTTTCTGTTTTTAAAACAGAGTATCTTTTTTTGTGAAGTGGCTTTCATTATTTCCATAATATCCAGTATCATCAAATTTTGGACATATGCATACTTACTGTAACTTAAAGACACCGTTTTCTTTCAGATCTGAGTGACCAGCTGCTGGAGGTGGTTGGCTTAGAAGGAGCCATGGAGATGGGGCAAATATACACAGGACTGAAAAGTGCTGGCAGAAGACTGGCTCAATGCTCTTCTGTGGTCATCAGGTAGTTATTTTTCTGTAATTGACAGAGGGATTTGACATGACTTCACCAAAACTAATCAAAAGCACATAAGACTAATAATGACATTGATCTTACTTTTGCTTCAAATGAGAAATGGTTAATACTTATATATTTCAAAATGATGGAAATGGGGAGATTTTTACATAGTATTGACTAGCTATTATTTATCAAGTCCTTTGAAATCTGATTCTCCCTTGTTGACTACCCTGGATGCGGTGATGAGTCCCTTCTAACATGCAAATTTAATCTCCCCTGTGCTCTATGCTTATGCACACTCAGTTTACTGAGGCACAAAAGTATTTATCAGGCAAAAAGTATCAAAAGTTAAAAAAAAGTTATTGATTAACTAAATTATCAACTTAAATTATTTCATGGCCTAAGTGCAACGCTGTTTTGTGAAATTAAATAATAATAAATTATTGTATGGTAAAACAAAATGTGAATTAAATTTGAAATTTTCCAAGGAAATTTTCCCAATATTTCACTGGTAGAGGGGGGGAAAAGTCCATTTTGACAAGGAATCAATCTCTTGGATGTATGAATTCTGTGTCCTTAAATATAGAGCCTTGCATTTTCTTTTGGCATTCATAATTTTTGTTTTTAACACCACAATTATCAGGAAGCTCTTAACATTCCTATGACCAAAGTGGCTTTCATAATATTCACTAATAGTGAATAAATATCTCCCTATCAGAAGAGATAACTTTAGAGCTTTACTATATTTGCCTTTCCTGGTCTCACCATCGTCTATCCTATATATATATATATATATATATATATATATATATATATATATATATATATATATATTCTTTTACATTATATATTTCAGTGTTATACTTACAGAGACATATTTTTCCCTAGGACTAGCAAGTCTCTTCCAATGCAGATTGATGGGGAACCATGGATGCAGACACCATGCACAGTGAGTACAGAGCAGCTAAAATGCCCTGTCGGTTTCATTTTTATGAAAATGAAATAACAACCAAACAATCACAGTATCTAATCTTTTGTCTTGTCTTCTTTAGGACCTATAATCAAATAATTCCCCTTTTATTTATGTATCAAAGCCATTATTGCATTCAAGTTTTAGGAGTTATATGCCCTTGGCAAATTTCAGTTTTTGAATATATCTGTTAACCTAAGCATAACTTTAAATGCCATGGATCAATTATAAACTCTGGAACTAAGCAAAATATAAAGTTTCTAAACTTTCTTTTGTTTATTTCAGAACACCTTATGAGAAAATTATTTATGGGAACTTCAGACATAAGTCTCCCTGAATTTATTACTCATCTATTATTTTGTCTCCACTTAGGGACTTGTAGGCTTGCTTTTCTATAGGAAAAAAATCCCCTATTTTTCACTGTAGTTGTTGTCTTCATAACATGATATCATTCTTTTCTTTTTTTATTTGTTATAATTAGTTATACATGACAGTAGAACACATTTTGACACATAATACATAAATGGAGTCTAACTTTTCATTTCTCTGGTTGTACATAATGTAGAGTTACACTGCTTGTGTAATCATATATGCACATAGGGTAATGATATCCAATTCATTCTACTATCATTCCTACTCTCCCCTCTGTCAAATTCAAAGTACCTCTATTCTTCCGTACCCACCACCCCTACTTATTATGAATTAGCATCTGCATATCAGAGAAAACTTTTGCCTTTGGTTCTTTGGGGTTAGCTTATTTCGCACAGCATGATATTCTCCAGTTAGATGTATTTTCTAACAAATGCCATAATTTCATTCTTCTTTAAGGCTGAGTAATATCCTCTTGTGCATATATACCATGATTTCTTTCTCCATTCATCTGTTGAAGGGCATCTAAGTTGGTTCCATAGTTTAGCTATTGTGAATTGAGCTGCTATAAACATTGATGTGGCTCTGTCACTATAGTATGCTGATTTTATGTCCTTTGGGTATAAACCCAAAAGTGGGATAACTGGATCAAATGATGGTTCCATTCCAAATTTTCTGAGTAATCTCCATACTGCTTTCCAGAGTTGTTGCGCTAATTTGCAGTCCCACCAGCAATGTATGAGTGCATCTTTTCCCCCACATTGTCACCAACATTTATTTTTGCTTTTATTTATTTATTTATTTTTGGTATTGGGAATTGAACTCAGGGACACTTAACTACTGAGCCACATCCTCAGCCCTTTTTTGTATTTTATTTAGAGACAGGGTCTCACTGAGTTGCTTAGGGCCTCACAAAATTACTGAGGTTGGCTTCGAACTCTCGATCTTCCTGTCTCAGCCTCCAGAGCCACTGGGATTACAGGCATGCACCACCATGCCCAGCCTGCTTGTATTCTTGATAACTGCCATTCTAACCGGAGTGAGAGTGAATCTCAGTATGCTTTTGATTTACATTTCTCTTATTGCTAGAAATGTTGAAAATTTTTTCATATATTTGTTGATGTTCAGCTCCTTAGCCCATTTATTGATTGGGTTATTTATGTGTGTGTGTGTGTGTGTGTGTGTGTGTGTGTGTGTGTGTGTGTGTTAAATTTTTTGAGTTCTTTATATTTCCTTCAAACATTTTTATTCCCCCCAAAGTTTTATTTTCCTTTGTATGGTGAATATTTCATATTGTCACAGTTTAAAAACATGCTAAGCTCTTGGCATTGGGGATAGAAATATGGAAAGGATCAACAATCTTCAAAAACTTACATTCTGATAATAGGTGATTAAAAAATTAATAAATACATATAGGGTAAATATAAGTTCACATTATAAGAATTATGACAAAAATAAGGTGAAATGATGATGAGGAACTAGATGGAATATGGGTATCCTAATTTAGATAAGTAGAATGGGAGATCCTTGGAAGAAAATAGTAAGGAGGATGGTATGTCCAATGCTTCTAGAGATCGGAAAAGTAGTAAGAGGAAATGTTAGAAATGGTGGACAGCAGACAGGTCATGTGTAAAACATGATAGTAAAGAGTTAGAATTTTATTGTAAATGCAATAGGAAGCAATTAAATGCTTTAAGTATCATCTGATTTACATTTTTAAAGTTCACATTGACTGCTATGTAGAGAATGTATTATACTGAGGAGCAGATAAGAGACAGTTTTATCCCTGTTGTCTGGGTGGTGGCAAGGAAGGAAAAGGGAAAACTAAAGTTTGCCAGGGCATATAATTTGAGCTACACTCTGGAGTTTGGAACAGGAAGAATTTACTAATGAGGTTCTTTTGAGATAGGGAATGGTAGGTGAGCAAGGAGGTTTAGTTGAGGCTAACTGTGACCTATGAATGACAATGCCATTTACTTAGGAGTTTAAGTTGGGAATGAAGGTGGTTAAGGAATAACAGTACAGGACCTTCATCTTTTATAAACATTGTGTTAAGTGCTTATGTTGAATGAATTTATTAATTTTCACATGAACTCTAAATAAACATCTGAATTATCAGATGAAAAAGTGAGGCTTTGATATTTTAAACAACTTATTTATGTTCTGGTATATGGCAAATATGAAACTCAAACCCAGAACTCTTTATTGAAGGCTCATTCTCTCAACTTCTAGTTCAAATAATGTAAATAACTGATTCCAAGCAGCACACACTACCATGTAAGAGGGAATTTTTAATTTTACCCTTTTAAGGTTTAACTCTGGAGCTCTTGGCTCAAACCTTATGTATAGCAAATTAACATAACTTCTTGTTTGTTTCTTATTCTGTTTCATTATTTCTGTAACAGTAATATAAAAAAAAAAACTTGTCTAAAAATCTTCTAGATTGGCTATTTCCTATGCTTTCTGCTATTTTTTTTTTTTTTTATGTTTGGTTCCAAATATCCTTTTCAAAAATTCCTTTTCCTCCACTTACCAAAATGTCTACATCTGTACCTTGTCTATTTCTCTGTAGGCTCTCCAAATGACACTTCTTAATTCAAATTTATATTCACATAGATGTTAAGGGTGTGGAAGTGGTGGTAGTGATGGTGGTGATGTTGGTAATGCTGGTGGTAGTGGTGATGGTGGCAGTGATAGTTTTGCTGGTAATGACATTATGGAGATATTTATGATAGTGGTGGGAGAGTAATAGTGGTTATGATAGTTATGGTGGAAATAGTGGTAAAACTCCTGGTGATGGTGGTGATGGTAGTTGCAGTGATGATGGTGTTCGTGATTGTAATGGAAAATAGTAGTGGTCATGGTGACAGCAGTTCCCTTGTCTTTAATAAAAGGTCACTATTCATCAGCCATGGTCACAAGGAAATAAATTTTAAACAAACAAACAAACAAAAAAACAATGAAACCAAATAACCTCTATGAATTTTCATTGTATTCCTTTAGACTCTTCTGGAGAGTAGAGTCTCTATAGTATATTGTGAGTAAAGAAGCTGTAATGGCTATAAACATTGATGTGGCTGTATCCCTGTAGTATGCTGTTTTCAGGTCTTTTGGGTAAAGACCAAGGAGTGGGATAGCTGGGTCATAAGGTGGTTCCATTCCAAGTTTTCCAAGGAATCTCCATACTGCTTTCCATATTGGCTGCACCATTTTGCAGTCCCACCAACAATGTATGAGTGTGCCTTTTTCTCCACATCCTCTCCAACATTTATTGTTGTTTGTGTTCTTAATAGCTGCCATTCTGACTGGTGTGAGATGAAGTCTTAAAGTGGTTTTGATTTGCATTTCTCTAATTGCCAGAGAGGTTGAGCATTTTTTCATGTATTTGTTGATTGATTGTATATCTTCTTTTGAGAAGTGTCTGTTGAACCAATCTTGATGCCCTTCAGTGGATGAATGGATAAAGAAAATGTGGTATATACACACAATGGAATATTACTCAGCAATAAGACAGAATAAAATCATGGCATTTGCAGGAAAATGGATGGAGTTAGAGAATATAATGCTAAGTTAAGTTAGCCAATCCCAAAAAGCCAAATGCCAAATGTTTTCTCTGATATAAGGAGGCCAATTCACAGTCCGGTTGGGATGGGGAGCATAGGAGGATTAGAGGAACACTAGAATGGCCAATGGGGAGGGAGGGGGCAAAAGGGTGAAGGAAAAAAAAAAAGATGGTAGAATTAGATGGATATTATTACCCTAAGCGCATGTATGAAGTCACGAATGGTGTGAATATACTTTGCATACAACCAGAGATTTGTAAAAAAGTGCTCTATATGAGTAATATGAAATGTAATGCATTTGCTGCTGTATTGATTACATCTTAGAATAAAAAATAAATAAATTTAAAAAAAGAAGCTGTAATGACAATAATAAAAATTCACATTTATTAAGTTCTTATTGTGTGTACATATTGAGGTACTCTATCTGTTGACATATTTAATTCTCCCCAAATACCCTATGTTTAGCCTCATTTTATGAATGAAGCCACTGAGGTATACCAAGACTAAACAAATTGCCTAATTCTGCACAGTTATTAAGTGGCAGGGTAGAAACTGAAACTCATGTGGCCTGGCTCTAGAGTCCTCATTCTTCATCACTGCTCCCACTGTGGATCTCACCCTGGAAAGACCCCAGTGTACCTGAGAGAGCCACCTCCAGAATGTGACCATTTACAAATCACTTACTGCCCTTTTCCAGCTTTAAAAAACTATGTCTATTGAAATTTAAATAGTGTTTTAGAATAATTGTAGCTTATTTCACATAGCACTTTTGACAATACTTTTAACTTTTATTTCAGTTAGTAACAGGATATTCATTTCACTTCTTAATTATCATGATCTACAATTGTTAAGTTAGTAATAATGTGTATATAATTTACATTTAATTTTCTCTTTTTGTAAATTCACTTACTCATTTAAAACATGTACTGCAGCCTACACTGGGCCAAGAACTGTACTAGACTGTGGCTCATTATTGTTATTTCACATTCTGGCTCACTCTACTTTTCCTAGAACCACATGGAGTTCTGAACTTTAAATTTTATTTTAACTGAAGAGAATATTTAATATCCATAGCATTGGTATGATTTAACTAGAAAGTGTTTTGTTTTCTTCAATCAATAACACAATATTTTTCTTACAGAACATAAGAATTGGTAGAATGTTAAAATTCTATGCTGAATTTAAATACCCATAAGCTGGTATTCAATTTATAAAGAGTTTCTCTAGATACAATATTAGAAGAAAGTGGAAGTTCTGTTTTTCTTTAAATGGAATATATAAATTAGAAGGACAAGTAATAAATGTCTTGATTCAAAATCCATAAATATTTTTTTAAAAAATCAGGATAACAGAGGTTCTTGAGATGGATGCTGGTGGTCCCTAACAATGTGAAAGTATTTAATGCTAATTCACTTAAAAATGTGAAGTTAAAATGGTAATTTTCATATTTTATATATGTATAAATATTTCCATATTTTATATATGTATATATATTATATCAATTATAAATATATAATTTCCATATTTTATATGTGTATATATATTTCCATATTATATATATACATATTACCATAATAAGAAGCGATTAAAAAACAATATTGATTTATAAACTTTACTAATACAAAATAGGAAGAAAGGCAAAGACCAACAAGTTTTAAATCAGCCTTGAAATATATATTTTTAAATTATTTTTATGACCTTCTAAATTCTCTCACTGAAAAGCAATCTACAGAAGTTTGTTGAATATTCCTGTGTTCATAGTTCTGTAATTATCACCAAGTTAACTAGAATATATTTTAACCATATAACTATTTGATCATGTAAATAAGCATATTTAACTTAAGAGGATATTAATTCAAGAAGAATGTATATTGAAATGTTTCAGAAGAGCCTGTCTTCAGGCTGGACTCCAAAGTGAAACTATTTCTACCTCTGATCCTTTCCCCTCAACACAGAGAACATATTGACTCTGTTGTCATGTTCCTAAAACAGGAAGAAGAGCAGCTGGGGTGGGAGATAAAGAGAGTCTTATGATAGGATAGGGGAGAACAAAGACTAGGTCAAGCTTTATTTTGTATCTGTACACACAGCACCCATTTACTCTCTGAATTTTACAATTGATGGGTGTCCAGTAAAGTTTTGTTAAGTTAGAAGTGACTATACTTGGCATCAGAAACTTCAAATTCAGTATAACCAAAATGTATTGTTCATCTGCATCTTCTTCCTGTTCCTCAAATACTGACCTCTCCTCATATCCCAGATCTACTGCTTTTCTCTATTTTATTTTGAGTTAGTGGAACCATTATACACCCAGTGTTTTCTTAGCTAGAAATATGACAGTCATACTATGCTTATTTATATACTCCCAAATTCAATTAACCTGCCCACTTAATGATATTTCTAGAATCTTTTCTTCCAATCCTATTACCACTGTCATAGACTTAGCCCATTGTGTTTCTCTCATTCCTGGCAAATATTACATTAATATTCTCCCACCTCCATTTTTTGTTCTATTTTAAATGATCCTTCACATTTCCATGAGAATGATAACTATAAAATACTAATTTCACCATGATACTTTCTACTTAAAATTCTTTAATTACTTCCTATCTGATAAAATATAATTTGAGACAGATTTCCTGTTTTACCAACTTCATCTCTTGTTTCATTTTTACCTTTTCATGTACTTCCCCCTTGTTCAAACAAATTCTTCCTCTTACTTAGTTGAGTGGCATCAGTTGATCCTTTGAAACTCATTCTGTGCTTCCCCTCCTCCACAAAGCCTGCCCTGAGCACTGCCCCTCTACTCCTGCACCCTTTCTAACACCAACTTACCTGCAAGCTCAGCCTCCATGCTCAGTAGCTCTAACATTATGTTGAAATCATGTTTTGCTTCTTTAGTGAGGTTATAAGCCCAAATTTTGGCCATCGTAGTACAGCCAGAGTATAGCACTATGCATCAGATATGATTTGATTGCCAATACCAAGTGCATTTTGAATTTGTGAATTTCTCAAACACTTTAGGGGGTAGTATCACATTTTTAAAAATGCTTTCTACTAAATTTTTTTTCACTGAACATAATGTAGTTTGGCTAGCAATTCATTCACATATTTTTCATATATAAATATATGTAAAAGTTATTTTGAGTTATCTTTATTCATTATATTCTCAAAGCAAAGATTTGAATGTATCAGGGAAGATATACTTTCCCAACTCCCAAGGATGTAATCCTTCTGTTTCCTGGTTTGTTACAACTAAACTTCCTTGGGCTACTTCCTTTTGCTTATCCATTGTGTATGTGTGTTAGTCAGCTTTTCCTCACTGTAACAAACACTTGAGAAAAACTACTTAAAGGAGGAAAGATTTATTTGTTCTCACAGTTTTAGAGGTCTCGGTGCATGGCTGGCTGGCTCCATTGCTTTGGGTCTGAGGGGCAGCAGAACATCATGGTGAAAGGGTGTGGCAGAGGAAAGCTGTTCTACTCTTGGTAGCTTGGAAGCAGAGAGGAAAGACAGGAAGGGGCTGCAGATAAGATAAACTCTTCCAGGGCACGCCCCCCATGACCCACTTTATCCAATTAGGTCTCACTTCCTAAGGTTTCTACCACCTCAGAATAATGCCATCAAATCATAACTCCTTTAGCCGGGCGCGGTGGTGCACGCCTGTAATCCCAGCACTTTGGGAGGCTGAGGCAGGAGGATCGCGAGTTCAAAGCCAGCCTCAGCAATGGCGAGGCACTTAGCAACTCAGTGAGACCCTGTCTCTAAATAAAATACAAAAAAGGGCTGGGGATGTGACCCAGTGGTCAAGTGCCCCTGAGTTCAATCCCCGGTACCACAAAAAAAAAAAAAAAAAAAAAAAAAATCATAACTCCCATTCCAATCACTTCCCTCCTCTAAACATTGCAGCACTGGGTACTAAGCCTTCAAAAGATGAACCTCTAGGGGACATTCCTGATCCAAACCATAACAGTACTTACTGTACAGATTCTTTGACATATAATAGACCTGTATTAGTTATTATCTGTTACACTTTTATGAAATGTAATACCAGTGAGGTTTTAATGCAGGAACCCTTTGGTACATTGTCTATAAATAAGGTAGAGAGAATTCCTGAAACTTTCTGCCATGTCATAGAGAATGAGAAGGAAGTTATGCATGGATCAGAAGCTAAATGGTGAAACAACAAACCACAGGTGAAATATGAGGACTCGTCAAAGTGACAGCTGCAGTCACAGTAACTTCTGGAAAGCATTTATGTGTGTAGGTCTCCCTTTGCCCTTCTAGGTACCTTTTCTGGTATATACCTCTCTGGACCCTAAACCTGCTCACCCAACCTCAGCTTCCAATGTGTAAATACCTCCAAGGTGCCTCAGGGCCCTGACTTAGCACTAAGCTGCTCCCTACTAAGTCTGGTGGTCTTGCTATCTGGATTATTTGATTCCTGTTATTCTTGAGGCCTCCTGCTGCCCTGATTTTCCCTATGTACAATGTTCAATGAAACACAGTTTTCTGACTGGAATGCCAGTTCCCTCCACTGACTCTAGCATCCCCTTGATTTGGACACTTGGGCTTTGCCTGCATACTTTTCTAGAAAGATGGGATCTTTTCCCCTTACCCAGCTACTACAGGTATCTGGAATATATTTTCATTTTGGCCCTTGTTTTCATAAATTCCAGCACAATTTTAAAAAGCTCTCTGTAAAGAGGAACAGTGGAGGCCTAATATATCTCTTGTTTGTGTGTTTAATTATTAAAAATAATCATAATTGTATGGTGTTATTTAATCTTTAATCACTTGCTAGATACCATTAATCTCAGGCCACTAATACTAATAACGAAAGATTTTGTAAATGTAAATTTTTCCAGACCCAGAAATTTACTGCTAAGTACATGAAAGCCAATAGATTTTTCCAGACATTTTAAAGGACTGGGGATATTTAGGGGGAACCTTGGTCTCAATACCTAATGTTTATTAAATATTTGCCACATACCATTTTCTGTTCGGTATGATCATATTCATCATTAATTTAATCTTCACAAAACCTTAAGAATTCAGTAAAGTTATTACAATCTCCATATCATAAACTTTTAAAAATAAGAAGGCTAAGAAGTCAAGTAACTTGCCCAAGGCTACACAGTAAGAGTAAGCAAGCTATTGGGCTCTACTTCCTTCTCCTAATTATGATGCTTGCTGCCTCACTCAGTGCCTCTTCAGAGTCTTAATGTATCTCCAATATTAGTAATAGACTAAAACACCATTATTTATAACAGAATTTAATCTTTATTAGCTAACTTATATTTTTGTCTTTTTATGTTTTGCTTCTCAGTGTAGCACAGCCATCCCTCACATTGCTGCCAAAATTACTGCTGAACACACAGTTGTGATGCTTTGTACCCCTTGATCCAAGTCCAGTACCTCCTCATTTCATATAACACACAATTCAGAATCCTTATCATGGCCTTAAATTATACCCCCAACACTGGCACCAGCCTGCAATGCTACATAGGGACCAGTTCTGGAAGATTCCTATTTACACTGCTATGGATAGAGATTCCTCAGTTTTTGTCTCACCCAAAGAAAACTTAAAATCAAGATATACAGAGAGCAGACAAGAATAAATAAGCATGCTTCTTTATTTAACAAAACAAAAGTATACCCCAGAGAGCATGGAGCTGGCCATTCCAAGAGAAAGAGTGTGGCCCCCACCCATTGAGAAGAGGGTGGTCTTCTGCACTGTGAGGTTTTAAGGTCTGCTTGGGATCCTCCTTCCTCGAGAAATGTTCAGTTTGGGTGAGGTGATTACACCCGCCTAAGTTTCTGTGCCTGCACATAATTTTACTATGTCAGAACTGTTCCTATCACTACCTAAATAAAATGAAGGTGGGGGTGGTGAGTGGAGAGAGATGTCCAAGGACTATGGGATTCCGGACAAACCACAATGCAAACAATAAGATTATGATCCCAAGGTCATCTATGACTAGTAAGTCTGCTCATGCTCTAGTCCCTTGGAGGATGAATGTATCCTTTCTTCAGGTAGACAGAGATCTGTTGGAGCACAAGTTGGTCTGTCAGGAGATGTAGCTGCCAGTTGGGTGCCACCCAGGGGTGGAACCTGAATTTCCCTTCCACACCTCTTTTGCTTACGTCTATCTTGCTACCTGCTCTAACAATACCACTTCCTTCTGTATTGTGCCTAAAATTCCCCATTCTGTTTTGTGGTTTAGAAATAGATTCATTCTCTGGCCTCCAGACAAGCTTCAGGAAACCTGTAGCTTCTTTCCAACAGTTCTCTGAAACCCATGGTTTGCATTTTTTTCATCTAATCTTACCAGTGGTTTATTATATTTATATGCTTATTTTTTTTTCCCTTTTACTCAGATTGCCTGAATTAATTATTCTTTTCTGTTAGGATATATGTATTTTTAAAGTTGCTTCAAAATCTTTCTGGACGATGATGGGATTATAAATACTTACATACCAAAATTTAAAAAGAAAACAAACAAAAAAAAGCTGTTTTTCAATGCCAAGCTTAAAAGCACTTTCCTCCTAAAGTCTCTTTAACTCCCCATCTGTCTGAAATATTTGCCTGATCCTTTGTACTCCCGTGACTCTGCTGGTATCTTCATGGCATCCAAACCCACAAGCTTGTCTCTCCTTTTGTGTGTGCATCCAGCTCTTCTGGCTTAACTGTAAGCATTTTAAGATTTCTCTTTAATTCTTCTTTACACCTTGCATAGTATCTTTAACATAATATGAATTTCCAGTAATTCCACAGTCATTCAAATCATTGCTTGCAATATATCAGTTTTCTCAGGTTGCTTTTAAACTTTTTAATTTGTCCTTAGTTTTCAGCAGTTTGATTTTGATCAGTCTAGGCATGGATTTTTTTAAGCTTATCCTAGTTGAGTTTCACTGAGTTTTATGTATCTGTAGATTTATGTTTTGCCAAATCAGGAAGTTTTCAGCCATTATTTCTTCAAATACTGATTTCTACACAACACTCTTTCTCCTCTTCTTCTAAAACTCTGATGACCATGTACATGTTACATACTTTATCTATGGTCTCAGATCTCTGAGCCTGTTCTTTTTTTTTCTTTTTTCTTTCCTCTGATTCTTTCTATTATTTAGATAGGATAAATAACATTTCCTTCATTCAAGTTCATTGTTGTTTTTCATCTTATCTCTATTTTATTCTTGAGCTTAAAAACTTACAGTTTTTTTTTATAATTGTATTTTTCAGTTGTAAACTGAATTTTCAATTGTAAAATTTTCCAATGATTCCTTTTGTATCTTCTATATCTCACCTACCACTTTCTTTCTTTATTCTTGACGTGTCTCCCATTATTTCTTGGTCCATGATTATAACATTTGCTAACTCCTTTTTTGTTAATCCCAACAATTATATCATCTCAAGGTTTGTGTCACTGGCTATCTTACCCCATATGCATTTTTGAGAATTTCTTTGTTCTTTTTATGCTGAGAAATTATGAGTTATGTCCTGAACATCTTAAATATCATGTTTTGAGACCCTGCCTGTTGTTTAATTCCCATGGGGAATACTGCTTTGCTGTTGTCATTATTGTTATTCTAGTGGGTGCGTTAGCAGGTTAGGTTCAAGTCACAAATGCTAATTCATCTTCTGTGAGTAGTGGTTCTGATATCAGTTCAGTTTTCAAAGTATTTGTAATATAGTTCAGATTTATATTGCATGTAAAAGATCTATAGGTCTGTCTGGACTCTCGATGGTAGCCTACACTCTAATTCAATTCTAAGTCATCAGTATTCTGTTTAAGGTCAGATACAGGCCTAGTCAAATAAAGGCAAACTCAGGGAATCCTACAAAGCTTGATGGGATATCTTGTATGAGCCCCCTCCTCTCCATGATCTCGCTGATGTTTTTCATTCCACAGGATCTCATGCTGTTCCTCTAGCAAGAATCCAAGAGTTTAGTTTCTTTTCTCTGCCATGTATTTCCTGAAATAGTGTCTTCCTTCAGGATGCTCTGGCAAGGAGAGACAGAGAGAAGAAAGCAACAGGGATATCCTTTTGGGCCCATAATTCCTTTACCAAGTTAAAGTTTGTCCTGCACTAAAGTATTAGGCACCTGCCGCTACTATGTAATTGCCCGTGGACTTGGGTTGGTAGAGATTGTGGTAGGGGCTGTTGTACAACAACTTATTTTCCCTACTATCTTTGATGGGAAAGGCTTTACTCTCCTACTCTTTAAATGAGAAAGATAGGGTTTTCCTTGGAACTCTCTATGTATACCTGGTATACAATGCCAATATAAATAAAGAAGCTGCCTTTAAGTCCAAGCCAGGAGATACAAGAAGGGAGAAACAACAGCAGGAATGTCATCACTAATTCTGTAGCATTTTATGTTCTGAATTTCTTCCCTAATCTGTCTGTTATTATTTACTTTTTGGTATCTTCAGGTAGAGACTTGGTGTAGGATGTTCAGGGTTTTAGCTGTATCCACTGGGAGCAACAGAGTAGAGTGTTGGCTAGACCTAGAATCATTCCCTGGCTCCTTAGATGTTATATTGCTCATGGCTATTCTTAGATGTGACTGAATTCTCTCCAAGAGTCAGCATTTTATCAGCCTATCACCCATGCATGTCTATCCACTAACTTATGGATTTCACAATATATTTTTTCATTTCTATATCACTTACAAAAATACTAAATATATCTAATTAATCCATTAAGTCTTTAATCTTAAAGTCATATGCATCTTGAAAAACTTCTTTAATTTTTTTCTACTACTATGTCCTATAGTCAGCCAATTTGACACAGCATCTACCTCATTGTTTGAGAGAAAATAATGTGCCCCCAAAGCACAGCTCTTTTATTTACCTCTAAAGATTAAGATTTTCATTACCCTAAATGCATGTTTGAAGACTTGAATAGTATGGATATACTTTGTATACAAACAGTGATATATAAAAAGGTGCTCTATATGTGTATTACAAATTGTAATGCATGCTACTGTTATATATACAACAACTTCGAATAAAAAAAAGATTTTAGATATTTCTCTACATCAATAATAATATATTTGACCACATGGGGTTTTTGTGTTTTGTTACTTTGTAGACAGAGACATTTATTTTAAGACTGTTATAAATTATCTGTTAGTATGGGCGACTTCTAGACCTGGAGGCAAGGTTAGGTGATCCAAGGTCAAGAAGCAAAGAGTTCTGTGACTGAGACTTTCTAATCTATTTTTCTACTCCTAAACTTGTCATCAGTCCATTAAGCCTGTTTGTCTAAGGATAAAAAGTTCAGAAGAGGAAATGCCATGTTTCTAAGCTTCCTAAAGTACACTGTGATGAAAAAGGGAACATCTAGTTATAAAGCAGGTAGTCAGTCCAGCGAGGTTCCTTTCCATGTGGACTTTCCCTAGTAGTTCTGTCCCTAGCAAGCCTCACACAGAGCATTTACATTTAAAAGCAAAAATAATCCATTTTAAGAGAATACTGTTTTAATGATCCTTTCAAAGTTCCAAAGTTGAATATCATGAAAATCCTTTCTGTTTTGTAATACTATTTAGACGATCATTTCACCTAATATCATATGAGAAGATACAATGATATCTGTTAATTTTCCCCATAGTTTATGTGCTTATACCTCTCTTTTGATCATTAGTTAAATAATAAGTTTTGTTAATATCAACTCAAAGGTAGAACTATGTTTCCTGCCAAGAAGCTGGTAAAGCCTAAATTTAAACCTACGCAGGGAAAGACTTATGAGAAAATGGAACAATTTTGAGAAGTAGGCAAATAGCTAGAATTTGCCTTTTTTTATGGTAGGTGGATTTCCTTACTCCTAATACCTAAGCTAACTAGCCACAGACCTGAAGACTAAAAACAAATTAGAAGTTATAGTCATACTACTCTCTTATTACAGAAGTTTTTATTAAAACTTCTGTTTTTCAGCTTTTTATTTAAGACCTATTCTAGGTTTCACTATTTTAAAAGTTATTTTGAGCAAGCTGGCATCTGCAAGTGAAATAGTCAACTTTTCTTGCACTTTAGCAGAAATTAAATGTAGTCAGAAGTTAAAAATATTTTTCACTCCTTGAAAGCAATGTTTCATTCGATTCCTGTAAGGAGGGAGGGTAAAAAACTACTTAGGAAGATTACTATGTTAAGAAAATATGTCACAATGGATAGAAAGTAGGTATGAGGGCCAGAGTCCAAGGTTAGGTCTTTTATTATATCTGAAATCTGGATTTCAGAGGGTTATTTAATCTTCTTGAAACTGTTTCCTTGTTTCTAAAACCAGTTACTACACATCACAAAGAAACATTTAAGTGTTGTTTAAAATTGTTATATCACATTTAGCAACACAAAGAAAGCATTGATTTTAGGGTGTGTATTGTTCTATTTAATAATTAATCTAGATTTTCTTTTATTTTTATAATTTAGACAAACTTCCCTATAATCTTGAATTATACAGCAGGAAATAAGAGTCAAACCCATATTATATTATGTTGGAACAAAATTTGACATTTTAAGTTTGGCTAATAAATTTTAAATTTTATGAAAATAGTGAATTATTGTTTCATATTATCATTTACAGATAAACTCATTTTGGAAAAAGAAAGCATCTGACTGTAATATATAACATCCTTAATAATCATCTAAAAAGTAAATTATGTTAAAATTTATTCAGAATAGAATAATGCTATGAAACTTATCTGCAAATTAATCTGAATCTCCCAAGACCCTTGCATTAAACTGATTAAATACTATTAAATAATGTTTAATGTACCAGGTTGATTTCCTAGTAATCAGTCTTGTTTTGAAAATTTGATAAAAATGTTATTTTCTCATTAAAAGTTAGACAGTTATTGTAACTTAACACTTGCTGACTCGGTAGACACACTTTTAAAAGAATGTTAAGCTGCTCTAATGACTTACTTTCAAACGAGAAAAAAATTCAACAGGGGAATGTGCTGTATTTTCAGTCATGAAAGAAAAATAGTAACCCATAAATTATCAGGAGGAAAATACTTAACAAGTAGGTGCAGATAATGAATATTTTGGTGTGCCCAGAAATTGCAATGTGTCTAATATTTACTGAATAATGAGAAAGTTTAAAGAAGGAAATATTATAGTTTGTTATTTAATGAGCCTACATCCTGGTATTCTGAGGAATAGAAAATTAAATTACAGTCTTCTTCCATCTTAAAACATTTGAACAAGCAGACTGCTGTTCTAGTGGGCACACTGTATGTTTTAAGGTGTGAGTGGTACTAATACCCTAAAAGCAGTTAAATAAGACATAGATTAGAAGCACCCTTTTACCTAAATCTTAATTGGCAAATGCTTTTGCATAAATTTACATTTCTAAACCTTAATTTTTTTTCCAAAGACTGACACATTAGTGTTTAGTTGGGCATTATTTTGTGTGTTCCCCTGTTACTTATGCATTAATTAGTTTTGTTTACCTGTGCATAATTTTTCTTAATTTTACAACAGTTGTTGTTTTTTGTAATTGACAATGCAATTTACTGCATGTGTGCTTTCTGGTCCCCAAACAAGAATGTTAAGGTGTAAAGTACCAATCTCTTCTTTCAGGTTGTTAAAAAAAAAAAAAAAAAAAAAAAAAAAAAAAGATTGGATGAGACTAATTTCCAATTAATTTGCAGTGGTTACAGGGGAACAAAACAATTGCACCTACTAATTAAAATTTAAAATATTCCAAAGTGTCATCTTTAGGTGTCTCTGGAATATATAATTTCCATTTTGGTTCATAGCTGGATCTGTAGCACCTGTGAGCTTGACAGCTCTATTAAGTTAAAGGCTCAGTAATAACTATTAGTACAAAACACAAAAAAAAAAAAAAAAAAAAAAAAAAAAAAAAAAAAAAACACATTAATCATTTATTTTAATTTTGCAGCTCTGTCATTTTCTCAGTATGTTTTAAAATTATGATGACACCGTAATGTGCACAAATCGACCTGGATGAAGGGGAAACGGATCCACTGCTTAGGGAAGTTACTGAAGTACATTATTAGAGCTTAATTAATGCCAAACTGATTAAATTTGATTGCATTTTGCACAAAAATATTTTAAAGATTTCTTTCTTCCCACATTATATTTTAAAAGCTATCCCAAATGTTATGTTTATAATTGGGTTTATTTGATTGCATTTTGCACAAAAATATTTTAAAGATTTTTTTTTTCTCCCCACATTATATTTTATTTATTTTTTTAATAATTTTTAATGTGTACAACTCATAGTGCATGAATTTAGCATCTTTTTACATACAACTGTTTGTATACAAAGTATATTCGTACAATTCAGGTCTTCAATCATGCATTTAGGAAAATGAAATCTGTCTCATTCAACCACCTTTTTTTTTTTTTTTTTTTTTTTTTTTTCGCTATCCCAAATGTTATGTTTATAATTGGGCTTAACTTTTTATAGTTCCTTAATATATTTTATTTAAATATTATAAATAAGCATAAATTGGTCTTCTATTTATTTTGAAATAGTCATTGGTTTCAATTTTGAGAAATTCATTTCATTTTGGTTAAAAGACAATAGTCTCTCATTTTTTAGTCTCCAACAAGAACTCCAAAGCCAGGTGAACACAATATACAAAATTGAAACAAGACATACTAAATCTGCAATAACTTTTGCATTCATATTGATATGAACATAGACTGTAAATGTGCTAAAAGGGATGAAATTGTTGTACCCAATAGACTTTTAAGCTTTCAAGAGGACCAATATCCACATTTAGTTCAAACTTGAATATCTTCCTCTAAAATGGGTACTGTTAGAAGTAATCTCCTTGTTGGTGGAAATTGTCAACTAATTCACAGTTTCGATTTCTTTCAGCAGTTAGAAATTTGTCTTCTGGTGGATATAGACAATAGAATCCCCAGACCTGAGCCTGACTTTTCTTTCACATTTGCTTTCTGATAGCACTTTATCTAGCTCTTCATTTCTTTGGTTTTTTTGTATTAAAATTAGGAAGTAAGGCCAACAACGTATTCTAAGCTTTTTCTTAAGAGGCAACAGTCAGTATTGTTAAAAAATTTAAAGAGTAAGCCTTCTTATCTGTTAATAAAAACTGGTCCATGTTTTATAAAAGTTCCTACCCATTTCAAATAAAAATATGGACTTAAAACCCCTCTTGGAAAATAAACTAAAAATAACTTAATAATTTATTGTTTTTATTTCTTTGAATATTCAGAACATATTGCACATGGTTCATTTGAGGATACTTAAGAAATTCAAATAATTTTAACATATTCCATTGTGTCTTCATAATAATTCTGTGGGGTGAACACAATGGATATTACTAAACAAGATGTTCAAACTAATGAATAAAAATTAATAAAAGAAAGCAGCTATTTTACCCAAGCCATGTTAAGAATATCGGTGAGTCATTTAACAAATGCTTATTGACAAAGTATATATTAATAATGTCAATGATGTCTTATTAACATTATGTGTTGACAAAAGTGCTGACATTTTGTCCTAGAGTATTGCAATGGAAAGAGAACAAAGAAAACCAAAACAATATGTGATTTCTGAAGTCAGTGCAGGTATATGTTACCCAAATATTCTCACAAATATGAAAATTTAATGATATAAGGTCTATTAAGGAAAACTTCATGGTACTGTGAACTGTGGTACTGCGGTCCAATGGTACAATAGGGAAGTGATAGGGAAGGATTTAATCTGGTAAAAAAGAGATCCAAAAAACTTACAGTGGACCTGGGAAAAAAAGATGAGGAAGACATGATGAAGCCCAAAAGGAGGGAAGAGTGTTCTACGGAGAGAAAACTGCTGTGTGGGAAGGAGCCTGAAGTGACAAGGATCTGAGAGAGAAAATGATAGATATGGGACAGAAACAGATGTGGGGCCAAGCAGGAAACTGTGTAAGAATCAGAGCAGTAGGACCTTGAAGCCCAAAGGAGGAACTTTTAGCCTTAGTTTCAGAGTTTCATAGAACTAAAGAAAAGTTTAATCAAGAGAGTATTGGTGAAAAGAGTATTAGGGGTAGGGAATGGATTAAAAAGATAGTCAATGACCAGTTAGAGGACTTTATAATTGGACCTTAAATGTTAGAAGTAAGGGGGCAAAATCAAGAGATACCCAAAATATTTGAGGGATAAAATCAATTGACTTTGATAACAGATTGGTTACGGGAGGTAAGAAAAAGGCGGTATCAAGGATTATCCTGGATTCTGAATCATCTTGAGCAACTGCATAGTGGTAGAACAATTCTTTGAAATAGAATCCAGAAAATAATCAGGTAGTTTTCTCTATCTACTTTAGTACTAGTTCAACTGAATTATGCTCCCTAATCATTGTTCTGGACACATTGTTGAGAATGTCAATTATCATTACACCATGCAATATATTTTCTAATGGATAAGATGTCAATATTGGGTATCCAATTTAATTAGCATCTAATGCTTTAACATTGAGGGAGAAGAAAGTCATTAGATCAGTGCTACGATGTTCCAAAGAGAAAAGGATATGGCTAAGTCTAAGAACTGGACTCCTGATGACTAGTAAATGTCCCACACATTTTTCACCCTAATCTTTCTTTGAGTAGAAGTAGAAACTATCATGTGGCAGGAATAATGCTGCCAGGTATTTCACAGAGAAAGCAGATAGCCATAACATGCAATTTACCAATGCCACCAATACATTTTGAAACCTTTGTCATCTCAGATAAAAGATGGCTTAGCAAAATGTGGTTATCACTGAAATGTACATAATTACTCTAAAAATAATATATAATATTTAAATGTATATGTATGACACGTATCATTTGGTGCTTGCAGTAGTCCTACAAAGTAGGTGCTATTGTTATACTTCTTTAACAAATATAGACTAAGGTTCTAAAACATGATATCCATTGGCCAAGACCTTATAGCTGGCCATTTGCCAAGGTGAGAATCAAACCCTTATGTCGTATCCCAAGTCCATACTCTTAAGCCCTATGCTAGATGAGAAAGACTACATAGAAAATTTTATATGAAACATTATTCATTAAGAAATGTAAAACCTCTGATATACTTTGGTTATAATCAGGAAGGGGAATTCCCCCAACAAAATGTTTTTTTTTTTTTTTTTTTTGTTCGGTTGTTGTTGTTTTTTTCCGTGTGATCATATATTTGAAGATGCCCCATGAAAAGATGAACAGAAAAACAGAGTTAAAATTGTGGATATAATTTTTCCATAGAGACACTGGAATAATAAAAATGGTTTCATATGTCTTTGACCTTCACTGCCAACCAACTTAGAGCCATAAAAATATTTTGGAATGGAAAATAAAATTTATATCTTAAAAGATATTTCAAATCTAGTTATGACTATTTTTCCTGCAATGTGATCAAATAGCCCATTACTTTCAGGAAAAAGATTCTTCTTTTCCATACATATTTAAAATGCTTGCAAATTTCATCAGCAAAGAAACCTCTCATCCTCATTTTTTTAGTGACTTTGTTTTAAATCTTCACAATGATTTCTCTGAATTTGATGTTAGATCAAAGACTTTAAACTTGGAAATTACTATCATTCCAGAAAATAATGGGTAGAATCACAAAGAAGCTGGGAAGGGATTTTAGAAAATCATGTTTCATTGCCTTTCTTTTTTGGCAGTTATGGACCTGAGAAATTCAGCATGCACTTTATCCCTGCTGTCACATGGCTCAGCTACATGTTGGAATTCAAAATAGTTTCCATTATTGAAAGCATATAATCTGGGGTCGCTTTTAATGTTCTAGATAATTGCTAAATTAAGTCTGCCCACACATTTTCAATGGCATTTATTTTCTGAAAACCCCATTTATTTTTAAGGTAACTGAATAAATCCAGTGATAATGAACACTTAAAGAGATGAAGCAGGGAAAGAAGATTTTGGCTAGATTCAGAGAGAATATCTCTATTTTTATTTATTGATTTGTTTATTTGTTTATTGGTACTAAATATTGAATCCAGGGGTACTTTACCACTGATCTATATCCCCAATTCTTTAAATTTTTAAATTTTGAGACAGGGTCTTGCTAAATTGCTGAGGCTGACCTGTAACTTGTGATTCCTCTACCTTAGTCTCCAAAGTCCCTGGAATTACAGGCATGTGCCACCACACCAGGCTTCTGGACTCTGTACTTTTGTTTTAAAAGTAAGATGCTATGCACTGAGGTACTTTCAAAGAATCACATGTTATTAAGCTCACCCTAGTGCACAATGATGAGAATCAATTAAAGTCATGATGCACTTAAGCCAAATTTGATCAGTTGGTATAATGCTGAAATCAAGGCAGTTATTATATATTCCAATTCAGCTTTTTTACAAAATAGATCCAATGATGGCACTTAGTAGAGCAAAGACATACCATAGAAAATTATTTTCACTTTTATCCATCTTTTAGCTATTAGCCCAATAAATCATGATTATAAATTAAAATTTGTTTCTTTCACTTTATGTTTCATAATTCTAGGTTTACTTTTTAGTATTTGGCTTAATTATACCAAGTATTAGCACATTATGACCTTATGGGCCAAAAATGACCAGCTTTTTATTTTTGTGTAGGTAAAGAATTAAAAATGTTTTTCATGTTGTAAATTGTTGAAAAAAATCAAATATTTTATAATGAGAAAATTACGTGAAATTCAAATGTTAATTTCTTAAAAAAATTTTATTGGAACATAGCCACAGTCATTTGTTTTCATATAGTCTAAAATTGCCAATGATCTACAGTAGCAATGTTAAGTTGCCCAGGTAAAGACCACATAGCCTATAGTATAAAACACTTATCTTCTAGCCCTTTTCAGAAAATATTTGCCAACCTCAGAATTACATGGATATCTCCCTAAAGATCCTACATATATAGCTCTCAAATGTAATTATTTCTGTATTTAGAATTAGGTTAAACATTTTAATAGCTTATGTCACTTATATGCAGACCATTGTGAATAAGGTCAGCATACATGCTGTTATGGCTTGGGTCTGCAATGTCCCCCCCAATCCAAAAGCTCATGTGTTGAAAGCATTGCCCCCGATACAACAAGGTTCAGAGGTGCAGCTTTTAGGCAACAATTGAATCCTTAGGGCTCTGAACTCATCACTGTATTAATCCATCAAATGAATTGATAACTGAATGAACTATTGGAAGGTGGAAACTAATTGGATGAAGTAGTTCACTGGAGGTGTGCCCTGGAAGGATCTTTTCCCTGAATTCCCCTTTCTCTGCTTCCTGGCTCCCATGGACTGAGTAGCATTCCTCTACTCCACCCTTCTACCATGAGGTTCTGCCTCATCTATGGCCCAGAGAAATGGGGCTAGCCACCTATGCACTGAATCCTCTGAAACCAGAAGACAAAATAAACCTTTCCTCCTCTCAGTTGTTTCTGTTGTGAATTTTTGTTACAGTGACACAAAACTAACTTATACACATGTGTATTACTCAATTAATGCAATGTGAAGGTTTCACCCTACTTAATAGAAGAGAAATAAGCCACATGGAAGATGGATTGGCAATGTTTACACAGTGGCATTTTCTTCTGTTTCTTCTCCTACCTCTCTGGTTCTTTGTACTCATATTCATCATAGGATATCATGCTCCTGCTTTGTCCTCTAATTTCCATATTCTTAAGTAACAAAGTCTAACATCTGCTGTTTGTATTTGCTATTACATTCTTCAGTAATCTAAGTGCATGATGTTACTCTATGTCCAGTAGAACCAAATCCATCTGAAGACCTATTCCCCATTCTAAACACCAGAACCTCTCCTTTAGAATGTCACATTCAACTCAGACTTCACTAACTTTCTGATTCTCACCCCTGCCAAAAAATGCTTCTTTTGCTATAAATAGCATCACTTCACAACTAACAATGAATACCCAAAGCATGGGAATCATACTGGAAACTTCTCCTTTTCCAATACACCACACATCCAATCCTCTGCTTCAGTCTATAGATTTTGCCTCCTGAATACCTCTTAAATATGCCCCCTACTGCATTCTCTTTGGCACTGCCATAACTAAAGTTCTTGAACTTCTTTTCTGGAATTACTACATCGACCATACAGCTTCTCTTCCTGCCTCTGGTCTGGCACCCAACTTTTAATTTATGATGGTGTGACTGAAACTCATTAAATTACATCACTGTCCTTCTACCATGATCTTAATGGTTGTGTGGGCATGTGCGCACGTGTGTGTGCACTCACCCCTTGCAAACTGAGAGAATCTCTCTAGCACAACACATATACATTCTACTGTTACATATTTGTCACTGTCATTAGACTATAAAAATCCTAGGTTAAGTGGGGGTGGGGTGGGGGAGGCTATTTAACTTGAAATCTCCAACACTAAATGAAAATTAGCTGTTACCTAGAAGATTAAGAATAAAGATAACAAGTGATTGAAAATATTTGTTTTGTTAGTATTAAGTTTCAGTGATATTTTGGGATGCTGTTCTCTTTCAGACAACTCTGACTTATTGACCTTGCCTCTTAGAAAAAAAAAAGTAAAATGACATATGGACCTGGGCTTCCTGAATTTAAACATGCATATAAATCACGTGCATTTTTTTTTTTTTTTTTTTTTTTTTTTTTTGGTGGTACCGGAGATTGAACTCAGGGGCACTTGACCACTGGGCCATATCCCCAGCCCTTTTTTGTATTTTATTAGAGACAGGGTCTCACTGAGTTGCTAAGTGCCTCACCATTGCTGAGGCTGGCTTTGAACTTGCAATCCTCCTGCCTCAGTCATCCAAGTGCTGGGATTTCAGGCATGCACCACCGCGCCTGGCTTCATGTGCAATCATTGTTACAAAGCAGAATCTGATTCAGAAATTATGTGGAGTCTGTATTTCTAAGAATGATGTCAATGCCTTGTCTTTGAACTGCATTTGGAGAACTAAGAACACTGGGATGTATATAGGATCACTGCATAGGGAATTTAAAAAAATTAACATTTATACCAAGATAATTTTTGAAAAGCTAGAATTATAGACTTGTCTCATCAATACTACTGTGTCACAGGTCCCTCCCTCAGATGCAACTGTTCTGATTCTTTAACTGTTTCTTCTAATAGTTTACTACATATATGTAAGTAATTTTCTCTGTTAATTTTGTGTTAGTTTTAGGTACACTGTATTTAATTCATTTAGTAGAAAGATGATTTTTAACACTCTAACATTACTCTAATTCTCCTACTAATAATTAACATTAAATGAGTGTTTTTTATGTGCCTAGTAACATTCTAAGCATTTTGTGTACATTGATTCATTTGTATTTACAAGAAACCAGTGAGACACTATATTAAAATCTTTACAGTATTAATGAGAGAAATGAATGATAGCAATTTCCCAAAATTCCCCAGAGAGCAAACAATGGACATAAAACTCAGCCCAGAATAAAGCCAAATAAATGTTTTATTATTACTAGCAGTCTTTTGAAAAAATTTAATCCATAAATAATAATTACATATATTTTTGATGTCATTTTAATGTTATTATTATGAGCTAAAGCTAGCACACTATGCAACCTTAACAATGTAACAGAAAACAACAACAACAAAAAACAACAATGCTTTTAATCTTTAATTTGGTTATTGGTTTCTATGTTAAATCCTTGTTTCATAAAACTAAAACCAAAATCATTTTTTTTATTCATATTCATATTTTTAGATGTGGCCAAAATTAATTTGAAATAGACAGAAATGGAAAAATCATGGGCAGCAGAAATGCCTTTCTTCTGCTGCTTTTGCTTTCAAACTAGTAGGTGATCAGGAGACATGAAGAGTTTTGTCTTTTTTTTTTAATATTTATTTATTTGTTTTGGTCATACACAATGCCTTTATCCTTTATGTGGTGCTGAGGATCCAACCTGGGCCGTGCACATGCTAGGTGAGTGCTCTACCGCTGAGCCACAATCCCAGCCCTCATGAAGAGTTTTGATAGGAGAATCATTCCATTGATGACAACGTTTACCTTGCAGTTTAAGGCAATGTTCTAACTTCGTGTAGTCATTCCAGCTTTATCTCTAATGGGTTCAATTTTACTTCTACCCAAATATACAAAGATATGTAATTTTCCAATGAGAGGATGTGTGCAGAGAACCTGGACACATTATAGATATTTTGTGAATCCTGGGTTCCTCCATGTTACCTCCCCTCACCAAGAAGGAAATAAACAGTTGTTTTTCATTTCCATGGACAAATAAAAAGGATATGGAATTAATTCTTTACAGAAATTAAGTTAGATTTTAAAAAGAGTTGTGTACTTTGACCATAGGAGAAGTTAAACAAAGAAGAAATCAGGTTATGAATGATTGTAAAAATAGGACTGGCTGTTATACTCTTTCAAAACTGAAAAATAGAAGTGAATATTAGTAACAAGGATACAGAATCACATTCTGTCAAGAGAGTTGAATGAGATACTGTTATTTTCAAAGGAATAAGACTATATGATGAAGGATATTCAATATAAAGATACTCATGATCCAACAAAATTCAAATACCTAAAAAAAAAAAAAAAAAAAACCCACAGGAACAACAAAAATATCACATAGGCAATAATTTGTGACATCTTGGCTATACTTTGTCATAAAATGACGCACATTTTATATGTGACTATAGAAATAAATTTCTTCCAAAAGCTTAATAGCAATTGGATAAAAATTATCTCATCTTCTGAAATGTCCTTATACTATACCTTTTAAAGGATTTAGTGCAGCAATTGTGAATTAGAAATATGTTTTCTAATTTTACCTTCTGTTTCATTTGACTTTAAAGTTATCATGCAAGTAATATGTAATAACCACTTCCCCAGGTACTCATTTAAAAATGACATTTTTTGTATGTATGTAAAGTGACTCATTTTTATTTCCAGCACTAAAAATACAGTACCTTTGCTTAGCCTCCTATTTCAGTATGGATAATAATATTAAATGTGCTTCATCAAGTTCTCTGTCCTACTAGACTATAATTTCTTGGGAGCAAAGATTGTGTATTGTCTATTTATTCTAAGTTCCTGTTTCAATGTCCAAAGAATAATAGAGACTGAATAAATTTTATAAAATGAATAAATGATGACTTATAGTATATTAGATCTTGTCTAAAGCTAGAATTCAGACGAGTTTAAAAAATCAATGTCTTAATATTCATTGTAATCTAAAACTGAATTATTAAGAGTGAAAATCTGGTAGAGACCATTTTAAATCTGCATAGACAGGCGCATTTGTGGCATCTTAACTGTGTGGCTATCATTTGCCCACTTTTTATGATAACAAAAATATAATAAAGTCAGATATCCAGAGATTTGGGGCTGGCTGGCTTAGCCTAGTGACCTTTTACAAGTGCAACTTATTTTTACAATGAAAAGAAGAACACTGAATTCTTCTGGTATAACCTGATTCCAACAGACTTAAATAAAGTTATTCATTCTTTCGAGGTTTCTCACTTACTTCTGTCTTTCTAGGCTGTGAAGTAAATTTCCATTTGCCAAAAGCTTAATACTGATTTTAATGATCCTGTCCATGTGACAAACTTTTTTCTTTTTGTTTCATTGCTATTAATGAATGACAAGTGAAGGATATTCATTTTAACTTGAAAATGTCAGGTATGCACTTTAAGAGATATATTTTTTGCAGGTTTTAATGAGGTGGTGTTTCTTTTTGAAAGAAATACTCATCTCTGATAGGGATGCTGTGCAGGTGACAACTGATATTTAATAAGCGATGGTTCTTGTATTAGTCGCAGTACGCTAAAGAAAATGTCTCAGATTGCTTTTGAAAAACTCTTAGCGTCACTAGCCCAAAGGCAAGATGTGACCTTTTTATTACATAATGAGAATCATTTATTATCTTACAATGTATCTTAAAGTCACAGACAAAATGCCACTTTGATAATTGCTTTCAATTAGCTTTGAGCATAGCATATATTCATAAAATGTCTTCTCTAATTTAGAGTTGAATTAGAGAAAATTGCAGACATAATCTACTTTAAGGTTGTCTCATTTAAGGTGATTCGTAGTTTTATATTAAAGAAATCAAAACGAGTAGCTTTAGAACAGTCTCTCCAAGTGTTTTAAGCAGGCTTTTCAATATTTGATTCTATTCTATTACCAATTAATTAACAAATTAGAAAGCTAGTTCATCATTTCTGACCTTTTATGCATGTTAACTTTTGACTTTCATTCTTAATGATTGTTTGGGAATTAAACCTTGCAGTTCATGTGGAAAGAAAGAAACAATCTGATTAGCAAGATAAATAAGGCTCCCCGACAAAGCACATCTTAATGTGGGGCCATCACTGGGACTCTGGATACAGTAATGGTGCATCTTTTCCTGCTTTCAATAAATAATACATAACTAATGGTCAAGAAATTATACTGGGTAATCATATAGCCTAAATAAAGAATTTGGGGGTTTTACAGTACTACAAGCTAGGTTAGAGATAACAATATTTAAATGTGACTTCAGCTAACTAAGTTTTATTTTTTGTTAATATATTTACTGTTTGAATATTATTTAAATGCATATCCTTGTTTCTCTTTAAAGTATTTAAGAGAATTTTTTTTAAAAACTGAAAGGAAATTTTACGCTTGTGGTGTTTCAGTAACTCATGAAATATTATTAACCTTAGCAGACATTCTCAGAAATTGGTATTGTATTTGGAGATTATACCTTCTCTCTCTCTCTTTCTTTTTCCTAGATAAAAATCACACACAAGAACCAAGCCCCAATGCTGATGGGCCCTCCTCCAAAAACCGGGTTATTCTGCTCCCTCGTCAAAAGAACAAGAAACCGAAGCAAGGAATAATCCTCTATCATTTTGTTCTTAGAAATTTAATTAGCATAATTGGGCCATGGAACATTTATGCTGGAAATCTTCAAATCATTTCAAGTCTCCTATTCATGCAAAATCATGGAGTTGGTTTAACAGATTGTGTTTCTGAGCTAATGTAAAATTCAGCTATTAGAAAATTTATTGTCTCAGTTCTTATAGGCACCTTTGCATGAAGAAAGCAGAAGTTTACACGAAGTGGTACTGCATATTTTTGTTGCATGCATTCCCATAGAGTTTTATGTCTCCCACCTGCATCTTACTCAATTTCCTTTTATTAATCTGTGAGAAAAACCTGTGAAACGTGAAAAGGAAATACCATGAGAAACACAAGTCTCAGTGTGATTCCAATTATTAATAAACATTAATCAGTAATGCTGCAATGATCATAGTTGCAGATTGCTATACTTTTCCCTCTTAGAATCAGTGTACCAATGATCTTTGATCAATGACTTAAGGAGACACTTTTAACTCAAAGGTTCTATTAAATAGTAGTCTATGATACCTTGCTATATCTAAATAGCTTTTCTTCAACATTTTAACTCTTCTGAGTGGAAATTTAAATATCAGATATAAGATTTTCTTGTGCTGAAAAATAGAAAATGTTTTTTATTTTGTTTAGTTGGTTTTTAATTCCAAAAACTGAATGAAAATACGTTTCTTGGCAGTGAAGTCTGGTAATATGGCAAGTTTTATTCCTTTCTGCATGAGAATCTAGAAGAAAATTTATAATCACACCACATATCAAATAGATGTTTTAAACTATGTGCTTAATTAATGTGTTTCCCACCAAAATTTCAGAAAAAGATGCTTCAGAGAAATGGGTTAATGCATAATTAATTAAGTATTGTAGAATAAACTTATGATTCTTATGATTAATTTTTGAGAAGTAAAATACTGGAAAAGAGTGAATTACCCATTTATTATGATCAAAATTCTCACCTTTCATAGACAATAGGTCATATAACACAAAGCTCTAAAGCCAATTTCTTGGTTATTTGGTCCTTTATAAATATAGATATCTTTAATTTTTAATGGATCAGTTAAATGCACTTGAAGAAAGTAAATGATTGTATCAGTTCTCTTCTAGTATGAATTGGTACCTGCAATAATATTGAACTCATTGAATCAAATCATGCATGCAATTAGCCCTCTCCCACTCACATACTCCAGTCCCATCTCTATGACATTTCAAATATTTATTTGGAAATATGAAATGGCCTAGATCACTATTTAATGTGTTCATGGCGTGGCTGGGTTCTTTGATTATTTAAAGAAATCATGGAATTACTACTTTTCTTAGTGTTTCTTTAAGCCTGTGGTATAAAATGAAATGCTTCTGAGCAGTCTTAGTATTGTTCATTCATATTGACTTGCATCTCATCATTGCATGTTTTATGTTTTCAAACATGCCATAAGGAAAACAAGTGCTTGAAATGCATGATTTATTAGTTTTCCTCTCCACTCTGCATTAAAGTGCCAATGATTTATCAGTTCTATTTTTCTATTGATTCATTCATCTTTGAATAACAAATAGCATTTAGTGATTCTGTTGAACACAATCCTGTGCATGGATTTATGGATTTCAAGTGAAATTGCTATAATTTTAGTTCTTTGGTTTGAAAACTCAACTGAATGCTGTTATATCAAATAGCTACTCTCAAGCAATGTGCTATAATGGAAGATTATGTATAAAGCATATTCTTGTCGTGTTTCAGGAACATTGGATGGTAAATATCAACCAACAATAAGTTTAATTGCTTTAAAAATAAAAGCTTTTGAACAAAATTAAGACATAATTTAGCACTCCCAGGAAAATTACAATTACAATTGCAAATTTAGTGTAGCAATCACTTACTGTAGTAGTATAATAATAACAATAATAATAAAAGTTATTTGACAGAACAGTAATCTAGACCAAAAGAAATCTCAAAACAGTAACAAATGCATTACTGACATAATGTTACATAACACACACATTGATTTTGTGTATCTATGGTTACAGGTAGTAAATATTTTACATGAATTGACAAAATTTTCTACAATGGGCAGGCAGGCTTTGTGTCAAAAACATGTTTGAAGCCACAAATTATTTTATGTTCAGTACAACATACAATTATTTCTTGGCTACCTTTTAGAGCAGTATATAGTTTGAAGGCAGCAACAGTTTGTGAATCCCTCTGAACAATCTGTGCACTGCAAAGCTGTTAGAGAGACAGTGAGATGAGGCAAATTAAACAACCTGCCTACATGATTTCAATAATTGAAAGAATGAGATGCAGTTTCACTTCAGTGTAGCTACATACCTACAATTAGTGCTAATCGTAGTTACTCACATGTTCAATCAGTTGGATTCATTGGTACCATTAAGAAATGTTCAAATGTGAATCCAATTTGACTTTTCCCAATTCATTTTCAAAAGATACTTATATTCTTGCCCTTCAAGTATGCTACTCCTGGGGTTTGGAAAGAAGTTTTTTAAAATCTACTTTGATAGTTTTGAAATCAGAGAAGATATTATTTCCTTTATATGACAGCTTCATGTGAAGAATATATATTTTAAGTAAAATTCTAAATGGAAAGTTCTATGGCATATTAAAATACTGAATAATGAATGTTAGCTTTACAAAATGGAAACTTTTCTTCAGTGTGTGTGGATGAGCATTTGAGTTGTGAGACAACCTCTTTTAAGTATAGTAGATATAATGATTAACAGTTTTAAGTGAATAAAGCTCTTACATGAAGATTAACACTGGATCCAAGTATGGGGACCAGAGAAAAAGGGAGAAAAAAGATGCACACTGCTAAACACTGCCATACTTAGTACTGAATAGTAAGTACTAAATGCTAAGTTGGTAAATGGGGAGAATCCAGAATAAACGGAGATAGCCATGCTTTTAAGAAATAGGATTGGAGATATCTATGAAACACCAGAAAACTTAAAGGTTATAAATGTGTTTTCCCACTTTCATGTGCATTTAATGTGAAAAGTGCCCATCAGTTTTTTGTAGTGGAAGGAGATAGCTTGTAGAAACTGAAAAATAAATAACACTGTAACGAAGTTTGTATTTAAGTAAGTCATGTGATCGTTGCTAAACAATCAAAAAAATGAAAATAAAAAAAAAGAAAGAAAGAAAAGAAAACCATAGGTTTAGACATTTTGTTCCACAGCCTATGCAGGCAGGACCAATGAATCACATACATGTTTTTACATTGTGTTCTGTTTTCCTTTTCCAAGGGGATGGAGAGCAATTACAATTTTCAGGGAAGAATCTGTTTTGAATCTCAGACTGTATGCTACTTTAGTGGGACAAGATTTTTAGATGCTTCCATTCCTTTTTGTGCTAGTGTTATTTTGTCTTGCATTGGTTATGAAAAGGAAAATGGACATTTCATGGCACATATATCACCAAACATTATTAAATGCATTATTTATATTCTACATTAAAATATCAAATCCTTGTAACATACATCAAGGCTGTAAAATTTAAGAAAATAAATTAATGAAAATCTGCAAAAGAGCTTTCATTTTGTGAAAGACAGAAATCACTACTTTAAAAAACTCCCAACTAAATTGCATTGTATTTAAATAAAATTTGAATAAACTCACATTTGAAAGTTTCTATACATTCTTGTTGTGTTTAAAATATAGGATTCACTTAATTACATTATCTTAACTACTTTCTCAGAAAGTGTGTTATATAAGATATCCTGTTTTTTGAAATAAAAGTGTTAACCACTCACTTAAGTGTCATTCCTTACTGCCATTTGGGCCAAATGTTCTCTGTAAATGAACTATTCCAGCAGTTCAGTAGGCAGCCTACTCCTGTGAGTATCCACTGGGAGTGCTGGAATAGCCACCCAGCCTTTGCTCAGAAAGAAAGGAGGCTGTGTATTTTGGGATTGAATTCTGTGTCTTTAAGAATCAAGCCATTCAACTTTGTAGTGCTTTTTGCCCTGAGTTGCTGCTGTGAACATTATTATGGCAATTTCATCGATCACAGAAAAGCTAGCAAGTAGGATGATGGAATTATATGGCCCTGAGTTGAATTTTCGGGATAAAACTGATTTCTAATTTTATTCTGTGTAACAGACTTAAACACATATCTCTTCGGCATTGACTAAGTAAAAGATAGTTTGCAAAGGGCCTGAAGCAATTAAAAATTAAAAGGACATGAACTCTTTTCTAAGTGTCTATACATCTGTTAAAAGAGTTAAGTATATTAAAGACTGGATTGTGTGAGTAAATAAGGTAAGGACTACAGTAAGCAAAATGTGATACATGTTCAATGGATAAAATGATGATTTGGTAAAGCAATTCAAAAAGACATCTAAAGAAAAATGGATTTGCAAATGCTTTTTTGAAAATCTAGAACTTTACACAAGGAAAGTAGTATTAAGGAAATTCAGAATAAAAGAACATGAGAGACAGCATGGGTCACAGAAATCAAGCCCCTGCATGTGCTGTTGCCTTGTTTCATAAAAATGCTGAGAAAATTATGAATGGAGCATTAGGACAGTGCTTCTACTTAAAGTTATTGGGGAGAGAAAGGGCAAGAAAAGAAGGGGGAGAGAGAGGAAGAGGCAGGAAGCAAGTAAATGAGGGATAGAAGAAGAAAGAACAAAGCCAAACCCCAAATTAGGGCTAGAGACAAGAATTAATTTAGCATTCCAGAAGAGAGAAAAATAAATAAATAATTATAAGAAAGCCTTATTTTTAAAACCTCAAAGCAGTATCTGGCCATTCTACATTTCCAAATACTTGTGATGAGATGATATTTTTCAAATTTACATAACTTTATAAACCCTCTAAAGCTTATGAAAGCTAAAATAATAGACAATACAGATTGTAAAATATGTTGATGCTAAGTATATGAAATTAAGAATATATGTAAATGACACAAACTAAACATTCATAATAGAAGAAGTATTTCTGATGACTGAAAACTGGTGGCAATCACTAACAAGCCCAAATAGCTCTCTCTCTCTCTATTTTACTCCATTTCTCTTTGCAAACCGTCATTACCTGAAATCAGTTGGTTATAGGGAAAAATTTCTGATTAAAAATATATTCATAGTAATGATAATTCACATATTATTAAGGAGTTTACTAACTCCTGCCTATTCCTAAAAGCCCCACATCAAAGGCACTGTTTAGGGTACTCCTTTCTCTCCCATCTAGCCATAGGACTAAGGAGACATCTTCCTGCAGTACCACCCACCTAGGGCCATCAGGCTCTGGGAAAAACCATTAGGAGCTAAGCAGGTATATACCCGTCACACCTGCACGGCTCTCACATGCTCATACCTACACTCCTCACCCCTGATGGGACACCAACAAGGAGGCAGCAGATATCACTTGCTAGCCAGCACAACCACAGAACTGCCATGTCAAAGGCTATGGTGAAAACTGCAGATTTTGTGCACTGTATGGACTTTGGGCTGTGAGAAAGCAGAGGAGAGTCTGAAAAACTGGTTATGAGTATGTGGGGCTAATGGGAGGCCACTGTGGCATAAGTGAACAGAAGCCAATGAGCCATAGAAAGGAGGCTACGGGGGCAGAGGAGGCAAGTGGAGCAGTATAGAAGTAGGGGTTGCCCTTCTGTGTATCCTACATTGCACTGGCCCTATGAACTACCCATCCATTTAGGTGGATGTAAACTCACCAGAACATCACAGATATTAACATTAATTTTGTCAATAGAAGTAGAGGCTCTGTTCCAGGCTGATTGTATATATAAAAGAACTCATTTAAATTCTGTCACCCCCATTTCACATATTAGAAAATGAAGGAACAGAGATGGTCTTTAGAACTTCTGTAACAGAGAAGTTCTATAACAAAGCTTCATTTAGAACTTCTATAACAGAGAACTTCTATAGCTTCTATAACAGAGCTTCCATAACAAGCTCTGCGTTGTTACAACCAATGGTCTTCTCATAATCATTCTGCTACACTGCCTCTCCTAGCCTGTAGGATTGGATTTGATCTAGTTAAATAAAATATGATACTGAACAATATTCATGATTTAACTTATAATAGATAAAATGTTAAACAGAAATCTCATATTATGAGAAGAAAAAAATTAATCAAGACCATGAACAATATCCTTGATATTATCATTGAAACTCCAAGTTACCTAATAAGTATAAATTAAGTAGGGAAGTTGTTGAGAGAGTTTGATGGTGTCCCTTCTGTCAAATATAGCTCAGAGATGAGTGATGTTCATCTACTAACAACCATACCAAGTGAAAGATCACACCAGTCACCACCAAAACTCAACGGGGAATTTGAAAATTATTAGACTAAATTAATCAATTACTAGTACTAAAATGTGTGTAACTTGAGGAACAAATAGATAGATAAGCAAGTAGATAGATAATTTCCCTGGAGAATTAAAGGGAATTTTAAAACACATCTGACCCATTGATTAATTTATATTTGATAGATATTAAATATTTCAAATTTTAACCCTGGCATATTGGCTTCTCTTTCTCCACCTATAAGTTAAATAGTGTTCCTGACATCATGCCTTCTCCAGCTCCCTTTTCTTATTTGTATTTAATTCTTTACATTCACTGCATAAATATTACCATAACCACGGTTTTACCTACATTCCTAGAATTATCAAATCTATATCTCTAGTCCAACCTATATTTTTACTGTCTATTCCCAATCTATATTTGAATGCACCACAGGTATATTAAACTAAAAATTCCCATGGTAAAATTAACTTCAAGTATTAGCATCAACCTATTCCACTTCCTGTAGGTCTGACTTTCTTAAAGGTGAATTTCACTTGTAAGACTGAAGTCTTAATTTCACTTTTAATGACTGAAGTCAGAATCTCAGGAAAACCCTGAACAATTCCTTCTAGATTGCCATGCCTATCAGTCCTATCAATTCTACTACCTTAATATTTTTCAAGAACATTCCTTCCTTACCAACCCCTGTCTTTTTTCAGATCCTCATCATTTTCAGCTATTCATTATATGAAAGCCTCTCAAGGTAGGATAAGTAACAAGAAATAAAGGGGAGTATCTTCTTGGATTTAAGATTTATCTAAGGTTTGGAAAAAATATAATTTTTGTCTAAGATTTGGAAAAAAGTAAATTTCATGAAAAAACTAACACACAAATCCATATGTGTGTTCCAGATAGACAAAGAAAGCAGAAGAAATTAAAACTCACCATTAATCACCATTTACTTGGGTGATTAAAACTTTGGAATGTGCTTTGGGAAAAACACTGACCCGCACTCTAATCTTTACTAGCATCCTAGATCTCATTTCTAAGCTTCTGACTAGAGTCCAGCTGTCCACATGTATCTCTCCTTGAAGGTTCACAAGTGTTACCAGTTCAACATGCTGGAAACTTGACTCATCCACATTCCTCATAGCTACTGTTCATCTGTCCATATTTGCTTTTCCACTTAATGAGAACATGAATCTCTCTTTCCTACCTATTCACCAGGTCTTTTCTATTCCACTTATTTAATACATTTTATTCATCTTCTACTTCTCCCCCACCACTATTGTCTATTTTTTGTTCCTTATATTTTATTTGAACTTTTAAAATAACTGCCTGACTGATGTACCTGGTTTCTGAATTTTCTTCTTTCAATTGATCTTGTCACATGATACAAGAAATTTAAAAAAATCATTCCATTTATCTATTAAAAACCCTTACTAGATCTTCATCCTGCTTCAAAATCTAAATTATTAGCCCAGCAACCAAGGCCCTTAATGATATTTAAGGCCCTTGAAGATATTTAATTGTACAATTTGATCTCCTAATACTCAACCCTAACACTCTAAAACAAATAATGCTGCCTTATTTTCTAGTGTACAAGGTAATTGGTAGTAGATCCAATTTAAAAAAAATCATGGCATTAAACAAAACCAGTCTATTTCTTATTCCCATCATATTATCTCCTCAATTACATGATCCCATGCTGTCAAATTGAGCCCATAACCTCTGAAGTCACTATAGAAATGGAGAAGGGTGTGCATAAATACCAGTCGCTCCAGAACTGAACTGTAAGGGAGTGTGGAAAGTGTGTCAAAGAAAAAAAAATATATATATATATGTATACATACATATATATGGTGTTGGTGAATATGACATTCTAACCACCATAATAATCTTACTATTCTTTTAGTTGTGAAAAGACAATGCCCCCTTTTCAAGTCAATTTAGCCCACATTTAGCCATGTGAAAAGATGCAATTAGAGATTAAATATCTTGGAAATAAAATATGATTAAGAGGAAAGACAATAAATTATTTTGAGACATAATATTAAATGATTAGTAACACATCTTTTGGTCTTTTTTAAAAAAGGTGATTAGAAAGCAAAAAAGCACCAGTCCAAAAAATGGAAGGAATAGGACAGTACTAAAACATATTAGACATTTGACTTCTGGAGAGTTACCTCAGAACAATAATGTTCTGTTTCTTCCTTTATAAATTGGAAAAACTAAAACTTTTCTCTACTTTCCATTAGAACTTACATGTACATCCTAAATGCTTATAACAATATCTGCTACAGAGCAGGTGCTTAAAAAATACAGATATTATGCCAGTACTCCCACAATTGCCATTGCTACCATTATTATTATGTAGTGAAATAGGGCAAACAACATCTTGCCCTTAACCCAAAAAGTAAGAACTCCGTTTCAAGATGTCTACAACAAAACTTCTCATACGCTGTATCACTATTATTTGATGGCAAAATTCCCATTGCAAAGAAGTTAAAGTTTTGAAATAGAAAATATGCATATCTCAAGCCCTTTTATGGCTTCTTTTATACTATCTGAAGTTGCTTAGAGTTCGTGCATATTCTATGTTCTGTCAACTTCCTTCCTCTCCAGCCTCATCTCTTACTATTCCTTCCTCTCGCTTTTGGTTCTTCAGTCATATAGGCTTTCTTCCAATCCCTAAAATACATATCCCTCCATTTAGGGATGTTTTACCTTGAAAATGAAGGAATAAAAAATGTTCTAGGCACAGCAAACTGTATGTTCTGATACCTAAAACATTACTTTCCAGTAAAAACTTTCCATGGGCTTCTTGTTGTTAAACTGTTAGAGGTTCTGACATTGCAGCTATTGGAACCACAGTGCCGCCATCCTAAAGAAACTTAGGAACCCAAATTTACACTGCTATTACTTAACAGAGGTTACTGGGAACCCACATTCTCATCTTTTTGTATGCTCTTTCTTCAGTGAAAGCCATAAACCAGCAGGAGGAGTTGGGGAGAGTCTGATGACTTTTTCCGTGTCCAAGACTCTTGTGAATGACACCTGTTAGTAAGGAAGCCAGATGACAAAGTTATCTAAGAATTGTAGTTTGTGCGCTCTGCAGAATTCCTCCTACATGTTCTGGAGGTATGATGTATCTCAACTTCATGGCAGCTATCACTGCTGCAAACTTGAATCTTTGTGTATGTCTTAAATTAATATCTTTCTCAGAGGAATATAATCTTTATTAATATAGTACTGGGAATTGTCTCATGTATTATTTTATTTGACAATTAATATAAAACTTGACTTATAGTGGATAGGTAACAAACATTCAATAAGTGGAAGAATAATGACATGATTACTGATAAGATATCACAGTTATTTGACAAAAATAATTACTAATATACCATTAATATATTCTGAAAAATGACTACATATTGAATAAAGTAAATTATCATTTTTATATAAATGTCAGTAGCTTGGAAGTTCTTATAAAGTGTTTTTATACTCCTGCATTAGAATAATCTATTTGGAGTGAAGAAAGGACAAGAATAATAGGAATACACGTTAACAGTATCTTATCAACATCACAGGCCTGAGTTGAGTTAGGTGTGTAGCAGTGAAGAATGAGCTTAGCCATCACATCAGTGGAAGAGAGTGTTAGATTTGGATAATAGCTGACCTAGAAGATTCTTCAACACAATTCAGAGCTTAGCTCTCTAGGGATTCCCAGACCTTGGCCTTCATATTCCTTTACTCTCCTCTATCCTTGCAATCTTAGGAAATGTGTGGATTTTAATATCTATTTTTTAGTAGAGAACTTATTAATGCATTCAAAGCTTGTCTGACTGCATCTAGTCATTAAACAAATTGTGACTTATATTGGAAATGGTAAAAAAAATGGATAAGACAGGAGTTTATAGCACTCAGCATTATATAAAGAGCTGCAGATGGGCTAGATAATATTTTCAAAATATTTATGCTTATTTGTAACTTTTTCCATGCTCTCTAGTAACCACATGCTGTGAGCTCTATTTGTATATCCTTGAAGAATTAGTTGGGTTTTGGCTTGTAATATTTTAAATTACCTTAACATATGCAGTTCTAAATATCTGGCATTTCTTTTAAAGTTGTTATATCATAGATATGGGTTTTTTTTCATGTTCTCAATATGTGTATTTTACCTTTTTAGAGACTTCTTTAGA
This sequence comes from Tamias sibiricus, assembly GCA_025594165.1. Lineage (NCBI taxonomy): Eukaryota > Metazoa > Chordata > Mammalia > Rodentia > Sciuridae > Tamias > Tamias sibiricus. The sequence goes on from CM046664.1 coordinate 75,756,080, forward strand.
GAAAGACACAAGTTTTGTCTAAATGCTCATTCATTCACACACATATACATGCCACCTCACACACAAATTGGCAAAGTAAATTTAATTGAAGAATGGAAGAAACTTTTGGTCATATATGACCTATGTTAATTTTAAGGTATTGCAATTTATATCAGTGATAAAAATTTTTAAGTATCATTAAAAATGCTCATTTGGCTATTACTTTATATCTCTTTTGTCTCTTTAATAAGAAAACAAATAGGCAAATATAGTGGTTCATGCAGTTGTTCATGTAACCAAATATTCATTGGTAACCCTTTGGTAAAAATGTTTTGTGGCTTAATAAATGTATAAATGAAGATTTCTAAATGATTTGTTGATTTCAAATAAATTTCATTTGCTGTCAAACAAATAAAACACCCAAACACCTTGGGTTAATATTTAAGGACAATAAAATATGTAAACTCAAGAATAAACTCCGAGGGGACGGGGTTATAGCTCAGTGGTTGAGTGCTTACCTCACATGCATGAGGCACTGGGTTCCATACTCAGCATCACATAAAAAAATAAAATAAAGAGATTGTGTCCATCTACAACTAAATTTTATTTTTAAAAATGAATAAACTCTGAGCTTTTTTGACCTTATGTTAGAGTTCAGTTATTCTCCTAGTTCATAAATGTTCCAAACTAGAAACACTTGTTAATTTAAGAGAAAGAAAAATAGACATTTAAAGATAGCATAAAATCAGTACTCCATTATAAAACTCAAGATATTTTAAGTTGTTTTGATTTGAATTGACAAATAATTGCATATACTTATGAGATGAAATATGTTGTTATGATGCATACATACATAGCATACAGATTAAATAAGGCTAATCAGCATATTCATCACCTGACATATTTAACACTTATATATGGTGAAAACATTTAAAATCTACTCCTTTAGCAATTTTAAAATATTGAAATTTTGAAATATATTTCTAATAGTTATAGTCACTGTGCTATGTTATAGATCACTAGGACTTATTCTCAAACTTTGTACCTTTTGATTAATATCTCCATTGGTTTCTAGTTACACTATATTTTGAAAAGCATTATAGCATCTACTTTTGTAAGTATTATTAAGTTACTGGAAATTTTATTTCAGAGCTAGTTTGAAATTTCACTTTTTCAAATTTAAAAAAGTTTGCTTTAAATATATTCTCTCATTTTTAACTATACTTACATATTCTTTTTCTAAGTCTTGGTAATAAGTATTTTTAAAAGCTGCATGCTATTCTCATTTTATGGTATCTTTAGTTAAACAGTTATTGATTTCCTACTATATTTTAAATTTGTGTCACTACTCTAATTTGTACATTTTAGAATCATATTTTAGAAAATATTCAGACCTGATAAAAGCCCTCATTAAATGTTTTTTATTGTTATGTCCAAATAAACTTTAGGTCTTTGGCCACTTTCCTACAGTTGACTAATGGTAAAGTTAAGAATAGAACACTTACATACTCCAGAACTATCTCCAGAAATAGTTGAAATGGACAGGGAAAAAAAAATCTCAAAACTCTGAGACTTTTAAAACAACATAATTACAGTCAAATCTTAATTATCAAAAAAAAATAAAAGTATATGTATGATGGAGTAATTATTTCCAAAATATTTAGTTTTAGAGAACAGTTTAATTAATGTTAGATGCAATTTACATAATTATGTTTTATTAGGCAAATATTAAAATTACTTTGCTTCCCCTGAACAAGCAAAACCTAATGATAATGGAGATAACTCAAAAGTGGTGTTGACAGTAGTTGGAATTTTTTTCAGAAATTTAATTTATGTCTTGGATAAAACGCAAACCCCAAAGCATAGTAGGTACATAATTAAAAGTTAAAACTGAAATAACTGTAAAATGGCAACATGACAGAAGAAAATATAATCATGCCCATGCTTATCTGAACTATAGAGATAATTTTGGTAATTTTAAAAAATATGGGCTTTTAGATCTCTTCAAGCTTTTTGGGTTTTGAAACCTTGGTTTAGAAGCACTAAGTAACAGAAAATAACATTATCTGGCTGTAATGGTGTGCAAGAGGACATCTAATACTGTAATTCATTTGAGTTTTAGAAAAGAACATACTTTTCTTCCTTTGAATAAAACAATTATTCAAAAGATGTTTTGTAGCAATTTTTACCAATAAAGTGTGTTTCTTTATAGAATAAATATTTTGATGGCTATTTTGTAACATACTCACTTTTTTTCTTTTCTTTACTGACTTACTACAGAAGTCATGCATCTCCCAGGCCAGTCCTCAAACTTTGGTTTGCATGGAAGAATGGGGAAGTGTCCTTTTCTCTAGCAACATTGCCTAGTGCAGAGTCTTTCCTCACTCTCCTTTCCTGTTGATCATGTCTGTACCAGGTGCTCAGGAGCAGGGTCCAGCAAGCTGCTTGTGATGATGCTTGCTCAGGTCTATGCTTGACACTCACCAGTGCTGCAGGAGTGATGACAACCCACGCTTGGTTTGCAAAGTATTATTTTTCTTCCTTCTATCTCAAAACTTGACCATTTTCCACCATATACCACCATGCAATGCTTATACCATTGAGTTGAGCTTTCTTCTTCAAGTAAATGCTGTGTTCACACCAACTCTCCTCCATTACTACTTAGACCTCTGTAGTAAGCTGAAACATAAGCTTAGATTTTTTCCTTTCTTCAAGATATTTTATTTTAGGTGTCTGGTTTTCTTTTCCCTGAGAGGAAGCTTTTCTGAAAACATCCTATTCAGCTCTCACACAAGAAGGAAACAATATAAATCTCAGGGAGCAAGGGTTGAGATTCTTGCCCAGCTCTCACAATCATGAAAAATATTTCCCTCTTATTTCCAGTGGTCTGAAAGAAAGAGCAAGAACCCCAGGAAATCACAGTTAGAGGGAGTCACAAGAGGTCCTATCACATCCTTTTACAGGTTTCCTGCTATCCTCAGCTTCTCCCCTTCACATTCCATAATTTAGCTTCTCCTGGGGAACATAAATAAATAAATACATACATACATACTGCCAGCTCCAGCACCCCTTTAATAACAGTATGCCTGATCTCGCCTTGGTCAAAATTATAAATTGAGCAAAGCTTTCCTTCCTTCAGCATTTTGTATTTTTCGTCAGAGACAAAGCAAATTAGATTGTTGCATTTTACCAAAAATGATTAGTATAGAGTGTCCCACTGTAATCATTACTGTTTCAGTAACTGAAATGAAACAATTTCTGAAATGATTACTGTGTCAGTGATCAACTGATAATGTCAATCCATGTTAGTGGCTAATATTTGCAACCAGATCTTTGCTATTTGCAGGTTAGCTTTTACAAAATGTTACCTTAAAGCAACAACCTAGGGTAGCAGAATGCTCACTGGGTTGCACCCACCAGACTTAATTCCAAAATCCTGAGAAAATGAAAAGAAGGGAGAAGGAAATGATGGAAAAAATAAGTGTGCAATGAAGAATGAGAGAAGTAAAAGCTGCACTTGTGGTCACTGTGATTATTGTATTTGGACAGTACCACCTGGAAATTGAAATGAATGATGTAGTGTTTATATTTAGGAGAGTTTGCCATGAACTTGAGCAATATAAATAATGAATAGTGAATTTTCTTAAATGTATGTGTAGTGGAGATTTAAAGAAAATTCCAGGAAAAGTATTCTGACTTAACCCTTTTTAAAAAACTAATCTGTTACATAACAAATGTCATGAGAAATAGACATCAATGAAAGATTCTGCTACTGAGTTCAGTGGAAGGAAGCATCATCTATGACCGATTTCCTCCCATGAATAAGGAGGCCAGCCAAATCCTTGGGATCCAAGCCAATGATGTCAGCTGGAAAGCAATTTAAATTAAGAATAGAAAAACTGTTAAGAGTGCAGGATAATCATTTGTATATCACCGAGGAGAATGAAATGCATTAAGTGAAAGAGAGATTTCAAGAGTTCTTAACTCTAATTTGGTTTGGAAGAAGTAGATAATAACTCATGATGGTTTGCACACACAATGCTTTTTTTCTGTTTGTCTTTTTTTTAAGTTAGTAGCTTTCTCCAATATAAAAAAAAAACATTAAAATATATATATGTATATATAAATATATTTATTTATTTATTTATTTACATACCTGTCACATTTTATGCACACAACTAGCTTTCCAACTTTCCTATATTTGTTTACTGCCGTGGTAGTGAAATTTTGCATTTCAGAGGTCGATGTCATCATTAATTTACAATGAAATAAAACCAGTTCTTTATCAACTATTCATTTATCCTAAGAAATAATATTTTTAGATTCTTGGTGGCCTTGTAATTTACTTTTGACATCAAATCAGCCTGATTTTTTAAAAAATTTCCTTGTGAGATCTTATTAGTTATTTGCTAATGTTCTAATTTGTTTTTTCATCCATAAAAATAACAATTCTTTATGAAATAATTCAAAATAATTAAATTATCACAACTCTTGGATTTTGGCAACTCAAGTGTTAAAGTTAGAAAGTTAGAAAATACCACAATCTGCATTTGATGTCTGTGTTTTTACTATTATTTACCAAGTGTCTCTTTCTGTGTCATAAATAAATTTAGAGTTCAAAGTAAACCATGCCTCTAAGTGCTAAAAGGACCCTAGTCAAGTTTATTTCATGTGTTAATATTTTCATCATGTAATCAGAATCTGAAACCACTTATTTGTGCTCTAATTTTAAGTAAAAATCTTCTTGTGATGTCAACTTTAAGCATTATCCTGAAAAGCAATATCAAAATAAATTAAACATACTGAAGGAGCCCCAATTAGGAAGATGGCTATTGCGGTCAGCTGGAAGCCATAAGTTCCACCTGATAATAAGTATGTATGTGACGCACCTGTAAATGCACGTGAGGCACCCGCAAAGCTAAAGGTATATAACCGGGTGAAAGCGGTCGGAGTCAGGAGAAGAATGAATTCATTCAGTCAGTCATGCAGTCGCTCGGTCGGAAGAAGAGTTCGGGTCGGAGAAGAAGAAAAGAAATCAGAGCGGCCAGAATGTAGGCAGAGCGGTTACAGAAGAGAAACCAGATAGAAGAAGTAATTCCTGGTCAGAGTCAGGCCGAGGCTCCCGAGGAAGAAAGAAGAAAGAAGAAAGAAGCTCTAAAAGCTAAGCTCGCTCTCTCTCTAAAGAAGAAATCTCTCTCTTTCAAGCTCTCTCTCTTTCTCTCTGTGCTCTAAGAAGAAGAAGAAGAAAAAGCTATCTCTAATCTTTCTCTCTAAGCTCTTTCTAAGAAGAAGAAAAATCTTTCTTTCTCTCTCTAAGCTCTCTCTAAGAAAGTAGAAGTAAAAGTAGTAATAGCTTTACTCTGCCTCCGAGAGTTTTTCTCCCGCGGCTCTGTGGCTGGCCATGACAGGCAGCTTACAACATACAATATGAATTGATTATAGAACACTTTATATATGTATTATACTAGTGACACCATAATTGTATGTACAATTCATATAGGAAAAATCTACATCTAAGAGGACAAATACAAATTAGAACATGAAAGCAACCAATATGGATTGACTTACAAAGGATTTTAAAGATACCTGTTTTTCACTAATCACATCTGAAATGTAAGAGAATTTTAATTTATGTGTAATTTGAGTCATCATATACTAAATCAACTTGCAACCATTGAAATTATAAAATTAAAAATTTACCTGAATACTTCTTATAATGATGTAAAAATTGCACAGTGGATTCTTCACAGTAGTGTGAAATATTTTACTACTTTACCATGATAATATCCTTATACCGAAAGCAGCCATTTCAAAGGTTTCTTTTTGTTGTTATTGTTGGCTTTATCTATGTGACCTTGAAGCAGTTTTTAGAATGAGATCTAACCAATACTCATTTTCATGATTGAGAAAAGAGGTTCAAAAGTTTTCACTTAACCAAAATTACAAAGTTAAGTTTGCAGAAGGTGAAATTAACACCCCAGGATTCTGGTGAACAGCTCTGGTCTCTCTACTTCCTCCTGTGAGAGAAAATGTGTGAAATTCCAAGACTCTTTCAAAATATATACCACGGAGCAGTGTAAGGTATCATTATAAATGTGTCATTATTAAAAACAAAATACTGGGCCGGGCACATTGGCACACACCTGTAATCCCAGCACTTGGGAGGCTGAGGCAGGAGGATCGTGAGTTCAAAGCCAACCTCAGCAATGGCAAGGCACTTAGCAACTCAGTGAGACCCTGTCTCTAATAAAATACAAAAAAGGGCTGGGGATGTAGCCCAGTGGTCAGAGTGCCCCTGAGTTCAATCCCCAGTACCAAAAAAAAAAAAAAAAAAAAAAAAAAAAACTACTTCCAAAAAGTAACTTCCTATCAGTAATTTCAATGTCTTACTTGAAACCAAAACATGGTAAATTCTTACATTTCTCTTGTAACTTAATTTAGTAGAAAACAATCAAAACTTTTTAAGAAAATTAGTTAAATTTGTCTGTATGTGTGCCTATTCATATACATGAAGTTGTGTTTTCTTTTCTTCATGTTTTATCATGCTCCTAAATTTCCACACTTGTCCTTATTTATAAAATGTGGGTTGTTACTAATGTTACAAGACTTCCGTGAGGACTGATTGTGATATATAAAGAACATAAAACAGTGCCTGGTACATAATAAGAGTTCAGTAAACTGGTTTATCATTATTCTTTTTAAAATTTATTTTTTCATTCTATTTTGCAATACATGACAGCAGAATGCATTTCAATTCATAGTATATATATAGAGCACAATTTTTCATGTCTCTGGTTGTACATAGAGTCACACCATTCATGTCTTCATCCATGTAATTAGAGTAATGATGTCCATCTCATTCCACCATCTTTCTCACCTCCATGCCCCCTCCCTTCCCCTCCCTCCCTTTGCCCTATCTAAAGTTCCTCCATTTTCCCCATGCTCCCCCTGCCATCCCCATTATAAAACAGCATCCACATATCAGAGAAAACATTCGGCCTTTGGTTTTTTGGGATTGGCTTACTTCACTTAGCATGATATTCTCCAACTCCATCTATTTACCTGCAAATGCCATGATTTTATTCTCTTCAAATGCTGAGTAATATTCCATTGTGTGTGTGTGTGTGTGTGTGTATCACAGTTTCTTTATCCATTCATCTATTTTATCATTACTCCTATTAAGTGATTGGTTTTACTGAATTATCGTGTTCTCCTAAAAGCATCTGATTCAGTCCCTCAAACTTATATGAATTATCTTTTCTTATCCATTTTCATAAAATTTTAGCAGCCATATCCCCCTTGTTTATGAAAACTCCATTATTACTGACAAAATAGCTACTAAGTGCTACAATAAGCCAAATTCTGCCATAGGTGATTCATGTAGTATTCACCTTGATTTCCATACTCAACCTACAAGGTAGATACTAAAACTTCCCATTATCTAAACATGGACACTGAGTTCAAAGAGACTGACTTGACTAGAATCCCATACCAATCCTGTCATTTGCAACAACAAGGATGGAACTGGAGGTCGTCGTGTTAAGTGAAATAAGGCAGGCACAGAAATACAAGTACCACATGATCTCAATCACATGCAGAATCTTAAAAAGTTGACCTTAGAGAAGTTGGAAGTGGAATGACGATTACCAGAGGCTGGGGAAAATAGGGTGAAGGAGGAATGGAGAAAGGTTGGTGAACAGGTACTAAGTTAAAGTTAGATGGGAAAAGAAGTTGTGATGTTCTGTGGTACAGTGGGATGGCTATAGATAATGATAACGTACTCTGTTTTGTAAAAGAAGAAAAATATTTTAGGAGAAGGGAATTTGAAGTTTTCACCATAGGGAAGTGTTCATTGTTTGAGGAGACAGCTGTGTTTACCCTGATTGAAGCATTATGGAATGTATGCATGTATCAAAACCTAACATGATACCCCATATAAAAGCACAAATTTATGTATCAGTAAAAAATTAGAAAACAAAATATATTTTTAAAAAAATTTCATAGTAAGAAGACAGAGCCAGGCGCGGTGGCGCACACCTGTAATCCCAGCACTTTGGGAAGCTGAGGCAGGAGGATCGCGAGTTCAAAGCCAGCCTCAGCAATGGCAAGGCACTTAGCAACTCAGTGAGACCCTGTCTCTAAATAAAATACAAAAAAGGTCTGGGGATGTGACCCAGTGGTCGCAGTGCCCCTGAGTTCAATCCCCGGTACCACAAAAAAAAAAAAAAGAAGACAGATGCTCGTGTGTTGTGAGGGTGTCTCCAGACTCTTGGCATAAGGGTGAGGGAACTAAGGGGCAAGACCCTCTCAGGGTTGGGTAGTCCTATCCAATAGGCCAGAGCCAGCTGGAAGAAGGCAGAAAAAGGAAGCATGCACGCGCCCACACATGCACACTCATGCCCTACTCTTCTTGACTGGATGTGGTGTTTTGCGGTTGCCATTATCTACAGACATCAGTGTAAGCTGCCTGGTACCGAAAACCGGGCAGAAAAACTCTCAGAGGCAGAGTAAAGCTTTTACTACTTTTACTTCTACTTTCTTTGAGAGAGCTTAGAGAGGGAAAGAAAGATTTTTAGAGAGAAAGATTAAAGAGCTTTTCTTCTTGTCTTCTTAGCTTAGAGTCTTAGAGAGAAAGAAAGATCTTAGCTTAGAGTCTTAGAGAGAAAGATAGAGCTTCTTCTTAGCTTCTTCTTAGCTTAGAGTCTTAGAGAGAAAGAAAGAGCTTAACTTAGAGAAAGATTAGAGCTTCTTTCTTCTCTCTTCTTTCTTCCTTCTTCTTTCTTCTGTCTTCTGTCTTCCTTGGGAGCCTCGGCCTAACTCTGGCCAGTCATTACTTCTTCTATCTGGTTTCTCTTCTGTAACCGCTCTGCCTACGTTCTGGCCGCTCTGATTCTTCTGACCGACCGAGTGACTGCCCGACTGACTGAATTCTCCGTTCTCCTAACTCGGACCGCTTTCACCCGGTTATATACCTTCAGCTTTGTGGGTGCCTACAGGTGCGTCACATACATATCAGGTGGAACTTATGGCTTCCAGCTAGCTGCAACAGCCCTTCCTAATTAGGGCTCCTTCACATCAGACTCCAGCTTCTTCATCCTTTAAATGTGGACTTTCCCATGAATGCTCCAGGAAGCATCCAAGACTTCAGCCTCAGACTGGGGCTGCATCCGTGGTCTCTTTTTTTCTGAGGCTTTCAGCTTTTGGAACTGAGCATCTAATGGTTTCTCTGACTCTCCAGCCTACAGAAGGTCTGTGTTGGATGATCCAGCTTCTGATTCTGTAAGACAAGCTAATAAATTCTCTCTTGTAATTGTATATACAATCTATTGGTTCTGTCCCTCTGGAGAACCCTGACAAACGCAAGCACCAATGAGCACCAGACTGAGAATCAATTTCTAAACACTGTTCCCAACTCTTGTGAGCTGCAGATGAGGAGGCAGTACTCAGGATTTCAGACTCTAAGACTCCTGCTTGCTGTAACCTCCAGGCTTTTGTACTCTTTTCCTGTACTCATCCTCTACACACCCCTCCCCCACACACACACACCAGGAGCCATGTGCCTCATTCCCCTTTTGAAAGACTAGAACTTTCTTCCCATAGTAATCATCACGCTTGTGCAACATGACCTGACCACCTTTTAAGCACCTTTTAGGGATAGCTGCAAAATATACTACAGCCTTCAGGATGGTTTCTGTGTCCTTTCATAAATCCTGTCAAAAAAGCCTTTATTTCCAAACATTGAAAATCAATGCATGGTAAGTTTCTTCAGCTTTCATATGAATGAGTTCATTGTTGCCTTCCTTTAGCAACATGTGCTGGATAATATGCTAAACACCTAGCACACGTTATGTTTTCAGTTACAATAAGTCTATGCAGTCAATGCTCTTCCTTATCTCTATTTGTCAAATGTGCAAAATCAGAGAAGTAAAGCAAATTACTGAAAGCAAACAGAGTTAGTAGAAGATACAGGATTACAAATCAAAACTAGAAGGTATGCTTCCAAAAGTCTATCTCAAACTATTTGCCTTGGATAAGAAAACTTCTGAGCTGATCAAACTGGAGCCTAGGAGCATCACCATCATAGAACTGCCATCAGAAACAGAAGGAATATTTCCTCCCATCTCTGTTCCCCAAGTTTTCCCAGTAAAAAAATAGGAAATGGGGTACTCACATTTGTGTGTACTGAAAATAAGAAACTGTGATGATACAGTCATTTCTTTAACATGATTAGGCCAAAACAATCTTACTAGGCAGTATTTCTAATTTAGTAACATATCTTTGTTTCATGGAAGAAACTCTGTTACCATTTTCATTCTCCTTTATTAAATGTGCTACCTTTGGAAAACAGAGTGTTTATGTAAATCAAAAGAAAAAAAAAAATCTCCACAAAAGTTACACTCTAAAATTTACTATGCATACTGTCAGAAACTTTCCAATTGATGACATAAAAAACCTTTTTAAAGTTTAGTTATGATGCATGTTGTTCAGGAAAATTTGGACCTGTTCTATTAGTGCTCAGATGGCTGTAATGAAGACAGCTGCTAGGGAGACTTGGCAAGTGTACAAATGAAGTTAGAAACGTACATGTTTATCACCTAGAAGCTGCATACACCTACTGTTCTTCTCCGCCAAAAGATAGCAATTCCACATTTTATAGGCAATTGTCTTTCCTTTTTTATCCCAGAGGCTCACCAAAATTCAATAAGTTTATTTTAGTGAAAACCACCTTGCTGTACTCAGCATCTTGCCTAAGCAAAATTCCTTAAAATAAAATGAGCAGGAGCCATTACTGCAGCATGAACAAAGCCAAGATGATCATGAGCCCATTTCTTTCCAAATGAGCTCATTACTATTAATTTCTCCTGTCCTTAGAGAATATTTGAAACAGCAAGTTCATCAAGAGAACAAAATAAATGTGAAAACAAAGTTGGTAAAAATATTTCTCCCTTAAAAAATTGCATCCAAAGTAAGGCAATCCCACAGGACACCAACTCTCAATGGCACAGGCTCCAAATAGATATTTTAGATAATTAGCCATGCACAATTCTGGAAGCACACATGAATGTTTTGACATTGGCATTAAACAGAAGTTAAATGTTTGTAGAATCACCTCAGTAAATGCATATAATTCAGTAGATTTCATTCACTGTAAACTTATGGTTTTCCCTCCTTGGAAATCTAAAAAATTATGCAGTTGAAAAGATTATGATAATAACAAAATAATAAACAAAAATTGTAAATAAATAATGGCATTTGCCCTCTGTGGCTCAAATTTTCATTTGTCCCTACAATACCTTACATTCAAGGACCTTAGTGTACAAGATGGAAATACGTGGCTCGAAGGCAAAGCTTTAAGTGAGAAGAATAAGGTTAAAACAGTATCTTAATTCCTTCATACCTTCTCAAACATTCCTTTGGAACATCAGCTCCCTCCCTTAATAGCTGTTTGACATTGGTCTTCCACTAACTCTTAGTGCCTCCAGATTTTTAGGGGGGAGAGAGAGAGAGAGAGAGAGAGAGAGAGAGAGAGAGAGAGAGAGAGAGAGGGAGAGAGAGCGCGCACAAGAGTGCATAGGGCAGTGCCTGACACAGAGTAAGGGTCAAAAATCTTGGTTATTATATTACTTTTATAAATTTTTGACAGCATTTCCTCTCTTCTTTTCTCTCTGCACAGTTCTTCCTTTCTGCCCTTGAAGAGCCTAGCAGGTCCAAGTGAGGTTTGGAACCACAGAGAGGGCAAAACTTTTTAAAGAAGATAAACATTATTTTTCTATGAGTGAAAATTTCTAAGCAAAGTAGAACAATAGATTTCAAATCAGGGGTAAAATAGCAAGGTAGACTGTTTGCCTTGATTTAGTGAGCTTTATGGTAAATAAGTAAAAGGAATCCTCTTGGCTCATACAAGGTCCAACCTAATTCAGTAAGACGATGAAAGAACAAGTAGGAATTGAGGGTTACTCACATCAGCCTCTATACTATACTCTTCTTAAGAGCCTACAATACCACATGTTAGTGGTACTAACTACAGGTTAGTCTTTCTCTGAGTAATGCTGGCAATTATTTCATTTAAGAATAGAAACATACCTTTAAAGAAGTGCCTGATTCTCTTTACTAACATTGGAACTGTTAAAGGTAATAGAAAATTGAAAGTGAGAAAGTATCATTTCATTGAAAAACCAGGGATGTCCAAGTATTAAGGAAGAAAATTTAAATTAAATGACACACAAACTTCCAAAACCAAAGCAGAAAAAACAGTCAACTGAATTCTGACTTCCAGTGCCCACAATTATAGTTAAAAATCTTGTAAACCAATGGATCATTAATATAAGATTTTAAAACCAAGAAAATGCTTTCAGCCAAACAAAAGAGGAGTTTACCCTCAGGATGCATATACATTTTTTTATTTACTAAGAATGTATTTTTAAATCATAAAGAATCTTTCCTTAGTGTACCCAACAGTGGTTACATTATCAATAACATCAATTATGTTAAGCCTGAAATAAAAACTTCTAAGCTACACCACATATTTTCCTAATCTCTTCAGCATTGTCTAGAGAAAGCTATGAAAAACACCTTGCAGAAAAGGTTTTGCTCCTGATCAACCAAAATATATAGAGGACTTTGAATAATTTATCTAAAGCTGTCAATTCACATGCCCTAATGTACTCTTTCAACAGGAATGCCACCCAAGGTGAAAGATCCAACTCAATGTTTTTTCCTTCATTCTCAGACATTTTACCACTGCTTGAAAAATATCCTCACTGTAGCAAGAAATCTTTCCATGAAGGAGAAAAACAGAGAAAATGTTCTAATAATACAAACTCTTAAGTTTTTTTTTTTAAAGAAGTGTATACCTTATTTGTACACCTCTAAATATAATTTTGTTTTATTTTCTCCTTAGACATCAAGCATAAGGTGAAATTTATTTGACAACAATGGGATTCAGACTTCTGAAGCTTAATTCCTTTTTAATCCAAGGTGTTGCCCACATTTTACTTGTTTGATTTTATCCAAAGTATATTCCATGGTACAGTCACTATTTCTCACTATAAACAAAGCACAATATATAGTATAGCTTTTTCCTAACTACCTGGTAAACCATACACCAGTCCAAATGCTATTTGTACCTAATTCAAGATATTCACACTGCTGGGGGTGGGGTTGTGGCTCAGAGAGAGAGTGCTTGCTTAGCATGTGTGAGGCACTATGTTCGATTCTCAGCACCACATAGAAATAAATTAATTAAATAAAGGTCCATCAACAACTAAAAAAAAATTTTTTGAAAGATGTTCACACTGCAGACATTCAGTTATAAATGGTACAAGATTACCCTAAATACATGTATGAAGACACAATTGTTGTAAAAATACTTTATATAAAACCAGCAACTTGAAAAATTGTTCTCTTTATATGTAATATGAAATGAAATGTACTCTGCAAATTAGAATAATAAAAATTTTTAAAAAATAAAAATAAAAAATAAAATTCAAATACACAGTTTTGAAAAGTTATAAAAAAGGTGATGGTATTTGGCTGAGAATGCATGAGTTTATAGGAAGAAATTTTAATTCATAAGATGAAAGGTAATAACATTTTATGTGCATTATAAAAATTACTTGTTATTCATAAAAATATTGCAATCCAAAGTTTTCTATCTTCTCTATCTGGTAATCCATTCTCTAAATGTTCCTGAGTTTGGTTGTTCTACATAGAGAAATACATATAGGCCTAAAGACATAAAATAAAACATTTACCCTCCTTGGGGGGGGGGGGGAATATATATATATATATATATATATATATATATATATATATATATATATATATATATATATATATATATATATATCAGTATCCTAAACGCATGATTGAAGACATGAATAGTATGAATATACTTTGTATACAGTGTTATGTAAAAAGATGCTCTATACATGTACTATGAATCGTAATGCATGCTGTTGTTATATATACAACTTTGAATAAAAAAAAGGACATCACAAATAATGCTGATGGGAACAAATGATTTTATTCATTATTTAGCACCTTCAATTAAAGTTCTTAAGCCCTTAAAAAAAAGATGTTCACACTACAGACATTCAGTTATCAATGGTACAAGAAAGAAAAAACAATGTTAAGAAACTATTCCATATGACTCTATTTATTAGAGATATAAAATTACTGAAGAGAAAATAAGAAAAGAGTTTGGTTTACAGAGTCAAAAATCAAAGTACAGTCAATAAATGTGACAGATTAGAAGATCATGGTACAAGTGACTTTGACATTTTTTAACACAGACCAGAGCAACAAACACATCTTACTTCATCATCCACTATCACCATGCACACACACAGTCACATACACACACACACACACACACACACACACACACATACACATGGAGGAAGAGAAATAGTGCAATCTCATGAAATAACTCTGACCATTATTGCACAGCACATACCATGTTATTTTCTACTTTGTTCTCCCCTGTATTATCTCATCTTATCCTGAGGTTTAGCATAGTCTTTTCCATGCATTCAGATGCTAGGATTTGCTTTAGTTGCATCAGGTATTTCTTGCTTCTTTGAAATTTTTCAACCAAATTTGCTTGGGATTAGATTAGAACACCATCAACCATCCTGACAGATGTGTAACAGCAAACGTGCAAAATACATAACATATTTTGGGGTTAATGCTTGACTAGTAGGGGACTGAAGTGAATGGAAAACTTTTCCTCTCTTCCATTCTTCTACTGAGGTACATGACATCCAATTTTCAAGAGTCATACCAGTGGGACCAGCCTCTGATGCCCACAGTATTGACCAGATTAACACACCTGTGGATTTTTAAAACTCCTTCCCTACTTCACTATTATGGGGATCAAATCCCAAATAAATGGCTTGCATACATACTGTAGTCTTGATGTCTACTTGGTGGGAATCCAAAGAAAAATTAGCATTTGAGTTTTTTAAAATGCTGGTTGTGAATTGATTTCATGACACAGGCTCAACTTTAATTTTTAACTGTGATCTAGGCTTTGGAAAGGAGAGTCCCAGTGAAAAGAAAGGCTTCTGGGGCTAGGGTTGCAGCTAAGTGGTAGAGCACTTGCCCTGCACATGTGAGGCACTGGGTTCTATCCTCAGCACCACATAAAAATAAGAAAATAAAATAAAGGAAATAAAGGAAATAAAGGTATTGTGTCCATCTATAACTAGAAAAAAAGAAAGAAAAGCTTGTGGATGATGGTGGAGGTGAAGAATTCTCACAAGACTAGAAACTACCCATGGATGAAGGCTACTCAAGAGGCTGAGTGGAACAAGACTAATAGCATAGTGTTCTTTAAACCCCACGCACGCTGCCTACTTTTGTGATTTCATAAGAAGAGGAGATGTTAAGTCCTTCATTTCAATTAAATTTAATAGAAATTTATTGTGTTTCAAAATAGTAAATTTGAAATGTTTTAAAAATAAATCTGAAACATGCCTTACATCTTCCTATGATAGGAAATTACAAGTCATGTGGGATTTGTCAATGCTTTCAAACATTCTATTAGAGAAATTAGAGGTTTGGAAGGAAAATAAAGAAATCAGAAGTCACCATATATATACATAGGATTTAAAAAAAAAAAAGAATAAATGAAATTTGATGGCTGTAGCCAAAAATCACAGAAAAGAAACATGCAGAAAAAATTTAGAGGAAACAACAAAAAAGAAACTGGAAAGCATGTCAGGAACACAATTTTTTAAATTAACATAGAAATTGTAAAATTTAGCAGGGCACGGTGGGATACACCTGTAATCCTAGCAACTCAGGAGGCTGAGGCAGGAGAATTTCAAGTTCAAAGCCAGCTTCAGCAACTTATTGAGGCCCTCAGTAACTTAGTGAGACCTTGTCTCAAAAAAAATTTTAAAAAGGGCTGGGGATGTGGCTCACTGGTTAAGTCCTCTGGGTTCAATCCTCAGAACCAAATCATCATCATCATTGTACAACTTTATGGGGTACAGTGTGGTGTTTCAGTGCCTTCATATATGGAGGAACAGAATTTTGGCATTGAATCCTTAGACACAAATACCTAGACAATGATAAATAAGATACACATGAAAACTTGTCTTAAGAAAATATATATGTCCACATAGGTGTACAGGGCTTTTCTGATCACTGAGGAGGTTTATGGGCCTTACAGATTTCCTGTTTGCTTGTTTTATAGTGTTACCTTTGCCCGTCAATCTCCTGGTGCGTTCTTTCCTGTGGATCTCTAGAAATTTCTTTGCATATGCTTAATAGTAATCTTCTGTCAGTTATATGTGTTAACAGATAAGAAAATCTTACTTCATTAGTATTCTATAGGAGTCCCACTAGCATCTGAAAAACTCTGCACTCACCAGGCTGAATTTAAGTCAAAAATAGATAAGGAACCTGAAAAAGGGCACTCACTGTTTTAAGACATTTTATCTGTGGTCCAGAAACATAATATCTCAGGAATCTAAAGATTCCTTCCATTGTATTTGAAGGTACTATTGAAGATCGATAGAGGCCAAGAAGCGAGACTTGTGCCAAAACAATCCTGTCAGACCAAATGTGTTAACACCCATCCCCACCTAAATTTCAGAATACTTAAAATAACCCTTAAGCACTTAGAAGGAAAAGAAGAAGAAATAAGAACCCCCACCTTTACCTGTCCCTGGTTAAGCATGGAGCCTACTAGAGTCTGTCCCAGTTCAGTGATGGGTAGTCAGCACTAAACAATGATTTGCTAAACAATATTGTGGTACTGTGGACATTCATCCTAACAAGGATGCCAACAACTGGGAACACATCCAGTGATGAATGATGACAATTAGGAGGAATCAAAAGACCATGTCTTATAAGAATCATTAAAAGAACTGGATTTATTAAGCCTGACAGAACAGATGAGGTAGGTGGCATCATACCTTTCCCTAGAACTCCATATGGCTTTGACATGGAAGTGATATTGGAATCAGTCTCCTGGAAGTGATATTGGAATCAGTCTCCTGATGGCCCAAGGAAAGAAGTTAGAAGGGGAGGACAGGACCTTTCTGCATTAATGTATCAATGACAATAGCAAAAATATTTCCTCAGCATATATTCTATGCTGCACAGAGTGCTAAATGCTGAGGTGGAAAAATAATAAGACATGATATCAGTCCTCAAAGTGTTTTAAATAAGGTAGAAGACACCAACAGCTACAATATTAAAAGTAACAAAAATGTGACAGAGCAATGTAGTATGGTGAGGGAGCACAGAGATAGGGTGGTCTATTCACTTAAATATGTTTAATCAAGAAAAGGGTTACCTTGAGAGGTACTGAGACAACACAGAGGGCAGGCATTGAAACCAAGTCTGAACTGGACTCAAAGACACTTATAAATATACAATAACATAATTTTGTAAAAGCTGATTGCATTTGAAACAAGAGAATCTAAGATGAATATTTCTAAGAATGCATTTACTTAGTGCATTTCTTTCTAAAGCAACATGGAATCAAGAATGTTCAAGCCAAACTCATACCTCATTCATGTATTAAGCCTGGGTTCCCAATGTATGATCCATTACCTAAATCAGGGATTGGTAAACTATGGCCACAGTCAAATCCAGCTCACTGCCTGTATTTATAATTAAAGTTATAACAGAGCACAGCCACACTCGTTAATTTATGTATCATCTATGGCAGCTTTCACACTACACAGGCTGTCTAGCTGAGGAAGACCTTATGGACTGAAAACCCAAAATATTTATTAGCATTCTCTTCACAGAAAAATTTTACTGACCACTGGTCAAGATGGTCACCTGTTGTTTATATTATTGGATTAAATGTTAGACTAGATTACTTTAAACTTTATAGGATACTTAAAATTGCAATCAGTATGTATTTTTATGATTTTATCATGAGCAAATTGTTTTGCTAATATTGATAATTATATTTTTATCTATTAACTAATATAATACAACTCTAACAGTGATGAAATGCTCAATGTAATCAATCCTGTTTAACTGTATCAGGTTGTTTTTACCTGCAACCTAAAAATTGCATTGCAAATCCTCAGATTCCATGGGCTTCTTCACTATTTCTGCTAAAAAAAAAATACATTTTAATTGATTGGAAAACAGTGGAACTGGTAGTGTTGTAACAACAGGACCTACATGATGAGGTAATGTTTAATGTTAAATTAATGAGGATTATGCAACCATTATTACTGTGGGAGTGCCTATAAAGATATTTTATTATTATGTGAGTTGAGAGATTCTGTCTTTGTTTTGTATACTGATTGATCTGGCCAAGCTTCCTGAAGAATTGAATGCTAGAGTGTATTGAATGCAGGCAGGGAAGTATGAATTAGAAACTATTTTTTGAACATAAGCAACTGAGTTAAAGTACTTATTTTTATACCATTAGAAAAGTCCATTTATCCAGTCCTCAGTATCTATGCCCATTTTTTTTTCAAAAATATAATGCTCATGCTAGAAATGTAGGAACTGGTTCATTTGTGGGAAGCTGCATTAGTCTTCAAAAAGGCCCCTAATGATCCTTCTTTCCTGTTATCCACATCCTTGTCTTGTTCTTTTTTATATGGAACAGCGTTGGCTCTTGTAATCAGAGCATATTAACAGAAATGATGAAATGTGATGTCTAAAGTTAAGTCATAAAAGACATTGAGACTTCTACCTTATTCCCTGGATCACTCACTCTGGGGGAAACCAGCTATTATTGCAAGAAGATATTCAAGAATACAGGCAGATAAGTTGTGTGGCAGGGAAATGAGACCTCTTGCCAAGAACTAACAACTTGGCAGCTGCATGAGACAGCAACCTTAGAAGTAGATCCTCCAGCCTCCATCAAACCTTCAGATGATGGCAGATACCTGGACTATACTATCATGAGAAACGACAAGCCAGAACCATTCAATTATCCTGCACCTAATCGTCGAACAACAGAAACTGAAATATGATAAATTCATGTTATTGTTTTAAGCCACTAAGTTTTGGTATAAATTGTTATGCACAATCAGGTGCGGCAGCACATGCTTGTAATCCCTGTGACTGGAGAGGCTGAGACTGGAAGATTGTAAATTCAAAGCCAGCTTCACCAACTTAGCAAGGCCCTAAGCAACATAGTGAGATTCTGTCTCAAACTAAAAAAGAAAAAGAGGCTGGAGATGTGGTTCAGTGGTTAAGTACCCCTGGGTCCTTCCCTGGTAAAAAAAAAAAAAAAAAAAAAAAGTTATGCACATTGGATAATGACTAGAGTAGCAATACTCTATCTTGAATAGTTATGAAGCCCAAACCACACTCATAGCCCTTGGTTTATGGGGATAGATGTTCCCAACCTAAATGCCTTATAGCAACTTCATGCTAAAAATGAAGGTCCCTTCTGTGGGTAGATTTGGTTTTATCTCAGTAACTGGATTATTTCCTGGAACATTGCAAAGGTAAATATTTTCAGCCAAGGAAATACTAACTCAACTCATTTGAAGATGGGATGCTGAGCATGACATATGACTTTTAAATGGAATTTTGATAAAGTTGAAATAAGTCTTTGCCTTTTTTCTAAGTGTTGTAAGAGTTGAATAGGTGAACACATGTGACACATGTTTGATTACTGGTCCTCAGCATTCTAATTTAAAAAGTGAAAGCTGCCTCCTACTTGTGTTCTTACACCTGTCCATAAGACTGTCCATTTTTCCTTGGTCTGAATTACTGGACATATGTGTAGCTCAAAAAATTATCTTTCAGACTTTGATGCTTTCCTCCATGTGGTCATGTACTAATATTTATTTGATCTCAGCTTTGACTCTGAATCCATGAAAAAAAATAAACAGGTCTTTCTTTCCTATAATAATTGTCCTTATGTTTCCTTCTTAGCCATTTTTTTTTTTTTTTTTTTTTTTTTTTTTTTTTTTGTGGTACTGGGGATTGAACTCAGGGGCACTCGACCACTGGGCCAAGTCCCCAGCCCATTTTTGTATTTTATTAGAGACAGGGTCTCACTGAGTTGCTAAGTGCCTCGCCATTGCTGAGGCTGGCTTTGAACTCGCGATCCTTCTGCCTCAGCCTCCCAAAGTGCTAGGATTACAGGCGTGCGCCACCGCGCCCGGCTCCCTTCTTAACCATTTTTATGCTGGCTTGTCACATCTAAGAAGATTCTAGATCCCCTACTCTTGTTCGTCTGTGCACCCTGTGTTAGGAACCACCCAATGTTAAATATGCCCAAAGGAATACTCTTCCTAGTATTTGCTGCTCACACCATCATGAGTATAAAAGAAATACAACATTTACAAGGTAAATGCAGCTAATATTTATAACTGATACTCATTCCTTAAGCAATATCACTCATAATAGAAAGACTACTAATATTTATATTCAGCATCAGGTGCTAGTTTTATGTGCTAGAGGAATGAAGAAACTTTAAATAGAACAAAGGGGTAGGGGAGGGGAGGGGACAAGGGGATAGGAATAATGGTAGAATGAGTTAGACATCATTACCCTGAGTACATGTATGAAGACACAATTGTTGTGAAAATACTTTATGTAAAACCAGCAACTTGAAAATTGTGCAATTTATATGTGATATGAAATGAATTGCACTCTCCAAGCATGCATAACAAATTAGAATAAAAATAAATTTTAAAAAATAAACCATTATAAACACTCAAAAAAAAAAAAAAAAGAAATGTAGCAGTGAAAAAAAAAAAAAAGGTGAAATCCCTACTTTTATAGGACTTTATTTATTTACAAGTAGGTGCAGACTTCAAATAAACTCAATAAAATATATAGCTAGTCCTACCAAGAAAAACAAAGGGTTATAGGACTACATGGTCGGTACAATTTTATTTAAGATGCTAAAAAGTCTTCATGGAGAAGGTGACATTTGAGCAAAAATGTAATGGAGGTAAAAAGTGCCACTTGGGTCTCCAAAAGAAGAATATCTGCCAGCAGAGGAAAGAGCCAACACAAATGCCCTCATGTGGGAGCATGTTTAATTTGTTTAAGGAAGAGTAAGGAGGTCAATGTGGCTAAAACAATGTGAGCACAGGTAGAAATGTAATAGATGAGGTCAGAGGTTTCACCAGGAGTCAGAGATCATTTCCAATAACTTCACTTACATATGGAGTGATTTGGGAAATTTGAAGGCCCATGAGCAGAGGGTTGTTCTAATCTGATTTATATTTTACAGGAACTAATCTGACAGTTGTAATGAAAACAGACTGAAGGGGCCCATGACATTCTGGTGACTATGAGGAGGGTTGAGCATGAATTCCAGTGAATGATGATGGTTGCTTGGATCAGGAAGGCAAATGAAGAGGTGGCGAGAAATGGTCAGATTCTGGATGTATTTTGAAGGTACAGCCAAAATGGTTCATTGACAGATTGAATTAGGGTGTAAGGGAAAGAGAGTGATTCAAAGATTTTGGCATGAGAAACTGGAAGAATGGAATTGTCTTTAAGTGATGAAAAAGACTGAAAGGAACTCAGCTTTTGAAATGAAGAATACAAGAAATTTATTTCTCAAATATATTAATTTTGAGGTACACCTTAGATGTTTAGACATCTGGCAGAAAATCCCAAGTTAAAGTGTTTGTTGGAGCTGGATAGACCAAGTGAACTAGAAAGATAGAAAGTGGTTGTTGGAAAATAGAATGCTTGTGAAGGAAATTTGGGGGAACTTCAGGTATTGGTAATGGCAAGTTCTGTAGCATGACCTCTGATTGAGTAGTTAAGGACACAGGCTTTAAAGAATAAGACCAAGATACTAAGAGGATCATATACGTGGATAGTAAAATTCTCAAGAATTACTGCTAGAGTTGTGATGAAGTGACTGTGAATTGGGAGGTAAACCTTTCAAGGAATGAAAAAATGTGCCAAGAGAGTGAGACATTGGCTACAGTGAGGAGGAATACTGGATAGGATATGACAGTCTTTAACTCTTAAAAAAAATGGATAGAAAAAATAAA